>OY992536.1:12883430-15738430 GCA_963921195.1 Pegoplata infirma
TTTCTTAATGATGCTAACACAAAATGGGAAATTATTGTATATTTCTGATAATGCGGCTGAATATTTAGGACATTCGATGGTAAGTTGAGAATTAAGGTATATAATTTAATAAATTATAATAAAAAGCTAAGTTTATAAATTAATGTCATTGTAATAAACAAAAATCAGAATGACATAAAATATAGTTGAAAAACAAAAACGATTTCAATTTTCAACAATATTTTATCTAACAAGTTCGTGTCTTAAGTCTTTTGTTTTTTATCAAATTTTTTAACATGATAATGTTTTTAAGCTGTTGTCTAATTTTAAAAATGGTGTAGGACGCCACCTCAGTTTGACTATATAAGATGCCGACAAAAAAAGTTTTGTAGCTTCGATTTGTAATTTGGATAACTATTCACCTGCTGAGGAATAACAACGTTTTTCACCAGTTGTTAATAAATAAATTATTTTTCAAAAAAAAAAATATTTTTGTTTATAAATTAAAACGTAACATAACAGTTTTTTAAAAAAATAATATTTTTTTTTTTTCATTAAATTGTTTTTCATAAATTTTTTTTAATTATTTTTTTTTTTTATAATTTTTTTTTTATCACAAATTTTTTGTTTTCATCTTTTTTTCATCAATTTTTTTTGTTTATCAATTTTTTTTACAAATTTTTTTTTTCACCAAATTTTGTTACATCCATATTTTTTTACCAAATTTGTTTTGCATAAAAAAAAAAATATTTTTATAATTAAAATCTTTTTTCGTACATTTTTTTGTCCAAATTTTTTTTCTTTATCAAAAACTTTTTTTTAAATTTTTAAAATTTTATTTTTTTCACAGAAATTTTTTTTATCAACAAATTTTTTCATCAAAATTTAGTTTTTCACAAAAAAAATATTTAATTTTTTCACCATGTCTAAGCTTCTAACATAAAAATTTTCCATTTGTTTAACAAATGTACAAAAAACAAGTAAGAGTGTTAAATTCTTCTCTGCTGGATCTTTTATACTCTCCAAAATGTAAAAAAACCTTTTTTGCACTCGCATTTACTCATTTACCAAATTTTCTGCTTTTTTGGTCTGGACTGTATCTTGCTTTCTTCAGACAGATGGACGGATGTATATGGGGCATTCAATCGGACACTTTGAAAAAAAAATTATTAGATTTTCCCAATTTATTTACAGTTTTTAGGTCACTTCGAAAAATCCTTCGTGGTAAATTTTTAGATTTTTTATATGACCCGTTCAAAAGATATCGATTTTTTTAAAATTGGTAGTTTGTTCCTTTACTCAAACTTCTTTTACTCATAACTTTTTCAATAATGGTCCAAATTTCAAATTTTTTTTTTTCAAAATTTTTGTTTTTTTACGTACTTTTTAAAAAATAAATCCCAAAAAATTCTTAAAAGCGCTCTAGTATGTGATTTTTAAGTTTTAAAATTTAAATCTCATTTTTGAAAATGTTTGTACTTTTCGATTTTTTTTGAAATTTTTTTGTGTAAAAAACTTCTATCGATTCTACAAATTTTTTGCCCAGGAGGATCGTGGATAACGATTATTACTATTTTTTAAAATTTTTTGAAAAAAAATTATTGTAATTTTCCAATCTTAAAATCATTTCTACTGCTCCAATGGTGCGTCATAGAACCTACCCTCTACCTCTAATTGTTAAGGCGGTCCCCATACAATTTTTTTTATTTTTAGTAAATTTGTTTTCTTTAATCAGCTTCTACCGGTCCAATGGTGCTTCCGAGAGGGGTCATTAGTGAGACCGACCCCCATTTATTTTTACCCTACAACATTTTTTTAAATATACCTACGCCCTATCTCCACTCCCTAAGTAGGCTCCCATACAAAATTGCATTTTTATAAAATTTGCTCCAACTGTTATTTGTATGGGAGCCTACTTAGGGAGTGGAGATAGGGCGTAGGTATGTTTTAAAAAAATGTTGTAGGGTAAAAATAAATGAGGGTCTGTCTCACTAATGACCCCTCTCGGACGCACCAGGTAGAAGCTAATTAAATAAAACAAATTTACAAAAAATAAAAAAAAAATTATGGAGACCGCCTTCACAGTTAAAGATAGAGGGTAGGTGTGTTCAGAGAAAAGTTTTGCAATAAAAAAATGTTGTGGGTCGGTCATACATTTTGTTGCTCTAAGGGCAGTTAGGGCAGTTAGAGCGGTTGGAGCAAATTTTAAAAAATTTCGTTTTGTGTGGGAGCCCCCTTAGAAATTGGAGATAGGGTATTAGTTTGTTCCAAAGCAATGTTAAGACGAAAAAATTAATGGGGTCGGTCTTATAAAGGACCCCTCTATTTAAGATTGGAAAATTACAATAAAATTTTTTTAAAAAATTTAAAAAAATTGTAATAATCGTTATCCACGATCCTCCTGGGCAAAAAATTGTAGAATCGATAGAAATTTTACACAAAAAAATTTAAAAAAATCGAAGAGTACAAACATTTTCAAAAATTAGATTTTAATTTTAAAACTTAAAAATCGCATACTACTTAGAGCGCTTTTAAGAATTTTTTGGGACTTTTTTTTAAAAAGTACGTAAAAAAACAAAAATTTTGAAAAAAAAAATTGAAATTTGGACCATTATTGAACTCGATAAAAAATTCGATATCTTTTGAACGGGTCTTCAAAAAAATCTGAAAATTTACCACGAAGGAGTTTTCGAAGGGTACTAAAAACTGTAAGCAAATTGGGAAAATCTAAAAAAAAAAAATTTTCAAAGTGTCTGATTTGACATGGAATGCCCCATATATATTGAGTGTCTTAGAAATTATATATTAACTTAATGGGGTCCTCGACCGATTTTTCAATTTATTTTCATGGAAAGGCAAATGTTTTGGCCAAGAGTACAAAATTTGCAGGCATTTTTAGATTATCTTATATGTAGGTCGTCCCTTCAAATTTAAATGTTCGAATTTCATGTTGTAATACCTGCCAAACAATAGCCACGTTAGAGTTAACTGTAGGAAAATTTATGAAGAAATTTTTCATCTTCAGTCGGCAACCATCGGTCAAAGTTGGAAAAAATGACGTATTTAGACCAAAATTCATGTCGGAATTTTTTGACCAAATCCGGCTCAAAAATTCTGATATTTGGCGCATTTCATTGGAAAAATATTTAAAAAATTCCAAAACCGCGATTTTGGTCCACAGTTGGTGATTTTTAAACATAAAAATTATTTTTTATCCAAATTTGTCTCAAAAAGTTGGAAAATGGTAAGTGTGTTAAAATTCTGATTAATTTTTATTAAACAATAAAAATTGTTTTATTCGACCTTTAAAATATTATATTTTGGGGATGTTTATTCTGGCTCGAGGTCATTATTTTCTTTACTAATTAAAACCATGATATTCTCATAATTGCCAAGAAAATTATTTTTTTGTTTTAAATTTATTTATGTTGGTCATTTTTGCAAGACTTAATCGACACGTGTTTCGGAATTTGTCAGATTCCATTGTCAAGATTATTTAGCAAAAATAGAAACGATTTACTACAAAGTAGCAAACGAGTCTAAAACTAGTCCGAAAATGCGGATCAGCATTTGTGGACCAATATTGCAAATCAGCATTTTTGAACAAAAATCGGGTTTTTATATATTTTTAAATATTTTTTAGATAACACACTTATCATTTTCCAACTTTTGCTTTCTAAAAAATATTAAAAAAATATAAAAACACGATTTTGGTCCAAAAATGTTGATCAGCATCTGTGGACCAAAATCGCAGATCAGCATTTTTAAACCAACATCTCGTTTTTATATTTTTTTAATATTTTTTAGATAAAATACTTAACACTTTCCAACTTTTGAGATCAATTTGGATAAAAAATAATTTTTATTTTTAAAAATCAGCATCTGTGAACCAAAATCTCGGTTTTGGAATTTTTTAAATATTTTTCCAATAAAGTGCGTCAAATATCCGAATTTTTGAGACGGATTTGGTAAAAAAATTTGGATATGATTTTTGGTCGAAATACGTCATTTTTTCCAACTTTGACCGCTGGTTGCCGACTAGGGATGCCAAACGGGAAATCCCGAATCCTGAAATCCCGGGATTTTTCGGGATTGACAAATCCCGAATCCCGGGATTTATTTTTTTCAATCCCGGGATTTTTCGGGATTTTCCGGGATTGAGAAATCCCGAAAAATCCCGGGATTTCGGGATTTTTTTGTCAAATATTGTAATCAAAATTGACTATTTCTTCAGTGTTTGTTGTCCGATGGTAACAATATGGATATCGTTTGAAAGGCGTTTGAAATATCTTTCAAATGAGGCATGTTGGGCTTAAATTCTCTTACTCTTTTGGAGTACAATTTAATTTTCAGGTCGTATTACTTAATATACAGAAGTGTGAAGCATATTTTCCTTTTTTCGAATTTAAAAATTGTCGGAGTCAGAATTGATGCCTTTTATGGTCAATATTGTTCCTGCAGGGAAATGTCTTTAAAATCGGAAAATTCCGAACAAAGTAAAACATTTTTTTTCTTTGTTTGAAACTTTCACATTTTCTTGTCTAAAAAGGAACCCTACAGGTCCAATATTTTAAGAAACAGTTAAATTTTGCCGAGATAAATAAAAATAAATAAATTAAGATTTTAATTTATAAGGGATCATTAAGTAATCCATCTGTAAAGTTTATTTTTAACAGTTTTAGTTCGTAAATGAGTTAAAGCGGATGAGGGGAAAATTTTCCCCTTTAAGAACCAAAACAGCCTTTGAAAACCCAAATTTGTTTACCAATTTGTACTTTTGTCAAGCAAATGGCACATTTTTAAGTTTCACCTAGCCAGAAAATTAAATTTTTCTCGTTCCGCCCCTTTTTGGGGGCGTGAATATAAAAAATAATATAAATAATGATAAAATTCTGGTGCTTAAGCGTAATAAATGTATTTGTAAACATTTATCGCAAAGGGAAGAAACCCGTTAAAATGCGATTCGCCTACCAATAGGTCAATTAATACAAATTTTGTATTGGCAGAGGACGTTGGGGACACTTTCCCCTCGCGAGGAATTGTAAAAAATTTATTAACACAATTTTATCATTATTAAAACAAATATTTTATATCCACGTCTACAGAAGAGGCCGACCGAAAAAAAAGTATTTTCTAATCATTTGAATTCGACTGCATCGCGTCTTTCACAGACGCACATCGCTCGAGTCTATTCAAATCGGTCATAGCTGTTCCTAAATTTTCGGTTTTTCTGTGCTAAATATGTGAAACTTTACGAAAAATATTTAATTCAATTGAATATTTAATTATATAAACAAGTTATTAAAAATGTTACGTAAAAAACCTTAATTTTAATAAATCCCGAAATACCGAAAAATCCCGAAATCCCGAAAAATCCCGGGATCCCGAAAAATCCCGAAATCCCGAAAAATCCCGGGATCCCGGGATTAGAATTTTAAAATCCCGAATCCCGGGATTTGTAAATGTCAATCCCGTTTGGCATCCCTATTGCCGACTAAATGACCTTTCAACATTTTTTCATAAATTTTCCCACAATCAACTCTAACGTGACCATCGTTTGGCAGGTATTACGACATGAAATTCGAAAATTTAAATTTGACGGGGCGCTCTAATGTAGAGACATCTAAAAGAATGACTCGTATCAAAAGTACCAAAATACACTTTTTTACTTTTTCGCAAAGAATCGGAATTTCCAAAAATCCAATTTTTTTAATGACAATAAATTTTTTTTTACATATTTTTGTGGCTTACCAATGCCATTCATGATTTTTTGAATTCAAAGCGTGTTTGTTTTCAGTTCATTACTTTTACATAAAACCTATATTAATTTCACGGTTTTGCTGCGAGCTTCTCAAGCAACCTGACCAGGAAAAATAAAAATTTTCAGTATACTTAGAGAATTCTTTGGAAAGTTGGCATGTTTGCCGAGATTATCAAGATAAAAATTTAGCAAACCATGACAGCTAAAATCAACGGATTTCTCAAATTTTTTTTTTTTTTTTACAACTCATTTTTAATAAATTCACCCTAACCGAGAACTGGTAACAATTACCTTCGTCTCGTTGTAGCGAAAAAAACCAAGGGTTCTGGCGGGAATCGAACCCACGACCCCCACGTTGAAAGTCTAGCACGCTACCAACTAGCCTACGGGGGCCCCCAGGATTTCTCAAATGGCTCAATATGGTTATATTTTCAGCAGATTTTTATTCTGGGTTTTAGAGCTTTTATTTTGTAGTTACATCCGTTTACATTTTAAATGACAAAAAAAATATTCATTAGATTTTATTATATTCTGATCATGGTCACACTAATGTAAATTGTTTTAACCAATTATATAAACACCAAGTTTGTGTCTTAAGTCTTTTGTTTTATTCACATAATAATAAATGAAACCACCGTACATCATGTAAATGTCAATTTTTTTTTATATATTGACAATCTTAAACGACACCATATGTTGCCTAGAAAACTTAAAACTTTTAGGTGTTGTTTAGTAAAAGGAGATGGGAATTGTTAGACTGTCTGACCAACAGCAACCGACCAGACTAATATCATAACATATGAACAGATATATCGACACGCCTTAAGACAGCATTTAATTAAACTGTACTATTATGTCATTGTTATGATAAATTTGCCCTAGAATATATTTTAAAACAAAAAACCAAAAAAAAAATCTATATGAAACATTTAAAACAAAAAAAAAAACTATTCGACATGCAATAAATTAAACAAGAGCTAGAAAACTTCAATTAGTCTTAAAATTAAAAAAATAATAAAAAAAAAATTCAAAAGTAGACACATTTGCAACATACAACATAAATGGGCTTTGTGTCAAAATATGTTGTTTCTTTTTGGATATTTGCCGGTACTATTTATTTGAATATCATCAACCAACATATGAGTTGGAATATATTCCATACAGTCTGTTTGGTAGTAATTTAAAGTACTAAATAACACTCATATGGAAAATACAAAAAAAAACTAAAAAAAAAAACGGGTGTTGGGTGTGTCATTATGTCTGTCTGTCTGGTTATGGCCATTGCCAAAAGCAACATATCAAAGATTTATTGATAATTTATAAAAAAAAAAAAAAACTGTTTGAAAGGGTGTTTTTTCAGTTGCTTACCTTTTCAATGGCTTAGAATTAATTATGAAAGCTTTGAATTTACTTTAAATGGAATTTAGTTTTTTTTTGATTTTGAACTATTGACCAAATAAATTCAAAAAGGTCAATTCAATTTTAAATCAAATTATTACAAAAGCTAAACTTTAATAGTCATGTTTTAAATGGTAAGTGTACAGTAGGGTGGCATGAATAATCACTTTTTTAGATTTTTGTTGATTGACGGGCACAAAAAAAATGTTTATGTTTAAATTTTTAGCTAAATCAGACAATATTAACCCATGCCACAGGGGGTTAACATTTTGCCCTTTGACAATCCCTAGTAAAATTTGCAAAGCATTATTGTAGAACATTTTAACCCTTTAAACACATGTTTTAGTGGTGTTCTATAAAGATATTTGAAAAAGGGCCAAAATTACCCCTATAAATGGGAGATAGAGGGTTGGAGATGTCAAAGGTCAAAAGTTCGTGCGAAAAGTGCAAAAAGCTTAAAAAGTAAAATTAATTATCACATTATCACATTCTGTTAAATTGTTTTTCACCAAAGTCGTGTGAAATAAGTCGAAAAAATTTTATAATTCTATTTCTGAGCAAAATAACGTTAACCAAAAAGACCCAATTTTTATGGGTCTTTTTTCAAATATTCTCACACAAAGGCGTGCGTTTAAAGGGTTAAAATGTTCTACAAACATTTTCTGCATACAATTTTACTAGGGGTTGCAACGGCCAGAAGCTCGTGCGTTATAAGCAAAATATTTAAAAAAGGAAACTTTTAAATTATCATAATTTGTTAAATTTTGTTTCACCAAGATACTTTACAATTTTACTTTTTTAAGCATTCTGCACTCTTTACACGAACTTTTGGCCTTTGAAAACCCCTAGTGATATTTGATGCAGAACATTTTTGTAAAACATTTTAACCCTTTAAATGCATGTTTTGGTGGTATTCTGTGAGGATATTTGAGAACAGGACCAAAATGACCCCTAAAAATTATAGATAGAGGGTTAATATGTTCTGATAAAAGAACCGCCATTAAATTTAGCAGTAGACATATTTTAACATTATTTACTTCCGAATTAGATTTAATACTTTTATCTGACTTATTCAAAACGCCTTTGGAAAAAAATTGAAAACTTCAGTGGGCCATAAAAAAAGAACTCGAGCTATGTTTTCAAAACCCTTCGGGAGTTTTGGTCTACTATTGGAATATTTACTTAAATTTGTTCCCCATCCAAGATACAAAATCGTGTTGCACAGTGTAATTTACAATTTAACTTTTCCGCACGAACTTTTGGCATTTGGCCACCCGCAGTTTGATTTGATCCAAAACATTTTTTTAGAACATTTAAGCACTTTAAACCAGAGATGGGCGCGTGAGTGATTTTAGACACACACTCACTCACGCTCACGGCAGGGATTTTTGAATCAAGCACACTTTCTGGCGAGCATAATTTTTCTACTCACACTCACTCACAATCACGTGAGTAAATTTAATAAAACTCACACTCACGTGCACTCACGCAAGCTTCACTCACACTCAAGTTGACTCACACTCACGAAACTTATTTATACAAAAAAATTTCAACAACAAAAATTTCAAAAATCTTTTAAAATTTAAAGTACAGCGAAATTTGACATTTTTTTGCTTTTTTCGGAACGAAATCTTGAGTTTAGCTAAATTTTACAATTTTTATATGAAGAGAAAATAAATCACGAAATATGAAGAGAAATAAATCACGAAAACTTACGCAAAAATCTTTCTCACGCACACTCACGCAATTGTTTTCTCCACTCTCACTCACTCTTAATCACATGAGTAAAATTGAATTCATGAGTGAATCACGCTCTAATCTGCTCATGTGCCCATCTCTACTTTAAACCATTAAATTTTACTGAAGACTCGTTCAGTTTGCTTCAGAAGTAGATTTAAAAACTTTTTTGAACTTATTCCAAACGCCTTTGAAAAAAAAAAAATTAAAACTTTAGTGGGCCATAAAATAGAAATCGAGCTAAGTTTTCAAACCCCTTAAGATTTTGGTATTCTATTGGTATACTTTCAGTTTTATTAGGTCCCATTTAAAATACACTCGGTAAACCCAAATTTGTTGCACAGTGTTATAAGATAAAGTACAATTTATTACCCTTTTTAAATGGAATATTCTTAAAAGTCTTTTTTCACAATAATGCTCCTTCATTTCAAAACTCAAGTTTTAATGATCATTATTTCCGGACTTCAAAAAAAGTACCACAGTACACTTTTTCCACCTCTTAGCAACAAAACTTTCTAAAAAGTACTTTGTAGGAATTAATTTTTTGATGGTTGATCCTATATATGTATGTATCACATTTTCAGTTTCTAAACCCATTATTTCTGAAGACATAAAAAGTACCAAAGTACAATTTGTTGCCCTTTTTTTATTTTCTTCGGCTGAAGGATCCCACATCTTTTTTTTCCAGTTTCTATGACTATTTTTCAGAAAAGTAAAAGTACCAAAGTACTTTACTTTTCCCTTTTTTACCCCTTAGAGTTGGAATTTCAAAAATTACTTTTTCGAAATGTGTTTTCTGCTTAATTTTAAGTTTCCAGGACAATTTTTTTTTAAATGTAAAAAAAGACAAAAGTAAAAATTTTTACCCCTTTAAACCCCCTTAGAATCGAAATTTCCAAAACTCAGCCATAGTGAATCTCATTGAACATTTAAAATTTTAAGCTTAAGAGGTTTGGGCTTGCGATAATGAAACATTCAGTCAGGCACCCATCCATTTATATAAAAATGGGTCCTAGACGAATATTTCGAGTTGTTTAGGTATTTTAAGCTTTAATACATTCAAATAACATTTTATTAAAATTTATTTTTTATCTCTTTTTTCTTTTTAAAACATATAGGAAGATCTTTTAATACATGGTGATTCTGTTTATGATATCATTGATAAACAAGATCATTCTGCCATACAAGCGGAACTTAATCGTAATGTGCCACCCCAACCAGGACAACATATTAATTCAGCGGCTGCAGCGGCAGCAGCTATATCCAATTTAGAGGGTGAACATCGCATGTTTTTATGTCGCATGAATGTTAGTCGTAATGCACGCAGACAGATGCGTTTTGGTGATCAAAAGGTAAGTGTGATAAAAATCACTTAATAAAAAAATCAATTAATAAAATCTAAATCTTAAATAAAAAAAATATTATTAACAAACTGTTGAATTAATCATGATCATATTGATTTCATACATAAATATTAATGTTTAATCTGGCATATGAAGTTTATACTTACTGCAAAAAATACAACAACCAGGTATAACTATTGCGTGTAATCTGAGCAATCAAACAATCTAACAATTTATAGATTTTTATTTAATTTATTAAATTTTGCTTGATAAACTATTAAGTATTCAATGCATTTTCTTGATTTGATTAGGTTATTAACATAATCTGAAACTTTAACGATTAATTAATCAATTGTAAAAAAGTGTAAATATTTATATAAATTTATTATGGGGTTTAAAGCTTGACAATTATATTGTATGAAAAATGTTTGTGTCTTAAGTCTTTTGTTTTTACAAAAGCTTAAAAATGATGTGGTTTAAAAAAAGTTTGTGTCTTAAGTCTTTTGTTTCGTCCCTCTTAAAAGCAATATTTTTTTTAAGTACCAAAATAATACACTTCTTAAGTACCAAAATAGTACTTTTCTGATAAAAAGTTATTTATGTTTATAAAAAGTACTATGTTGGTGCTTTTTAAACATATTTAAAAGAATACCTTTTTTAAAAGTTATTATTTGGGTACTTTAAACATTTTTTTATAAAAATTACTATTTTTGTACTTTGTAAAAAGAACCAAAATAGTATTTAAAGTACCATTTTCATAAAAAGTACCAAAATAGTATTAAAAGTACCTTTTTCATAAAAAGTACCAAAATAGTACTTTTTTATAAAAAGTACCAAAACAGTACTTTTTTATAAAATCGAAAATAGGACCTTTTGTATGAAAAGTACCAAAATAGTACTTTTTTGGTAAAAAGTTATTGTTCTTATGGAAAAGTACTATTTTGGTACTTTTTAAACATTTATAAAAAAGTACTACGTTGGTTAAACAATTATAAAAAAAAAAATATTATTTTGTGTTCTTTTTATGAAAAGCTACTATATTGGAGTACTTTCAAAAAGTTAGTATTATAGTACTTTTTATAAAAAATTACTATCTTAATACCTTTTACAAAATAGTGTTATTTTGGTACATTTACAATTACTATCTTAATACCTTTTACAAAATAGTGTTATTTTGGTACATTTTATAAAAAAACACTTTTTAGTACGTTTTATAAAAAAGTTATTTTTGTTTATAAAAAGTACTATGTTGGTGCTTTTTAAATATTTATAAAAAAGTATTTTTAATAAAAAGGATTATTTCAGTTCTTTAAAAAAATATTTATAAAAAGTACCATTTTTATAAAATGTACCAAAATAGTAGTTTTTATAAAAAGTACCAAAATAGTACTTTTTTATAAAAAGTACCAAAATATTACTTTTTACAAAAAGTACCAAAATATTACTTTTTTATAAAAAGCACCAAAATAGAACTTTTGTATAAAAATTACAAAAACAGAACTTTTTTGGTAAAAAGTTATTTTTTTTATAAAAAAAGTACTATTTTGGTACTTTTAAAACATTTATAAAAAATTACTATATTGGTGCTTTTTAAACAATCATAAAAAAGTACCTTTAATAAAATCGATTATTTTAGTACTTATAAAACTGTGGCCACTGCCGAATCCTAAGAGGACAAAAAGTCTTCTTGCTTTTGGCAAACGGAAGGTTAGCCTATTAGTTGGAGTACTTACAGGACACTGTATAATTGGCCAAATGGCCGTGCGTATGGGAATTTCTGATAAGGACTATTGTAGAAGCTGTGGGGAAGTGGAGGAAGAGGAGTCAGTGAAGCACTTGCTATGCGAATGTCTGGGCCTAATGAGGAGCCGCCTAAAGCATTTGGGGCAAAGATTTTTCGATGACCTGGATTGCCTAAGCGGTGTCTCATTGACGTCTCTAGCGGAATACCTCAAGGAAACGGGGTGGTTTAGAAAGTAGAACTTTGTATCAGAGGGGGTATGATTAAGGGCCTTATGGCCTCCGAGTGAATTCGCCAAATGGCGAGCGCCCATCCAACCTAACCTAACCTTTAATAAAAACGATTATTTTGGTACTTAAAAAACTATAAAAAGTACTCTTTTGGTACTTTGTATAAAAAACTATTATATTTGAGTACTTTTAAAAATTACTATTTTTGTACTTTTTTACAAAAATTTATATTTTAGTACATTTTTATAAAAAAAGTACTTTTTGGTACGTTTTATAAAAAAGTTATTTTTGTTTATAAAAAGTACTATGTTGGTGTTTTTTAAGTATTTATAAAAAAGTATTTTTAATAAAAATGATTATTTCGGTACTTTAAAAAAATATTTATAAAAAGTACCAAAAAATACTTTTTTATAAAAAGTATCAAAATATTTCTTTTTTATTAAAAGCACCAAAATAGAACTTTTTGTATAAAAATCACCAAAATAGTACTTTTTTAGAAAAAAGTTATTTTTCTTATAAAAAAGTACTATTTTGGTACTTTTTTAACCTTCATTCATAAGTAAGTACAATGTTGGTGCTTTTCAAACAATTATAAAAAAGTACCTTTAATAAAAAGGATTATTTTGGTACCCTAGTAAAAATATTATGCTAATTTTACTAAATAGATCTAATTTGATCCGTAAAATGGTTGTATCAAATAATATCTAATTGTATTACTTTAGATCAAAAAATATAAAAATTGATACAATTTGATCCTGAATTTGGTCAAATCTAATTAGATCAAATTGATCCTATAATATCTATTTTTATATAATTTGATGAGCAAAACCAAAATACGAATCTAATCATATATGGAGCAATATCTAACCATATAAACCGTATGAACCGTATCAAAGTGATAGATAAAATTTTATATAAATTTATACGAAAGCATTTTAACTCATATAAGATTGTATCAAATTATATATGATTAGACCAGAAAATTTTTACTCGGGTACTTAAAAAAATATAAAAAGTACTATTTTGGTACTTTGTATAAAAAACTATTATATGTGTGTACTTTTAAAAATACTATTTCGGTACTTTTTTACAAAAATTTCTATTTTAGTACATTTTTATAAAAAAGTACTATTTTGGTACTGTTTATTAAAAAGTACTTTTTGCTACATTTAAAAAAAAAAAATACTTTTTATAAAAGGTACTTTCGTGCTAAAAATTTTACTTTTTCGGTAATTTTGATAAAAAAAAGTATTATTTTAGTACTTTTTTGAAAAACCATTTTTTTGGTACTTTTTTTACAAAAGTTTGTTTTAAAATTAGGTTTTTATTAAAAATTATTATTTTGGTAAATCTTATTAAAAGTAATATTTTTGTGCTTTTTATCAAAAAGTAATTTTTTGTGCATTTTGTAAATGTCCAGAAACTTAAAGTCAAATTTACATGCAGCCGAAAAATACACGTGAAATGTGTAATATTTTAGTACTTTTTTTAAAAGTCATTATTTTGGTACCTTTTTACAAAAGTTTGATTTAAAACATAGTTTTTGTTAAAAACTTTAATTTTATTAATTCTTCTTAAAAAGTTATATTTTGGTACTTTTTTTTTATCAATAAGTACTATTTTGGCACACTTTTACAAATTATTATTTTGTGTATTCTTATTAAAAAGTTATATTTTTTTACTTTTTAACAATTAAACTCAAATCGACTTGCAGGCGAAAATTTTATAAAAAAGTATTGACTATTATGGTACGTTTTTATAAAAAGCATTTTCGTATTAAAAATAGTACTTTTTCGGTACTTTTTCTGAAAAAACTATTATTTTACTACTAGTAAAATAAAGCTTTTTGGTATGTTTTATAAAAAAGTATTGACTATAATTAGAAAAAGTACTTTCGCATTAATAATAGTGCTTTTTCTGTACTTTTTATAAAAAAAAGTATTATTTTAGTACTTTTCTGAAAAATTATTATTTTCGTACTTTAAAAAAAAAAAAAAAAACTTTGTTTTAAAACGTAGTTTTTGTTAAAAATTATTATTTCGTTAATTCTTATTAAAAATTTGTATTTTGGTACTTTTTCATCAACAAGTACTATTTTGGTACATTTTTATAAACAGTACCATATTATGACTTTTATTTAAATAAATTTCCGTGTTAAAAGCAATTATTTGTCATTCCAGAAATCTAAAAAAAAATGCTTGCTCATAGGAAATTTTTTTGTAAATGTCCAGAAACTCGCACTCAATTTGACACTTAATTACACATGCAGCCAAAAATTACACGTGAAATGTGTAATCGTTTTATAAAAAAAAAATTGACGATTATGGTACTTTTTTTAAAAAGTAAATTCGTAATAAAAATAGTACTTTCCTGTACTTTTTATAAAAAAAAGTACGATTTTAATACTTTTCTGAAAAATCGTTATTTTGGTACTTTTTTTAAAAAAAGTTTGTTTTAAAACATAGTTTTTCTTAAAACCCAGTTGGCAAAATAAAGTCACCCCTGACATACTCCTGACACTCCCTTTATAAACTGCTGACATCTTCATACAATTTTTCAAAATGTCCTCCATGACATGTCAGTAGTTGGTCAGCAGTGTCCACCAGTATCGGTGGCCACCAACAATTCGTTTTAACAACCGCTGACCAACTGCTGACATGTCATTGATGACATTTTGAAAAATTGTATGAAGATGTCAGCAATTTTATAAAGGGAGAGTCAGCAGCATGTCAGGAGTGATTTTTTTTGCCAACTGGGAAAGTATTATTTTGTTAATTCTCATTAAAAAGTTATACATATTTTGGTACTTTTTTTATCAATAAGTACTATTTTGGTACATTTTTCTAAAAAGTAGCAAATTAGGGACATTATTACAGTAAGAAAACTTTAAAGACGTTCTGCAACAAAGAAAACACTTTACATATATCTAAAATTTCAGTACGCAGTTGAAAGCATCTCCTAAAATATATTTAAATAAAGGTCGGTTGTTGATCCTCCGTAAAGGTTTTAAAATTTCATATCAGCAGCAATAGCCAAAAATTTATAATCGTAATCATCTTCAAATTGAGCAGTAAACGGCAACGTTTTAAAAAAGGTCCTAATATAAAAAAATCGAATTGACTATAGCAAAATCTATTTTAATAATTTAAGTAAAATTGAATATTTATATTTGTTGGCAAACGCAACAATCAATGATCCACATACAATACTGAACTTCTTATACCTTAATTCAATTAAGCATTGATTCTTATTTGAATTAAAATGTGGGCGTTAAAATAATTGGTTTAATTTAAGCTTTTTTGTTTTATTTTTATAATGACAAAAGGAAGTTTAAATTTTGTAGACTTTTGTAGCAGCTTCTTGTCACAAAAGTAGTTAAAGAAGTAAAACAAAAACTAAATTGAGCTTTGTTGAATTTGTAAATGCCCTATACAATTTTTAAAGTATTTTACTTAAAACTTGAGTTCCGAGTAAAAATTTTAACATAATACCTAGATTTTTTGTATGGAAAAAAAAATATTTTTTTCTGATTTTGAATTTACGGGGTACAAATTTAACCTTCCTGAACTACGATTTTTACTCAAAACTTTTCGAACGCTGGACCTATTTTTGTAAAATATTTCGACAGACTACCAAATATTTCCAGGTGCTACAAACAGCATGACAAATTAATATATCCCACCTTCCACTAATTGTTAGTGTAGGGCACAGAATCTTATTAAAATTTTTTAATAAATTTATTAAAATGTTTTAAATTAAACAAAAAACAGTCAATTGAAATAATTAATAATTATTGCCAGCAATTAAATATTTGTATATCACTGAAGCTGATTATAGTTTTTATGTAAGTTTCTGTTTTAAAATTTTCTTTAAAAGTTTATGTTAAATTACATGTTATCTTGGTATAAGTCAGTCTGTAGAGTCACTCATCTTATGTGCCTTAACTTGGTACGTCTGAATGATAAAAGACGCCCACATGCTGTCAACCAACCAAGTTATTTCACATCGTTAGCATCTCTCTATGGCTACCGTAGTTAAGACAGCAACACACAAAAAAAAGTTGTTGACTTTTTTTTCAACATCAGCAGCAATAAGAAAACCAAAAACCATAAGGGAGCAATATAAAAAAAAAGCATAAAAAGAACAACGACATACACAACTTCATTGCGTTGTGACATTATCTGTTTTGGGCGATCATGGCAATTTTTGACGTTTGTAACTCATAATGTGACGACTACTGGTAACAAGACTACAAGACTACTGCTGTGATACGATCCTTCCTGTGTACAAAAAAAAAAACACGTAGTGTGTGTTATTTTTTTTTTGCTAAAGCTATTTTGGTTTCGTTAGCTTTGGAGTTTTTAAAATGACTATAGCGTAGTTAAATGGGAAAATATTTTCCCTAACTATGAAATTATTACACTTAAAAGAAAAAAAAAATGTTTAAAAATCTGCAAAACGACTTTAAATTAATTTTTAATTTAAATTAGCAAACTTTTAGCAGATTTTTCTGCTGAAATGCTAAATTCTCTGTTATTCAGTTTTAAGATGCAACTAAACTTTTTCTGTAATTATACTGATTCCGTTTGCTGAATTTCAAAATGTTTTGCAGATTTTAGAAGATTATTTTGATAATTTTACGTTTGTATTCAACAAAAAATTGCCAATTGTTTTGTTCATTCTACAAAAAATTTTAGTTATTTAGTTTTACAGAAAATTAGCCACTTACCATTAGCATATCAACAAATAATTACTCTAAAAGTCCATTTTGTTTATTGTGTGCTACAACATTCAATGTTTTGTATGTCACTATGATCTGCCAAAAGCTGTGAAAGAGAAAGAGAGGGATATAAAACTAAAATTTTTGGGACTTCACAAATCATTATTAGCAAAAGTTATTAAAGTAATCAAAAGAAAGAAATTTTGCATAAAATTAAAATTTCTGAGTCTTTACGAATAAATATTAGCAAAACATATGGGGCATTCCATGCCAAATCGGACACTTTGAAATTTTTTTTTTTAGATTTTCTTAATTTGTTTACAGTTTTTAGTACCCTTCGAAAACTCCGTCGTGGTAAATTTTCAGATTTTTTTGATGACCCGTTCAAAAGATATCGAATTTTTAAAAATTGGTAGTTTGTTCCTTTACTCAAACTTCTTTTCTTTCTAGAGGGGTCATTTATAAGACCAACCCCCATTAATTTTTACGTCTTAACATTTCTTTGGAACAAACTAATACCCTATCTCCAATTTCTAAGGGGGCTCCCACACAAAACGACATTTTTTTAAATTTTCTCCAACCGCTCTAACTGCCCTAATAGTGCACTTATTGTTAGAGCAATCAAATGTATGACCGACCCACAATATTTTTTTAGTTCAAACATTTTCTCTGAACACACCTACCCTCTATCTTTAAATGTTTAGGCGGTCCCCATACAATTTTTTTTTATTTTTTGTAAATTTGTTTTATTTAATCAGCTTCTACCGGTCCAATGGTGCGTCCGAGAGGGGCCATTAGTGAGACCGACCCCCACTTATTTTTACCCTACAACATTTTTTTAAAACATACCTACGCCCTATCTCCACTCCCTAAGTAGGTTTCCTATACAAATAACAGTTGGAGCAAATTTTATAACAATGTAATTTTGAATGGAAGCCTACTTAGGGAGTGGAGATAGGGCGTAGGTATGTTTTAAAAAAATGTTGTAGGGTAAAAAAGTAATAATTGTTATGCCACGATCTTCCTGGGCAAAACATTTGTAGAATCGATAAAAGTTTTACACAAAAAAATTTCAAAAAAATCGAAGAGTACAAACATTTTCAAAAATGAGATTTAAATTTAAAAACTTAAGAATCGCATACTAGAACGCTTTTAAGAATTTTTTGGAATTTTTTTTTAAAAGTACGTAAAAAAACAAAAATTAAAAAAAACAAGTAGAAAAGTTAAATTCGACTTGGCCGAATCTATGAATACCCTCCACAATGCCCATTTTAAGTGATAATAAATTTTCTAACGTGAAAAAAATAACAGTTTTGATTAGAAATATTTTATTTTGTTTAAAAAAATTTTTTTTAGTAATTTTTGAAAAAAAAAATAATTTACTAATTTTTTTTTTGAGTGTAAAATTTTTTTTGAGTGTAAAATTTTTTTCGAGTGGAATTTTTTTTTGTTTTGGTATAAAAATATTTTTGAGTGACAAAAATACGTTGTAAAATATTTTTGTGAATTACCAATGTTTTTAAAACAGGTTTAACGGGTTTTCAACACGTGAATTTTAGGTGAAGCTAATCTGAAATTCACGGTTTTGCTAATAACTTTTGAACCACAGGACCGATTTGGCTGAAATTCAATACGAACGAGGCTGGAGGAACGCAAAATATATATGCCAAGCTTCAGCATCCTCAGAATTGGTTTTCGAAAGTTTTAGTGCTTTTTATCTCAAAAATTCACGAAATTCAGTCTTTTGCTCATAACTTTTGAACCACTGGACCGATTTCACTGGATTGCAATACCAACCTGACCAGGTAAATGCCCAACATATATGCCGAACTTCAGGAGCCTCCGTTAAGTCTTTCAAAAGTTAGCGTGTTTTCAACAGACAGACAGACGGACGGACGGACATCGCTAGATCGTCTTAAAATCGATCGAGGATCATGAAAATATATACTTTATGGGGTCCTAGACCAATATTTCGAGGTGTTACAAACGGAATGACAAACTTATATATACCCTCTATCACTAGAGTTGTAACGTGCCGTTACAAGGAAAATACTTTTCCATATACCTCATCACTCTACTTGTACCCATACCCAATATAGAGTTGTTTGTTTGATAGTTATTACTAGCAAACAGTTAATACTATCTCGCAATTCTCGTTGAGTTGGTCAAATTGTTATTTATAATGACAAAGTTTGGCTGACCAGAACAACGAGAAACCAGTTGGAGTTCGTGATATACCTCGTAGAATATACGATGTATACCGTAAGCCGACCAGATTCCTGTTCCCAACTCCGTCTTTAGCCGTAGTTGGTCCGTAGTTAAAACCCTGTAGTTAGAAATCCGACTAAACCCGAACGCTACCTATCGTTCGTATTAACCCGACTCACCTGCACCCCATTCTCGTGAGTTACTTAGTATTTTTACTTATCGTAGTTAGCACCCGATCGCCCACTAAACCCGAACGCCACCTATCGTTCGTATTAACACGACTCACCTGCACCCCATTCTCGTGAGTTACTTAGTATTTCTACTTATCGTAGTTAGTACCCGATCACCCACTAAACACGAACGCCACCTATCGTTCGTATTAACACGACTCACCTGCACCCCATTCTCGTGAGTTACTTAATATTTTTACTTATTGTAGTTAGCACCCGATCGCCCACTAAACCCGAACGCCACCCATCGTTCGTATTAACACGACTCACCTGCACCCCATTCTCGTGAGTTACTTAGTATTTTTACTTATCGTAGTTAGCACCCGATCGCCCACTAAACCCGAACGCCACCTATCGTTCGTATTAACACGACTCACCTGCACCCCATTCTCGTGAGTTACTTAGTATTTTTACTTATCGTAGTTCGCACCCGATCGCCCACTAAACCCGAACGCCACCTATCGTTCGTATTAACCCGACTCACCTGCACCCCATTCTCGTGAGTTACTTAGTATTTCTACTTATCGTAGTTAGCACCCGATCGCCCACTAAACCCGAACGCCACCTATCGTTCGTATTAACACGACTCACCTGCACCCTATTCTCGTGAGTTACCTAGTATTTTTACTTATCGTAGTTAGAATACCCGATCGCCCACTAAACCCGAACGCCACCTATCGTTCGTAGTAACACGACTCACCTGCACCCCATTCTCGTGAGTTACTTCGTACATATTCTAATTTACTTTCGTCATCCGATTCCCTGACACCCCCGAACACCAACTAACGTTCGGTCTCACCGACTCACCTGCGCCCTATACTCGTGAGTCACTTACATCGGTACTAACGACATTGGGTCAACAACTTCGTGTGTACAACTATACAATCACAAAGGAAGCAGACCTTTGTTGAACACTGGACATATCTAGTGCTACCTCAGCTGGAAACAAAACTGCATCACAAATGGCGCCCGAGCAGGGACTCGTTTCCAAAAACGCACCTTGTGGGAAAATTGACAACACCACCAACGAATTTGGAACGAGGGAATTACACACAACCCAAGATCTTTCTAGTGAACAAGTCTTAAATATGCTAAGCGATTTAGAAATTATGAAAATAATTATTCGTTGGGATGTGAAATACGACGGCTCCAAAAACCTGCTGGAGTTTTTAGAACGTCTAGAGGAGTTAGCCGAGTGTTACTCTATTCCTAACGACCGATTAATGTTTTCATTATGGGAGATATTGAAGGACCGAGCATTGCAATGGTATCGGATATACCGTGGCGAAATCCGAACCTGGGAGGAGTTTAAGGTGAAAGCAATTCGTTTCTTTTTACCGAGGAGATACCTGTCTGATATTGAGGAAGCAATATACAATCGGAAACAAGGCCGAAAAGAAAAAGCCAAGGATTTCGTTTTGGAGATACAGACTCTGATTCGGCGACACCCACAGCTGCGACAAATTGATCATACGGACAGGATATATGAAGGTCTGAGACCAGAATACCGATTGTATGTTCGGCGCCAAGATTTTAAATCCCTGGACGGACTTTTAGACCAAGTTTCCGAGTATGAGTCCCTTCGGCAGACTGAGGCTAAAGAGCAATCGCATTTTGACGGGGTCAAAACACTCGATGTTACCTACTGCCGAGAGACGCATTGTTGGCGCTGCAAAATAAAAGGACACTCGAGAAGGCAATGTCGTAACTCGATAAAAATTTTTTGCTCCAGATGTGGTGCCGATGGAATTTTGTCTAAGGATTGTCCATGTCCAGCAATCCTTGAAGCAAAGTCACATAAAGATGGTACAAAAAAGTCAACGTCCAAACCAAACCAATTAGAGCTTAATCCGACACAAGTTCCAACATCACTCCACTTCGCCAGCTTAGTGGGAAATGTCAAGGTCAGAAAAGCACGAATTGTGCCAGAGACGACTATTGTGGAGCAATCGGTTCAGCCAGCGAAAATAAGCGCCGATTACATAAAATCGAAGCCAGGACAATTCAAGAGACCAAGCCATCATCACCGTCGTACAGGCAAGGTATCCCTCACCCAACAACGGAAAAATAAACATCTGAATAGATGCGGGCTATCAACTCTCCATATAACAAAACAATTCAACAGCGACCCGTCACAATCGAGCCGAAGCTCTTAGCAGTTAGGTAAAATTTACTTTTCTTTGGTAAGGGAGAAAAAATAATCACAAACATTATTTTTTTTTAAAGTAGGGGGGGAATGTAACGTGCCGTTACAAGGAAAATACTTTTCCATATACCTCATCACTCTACTTGTACCCATACCCAATATAGAGTTGTTTGTTTGATAGTTATTACTAGCAAACAGTTAATACTATCTCGCAATTCTCGTTGAGTTGGTCAAATTGTTATTTATAATGACAAAGTTTGGCTGACCAGAACAACGAGAAACCAGTTGGAGTTCGTGATATACCTCGTAGAATATACGATGTATACCGTAAGCCGACCAGATTCCTGTTCCCAACTCCGTCTTTAGCCGTAGTTGGTCCGTAGTTAAAACCCTGTAGTTAGAAATCCGACTAAACCCGAACGCTACCTATCGTTCGTATTAACCCGACTCACCTGCACCCCATTCTCGTGAGTTACTTAGTATTTTTACTTATCGTAGTTAGCACCCGATCGCCCACTAAACCCGAACGCCACCTATCGTTCGTATTAACACGACTCACCTGCACCCCATTCTCGTGAGTTACTTAGTATTTCTACTTATCGTAGTTAGTACCCGATCACCCACTAAACACGAACGCCACCTATCGTTCGTATTAACACGACTCACCTGCACCCCATTCTCGTGAGTTACTTAATATTTTTACTTATTGTAGTTAGCACCCGATCGCCCACTAAACCCGAACGCCACCCATCGTTCGTATTAACACGACTCACCTGCACCCCATTCTCGTGAGTTACTTAGTATTTTTACTTATCGTAGTTAGCACCCGATCGCCCACTAAACCCGAACGCCACCTATCGTTCGTATTAACACGACTCACCTGCACCCCATTCTCGTGAGTTACTTAGTATTTTTACTTATCGTAGTTCGCACCCGATCGCCCACTAAACCCGAACGCCACCTATCGTTCGTATTAACCCGACTCACCTGCACCCCATTCTCGTGAGTTACTTAGTATTTCTACTTATCGTAGTTAGCACCCGATCGCCCACTAAACCCGAACGCCACCTATCGTTCGTATTAACACGACTCACCTGCACCCTATTCTCGTGAGTTACCTAGTATTTTTACTTATCGTAGTTAGAATACCCGATCGCCCACTAAACCCGAACGCCACCTATCGTTCGTAGTAACACGACTCACCTGCACCCCATTCTCGTGAGTTACTTCGTACATATTCTAATTTACTTTCGTCATCCGATTCCCTGACACCCCCGAACACCAACTAACGTTCGGTCTCACCGACTCACCTGCGCCCTATACTCGTGAGTCACTTACATCGGTACTAACGACATTGGGTCAACAACTTCGTGTGTACAACTATACAATCACAAAGGAAGCAGACCTTTGTTGAACACTGGACATATCTAGTGCTACCTCAGCTGGAAACAAAACTGCATCACAGAGTGGAGGGTAAAAAAATTGAAATTTGGACTATTATTGAAGAAGTTATGAGGAAAAGAAGTTTGAGTTAAGGAGTAAACTACAAATTTTTAAAAATTCGGTATCTTTTGAACGGGTCATCAAAAAAATCTGAAAATTTACCACGAAAGAGTTTTCGAAGGGTACTAAAAACTGTAAACAAATTGGGAAAATCTAAAAAAAAAATTTCCAAAGTGTCTGATTTGACATGGAATGCCCCATATCTAACTAACAATAACTGCTATGTGGTGAAATTTGTCTCTATTGGTGGATCAACTATCTAAGGCGTTGACAATAAACACTACAACTTGGAGGCCGTGAGTTCAAGTACCAGCCACAGCAGCACTTTTTTGATATATTTTTTTATATTTTTTGAATATTTTTATTCAACTATTTTAATTATTTTGATATTTTTTCAAATAAGTTGTTTCTTAGGTCTCCCAAAAAATTTAAAAAAATTTTAAATGACATAAATCCCACCCCCATTTAAACGACGCCTTTATCACATATTCCCACTGTGTCCTACATACATGCATCAAAAAAAAAACAACAAACTAAAAAAAACCAACGCCAACCAGTAACAACTGTCATCGTTTGTCAGTTTATAAATCACTTGAGCTTACTTAAAACCTCAACACAATTCTTTTCAATCTTCTTCCTCTTAACAATACAATGATGAATTATTCAACATTTGCAAAATAAAACTGTGTGCACACAAAGTGTGGCAAAACAAAATGTTTTAAAAATGTCTCAGTTACGAATTTCAAAAAGAAGTGAATCAAAATATTTTAAAGTAAATAAAAAAAATTAGAATTGATGATAATCCATTGTATCATAAATATTCAAATGAACAATTAATTTTAAAAATTTTTTAGGTTGGAATTGAAAATAATAGATTTTAGACACAAACTTTTAATTAATAATATAAAAAACAAAAGACTTAAGACACATACTTTATTAAAATAAAAAGTTTTATTAAAAAATGTAAATCAAAAAAAAAATGTTGAATTGAAAATAAAATATTTTAGAAATACACCTTAAATTTAAGATTAAAAACGAAAGACTTAAGACACATATTTCATTTTAAAACTAGTTTAGTAATTTTCAAAATATCGCAAATTTTTAGTTTTTACAATGCAAAACCTATTTCTCAGTATTTTCATGAATTCAAACGGTAGTATAAAAAGAATTTTAGATACAAACCGTATATGAGATTTAGAAATCACTTTTAAGAAATATTGTACAAAATAGAATTCCTCATTGAGACTTACAGACAAGGCTGAGGTACTTGCAATTGATAAAGCTGCGCAGATGATTATGACAAGTGACCTTTTTCCATTAACATTTTTGTGGATATTCTTGTAGCTCTGAAGTCATTAAAATCAATCACTATAAAATTGGGAATCGTTAGGAGTTGTATACAATCCCTTCGTCAAATCAGTCAGCACACAGTTAAGATAATCTGGGTAACTGGTAATAGTGGGGTCGATGTGAACGAATGGCTGATGAATATGTTAGAAATGGCTCTGAGTCGGACAAAAAGTCCTGAGAGGACATAAAGTTTTCTTACTTTTGGTATACGAACGGTTAGCCTATTAGTGGGAGTAGTGACAGGACACAGTATAATCGGCTAAATGGCCGTGCGTATAAGAATTTCTGATAGCGACTTTTGTAGAAGTTGTAAGGAAGTGGAGGAGGAGGAGTCAGTGAAGCATTTGTTATGTGAATTTCCGGGTCTGATGAGGAACTGACCTAAGAATTTTTGGGCAAAGACTTCTCCAGCAGAATATCCACGGACTTCTCCAGCAGAATATCTTTGGAAATCGGGGTGTTTTAAGAGGTAGAACTTTGTATCATAAGTGAAGTAGGGAAATAACAATTAAGGGAATCACAATGGGCCTTATGACCTCGGAGTGAATTCGGCAAATGGCGGACGCTCATTCAACTTAACAGTTTTTATACCCTCCAACTACAGTATGGGGGTATACTCACTTTGTCATTCCGTGTGTAACGCATCGAAATATCGGTATAGGATCCCATAAAGTATATATATTATTGATCAGTGATCGATTCTAAGACATTCTAGCGATGTCCGTCTGTCCGTCCGTCTGTGGAAGACACGATACAGTCAAAATAAAAGTGCTAGACTCCTCAAATTTGGCACATATATGTCTTATGTTCATAGGCTGGTTAAGTTCGGAGATGGGCAACATCGGACCATGGGGGAAAAAGTTCCCCCTTGACGAAGTAAACCAACCTCTAAAAAAAGCTAACTTTTTATAGGTTTTTTTTGTATTTTTGTTAAACAAATGAAACATTTTTATGCTTAAAAAAGTTAAAAGTCCTGGACTTGGACCCAGGGGATTTGAAAATGACCTTTTTTTGGTCCGTCCCCTTTTGTGGGCGTGGATATTAGCAAATAATTTATATAATGATGAAATTGTATATCTTTTGTACAAAATGCATAGTAATTAAATTTGTAAAAATTTTTGACCAGAGAGATGGTATCCCCAAGGACCCCCGACAAGCCCCACCCCCACCCAAAAAAAACCGCCCCTGCAATTTTTTTTATTTTTTTTTGTTTTAACGTTGGAGGGAATACAAGATTCGGCACAGCCGAATTTAACACTCTCACTTGTTTTTTTTGCTATCCTTAAAAATCGGCACCCACCGATTGTCCTGGGGGGAAAAGGGAGAAAAATAAGAGTCATCGGTTTTTTCTAAGCAACCCAATCTCACATTTTGCGGGTCAAAGGTAAGGAGGAAAAACGTGATTTTTCGTATTGGGAGAATTTTTTATATTTCTTCCAAAAAAACTATATCAACATTTTAAACAGATCGAAAGGTTTTTTGATGGCCTAACCAGCAGCGTATCGGTCGTTTCCAAATTAGCCTTCGTTAAGTTTTGATTTTTAAAAATGTAAAAACTTTGGGGTACACACAAAAAAAACTTATTGTTAGTCAAATTACTAGGAAAAGTCTTGTAATCAATCCCATTTTACCAATATTTGACAGTTTTCCTTGTTTTTTAACAAAACGAAATTTAAATTTTTTTGGTAATTTTGCAATTTTTTTTTTGTAATTTTACAAAATTTCCAAGTTAATTTTACCAAAAAAAATCCAGTAAATTCACGAGAATTTCTTGTAATTTTAATTGCGCCAAAAAATTGTAAATTTACAAATTTATTGATAAAAAGCTTGTAAAATTACAAAATTATTCGTAAAAAGCTAGTAAAATAACTAGGAATTTTCGGAAAATAGGAGGTAGCAAAAAATCAAGTAAAATTACGAAACCTCTTTAAAATTTTATCGTGTCAAAAAATTTGTAAATTTACAATTTTATTGGTAAAAACCTTGTAAAACTACAAAATTATTGGTGAAAATCTTGTTAAATTAAAAGGAATTTTTGTCAAATAAGAAGTAGCAAACAAAAAAAGTTACAAGTTTTTCTTGTAATTTTACAACGTTTTTTTTGAGTGTAGTTTATTTGAACCGCCAAAATTATAAATAATTTTTATCAAAATTAAGCTGACCTGTATTTTTGCGTTTTTACGAAATTCCTACTAGTTCGGCTTTTATTCGGTTTTTGCCGAAAGACTATATTTTCATAAGGTGGCATCACTTTTTAAAATTTCGGATTGGGTAACTAAAAATGCCTGGGAAGTTTGTACTAGAGATGGGCACATGAGCAGATTAGAGCATGATTCACGTGATTCAATCGTGATCACGCGTGAATGTGACTGAATGATTGTGAGTGTGAGTGGAGAAAAAAATTGCGTGAGTGAGTGTAACTAAGATTTTGGCGTTAGCGAGTGCGCGTGATTCGGTTCTTTTGCGCGATTTATTTTATTTTCATACTAACTTTAGTACCAAAAAAAAAAAAGAACAAAAAAATTTTAAAATTTGGCTTAACTTAAGATTTCGTCACGAAAAAATAAAAAAAAAAAAAATTAAAATTTCGTTGAACTTTAAATGTTGCTGAAAATTTTGAAAGATTTTTGATTTTTTTTTTTTTTGTATAAATAAGAGTTTCGTGAGTGTGAGTGAGTGAGTGAAGCTGGCGTATGTGCACGTGAGTGTGAGTTGTATTAAATTTACTCACGTCATTGTGAGTGAGTGTAAGTAGAAAAAATATACTCGTGAGATAGCGTGTGTGATTCAAAAATTCTGTCGGGATCATGAGTGAGTCTGAGTCAAAAATCATTCACGCCCTTATCTCTAGTTTGTACTCTTTCCCAAACCATTGAATCATGATAATGTTTTGCTGTATAAATAGGTGTTCTTTCCAACGCAAAATTCATCTAGAAAAAATATTTATTTGTCATTCCATGCAAAACGCATTGAAATATCGGTCGAGGATCCCATTATGTTTATATATTATTGATCGGAAAAGCTTTCTAAGACATTCTAGTTATATCCATCTATCTGTTTGTCTGTGTTGATAACAAATTTTGTATAAAAAAAATTATAAAAAAAATATTGACGAAAAAAAAAATATTGATGAAAAAAAAAATATTGACCAAAAAAAAATATTGGAGAAATAAAAAAAAAATTATAGATGAAAAAAAAATATTAACTAAAAAATATTGATGAAACAATTATATTGATGAAAAAATATTGATGAAAAAAATATTAATGAAAATATTAATAAATATATTGATGAAAATAAAAATATTGATGAAAAAAAAATATTGATAAAAAAAATTTTGACGAAAAAAAAAATGATGAAAAAAAAAATATTGATGAGGTGATGAAAAAAAATATTGATTAAAAAAAAATTTTGATGGAAAACTTTGATGAAAAAAAATATTAATGAAAAACAAGTAGAAAAGTTAAATTCGACTTGGCCGAATCTATGAATACCCTCCACAATGTCCTTTTTAAGTGATAATAAATTTTCTAACGTGAAAAAATAAAATTTTTGATTAGAAATATTTATACCCTACACCACACTGTGGTGAGTTTGTGCTGATGTTTGTAACTACCCGAAATATTGGTCCTAGACCCACTTTTAGGTATACCGATCGACTTAGAATCACTTTGAGTCGATTTAGCGATGTCCGTCCGTCCGTCTGTCCATGTAAACGGTGTAAACACGATACAGGTCGCAATTTTTAATCAATTGACTTGAAATTTGAAATTTAAGCCTCTTTTGGCCCAAGGACGAAGCATTTAGAAATTGGAAAAAAATAGGTCCATATTTATACCTAGCCCCCATACAAAGGTCCTCTTTAGTTTTGGCTCAAATGACTCTAATAACCGCATTTTAATAGGTACCAGTTCTTCTTGTAGCCCCCATACAAACCACCTTCCCGATTTTCACATAAATTTCTCAAATTTCATGAAAATAGAAAATATTTAATTAAAATTTTGTTTGTGTATGTTAAACGCGTACTTTAATAACTTTATCAAATCTGATTATCATCGGACCATTTTTGGACTTAGGTCCCATGTGAAAATTTCGCCCGATATTCAGTTGAAGCGGTTTATTGTCAACAAAAAGAAGCCTGTTCCACTCAAATTTGATTTGTGAGTGCTTTTTACACTTATTAAAGATTTGACAAAATATAGATCTAATCAGTCCATGTTTCAACTTGGGACCCATTTTCCGGGAAACTCTGGTGTAGGGTATTATATGGTCGGTCTTGACCGACTATAACTTTCTTACTTGTTTATTTTGTATAAAAAAACTTTTTTTTAGTAATTTTTGAAAAAAAAAAAAAAAAAAAAAAATTTACTAAATTTTTTTTTTTTTGAGTGTAAAATTTTTTTCCAGTGTAAAATTTTTTTGAGTGTATTTTTTTTAATTGTAAAAATATTTTTGAGGACAAAAATACGTTGTAAAATATTTTTGTGACTTACCATTGTTTTTAAAACATGCACTCAAAAAATTATGTAGGTAAATTCCAGTGAATATTCACTTAAAACAAATGAAATTTTATTTAAAAACCATTCCACTGTTTTTTCATTTAAAATAAAAACACATTACAGTCAATTTTAACTGTTAATTTAATGACTAACCAAAACATTGAAAAACTAGTGAATATTCAGTTATTTTGTATTGAAAAACAGTAAAACTATAGAAGAAATTTTTACTGCCGAAATTAAATGTAACAGAAAATTCGTTTTTAATACAGTAAATTATTTTTTTTAAAATACGGAAACAGTAAAAAAATTAAATCCTTTATAAAATGAGTGATTTTTCTTTTAAAATGACTTTACTGATTACTTTTTTAAATAACCTACAAACAGTTAATGACATAATTTTCTTAGTGTGTTTAACGGGTTTTCAACACGTGAATTTAAATCACAGTACAGACTAGTATGCCAACAATGGTGCTAATTGCGTACTTTCCAATATGGTGGTATGGTTTTTAGTACATAATTATCATCGCTGCCTAGTGTAAGTGTACCTGTACGTGTGAGCTTTTGTGTATGTATTTATGCTGTTTGTTTACGTTTTGTATGAAACGTCAAAAGTTACACCGTGTGCTGTCACTAATACTTACACACATCAAATGCAACTCTGTGAACCTACTACTCATATACTGTGATTTAAGGTGAATCTAATCTGAAATGCACTGTTTTGCCAATAACTTTTGAACCACTGGACCGATTTGCCTGAAATTCAATACGAACCAGGCCAATGATAAGCTTCAGCATCCTCAGAATTGCCAATTGATGAAAAAAAATATTAATGAAAAAAAAAAATATTGATGAAAAAAAACTTGGTGAGAAAAAATATTGATGAAAAAAAAAAAATATTGATGAAAAAAAAAAAATGTTGATGAAAAAAAAATATTGATTATTGACCAAAATATGTATAAAAAAATATTGATGAATAAAAAAAATATTGATGAAAAAAAAAATATTGACAAAAAAAATATTGAAGAAAAGAAAATATTGATGAAAAAAAATATTAATAAAAAAATTTTGATGAAAAAAAATATTGATGAGAAAAAATATTGATAAAAAAAATATTGATGAAAAAAAATTTATAAAAAATTTATGAAAAGCAACTTTTTTAAAATTAGATCAGCCTAAAAAGAGGAACTCTTGTTTTTCTCCTCTCATTCCCACATACAAGTTTCAGGACAATCGGTGGGTGCCCTCTGAAAGACCTCCCTTGTTAGTTTTAAATTTGAAAAATTTTGAAGTGGCCTTACATTTTTACTCATAATTTTTGAAACACTAAACCGATTTAAGATTCTTGTCAGAATTTGACACTTTAAAAACTTATGATTTACATTTTGAGGATTTTTTTTTATATAATTGCTAAAAAAATATCAATTACTTAAAGCATAAATGCCTACCAACAAAATGTTGACATTCACATTTAATATATGTTTGTAAATACACATTCTCTTTTTTTCTATCCGAATGTATGACATTAGGAAATGTCTATTTGAAAACTCCGTTTTGGCAATAAACCACAATATGAACTGTTTTTTTTATTTTTATTTTTATATTTTTTTTGCTTTTTATTTATTTTTCAATGTAATTGTGTTTTATTCTAGGTTGTGCTGGTTCAGGGTCACTATTTGTCATTTTTGCCACTTTGTAGTCGCAACGAACCCGTATTCTTGGCAACATGTACACCAATTGCCATGCCAGAGACTCGAGAATGTGTAGTGCAGGGAGCTACCAATGTCTTTACAACGATACATTCAATGGACATGAAAATAGCACATATTGACAAAAAGTAAGTTGAACTAGTTTTTTTTGTTATTTTATTTTGATTTTCAAAAGCAAAACAAATACAAAATTTTTTAACTAATTTTTAAATTTATTAAAGTGAAGGCCATTATTTTGACATTTATTTATTTTTGTTTACATTTTTTTACATTTTCAGTGGCGAATTTCATTTAGGTATTACAAGAAGTGATATTCAGGGTTTATCCTGGTATAGTCTTATACATTCTGATAATTTACGAGAGGCTCAAAGTAAACATAGACTAAGTAAGTTTTTCGTTTTTTTAAATTAATTAAAAATAATTAAATTAAAAAATTAATTTAATATTTGTGATGTCTAATTTGTATTTTTTATATTTTTTCTTATCTTTTTAGTAACTCAGTCAGAACAAGATCGTTCCTGCATTTTATTGGTACGTATGCAACGTAGACAGGGTGACTTTATATGGGTCCATGTTGTGCTGCAAGTACGAGATGCTCAAGATACAAATCAACAACCAGTCATTGTTTGTACAAATCAAGTATTAAAGTAAGTATTTTTCAACAGACTTTATAAAATTTTTTTGGGCTAAACATACAAGGACTATTACGGAAATTTCAAATGCACAAAAAATAATTTTATGAGTCCCCGCACAACAATGTCGGTGACGTTTTTTTCTTACAAATTTGGCATGAAAAAACGCTCGACCGAAAACCGCTTGAATAAAATCAATTTTATTTTTGTGTCGGTTTCTCTCTCTCTTTTAATTTTTGATATAAAAATGTTGCCACATTTTTATAAATATTTCGATTATTTTCGATAAAGTAAACAAAAAAACGTGATCTCTAAAAAAAAAAATATATAAAATTCTAAAAAATTCTTAAAAAAAAACACAAAAAAACGAATAAATATGAAAAAATCATATTGATATAACAAAAAATAATAAAATTAACTTAAAATCTGTAGAAAAAGTGAAAAAATATTGTAAATATAAATGTTTGACTGAATTTTCCGCTGCCGCCTTTGTTTTGCGCCTATACTCTCTCATGACCGAAACCGTCAACCGCTCCGACATTGTTGTGCGGGGACTCTATAACTTACTATTCGTTATGTCTTACAAGGGAGGTCTTTCACAGGGCACCCAACGATTGTCCTGAAACATGCGTTTAGGAAAGAGGGGAGCAAAATAAGAGTTACCTGTGTTTTTAGTTGCCCAATCACACATTAAGTGAATCAAAGGGGAGAGAGGAAACGGGATTTTTTTTGATTTTTGAGGATTTTTGACATTTCCTCAAAAGAAACTATATTAACATTTTATACAGGTCGTATCCAAATTCGGCTTCGTTAAATTCGCTATTGTTAAAAATGTATAATCGTTGGAGTAGTTTATATGGAGATGCATATACGTACGTCCGCTAAAATTGTTTGGCAAAATTCCTGCTAGTTTAGTTTTTATACGGATTTTCCTGAAAGCCCTTTTTTCATAAGGTGACAACCATTTTTTAAATTTGAAAATAGGCAGCTAAAAAAAACAAGTAAGAGTGTTAAATTCGGCTGTGCCGAATCTTTTATACCCTCCAACATGCTAAAAAATAAAATAAAAATGCAGGGGCATTTTATTTTTTTTGGGGGGGGGAGATTGGGGGGACAAATTTGCTCTCAAATATGTGTTTAAAATTTCATTCTTATGCTTTTTGCACTAAAGAAATGCAAGTTTATCATAATTTAATTTTTTTTATTCTACGCCCATAAAAGGGGGCCGGACCAAAAAAACGACATTTTCTAATTCTTAGGGTCCAAATTCAGGACTTTGAACTTCTTGTAGCATAAAAATTTTGAATTTGTTAAACAATTAGACAAAAAATCATCTAAAAAATGATTTTTTTCAGAGGTTGGTTTAGTTCTTTAAGGAGGAACTTTTTTCCCACTGGTCCGATTTTGCCCATATCCGAACTTAACCCGCCTAGGACCATATTCGTGCCAAACTTGAGGAGGGTAGCTCTTTTATGTTGGACTGTATCGTGTTAACTACAGACGGACGGACAGATGGACGGACGGACGGACATCGCTAGAATGTCTTAGAATCAAGTATAATATATATACTTTATGTGGTCTCCGACCGATATTTCGATGCGTTACACACGGAATGACAAAGTGAGTATACCCCCATACTGTAGTTGGAGGGTATAACAAGAAACTCCTTTTTGCCCCTCATTCCCATATTCAAGTTTTAGGACAATCGGTGGGTGCCCTCTAAGAGACCTCCCTTGTTAGTTAATGATAAATAATATATGGGGCATTCCATGCCAAATCGAACACTTTGAAAATGTTTTTTTTTTTTAGATTTTCCCAATTTGTTTACAGTTTTTAGTACCCTTCGAAAACTCCTTCGTGGTAAATTTTCAGATTTTTTTGATGACCCGTTCAAAAGATATAGAATTTTTAAAAATTGGTAGTTTGTTCCTTTACTCCAACTTCTTTTAATCATAACTTCTTCAATAATGGTCCAAATTTCAAATTTTTTTTTTTCAAAATTTTTGGTTTTTTTGCGTACATTAAAAAAAAGAATCCCAAAAAATTCTTAAAAGCGCTCTAGTATGCGATTTTTAAGTTTTAAAATTTAAATCTCATTTTTGAAAATGTTTGTACTCTTCGATTTTTTTGAAATTTTTTTTGTGTAAAACTTCTATCAATTCTACAAATTTTTGCCCAAGAGGATCATGGGATAACGATAGCGTCATAGAGGGGTCATTTCCAAGACCGACCCCCATTAATTTTTACGTCTAAACATTTCTTCGGAACAAACTAATACCCTATCTCCAATTACTAAGGGGTCTCCCAAACAAAATGACATTTTTAAAATTTGCTCCAACCGCTCTAACTGTCCTCAGGGTGCCCTTAGAGCAATCGAATGTATGACCGACCCACAATATTTTTTTAGTCCAAACATTCTCTGAACACACATACCCCCTATCTTTAACTATTAAGGCAGTCCCCATACAATTTTTATTTTTTTTTGTAAATTTGTTTTATTTAATCAGCTTCTACCGGTCCAATGGTGCGTCCGAGAGGGGTCATTAGTGAGACCGACCCCCATTTTTTTTTTTACCCTCCAACATTTTTGTAAAACATACCTACGCCCTATCTCCACTCCCTAAGGGACCGCCTTAATAGTTAAAGATAGAGGGTAGGTGTGTTCAGAGAAAATGTTTGGACTAGGTTGTTGTAAGTGGCTGCTGACGTTTCACGTCAACACACGTAGACTCTGAGGTCCATTGTGACTAAAAAAATATTGTAGGTCGGTCATATATTTTATTGCTCTAAGGGCACTCTTATGGCAGTTAGAGCTGTTGGAGCAAATTTTAAAAAATGTCACTTTGTGTGGGAGCCCCCTTAAAAATTGAAGGTAGGGTATTAGTTTGGTGACATGACATAATCCCCACGGACATAAACCCCATTTCCGTTATGGGGATTATGACCAAATTCATTTCGGTCATAATCCCCATAATTGCAGTGGGGACTATGACCGAAAATTATTTGGACATAATCCCAATAAAAAAAGGACATAATTCCCAGATTTATGGGGATAATGACCACGTAACAAATGGCCATAATCCCCATTATGGGGATTATGTCTTCTATACTAGTTGGTCATAATCCCCAAAATTAGAAAAAAAAATTTTTAACTTAAAAGTTTTTCGGTGTAGCCGGCCTTCGGCCGGGCTTAGGGATTACAAACTCCATGCATTAAACCCACCCTCTCTGCAGAAAACGGGGATTATGACCAAAATTGCTTTGGACTTACTCCCCATAATGTGAATGGGTGCTATGACCGAAAAAAGTTTGGTCATAATCCCAACAAGGAACGGACATAATCCCAATTGGGATTGTGACCGTTTTAGAAACGGTCATAGTCCCCACAACTATTATGGGGATTATGACCGTAATGAATTCGGTCATAGTCCCCATTTCCGTTATGGGGGTAATGTCCGTGGGGATTATGTCCTGTCACCTATTAGTTTGTTCCGAAGAAATGTTTAAACGTACAAATTAATGGAGCAGTAGAAATGATTTTAAGATTGGAAAATTACAATAAAATTTTTTCAAAAAAATTTAAAAAATAGTAATAATCGTTATCCCACGATCTTACTGGGCAAAAAATTTGTAGAATCGATAGAAGTTTTACACAAAAAAATTTCAAAAAAAAAACAAAGAGTACGTACATTTTCAAAAATTAGATTTAAATTTTAAAACTTAAAAATTAAAAATCGCATACTAGGGCACCTTTAAAAATTTTTTGGAATTTTTTTTTATAAAAGTACGTAAAAAAATTTGAAATTTGGAGCAAGTTTGAGTAAAAGAAGTTTGAGTAAAAGAAGTTTGAGTAAAGGAACAAACTACCAATTTTTAAAAATTCGATATCTTCTGAACGGGTCATCAAAAAAATCTGAAAATTTACCACGAAGACGTTTTCGAAGGATAATAAAAACTGTAAACAAATTGGGAAAATCTAAAAAAAAAATATTCAAAGTGTCCGATTTGACATGGAATGACCCATATATAACAAGTAAGAAAATTATAGTTAGCTAAGACCGACCATATATACCCTACACAAGTGTTTTCTGGAAAATGGTTCCCAAGTCCAAACATGGGCAGATTTGATCTATCTTTTATTAGATTTTTAATTAGTGTAACACAGATAAAAATGAGTTGTTAGATCAAGCACGAAATACACCAGGTTGAGCATTATTTTAATTAAAAGTCATCTAATGAGAAAAATTGTTATATCAAGCACGAAAATTGTAGGTCAGTCATTGACTGTTCCTTGATTAAACCAATGCTTGATTTGAGTAATTTGTTAATTGTTGCTTTTCTGTTATTTTTGATTAAACCAATACTTGATCTGAGTGAGCGGTTAATCAATAATTTTGTGTTATTTTTGATTAATCCAATGCTTGATCTGAGTGAATGGTTAATCATTATTTTACAGTTGTAGTGTTTTTTGCATAGGGGTGAAACGAATAAGTTTCGCACATGTGTATGTATTAGTGACGGCACGCGCGTGTAACTTTTGACGTTTCATACAAAACATAAACAAACAACGAAAATACAGATGTAAAAGCTCACACGTACAGGCACACGTATTCTAGGCAGAGAAGTAAATTTAGTAGTATTTTGTATGCGTCCATATTGAAAGTACCAAAATAAGCACTCGTGTTGCATGTCTATATGGTCTGTGGTTTTTTGTCAGTCTTTTGTTTTTTTTTTGTGCGTAAGATTATTTTGTTTTTTTTTTCGTCTTGTGTGCATGCAAGTAGTTTTCTATTTGACGACTAACGAAAACTAAAACAAAAAACGCAACAGCGTTCATCGCATTGTTACTCAAAGCCTACTATGATGAGTTTTTTTGTTTTTATAATTTTTTTTGTGAATTTTTCAGATTTGAGCAAATGGTTAATTGATTCAAGTAAAATTTAATTAAATGTGAAATTTTAAGCTGAGCAAATATTTAATTGATTTTTGCCATTGAATATTTTTTTCTGTGTAAGAATTACACACGAACCAAAGCCGTTATTCGAAGTTAGCGCTCGTATTCCCGATAATCGCGATTTAAAATTGCAAAGCTAAAAAACTTCAAAAATTAAATTTTTATGCTTTTGCGATACACTCAAAAAAAACTGTAATTTTAGCAAAAAAAAAAAGCTTGTAAACCTACAAGAAAATTTGCTGATTTTGCACCCACAATTTTTTTGGTAAAGTTAGCAAAAATGTTTTGCCAAAAATTAGTTAACTGAAATTTTTTATTTCGACTTGATTCATACACATTTGAGCACCCCATTGGGTTCGGACCCGATAGGTCCAGACCCCGATGGGCCTAGACCTAGTTGGGTTCCTTAAAAATCGTCATAGTTTTTGATCCAAAATTTGTGTCCGTTTCGCTCTACCTTGCTTAGTTTTTGAGATACGTGATTTTAGGGGACCACTGGGGTCTTGAGAACTAAAAAACTTGATAACTTCAAAAATATTACTCGGAGAGCTTTTGCGGTCTTGTTCTACGTGTTGAGAGCTACAAAAATGCTTTTGGACTTTTTGTTGTGTCGACAATATTTACCGAGATATGAGCATTTAAAAATTTTGGGGAGTGCTAACTTTTTTGGATCCAAAGTCAGGACCCATTAGGGTCCACACATGTGAAGAGGACCGGCGATACTATGGTGAACCCGAGAACCAAAAATGGCCTCCATTTTGCTCCATCTGGCTTAGTTTCCGAGATAGCGCCATTTTAAGTTTTCTTAAAAAAAAAAAAATTACAATTTATTTTGCTAATATTAGCAAAAACGCTTGTAAAAATTTGGTAAACTCATTTTAAATTTAGCAAAAAAAAATTAGTTCAAATTTTTTTAAAAATTGCTAATGCCCAGCAGAAATTTTGCTGAACGTTCAGCAGCTTTTGGAAGGGGAACTTGAGTAAAGGAGCGCATCCAATTGCGCTGAATTCATGCATGATTCCCTACCCAGCAGAAATAAATCGAGATTTTGGCGACACAGCATCTGTTTATAGCATACCGTAGAGCATCCAAAGAGCGCTCTTAGGGATGCAGTAAAAGGAAGGGGAAAAAATTTTAATTTTTTTTAAGATTTTTTATATAAAACTTATAATGTGTAATTATTTTTTGATAAAATTGCACACTTGCTTTCCTTTTTAATATTTTTAACACTTTTTGAACAAAAAAACATGAGTTTTAGACAAAGACACATGATTTGACTGCATCATTATTGCGCATTAATCAGCGCTGCAAAGAGCGCTTCAATCATAGCATCTTTGACCGCTGTTCCCAAAAAAAACCCCTAAAAAATGTGAAAATGAAAATTTCCGATATTTTTTTGATGTTCACTTCCGATTTTTTTTTTTTTTTTTTCATTTTGTTTCACATAAATAAAGTTTTGTAAAGTAAAACGAATGAATTTTTTGTTATATTTTTTTAAATTTTAGTTATTTGATTTCAACTTTGAATTTACAGCATCTTTATTCTGCTTAAATCAGCTCTACAAAGATACATGAATTCACTGCATCTTTAATCTGCTTAAATCAGCGCTAAAAAGATACATGAATTTACAGCATCTTTGTTCTGCTTAAATCAGCGCTCTAAAGACACGTGATTTCAGTGCATCTAAAGAGCGCTGTTTCTGTGTATCCAACTAGCGCTCTAAAGTGGGACATCGCCTTAGGGAATCATGCATGAATTCAGCGCAATTGGATGCGCTCCTTTACTCAAGTTCCCCTTCCAAAAGCTGCTGAACGTTCAGCAAAATTTCTGCTGGGTAAGGCGATGTCCCACTTTAGAGCGCTAGTTGGATACACAGAAACAGCGCTCTTTAGATGCACTGAAATCACGTGTCTTTAGAGCGCTGATTTAAGCAGAATAAAGATGCTGTAAATTCATGTATGTTTTTAGCGCTGATTTAAGCAGATTAAAGATGCAGTGAATTCATGTATCTTTGTAGAGCTTATTTAAGCAGAATAAAGATGCTGTAAATTCAAAGTTGAAATCAAATAACTAAAATTTAAAAAAATATAACAAAAAAATTCATTCGTTTTACTTTACAAAACTTTATTTATGTGAAACAAAATGAAAAAAAAAATCGGAAGTGAACATCAAAAAAATATCGGAAATTTTCATTTTCACATTTTTTATGGGATTTTTTTTGGGAACAGCGGTCAAAGATGCTATGATTGAGGCGCTCTTTGCAGCGCTGATTAATGCGCAATAATGACGCAGTCAAATCATGTGTCTTTGTCTAAAACTTATGTTTTTTTATTCAAAAAGTGTTAAAAATATTAAAAAGGAAAGCAAGTGTGAAATTATACCAAAAAATAATTACACATTATAAGTTTTATATAAAAAATCTTAAAAAAAAATTAAATTTTTTTCCCCTTCCTTTTACTGCATCCCTAAGAGCGCTCTTTGGATGCGCTACGGTATGCTATAAACAGATGCTGTGTCGCCAAAATCTCGATTTATTTCTGCTGGGTGCGCTAAATGAAGTTTACAAGATATTTTTGCTAACATGCTAATCTCAACTAAAAATTTGCTAAAAGTTAGCTTACTAGCATTAGCAAAAAAAAATTAGTAAATCTACTAATGTATTATTTTGAGTGTAGACCGGGGAGTAGTAGAGAGTAGGATTAGTCAGAAAAATTGTTGGGGTGTAAAAAATAATGGGGGTCGGTCTAACATTAAACCCCTCTAAATGTGGCTCCTAGGCAATTGTGGGGAAAATTGCTACTCATCGGAGGAAAGGTGGTGATAAAAACCACAAAAAATCTTTCATCGGAGTCGCTACTTGAGGGGTGCAATGTGAGACCGACTGCCATAGGCGTATGCAGGATTGTTTTTTCAGGGCCCAACAACAACAACAAAAAAAATTTTGTTGTTCTTTTTGTGAGGTTTGTGTTTTCCAATACATATAAAAAAAAATAATTTTTGTTGTTGTTGTTGCCCCCCCCCCCCTCTGAATACGTCGTTGCCGACTGCCATTAATTTTTATACCCCAACTTGCATCATATTCAAATGTGTTTTTTACAACGACGTTTTAAAGTGAGGTTGACGGTGATCTACCCCCCGCCCACCGTGATAAATCTTTAAACGTAAATTTATTATGATAGTTCCGCTTAACTAATATAATTTTATAATTATTTATATTATTTGCTAAATACACGCCCACAAAAGAGGGCGGCCGAAAAAAATTCTTTGCCCAATACTTAAACTAATTCTGTTGTAAAATGTTTCATATACTTCCCGCAGATAGACAGACGGACGGTTATCGCTAGAATGTCATAGAACCGATGGGTATTTAACCACTTTCTATAGAGATTACTGCAGAATCTTTTCATTAAAGCTTTAGTTTTTATTATTTAATAACTCTACAAAAAATTAATGTAAAATTTCCTTAATTCTTTCATATATTCCTTTAGCGAACGTGAAGCTTCCGTAATGCTTCTTAATTCCTGGCTTTATCACTATTATACTGTGCAATCAAAAATACAATTTGGTTTACCCTATGATGGTGGTACTCGTGTTCCAGCTACACCGCCGGCTACAGGAAATCCCACCTCCGTATATTACCACCATCATATACATCATCATACTCCCAATTCGGCCTTTTCTCCCACCTCGGTAGTTGGATCACCTTATTCCGCCTTACATCATCCCACCAATCATCATCATCAGTATCATCCTCATCATATGCCACCATATGGATCATTTCATTCTTCAACTGGTGAAACGATAAATGCTCCACCGACAGCAGTACTACAAAGAACTAATGGAGAAGCTATGTTAGATACTAGAGAGTCTATGGCGGCTAGTGATTTAAATATGACACGTACACATAATGGCGGTATAGAGCCAGTAGATTATAGTCAATTGGGAGGTGGAATATCGAATCATTCCATATCACCTTCCAGATCACCGTTGTCTAACAAATCCAATGGTGGCGATTTAAGATGTGAAAGTACTAATAGTTCAATATCCAGTCATGCTTCAGCGGCCACTAGTTATACCTTATCCTGTGCCAGTCATAGTCATCGAACAGCATCACCGCCGGCCAAACGTAGGGCCATAGGTAAATTGGAGCCAATATTTTTACAAGAAAACTCTTCAGAAGTGCCAAATCATGAAATACATGAAATGGATCCAATTTATCAAGTACACGCACATCATCGAAATGATTCCCATTCTTCGGTTATATTTGCCACTGTAGTGCCTACAAGAACACGTCTGCTAAATAAACTATTGCCACCCGATCCGGCTGATTTTATGGATCAATGGAATCCCAGTCCTCCCTGGTCCGAATCAAATCAAAAATTGTCATTGGATAATTCTTCTTCATCGCAACAGGAGTTAAGTCCTTGTATAACCACAACACCACCTACGCCTACCAGTGCCCCGCCTTCCATGGGACCAGTTTGTAATACAGGTGTACAAACATTGGGTTCAGCTTTTTCTTTTGAATGGATGCCTGATCAATTAGTGCCTGTAGTGGATTCTTGTGTTACCTGTATAAATTCTGAAGGCTTGCCTGCTATGGTACAACATCCGCATGCACATCCCCACCATCCTCCTCCGCATCATCATCATCACCATCATCATCATCATGCACATCCTGGACATCACCATCATCATCATTGCCCGCCACCCTGGACATCTCATATGATTTCTTCGGATCATTATAATCATTTAATATCTACACAAAATCAACGGGTACTTAGTCTACCAGAAACTATTCAACATGAAAGAATTGAAGTGCCAGTACATCAAACTAAACTGGAAAGAATAGATGATATGCCAACATCAAATGGTAAGAATCAGAAAAATTGCTATTTTAAATTTACTAACTCTACACCAAAATTTATAGAGCGTCATACAAAAATTTCATAATAAAACTAAAATCTATGTGAAGAAAACTTATGGTTTCTGTAAAACTTTGAAAATCTAATGAAAATGTTCATTCTGTGTAAAAACTTTAGCAATATCACAATTTAATTATATTAGTCGCTCCCTGCTCATTATCGGTAACGAAGTACCGGACAGGCTTGCCAGTATTTGTATAAAAATTTAAGAACATTTTGAAGAAAAACAAGTGAGAGTGTTAAATTCGGCTGTGCCGAATCTTTTATACCCTCCAACACGTTAAAAAACAGGGGCGTCTTTTTTCGGGGAGGAGGGGGTGGGTTTTCAGCGGTGAGAGAAACCCTTCCTGAATACAACTGCAGGACTTTGAACTTCTTCTGTTATTAAATAGTTTCGTTTGCTAAGCAAAAGTAGAAAAAACTTATAAAAAATTACGTTTTTCAGAGGTTGGTTTAGTTCTTAAAGGGGGAACTTTTTTCCCCCTGATCCGATTTTGCCCATTTTGAACTTAACCAGCCCAATAACATGAGACATATTTGTGCCAAACTTCAGGAGTCTAGCTCTTTTACTTTGGGCTGTATCGTGTCTTCCACAGACGGACGGACAGACAGACAGACGGACATCGCTAAAATGTCTTAGAATCGATCACTGATCAATAATATATAAACTTTATGGGGTCCTAGACCGATATTTCGATGCGTACACACGGAAAGACAAAGTGAGTATACCCCCATACTGTGGTTGGTGGGTATAAAAACAGCAAATTCAGGAAATTGTAAATATAAAGAAATCAGAAAAATTAAAAATGTTGTCAGGGAAATTACAAATTTAAGAAAACTACGACAAACAATTGAAAAATTTAGACAAATTCGGAAATTAAAAAAAAAAATCAAATAAGAAATAAAATGAAGTAAATCTTTCTTAGGAACTAAAAATAAAATAAAACAATTATTATACTCCAAGAAAAAGATTCTTCATATTGATGTATTGTTGCATCAATATGAAGAAATGTTACATAATTTTTCGACCAGTGTGACTTATCATCGATATGAAGATGCAGTGTCATTTATAACAACATTGACGATGTGATTCTTCATATTTATGATGCTTGTCACCAATATTATGACACTTTTTCCTTAATTTTAATGACCCTTTGTCATCAATGTAATGAACTGTTTCATCATTATGATAAAAATACGTGTCATCAGTATGATGATAACATCATATTGACGATGCGTTACATTGGATGAAATGTAACGCAAGAAAAATGCCCAAAAATGTTTGTGTCCGGGACTTAGAAAGTTTTTAAAAGTTTTTTTCGAAGCTTAGGAAATTTAAAATTTTATTTTTTTATAACCTATACCACTGTGTGGTACTGGGTGTAATGAGTATGTGCTGATGTTTGTAACAACCCGAAATATTGGTCCCAGACCCACCTTCAAGTATACCAATCTACTCAAAATCACATTTTGAGTCGATTTAGCGATGTCCGTCCGTCCGTCTGTCCGTCCATGAACACTAGAGGTGTCCTTAAAAACGAAAATCACAATTTTATACCTGGTAGGGTCCAATATTGTTCTTTAGTATCTAAAAATGAGTGAGCCAAAATTTGGGGACAATCGGCTAAAAATAACTCGTGCCGAAAATGGATTGAAGTTTTGGGACATTCTTATATGAATGAAAAATGCTTTTTTTCTAGTTTTTGGAACAATATTGGTATTTGATATTTTGTGATAAATTTTTTGTGAAATAATATGAAAATGGTATTAAATTACCTTTCCAAAACGACTAAAAAAATTAAAATCGGATGAAAAATAAGCATTTTACGCATACATGCCCCAGACCATTGTATGGTTTTTAGAGCCAGAATTTCAAAATTTTTAGGCAAAAAAATAGTAAAAATTTAATTTTACTTTATGATCAAATTGAAAACATGTTTAAGATAAAAAATAGCAGATATGGTAGTCAAGCTTTTTTTTTATTTGGCGCGGATAGTGATAAAATTTCCGCGGATTCCAAATAAAATGCGTTTTTCTACAATAATTAAGCAAGTTTTTGAAAATTTGTGCCCTATTGTGCGGGTCGAAGTGTAAAACGTAAATTCTGTTACTTTTGGGAAATCGGATATATGCAGATATTTTGTATTATAGAAATGTATAACGTCTCAAATTTGTCATTTCACCTCGACGAAAACGGGTTAAAGATGCCCGAATTCTCAAAAAATTTTCAGAATTTATGTATTTCACTTCGTATAATACAATACAGAAAATTGTTTCCCATATTTGCTAAATTATTTTAGAAAAACACATTTTCTTTGGAATCCGCGGAAATTATATCACTACCCACGCCAAATGAAAAAAAAGTTAGACTACCATATCTGTTAGTTTTTATCTATAACATGTATTTAATATAATTATAAAGTAAAATTTAATTTTTTTTATTTTTTTGCCTAAAAATTTTGAAAATTTTCAAATTTTGGCTTTAAAAACCATGCAATGGTCTGGGGCATGTATGCGTAGAATGCTTATTTTTCATCCGATTTGAATTTCTTTAAGCTTTTTGGAAAGGTAATTTATTACCATTTTCATATTATTTAACAAAAAAATTAACAAAAAATTACATAAACCAATATTTTTCAAAAAACTAGAAAAAACGTGTTTTTTCATCAGATAAGAGTGTCCCAAAACTTCAATCCATTTTCGGCACGAGTTATTTTTATCCGATTATCTCCAAATTTTGGCTCACTCATTTTTAGATACTAAACTACAATTTAGGACCCTACCACGTATTAAAAAGTGATTTTGAAAAATTACCTTAGTCGTTAGGACACCTTTAATGAACACATTGTGCGCACGATACAGCATTTGTCTGAAATTTGAAACTTAAGCTTTTCTTGACGGACGCTATTGAAATTGGAAAAAATCTGTCCATGTTTTGACCTAGCCCTCATACAAACGTCCCCTTTAAATATGGGTCAAATGACCCTAACAACCGTATTTTAATAGGTATACTTTCGAAATTTGGCAGGTAAACGTGTTTTGTATTCAAATCATCATTCCAAATTTTGAAAGAATCGGACCAGTTCTTCGTGTAGCTCCCTTACATACCACCCTCCCGATGTTTACATATATCTCTAAAATTTCATGCAAATAGAAAATATTTTATAAAAGTGTTGTTTGTTTGTGTTTAATTCGTACTTTAATAACCCAATCAAATCTGATTATAGTCACACCATTTTTGGACTTAGGCCCCATATGAAAATTTCGCCCGATATTCACTTAAAGCAATTTATTGGCATGAAATAGAAACCTACTTCACTCAAATTTGTTTGGACTTGGGACCCATTTTCCGGGAAACACTGGTGTAGGGTATTATATGGTTGGTCCTGACCGACTGTAATTTTCTTACTTGTTTTTTTTTTTTAATTTGTTAAAAAGTCATTAGAACATTTTAATTTTTTAGCTGGTATGTCCTACTGTCTCCGGTCTCGGCATAAGTCTTCGGTCTCGGCATAAGTATCTTTAAGACAGTGAAATTTGTCACCAAAATTGATGACAGCAACTGATAAAAACATTTCATCAATATGAATAAGTGTAGAAAAAATATAAAAAATTCAGTGTCATCAATAACAACATTGACAATGTGACTCATCATAGTTATGATGCGCGTCATCAATATGATGAAACATTTTCCTTAATTTTGATTATTTTTTTTTAATCAATATAATGAAATGTTTTATCATTATGATAATAATGTATCATAATATGTATCATCAAATTGATGACAATTATCATCATATTGACTATGCGTTACATTGGACGAAAATTAATGAAACATTTTATCATATTGATGTAACTTTTCATCAATATGAAGAAGATTGTTCATAAATATATTCCGAACTTTTTTCGGAATTAAGGAAATTTTCCAAAAGCATTTAAATGAAATTTTTATTTTCCAAAACGCAGAAAAAATTACTAAAAAAAGTTTTGTGTCCGGGATTTAAAAAAATTTCCAAAAAAATTTTATGTCCGGGATTTAGAAAATGTTCCAAAACATTTTTCAGTTTTTTTTCCTAAAAGTATTTTTTTGACTCCAAAATGCCAAAAAAATTGCCAAAAAGTTTGTTCGGAAAAAATTCGGAACTTAATAAATTTAAAAAAAAATGTCGGAACTTAAAAATTTTTTCAAAATTTGTCAAAAAATCATTAGAACATTTTCAATATTTTTTTGGTAAGTTCTATTGTCTCCAGTAGGGGAATAATTATTTTAAACCCTACCTACTTTTTTTTTACTACGAATTTCTTGACCAAAATTTGTGAAAATGTAGATCTATGCTAAATAAAAACTTTTTGTTGATTTCGTTGGTCTACTGCGCCCTCTAGTTGGAGATTTATGCAACCAAACTTAAAGCTTTCACTTACAATATCTGCCGCACGAGGTAACATTTTTCAAAATTCAAATTTTTTATTTTTTGTGCAGAAAAGTTCTACAAACCCCATTTTCAGAAAGCTTGTACGATTACACAGCCCCACAAAATTATAAAAAGGTTCTGACCCAGAAACCAGATCTACAAATTTTTATGTATTTTGACCTCCAGAATTCGACTCCGACATCAGAATTGAATTCTATCGTCGGGTTTTTCTGTAATTTACAAGGAAAGTCCGCAAAATGTACCTACATAATTTGTAAATTTTACAAATTAAAAAAAAAAAAATATTCTTCTACTGCCTACGGTCAGTACCGTAGTACCGGGAATACCGGTATTCCCGGTTCTCGGTATTCCCGGGAAATGGTACCGGTTTCCCGGTTCTTGAATTATTCCCGGTATTCCCGTGAATACCGGTATTCCCGGTTCCGGTTCGGACGGTATTACCGGTATTCCCGGAACTACCGGTATGTATATTTTGTAAAATTGTGTAGAACTAAAATTTTTTCTTCGCTTTTACCAAAAAAATACAAAACAATTTGAAAACACCATTTCCAATTTTTTTTTATGAATTTAAGAAAATTATAGTTACATGATTTTTAATAATTTTACAAACACAACTAAATATTTCTGAAATACTGAACCGGTACCAGAACCGGGAAATGGGGGGCACTAGTTCAAATGCATGTAACTTCCAACTTTACAAATTATTTAGGTACATTTTGCGAACTTTCCTTGTAAATTACAGGAAAACCCAACAATAGAATTCAATTCTGATGACGAAATCGAATTCAGAAGGTCAAAATACATAAAAATGAGAAGATCTGGTTTCTGGGTCAGAACCTTTTTATATTTTTGTGGGGCTGTGTTATAATTCGATGTTTGAGATATTTTTAACGTTTATTTTCTTTTGCAATACTTTAAGTTATTTGAAAATTTTCCACTTTGTCAACAAATATTGCGTGTACACTAAAAAAAAACTTTTCAAATTACTAGAAAAAGTCTCGTAATCCCATTTTACCAATATTTCACAGTTTTCCTTGTTTTTTAATCTAAATTTACATTTTTTTTTGTCATTTTACAGTTTTTCTTGTAATTTTTCAAATTTCTAAGATTTTTTACAAAAAAATCTACTAAATTTACGAGAATTTCTTGTAAATTTTATTTCGCCAAAAAAGTTGTAAATTTACAATTTTATTGGTAAAAATCTTGTAAAATTACAAAAAAAGGTCGTAATTTTTAGTAGGAATTCTCGTATACTTAATAAGAGGTAGCAAAAAATCTAGCAAAATCACGAAACCTTCTTGTATGTTTTATCGCGTCCAAAAAAAAATTTAAATTTACAATTTTTTGGTAAAAAGCTTGTAAAATTACAAAAAAAAAATTATTGGTCAAAATCTTGTACAATGACAAGAAATTTTTGTCAAATAGGAGGTAGCAAAAAAAAAAGTTACAAACTTTTCTTGTAATTTTACAAGGTTTTTTTTTAGTGTAGAGCCCACCGGATTGTAAATTTATTTTTCCGAACACATTGATCGTAAAGATAACATTTCAATGATAAATCTTGTCCAAACAGGGTTAAGGCACTGAAATTAAAATTTTTCTTTGAGTCTATAAAAAATTTAGGGAAACTAAATGAAAAATTAGGAAAATCCCAGGGATGGAAAAGTTAAAAAAAAATTAAAAAGAAATTTTGAAAACCCAGAAAAATTAAAACTTAAAAAATAAGCCAGGAAAGTGTGAAAGAGTGTTTTAGTAAAAAAAATTTTTTTTTTATTCAAAAGACTTAATTTATAAATTTTATTTAAACAAAATTTTTAAAACATAAAACCTTTTTTTGCTTTTTTCTTACAGATTCGGAAAATCATCATGATAATCACTAATAGAAAAAACCATGTCAACAGTAAACCCCAGTTAAAATGAATACTCGATAAATTTAAAATATTATCGCTAAAGTTCAACAAATAAGTCTATCGTTATAAGTTCAAAATCAAGGACTTTCCAGCAATTCAAAATTGTAACAAAACTACCCAAGTGCATTATAGTTATTAAAACGATTCGGTTGAGTATCTCTCTCTCTCTCTATTTTCAAATACCAACATAACAAAAATTTTGTAAAACAAAAATCTAAAAACCAACTTAATTTATTTTTTATAGCCCCATAAATTAGCTTTTAAAATGGAAAAATAGTGCAATTGTTCAATAAAGTAAATGAATGTGAATATTCATTTCAGATAAGAAGTACAATAAAAAAACATTTAAATAAGAAACAAAATTGCTTTAGTCTCGCAAAAAAAATATTATAGATATACTATTTTACATATAAACTACATATTATTAAGTATTTTATACACCGGCAAATATTTTAAAAACAAACGTACATACATGGTATGTAAGATGTATGAATAGATAGATTTATTTATTTACTTAAGTAATTTTAATATTGTATGTATTATTTCTTTTAACAGTTTTTAATGTCATTTTATATTTTTATTATTTAATAATCTCAAGAAATAATAATAAAATTTAATTTTATTTATTAAATAATTATGAAATGTTTTTTATTTCAATTATTTAGGAGATCACACATTTTGAAAAATTACATAGAAATCTGAATTATTTTTTTGCTAAATCAACAAGAAAAATTGTAAATAACACAGTCCCACACAAAAAAAAAGAAAAAGTTTCTGACCCAGAAACTACACTAAAAAAAACCTTGTCAAATTACAGTTTGTAACTTTTTTTTACAATTCCTTGTTATTTTACAAGCTTTTTACCAATAATTTTGTAGTTTTACAAGCTTTTTACCAAAATATTGTAAATTTACAATTTTTTTGACGCGATAAAACTTACAAGGAGGTTTTGTGACTTTACTAGATTTTTTGCTACCTCCTATTTTACGAGAATTCCTAGTAAAAATTACGAGCTTTATTGTAATTTATAAAAATTTTACCAATAAAATTGTAAATTTACAACTTTTTGGCGAAATAAAACTTACAAGAAAATCTCGTAAATTTAGTAGATTTTTTTTTGTAAAAAATTTGTAAAATTACAAAAAAAAATTAAATTTCGATGGAAAATTATTTGTTAAAAAACAAGGAAAACCGAGAAAAAAAAATATTTTTTTCCCATTTTTTTTTACCAAGACTATTTTTTCATCAAGTCTAAACTTTTGACTTTTTGTTGGACTGTGTAATTTAAAGAATGCTTCCTCTGAAATATGAATCTATGAATATGAATCATAGAAATTTGCATTTTTTTACCATTTGTAAAATTTCATTAATGATTGACTTATCTGTTTGATCTGATAATGTAAGTTGTCGAATTTGGGCTGATGTTGACCACATCCGATATATAATTTGATCTCGATTTTGACCCTTTCAGATATGATTATATGCAACCAGATAAGATCATATAGGTTAGATTGTAAGTGGCTGTTTCTGCCGTTAAAACAATTTGAGCTCCTTGTGAAACTCCTAAGATATTGAATTTTAACATCCGACAAATCAGAAAAATCGTGTAGATCCCTAAATCCCAGTGAAGCAACTCTCTGACCAGAAAGTGCCGGGCAATGACAGTTAAAGTGTTCTACAGTTTACAACTCCTCCTCATTCATGCAACTCCGGCAAAAGTTATTTGACGCCACGTTTAACAGCTCAGCATGCTTTCCTACACTCTAATCAAAATTTGTTGAAATTTACCCAATTTATAGCAGGAAACTGGACTACTATAAATTGGGTAATTTTACTCAGAATGTGTAAAGAAAATAAATTGACCACAAAAAAAAAAACACAAAAAAAACATTCGGCGCCAGCCAGCATCAAACTCGCCACCTTCCGATTTGAAAGCAGACTTCTTAACCACTACGCCACGGAAGCTTATACTTTTATCTTGCGTTTTAGTTATTTAACATGTGTGTATGTATTTTGGTTGACAATTTTATTTACACATTTGTGTGTAAAATATTTGAATTAACGGTAATATTTATAATTTCCTGTGTTTAATTGGTTTAAAAGTATTTTACACATTTTGTGCTTATATTAACACAAAATGCATGCTATTCAACAAAAATTTACTCAATTTATAATAGTAAGTTTACATGCGTTTTTTTTTTTTGAGTGTATAAGAGAGTGTCCGGTAATTAAGCGCACAGCTCACTTGTGCGCTTCTGATTAGGAGTAGGCCAAATATGTCGTGTAGTCTCACTCGTCCATCCATGTGTCTAAAACCGTAGTTAGCTTGGACGTTTCTAGAGACATACCAACACATTCCAAATCTGTTGAAACCTGTAAGGTAGTTCCCAGTCTTGGAAGCTCATCGGTTTTGAAATTCTCTGGAATGTCTCCGTGCCATGGGACCCATATCCAACGACGGTAGTCGGCGTTGCCTTTATAAGGATACCAAAAAGTTGGATTTGAAATCCAAATTAGCAAATCCAAATCCACGTGGTGGCGCAAATCCAAGGTTTACTACACAAAATGTTGGGCAGAAGGGTACAAAACACCGCTACAACTGAAAAAAGGTCGGAAAAAATTCAAGAAAATTGGGAACAAATTAAAAAATAAAAATATTAATTTTTAACTAAATTTTTGTTTATTATATTTTCGTTCAGTTTTCACATTTTTATCATAAAAGCAGCTAATTTAAAAAAAATAAAATTAAAATAATTAACAATAAACAAGAAAATATCGATTTTATTGTTTTATTTTTATATTTTGTCCCCTAATAATGACATTTTTTGTATTAAAAACAAAAAATTTACTAAATCTATATATATAAAAATGGATGTGTGTATGTATGTATGTATGTGTGTATGTATGTTCCGTATGGACTCGAAAACGGCTGGACCGATCTTAATGAAATTTTCAGGGAATATTCAGAATAGCCTGGGGAGTAACACTGTGCGGTCAGATTTTTGATTTTCTATCGGTGGGCGGAGGGGCGTGGCAAAATCAAAATTTTACATTCCACCACTAATGACATCTATATATAAAAAAAACGGAAGGACCGATTTTGATTAAATTTAAACCAATGATAGTACTAACCGAGTACTACATATGTGCCGAATAAGGGGTTATTCCACAAAGGGGCGTTAAATGCCACGCCTCTTTGTATTAAATTGAAAATCATGCAGAAATGATTTGCAATTATGAAATAACGACTGTATGTATGTTCCTTATTGACGCGAAAACTACTGGACCGATCTTGATGAAATCTTCAGGGAATATTTAGAATAGCCTGGGGAGTAACACTGTGCGGTCAGATTTTCTGTCGGGAGGCGGAGGGGCGTGGCAAAATCAAATTTTTACATTGCACTACTATTGACATCTGTATATAAAAACGGATTAAACCGATTTTAATGAAATTTAAACCGAAGATAGTACTAATCGATTACTAACTATGTGCCAAATTAGAGCGTTATCGAACAAAGGGGCGTAAAATGCAACGCCCATTTGTATTGAATTGAAAATATTTATGCATGCTTTGCAATAATTCAAAAACGGCTAATACGATTTTAATTCAATTTTTAGCACATAGGTATCAAGAGAGTATCAAGATAGTGCTAATCAATTCCATATGTAGGTCATATAAGATTATAATTGTAAAAAGGCGCGAAAACACAATGAATTTAGTTTATAGGGGACATCCCATGAGCGTTCGTCAAACAAACAAAATAAAATATATTCCTTCCACTTCCGCAATCAAGCAAAAACGACTAATCCGATCCTAATGAAATTTCCTCTACAGATAGTGCTAAAAGAGAGTGGAACTACAGGACATAAAGGAACACGATTTACCAAAGAGGCGTATGTTTCCTCTCCCCTTTATGCTATACTCAACGTTATTTTATCTTTTACTACTGATAGTACTAACCGAGCTGGAACTATAGTTCATGTTAGAGCGCGATTCAGCAAAGGTGTGAAAAATTCCTCTCCCATTTTTTATTTAATAAAAGTTATTTCTTCCTCTTCCGCAATAACACAAAAACGGCTAAACCGATTCCATTGAGATTTGCAGTATATAGAACGCAACTTGGAACTTTAGCTATATTAAAAGCCACGATTCAATAAGAATGCGTAAAATGACACACCCCTTTGTACTATAATTACCGTTATGTCTGTCTGTTTCTCTATAGATTTCTCTATAGATAGTGCTTACCGAAGGTGGAAATAAGGGGTACTTCTGGACCTGGTCCCGTGCTTTAGTTTTGTCCGACATTGTATATTAAAATCGAGATGCAATAGAAAACAGAATCGATGTTTTATTAGGGCCAGCAACGCGGACCGGGTCAGCTAGTATAAAATAAATGTACTAAATGCTCAAAATGTAGAGGCCAACATTTTGTGTAGTAAATGTTGGATTTGCGCCACCAAGTGGATTTGGATTTGCTAATTTGGATTTCAAATCCAACTTTTTGGTATCCTTATAATGGCAACGCCGACTACCGTCGTTGCCATATCAGTCGTATATCAAACTGTCATAGTTGGCAAAATAAAATCACCGCTGACTTTCCCTTTTATGAAATTGGTGGCATCTTCATACAATTTTTCCAAATGTCCCCAATGACATGTCAGCAATGGATCAGCAGCTGACTCAGCAATGCTCACCAGCATTGGTTGCCATTTACAATTTGTTCAAGCAACCGCTGACCAACTGCTGCAGTGTCAGTGGGGACATTTTGAAAGGTTGTATTAAGATGTCAGCAATTTTATAAAGGGAGAGTCAGCAGTATGTCAGGTGTGATTTTTTTTGCCAACTGGGGTTTGGCCACCTCATTAAAGTTAAGGGCAGATCTTGTTTTTAAAAACATTGACTCTAGGGTCTTGACCGCACCTTGGCAATCATCTTCTTATAACTCTTAAGTTGCAGCCAATATACAGACCAGTCCTCGTCCGGTCTTGTAGATCATATGGAAAAAAAATCACATAAAATCCAATCCTTTTTTTTCACTGCCAAGAAAAACTTTCATTTATTTAATGATTTCCCTTCTCTGCTGCAATTTGTCTCAATAATTTTAACCTGTTCACAATATATCCCATAGAAAAACAATTAAAATCAACATGTCAAGAACATTTTAAACATAAACATAAATAATATTAGTGTCGTTTTATGTAGTGTATCCTTTTTCAAATAATGTATGGCCTTTGGATATATTTGAAACAACATAAACAACAGTGCAAAAATAATATTGAGGACTCTTATGTGTCCATCAAAATCTTCATCATCATCCATAATATTATTATCACCATGATGATGATGACGCTTAGTAACATCATTATCATTTAATGTACTTTTCTACTATAACAACGAAAGAAAAAAATTTAATCTTTATAACCATTACTAAGATTAGAGCTGATCTATACTGTTATCGTAAAGATATTGTTGCTGTCTGACATAAAAATCTGTCCTGCAGCTAAGAACAATTTTTTTTGTGATTTTTCTATTTTGTTACCACTAGATTTTTTTTTAATGTGTAAGTATGTCTTGCTTTTGGTATCAGTTAGTTGTTGTTCTGATTTTTTTTTGGTTTTAAATATTTTTCTATTCTTATTTTGCATCTCTCCACCCATTTTAAAGAGTGTTAACGAAAAATATTTTAGAAGTTTAGAAGACTCTGATGTTCGTTGCGATACCACGGGACTTTATAAGGATCTCCTTGTTGAGTTGAGTTGAGAATCTCCTACTTGTCCCTGCTTTTAAACCAATTTGAACTCCTTATGAAACTTATAAGATATTGAGTTTTCACATTCGACAATTCAGAAAGATCGTACAGCTCCTTAATCCCAAAAAAGCAAGTCTCTGACTAGAAAGTACCGGGCAATGGCAGATAAAGTGTTCAATATTTTGCACCTCTCCTTATCCATGCAACTTTGGAAAACGTCATTTGACTACACATTTAACCGGTCTGCTTGCTTTCCTATAAACCAGTGTCCAGTAATTACATCAACCCCCGCAATCTCTCCTTTTGGAAGCGAAAGCAGTTCACTTGTACGCTTCTGATTAAGAGAAGGCCAAATCTGTTGTGTAGTCTCACACGTCCATCCATGTGCCCATCTCTGATTAGTCTTCGTCGCAAAACAACGATGACATTTTGCTTGAAAGTTTCTAGAGGCGCACCAACACAATTCGACTCTGATGGAACCTGTAATGTTGTTCCCAGTCTTGCAAGCTCATTGGCCTACAATTCCCAGGAATGTCTCTGTGCCCTGGGATCCATTAGAGTCGTATTTCAAAATGCCTGGCCATCTCATGTAAAGACGTGCGGCAGTTAGGGGGCAGATCTTGTTTTCAGAAACATTGACTCCAGGAACTTGACCGCGGCATGACTGTCAGAATGAATAGATGTTGACTGCGGTTGTATTTTAATAGCAGGGACTATTAAGGGGACCTATTATAGTCCCGTGTAAGCACAACGCACCTCAGAGTCTATGTGAGCTGGCGTAAAACGTCAGCAGCCACTTAACCTAACTTACGACAGTTGCCTTTTATATTTCGGGATTGGGCAATCCTAGTGGTGCCATCTGGCAACTCACATTCCTATAGTAAAGTTTGACATTTTTTACAATACACGTACTCGGAACGTTTTGACGTACGAACGCTATTTGTCTTGTTTACAGTAACTTGAATAATTTATGTCGGCCAAAAAATGGAAGTAAAAAGAGACAAATTCTTTAGAATAGTTTTTACAACTTTCGACGTGGATAAAATCAACCACAGTGCATCGATGAACTCAAATCTATTTTTGGCGATGAAGCACCATCAAGAACCAGTGTTAATCGATGGTTTACTGAATTCAAACGAGGCCGTAGTTCGCTCAACGACGAGTATTGTGAAGGTCTCCAAAATTGGTTGTTGTTCCGAAAAATATTAATGCTGTGCGTGAACTGATACTCCAACATCGTCATGTAACTTATCGTGAGATTGAGGTAACCTTTTAAATATTAGCGGGACCAGCAAACAACATGGCATGAACAATTGGCTCTAAAAAAAATTGTTCGCGTTGGATCCCACATAATTTAACAATCGCTCAAAAAGGCTCGTGTCAAGTGGTCTAAAGAAGACGTCGTGACAGGAAACGAATCGTGGATCTGCTCGTATCAGCCCGAAAGTAAACATCAGTCGACTGTATGGATCTTCCAAGACGATTAAAACTCAACAAAAGCCATTCGGCCTCGAAGCACTGTTTTATCGTAAAACCTGGACCTGACTCAATCGTAGCATTGGTGAAATGTAGATCGGTCATTACTGAATGGTACACTACCATTTGTTTGCCAAAAGTCTTTGGAGAAATAGTACAACTAATCGCCAAAAACAGATTATTCTCCACCACGACAATGCAAGCTAGCACACATCGGCTCAGACAAGGGGATTTTTGAGCTCTCAAAACGTCGATTTAATGAGTCTACCGCCGTATAATCTTGATTTGGCACACATTGACTTCTTTTCTCTTCTCAGTATATTTAATCTGGAAACAGATTACTTTACCAAACTTGTAAAAAAAATTATTGGCGGAACAGCTTAACTTGGCTTTGGTATTTTTTTAAATATCACAAAATAAACCACATTTGGGCGGTAGCATCCGAGTTTCAGACTACGTTAAACGAAGTTTAAACCTAATCCACACCAAAAACTAAGCCTAAACGTCAACAATTTGATAAAAATAAAGATTTTATAGGAAAGAATTTAAGAAATGGGAAATCTTATCCTGGTCCTTTTTTTCTTTTTATCCCGTATTTAATACCGAATAATTTAATATAAATGTAAAATCTTTACCATAACCACACTTTACTTTCAATACCATTGGGCGAAATAGAATATGAAAATTGTTGCGCTGTTGTTGCTGTTCGCTTTTATTTATTTTTTTTTTCTATTTTATTCTTTCTATGCAAAAAGCTTGACGCTGCAGGCAGCGTTTTTCTTAAATCTATAAAATATCAATTTAAGCACGATCAAAGCTCTCTATCGTGGGAAAATAAAATAAAATGTTGTTGTTCTTGTTGTTGTTTTATTTTTCGATTTTTTCGCTATAGCTCATCATTATTTGTTACCATAGACATGAAAGATATCGGACTAGAGAGTGAGAGGGTAGTAACGACCTAAATATTTAATAATTCCATACATATCGTAATAACTTCAAGGAGGTAGAAAAGGCTGACGATGGAGACAATAAATATGACGGTTATTTAAGTTTAAACAATACGTAACTATTTATGTATATTAAATTAATTTTATATAAAAAGATCAGCATTTACTTAATAAGTATTGAAAACTGTGACATTAAATGCTAAAATATATTTAAAGTTAAGCAATATGCATGCTTATGCATGTTATATACACTCAACAAAAATTCAGCAGTGAAAATGTGCAAACGATTTTAAAAGTTAATAAAAAGCTAAAAGTGCATTCAGCTTTTTGAAAGCTTTTTAATTGAAAACTTTTAACAAGTTGAGAAAAAATTATTTAATTTCTTAAAATCGATATAGTTTCGTCGATCCTCTTCACATGTGAGGATGACCGGGTCGCAAAAACCTTCGGCAACAACACGTTATTGGACCCTAAGCGGTGCGCGGCATGTTTCGCCCGCCAATTCATAGAGCACCCCGAAAGAGATAAGGCGAAACGAAGTGTTGTCAGGAAAGTACACAACCATCCAGTCATTGACGGACTACCAGTTTTTTGTCGAGTGAAGTTGCAGAAGCCATAAAAAACACAAAACCATCCAAAGCGTTAGGCCCCGACGGAATTTCGATGGTGATGCTTAAGCACTTGGACGTACCAATTTTAAAACCCGGGAAAATCACGTGCCAAGGTGAATCGTACAGACCGATCTCCTTGCTGTCAACAGTCGCGAAGACACTTCAGGTACTTCTCCTCCCCAGCCACAAAGACAAAGAAACTTTGTTGGCTACCTTTAATACGATTGGCCGGTCAGCGGCAAACTACGCAGCGCGAGTGTGGTCACCCAGTGTGAGCGAAACGCAGTGGAAGAAGCTTCAGAGTTGTCAAAATGCAGCCCTAACAACCCTAAAGGGCTGCCTTCAGATGTCCTCAGAACACCATCTACAGGAGGAGACGAAGATACTTCCGGTTAAGGAACACAGTCACATGTTGGCGAAACAGTTACTTCTGGCGTGACATCGGAGGGATCATCCGAACCATCACCTTACTGAAATTGATCCTCCCCCGAGACATGTCAGAAAAGATCTTCGGTGTTATGAGATGGATATCCAGCAATACGACATCCAACAGCTAGATTGCATCTCATATCGAGCAACCCAGAATGACATTCGCAGGGATACGGTAGAATCGACAACAACAAACTACCGATTGAATGTCTTAATTGGAGGCCGTCCCCCACCCATCGCAGAAGAAGAGAGAAGTCTGCCAAGAAGAACAAGAGTGGTACTAGCACAATTAAGATCCGGGTATTGTAGTCGGCTCAATTATTATTGGTCGAGAATTAACCCGACTATACCCAATACGTGCCCTGCATGCGGAGATTCTACACATGACGTACCACACCTCTTCAATTGCACGGCAAACCCGACTCGTTTGAATCCAACATCTTTATGGACCCAGCCCATAGAGGTGGCACGCTTTTTGGAGCTCGATTTGGACGAGTCAACAGAACAGGGAGATGAAACATAACAAAATACTAACCATAAACTTACATGCATTTACAGGTCGAGCTGTTACAACAACAACAACAACATGTGAGGAGCCTAATTGGCCCAAATCTTGAATCGAAAACAATTGGAATTCCCGAAAATTTTATAATTAGATCATTGGGTCCAGAACCCATTAGCTCCAGTGTCCTAGATCCCCAAAGGTTCGCCATAGATTAAAAAATTTTGTTCAGTTTAGTGTTTTATTGTATAGTTTTGCAGGTACTGCACTTTAGGGGTCCAATAGGGCTTTTGAGTACTTGCCAGACAGAGAGTTCTAAAAACTAAGAGCTACAAAAATTCATTTGGACTTTTTGCTGTGTCGGCCATATTAACCGAGATATGAGCATTTTTAAATTTTCGGGTATGCCAAATTTTTTGGATTAAAAGTTAGGACCCATTGGGGTCTACACATGTGTAGAGGACGGTCAAAACTATGAAGATTATAAGAACTGAAATTGCCCTCCATTTCGCTTTATCTGGCTTAGTTTTTAAATTCCATGCCATAGCTTTTTTTTGTTAAATTTTCCATTTAAACCAATATTAAATTTTGAGTGTATATAAAAGCAAGCAGTATTTCACTGCACTCCACTTTACTGATATTAAAGCGTCAAGTTATTCACAACAAATACGATGGACGACGATTATTCCAAATCGAAACAGATACTACCGGACAGACAGACACATCATTCTCAGAAATATTGGTGTAGGTCATAGAAAGATAACATGCTGTGTACTCTTATTGTATGCAAATGTAAAGAAAAACAACAGAGAACACATCCCAACAACAACAAAAAGATTCAGGAATAAAATACAAAAATAAAAAAACGAGTAAGAGTTTTAAATTCGGCTGTGCCGAATCTTAAATACCCTCCAATATGTAAAAAAAATTAAACAAAAATCAAACGACCCGTTTTTGTGGGGGGAGGTTCGATGGGGTCGGCAGGGGTCATTGGGGGGCACTTTCACTCTCGCGGTTTATGTTTACAAATTCATACACGCCCACAAAAGGGGGCAGGCCAAAAAACAACACATTTTCTAACCTCCGGGGACCAAGTGCAAGACTTAGAACTTCTTCCGATATTAAAATTGTATACTTTCTTAGCAAAAGTATAATAAAGTCTGAAAAAATGGGGTTTTTTAGAGGTTGATTGTGTTCCTTAAGGGGGATTTTTTTCTTCCGAGTCCGATTTTGCATAGTTCCATATATGTGCCAAACTTCAGCAGTCTAGCTCTTTTATTTTGGTCTTTATCGTATCTTCCACAAACAGACAGACGGACAGTCGGACGGACAGACATCGCTAGGATATCTTAGAATCGATCACTGATCAATAGTATATAAACTTTATGGTTTCCTAGACCGATATTTCCATGCGTTACACACGGAATGACGAAGTGAGTATGCCCCCTTACTGTAGTTGGAGGGTATAAAAAGCGAGGACGAAATATACGAATATAACGTATATTTTTTTGGTCATACTATAAAAGTCATAGTAGGTTTATGTAGTAAAGTATTCCACAAACCATACAATCCATACCAGTAAGTATGTTTGGTTGGTTTTTAGTATTTTGGAATTGTGGCGTTGTGGACGTTTTTTTCTGCTGTTCATTCTGCTGCGTTGTGTGTTACTAAAGTGAAAAAAAAAAACAAAAATAATATGAAGAAAGGGTTTCTATTATACAATTTTTGGCATTTCAGTTACGAAAAAATATTCGCTACAGCAACAAAATATGTGTGTTAATCCTTTAAGGAACAATTGATTTTGGGAGGTTATGTAAGGGTTTAAGTGACTGTTAACGCTTTACGTCAGCACACAAAGACTCTGAGGTCCGTTGTGACACCATGGGACGGTAATGGGGTTCCTCTACTAGTCCCCACCGTTTAACAAGATTGCTTTTGGAACTCCTAGATATGGAATTTTGACATTCGACAAATCAGAAAGACCGTTCAGCTCCCTAGATCCCAGTGAAGCAAGTCTCTGACCGGAAAGTGTCGGGAAATGCCAGATAAAGTGTTCGATAGCTTTTAAAGGATTCATTGAACACCAGGACAAACTTTCAGCAATGCGCGCATCTGACTAACAGGGCGCTCGCCAAACGAGAAGACTTTACCAAAGAGGTCCAAAGTGGTCGGGAATGTCTTGACTGATTGTGAGTCTTTTAGTGAGGTGGTGAAAGGTAATCTCGTTGTGGCTGTCATCAACAGGGGAAATAGGGATTGGAAACTAAATTAAATAAAATCAACTTAAGGCCCCTTGAGAGCATGCCTGATATTTTCCGTGTAAAACTCGTTGCTTTTGAGAATGAAATATCAGCAGTCATATTAAAGGTTGCCATTAGCCAAGTTAGAGATGTGGTCTGAAGCCAAATGTAAACAAGCATGATATCCCATCTCAGTCTAAAGCTCGTGCATGGATTTCGATGACTACAAGTAACACTAAAGTCATCCTGAAGGTAATCAGGGTCTGTCTGCAATCCTGACCTTTCAACTCAGAAAAGGCAAATTTCAAGATTGGATGAGGTGGAGGGCGCTTATCGTCAAGCAGTTATCTTGGTTAATGGGGAGTCACTTCCGATTTTAGCCAGGACTGACGGCATTATTAGATTTGGCTTTTTTCATTTAACATTCAATATATACAAGGGCGACCAGAAGACAAGCGAGTGATAGAGCCGGCTAGGGAGGAGAATCCGAAAGAGGTTTATATTCTGATGAGCACCCATACAGTTATGAATGTGGATGGTATTGATGCCACCGATTCGTGCATGTTCGAAACCGAATCTGGTAATGAATGCGACCTCTGTGATAACACGGAGAACAAAGCTAATTCAAAGTGGGTGACTTTCAAGTCGAAAACCATACAGTAAAGAATGCGGAAATTTTTTTTGTCTCCGATTTAGAGCAGATGGAACACATATCTAGCTTATTCGAAAATGAATCGGGGAACGAATGCGACCTCCATGATAATACGGAGGACGAATTCAATAACACAGTGGTTAAGAGAATGGTGGAGAAAATACAAGATGCTGCGGTTCCTACAAATTAACCTCCATCCCTGTAAGGCAGCGTCTGATGACAGGAGCGATGTTGAGAAAAATGTTCACAAGTTCCGAATGACTTCAGAACAATTAGTATGTCTTATTATTGTTAAACACATGATAGACTCATATTAGAGTAGATGATGGACTTATATTAGAGTAGGATGATTGACCCTAGGTTGCTTCGACTAGGCAACATGCATACAAAAAATTTACTTGCCAACAGAAATATGACGTCTGAATTAGAAGCGTATATCATATCTCGATTTGTCACTTCTTTGGAACCTGGCACTAAATTCAATGCTGCTCTCTTTGGAAGCACGTTGTAATCATGTTGTCGTATATGCTAAGGATGTCGTGATAACGATAAAGGAAAAGCACCTGCCAACATTAAGGGACATTCTTCAGGGTTCTCTGAAAGATCTGTCGAAATGGGCGAGGAGTTTTTCCTGATCATATTTTTCTGGACTGCACTCAAATCGCCTGTCCAGATGGAGCCAAGTATCTTGGAGTATTTCCAAATAGGAAGTTGAATTGTACAAACTGGGTAGGAAGTATGCAGCTAAGTCGGCAATTCGACTGAATAGCACAGTGCAATGGAAGTGCAGCCATTGCGGCCAAAGTGAGATCTTGAACTGTGTTCCCTCTCTGTGTTTTTTTGAGCGCCACTTTACCACTTTATTACCATCCAGAGAGTCTTGGATGAGGGGCATTCGGGGTAGTGCAGCCTCCATAAACTTATACGCAGATGGATCGAAGCTACACGCACAAGTGAACTTTAGGGTCTATTCGGAAGAGCTTGGGTTTAGCCTGGCTCGAAGATTACCAGATCATTGCAGTGTATACCAGGCAATGATGCTGGCAAAAAAAGGAAGTGCCTGGCTGGTTCTGACAGTCAAGTCAAGCCTTCGAGTGAAATTTGCTGAAAACTAGATCTGCCCTTAACTGCCGCACGTCTTTAAATGAGATGGTCAAGCAGTTTAATATACGACTCATAAGGGTCCCAGGGCACAAAGACATTCCAGGGAATTGCAAAGTCGATGAAGCTCATCAAAAATGGGAAGTATCTCACAGGTTCTAACAAAATTGGAATGTGTATGTACGGAGACTAATCACAGATGGGAACATGGATGGACGTGTGGGACAGATTAGCCATAATTAAGCTGGTATCGCTTCCAAGAGGAGAGTATTTGACGGTGGTTGCTGTTATTACCGGACACTGTTTTATAGAAAAGCTCGCAGAGCGGTTAAATGTGCCGTCAAATTACTTTTTCCGGAGGTGCATGGATGAGGAGGAGTTGGAAACTATCAAACACTTTATCTGCCAAGATAAAGTGTAGTTGGAAAATCGTGTTTCCTTTGAAGACATACATTTTGACATAAAGATCGTGGTAACATTAAAGATATACATTTTGACATGAACTATCGTTCTGGCATAGTAGACATAAATGCAAAATCTTTTTCTTATACATAGAAGAACTTTGATATGAACAGCCGTGGCTCCATAGAATACATAAGTTTTGACACGAACAGGAATGATTCTATAGCAGACATAAATTAAGACGTTGAAGACATTAATTCTGACATAAAATCGTGGTTTCGTTGCAAACATAAATTTTGACATAGCAATCGTGTTTCTTTAGCAGAAATATAATTAGATATGAAAAATTGTAGTCCCATAGGAGACATGAAATTTGACATGAACAATCTTAGTTCCATAGAAGCATAACTTTAAACACAAATAACAGCGTCCGACAAAAATTAAAAAAGTTGTTAAACACGAATTGGATAATATACGTTTGAAACTTAAAACTAAATGTAGTAAAACTGCATTTACAGGTTTTCTTTTCGTGATCCTGTTTCCTTTTAAAAGGACTTTAGAGGATTAAATTTTATAAAATATTTTTTTAATATTTGTGCATGTCCTAGGATGCCACTAGTGATAGCAAATTATTTTTATTATTATTACATATCAGGAAAAAGGAGATAAGTTACGTCCATTCAAAAATTTATCCTTAAATATCATTCAAAATTTTCAAAAAAATATTTTGATAAAATTTTCAAATGAATTTATTCACATCCTTTTTTCCTGATATGGCAAAATAAAATGTATCCTTTAAAACTTTGAAGTCCTTTTAAAAGGAAACAGGATGACGAAATGAAAACCTGTTAATGCAGTTTTACTCCATTTAATCTCTACTTCAGACGTATATTATCCGGTTCATGTTTAATATTGGCTGTCGGCCGGTTTAATCGTTCTTTTGTAGAAGACATACATTTTGACATGGAAAATCTAGGTACCATTGAGAACATAAAATTTGATATAAACAATCGTGGCTAAATGAAGATATAAAATTAAGTTGAAGATACGATTTTAACTAAATGATTCATGGGCCTACAGAAAACATGAAATTTTACTTAAATAATCTTGGTCTATACGAGACATATGAATAGTACTGGTAGTAAATTCTAAGATATTTAATTGATTTTTTTTGTAACTATCAACCTAGCTACACCTAACATAATTATGTGGACATAAACCAACAAACACACACAATCACATTTTTGAAATTGTTTTATTTTTTCTGATTTTGCGGTTTTTTGTTATTTTATGTCCACATAATTATTTTAGGTGTAGCTAGGGAGTACAAATACGAATTAAACCCATATTATTGGAAAACACTAATTGTGGCATAAAAAATCGGAAAGACATAAATTTTGGACAAGGTTTTAGATAAGAATTAATTTTCGAAATCAATTTTACTCAGAGCAAAGAAGATCTAAACTAACAACAACTTCTGATCCCCCACATTTTGTTACTCTCAAAGGATTAATAATTTTACTTGTGCTGATATTGTTTTTGTTATTGTTGTGGCGTTTTAACTTGGCCAGGGCAATTTCTTGGCAAATGTTTTCCAAAAAAAAAAACAACAAAAAAAGGTCGGGATGTGCATTATGGAAGTAAATTTTTTTACTATATGGTGTATATTTGTAGATTTTTAAATGCTTTTGCAACAATCATACAAACCAATGTATACAAACCAACATACATCAGTTACCCAGCAGAAATTTTGCTGAACGTTCAGCAGCTTTTGGAAGGGGAACTTGAGTAAAGGAGCGCATCCAATTGCGCTGAATTCATGCATGATTCCCTAAGGCGATGTCCCACTTTAGAGCGCTAGTTGGATACACAGAAACAGCGCTCTTTAGATGCACTGAAATCACGTGTCTTTAGAGCGCTGATTTAAGCAGAATAAAGATGCTGTAAATTCATGTATCTTTTTAGCGCTGATTTAAGCAGATTAAAGATGCAGTGAATTCATGTATCTTTGTAGAGCTGATTTAAGCAGAATAAAGATGCTGTAAATTCAAAGTTGAAATCAAATAACTAAAATTTAAAAAAATATAACAAAAAAATTCATTCGTTTTACTTTACAAAACTTTATTTATGTGAAACAAAATCAAAAAAAAACAAGTAGAAAAGTTAAATTCGACTTGGCCGAATCTATGAATACCCTCCACAATGTCCTTTTTAAGTGATAGTAAATTTTCTAACGTGAAAAAAATAACATTTTTGGTTAGAAATATTTTGTTTTCTGTAAAAAAACTTTTTTTTATTCATTTTTGCAAAAAAAAAAAAAAAATTAAAATTTTTTTTTTTTTTTAGTGTAAAATTTTTTTTGAGTGTATTTTTTTTTGTTTTAGTGTAAAAAAACTTTTTTTTGTTAGTTTTTGAAAAAAAAAAAAAAAAATAATTTACCAATTTTTTTTTTGAGTGTAAAAATTTTTTTTTTGAGTGTAAACTTTTTTTTGGTTAGAAATATCTTATTTTCTGTAAAAAAAACTTTTTTTTTATTAATTTTTGAAAAAAAAATTACAAATTTTTTTTTTGAGTGTAAAATTTTTTTTGAGTGTATTTTTTTTTTTTTTTTTTTGTTTTAGTGTAAAAAAACTTTTTTTTGTTAATTTTTGAAAAAAAAAAAATTATTTACCAATTTTTTTTTTTGAGTGTAAAATTTTTTTTGAGTGTAAACTTCTTTTTTTAAGTGTATTTTTTTTTTTGGTTTAGTGTAAAAATATTTTTGTGTGACCTTTTAAAATATTTTTCTGACTTACAAATGTTTTTAAAACATGTTTAACGGGTTTTCAACACGTGAATTTGAGGTGAACTTATCTGAAATTTACGGTTTTGCTAATAACTTTTGAACCGCCGAACCGATTTGGCTGAAATTTAAAACGAACCGGACCAGAGGAACGGGTAATATATATGCCACACTTCAGCACCCTCAGAATTGCCGTTCGAAAGTAACCGCGTGTTTTATCTCGTAAATTCCAGAAAACCCCTTGCCAAATTCACTGATTTGCTTATAACTTTTGAACCACTGGACCGATTTCGCTGGATTGCAATACCAACCTGACCAGGTAAATGTCCAACATATATGCCAAACTTCAGGAGCCTTCGTAAAGTCTTTCAAAAGTTAGCGTGTTTTCAACAGACAGACAGACAGACAGACGGACGGACGGACGGACATCGCTAGATCGTCTTAAAATCGATCGAGGATCATGAATATATATACTTTATGGGGTCCTAGAACAATATTTCGAGGTGTTACAAACGGAATGACAAACTTATATATACCCTCTATCACTAGAGTGGAGGGTATAAAAAATCGGAAGTGAACATCAAAAAAATATCGGAAATTTTCATTTTCACATTTTTTATGGGATTTTTTTGGGAACAGCGGTCAAAGATGCTATGATTGAAGCGCTCTTTGCAGCGCTGATTAATGCGCAATAATGATGCAGTTAAATCATGTGTCTTTGTCTAAAACTCATGTTTTTTTATTCAAAAAGTGTTAAAAATATTAAAAAGGAAAGCAAGTGTGAAATTTTATCAAAAAATAATTACACATTATAAGTTTTATATAAAAAGTCTTAAAAAAAAATTAAAATTTTTTCCCCTTCCTTTTACTGCATCCCTAAGAGCGCTCTTTGGATGCGCTACGGTATGCTATAAACAGATGCTGTGTCGCCAAAATCTCGATTTATTTCTGCTGGGTACTTTAACCACCACCAAAAAATTCTCTGTACAATTGTATATATTTTTTTACATTGGAAACATTTTTTTGGACTTTTTAGTACGAATGCTGCTGCTCTGTTTTTGGTTCCCTTTTTTCAATTTTTTTGTTTTTTAACTTACAACAAAACATTCTACACAAACTATGTTAAATCTGGTCTGGTCCAAAGATGTTTAATACTTGGTTAAACTTTTTTTTTTTTAATTTTGGTCTTACCAGCCAGCCACCGTTTAACAATGACAAAAAAAAACAGAACAACAGAAAAAATCTCCAACTACAACAATAATAATAAAGAGTTCGCGACTATTTGGCAACATTTAAATCGCATAAAAACGCATTCACGTTGGGGTCACGACATACCTTTTGTTCTGAATGATTTTAATATTGGGTGTGAGGGTGAGTTTTATTTGAATGCATATCAGTATGTCTGTCCGAACGTTTCTTTCTTCATTCCATCCGACTGGCTGTCTGTCTGTCCGTCTGCTTGTCTGTCCCCACTATGTCCTTCTTTTCTATGTCTACTTGTCTGCCATAGACTGCTGTAGCAAATGAAAGACTGGCCTCTGACTGACAATGAGTGCAAAAATTTTATGTTCATTCTTATGATTCTAGGTAGGGAAAATTGTGTTTTTGCAGTAGCAGTCAGCATCAAAATGTGATTTGAATTTTCTAAACACGAGTATTTTTTCGATTGCACACGTTTTTTTGTTTTGTTTTTTTAACTATGTTGGGAACTATTTAAATAAGAAGTCTTCCTAGCACTTGGATGAAATTGTTTGCCCATAATTATTTAGTTATTTTTGGGAAAATCTTTAGGGATGATTCATTGTATTAACAAAATTGTGCAATAGGAATTTTAATTGATTTTTGTGGAATGCAATTAAGTGAGTGTATAGAAGACATACATTTTGACATAATTAATTGTTGACCATAGAAGCAATCAAATTTGACATGAACTTAAAAATTTCTTTAAAAGATACCAGTAAAATGATGAAATATATAAGTTGTATAATTGACATTAACTATTGTGGAACTTCGGTGGTTCCAAGGAAAACATAAATTTTACCCGTATTAACCGTAATTATGTAGAAGAAATTAATTTTCACATTAAAATCGTCGCACATTGGGTTCAAATGGTACCAAAGTGGCGATTAATTGAAATTTATAAATGAAGTTTTTGTTATAAGTTTTGGTATGGGGTAAAAGTAGATAAAATTCTGCAACGCTAGTTATCAAAATCAATAAACTAAGTTGTTTACTTTTTTTTCTGTGAGCTGTCAAAGTTAGCAAATTATTGCAGTCTTTGAAAAAAGTAAAAAAATTAAAATTTTTTATAATTCAAGCGATTATTAGTAGTATTAAATCTTTTAAAAGAAAATCTTTTATAATGGAACCTTAAACAACGGGTATTAAGCTAAATTGCAAATTTTTTTTTGTTTATAAAAATTGGGTCTTAACATTTTTAATAATTTTTTTAAAAAGGACCCGAAATTGGGATATTTTCCCCATTTAATGGGCCACACATATTAAGTTAGAAATAGTTGGATTTAGTTTTGTGGATTTCAAAAAAGTATAGGATATCAGCTTTTATTTAAAAGAAAAAAAAGTACAGACAATGCCCGGCCCTTTTTTTTTATTCCCGTTTTTGTGTAAAAAGTCTGGGTATCGTTTATTAAACAAGACAATTATATGTGTGTTTATACCCTTCAACTACGGTATGAGCTTACACTCACTTTGTCATTCCGTATGTAACGCATCAAAATATGGGTCTAGGACCCCATAAAGTGTATATTATTGATCAATGATCGATTCTAAGACATTCTGTGACTAACAGTGTGTCCGTCCGTCCGTCTGTTGTTGAGCACACCATAAAGTACATAAAACAAGAGTTAGAATCCTGAAGTTTATCACAAATATGTATAATGGTCATAGACTGGTTAAGTTCTTGAACGAGCAAAATTGGACCAGGGGGGAAAAAGTTCCCCCTTGAAGAACTAAAACTACCCCAGAAAAATAGTTTTTTTACAAGTTTTATTTGTATATTGAAGGATTCCAAAATTTTTGAAAACAAAAAAAAACACTTTTTCGACCTTACCTATTTTAATTTGCATAAAAATTGGCATATCAATTCTCGAGATCTGTGTCGAATTTCGGTTTTTGTTATTTAGTCAAAATTGTGAATGGTTCGCGTTTTATCGCTGTTCAAAGTTGGTATTTTGCAACAATTTAATGAAAAATACATGATGTTTAAATGATCGTATCTTTGGAACGCATCATCCGATTGTCACGAAATAAAGCGCAAAATAATGGTTATGTCCTGGTCTTAAAATAGAATTTTGAAAAAGGATAGGATGCTTTGCAAAAAGGATATTGAAATTAAAAAAATGTCCTTAATTTGCAAATATCTCAAAATGCGTATCTTTAATTTTCCTATATTTTTTTGCACATATAGCCCTAAATATACTTAACAACATATGCAAATCCCAAATTGGGATGGTAAGCGGTTTAATTGTAAACGCGGTTTCATGAAACGCCTTATTGATTTTTGTTAATAACTCTCGTTTACAAATGAAAAACAATTTCTGCGCACTAACCGCGAATAATTTTTTTATATGTATTTTTGATCGCTAAACTCAAAAATTTCATCAAAAGAACATTTCGCGAATAACTTTTTGTTTAATGAATTTTTTAGCGTTTTTTGGAGGTATTTTGACTATTTTTCTTATATCTTAAGTTCTGTTTATCTGATTCTCTCGCAATAAAAACCAAATTAAAGACAATCAAATTTCCAACAAATCCTACATTCATCATTTTTTCATAAGTTCATAGCTTTACGCGCAAATAATTTTTTTAGCGTTATTTGGAGGTATTTTGACTATTTTTCTTATATCTTGAGTTCCGTTCATCTGATCTTTTCGCAATAAGAACCAAATTAAAGACAATCAAATTTCCAACAAATCCTTCATTCGTTATTTTTATATCAGTTCATAACTTTACACGCAATAGGCAAACAAGGAAAAACTATTTTTTATTAACAAAGCTCATTTTTTAAAAATTTTAAAAACAGAAATTGTAAAAAAATATCATTTTTTTTTGTATTTTATCATGTATATTCATAAAATTTGTGATAACTTCGGAGTTAACCTATAGATTTTCATCAAATCAACTTTATTATATTTCTCAATGTTCAGGCTTTGCAGATAAATAAAAAGATGCAATTAATTGCAAAGATTTCTATTTCTTAAACTTTTTTTAAATGATTTGTTAATCAAAAAACTTATTTTAGTCATATGTTTGCCTATTGCGCGTAAAGTTATGAACTGATATAAAAATAATGGATGAAGAATTTGTTGGAAATTTGATTGTCTTTAATTTGGTTCTTATTGCGAAAAGATCAGATGAACGGAACTCAAGATATAAGAAAAATAGTCAAAATACCTCCAAATAACGCTAAAAAAATTATTTGCGCGTAAAGCTATGAACTTATGAAAAAATGATGAATGTAGGATTTGTTGGAAATTTGATTATCTTTAGTTTGGTTTTTATTGCGAGAAGATCAGATAAACAGAACTTAAGATATAAGAAAAATAGTCAAAATACCTCCAAAAAACGCTAAAAAATTCATTAAACAAAAAGTTATTCGCGAAATGTTCTTTTGATGAAATTTTTGAGTTTAGCGATCAAAAATACATATAAAAAAATTATTCGCGGTTAGTGCGCAGAAATTGTTTTTCATTTGTAAACGAGAGTTATTAACAAAAATCAATAAGGCGTTTCATGAAACCGCGTTTACAATTAAACCGCTTACCATCCCAATTTGGGATTTGCATATGTTGTTAAGTATATTTAGGGCTATATGTGCAAAAAAATATAGGAAAATTAAAGATACGCATTTTGAGATATTTGGAAATTAAGGACATTTTTTTAATTTCAATATCCTTTTTGCAAAGCATCCTATCCTTTTTCAAAATTCTATTTTAAGACCAGGACATAACCATTATTTTGCGCTTTATTTCGTGACAATCGGATGATGCGTTCCAAAGATACGATCATTTAAACATTATGTATTTTTCATAAAATTGTTGCAAAATACCAACTTTGAACAGCGATAAAACGCGAACCATTCACAATTTCGACTAAATAACAAAAACCGAAATTCAATAAAAATCAGAAGAATGGATATATTAATTTTTGGATAAATTGAACCACCATCGGCTGATTGCCTATGCTATTTAAAATGGAACCAGTCTATTTGCTCAATAAATGAAACATTTTAATGCCATATGAAGTTGATCGACCTGAATTTGAACTAAGGGGGATCAGGAAAGCGAATTTTTGGGGGCGTGTATAGAAAAAATAATTAAAATAATGATAAATTTTTTTTAATTAGGTGCAAAAAATTACATCTATTTTTTTGGCAACGTTTATCGCGAGGGGAAGGTGTCCCCCATAGTCTCCCGGGAAACCCCCCCCCCCCCCCCCCCGTACGCCAAAAAATCGTCCCCTCTATTTGTTTTTTGTAGCTTTATTAAATGTTCAAGGGTTTCGTGTTTTTTTCCAAAAACAAAAAAAACGACTAAAAGATTAAAAAAAAAACATTTTGTTAAAATTTTTTTTCTCGAATGCTGTGTTTTTATGTATTTTTTGATAATTCGTAAATAAAAACTACAATATTCCCATAAATCACTTTTTTCAGATAAATTTGTACATTTATGAGATTTTGTGAAAAACAAAAATTGGATTTTAAATAAAATTTAAAATAATATAAATACATATTATGCATTCATTCTTTGATTACTTTGATAGCACATTATGTACACTTTAATTTCCATTTTTTTTTTATAAATTTATCGCTTTTCATTCCAAAGTTACAGCAAAAATTGTGAAATATAACCCTTTTTTCCGAAAAACAAAAAAAACGCCTAACAGGTTAAAAAAATTTTTTTTCCAAATTTTTTTTTTTTCCAAAATGTGTATTTTTACGTGTTTATATTAGTTCAATAATAAAAAAATATAATATTCTAAAACTACTGCTTATCTGAATTAATCGCCATTTTGGGTACCATCGAACCCACTGTGCGTCGTTCTCCAGAAGCCATAATTTTTAGAATAATCAATAGTTTATGATATAATTTCTTATAGAAAATATGTCTCATGATATAAGCTTTTTAGGAAGTTAATAACATGCTATAATTTACGTTAGAAAAATTATTGCATGAAATATGTTTCTAAAGAAAATATAGTGCATGATATAATTATCTTAAGAAAATTATATAATTTTCTATAGAAAATTTTATAGCGTTATATAATTTTTTATAGAAAATTTATCGTATTATATATTTTTCTATAGAAAAATTTTCGCATTATATAGTTTTCTAAAGAATATTTTATCGCATTATATATATAGAAAATTTATCGCATTATTTTTATAGAAAATTGATCGCATTATAAAATTTTTTTATAGAAAATTTATCGCATTATATAATTTTCTATAGACAATTTATCGCATAATATAATTTTCTATAGAAAATTGATTTTCTATAGAAAATATATCGCATAATATATTTTTCTATAAAAAATGTATCGCATTATAAAATTTTCTATAAAAAATTTATCGCATGATATAATTTTCGATAGAAAATTTATCACTTTATATAATTTTCAATAGATGATTTTTCGCATTATATAATTTTCAATAGAAAATTTATCGCATTTTATAATTTTCTATTTTTACCACATTAAATCTGCATTCATAACACGAAGTTTTTCAGAATGTCTTTTTTTGCAAGATATAATTTTTTATAAATATAATTATTTACGTAAAATTTTCGCATGATATTGTTGTTTAAAAAATTTTCGAATGATAAAATTTTTTATAGAAAATCTAAAGCTTTATATAATTTTTTGTACAAAATTTAACGCATAAAATTTATCACGTAATATAATTTTTTTAGAGAATTCCATGTGTGATATAATTTTTAAGACAAATTTATCGTATGATATAATTTTTTATAGAAAATTTATCGCACGATTTAATTTTTTAGAGGAAATTTATTGTAATAATTTTTTATGGAAAGATATTTATATGCTATAATTTCTTATAGAAAATATGTCTCATGATATAAGCTTCTGAGGAAGATAATCACATAATATAATTTACTTTAAAAAATGTATTGCATGAAATATGTTTCTAAAGAAAACATAGCGCATGATATAATTATCTTAAGAAAATATACCGCAAAATATCGCATGATATAATTTTTTAACGAAAATTTTTTGCATTATATAATTTTCTATAGAAAATGGATTTTCTATAGAAAATATATCGCATTATATATTTTTCTATAAAAAATGTATCGCATTATAAAATTTTCTATAAAAAATTTATCGCATGATATAATTTTCGATGGAAAATTTATCGCTTTATATAATTTTTTATAGATAATTTTTCGCATTATATAATTTTCTTTAGAATGTTTATCGCATTGTATAATTTTCTTTATAAAATTTATAGCCTTTTATAATTTTCTATAGAAAATTAATCGTATTATATAATATTCTATCGAAAATGTATCACATTATATAATTTTCTATATAAAATTTATCGCATGATATAATTTTTTATATAAAATTTATTGCATTACATAATTTATTATAAAAAATGTATCGCATTATATAATTTTCTATAGAAAATTGATCGCATTATATAATTTTCTATAGAAAATTTATCGCATTATATAATTTTCTATAGAAAATTTATCGCATTATATTATTTTCTATAGAAAATTGATCGCATTATATAATTTTCTATAGAAAATTTATCGCATTATATTATTTTCTATAGAAAATTGATCGCATTATATAATTTTCTATAGAAAATTTATCGCATTATATAATTTTCTATAGAATATTTATCGCATAATATAATTTTCTATAGAAAATATTTCGCATTATATATTTTTCTATAAAAAATGTATCGCATTACAAAATTTTCTATAAAAAATTTTTCGCATGATATAATTTTCGATAGAAAATTTATCACTTTATATAATTTTCAATCGATGATTTTTCGCATTATTTATGGAGTTATATAATTTCCTATAGAGTTATATAATTTTCTATAGAAAATTGATCGCATTATATATTTTATATATATATTCTATAGAAAATTTATCGCATAATATAATTTTCTATAGAAAATAGATTTTCTATAAAAAATATATCGCATTATAAAGTTTTCTATAAAAAATTTATCGCATGATATAATTTTCGATAGAAATTTTATTGCTTTATATAATTTTTGATAGATAATTTTTCGCATTATATAATTTTCTATAGAAAATTTATCGCATTTTATAATTTTCTATAGAAACTATGTCCCATTATATAATTTTCTGTAGAAAGTTTATCGCATTATGTAATTCTCTTTAGAAGATTTATAGCATTATGTAATTTTCTAATGAAAATTTATAGAATTACATAACTTGTTATAAAAAATGTATCGCATTATAAAATTTTCTTTAGAAAATTTATCGCATTATATAATTTTCTATAGAAAATTTATCGAATTTTATAATTTTCTATAGAAAATTGATCGCATTATATAATTTTCTATAGAAAATTCACCCCATTATACAATTTCTATAGAAAAATTTTAGCATTATATAATTTTCTTTAAAAGATTTATAGCATTATGTAGTTTTCTAATGAAAATTTATAGAATTACATTATAAAAAATGTATCGCATTATAAAATTTTCTTTAGAAAATTTATCGCATTATGTAATTTTCTATAGAAAATTTATCGCATTATATAATTTTTTATAGAAAATTGATCGCATTATATAATTCGCATATAATTTTCTATAGAAAATGTATCCCATTATACAATTTGCTATAGAAAAATTTAAGCATTATATAATTTTTCATAGAATATTTATCGCATTATATAATTTTCTTTAGAATGTTTATCGCATTATAGAATTTTCTATATTAAATTCATAGCCTTTATAATTTTCTATAGAATATTTTTCGCATTAAATAATTTTATATAGAAAATTTATCGCATTATATAATTTTCTATAGAAAATTTATCGCATTATATAATTTTCTATAGAAAATTTATCGAATTATATAATTTTCTATAGCAAATTTATCGCATTATATAATTTTCTATAGAAAATTTATCTCATTATAAAATGTTTTATAGAAAATTTATCGTATTATATAATTTTCTGTAGAAAATATATCCCATTATACAATTTTCTATCGAAAAATTTTAGCATTATATAATTTTTTACAATATATTTATCGCATTATATAATTTTCCATTGAAAATTTATCGCATTATATAATTTTCTATAGAAAATTTATCGCATTATATAAATTTCTACAGAAAATGTATCGCATTATAAAATTTTCTATATAAAATTTATCGCATTATATAATTTTCTATAGAAAATTTATCGCATTATATAATTTTCTATAGAAAATTTATCGCATTATATAATTTTCTATAGAAAATTTATCGCATTATATAATTTTCTATAGAAAATTTATCGCATTATATAATTTTCTATAGAAAATTTATCGCATTATATAATTTTCTATAGAAAATTTATCGCATTATATAATTTTCTATAGAAAATTTATCGCATTTTATAATTTTCTATAGAAACTATGTCGCATTATATAATTTTTCGCAATTCAAAATTATATTTTTAAATGGAATATTCAAATTGGCTTCCATTCCTAACAAAAAATATATATATTTTTTTACACCATCCATACATGTAGCACTTACATATGTCATATGGAGAATATGTTTTTGTAGCATACGAGTATATTTCTAATAAAATTTAACATTTAAGTAGCCAAAGTAACAAAACAACAACAGCCATCAATAGCAGAGCTTCGAAGGATTTCATTCCTTAATTCGATATGTCATTCTGAGTGAAAATTTAGTGATTGCATTCCCCAATCACATTTTAGCGAATTGAATGAATTCTCTTTAGACTCATTCGATTCATAAATATCGAATGCATTCGTTTTGTTTTTCATTCGACTTTCAAAAATCGAATGCATTCGATTTTTTTTTCATTTGACTTTTATAAATCGAATGCATTCACTTGCGAATGCAATCGATTTTCTTTTCATTCAATTTGAAAAATCGAATGGCTCATTCATTCATTGCATAAAAAACTTAAAAAAAAACTAACAAAGATAGAGCAAAACGGAGCCAATTTTTTGTCCATAGTATCGCTAACACTCTTCACATTTTTTTGTCGTATAGGCAGTTAATATGTGCATTTTTTAAATTTTCGGGAACACAAATTTTTTTGGATTCAAAATTAGAGCCCATTAGGGTCATCGTATGTAAGGACAGTACGCGATACTATGGACCAAAATTGGCTCCGTTGTGGTCAATATACTTAAAAAATCGATTGCATTCGCAGTGGAATGATAAAAAATCGAATGCATTCGATTTTTCTAAATCGAATGAACAAGAAATCGAATGCATTCATTTTTGTTCATTCAATCGAATGAATTCCAAGGACTGCATTCAATGCTGATTTATGAAATCGAATGCATTCACTGACTATGAAAATTTAATGGATTTTTTTAAGAATTCATTCGAAAAGGATTTCATTCTTCGAAGCTCTGATCAATAGCCTGGATTCTGTGGAAGCAAAATGATGAAGAGAAAAAAAATATACAACAATAACTAAATATATACCGACCCCATATGCTAAAGGTCGAACGTGGTAAGAGAAAAACAAGCTTCTGGGCGTTTCACTCAAAGAACACAACATCTATAAATAAGTTGGAAACAAAAATCACAGCATCAAATGGCAACCAGCCGGTATACAATACGATTAGCTTCCAAAGTAGAATACAAAAACAGAAAAAACAACAACTTGGAACATTTCTTACAGATTTTAATCTACACTTCATCACAAATCAATTTTTAATAGTAATTTGTTATTGTTGTCACGCAACAAAATGTTGTTGAACTAACCAAGTCAAAAATCAAATGTGATCACATCTTGATTTGTGGACAGCGACCAGTTATGCTGCAAATTGATTCAAGAATTAAAATTTAACTTCTTTCTCCAATTCAAGGAAAATCAATTCACAATTTTCTTTACAAATAAAAAAAACTCTTTAACACATTTTTAGCTTTAGGAAGTGTTTCTAATTACAAAGTAAAGCTTTGATAGTAGAGTTAGGAAGGCTTTGAGAAACCAATTGTACCATGTGCAAACGAAGAAAAAAAACGTAGTTTAGATACAGATATGGATAGTAAAAAGACAAGCATTAAAAAGTTCTATTGGCAAAAAAAAAAATATACGCATACTCTTAAACATTTTTGAAATGGAATGCGTGGGGTAATTAAGAAGTTACCATGTATTTGGTTTTGAAAAGTATATAAGTGAAAGTGAGATTACTTAAAAGAAACGGAACCCCTTTTCAATCTTATTTCTTTCCTCTTTTGGCTTTTGTCTTTCCTTTTTTCTCTTTTCACTTTTCTCTTTCCATTTTTCTACTTTCTCTTTACCCTTTCCTCCTTTCTCTTTTCCCTTTTTTCTTTTCTTTTTACTCTTTCCTCACTCCTCTTTGCTCTTACCACTTTCCACTTTCCTCTTTAAATTTTTCCAATTTCCTCATCCTCTTTCCTTTTTCCAAGTTCCCCTTTTCCTTCCTCCTTCCTCCTTCCTCCTTCCTCCTTCCTCCTTCCTCCTTCCTCCTTCCTCCTTCCTCCTTCCTCCTTCCTCCTTCCTCCTTCCTCCTTCCTCCTTCCTCCTTCCTCCTTCCTCCTTCCTCCTTCCTCCTTCCTCCTTCCTCCTTCCTCCTTCCTCCTTCCTCCTTCCTCCTTCCTCCTTCCTCCTTCCTCCTTCCTCCTTCCTCCTTCCTCCTTCCTCCTTCCTCCTTCCTCCTTCCTCCTTCCTCCTTCCTCCTTCCTCCTTCCTCCTTCCTCCTTCCTCCTTCCTCCTTCCTCCTTCCTCCTTCCTCCTTCCTCCTTCCTCCTTCCTCCTTCCTCCTTCCTCCTTCCTCCTTCCTCCTTCCTCCTTCCTCCTTCCTCCTTCCTCCTTCCTCCTTCCTCCTTCCTCCTTCCTCCTTCCTCCTTCCTCCTTCCTCCTTCCTCCTTCCTCCTTCCTCCTTCCTCCTTCCTCCTTCCTCCTTCCTCCTTCCTCCTTCCTCCTTCCTCCTTCCTCCTTCCTCCTTCCTCCTTCCTCCTTCCTCCTTCCTCCTTCCTCCTTCCTCCTTCCTCCTTCCTCCTTCCTCCTTCCTCCTTCCTCCTTCCTCCTTCCTCCTTCCTCCTTCCTCCTTCCTCCTTCCTCCTTCCTCCTTCCTCCTTCCTCCTTCCTCCTTCCTCCTTCCTCCTTCCTCCTTCCTCCTTCCTCCTTCCTCCTTCCTCCTTCCTCCTTCCTCCTTCCTCCTTCCTCCTTCCTCCTTCCTCCTTCCTCCTTCCTCCTTCCTCCTTCCTCCTTCCTCCTTCCTCCTTCCTCCTTCCTCCTTCCTCCTTCCTCCTTCCTCCTTCCTCCTTCCTCCTTCCTCCTTCCTCCTTCCTCCTTCCTCCTTCCTCCTTCCTCCTTCCTTATCTAAGGATAAGTTCACTTATCTCAGCAGAACACGTTCCATGGTAGAACCCACATTCCGACAATGCTCCAATGAGTCAATAGAATTGGATACCCTATTGTCATTGATTAGCATCAACGCCCTCCTTTGCACACAGTCCAAGAGCTCCAAAATAGATTTTGACGCCCCTGCCCATATATGGGATTTGTATTCCATCTTCGGTCGATGTAGTAAGGAGATCGGATGACATAAAGTATTTCTTACACTGGTTTAAGAAACCGAGACACTGAATGCTTCTTTCGACACTTGAAAAACGTGCTTATTCCAACGGACATCACACTGAATTTTCATGCCCAGAACATCAAGAGTATCAGATTCCTCGATACCAATATCACCCATATGTACAACATACAACATTGGGTATTTCGTGTATTAAACTTGACTCTTTTCGCAAGACCCCACTTAGAGACTGTCAACAGGTTTTGATTATATGTGTCCTACATAATCTGCCTTTTGCCCTCAACCTCAATAAGGCTTGGCCTGCGATCAAAGAAAAATGAATGACAAATGTTGCTGTCATCTGCAAAAGAGTAGATAGGATTTGAAATTTTACTTACAAGGTCGTTAAGAAAAATAAGAAAAAGGGTAGAAGAACAGAACCTTGCGTTATCCCTGATTGGATCTGAAACTCATTTGATGATTACGATCACTGAGGAAACTCAAAATAAATCGAGAGAAGTCATTACCGACACCAAAGGCATTAAGCTTAGATATGAGCGCACCTTGCCATACACAATTAAACGCCTTAGAAATATCCAAAGCAACTACCTTACTCTCACTAAAATGATGGATCAATCGACTCCAACGTTCCGAAAGGATTGCCAACAGATCCCCGGTAGAACGAGTTCTCCGAAAACCATACTGTCGATCGTTTAAAATTGAGTTAGCCTCCATATACCTAACATGGCAATTTATCATGCCCTCCATCACCTTCGAGAGTGCTGAGCATATTGCAATTGGGCGGTAATTATCAGGGTTATTAGCCACACCCTATTTAGGGATTGGTTGCACATTGGCAACCGTCCAACAAGAGGAGAATACTCTCTCAGTGAACGCGCTAACGTCGAAAAGCACTGTTTTAGTACCAGTGCTGATGTACCATCCGGCCCCTTTGACTTATTTACGTTAAGATCCGCAAGACCCCTTTATACTGCACGAGCTCGAAAAAATATTGGACTGCTGAGCAACGAAAAATACTTTACTTCCCGCTCTACTTACTTTTGAATTATCCCTCTTATATGGAATACATATGTCTATGTTTCCAACAAAACAGCTCCCACCTTAACCTCCCTGTTTTTGGTGAAATTATTTAAACTTTACTTTTTCGCTATAAAGCTTATGGTCACTTTATCACGGTTGCAATTTCGCCCAGTTCACTATACGTATCGTAGTGTTATTCGGAATGTTTGTTATTGCTGTTACAATTGCTGTTCTAAAGTTGTTGCTGTTTGTGTTGTTGTTGTTTATACATAAATACTGTTGTAATATAGCACATAAATGCTGCCTGCAATGTTTTAAAGATTGATCATTTCAAAAAAAAAATATTTTTTTTTTTGTTGCGATATTTTTTTTTCGTCTTTTTACAATGAGAAGAAGTGTGTATAATCGTTTTGTATGGCTTGAAAACATTGTAACGTTAATGTTGCTTGTTGCCTTTCACAGGGAGTTTTGTTGTGGTAGTTGCAGCTACAGCAGAAGAAGACGAAGTTTACGCTTATGTAAGTGGTTACTAGTACAAAAGAAATTTGACGCCGCTCTATTTTGTTTCGCATGGTCTTTTTGGAGTACCGATTGAATGTACGAGCGCAAAGTGCTGCTTCTTGGTGATCAATGTTTTTCTTGTAAAAATATATGTTTTCATACAGATTTTCATATAATATGGATGGATGAATCTATGACCAGAGATACTTGAAATTATTTGTTAAATTTTGCAATATCATGTATTAAGTAAAGGTATCTAACGAGGGGTTGTTTGAAAAGTTTTGTATGAAACAAAGATTTAAGGAGATCAAAGAAATAGTTCCATTATGGGATTTTATAGCCAATTTTCGGATGTAACAAAGTAATACGGGTACTTTAGATTATGTGTTCCGATATCGGGGGACAATGGCTGAACAAATGTTCTATAGTCTCCTCCTCTCCATCTACCAAAACTTGAAACCGAAATCATTTAATGAGTCAGTTTTGTGCACCAATATCGCAACCTCATTTTTAAGGAGTTTCAACCGCAGTTGGCAAGGTTTCTATTCAATCGATTGGAATATTTCAGTTGTGAAAAATGTTTTTCTTTTTTGTTTGCAGTCGAGTCATTCACATGTTAGATCTCTTAGATAGCCTTTTAACTTATCGTGTTTTGAATTTCCAATATGTCCCTGTGATCTAAGATTTATGTATGTCAAAACTCAGTTTAGAACCGGATATATTTAAGGAAAGAAGATAGTGCTTAGAACAATGATTAAGTGCGACTTAACGGTTAAAAATCCTTCCCTACCAATCTGTAAGCACACAATTCTGGACAGCATCATAATGTTTATAGTAGGAGGAAAGAGGGAGGAGTGTTTGTGGATATTTGACTTGAATTTATCTATATTGAAAGAAACTGGGAAGACCTTTGCGGGAAGATTATTATTAGTTCGACTAATGAACGAACTTTCTCTGTAATGCGCTGTGCGATCAACTGGACAATCGACAAGAAATGAATGTGATCTACTAGACAACCGAGTACTGCGAACAAAAACTCGGGCTCCAAGGATAAGTTCACTTATCTCAGCAGAACACTTTCCATGATAATATCGATAGAACAGAGCCACACAATCCACATTCCGACGATGCTCCAATGAGTCAATAGAGTTGGACACCCTATTGTCATTTATAAGCATCAACGCCCTCTTTTGCACCTGGTCCAAGAGCTCCAAAATATACTTTGAAACCTCTGCTCATATATGCGAGTTGTATTCCATTTTCGGTCGGATGTAGGTGGTATAAATAGTAAGGAGATCAGATGATGTGAAGTACTTCTTACACCGGTTTAAAAAACCGAGACACTTGAATGCTTCTTTCGACACTTGAAAAACGTGCTTATTCCAACGGACATCACACTGAATTTTCATGCCCAGAACATCAAGAGTGTCAGATTCCTCAATACTTATGCCACCCATATGTACAGATGACGCTGTTGATTCCACATTCCTGTGGGTCAACATACAACATTGAGTCTTGCGTGCATTAAACTCGGCCCTATTCACAAGACCCCACTCAGAGATTGTCAACAGGTCTTGATTAAGTGTGTCATTCATAATCTGCCTTTTGCTCTCAACCTCAACCAGGCTTGGCCTACGATCAAAGGAAAATTAATGCCAAATGTTGCTGTCATCTGCAAAAAAATAAATAGGAATTGAAGTTTGAGTTAGAAGGTCTTTAAGAAAAATAAGAAAAAGGGTTGGAGAAAGAACAGAGCCCAAATATTGCGAGATTTTAAAACCATTCCCCAACCGAAGGTCGAGCCTTGTTATTATATTAAGAAACCATTTTCTGTATCCTCTCGACAATGTTATGGTTATGTTGTATGTAGCTTCTGACACTTTACGACAGCACACATAGGATCTGAGGTCCGTTGTGATACCACCCTCCTCGTCCCTGCCATTAAACCAATTTGAGCTCCTTATGAAACTTCTAAGGTATTGAATTTTGACATTCGACAAACCAGAAAGATCGTGCAGCTTCCAAAATTAAGAGACGGCACAATATGTCGTGTAGTCTTACACGTCCATCCATGCGATCATCTCTTACAAGTCTCCGGTGCGGAACAAATCCGTGTATTTTGCTTTCTAGAGGCCTACCAACACATTCCAATTCCGTTGGAATTTGAAAGGTAGTTTCCAATCTTGCAAACTCATCGGGTTTGCAATTTCCTGAAATGTTTCTGTGCCTTGGGAACCATAGGTTGTTAGTAGCTTCTGACGTTTTCGTCAGCACATATAGACTCTGAGGTCCCTTGTGATACCAGACATAGTGAAAGCTTCTCCTACTAAGAGGATAACAATACCACATAATGTGGACTATGCTCCCTCTATGATCCTTTTTGAGCGCCAATTTACCACTATGATACCATCCAGGGAGTCTTGGATGGGCGGAATTCCGGGTAGTGGAGCCACCATAAATTTTTACACAGATCAATCGCGGCTGCACGAGGAAGTGGGCTTTGGAGTCTATTCGGAAGAGCTTGGCTTGAGCCTGGCTCGAAGATTGCCAAATCATTGCAGTTTACCAGACAGAGATGATGGCAGTAAAGGAAGTGGCTGACTGGTTGAGTTGCAATGTCTTGTCTACAACCACAGTCAACATCTAATCTGAGAGTCAAGCCGCGGTCAAGTCTCTGGAGTCCATGTTTCTGAACACAAGATCTGCCCTTAACTGCCGCACGCCTTTAAATGAAATGGCCAAGCAGTTTGATAAACGACTCATATGGGTCCCAGGGCACAGAGACATTCCAGGGAATTGCAAAGCCGATGAGCTTGCAAGACTGGGAACTACCAAATATGTTCCAACAGAATTGGATCCTGCTGGTATGCCTCTAGAAACTTGCAATCAAACTCTACGACTTTGTTCCACGACGGAGACTTATCAGAGATAGGAAAATGAATTGACGTGTGAAACAACACGCCAGATTTGGCATTCTTTCAATCAGAGGCGCACAAGTGAGCTGATATCGCTTCCAAGAGGAGAGATTTCGACAGTGGTTGCTGTAATTACCGGACGCTGTCTCATAGGGAAGCACGCAGTGCTGTTAAATCTGCCGTCAAATGTTTTTTGTTGGAGCTGTATGGATGAGGAGGAGTTGGAAACTATCGAACACTTCATCTGCCATTGCCCGGAACTTTCAGAGACTTGCTTCACTGAGATCTAGGGTGCTACACGATCTTTCTGATTTGTCAGATGTCAAAATTCAATATATAAGGAGTTTCATAAGAAGCTCAAATTGGTTTAACGGCAGGGACCAGCAGGGAAACCTATTACGGTACCGTGGTATCACAATGGACCTCTGAGTCTATGTGTGCTGACGTAAAACGTCAGCAGCCACTTACTACCTAACCTTTCCCTACTAGCCCCTGCTGTTAAATCAATTTCAGCTCTTTATGAAACTCTTAAGATATTGAGTTTTGACATCTGAAAAATCAGAAAGATGGTGCAGCTGCCTTGATCACAGCGAAGGAAGTCTCTGACCAGAAAGTACTTGACAATGGCAGATTGTCAAGGAAAAACTCATTTGAAAAATGAGGAAAAACTCATTTGACGGCACATTAAACTGTTCTGCGTGCTTTCCTTAAATACAGTGTCCGTGAATTGCAGCAACCACCGTCGAAATCTCTCATATTGGAAGCGATATCAGATCACTTGTGCGCTTCTGATTAAGAGAAGGCAATATCTGTAGTGTAGTCTCACACCTTCCATATGGGTCGTATGTCAAACTGCTTGGCCATCTTACTTATAGACCTGTGGCAGTTAAGGAAATATCTTGTTTTCAGAAACATTAACTCCAGGGACTTGAACGCGGCTTGACTGTCGGTATAGATGTTGACTGCGATCGTAGGCAAGACATTGCACTTCAACCAGTCAGGAGGGTTTCTAATGATGACGTAGATGTAGTAAGAAGACCTCCAGTGATACAAACCGATGCCATTCTCTGTACCTTCGTGATAAAAACACGAAGACATGTCGAGAGTCTCGAAGGTATAACAATTTTTAAGACTTTAAATTCTATTCACCACAACACATCCTCGTATTTTGTTTTACTTCTCTAGATGAATTTTCAATTAAAAGGCCCAACAAAAATGAAAAACCTAAGCAAGGCACCTGTACTTTCCACGGTAGTTTTTCATACACATTGCAGTTGAGCAACCAGCAACAACCAAAAAAAAAAACGAAAATAAACAACTTACAACATATAAACATTCATCTAAATGATTCAATGGTTACATAGAGCATGTAAACATAGTACATTAATTTTATTTGTAGCAAAAACCAAAAAAAAAAACACATCAGCAACAACAAAAATCTGTATGGAAAAACTTCTCATCATACATAGATAGACCAAATAACCACTTGAATAGCACACACTCGACGCATGCTACGATAAATTGAATATTTGTATGAATCTACTAGCGGGATGGATTTTCTGTCCGGCTAGATGACTGACTGACTGTTAAGTGAATAGAGGTATGGGATGTTATGAAAAAATCAAAGGAACATAAAGTCACTATGACGATCAGATTCATACAGTTTTTATTTTTTTTATGATGCACTTGTAACCTAAGCTGGCTGAAAACCAAAAACTGACAAGCAGCATACAAAATGCTAAAAAAAACCATCGAAAAACCTACAAAAATAAACAAATCTACACTGGAAGAAAAATGTATTAAGAGAATGCTAAATTCTTAAAGAGATCGTTTAAAGAAACTTAAAAAAAAGATTAAGCCCGTTGACCAAATTATAAAGTTGCTGGTTTTATAATAAGGATTTATCTGCTGGCGATGTCGCGATTGTGGTAAAGGGAAAGCACCTGAAAACATTACAGGACATTCTTCAGGGTCTCTGAAAGATTCGTCTAAATGAGCAAGATACAGGGATCTTGAAGTTAATCCGAGTAAAACTGAACTTGTCTTGTTTAGAATAAAAATAAGATTCCTGCTCTTAATCCTGTTTCTCTGAACGACACTGAAATCGCCTTCCTAGAAGGAGCCAAGTATCTTCAAGTATTTCTTGATAAGTTGAATTTTAGGTGTTAAATTGAGAAACGGGTGAGAAAGGCAACGAAAGAAATCTAAATTCCCGAAAAAGGGCAATGGTGCTTTAGCCCTACATCGTTTATTGGATTTACAGTGGTGAGTTCAATTCTTCTGGAATCATTGTTTGGTGGCCTGCCTTAGAGACAATGGGAAACTGTGTCTTTATCCCGAAGGTACAGAGAATGGCGTCGATGTGTATCACAGGTGCTCTTCGTACAACACCTACGGCTGCATTAGAAATCCTCCTTCATACTGCATTGAAAGAGCAGCGATAGTGGCTATATCGCGATCTTGAAGAAGATAATTCCCTATTTTAACACTATGATACTATCTAGGGAGTCTTGGATAAGAGGCATTCCGGATACTGAAGCCTGCATACATTTTTATACAGATGGATCGAAGCTCAAGTAATAAATGAGCTTTGGAGTCGGAAGAACTTGGAATGAGTCTGGCTTGTAGTTTTCCAGATCATTACCAGACAGAGATTCTGGAAATGATAGAAGTGGCCGACTGGTTGAGTTGCAATGTCTTGTCTACAACCGCAGTCAACATCTATTCTGACAGTCAAGCCACGGCCAATTCCCTGGAGTCAATCTTTCTGAATACAAGATTAACTGCCGCACATCATTAAATGAGATGGCCAAGCAGTTTGACATACGACTCATATGGGTCCCAGGGAATTGCAAAGCCGATAAGATGGCACGACTGAGAACTTTCTTACAGGTTCCAACAGAATTGGAATGTGATGGTATGCCCCTAAAAACTAGCAAGCAAAACCAACGGCTGTGTTCCACGACGGAGACTAATCAAAAATGGGCAAATAGATGGACGTGTAAGACAACACGACAGATTTGGCCTTCTCTTAATCAGAATCGCATTCCAAGAGGAGAGATTTTGACGGTGGTTGCTATAATTACCGGACACTATCTTATAGGGAAGCACTCTGAGCGTTTAAATATGCCTTCAAATGACTTTTACCGGAGTTGCATGAATGAAGAGGAGTTGGAAACTATCGAACATTTCATTTGCCATTACCCGGCACATTCTGGTCATAGACTTGCTTCACTGGGATCTAGGGAGCTTGACGATTTTTCTAATTTGTTGGATGTCAAAATTCAATATCTAAAGAGTTTTATAAGTAGCTCAAATTGGTTTAACGACAGGGACTAGTAAGGAAACCTGTTAAAGTCCCGTGGTATCACAATGGACCAGTCACTAACAACCTAACCTGTGACTACCACATCTAGAAGTGTCAAAGAATGCTGGGCTTCTCTTATTGAGATGGAGAGACATTCGAATATGGCACTCAATTAGGAGCCTGGTCGTATGGGTGTAAATGGCAACTGTGTTGCCATACTGCTTAATGCGAGTAAGTGTCGGAGCGAAACTTTGCTATTACAGTTCGCCAAAAACAGATGGCGACATGAACCCACGTGATCTAACATGAGGATGGTGTGATACCGGCGTACGGATAAGATTATTCAACTGCCTCGGAACCAGCTACGTAAACTTGTTGCAGCCGTTACGGGGCACAGTACAACTTAGGTGCAAACGTCAGTAAAATGGGAATCGCCCACAACGATTTCTGGACGTGGAGAAGGAAAATACGGCATCGGACTGTTTCTGTTAATGTCTGAGGGCCCGATACTGGCGGTTTAACTGGTATGGATGTCAGTTGTATAAACTCGTTCATCCGGGACTTCGAGCGATTGAGCATACTTTTATTTCTCTTCCTCTCCTTATATTTTATTTTCTTTCCTTTCTTTCATTGGAATCACAATGGGACCAAGTTTATAGAAGGAGCCATTTGAGCTGACCGAAAGGCGACTTTTTATCTAACCCTGTGGGAGTTCCGTAGTTGGGGGTATATTACTTAACCGAAACTTAAATCTTTCTTTCTGTGTAGTAAAATACGCCAGTTTCAACAACATTCTAACCACCACCTAAGTATAACCGTATCAACATGAGTAACGTACTCCACAACAAAAAATCATCATTCTCATCTTCAAATATTCAGCTATATAGACCATATTATACGCAGCAAGCAGCATAATCATCATCATCTTCTGCGTCTCTAGCAGCTGTATGTAGTAGAGTTTCGCAAGGAAAAAGATTTAGAACGACATTAGAGCAGTCAATCCATCATGGATAAACATTACCATAAATTACATAGAAATAATTGATTATTATGAATCTCACAATAAAGGGAACACATTCGTACACACATACATACATATGAAGTATATGTAGTACGAATATCGCCAAGTATTTTTTTTGGAAAATGCAACGTTAGTTTGCAGCAAGTGCGCTCTGGTGGTAAAGGTAAGTTATGAGTACAACACAAGTATTGTTTGGTTTAGTTTTCATTTGGTTTACTTGGTTGGTTGGTTGTTCGGTTGGTTGGTGGTAGAAACATACGTACGTACGTACAACAGTGAATTATATAGTAAATGTGGCAAATTTAGAAGTTTTTTACGTATGGAAGGCCATTATCCTTTTGTATGTATGCTAGGGCTTCCAAACTCGAAATCCTGATCCAAAATATTCCGGGATTTTTGGGATTAGACAAATTCTAAATATCTGGATTGCTAATTTTTACTCCTGGGATTTTCGGGGTCTTGATGCTTTTAAACATTTATTTAAATGTGGTTCGACGAAAGGTTTTTTGACATATCTTAACTCTTTAAGTTGCAAGTTTTCTAAAACCACATGTTAACGATAAGCCACGAAGAAAGTAATAAAGATACCTGAATATGGATATCCTTCACAGGAGGTCTCTCAACCTACAGTTATTGACAGGATGACTGCTCTAGATAGTTTTCCTTTTTCAAAGTTCACAACTCCAGCACAACTTCGTAAATCTTTACGAGCCCGTGAATTGTAAGTGTTAAGGTGCCAAAAGAATCCCAAAATTTACGGAAAATTTTCAAAAGAATCCCGCAAATCCTGGGATTCAAAATGTGTCGAAAATCCCGGGATCCCGAAAATTTTTCATCATTTCCGAAATTTGGGATCCAGGAAACCCAACCCGATTGGAATCCCTAATGTATGCTGAGTATGTTTGCAAGTCGCACGCATAAGCATCGCACCGATTTAGTTTAAATTACGCTTTAGTTAGTGGGAATATAATCATCAACAACAACAAAAATAATTTTAGCCAAACAAAAAGAAGATGATTTTCAGTATAATTCCGTTTTAGGTCTACATATTTACTTCAACTTTGTTTATTGGTATGGAGAAAAAATAAATTCTTTAAGAATATTTTTTTTTTGTCTAGAATTAAAATTTTCTTTCCACCGGGATCCACAATAAGATTTCTAATGACACGGTCGTGCTACTTCGAAGACACAATTGTTGGGATAAGAGGCTGGCGTAATGTCTATTAATGTAATGTTTGGAAAGATGTGTAAGATGAGAGGATGCTGCGTAGAAGACCCTTCACAAAGACCAAATGGTTCGCAGCGAAACTTAAGATTCTCTTCTTTAATGAACCATTCTCAGATAATACAATTCCTTCATAGATCCTTTGTTCTCATTTGCCTTTTTAATGGGATTCGTATAATGTATGATTTCATATTGATATGCCGTATGGAATAACTCCCACTTATTTCCTGAGATCCCCTCTCAAACCACCCAGATTCCTTAAGATATTCTGGTAGAGATGTCAGTGTTACACTGTTTAGGCAATCCAGGTCATCAAAAAATCGTTGTACCAAATACTTAAGACGACGTTTCATCAATCCCGGACATTCACACAACAAGTGCTTCACTGACTCCTCTTCCACCTTCCCACACGTATTTGGGGCAGACAAGTGTGGGAACTGCAAATATTGTGCCCCGGGTATAGAACCTTCATATGAGGGTTGTATGGGTGGATTGCCAGACGAAGTCTGCGTAGCACTTGCAGATTTAAATTCAATAGGTGCACTCATCAAAGGGGGGGGGGGGGGGGAGGTGGGGTTCGGTAACCTTTAGTCATGCCATTCGCGATTTTCTGCCTTGGACGTAAAAGTGAGAGGCCCACCCTTATGACCCGACATAAATTCAACTAATGTCCACTTAAGCTCCCGCATCGCTCCAAGATTGTTACCAGTGGCGGTTCTTCGTCTGTATGCAGTCTGGAATCCGGTCACATTTATTTACTTTAAACACTTTAAAATGATTTTTGTAAGTAGATCCCAATCGTGAATATATCCACCAGCGCTAAAAACTTGTTAGTACCCCCCTTAAGTTTAAAGTGTCTGCTGACAATTACCGAGAGTATGGTTAATTTCCATTTTGTGAACTATCTAGAGTCTAATTAACTTCTTTCTACAGGAGAACTGTAAGCGTTCGTTATGTCTGGGAGTCTGAATGGTATCATTCTTCCAGGTAGTGGAGCCTCCATAAAATTTTCTACAAAAAGATCGAAGCTAGACGACCAAGTGGGCCTTGGAGTCTATTTGGAAGAGCTTGGGTTGAGCCTGGCTCAAAGATTTCCAGATCATTGCAGTATTTACCAGACAGAGATGCTGGCAATAAAAGTGGCTGACTGGTTGAGTTGCAAAGTCTTGTTTACAACCGCAGTCAACATCTATTCTGACAGTTAAGCCGTGTTTATATCCCTGGAGTCGGTTTTTCTGAAAACAAGATCTGCCCTGAACTGCCGCACGTCTTTAAATGAGATGGCCAAACCCTTTGACATACGACTCATATGGATCCCAGGGCATAAAGACATTCCAGGGACTAGGAACAACATTACAGGTAATTACAGAATTGGAATTTGTTGGTATGTCTCTCGAGACTTGCAAGTAAAATCTACGGCTTTGTTCCGCGACGGAAACTAATCATAGATGGGCACATGGATGGACGAATTAGACTACACAATAGATTTCCGCTTGTCTTAATCAGGAGCGCACAAGTGAGCTGATATCGCTTCCAAGAAGAGAAATTTCGACGGTGGTTGCTGTAATTATAGGACACTGTCTCATATGAAAGCATGCAGAGCGGTTAAATGTGCCATCAAATGACTTGCCGGAATTTCATGGATGAGGAGGACTTGGAAACTATCGAGGACTTTATTTACCATCGCTCAGCAAATTCTGGTAGGAGACTTGCTTCACTGGGATCTAGGGAGCTGCCAGATCTTTCTGATTTGTCAGATGTCAAAACTCAATATCTTAGGAGTTTCATAAGGAGCTCAAATTGGTTTAACGGCAGGGACTAGTAGGAGATCCAATTACAGTCCCGTGGTATCACAGCGGACCTTAGAGTCTATGTGTGGTGACATTTAACCCTGTTTTCGCATAACCAAATATATGTTAACATTAACCGTTTTACCGAAAATACAATACTTGCAAAAACTGCTGTAATCAGGTGTCAATGGAGAAATTTTGTCTGAGTCCATATTTTGATGTCTACGAATCGAAATGTCAAATGTCTACCAAAATAGTGAGGATATGCAAACAGTTATCGAAATTGTTTTTTCCCTTAACCGTTGTACGTTGATCATCAAGATCTTTTTTTTTTTTTTGTTCTTTATTATAAGAGAGACATGTGCTTATTGTTGGTGGTGGTACTGATGCTAGTGTTTCAGTTTCAGTCAAAACTAGCCAGAAACATTGAGCACTTTGAACTCAATCTAGTAACAATCTGCCAAGTGGATATTAAAAACCAACTAAATGTATGTAGCAAAAAATTAAAGAAAATTGTAGTGAAATGTAATTTGAAAAATCAACAAACTAAAAAAAACTAAACGCAAAAAATACAAACTCATAAAATTTATTTGTAGCAACAATTTCAGAGGAGGGTTTTTTGGTATAATTTAAAAAATGAATGCAAATGTTTACTAAATACGCCTATTACATATTTAAAAATTAAATACGTAACTATTAGGGTGGTAATTACCAGACAAAGTAAAGTCTTGTAATACAAAGTTGTAATTATTCTAACAAGACAATTCGTCACCGGACGGTTTTCTCAAAAAACGAAAAATGGAAAACGAAATAATTTTTCGAAATGAAACCACTTCCATGCAATTCAATTCCATATTGATTTTTGTAAGTGATTTCATTCAGAAAAAAATTATTTGATTTGCGTTTTAAGAGTAAACCCCTTATTCCACTTCCGAACGAAATTGAGTCTGTGACATGCCCCATACAATGTTATTTTTACCATGCTTTATAGCAAACCAATTATAAGAGCGACGAATTGTCAAACTGAAGCGAAATCATATTGAAGTAACTTTTCGTTATGTTGATAAAAATTGTAACAATTTTTTTTTTTTTTGTGAACGTTCAAAATTTTACACGGTTTTTTAATGAAAGTGGCGCCCAAGATGGGGCCATATTCCAAATTGCAAAGCAACCACCGCAAATGAGGGAGATTTTTACTAAATTCATCACAACAACCAATACTATTCAGCAAATTTTTATCTTACATTAAGTACTAATCATTCTAACTTGATGTTTTTATTCATATAAAAATAATGTGGAAGAAGACTTAAGTCCATTAACACGAGATGATGGAGACGCTTGATAGAAACAATCTCAAGTGTCTACTTGAGAAAGCCAAGACCCACCCCGTGTTTAAGAGAAATGATGAGAAATTTCCTCTGATAATAAATTTCTAAACAATTTGGTAAAATTGAATACAAGAATTTTCCAGCACATGGCGCCCAAGCAGGGACAGATTAGAAATTGCAAAGAAACCACCGCCAATAAAAATGCACGTTTCTTTAATGCTCATTTGCAACCTCTAATTATGAATTTGGAACGCTTAAAAAATCGTGTCTCTTTTTGTTCCAGCTCTACAAATTAAACCAATTCAATAAAATCGGGTGGATACAGTAGGAAGACTTTCCATGTAGGTTAGGTTAGGTTAGGTTAGGTTAGAGGTGGCGGAGTCAAAGACTCCTCACATAGACCGGATGGTCCATAGCGAAACCACAATAATTCCTCAGCGACGCTGATAGAACGCGTTTGTCCTCATCGCGAATTGTACTATTAGCCTTAGGTCAACATTCGAAACGGTTTCCAAGCTCTCGAAGTCATGTCTGCCTAAAATGTGCAGTCGGGATCTGAGAGAGTAAGTATTCAGTTTTTCTTAGATTGTAGCATGCCCACAATCGTCTACTGATCGCACTTGTCGTTAGCTCTCTCCACTTTCTATTAGCCATTGCAGTGTTTTGAATGTCGCGTAGCGATCTAAAGTGCTGGATTGGTGGATCAATATGTACAGAAATACCAATACCATCAGCACCTTGTTTCGCGAGCTCGTCCGCTCTCTCGTTTCCTTGAATACCTATGTGACCTGGTACCCATATTAGTTTCACCTTATTCGTACTCCCTAAACTTTGTAAGTTCTCGAAGCATTCGAAAACTACTTTCGACTTGATGTAAAAGCTTTTGAGAGCTTTTAAAGCAGCTTGGCTGTCAACGTAAATGTTAAATTCTCTGTTTGTCTCATCACCGAACTGTAAAGCCGCCCTGCTTTACAGTTCGGTAAGTGCAAAGAGTCCATGTAAGTGCAAAGATTTTTTAGTCCAAAGCTAAAGTTAGATTTTTCTTTTATTTCGATCCGTCCATATTTAAATTAAAATGCGTTTTCATCTACCGGAATCCTTCTGATCCAAAAACTCCAGGTCTGACAAATTGAAAACCGCAGTTCCGTGTTTTTTAAATTGCAAATCCATTTGGATTCGCTTTTAATAAATTTAAAGATATTTTTTCTAAATAAACATCGAAATTCATTAAAACTGACTAATAGAGTTTTAAAGCAAATGGCGCCCAAGCAGGGGCTGATTCCAAATTGCAAGAAAAATCACTAGCAGTGTGGTAAAGTTGGACCAAATCCCCCACAGCATGTAACACTATTCAACAAATTATCAGCACATATTGAGTATTAATGATTTTTGAGGTTTCTTAACGACTTCACTATCGGAGTACATGTGTCCATCACTTCTGACTGGTAAACACTAACAAGGAAGGTCTTTCACAGGGCACCCACCGATTGTCCTGAAATTTGAATATGGGAATGAAGGGGGAAAAATAAGAGTTACCTGTTTTTTTAGCTGCCCAATCTTAAATTTTAAAAAAGGGTTGCCACCTTATAAAAAAATAAGGGTATTCGGGGAAATCCGCATAAAAGCCGCCAAACGAAACAATACAGGTCAGCTTAATTTTAATAGAGATTATTATATATCATTTTGGCGGTCGTAGGAATATACATATCCATATAAATTACCCCACCGATTATACATTTTTGACAATAACGAACTTAACGAATCGATACACCACTGATACGCCTTCACAAAACCTTTCTATCTGTATAAAATTTGCATATAGTTTCTTTTGAAGAATGGAAAAAAATCCTCAAAAACCCAAAAAAAAATCCCGTTTTCCCCCTTCCCCTTTGACCCGCTAAATCTGAGATTGGGCAGCTAAGAAAAACAGGTAACTCTTATTTTCCTCTCCACTTTCCCATATGAAAGTTTCAGTACAATCGGTCCTTCCTTGTAAGTTTAAACTTCTTTTAATATACTGAAACCAACAAGTTTGCTAAATTTCAATCGATCCGTGAACAAAGTTAAAAGCCAGTCTTCTCTGAAAATCCTTCTTATCTTAAATATCTTGAACGCTCCTTCGAGAATTTTTTTGTCTCTGAATTCTTTTAATACCAAATTTCCGCACTAAAAAATTTTAAATCACAAATTTGGTTTCCAAAACTCCAAAACCAGTTGGATTCGGTTTCAATTTATATAAAAAAAATTAGCTTTAAAAAAACATTAAAATTTAGAAATAAATCAATAATACAATTTTCAAGCAAATGGCGCCCAAGCTGGGACCAGATTTCAAATTGCAAAGAAATTACCGTCAATGAGGGAGAGTTGAACAAAATTCACCAAATTAATCGAATTGAACTAATGAGACTTCTGACATTCCCCAAGTAAGAGTGGAAGTTGTGGATATCATCTTTTTGGCATAAGTACCGAGTAATCGTTAAAACTGGTATTTTTTGTTTCTAATAACGCAATACCCCGGTCAGAAAATATGTGTCTCAAAAGTTATTAATATATATTAATAATTTTTTAGACTTCTGAACGACTTCACTATCGGTTGACACATGTAACCAATCAGCAACCATCACTTCTGCCTGGTATACACTGCAGTGATCGGGCATTTGTTTAGCCAGACTAAGTCCAAACTACTTTGAGTATATTCTGAAACTTAAACCAACATGTTTGCTAAAGTTCAATCGGTCTGTGTATAAAATATAAAGCCAGTCTTCTCCGAAAATTCTTCTGATCTCAAATTTCTTGGACGCACATCATTTTCTTGTCTCAGAGTTCTTTTAATCCCAAATTTCTAGGAATAGCAAATAAAAAACTACAGTTGCGGTTTCCAAAATTGCAAAACCAATTGGATTCTGTTTCAATTTATATAAAAAAAAATTTGCTGTAAATAACATTAACATTAAAACATTAAAATTTAGAAAAATTTCAAGCAAATGGCGCCCAAGCTGGGGCCAGATTTTAAATTGCGAAAAAAACATCGTCAATGCTAGAAAGTTGAACCAAATTCACCAAAGCCATCGACTAGAACTAATAAGAATTCTGACAATCCCCAAGTAAGCGTAAAAGTTAAGGATATCATCCCTTTGGCATAAGTGCCGATTAACCGTTAAAACTGGTATTTTTTTTAATAACGCAATATATTCCCTGGTCAGAAAATATATGTTACCCCCTAATATACTTGTCTAAACCAACTATACATAATATGCTCATATATTTGGTTATAATTGCTAGTGACGTCGTCATCGTCGTCGTTTTAGTCTTAGTTACCGTCATCATTGTAGTTCCTTAAAGAAAACCAAAAATAACTATAGTTAGGACATGAATGTATTGTTTACGTCCAATTTTAACTCTAGTTATTTATTTGAAACTATATTATATATAATACATACTATTAATCTGAGACGCCCATGACAAATCACTCAATTGTCAGTGGTTTTAAACGAAAAAAGATAACCAACACAACACATGAATTGAAGCCACCTCATACGATACGATTTTTTTTTTTTTGTTCCTTTAAATATAATAAACTTTCTATTGAATTGATTGTGGTGGAACTCAAGTGACTTAATTCATTGGCCTCTAATACAATTGACAATACCATAAAATAACAACAAGAAAATATTTTCCTTAGCGTACATACAAAGTCAAATATAGTCTGTCATTTACCATTTACCGATTTAGTGTCCAGAGATTTTGTCATTCAATCAATCCCATTTTGAAATTAATAACTTTACGAAATGATGTTGTCGTTCTATACCAGAGTGATATCCCCCCGTATGTGGCTAACAATAGAGAACGGATGGATCGATGGCTGACTGTTTGGCTAGCTAGAGTTGGATGGATGAATGGATGGATAGAGGGATATGTTATAGCTATGTACTCGTAGTAGTATAATATCCTTGTAGTGGCACTATATTTAGGTATGGCATAATAAATAGAGCTTTGATTTTTATACGCTAAATACTGTGATCTCTGATGCTGCTTCTGCGGTTGTCTGTCGTTTTATGTTTTTTATTACTGGGCATTTGATTGCAAGTGACGATAATGTGTTGTTGTATTGGCGCTTCAGCAATTCTTAAAAACAAAATCTCTTTAAAACAAGTATAAAGTTTATTAAGTGATCAAGAACGACTAGAATTCACTGGATTTCTATATTTGAAAAACAAAAATTAGGATTTTCAAAATGGACGGACAAATTTAAAGCTACAGTTATGGTTTTCCAAATTTCCAAAGCCTTTTGAACTCGGAAATTTGCTTAAGTTAAACATAGAAATTTAGTAAAATTGACTAACATGATTTTTAAGCAAATGGCGCCCAAGCAGGGGCCAGATTGCAAAAGAAACCGAGACCAAAGCCGAGTTGGACCAAACTCACTACAGCAACCAATATTTTTCGACAAACTATCAGCTACCATTAAGTTTTAATGTTTTTGTATTTAGCTTCACTGTCCGAGTTAATGTGTCAACCACTGCTCAACTTAGTTTAGTGCCATCACCTTTGTCTGGAAGGCAAAGTGATCCGTTATGTAGTATATTTATTCTTTCTATTTAATTACAACTCATTTTGTTAAAATTTTATCCTAACCAAGAACTGGTCAAAATAACCGCCGCCTAGTTATAGCGAAACAGACCAAGTGTTCTGGTAGGAATCGAATCCACGACCTCACGTTAAATGAATATAACGCTACCAACTAACCTACAGGGGCCAACTTTAATTTAGCTGAACAAAATGATTATTTTTACCCGAAATTTTTCTGATCCATAATTATCTGAATGCACATTGAATTATTTAATTATTTTTATTCCTTCTGATCTAAAATTTCCTGACCATTTAAAAAGCGCCGTTTCGGATTTTATAACATTGTAAACATTAAAATTAAAATTGACTCATAGAATTTGTAAGTAAATGGCGCCCACCCAAGGGCCTGATTCCACAAATAAGGAAAAATAAGATTAAATTAACCACAGCAACCATTACTATTTAGCACATTATCAGCTATCATTGAGTATTAATGATTACAATGTCAATCACTTCGCAACTTACTTTATTGCCGTCATCTCTGACTGGTACACAGTTATTCGGTACTCCTTTAGCCAGACTAAGCCCATGCTACGAGTTCGAAACCAACTTGTTTGTCTAATTTCCATTTGTCCGTGTAGAATTTTAGTGTTTTCTTCTACCGAAATCCTTCTAACCCAAAATTTCCTGGACGCTTTTTGGAAAACCTCAGATTTGCATTTCCAAATTGCACAACCTATTGAATTCGGTTTTAATTTACATAAATAAATTTTTCTAGCAAGACATATAAATTGAGTAAAACCAACTAACATAACTTTGAAGAAAATGGCGCCCAAGCAGGGGCCCGATTCCAAATTGCACAAAAACCACCGCCAGTCAGGTAGAATTGTACAAAATTCACCACAGCAGCTTAGTTTATGGCCGTTAGCACTACAGTAAACCGGCTTTAATTTAGACTAAGGCCAAACTATTTTTAGTACACTCCGAAACTGAAAACGACTTGTTTGTTAAACTTCGATGCCTCCGTGTAGAATTTTAGTGCTTTCTTATCCTGAATTTTTTCAGACCAAAATTTCCAGAATGCCTTTTCTATTCTTTTCATACCCTACAAGACTAGACCCACCTTTAAGTATACCAGAAGTATACTCAGAATCACTTTTTGAGTCGATTTAGCGATGTCCGTCCGACCATGTAAAAGTTGTGCGCACGATACAGGTCACAATTTTTAATCGATGTCTGAAATTTGAAACTTAATCTTCTTTTATCCCAAGGACGGACGTTATTGGAAAAACGGTCGATGTGTTGACCTAGCCCCCATACAAACGTCCCCTTTAACTATGGGTCAAATGACCTTAACAACCGTATCTTTTTGAAATTTGACAGGTAAACGTGTTTGGATTAACAAATCACCACTCCAAATTTTTAAAGAATCATGCCAGTTCTTCTTGTAACTCACATACAAACCACCCTCCAGATATTCACAAAAATCTCTAAAATTTCATGAAAATAGATAACATTTTATTAAAATTTTATTTGTGTGTGCTTAATGCGTACTTTAACAATCCAATCAAATCTGATTATAATCACGCCATTTTTGGACTTTGGCCTCAAATGAAAATTTCGCCCGATATTCACTTAAAGCGTTTTATTGACAACAAAATGAAGCCTTTTTCACTCAAATTTGGTTTGTGAGTGTTTTTTACACTTATTCAAGATTTGGCAAAAGACAGACCCAATCGGTCCATGTTTGGACTTGGGACCCATGTTCCGGGAAACACTGGTCGGTCTTGACCGATTAAAATTGTCTTACTTGTTTTTTCTTGAAATTCTTCTGATCAAAAATTTTCCACACTGACAAATTGAAAACCGCAATTTTCAAAAGAATTTTTTTTAGATAGAATTTTCAAGCAAAATGCGCCTAATCGGGGCTTCGATTTCAAAATCGAGGACCCACGGGGGTCAAATTTCAAATTGCGTTGAAACCACCACATAGTTAGACAAAATTAACACAGAAAGAATTGAAAACGAATTTCAATCAACAAAAACGCGGATTCAATTAATTTTTTAATTGAAACTCCTCCGTTGAAGAAAATTGTTATATCAATCATCAAATTATAGGTGATTAATTGATTTTTTTTCAATCAATCCTTTTTCGGTTTCGATCAAAAATTTTATAAATTTTTTATTTAAAGTGAATTAATATAATGATTGACTTAACAAATGAATTTTAAGCTTATGACAAAATTAAGAAGAAACATATCGTTGGCTTAGTCGGCAAACCTGTCAAGTCCAATTTTTATGCAAATTGAGTTTTTGATGTAGTATGCTAGTATAACTCAAAACACATCATTTACAAAAAACAAAATGCCGTTATGTTGTTTTTTCTTCTTGTTATGCAGTGGTAAGAAATTGTGTCAAGTCCAAAAAAAAAAATAAAACATCGAAAGCCACGTGCTAAGTCCAGCTGAAAACAACACACATTTTGTATCAACAAATTTCTTCAATAGATTTAAATTCGAGGTTTGTTTATTTTATTAAAAGGACGCAAAAAAAGCTCTTATGGAAATACATGCTTGTTTTTTGTTTTTTTTTTGCAAAATATAACTTATAAAGGCAAAAATTCCAAAAAAAAATTTTGCTGATAAATTTTGGTACATGATGGCATTTCCAAAGCCAGAAAAGTTAGATTTTTTATATAAAAAACATTTTTTTTTTCAAAATTTAATTTAATTGGTAAAATTTAGTAAAATAAAGCGCATTAAGAAAAGAAAATTTGGCTTTTTATGTGCTTCCATGGACCAAAATTTATCAGCAATAATTTTTGGAGTTTTTTATTTCACAAAATTGTTTAAAGTTGTGAATAGTTGACCTTTAGTTTAGTAGTTTGTTGATTTTGTTCGGCATTAGGTCATGAGTTAATAAATTAATTAAATAAAAAATATAAACATGTTTTATTTTATTTTTTTTTTTATTGTCCCAGCATTTCAGTCAACATTGCTGACCTAGGGTTCTATAGTCGAAAAGTCGATTAATCGACTTTTGTATGAAAAAGTCGAAAAGTCGAAATCGACTTTTTTGTTCTTAAAAAGTCGAAAAGTCGACTTTTGCTTTCGACTTCTTGGACTTTTTTCGACTTTTTTGACTTTATCGACTTGATTTTTTTACTTTTGCCAGATGAAAATAATTCTGAAAAAAAAATTCAATTGAGAGCCGAGTTTAATAACAACTGAAGCTATTGGTATTTCCATATATTTTGTGTGTGAAGCAAAAATGTCAATGCCAAATTCATGAGTTAGAAAGTGTTAAGTGTAGTATTTACCAATAGTTTTGATTGTTGTAAACACCTCAGTGATAGCGTTCTATCTAAAGTCGACTCTTTCGCTTTCGATTTTTTCAACCTTTTCCAAATTTTCGATTTCTTCGAATTTTTTTAACCTTCATTACTTTGGTATCCAACATTGATAAATAAAATCCAACCGAAAAAAATAGCACCTAAACGATTACAACAAGTCAAAACTAACTGGAAAAAGTCAAAAAAAGTTAAAAATCGAAGAAAGTCGAAAAAAGTCGAAAAGTCGAAAAAAGTCGACTTTTTAAAAAGTCAACAAGGCGAAAAATCTACTTTTTAGAAATTGAAAAAAGTCGAAAAGTCGACTTTTTGTTGCGACTATATAACCCTATACTGACCATCTTCAGAGGGATATTTAAAAATTAAATAAAAAAAAAACAAAAAAAAAGAAAAAAATTCATTTTCTGGAGCTGTTGTTCAGCTAAAAGCTTTTGTCAACACAAAATTTTTAAAATATTTTTTTTAAAAAAACATTTTTTTTTTTTGAAAAACTTAAACCGCTTGTAGTAGCCTGCATTTTTTTTTTTTAAATAATTTTTTCCGTTATCAGCTCGAAAATGCTCACCGACTTTTTGCTATTAGTTCACGAGATTCGCAAATATCCATATCATCGACCCACCCTACGATTTAGGTTATAAATAATTTCTTTTTTTTTTTTGTCAACAACAATGAAAAAGTATGTAGTAGTTGTATTTTTTATTATAAAAAACACAAAAAAAATCAATAAAAATAAAAAAAAAAAATACAAGAAAATCTGTTAAGTCCACAAAATGGAAAGAAAATGTGCTAAGTCCACATTTAAAATAGAAAATTATAAAGAGCAAATGTGCTAAGTCCAAAAAGAGCCCAAAAGTGTTCCTTTCTTTTATTTTAGATCTCTACGATTTTTTGGGGTTAAACAAGATGAACTTAAGAAAAAAACTGCGTTTACAGATTTAAAAAAAGTTAACCCAAAAAAAAGTTAGAAAGTTTTTTGTCGCTCCTGAAAAATTTAAAAAAACGGACTTGACAGGTTTGCCGACTAAGCCAACGATATAGTTTTTGCTTTCCAATATGTTGCCGACAATAAAAAAAGTAAAACCTGAGTATAAAGTATATTTTTGAATTAATGTATTCAAATAAATTGAAGCGAAAAAATATGGTATGTTGAAAATTTCTAATTTGATAGTTAAAGAAAATAACAAAAATATTGATCAAACCAATAATTGACTCATTTAAATTTTGTTGATCAATATATTTAATTGAAATTTTTAGCCAATAATTTTTTGTGTGAACTAAAGTAACAGCTTTTACAGCTCTAAGCTCGTAGCTGATGAAGAGAAGGCGCAGCCTTCTATGCACGAGTGTACTTACTCTTTCCTTTAAAAGTCAACAACGGGAAGTCAAATTCTACCCCAGCCGCTACTTTGAGCCTCTGGGATTAGAAGCCGAGACTCTACACTTCAACAAACTTTAAATCTTCAAAAAAGAACACATTTGTCCCCTTTTTGCAAAATTTCACTAACTGTTTTTTACAACATGTTAACTTATATAACCACCATCAAGTAGGGTGTTTAAAGAAAACTTGAAAAAAAAATAATAAAAGAATGAAAATAAAACTCAACACAGTGTGTTCCATTGAGATACAGATCATACGCGAAGAGTTTTAAAGAAAATAAAAACAAACTCCAAAAAAACAAAATAAACGATGACAATTTCTGATTAACGAATATGTTTGCAGCAGAATCATCATCAGCGTCAGCATCATTTGGAAGGTTTGACTTCCCACTGAACTACATACAACATGCATAATAGAGCACCCATATGTGCATAATTGTTTTTTTTATCGCTCCCCGCTCATTTTCGGTTGAGTTCGGAGTAAAAAATAATATCTACCCAGAAATTGGACTTCTAGGTTGCAAACAGGCCAAGCGGTTTGAACTTTTGACCTCAAAAATGGGCTAAAAAACCTTTATAGATTAATTTGGCTGTAACTCTTAAAATAAAAGTTTTTCGCAATTAACTTTCATAACATTTTTTTTGTAGAATCAAAATGCAAAGATTTTTCTCTCATGCTCTTTTGACCTAAAAATGTCCGATCGCGGTGTTTTGAGCGATTAAAGTCGAAATTTGGGTCAGAACTTTTTTTTAAAAAATTGTTGTAAATTTCTAAATTGGGGAAAATTTGAGCTCTTTGCATAATTTAATAGGGTATTAAATGTAGTTTTCCAAAATTTTTTTTTGCAAAAATATATCGACCCTTCCATGAAAAATTGCCAAAATCCCACACTGAACCACAATTTTTGACCTCCAACCACGTTATGGGGGTGTACTCACTTTGTCATTGCGTGTTTTACGCATCGAAAGATGAGTCTAGGACTCCACATAGTATATATAGGGTATTCCATGAAAAATCGGACGCTTTGAAAATTTTTAGTTTTATATTTTTTCAATTTTTTAGTACCCTTCAAAAACCCATTCCAAGTAAATTTTGACATCTTTTTTGATAATCCGTTCAAAAAATATCGAATTCAAAAAAAAAAAAAACACGCTTTTTTCTGTTTTTTAGTATCACTTCTTTAAAAATGGTCCAAATTCGAAATAGTTTGTTGAAATTTTAGTATTTTCTTCAAAGTGTTTTAATAAAGATTGGAGAACAACAACAAAAAAAAAATTCAAAACCCGCTGAATATATTAATTACCATAATCCCACGATCTACTTAAGCTTAAAGTTTTAAGAAAATATTAAGGTTCCCAGTTGGCAACGTCCTCGAGCCATCCTCAGTGACGGAGCGATGACATGTCAGAGTCACACCTGACATCCACAAGACATCTCTATGTACTGGGTTGAGGACAGTTTCATACAAATTTTCAAAATGTCCTCACTCAAAGTCAGCAGTGGTCAGGGCTGACCTTTTGGGGACATGTCACCTAAGACTTCTTTGGGGAAATGTCTGACATAGGTCATGCGAAAATACAAAAAATTTTCGTATTTCCTTTAGTTTTTACTTTTATCTATTTTCCTTTATAAATTATCTTTCTCATATTTAGAAAAAACTTTTCGCCTTTTTTAGTCCCAACTGGATTTGAACCTGGAACCTCCAGTTTATTAGTCCCACACCTAACCACTTGTTCCAAACTTTATTTTTAAAATTGTTTGTCTACTTATTACTTTTATTCTACTTGTTAGATTTTGATTTTATTTTAATTAAGTCGATAATATTGCCATCTTTTTCTGGGAAATTGAAGAGTTGCCCAGATTTAAAATTCTAATTTAATATACTGCTATTCTGAAGACATTTCCTTTTAGACGTCTTAGAGGAATTGTCCACACTCTTAAAGCAAACATTCAGTGCTGACAATGTTAGGACATGTCATCAAGGATTGCCTATGATTTGTCAGAGCCTGAAGACATTTCCTCAAGGAATCACTGTGGAAATTTCCTCAGTGACACATTTTCCAACTGGGTTACAACGAAAAATTAAAAAAAAAAATAAAAGAAAAAACAAATAAAAAATTTTAAGAAATGCTTGCAAAAAAACAAAGAGTGCAATAATTTAAAAATCACATATTAGAACACTTTAAGAAATTTTAAATATAAAAACATAAATTTAAAAAAAAATTTGGACTATTTTTGAATTTATTATGATAAAAATACGGAAAACGATAGTTTTTTTTTTGAAAATTCCATATCTTTGGAACGGGTAATTTAAAAAAATTTGAAAACTAACTTGGATGGGGCTTTAATGGGTTTTAAAAAAAATCTAAAAATAATTAAAAAATCTAAAATAAAAATTTTCAAAGTGTCCAATTTGGCACTGAATACCCCATATATATTTAGCGAAATCCTAGACAGATGTTTCGGTGCGAAAGTCACGGAATTACAAAGTGAGTATTAGCCTATATTGAGGTTAAATAGTAAAAAAATGAGATTCAGAGTAGAACTTTGGAGTTTTTTCATGGAAGGGTCGATATATTTTTGCAAAAAAAAATTTTTTGGAAAACTACATTCAATACCCTAGTGGATTGTGCAAAGAGCTCAAATTTTTCCCAATTTAGAAAATTACAAGAATTTAAAAAAAAAAAGTTCTGACACAAATTTCGTCTTTAACCGCATAAAACACCGCGATCGAACATATTTAGGTTAAAACAGTATGAGAGAAAAATCTTTGTAATTTGATTCTACAAAAAAATTGTTATGAAAGTTAATTGCGAAAAACTTGTATTTTAAGAGTTACAGCCAAATTAATCTATAAAGGTTTTTTAGCCCATTTTTGAGGTCAAAAGTTCAAACCGCTTGGCCTGTTTGCAACCTAGAAGTCCAATTTCTGGGTAGATATTATTTTTTACTCCCAACTCAACCGAAAATGAGCGGGGAGTGATAAAAAATACACTTTTGCACATCCCATACATTTTGTGGGTGCTCTAATGCATAATCATTATTTTCTTACTTTCATACATATGAACGTTACAGACGGAGATCTCCAAAAGCATTTTCATTTTAATTTAGAGCTCGCTTGTCTATAATTTTTTTGTTTTCAATTTTTTTTTGGAAAATTGATTTGATTTTTGGATATGAAATAAAGTGGTCTCTCCTGATGTTTTTGAACTATTCGCAAAATGTTTTTGTTTGAGTTTGTTTTTTTCAGCAATTTTTTGTCATTGATCTTTTGATCTTTCTCCAGTGTCACACAACATTGTTAGTTAAATCATTCTTAATGGTTATTGGGGCTCGTCATTTTGAGAAGAAAATTGATGGAGATGAAACTGGCGTGGAGTACGTTCAAGTATTTTATTGGTGTTGTCATTTTTGCAAACAAGACAATTGTTACGTTCCTTAGTACAATCGATACGAACGTCATTTGATTGATAAGTGAAAAGAGAGCGATTGATTAGTGATGTAGGAAAAAAAATTTTAAATAAAAATTTTAATAAAGATTATATAACTATAAATGGAGATTTGAAAAAAAAATGCTCCTTTTAAAGATGATGGGAAAATTTTAAAGATGGTTATTATTACATTAATGAAATATTAGGCAGATAAGATTTTCTGGGGACTAGTATCGAATCCTTCTGAACCAAAATTTCTCGAAAGCTTTTTGGGTTCGGTTTTAACTCATATTCAAAAATTCTCTCTAGATAAACATAGAACCCCAGTAAAAATCATTTCGTATATAGCCATGTATAAATTTATACAAACATATCATTTTATACATACTGAGATCTTATTATATTTAATTATATAAAAAATCAATCAGATATGACCAAATTTCGTATCAAATTATATAAAATTTGATATAACTCCCGATAAAATTTTATAAAATTTGATACGAATTTTGGTCTTATCTGAGAATTTTTTTATATAATTTTATATAATTAGATAATTTTATGTAAAACTAGCTAACTCGCCCGGTACTTCGTTACCGGTTAGCTGTAAAAAAAAACAAATTTACTTCAAATTCTTACTAATTTTTAATTAAACATAAAAATTGTTAGTTTCGACCTTTAAAATATTATATTTTGAGTAGATTTAAAGTTGCAAAAATTTTTATTTTGGCGAAACTATCCCATAGTTCAAACTTTAAGTTTCAAGGAACATTAGTGCATAAGGAACAATATGTACCAAATTGAAGCGAAAATTCAAAAAATTATTTTCCCAGAATGTAATTTCCGCGAGTGGATCGTAAAGTACCAATTTTAAGTATCTCTACTTTCTCCCTTTTTCCCCATTAAAAGCAGAATTTTCATAAAAGTTCTTATTTTAGAATGTTATTTTCGCGAAAGGATCGTACAGTCCAAATTTCAAGTATTTAGGACCATTAATTCAGTAGATACAAAATTGCCATACTTTCCCCATTTCCCCCTTAGAAGCAGAATTTACTAAAAAAGTGCTTCTTCCAGAATGTTATTTCCGCTAGAGGATCGTACAGTCCAAACTTTAAGTATCTAGAACCATTAGTTCTACAGCTACAAAACAGTTCAAAATTCAAGTATCTAGGATCATTAGTTCAGCAGATACAACATTGCCCTACTTTTCCCCCTTTTCTACCTATAAAACAAAATTTTCAAAAAAGTACTTCTTTCAGAATGTTTTTTCCGCGAGAGGATCGTACACTCCAAATTTCAAGTATCTAGGACCGTTAGTTCAGCAGATACAAAATTGCCCTAATTTCCCCCTTTTTCCCCGTAGAAGCGAAATTTTCAAAAAAGTACTTCCATTAGAATGTTGTTTCCGCAAGAGGATTCAAATTTCAAATTTGCCCAACTTTCCCTCTTTTTCCCCCTATAGAAGCAGATTTTTCCAAAAAGTACTTCTTCCAGAATGTTATTTCCGCGAGAGGACAGTCCAAACTTCAATATCTAGGACCATTAGTTCAGCAGATACAAAATTTCCCTTCTTTCCCCCTTTAAAAAGTAATTTTCAAAAATGTACTTCTTTCAATATTTTATTCCGCGAGATGATCCTATATTGCAAATGTCATGTTTTTAAGACCATTAGTTTAAAATTTACCAAATTGCCCTATTTTGCCCCTCTTGGCCCTCCTTAAAACCAAAATTTTCAAAAACTGTATTTTTCAAAAAATTATTTCCGCGAAAGGATAAAAACTTAAAGTTTTAGTTCAGAAGATACAAAATTGCCCTATTTTCCCCCTTCTACTTTTTTCAAGATGTTTTTTTTTGCGAGATGATCCTAGAGTTCAAATTTCAAGTTTTTGGAACCATTTGTTTAAAAGATAAATAATGTACCGATTTTTTCTATTTCCCCCTTTTCCCACCTAGGAGGAGGAATTTTTCAAACAATATTTTTTTCGGAATGTTGTTTCCGCGAGAGGATCCTAAAGACCAAACTTCACGTTTCTGGGACCATTTGTTCAGAAGATAAAAAATTCACCGATTTTCCCTATTTTCCCACCCTTTGAGGCGGAATTTTCAACAAATTTTGTTTTCCGCATGTTAATTCTGCGAGAGGATCCTAGAGTCCAAATTTCAAGTTTCTGGGACCATTTGTCCAAAAGATAAAAAATGTACCAATTTGCTCTATGTTCCCCACCTTGGAGGCGGAATTTTCAAAAAAAATATTTTTTTGTTTTTTTTTTCGCGAGAGGATTATAGAGTCCAAATTTCAAGATTCTAAAACTATTAGTTCAAAAGATGCAAATCCCCCAAAGGGCCATACTTTCCCCTTTTTCCCCCTTAGAAGTGGAATTTTTAAAAAATTTCTTTAAGTATGTTATTTTTGCGAAAGGATCGTTCAGTTCAAATTTCAAGAATCTAGGACCATTAGTTTAGCAGATTCAAAATTGCCCTTCTTTTTCCCCTTTTCCCCCAGAATTTTAAAAAGTACTTTCTTAAGAATGTTATTTCCGCGAGAGGATTGTTCAGCCAAATTTCAGGTATCTAAAACCATTAGTTCAGCAGATACAAAATTGCCCTACCTTCCCCGTTTTCCCCTTGAAATCGGAATTTTCAAAAAAGTACTTCTTTCAGAATGTTAATTCCAAGAGAAGATCGTGCAGTCTAACTTTCAAGTATCTAGGACCATTAGTTCAGCAGATACAAAATTGCCCTACTTTCCGCCTTTTCCCCCTTAGAAGCGGAACTTTCCACAATAAGTACTTTTTCCGCAAGAGGATCGTACAGTTCAAATTTTAAGTATCTAGGATCATTAGTTCAGCTGATACAGAATTGCCCTACTTTCCACCTTTTCCCCCTTTAGAAGGAGAACTTCAAAAAAGTACTTCTTATAGAATGTTCTTTCCGCGAGAGGATCGTACAGTTCAAACTTCAATTATGTAGGACTATTAGTTAAGCAGATTCAAAATTGCCCTACTTTCTCCCTTTTCCCCCCGTAGAAGCAGAATTTAAAAAAAATACTTTTGTAGAATGTTATATCCGCGAGTATCGTACAGTTAAATTTTAAGAATCGAGGACCATTAGTTCAGCAGATACAAAATTGCCCTACCTTACCCCTTTTTCCCCCCTTAAAAGTAGAGTTTTCTAAAAAGTACTTCCTTGAGAATGTTATTTTCGCGAGAGGATCGTACAGTCCAAATTTCAAGTATATAGGACCATTATTTCAGCAGATACAAAATTGTCCTACTTTTCCCCTTTTTCCCACTCAAAATCGGAATATTTAAAAAAGTACTTCTTTCAGAATGTTATTTTCGCGAAAATATCGTACAGTCCAAATTTCAAGTCTCCCGGACCATTAGTTCAGCAGATACAAAATTGCCTATTTTCCCCCTTTTCCCTCTTAGAAGCGGAATTTTCCAAAAAGTCCTCCATTCGAATTTTATTTCCGCGAGAGGATTGTGCAGTCCAATTTTCAAGTATCTAGGACTATTTGTTCAGCAAATACAAAATTGGCCTACTTTCCCCCTTTTTCCCCCTTAAAGAAGAATGTTTAAAAAAAGTATTTCTTTCCGAATGTTATTTCCGCGGGAGGATCGTACAGTCCAATTTTCAAGTATCTAGGACGATTAGTTCAGCAGATTCAAAATTTTTCTATTTTCCCCTCTTTTTCCCCTTAAAAGAGAAATTTTAAAATAAGTATTCCGAATGTTATTTCCGCGGGAGGATCGTACAGTCCAATTTTCAAGTATTAATTTAGCATATGCAAAATTGCACTACTTTCCCCCTTTCTCCCCCTTAAAAGCGAAATTTTTAAAAAAAGTACTTCTTTTAGAATGTTATTGCCGCGATATGATCCCATATTTCAAATGTCATGTTTCTAAGACCATTGATTTAAAGTTTAGCAAATTGCCCTATTTTCCGCCTTTTGGGCCTCCTTAAAACTAAAATTCTCAAAAAAATATTTTTTTCAAAAAATAATTTCCGCGAGAGCATCCAGATTCAAAATTTCAAGTTTGATCAGAAGATACAAAATTGCCCTATTAAACCCCTTCTACCCACCACCTCCACCCTTATAAAAGGATTTTTCAGAATATTACTTTTTACAAAATGTTTTTTCCGCGAGAGTAGAGTTAAAATTTCAAGTTTTTGGGACCATTCGTTTAGCAGATACGAAATTGCCCTTCTTTCCCCATTTTTCCCCCTTTAAAAACTAATTTTCAAAAATGTACTTCTTTTAGGATGTTATTTCGGGATAGGATTGTACAGTTAAAATTTTAAGTATCTAGGACCATTAGTTCAGCAGATTCAAAATTCCCCTACTTTCCCCCTTTTTCCCCGTAGAAGCATAATTTTTAAAAAAGTTTTTCTTTAACAATGTTTTTCCGCGAGAGGATCGTACAGTTCAAATTTCAAGTATCTAGGACCATGAGTTCAGCAGATTCAAAATTACCCCACTCACCCCCTTTTCCCCCGGAATTTTCAAAAAGTATTTCCTTTAGAATATTATATCCGCGAGAGGATTGTACAGTTCAAATTTCAAGTATCTAGGACCATTAGTTCAGCAGATACAAAAGATTTTTTGAAAAGTTCTTCTTTAAGAATGTTATTTTCGCGAAAGGATCGTACAGTTTAAATTTCAAGTATTAAGGACCATTAGTTCAGCAGATTCAAAATTGCCATACTTTCCCGATTTCCCCCCAAAATTTTGAAAAAGTACTTCCTTTAGAATGTTATTTCCGCGAGAGGTTCGTTCACTCCAAATTTCAAGTATCTAGGACCATATTTTCAGCAGATACAAAATTGCCCTACCTTCCTCTTTTTCCCCCTTTAAAGTGGAATTTTCAAAAAAGTACTTTTTTCAGAATGTTATTTCCACGAGAGCGTGCAGGCCACGTGAGAGGATCGTGCAGTCCTATTTGTTTTGCAGATACAAACCGGAATTTCAAAAAGTACTTCTTTCAGAAAGTTATTTCCGCGAGAGGATCGTACAGCCCAAATTTCAAGGATCTACGACCATTAGCTCAGCAGACACAAAATTACCCCACTTTCCCCCTTTTCCCCCTTAGAAGCGAAATTTTCAAAATAGAACTTTCTTTACAATGTTATTTCCGCGAAGGATCCCATAGTCAAAATTTTTAAGTTTCAAGGAAAATTAGTTCAGAACATACAAAGTGTACCAAATTGTCCTATTATTTCCCTTTTTACCACCCTAGAAGCGGAATTGAAAAAAAACTTTGTTTCGGAATGTTTTTTCCGCGAGAGGATCTTTTAGTCCAAACTTTAAGTTTCTAGGACCATTAGGTCAGAGAAAAGAAAATGTACCAAATTGCCCGATTTTCCCCCTTTTCCCCTTCTTAGAAGTTCCTTTTTAAAAAAGTACTTTCATCAGAATATTATTTCAGCGAGAGGATCCTATAGTCCAAATTTCAGCTTTGTGGGACCATTAGTTCACAATATAGAAAATGTTCAAAATCGTCCTATTTCCCCCCAAATTTGAATGAAAAATTTTCAAAAAATACTTTCTTCAGAACATAATTTCCGCGAGAGTAACATATAGTCCAAATTTTTAAGTTTCTAGGGCCATTAGTTCAGAAGATACAAAATGTACCAAATTATCCTACTTTCCCCCTTTCAACCACCTAGAATCAGAATTAAAAAAAACTTTGTTTCAGAATGTTTTTTCCGTTAGATGATCTTATACTCTAAAACTTTAAGTTTCTAGGACCATTAGGTCAGAAGATAGAACATGTACCAAATTGCACTTTTTTCCCCATTTCCCCTTCTTATTTTTTTTAAATACTTTCTTTAGAGTATTATTTCCGCTAGAGGATCCTATAGTCCAAATTTTAGGTTACTGGGGCCATTAGTTCAGAAGATCGAAATGTTTAAAATTGTCCTATTTCCCCCTAAATTTAAGTGATTAAATCAATAAATTCCCAAAAATTCAAAAATAAATGAGAAAAAAAATAGAGTCAAAAATTAAGCGAAAAATATTTTGAGTAAAAAAAAATTGAGTAAAAAAATTTAAGTAAAAAAAATTAGTAAAAAAATTAAAGAATAAAATACAATTGAGTGAAAAAAAATTTTATTAAAAAAAAAATGAGTAAAAAAAATTTTGAGTAAAAAAAAAAATTTGAGTAAAAAACAAATTGTAAAAAAAAAAATTTTGAGTGAAAAAAAAATTTGAGTGAAAAAAAATTTGAGTGAAAAAAAATTTTGAGTGAAAAAAATTTTTGAGTAAAAAAAATTTTTGAGTGAAAAAAAATTTTGAGTAAAAAAAAATTTTGAGTGAAAAAAAATTGTAAAAAAAAAAAATTTTTAAAAAAAAATTTTGAGTGAAAAAAAAATTTTGAGTGAAAAAAAAATTTTGAGTGAAAAAAAATTTTGAGTGAAAAAATTTTAGTAAAAAAATGTTTTTTCCCCGAGAGGATACTATAGTTCAAATATCTAGTTTCTAGGACCATTAGTTCAAAATTCACTAAATTGCCCTATTTTCCCCCTTTTTGTCCCCCTTAAAACCGGAATTTTCAAAAAAGTACTTTTTTCAAAATGTTATTTCCGCGAGAGTATCCTATATTCAAAATTTCAAGATTGTATGACCATTAGTTCAGAAGATAAAAAATGTACCAACTTGCCCTATTTTCCCCCTCCCCCCCACCTTAGAAACGGAATTTTCAAAATATTACTTTTTCCAAAATGTTATTTCCGCCAGAGGGTCCTAGACTTCAAATTTCAAGTTTCTGGGAGCATTTGTTTAGAATAAAGAAAATGTACCAATTTGCCCTATTTCCCCTTTTTTCCCCCCTTGGAGGCGGAATTTTCCAAAAAAAAATTTCCGAAATTTTATTTCCGCGAGAGGATCCTAGAGTTCAAATTTGAAGTTTCTAGGACTATTAGTTCAAAAGATACAAAATCCCCCAAAGGGCCCTATTTTCCCCCTTTTGCCCCCCTTAGAATCGGAATTTCCAAAAATCCCTTCTTAGTGGGTGGTTTTGTCGGGAGCCGAACCTACATTCCAAATTTCAAGTCTCTAGCTTCAGCGGTTTGGGCTGGGCGATGATTATTGCCAATCAGTCAGTCAGTCAGTCAGTAAGTCAGTCAGTCACCACACTCTTTTATATATATAGATTAGATATATTTGTATCAATTTATACATGGATATATACAAACCCATTTTTACTAGGGAAATTCAACAAAATTGACTAATAGAGTTTTTTAAGAAAATGGCGCCCAGAATGGGGCCTAATTCCAAATTGAAAAGAAACCACTACCAATAGGGTAGAGTTTGACAAAATTCATTATTATTTCGCAAGTTATTAGCTAACATTTAGTATTCATGATTTTTAGGATTTAAACACATTGTTTTATCCGGACTTTGTCCAACGTTCTTGGAATACACTGTGGAACAAATTCAGGTTAGCAAAAGTTAGGTCGATTCTGAGAGTAAGGGGTGAAAATAGAGGCTATATTAGAAGACCCGTATCGCGGCGTTTGTTTATGTTAGTTCGAATTTTTTTTTAATCGAACTTTGAACTTTGCAGTCAAATGCCGATTTTCAGCATATTGTTTATATGATATTTTTCAATCTGTAAAAGCCAAATTATTGCTATAGATCTGTCCAAAAAAAAAAAAAATTAAAATTTGATTTAGAAAATTTTTTGGTGCTTATAAAGCAAAATGTTGGAAAAATTATTTTGTTTTCATGCTTTTTGAAAATATTTTGCTTCATAAGACCACAAAAATTTTCTAAATCAATTTTTTAAAAAATTTTAATTGTTGGAAAGGTCTCTAGCAATAATTTGGCTTTTAAGATTGAAAAATATCAATTAGTCGACGAGTTGTAGCCAAAAAACCATATAAACAATATGCTGAAAATCGTCATTTGACTGCACAGTTCGAAGGTCGATTAAAAAAAATTCGAACTAACATAAACAAACGAAGCGATGCGGGTCTTCTAATTTAGGCTCTATTTTCACCGCTCACTCTCAGAATCAACCTAACTTTTGCTAACCTGAATTTGTTCCACAGTGATATACTACGGATCCGAAAGCAATTTGTTTCTTCGATTCGTACGAGTAGAAATTTTAGAGGGTTTTCGATCCTAAAATCCTTCTGGTCAACATTTCTTGAACACTTGTTGTATTTTTTTCTTCTCTGGTAATTCTTTTTATCTTAAATTTTCTGGACTGATAAATGAAAAACCTCAGTTGCGATTTTCTAAAACCTATTGCAGTCGATTTTAATTCATACTAAAAAAATTTGTAAAATTGACTTGTAAAATTTCAAGTAAATGGCGCCCAAGCAGGGCTCCGATTTTAAATTCCAATGAAAACTCCACCAATAAAAGAGAGTTGAACCAAATTCACCACATCCAACAGCACATTTTAGAAAATTATAAGAAAAGATTAAACATCAGAATCTGAAAAAAATCTCGAAGGCTCTTTTTCTCACTTTTTGCTCACTTTTTATACCCTCCACTTAGTGATAGAGGGTATATATGAGTTTGTCATTCCGTTTGTAACTCATCGAAATATCGGTTTTGGACACCATAAAGTATATATATTCATAATCCTGAATATCTGTCTGTCTGTCTGTCTGTCTGTCTGTCTGTCTGTCTGTCTGTCTGTCTGTCTGTCTGTCTGTCTGTCTGTCTGTCTGTCTGTGGAAATGGTGATCACGTCCAATATATTGCACGGAGATGACTAAAACTTAACATATTTATTGGAAGTTCTCCCGAGAAGTTTGGTATTGCATTTGAGCGATATCGGTTCAGCGGTTCAAAAGTTATGAACGAAAATGTAAGGATACATAAAAAATTTTAGTACATTCAACATAACCTAAAAATACAAAATGCTTGAATTCGGCTGCTGGTTGAGATATGTGAACATAATTGAACACCAAATGGTAGTTAAACAAGTACGAACATATTTTTTGACAAAAAAAGGGGGAAAATAGCGGATTTTTTTTTTTTTTAATTATTTTTTTTTTTTTTTTTAAGTAATTTCCTTTTAAATAAAGTTTTTGGCAAACCCCTTTTTAAAATTTTGGAGGGTGTCACTACATTCGGCAAGGCAGAATTTAATTTTTTTACTTGTTTTCTCTCGGAATCTTTTTGATTTAAAATCATATTGAAACCTATTTTGATTTCCGAATCCCATTTTTGGATTCGGTTTTAATTTATTAAAATAACCTCAATTGAATAAATACTCAAGCTCGAGGTCATGACCTCGAGCTTGAGTATTTATTCATTTGAGATTCTATAAAGAAAAGGTCGAATAAAAAACAAACTTTTATTATTAAAAGAACTTTAAATGTGTATATTTTCGGGGGGGTATTTATGTGAAGATATAGACCTACGATATCCATATGAATGGGAAATAATCTTTATTTAATTTAAGTCCACACGCATTTTGTCTCTTTTATATATATTTTAAGTTTCAGTCAAATCGGTTCATATGGGTTGAGATAACTCCCTTGTAAGAATAAACCGAAATCAATAATTTCAATCCCTATAATTTCGATCCGCCTATGTAGGAATTTTAGAGCGTTGTCTTCTTACAAAATTTTTTTTATTAAAAATTCTTGGATGCTCTTTGGTAATTTTTAAACCCTCCAACTACAGTATGGGGGTATACTCACTTTGTCATTCCGTGTGTAACGCATCAAAATATCGGTCTAGGACCCCATAAAGTGTATATATTTATGATCAGTGATCGATTCGAAGACATTCTAGCGATGGCCGTCCGTCCGTCTGTAGTTAACACGATGCAGTCCAAAATAAAAGAGCTAGACTCCCGACATTTGGCACGAATATGTCTTATGTTCCTAGGCAAGTTAAGTTCGTAAAGGAGCAAAATCGTACCAGGGGGAAAAAGTTCCCCCTTAAAGAAATAAACCAACCTCTGAAAAATACCATATAATAATATAATAATAGTTTTGACCACATGATCAATTATTTTTATTTATTCTTTCTATTTATTTACAACTCATTTTTTTTTTTTAATAAATTCCACCTAACCGAGAACTGGTAACAATGACCGTCGTCTCGTTGTAGCGAAAAAACCAAGGGTTCTGGTGGGAATCGAACCCACGACCCGTTGGTAGCACGCTACCAACTAGTCTACGGGGCCCCCATATTTATACCATATTTTTACACGATTTTTTGTGTTTTTATACCCTACACCACATGTGGTACAGGGTATAATGAGTTTGTGCTGATGTTTGTAACTACACGAAATATTGGTCGTAGACCTACCTTCAAGTATACAGATCGACTCAGAATTACTTTTTGAGTCGATATAGCGATGTCCGTCCGTCCGTCTGTCCGTCCGTCCGTCTGTCCGTCCGTCTGTCCATCTATCGGTTTAAGCACGATATAGGTCGCAATTTTCAATCAATTGACTTGAAATTTGAAAGTTAAGCATCTTTTGGCCCAAGGACGAAGTATTGAAATTGGAAAAAAATTGGTACATGTTAAGACCTAGCCCCCATACAAACGCACCCTTTGGATTAGGCTTAAATGAATCTAATAACCGTATTGTAATAGCTATCGTTTTGAAATTTAACAGGTAATCAAATTTCATACGCACAAATCATCATTCCAAATTTCAAAGGAATCGGGTCAGTCCTTCTCATAGTCCCCATACAAACCACCCTAATCAAATCCACCTAATCAAATCTGAATATAATTGGACCATTTTTGGACTTAGTCCAAAATTTCGACAGATATTCAGCTAAATCGGTCTACTGGCAAAAAACAAACCAATTCCACCAAAATTTGATCTGTGTGTGTTTTCTACACTAAATAAAGATCTAACAAAAGATAGATCCAATCGGTCCATGTTTGGACTTGGGACCCATTTTCCGGAAAACACTGGTGTAGGGTATCGTATGGTCGGTATTGACCGACTATAACTTTCTTACTTGTTTTGTTTAACAAATGCAACATTACAAAATTTCCTGGAACGACAAATTAAAAATTCACAGTTTGGATTTTCGAAAATTGCAAAATCTATTGGATTCGGTTTAAATAACTATGTATTAAGAAATGTGTGTTAGATAAACATAGAAATTTATTAAAATTAACTAACTAAAATTTAAAGCAAATGGCTCCCACGATGGGGCCCGATTAGAAATTGCAATGAAACCACCGCCAATGGCCATCTTTTTAAATCAAAAGTGTTCCGACAGAAAACATGATCTAAAACTTTTACACAATTCTAAACAGCAATGAAACCACCTTTAATAAGAGACATTTTGATTAGACTTAAGCAAAAGGCTTCCACGCTGGGGCCTGATACTGAATTTCAAAGAAACCACTGCCAATTAGGGGGAGAATTTTTAAGCAAATGGCTCCTACAATGGGAACCCGATTACAAATTGCAATAAAACTGCCGCCAGTGGGCAGATCCTTTTGAATCAAAAGGTTTCCGGGAGAATAACACGTTCTAAATCTTTCGGGAGAAGAACACGTTTTAAAATTTTTACACAATACCAACTAGCAAAGAAACCACCGTCAATAAGAGAGAGAGAGAGTTGGATCAAACTTAAGCAAATGGCTCCCACGCTGGGGCCTGATACTGAATTTCAAAGTAAACCACTGCAAATTAGGGGGAGAGATGAAAAAAATTCACCAGCAACTAACACTCCGTTCTTTTACCAACTCTGTATTATCATTTTGGGTAGTGTACACAGAAAAAAAAGGTAACCAGTTTAATTTAGGGTAGTTGCTATCCGTTCGTCTTAACAAACATTACTGTCTACTTATTTAACTTCAAATACAATTGCATTTGTCAAAATTTTGTCCCCCTTGTATTTATTTATAACGTGCATAAAATTTTCAATTTTTTTTTTTATTTTTCATAAAATTAAACCTTAAAAAATCATATCAAGTTTTCTAACTGCACGAACTTTATGTTTCATTTTATTTGTGCCTGTTATGTTTTGCGTTTATTGACACTTTCCAAATGTTAATTCATGGTCAATATTCTGTTTTTTTATCATTTTGTCTTAACTACGCCTTTAAAACAATTCACAATAGAATTGTCTAAATTCGAATTCAAGTTGGAGGCAAAAAAAAAAACAATTCGCAAACATATGAACAATTTAATTGTTCATTACAAGTGATGCAAAATGAATTAATAATGATCAATATATATTGGTGTGCAAGTTGATTCAAGTAAATGTTTATAGCCGGTATATAGGTACAATATTTTCAACCTTTAAATACACTCCAAGAATTGTGGTGGTTTTAGTTGAAGTAATGTAAGCATAGGTAACATCTATTCTGACGGTCAAGTAGCTGGAGTCAATGTTTCTGAAAACAAGATCTGCCCCTAACTGCCACACATCTTTAATTGAGATGGGCAGTTCAAAGGAGACTAATCAGAGATGGGCTCATGGATGGAAGTGTGAAACTGCACGACAGATTTGGCATTCTATTAATCAGAATTGCTTTAGTGAACTGATATCGCTTCCAAGAAGAGAGATTTCGACGGTGGTTGCTGTAATTACCGGACTACACTGTCTTATAGGAAATTTTACATACAAATTCATAACAATTGACTTCAAAAGTTTTTAGAAAATGGCACCCAAGCTGGGGCCCGATTCAAAGTTGCAAAGAAAACACCGGCAATGAAGAAGAGTTGAACAAAACCATTTCAGCAGAACAATCTGCTAAAAGTTTGCTAATTTTAATTGTCATTTTACAGATTTTGAGAATAATGATGAAGAGCTAAACAAAATCATTTCAGCAGAAGAATTTGCTAAAAGTTTGCTAATTTAAATTGAAAGTCATTTCAAAGATTTTATTGACACTGATTTTCTTTTGAGTGTACGGTATACACAAGTCAAAAGCCTGCATAGACTTTTAAGTTTTATCTATTGCAAGTTCAAGCTATTTTAATTTTTTGTAATTTTTTGCTTCTCTCAAATTGTAAGTTTATTGGCAGAAATAACTAAGGTATCGCATACAAGTTGTTACCATAAATCATTTACGAGAATTTTTTTGATTCGTATGCGAACCTACCGACGGTTGTACATTTTAGAACTTTAGCAAAATAACAACAAAACAGCCAGAAAAAAAAATACAAACCACCGCATGTGGTTGCAAGCTCACATTCAAAACTCAAAACTTTAGCTCAAACTTGAAACGAAACAAATAAATTTTAGCAAAAAAAAAAAATATTGAAAACACCAGCGAATTGAATGTACGAATGAACAAGTAAGATTTATGAGATACGTTTATATGATTATGGTAATTAGGTCATCATTTACCGCGTAAATGGTCTCTATGGTATTCATTTAAGAATATTTTTTTGCAATTTTTTTTTTGCTTTCGAGATATATTGCTGAGTTGCATTCTATATGGCACGATATTGTATTAACTATGAAAACGATCAGAGAACAGAGGTCACCTAAATATATTAAAAGGTAAAGAAAAAAGAACATATGCTTATTAAGGGGGTTACATAACTTTATGGCATACCAGTGATTTATATACCAGTGTTACCAAAACAATTCAAAATAACATATGAAGAAAGACAAAATTGTGAGTAAGAAAAAATGTTGAGTGAGAAAAAATTTTGAGTGAAAAAAAAATTGGAGTAAAAAAAACATGACTGAAAAAAAAAATTGTTTACTGTCGTTCCCTGCTCACTCCATTTGGTTCTCCGTTCTATTTCATTCCGTTCTCTGTTTCATTTCGTTCCATGTAGGTTCATTCCTTTTCCTTAACAATTTAACTTTCTTTAAGCTTTTCACAAGGGACCTATGTGTGCTGACGCCACTTTTACCTTAAACAATTTAAATTTCATAATATGTTCTTCTACTTACATTTCTGTCTACATGATATTCTGGGGTCTTTAGATCAATATTTATAAAAATTTTATTTTCCATTCGTTCCCCTTTTTGCTCCCTTAGAATCGAAATTTTGAAAAACCTTATTTTTTTTGCTTGAGAATCCTAGATTCAGGGCCTGTTTCTCAACTGCATCCAGGGTCTTGATGAGCTTTGGCCTGGGATGAAGATAGATGTCGCCCCCGTTGACCAGGTTCCTTAATAGGCAACAGTGAAGGTATGGATTTCTCCTCTGTTTATGGAGCATGAATCCAAGGGCTTGGTTTTGGTGATTGGAGAATCCTCAGGGGACGGGCGAGGAATATGGGAGATGGTAAGTAAGGATCTCTGGCTAAAAGTTCTGAATCCTTGCTTTATCTGCGCCTCTACAAAAGGGGAGTTTAAGTTTGGGTAAAACCATCTAAAGATGATTCTTCGCAAAGAGAAAACGAAAACGTGACTCGTAGCTGCATGAAATATTAATCTGCATAGCTTTGAAGCAGCGACGGACGGATAGCTGCGTTTCATGGCAAGGGACGAAATGGAAGAAGTCTTGATTCAAGAACACTGACTGCTTGCAAATAGGGTTCGAGGTCTAAGGTTTGATTGAGGATATCTCCATTTGGTGAAGGTACGTTTGAAGCTGCATTTTGTATAGGAAAGGTATTAATTCATTTCTACTCTCTCATTACAGTCATGGCGATCTAACGCTGGCCGGGTATCTCCTGGAGGGTATCTCCCATAAGCTCTATCTCGGACCATACTTTTTAGCATTAATCTCTCAATGCATATAAGAACCCCAAAAAAATTAGCTAGGTTAAATTTCGAAGTCTTGTGAAAGCACTGATGCCTCCAGAAATGGAGAAACCAGTCAGCATAAAAGATTTGGAGAAATCTGTTAGGTTATTGACGAATACCCTTAGGGAAGCTTATCTTAAATCCTTTCCAGAGCGCTTGCCTCCGAAGAAGATCCATCAACCGTGGTGAACGCCGGAACTTAAGCTTCTCATAACAGAAAACCGGAAACTCTTCAATAAGACAAATTAGTATAATGCTACGGAAGACTGAGAGAATTATTATCTTAGCTTAAATGCTTTCAAGAGGGAAACCAGAAAGTTATTTTGAAGGATCGCAGTGTACCAAGTTATCTTAATAAGCCCGATGGATTTTTTGCAGAAAGCAGTCAGGAAACCAATAAACTTCATTTCTTGGGTTGCAGGAACGAGGTGAGAAGAGAAGCTCTTTTACCAAATTCCGATTAAGGAACTCATCAGAACAATAATGGACGCACGCAAGATAACGAGAGCGGTCCGTTCCTTCAAGCCCTACAAATCGGCAAGGCCTGACAGGATTTTTCCGGCACTCTTGCAGAAGTCCTTCGGGATAATTATGCCATGGCTGCTGTGTATCTTTCTGAATGGAGGTAGGTAAGAGTGGTATATATCCCCAAAGCGGGAAAGATAAACCACAGTCCTATCAGTCTGTCATCGTTTTTATTGAAAACATTGGAAAGACTGGTAGATGTAGAGGTACCCTTACATCAGACAACTTCAGCGAGGCCCAACACGCCTATCTTAAGGGTAGGTCTGTTGAGACCGCTTTAAGTGATGTTTTCGAGTTGTTTGAGGATACTCTTCCCACACAACGGTCTGGAAGTTAATCGATAAATCGATAACGGCGAGCCCATACAAAATGTCATTTTTAAAAAATCTGCTCCTACCGCTCTAACTGCCCCAAGGATGCCCTTAGAGATGTCAAATGTATGACCAACCCCAAATTTTTTTTAACCCCAAGATTTTCTGAGAATAAGCCTACTCTCATTTTTAATCCTTAAGAAATCTCCATACAATTTTTTATACCCTCCAACTACAGTATGGGGTAGAGTGTCCCTTATTTTGGAAATGTTGGAAATGTTGAGACGGTACCCCCTCATTTTTTCCTTTTGACTAAAAAATAACTCAGGAAAAATTTTACGCCCCTACGACCACGCCTTCCCTACGCGACGGGGCCTTAAAGAACGGGGCCTTAAAAATAATTTTTCCATACAAACCAAAAAATTTTTTTTTTATTTTTTTTTTGTTATTAATTATAATATAACTTGGTTAGCTTATTCACGACAAAAAATTTGATTTTTGTGGGATGAGGCTTTCAGTTCTAAAAAATTTTTCGAAAAAAAAAAATTTAGAGCTTTTGGGGTCCTACATTCAAATTTTTTAAAAAAAAAAATTTTTTAGTTTTGACAAGCAACGGTTTTAGTTGTAATGTTGCTTTTAATGATATATATTCATAAAAAAATATTATTCATATCTGTGACATCTTTATCGTGAAATCTTGAAAATTTCCTGATTTCGGGACTCGCTAACTCTGACAATATTTTGAAACCGGTAAAGAAATGAGGTTTCTCAGAGGTTGGTTATGTTCTTCAAAGGGAAAATATTTCCCCTGGTCCGATTTTGCCCATTTCCGACCCTAACTGGCCTTTACCCTAATATATATTAATGCCAATCTTCAGAAGTCCAGTATGTTAGTTTGTACAAACAGACGAAAATCCCCTAAATGTTTTTTAGGGGTCCTAGATTGATATTTCGATACATTACACAAGAAATGGGAAAGTGCCTATTAGAGTTGTGTCGTTCACGAACGAACTAGTTCAATTGAACTATTCACTTAACTGAGCGGTTGATCTAGTTCGTTCATTTTAGCTCTTTTAGGTATTTTCGTTCATTTAGCTCAATTGGTTATTAATTCTTTTTGATCCTTCAGTTGCGGCATTAATTTTTTTTTTTAAATTTCATTAGGCGTTAGTTTTCTCTCCTTTTTTGGCACGCTTTCTCAGCATTTATGTTTTTTTACAAAAATGTTATACATTTTTTTGTTTTAATTAAGGTTTTATTCAACATTTTTGTATTTTTTGAATGAAAGCCAAAACAACAGACATGATAAAAATGTTTCGTTTACGAACTGTTGAACGAAAACAAAAATAAACCGATTTGAACTAGATAAACGACCAACAGACATGATAAAAATAATTCGTTCATGAACTGTTGAACGAAAACCACAAATGAGCGATTGAACTAGATGAACGAACTAGGTCTTTATCTGAAACTAGCAGGCCCGCCCGGAACTTTGTCACCGGTTATAATAAATACGGAATTAAAGAAGCATCAGGATTAGAGTCCCCATTTCTAAAATTGTCCCCTACAGAATCTTTATTTTATTAAATTTTTATAGTTGAAGTCTTAAATAAAAACTATTTAAAGCAAACAATAAAATTCAAACAGCCCCGTTTAGCCCAGAATCATGTTCGTTCCGGTAAAACAATTTCTTGAACATTTTCGAGCTCTTATATCGTTATTATTGATATCCTTTATTCTCCGAAAAATTCCAATTCGTTCCCCGTTCTATTCCATTTCGTTCCCTTTTCTATTCGTTTCAATTCATTGAATTCCAATTCGTTGCGTTCCATAACATGCGTTGAAGAAATAATGATTTTTTGGGCAGGATGATCCCACATTTCAAGTTTCTATGACCAATATTTCAGGAGATAGAAAAGGTTGCAAAGTTCACTTCTTTGCAACTATTTGCTCCATTATAATCGGAATTTCCAAAAAGGACATTTTTTAGAATGTTTTGAAATGAGTTGTCTCGGAGGTTTTTAAATTTGAAGTCTTTTGACCCAAAGTGATCTTTAAAATGGGTGCGGTCAATGAAACCTACCCTAACTCACCCTGAAGGAGATTTATAAATATTAGTGAAATCATTTTTGAAACATCATAAAAGGATTCGTCTATTTTAAAGTTTTACGTCGATAAACCCTAGGACCAATCTTAATATTGGAGAACAAAATGTTTAAACCGAATTAGTAGTTTCGGAGATTTTGAAATTTAACGTTTTTTTAACCAAAACTGGGCGTAGAAAGGGTGTGGTTGATGAAAGCTAGCCCATGTCTACCCTGAAGGACCATTCAAAATGTATATTGGTGATCAAATTTTTAAATCGGATGAATAGATTCATAATAGTTAAATTTTACGTTTTTCGTGCCAAAGTGGGCGTATAAATGGGCGTGGTCAATGAAACTCAGCATATTTCCACACTAAAGAACCATACTAAGCATTGGTGGAAAAATTTTAGAAATCGTATGAGTAATTTATGAGATTTTTTAGTTGTAGGTTTTTTGGCCAAAAAGTAGGCGAAGAAGTGGGCGTGGTCGATGAGTCCTAGCCTATGTCCACCCTGGAGGAACACTCTAAATATTGGTGAAAAAATGTTTGAAATCGGATGAGTAGTCTCATAGATATTTAAATTTTAATTTGTTTGCCAAAAGTGGGCGTTGAAGAGGGCGTGGTCGAAAAATCCTACACTTTGTCCACTCTGAAGAGCACTCTAAATATTGGTAAAAGCATTTTTTAAATCGGATGAGTAGTTTCAAAGATATTTAAATTTTAAGTTTTTTGCCAAAAGTGGGCGTAGAAGTGGGCGTGGTCGATGAAACCCAGCATATGTCCATCATGAAGGACCATTCCAATTGGTAAAAAAAAAATTGAAATCGGTTTATTAGTTTTGAAGATTTTTAAATTTTACGTTTTTTGTCAAAAAGTGGGCGTAGAAGTGGGCATGGTCGATGAAACCTAGCCTATGTCCGTCCGGGAGGAACACTCTAAATATTGCTGAAAACTTTTTTGAAATCGGATGAGTAGTTCCGGAGATTACTTTCTACAAACAAACAAACAAACAAAAAAACATACAAACATTACCTCTTTATAATATTAGTATAGATATAGATTAGTATAGATGAACGAAAACGAGCGCTCACTCAATTAAACGATTAAGCACAAGTCTTATTCACTGAATATACCCCCATATTGTGATTGAAGATTATAAAATTTTTTTCCATTAAAATAATTTTCCACCTAATACTTATACATCCATATAGCGTCCATTCCATGAGTCATTTTAAAAAATCTGACCGAGGGTCTTCCGATTTTTGTTATATTTTTCATACAGATGCTCTATGGAGCCAATTTCAAATTTCATCCATCAGATCGAAAATATTTAAAAAACTCGCTGTTTTATTCACGATTTTCGTTTTTAAAAAAGTTCAAAAAATGCAAAATCTGTGTAACTTTGAGCCGCTGTATTTTCTAATCTACATATCGCATTTTAACAATCCATAGCGCATACGAATGGTATGTAAGTCTATTTTGATATCTTATAGACTGAAAAAATATTGCTGTTTTAAAAGTGCATTTTATATGCAAATGCAGTTTTGAAGTGCATTTTGTGAAACTTTTACCCCTTTTTATTTTTTTTTAATTAGCATAAATGAAAAATTTAAGATTTTTGCTACAAAAAAATGTTTTCATTACAATGGACCGAGCATGTATGATATTTTTAATATTTTTTTTAAAAAAGTACTTCCTTAAGTTTCCCTTATAAAAATTTTTATTTTTTAAATTATACCAATATCATGTAAAAAGACGTGTTTTTAAACCGTTATATTTTCAAAAGTACTAACCGTATCTCATTGTTTTTATGCACATTAGAAAGGTATTTTTGTCTATTTTTTGTATTTAATGACCACAAAAATGTTGGTGTTTCAAAAATGCATTTTAAATGCAAATCCAATTTTGAAGTGCATTTTTCAAAACTTTTACCCCTTTGAATTTTTTTTTAGTTATCATATTCGAAAAGCTTACAATTTTTACTACAAAATAATGTCCTGCTAATAATGGACCCACTGTGTGTGCTATTTTTTAAATTTTTTTTTTAAATTTTTCTTAAAAAAATTTTAATATTTTAAATAAAACCAAAAAATCTGTAATAGCATGATTTTTTAAGAAATTCTAAAAAATATCACACACAGTGGGTCCATTATTAGGAGGACATTATTTTGTAGCAAAAATTGTAAGCTTTTCGAATATGATAACTAAAAAAAAATTCAAAGGGGTAAAAGTTTTGAAAAATGCACTTCAAAATTGCATTTGCATTTAAAATGCATATTTGAAACACCAACATATTTGCGGTCATTAAATGCAAAAAATAGACAAAAATACCTTTCTTATGTGCATAAAGACAATGACATACGATTAGTACTTTTGAAAATATAACGGTTTAAAAACATGTCTTTTTACATGATTTTGGTATAATTTAAAAAATAAAAATTTTTATAAGGGAAACTTAAGGAAGTATTTTTTAAAAAAAAATATTAAAAATATCATACATGCTCGGTCCATTGTAATGAAAACATTTTTTTGTACTAAAAATCCTAAATTTTCCAAATATGCTAATTAAAAAAAAATTAAATGGGGTAAAAGTTTCGCAAAATGCACTTCAAAACTGCATTTGCATATAAAATGCACTTTTAAACCACCGATATTTTTTTGTTTTATAAGATATCAAAATAGACTTATATACCATTCGTATGCGCTATGGATTGTTAAAATGCGATATGTAGATTAGAAAATACAGCTGCTCAAAGTTACACAGATTTTGCATTTTTTTGACTTTTTTTTAAACGAAAATCGTGAATAAAATAGCGAGTTTTTCAAATATTTTCGATCTGATGGATGAAATTTAAAATTAGCTCCATAGAGTATCTGTATGAAAAAAATAACAAAAATCGGAAGACCCTCGGTCAAAAAATGCCTAAAATTACCAAATGTCTCGTGGAATGGACGATAGATCAATATATTTATGGCATAATATTGTAGGTGTATCAAAAATATTTAAGAAAAAGATGTTAATAGCATTATTTTCCCACATATGTAAGTAAGTCCAAAACTTAAGTTAGTTATACATATTTATACGATCTAAAAACAGATTGTAGTACAAACATTATCATCAGTTAATACTTTTGCAGAAAATCCAACCAATTACATCATATTTCCCAGGCTAAATTGTGAAAATGTTTTTAATCCATATGAAAGACAAAAAACTCTAAAATCCCCAAAAAAAAAACACACAGAGACACACAAAAAAAAAAGATTGACTTGTAATCTGTACTAATAACCGCTCTTAAAACTCATTAAATCAAATAAAGTCCTTGCTATAAAGTGATAATAATCATTAGCAATCTTTTGGGCTTTTTTATATGTTTGTTTATAGCTGCTGCTGATGATGCTGTTCACCATCATCATCATCATCATCGTACCTTAACTGAAAGATTGATCTTTCCACTTTCCACGTAGCAAGTAGTTTATAGTGAGGTAGTTCTGCCAGTTGTTTTTTGGCTGGTGGCTGAATTGGACATAATCAACTCACAAATACATATTTCACAAAAATTCCCAATCCAAGCGTAGATCGATTTTAGAAGCTGAGCACGAAGCCTTACTATCTTTACAGGGATCTCCCACATTGGCGCCTGCTGCAGCAAATGCTGTTGTTGCTGTTGTGGTTGATAGGTTTTGCTGCGAGCTTAAAACCTGTGTTAATGCCAACTTTGCGCTAATTAAAAAGTATCAACAAACTCTTTTTTTTTTTGTTGCTATCGATTTTAAAACAGCGCAACAGCAAAAAAAAAAACTTGAAAACAGCAAACGATAATGGGAGATAACAACGTGTGATTCTTTACTACTACTACGCTTTCAAATAGTAGGAGGAACAATTATATCTACTTAGGATGTGTGTGTTGGTTGGTTAAATTTATATTAGGTCGTATCGAGTTTTACTTAATTTTTTTTTGAGCTGAAAGGGGTTTACAAAGTCTTTATAGGAAGTCAAACGACTCCATAAAATTTTCGTAAAAGTCAAAAATTTTCTTCTGCTCCTGCATTGCAGTTGAAGTAAAACACCCAAAAAATACCTTCCCCCAGCGATAAATGTTTGTAAATTCATTTGTTTTGCTTCTCCCACTTAAGTAATACAACAATATTATAATTATTTAAATTGTTAATTCTTAATGGCCACGCCCATAAAAGGGGCGGGTGAAAAAATTTGTCATAATCAAATCCCCTGGGTCCAAGCACAGTACTTTTAACTTCTTCTGAGATAAAAATGTTTCATTTTTTCAACAAAAATACGAAAAAACATGTAAAAAATTACATTTGTCAAAAAGATGCTTCAGTTCTTGAAGGGAAACTTTTTCCTCCTGGGCCGATTTTACCCATTAACGAACTTAACCTGCTGACGATCATAAGACATATTTGTGCCAAGTTTCAGGAGTCTAACTTTTTTATTTTGGACGGCATCGTGTTATATACAGACGGAAGGGCATTCATAGAATGTCTTAGAATTGATCAGGAATCAATAATACTTTATGGGGTCCCCGTCAGATATTTCGATGCGTTATACATAGAATGACAAAGTTAGTTTACCCAGATACTGTAGTTGGAGGGGCACCTGGTTGGAGGGTATAAAAAAATTAATTACATTAAAATAAGAAGAAACTTGTTGGGCCTCTTTCAGCTCAAAAAAAATAATAATAAAAATCGATACGGCCTACTATATACTTATGAGGCATTCCATGTCAAATCGGACACTTTGAAATTTTTTTTTTTAGATTTTCCCAATTTGTTAACAGTTTTTAGTACCCTTCGAAAACTCCTTCGTGGTAAATTTTCAGATTTTTTGATGACCCTTTCAAAAGACATAGATTTTTTAAAAATTGGTAGTTTGCTGCTTAACTCAAACTTCTTTTAATCATAACTTCTTCAATAATGGTCCAAATTTCAAATTGTTTTTTTCAAAATTTTTGTTTTTTTACGTACTTTTAAAAATAAATCCTAAAAAATTCTTAAAAGCGCTCTAGTATGCGATTTTTAAGTTTTAAAATTTAAATCCCATTTTTGAAAATGTTGTACTCTTCGATTTTTTGAAATTTTTTTGTGTAAAACTTAATTTTCCAATCTTAAAATCATTTCTACTGCTCCAATGGTGCGTCATAGAGGGGTCCTTTATAAGACCGACCCCCATTAATTTTTACGTCTTAACATTTCTTTGGAACAAACTAATACCCTATCTCCAATTTCTTAGGGAGTGGAGATAGGGCGTAGGTATGTTTTAAAAAATTTTGTAGGGTAAAAATAAATGGGGGTCGGTCTCACTAATGACCCCTCTCGGACGCACCATTGGACCGGTAGTAGCTGATTAAATAAAACAAATTTACAAAAAATAAAAAAAAATTGTATGGGGACCGCCTTAACAGTTAAAGATAGAGGTAGATGTGTTCAGAGAAAATGTTTGGACTAAAAAAATATTGTTTGTCGGTCATACATTTTGTTGCTCTAAGGGCACTATTAGGGCAGTTAGAGCGGTTGGAACAAATTTTAAAAAATGTCGTTTTGTGTGGGAGCCCCCTTAGAAATTGGAGATAGGGTATTAGTTTGTTCCAAAGAAATGTTAAGACGCAAAAATTAATGGGGGTGGGTCTTATAAAAGACCCCTCTATGACGCATTATTAGAGCAGTAGAAATGATTTTAAGATTGGAAAATTACAATAAAATTTTTTCAAAAAATTTTAAAAAAATAGTACTAATCGTTATCCCACGATCCTCCTGGGCAAAAAATTTGTAGAATTGATAGAAGTTTTACACAAAAAATTTCAAAAAAATCGAAGAGTACAAACATTTTCAAAAATGAGATTTAAATTTTAAAACTTAAAAATCGCATACTAGAACCCTTTTAAGAATTTTTTGGGATTTTTTTTAAATGTACGTAAAAAAACAAAAATTTTGAAAAAATAAATTTTAAATTTGGACCATTATTGAAGAAGTTATGATTAAAAGAAGTTTGAGTAAAGGAACAAACTACCAATTTTTCAAAATTCAACGGGTCATCAAAAAAATCTGAAAATTTACCACGAAGGAGTTTTCGAAGGGTATTGAAAACTGTAAACAATTTGGGAAAATCTAAAAAAAAGTTTTTCAATGTGTCCGATTTCACATGGAATGCCTCATATATATTATTGATCAGTGATCGATTCTAAGACATTCTACCAATGTCCGTCTGTCCGTTTGTCCGTCAGGACACGATAAAGTCCAAAATAAAAGAGCTAGACTCCTGAAATTTAGCACGAATATGTCTAATGCTCATAGGCTGGTTAAGTTTGGAGATGGGCAAAATCGGACCACGGGGGAAAAAGTTCCCCCTTTGATAAACAAACCAACCTCTGAAAAAACGCCATTTTTTATAGATTTTTTGTACTTTTGCTTAGCAAACGAAACATTTTTTATGTCAGAAGAAGTTCAAAGTCCTGTAGGTGGATCCAGGAAGGTTGTCTCCCACCACCGAAACCCCCACCAAAAAAAAAAAAGACGCCCCTGTTTTTTTTAAGGTGTTGGAGGGTATAAAAGATTCGGCACAGACGAATTTAAAACTCTCACTTGTTTTTAATTAGTAGTATTTAGTAAAAGGTTTTCCTTTTGTTTTTGTAATTTAAACTTAATAATTTAATTTAGTAAGGTGAAATAAATGTTTTTCTACAATAACTTTTGAAGATGAAAACATTTTTGTTTGAAATTTGACACTATTACTTTTTTGAGGATTAAACACAATATGTCACAAGCTGGACCTTGTGGTCATCTTGGAAAGTGAGTAGGTTTATTCAAGCTCGTGGTCATTTCTCCTTTACAAAGTAAAACTATGATATTCTCATAAAATAATTTTCAAGAAAATTAATTTTCAAGAAAATTATTTTTCTGTTTCAAATTTATTTATGTTGGTCATATTTGCAAGACTTAGCCGACACGTGTTTTGTATTTTCTAAATAGTCTTGACAACGTAATCTGACAAATTCCGAAACACGTGTCGGCTAAGTCTTGCAAATATGACTAACATAAATAAATTAGAAACAAAAAATAATTTTCTTAAAATTATTCTATAAGAATATCATAGTTTTAATTGGTAAAGGTAAAATCACCTCGAGCTAGAATAAACCTACTCAAAAATATAACATATGTATATATTTATCAGTAACTATTAATTTTTTTTTATAGAAATTTTTACAATGTGTCAGTTGTGAGTGTGTACATTTTTTTTTTTTTTCAATTTTTATAACAGTTTTTGTTCACATTTTTATAACAGTTTTGTGTTATGCATAGATCTTATATTAAACAATTGCAATTTCTTCTATTTATTCACAATCCCTTTTTAAATATTGAAATTTGTTTTTTTGTTCAAATGTGTATTTCCATTTTACATTTAGTTTTCTTTTTGTTTTTCTTCTTTTACTTACCAAACTCCTTTAAAACCTCTTTTTACCTACATTTTCAAGTCAATTACTAAGTTTTTAGTGATCTTAATCATTTGAAATGACAAGTAACCTTGTTAATGACTCCTTTGTGTTGTAAATGACACACATATACTGAATGAAGCCAGGAGGCAGGCTGGCGGGCAATCGCGGATTTTATTTTGTATTTATTTTAGGAATACAACGTGTAGATGATTAACGCAGTATTTAAATTAAACAAAACATTATTGCAAATGTTTTTCTTTCATATCAGATTATGAAAGCAATGTTTGTTTTAAGGAGTAGTATTTTGTCAAAGGCACAATAGACCACCAGTGCATATATGGAGACCACACAAAATATGTTGGAAAAGTAAAAATGTTTTAAAGGGCTTTAAAAAGGTGGATTTTTAAAGTTTTTAAAAGGCATTTTTTGTTTTAAGTCAATTTCATTTAGAAAACTACGACAATTTTATTCATAAGATATTTCTTTGTGCATATGTTTTTTTTTAATTGTGTCAAGTAAAAATTTTACCAAAAATTATCATTTCTATAATTTTTTTTTTTTTTTTTTCAATAAATATAATGTAAATGAAATAATTGAGCTCGAGGTCTGTTGTTTTAAATAATTTTTATTTTATTTCTCCGATATTTCGAAATACATCGAATTTCATCCTCAGGGACACTTGTTAAAATTACGCAAACAAAATAAACTTTAAGCTATAGTTGTTTTAACATCGTCGTATGGTATTGAGTGTAATACTTAAAGTTGATTTTGTTTGTGTTATTTTTACAAGTGTCCCTGAGGATGAAATTCGATGAATTTCGAAATATCGGAGAAATAAAATAAAAATTATTTAAAACAACAGACCTCGAGCTCAATTATTTCTTTTACATTACAAATTTAAAGGTCGAATAAATACAACATTAAATTTACCAAATATATTGATGTATATCAGGAAGATATAGGAAAATTCCATGCAGATGATTACAAACTTTCATATACATATAAAGCCTTTTATTTCAAGCGTACCACAAAAAAAAGTGGATCAAAGTCAAACTTACAGAGCCTCTTGCCCTATATGCAAAGGTTCGAAAGAATTAATTCTTTAATTCAATTTCCTAATTCGAATGAAAAAAAAAGAATTTGGCATTCCCTAAAATCATTCAACTTTCATAATCATGGAATTAATTCTTTCAAGAATTCATTCCTTAAGAATGATCATTCTTAAGGAATGAACTATTTTTTTATCCAAATCAATCTACTACAAATTGAATGGTGAAATTTTCTCATCATTCAATTTAAAACAATGAAGCGCAACACACATACAGACACATTTATGCTTGTGTGGGAAGCAGCAGACGAGACGTCAACAAAACAACAACCGATCGTTTACACACGAAGATGCTTAAAATGCACACAAGCAACACATTTTTGAAAATACAAAGGGAATGAAATAAAAAAATCATCATTCAATTTGTAATAGATTTGAATGATGAAAAATTTTGATCATTCAATCGAATGATTGCTTGCAAGGAATTAATTCTCTTGGGAATTAATTCAATTTGATATAAGCTTTGAGAATTAAGCCTTTGAATTAATTCGTGTTGAATGCTGGCAAGGAATGATAATTCAAAACTTATTAAAACAGAATTAAACTTTTGGTGAATTAATTCTCAATAGAATTAATTCGTGCGAAGCTCCGCCTATATGGAACTAACAAATCGTTGAACAAAACCTTTAGTTTTTCGAAAAAAAAAATGGGCGAGATAGGCGTGGTCAAAACATGGTACACTCAAAAAAAAAACTGTAATGTTAGCAAAAAAAGCTTGTAAACCTACAAGAAAATTTGCTGATTTTGAACCCACAATTTTTTTGGTAAAGTTAGCAAAAATGTTTTGCTAAAAATTAGTTAACTGAATTTTTTTTATTTCAACTTAGTTCATACACATTTGAGGACCCCATTGGGTTCAGACCCGATAGGTCCAGACCCCGATGAGCCTAGACCTAGTTGGGTTCCTTAAAAATCGTCATACAGGGTGGTCCAATAACTGGTATCTTTTTAAAACATGCAATGAAATGAACAATACTCAATAGTTTTGAAACCTTATGGCTTTATTTGAAAGAGCAAATATTCCCATTATTTATGGCAAACGACTTCATTCATGCGGTTGCCTGGGTTAGCTCGCAGTAGCTCATTCTCGGCACCCATTTTTCTAATGTTTCTGGTTCTATCTCACGAATGGCTTGAACGATATTCGTCGAATGGGCCTAGAACATTTCTGGATTTCCCATGTTGCATGAATCTTTAACGAGACCCCTCAAAAAAATATAAAGTTTTTAATCGGCAGCTCTGAAGTGATCAATTGTCACCGCGAATATGGCGAAAAACACGATTTCCGAACTAAGTGCGCAAAATATCGATTGTTTGATGGACTGTGGGACATATTGCGACATCCTTCTGAAAATAAATGTCATCCAAGTTGGTATATTCTATTACGGCCAACAAAAAGTCGGTAATCATGGCTATGTAGCGCTCATCTTTGACGAAAATGGGAGTTTCAGCTGTATTTTTGAAAATATTGTGTAATGATGCTGATACTCAAATATATTGCTTTCTATATGATGAATTGGATTCTTTACAATACCTTGCGAGTTTTACGATCCCAAGATGTACCAATTTGTTTGTTAACATAACCTCATTTGAGTGCCTTATTTCGGTTAAAAACTTTTTTTCGAAAAACGTGCAGTTTGGCAGCGCAGTACTGCGCTACAACGCGATACAGCGGAGCAAGCCGAAGACGCATCAATGAAGTCGTTTGCCATAAAAAACGGGAATGTTTGCTCTTTCAAATAAAGCCATAAGGTTTCAAAACTATTGAGTATTGTTCATTTCATTGCATGTTTTAAAAAGATACCAGTTATTGGACCACCCCTTAGTTTTTGATCTAAAATTTGTGTCCGTTTCGCTCTACCATGCTTAGTTTTTGAGATACGTGATTTTAGGGGACCACTAGTGTGTTGAGAATTAAAAAACTCGATAACTTCAAAACTATTACTCGGAGAGCTTTTAGTTATTTTGCGTTCTTGTTTTACGTGTTCAGAGCTAGAAATATGCTTTTGGACTTTTTGTTGTGTCGGCAATATTTACCGAGTTATGAGCATTTTAAAATTTTCGGGAATGCTAACTTTTTTTGGATCCAAAGTTAGGACCCATTAGGGTCCACACATGTGAAGAGGACCGGCGATACTAAAATCCCGAGAACCAAAAATGGCCTCCATTTTGCTATATCTGGCTTAGTTTCCGAGATAGCGCCATTTTAAGTTTTCTTAAAAAAAATTACAATTTATTTTTGCTAATATTAGCAAAAAAGTCTTTAAAAATTTGGTCAACTCAATTTTAAATTTAGCAAAAAAAATTAGTTCAAATTTTGTTTAAAATTGCTAATGCGCTAAATGAAGTTTACAAGATATTTTTGCTAACATGCTAATCTCAACTAAAAATTTGCTAAAAGTTAGCTAACCAGCATTAGCAAAAAAAAATTAGTAAATCTACTAATGTATTATTTTGAGTGTAGGTTAGGTTGGATAGGTGTCCGCCAATTCGGCGAATTCATTCGAAGGCCATAAGGCCCATTGTTGTTCCCTTAACTGTCATTTTCCTACTCCCTGTCTGATTCAAAAATTCTCCTACTTCTAAAACCACCAAGATTCTCTAAGATATTCTGCAGATGTCAATGAGACACCGTTTAGAAAATCCAGGTCATCGCAAAAACTTTGCCCCAAATGCTTAAGGCGGCTTCTCATTAGACCCAGACATTTACATAACAAGTGCTCCACTGTCTCCTATTCCTTCACTTCCCCACAACTTCTATAGTAGTCCCTATCAGAAATTCGCATACGCACGGCCATTTGGCCAATTATGCAGTGTCCTGTAAGTACTTCAGCAAATAGGCTAACTGTCCGTTTGCCAAAAGTAAGAAGACTTTTTGTCCTCTTCGGATTTGGCAGTGGTCACAATGTTCGCGATATCCTGCACGTAGTCAGTGATATCCACCTTCCTTCATTTTATTCTCTGATATCCTATCAATTTCGTTCCTCAATTACACTATAGGAACCGAGATATCAGGTTGTACACGTTCCCCCACCGACTCGGAGCCATTTCTTAAATTTGCTAATATATCAGCCAATTCGTTTCCAGCGACCCCACTTTGTAAAGGAATCCAGATTAGCTTAACTGTGTGCTGACTGAAAACTTTAATCACATTTCTATATATTTGTTTATATCTGTTCAAATACTGTTATTTCATAATAGCGCGTTTACAGTGGTTTTCTAATCTAGCTTAAAGTAGATTGTGGCTCCAATCTAGTTTCAATCTATTAGATTGCCCATACAAATTTATTTTTTTCAATCTAGTAGTTTAGACTCTAATCGGCAAACACAATCTGGTAAAGTTAGATACAACTCTGTATTTCTGTTATTTTCCTTATCCAACACTGAAAAACACCGACACAAAGCTTGCCATTTTGATGACGTCGTAAAGTATGTTTATGCCGCCGAAATTGTTAATTGTAAACGCCGTCACTGTCCTTGTTAATCATACGGCGACTAATTACCGTCGCTGTCTTTTGACGCAGTCACACACATTTATTACCAACTTGTTATTTTAAATGCCAACCCTAATCTTCTCAAATGTAAAAAATGCCAATGTAAACGATACAGATTACAAAGTAGATTAAAATCGCACCTTACTAGATTAGAAATCCAATGTAAACGCACTATAAGAGTTTTAAAAGTATAACTCCCCTTAATGTTTTCGACAAAAATTATGAACATAACCTGTAAATCAGATGTAAAAACACATCTTGAAATTAACTGGTTTTTGGTATCTGTCATTTTATGGCCAACAGTTTTGTAAAACACTTAATCCCCGTCTTTAACCTTTTAAGGGGTGCTTTTTACGAGTTGTTTGAATAGAGTCAAAAATTACCGTTATGTGGGGGAGTTTGAGTGTTAATAAGTTCCACAAAAAAAAATTTGCCTAACCCTTAGATGCAAAGAAAACATATTTTCATATACCGATATGCGTGAAGAACTGACCAAGGGGGAAGGCGGGATTTTAACCCTTTAAATATTCGTTGAACATTTTAACCCTTAAAGTGCATGTTTTAATAAACTTCTATAAGAGTTTTTAAAACAAGTCCTGGACACAAAATTTTATTTAAAAATACATTTAAAAAAACTTATGAATAATCATTTGAATTCTTTTAGATCTAAAAACAAAAGTTTTTGCTGAATAAAAGTATTAAAACACGCATATTTTTTTAGATTTTATTTTTACCTTTTATCCCTATAAATGTAATTTTTTTAAACTGCTCCAATTTATTACGTGGCCATAATAAAAAAAATAATGCACCTTTACATATTTTTTTTATATTACGTCACTTAGATTTTTTCCGTCCAAATAAAAAAACAACAACAATGAACTATTTGGTGTTTGGAAATACAAAAAAATAAATATACTCCACCATATAAAGTACTGAGGAAAAGGTTAATATCGAAAGGCTGAAACGTAATTTGTTTTCACACAACATAATCAAATTGATAAGGGGCCAAACAAAAAAAAAATAAATACAAAAAAGTCTTTAAATTTAGCTTAATGATGCTCAACGAACACTTTTTTTTATGCAGTCAGCCAACAGGTTAGGCAGGCACCAGACATCACAGACAGCTCTGGCTGATAGGCCACCAAACAAACACTATAAGTGTGGGGATCAACCTAAAAGGAAACCTGTACCCACAAACAGAGTACCCCAGTGTGTTTAATAAAAATATAAGTTCGCTTATTGCACTGAAAGAAATGAGTTGCAAAAAATTTACTAAATTTATGAAATTTCATAAGTTCGGAAAATTTTATGAATTAAAATTTTGATCTAATATAAGCGATGTCCGTTCGTCTGTGAAAGACACGGTGCAGACCAAACTTAAAAACCCGTAAGTTTGACACGAATATGTCTTATAGTCATAGGCTGGTTAAGTTCGTAATTGGGCAAAATCGGGCCAGGGAGAAAAAATATTTCCCCTTGAAGCACTAAACCAACCTCTGAAAAACGCCACTTTAACCTTTTTTGTAAAAGAAAATAAACAATTTTTGTCAGAAGAAGTTCAAAGTCCTGCACTTGAACCCCTGGGATTAAGTAGTAGTAGTACTTTTTAGTTCTAAATTTAAATTCTAAAGAGGCAGAAAGTGGAAAAAATCTGCTTTTTCTTTCTCCTAAAATAATAACACAGCCACAAAAAAAGTTTTGATCCAGTAACTAGAACCACTAATTTCATAAATTTTGATCTCCTGAATTCGATTCCGCCATCAGAATTGTATTTCATCGTTAGGTTTTCTTGTAATTTCACAAGGAAAGTCCGCAAAGTGAACATTTGGAACATTGAAAAATAAAAACTGCATTAAAAAATAAAAACAGAGTATGTACCTAAAAATTTCCTATCGAATGAAACCGATCTGTGATATGCGGCATAAAGTACCTAAACGTCAAAATAAGTGAATTTTAAATTTCATAGCAATTTATTAGTTTGCTTGTATTTTCTTGTTTCAACAGAGCGTATGAGTAATATTTATGCAATTAATATTACTCATTCGCAACATTAAAACAAGAAAACAAGAAAATACAAGCAAATTACAAAATTGTTATGAAATTTAAAATTCAAATGCGATTTTCTCGAAAAAAAAACGAAAAACGCGTGTCTGAATTTTTTTGTGTGGATGGACAAACATCTAAACTTTAAAAAAAAAAATTAAAAACAAAAAAAAAAAGTGGCCGGATTTTTGATAAATTGACATTTCAAAAAATGGAAAATTTCAGAATGGGTTCTGAAAATTTTCAAAAAAAAAAAAAAAATTATCGATATCCCATACAAAACTATATAAGAATGTAAATTTTTGAGATTGTGGTGCATTCCGTTTTAATGTGATAAATATTTAATCAAGGCAACTCGACACTAATTTGACCATTTTTCCAATATTTGACCACGCCTTCTAAGCCCAGTTTTTGAAAATTAGAAAAACCAAAAACGCAATTTTCTTAGTTCCATATAGGGCTATCCAAACATCCTATTCAGAAATTTGTGGGACACATGTTTTTCTGTAGCGGGACATTTGGTGGACAATGCCTCATATATGGAATGTAGGATCATCTAGCGAAAAAACTTTCCTTAAAAGTACTTTTTAGAAAGATGATAATATTGTCATCGGCTCGGCTCCTCTGGATGTGAGCCGTTCAGTCTCTGAACCCACCATTGCGACAAGTATTGCTTTTGTTTACTTACAAGGAAGGTCTTTCACAGGGCACCCACCGGTTGTTCTGAAACTTGCATATAGGAAAGAGGAGATCAACTTAAGAGTTACCTGTGTTTTATAGCTGCCCAATCTTACATTTAGCGGGTCAAAGGGGAGGGGGAAAAAGGGATTTTTTTCGTTTTTTTGAGTATTTTTCCCATTTCTTTAAAAGAAACTATATGAACATTTTATACAGGTCGAAAGGTTTTTTTAAAGGCCTATTCAATGGTGTATCGGTCGTGTCCGAATTCGGCTTCGTTATGTCGTTATTGTCAAAGGTGTATAATCGTTGGTGTAGCTTATATGGCGATGTGCATACGTACGGCCGCCAAAATCATATATAATAATCTCTATCGAAATTAAGCTGACCCGTATTTTTTCGTTTAGCGAAATTCCTGCTAGTTCGGCTTTTATACAGATTTTCCCGAGAGCCCTTATTTTTTCATAAGGTGGCAACCTTTTTTCAAATTTAAGATTGGGCAGCTAAAAAAAAACAGGTAACTCTTATGTTTGCCCCCTCATTCCCATATTCAAGTTTCATGACAATCTGTGGGTGCCCTGTGAAAGACCTTCCTTGTTAGCCAACACTCAGGAAATGTCCCCTATAAATGCATTGAATTGTGTTGGTTATTAGGAACATATGTTATGTGAAGAAAAAAAGAGGGAGTAGTGTTTGACTTGAATTTTTCTAAATTGTAGTTAACAGGGAAGAACTCCGAGAAAGCATATTCAATATACCATGGTAATAATGATAGAATGGTGTTGCACAACCCACATTCCGACGATGCTTCAAAGAGTCGATAGAATTAAATACCCTACTGTCATGGATTTGCTTTGACGTCCTTCTTTGAATATGGATTAGAAACTTCAGAATTAACTCTTAAGACCCTCCCCATATATGGGAGTTGCGTTCCATCTTCCCCGGATATAGGTGGTATAAATATTAAGGAGAACGGGAGGAGTGAAGTAATTCTAGCACCGTTTTAGGAAACAAAGACACTTGAATGCATCTTTCGACAACCGAAAAACATATTTATTCAAACGGAAATCACACTGGATTTTCATGCCCAGAACGTCAAAAGTAACTGATTCCTCAACATCGATACCACCCATACAACAATGGGTATTCCGTGCATTAAAATCGTCCCTATTCGCCAGACCCCACTTGTAGATTGCCAAAAGGTTCTTATTAAGAATGTAATTCATATTCTGCCGCTCTCGCAAAACCTCCACAAGTCTTGGGTTTTGGTCAAAGGAATGACAAATGTTGTCGTTTGCGAAAGAGTAGATAGGGTTGTTAGTTTGAGTTAGATCATTAATTAAGAAAAAAAAGAGTAGGACAAAGAACAGAACCTTGCGGTACCTCTGAGTAAAAATGAAACCTATCCGAGGAGACCCAATCTACAACAAGAAGTATACTTTGATCTCTGAGAAAATTAGATATAAATCGAGAGAAATCAATACCGACACCAAAATCAATAAGTTCAGGTATAAGAGCGTCGTGCCACACACGATCAAATGCCTTGGAAATATCCGAAGCAACTACTTTACTTTCACCAAATTGATGAGAGGAACGAGTTCCGAAAGGAACGCCATCAGGTCCCCTGTAGAACGAAGTTTACGGAAACCATACTGTCGGCCACTGAAAAGTGAGTTTGACTCCATATAGTCAACCAGATGGTAATTCACCATGCTCTTCCTAACCTTCGATAGCGTAGAAAAAATTGATATTTAGCGATAGTTCTCAGGGTTTGAATCCGTACCCTTTTTAGGGATTGGTTAAACGTTGGCCACCTTCAAGCAGCACGAAGGGTAGATAGCCTTATGAAGAAAAAGGCTGAAAGGTTCGCCAATGGACGGAGCACTGCCACAGACTAATACAGACTCGACATAAGTGACAGGGGTCAAAAAAGTATTCTTTAACCATATGGTTAATATTTTCAAATTATTCTACGAATTAGGTTAGAAAGAAAAAACTGATATAACGCGCTATAAGAAAAATGGATGCCAGATCGGTTTTTGTTATTTCACTCACTCCTAAGTCGTAGAAAGTGTTGCCATGTTAGCGTAAAACGGACTAAAAACCGCTGTGTTTTCTCCTAAAATCGCTTAGTTTTTCCCCATTTTTTCTTATAAAACTCTTCTGTCGAGTCTGTATATAGTCTGTGGCACTGCTTTGGCAACAATGCTGGTATGCCATCGGGTCCCGGTGACTTATTTACGTTAAGATCCTCAAATACACTTTTAACTGCACGAGCTCGAAAATATATCTTGGACCTAGTACTAAATACTCTTTAAAGTTCTGGCAGTGGTTGATCGCCTTCCGGCAAAAACGAATTTCTTGTAAAAAATCCAGCGAAAAGGTTAGCCTTATCAACCGGATCAGTGAAAACTTGGGCATACTTCGAGGGATAGAAAGAACATTAGCACGAAGACGCTATTCGAAGAGAATAGCGTCTTCGCCTGCTTGCGCAGCATGTCAGAATTGTCGTTTTTGTTATCCCGCCAATTTCTGAATGCTTCCTCTCTGGACCTAACTGTAGTCCTGCTGATTAAACCAACAATTATCCTTTGGCTTAGCCGAGATTAGCTTTGAGGGAATAAATTTCGTCATTCCAAGCACTATCACATTTCCCACCATTTCTGCAACAGCGTCAAGGAAACAATGATTCCAATTGAATTGCCGGAAAAATTCGTGCAGTTCTGCCCAAAGAGCCTTTTCGTAAATATAAACTGAGCGGTTAGTGGCCGGCCGAGAAACGGTCTAAAGTGCCGAGTACGAAAGGGATGCACAAATAGTGCTATGATCCGAATTACCAAGAGGTTCAAGTACTTTTACTTCATACTTTTCAGGGTGTGAAGTTAGAAAAAGGTTGACAGTATTCTGTTGCTGCCCTCCCACTCACATTGTGTGTTGGTTCGTGTACTAGTTGCACCAGGTGGTTGTGCGGTATTGGCCCACGGGAGTGGTATGACTGAAATGGCGTAGCTACACTGAAAAAAAAAGCTTCGTGAAAATAATGAAAATTGACATTAGCTTAATGAAAAATGACTCACGTTTTCAACCGAAGACAGTTTTCATTTGATTTATGAAACTGGTTTCATTAAAGTTTCTTTCAATGAAAAGTTACACATAAATAATGAAAATATTCGTAGAACTTGTTTGAAATGTTTTATGAAGTTTTTCATGAAATGTATGAAAGTATTCACTGATTAAATGTAGAAAAGTAATTGGTAATGTGCTTATCATACTTGCTTTTTTCAAGTAACTAGTTGCTAACATTATTAGGGTTTTTACGATAAATTCAAAATTTTTAGTTGAAGTTATCGAAATTTTCAAAGAAAGCCCCAAATAAAGTTAGGAACTAGTTACTTAAAAAAGCAAGTATCATACGTGTCACTGGAGTTTTATTTAATTGCACATTTTTTATAGTTTTCACTTGGTTTTCTCACACAAAATTTAACTCCAACCTTAAATTGAGCTGAATTGCGGTTTATGGGGCACAGCAAAATTGAAAACACTAAAAACGCCACCAGTTTTAAGATCAAAAAACAAAAAACTAAAATTTAGTGGTTACGGCCAAGTCCTCTTTAGTATTTTTTATCATAAAATATAAAACAGGTAAATCCTGTTAACCAAAAATTTTATTTTGCGGAGATGCGGAGGATCCTGTCCACAGGAGTCTAAGGAATATAGTTTGTAATTCCTGCGCCCGGCGGCCAAAGGCCGGTTAAGCGGAAGAAGTTTTTGTTGTTAATTTATTTCTAAATTACTACCACTAATCATTAATTTTTTTTTTAATTCTAGAACTGGTGGCGTTTTTAGTTTTTTTAATTATGGAGTGCCCCATAAAATGCAATTTCGCCTTAAATTGTAATACATTATTAAAACAACAAAATAACGATAAAATATCACGGAATTTAGTGAATACAAATTTAATAATTAACACTTTATTTTAAATTTAATTTATAAATTCTAACAAAATCACAAAAACGATTTGACATTTTTTTTTTATTTATAGATTTCACTCAATTTTCTCACACACAGTTTTAACATATCCTTAAAAATAAAACCACGAAATAATTTAAAATATATTATAGTATATTTATCAATTACATTTAATTTTAAATTTCATTATAAACACTTTAAAAAACACTAAATTAATTCGTGCTGCTCTGATCAGCTTTTGTTTACATTTTGCACGTTTTTAAGAAGAAGAAGAACATTTGGCGCGTACAGAGTAAACAGACGCGACACTACAGGTGTCAAAAAACAAGTTTTATAAACAAAATTTAATGAAATTTTTGAATGAAACTACGAAATCTTATGAAGCAAATTTTATGAAATTCGTTTCCAACATATATGATATTACAATGAGCTTATGAATTCCTTCATTGGTTAAATGAAAACAAAATAATGAATCCGTTTCATTTATATCACGAAGGTTATTTTTTTCAGTGTAAGAGGTGTTAAAGTCCCCAGCGACGACTACTTCAGCGCTCGCAAAACTCGGACAACGTGTATCATAAATGCGTCACCGCATAGCGATGTCAGCCACTTCTAACCTTACCCGGTAACAATTTTTGGCACAGATTCTTATTGCAATAGATTCGAGAATACATTCTACAGTAATGTATTGCCGAATCTATTGCAATAAAAACGATTGCTTTCGTAACAATTTCAAATCAAAATCATACACTTTGGAATGTTGAGTAGAATCGATTGCAGAACAATATAATGCTTTCTGGAAGCGATAATTTGAAACGGAAAATTTAGCTGGGAACCTTTAAAAAAAATGCATTGATTCCTCTGTATCTTTCAGTGTATTACTTTTTTTAAACGAAATGAAAAACTAAAAGTGTATGTTTATAACGTTTGTAAATGTTTGATTGTTTGGACAATGAAAAATGTCTGAGGTTATGGTTCTGTTACATGCACATAAAGCACATGGTGCAGCAGCCGCTGCAGCAGCCGTCAGTGGCGAGCGATGCTGGTTACAAGTGCAACAAAGAATTTTCCAACAGCTATGCTAGTAGGAATTACCCACACCAAGGTTTTTTTGCGATACGATTTTTTTCTTTAGCAGTTTCTTTGGCGTTTGTTTTTGTACGAAGTTTAACACCCAACAATTGGAAGCATTCAACACACAACAACAACAAAAAATCGCGCAACAGATGGTGTGCAATAACAGCAGTTTGCCTCCAAAATAAAACACTGTATGCCAGGCAGCAGAGTTAAAAAAAAAATACTTAAGAGCTTTAGAGACCCAATGTTAGCTGGAGGAACTCTACACAATGATACAAACAAGTCTTTGAGGCGTGTAATATGATGTCTCGATAAAATACCATACTATTGTTTTTGGCTCGTTTATGAACGAACAAACGTACAAACGAAGTATTGCGACGGAGGACAACAACAGCGTGCAAAAAAATATATAGTATATTGCATTGTTCGAAATTCGATTGAGACTGACTACTCTTTCGTTTAGCATTCGTACCGTACGTTTGTTCAAGTACGTTCGCTCATCTACAGCTACTCAGCACCTTTAAAATCGTCGACCCCATGACCAAAACGGTGTCGCGTACTGTCTTAGTACGCGACAGCGTATCCCACGCCCCCACCCATTTTAAAATATATATATTTTTTTTTTTGAGGATTCGTTCGCACCCCAGCGTATCGATTAAGATAACTGCAGTGATTTAGAAGAACATAAAAAGTATGTTCAACATTGAAATTATGGTTATTAACAAGAATCAAATTGCACTGCCTTGGAATGGATGGAATGAATGATGTATAGAGAGTAAAGTGCTGGTACTGGCGGACTGGCTGGCTGGTGCATTATTGTTGATGTTATTGTTGTTGTTATTATTATTATTGTTTTTGGTGTTTCTGATGAGGAATAAAGAGTTTTGGCAGTCATTCATATTGCACACTATTATAAGTGGCATAAATACCGTCCTAATTGTTATTGAACATCACTTTGTTTTTTTTTTTGTTTTTTGTTGCGAAAGATTTAACCAAAGATATTTACACATTTTATATTGAAGAGGAGTATTTTTTTATACCCTACACTAAAGTGGGGTACACAGGTCAATAATTTTGTGCTTATGTGTGCAACTACCTGAAATATTGGTTAACCCGATCCACTCAGATTTACTTTTTGAATCAATTTAGCAATGAAAATCTGTCTAAAGAACTGTTTATGAAAACGGTGTAAAGACGTTACAGGTCGCAACTATCAATAAATTTGGGTTCTCTTGTAAATTTAAGCTTCTCTTGATTTAAGAAAGAAATTGGAAATAATCAGTCTATGTTTCGACCTGCCCTTTATACAAACGTCCCTTTAAAACTTGGCTTAAATGACTGGTAAATGCATTTTGTATTCGTAAATCATTGTTTCAAGTTTTGAGGGAATCAAACCATTTTTACTTTCTGTAAACCACCCTCCTAATATTCACATTCATTTCTGAAAATAGACCCACTTATCTTTATGTATTTTGACCACCTGAATTCGATTCCGTTATCAGAATTAGAATTTTATCGATGGGTTTTCCTGTAATTTACAAAGAAAGTTCGCAAAGTGAAACTACCTGATTTATTCGGTCTATGTTTTGATTGAAAGATATCCCAGCAAAACTTTGGTAATGGGTAGTGATTATATAACACATTACCAGGTAATGTCTATACCTTATTTGTAGCATTATTTTAGGATGTCTTACCAAACATTTGTTCCACAACGTATTATTTTCAAGTAAAAAATAATGCATTACTAATAATTTGCTACGTAGTGCATGATTATTGGAAAAAATGTATTTCATATTTATTATTTCTAAACATTAAATCATGAATGACTTATATTTGGTTACATTATGTATTATTTGAAAGTTTGAAATAATGCATTATTTATAATTGGATGCATAATGCATTACAATAACATAAAAAATAATTATTTTATAAAAAAATGCATAAGTTTAAACTAGAAATGGGTTCACGACAGGAAATTTCTAACGACACACACTCACGAGCATTTTTTATCTACTTACACTCACTTACAATCACGTGAGTAAATTTAATACAAAATTACTATTTCACTACACATAAAAAAATAAAAAAAATATTTGAGTAAATTTTTAATACTATTGAGTAAAAAATTACTCAAATTTGCACCAGTAAACAATTTAATAGTATTGAGTAAATTTTTAATAAAAATTTATTAAATGTTTGAAAAAAAATTTGAGTAAATTTTTAATTGACACAATTAAAAATTTACTCAAAATTTATCAATTTTTTTTTTTTAAGTTTAAAAAAGTTTTGAATCTTTTTACAAAAAAAAAACTTGTTTTTTCAAACTTTACCAAACATATTTATGTCTCAAAAACATAGGAAAATTTTATAAAGACGATTATAAACTTACAAATACATACACAAAAAACTATAAACTAAACGAGAATTCAAAAAACTATGACAAATTAAAAAAACTATTAAATGGTTCTAAAATTTTTAAGTAAATTTTTAATTGCGTCAAATAAAAAATTACTCAATTTTTGTTTTTAAATTTAAACAAGTGATTACTCATATTTGTTTCCTCCATATTTTTTTCTGTGTACTCGTAACACCTTATATATTATCTTCTGGTATGCTATATTATTTCATTTCTCGTAACCTATAAAATATCATATTTTTTACACCTTACTCGTATTCTTCGTTATAAATTTATGACTTATTTTATACCTTACTGGTATTCTTTGTGATAATGTGGATGCATTACTTTGAGTCTCATCGCCTGTTAAAATCAACAATGCTGCAATGTATAAAATAAGAGATCCTATACCTTATTTTCCTGTAATTTACAAAGAAAATCCGCAAAGTGAAACTACCTGATTTATTCGGTGTATGTTTTGATTTGAGATATATTTACCAGCAAACACTAGTGTAGGATATTAAATGGTCGGTCTTGACCGACTATAATTTTCTTCATAATATGTGTGTAGTTATATGTGTGGCTGGGTATTTTGTTTAAAATATTTAAACTGATTGCAATATATTATTTTAATAGTCAAAAGGTAAGAATTTGAAAATTTTTATATTAATTTTTGTTAAATTGCAGCATATGGGCTTTATTTTAATAGTTAAAAATATATGATACTCAATTATTTAGAGACTAGCTCACATGGCTATCTTCAAAGCCGTTCAAAGTAGGAACTGGCGTTTTAATCGGAAGGTTGGAGTCGGTTTTGTCATCGTTTTAATAAAAGTAAGTGGTTGCTTTGGATATCTCTTAAAACTTTTTTGGTAGTGATTACTAAAAAAAAAATTTTACCAATTAGTTAACTGAAAGCAACAAAAACACACTGTAAACGTGTTAAAAAAAAAAATTTGTAAAAAAATGTAATTGATCATTAACGATTTGTCATTAAAAAACCCTTTGCTACTTGTAGTATAGGGGTTTTATTTTTGCTAAATAATCTTGACAATGGGATCTGACTAATTCCGAAACACGTGTCGATTAAGTCTTGCAAAAAACAGAAAAATAATTTTCTTGAAAACTATTCCATGAGAATATCATAGTTTTAATTAGTATAGGAAATAATTACCTCGAGCAGGAATAAACCTACTTAAAATATAATATTTAAAAGGTCGAATAAAACAATTTTTATTTTTTTTAATAAAAATTAATCAGAATTTGAATTGAAAAATATGTTGAAAGAAAATTTATGTGTACATGTAGTTGAATTATAAACTCACAATCAGGATATAAAATTAAAAAAAGATTTTAAAAGAAAACACCGCTCTACAAATCTGGGGTTTGTCACTGCGTTTTGAATGAAACCAAAAAAAGTTTATAGGTTTTGGTTTCCTGATTCCAAAATGGTCACTCAAATTTTTCTATCACGTCACAGTTTTAAGAAAATCGCGGTTAAAGTGTCAAAAAGGCCCATTTTGGCCATTTTTGAGCGCCTTTAAAATAAGATCTTGACATGCGAATGACTTGATATCAAGCTCATTCGAAAGTTCGTAATTTTCTCTTTAAGACAAAATCAAATCTTCTTGGAATTTAATTTTTTATAATGGTGAAAAAATCATTAGACACAAGTGCCTTAAATCTAATATTTACGTGTGTATTTGTATGGAAATTTGTTAAAAAACACTGTGTAAATAAACAAAATATTTAAAAAATGAAAGGTTTTTTGTTAATGAAGTTTTAACCATTTTGGAAAATTAAATTCCAAGAACATTTTATCTTGTCTTTTAGAGAAAATCACATACTTTGGAACTAGCTTGATACCAAGTCAATCGCATGTCAGGATCTTATGTTATAACCCAGCAAAAACTGACATTACTAGTAATGGGTTTTGTAATCCGAAACAAATGTTTATCACTACTTACTTATTGAATGAAACACTAATTATTTTAACAAGGGCGTGAGACAAAAATAACTAGTGAAGAGTATGGAGATAAATAAGTAGTTACTACCTCGGATTACAAATAAGGAGTAAAAACCCATTACCAATAAGAAGTAAAATAATTAGTTAATTAAAACTTTTAAAATTTAACTTGTTTTTACTAACACTTAAAAATTCCGTAAATTTTATTAAGTTTTTAAGTACTTTTTAAGTTAATTGAATTGTAAAGGTTAAAAACCGCAAGTGCAAGAAGATATTATTACTTACAGGTGCTTTTATAACATATTACTGAGAAGTAGTTACTTTTGGGCTTAAAATAATGTTAATGGTAATGGGTACTCATTATAAATAATGTACTTGGTAATGATTACTTTTCACAACTCATTACCGTGTTTTTGCTGGGAAGCTTTCAAAAAGTGTCCAAAATGGCCTTTTTCGGCACTTTAACAGCGAATAATTCAAAATCCTGACGTGATAGACATATTTTGGTTGCAGATTCGGAATCAGAGCGACAAACACTACCAAAATCACTTACCAGAATCCAATACGCATTTTAATGTTGAGCTGTGAAATTTATTTTTACCTGCAGTTGAATTATAAACTCACAATCAGTGAATGAATAATGTATTCTATGCTTGCAAGACAAAGAAAAATCGAAAAAAACGAGTAGAGTATTTTAGAATTAGAAATATTGTAAAATACTGTCTTAAGCGACTAAATCAAATGATTTTTTCAGAAATTTTTTTTTTTTAGAAATTTTTTTTTTGACAATTTTTATTTTTTTTTTGCAATTTTTTTTCATACACTAAGTAACACATCGAAATATTGGTCTAGGACCCCATAAAGTCGATCTAGCCATGGCCGTCTGTCTGTTGAAATCGTGTTTTTGGCAATAATCCTGAACCGATTTAAACGCTTAGAGTACCAAAAGTTGCGTAATTCTTCTAGGCAGAACGAGTTTATTTTTTTTTAAATCGGTCAAGTATTTCAAAACTTGACACCTGTTTATACACTCAAAAAAAACTGTAAAGTTATCAAAAAAAAGCTTGTAAACCTACAAGAAAATTTGCGGATTTTGAACACACAATTTTTTTGGAAAAGTTAGCAAAAATGTTTTGCCAAAAATTAGTTAACTAATTTTTTTTTTATTTCAACTTACAAGGGAAGTCTCCCTGGTGTCACCCTCCGATCTTCATGAAATTTAGATATGTTGTTAAGAACGAAAATTAATTCGACACGTATTTTTTTTTAGCGGCCCAAACTCATTTTTAGGGGGGGTCGATTTGTGTGGGGGAAATTAACCTTTTTCAGTTTTTTACGATTTACGCCTATTTAAACCAAATTAATATAGGCATGTGTGGTATCAGATTAAAGGTATTAAAAATATCTCGTGGTGCTAACAACGGGCCAAAGAAATTAATATTTTTCGACTTATTAACAAAAATGTCCCAAAATTTTGTTATTTTACTCAATATGACGATAGTTGTGCATGTTTGGACGCGTTCTTATGCACACGTAGATAGGTTTTCCAAAGACCTTTCATTTGGTATGTAACATGACTAGGTTTCTTTGCATAACATAGGAGATAAACGAAAAAAACTGAAAAATGGGCTTATCTACCATTTTAAAAAAAAAACTACCAATTTTTAAAAATTCGATATCTTTTGAACGGGTCATCAAAAAAATCGGAAAATCTACCACGAAGGAGTTTTCGAAGGGTACTAAAAACTGTCAATAAATTGGAAAAATCTAAAAAAAAAAATATTCAAAGTTTGATATGGAATGCCCCATATATTCATGATCCCCGATCGATTTTAAGACATTCTAGCGATGTCCGTCTGTCTGTCTGTGGAAATTGTGATCACGGCCAAAATATTACACGTAGATGACTGAAACTTAACATTTATTGGAAGTTCTCCCGAGAAGTTTGGGAGGACACCTCAAAATGTTAGTACATTCAACATAACCTAAAAATACAAAATGCTTTAATTCGGCTGCTGGTTGACATATGTGAACAAAATTGAACACCAAATGGTATTTAAACAAGTACGAACATATTTTTTGACAAAAAAAAGGGAAAATTCGCGGAATATTTTTTTCAAAAGTAATTTCCTTTTAAAGAAAGTTTTTTGCAATAATCTTTTTGAAATTGTGGAGGGTATCACTACATTCGGCAAGGCCGAATTTAACTTTTTTACCTGTTTAATCTCAAATTTATTTCACCGAATTAAAATTTACATTTTCAAAAATTTCGTTCTTTCACTCACGGCATAACCAAAATTTTAAATATTAACCCCCAGTTTCTGCCTTTCGTCTGCGATGAATTTGCATGTATTTTGTTTTTGTTACAATAACAAAATACACACAAATTCGTCACGAACGAATGGCGTTCGTATTACAGAAACTGGGGGTAAAATTTAATATGCTAATATCTCAAAAAGTAAGCAAGATAGAGCAAAACGGAGCAAAATTTCGGATCAAAATCGATGGCGGCCCTAAAGGGCTAAGGGGAAAGTGCCTCTTTACATGTGTGAACCCTATGGGGTTTTAACTGTGAATCAAAAAATTCGAATTCCCGGAAATTTTAAAATGTTTATACCTCGGTAACTACCGCCGACACGACAAAAAGATGTGAAGCAATTTTGTAGGTCTTGGATCGTAGAACAAGACTGAGAGCAATCCGAGCAACAGTACACATTTGAGGACCCGATTGGGTGAACACCCAATTTGGTTCTGATCCGATGTGTCGGGCGAAGAAATATATAACCTCTAACACTAACAATAAGTCTTACAAAAGAAGTAGATTTAAAAAATAATATTTTTTGTCAATTATGTTTGTCTTTACCAATTTTTTCAAAAGATTTATTCTTACATTTTTGTCAAAGCAAACTCTTTAAATTACACTAATTTGAAGAAAAAAAATGACAATTTTTCAAAATGATAAAAAATAAAAACAAAAACATTTTGCGTGTTGAAATCCAATTACAAACATTACAGCTTGTTCTACAAATCGAAATCATCACATGTCATCAATCTTTAAAACAAGCATAAATCGTAAAATTATCCTGATGGTGTGGCTTAATCGCCTGGTATTATTAACTCTCTTCTGCTTTAGAAAATGCATTTTTTTTTGTGTTTTTCATCTTTCGTTTTCTGTGGCAAGCAGGGCCACAAATGAAATACACAAGAGTGTAAAACAAGACACTATCGAATACTACATGCAACAAACAGGAGATACTTACAACCAAATGTACATACTTAAAAGTACATCGAAAACTCGATAGACAAGGATACATATTTTTAAAATCATTTAAGTACACACAAAAAATTATTGGCTAAAAATTTTCAATTAAATATATTAATCAACAAAATTTAAATGAGGCAATCAATGTTTTAATTAAAATTGTTGTTATTTTCTTTATTGTAGAATTTTAAACATACCATAGTTTTTTCGCTTTAATTTATTTGAATACATTAATTCAAAAATATACAAAATAATCGGATTTTACTTTTTTATTATTGGCAACATATTGAAAAGCAAAAATGATTTTTTTTTCATAATTTTCTCATAAGCTTACAATTTATTCGTTAAATCAATCATTATTTTAATTGACTATTTATAAATAAAAAAATGATCAAATTTGTGATCAAAATCGAAAAAAAAACATTTGATTGAAAAAATATTCAATTAATCACCTACAATTTGATGATTGGTATAACAATTTTCTTGATTGGAGGAATTTCAATCAAAAAATTTATTGAATCCGCGTTTTTGTTAATTGAAATTCGTTTCAAATTCTTTTATACTTGTGTACTTTTGATATTATTTAAATGAGATTGGAATTTGTCTTTTCAGATTTTCAAATTGTTTTACCTTTTTTTTTCTTCTTGTACAAATCTATTGCGTTAATCGTGGTCAAAGTGTATAAGCCAAGTTTAAACGATGTAATTCACAACTTATGTGAGTGAGTTCATGCGGCGTAATTGATTTTGCCGCAGCAACACTAACAACAACAAAAAGTTGACTAGCCGCATTTAGATTCAAATTACAACTGCGACGCATTTAAAGACGTTTAGAGAGACTTTTAAGATTTTAACTTTTTTTTTTAGTTTTTAGTTGTAGTTTGGCGGTATCAAATTAGTTGTGAATTACGGCCTGACATTTAGATGAAGTACCAACAATTACCCTGAAATAAGCAGATGTAGAAGAATATAAAAAAATCAAAAGCTTAGCGTTTGCTAAGTTTTTTTTATTTTTTTTTTTGTTCGGCATCTCCAAATCGACTTGCATAATTTCAATTCCATTCATAAACAAAACGTTAATTTTTTTTTATACCCTCCACTTAGTGATAGAGGTTATATATAAGTTTGTCATTCCGCTTGTAACTCATCGAAATATCGATCTGGAACCCCATAAAGTATATATATTCATGATGCCCGATCGATTTTAAGACATTCTAGCGATGTCCGTCTGTCCGTCTGCCTGTCTGTGGATAATGCTGTCACGGACAAAATATTCCACAGAGATGACTGAAACTTAACATATTTATGGGAAGTTCTCCCGAGAAGTTTGGTATTGCATTTGAGCGATATCGGTTCAGCGGTTCAAAATGTAAGCACACCTCAACAATTTCAGTACATTCAACATAACCTAAAAATACAAAATGCTTTAATTCGGCTTCTGGTTGACATATGTAAACATAATTGAACACTAAATGGTATTTAAACAAGTACGAACATATTTTTTGACAATAAAAGAAAAAAATCGCGGATTTTTTTTTGACCAAAATTTTTTTTTCGCGGAAATTTTTTTTCCAAAAAAAGATTTTTTTTTCAAAAGTAATTTCCTTTTAAATAAAGTCTTTTGCAATAATCTTTTTGAAATTGTGGAGGGTATCACTACATTCGGCAAGGCCGAATTTAACTGTTTTACTTGTTGTACTATACAGTCAGTCTAAGATTTAATCTGACATCATTGGTGCACAGTGGTGAACTCCCTCTCTGTCTCAGGTGAGAGTTTTTCTATAAGAAAAATGTCTAAGAACCTGATACTTTGTCTTCTTCTATAGCAAAAATGTCTCAGAATCTGAGAATTTTTCTATAGAAAAAATGTCTCAGAATCTGAGAATTTTTCTATAGAAAAAATGTCTCAGAATCTGAGAATTTTTCTATAGAAAAAATGTCTCAGAATCTGAGAATTTTTCTATAGAAAAAATGTCTCAGAATCTGAGAATTTTTCTATAGAAAAAATGTCTCAGAATCTGAGAATTTTTCTATAGAAAAAATGTCTCAGAATCTGAGAATTTTTCTATAGAAAAAATGTCTCAGAATCTGAGAATTTTTCTATAGAAAAAATGTCTCAGAATCTGAGAATTTTTCTATAGAAAAAATGTCTCAGAATCTGAGAATTTTTCTATAGAAAAAATGTCTCAGAATCTGAGAATTTTTCTATAGAAAAAATGTCTCAGAATCTGAGAATTTTTCTATAGAAAAAATGTCTCAGAATCTGAGAATTTTTCTATAGAAAAAAATGTCTCAGAATCTGAGAATTTTTCTATAAAAAAAATCTCTCAGAATCTGAGAATTTTTTAATGAAAAAAATTTTCAGAATCTGAGAATTTTTCTATAAGAAAAATGTCTCAGAATCTGAGAATTTTTCAGAATCTGAGAATTTTTCTATAAAAAAAATGTCTTAAAATCTGAGAATTTTTCTATAGGAAAAATGTCTCAGAATCTGAGAATTTTTCTGTAGAAAAAATGTCTCAGAATCTGAGAATTTTTCTATAAGAAAAATGTCTCAGAATCTGAGACTTTTTCTATAAAAAAAAAGTTCTCAGAATCTGAGACTTTTTCTATAGAAAAAATATCTCAGAATCTGAGACTTTTTCTATAGAAAAAATGTCTCAGAATCTGAGAAAAAATGTCTCAGAATCTGAGACTTTTTCTATAGAAAAAATGTCTCAGAATCTGAGACTTTTTCTATAGAAAAAATGTCTCAGAATCTGAGACTTTTTCTATAAGAAAAATGTCTCAGAATCTGAGACTTTTTCTATAGAAAAAATGTCTCAGAATCTGAGACTTTTTCTATAAGAAAAATGTCTCAGAATCTGAGACTTTTTCTATAAGAAAAATGTCTCAGAATCTGAGACTTTTTCTATAAGAAAAATGTCTCAGAATCTGAGACTTTTTCTATAAGAAAAATGTCTCAGAATCTGAGACTTTTTCTATAAGAAAAATGTCTCAGAATCTGAGACTTTTTCTATAAGAAAAATGTCTCAGAATCTGAGACTTTTTCTATAAGAAAAATGTCTCAGAATCTGAGACTTTTTCTATAAGAAAAATGTCTCAGAATCTGAGACTTTTTCTATAAGAAAAATGTCTCAGAATCTGAGACTTTTTCTATAAGAAAAATGTCTCAGAATCTGAGACTTTTTCTATAAGAAAAATGTCTCAGAATCTGAGACTTTTTCTATAAGAAAAATGTCTCAGAATCTGAGACTTTTTCTATAAGAAAAATGTCTCAGAATCTGAGACTTTTTCTATAGAAAAAATATCTCAGAATCTGAGACTTTTTCTATAGAAAAAATGTCTCAGAATCTGAGACTTTTTCTATAGAAAAAATATCTCAGAATCTGAGACTTTTCTATAGAAAAAATGTCTCAGAATCTGAGACTTTTTCTATAGAAAAAATGTCTCAGAATCTGAGACTTTTTCTATAGAAAAAATGTCTGAGACTTTTTCTATAGAAAAAATGTCTCAGAATCTGAGACTTTTTCTATAGAAAAAATGTCTCAGAATCTGAGACTTTTTCTATAGAAAAAATGTCTCAGAATCTGAGACTTTTTCTATAGAAAAAATGTCTCAGAATCTGAGACTTTTTCTATAGAAAAAATGTCTCAGAATCTGAGACTTTTTCTATAGAAAAAATGTCTCAGAATCTGAGACTTTTTCTATAGAAAAAATGTCTCAGAATCTGAGACTTTTTCTATAGAAAAAATGTCTCAGAATCTGAGACTTTTCTATAGAAAAAACGTCTCAGAATCTGAGACTTTTCTATAGAAAAAACGTCTCAGAATCTGAGACTTTTCTATAGAAAAAACGTCTCAGAATCTGAGATTTTTTCTATAAGAAAAATGTCTCAGGATGTGAGAATTTTTCTATAGAAAAAAATTCTCTGAAACTGAGAATTTTTCTACAGGAAAAATGTCTCAGAATCTAAAAACTTCTATAGAAAAAATGTCTCGGAATCTGAGAATTTTTTCATAGATTAAATGTCTCAGAATCTGAAAACTTCTATATGAAAAATGTCTCAGAATCTGAAAATTTTTCTTTAAGAAAAATGTCTCAGAATCTCAGAATTTTTCTATAGGAAAAATATCTCAAAATCAGAGCTTTTCTATTGAAAAAATGTCTCAGAATCTGAGAATTTTTCTATAGGAAAAATGTCTCAGAATCTGAGATTTTTTCTATAGGAAAAATTTCTCAGAATCTGACTTTTTCTATAGGAAAAATGTCTCAGAATCTAAGAATTTTTCTATAGGAAAAATGTCTCAGAATCTGATAAGTTTTCTATAAGAAAAATGTCTCAGAATCTAAGAACTTTTCTATAAGAAAAATGCCTCAGAATCTGAGACTTTTTCTATAAGAGAAATGTCTCAGAATCTGAGAATTTTTCTATAATCTGAGACTTTTTCTATAAGAAAAATGTCTCAGAATCTGAGAATTTTTTACAGGAAAAATGTCTCAGAATCTGAGAATTTTTTTACAAGAAAAATGTCTCAGAATCTGAGACTTTTTCTATAAGAAAAATGTTTCAGAATCTGATTCTTTTTTTACAGGAAAAATGTCTTAGATTTTGAAAATTTTTCTTTAAAAAAAATGTCTCAGAATCTAAGTCTTTTTCTATAGAAAAATTCTCCTAATTTAACCCACTGTCTTTAACTAAAGTATTTGAGTAGTTTGTTAGAGTAGTTTGTTGATGCGGTTTGGCTATTTGCATTTGTAAACTCAAATTGTTCTTAAGGAAGTGTCGAGTTGTAAGTTGGAGATTATAGTTTAAAATTGAATGACTCAATTAGTTCTCACGCTAGTTGTCTTTATGGGTTTTTTTCTGTGTCTCCATAACTAGTTGTTGGGTTTTCTTTTAGATCCTCTTCCTAGTTTGAATGTTGAATGTTAGAAAGAAAGCCGGCATTGCATGTGTTATAAGCAATTTTAATTTTCTCGTTAATAGATAATTGGTACTGAAAAAATCTAAATTGACCAAAATGAATTGTGGCAATATCATTCAACACACATTAGATTTTTTTAGATTGCAAAGAAGAATTAGTGTCAGATTTTAGGAGTATGTAAGTAGTTACAAATAAATAATTGATTCATGTCCTGAAATAAGGAAAATTTCAAATTTCTTTAGGGCATACTCCTAGAACGATGCTTATTAAAGAGCTGAATAAGAAGAAAAAAATTAAAAAAATGTTTGAGGTCATCTTCAGGGTCGCTTAACGAAAATTTTTGACATCAATTTTAATAAAAAAAAAATATTTTTTTGACAAAATGCACTGTGGATGCAAACGTTATGGACTGGTTGCGCCCTGAAGATGACCTCCAATTTTTTTTTACTTTTTGTCCCGTAATCAGCTCTTCAATAAGCATCGTTTTAAATTTTGTTAATTTCGGGACACGCTAATGTATATTTTTAATTATGTTAAATAAAGCTTAATTTTATCTAAATGAGTAAAAAACTAATTTCAAAAAAAATTTTAAGGGAACTGAAAATCGGGTACAATTTCAATGGGGGACTAAGTCCAAAAATGGTTAAATTAAAATCAGAGTTAATGAGTTTACAAAAGTTCATGGGAGTATTTTGCCACCGGCAGTATTTCAGATTTGTCGGGGAGTCAAAGTTTCATTAAATTTATGAATTTCTTCATTGTAATAATGAAAAAATACTAAATCCATTTCATTAATATCGTGAATCAATTTTGTCTTCTTTCAGTGCAGTACATATGTAACTACATCAATGATATTTAGTTTCAAGTCAAATATCATAGTTAACATTAAACTGTGTTTATATTGTGAGAACATTTCATATTTTTTGGATTAATTTTTTTTTTTTGGCTAAAACCTACATTCAATTTCCTATGAAAATGTAGAACACAATGCTTGAGAAGAAACAATGAAATCGAAAAAAAAAACAGAAAAAAATTGGAAAATAAAATAAAATCTGGGGGACCTTGTTTGTTTTTGTAATGATGACGACTTTAATACAAATCTAAAATCAATAACTAAAAAAAAACAGTGGAACAACCATGAAGGACAAGTCCACTAGGAACAACAATTGGACGTTGAGACAATTTCTTAAAAACAAAAACTAAAAATGGTTTTTATGGTAAAAACTAACATTGAATATATGTATTTAGTTGATTTTTTTTAAACTCATACAAGATGTACAGTATGAAATGTAATCATTAGAAATTTAAGAAAATTTTTACAAAATTTAGCACTCGTGGAAGGACCGGCTCCAACGTTCCGATAGCCGATAGAGGCTCCAAAAGGTCTCAAGTAGACAGTGGTTGGTACAGCTTTTGAGTTTGGTAGATTTTGCAAAACCCACTGCAGCCGATTTTTCAATCAAAAAATCGGAGCCCTTCTTAAAAGGAGATTTGTTTTTCATGATCATATTTTCATTTAGATAATTTTTTTTTAATTGTTTTAAAAGACAATTTTACATTTTCTATGCAGATGAAAGTCTCAGATTCTAACACATTTGTTGTATGGAAAAATCTACATCTGAGAACTTTTAATAGAAGAAATTCTTCCTACATCGAAGATTCTGAGGCATTTTTAGTAAAGTAATGTTTTTTCTATAGGAAAAATACCTCAGAATCTGAGTTTTTTCTTAACCAAAAATGTCGCAGAATCAGAGACTTTTTGCCTATAGACACATTTACGAATTCTAAGACCACTTTCCACAGAAAAAGTCTCAGATTCTTGAAACTTTTACTATAGAAAAAGTCTCATAATCTAAAGCATTTCTTGAATATTTTTCCTATAAAAGAGGTCTCAGTTGCTTAGATTTGTTTCGAATAGAAAAAGTTTTAGATTCTGAGAACTTTATTCAATACAAAAAGTCTCAGATTCGAAGACCTTTGTTTATAGAAGACTTTTTTCCGTCTAAGACTCGAAGAATTTTTTCCTATCAAAAAAGTCTCAGATTCTGAAACCTTTTATAATAAGTTTGAACTTCTGAGAATTTTTTTCAACAGAAAGTCTCAGATTTTGAGAACATTTCCTTTCGAAAAAGTTTTAGAGTCTGAGAATTTTTTGTATAAAATAAGTCTGACATTCAGGGGACCTGAGATCCTCTCGTATCGTATAAAAAAAGTTTTAGATTATTAGGCCTATCGAAAAAGTCTCAGATTCTGCGAACTTTTTACTGTAAACAAGTCTCAAATTATTTTTTTCTACAGAAAAATTTTCAGATTCGGATTATAATCGAAAAAGTCTCAGATTGTGAGACATTTTTCCTAGAGAAAAAGTCTTAAATTCTGAGACATTTTTTTCTATAGAAAAAGTCTCAGATTCTGAAACATTTTCCTAAAGAAAAAAGTCTCATATTATGAGAAATTTTTCCTATGGAAAAAACAGTAAGAAAAGCTGAAAAGGTTTGACAATGGACGTGCAAACGTAGAAGGGCAATGACATGCCATCTGGCCTCGGTGACTTGTTTACGTTAAAATTCAAAAGTACCCCTTTTGACTACTCGGACCCGAAAGAAAATCGAAGGCATACTAGAGGACACTCTTTCGAGAACGGGCAGATATTGAACGCTTTCCGGCAAGAAAGAATTTCTTGCAAAGAGTTCAGCGAAGAGGTTGACCTTATCAACCGGGTCGGTGAATGATTGGTCATCCTTTAAAAGAGTTGGAATAGAAGAACTAGCATTATTCTTTACCCTTTAACGAACGACCAAAATGTATTACTGCCCCGAGGAGCAGAAAGAAGTTTCGCACGTAGACGCAGTTCGTATAGACTTTCTCGTCTAAGTACTTTGGCACACTCGGTTCTCGCCTTTTTGTGATGCAAATCAGTAACGACGTTCTTATTGGAACGCCAATTACTGAACGCTTCCTCTCTGGATTTGACTGAATTTTTGCAATTTAAATTTTCTAATAACTTGACCTTTTACTGTTTATTATAATGTATGTTGTTATTTGAAGCATTATTACAATACATACTTTATATTTTCCATATCTGCCAACCATCGTTTTTTTGGCTGTATGTTCGTTGCTCCATAGACTGTTCTTGAGTATATGAATTTCAATTCGTAGTATGTATTAAAAAGGAGCATGATTGTTTATTTTGTGGCATTTGTAGGGCATAATAACCATTTTATGAACATAATACATTTGTCTGTCTGTCTGTTCATACTACGACAATTATCTCCATTTGTTGTTGAACAACAGTATGAAAGGTAGAGGAGTTCAAAGAAACTTAGGGGCCTTAAAATAACAAATTTGGAAAAATTCTATAGTTAATAGAAACTTTTAAAATATAGAAATAAAATATTTCGAGGCCTCGAGCTCAAATATTTTATATTCTAAATTTAAACATAAAAAGTTCGAATAAAATAATAAATTAAATTTATTTTTAAAATATTTTTTGGGGACCTCCTTATTATTCTTAAACTATCTTTTAAAAAAAAACTATGATTGAAGATTGAAGACCTAACAAATATCTGAGACTGCACCTAAAACTATACATTGAAATTAATGATGCTCCTTGAACTTTTCTTTAAAAAATAAGATCAAATTCGTAAATTCTTTTTTTAGCTGTGATTTCAGTTATTGGCCCCGGTTTGGGCGCCATTTGCTTGAATGTCCCCGTAAGGTAATTTCTTTTAACTTTTATTATGTTTTTTAGTGTTTTTATCGGCGTATGCTATTTCTGTTTGTTATTAAGGGTTTGTGATTGAAGAAGAAAACATTGTATTTCTAAAGATTATTCTTAATGTGGATTTATTCCAGACCATGGTTTCTGTAGCCACTAGACATGAGCGTGAATCCATCCATATGGCCTTTCAAGCCATTTGTTTTTTTTTAACTACTTCACTGCGGTTACTTTTTGCAAGCAAATTGAATGATTATTGTTGTTGATATCCATTTTACAATATACTCACAACAAAACAAATACAAATGCTTGTGAGTAAAGAGTTAAAGAGATAAAAAATACTCACGGAAAAACCACCCAAATATAGAGTAATGCATTCATGTGTTTTGAAAGTTAATATTGTGTTGAATGACATGAATTATCTGAATGATTCAAATGATTTTGCAAACAAATAAATACAAATCAGACAAATTTTAAAACACATTAAAAAAAAAAAAGCTGAAATATAAGGGAAAAAAACTAAAGCAATGCAGAATATTACAAAAATCGAAAATTGTGAAAAAAAAAAAAATAAAAAATTATAAGCATAAGTAAAGTGTTGTTGTATTTTTTTTGTCTCTTGGTTAAATACAATTCATATAAATTTCACGGCATTTAATTTGTAAAAACAACAACAAGAAAATATTCTTGTTATTAGTTTGCAAACTATTAATAAGTATGCATTGCTAACGGGAAATTTAACTAACTACAGACGACGCAACATTATGTACAATATGCTATTATATTGATGGTGTGTGGGTAAGATTGACCATTGTACAATCGTCAATATTGCGTCGTCTGTAGGTACCGTAAGAGGCAGTGGTCATTGTTCATCACAATATGCATATGGGGCATTCCAATTTAAATCGGACACTTTGAATATATTTTTTTTTTTAGATTTTCCCAATTTGTTTACAGTTTTTAGTAAATTTTCAGATTTTTTTGATGACCCGTTCAAAAGATATCGAATTTTTAAAAATTGGTAGTTTGTTCCTTTACTCAAACTTCTTTTACTCATAACTTCTTCAATAATGGTCCAAATTTAAATTTTTTTTTTTCAAAATGTTTGTTTTGTTACATACATAAATGTTTTCGAAGGGTGCTAAAAACTGTAAACAAATTGGGAAAATCTAAAAATAAACAAGTGAGAGTGTTAAATTCGGCTGTGCCGAATCTATTATACCCACTAACATGTAAAAAATTAAAACAAAAATTTTGACAGTGGTGTTGTTTTAAGGGGGGCAAGGTAGGGGGAGGGATCGGTGAGCTGTGGTGACTCCTTGGCCCTCAAGGTATATGTTTAGAAGTTCATTTTTGTCTGCTTTGTCCACTTAAGTACTATAGTTTTATAATTATTTCAATTATTTTTTATCCACGCCCTTAAAAGAGGGGCGCGGCAAAAGAAAGCGACATTTTTTAATCCCCTGGGTGCAAGCGCTGGACTATAAACTTCTACGAACATAAAAATGTCTCGTTTGGTTCACAAAAATACAAAAAATCTTAAAAAAAGTTAAAATTTTTAAGAGGTTGATTTAGTTCTTCAAGGGGGAACTTTTTTCCCCCTGTTCCGATTTGGCCTATTTCCGAATTTAACCTGCCTAGGACCATAAGACATATTTCTGCCAAACTTAAGGGGTCTAGCTCATTTATTTTGGGACTGCATCGTGTAAACTACAGACGGACGGACGGAAGGAGACGGATGGACATCGCTAGAATGTCTTAGAATTGATCACTGATCAATAATATATGGGGCATTCCAGGCCAAATCACTCACTTTTAGACCCGACCCCTGTCGATTTATTTTATTTTTGGATATGTTTTAGTACTTATTAAATGCAACTTGGACATCAAATTTCAGCCTTTTTTTCAAGATGGTGTTGAGTAATCAATTTTTCAAAATGACGATTTTTTCAAAAAAATTAAAATTTTTAATTAACTGCAGTTAAAAATATAGATATGTATCTTAAAAAAAGTTGGACAACGTTTTGTTGGTATTTAAATGTAGATTTAGACAAAAATATTAAAAAAATTATTCGAAGTAACTATCACTTATTTTTTAACGTTTAAAAATTAAAATCGACTTTTTGAAAAAGTCCGAAACCTTCGATTTTTTTTTTTAAAACGTCCAAAAGTTCTACTCTAAATAACGCAACTTTTAAGCCATAATTCGATATGTGGTCGCAATTTGTTCTATTGTTTTTTAAATTTTGAAAATTGCACCTTTTATTTTTGAACTCTGATTTATTTTATATGGTCCTAAAAAAAAATTAAATCGGTAGATACTGACCCTAACTTACCCTAGATATATTAATTTCGAGGTAAAAATACGCCTCACAAAAATTAAGAACGATCGGACATGGGTAAGGCGTTCCGCAGGGGCCTTGAAGTTTAGAAAACGGATTACAAGGAAAAATACGATTTTTTTCTGTTTTTTCACTTTTTTTGGTATTTTAAGTTAATACGGATCCGATTTTTGAAATTTATTGAAATTTTCCACTGAAATAACATTTTTTATTCTTCAAATTCAACTGTATTACACTGTATGACACGATTTTGCACCCATGATCGGGACCAAAAAAATCTGAAAGAAGAGGTAAAAAAAAGATACCCGTGTCTCCCAGTTTTTCTAGATCAATTCGTTTTCGCGTTTTATTAGCAAATCAATATTTTGTATATATATGAGTTTTTATTACTTGGGGAAGTAGGGATTACGCGCGAAACAATTAATCGCGATAGCTTAAATTAAGCTGAAATACTTGCAAATAGTACCAGATAAAATGTGCGAAACATGGGGAAAATCGATCTACGGGTTTAAAAGTTATGAAGAAATTTCGCAAATTTGGACGTTTTTTCACATTTTTTTTATATCCTCTTTTAAATGATAGAGGTTTAAAAGACAATTTGGATGCTCCTAAAGTTTGGCATATATATTTGATATTTCCCTGGTCTGGTTGGTATAGAATTTCGAGAAAATCGATCCAGATTTCATCTTGAATTCACTCTTTCAAAAAAACTTTTAATGCTCTTTAAAAAATATTGCCCCAAAATTACAAAGCAATTTTATCGCTCGAAAAAAAATTACACTCAAAAAAAATTTACACAAAAATTTTTGGCCATCCAAATTGTCTATGATGGCAACAAAAATAAGATGTGTGAATTGCAAAAAGATGTTTCCCAGAGTTGCCACAGTTTTCTTTATAATTGCCACGAACAAACAACCAGAAAAGTTAAAAACGACTTGGCCGAACTCATGAATACCCTCCCCCTTTTAAGTAATTTTTCTAACGTGAAAACAAAATTGTTAATAATTTTGACTCAACATTTCTTATTTGGATTAAAAAACTCTTTTTATAGTTTTTGTAAAAACAATTTTGAGTGCAATATTTTTTTTTAGTGTAAATTTTTTTTGAGTGTAATATTTTTTTTTTAGTGTAAATTTTTTTTTGAGTGTAAATTTTTTTTAAGTTTATATTTTTTTTTCGATTGTAAACATTTTTTTAGCGATAAAATTACTTTGTAAAATATATTTGTGGCATACCAATATTTAAAAAAAACCTTTAGGGTTTTTTGAAATAACAAATACCCAGCAAAAATTGGCATTACTAGTAATGGGTTTTGTAATCCGAAACAGATGTTAATAAGTAGTTACTTATTGAATGAAACACTAATTATTTTAATAAGGGCGTGAGACAAAAATAACTAGTGAAGAGTATGGAGTTAAATAAAAAAAATGCGAAAACAGAAAAAAAATTCATATTTTTCGTTGTAATCCGTTTTTTATACTTCAAGGACCATGCTAAACGCCTTACCCATTTCCAATCGTCCTACATTTTTGTAAGACGTATTTTTACTTCGAAATGAATACATATATTTAGGGTAAGTTAGGGCCAATATCTACCAATTTATTTTTTTTGGAGCACCATATAAAATAAATCAGAGCCAAAAAATTTAAGGTTCAATATTAAAAATTTAAAAACAAATAGAAATAATTGTGATCACATCTCGAATTATGGCTTAAAAGTTGCGTAATTTAGAGTAGAATTTTTATAGATTTTTACAAAAAAATCGAAGGTTTCGGACTTTTTCAAAAAGTCGATTTTAATTTTTAAACGTCAAAAAATAAGTGATAATTACTTCGAATAATTTTTTGATATTTTTTTTCTAAAACTACATTTTAATACTAACAAAACGTTGTCAACTTTTTTTAAAATATCTATACTTTTTAATGGTCAAAATTAATTAAAAATTTAATTTTTTTGAGAAAATCGCCATTTTGAAAAATTGATTACTCAACACCATCTTGAAATAATAGGCTGAAAATTGGTGTCCAAGTTGCATTTAATAAGTACTAAAACATATCCAAAAATAAAATAATTCGAAAGGGGTAGGGTCTAAAAGTGAGTGATTTGGCCTGGAATGCCCCATATATACTTTATGGGGTCCCCGACCGATATTTCGATGCGTTACACACGGAATGACAAAGTGTGTATACCCCCGTACTGTAGTTGGAGGGTAAAAAAATATTCAAAGTGTCCGATTTGAATTGGAATGCCCCATAAGCATATTGTGATGAACAATGACCACTGCCTCTTACGGTACCTACAGACGACGCAATATTGACGATTGTACAATGGTCAATCTTACCCACACACCATCAATATAATAGCATATTGTACATAATGTTGCGTCGTCTGTAGTCAGTTAAATTTCCCGTTAGCAATGCATACTTATGCCTTTATGATACTTGCTTGTTTCAAGTTACTTGTTGCTGCATTTATTAGGGTTTTTCTATGGGAATTTCGATAAATTCAAAATTTTTGGTTAAAGTTATCGAAATTTTTATAGAAAAACCCTAATAAATGCAGCAACAAGTAACTTGAAACAAGCAAGTATCATACGCACTTTATTAATAGTTTGCAAACTAATAACAAGAATGTTTTCTTGTTGTTGTTTTTACAAATCAAATGCCGTGAAATTTATATGAATTGTATTTAACCAAGAGACAAAAAAAATACAACAACACTTTACTTATGCTTATAATTTTTTATTTTTTTTTTTTTCACAATTTTCGATTTTTGTAATATTCTGCATTGCTTTAGTTTTTTTCCCTTATATTTCAGTTTTTTTTTTTTTTTAATGTGTTTTAAAATTTGTCTGATTTGTATTTATTTGTTTGCAAAATCATTTGAATCATTCAGATAATTCATGTCATTCAACACAATATTAACTTTCAAAACACATGAATGCATTACTCTATATTTGGGTGGTTTTTCCGTGAGTATTTTTTATCTCTTTAACTCTTTACTCACAAGCATTTGCTAAACAAATAGAGTAATTATCTGTTTTGTTATTAAAAATCATTTGCTCTACTCACACAAAAACTCATTCAACAGTAAAATAAAAGTACACAACTCATATAACTCATGAATGCAAGGAAATCAAATGTATTTGATCTCACGTTTAGTAGCCACCTCTACGTCTTCAGTGGAGAAAATTATATTGGATTTATATTGTTTGATTTTTGTAAGACTGTTTTTTCTATATGTTTTTTCATCAACAGAATTGACTCTGATTCGAATCGAACCCACGTTCATGAAATTTTCCATCAGTTTGCAAAGCTAGCACTTAACCATCTATGCTATCGCCCTGCTTGACAAACTAACAGCAAAAGTTGGTTCGTATTTCATTACAGATGTTATGTGTCTGACGTCAATTAATTTTATTGTTTAAATTATTTTAAACAGTTTTTTTAAAAGACTTAAACGTCCAAAATAAAATAAAATATTTCGTAAGGAAACATTTTAAAAATGGGGATTTTAATCCTGATCCTTCTATTATCCGGTATTTAATTAATAAAAGGAATGTCCCTTGAACTTCATATTTCAAAATGTACTTCAGAAGATTCAGAAGATTTGTAATTTTTTAGGGGGTGCATCCTGCTTTGCGATTTTGAATCAGGCCCATGCTTGGGCGCCACATTTTTTTTTTTGAAATTCTTAACGATTCAGTGTAGAGTAAGTAAACTCTGGACGGATTGAACTAAAATAGTCACGGCTGATGCATATTCGAGGTTAAGTTTAAAAGTTAAACCTCATCGTCTGCACGAAGGCAGTAACAGGACCCTTTAATCATTCAAACACTTAAGAATATTATCTTTGTCTTTTTTGAAATCGTATGAACCGTGTGAACTCACTAAAATCTATAGAGGGCCCTTAGAAAATTCCCTAAAAATTACTGTCCTTAACGGCACTCTTCATTATAGTTACATAAGTTTTGAGTACATTTATTTGAACTAAATTTTGGATTATGTGAAAACGGCAAAAAAAAATATTGTCAACCAAAGTAGAATTCAGATGATTTTTATTTTGTTTTAAAATGTATTAATGTTATTACAACTTTTTAGGTAGACAATACACAAAAAAAAAACTTACATTTAGTAGAAGAACAGATAAAAAAAACTCCTGTAACCAATACTAGTTTCGAGTAAAGAGGCTCCTTCCTATTCATAACCACAAAAAAAAAAATACGAAAAAAAACTCATGTTTGTAACACAATTGTATATGCAGCGTTTTGATTTCATATTTGCTCTGATTTATTTGGCGTCAATTGTTAACCATTACATTGGAGGATGTCATCTTTCCATTGTTTTTTTTTTCTGTATTTGTTATTTTGGCGATGTGGAATCAGACTTCAGACAAAATGTAGTTTTGCAGACTTTTGTCGTACTTGCAGCAGACAATGTTTTTTTCATACTTTTACGTACTTACTGCTAAGTACTGAACGGTTCACTCGAATTGTAATGTGGTTGCAGAGGAGAACAGCAGAGCACATTAATAGGCATCATCATTATTAACCATTTCCATTGCACAAATCGTGCACAAATTCCCACGGACTATAAAAAAATATATTGTGCATATAAGTATATGCAACTATAGCCACAAATATAAAATATCATTGTTTTTTTGTGGTTTAGGCGCTTAAAAGGCAAATAAGGTATGGAAAAAGGACTTTTGGGTTGGTTTTTTTGTTTCTAAATACTTTTCGAGTTTTTGTAAAAGTTTTAACAAAGATAGGAAACTATCTAGTACACTGTTTTCAATTTAATTTAAATAACATTTTTTTTTTAAAAATTATCAAAAATGAATTTGAAATGCTAAAGACTAACGAAATTTGGAATCAAACACACACTTTAAACATTTTGTACATAGAGGTTTAAAATCGGTTAGATTAGACTCTAAGTTATGCTGTAATATCACGTGACTAAAATGTATTCCTTTTATTCCTGTTGAACAAACTGGAGATTCTTGTACAGCTGTTGAAGCATTGTATTCAATATTTGAGAGATTGGAGAAATCATGTCACTGCATTAATACCAGTAACTTTGAAAGTGCTCGATACTTCTTATCTTTTCTGCGACCATACCAATTTGGTCGTTTATCAAGTCTTCGTCATTAAACAATTACCAGCTAATACGGCTGTGGGTTGTCAGATACCTACAAATATATTCCAGTTCTAGAATGAGCCAAATGACAAACAACTTTCGCCAGTTAAGTGCAGTTGAAGCTTTCCAAACAAACTGATACCAGGGATCTGACCGCGGCTTGACCATTGGTGTGCCAATAAGGAAAGACTGGGTTTTAGACTATGTCATATACAGAACTGAGATGTCAGGGTTCACGAAAGTCTTGAAGAGACTACTGACACTTATATTTTATTCGGATTGTCGGCTAAAAGCAAGAATATTTGGACACATCAAACTTCTCGTAGAATATCTTAGATCCTATTAGCACTACACCATCCAAAATTATTCTCGATTTTGCAAGGGGACAACCAACATACTTATAGAAGTGCTCACTGTTTAAAAGAAAACAATTGGAGAATTATGTTTTTGGATGAGAAGAAGTCAGCAGTGCAACATATTCCATGTGAATGCCAACAAATGGCGCCTTAATATCTAGGACAAATATTCTTAGGTAATTTGAGCTGCGTAGTAGATGTTCCATTTCACTTGGTAATGTAGAAGAATCCGAATTCTTTAGGGCATGGTCATAGCGGGTAGGTTTCGACCTTTGTTCTTCACTGTCTTCTTATTTCCCTTTTTCCAAACTACGAAATTAATAAACTTTGGCATTACGGAAACTAGAACAGAAAACCAACTACATCTCACCGCGGACGAACTTTAAAAAAACCTTCAAATTCCAAGCACCGACTATGAAAATCTATGCAGCAAACTCTGTTATGCCGTATAATGCAATCTCAATTTTTACGGACGAACAAAAGAAGAAGATAGGTACGGGTTCGGGAGTAAAACTTCCCGACAAGTGTAGTGTGTTACAGGCAGAAGTACTTGCAATTGATAAGGCCACGCAGATAATAATGGCAATGGACCTACAGCCTTTTGCCACAAAATTGTTCTGGGATATTCTTGCTGCTCTGAAGGCTGTGGAATCTAACACAGTGAAACCGTGATGTGTTAGAAGTTGTATATAATCCCTTCGCCAACTAAGACAACGAGCAGTCAAGCTAAGCTGGATGTCTGGGCATAGTGGGATTGCTAGGAACGAGTTGGCTGATGAATGTGAAATGAATGGCTCTGAGTCGGTGGGGAAACGGGTAGAAATCTCGGATTCTCTAGTAGAGAATGAACAGAATGAAAAAAATATAGCTAGAATTGAGATGAATATTGTTGACTACGATGGATATTTCTGACTACGTATAGGATATAGAGGGCCCTATGTTACTGCCAAATCCTAAGAGAACGAAAAGTCTTCTTAAATTTGGAAATCGGATGGTAAGCCTATTGGTGGGAATATTGACAGGGCATTGCATAATTGGCGTGCGTATTGGAATCTCTGACAGATTAATTTAGGACTTGGGGTGAAGTGAAGATGGAGGAGGAAAAAGTGAAGCACTCTTTGTGTGAATATTCGGCACTAACGGAACATCGCCTTAAGCATTTTCGGTGAAGATTTTACGATGAAGTTAACCTTTTTAGCATAGGGGAAATGGGGAATGGTATCAATGAAATGGGAAATGCTAAATTCGCCAAATTGGCGGATGTCCATCAATCTATTGGTGGAAGTACTGAAAGGGCATTGCATAATTGGCCGTGCGTATGGCAATCTCTGACAGAAATTATTTCAGGAGTTGTGGTGAAGTAAAGAAGGAGGAATAAGTGAAGCACTTGTTGTGGGAATGTTGTGTGAAGTTTTTACGATGACCTGGACTGCCGTTATGATTTCTAGTTGACTTCTTCAGGGGAATATCTCGGTTTAAGAACTTAACCTTTTAAGCATAGGGGAAGTAGGGAATCACAGTGGACCCTATGGCCTACTAGTGAACTTGCAAATAGGCGGATTCCCGTCCATTCTAACAAAATTTTCATAGTTGTGGTGACAGTTGCAGTTCCATCATTGAGTTGTGTTTTTTATGCTGAATAGCAAAGAGCACTTTGCAAAAAAGTTTGAGTTATTCGGTTTTTAGCAAAGCATCCCACTCAGCGAGGACCCCATGCAACATGATTTGGAGAGCCGCCGCCTTATAAAATATATATTTCTTAAGAATTATAGTCATTCAAGACTGATCACTTCACGTTTACGAAAATGGGACTCTCAGTTCAAAAATGGAACTTCGATGAAGAGAAGCATTATTAGTCATTTATAAAGCACATATAGTTTGAGAAGCATTGGCAGTTATTTTTGAAGTAAATGGATCCCAGTTGGAAAATGTGTAACTGTAACTTGAGGAAATGTCTTCACAAATCTTAAGTAATCCTTGATGACATGTCCTAATATTGTCGACAATGAAAGTTGGTTTTAAGAGTGTGGACAATTCCTCTAAGACATCGATAAGGAAATGACTTCAGGATAGCAGTATAGTAAATTAGAATTTTAAATCTGGGCAACTCTTTAATTTGCAAGAAAAAGATGGCAATATTTTCGATTTATTTAAAATAATATCAAAATCTTACAAGTACTTAGTATAAAAGTAAAAAAAAAGACAAACAATTTTAAAAATAAAGTTTGGAACAAGTAGGTGGAACTAATAAACTGGAGGTTCCAGGTTCAAATCCAGTTGGGACAAAAAAAGGCGAAAAGTTGGTTCTTAATATGAGAAAGATAATTTATAAAGGAAATTTGATACTTAAAAGTAAAAACTAAAGAAAAGACGAAAATTGTACTTTCGTATGACCTATATCAGACATTTCCCCAAAAAAGTCTTAGGTGACATGTCCCCAGAAAGTCAGCATGCCCTGACTACTTCTGGCGTTGAGTGAGGACATTTTGAAAATTAATATGAAACTGCCCGAGTAAAAATTTTCTGGTCTAATCATATATAATTTGATACAATCTTATATGAGTTAATATGCTTCCGTATAAATTTATATAAAATTGTATCTATCACTTTGATACGGTTGATCCACTTTATATGGTTAGATATTGCTCCATATATGATTAGATTCGTATTTTGGTTTTGCTCATCAAATTATATAAAAATTGATATTATAAGATCAATTTGATCTAATTAGATTTGACCAAATTCAGGATCAAATTGTATCAATTTTTATATTTTTTGATCTAAAGTAATACAATTAAATATTATTTGATACAACCATTTTACGGATCAAATTAGATCTATTCAGTAAAATTAGCATAATATTTTTACTAGGGTGTACTCAACTCAGTACATAGAGATGTATTGTAAATGTCAGCAGACTCTGACAGGTCACCTTGCCGTCACTTGGCTCGAGGAAGTTGCCAACTAGGTAGGTCAGTCCACATCTTTACAGAAGAATCAAATTTCTTTAAAAAAAATCTTGTAAATGGTGTAAAAATTTGTTATGCATTTTTTTCAAAGGACAAAATTTAAAATTAAACATTTTTTTGTTAAGGCAATACTATGAGAATTTTTATTTTCTGTCTGCAGTCCAATCGTAATTAATTTGAAAAGAATCTAGACCAAATGTATCACATTCTTTTTACCTTTTTTGTTTGGTACGTACGAATGGTGAGTGTATGTGAAGTTTTTTTACAACAACACCAGTAACAAATCATATTCTCAATATGTTCGTATTATTGTTATTATTAAAAGGAGAACGCCCCTCTTTAGAATGAAATAAGCACGCCTACAAAACCATAAATTGAACTGTTAATCAGGCTTCAAATATAATTTAATGCAATTTGTATCGAAAACCAAATTTTTTGCAAAAAAAAAAATCGAAAAAAAAGTACAAGATCAATAAAACGAAAATAAAAATGAGCAACTAAGAAATCATCTGCAATTGTGGTGGAGTATTGTTTATGGCAGTCAGCCAGCCACCTCCTCTTCAAACTTTTTTTTGAAAAAGTGTTAAGAAAAAAGTTTAAAAAAATATTCGAATTTCAACATAAAATAAAACCGAAAACAAAAACATATTGTAAAAAACCTTAGGGTCACAGCCGTCGAGTATTGATACAATCCCTATTAATATTATAAATCTGATTGTTGGTTTGTCTGTCTGTCTGTCTTTCTGTCTGTCTGTCTGTCTGTCTGTTCCGCAATAAGTACAGAACGGCTTAACCGATTTTCATGAAATTTTCACCACAGATAGTACTAACCGAGGCGGGAACTATAGGCCATAAGCGAACGCGATCGGACAAAGGGGCGTAAAATGCCACGCCCCTTTGTACCATGCTAAAGCTATATCTGCCTGTCAGACAATAACGGAAAAACGGCTGAACCGATTTTCATGAAATTTTCACCACAGATAGTACTAACCAAAGCGGTAACAATAGGCCATAAGCGACCGCGATCGGAAAAAGGGGCGTAAAATGCCACGCCCCTTTGTACCATGATAAAGCTATATCTGCCTGTCCGGCAATAACGGAACAACGGCTGAACCGATTTTCATGGAATTTTCACCACAGATAGTAATAACCGAGGCGGGAACTATAGGCCATAAGCGGCCGCGATCGGACAAAGGGGCGTAAAATGCCACGCCCCTTTGTACCATGCTAAAGCTTTATCAGCCTGTCAGACAATAACGGAAAAACGGCTGAACCGATTTTCATGAAATTTTCCTAGGCGGGAACTAAAGATTAAATTAGAGCGCGTTTGGATAAAGGGGGCGTAAATTGACACGAGCCTTTATACTATACTGAAAGTGTTTCTGCCTATTCCTTAATAACGATTAAACGACTAAACCGATTTTAACAAAACTTTTTCCATAGATAATACTAACAGAGGCGATAACTTTAGTCTGTATCAACTGCCACGCCTTTTGCAATGTACTGAAAGTTTTTTCTGCCATACCGTAATCACGCTTAAACTACGAACCCGATGTTGTTATAATTTTCACCACAGTTAGTAATTATTGAGGAGGAAACTATAGACACCACCAGACAAAGGCGTGAATTGACACGCCCCTTTGTAATACATTAAAATTTATTTTTGCCTGATCCGTACTCACGCGTTAACGGTGAAACCAATTTTAAGCAAATTTTCACCACAGTTGGTACTTACCGCGGCGATCGGGCAAAGGGGCTTAAAATGCCGCACCCTTTTGTATTAAATTAAAAAATATTTTTTCCTGTTTCGTAACTATATGCCATATAAAATGCGATGAGACAAATTAAAGTAAAATGCCACATCAATTTGTAATATACAGAACGTTATTTCTAGCTTATTTGCTAACATGCAAAAACGGCTTAACCAATTCCTTTAAACACTACTGCCATATTAGAACCTGAAAACAGTTAAGCCGATTTCAATGAAATTTTCAACACAAATAGTGCTATAGGCAATATTAAACAGCGATTGATAAAAAAGGCATATAATGGCACGCCCCTTTGTACTTTTGTGAGTTAATATTGTTTGCCAGTTCCGCAAACGTGGAAAACCTGCTGAACAAATTTAATTGCAATTTTCTTTACGTGCTAATTAATTTTGGGGTGGGGCGATTATTCGTTTTTTCTATTTCGCTTTGCGTCGGGGTCGTAACAGTTGCCTTTTATGGTCAATATTAACTCACAAAAGTATTGCACCTGCTGTGCAATGTCTTTGGGTTCCTTTTTTGATTTAAAGTCGGGAAGTTCCAAACAAGGTGCAAAAAAACGTTTTGATTTTTTTGTTAAAAAAAAACGTTTTTGATTTTTTTTTTTGTTAAAAAAGGTTTTTGTGGTGGTCGGAAGAACGGAAGACGGAAGAACACGTACGCACAATGTTCCCGACGCTAAGCGAAGTCGAAAAAAATCGACCAAACCTCAGGAATAGGTTTATATTCACCAGTGAAAAGTCATGAAGCAGTAGATAAACTGACAAATAAAAAACTCATTCATTATATAATATTTTTTTTAACCCGGGCAACGCCGGGTGCAAAACCGCTAGTTGTTGATAAATTCAAGTTGAATTGGAGAAATACAACAAAAAAACAAGTGAGAGTGCTAATTTTGACTGTACCGAATCTTTTATACCCTCTAAGGGCGAATTACTCAATGAAAAGTTATCTGCTAACTGGCGATTTAACGGAACCTTATGTCAAAATTTGGATGAAAAAGTTAAATTTAACGGAGAGTTATTTTATAACATTGAGTAATCCAGCCTAAATGTAAAAAAAAATTGACAGGTGCGCTTTGTGGGAGGGACGGCGGGGGATGTTGGGGCATCTTTTCATTCGCGATAAATGTTTACAAATTTATTTTTAATGCTTTCTCAATTAAGAAATTCAATTTTATCATTATTTCAACTGGGATCCCAGACCAATAATTTCATGTGTTACAAACGGAATGACAAACTTAGATAAACCCTCTACCACTACGTGTAGGCAATAAAAAACAACAGCAAATGTGCAACAAGTGGCGTGTTAATCACATCACGCAAAGGTCTTTTCAGTATTTAATGCCCCAGCTAACTATTTATTTATTTGGTAGAGATCTCCACTTCATTTCTTCTTATAATGTTTGCAAAAAATCAAAATGAAAACTACAACTGCAAAAAAAAAACAAATCATTTATGCATTTGTTACTTAACAAATTGCTACAAATCATTGATGATTTGTCTAAGATAATTTACCAAAAAAAAAATAAAACATTAATTCTCATTTAAATCATAACAAAGGGCAGAAAGTACTTAGGAATCTCTCTACGGTTTAAGGCAAACTCTTTACGGTTAAGGGTAAACCCTTGTTGCACCATTGCTGCACCTGACGATAAGAGCCCTATGTGCGGGTGTTAGGGTTTGCGTATTAAAGACCCCTGGGTTATAGTTGATGGTTGCCAAGAGCTCACCCACTGCCTGCATCTTGGCGATAAATAGCATAAATATATTATTTGTATCAAGTTTTAGTGATATGGATGTTACAGCGGAGAGCTTGGAGCTTAATAGAAAGTCTATTTGGCTTGCCTTTGCGTATTTTTCTAATGCGGGGCCAATACCACCGAAGAAGGTTAGCGGTTCGATTCGGGAGACGAGTTTTGGAAAAGCATTCTTTCTCAGATCATTGCTACATTGAGTTTTTACTTAGAGAGCGTGGCCCGGTTTATACAGTTTCTACACTGAGGGAAAAAAACATATTTAAATCAAATATGTTCATGTTTATTTTAAGTATGCTACATTAGACTGGCATTTTTTTGTCAACTTTCGATTTTTCCAAGGGTCCGAGCAAATTTTTATTGCCCTAGGTCTGAAACTTATGTGGTACAAATTGGAGGTCAATCGGATTAAATTAACCCGTGGCGCCCGGCGGTCAAAGTTTTGGATTTTAGAAAAATTTTTAAAAATTAAATTAAAAAAATATTCATCTTTCGACAGATCATATTTCTTAATTTCGATGCGAGCACGAATATCAAAAAAAAAAAAATCGTTCGATCAGTTTTCGAGATATCGCCAATTCAAATTTGTAAAAAATGGCGGGTTTTTCCTACGTTCAAGAAATTTTTTAAAAAAAAGTCTCAAAATTTCATTCCGCCGACCCTTTTGTAGAGCTTGAGACAATCTTTCATTTAAAACTAATTTGAGCCAAATCCGATCATTTTAAGCCGTGGAGCCCATCGATCAAAGTATTCGCTTTTTAGAAACTTTTTAAAAGTAAAAGAAAAAAAAATGTCCCATATTTAAATTTATATTGGTCAATTTTAAATTAAAATTTTTTGCATATTTAAATTTAGCATGGCCAATTTTAAAACAATATTGTTACATCTTAATTTTAAAATTTTGTCTACTAATCGTGTCATGTTAAAAACAACTAGAAACATATTTAAATTAAATAAAAACAAACTTTGTTCTATTTCGTCACTGTTTTATATTTAATTTAAAGTTGTTTCTGTTTGATTTTAATATTTGTTTTCTTAGTGTAGAAATGTAAAGAGAACAAACTGGGTGAAATATGGGATGTCTTTTTTTGGGCTTTTGGATGAAACCGCAAAGTTTGGTGGAAATTTATTGTCTGGTTGACTATATAACAAATGATTGTACATAATAGTTCGCTGGATGCTGCTTACACTTCTGCACAATAGGACCTAAAAGAAACCACCTTGGTGGTCAAATGTGTTGCAGAAGAGCAGAGATTACTGCAGAAAGCTCTTTAGGTTAGGTTAGGGGTGGTGAAGCCTAAAGCTCAGACTTCTTGCATAGACCGTCTAGTCCACAGCGATACCATATGTTCTTTCCGCGACGAGGATAAAACGCATTAGTCCATGTTGCAAACAGTTTTAATTGCGTAAGGTCCATAGCTGCGATATCATCCAGATTCTCGATTTCCGTTCGCGGTGTCTGGCCAATGCGGGGCATTTGTATAGAATATGTTCAACTGTTTCATCACATCTTCTAAAATTGTCATCCGAGATTAGTCCCATCGTTTGCGCATTAAAAGCAATTAGGCAGTGTCCTATGACCACTTCCGTGAGTAAACGACAATCCCTCTGTTAAGAGAAAGTAGGTAGCGAGTTTTTTTTTCCTGAGGTCGTAATGCGGCCACATTGTTCTGGTGATTCTGCTTGTGCTTAGTTCTCTCCATTTCTTATTTGCAATAGAAATATAACTACAATCACTTCTCGTTCGATAGTACTGAATCGGGGGCTCAATATGAACAAAATATCCTACCCCATCTAGTCCGGCTTCTTCTCCTTGCACCCTGCGATACCTGAAGGATCCTACTGGGGTGTGGTCTTCCTCCAGTGGGGAGTTGCTGGATCTCCTTCTCAACGCGCATTTTCCAAACAATTACTTGACGCCGTTTCCAGCTTAGGAACGCTCAAGAATCTGAAATTTCTTCGGAGATAATAAATACGCCAACATTAATCTGGACGACCAAAAGCTTCAGGCCTTATAAATACTCTGGACCTGATGGTAAAATACATGCTGAGATGCAGCAAGTGCCGGAGTATATAGCCCCTTGGTTGTACGCAGCATGCATAAACTTTAGGCTGGAGAAAACTCCCACACAGTTCCGAAGGATTTCAGACCAATTACCCAGGCAGAAACTACCAACCGTTCCAATGAAAAAGTCTCGGCAAAGCACTTTATTTTTTGTGTAGAAGGTAGTATGAATTCGAAAAAGTGCTTTCCAAGAGCTTTGCCAATGTTTTTCTATTTAAATCCGTTCAAAGTATAAATTTTTTTATTAAAATTTATTAATTTTCATAACAATTGGAATATTTTTTATTTCCCTGCAGGATAAGTGGCCGGTCCTTCATAGTTCTTATGATATGTCACTTATACACAATGACCTACATATTACAAACTTGACACCTTTTATATAAAAACTCTGTTTCTTTCGTGAGGAAGTGTCTTAAAATCCGGATACATCACCCTTAAACTTCGGATACATACCAGTTTCGGTTCAATACACCACTTTTTTTCGGGACTTTTCCAAATTTCCTAAAAGCATTTTTAATAAATTTTTTATTCCAAAACGCAAAGAAAATTGCAAACAAATTTTTTGAAAATTGTTCAAAGTTTGTTCAAATTTTTTTTATCCTAATAAATAAGTCAATAAATTTTTTATCCTAATTCAATAAATTTCTTTGTTCAAATAAACATCAAAAAAAGTTGTGTCTTATGGACTTATGTATACAATTTAGATACGTCCCATTTTTTGTTCTAAAAGTGCTATAATAGTACCATATTTTTTGTATTTAAAGCGCTTTCAAAGCGCTTTAAAATAGCAACGGCATACCGTTTACCGTGGTTATCATTTTGGACGCTGGGAGAGTACTAAACTGTGATGCTTTCCCAGCACACAAGCAACCATAAAAGGTACTTTGCCAGCGCTCTCCCGTTCGTATTTTTCTGCCTGGGTAGTCTTTCGTAATTTTTTTATAAACAATTGAACGAATTTGCAACCTTTACCTTTACAAGTGTAGATCAACGAAAAAGGCTCTTCATGCGCCCGTTGGTGCCATCAAAAGATCGCTTTCGGCAAGGGAGTACACTATGGTGGCCTTTCTTGATATTAAGGCTTTTACTAATGTCATCCAGGTTTTTGAGAAAATTGAGCTCAAAGTTCAAAAAAAATCGCCGTGTTGGTAGTTTTTGACAACTCATAGCGGATAAACCCGATGTGACAGCGACTTTAAAATAAGTCGATGGTAAAGCTTAAACATTGCTTAAGGATGCTGAACTCATTTCGTCAGTCGCCTTAACCCTTAGGGCACCAATTGTCTATCAATGATGTCTTATTTTCAAAAAAAAATTTTTTCCTCTTCAAATCATATGAAAAAAATTTTATGCGAATGGAACGCCACCTTATACACATGATTACAATTATTTTCCTGGTCACAAATTTGGTCTCCAAACTCTCAGGTTTTTGAGATATTTGACACACAAAAAATCGCGTTTTCGGACAACTCATATCGGATGAACCCGATGTCCTGACGACTTAAAAATAAGTCAACGCATAAACATTGCTTTTTTTTAGGGGCCCCCGTAGGCTAGTTGGTAGCGTGCTAGCCTTTCAACGTGGGGGTCGTGAGTTCGATTCCCACCAGAACCCTTGGTTTTTTCGCTACAACGAGACGACGGTCATTGTTACCAGTTCTCGGTTAGGTTGAATTTATTAAAAAATGAGTTGTAAATAAATAGAAAGAATAAATAAAAATAATTGATCATGTGATCAAAACTATTATTATTATTTATTAAACATTGCTTTTTTAGATGTATAACTCATTTGATCAGTCGCATTAATCGTTGGAGCACCAATTGTAAGGTATTTTCCCCAAAAACGTTTTTTCAAAACTGGAAAATAAGGCATCATTGAAAGAATCATCAAAGTCCAAAGAGTTAAGACGACTGACCAAATGAGTTTTGCATCTTAAAGATTAATGTTTAAGCTTTACCCTCGATTTATTTTGAAGCCGCCATCACATCAGGTTTAGCCGCTATTATGACTTTCCAAAAATGCCCAAAACGACAATTTTTTTAATTTTGACCTTAAATTTCTCAAAAACCTGATGTGCTGGAAAAGTTTAGAGAACGGATTTTTGACCAGCAGAACTATTGTTATCAAGTGTATAAGGTCTACACCATTTACAGATGTAATTCGAAAAATATCAATTGTAATTCGAAATATATCAATTGTAATTCGAAGATTCCATTTGTAATTCGAAGATTCCATTTGTAATTCGAAGATTCCATTTGTAATTCGAATACTCCAATTGTAATTCGAAGATTCCATTTGTAATTCGAAGATTCCAATTGTAATTCGAAAAATATCAATTGTAATTCGAAAAAGATCAATTGTAATTCGAAAAAGATCAATTGTAATTCGAAAAAGATCAATTGTAATTCGTAAAAGATCAATTGTAATTCGAAGATTCCAATTGTAATTCGAAAAATATCAATGGAAATACAGTTGATGTTTTTCGAATTACAATTGGAATCTTCGAATTACAATTGATCTTTTACGAATTACAATTGATCTTTTTCGAATTACAACTGATCTTTTTCGAATTACAATTGATCTTTTTCGAATTACAATTGGAATCTTCGAATTACAATTGGAGTATTCGAATTACAAATGGAATCTTCGAATTACAAATGGAATCTTCGAATTACAAATAGAATCTTCGAATTACAATTGATCTTTTTCGAATTACATCTGTAAATGGTGTAGAATTAATAAACAATAAAATATTTTCTTTGTTTACAAAAAAATTGTGGTCAAAATAATTGGAGGTTTCCAAAAAAAAAGTCGTTCTATAATTTTAATTTCCAGTTCGACCCATGTATAACATTTTATATTTACTCAATCTGGACGCCATTAAGCTTAAATTAAAGCTTGATAAATTTCCTGCACAGCATTTTTTACAAAAATACTTTTTTGAATAATTGTTTCTGTTATTGTTAACTTTGTCGTTAACGAATAACATCTACTATACCATACGTAGAAATTTGAAGGTCACTGTATGTAAGATGCTTGAGCGAAAATACCAAAAATTGTTGATCACCGCTATAAATGTTCGAAAATTTACTTATGAGCTAAATTTTTTAAATTACATATTGTAATTTACTCTAGTTGAGAGCAAATTAGAATTGGCGATTCGCCACAGCTGATAAACAGAAAATGACAAGAATGAGCAGAGGATAAAAAATGAGTAGAGGATAAAAAAATGTTTAGGATCAGCAGAGAATGAAAAAATGTAAAGAATGAAAAGCTGCATTTCATTTATGAATTGATGAAAATTTTGTTATTTAATCCTCTGCATTTCTTAATCTTCTACATTTTTTTAGCCTCTACTGATCCTTTTCTTTATTTCAACCTAAAATATTTAAAAATAAAGTGTAAATTTTTTAAAATATTCAAATTTTTATGTTGTAAGCCTAAATACAATGTATTTGTAATATTTGTCCTCCTGTTACTTCTCTATAAAAGTTATACAAATGTAAGTTTAAATGTTGTTGGCTACTTAAATTCAGCATTGTTTTATATTCTTCATTTGTCTGTCCGTCCGACCATCTATCTGTCGTTGAATTTATTTAAGCTACCCATTGTAGCCGTTCGTAGTTTTTTTTTTATTTTATTTTTTTACATATCAACATTTACAACGCTTTAAATACGTGATAAAGACAATTCTTAGAAGAACAAAAAAAAGCATCCTTTTTTTCTGGTTGTATGTCCATTATTCTTAGAAGTATAACATGCTCCTCTATTAGCGGGAGAGAGTGTTTTACATTAGCATAATGTTGTCTATAAACTGTAATGTTGTTGTTTGTAATATGAAAAAAAACTATGAAAGTTGTTGATGTTAGGCAAATGGGAACTGGGTTCTTAATAGGAAACTGTAAGAGGTCCTACTATAAAAGCATTTCCAAAATTTTCGAAAATTTCCTAGATTTTAAAACGCTTTTCCTATAGAAAATCTCAGAAATTTTTCCTATAGAAAAAGTCTTATATTCTGAGATATTTTTTTATAGAAAAAGTCTCAGATTCTGAGATATTTTTCTTATAGAAAAAGTCTCAGATTCTGAGATATTTTTCTTATAGAAAAAGTCTCAGATTCTGAGACATTTTTCTTATAGAAAAGTCTCAGATTCTAAGACATTTTTCTTGTAAAAACAGTCTCAGATTTTGAGACATGTTTCTTATAAAAAATGTCTCAGATTCTGAGAGATTTTTCTTATAGTAAAATTCTCAGATTCTGAGACATTTTTCTTATAGAAAAATTCTCAGATTCTGAGACATTTTTCTTATAGAAAAATTCTTAGATTCTGAGACATTTTTCTTATAGAAAAAGTCTCAGATTCTGAGACATTTTTCTTATAGAAAAAGTCTCAGATTCTGAGACATTTTTCTTATAGAAAAAGTCTCAGATTCTGAGACATTTTTCTTATAGAAAAAGTCTCAGATTCTGAGACATTTTTCTTATAGAAAAAGTCTCAGATTCTGAGACATTTTTCTTATAGAAAAAGTCTCAGATTCTGAGACATTTTTCTTATAGAAAAAGTCTCAGATTCTGAGACATTTTTCTTATAGAAAAAGTCTCAGATTCTGAGACATTTTTCTTATAGAAAAAGTCTCAGATTCTGAGACATTTTTCTTATAGAAAAAGTCTCAGATTCTGAGACATTTTTCTTATAGAAAAAGTCTCAGATTCTGAGACATTTTTCTTATAGAAAAAGTCTCAGATTCTGAGACATTTTTCTTATAGAAAAAGTCTCAGATTCTGAGACATTTTTCTTATAGAAAAAGTCTCAGATTCTGAGACATTTTTCTTATAGAAAAAGTCTCAGATTCTGAGACATTTTTCTTATAGAAAAAGTCTCAGATTCTGAGACATTTTTCTTATAGAAAAAGTCTCAGATTCTGAGACATTTTTCTTATAGAAAAAGTCTCAGATTCTGAGACATTTTTCTTATAGAAAAAGTCTCAGATTCTGAGACATTTTTCTTATAGAAAAAGTCTCAGATTCTGAGACATTTTTCTTATAGAAAAAGTCTCAGATTCTGAGACATTTTTCTTATAGAAAAAGTCTCAGATTCTGAGACATTTTTCTTATAGAAAAAGTCTCAGATTCTAAGACATTTTTCTTATAGAAAAAGTCTCAGATTCTGAGAAATTTTTCTTATAGAAAAAGTCTTTGATTCTGAGACATTTTTCTTATAGAAAAAGTCTCAGATTCTGAACCATTTTTCTTATAGAAAAAGTCTCAGATTTTGAGATAATTTTCTTATAGAAAAAGTCTCAGATTCTGAGACATTTTTCTTATAGAAAAAGTCTCAGATTCTGAGACATTTTTCTTATAGAAAAAGTCTCAGATTCTGAGACATTTTTCTTATAGAAAAAGTCTCAGATTCTGAGACATTTTTCTTATAGAAAAAGTCTCAGATTCTAAGACATTTTTCTTATAGAAAAAGTCTCAGATTCTGAGACATTTTTCTTATAGAAAAAGTCTCAGATTCTGAGACATTTTTCTTATAGAAAAAGTCTCAGATTCTGAGACATTTTTCTTATAGAAAAAGTCTCAGATTCTGAGACATTTTTCTTATAGAAAAAGTCTCAGATTCTGAGACATTTTTCTTATAGAAAAAGTCTCAGATTCTGAGACATTTTTCTTATAGAAAAAGTCTCAGATTCTGAGACATTTTTCTTATAGAAAAAGTCTCAGATTCTGAGACATTTTTCTTATAGAAAAAGTCTCAGATTCTGAGACATTTTTCTTATAGAAAAAGTCTCAGATTCTGAGACATTTTTCTTATAGAAAAAGTCTCAGATTCTGAGACATTTTTCTTATAGAAAAAGTCTCAGATTCTGAGACATTTTTCTTATAGAAAAAGTCTCAGATTCTGAGACATTTTTCTTATAGAAAAAGTCTCAGATTCTGAGACATTTTTCTTATAGAAAAAGTCTCAGATTTTGAGTCATTTTTCTTATAGAAAAAGTCTCAGATTCTGAGACATTTTTCTTATAGAAAAAGTATCAGATTTTGAGACATTTTTCTTATAGAAAAAGTCACAGATTCTGAGACATTTTTCTTATAAAAAAAGTCTTAGATTCTGAGACATTTTTCTTATAGAAAAATTCTCAGATTCTGAGACATTTTTCTTATAGAAAAATTCTTAGATTCTGAGACATTTTTCTTATAGAAAAAGTCTCAGATTCTGAGACATTTTTCTTATAGAAAAAGTCTCAGATTCTGAGACATTTTTCTTATAGAAAAAGTCTCAGATTCTGAGACATTTTTCTTATAGAAAAAGTCTCAGATTCTGAGACATTTTTCTTATAGAAAAAGTCTCAGATTCTGAGACATTTTTCTTATAGAAAAAGTCTCAGATTCTGAGACATTTTTCTTATAGAAAAAGTCTCAGATTCTGAGACATTTTTCTTATAGAAAAAGTCTCAGATTCTGAGACATTTTTCTTATAGAAAAAGTCTCAGATTCTGAGACATTTTTCTTATAGAAAAAGTCTCAGATTCTGAGACATTTTTCTTATAGAAAAAGTCTCAGATTCTGAGACATTTTTCTTATAGAAAAAGTCTCAGATTCTGAGACATTTTTCTTATAGAAAAAGTCTCAGATTCTGAGACATTTTTCTTATAGAAAAAGTCTCAGATTCTGAGACATTTTTCTTATAGAAAAAGTCTCAGATTCTGAGACATTTTTCTTATAGAAAAAGTCTCAGATTCTGAGACATTTTTCTTATAGAAAAAGTCTCAGATTCTGAGACATTTTTCTTATAGAAAAAGTCTCAGATTCTGAGATATTTTTCTTATAGAAAAAGTGTCAGATTCTGAGACATTTTTCTTATAGAAAAAGTCTCAGATTCTAAGACATTTTTCTTATAGAAAAAGTCTCAGATTCTGAGAAATTTTTCTTATAGAAAAAGTCTTTGATTCTGAGACATTTTTCTTATAGAAAAAGTCTCAGATTTTGAGATAATTTTCTTATAGAAAAAATATTAGATTCGAAGATATTTTTCTTTTAAAAAAAGTCTAAGATTATGAGACATTTTTCTTTAAGGAAAAAGTCTTAGATTCTTAGACATTTTTCTTATAGAAAGAGTCTCAGATATTGAGACATTTTTCTTATAGAAAAAGTCTCAGATTCTGAGACATTTTTCTTATAGAAAAAGTCTCAGATTCGGAAACATTTTTCTTATAGAAAAAGTCTCAAATTCAGAGATATTTTTCTTATAGAAAAAAGTCTCAAATTTTAAGTCATTTTTCTATAGAAAAAAATCTCATGTTCTGAGACATTTCTTCTATAGAAATATTCTCAGATTCTGAAGCATTTTTCTTATAGAAAAACTCTCAGATTCTGAGACAGTTTCTGAGTCATGGACAGTTTCTGAGTTTTGGACTCAAATGTATAATATCTATAGTATATTTTTAGGCTTGTTACAAATTATTTTTTGTTATATAATCTTAGGCTTATATAAAATAAATTCTTAACAAAATATTTATGACTTTTAAAATTCTCTTCCTAAACTACTTTCCAAATTAGGGTATTGCTCATTCTCTTCATACCTCCTATAACTTTACTCCTTCATTTCCTAAATATGTATGTGTGATTTTTATCGCATTATTAATCATAACTCCTTCATTCATTCAGCGTTTAGACTGTGTGAGATAGTCCTTCTAAATATATTTTTTTTTTACTTTTGTTAATATTTACATATATTTGTTTATATTACATAGTTTTTTGTATAGTTTTACATAGAAAATATGTAATATTTATAAAAAGCAATGATGCATATAGAATCATAAAACGTGAGGTTAACAGTAATTGTTATTGTTGGGAACCTAGACCTTAAAGTTGTATATTTAGATATGATATTTGTGTTGTGGTTTAGTAACACAACACAAAATCATAGTTAAAAAGTAGCTACTGTTTTAATTCAAATATAAAACAATGAAGTAAACTAATGACAAAGGTTTTTTTATCTGTAAGTTGGAGTTAAGAGGAAGTTGGAACGATAAGTGAGAGGTAAATAACTATAGGTTTTTTATTTCAAATCTTAAAGTTATTTTAAGAAACAGATGGTTTAAATTACGTGATGGAATAGTTAAACTTTGACTTAAAGTAATCTTGTTTTCAGGAGGTAAAAGGGGAAGGTTTATTTTACAATCCACTCTGTGGAAGGTGGGGTCTAAAGCCGCTTACTGCAATAATTAGACCCCACCCTACAAATGGTGCCCTCTTGTGGTACTTTCCAATCTGCAGAATGGAAAACACTTGGATAAAAGATCAACACCCTAAGTGGTTCTGGAAGTGATAATCAACATTACGCCCTTGGACATCTTATTTGGTTCTTAGGTTGCAAATTCTAATGCAACGCTCTTCGAGACAGTCGAAGACGATGAGTGAAACGAAACCGGAGCAGGAAATCGACTATATCTCATCACAAACTTTGACAGAACCTTCGAAATCTTAGTGCCGACTAGGTTTCCCTAAACTCTTTTCCTAGTCTAGTGGGCAGCAAACTCTGTTGTGATGGATAGTAAAATCTCCATTTTTTCAAATGGATCAAAGATGGAGAAGGTTGTAGGCTCGCGGGCGTGTTCCGAGTACATTGTAATCATGGTCTCAGTGAGACCGCCGGACAAGTGAAGTGACTTCTAGGCAGAGAACATTGCAATTTATAAAGCCTCGCGAATAATAACGACAAGGAACTTAAATCATACAATGAATCAATTGCCAATGATGTGAGAACATTATTCCATTCCATCGCCAAATCCAGGCTAATTTGGGTTTCTGGACATAGTGGGAATACTGCGGACGAATTGGATGGTGAATGTGCAAGAAATGGCCCTGAGTACGTAGGGGAAAAGGTAGAACGTGACATTTTAGTTTCTCAAGTATAGGTAAAGAACAGAATTGGATGTCCCTGACTACGTGTAGGATATCGCGGACCCTATAAACGTTGCTAAATACGAAGAGTACGAAAATTCTTCTTACATTTGGAAAGCGTATGGTTAGTCTATTGATTGGAGTACTGACAGGACATTGTATAATCGGCCGAATGAGTGTAGGTATGGAAACCTCTGATAGGAATTATTGTTGGAGTTGTGAAGAAGTGGAAGAAAAGGAGTTAGTTAACCAGTACTGGAGGAGTGTCGCCTCAGGTGTCACCTCAGGACTGTCTTAATGTTGTCGTTGAAATGATGTCGTTGGCTTCTATAGCGGAATGTCTCTGTGAACCGGGGTGGTTTAGGAAGCAAAGATTTTTAGTTAAGTTGAAATAGGATAAACTTACCAAAATGTCAGACACCGATCCATCCTAATCTAAGTTTCTTATTCCGTTTGTAACTCATCGAAATATCGGTCTAGGATCACATAGAGAACATTTACTATATATCAGTAATTCTCGTCTGTTAAAACGGCGATCACGCCCAAAATAGATAAAATAGAAAAAACGATGTCTGATTTTCGAGCCGTTTGGTATTGAATATCATCGGATTAAAAGCTACGAACGAAAATGTAAGGACACCTCAACATTTTTGGTACATTCTGCATAACCTAAAAAAAAAATTCTGGAATTCGGCAGCTGCTAAGGAAATTTTATACAAATTTTTTTTAAAAAAATTCTTTACCAAATTTTTTTTTACCCAAATTTTTTATTTGAATCTCAGCGAAATCGGTTGAGCGAATCAAAAGTAACGAACGAAAATGTAAGGACACCTCAAACGTTTTGGTACATTCTACATAACCAAAAAAATATAAAATTCTTGGATTCGGCAGCTGCTTGACTCAAGCTTAACAAATTTGTTACTCAATGTTTTGATAAAAATTTTTTCTAACATTTTCGGTATTGAGTTTTATTGATATGGGATGAACGAATCAAAAGTTACGAACGAAAATGTAAGGACACCTCGAAAATTTTGATTAATTCTACATAACCTAAAAAAACGAAATTCTTGAACTCGGCAGCTGCTGTAGACGTGCTTTAGAAATTTGATACTGATATTTGAAAACATTTTTTTCACCAATTTTTTTTCCCAAATTTTTGCTATTGAATTTTAGCGAAATCGGTTGAACGGATCAAAAAAAATGTAAGGACGCATAACATAGAAAAACAAAATTCTTGAATTCGGCAGCTGATAGACACATGCTTAAGAAATTTGATACAGAATGTTTTTAAAACATTTTTTCACTGAAATTTTTTGATATTGAATTTTAGCAAAATCGGTTGAGCGTATCAAAAGTTACGAACGAAAATGTAAGGACACCTCCAAAAATGTTGATACATTCTACATAACCTAAAAATACAAAATTCTTGGATTCGTCAGTGGATGAATACTTACATGCTTAAAAAATTTGATGCAGAATGTTTTTAACACAAATTTTATAAAATCTAAAAAATTAAGTTTCCAGAGGTTTGTTTGGTTCTTACCAAAAAGCGACAATTTTTTGTCCCTTTTCCGATTTTTTTTTTCAATTTCCAAAACCAAAGTGATTACAAAATTTTTTATTACCCAATAAGCACCTAAAATTTAAAATTCAAGCGCTTGAAATTTTGCTTGAATTCAAGCTTGTTTTAAGCAAATTTTTCAAGTGTAAATCAAGTCGAACATTATTTGAATTGTATGTGAAAAAATTGTCATTTTATTTTTTATAACAAAGAAAAAAAAAACTAAATTAAAAAAATATTAAAATTTCATACATAAATAAGTTTGGAGCAGATTTTCATCAAAATAAAGGGGAAATTTGAGAAAAAGTTGTTGTACTTACGGTAAGGAATATGTGCTAATTTTAAGTGGTAAATTTTGTGCTAATTTATATATTTTTTCCGTAGTTTTCCGGGATATTTTGCTAGAAATTTAATACCAAGGGAATAAATAATAATTGGATACCAGTGCTGAGTCAATGTCATTTGGAAGTCAAGATTTATCTGCAAATGTTTGACGAGGGTCGTCTATTGGAGATTATATTTTAGATTTTTATTTATGTAGGAAGATTGATTTTTAAATTTTAATTTGCATGCATTTTACATACACATTTTACATGTATTTTATGTATATATTGAATAAATAATAAAAAGTAGTGAAAAAACGTTGATTTTTTTAATAAATAGTAGTGCAAAATAGCTATTTTTTTTAAATATGTCGCACTGGAAAGGGGCTTAGGTTAGGTTAGGGTGGCGGTGTCCGATTGACACCTCGCATAGACCTCTTGGTCCATAGCGGTACCACAAAACTTTTTTCCGCTAGCGGTGCAAATTAAACACGTTCAAAGTCATTGCGAATCTTTTCAATATCCTAAGATCCATTTGCGTTATATCCTCCAAAGTACCGAAACTTATCTGACCGGTAATGGATCGGCGACTCCTTGCCACAGCTGGGCAGTGACAAAGTATGTGTTCCATCGTTTCATCTACTCCTGGTGAAGCGCATCTTTTACAACTAGCGTCTGAAGTAAGTCCAATATTCTTGGCATGGATGCCGATAAGACAATGACCAGTTATTATCCCAGTCAGAGCTCGGCATTCCCTTCTCGTAAGTGATAGTAGATATTGAGTTTTCCCTTGATCATAAGTTGGCCACAAAGTTCTGCTGATTTTGCATGTTGTCAGTTCTCTCCACCTCCTGTTCGCCTTTGCAACATTGATGGAATTCCGTTTAAGTTTATAGTGTTGAAGTGGTGGTAAAACTGGCACCATGGTACCTAAACCATCAGCTCCAAGTTTTGCGAGTTCATCTGCCTTTTCATTTCCCTGTATTCCGTTGTGTCCTGGTACCCATAATAAATTAACCTGGTTGTGTAGACACAGCATCTGCAAGTTCTCGTAACATTGTAAAACTATTTTAGATTTAATATAATATCCTTGAAGAGCCTTCAAGGCGGCCTGACTATCTACGTAAAAATTTATGGTTGTTCCCTTGGTTTCCCTGATATGTTCCACAGCTTTAGTTATGGCAACTATTTCAGCCTGAAATATGCTCGAGTCCAAAGGTAGGTTAAAAGAAAAGTTCTGGTTTTGTTCCACGTTCGTAAAACCCGCGCCTACTCCATGTGTTTGTTTGGATCCGTCGGTAAAGATATTTACGGTGTCTGCAGGGGTGTCCTGCCAGTTAGACCAATATTCTCGAGTTGGAAATCTTATTTCATATTTCCGGTCGAAAAATAGTTTGGGCACTAAGTAATCCGAATCAATATTATTTATATTGTCCATGTTACTGTGTCCAAAATTGCGAAACTTAAACCAATTTGACTCTTTAAGTCTAAGGCAAGCCTTGTAAGCTTCACCTTTCGCAAAAACGTCAATTGGTATAAGGTGCAATAAGGCGTCAATAGAGTTGGCCGATGTTGTTCTCAAAGCTCCTGTAATACTACATCCCATAAGCCGTTGAAGTCTTTGAAACTGCTTTAGTATCACATCCCTTTCAAGTGCCTTATACCAGACTAACACTCCGTATAGTAAGATCGGTCTTACTACTGAAGTATAAATCCAGTACGTAACTCTAGGCTCTAAACCCCAGGTACTACCGAACATTTTCTTACACGCGTAGTAAGCATTGTTAGCCTTTTTTATTCTCTCAACTGTGTTCATTTTCCAAGAGAGCTTACTGTCCAAAATCACTCCTAAAAATTTCGCATGAGGGGATTGTGGAATCTCAACTCCACCGACACGAATCTTCCTAAAATTTGGGATCTTATACTTTCTCGTAAAAAGAACTATTTCGGTCTTTTTCGGGTTAACGTTGAGTCCGTTATCTGATGCCCACTTCCATACCATCTTCAGTGACCCTTCAAGTAAATCGGGTATCGTGTCCGGATATTTCCCACAGGACAATATTACGACGTCGTCCGCATAAGCGATGGTTGAAGTTCCCAGTTTTTTCAGTATAGGGTCTACCACTAACAGCCAGAGTAAAGGTGATAAAACTCCGCCTTGCGGTGTACCCCTAGTCGCGTAACGTGAGGCCTTAGCATGACCCCATTCAGCGGTAATTTCCCGATTGCAAAGCATTCGCTTAACCCACATGATTATGCAGTGACTAATAGATGCATTGTTCATCGCATCAATTATTGACTCCGTATTCACGTTATTAAAAGCGCCTTCAATATCAAGAAATGCTGCCATGGCATATTCTCTATATTCAAGAGATGTCTCTATCCTCTGTACCAACGAATGGAGTGCTGTTTCTATGGATTTACCCTGCTGATAAGCATGTTGCGAATCCGATAGAAAGTTTGGCGCCAGGTTAGCCCTTATATGTAAATCCAATAATCTCTCTAGAGTTTTCAGTAAAAACGACGTCAAACTAATCGGTCTGTAATCCTTAGCGGCCGCGTGGTTAATTTTACCACTTTTAGGTAAGTACGTTATAATTGCCTTTCGCCATGCGATAGGTATGTAACACAACCTTAAACAGGCATGAAAAATTGTCAATAAGTATGGCGTTATGCCATTAGCAACATTTTGCAACATGGCTGGTATAATACCGTCTGGTCCAGGCGATTTGTATGGTTGAAATGAACTTAATGCCCATTTTACACGATCGGTGGTTAAAAGATGTTCAGGAATTTCCAAAATAACTTCTAGATTTGCGTTCTCCGGTATCGGATCCGTGGTACATCCCGGAAAGTGTGTTCTCAAAAGAACATCGAGTGTTTCCTCTGCGCTTTCAGTCCAGTTATCATCGTCTCGTTTTAACAAAATAGGTGGAACACTTTTTTTTTACAAAATTTTTCTTAGTCTGGCGGCTTCCGTAGTGTGCTCTATACTACTACACACTTTTTCCCAGCTGGTTTTCTTAGATTTTCTTATTAACTTTTTAAAAGCTTTTAGCTCCGTTCTATAAAGCGCCCAGTTATCATCAGAATTATTACGCCTAGCGAGTTTAAAACTTTCCTGAACCGTGTTTCGTACTTTCGACAATTCCTTTGACCACCAAGGGGGTTGTTGTCTTTTGCGCGTATATCTTATCGGACAAGACTTTTCGAAAGAGTTCCGTAAGATTTTTGTTACATTATCATTTAATATTTCTACATCCTCATGACTTGAAATAACTACATTCGGCAGATCTGTTAGTTCCTTGCTTACTAATTCCCTAAATTTTTCCCAGTTGGTCTTTTCAGGGTTTCTATAGGATTTGTTTGATCTAGGTAAATTTATCTCGACTTTAAAGGCTAAATATTTGTGGTCTGAGCAAGAAGCCCTATCAAGAATTCTCCACTCAGCCACGTTTACATCGGGTTTACCTGCATAGAGTGTTAAATCTAAAACGTTTTGGCTATTGTGTCCTATATACGTTGGTTCTGAACCAATGTTTGCGATATTTATATCTGTATCTTTTATAAATTGAAGTAAATCTTCGCCCCTATTATTTATATCAGGAGAGCCCCATAAAGTGTTGTGTGCGTTTGCATCACAACCTATTATAATGTACTCACCCTTTTTGCCGCGTATAAGTGTTTGTAGATCGACTGGTGGTGAGTCCTTATCGTGCGCCATATAGGAGGAGATAAAATTTATTGTCCTCTTCCCGAGTTTACATATTGTTGCGGTTAAATCATTTGTGCTAAATTTCTGTAAAAGAAGTGCTTTTAATGATTTTTTTGCCAAAATGGCTGCTCGTTTCGTACCTTCCGTTTGCGAAAATAGTAGATCATAATTTGAATGCGAGAGCCCTTTTATTTCACCTGTGGCATCCACCCAGGGCTCTTGGATGAGCGCCACGTCATATGACCCTTCGGTAAGGGTCATCAGCAGTGCCACCGTGGCGGCACTACTGTGATGGAGGTTTATTTGAATTAACTTCATCATCGGTAGACTTATAATTTTTTGTGCTTGTGGGATCCTTCCCATTATCTGAGCCAACTCCATCAAGCGAAATATTTTTTGCGGATTCGGTCAGAGACTCAAGGTCCCTTTCCACCTCACCGTTTTCTAAAGCGTAAGGATTTTCATCACTCGGATTTCTACGTTTCAGTCTCAGATATACCACTGACATACCCCAACGCATTTTGCCAAACCTCGGATAAAGGATGTCCTCAGCCTGCTTATTTATTTGCAAGATGAAGGTATACCCTTTAACCTTATCGGTTTGAGGCAAAACTTTCAGAACGCGCCAGTCATCAGTTGGTATATCAGGATTTTGACGTTTTAAAAGTTGTAGCGCAGAACTTTGGTCGCATAAAACAGGAAGTACTACTTTTGCGTTCGGCGCTGTTGGAATATTTCTTCGATCGACTATTTCTAATTTTGCACCTTCCCAAAGGAAGGGGCTTGAATTCAACTATAATTCAAGCCATTTTCAAGCAGTTTTTTCAATATTTTTCTTTGGTTCGACTGGAATTACGCTTTTATTTCAGGCTTGAATTCAAGTGTTTTTACACTGTTCTGTTTGACTTGAATTCAAATATCCGTTTCGCTGGTAAATGCTATTGAATTACAGTATAATTCAAGTTGAATTCAAGGCTTGAAAATTGAAAATGTGACTGGAATTATGCTTGAATTACGCTTGAATTCCAGCAATTTGGCTTATTGGGTAGTTTGCTTCATTTAGTTTCTATTTCAAAAAAAAAAAATATAAAACTTTTTCCTTTACCGGTTTTGTCCATTTCGAAAACCAAAGTGATTACAAAATTTTATATTATTTAGTTTAATCTGGTTTCTTATTTTAAAAAAAATATGTTTGATTCAACAATTATCATTAAATTATGCGATAATTAATTCAAATTATGTCTATCATATTCAAATTTATAAAACAACTTGATTACAATTTAAATGTTGCATGCAACTAAATCTGGTAATATTTTCAACAATTTTGAATGCAACTCCCTTAGCTCACGTGATTACTGGTCAAATAAATTAAACTACACAACTAAAGAAATTATTGCATTCCATCACAGGGAATGCACACAACAACATTAGCAATAACAACTGTATGCAACAGCAAACAGCAACAACTGTTGCTGCAATAATCTTGTGTATGTTGCATGTGTGCGTGTTTGTATTTTTTTTTTGTAATATGTAGTGACATCAACATTTACAATTCAGTAAAATTGAAAACTGCAACAAAACGACAGACATTTATTCAATTCAGTCAGAAAGACAGACATACATACAAAAAAGTGAAGTAGAAGTGGATGATACTCACACAAAGTACCACTTAACATCAATCAGGCAATGAACACTAGAACTACAGGACAGTTGACATGTGAGTAAACAGTCGGACATACAAAAGAAATGATGCCGCCGCCGTTTATTGCGCATCATCACCATCACACAATACATACAGCAAAACATCAGCGGCAGACAATAACGCGCCAGGGTATCACGGGAATAATACGTACTTACATACACATACATATATGCATGTGGATATGTAAATATGTATGGAATTAGGGATTTCAATACAAAAAAATATGTACATAGGAGTTGGCCCTGTTTTTCCAGAGTTTGTCTCCAGTTTTTTATAAATATTCCAATTCGTTATTTTCACAGAATTTTTCAAAATTTTTCAAAAATTTTTTCTAAATTTTCATATATTTTCTAAATTTTCCTGAGTTTTCTAGAATTTCTAAGTTTTATTTTTTAATTTTGTGAATTTTTCAGATTTTTTATTTTTATTGAATTTACCAAATTTTCTTTTTTTTTCAATTTTCACGAGTTTTCTAGAACATGTTAAAGCTTTCTAGAATATATTTTGAGTAGGTTTATTCTAGCTCGAGGTCATTATTTTCTTTACTAATTAAAACTATGATATTCTCATAGAATAAATTTCAAGAAAATTATTTTTTTGTTTTAAATTTATTTGTGTTGGTCATTGTTGCAAGACTTAATCGACACGTGTTTCGAAATTTGTCAGATTCCATTGTCAAGATTATTTAGCATATATCTTGACAATGGAATCTGACAAATTCCGAAACACGTGTCGATTAAGTCTTGCAACAATGGCCAACACAATTAAATTTAAAACAGAAAAATAATTTTCTTGAAAATTATTCTATGAGAACATCATAGCTTTTAATTAGTAAAAAAAATAATGACCTCGAGCTAGAATAAACCCATTCAAAATATATTATAGAAAACTTTAACATTTTCTAGAAAACTCGTGAAAATTAAAAAAAAAAAAAAAAAATTTGTGAATTCAATAAAAATAAAAATCAGAAAAATTCAGAAATTCAGAATTCTATAGAATTCCTAACATTAAAACTATCTTATATCGAAATCCCTAACAATATGTAATTGTATACAAATAAAGTACGTGTCATTATATTGTAAGTATTTAACTATCATTTGTAAGGCATACGCTTGTTTGTGAAAGTTTTAAAAAAATTTACAAATTTGACTCAAAATACTAAATAAACTTTGTAATTATCCAGATATTTATCCTTTTAAATGAGCAAATTTCTTCTAAAAAGAGGTGCTTATAATTTATGAAATCATTAATGACATACATATAAAACTTTACATATTTACTTGTTGTTGTCCTGAGCAGTTTGGGCTTGCATTTGAGTGAAATCGGTTCAGCGGTTCAAAAGTTATAAAGTTACATTTTCTTTCATAACTTCGTTTATAACCTAGAAAATGTTGGTAAATTTCAGATAACCTAAAAATACAGAATGCATTAATTCGGCTGCTGGTTGACATATGGAAATAGAATTGGACACAGAATTGTATTTTAACAAGTACAAATATATTTTTTTCAAAACAAAATTGTTCGCGGAATTTTTTTCACCAAAAATTTTTTTTCCGCGGATTTTTTTTTTTTTAAATAATCTTTTTTACATTTTGGGGGCATTGATACATTCGGAAAGTCCATATTTAACCTTTTTAAATGTTTTTCCTATTTTTATAAATTTTTTACTCCAAAATTAAAAAAAATGCCAAAAAAAATGTTGTGCCTGGAATTTTGAAAATTTTCAAATTTTTTTTTAAATTTTTGAAAAAATGTTTTTCACAAAGTATTTCTTACAAATTTTTGATTTCAAGATGAAATAAAATTGGAAAACAAAAAATTCTGTTCAATAAGTGGATTTATTTTCGGATTAATCTTATTTAGTTTAAAATAAATAAATTAAAATGCCAAAACAAATTTGGAATATTTTTTTCCATAATCTACGATAAATAAGCAATTATTATCCGAAAAAATAATAAAAAAATCTGAAAAATTAAAAAAGTTATAAATAAATCAAAATAAATCCAACTAAATTTTAGGATTTAATAAATCCGTTTTGGATTAATTTTGTTTTAATCAAAGGGTATCAGTCGCTCAATTTTAACAACAACAAGCCCTCCGACTTTTAACAAGTGAAAATAATTTCAGCAGCACACTTCCTATTCTGTTTTGTTATTTTCATTTACACAATAAAAACTGCGACAGTGTTAGAGTTTTTTCTGCGATTCTTCTTTAAATATAAGAATGTATTAGTGAAATTTACGAAAATGAACAAAGCAAGGGCGAAGTGTGCTGCTCAAAAGATTTTCGATTCGCTGTAAATTTATAAATCTTTTTGACTGCATCTCTTTCTTATACTCTTTGGTTTTAATTATAACTTTTTTCATTTTCCAAATTTGTTCATTATTTTTTCGGATTATAATTGCAAATTTATTGTAGATTACGGAAAAAAATATTCCAAATTTGTTTTAGTATGTTAAAATATTTTTTTAAGCAAAATAAGATTAATCAGAAAATAAATCCACTTATTGAAAAACACAGCATTCATGTCAAAAACTTTTGAAATTTTTTTTCGGAAATTAGAAAACTTTTCAAAATTTGTCAAAAACATTTTTTAATCATTTTTAACTTAAAACAAGTGAGAGTATTACAATAGGCTGTGCCGAATCTTTTATACCCTCCAAAATGTAAAAAAAAACAAGAGTGTTAAATTTGGCTGTGCCGAATCTTTTATACCCTCCAACACGTTTAAAATAAAAAAAAAATCGCAGGGGCGTCTTTTCTTTTGTTGGTAAGGGGGGGGGGGGTCGGCGAAGTTGGTGGGGGACACCTGTGCCCCCGCTATATATGTTTTCAAATTATTTGTTTGTGATATTTACGCTTACATAATAAATTTTTATCGTTATTTTTAATTAATTTCTATAACCACGCCCCCAAAGGGCGGCCTGAAAAAAATCGAATTTTCTAACCCCCCTGGTCCAAGCGCAGGTCTATGAACATAATATGGCATACAAATGTCACATTTGTTGAGCAAAAATTAAAAAAAACTCGTAAAAATATCGTATTTTTCAGGGGTCGTTTTAGTTCTTAAAGGGGGAACTTTTTCCCCATGTCCGATTTTGCCCATCTTCGAACTTAACCTTACCAGTAACATAAGAGATATCCTTGCATTATTTCAGGGGTCTAGCTCTTTTGTTTTGGACTGCATTGTTATTTCTACAGACGGACGGACATCGCTAGAATGTCTTAGATTCTATCATGGATCAATATTATATATACTTTGTGGGGTCCCCGACCGATATTTCGATGTGTTACACACGGAATGACAAAGCGAGTATACCCCCATACTGTGGTTGGAGGGTATAAAAACAATATAAAAAAAATCCAGTGGCGTTTTTTTTTTGGGGGTGTTGGTGGGAGACGTTAGGGAGCACCTTCCACTTGCGATTTTGAACTTCATCTGAGATAAGAATGTTGCATTTGCTTAGCAAAAGTACAAAAAAAACCCTTCAAAAAATGCGGTTTTTCTTAGGTTGGTTTAGTTCTCCAAGGGGGAACTTTTTTCCGCTTGGTCCGATTTTGCCCATTTCCGAACTTAACCTGCCTAGGAATATAAGACATATTCGTGCCAAACTTCGGAAGTCTAGCTCTTTTATTTTGGACTGTGTCGTGTCCTCTACAGACGGACAGAAGGACGGACATCGTTAGAATTAGAGATGGGCACGTGAGTGAATTTTGACTCACGCACACTCACACTCACGAAATAAAAATTTTACTCACGCACGAAATTGTTTTTTCTGATCACGTTCACGCACGCTCACGTGAGTAACTAAAATTTTTCTCACGCTCACGAAGACTCACGAAATTAAAATTAGAAAATTTTTATTTTACCTCTTTCGATTTCTTGCACAAAAAGTATTGAATTTCCTTAAAACAATTATAAAAATCACAATTTTGGATTAATTTCCCTCTAAATTCAATATAATGACGATTTTTTACTCGTTTTCTGTTTTCAGCACAAAAAAATCACGCAAAGTCACGAAACAAAAATTACTTACGCACGCTTACGCACGAAACTATTTTTTTATAATCACGCGTACTCACGATCACGTGAGTAGAAATAAATCTCTAGTTAGAATGTCTTAGAATCGATCACTGATCAATAAAATATATACTTTATGGGGTCCTAGACCGATATTTCGATGCCTTACACACGGAATGACAAAGTGAGTATACCCCCATACTGTGGTTGGAGGGTATAAAAAAATCCTAAAAGAATTTTTAATGAATTGTTTCCCCAAAAAAAAATGTTGTATCAAAATTTTTTTCGGAACTGGAAAATTATTTTTTTTTTCCTGAACCATTTTTTATAAAAATTTTTTACTCTAAAACCAAAAAATGTCTGTGTCCGTGACTTTTCAAAAACAGTTTTAAGACAGTTTAGTGGTAAGTCCAATTTACACCTGTCACGTAATAATAATCTAAAGCCAATTTTGTGATAAGTTCCATTTTCACTAGTCACGAGATAGGTGATTTTGGATTGACTCCCAACCTTTTTGCTGCAGAGATCCGATATTTTACAAAAAAAAATTCTTAGGATGTAAGATCCCTGCAAAAAAAGTCATTACCACTTCTCAGTGTAGTGCTTTTAAACTAAAACAAATGTAATGAAATACAACAAAAATAACAAAAAACACAAGACAAAAACACACAAACGGTTTTTTCTACTCCAGAATACATAGATATTCAGCACTTAACTCATTACCTATCGCGACACCTCCATACAAATGTAAGTAGATATTCAGTAGATAAGAACTACTCCGTGGAAGTAGTTGGAAGTTGTTTGAAAGCTCGGAGTACTTCTTATCTACTGAATATCTACTTACTTTTGTATGGAAGTGTCGCAGAAGGTAATGAGTTAAGTGCTGAATAACAACTTTTTATGGAGTAGAAAAAACTATTTGTGTGTTTTTTCTTGTGTTTTTTATTATTTTTGTTGTATTTCATTACATTTGTTGTAGTTTTAAAGCACTCCAAATAGAAGTACTCCGCACTTTTTTTGCTGGGATTTTTTTTAAAAGGAAATATCTTTCGGAATCTGAAAATTTTCTTAAGAAAATATATCTCGGAAACTATGACTTTTTATAGGAACATTGTGTCTCTAAAATTGTTTAAGAAAAAAAATAGGAACAAATTTTAAAAATCTCAGAACTTTTTATAAGAAAAATTTTAGTTAATAAAATATTGTTATATGTACTAGCTTAATAACAGGTTGTTTATTCAAATTCAAAATTCCATGGTGACTTATATAACGTAATTAAATCGAAAAAAAACAATAAATAAAAACAACTCCTTAGAAATAATAACCAAAGCAACGAAGTCCGAAACTAATAATTAACCATGTACATTCCTTGACACCATATTATGACTTTGAAAAATTTGTATACGCAAATTATTATACATTTAACCATGATATCAAGAAGAGATAAGCTCTTGATACATCCTTGGGAACAAAGACGTTATGAACATCATAGAGAAAAAGTTAAATCGGCAAAGTCGGCCATAGATCGTTCACCACCAATTTTCTATCCACACATTATACAAAAAGCTAAAAAGCAGCAATCAGAAAAAGAAAGAACCATAAGTGTGGAAAATGAAAATGTGCGCTTATTGCAACGTCTTTCAGATATAATGAGAACTAAAAGAATGTCAGATTTTTGGAGAGAACCCAGACCAAAGTAAGTCCAACAATTTTTTTTTGTTCAATAAAGTTGTTTTTAGTTCGGAAGTTATTTCTGATTTTTTTTTTAGTTTTCTACAACGTGAAAAATTATTTGATATACGCCCTAAAACGGCTCCTGTCAGTTGGTCACCTTTGGAGGGTTTAAAGGATGCTATTAGAAAATCTGCCAAAGGTACCAGGGTAAATAGATGTCCTACATGCAGTGGTCTACCAGAAAGACCAAAACTTGTAAGCATGTTTTTTTTTGTTTGTAAAATTCCTTTATACACGTTTATTTTTAAATTGAAACTTTCAGACTATACCTGAAGAACGTATACCATGGCAACCACCACGTACATCCTTTAATACAAGAATTTTAAACAAACGTCATATTTAAATAATATACATGAAAACTTTGTTCATTAACATTGGTAAAATACTAACAAAAAATCCTTTGTTAATGACTTACCCATTTAGACAATCGTAGTAAATTAATTGTATATTGAATATAAAATTTGTAGTACTGAGACTTGAATATTGAATCTTGAATATTTGAATAGTATCTTGATTTAAATCTTGAATATTTGAATAGTATCTTGAAAAAAATCTTGAATATTTGAATAGTATCTTGAATTGAATAAACTTGTTTGATTTGAATGTATTTTCTTGATTGTAGTCATTTTATTATTTTGATTTTTAAAATTAGTAACAGTTATCTGGCAAATATAGGCGGTAATGTGGCAAATGTTAAAAATCCTGTGTGACCTGGTTGGGTGTTAGGAGCTGATGATGTCAAAACCTTTATCGTTTCCTTAGGATGTTTCATAATATTTGTGATATCCTTGTCTGAAGCATCATCTTCGGGTTTCTAAAAAAAGGAAATTGATAAAAAAAAGTCTTCAGATTACTTGATTGAAGATGTTTTAAATTTTTTTTTTAATTTATCTCTCACATTAGTAGAAAACTCTTTAATAAACTAAATTTTAAATTTAGTTGTGTAAAGATTTTAGAATTAAAAAAAAATCTATAAAAAGTTTTCAAAATAACATCATTTTTTTAATTTGTAAGAAATTAGAAATCGATGCAAGGCACTAATTTTGATATAATTTATTAGAAAAATTATTAAATAGGGTTGTTTTTAGCAGACCGGATTAAGATTAGGATTAACTCTATTTAGTTAAAAAATGGGTCAAATCAAGTCCAGAATTTTTTTTAAAAATTTTTTTCTGAATCTACATACAATTAGTCAATATAAACAGGAAAAAAAATTAAGCGTTGTCCAAAATGTAAAATGGTATAAATAAATCTGAGTTAATCCTAGGGTTTAACTAAATTTATTTTTCATTTTTTACATTTTGGTCAAAGCATAATTTGTTTTTCAGTTTATATTTACTAATTGTATGTTATTTCTGAAAAAAATTATAAAATAAAATTCTGGACTTTATTTGACCTAGTTTTTAACAAAATAAAGTTAATCCAAATCTTAATCCGGTCTGCAAAAAACAAGGCTAATGTAAGCTAGGCGTGAATTTGAGTGAAGTTAAGTATAATTATGAAATTTCTATAGTAAGTGTCAATCTAAAGTTAATTACACTACCGTCTTTAGAATTATTATAAGATACGGTGTGCAGTATTTAATCTAAAAATTGTTGAATAGAACTTAAATTTCTATAGATTTTTTTTTTTAATTTATATAATTTATAAATAAATGCTTAAGTCCAGTTTAAAAATATATTATATTTCACCAATATTTTGTTATTCCTTGAAAAACATCATCAGGGACAAACTAATAAGAATTTTATGTGCGTAAATTATTATTTACTGTCCCTGATGATGCTATTCAAGGAACAACGAAATGTTGTACCTCGAACTTGAGCATTTATTTATTAGCTATATTAATCAAAGTTTTTATAACAACAACAGTTTTTATAAAATCTTTTTAAAAGTATTTTTTGGCTAAACATTAGAACTTTTATTGAGAACAAAAATAGATTTGCTTGCATAGTTTTTTGTTAATTTACCTTGTGTTTAAGAAATTCCAAATTTATAACCGGAAACGTTTTGGTTTTGACAACATCTTCTTGCTGTAAAATTTCATATGATTGAATTTCTATGAAAGCATTCTCCTGTAAGGCAACGCAAACTCGTTGGGACTGTTCAATGCAGGGAGAGAATGAACAGAAACGACCACCTAAAAAAGAAAAGTTTTAATTAAAAATTTTGAAATGTAATTGAAATTTATTATAAGAAGCGTTTTTAACTTCGTCTAAAGCTTCACAATTTATAAAACAATACATTTTGGTAAACCAGTTCTGTTCCAATAAAATCTACACCATTGCCATTTCAGAAAATACAAATACAGTAATTATTTATTATATTTATGAAATTTCAAATTATATTTTAAAAATGTCTAATTATATTTCAAAAATGTTTATTTATGTATATTCCAGAAATTTTAAAAAATAATTTAAAATTTGTAAAATATAACTGGAATTTTTAAAATTTAATTTTAAAAATCTGGAATACGCCCATAGCTTGGCAGTTTTGTATGGCAAAAAAAAAATTCGAATTTTTAAAGTCTGGAAAAATCTTTATTCTACAAGGACTAAAACTTATGTGGTTTATACCCAGTTTTCACGTACAACTTAAAACCGTTTTAAGCAACAGTATTAATAACACTTTATTTATTTTATGACAGAAAATTTTGCTAAAAATAATTTTAAGCTGTACGTGAGAACAGGGAATTAGATTTATGCCAATCGGAATAAATTAACCCGAGGGGCTGGAAATCAAAGTTTTGGATTTTTGAAAAGTTATAAAAAATATATGTCTTGCGATACATCATATTTATCAATTTTGATGCCCTAAACAAGATCAGAAAAATGATCAGATACATATTACATTCAAGATTTGTTTTGTAGATATATCAAAATTTGTTTGCTTGACCTTTTTATAGATCTTGAGACAAACGTTCATTTAAACTTAATTTGAGGCGCATTAGACCATTTTAACCCGTGGCAAAGTTCGATCAAAGTTTGGAATTTTTTGGTGGAAATTTTCTAAAAACTCATAATGTTAATCGAAGGACGCCAAGGGTTGTCTTAAAATAACCTAAATCCAATCATTTTAACCGGTGGTGCCCTTCAAGCAAAATTTTTAAATTTTTGGAAAATTTCCTCCAAAAAAAATTTTCAAAATCTTTTGAATACGATTACAAAAAAAAAAAACTTTTTGTGAGGTCGTTTTTTTTAGATATTGCCATTTGAAATTTATCAAAATCTTTCCAAAAATGGTGGTTTTTTTAAATGTTATTTTTAAAAATCTCAAAAGTGTTTTACCCGTACCATTTTATTTATAGACCTTAAGACAAACATTCTCTTGAACTAAATTTGAACCAAATCAGAAAATTTTAGCGAGTGTTGTCTTAAATTTACTCACATGAGTTTGAGTGCACAAGTGTTTGAATTGTCTTAAATTTACTCACGTGATTGTGACTCACTATTTGTAAGTCAAACGACACTGTCATCTTATTTTAAATCAAAGTTTGTAACAAAATTTATAAAATGGTAAAAAAAAAATATTTTTTAAAAATCCGTTATTTTTGCAATAGCGGTATCTTGAAAATCATTTCATTCTTTTGAAAACTATTTGATATTCCTGTTCAGCGCATCAAAATGATTAAATAAGACATATTTAAAAAAAAATAATAATTTTCTAAAATCCAAAACTATGATTGTGTACTGATTTTTAGTCACGTAATGGGTTAATAAAATCCTATTTACCTCAAATTTGTACCACATAAGTTTTAGGCCTATAGGCCTATACTATAGTAGAAAAAAAATTTGCCAGAAAAGTTGAAAAAAATTCAACTCTAATGTACAATTGGCAATTTTAGAAGTATAATTTGTATTTTCTGAAATACTATAAGAAATGGTGTAGTTCTAATGAGATTTCCATCAAACGGTCCTGTAACATTTTGTGCGCTACCATTCCATATGATTAGGCTGACCATTCGTACTGATTTGATCAGTACGTGTACTGATTTTTAGTCACGTGTACTGATTAAAAAACCGTGTACTGATTTTTTAAAATATGTACTGATTGTACTGATTTTTGAATATTTTAACGAAAAATTATATTTTTATTCAAAAATTCTTTACAAAAACTGTAATTTTTCTAAAATAATTAGAGTCCGACCGAAACCAGTTTTCGAGGCCGAACCGAAACCGAACCGAATATTCGGCCGAAAAAGTAATATTCGGCCAAAACCGAACCGAAACCGAAACTTTAAAAAAATTACCACCTGGCATGAATAAAATTATTAAAAAGTTGTTAAAGATTAATATACACCATATAATGCTTTTAAACCATAGGAATTGTTCTATTTTTGAAAAAAAAAAAATATGTTTTTTTAAAAAACTTACAAGAAAATTGTATATTTCATTTGCAGATTAGGAGAAAATAATTTTTGAACTGAAACAGTTTTACATTAACTGCATAAACTTGTAACATTTTCTTCAATTGAACGGAAACAAGTGTAATGAAATAAGAAATCAAAAAATTCACCGACTTTTTTACATATTTTTTAAAATACCAAAAAGTTTCGGTTTCGGCTAATATTCGGCCAAAATTTTGCCGAATACCGAATAGAGGCAGAAACCCCATTATTCGGCCGAAACCGAGACCGAAACCGAATATTCGGTCGGGCTCTAAAAATAATGAATCGGAGAAATGTTTTACTGTACAAATTATAACGATCCAGGAGTGCGTTAATAAAAAAAATGTTTTTTAACGAAAAATTTATCGAAGCGTGAGGGTTTTTATCTTTATACAAAAAAAATCAGAATTTCAAATAAAACTGAGATGTTTTGATTAGTAAAGTCATCAGCAGGGAAACCAAAAACATGCAGTATCATGTTTTCTCCTGCGCTTTGTATTGATAAATGGGTAAGATATTTATCCGTTTCAGAAGATTTTAAGAAATCTGGCATCGATTTGTTAGAGCATATTTTTGCATATTTTAGCCTTAAGAGCATATTTTAGCATATTTTAGATTTTAGAGCATATTTATACCATAAAAGCATATTTTCAGAGCATATTTTTAATTTTTAGAGCATTTTTTCACTTTTTATAGCATTTTTTTAAGTTTTTAGAGCATTTTTTTATTTTTAGAAAAATTTTTTTATCCATTTTTTTTTATAACACTTATTTTTAAATTTTTTAAATTTTTTTGGGATGTTTTTTTTAATTTTGTAAGTGGATTGAAATGTTTGTTTCTTTTTCATTTCCAAAATAACGGGGTTCTAACGATTATTTATGTTTTGGCTTGTTCTTGCTTCACTACTAATAAATGCAGCAACAAGTAACTTGAAACAAGCAAGTATCATAAAGGCATAAGATGTGAATAGAATATTACAGATAAATTCATGTCACTACTTACCACTATCCTTTAAAGCCTTAAGAGCATGTGGCACCGCTAGCTGTGGTGCTGGTAAATCTAAAAATACTGCATCTGCTTTACCATTTAACTCTTCACCAAAGCCATTCTCACACACGTCTCTGTGGTAAACAGTTACAAAATCTCCCAAACCATGATGTTTAAACTCATCCCTTGCCTGATTTGCTCGTGCCTCATGAAAGTCAAATGTGTGCAGATGACCATACGGTTTAACAGCTCTCAGGAAATAATGTGACAAAGAACCCGAACCCGTACCAGATTCTACCACTATTGAACCCGGCTTAACTTCAAGTTGATGTACAATCATACTTATATCAGGTGTATAAATAATTTGTGTTCTATGTGGTAATGTTTGTGTCCATAACTCGGGGTTGGGTTGAAAGACGTGTGCCCATCCTTTGGATAACTCCACACGATTTCCATATTTTACTCCAATAATATTTTTCACTTTTAAGGCACCAAAGGAGGTTTGAAAGATGTGCTCAATGGTTTCCCCTTTTTTATTAACAATTGTAGGAGTTGCTTCTATGACATGCATAGAGTTAACACTTAGGTATAGTATGACCGTATCACCTTCATCAATAACATCTTTGGGTTTCAAAAAACTCATTTTTGATAAAAGAAAAAAAAAGCCGGAAAGTTTTTTTTTGATAAATATAAACAAAATATTAACAACACGTGATGGGTTGCCAAGTTTAATTTAAATAAGAATAAACGAGAAACTTTGTTTGGGGGGAAAAAATGTCACAAAATAGTGGCACAAAAAGAGATGCCACTTTTTTCAAATAAAATCCCCTTTCAAATAATTAAAGCGCTATTTTCTCAAGTGGTAGTCAAGCAAATTAATGTTATCGGAACTTTGTGTTTTTTAGTAAATTTACGCTCCGGATACACCAACATAAAATTGTAGATAACATAAGAGATAACGTCGGCAGAATTTTTTTGTATTTTCATTTTATGTTAAAGGGTGGTGTAATCGTAATTTATGTTAACTCATTTTTTTCAGGAATTTGTTGATGAAGGTCGTTTGGATTTTATTTTTTATTTATTTTTTTAATACATATAACACATTTTTTTTAATTAAAAAGCTTTAATTTAACGTTATTTAGTTATGTTCTTTCAAAAAACCACATTTAATAATTATAAAGCGAATGTTTTTTGTGAATTTGTATTTTTCCAAAATGTCGCCATCAACAAACTCATGAATTTGACGTTTCTTATGTTAACATAATTTTTAAGAAATATGTTTGGAGAACTATGTTAACATTTAATTCCAACATAAATATGTATAACATTTGACTATGGCACACGAGAAATAACACAATTTTGACGTATGTCGGAATAAATGTCCACATAATTATAGAAGGTGGAGCCAGTGGGTTAGAAAATACTTAATTCGATTTGACAAAGAGGCAATAAAATGGGCTTCACAAAAGTTAATACCCACTGGGATACTGAGAAAAGTTTATTATTTCATCCGGCAACTCTATGCCAACACGTCCCAATTACTATGTTATCATTTTACAGTGAGTGTCACACTTATTAAAAAGAAGCATAATCCACAAACCACCTAACCAATTATTCAATTTTTTTTTATTAACCGTGAAAAAAAGTGGTATTCATCGTTGAATACATACTACTTTTTTTGTTTTGTCATCTTTTAATTTATTAATGTTCAAAGTCTTGCGTAGATCTAATTATAGTATATTTACGCAAACAACGATACATTCCAGCAGAAGCAAGCATCCTCAACCACGTTTCTTGACAATTGCAGCTAAAAATCTTATAGAAATGACAGAACTACCAAAAATTGTATTTGTTTTGGGTGGCCCTGGTGCTGGCAAGGGAACACAATGTTCGAAGATAGTGGAGCGTTTTCAATTTGAACATCTTTCGGCAGGTGACTTATTACGGGAGGAGCGTGCTAGAGAGGGTTCAGAAGTAGGAGCTCTTATAGAAGATTATATACGTAATGGTAAAATTGTTCCGGTAGAGGTGACGTGTTCACTGTTAGAAGCAGCCATGACTAAGTCCGAAAAAAATAAGTTCCTTATCGATGGTTTTCCACGCAACCAAGATAATTTGGATGGTTGGAATCGCCAGATGTCCGAAAAGGTGGATTTTCAATTTGTATTATTTTTCAATTGTTCGGAAGATGTATGTGTCAGTCGTTGTTTGACTCGTGGACAAAGTGGTTCCGGCCGTTCGGATGATAATATGGAAAGTTTAAAGAAACGTATTCAAACCTACAACAACGATTCTCTGCCTATTATTAAGCATTTCGAGGCTTTGGGTAAGGTGAAACAAATCGATGCTAGTCCATCATCCGATGAAGTTTTCGCCAAGGTCGAAGAGGTGTTTAAAGAAAGTGGTTTTGAGTAAGCCATCGAATATCATACGATAATGGGGGGAATATTTTAAAATGTTGCTGTTGTTGCAGTTTCCATCACTTCCCCTTTAGGGAGTCGGAACACTTACATCTTAATATTGCCGATATGCTTAATTTTTATTCTTGTCTCTTTTTAATGTTTTACCGTTAGTTCAATTGTGAAAAATCGATAAAGGTCTATCAATATATTTATGGTTATATAAAGAAAAATTTATTAAATATTAAGCTAAATAATAAAATATAAAAATAATTATATTACGTTTGAGTTTTATTTTTAGAAATAATCTTAAGATATACCAAATTCGCATTCATTTTTTTAAACATGTTTAACCACTTAAACATGTTTAAATTTAAACTTGTGAAGGTACATAAACATGTTTAAGTGCTTAAACATGTTTAAAAAAAATGAATGCGAATTTGGCATTAGGTTTGCTTCAGAAATTTTATCGTATTAAATAGATTCGTTATTTTTTGTGTACTTATTTCTATCCAATACAGCGAGACATTTTTCATATAGAAAAAATCCTAGATTTTAAGAAATTTTTTCTATAAAAAAGATTCTTCCATTTTAAAGTATTTTTTCGATAAAAAATTCTTACATTCTGAAATATTTTTCCTATACAAAAATGTCTCAGATTCTGAGACATTTTTGTTACAGAAAATTTTTCAGATTCTGAGACATTTTTGCTATAGAACATTTTTGAGTCACTTTTCAGATAGAAAAATTCTCAGATTCCGAAAAAAATTTTCTATAGAAAATTCTTAGATTCTGAAACATTTTTCATATAGAAAATTCTTAGATTTTGTGACATTTTTTCTTTAAAAAAATTCTAACATTCTGAAATATTTTTCCCATAGGAACTTTCTGAGATATTTTTTCTATAAAAAATTTTTAGATTCTTAGACATTTTCGTTATAGAAAAATTTTCAGATTCTTAAGACATTTTTGCTATAGAAAATTCTTAGATTCTATAACATTTTTCCTATTGAAAAAATATATTTTTGGTATTTTTTTTAGTGCAACTGGTCTGGCAAGCAAGACTTTAAATACCGCTTTTGTCTATTTTTCAACTGGGGGCTGGTGAGTAAGATGTGATATCTCATTAACAAATTTGCCTTATTATAAATAAAAACAACAATAAATTTACTTAGAACAAAATTATTAACTGAAATCACTCCTGCATTATTACACAGTGTCTAGATTAGCAACCACCGCTACTATCACGAAGACAATTAAATGTCACATTTGATGTTTACTAACGCCAAAATCGATGGTAAGCGTCATTGGATTGCTAGCAAGCTATAGTAGAGATGGTGCTTTACCATCAATTGTATACCATAATTTTGAAGTATGATAGTAGTGGCAGTTGTTAAAAAATTGCTATGGCGTTGCTGTTTATTTTTCATATTTACTATGTATACATGGTACATTAGAGTGTCCCTTATTTTGGAAATGTTGGAAATCTTGAGACGGTACCCGCTCATTTTTTTCCTTTTGACTTAAAAATAACTTAGGAAAAATTTTACGCCCCTAGGACCACGCCTTCCCTACGCGACGGGGCCTTAAAGAGCGGGGCCTAAAAAATCATTTTTCCATACAAACCAAAAAAATTTTTTTTTTATTTTTAATTTTTTTGTTATTAATTATTATATTACTTGGTTTGCTTATTCACGACAAAAAATTTGATTTTGGAGGGATAAGTCTTTCAGCGCTAAAAAATTTTTCGCAAAAAAAAAATTTGGGCGGCCGGGGTCCTACAGTAAAAAATTTTTAAAAAATATTTTTTTTTAGTTTTGACCAGCAACGGTTTTAGTTGCTATGTTGCTTTAAATGATATATATTCCAAAAAAAAAATTATTCATATCTGTGACATCTTTATCTTTTTTTTTGAGCCGTAGGAATCCTACGGTAAAAAATTTTTAAAAAATATTTTTTTTTAGTTTTGAAAAGCAATGGTTTTAGTTTTTATGTTGTTTTTAATGATATATATTCCAAAAAAAATATTATTCATATTTGTGACATTTTTATCGTGTATCGAAAAAAATCATCAATGCATTTTTTACCCTTTTTTAGAACACGATTAAGATGTCACAGATACAAAAAATATTTTTTTATGAATATATATCATTTAAAGCAACATAGCAGCTAAAACCGTTGCTGGTCAAAACTAAAAAAAAATATTTTTTAAAAATTTTTTACTGTAGGACCCCGGCGGCTCAAAATTTTTTTTTGCGAAAAATTTTTTAGCGCTGAAAGACTTATCCCACCAAAATCAAATTTTTTGTTGTGAATAAGCAAACCAAGTAATATAATAAATAATAACAAAAAAATTAAAAATCAAAAAAAAAATTTTTTGGTTTGTATGGAAAAATGATTTTTTAGGCCCCGCTCTTTAAGGGCCCGTCGCGTAGGGAAGGCGTGGTCCTAGGGGCGTAAAATTTTTCCTGAGTTATTTTTAAGTCAAAAGGAAAAAAATGAGCGGGTACCGTCTCAAGATTTCCAACATTTCCAAAATAAGGGACACTCTAATGGTACATATATTTATGGTATATATATGGTATACCATATACGGTTCAACGTTTTCAATAAAAATAATTTTACAGCTTAACAGTTATATCTAGAGTTTTAATTGGAGTAATATTTTTCGAGTGTTTAATAACGGATAAAAGTTGTAGGATTAATTTTGAACAAGCTTTAATATTGTACGCGGCCAAAATTTTGTAGGATTTCCATCATTTTCTATTACAGCTTCACAGCGTATACTCATTTGATCTATTAATTCGCAAACGGTATTCATGTTTAAATTTTCCCATTCTAAACTGATGGCATCAAAAAGATCGTCTTTTTTGGTATAATTTTTGAGACGTATTTTTTTGTCTATATGTTCCCATAATTTTTCTATTGGATTTAAGTCGTTTGATTGGACAGGCCACTTAAAAATAATTGCTCCAACAGACTGTAACCAATCATTTTCCTCATTGGGTGTATGTGTTGCACATGGCAAAACTTCTTCTATACTCATAGGATTATTGAATATGTCTTTGTCTATTGAAGATTCCTCGATACGATGCATGGGACCTAGTATCTGTCCGGAAAAACATGCCCTTACCTTGATGCTTTCCCCTACATTTCGGCCACGTAATCTAAATACAGTTTCACCTGAAAATATTACCATATTCCATTGTGTGCTTGTCCAATTGACATGATTTTTAGCAAAAATTAAACGGGCAATACGATTTTTTTCTGTTACTTGAGGGTTTTCTACTAAGTGATAACTTCTATTACTCGGTACATTTTCTAGACGCCATTGTCGTATGAAATCTTTTGGCTTATGTGTTGGATATTCCTCCAATTGTTTGGATATTGAATTGTCTTCCTTTTTAGAAGTATTATGTGTTTTATCACCGATATGTGCGGTTGTAACAGCAGGGTTTTCATAATATCGCTTATTTGTACCAATTATTTTGGAAAAGGTAGATTTTGATATGGATTTACTTTCATCAAATTTATTTCCAGCCATTTATATGTATTTTAAATTTACAATTTTTAGACTTTAAAAAAAAATTGTGCTAAAATGTAAACAAAAGTTTTTTTCTTTAATTTTAAGTCAGAGTTGCCAGTTTTTTTTAATGTCTTCCCCGAAAGAATTTTTTTCTACAGAAAAATTCTAAAATCGAATGCATTCAATTTTAAAAAAAAATATTTTTTTTTTCATTTTACTTTTAAAAATCAAATATATTTTATTGCAAACCCAATCGATTTTCTTTTCCTTCATTTGAAAAATCGAATGGCTTATTCATTCATTGCATAAGAAACTTAAAAAAACCTAACCAAGATGAAGCATAACGAAGCCAATTTTTTGTCCATAGTATCGCCGACACTATTCACATGAGTTGACCCCTATGGGCTCTAATTTTGCATCGAAAAAATTGGCATTCTAAATACTGCCGACACGACAAAAAATACAAAATAATTTTTGTAGCTCTTGGCTCGTATTATACGTCTGCCAAATACCTAAAAACTCTCCGAGTTACCGTTATTTTGTTACGCAGGTTTTAAATCTCAAGTCTCTTTTAGGCCCATTAAAAATTTGTATCCATTTTGTACTACTTGCTTTGTTTTCGAGATACTGGAATTAAAGGATCCTGTAGAATTAAAAAAACTGGATGACTAAAAAAGAATTACTCGTAGGGCTTTCGGGTATTTGGCGGTCGTGTTCTACGAACCAAGAGCTACAAAAATGCTTTTGGACTTTTTGCTGTGTAGGCAATTGAATACTGCGTGATATATGTATGTATTTTGAAAATTTTCAGGAATACAATTTTTTTGGATTTAAAATTAGGGTCCATTAGGGTCATCACATATAAAAAGGCTCCGTTTTGCTCTATCTATTTAAAAAATCGATTGCATTCGCTGTAGAATAATAAAAAACCGAATGCATTCGATTTTTCTAAATCGAATGAACAAGAAATCGAATGCATTATTTTTTTTCTTTCAATCGAATCCATTTCAAAGACTGCAATCAATGTTGATCGATTGTATTTACTAAATTAAATTATTTATAGACATTATTCAGAAAATTTTTTAAAAATATCTCAAGTCGATTTTTTCTAAGTTCAAACATTAAGGCCTTTATTCATAATACTTAAAGTGTACTTAAAGTAGGTTTATTTGACAAATATTCATGCAATATCAGTCAAATAAACCTACATTAGATTTAATTTACTCATTATGAATAGCCCAGTAAGAATTTGAAAAATTTGATGCGTTACACACAAATGACAAATGATCACCATTTTGTTGTTGGATGGTATAAAAACTGTTTATAGTGCTTCTAGTTTTTTTGTAATGCCTTTAATATTTTGTCCCTAATAAACGTTCAGAAAAATCCGTGTCATCGCCAGCAGAGATGGAAGCCGATTGGTTTCGTTTTCTATTGCCAAGAGAAATATTTGCGATGTAACTCTAAAACTTACAGAGATATAAAGGAATATTGGCTACACGCAAAAAAAAAACTTGTGTCGGAGTGAGCAAAAATCTGGCATAATTTTACCAAAAATATGCTAAAACTACAACCGACGAAGTAGTTTTCGTAATTTAGCCAAAACACTTATGTAAAAAATTTTGAAGAAAATGCTAATGCTATTTAAGCAAAAACTTGGTAAAATATACCAAAAGAAATATGGTGAAATATACCAAAATTATTTGAAAAGCTGACTAAAAATAATGCAAAAAATTACCAAATTTATGCTAAAATAAATTTTCAATAAATTTTTGTAAAAATTTGTATATTTGTTGAATTTAAAATTTTCACAGAATAAATCCATATTAATATAATAAATGTTGTGTAGGATTTAATTTACCACCGACCAACTGACCCTTTTTGTACAATTTTCTCGAGGGACTGCTGCCTACGCTTCTTCTTGAAGTAAAGGATCCGCTATAGCTTCACGAATTTATTTAAAAGCATCCTGTAAAAATAGAAAATTATTACAAAACATAAATTTTTAATTTAAAAAATTGGTTAACCCCATTGGTCTCTTGGTAAGGAGGAACACTTACTTTGTCATTCCATTTGTAACCCATCAAAACAAGTATGGACTCCCTTGGCTTTGGGTTTTAAGGTTTTAATTTTATAACTAAAGGCAGGATTGGTGTCCACGCTCTTTATTGTAGTGAAGGATTCTCCATAGCTTCAAAAATTTATTTAGCAGTACCCTGTAAAAATATAAAATTATTACCAAACACTAATTTTTAACTAAAAATCTATTAAACCTTATTGGTGTCTTCGGAATGCGGGTATACTCACTTTATCATTCCATTTGTTATTCATCGAAACATATGTACGTCTGGGACTCCATTGGTTTTTCTTATTGAATGGTGTTTTAAGTGATGAAAGCAAAATTAACTTTAACATTCTTTTATCTTACATTTATTTATCTTTTAGAAAACTAATTATTTATTTTTATTTATGTATTAATTTATTTTTATTTTATATATCAATTTCCTTTTTACGTTTTTATAACACAAAAAATAAACGAACAACGCACGCACACGCACACAAAAATACAAAATGAAAATGGCGGTCTGTATTTGTTTTGTTTTTTTGTTGTTTTCTTTCGATAAATTTTTGTGCAGGTAATTTGCGTTATTGAGTAGACTTGTGCTTAATCGTTCAATTGAGTGAGCGCTCATTCTCGTTCATTTTTGATAAAAGACCTAGTTCGTTCATCTAGTTCAATCGCTCTTTTGACTTTTTCGTTCAACAGTTCGTGAACAAATCATTTTGATCATGTCGGTTGGTCGTTCATCTAGTTCAAATCGGTCAATTTTGGATTTCGTTCAACAGTTCGTGATCGAATCATTTCAATCATGTCTCTTGTTTTGGCATTCGTTCAAAAAATACAAAAATGTTGAATAAAAACATTAATTTAAAAAAATAAATATATAAAATTTTTGTAAAAAACATAAATGATGAGAAAGCGTGCCAAAAGAGGAGAAAAAAACTTACGCCTAATGACAAAATTAACAAAAAAAATTTAACGACCGAACTGAATGATCAAAATGAAGTAATGACCAATTGAGCTGAATGAACGAAAAGACCTAAAAGAGCTGAAATGAACGAACTAGATAAGCCGCTCACTTAAGTGAATAGTTCAATTGAACTAGTTCGTTCATGAACGACACAACTCTATTATTGAGCAAGCTACTTGGTTATTTTACATAAAAATGAATTATGTTACTTTAACATCGACAAGCATAATATTAGCAAAAATTTGGTAAAAAATTTTTTTTGGTATGAAAAAAGTTTTACCAAGTAGGATTGCTCAATCTTACACAGATTTTTTTTTTTTGCGTGTACAATTCCATATACACTAAATTTTTTTTTTATACACGCAAAAAAAAAATCTGTGTAAGATTGAGCAATCCTACTTGGTAAAACTTTTTTCATACCAAAAAAATTTTTTTACCAAATTTTTGCTAATATTATGCTTGTCGATGTTAAAGTAACATAATTCATTTATTATGTAAAATAACCAAGTAGCTTGCTCAATAACGCAAATTACCTGCACAAAAATTTATCGAAAGAAAACAACAAAAAAACAAAACAAATACAGACCGCCATTTTCATTTTGTATTTTTTTGTGCGTGCGTTGTTCGTTTATTTTTTGTGTTATAAAAACGTAAAAAGGAAATTGATATATAAAATAAAAATAAATTAATACATAAATAAAAACAAATAATTAGTTTTCTAAAAGATAAATAAATGTAAGATAAAAGAATGTTAAAGTTAATTTTGCTTTCATCACTTAAAACACCATTCAATAAGAAAAACCAATGGAGTCCCAGACGTATGTTTCGATGAATAACAAATGGAATGATAAAGTGAGTATACCCGCATTCCGAAGACAGCAATAAGGTTTAATAGATTTTTAGTTAAAAATTAGTGTTTGGTAATAATTTTATATTTTTACAGGGTACTACTAAATAAATCTTTGAAGCTATGGAGAATCCTTCACTACAATAAAGAGCGTGGACACCAATCCTGCCTTTAGTTATAAAATTAAAACCTAAAAACCCAAAGCCAAGGGAGTCCATACCTGTTTTGATGGGTTACAAATGGAATGACAAAGTAAGTGTTCCTCCTTACCAAGAGACCAATGGGGTTAACCAATTTTTTAAATTAAAAATTTATGTTTTGTAATAATTTTTTATTTTTACAGGATGCTTTTTTTACAGGATGCTTCGTGAAGCTATAGCGGATCCTTTACTTCAAGAAGAAGCGTAGGCAGCAGTCACTTGAGAAAATTGTACAAAAAGGTCAGTTGGTCGGTGGAAAATTAAATCCTACACAACATTTATTATATTAATATGGATTTATTCTGTGAAAATTTTAAATTCAACAAATATACAAATTTTTACAAAAAATTATTGAAAATTTATTTTAGCATAAATGTGGTAATTTTTAGCATTATTTTTAGTCAGCTTTTCAAATAATTTTGGTATATTTCACCATATTTCTTTTGGTATATTTTACCAAGTTTTTGCTTAAATAGCATTAGCATTTTCTTCAAAATTTTTTACATAAGTGTTTTGGCTAAATTACGAAAACTACTTCGTCGGTTGTAGTTTTAGCATATTTTTGGTAAAATTATGCCAGATTTTTGCTCACTCCGACACAAGTTTTTTTTTGCGTGTATACATACTACATGCGATTTTGAGATATACATAAATCATTTTGTAAAAAAAAAGTCATGTTAAATATTTTTCAATTCGAGTTATTTATTTAAGAAAAAACGATTTAACTTTAAAGGCCCGCCCTTTAAACAAGACGTGTCCCAAAGCTTTAAACAACATATTCGACGGAGTCTTAATCGAGATCGCGTCGGAGAAGCATCTATTCGTCGCTGAAATTATTTTATAAATTTAGAAACGAGTTTGTGTTTGTCGGTCGCTAGTATTGGTTATTTCTCCGCGAGTACCGTTAGACAACGGTGTCTAACCATACCAAACACACGCACGTGTTAAGGAAGCGTCGTTTCACTCTTCCATTGTAAGGGCAATGGTCGTATTGTGTATGGAGTTTCCCACGTGTTAAAACCCCACAAAAACTTTATCCCCACAAAGGTGGCATATAGACTTCGTGTCTCGGTCACCTTTTTATTCGTCCATTCGTGGACAAGGTGTAGATTGCTACACCACTGAAGAAGAAGAAGAACATATTCGACTTTTTTGTGGTCATAATCAAATTTTATTTTTAAGTTTAAGGCAAATTCGATAATCTTTATGGGTTACAAATTTTTTTTTCTGAAATGATAAGCCATATGTACTTATGTTACAGCTTATCAGTTGCAGCTACAGTTTCAGAATGAGCAACGTTTTTTGATTTTTTAATAACGGATTTTCTTTTAAGAGCTTTTAATATTGTGCGTGGCCAAAATTTTGTAGGATTTCCATTATTTTCTATAACAGCTTTACAGCGTGTATGCATTTGATTTATTAAGCCACAAACGGCTTTTGTATTCAAATTATCCCATTCTAAACTTATGGCATCAAAAAGATCATCTTTGTTGGTATAATTTTGATGACGTATTTGTTGGTCTATACATTCCCATATTTCCTCCATTGGGTTTAAATCAGATGCTTGGGCAGGCCACTTGAAAATAATTGCTCCTACAGACTGTAACCAATCATTTTCCTCATTGGGTGTTTGTGTTACACTCGGTATAACTTCTTCGATATGCATGGTATTCTGGGCTATATCTGTGTCTACTGAAGATTCTTCGATACGATGTATGGGACCTATTACCTGTTCGGAAAAACATGCCCTTACCTTAATGCTTTCACCTTTCTTTCGGCCACGTAATTTAAATACAGTTTCATCTGAAAATATTATCATATTCCATTGTGTTCGTGTCCAATTGACGTGATTTCTGGCAAAAATTAAGCGTGCTATGCGATTTTCTTCTGTTACTTGAGGTTTTTCAACTGAGTGATAACTTCGAAAATTCGCTACACTGGCTTGTCGCAAAACTTTTCTTTGTCTTTTTCGTCTGGAATATTTTGGCTTAAGAGTTGGACATTCCTCCAATTGTTCGGATATTAAATTGTCTTCCTCTTTGGAAGTTTTATGATATCGCTTATTTGTACCAATTATTTTGGAAACGGTAGACGTTGATAAGGAGTACCTATCACTAATGACTTTCTGTCTTATGCCTGCATTATATTCTTTTATGATTTTGGTTTTAGTTTCATCGTCAAATTTTTTTCCAACCATTTATATTTTGAATTTGTTATTTCAGATTGTTGTGATAAAATGTAAAAAATGTTTTCTTTTGTTTTATTGGTTTATGGTTAGGGTTGCCAATTCTTTTTTATTCATCCCGATCAAAGTTATATGATCCCGATTATTTTTAAAAATCTCCTAAAAACTTTAATAAATAAAACTTATATATTTGGCGTGGCTTTTAGTCAATGCTTTCTTTTTTTTGGAATGCCTTCAACATTAATATTTTATCCCTAGTAAATGCCCAAAAATCCTTATCCTTCCCAGCAGAGAACAAAGACAATCGGCTACAATTTGCGGGTAAGTTTCTGCCGACGATTTTTCAGAAGTTAGAGTCGCCGCCGATCAATGCAATGATTCCGTCTTAAAATTTTAGATTTTGATGTGATTCTCATTGTAATGGGAAACTGTTCCCTTTTTTTTGGCGGCTAATTTGACGCAAAAATATATTTAAATTATTTTTTAATATTGATTGTCAAAAAAATTTTTTTTCTTCGGTTAAATAAATAATCAAAATAGAGGCTTCGGTTGTAAGTCAGCTATAAGCAGCAGTCAAACAAACTCCCAACTATTTTTTTTTTTAATTTGAGCCGCCGCTGTTCACAACAACACAGATTTTACAACAAAAATGCAACAAAAAAGTACAGCCGATATTGCGCCACCGCCGAGTAAAATTGGTCGAGCCACCGACGTCAAAAACTTATAGTCGGCTAGATTAACTGGTTGGCCGCCGCGAAGGTTTTTCTTGATAGCCGTAGCCGACCGATTTTTATTACCCGCTGTCTACACCTGGGAGAAATACTGAGATTTTTGTATCAAGAAACGTCAAAATCAATCGCAAAGAAATTTTTCTCAGGTGTGGACTAAATATTAGTCTCAGTATTTGATCTCATCAGATAGTTGTTATGAGATATCTCATAACAACAATCTGATGAGATTGGATGAGATCAAGTGTCAAATTCACTTATATTTGTATGTTTACAATTGTTTTTTGAAGCTAATGGCGTCGAAAAAAGGAATAATAAAATAAATCATTAAAAAATAAGTGTATAAACAAATGTATGTACTTCAATAATAGATGGAACATATATTTATGATGAATAACATATATAGTTATTCCACGGCTGATTGTAAATTATGAAATTTCACAAGAGCATTTGCAGCTCGTTTTCCACACCACTAGATATTGAGATAAATGCTAAAATTTCCCTACTTTTTCTCTGCCGACGTTATCTCTGCTTTCATGAAAAAATTCTCCCACGTGTAGATGGTGCCTTATCGGCTTCGTTTTCTGATCCAGATCAAAAATTTCATCCCAAATTGGGTATAAAATTAGTTGGCAGCTCTGCTTTTGATATTCTTTTTTCCAGTAGCGGTGTTCTATAAAGGGCCATTTAGATTGGCAGACTTGTAAAACCATAGTGACATAGTAATCCATCGACCGTTTTGTAGATCTGGCATCACCAAAGATAATTGGAAAATTCTGGCAATGCCAAACTAAAGTTCAAACGCAAAGCAAAGAGAGACAAAAAAAATCTGCATTCTCACTGTAAAACTGGTATCTTTCATCTCGCTCGAATTTCGGTTTGTGATAAAATTTCGTAAACAATACCATATGGTTTTTGTTTACTACTTTTTCAAACGCCATTTGTTGGACTACTCTATGACTCTGTGTAAAACGACCTGTCAAAAATTCATGCGGAGAGAATTTTTTCATCGTCTAAACACTCAACATACAAATACGGACAGACTTATTGTCAATACGGAGAGGAAAATGTTGACATACGGATGTAATTTTTGTGTTTTGAAAAATTTCAAAAAATTACTATTTTCATTAGATCAGGGATGTTTTTTATGTAAACAAAAATACAAATAATAACAACAGCTGTTGTGAAGTGGTGGTAAAAATAAATAAAATTTTATATGGGCTAAATTTTTGGAACAAGTCTAATTGGCAGACATTGGTCCGATTTATTTTTTTCTATTTTTTGAAATAGGGATGATTTAGGTGAGTTCAACAAAGAAACAAAATTGTCGGCGGCCCGTGGTTCCAGAGTTATGGGTCTCCAAAGTTCGGATATCGAATTTAATATATCTTCATCAATAATAGTCCAATCAGACCAAGATTGGTTTCATTCGAAAGCTTATTCAAATACCTTTAATTTGACATTTTAAAAAATTTGGATTCATTAACCCATTGTGAAACAACTCTAAATTTTAGATTTTTCACCCCAAGTTCTTGAAGAAATGGGGTGATATTTTAAAATTATGCCCTATTAAGGTATTTATTTTTATAACTAGGCTTATAGCTTAGATATTAAGCTTTGATTTGAGCTTTCATTTGACCTTTTAACCCTTATAGAACCGGAGTTATTTACGTTTAAACATTAGAAAACATATTTGAATATATCGTCACCTTAAATGCAAAACAACGTAACAACAAAAAAATCAAAATCGAGTTTCTGATTGATTATGATGCATTTGACTAAACTACATGTCTCTGGAAAATTTTGGAAGTCAAAGTTCAAAAATTGCGAATTTATTAACAACAAACAAAAAAACGTATCAGCAAGTGCATGCATTTCATAAACCAAAACAACGTAACAGCAGTGTTACACACACAATTTATATGTAATCGAGCAAATATTAATATATTTCAATATATTTTTATGTATTGAAATCGCATAAATATTTAAGACATTCACCATACAAATTGAATAAATATCTCTGATTAAAATTTACATAAAATTTTCAACAAATTTATCTTTTAAATTTTTCCAAAATTGTATAATTTTTTTTTAATTTGTCGTTTTTTTAACCAAATATTTTTTGTTTTAATTTATTAGGTCCGTTCGATTACGTTACGACAATCTACTCTTTTTTACTATTTTTACAACAGCTGTAAATTTTTAATACAAAAAGTTAACAAAACTTTCCAGTTGTAGTAAAAATAGTTTGAATTTTTGGTAATCGAATTGACATAAAGAACGTAGCTTTTATTTAAAATTAGTTTTGAGAAATTGAATTTTAAAATATCGTTTTTTCAACAGTAATTCCGTGGGGTATTTTTTTTTTGTAAATGAAAATAGCAAGATCCGCAGGTTTTTCGAATCCTGTTTCAAATTCTGTGTAATTTACCAGTTCAATTGGAAAATTTTTCCTAAGAATACACAGATTTTTTTAAAAATGTATCATTTCTTCCTAAAATTTTTCCTATACCAAAACCAATTTCAAGAACTTAAAAAAATTGTTAACACTTCAAGGTAAAACTTTAAGTTAACAAAAAAAAACTTTACAGCAAAATTCTTTAAATATGTTGATAAACCCTTTCCGTTTATAAGAACTCTTAAGTATTTTATAAAATCTGAAAGATTTTATATAAAAAATGTTAAGTATAAAGGTTTTTTTTTTTTTAATTTTTGAAGATCTCGAAGTTTTTTTTGAAAGATGCAAAGCACATGCTTAAGTTTTGTTTTTGAAGATATTGATGATATTATACCATATTCGCATTAATTTAAACTAGTTTATTTATTCGTTTTCTCCATACGTTAGACGTCAAATTTAAACGGCGTTTTATTTTGACACATAAATTGTATAGGAAAAACAAAAAATGTATCTAGTTTTAATGAATGCGAATATGGTATTAAATCATTTAAAATGTTTAAGAACCAAAAACGAATGGAAAAAAATCTAACATTTTGAAATCATGTCATGCTTAAATCTTTGTTGGTAAAAGGGTAAAAAAGCACCAACGATTGCCTCGGGGTCGCTTCTAAAGAAGTTCAATGGAAGATTGACTCCCATTCATTTTTAGAACCCAATAATTTTCCTAACAGTTCTACTCCTTCTCGTTACTCCCGAAGGGAGCATCCATACAAAATGAAATTTTTATAAAATTAACTCTCATCTCTCTAACTGTCCCAAGGATGCTACTTCACTGAAAAATAAATAAAGTTTAATTAAATTTAACTAAAAAATGGGTTATTTTCCTTACTATAAAGAAAATAAAGGCGGCAGCCAAAATTAGGCCAATTTTGTATAGTGCTGGCGGACGCAATATTTAAACCTCGAATTTTATTTTTGATTTAAACTCATCTACACGAGCTTTCAAACTAGTAAAAACAATCAACATGTTCTAAACGAAACTTTTTATCTAGAGTCAAAAGAGTGTTGGTACTTTGTACAAAAAAAACGTATTTTTTTAATTTTTAACTTTAAAATAATTTATTTTCGGACTAAAACAGGATATCGGTTTGTTGTTTTTTTTTTTTTTTTTTAAATCAGAAATCTGTACAGTTTTCAAATGAAATTAGTTTAAAATAAATTGGAATAAATGCGACTTTGCTATTAGCAAAAAACTGGAGCCGGATCGGTGAAATGTTTAAATTATAAATTTTAAAATGGTTCTATCTCGGAAAGTATAAGAGATAACCACACCCACTAAAGAGGTTTTTTAGGCCGGTACTAGCACATTGTCCGCATATATTTTTTTAAGAAATATGATAACAAACAAAAAAAAAAAAAAATGGCAATTGTTTTAAGTGTTCGTATACAAAAGGTGCCCTACTTTGGGGGGTTCTGCTGCCTGCCCCGTTCAACCGCTGGACTCCAACTTCCAAACTCGAAAATACGTTAGCTATAACCACTACAAATTTCATGGCTCTCGGTCCAATACTTACTGAATGGCTGAATTATTTCCCAAAAATTAGCAATTTATTCAACTTTGTGATGTTACGTCGTTTTGTTTTACAAAACACGATTCCACGAAAAACGTAACCCACATAACTCAAAAAATATTTACAAAAACCACTTTTTTATTTCAGAAATGGATTTATCGCTGTTTTTTAAGCTAACACTTCACAAAAGTCTTTTATATTGCAAATATTTTTCATTTAATAACGTTTTTTGCTTCTCCTGTAAAATTCTAAAAAGTGTTGTTACGTTGTTTTGCATTTGTGGTGACGATATATACCAGACCTCTGTGTAGTTTATTTTTTTTTTGCCTTAAAAGGTTTTCTGGGTTGCCGGCCTTCGGACGGGCTTAGGGATTTTAATTTTCATATATTTATTAAGCGGCTTCGCTAAATAAAGTTTTTTTTTATTAATATATAAGCGGGGTCAATGGTTATGAGTCAATAACTCCGGTTCTATAAGGGTTAAAAGGTCCATTAAAAGCTCAAATTAAAGCTTAATATCTAAGCTTTAAATCTCGTCGTATAAATACATGCCTTAATAACACACAATTTTAAAATATAACGCATTTTCTCTAAAAACTTTGGTTTAAAAATCTAAAATTTGGTTTTGTGCCACAATGGGTTAATGGAACCAAATTTTTTTTAAATTTCAAAATAAAGGTATTTGAATAAGCTTTCGAATGAAACCAATCTTGGTCTGATCGGACCAATTTTGATGAAGATATATCAAATTTGATATCCGAACTTTGGAGGCCCATAACTCGGAAACCATGGGCCGCCGACAATTTTTTTTTTTCTTTTTTGGACACAGCACTAAAAGTTCTACCTGTGATGTTTTTTTTTTTGGATCAGAGAAATGTCTGCCAACTTGACTTTAACCAAACTTCCTGCCAAACAAGGAATATGGAGTCGGTGGAGATGTTGGAATCAGAGATGTAGGAATCAGTGGAGATTTAGATTTATGCATCTTTTGGTTAAGGAACGCAAATTGAAGAAAATATGTTACCACAATTGTATGGTTGATTTGTAAATTTTACAATTGCAAAATGTTGTTTGGGTGTGTGTTTGTAATGAAAAGCTGTTTTTTTTCTACAATTTAATTTACGCGTATACGTCTAAACACACAAAAGACATTCAAGAGAGTTTTTTTATACTTTTTGACAAGCGGTTTAAAATGAAAAGACTATTTCATCTTGATAATCTTTTCAAAAAGTGTGCTAATCTAAATGGGCCTTAACTCTCGAATCGAAAGATTACTCACATGGAACATGAAAAACGAAACAGAAACATCGTGAATCGGCACAAAACCTGACTTTTCGCATTCGACTGTTTCTGTAATTTTGTTATGCGGAAACTTTATGTCAATTATGATTTTTTTCAAAATTATTGGAAAGATGCGAGAAAAACTGTTTCTGTAAACCAATTGATCGAAAACTTTTGAAGTTGAAGTGTCAAAATCACTCACATTTAAAAATGGTGCGATATTTCGTAAATTAAACAACTATTGAGTTATATAAAATAAAAAACAATAGTTTTTTCAAGAAAATACTATCAACTAATATTATTAATGACATACTACACATTATTTTCATTTAATTAATTTATTATTTCATTTTCGTATGCCAATGTTACGAGTGCTGTTTAAAAAAAATGTGAAATTGTGTTTTTTTTGTTGTGATTTTTATTATTTTCTCGCCTTATTTACCTTTTTGACAGCTAATTTGGAATATTCCAATAAAAATGCTGCCGTTTTCGCATTGATATACAGAAACAACTTTTTTTCCAGAATCGAGAAACGATGGAATATTTTGTTTCATACTTTTCGATGCGAAAACTTTTCGCATAAATTACAGAACACCCCCACAGGCAGTGTTACCGTTGAGAATTTTGAAAAAGTCGCAGAAAAAGTCGTTTTTACAAAAAAAGTCGCACAAAAAAGTCGTTTTTCCAAATTAAAGACGCACATTTTTTTTTAAGGGTTGAAGATACATAGAGGGTATGTTTTGGAAAAAAGTTTGAGTTGAAAACCTTTTGGGGTCGGTCATACATTTGACTTCTTTAGATGCACTCTTGGAAAAGTTAAAGCGGAAGGAGCAATTTTTTTTTTTAAATTTTGTTTTCGTATGGAAGCTTCCTTAGGAGCTTTTTCCTTCCTAGATTTTTTTCCAAACATACTTAACTAAGCCCTATCTTTCATACAAGGATAACAAAGATAAAATTGCTCCTGCCTGTAACTGTCCCTAGGGTACCTATGGAGGATTCAAATGTATGACCGATCCCTAATAGTTTTTCAACCCCAAATTTTTTTCAAAACGTACTTACCTCTCGTGTAAAAAAAGAATTGTATCAAAACATATCTCCTTTGATAAAGACATATATGGATCATATCTAAATGGATATAATCAGATCTACTCCATATATACTCATATCTGCTTCAGATGTTTTTTGATCCGTAAATTGAGTCTATCTGGCATATATGATGAGACATTTTCAGATATGTTCATATATGTAAAATTGTCAGATAGACTCAATTTACGGATCTAAAAATATCTGAAGCAGATATAAATATATATGGAGTAGATCTGATTAGATGCATTTATATATATGATCCATATATGTTGTTATCAAAAGAGATATGTTTTGATATAATTATTTTTTTACACGGGCTCTATCTTCAACCCTTAAGGCGGTCTCCATACAATGCTTTTTATATTGTGAAAAGTGAGACATTTTTTCTGAACATACCAACGACCTATCTCCATTTCATTGGGTGTTTCCATGCAATATTTCACGTAGTATGGGATATATCTAAAGGAATGGGGTAAAAACTCCAAAAGTTTTAAACAAATATTTATAATATGTGTAATTTTTCATTGTACATCTTTAAAAAGAAAAACAAAATTTCACTTGATCAAAAAGGGGAAAAAAGTCGCACAAAGTTGGAAAAAGTTGCAAAATTAGACAAGTTTAAAAAAGTCGCACAAAAAGTCTCACAGCGTCAAAAAGGTTGCAAATTGCAACTAAAGTCGCACAACGGTAACACTGCCCACAGGGGCTGTCAATGAGTGCTGCCACATAATTTTTTTCTTCCCCCCTAAAAAAAATTCAGAAACCCCCATATTTGGGCAATTTTCTAACAAAAAATATTTTGAAATAATTTAATTTCACTCCGCATTTTGGTGTGGTGAAATTTCGGTGAATAACAGCAGCCATGAAGAGTTGTTATTTGGCGGCATTTACTCATGCTAATTTGCAATGGTTTGGGATTTATTTGCTGGTGTCGGCAATTTTGGAAATGGTGAATACGTGGTGACCATGGACTAATTATAGTAAATCTTCCTTGGTTTTGACGAAAATATAACAAATGCGATTTGACAAGTACCCTGCTTAAAAACCATTTAAAACTCATTTGTTTATTGTTATACTGGTGGAGTACCATTTAAAAACATCAAGACGTTTATCATTAAAAATATAATGGTTGTTTTCGGTGCATGATCTATTACAAGACCCTCCTTTGTAATGTGCGAATCACGTGATCCATGCACATCTCTAGTTTTAACTACTGTCACTCCTGCGGCATAAATTTATGGGCACCTTATATATGATCGTTACTTATATATGATCCCTAATCTCGCTCAAATGAGACATCATCTGAGTTGTAAATGGGTGATGACGTGAAAGACAGAAGTTAATACTTAAGCTTAAGATTTTTAAAATGATTCCATCCATAGTTATGTTTGTTTTTTCATATATATTTGTGTGGTAGTTAAACGGTAGTGAGATATAAAATTATAAAGTTTACAAAAAAAAAAAAAATCCAAAAACATTAAAAACGAAAAATATTTTTTTTTAACATAATACAAGAGGAATTCAATCCCGTCGCAATTTATCTAAACGTGCCTGTAAATCAGCATCCGCATCTGACATAGGAGTAGATGGACCACTGCCTCCTGAAGCACCAGCTCCAGGCCCAGCACTACCAGGACTACTTACAGCTCCACCAGCCGCTCCTGCAGCCACAGCAGCTGGTGTATTCTTAACTCCACCTGCTATAGATAATGAACCAGAAGCGGTTGGAAGATCACCCAACTGTTCACCTAATTGTAAGCCCAATTCATCCAAAACTTGATTGACGACAGCATCAGTTTCCTCTTCATCTCCCTCATCTTCCATTGCCTCATCCATAGCGTCATTAATCATCTCTTCCTTCATGTCCATAATTTCAGATTGTTTTTCGAAATCTTGCAAAATCTTTTGAATCTGTGGCAAATTCATTTGACGATTCATATTCTGCATAGCCTTGGTGACTCCTGGATAATAAAATCATTTAAAATTTATATTCAATACAGATTTGTTCTCACCTCCTACTTACCCTTCATTGCCTCTGCCATAGTGTTTTGTGATTTCAACGTCTGTATTTTTAACGAAACCGCTTGTATGTTGGCCTTCATCAACATAAACTTCTTAACGTAACGTCTTGTTCTAACCAAATCCTTGGCCATGATCTTAACCGCATCCATTTGTCCCTCCTTTGCCATTTTCTTAATATCAGCAATAATCTTCTTTTCTTGCTGTTCCATTTTCATACGCTCCCTATCCAAGTCTCTCATGGCTTTGTTTAGAGCTCTTTGATTTTTGCGTAGCATTTCATCAGGAGATATTTTCTTACCAAATAACCAATCCATGATGATTTATTTTTAACTTTTTTTTGTGTTTAAGGAATTAAAAGGATTATTATTTATTTTATAATTTGTTAATGGTGAGTATAAACTGTTTTATAAAAAATCGCAATTGTTTTTGGTCATAACAGAAGAAAAAAAATATTACTCATCTATGCTTCTTCTTTTTTCATATTTGCGACATTCACTGTGAAAAGTGACTTCATAAAAAAACACCCCATAGAAAATTTAGTGCTAAATTACGAGTAATTTTGAATAATCGAATCAAAAAGAGTTGGCCCCAATTTAGACAGGGCAATTTTAATTGCCGCAATTCTTAGTTTATAGAAGAGAGAAGCAAGAGGAATGGAAAGGGGAAAAAACTTGCTCGTACTGGCAATTCGTTTTGTTTTTTCATTCGCAATTCTCAATCTGTAGATTTTTTTTTACATTTCTTTTTGGAATTGCCGAACAGAATTGCCAGTATGAGAACTTAGAGAATAAACACAATTGTAGCGGGAAGCGTTTTTCCGCAACTGTTCACACACGTTTTATATGACAACAAAATTCCGCCTCGTTTTTCCGCCAAACTAGATGCAATTCTATTTTTATGAGGACAATTGCGTTTTTCCGCTTCCCGCTCCAATTGTGATTATTATCTTAAACGGCAAGTTCAAAAGAGAAACATAAAAATTGCCGCAATTAAAATTGCTTAATGTAAATTCGGTCTTGGATGATTGAGGCTGAGTTTTTGAGTTGTAAATTTTATTGGTTTTAGGTTTAAACTGAGTTAAAACCACAAATTCTGTTTTTGAGATGTGGTTTATTTTAAGTTTAACTCACCAATGATGGAGAGTTAAACTAAGGTACAAAAATGCCAAAAAAATCACCTCTGTAGTATTTTAATGGAAAAATGAGCGATGATGGCAACTATTCTAATTGGAAATGTGATATTTGGTATGGCAATACCGCGTTAATCGACATTTGCTAAACTTGAACTGAAAAACAGAATGCTTGGTTAAACTTGGTTTTAATTCAATAAAGTTTAATAAAACTCCCGTTTAAACTAACAATAAGTTAAAGCGATATGTCAAAAACGCTGCCTGACTCAATTAATTTTATTGATTGAATAATCTAGTTGTCAGCAATTAAGGATAATGTACACTTTACGGGGCATTCAAAATTTAGAAAAAAATATGCCACCCATCTATAGAATATTTGACTTAAGTTGAGTTTACTGGCATTGGTCGGATTGCTCCCAAATTTTTACCACAGATAGATCATTTGATTACAAATCGAAAATATTTGGGTGATTTTTTTCGGCGAGATCTGGTTCGCGAGTTATGTCGACTTAAAATTCAAATATTATAACCGGGCAAATGGCTTGATACACAAAAAAACTTTAATTAGCGAAGCCGCTAAATTTATTTATGGAGTTTGTAAAGCCCGGCCGAAGGGCGCTTCGCAGAAAAGATTTTTTTACAAAAATTCTCAAAAAAAAAATTTTTTTTCTCAAAAAAAAAAAAAATTGTTTGGCTATTTATGGGTTATTTTTTTGCCATAATGAAAGATATTTCAATTACCTTTCGAATGACACCAATATTTTTGAAATCGAACAATAAATAACGAAGATATAAGCAAAAAACTTCAAGTCGAGATAATTCGCTAAGTACGTGTCGCCGACAAATTTTTTTTGAAATCATCGTTAAAAGGGATATTTTCAATTTTTTTTTTTTTTTTTTGGAGCAATGCCAGTAAACTCAACTTGTTCCCTTCAAACATTTTCAGAACTTAAAATTTCTCAAAAAAATATTTAAAAAATTTTTTTTTCCTAAAAACTTTTTTTATACGAAAGATAAAGGGTTAATATATCATAGAAAAAATTCTCCATAAAATTCTATTAAATACATCCAAAGAACATTTAAATTATTTTTTTCGACTTTTTCCAACGCCTTTAAAAAATATAAAAATTCAGTGGGATATAAAAAATTTTTAGACGTTACTGAGCAAAATCTTTTGCGTTTTTACTACTACACACAAGTACTTTCAAACTGTCTTGGTTTGGATGAGGCCCTAATGATCAATTCTAAGACATTCTAGCGAAGTCCGTCTGTCTGTGGAAATGGCGATCACGGCCAAAATATTACACGGATATGAACGAAACTTAACATATTTATTTGTTGTTGCCCCGAGAAGGTATTTGAACAAAATCGGTTCAGCGGTTCAAAAGTTATGAACGAAAATGTAAGCACACCTCGAAAATTTTGGTACATTCAACATAACCTAAAAAACAAAATGCTTTAATTTTGCTGGTTGACATTTGTGAATAGAATTGAATACCGAATGGGATTTTAACAAGTGCAAACATATTTTTTTTTTTTTAAAAGAAAAATTTCGACCGATTTTCGTTAAATTGGTTGGCAACACAAATATACCAATTACACAAAATTTGGTTGTTGTGTGTTTTTTACACTTATTAAAGATCTAGCAAAAGATAAATCAAAGTGGTCCATTTTTAGACTTGGGACCCATTTTCTGGAAAGCACTGGTGTAGCGTCTTGACCGACTATAATTTTCTTACTTGTTTTACTTGATTTGTTGTCCAATGTTTGAAAATAGCTTAAAATTGAGGCAATAATACAACTCAGTTTAAGTAATTGCAATATATTTTCAACTTTTGTTTTAAATTTATTTAAAATAATCCAGTTTTCACAATTCATTTAAATTTTAATTATATGCACTTTTTACAAAAATTCATTTTTAAAACTTAATCCGTTTTTTTACAATTTCTTTTCCATTACTCCAAGTATATAAGTACATTCTATGTATAGTCACAGTTGAAAAATATTGCATATAAAACATTTAAAAAAACACTTGTAAAAAATGGATCTAGATCTAGTTTAATATGCTTTTATCTAAATGATTAGCTCATATTTAAATAAATAAAATTATGTCTTATCAGATTCTGTATTTGGTCATGTTTTGAATTATTAGTTGTTGATCAGAAATAATCATATCATGAAAAAGGAGACCAAATTCAATATCTGACAGATCTGATCAGAAAAAAATTAAATATATTTAGATATGAGTATATCTGATATGAGCATATCAGACCAGATACATATATTCCATTTTTACACGAGTAAACAAAAAAGTTTTTCATTTTTAAAAATAAACATTTAAGTCAAAAAAATAAAGTAGTTTAAATACTCAGTTTAAGCATGTATTAGTAGTTATAATATTAATAATAATCATAAAATTGGCAAAAACCATATAAAACACATAAATAATTTAAATAATAATCAAGATAATAATTAAAAAAGAAATAAAAAAAATAATAGAAAAATAGAGAGTCAGAAATAAATAGCATAGAGAGCAGTATTTTTTTTAAGATTTAAATTTTTTTTAAGGTAAACCTAATGTTAGTAAATAGAATTTGAATAAATTATTTAGCTAAAGTATTGCAATTTATAAAGTATTCTCTTTTTTCAACGATTTTCATAACAATTTGTGATTAAGTTGCGCTATATGTTTTAAATTTCTTTTAACAATCATATCAATCATCTTGATGATATGAAGCAAAAACTACATCTCCACCAATACTAATCAAACATTGACCCTGTAATTAAATTGAAAAAGAATTAAAGTTTAATGATATTTAAATTTCAATTGAAAACATACCTGATTTTTATGTTGATTATCAAATAGTATTAACTCTGTTAGGGTAAATGATACCATAGCATTGCCACCCAAAGCTGATATATGAGCTCTAACAACAGCTAGAAGCTTTTTATAAAAAAACATCAATTAAAGTTAGTTTATTGAATTTATTTGACGACATTTATTTACCTCTGTGATAAAACCATGCACAAACCCACTTATGCCACCATTTTCCCGTATAGAAGTGCTCTCACGTATAAAGAAGAAATTTAAGTTGCCCAAATACTTTTCTATTCTACCTCCTGGTATAAAACTTAAAGGTGTAATATCCACACCGTTGCGATCAAAGGCGCGATTCTGAAACTAAAGGAAGTGAAAATGTTAAATGCATCTTTGCTTAATATTTTTATACGCTACACCATAAAGCAAATATTTTTTTAAAAAAACAATATTATTATATTTATTCGACCTTTTTTTATTCAATTCTATATTAATTAATAGACAAGCTCGAGGCCACAGTTGTTTTTTAAAAAAAATATTAATTTTTATTTTTATTATTTTCAATATTTCTCCATCCTTCGGATGGCATCTTCAGGAATAATAACGAGTAACAATAACCAAATACAACGACTGCTCGTGTTTACATTTAATATTGCACTGTTGCAATATTAAATGTAAACACGAGCAGTCGTTGTATTTGGTTATTGTTACTCGTTATTATTCCCAAAGATGCCATCCGAAGGATGGAGAAATATTGAAAATAATAAAAATAAAAATTAATATTTTTTTTAAAAAAACAACTGTGGCCTCGAGCTTGTCTATTAATTAATATAGAATTTTTAAAAAAAACTTTAAAATTTTTGGTGAAAAATAGTGTTGAAAAAATAATTTTGAGAAAAAAAATAATTTTTGGTAAAAAAAAAGTAATTGCCCAAAAAATATTTTTTGTGTGAAAAAAATTCTTCGTAATTATTAAAATAACATTCTTTATCAAATTTTGTTCAAAAATGTTCATCAGCATCAAAATTATAGCATTTTTAATTTTAAGGTCATGTGGAATTTAAGTGTTCTACGCCCACAAAACGAGGAAGAAAAAACAAATGACATTTTCTACTCCACTGGATCCAAAAAAAAAGATTGTTAAAAAATTTGTTTATGGCAAAAATAAAAAAATTTACCAAAAAATATGTTTTGTGTGAAAAATATTTTTCGTACTTGTATTCTTTATTAAATTTCGTTCGAAAATTTTCACCAGAAGCCAAATAGTATCATTTCGTATTTTAAAATTATGTGGAATTGAAAAGTGCCATGTTAAAAAAAAAAAATTGTTTAAAAATTTGTTTTTTCCAAAAATAAAAAAAATGCCCAAAAAATATTTTTTTTGTGAAAAATATATTTACAAATGACAGTTTCTAGTCCCCTGGATCAAAAAAATATTGTTATAAAAATTTGTTTTTGGCAAAAAAATAAAAAATTCACCAAAAAATATGTTTGGTGTGAAAAATATTTTTCGTGCTTGCTAAAATACCATTCTTTATCAAATTTTGTTCGAAAATTTGACCAGCAGCAAAATTATAACATTTCGAATTTTAAGGTTATGAAGAATTGAAAAGTGTTTCATTACATTTGTTTTTTATCTACGACCACAAAATGAGACGGAAAAAACAAATGACATTTTGGTAAATTTTTTTTGGCAAAAACAAAAAAAATTTAAAAAATATTTTTTGTGTGAAAAATATTTTTCGTTCTTGTTAAAATACCATTCTATATCAAATTTTGTTAGCAAATGTTCACCAGCAGCAAAATTATAGCATTTTGTATTTTAAGGTTATGTGAAATTTAAAAGTGTTTCATTTCGTTTGTTTTTATTCTACGCCCACAAAAGAAGGCGGAAAAACAAATGACATTTTCTAGTCCCCTGGATCCAATTGTAGGATTGTAAATATCTTCTGACATAAAAATGTTTCATTTGCTTAGCAAAATGACAAAAAAAAAACTAAAACCAAATAAAAAAGTTTAATTCGGCCTTGCCAAATGTATTGATGTAAACAAGATTATTTGCAAAAAAAAAAAATCCGCAGAAATTTTTTATTTTCATTTGTTCGTTTTTATTAAAATACAATTAGGATCGAATTCTGTTCACAAATATCAACTAGCAGCCGAATTAAAGCATTTTGTATTTTTAGGTTATGTCGAGAATGTACCAAAATTTTCAAGGTGTCCTTACATTTTCGTTCATAACTTTTGAATTGCTGAACCGATTTCGATCAAATGCAACACCAAACTGCTTGGGACAACAACAAGTAAACATTTTAAGTTTCAGTCGTATCAGAGTATTATATTTTGGACGTGAACGCTATTTCAACAGAATGTCTTTGAATCGATCACTGATCAATAATATATTTTATGGGGTCCTATACCGATATTTCGATGTGTTTCAAACGGAATGACAAACTTATATAAACCCTCTATCTCTAAGTGGAGGGTATAAAAATAGCGTTTTTCAGAGGTTGGTTTAGTTCTTAAGGGGGAACTTTTGGAATTTTTGAATTAAAAATGGAATATTCGAATTACAAGTAAAATCGTGAACTTAGAAATGGAATCTTTGAATTAAAATTTCGGATTACAATTGGTCTTTTACGTATTAATTTTGTAAATGGTGTAGCATTTTCCACATTTTTCCTTAATTTTTCCAGAGATGTGAAGTGATTTTTGTTTTTAACTTACGTGTCTTTGCCGTACTGAACCCGGTGCTGATGATAATTGTATTGGTGATGATTTACGATTCTTAAATAATTGAGCACCAAATAATGGCATATTTGTAGCTGGAGTTGGAGTTTCAACCATATGATCCTCGTCCAAAGGAAATATATAATCTTCATCTTGTCCAACTTTTTTGCTGCTTTCACTGCCGGAATTTTGATGGTTCATAGAATCATTGCTATCTGATTGTCCATTCGTTAAAGGTTTACGTCTGTTTTTCATTTTACTAGGATCACCTAAACCCAAAGCCATGCCGGTAACAAGTATTTGAATTTGATCCTAAATAAAAGGAGTTCAAGTTTGAGTAAACAAAAAGTTTTTGGAAACACATTTTTATGCTGTTTGAGAGATTTTTTTTAATTATTTTCAAAACAAAATATTTAAGATTTGTTTTAAAAAATAATCAACAGAGGTTTAGAATGAATTACTTGCTGATTTTTATTGATTACTTACACTTTCTGGGAAGTCCAATTTAAATTTTAAATCACAAATGGCACATGGTATCATGGTACGCAATTTGAAAAAGATTGTCTGTAGTAACCTGTAAAGTATATCATATTAAAATATCATAATCTAAAACTGTTTATATATGTTCAAACTTGTCACAGAGTTAATTACCGATTGGAATTTTATCTTCCGAAAATTTGTAAATCGATTTTAGAAAATAATTGCTTCCAATAAGGATTGGCAACCGTTACCTTTTTAATACCGTAACCGATTTAAAACCCATAACGAATGACTATCGTTATCGTACCAATAGCGATATACAAAATTTTAAATACAACTACTGACTCAATACCAATACCGTTATCCAATTTTAGGTATTCATAAAAGAGGATTGTCAACCCTTGCTTTTAATTCGCCATATCAATTTAATTTAAGTTATTTAACACGATTTCATTTAAAAAAAAATTGTATACGTTTTCAAAATTTACTTTCCCTTCCACTCGAAATTTTTTCTGTAACATACCTTTTTATATACAATTACCTTTGGAAGTGTTTAGGAAAACCACTAACACTTTGACCGGTATCAGCTTTGGCCCTCCATACTTGCGTAAACATTTGTAAATTTTTTACCGCTTCCATATCCATCATACCGGGTACCTTTTGTGTACTAACTACATGGAAACCCTCGGGTGGTTGTTGTTCCATTAACAGAGAAATAATTTCTAAATCTTCTATATCGTCCACTTCCAGGACACAAGTGTCTTTATTGCCACAATTTAAATCTACATCTACGCCTTCTTCGTCCGAATCATCAGTATCTGAGCTTTTGTCTAACATATCCTGATCCATTGGTTTCAGTTGATAGATTTCCTGATAACGTTCAAATGTTTCTTGTAATTTCTTTTGTAATTCATTTAATTTCTGTTTATCGGTCCATGAGTTGCCAGCAACTATTTTAGGTACTTGAGGTACGGGTAAAGCTGTGATAAATAGAGCAGTGCCAGTGGCCACCAGGGCAATCATACGTTCGCCAATTGACACTTGAACTTTAAGACCAAATATTGCATTCATACCCTTGGCTTTTAGTTTATTGATAAGAACACGATGTAGTTCATATTCCAGAAAGGGTAAACCATCGGAAATTTCTTTAGCATTCAATTCTGAGCGTAAATCTTTTTTGGCTCTTACAACTTGGGCTTGAAGAAAGCAACCACGACCTTAAGTGGAGTGATAATATAAAATAAACTTTTCAAATATTTTGAAATAATTATTTTTTTAACAAACTATAAAATTCGTGTAATTTAAATGAAAAACACTTCTACTGTATAATTTAATTTCTCCCGCCACTGGTAACGATCTTGACGCGATGTGGGAGCTTACGTGCACATTGGTTGAATTTCGGTCTTGGTCGTTAAAAGAAGTCTTCTTTTAACGTCAAAGACAGAAAATCGCGAATGGCACAACCAAAGGTTACCAACCCCCCCTTGAAGTAGTGAGTACTGCAGAGTACCATGACGCGTAAGATAGCTTATTCTATTGAAAGTAGCCATAGCCTCTCTGGTATCTAGGACCGACCATACGTGGTGAAGAGCCACACCCTGTCTATTAAGGTACCTGCAGGTGGAACAATGTTGTATGCAGTATCCGGTTGCACTGACAATGTAATTGGGTCCTGTATGCAATATTGGGTCATCTGTAGGGCCCTTTTATAACAAAATATGACGGATCTAGAGCGGAATCTCAATAAAATTCCCGTAATCCCCGGTGTTATCTGGACCGTGCCCATGGGATGAATAGCACTACGTTAGTGTGTTTTTGAACGGAGGCCTCCAAGGAACTGGCGAACCTTGGTTGTATTAGCTCGCTGGCAGTAAAGGGCTCTGCTGTCAAGCGTCTGTTGTTAATCCCTTATTTTCTTTTCTTTATACAGATGGATTCAACTAACCAAAGTTTAAATGAGAAAACTTTAATACAAAGTCAGGTTGAAGTAAACCTATCAACTGGGGATAAAGAGATTCAAGGTCTCAATAATCCAGTCGAACAAATGGATGTAGTTGAACATATAGTGGACTTAGGTCTCAATGATGTTGAAACTAATATCCCAACGGATGATGAGGATGAACTACTAAATTCTCAACCTAAACCAGCCGGTGATGAAGTAGAAGGCGTAAAGACAAACCCAATGTCTGACAAGATCAAACTAAGTGGTGCTGCTCGGAAACGTCTTAAAATTTATCTAGATGATGGTATTGACATCGAGGTAGCTCGTATGCTTTGTAAGAAGCCAATGCGTGAAGCTCGGAAAGAGGTGCAGGAGCTTACATCGAGTAGAAAACGGGTAAGATCGAATGGTTCCACGCCAACAGAGGAAAAACACCCCCCAAAACGGGCCGCTGAAATTGATGTTGATGGTACTCCCCGCAAAGCTGCAGTTAAACCAGCGTTGCCGACCGCACAAAAGGAACCTCCTCAACAACAGAAAAAAGCAGCGGTACCCTCCTTCAAGGAAGTCGTCACTAGTACGAAGATTGGCGTAATTCCGCCTGATTTCCCTAAAACAAGATGGTCGAACAATCAACTTGAGGCCATTCAGGAAGCTGTATTGGGCAAGATTGTGGAGCTGAGAAAAGGTACTGTGAAACCTAGCTTCTCTAGCTGCACCTTTAAGCCTGGTTGGCTTGCATTCGCCTGTCGCGACAACGATACGGTGCAGTGGTTAAGGGATCATGTCCCTACTCTACAGCCATGGAGCGAGGCCGTATTGAAAGTTGTAGCGGAAGACGACGTGCCAAAGGCCCAGGTCTTTATAGGGTATTTCCCTGAGAAGGCTGATAAGTCCAATGATCTAATCCTTGGACTGCTCGAGGGTCAGAACTGTGACCTTTCTGTTGAGTACTGGAAGGTGCTAAAAAGGGTGATTAAAGGTGGGATCATAGAACTCACCTTATCTATCGACCCAATATCAGCGCAGGTACTACAGCAGAAAGGTAACAAGGTGAACTATGGGTATGGATCAGTGCTTGTCAGACCCACTCGTCCACAACATGAGGTCGCGCACGGCATACCCAGTACGGCGAAAGCAACTACTTCGTCAGCATCGGGGAAATCTGACAAAGGAGTAAACCAGAACTCCGCTCTGTCAGAAGAACCATGTTGTTCGAAGAACATTGCCAAGCCAAGTTCTTCCAGGCCCTCGGTCAGCAAAAAGACCGGAAATCAGGGACACCGCGAGTCGAATACATCAAGACCTCGCAAGTGGGAAAGAGGCTCGGCTGAGGAAGCAGCGCTCCTGAACTCCAACAGAGGCAGGAAAATGGCGAAGCGCGCCTCGAAACCTAAGCGCTAAAATGTCACCTTCCAAAGGTAAGACACCAAGGCACCTAAAGTGCCTTCAGGTGAACCTTCACCATGCCAAGGCGGCATCACACGTGCTCAATAGAAGGTTCACCAAAGACGACCTGGACGTCCTTTTTATCCAGGAGCCTTGGATAAACAACAGAGTCATCAATGGGCTCACTGCAAAGCAAGGTAAACTTATTTACAATTCCCAACATGATAGGCCTAGAGCGGCCTTATTTATTAGGAATAATATAACATTTCTTCCAATTTCAGAGTTTATTCTTGGGGACTTGGTGGCGATATTGGCAAATGTGCCTTCTCTCTCAGGGGATCACGAGGTAGTCATTGCTTCTGCCTATCTGCCAGGTGAGTTCACTACAGCTCCAACCTCGGAGGTCAAGGCCTTCGTGGAGTACTGCAGCGGGAGGAATCTGAGCTGGATCCTCTGTTGTGATGCAAATGCGCACCACACAAATTGGGGAAGCACTGATATAAATAAAAGAGGTGAGTCACTTTTGGAATTTATATTTAAACATAATATTAACATTGCGAATCGGGGAAATGAACCCACATTTAGAAATGTAGTTAGATCAGAGGTCTTAGATCTCACTCTCACTAGTTCTAATATGGGGTTTGCCATCTCTAACTGGCATGTGTCCGACGAACCTTCTATGTCCGATCACCAACACTTGGTTTTTGACGTAGTGGGTGCGGTGGGCACTGAACAGAGATATCGCAATCCTAGGAAAACTAACTGGGATAACTTCCGTTTGCATTTAGAAGCAAATGCGAATCAATCAGGGGAGCTTATAAAAAGCTCGGTAAGCATTGATCAGGAGGCATATGATTTACAGTCAAATATTAAACTTGCTTTCGATAGGAGTTGTCCTTTAAGGGCCAGGAAGGTGAAGAGAGATGTTCCATGGTGGAACGATGGTCTTGAGGAACTCAGACAGGAAGCTAGGAGACTATTCAATAGGGCAAAACAAACAGGCGACTGGGTGACCTACAAAACTGCACTTACTGAATACAATAGGGAAATCCGTAAGTCCAAGAGGGCTACGTGGCACAACTTCTGTGAGAAAATTGATGATCTCCCAGAAGCTGTGCGGCTTCAGAAAGCTCTTTCACAGGACCACACTAATGGTCTTTGCACTCTGAAAAGACCGGATGGTTCCTACACTACATCATCCAATGAAACCTGTAAGCTTCTATTGGAAACACACTTTCCTGGGTGCACGGCCGGAGATGATTCTATGCCTGTTTTAAGAAATCCCTCTTTAATAGGCCGAGACATCCGTCTAACGGCCAACATCTTTAGGAAAGAACGGGTTCATTGGGCGATAGAAAATTTTTCCTCTTTCAAATCACCTGGACCGGACGGTATCTATCCATGTCTGCTTCAGAAAGGGGGTAATTTAATTATCCCACAACTGATCAGCTTATTTAGATCAAGCCTTCTATTTGGCTATGTCCCACGTCCATGGAGGGAGGTAAATGTGGTTTTTATACCTAAGATAGGAAAGAAATCTGAACATCTGGCTAAGTCTTTTAGACCAATTAGCCTTAGCTCATTCTTTCTTAAAACGATGGAGAAACTGTTGGACTACTTTATCAGGCAAACCTGTTTGATACGCAAACCAATACATAAGTATCAGTTTGCGTACCAACAAGGCAAATCTACTGAAACTGCGGTCCATCATGTTGTCACATCAATAGAGAAGGCACTGGATGCGAAACAAATCGCCCTCTGTGCCTTCATTGATATACAGGGAGCCGTTGACAATACATCTTATGATGCTATTAAGAGGGCTATGCTAAGAAAGGATGTTCCTTTACTTATCATAAATTGGATCCTGGAGATGCTCATCTCCAGAGTCATCACGCTCAATCTCGGTAACACATCTATGACGGTCAATGCAACTAGAGGCTGCCCTCAAGGGGGTGTTTTGTCGCCACTGTTGTGGACATTGGTCATAGACGATTTACTCGATGAGCTTAATAATTCTGGTTTTAGAACCTACGGTTATGCGGATGATCTTGTGATTTCGGTCAGTGGGTGGCATACGCCAACTATCTCTGATCGGATGCAACAAGCACTCAACATGACCTTAAAATGGTGTCAGGAAAGGGGATTGACTATTAATCCATCTAAAACAACACTGATACCCTTTACTAGAAGAAGGATTGTTGACTTGTCCATGCCTAAAATAGATGGCGTCACGATAGGTTTTTCGGATGAAGTGAAATATTTAGGGATAACACTTGACAAGTCTCTGACATGGACTCCTCATCTGAACAAGACAACCAAAAAAGCTACCAGGGCAATTTACGCCTGCCAAAGGCTATTTGGAAGGACATGGGGGCTTAAGCCTCACATGATATATTGGTCATTTCTTACGATCGTAAGACCAATGATCACCTATGCAGCTCTGGTTTGGTGGCCAAAAGTGGAACAGAGCACGGCCAGATCTATACTGGACAAGGTATATCGTCTGGCCTGCATCGGCATAACAGGGGCGGGAAAATCCTGTCCAACTTATGCCATGGGGGCTATGCTAAACATCCCACCTCTACATATATCTGTAAAGGAGGATGCTAGCAGAAGTGTCACCAGACTACCGGAATTTGGGAACATAATGGGCGGGGACCTTCAGGGCCACATGAAGATAGCGGGACGATTCATAGGGGACCCATACGCTAAGATCTCTGACAGAATGCTACCCAAACAAGTCTTTATAAGACATTTTAGAATTGATATTCCTGAAAGGAGCATATGGTCTACTAACTCTTGGAATCCAGAACCAGGATCTCAAGTGTGGTTTACTGATGGCTCAAAACAGACCAATGGGGATACTGGTGCGGGGATTTTCGGTCCGAATTTCCAACGCGCACTACCTTTGGGGAAATCCCCATCGATATTTCAGGCAGAACTTTATGCCATATATATATGTGTGTCCGAATGTTTACGTAGGTGCACAAAAAGGACAAACATATATATACTATCTGACAGTCAAGCAGCATTGAAGGCTTTATCAGCCTACGATGTATCTTCGAAACTTGTCATGGATTGTATTCTTTCCCTAAACGAACTAGGCCGTAACAATGAACTTACTCTCAGTTGGGTCCCGGGCCATGAGGGGCACCTGGGCAACGAACGGGCAGACTGTTTGGCCAATCGTGGTGCAAGTCGCCCTTTTATCGGTCCGGAACCCTTCTGTGGTTTGCCCATTGGGCATATCAGGGAAAGTTTACGATCATGGAGAGAATCTGAATTTGCCAATCACTGGAACCATTGTTCTGGACAGCGTCAGGCAAAAAGATTTATCTCTCCATCCCCTGGGGTATCTAAACGACTACTAAATCTCGACAAAAAGGATCTAAGGATTCTAACTGGTTACCTCACTGGACATTGTAATCTTCGCTATCAACTTAGGAAGAAAAATTTATCGGACACTGAAATATGTAGATTCTGTGAAATTGACGCCGAAACGGCGGAACACATCCTTTGTGAGTGCCCAAGACTCAACATCAGACGAATTCGACATCTAGGGCGACATTCATTAACTCCAAGTGACATATGGGAATCCATGCCAAATAGGATACTTGGCTTTATCAAAAGCCTTAACTTATAGGACAACTGCTAGGCTGCACAAAAGATCATATTGGTCGCAGTGCATAGGGCCTTTTCTAATCTAATCTAATCTAAATTTAATTTCAATACATGATAAAATTGTATACTTACTTCGAATAAAAACTGTTATACTTTAAAAATAAACTGTTATACTTTGAAAAACTCTTACTAGATTTATAAAAAAAAACTCTTATACTTTTAGGAAAAGCACTTATACTTCTACCCAGTAAAATTTTCTGTTCCAAATAATCGGTTCCAGAACACATCATATAACCCTGCAACCGATTCTACGTAACATTCCAGAATAGGAATCTGTTGAAAAAATTTTTCTGGGTAAGAAAACTCGAACCTAATTTTAAGAAAAACTACATTCAAATGGTCCAAACTGCTTGAAAAACCTGCAACTTAAGTCCCTACTTGAACTTACACTGCGAATCACATCAATAAGGAATCGAGTTTTTCACTTTTTAATCGAATATATCTTTGTAACGAATAAGCGGAAAAATATAAAAAAATGCACTGATAGAGACCATTATCTAGCTAATAACGTCAAATAATAACAATAATCAAAAGACTGAAAGAAGTCCTTTAAAAAATATTTTTCGGCAACGTGTTAAAAAATTACTAGTTTTTTATGAATCACTTGAATAAGGAATTTTTTAATACAGACCAAGTAGGACCTGAATCCAATTTGTTATGGATAGAAATTTCTTAAACAATAAAAACAAAACAGTTTTGTTTCGAATTTCAATTAAAATGAAGCTCACAACAGCTCTTAGATCTTCCGAAAAGAAAAAAAATACTGTATTTAAAGTCCAAAGTGTTAAAGGCCGTTGAAATCGCGAAAATAATAGAGAGGGACAAACCTATTGAAGGCAATTATTTAAATAACATTAAAGAACTATGGAAAAAACACGAATGGGCGAACTAAAATGGCAACAACAGAACGAAATCGACAAAAATTTTAAGAATTCCCTCGAATTCCACGTTGACAGGTTGCAAAATTATCAAAGAAAGTGGTGATTTAATGGGTATTTTGACAGTCCATCACGATTAAAAATTAAATGAGCTCATAGTCTGTTGCAAATTGCAAAAAAAAGCTACCCCTTAGTTCCAAACTAAAGCAGCATCGATGGTAACGTAGGGAACAGTAATGATGCCACAGTAGAATAGCGCACCCCATACCATAACAACACCTTCTATGATCTGTCTGCTATGCAAAAACGGTTTTTATTGTCTCAAATAACCGAAAATCATTGTATCCGTCTAATGCAACGGTATTTTTTTTTTTTTCGTCGGAATAAATTACTTTGAAAAATTTCTCAGACCGTGCCATTGTATTACTGCAGAGATTAAGGCGCTGCTTACTACGTTTGACATTCAGCGATTAGTTTTTGCATAATTTTCGACGAGCTATGAACTCACTTGACTTTTAAACGCGACGGACTGTAAAAATACTCGCATTAACGCCACTTTATTTGTGAATTTTGAAAGATGTCGGCGTAGAATTTGGGGAAATTCTTAAAATTTTTGTCGATCTTGTTCAGTTGTTGCCATTTGAGTTCGCCTATTCATGTTTTTTCCATAGTTCTAAATGTTATTTAGATAATTGCATACAACAGTTTTTTTTCCTCTCTGTTATTTCCGTGATTTCAACGACCGTTAACACTTTGAACTTCAAAGTCAGTACTTTTTCCTTTTCGGAAGAGCTAAGAGCTTTGGGAGTCCCATTTTTATTGAAATTCAAAATAAAAATGTTTTGTTTTTGTTGTTTGAGGGATTGCTATTCATTACAAATTGGATTCAGGTCCTACTTGGTCTGTATTACAAAATTCCTTATTCAAGTGATTCATAAAAACTGGTAATTTTTTAACAAGTTGCCGAAAAATATTTTTTTAAAGGACTTCTTTCAGTCTTTTGATTACACTGTGCTACAAATGAGCAAAAATAAAATATGCAGGGGTTCTCATATGAAAATTCGGGTTGGTTGGAGTCCATAGAGTACTGATATACTCATAGTTTTTCTGGATCACTTCGTTAAGTACGTTTTTTATTGGCAAATGTGTTGAAAAACGGCAATTCTTAAATTACAACTTTAAAAACTTATTTCTTTGTTAGTTTGCAACCGATTTTCGATTTTATAGATTTTTTTGAAAGGTATAAGTCTTACCTTTTAAACAAAACAAAAATATTAAAAATCGATCAAGAATTGGCTGAGCTACGATCGTTTAAGTTAAAAAAAATCCAATTTTTTGAAAAATTTGTCATGTTCTTTATACTCTAAGTTGAAAGTGCATCATTAAACAATTTTTTTTTAATTTTTGTATAAAAGCATAGTAAAGTAGCTTTCCAAAACATCAAAAAACATAACATTAGGTTAAAAAATGAATGAGTTATGCTAAGTTTCGTGATAGGACATTTTTAATTTTTTTCAGAAATGCTTCTAATTCAGGTATTATTCATAAATCTTATTGCTAGTAGTAATTTTATGTGCCTATGCATATAAACAAGAGATGGTAACATAATTAGATTTGTGCGTGATTGACACATGATCACAAGTGAGCGTGATTGAAAATCAATTTTACTCACGTCGTTGTAAGTGAGTGTCAGTGGAATAAAAAAGTGTGAGTGAAATAAAAAAAAATTCAGAACCCGTTCTGAAATTTTCCATTTCTTAAAAAAGTCAATTTATAAAAAATCCGGCCACATTTGTTTTTTTGTGTAAATTTTTTTTAAAGATTAGATGTTTGTCTAAGAGATGGTCACGTGAGTGAATTTTAACTTTCATAATAATTTTTCTTCTAACACTCACTCACAATCACGTGTGTAAATTTAATACAACTCACACTCACGTACGCCGATGCAAGAGTCACTCACGCTAACGTTGACTCACACTCACGATATTCTTATTTATACTAAAAATAATTTCAAAAATCTTTCAAAATTTTCAGCAAAGTCTAAAATTATACATTTGTTTTGATTTTTTCGGGACGAAATCTGAAGTTAAGCTAAATTTTACATTTTTTTTGTTGCTTTTTTTGGAATGAAAGGAAATATGAAGAGAAAATAAATCACGCAAACTCACGCAAAAAAATCAACTCACTCTCACTCTTTCACGCAATAATCTTTCTCACACTCACTCACAATCACGTGAGTAAAATTGAATTCAGTCACACTCAAGCTCTTATCTGCTCATGTTCCCATCTCTTGTTTGTCTATCCACACAAAAAAATTGTAATGTGTTTTTTTCGTTATTTTCGAGAAATCGCATTTGAATTTTGAATTACATGACAATTTGGTAATTTTCTTGGTTCAACGTAGCGTATGACTAATGCAAATATTAAATAGTCATTCGCTACGTTGAAACAAGAAAATACAAGCAAATTACAAAATTGTTATGAAAATTAATATTCAAATGTGATTTTCTGAAAAACATATGTCTGAATTTATTTGTGCGGATAGACAAACATCTAAGCTTAAAAAAAAGTGGCCGGGTTTTTGATTAATTGACTTTTTTTAAAAATGCAAAAATTTCAAAACTAGTTCTGAAAAAATTCAGAAAATCGCATTTGAATATTAATTTTCATAACAATTTTGTAATTTTCTTGTATTTTCTTGTTTCAACGAAGTGAATGACTACTAAATATTTGCATTAGTCACACGCTTCGTTGAACCAAGCAAATTACCAAATTGTCATGAAATTCAAAATTCAAATGCGATTTCTCGAAAATAACGAAAAAAACACATTACAATTTTTTTTGTGTGGATAGACAAACTAGAGATGGGAACATGAGCAGATAAGAGCGTGAGTGTGACTGAATTCAATTTTACCCACGTGATTGTGAGTGAGTGTGAGAAAGATTATTGCGTGAAACAGTGAACGTGAGTTGATTTTTTTGCGTGAGTTTGCGTGATTTATTTTCTCTTCATATTTCCTTTCATTCAAAAAAAAAGCAACAAAAAAAATGTAAAATTTTGCTTAACTTCAGATTTCGTCCCGAAAAAATCAAAACAAATGTAAAATTTTAGATTTTGCTGAAAATTTTGAAAGATTTTTGAAATTATTTTTAGTATAAATAAGAATATCGTGAGTGTGAGTCAACGTTAGCGTGAGTGACTCTTGCATCGGCGTACGTGAGTGTGAGTTGTATTAAATTTACACACGTGATTGTGAGTGAGTGCTAGAAGAAAAATTATTATGAAAGTTAAAATTCACTCACGTGACCATCTCTTAGACAAACATCTAATCTTTAAAAAAAAATTTACAAAAAAAACAAATGTGGCCGGATTTTTTATAAATTGACTTTTTTAAAGAATGGAAAATTTCAGAACGGGTTCTGAAATTTTTTTTTATTTCACTCACACTTTTTTATTCCACTGACACTCACTCACAACGACGTGAGTAAAATTGATTTTCAATCACGCTCACTTGTGATCATGTGTCAATCACGCACAAATCTAATTATGTTACCATCTCTTGTTTATATGCATAGGCACATAAAATTACTACTAGCAATAAGAATTATGAATAATACCTGAATTACAAGCATTTCTGAAAAAAATTAAAAATGTCCTATCACAAAACTTAGCATAACTCATTCATTTTTTAACCGATTGTTATGTTTTTTGGTGTTTTGGAAAGCTACTTTACCATACTTTTATACAAAAATAAAAAAAAATTGTTTTATGATGCACTTTCAACTTAGAGTATAAAGAACATGAAAAATTTTTCAAAAAATTGGATTTTTTTTAACTTAAACGATCGTAGCTCAGCCAACTCTTGATCGATTTTTAATATTTTTGTTTTGTTTAAAAGGTAAGACTTATACCTTTCAAAAAAATCTATAAAATCGAAAATCGGTTGCAAACTAACAAAGTAATAATTTTTTAAATTTGTAATTTAAGAATTGCCGTTTTTCGACACATTTGCCAATAAAAAACGTGCTTAACGAAGTGATCCAGAAAAACTATGAGTATATCAGTACTCTATGGACTCCAACCAACCCGAATTTTCATATGAGAACCCCTGCATTTTTTTGGTGTAGCACAGTGTTATTGTTATTATTTGATATTATTAGCTAGATAATGGTCTCTATCAGTGCATTTTTTTATATTTTTCCGCTTATTCGTTACAAAGATATATTCGATTAAAAAGTGAAAAACTCGATTCCTTATTGATGTGATTCGCAGTGTAAGTATTGACTGTAAAATCCAGCCGTATACTTTTAAGAAAAACTCCTAATACTTTTATGAAAAATTCAAATTCTAATACGTCCACTTAAAAAAGAAACTCTTATACTTTTAAGAAAACTTAATACTTTTAGGAAAAACTCATATCGTGGAACTATATTCAATTTGAGCTATCTGCTCGGTTGACGAAAATGAGTTTTTGATGGCAAAACGTTCGCTGGCATAAGTGTCATCTATGGTATTAATTTCAGAACAAAAAAAATATTTTAAGGCTATTTTATTGCAAAAATAGCATGAGCTATGTGAAACCATGCTTTTTTATAAATAAAAATTTGAGCTATCTACAGTATAGTTTACTACGGTAAACTTTTAAATTTATTTTTTTTTATTATCACTTTTTCCATCAATAAAAATAATGGCAGTTTTTTTTTTTTTTTTGGAAAGTTTCAACTCCTTTCCGCGGTTAAAAACGCGGTTTTTGACCCATATTTCGATGCGGAGCAAAACCGGTTAAACTTTTTGCATATTTTATTTGCCCATTCGATTGAACAGCTAACACAAGTGTTATGACATTTTTCGCAAGCTTCATAAAGGTTCCAAATAATGGCGAGAATGCGCGAAAAAATCGATGATTTAAAAAAAAAAATTAAAAAATATTTTTTTTAACACCTGTAATGGAAGGGCTTTAAAAACTGAGGAATATGGTACCAAATTCACATTTTTATCATAATCCGTTAAGAAGTTATAAAGCTTTAAAGTCTATATTTAATGAGCTATCTGCTTAGGTGGATTAATTTCAAATAAAAAAGGTTGAGCTATCTGCTGTAACTCAGCGAATAATACGAATTTTTACAAACAAAGCACGTGTAAAATTTACTAGTAATTATTAATTAATATTGTAAAAGATCGGCCGACAAAAAGTTAAAAAATACGCGAATGCGACGGTTTTTTTGCTCTCCTGAAAAGTTATGTTTTCTTAGATAGCTCAAATTGAATATAGTTTAACGATATGATTTTAACAAAAACACTTATACTTTTAAGAAACACTCTTATACATTTAAGAAAAAAACTGATAATTCAAAGAACCTACTAAATGTTCTGAGCTATTTTTCCAACAAAAAAACTATAAAATTCGAGTAAACTATATAATGAAGAACTTCCAAAATTAAAAAAAAAACTTATACATTTCGACATTTTTCAACTTGAACCCATATAACAAATAGAATTAGAGCCCTTGATCGATCTGTACTAACAGAAAAAACAATAAAAAAATACTTATAGTTTTACGAAAAACTCTTATACCTTTAAAAACTCTAAAATATTATAGAATATCTATTAATTTTTTCAACAAGAGTTTTTCATAAAACTATAAGATTCATTAAAAACTCCTACACTTTTAAGTAAAACACGTATATCTATAGATATAGAGTTTTCCAAAAATGTAAGACTTTTTTACGTTCATTAAAAACTCCTACAGTTTTAAGTAAAACACGTATATGAGGAGTTCCGGCTAAGACTTAAATTTTGAGGTAAAAAAGATGTGATTTTTGTTTTGATGGCACATCGATGAAAGTTGGCATAAATATTAGAAGCTATTTAAGAATAAGAAATTCGTTCGCGTCTAGTAAATCGCGCAAGGGGGTCAAAAGTTATGGCGGTTTTAAGATTTAGCGGTTTTAAAAAATCTTAAAAATATTTTAAATATTTTTTTTCTACACATTTTTTGCATGCGTTATTAAAACATGCCAGGATATATCATTTCTTCTAAAATATATGATATAAATTTAACCCTTTAATGACCAAACGATTTAAAAAATATATATCTAAGTACCTAAAATCGCGATTAATTCGCGGTAAAAGAAAAGTTTCACAAATTTTTATAACATATTTAGGCAATGCGCGTTGGTTTTACTGAAAAAAAAATCACGGAAAATCGTATCATTGTACCAGTGTTTAAAAAAATCGGTGATGCTTTTTTATAACAAGAAAATTTAATATGGTCCAAAAAATCTATAATCATCAACATTTTTTAACCCGCCTCTGATTTTATGATGACACATCAAGTGGGCTTTCATTTAAAAAAATTTCATCCGATTTCGTGTAAAGCCTTGGATGTGCCAGATCAAAACAGGTTTAGATAAAATCATCGCGCTTTCCGCTCAGAATGGCTTAAAGTAAAAAGTCAAAAAGCAAATCAGTTCTACTCGTTAAGGCACGTCTTTTGGTGTATTAAAATGAACATGATGCATTAATTGCTACTAAAAAAATTGGAAACAGATTTGCAAATTTCGCTCAATTTTCAAAAATGCCATAAAATTTTTGCAATTTATTTTTTAAAAACCCGCCAGTGATTTTTTTATGTAAACTCCTAAAAAACTCGGTTTACGCAAGACTACACCAAATTTCGAATGAAACCGCGAATGTGCCTCGCGAAAAACTGGTATTTTAAAAAAATTACGTTTTTTCTTTCGAACTTTGATCTGCTGAAACTCCTTAACTATTCGTGGCACATTAACGGGATTCATTCCAAAATATTAAGAATTTCAACAGCTACCAACTCTAGTTCAACTTTTTTCATTTTATAGAGGGGGCCGAAATCCCCGATCAAAAAACCTCGAAAATTTAAAAGCTCTTAATTTTTGGTTTCAAAACTTAACCGTCTTACAACTTCTTACCAAGCGATGAATCATCTATCAAGCCAACATTAAAATAATCTTTTATATGTACTGACTTTGTGTTATGCCGGAAATGATTGAAATATAAGGAGAACTTAAAAAAAAATGCGAAAGAAAGTAAAAACTATGGATTATTTCAAGCCATTTTTATCGATTTTTCAACTTTAACCCTCTGTAACTTTTACGGATAAAGTGGGATAATCCTTAAACATTGCTCAGTGATGGTTCAATGTCTTGTTTACACAACTGCATTTACTGTTTTTCTAAATTCCAAAAACTGCCGGTTTGTTTAAACATTTATTTCAGTTTCACTGAGTTGAAATTTAAAAAAGATTTCATGATATCTGCAAAAAAAATCTAGTTGTACAATTTCAAGAAAACTGTTATAATTCCAAGAATTTCCTTTTTTTTGAATTATTAGAGTTTTTTTAAAGAATTTTTTTTTTATCATAAAAGTATAAGAGTTTTTCTTAAAAGTATAAGTGTTTTCAATAAAAGTATAAGAGTTTTACAAAAAGTTTTTCTTAAAAGTATAAGAGTTTGTTTTAGAATTATAAGAGTTCACCATGAAAGTAAAAAAGTTTTTCTTAAACGTATAAGAGTTTAATTTTGAAGTATACGAGTAATTTCTTTGAATTTACATTTTTAGTAACTTTTGAAAATTTCATAAACATGTGTACTCTCCCTTTGCAATTTAATTTTTTTTTAACATACCTGTAACTTGTAACGAATCTGGTACCTCTAAAGTGGCTAATAGTACATCTGGCACTCGTCCTTTTAAACATATTGCACATTTTTTCATTTTTAAACTGAAAGGAACAGAGGTTACATTGTAGGGTACATGACATATGGTACAAGACGTTTTTGACACATTTAGGAGAGATGGAAGTCCATATTTTTTACTAGCAGAACCATTTGATATTCCACTGCCTGGATCTTTTGTAGAAGCTTCAGTATTTATAACATTTCTTTCTTCAAGAGAAGCAGACATTCCAATACCACTACCACCAGCTGATTTTGTAATATTAAAAATATCATTTTGTGATATGGAACGATTATAGCCCATATTTATAATTGCTGCGGTACCAGTAGCCGAAAGAACACAAACATCATCCCTAAAAGAAGAAAATACATATTTGTTGAGAAGAAATTCTATGCATATCCATATTTAAAAAACAAAATATTCTTACGATATGGTTGTTAACTCCGAATAACCTAAAACAACATTACATCCTAATGATCTTGCATGTGATCTTATCTCCATACGTAATTCTGTCCACCAAGAATCACGAATTTCTGGCTCATCCGGATTGGGTACCCTTTCTAATAGTTTCACCGATCTAGCCGCCACGGTAGCTCCAATATGAAGTATAAGACCGGGTGGATATTTTGTCATGGTTAAAAATGGATATTCCAGCATATCCATACCTTCCGAATTGGCAGCTTTTCCTATAGCTGGTCCCAAACGCATCATTGCTGTTGCGGCCATTAAGCGATCACTTGCCACACAAAAGGAATTTCCTAAAGAACATTACAACCACTTAGAAAACATTCATTGCAGTCTTGACATATAAATACATAGATAGGTTTCAACATATCGCACTTTGGCTAGGTATGTGTGATTGAGTGAGATGGATAAATGGGAGTGATTAGAGATGGATGCATATTAAAGAGCTACAGGCAAGGATGATAAGTATCAAATATATTTCTTTTCAACTTAAATACCACAAACAGAGTTAAAGTAGTAGTAGAAGTAGAGGGAGAAGTATATCGATTCAATAATGTACTTCATACCATTGCTCTCATGCTTTTCATATTTCGTATGTACATAGACAAAAAACAAAAAAATATATATTCCATGCTGATCGTATATGGGCATTACTCACAAGTGTTTAGCAATAACTGATGTTTTAAACTGGTAAAATTATTTGATTGTTTTCGAAAGTCTATTTGACATGGATATAAGTAACTTAACCGGAAAATGTATTAAACATAAAATTTACATAGATTCGCTGAGGAAATGTCTTCAGGTTCAGACAAAACAATGTTAATTCTTAATGGCATGTCCTAACATTGTCCACAACGACAAACATCGTCAATGAATGTTTGTCGTTGTGGACAAATCCTCTAACAGATCGATAAGGAAATGTTTTCAGAATAGCAGTATATTAAATTAAAATTTAAACTCTGGAAATCTCTTTAATTTTAAAGAAAAACATAAATGCTGGTTTAATCAGACGTGCATAAATGCAGTCAGATTCAGAGACTCCAGTTACTGACTAAGATCCTTGCTACTCCGCGGGGCAGCAATACATTTTAGTCATTTGTTAAAAGGGTAAAGAATAATATTAGTTCATCCATTCCAACTCTTATAAGGAATGACCAAATATTCACAGACTCGGTTGATAAAGCCAAGAAACTCATTCTTGCCGTAAAGCAATCAACCACTGCCCGAACTCGAGCACGTGCATCTAAAAGGGTTCTTGAAGATCTCAACGTTAATAAGTCCCCAGGGACAGATGGTGTTTCGGCACAAGTGTTGAAATATTGTGCTTCCACGTTATCTTGTCCCTTGGCAAACCTTTTTAATTACTCAAAAAGGGTAGAAGTTTTCCCCTTATGCTGGAAGGTGGCTAACGTTTGGCTAATCCCTAAAAAGGGTGAGGCTGGTTCTAAGTATGCTCTCTAAGGTGATGGAGAGCATGGTTAGTTACCACTTAGTTTTCTAATCCGGGGCCAATACCCCCGGAGAAGGTTGGCGGTCTGATTCGGGAGTCTGAATCTAGGGGACACCAGTTACTAGTGTGCTGTGATGCTAATGCACATCATTCGATATGGGGAAGTACAGACACAAATGATAGAGGCGAATCACTTTTGGAGTTTTTGTTAAGCACTAACCTGTATATTTGTAACAAGGGTAGTGAACCAACTTTCGTTACAAGTACGCGGCAAGAGGTTCTTGACGTAACACTTGTATCAGATACATTGTCTGATGACTGGAGAGTTTTGGAAGACCATTCTTTCGCAGATCATCGCTACATTGAGTTTTTACTCAGGGAGCGTGCCCCGGTTGAGACAGTCTCTAGAAATCTGAGGAGAACAAACTGGGTTAAATATAGGGAAACTTTTTCTTTGCTTTTGGGTGAAGTACCCTTATCTGAACCGCATAGTTTGGCGGAAATTGACTGCCTGGTTGACCATATAACAAATGTTTGTAATAGGTGCCTGGATGCGTCTTGCCCTTCTGCAAAGCCTAGAGGGAAAAAAAGCCACCTTGGTGGTCAAATGAGTTGCAAACGAGCAGAGATTCCTGCAGAAAGCTCTTTAATAAGGCTAAATTTTTAAGAGCGGACGAGGACTGGTCTGCATACAGGCTGCAACTTAAGAGTTATAAGAAGATGATCAGAAATGCAAAATGTGATTCTTGGAAAAACTTCTGCGGAAACATAAAAGACGTTTCTGAGCCATCCAGGCTGCGCAAGGTTCTGGCTTCTTCACCTTGCACTCTGGGATACCTGAAAGATCCTTATGGGGTGTGGTCTTCCTCCAGTGGAGAGTCGCTGGATCTCCTTTTAAACACGCATTTTCCGGGCAATTCCATGACGCCGTTTCAAGCTTTGGAACGTTCTGACGTCCAAGCATCTGAAATTGCTTCGAAAATAATAAATATGCCAACATTAATCTGGGCGATAAAAAGCTTCAGGCCCTAAAAATCCCCGGGATCTGATGGTATAATCCCGGCTGAGTTGCAGCAAGTGTCGGACTATATAGCCCCGTTGCTGTATAATCTATACACAGCATGCATCAACTGGTCGTATATTCCTTTAAAATGGAGGGATACCATGGTATCTGCAGAGTCGTATTTATCCCGAAGGCTGGGAAAAGTTCCCACACAGCTCCGAAGGATTTCAGACCAATTAGTCTGTCTTCTTTTTTGTTAAAGACAATGAAACGAATGATAGACTCATATTTGCGTAGAGTGATTGACCCGAGGTTGCTTTCGACAAAGCAACATGTATACAGCAAGGGTAGATCAACGGAAACTGCTCTGCATGAGCTCGTTGGTACCATCGAGAGATCGCTTTCGGTAAAGGAGTAGACTATGGTGGCCTTTCTTGATATAGAGGGGGCTTTTAATAATGTCATCCCAGACTCGATAGTTTTGGCATTGTCTGGTCTAGGAGTAAAGCGTGGGATCGTTTTAATGGTGGAAAACCTACTTGCCAGTAGACGTATAACGTCTGAATTGGGAGCGTCCGTCATATCTCAATTTGTTAATAGGGGCACACCACAAGAATGGCGTCGATGTGCATCACTGGCGTCGATGTGCATCACTGGTGCTCTTCGTACTACACCTACGGCTGCATTAGAAATCCTCCTTCACCTGATACCATTGGACATATTGGGTAGGCAGTATGCGGCTGCGTCGGCAATTCGACTTAATAGCACGCTGCAATGGAGGAGCAGCGATTGTGGCTATAGCGCGATCTTGAAGAAGATAACAATACCACAAAATGTGGACTGTGCTCCCTCATTGAGCCTCTTTGGAGCGCCACTTTACCACTATGATACCATCCAGGAAGTCTTGGATGGGGGATACTCCGGGTAGTGGAGCTACCATAAATTTTTACACAGATGGATCGAGGCTGCACGAACAAGTGGGCTTTGGAGTCTATTCGGAAGAGCTTGGGTTGAGCCTGGCTCGCAGATTGCCAGATCATTGCAGTGTTTACCAGGCAGAGATGCTGGCAATAAAGGAAGTGGCTGACTGGTTAAGCTGCAATGTCTTGTCTACAACCGTAGTCAACATCTATACTGACAGTCAAGCCGCGGTCAAGTCCCTGGATTCAATGTTTCTGAAAACAGGATCTGCCCTTAACTGCCGCACGTCTTTAAATGAGATGGCCAAGCAGTTTAACATACGACTCATATGGGTCCCAGGGCACAGAGACATTCCAGGGAATTGCAAAACCGATGAGCTTGCAAGACTAGGAACTACCTTACAGGTTCTAACAGAATTGGAATGTGTTGGTATGCCTCTAGAAACTTGCAAGCAAAACCTACGGCTTTGTTCTGCGACGGAGACTAATCAAAGATGGGCAAATGGATGGACGTGTGAGACAACACGACTGATTTGGCCTTCTCTTAATCAGGGGCGCGCAAGTGAGCTGATATCGCTTCCAAGAGGAGAGGTTTCGACGGTGGTTTCTATAATTACCAGACACTGTCTTATAGGGAAGCACGCAGAGCGGTTGAACGTGCCGTCGAATGACTTTTGCCGAAGTTGCATGGATGAAGAGGAGTTGGAAACTATCGAACACTTTATTTGCCATTGCCCAGCACTTTCTGGTCAGAGATATGCTTCACTGGGATGTAGGGAGCTGTACGATCTTTCTGATTTGTCGGATGTCAAAATTCAACATCTAAGGAGTTTCATAAGAAGCTCAAACTGGTTTAACGACAGGGACTAGTAGGGAAACCTATTACGGTCCCGTGGTATCACAATGGACCTCAGAGTCTACGTGTGTTGACATAAAACGTCAGCAGCCACTTACAACCTAACCTAACCACTTAGTCAACTATCTAGAGTCCAACTCTCTTTTGTGGTCTCTACAGAAGACCTGTTGGCGTTTCTTTCGGAACGTTGGAGTCGTTCCGTCCACCGATTTGTTGAAAGCAAAGTGTTTGTTCTGGATATTTCCAAGGCGTTCGATCGTGTGTTGCACGATTCCCTCGTTTCAAAGCTTATTGCGTTTGGTTCAGTAGTGATTTCTCGCGATTTATAACGAGATTTCTCTGTAATCGCAATAATGCTCGAAGGATCCAGTGTTGCATGTGTATCATCTGTATACATGGGGGTGTAGCTATTGACGAAAAAGACACTCTTGATGTTTTAGCCATACAAATTCAATGTGATGTTCGCTGGAACCAGAATGTTTTTCAAGTGTCGAAAGAAGCATTCAAGTGTCTTGGTTTTTTAAAACGGTGCAAGAATAAAATTACTATGTCTGATCTCCTTATTATTTATACCTTCTATACCCGACCTGCCTGGGTGATTTCAAATTCATTTATTACGATATTTATTAGTTAATTTTGAAAATTTTATCTGCGGGTATCATATTTTTGTTAAGGATTTAGGGGAAATAAAATGATTTTGAGCTGATTTTTTTGCAGTGCAAAATATATTGCAAATCTGATTTCACCAGTCGGTTTTTTTCAGGTTAGCAAAAGTTAGGTCGATTCTGAGAGTGAGGGGTGTAAATAGAGGCTAAATTAGAAGACCCGTATCGCGGCGTTTGTTTATGTTTGTTCGATTTTTTTTAATCGACCTTCGAACTTTGCAGTCAAATGCCGATTTTCAGCACATTGTTTATATGGTGGTTTGGCTATAACTCGTCGACTAATTGATATTTTTTCAATCTGTAAAAGCCAAATTATTGCTAAAGACCTGTCCAACAATTAAATATTTTTAAAAAATTGATTTAGAAAATTTTTGTGGTGCTTATGAAGCAAAATGTTGGACAAATTATTTTTTTTCATGCTTTTTGAAAATATTTTGCTTTATAAGCACCACAAAAATTTTCTAAATCAATTTTTTAAAAAATGCTGATTGTTGGACAGGTCTCTAGCAATAATTTGGCTTTTACAGTTAAAAAAATATCAATTAGTCGACGAGTTATAGCCATAAAACCATATTAACAATATGCTGAAAATCGGCATTTGACTGCAAATCCAACGGTAACATAAACCTGTAAAAATTCTTCTTCGTTAAATATTTTTTTTTCACGAAAGTTATCGGAATTTCCCGAAGGTCCACATTGTTTCATAAGGGGCATCGAAATTTTTAAACACTGATATGGCCGAAAAGCCGAGACACCCAAAACAATCAAAATATTTACTCAAAACAATTCCATCATTTCATTAAAAACACTTGCGAACAATGTTTTTGAAGAGAAATAGAAAATTATACTTTAGAATATTTTGGAAAAACTTAGGTAAGTATTTACTTAAGTAAGGTTTACAACACCTATGGAATAGTGTTACAAAAAATGTAAGATAGTACATACAAAAGTTAAGTTTACACCAAAGAAAAAAAAACACAATATTGTATATCATCATACATGGTACATTAAGTACCTTTCCAAATGCTACTTACTTTTACGATGTAGAACTATGTTTTTTTTTTTATATTAAAGATCAGGTGAATAAACGAGAGCATGGCAGGAGAGTAGAGTAGAATACATATACAATAATAATGTTAGGATGAAATGTTAATTGATATAAAAAAAATTGCTTTAAATTTTAAATGACACTACACACAGACACACACATATAGAAAATTAAGCTAAATAAAGTATCCTTAAAGGATTTTTTTTTCTGCCGAAATTTCCTTAAACTCCATGGAGCTAAAGTTAAAATAATATGAACATAAGGGACGGTTAACAAAATTATATATTGATTTTTTTGCCAATTGTTGGACAAACTTAAAATTAACATATTTTCCAAATTGAAGTTATGAAGGGAGTTATTAACTTTTTGTGTTTAAGATTTAAGGTTCTAACAATTTCTTAAAATTTGAAAGCCTTTTCCTACACTTAAATGATTCTAAAGTTAGCATGGATATTACAAGTAGTTTATTCATACAAAAACTTCTAAACGCTGGCTAAAAAGTAAACAAAAATTGTGCCAACCATTGACTAAAATAATATCAATTGATATTTAAAAGTTTTAAATCTGTATAAGGTTAAATAACATATTACATAATTTTCAATTTTATATACCCTGCAGGAAAAGTGACCGGTTCTCGATAAGTCACTTGACATGTCACACGGACCCAAATGACGTATCTAAAACTTCATACATTTCATATAAACACCTATCACTTTTGTAAGGAATTGTCTTAAGTCTAAAATTTCTTTCCTAAAAGCATTTTTAATAATTTTTTTCCTCCAAAACTCAAAAAAAAAAAACTGAGTAACTTAGAAAATTTGTAAATCTTTTTTCAGAACTTAGAAAATATTAAAAAATTTTATTTGGAACTTGATTTTTTCTTTCTTAAAAGCATTTTTAACAAGGTTGGCAACCAATGAACATTTTTAAAAGCGATTATGAAAGTCGATGAAATTTCTAGTATTTTTGATATGTTACTTCGTGTTTTTACCGGTTTATTTTCCTTTTATAGGCCAATACCTTTAAAATACCGCTTCAAACGGTATTATAAAGGTATTGGCCTACATTTCGAAATGCAACCGGTACAAACACGAAGTAATATATCAAAAATATTAGAAATTTCATCGACTTTCATAACCGATTTTAAAAATATCCATATCTTTATTGGTTGCGGTACAATAGCCAAATACCGTTATTCTGGGTGGGTATCGATTGCCAACCTTGATTTTTAATGATTTTTTTTACTTTTTAGCATTGTACTCTGTTCGATTTTACGGGAAAAAATCTGTCAAACTCCATATAAAAAAAATAATAATTGGTAACGCGAGGAATTGTAGGGAAATTGTTAAAAAAAGTTTTTCTTATAATTGTTAAGTTGTTGATTTTTAAATGTTTTATTGCGATTTGAGTCGTTTAAAGTTTAAGTGAAATTTTCACCGTAAAAACCAGAGTACTTAGCTTTAATCATAGTACTTTGTTCGATTTCACGGGAAAATAATTGAATAGTTCATGCGAATAAAGACGAATAGACCATTTGTAGAATTTTACAGGGGACAATAAAAACGCAGGAAACGATTAAAAAATAATATTTTTGTCAACTTTTTGGTTTTAGCTTAAAGATTTAGGTCACATCTACCTATATACAAAATTTTAGTAAGGTATTCGAAAGAGAACTTGCCAAAAATTGGACTTCAATTTTTTGCTTAAATGGAAAAAGGGCGAATATCCAAAAAATGTATTGAAATTTGAATAAAAATGTGTTACTTTGTAGCAGATTTTGACTACATTTTCATGAGACTTGCAATACTTGACGAACTATGGTTGGTATTTGTTTGTAACACTTTAAGGACTTCAAGGATACACTTTTAAAGGATTGCCAGGACATGCAGGACATTTTTTTTTGTTAATTTTTTTTAATATTCCTGCCATTTGATGCAGTAGTAATTCTTTATGACACTAAATACATTTTTAGGAATTATAATATTAACCCTTGACTGCATATTATGACGTAACATAAAAGGACATGAAAAAAATTTTGTTTTTTATTCCTGACATTGGATGCAGTATTAACACTAAAAGTTTGTATGTGCTAAGATCGTTTTTTTTTTGTGTACAATTTCAAATTTTAGCTAATATCAATTTTAAACTCGCAGCTAAATAATTTTTATATAATATTTTGTTAAGGATAGATATTCGCCCTTTTTGATTTCCAAACTTTAAAGTCTTATAACTCAAGAACGGTAAAATTTTTTGCCAATATAATAAGTGTGGTTTATTCCTCGTAATGTTCTTTTAACACATTGTTACCGAAAGTAAAATTTTTGTATGTTTTTGTGTTGTATTTAATCAAAATTGTGCGTTAGTTCACTCCCAATTTAAACAAAAATATAAAAATATACGAATTATTGCACTTTCAAAATAATTTTTTTAGCCTTAAAAGTCAAAATTTCCCCAAAATTTCTGCATAGGATTGTAGGGCTCTGCTAATAAAATGCATTTATGCAAAAAAACGTGTTTGCGAAAAAGTGGTCTATTCGTCCTTATTCGCATGAACTATTCAATTATCAAACTCCATATAAAAATAAAAAAAAATTGGCAACGCGAGGAATTATAGGGAAATTGTTAAAAAGGTTTTCACGCATTTTTATTATACAAGACAATTTAAATTGCTGTAAAAATGATGATCGTTTCTTTCTTATAATTGTCAAAAGTTGTTGATTTTTAAATGCTTTATTGCGATTTGAGGCGTTTAAAGTTTAAGTGAAATTTTCACCGTAAAAAACAGAGTACTTAGCTTAAAGCATAGTACTCTGTTTTACGGTGAAAATTTTATTTAAACTTTAAACGCCTCAATTTGCAATTAAACATTTATAAATCAATAACTGTTGACAATATAAGAAAGAAAGAAAACACTTTTTCACGGCAATTTAAATTGTCTTGTATAATAAAAAAGCGTGAAAACTTTTTTAACAATTTTCCTATAAATCCTCGCGTTGCCAAAAATTTTTTTATACCCTCGACTTAGTGATAGACGGTATATAAAAGTTTGTCATTCCGTTTGTAACTCATCGAAATATCGGTCTGAGACCCCGTAAAGCAATGGTTCCCAACCTTTGATTCTCGCCCCACTGGGGGGCAATTTGAAGGTTTCAGGGGGGCAACGAGCAAATTTTCAAGATTTTTTTAGTCAAATTCACCACAAAAAATATTTTTTTTTTAGCAAAAACTTTTGTTAATTGTTAAAAATTTTTACTAAAAACTTAGTTTAAATGCTTATTTTACAAAAAACTTTGCTAAACCAGTAGTAATTTTTCATTAGAAACAAAAATTAGAAAAATTATTAAGTTTTTCTTTTGTGTAGGGGGGACAAGGCAATTTTTTTAACTTAAAAGTGGGGCGTGACGTAAAAAGGTTGGGAACCATTGCCGTAAAGTATATGTATTATTGATCAGTGATCGATTCTAAGACATTCTAGCGATGTCCGTCTGTCCGTCTGTGGAAATGGTGATCACGGCCAAAGTATTACACATATATGACTGAGACTTAGCACATTTACTTGTTGTTGTCCTAAGTTGTTTGGTATTGCATTTGAGCGAAATCGGTTCAGCGGTTCAGAAGTTATGAACGAAAATGTAAGAACACCTCGAAAATTCTAGTACATTGTACATAACCTAAAAATACAAAATGCTTTAAATTGGCTGCTGGTTGGCATATTTGAACAGAATTGGACACAGAGTGGTATTTTTACAATTGCAAACCTATTTTTTACAAAAAAAAAAATTGCGGATTTTTTTTTTTCACCAAAAAATTTTTTCCACGAATTTTTTTTCGAAAGATTTTTTTTTTGCAAAAATCTTTTTTTAGATTGTGGAGACTATCTTTACATTCGGCAAGGCCGAATTTAACTTTTTTAGACTTTAGACTTAAAAATTTTCGTGCTTTTTTTCTTAAATCAACTAAAGTATTTTTAAGGTATTTTTATATCGTGAAATATTTAAAAAAAGTCCAGTTTCTTTAATTCAAAAGAATTTCATAAAATCTTATTAAAAATTTCAATTTGGAAATATTGTAACAATATTGCTACATCTACAATTACAAACAATACACTTATCACATTAAAAACCTACCTTTAGGCGTTACACTCAAATCCGAATCAGAAGATCGTCTAGCCATTTCTCCCATCTCTTTCGGAATTATTGTCGTGGCTGTTGATATGGTAGTAGCCGATGATAAACTATCCGATTGTGATTGTATACTAGCTGGTGTTGCTACGGCTCCAGTACGTGATGGTGTTGGCGATATTTTACTACGATAGGCTACAGCATGTGGGGCGGCGGCAGTAAACATATTTCCCGAAGTTGCCGTTTCCTCAATCACCGATGAATTCGGTGATATTGAATGTCGTAAATTGGGACTATTGTTGTTAGACGCACATGTGCTACTGCCATTGATTTCATTCAAAGACCTGTGCTGGCAATAATGTTGTTGACGATGTTGGGTAGTGATGAGATTTGTGTTTCCAGCATTAGAAGTGAATGGAACAAGCAATGATTTTTTAGCATTACTATTAGTATTTTTTACAATGAGGCCTAAATTCGAATCACGGTTAGGGGAGAACAACACTGATCTATTTATGATTTTGCTAGAGCGACAAGTTTGTGGTTGGTTTAAGCTCTCGTTGCTATCTTTGCTTGATGCAACAACGGCAAAGGGAAATAAACTATTGTATGTTTTAGAATGGACATCTAACATTTTACTACAACAAGGCGACAGCTGAGAAGCTGAACTTTCCGATTCTGAGGGAGTGGGAGTAGAGGGACATAGTTTTAAGACAGGATGTGTAAATTTAGCATCAGTACAAGCTAAAACAATAGAAGCTGGCCGACATTGTAAACGTTTTTTGTTAGTGGCACAAGCTTTAGCAATAGCGGGTGGCAGAGCATTATTTACATTATTAAGAGATTGTGAGTGCAAAGAAGTACTAGCGTTATTAGTGGTATTCACTAAATCAGGTTGTGAGGAAAAGCGTCTATTAAAATTGCAAGTATCTTCTTCTGGTATTTCTAAGATCTTTGATTGAAAGTCAGATAGATTCTGTAATAAATTTAAAATTTAAAAATTAAAAAAGAAATCCGAAGTTGTATATACCCTCCACGCTAGAAGAATCGAAAGATATCCTGCTGAAAAAGTCACCGGTCCTTAATAGCTTACGTGACATATCACAGAACACATTACAGTTTTTTTTTCGAGATTTAGAAAAATGTTCAAAATTTTTAAAAAATTTTAACCCTCCACTTACAAGGAAGGTATCTCATAACTTAAACTCCGATTGTTCTGCATTTTATAAATGTTAATAAGTGACCATATACTTTTTAGGGGCTTTCTCGGTGGTTTAAAAAATGGTTGCCACCTTAAGAAAAATTATGGAAGAAAGCCTAATTTCGCCAACCATTGGATAGTCCTTAAAAACCTTTCCATCCAAATATGTTCATTAGGGAGGCAGCGAAATTTCAACTCTTCATTTTTAACCTTGTCGGGTCAAAATATTGTGCCACATGGTCTAAAACTGATGTGGACAAAATTTCACCCAAATCGAATAGCTTTAACCCGTGCCCCTTTGAGGTCAAAGTTTACAAAAATTTCCATGCAAGCAAACATTTTTTTTAGTTTTGATTTGTTGTTGCTCTTGAAAATATATTTAATTTCTCTTTTTCGTGACATCGCATTTTGGTCTGAGTTGGGGTTAAAAACTGCAAAAATGGAGTTTTGGCCCTATTTAAGACCAAAATAACGATGTCACCAAAAAATAAATTAATAAACGAAGAAGTCCTATTTTAAAGAGCGACAAAAAATCTTTAATGTACGCTTGTCAAAAATTAGAATTGAAAAACTTGTCCGATCGAAATGAACCTTTTTTGCCGTTAATTAGCTAATAAAGCTCACTTACATTCAAAAATAAAAAATCGATTTTTTTTTTTTGCTTGCATGGAAAATTTATTTTTTACTTTGTGAACTTTGACCTCAAAGGGGCACGGGTTAAACTTATCCGATTTGGCTCAAATTTGTTCTACAGAAGTTTAAGACCAGTAGTGCGATTCAGTAACTTTTTTAACGAAATTATCGATATCGTTAACTTACGACAATTGTCGGTTGTTTTAACGAATATGTGATTCTATAAATTTTTAAATTATCGATAAGAATTAACGACAAAAATAGTTAATTTGAAATTTGTTTAATTTGAAATTGTATTGAGAACCGAAAATTTTCGGTAACTTTAACTTCAAAAAAAATTTTTGTTGATAAGTTAACGATTTTCAATAACGACAAAATTCGGTAGAAAAAAGCTATAGAATTGCTTTCAAAGACAATTGTCGATAATTAACGATTTTTGACAATATAACTACCGATTTTTGTCGTTAAAAAGTTAGTGAATTGCGGTACAGGTGGCACAATATTCCGACCCGACGATATTCAATTAAAAAAAAAAAAAAATTTGCCGTCACATTTCGCTGCCATTGTTTTTTCTTAAACCATTTTAAATTAAATTCTTTACTCAAAAACGAAAAATAATCGTGTCTGGGAAATTAAAAAAAAAAATCGGAACTCAGGTCACAGCATAAGCAATTTTGAGAAAGTTTAGTGCTAGTTTCAGTCGCATTTCGAATTACAATTGATCTCTTACGAACTACAATTGATCTTTTACAAATGACCATTGGAATAATCGAATAACAATTGATCTTTTTGAATTACATAAGAATTGCTCTTTTTAAAAATACAATTGTTCATTTTCGAATTAAAATTGATCATTTTCGAATTACAATCGATCATTTTCAAATTACAATTGATTTTTTTTTTAATTACAATTGTTCTTTTACAAATTACAATTGATCTTTTACGTATTACAATTGTTATCTTCGAATTTAAAATGTAATCTTCGAATTACAAACGGAATTTTCGAATTCAAAGTAAAATCTTCGAATTTCAATTGATATTTTTCGTATTACATCTGTTAATGGTGTAGTTTATAATTGTCAGTTATAAGAGAAAAATCTTATTTATGTGGTTAAATGAAAAATTGTCACCGTGGATATTGAAAAATAAAAGAACACTAATCTGGAGCATGTGAAGAAACTTCATGTAGTTCAAGGTTTAAAAACTAATCCATTCAATAGTTATTCTGTAAGTCTTTCAAATTTGAAGGAGGGTATATAACAAAAAATTACTGTTTGCTTTTCCGACCTGTTTAGATTTAAAATGTATTGTTGAATCTGAATCATGAAGTAATTCCTTAATATCGATTTCAGTATCTTCAAAATCTTCTTCCATTTTTGATATATTTTCTGAGGTAGCATCAATACTGTGTAATTCCAAATAAGAAGACAACATCTCTAAACTTTGATGTAAATCACAAGTTGAGCATAAATTGAGGGAAGATTGTGTAGACATAGATGTTTCCGAATTCACTCTCTGAGGTGACTGATGTGTCGCGTTATGTGTACTATGTACTAGAGCGTTTAAAGACGTCGGTTGTTTCATAGACGAATCATCACTAACCGAACGTACTATAGGATGTGTTGTTCTTTTCAATGTTTTAACATATCTTTCCGGTTCGCCGCATGTCCATTTTTTCGGTTTACGTACATCTAACATAGAATTAGATTCAGAACGAATTGTTATATTTTTAGTAGGAAAATATATAACACTACTTAAGGATCTTGAACCACTAGAGGATGATCTAGAATGTTCATCTATTTTACGCATTAATAATGAGTATTTATCATTGAATATACTACGTGAAGAATTTGTTAAATTTTTCATTTTATGAGTTAATTTTTTAATACGTCTCCCTCCACGTCCCTCTTCTTGTCTTATCAAATCCATCATTATTTGAGATTCAGGCTCTGAATCAGCTTCTCTTAAATCCAATACAGATGATTCAAAATTTAATTTAGTAAAGGACAAAGTAGAGGAAGACCTTTGGCATGGCTTAACACTACCACCGGTCAAAAATTCTAAATATTTTAAAGTGCGTCTGTTTTTTAAGATTTTAGGGAGGGTAATAGGATTAAAGTAAGAACAACATTATTAAAACATTAGTGAACAAAAACAACGTAAACGAGCATGTAAGTAAAATGACAATTTGTGTTAAAATATTTAAACGATTCAATTTTAATGATAGGAAGAAAAATATTAAAAAAAAATTGTATTTAGAACCTTTTTTGGAAACTTGTAGCATCTTGTGTTTAAAATCTGGGGATAAATTGCCTCCTTTTGATATAGATTATTTAAGTTATTAAATTCCTAACTATGATTCAAGTAACAAATAGTGTTCGATCAAGTGTTAAGCAAGGGGTTTAGATGAATATTAAGGGAAATTTCTTAGATAGATATTGTGTAATTTTTTTCCATATAATTTTTTTGGAGATTCTGAAGAACTTTTTACATTGAAAAATTCCACAAAAGGAAATTCTGCTAAAAAAAATTATAAAAATATTCCTAACCCTGCAAAAAAAGTCATTACCACTTCTCAGTGGAGTGCTTTAAAACTAAAACAAATGTAATGAAATACAACAAAAATAACAAAAAACACAAGACAAAAACACACAAACAGTTTTTTCTACTCCAGAATACATAGATATTCAGCACTTAACTCATTACCTATCGCGACACCTCCATACAAATGTAAGTAGATATTCAGTAGATAAGAACTACTCCGTGGAAGTAGTTGGAAGTTGTTTGAAAGCTCGGAGTACTTCTTATCTACTGAATATCTACTTACTTTTGTATGGGAGTGTCGCGGAAGGTAATGAGTTAAGTGCTGAATAACAACTTTTTATGGAGTAGAAAAAACTGTTTGTGTGTTTTTTTCTTGTGTTTTTTGTTATTTTTGTTGTATTTCATTACATTTGTTATAGTTTTAAAGCACTCCAAATAGAAGTACTCCGCTCTTTTTTTGCTGGGAAATTCTATAAATTAAGGTTGAAGATTGTGAAATATTTTTTTTTATAGAAAAAATCTTAGATACAAAATTTTTAGATTCTGGGACATATTTCATAAGATTTTGACAAGACATATATAGGTAATATGTGACCTTTCTATAGAAACATTTACAGATTATAAAACAGCTTATACCCAATTCACACCTGAGGTGAAATCTCGTTCGGACGAGATTTCGTTCATATGGCTGTGTATAAAATGATAGAGACCATATGATCGAAATCTCGTTCGAACGAGATTTCACCTCAGGTGTGAATAGGTCTTTACTTCAATTCCCAAATTTTTAATATTGAAAAATTCTTAGTTTATAAACCATTTTTTGTTCTCAGATTCAGAGAAGAAAATGATTACTGAAGAAAAATAGTTACATTTTTTCTATAAAATTTTAAACGGCCGTATTTATAACCGCAAAACGAGAAGCAATCCTCAGTTGCCCGCTTACTCAAAATTTTTAGGAAGGCAAATTGTGGATCTTTATTCAAGACACTCGTTTTTAGTGTTGCCACTAAAAAAATTCGAACTACTTGGTTTTTTGTTTGAAAGAAAAACGATTTTTTTTTTAAATACACCAAATATTTTGTTTTTTTATAAACAGCATAAAAATAGTGCTTCTTAATAAATAAAATGTACAAAAAGAGTATTTTTTTAAAAAAAAGTACTTAAATAGTACTTTTTTTATAATAAGTAGCAAATTAGTCCTTTTTTTAAATAAGTACCAAAATTGAAAATATATAAAACTTTTTTTATAAAAAGTACTAAAATAGTACATTTTTATATAATTACACCGCTCAACAAAACTAATGTTTTTGGCTCCGGTTTAAAGTTTCATATAAAATTTTTAAAGATTTTGACTCGCTGATTCCAAATCTGTGATCCAAGTTTTTCCATCACGTCTAGAATTTTAATTATTCGCGGTGGAAAAGGTGAAAAAAAGCGATTTTTGCCTTTTTTGAAAACCTGCACAGCAGCCACTGGGTGGAATAAAAATCTGGTATAAAGCGTTAGAGTAGAATTGAACTATTATCTCAAATATATGACCAAAAAAAATGTGAAGTTGTTGCACTATTATTGACCAAACATGTACATATTTTAAAAAAACACTGAAAAAAATTAGAAAAAGCACAATTTTTTAAAGGCTCTAAAACAAAACCAGATTATCAATCTTTACTGTGATGAGCTCAAAATTTAGGCAAAAGTTCATTCTTTCTTATAGACTTTTAAACCCATTAAAGATATCTTCGGGTTTATACGAAAAATAACACAGAAAACTTGAATTTGTAATACATATATCTTTTTTTAGTTTTTATTTGAAAAATATCAAAAAAAACTAAGGTACCTTACCTTTTTTACAAAAATTATAATTTTAACAGTATCATTTTAAAACACAAGTGTAACCCAACAAAACGCAATAATTATAAAAAAATGTTTTCTATGTTGGAGACCTTAGACAAATTATACTTTTGAGCTTTATACCAGATTTGTACTCCACTGAATGGCTGCTGTGCAGGCTTTCAAATAATGCAAAAATCGTAATTTTCGCATTTTCAACGATGAATAACTAAAAATCTGGACGTGATGGAAAAATTTGGAGAACAGATTTGGAATCAGGAGATCAAAGTCAACTAAAATTGATCACCGGAATTCAAACTGGAAAATGAGTGTTGAGCGGTGTTATCAATAAATATAACTTTTATAATACTTTTTTTTAAATGTACTAAAATAGTACTTTTTCATAAAACAAGTTCTTGTGTCAAAAAGTACTAAAACATATTTTTTTTAAAGTACTTAACGTGTACTGTTTTTTAAAGGTACCAAAATATTACTTTTATATTACTTTTTTGAAAAAAGTACTAAAATTGTATTTGTTTATAAAATGTAATAAAATAGTACTTTTTTACATAAAATACCAAAATAGTATTACTTGTAAATCGGGTATTCTACCAACGTTGGCAAAACCTTTGCCAACGTTTTGCCAACCTTGACCCGCTTGTATTTTTCTGACTGGGTATATTAGATTTAATTTACTCATTATGAATAGCCCGGTTAGAATTTTAAAATGTTTTATGTTTAAGCGTCCAACCTGAATCAAATTACGTCGCGTAAGGCGTAACGCCCAATAATTTTTCATTTCTAATATTTAAATGTGAGTTACCTAAATCAAACGGACGTAAAAATTTCAAATTTGATGTGTTTGTTTTTGTTTTTTTTTACGTCTTGCGCTACGCATTTGATTCTGGTTCGACCCTAAAAGTTTAAAGATTCTAATGTTTTTACAAACAGAGACAATTTTAATTTAAAAAATTCAGATTCTGGAGTATTTAATCTTCAGAAAAATTTGATAAGATATTATTTTTAATAAAGTGTTTTTAAATTCTGAAATCATTTTAAACAAGTTTTAGGATTTATGCATTTTTTAAGGATATTTAGGCATTAAAAAAATCATTTGGAAATTATCTAATTATGCATAATCATAGCTTTAACAAGCCATTTAATAAATGTCTGATCGAACACTATTTTAATTAATTTCTTCTTATAATTCTTAGCATTTGGTTTCCATGCGTATACTCACTCTTCAATTAAAGCATTATCTGCAACTGGTTGATTGGTGGTATCTTTTATCAATGTAACAGCAGTGCCAATACCACGTGCCACAACACCAACATCTCCTTCTAAATCAAAACACTGAGAATATCCAATAACAGCATTGGCACCCATATTAATGGCCTTGAGGCCCATTTTACGTTGAACCTAAAAAAAAAATTATCATTAAATCTTTTATACAACATATAATCCTTTGAAAACTTTTTACCTGACCAGACAACTTAAGAAAAACAACTTGTCTAGCTTCATTGGAAGCTCTGGGAGTACGTATTTTATCAATCCATTGATATTCAGGATCATCATTGACCACTAGCTCTTCTACAAAACCATGAATAACTTGAGCTCTATAGCCAGCAGGAATACAGGGAGCTGAAATGTTTAAACTTTTAATTAAAACTTTCCTGAGTTTTTTGTTTTAACCAAATACTTACAATGAAAGAAAGGAATACCACAAGAACTCTGTCTAAATTTATTTGCATCAGAAAATAAATCGACTTTGACAATAACATTGACTTCCCCGCGTATACCGTGCATGGTATCAAAGACGGGAATCCAACCAGATAGTACAGTACCTTTTCCATGGGTGGCCTGGCCTGAAGTTTCCAAACACAAAGGATTAAGACTTATATTTACTTTGCCAATAGCATCATTAGCAGAATAGGTGTCATGGTCCATTAAACGTATCTGCAAAGGTTCATCTTGCAATTCTGCATCATCGACTTCAAAACGAAACCTTGAAAAACAACAATTAAAATCAATGCTTGACCACTCATATCTCATTAAAAATAGCTATAAAACTAACGCCACAAGAATTACTATCATATAGTCATTTTGTTTATCTCTCAAATGATTAGTATCTGTATTGATAACAGCTCGCATGGGTACGGTCAAAACTTACCAATCAGTATTCCATTGTGGATTGAGACTCTTTCTGCAAACATCAGTTTTGTGTGTCACACTGCCTAATTTTATTTCAACGTAAGCATCTGTTGTATCCGATGACTTGTCCATAACAGGCAGATTCCTGCCTGCTTTTATTTTGACACCTACCTTTCCAGGCATTATTTGGATATTTTTTTCTGGGCTAAAAATTAGCAACAAAAGACCTTACACCACTCGACATTTATTAATTTCAGTTCAGACAAAAAGTGAATAAATTAGGGATGGTAATTTAGCGATATCTGAGGCAATATGTTTCTCTATTCTTGCGGTACGAAATGAGAAGAAACAATATCGAATAAACTAGAGTTGCCAAGCACAATTGGAGCTGGATTCTTTTGTTTTGCAACTGCAGTGTCTCTTCAGAATACGTGTCTCTTCACAATACAGCAGCAAGCAGCAGACAGCAAAATTTCCACATGTATTTTGTTGTTGGCACAAAAACAAATTACATGTAAAAATTTTGCTGTCTGCTGTATTGTGAAGAGACACTAAATCAGCAAGCAGCAGACAGCAAAATTTTCACATATATTTTGTTGTTGGATTAATTCTATTTGTTAAAGCCTACCCGCAGAAAACACTTATTTACCAAATTTTCGGTGAAAATTGAACTCACCAAGTACTTTTGCGTAATTTAACCAAATTTTTATCCTAAAAAATTTTGCTAAATTACGCAAAAGCACCTGGTGAGTTCAATTTTTACCAAAAATTTGGTAAATAAGTGTAAGTGGTTTTTTGGGTTTAGTACTCTGTTTTTTACGGTGAAAATTTCACTTAAACTTTAAACGCCACAAATCGCAACAAAACTTTTAAAAATCAACTACTTTTGACAATTATAAGAAAGAAACGATCATAACCAAACTGAAATGTCACAATTTAAATTGTCTTGTAAAATAAAAATGCATGAAAACTTTTTTAACAATTTCCCAATAATTCCTCGCGTTGCCAAAATTTATTAATTTCTCACGCTGACAAAATTAATTTTTTAATATGAAGTTTGACGGGCTTCCCCCTGTGAAATCAAACAGAGTAAAATGTCTTAAGCTAAGTAAGTTGTTTTTCACGTAAAAAAATTTTTAAACTTTAAAATATTTGAAGTAAGAAACCATCGGAACAAATTTTAAATGCCCATTTTATTGCAAAATTAATGCGATTTTATATACTTAAAGTTGGTTTAAGCGGTTTCCCCACAATGAAGCCGCGTTTCCAAAAATATTTTTTTTTATATGGAATTTGACGTTTTTTTTAAGGTGCGTAAGTTGTTCGTATTCACGTAAAAAAATCTGTCAAGCTCCATATGAAAAAAAAATATTTTTGGCAACGCGGCTACACGCAAAAAAAAAAATCTGTGTCAGATTGAGCAATCCTACTTGGTAAAAATTTTTTCATACCAAAAAAAAATTTTTACCAAGTTTTTGCTAAAATTATGCTTGTCGATGTTAAAGTAACATAATTCATTTTTTATGTAAAATAACCAAGTAGCTTGCACAATAACGCAAATTACTTGCACAAAAATTTATCGAAAGAAAACAACAAAAAAAAAACAAATACAGACCGCCATTTTCATTTTGTATTTTTGTGTGCGTGGGTTGTTTATTTTTTGTGTTATAAAAACGTAAAAAGGAAATTGATAAATAAAATTAAAATAAATTAATAAATAAAAATAAATAATTAGTTTTTAAAAGAAAAATAAATGTAATATAAAAAAATGCTAAAGTTAATTTTGCTGTCATAACTTAAAACACCATTCATATAGCAAAACCAATGGAGTCGCAGACGTTTGTTTCAATGAATTACAAATGGAATGATAAAGTGAGTACACCCCTATTCCGAAGACACCAATAAGGTTTAATAGATTTTTAGTTAAAAATTCGTGTTTGGTAATAATTTTCTATTTTTACAGGGTACTGCTAAATAAATTTTTGAAGCTATGGCAAATCCTTCACTACAATAAAAAGCGTGGGCACCATTCCTCCCTTAGTCATAAAATTAAAACCTAAAAACTCATTTATATAGCAAAGCCAATGGAGTCCAGACCTGTTTTGATGAGTTACAAATGGAATCACAAAGTAAGTGTTCCTCCTAACCCAAAAACCAATGGGATTTACTAGTTTTTTTAAATTAAAAATTTATGTTTTGTAATAATTTTCTATTTTTACAGGATGCTTTTAAATAAATTCGCGAAGCTATAGCGGATCCTTCACTTCAAGAAAAAGCGTAGGCAGCAGTCACTGGAGAAAATTGTACATAAAGGGTCAGTTGGTCGGTGGTAAATAAAATCCTACACAACATTTATTATATTAATATGGATTTATTCTGTGAAAATTTTAAATTCAACAAATATACAAATTTTTACAAAAATTTTATAGAAAAATTATTTTAGCATAAATGTGGTAATTTTTAGCATTATTTTTAGTCACCTTTCCTAATAATTTTGGTATATTTCACCATATTTCTTTTGGTATATTTTACCAAGTTTTTGCTTAAATAGCATTAGCATTTTCTTCAAAATTTTTTACATAAGTGTTTTGGCTAAATTACGAAAACTACTTCGTCGGTTGTAGTTTTAGCATTTTCTTGGTAAAATTGTGCCAGATTTTTGCTCACTCCGACACAAGTTTTTTTTTGCGTGTACATAGTAGGAAATCCTTTAAACTGATATTAAATATATAAAACAGCATATATTTTACAATAAAATGGATATTTGAGGTTTGTTATGATTGTTTCTTTCTTTTAATATTTAAAATTTTTTGTTTTCAATAGTTTTTATTACGAATTTAGGCGTTTGTAAAATTTTCACGTGAAAAAAAAAACTTACTTAGCTTTAACGTGAACTCGATTAGAATATGCACTTTTATTTAAAAAACTTAATTCCATTTTGTTTCATTTGGCTATTGTCAGTTTCACACTAAAAAAATATACAGCAAAATAGTTCTGAAACTTGGCAACTCTAGCCAGATGCGATTGAAGAAAAAATCGATATTGGTAGCCATGTTTTTTTAAGAATCAACGTAAAATTTTCAGCGTCTTGAAAAAATATAATTAAATTTAATAATTTTAACACATTTCTTAGCCGAAAACAATGCCAATTGATTAAAAAAAGTGTGTACATTATATAATACAAGAAAGTGCAACAAAGTTCATTGAAATTAATTAAGATTTAAAGTTAGCCGGGTGTAGTGGTGAGAAAAAAAGAGTATAACTTGAGAAATTGATTAGTTGAAAAAAAGAAAAAAAAAAAAAAAATGGAAGCCCCACCAACAACCGTCGATACGGCACCGGTTACCGGTGGTGTAGCACCCACACGCGGGCGAGGTGGACAAATGCGTGGATCATTTGATCGTGGTCGCGGTAGAGGTATGGGTAGGGGTTACCATAGTGGTTCTGGGGGACCTGGAGGATATCCTAGTCGTGGGGGATTTATACCACGTGGTGGTATGGGAGGACCACCAATGGGATATTCTGGTCGTGGTAGTTTTGTGCCCCGTGGAGCTCCTCCAATGCGCGGTGGCCCCGGAATGGGTGCTCCCGAAGGTTATCAAGGACGTGGCGGTTATCAAGGTAGAGGAGGTGGTGGTTATCCTCCTCGTGGTAGTGGTCCACCAATGAGGGGTACCACACGCATGCCAATGTATAATCAACGTAAGTTTTTAAAAAGGGATCGTACGTGATTTTTTTAAATTTCCATGTATTTCTTTAGAATTTTCAGCTCCAAAGCAACATACTGGGGTGGATAATAATAAAACAGTATCGCCAGTACAAGCTAATGTTACAAATCAAGTAGTTACGGGAAGTGAAGAGAACGTATCAAATACAGTTGAAACACCTCCTGTATCAAACCCTGAACCAATTATAGCAACAACCGTTGCACCTTCAGCACCCATCCCCGCTAAACCTATATCAACAGGAATTTCTCCAAATTATAGAGGTAGGGGTGGTGGACGCGGTACTGGTATACCACGTGGGGGCGGACGCGGTGCCTATAATCCACACAATGGCTCCACTGGTGGTATGAATCCCATGTATGGCGGAGGCCCTCCAATGGGTGGCGGTGAACAGGGTATGATACGTCGTGGTGGTCCACCTCGTGGACGTGGTCAATATTCTAATACCGGTATGACACGACCACCAAGTGCATATCAACATCAACAATATCAACCACAGCAACCACAACATATTGTTAATACACAAATTGCGCCACAAAATTCTCTTAAACGTGGCGCTATAGGTGGTCCACCAGGCCCAAAACGTGGACGTTATGAGGGAGGACCATATACTCAACGGGCACCTGCTCCAAAATATCATCAGCCACCTCATATGGCACCACCAGCCCATTATGGAGCACAACATCAAGCGGCCCCACCACCACCACCACAAAGGTAAATAAGTTTTTTATTACAATTTGACAATTAAGATTTTACGCCAAACCGATTATTTGTATGCCGAAGTTAAAATAGAAATTAATTTTGTAAAAACAAGTTTAAGATTTTAAATGAGTTTAAAAAGTTTCGGTTCGGTATTCGGTAACCGCAACAAAGTATATTCTCTACTACTACTACTTTTATTTTAGATTGTATCTTAATAAATTTTTAAACCTTTTATTTTAGCCATCATGGTTATGCGCAGCATGATCCTTCTCAAACCATGGATCCATACGCACAGTCATATGCTGCACCGCAAACACAAACATCATATAATGGCTACGGGCAAACTGCGGCATATTCTCACACAGCCCCAGCACATCCGTCTACTCATCAAGCTAATAGTGGCTATGCTACACAAGCCGCTACCGAATATGATCAGAGTCAATATCAAGGATACAGGTAAATATTTTTAATACATGATTAAAATAGTTTATATTATAATCTGAAAAAAATTCAGAGAGCTAAAAAACTTTCTACAAAAAAATGTGTACATTCCAAAACACATTTATATAAAAAATACAATTTCAGATTTTCTATACAAAATTAAATTTCTAGAAAATGTTTCTGGACAAAAATGGAAAAAATGTCAAAGACGGGGAAGGGGGCTTTACTCCCTTATATATATTTAAAACCCTCTATCTAAAAAAACACAACTTTTCAGTAGAGCCAAAAAACTGTTTATTTCGCTTATTGTTAGAGTACTTAAAATTCGATATTCTACAATATTTTTTTAAATCAACTACTGAATCTCACATATAATTCGTTTTTAAAAATTTTGCAATATTGGGGATTTTATGATAGATAGAGGGTTTTGTTTCTCAAAATTATTTGAAGTACATAAATGAAAATGTTCAGAAAGAGGGTTTTGCATTTTAATAAAAATGAATTATTATGATTTTATTTTCGAAATCGGTAAATTTTTTATTAATGATAACGGCTTATAAAAAATTCCCAAATCGCGGTTTTGGTCCACAGGTGCTTATTTTTATACCTTCCAACCACAGTATGTCACTTTGTCATTCCGTGTGTAACGCATCGAAATATCGGTCTAGAACCCCATAAATTTATATATATTATTGATCAGTGATCGATTCTAAGACATTCTAGCGATGTCCGTCTGTCCGTCCGACCGTCTGTGGAAGATACGATACAGTCCACAATAAAAAAGTTTGACTTCTGAAGTTTGGTACGAATATGTCTTATGGTATTGAGCTCGTTAAGTTCGAACATGGGTCGGATCAGGAAGAAAAAAGTTTCTTCTTTAAGAACTAAACCAACCTCTGAAAAACTCCATTTTTATAGGTTTTGTAATTTTGCTTAGCAATCAAAAAATTTGTATGTCAAAAAAAGTTAAAAGTCCTGCAGTTGGATCGTTCAAAAAGTTTTGAACGAAAATGTAAGAACATCTCGAAAGTTTTGGTATATTCCACATAATCTATAAATCTACAATGCTTTAATACGGTTGCTAATTGACATGTGAACTGGATATTTTTTATAATTTTTTAAAAGTATTTTGTTACATTCGTTCGGCAAGACTGAATTAACCGTTTTTACTACTATTTTACTTAATTATTATAAAATATCATATTTGTTTTTCTTTTAGTACGGCATATGCTCAACAAGATACACGTTATCAAACATATGGTCAAGATTATACACAACAGTATGGAGCTCCAGCTGTTGATTATAGCACATCTCAGACAGACTATTCACAACAGGCCCAACAAAGTTATGATGAGCGTGCATATGCTGGTTATGGTAAGTCAAATTCTTTGTTTATTTTTATTATTAAAAAAAAAATCGTAAACGTCCGTAAAATTATTCAAAACCTAAGATTTATAGTAGAATATATTTTTTTTTACTTAATTATAATTTTAATAATTACATTATATTATGGCTGGCGAAACAAACAACAACATCAAATTTTCTTTCTTCATTTTAATAGACACTCAGTCATATCAGCAAAGCTACTCGAACTCTACAGGATACTATTAAGTATGATACACATTAAACTGATAAACCCCCAAAAAAATAACAAAAAAAAATAAATAATAAAACGCTGTGCGTGCCGATGATGATCATCCAGTTTGCTGCAACCTTAAAAATTATAAATCATTGAGTAATGCCAAAAGAAATCTGAATATACGTTAAACATAAAGAGCATCTACAGTTGCATGCCCCTCCAAAAATAAAAATATTAAAATAATAATAATCATATAACAAAACAATACTATATGAGAAATTTTTTTTTTTTTTTTTTTTTAATTTTTTAAATCTAAAATATTAGAAATTTAGTATTTTGTGACACTTTTAAATTAAGTGATTATTTTTTTTATCTATTAAGCATAAACGTGTCTGAATTAGTCTATTTACTTAACAAAAAAAAAAAAACAAAAAACACAAAAAAAGGACAACAATTTATAACAACTAAGTATAATAATATCGGACAAAGTAATGACTCCTGCAATAAGTCTAACAACAAAAAAAAAACTAATTTCTTTTAAATAATTTGTATTTTTTAAATTGTATTTTTACTATTTGACTATTTGATTTTTTTCATATTTTCTATGTCCTCTTCTATATATCGCTTCCCTTTTTCTTTTAATTCTCAAGGCAATAATACATTTTGTATGTAGCATATTTTTTTTTTCTTTTGACAAATCACATAAATAAGAATTATATTATTGTTTACTATACATTTTTAAACAAATACATAATAATCAATCTTTGTAAATTTAAGATACAAAAACAAAATAATGTGTTTAATGTTTTATTTTTCGATATTATCCTAAAAAATTGAATACAAACCCTATTGAATTCATGTTAAAAATATTTTCGCTAAATGTTTTTTAAACATGTTCTTAATAGTTTAAGTCAATATTTAAGTACAGAATTTGAAATTAAAAAAAATCCTATTTAAACAAAGATATCTAAAAAAAATTTTTCTCGTTGTTTTATCGTTATTAAAGTTAGAAGCTCGATGATAAACGCTCGCTTTTTAGTTATGAATACGGCCATTAGAATATCCTGAAAAACAATTCGTTGAAAAAATACTTATAAATGGGTTTAGAAATAAATCTATAAGCTTATTAAAAACTGCCAGATTTCCTTCCCCACTAGACGCAAAAAAAAAATAGTTTTAATAACACTCAAGTTATAAATTAATCGGTTCATTTAAAAATTTTGAATGATTCGGTGATTTAATCAAGTAAAATTGTTCGACTTACCGACTAACGGTTATCTGGTGTAACTGACTAATGGTTTTCTGATTAGAACACAATCAGCGGTATTCATATATGAATATATATAGTTGTGCCCTCGCCCCTTTCCTCAGTGAAAATCTCAACAGAATCGGGTTAACCGTTTATATTTAAGATAAACAACGTCCAGATTGAGCAATTATTGAATGAGATACGAGGGTCGCGCTGGCAAAAAAAATTATAGAAAATTTTTTGACCTTCAATTCTTTTAACCACCAATTTTTTGTAAACAAGGACAAATTTTAATTATTTGAATATCTCATTACTACACTGAGGTGTACTTAAATTAATGAACAATAATAAATTTTCTTTGTTTACAAAAAATTGGTGGTCAACTTGCTTAAAATCCAAAGTTTCGGTAGGATGATGTAAACCATACTTGGGACCTAAGCATTGAGGCATTAGTTTTTATACCCTCCACTTGGTGATAGAGGGTATATATAAGTTTGTCATTCCGTTTGTAACTCATCGAAATATTTGTCTGCGACCCCATAATGTATATATATTCATGATCCCGATCGATTTTAATACATTCTAGCGATGTCCGTCTGTCTGTGGAAATGGTGATCACGGCCAAAGTACTACACGTAGATGACTGAAACTGAACATATATATTGGAAGTTCTTCCGAGAAGTTTGGTATTGCATTTCAACGATATCGGCTCAGCGGTTCAAAAGTTATGAACGAAAATGTAAGGACACCTCAAAAATTTTAATACATTCAACATAACCTAAAAATACAAAATGCTTTAATTCGGCTGCTGGTTGACATATGTAAACATAATTGAACAACAAATGGTATTTAAACAAGTACGAACATATTTTTTGACAAAAAAATAAAAAAAATCGCGGATTTTTTTTTTACCAATTTTTTTTTCGCGGAAATTTTTTTTGCCAAAAAATTTTTTTTTTCAAAAGTATTTTGCTTTTAAAAAAAGTTTTTCGCAATAATTTTTTTAAAATTGTGGAGGGTATCACTACATTCGGCAAGGCCGAATTTAACTTTTTTACTTATTTTTTTATAAAAAATGCCAATAAAATAGCAGGCATTGTTTTTTTATACAAAAGTAATGCCAGGTGCCAAGTATGATGTAAACACATCTGTATCAATATTTTTAAAATAAGGTCCGTTCGATAACCATACTACAATCTACTATTTTTTATTTACTTTTCTACAGCTGGAAATTTTCAATACAAAAAGTAAACAAAACTTTCCAGTTGCAGTTAAAATAGTTTGAATTTTGGGCAATCAAATAACATATTATTTAATTAACTATTTCAGACAAAAGTTACAAAAAATCTAAATTTAGGTTATTTTTTTGTATGCCAAACAAAACATAACCAAACTTATGACTGTCAAATTTTCACTAACAATAAAAAAATGTTTCAAAAATTTTTTATTTCTCTGGCATACAGATTACGATTTTTAAGGCATAAAACCAGGGTTGCCAGAATTGTTGGGTACAAAATCGTCAAAAATGTACGATTTTTATAAAAAAAAATCGTCAAAATCGTCATCCCATTTGCAGAAATCGTCAAAAAATCGTCAAAATAAAAAAGGTATATGTATCATTGATTAAAGATTCATTCAAGCTATGTCCGCCCGTCTGTTGAAGACATGATGCAGTCCAAACCAAAAGAGGTAAATCCATGCAGTTTGGTTCAAATACATCGTATGGCCATTGGATAGTTCAGTTTGAAAATTGATAAAACCAGACCAGGGAGAACAAAGTTCCCCCTGGTAAAACTGAACCTACCTCCGAAATTTCCCCTTTTATATTCTGTGTTCACTATCTTAAACATATGAAATATTTTTATGAAAGAATGTGACTCTTACTTGTTCCCTTTGTCCCTTTTTGTACAAAAATATTGGTGGATATTTTTTTTAATTAAGAATAAGCAAAAAATATTCATTGAATACTAAAGTTTTATCAACAATTTTTTAAAAAGTTGGTTTTTGTTATTTTTAAAAATCGTAATTTTTTGGGCAAAAATCGTCAAATCGTCATTTTGCTATTTTGGGGAGTAAAAATCGTCAAAATGCAGAGAAATCTGTCAACAGTGCATAAAACCCGATTTATAAGATTTGTGATTAAAATTATAATGCTATATAATACAATAAACACAAAAGTATCCATATTTTTTTAATGCATTTTCCAGTTATTCTTTTTCTTCAATTTTAAATATCTGTACTTAATTATTGATGACCCTTTCTTTCCCATCTTCATCAAAACTAAATATTTTAAGCTTAAGTAAATTTCCTTTAACATGCAAAAAAAAAAAAAAAATAAAGAAAACAAAAAAAAAATAATTGTAATTAAAAAAAAAAATAAAGTTATTTCAACTTATAATTTAAGCATGATAATATATCTTTATTTCAGAGAACATGACGTAAATCATGTTGAAAAATACGTGGAAAAATTTCAAAAATTTTATTAATACAATTATATCTTAAATATAAATAAAACGCAAACTGATTAAAAAAAAACTAAAAAAACAACAACAAAAGAATTTTATTAACTTTAAAAAAACAAATATTTTTATTTATTAATTATTTTCTATTTAAAATCCTAAAAAACCAAAGAAAAAAAAATATCTAAACAATCCCAAAAAAAAAAAAAAAAAAAAAAAAAAACAAGTGATATTTTAAATCTTAAAATTTATTATTATTTTATGTGATCATGCAACTAAACTGTGATAAGTTTTTGTTTTAAAAACAAAACTATGAAAATGCTTAAGGCATGTAAAAAAGTAAATTTTTTTTTACCAATTGTGTCAAACATTTATTGAATGGCAAATATTTACATTTATGAAAAAGTACATCGATAGCAATTTATTGATTACTAAACTAAAAATTGGCGTAGAAGTCAACTTTTTTTTATTAAGCATTATTATTTTTTTTTTATTTAATTATTAAAATCTATTAAACATGTGTACAATTGTAAATTAGGAAATTGTTAGACAAAAAAATGCAAAAGGTATAATTTAATTAGTACTAAAGAATAATAATGAAACGGAAACTAAAAAGAAGTAAAAAAAAATATCCAGAAATTTACAAAACAAAATTGGGTAAAAATATATATAACCATCTGACCGATCTGCATCACCCTTTCAGATCTGGTTAAAAATTGGTTTAAATGTTGTATTCAAGTAGGAAAAGAAAAAATTCCAATTTTTGGGCCGCTGGACCAAAAATTAGAATACCACGGTTTGAAAAATGAAAAAATCATAAATATCTTACTGAAGTGGTCATACGTTTTTTACCATATCTCTGTCAATCTTAATGATACGAATCTCAGTGATATCTCATTTTAAAGGTAATGGGGTCCACATTAAAATAAAATTTAGCAAGATTTTTTTTTGTTGATGCTTAAATGTCATAAATACAAAAAAGGGTATTTTTAAATCTTTTGAAAAAATATATGTTAATCCTTTATCCCTTCTTTATACTTATGTTCAAACCGTAGAGTGGTATCTCAACTGGTTCTCGAGTTATGCAAAAAAATTTTACGCCTCATTAGAAAAAATTTGTTATTTTCAAGGTCAAATTTACAAAATTTTTTAAAATTGACGAGTTAGTGATGCTGTTCTTCGATTCTAATAGATTTTTTGACGAATATGAAGACGAATATGATATTAAAATTGCAATATTAAATGTTTTTTTTTTAAAATTTGCAAAAAAAAAAGTTTGCAATTTTTTTGCAAAAAACTCAAGAACCAGAGCTCATCTTAAAATTTCGACATCGTATTCCTGATCTTTGTCCCAAAATCTATTAGAAACAAAGTACGGCATCACGTAGCAATTAAATTTAAAAAAGTACGAATTTTTCGCAAAAAAACTCCAGAAAAATTGCATATTTTGAAATTTTGAGATCATATTCGTTATCCTCACCCCAAAATCTATTGTTTCTATTAGTGTGGCATGACAAATGCATCAACTTTAAAAAATGCAATTTTTTTTCAAATAACACTAGAACAAGTGCTAATTTCGCAACTTTGAGATCATATTCGTAATCTACATCCCAAAACCTATTAGAATCGAAGAACAGCATCACTAACTTGTCAACTTTAAAATTTTTTTGTAAATTTGACCATGAAATTTTCATGATGAAAATAATAATTTTTTTCTAATGCGGCGTAACAATTTTTTGCATAACTCGAGAACCAGTTGAGATACCACTCTACGGTTTGAACATACGTATAAAAAAGGGACAAAGCATTAACATATATTTTTTTCAAAAGATTTAAAAATACCCTTTTTTGAGATATTTCATCTTAAACCACGGATTTCCTAAATATGACATTTAAACATCAACAAAAAAAATCTTGCTAAATTTTATTTTAATGTGGACCCAATTACCTTTAAAATGAGATATCACTGAGATTTGTATCATTAAGATTGACAGAGATATGGTAAAAAACGTATGACCACTTCAGTAAGATATTTATGATTTTTTTCATTTTTCAAACCCTGTTATCTCCTAAAATTGGAGTTTTTCTTTTCCTACATGAATACAATATGTTTACCAAGTTTCATCAAGTTTGAGAGGGGTCATGTCCAAAATGCTCATTTCATTGGATGGTTATAGATGGATTTACCCAATTATATCTTCAAATCTAAAGAACACAATTGGAATGTATCAGATTTGGTAGTGGTATATAGTAAATCACTTTACAATTAACTAAAAGAGAGACAAAAATACCAGGAATATATTTTAATATAAATTATTAACATTTTTCCCACAACTTTGAAAATAAATAAGGCTTTTAGATTAGTACAAACAATTGCCGTTGGAGGACCCCTTCCTAATCGCGATAAAAGTTAACAATTTTTTTAACAGATGTTTTATTTGCCTCTAAAATGAAAATTATATTCAAATTATTTTGTTATTGATTTTATTATTTGTTATTATAATTTAAAACTCAAGAAGATATAAAACTATTCTGATAGAAAAAAACTTAAGTTATCAAACGTTAAAGTTTAATCCATAAACGTTAAAGATTAAAACATAAACGTTAACGTTTAAATCCTAATCCTACATAAGCAACCTTCAAAACTTAGACCATTTTAAACTTATGAAAAATATTTTAAAGTGCACTGCATTTGTTTAAATTGCACTGCATTTGTTTAAGATCAGGTAATATAAAAAGTGAAAGTCATCGCCAAAATTTGTTTTACTGAAAGAACTTTTTACATTTTTTCAGTTGTTAGAAAAAACGCATTGAAATTCTTTAAAAAAAACAATAAAATTAAAAAAATAACAAGCGAATTAAAAAAAATTATATTTATGTGAAATTTTTAAAAAATCGTAAATCCTTTGAAGAGAATTTAAAGCAATTGGCATTTTTTTTTTAATTTCTCTACATTTATTTTTATAAAAATTTAAAAAAACATAAAAAAAATATGTACAAATTAATTTTATTTTAGTTTTTATTTTTGTTATCATAACTTAAGCGTCCAACCTGAATCAAATTACGTCGCGTAAGGCGTAACGCCCAATAATTTTTCGTTTCTAATATTTAAATGTGAGTTACCTAAATCAAACGGACGTAAAAATTTCAAATTTGATGTGTTTGTTTTTGTTTTTTTTTTACGTCTTGCGCTACGCATTTGATTCTGGTTCGACCATAAAACTCAAGAAGATAAAAAATACTACAACAATTTTGAAAAAAATTAAAATTATCAAATTTTAAACCCCAATTCTACATAAACAACCTCAAAATTTACAATAATTTTAAACTAAAAAATATTTTAAAGTCTGCATATGTTTAAGATCAGGTAAAAGTTCAAAAACAACACCAAAAGTAGTTTTCCTGAAAGAATTATTCTGATTTTTCCTTTCAGTTGTTACAAAAATACACGCATTGAAATTCTTAAATGACAATAGAATTAAAACAAATATAACAAGTGAATTAAAAAAATATATAATTGAAATTTTAAAAGCCTTAGGACAGATTACTCAAGTTCCAGTTAGAGGCTTAACTGTCGATTTAACAGAGGCTTGTGCCAATTTTTTTTTATAGAAAAGTTAAATTTAACGGATAGTTATTTTATAAGGAGCATTGAGTAATAGGGTGGCTCGTTTTTGGGCTTTTCTCTCTAATAAAATTCTAATACCCGCCAAAAGTGTCGGTCCCCTAAGGATAACTCACATGCAAAATATCACTCCGATCGGAGTTTATCTTCTGTCTCCACTTTGAGCCTCAAAATTGGGGTTTTTGCAAAAAAGGACTTTTAGATTTAGATTTATTTAGTTTTTTCATTATTAGAACAATAAGAATAAATTCTTTTATAGTTCAACGGGTATTACATAAAGATTGACATAATTAATTAGTACAATAAATAATTAAAAAAAAACAGTAAAATAGCAATAATAATAAAACAGTAATTAAAATATAAAATGATTGCAATAACAATATATTAAGTCAAGACAAAATAAAGTAAAGAAGCTATAGTTTATAATATAGTTTTTTTTTTTTTTTAACATAATAGTTTATTTATCGAAACAAATATAAGTTTAAGTTTATGCATTTCTATTTGTATTTGTCAGATGATAAAAGAGTTCATTTTTAAACAAATTTTTTGATGAAATGAATTTAGTATCGTTGGGCAAATCATTCCAGAGTTTTATGGCGTTAATGAAAAAAAGTCTACTAGTGTTTAAAAAATTATGTCTGGGCACAATTAGAGTCATGTTTCTTGTTGATTGACCAAAGGTAATTTTCTCATAAAGGTAGGGTGGGGTTTTTTGGTATATAAGTCTATGTAAGAATAGCAAATTTCTCATGTCAAGGTAATTAACAATGTCACAGCCAAGAATCATAGTTCTCCACGTAGTCATACTACTAAAACGGCGCAGACCATAGACATAGCGAGTTGCGTTATTAAAAGAGACCTCCAATTTATGAAGGGAGTGTGAATCAAGTTTACTGTAGACCTCCGCAGAGTAGGTTATTAGTGGAAGAATCAGTTGTTTTCTTAAAAAAATTCAAGTTTTGTTAGTAAAATAATTAAAAAAATATTTTTGTATAATATTTGATCGTAGATACTTAAATATGAAATTTAAAGATACTTAAATATGAAATTTACCAAAAAAATTTCATGATTTTGGTGGCGTTCTCCTTTTCAAAACCTTTTTTCAAAATTTGAAAATTTTATTAACCAATTTAAAATATATAATTTTTTCTTTCTGTATTCATTAAGAACACCTTGGAGAAGAAAAATGTGAAATTTGATGGATAGCCGTCGGATCACTTTTCCGGAATCGTGGGGGGAAGTTAGCGGATTTCAAGGAAATGTTGGTTTTATCAATAATTTGGATTAATAAAATCTTATAAATTTAATTTTTGGGCAAATTAACAGTTTTTTGGTGTCGTGGCATTCTATTAAATAACTCCAAGTCTGTCATGAAATCTTACCGATCTAGGACGCCTTTATTCCACATTGGCTGGTGGTCAAAAATGACCCCCGCAGAAAATTTGAAGTTTAGAGCTTAAATTTTGTGCTATAAACAAGTATAAAACTGCTTTTGTGTTTTCCAACCTAACTATTATTTCGTATTAATATTTTATATTTAAAAAAATCGTTAACCCTTCTTGGCAGGGGGTCAAAAATGACCCATTTAATAAATTTTTTTTATTTTTTTATAGAAAATTAATTTGTGACAATCTATTAGATAACTTCAAATCAGTCCAAAAATATTACCAATTTAAGATAACTTTAACCCACATTGGCCCGGGGTCAAAAATGACCCCGGCAAAAACTTTTAGGCATAGTGCTTGAATTTTTTAATATCAACAAAATATATATTTTTTACTAAATGGGTCATTTTTGACCCCCTGCCAAGAAGGGTTAACGATTTTTTTAAAGATAAAATATTAATACGAAATAATAGTTAGGTTGGAAAACACAAAAGCCGTTTTATACATGTTTATAGCACAAAATTTAAGCTCTAAACTAGGGTTCTATAGTCGAAAAGTCGAAAAGTCGATTAATCGACTTTTTGTATGAAAAAGTCGAAAAGTCGAAATCGACTTTTTTGTTCTTAAAAAGTCGAAAAGTCGACTTTTGCTTTCGACTTTTTCGACTTTTTTCGACTTTTTTCGATTTTTTTTAGATTTTTTTTTATTTTTGGCATATGAAAATAATTTCTTTCTTCTGAAAAAAAATTCAAATGAGAGCCGAGTTTAATAACAACTGAAGCTATTGGTATTTCCATGTATTTTGTATGTGAAGCAAAAATGTCAATGCCAAATTCATGAGTTAGAAAGTGTTAAGTGCAATATTTACCAATATTTTTGATTATTGTTAACACCTCAGTGATAGGGTTCTATAAATCGAAAGTCGAATCTTTTGCTTTCGATTTTTTCAACCTTTTCAACATTTTCGATTTCTTCGACTTTTTTTGATAAATAAAATACAACCAAAAAAAATAGCACCTAAATGCTTACAACAAGTCAAAACATAACTTTTATTTACAAAGAAATCGACTTTTTAAAAGTTGGAAAAGGTCGAAAAAAGTTAAAAAGTCGAAAAAAGTCGAAAAGTCGAAAAGTCGAAAAAAGTTGAAAAGTCGAAAAAAGTCGAAAAGTCGAAAAAAGTCGACTTTTTAAAAAGTCGAAAGGTCGAAAAGTCGACTTTTTAAATTTTGAAAAAAGTCGAAAAGTCGAAAAATCGACTTTTTAGAAATTGAAAAAAGTCGAAAAGTCGAAAAGTCGACTTTTTGTTGCGACTATATAACCCTACTCTAAACTTCAAATTTTCTGCGGGGGTCATTTTTGACCCCCAGCCAATGTGGGTTAAAGGCGTTCTAGATCGGTAACATTTCATGACATACTTAAAGTTATTCAAAAGAATGCTACGACACCAAAAAACTGTTAATTTGCCCAAAAATTAAATTTATAAGGTTTTATTAATCCAAATTATTGATAAAACCAAAATTTCCTTGAAATCCGCTAACTTCCCCCCGCGATTCCCGAAAAGTGGTCCGACGGATATCCGTCATATTTCACATTTTTCTTCTCCAAGGTGTTCTCAATGAATACAGAAAGAAAAAATTACATTTTGAAAAAATGTGTTTTGAGAACGCCCCCAAAATCATGCCATTTTTTTGGTATCAAGTTTGAACGGGTTAATGATATCGTAAAATCTTTAAATTTCATATTTAAGTATTTACGATCAAATATTATACAAAACTAATTTTTTAATAATTTTAATAACAAAACTTATTTTTTTTTTTTTTTAAGAAAAGTCCTTTTTTGCAAAAACCCTAATTTTGAGGCTCAAAGTGGAGACAGAAGATAAACTCCGATCGGAGTGATATTTTGCATGTGAGTTACCCTTAGGGGACCGACACTTTTGGCGGGTATTAGAATTTGATCAGAGAGAAAAGCCCAAAAACGAGCCACCCTATTGAGTAATCCAGCCTTAGAGATTTAAAAAGCAAGTGGAACTAATTTTTTTTTTTAATATTTCTACCTTTATTTTTTTTTATAAATTTAAAAAACAAAAAAAAAAAAAGAAAAAATATGTAGAAATTAATTTATATTTGATTTTATTTTTTGTTATTATAATTTAAAACTCGGTTAGGTAATAGTTAAAATCAAAGAATTATTCAGATTTTTTATTTTTTTTTTTCAGTTGAAGAAAAAACTCTTTGAAATTCTATAAACTCTGAATTAACTAAATAACAAGTAAATTAAAAAAAAAGTTTGAAAATTTAAAAAAGTTAAAAGCATTAAAAAAGCAAGTGGATTTTTTTTAATATTTCCCAGCAAAAAAAAATCGAAGTGGTGCAAAAAGAATAAGTGATTCACTACATACATAGTAGCTATATGTGCCGATCTTCATATTCCATAAGAAGTACTTTTATAAGCACTTCCAAAACTGCTAAAAAAATGCCAATAATAACAACTTTCACCAGTTCTTTCCTCAATGATTTAGAAGTACCATTTTCATATGTGTTTACAAATGCAATTGAAAAGTACAAATTTGTGGCACTTAAGTATTGGATTTGTTTTGTTGAATATTTTTTTTTATAATTTTATCTGATTTAATAAAAAGTTAAATTTTATAAATGAATTAACTTGATATGCCGCAAAAGCGAATTTGTTATGTAAATTATGTTATAAAAAAATACAGTTTCCAGATTTTTGTTAAAATTACCAAATGACTCAAGAAGTGCTAAAAAGATAATATACGATATCTGATTTAAAATGAGAGAATTACTTTTTTTTATCTCTTCATTTTATTTATTCGATGTTTTTTTTAACTACATGTATAAAAACATTTTTTTTTTATAATTTTTGGAGTTGTTTTGTAAATTATGTACAAAAAAAAAACAATAAAAAGTTTCCAGATTATGGTAAAAATCAAATGACTTAAAAAGTGCTTAAAGGGCTAAAAAAGATAACCAAAAAAAGGTGGTAGCCTTTAAAAAAGGGCTGAATTATAGCCACAAAATGACTAAAAACTCTTCTAATCATTAGGGTATTCAATTAATCGAGGTTTTGGTTTAATCGGCTAATCGGGCAAATAATTAATCGCACTTAAAAAATTATGTTAGTAAAATCAACTGAAAATGTCAGTTAAAATAACTACTTTGTAAGTTGTTTTGGGGTCAACTACTTTTTCAGTTAAATCAACTAACAATGTTAGTTATTTTAACTGACAAAAAACAACTGACTTATGTAGTAAAAACTACTTACATTTGTAGTCAAAACAACTAAAATGTAGTAAAAATAAAAAAATCAATATATAGGCCGCTGTTCCAAAAAAAGTAATTCACATAAAAAATGTGAAAATGAAAATTTCCGAATTTTTTTGGTGTTCTAGATTTCACATCCGAATTTCTTTTTCGTTTTGTTTCACATAAATAAAATTTGGTGAAAGTAAAACGAATGCACTTTTTTTCTTATAATTTTTAAAATTTTAATTATTCGATTTCAACTTCGAATGAAAACGTGATCAAAAAAACACTTATCTTGATTTCATGTGATTCGGAAATTTTCATGTGAATTGAAAAGTTGTGAAAGACAGAACAGAGGCCATAATTTTTTTTTTTCAAAATATTTTTCAGAAAAAAAAATTGAAAACCAAATTTTTTCCAAGTTTTTTTTTTTAAAAAAGTTGTGAAAAATAAAAATAACGAATTTTTTTTTTTTTGGAAAAAACTTTAAAACTTTTCAGAGATAAAATAAATAAAATTAACTACTTTAAATAACTGTTACTACATCACAGTACTTTTTTGTTAGTTGTTCAAAAAAACGACTTAAAATAACTAACAGAAATAGTTGTTTGATATTTTTCATACAGAAACAACTGACTTTGTAGTTGAAAACAACTAACTACTGTAAAATATACAAATAACTAACATGTAGTAACTTACATAATTTTCTGAGTGCGGGGTTGAGATTTAATCGGTTAATAACCGGATAAATTTGAATTATTCGGTTAACCGAATAATAAAAATTTTAATTGAATATAAAACTAAGAACTCTTTGTACTTTTAAGAATTTTATTAATTTCATTTAAAATAAATCTTTATCCGATATGGCGAAGCTCTATAATGTTAGCCCAAATAAAGATTTTTTGTATGGCACCCTGAAAATTTACCCTAAAATTGATACCCAAATTGATGCCGGGCTTAGATGCACCTCTAATAGAGTTTCGAATTCGGTACTATTATATATCAACAAGACAAATTGGTTGGTTTTCAAATTTGTTTTCTTTTATTTTTTAGGGCCGAAATTGCAATAATTTTATCGGTCGATATCTCCGTAATGAAAAAAGATATCTTAAGGATTGCAAAAGTAATTTGAAGAATAAGTGAAGTATTTTTAGATGTGCTAAACTAATTATACATCATAAAATAATTCTCCGTTTTATAAGGTCCCGAACATTGCGAATATCTGAGTTAATGCAGTACTGTCAATCGAAAATCTAAATATCTCAAAAAAAGATAAATCACTTCTAAGGCCAGATTCGGATTAAGCGCATGAAAAACTATTAGAAAAATATATACATCCACATTTAATTAATAATTCCTATTAGCTAAACTAAATTATTAAAAACATCGATTTAATCTTAACAATTTCAAGTCTAAATATTACATAATAAATATTATACATTGTTAAAAATATCGTTTTGGTTTTAATTATTATTAGTGTAAATACTAAAAAAAAAAAATCTTAAAATCAATCCCAAAAAGTCATGAAATATGTACTTATCAAGAAGTGATGAAAAAATCACTTCTAAATCACCATATAAAAATTACATAATCACATCCAAAATGCCAAGAAATATATACTTCTAAAGAAGTGATGAAAAAAGCACTTCCAAAAGGTCAAGTTATATTAACATCCCGATCACTACTTCAGAAGTTGTGATAAAGATGTTAATATATATGTACATACTAAACACTAGTGATATTGTGTGTCACGCCCATATAAAATTCATCAGTGTTTCAGCTGAAGAAGAAGTACATCTGGTTCATAAGTTGTGGTGAATTTTGTAGTGAATGGTAAGCTCTTTTTTTGCTGGGTTGTTAAAATTTAAGACTTTAGAAGATATTCTGAAAAAAACTGAAGTTTTAAAATTTTAAACACCAATTCTATATAAGCATCATCAAAATTTTAAATCATTTTAAAATAATATAAAAATATATTTTAAAGTCTGCAAATGTGTAAGATCAGGTAATTGTTACAATCAACACTAAAAGTAGTTTTACTGAAGAAATTAATTATTCAGATTTTTTCTTTTCAGTTGTTAGAAAAAAACGCATATTAATTCCTAAAACTCTAACGGCCGTATTCAAAATGAAATTTAAGACATGGGCCTATGTTCCGTTTTTCACAACTTTTCAATTCACATGAAAATTTCTGAATCACATGAAATCAAGTTTAGTGTTTTGTTGATCACGTTTTCATTCGAATTTGAAATCGAATAATTAAAATTTAAAAAATTATAAGGAAACAAGTGTATTCGTTTTGCTTTCACCAAATTTTATTTATGTGAAACAAAACAAAAAAAAAAAAATCGGATGTGAAATCTAGAAAACCAAAAAAATTCGGCCATGATCAAGATACAGCCTAAGAATTTCTTATTCTAAATACAATTTGTATACCCTACACCACTCTGTGGTACAGGGTATAATGAGTTTGTGCTGATGTTTGTAATTACCCGAAATATTGGTCCAGACCTACCTTCAAGCATACCGATCGACTCAGAATTACTTTTTGAGTCAATTTAGCGATGTCCGTATGTCCGTCCGTCTGTCCATCTATCGGTTTAAGCACGATACAGGTCGCAATTTTCAAGCAATTGACTTGAAATTTAAAACTTAAGCATCTTTTGGCCCAAGGACGAAGCCTATTGAAATTGGAGAAAATCGATCCATGTTAAGACCTAGCCCCCATACAAACGCCCCCTTTGGATTAGGCTTAAATGATTCTTATAACCGTATTATAATAGATATCGCTTTAAAATTTAGCAGGTAATCAAATTTTGTATGCCCAAATCACCATTCCAAATTTCAAAGGAATCGGGTCAGTCCTTCTGGTAGTCCCCATAGAAACCACCACCCCGATATTTACATAATTCCCTTAAAATTCATAAAAATGGAAATATTTGATAAACATTTTATTTTTATGTGTTAAAAGTGTCCTTTAGTAACCTTATCAAATCGGAATATAATTGGACCATTTTTGGACTTAGTCCCCCATATAAAAATTTCGACCGATATTCAGTTAAATCAGTCTATTGACAAAAAAATAAAGCAATTCCACTAAAATTTGATCTCTGTGTGTTTTCTACACTAAATAAAGATCTAACAAAAGATAGACTCAATCGGTCCATGTTTGGACATAGGACCCGTTTCCCGGAAAACACTGGTGTAGGGTATCATATGGTCGGTTTTGACCGACTATAACTTCTTACTTGTTTAAATTATGAACATACGCTGAATATCTCTTGCCTAACTGGCGCCATATTGTTTTTGTGAAATGTTAAAAAAATAAATTAATTTCCAAAGAGAATAAATTATTTAAGAACTTTCGTTTTTCTTAAAATTACTTACAACTTTCTTTCTTAATTAAAGTCATTTTTAAGTAAAAAAAATTAAGATATTTGTTGTGGTTTTTATACCCTCCACTTAGTGATAGAGGGTATATATAAGTTTGTCATTCCGTTTGTAACTCATCGAAATATCGGTCTGGGACCCCATAAAGTATATATATTCATGATGCCCGATCGATTTTAAGACATTCTAGCGATGTGTGTCTGTCTGTGGAAAATGCTGTCACGGACAAAATATTGCACAGAGATGACTGAAACTTAACATATTTATTGGAAGTTCTCCCGAGAAGTTTGGTATTGCATTTGAGCGATATCGGTTCACCGGTTCAAAAGTTATGAACGAAAATGTAAGCACTCAAAAATTTCAGTACATTCAACATAACCTAAAAATAGAAAATGCTTTTTAATAAGCACGAACATATTTTTTGTCAAAAAAAGAAAAAAATCGCGGATTTTTTTTTTACCAAAATTTTTTTTCGCGGAATTTTTTTTTTTTTTTAATTTTTATTTTTTTTTCAAAAGTAATTTCCTTTTAAATAAAGTTTTTTGCAATAATCTTTTTGAAATTGTGGAGGGTATAACTACATTCGGCAAGGCCGAATTTAACTTTTTTTACTTGTTCTATTACATTTTTTTGAATAGACTCTTGAACACACAATGAACAAGCCTTAAAAAACATTTAAGTTACGAACTCGATGTTCAGGGTGAACAAACCGTGCCTAAAACTTCATTTTTAATACGGCTGTTTGTATTTGATTCCTGTATAAAGTTTCCCTTACGAATTAAAAAATATATAGCATAAGCTCCGGCAAAGAAAAAATGTAATATTAAATGATAATTAAAAAATAATATAAATAATCTTTATTTATATTTTTTAACGAAAAAACGGATCTAAATTACCTTTTGACATAGTTGATTAAAAAATTAAAAAAAATAAAGAGAACAAAAACGCTTTTTAAATTACAATTAGATTTTCTTTACGCTTGAGGTTATGCTATACTTTACGAGTATACATTTCAAACAGATTTGTTTTTAAAATTTGAATGAGTATTTATTTTTTAATTTAATCTTAAAATTTTCGTTATTTAAATATTATTTTTTGAATTTCAAATAGAATTTTTATTTATTTTATCTTTGAATATCTAAAACTAAATCTGCATAATACTTTTAAGTTTAATATTATTAAACAACCAAGTTAAGCAATTAACAAATTAAATTTTAGCAGCAAAATAGGAATGTTGAAAAATTTTAACTTTACCGAAAAAATGAAAAAAAAAAAAAACAAATACAAATTATATCCTTCCATGAAGTTAAGAATTTAAAGTTAAACTGCCTTCTATGAAGGCAATTATTAAAGAAAATAGAAAATAGTCAAACTAATTTTCTTTTACCTTCCACGAAAAACATAAAATTAAAGTTGAACAATACCTTCCATGAAGGTGATTTTTTAAAATGCTCGATGAAAAACCTAATATTACGAATAGTAAAACAAGATGTAAACATTTTAAGTGGTAAGTGATATGCCTCAGAAAAAAATATAAAAATATTTTTATACAAAAAAAGTAAAATTAATATATTTATATATAAAAACATAAAAATAATTATTATATAAATTTTATTTCAGCCAAAGATGAAAAGTCCTCAAAGTCAATAAATTAATGTCCAGTTTCTCTATGACGAAAGTTATTCGTCTTCGACGAATTTGCATGTATTTTGGTTTTATTACAATTAAAATATATGCAATGACGTTCGTCATACAGAAACTGGGCATAAATCTTTTTATATACAATTTTTTGAATGTCCAGTTTCTGTATGATAAAAGTTATTCGTCTGCGACGAATTGCATGTATTTTGGTTTTGTTACAATTAAAATACATGCAAATTTGTTGCAGACGAATGACGTTCGTCATACAGAAACTAGGCATAAATCTTTTCATATACAATTTTTTTTTTATAAAACAATGAAATCAATTGCAAGATTTTTATTATAAATACGAAATCATGAAGAAACCTGTTTTATAACTGATTCAAAAAGGGGTTTTACACTACCATACATTCAACAAGTTTTGTCAAAATTTTGAATGTAGTAAATTTTGCAAAATATAATGATGTAAAACCCAATAAAGTGGCTAATATTTAAAGATGTTAAAACAAATTGGTAGTACAGCAGTTTTTGGATTCTATTTAATGAGTTTGATTTAGGAAACAATATTTTTTTTTTCCAAAATCGTTTCTATTGATAGTTTCTCTGCATGGCAGAGCCTAAGTTTATCATGTACTACTAATTTTTGTTCTAAATACACTGTGCTAGTTTTAAAATGTAACAAACAGGCCAACCGGTGTGTAACTTACAATCGAGTATGAAGTTTATTAAACGCCGTTTAAATTTGCCGCTTAAATTGTATGGGGAAAACGAATAATTAAATTAATTTAAATGAATGCGATATGGTATAAGCTAATTTCAGTGGTTTTTTATTTGGGTTAATTCTGATTTCGAAATATTTGAGATTGATAATTTTTGTTTTAAATACCATAAAAACGCGTAATTTATATTTCGACATCTTTCAAAGAGTGTTTAGACCAATGGTTCTCAAACGGTGGGTCCGTATTATAATAAGAATGCTTTCGAAATAAAGCTGGTAAAAGTATTTAAAAGAATCATTCTAAATTTAAAAGAAATCGTACCAGTTCTACTTGTAGTCCCCATGCAAGCCACCCTTCCGATGTTCGTAAAAATATCTAAAAATTCATGAAAACGAAATATTCGACAAAAATGTTGGTTGTGCTTGTTTAACGTGTACTTTAGTAACCTTATCAAATCTGATTATAATTGGACCATTTTAAGACTTACAGCTAGTTTTCATATAAAAATTTCGCTCGATATTCAGTTAAATCATTCTATTGGCCGTACAAAAAAACCTATTTCCCTCAACTTTCGCTTCTGCATATTTTCTAAACTAATTAAACATCTCAAAACATAGGGATCCAATCAGTCCATGTTTGTAATGTAGAGCATATTATCGGTCTTGACCGACTTTAGTTTTCTCACTTGTGGGGGTCGCGAGAAATTTGAAATATTGAAAAGGGGTCGCGATGCAAAAGTTAGTGAGAAGCTCTGGTTTAGACGTTTAAAACTAGTGTCTGTTTTGCATTATTTTTTGACAGTTCTTTTAACAAAAATAATAATTTAAACTTCTCTTAAGGTACACGCTTGTATACTAGGACTTGCAATCCCGAAATCCCTATCCCGGAAATCACGGGATTAGGAACATTTGAACTAAAAAAATAGAAACAAAAATTATTCCAATTTAGTCCATACTCATTAAAGGACACCATTGGACCCATGGGTCCATATGGCGTTGAATCCAGACTCTCCCTAAGGGTCGTTTTGATACCAAATTTTTATTCAATTCGCTCTACGTCGCTTAGTTTTTGAAATGCGGGAATTAAGGTGTACAATAGTCGGTTTTAAAAACTGAAAAATTATTAATCGGAAGGCTTTTGGATATTTAGCAGTCGTATTTTACGAGTCGGGAGATACAAAAATGCTTTTGGACTTTTTTTGGCAAAGTTTTTTTAATTTAAAATTAGGGCCTAATGGGGCCCACAGATGTGTATAGAGTCACTTCAAAAAAACAAGGCTCGTCCGTGTTATTTTTTGTAGTACTGTCTTCTGAAAGTTGCATCTGTTTCGCTATTTCTTGCTTAGTTTTTGAGATATCGCTATTAGGCGTTTGAACTATACTAACAACATAACCTACTTGAAACAGGGTTACCTTCTGGAAGTCCTGCTTGATATGTCTTCGATTCTAGCACAGTATTAATCATTCTCAGCCACTTAAAAATATTTAAACAAAAAAAAAAACAAAAAAATTAAAACAATATTTTTTTTTATTTATATTTTAATTAAATCATTTTGTTTAGAACTGAATTTATTTGTTTAAATTAATTATACATTTTTAGTTCTAATTTGTTTATTTAATTTTTTTTTAAAACAATATTTAAAAACACATTATTTGTTTACAAATTAAAATAAAAACAATTATAAATTATGCATTAAAAAAAAAAAAATACGTTTAACCCATATAATAAAAAAATCGTAAATGATATATCCATGATCAAACATTATTTCCTGGGTGCGAACTGATTAAACCAACATGATGACAAATGCCGTTGTTTTGTCATTCAATTTCTCTTGTCATAAAAAAAATATATTTTTTTCTATCTCTCTCAATGGCTTTATTATCTTTATTACTTTTTCTATTAAGAGATTTGAAAATGAAAAATGTCGAGCTTTATTTAATTTTTGAATTGATACAGTTAAAAGAATAATTGATTTTCACCAGTAAATGAGTTAAATATATTGATTAAAACTTTATTTGATTTGATTAAACAAATAATTGACTCAATTAAACACTTAATTGAACCAATGGAAACTTTTAATTAACTTTACAACTATCTGGTGCAAAATCAATTAATTTTTTAATCAAAACTCGACATAAATTTAAATTTAAATTTATTTTTTTTATTTGTTTTAAAAAAGCCAATTTTTCTGACAAAAAATTTTTTCTCTTAACGAATTTTTTATAAAAATTTCGTAAATGAGATTTTATGGAATATCTTTAAAAACTTTAATTTATATTTAAAGTGAGATTAGCAGTTTGTACCCAGTCATTATCTTACATTGGACCGAAAGTCTAACAAAATCGGGTTGGTTTGTGCAATAAAAAATCGATCGTCAGGTTTTAAAATTTGAATTTCGATAAAAAAACGTTAACAAAAAGAATATATAATTAAAACATATTTTAAATAAAAAGAATAACAAAAATAATTATTAGTTGATAAAAAAAAAATAACGGAAAATTAAAAAGCTCCATTTAAAATAAAAGAGAAAGAGAAAATAAAAAGTTAAATTTCCAATATTAAAAATTAACAAAAAACTCATCACATTTGCCATATTTAAAAATGCTAAAAGACAAAAATTTCTATTATTCTAAATATCGAAAAAATATGATTACATGTCTTGCATAACTGACGATAAAATATCAAATCGAATAATAAAAATATTAAAATTTCAACACGAAATTTAAAAAAAAAAGAAAATATATAAGAAATATCACTAGAGATAATTCAGTCACAGTTGAAAAAAGAGAAAAAAAAAACTATAAAAAATATTACAAATATTTTTCGTGAAAAATATAATTTGAAAAATCTTCAAAATAGTATCGATACCTGGTACTAAACTTAACCAATCAAAATAAATTATTATTTTCTGTTTAATTTTTTTTTTGTTTTTAAGTTTATATATTTTTTTTTAATTTATACAAATTTTTATTTTTTTTTCAATTTGTTAAATTTTTTGTGTTAATAAAATAAAATGATTCTATAACAAAAATATTTTGCGATCTCCATTTTTAATAAAGTCTCCTCAATTGAATAACAGCAGCAAGTGTTTTATTATTTTGCGCCCTATGTTCAACAAGTACTTTTTTCAAAAAATAACGGGGTATATTTCAAAAATAACCTCTAAAATAAGAGAAAACTTAATTTTTTGCCAACTAAGTTATCGAAAAGATGTGGATGTGTTTTCCCTTTCAAGGTAAGTATCACAATAAAAAATCGAATTAAAATTAACAACCGATTTACGAGGTTACATGGGAACAAAATATGTCGTCCTGACATGTCTGCCAGACTTTGGAATTTTTCCCCGAAGTTGTTTATTTCATTAGAGCAGTGGTCGGCAGAAAGAGAGAATATGAATGCATTGGCACAGACTAATACAGACTCGACATAAGTGACAGGTGTCAAAAAAGTATTCTTTAACCATATGGTTAATATTTTCAAATTATTCTACGAATTAGGTTAGAAAGAGAAAACTGATATAACGCGCCATAAGAAAAATGGATGCCATATCGGTTTTTGTTGTTTCACTCACTCCTAAGTCGTAGAAAGTGTTGCCATGTTAGCGTAAAAAGGACTAAAAACCGCTGTGTTTTCTCCTAAAATCGCTTAGTTTTTCCCCATTTTTTCTTATAAAACTCTACTGTCGAGTCTGTATTTAGTCTGTGGCATTGGTATGTGAAAATAAATATGCATGCGTTGGTGTATTTCTCAAACAAAACGATACCAACCAGCTTGTTGTTGTATTTTTATGCTCTTAGTTGTGAATTTTGTTGACATTCGTGTTGAATACATGTAAAAAGCCGAATGTGTTCGGGATCCATGTGCAATTGATGCCGACCACTGCATTAGAGCAAAAAGGAAACACAGATTATTTTGTGTATTTTAAAAAATATTTCTGAAATGTTTTGGGATATTCAAAAATGTATCTATTATAAGATTTTTAAAATAAGTTTTAATGATAACCACTTTATGGTATGAGTTAACCAAGCGCAGTCAGTAAAACGTGCATTTATCGGTTAGAAAATTTTTAATAACATTGGAAAACTTATTTATTTATGGTAAAATCTGCAAAAATAATAAAAATACTTTATATACTACAACATTTACATATGTTATTCGACAAAAATCAATTGTAATTCGAAGATTCAATTTGTAATTCGAAAATTCCAATTGTAATTCTAAATAGATCAATTGAAATTCGATAAAGATCAATTTTAATTCGAAAAAGATCAATTGTGATTCGAAAAGATCAATTGTAATTCGGAGATTCCAATTCTAATTCGAAAAAGATCAATTGTAATTCGAAAGAGATCAGTTGTAATCAATCAATTGTAACACCGCACAGTGGTTTAAAATCGATTTTTTTTTTTAAATAAATCGGCCATTCAGTAAGTACTGGATCAGTGAAATTTATACGCGTTGTAGCCAAGCTTATTTCGAGCTTAAGTTTGAATTATGTACCTCACATGTCCATTAGGGGCCCCTAAAGTAGGACACCTTTTGCGTACAAAAGCTTTAAATGCTAACCAAAAGTAGTCTTGAACCATATGGTTAATATTTTCAAATTATTCTACGAATTAGGTTAGAAAGAGAAAACTGATATAACGCGCCATTTCAAGATTTTTTTTAGTCAAATTAACTTAAAAAAAATATTTTTTTGGTAAAATTAATTAAAAAAACTATATTTTTTTGTTCAAAATGAACTATAAAAATTATGTTAATTGTTAAAAACTTTTACTAAAAACCTAGTTTAAAGGCTTTTACCTTGCTAAACCAGTGGTAAATTTTCATTAAAAACTAAAATTAGAAACTTTAACAAATTTGTTCTAAGTGTAGGGGGGACAAGGCAATTTTTTTAACTTAAAAGTGGGGCGTGGCGTAAAAAAGGTTGGGAACCATTGCCATATGGTATTGTTTACGAATCACAAATCTGAGCGAGATGGAAGATACCAGTTATACTGTAGTGTGGTATTACCAGATTTTTATACCCTCCAACTACAGTATGAGGGTATACTCACTTTGTCATTCCGTGTGTAACGCATCAAAATATCGGTCTAGGACCCCATAAAGTATATATATTTATGATCAGTGATCGATTCTAAGACATTCTAGCGATGTCCGTCCGTCCGTCTGTCCGTCTGTAGTTAACACGATGCAGTCCAAAATAAAAGAGCTAGACTCCCGACATTGGGCACGAATATGTCTAATGTTCCTAGGCAGGTTAAGTTCGTAAAGGAGAAAAATCGGTCAAGGGGGAAAAAAGTTCCCCTTGAGGAACTAAACCAACCTCTGAAAAATACCATATTTTTACATGATTTTCTTTGTTTTTGTTTAACAAATGCAACATTTTTATGCTACAAGAAGTTCAAAATCCTGCATTTGGACCCACAAAACTAAAAAATGTCGTTTTTTCGGTCCGCCCCCCCCCCCTTTATGGGCGAGGAATATATTTTTTTTTAAATAAACTTGTATTTTTTTAGAGCAAAAAGTATACGAATGAATTCTTAAATACATATTCGAGAAGAAATGCCCCCCCCCAATTACCACCACCGACCCCCCCCCCCCCCCCCCCCAAAAAAAAATAAAACGCCCCTGCAATTTTTTTTTTTTATTTATTTGCATGTTGGAGGGTATAACAGATTCGGCACGGCCGAATTTAACACTCTCACTTGTTCCAATTATTTTTGGTGATGCCAGATCTACAAAACGGTCGATTCCTTACTCTATCAGCCTTACCATAGAAAAATAAAATATATTTTAAATCAGGTTTTAATTTTATTTCCATACAAATTGGCCCGTACCGCAAGAAAACAAAACATCTATTTTAAGAAAAGTTTTATTTTAATTTTCAAATTTTTAATACATTTTTTGAAAGTTGATTTTAAAAACAAAAACAATTTGTACACCCAAAAAATTACATAGTAGCATAGTTAACAAAATCCATTGTTATTTCAAATATTTTTTAAATCAACTATTTATCATCGATAACAACTATGGACAAAGTTGATAACAACGATTTTTTTTAAATTTGAAAGCTTCAAAATATTGAACAAAATTAAAAGTGTCAGAAGTTAAAAAAATGGTTAAATCAATAAATATTTAAAATTTTGATAAATATGGATACGAAAAATCATGAAATGATATGGATGGAAAAGGAAAATAACGAAATGGAGTGAATATGAATTTACATCAAACGGGGAAAAAATCATAAAATAGAGTGCATACGAATTTACATAAAATGTGCAAAATAATTTTGAATAAGAACAAAACCATCGTATAGTATTGTATTACGTATTATGTATAATAAATCAATTTCAAAAATATAAACAAAAAAATGTGTTTTTATTTAAAAAAAATTCTAGGTCATTAATAATAACTATTTCCAAAATTACATGGTAAATATTAACTATGATTGATAGTTATAAAACACATCGTTGTCAGTAACTTTTTCCATAGTTGATTTTTAGATTTGAAAGAAACATAGTTACCAACCACTATGTCACATGAACTATGGAATAGTTGGGGTTATTTCACCTATGACATAGTTGAAAAAATAGTAATCAGCAACTATGTAATTTTTTGGGTGTATGGAAATAAAATTAAAAACTGATTTTAAATATATTTTATTTTTCTATGGTAAGGCTGATTGTTTTTGTTTTTAAAATCGACTTTCAAAAAATGTATTGAATATTTGAAATTTAAAATAAAACTTTTGTTAAAATAGACTTTTTATTTTCTTGTGGTAAGGGCCTATAATTCTGGTTATCACTTTTAGTTTCTGATTAGCCATTTGAGTGGGAAGTAGAATGTTTGGAGGGAAAATTTAATGGGAGTCGGTCTTACATTTAATCCTTCTAGAAGACACCATTGGAGCGGTAGGAGCTGATTTAATAAAACAAGTTTTTAAAAAATAAGAAATTGTATGGGGACCGCTTTAAGGGTTAAAGATAGAGGGTAGATATTAGAGATGGGCGCGCGAGTGATTTTTGACTCACACTTACTCACGCTCACGACAGGAATTTTTGAATCACGCACACTCACTCAAAATCATATTTTTTCTACTCACACTCACTCACAATCACGTGAGTAAATTTAATACAACTCACACTTATGTGCACTCACGCAAGCTTCACTCACACTCACGTTGACTCACACTCACGAAACTCTTATTTATACAAAAAAAAATTCAAATACTAAAATTTCAAATATCTTTCAAAATTTTCAACAAAATTTAAAGTTCAGCAAAATTTTAATTTTTTTTTGACTTTTTCAGGACGAAATTTTAAGTTAAGCCAAATTTTAAAATTTTTTGTTGCTTTTTTTGGTACAAAAGGAAATATGTAGAGTATATAAATCAAGCAGATTCACGCAAACAAATCGACTCACGCACACTCACTCACGCAATTTTTTTTCTCCACTTACACTAACTCACAATCACGTGAGTAAAATTAAATTCAGCCACACTCACGCGTGACTTACGTGAATCACGCTCTAATCTGCTCATATGCCCATTTCTAGATATATTTCGAAAAAATGTTGGTGTTAAAAAAATATTGGAGGTCGGTCATTCACTTGACTAATCTAGGAGCCTTTTTGGACAGTTAAAGCGATGGGAGCTAATTTCATAAAATTCAATTTTGTATGGGAGCCCTCTTAAGGAGTAGAGATATGGAGCAGGTTTGTTCAGAAAAATTATTTGGGTGTAAAAACTAATGGAGGTCAGTCTTACATTGCATTCCTCTAGAAACGACTCCGACGGAGGATTTTTGTGTGTTTTTACCATAACCTTTGCTCCGATGAGAAGCCTTTTGCCCAATATTTGCCTCGGAATCGCTCCTAGAGGCGTTTTTTTGTTATTACAAACGATTTTTTATTACACATTTTTTATTTAGTCGCCACTTTTGATGTAGTTTAGGACTACTTAGTTTTGAATTTTTTTGCGAAAAATTGCGGTTTTATCCTAAACCGCCATTTTGTAAATTTTTTGACAAATTTCAAATGTAAAAATTCAAAACTTTGATCGAAGGGCGCCACAAATTAAGTTAAAATGAAAGATTACACAGGCACACAAAATAAAAAAAGTGGCCAGACCCAGAGGGTAGACCCTGCTATTTCTAGGTTTTTGGGGTCGCTGAATCCGAATATGACCATAAAAAATCGTTTAAATTGCCAGTTTTTCCCCTACCGCCCCCCCTATAACCCCCCGGAGGATTGACTTTTAATTGTCATACAAACTTAAAATCATTGTGTACTTTTATGTTTTTTTTGCAGCTAAACCCTAAACTGACAACAAAAAAAATATGTGACCCTTCCCTCAACCCCTAGCACGCTCTTACAACCCCCCGAAAGGGGATGAATTTTGAGTGTTCATAAAAAATCAAGATCTATATGGATTTCTAGGTTTTTTGTACCGCTAAAGCCGAATATGACTACAAAAAATGTATAATACCCCTCCCTCACTCCCTAGCACCCATTACTACGCCCTATAGTGGATTTAATTTTGAAATTTTCAATAAAACTTAAGTTGTTGACTAAAATAATTATGAAGGTAAATTTTTAAATTAACTCCCCTATAGGGCGTAGTAATGGGTGCTAGGGACTGAGGGAGGAGTATTATACATTTTTTGTAGTCCTATTTGGCTTTGGCGGTCCAAAAAACATAGAAATCCATATAGATCTTGATTTTTTATGAACACTCAAAATTCATCCCCTTTCAGGGGGTTGTAAGAACGTGCTAGGGGTTGAGGGAAGGGTCACATATTTTTTTTGTTGTCAGTTTAGGGTTTAGCTGCAAAAAAACATAAAAGTACACAATGATTTTAAGTTTGTATGACAATTAAGAGTCAATCCTTCGGGGGGTTATAGGGGGCCGTAGGGGAAAAACTGGCAATTGAAACGATTTTTTATGGTCATATTCGGATTCAGTGACCCCAAAAACCTTAAAATAGCAGGGTCTACCCTCTGGGTCTGGCCACTTTTTTTATTTTGTGTGCCTGTGTTATCTATAAAAGTGTCAAGGGAAAACAATTTTTAGATTTTTTTAAAAAAATGTCTTGAACATTGGAAAAACCGCCATTTTTGAAAGTTTAAAATAGCGATAAAAGATTGGGTAAATGTGCAAAAATATAAATTGTAAAGGGCTGTTACGGCAACAAAAGTTTAGTATTTAATTTGTAAACTAATAATCTTTATTTAAGGGTCTTCAGTTGCCAAGCGATTTTAGGGTCAAAAAGGGTTTTTGGAGATCCACTTTTTTGTAGACTATAATGGAGTTGCAGGGGGCTCCTGTAGGTTAGTTGGTAGCGTTCTAGCCTATGAAACAGGGGGTCATGAGTTCGATTCATATCAAAACCCTTGGTCGATTGCGCTACAGTTCTGGGCTGTTGAAATTATTTGTAATTAAATGGAAAAAGATAAGTAAAGACACTTGATCATAGGATCAAAATTATTATATTATTATTGTAATTGAGTTACAGATTTTAATAATCACAAAGAAATTCATATATTTTTGGTCAAAACTGCGCAATCGTCAAAGGGAAAATTTTTATTTTTTCAGCAATAAAAATTAGAGAGAAGGAGGTACATAGCTCAAATTTTTTCTCGGCGTAATACGGTTTAAATAGTCCACATTGTTTTAAAAAAACTATAACTTGAGAGGAATAAAAATTTTTATTTAAAATTATTGTGATTTTGTTTTTCATTAATCAAAATTTTAGCCGAAATTGTTTGTTGTGACTACAATTTGCATTGATTTCTTTTTATTAACTAATAATACAGAAATATTAATTATTAAATAAAACTAATTAATTAAAAATATAAATAAAAAAAAGTATGTATGTACCGCTCTGCCCCATATATTGTGCATAAATATATTAGTGTTTACATTTAGATTATTTTGTTTTTAATTTTATTATGACATGGATTAAATACATACTTTATATTTGCAAGTTAGACTAAATAATATGAATTATTTATTAAATTTATTTACATTTTTTTTTTTATTATTTAGTATTTTACAATTAAATCAATATGCAACACCTGTCATAGTCGGCTGCACTGGAATAGTTTTCAATATAATGTATTTAAGGTGTAATTGTAATATTACAAAGAGATCAACTTAAGTTTTTGATGTTTTTTTAATTAAGTACAAAGAATATATATTCACTAATAGTATTATCAACTTAAACATATGCATTTTTAAAGAAAGTGTGTTGTGGTCCGTTTACTAATCAAAAGTCCATTTTCTGTAGTTGCCATTTTTTGAAACAAGGGGATAGTTCAAGGTTCGATTCCGAGATATTTAAAAATTTAAACTTAACGTCTTTTACCGAAACGTAAGAAAACATGATCGACATCAGTACGTTTGCCATAATTGTTTATCAGTTCATCAGATTTTGAAACCAGAGCTTAAAAAAAGAAAAGAAAATTATTAAAAATTTATAGTTTAAATTTTCAAGTTCTGAACACCCTTCGTCGGAAACGACATTAACCTCAAGTTGAGAACACTGTAAATATCTTACATTGTAAGTATAGTTTTAACTTTTGAAATGATACACCAAAACGACGAGACACGTTAAAAGTTAAATTCGGCTTTGCCGAATGTATTGATACCCTCCACGATTTCAAAAGATTATTGCAAAAAACTTTATTTAAAAGGAAATTTCTTTTGAAAAAAAAAAATTCCGCGAAAAAAAAAATTTTGATAAAAAAAATCCGTGATTTTTTTTTTTTTTTTTTTTGTCGAAAAATTTGTTCGTACTTGTTTAAATGTGTGTTCAATTATGTCCACATCCCAATAAACCACTTGAAAAATTCCTGGAATTCAAGTATATATCAAGTGTAAATCAAGCCCTAATTTCCAGTCTGTGCTTGAATTATACTTGAATTACACTTGAATTCAATAGCATTCTCTAGCAAAACGGATACTTGAATTCAAGTGCTGTTTTTACACTGTAAAACCAGTGATAAGGCTGTAAAAACAGGGCTTGAATTTCAGTGTCCGTTTTGCTGGAGTATGCTATTGAATTCAAGTGTAATTCAAGTATAAATCAAGCAGGGGCTGGAATTCCGGGCTTGATTTACACTTGTTTTATACTTGATTTGCACTTGAATTTTAAAATTGCTTATTGGGATATGTAAACCAGCAGCCGAATTAAAGCATTTTGTATTTTAAGGTTATGTTGAATGTACTAAAATTTTTGAGGTGTCCTTACATTTTCGTTCATAACTTTTGAACTGCTGAACCGATATCGCTCAAATGCAATATTAAACTGCTCGGGAGAACTTCCAATAAATATGTTAAGTTTCATCTCCGTGTAATATTTTGGCCGTGATCACCATTTCCACAGACAGACGGACATCGCTGGGGTCTCAGACCGATATTTCGATGAGTTACAAACTGAATGACAAACTTATATATACGCTCTATCACTAAGTGGACGGTATAAAAAAAATCGGTGGAACGGTTTTCGAGATATCGCTGTTTGAAATTTGCAAAAATGACGATTTTTCCTACATTCATGAAATTAAAAAGAAAAATTCAAAGGTCACTGTTTTCGTCTGCCTCTTTTCATTCAAAGTTTAAATCGAATAATTAAAATTTAGAAAATTATTATAAAAAAAGTGCATTCGTTTTACTTTCACCAAACTTTATTTATGTAAAACAAAACGAAAAAAATTGGAACTGAAACCTAGAACACCAAAATAATTCGGAAATTTTAGTTTTCACATTTTATGTGAATTGCTCTTTTGAACAGCGGTTAACATTTTTTCCCCTTGACCCCTTCATAAAGCTTGAGACAAAATTTTATTTAAAATTAATTTGAGCCAAAACCGATCAATTTAGCCCGTTGCTTCGATCATGCCAAATATAATAAAAATAATGTATCGCAGAATATTTTTTAATTTATTAATTTTTCAAAAATTCAAAATATTGGTGGACATTTTCCAAAAATCCAAAAATTTTGATCAAACGGAGCCACTGGTTAAAATTATCGAAATTGACACAAATTAATTTTAAATGAAAGTTTTTCCCAAGCTTTAAGGTCAAAGGAAAGAAATTTTGAGATTTTTTTACCCAATTTTCATGAACTTTTCTCTCGCCATTTTTTGCAAATTTCAAATAGTGGTATCCCGAAAACCGTTCAATCGATTTTACTTTTTTTTTTTTAATTTTCGTGTTCGGCGCATCAATATTTACAAATCTGATGTGTCGCAAGACATATTTATACCCTACACCACTCTGTGGTACAGGGTATAATGAGTTTGTGCTGATGTTTGTAACTACCCGAAATATTGGTCCTAGACCCACTTTCAAGAATACCGATCGACTCAGAATCACTTTTTCAGTCGATTTAGCGATGTCCGTCCGTCTGTCCGTCCGTCCATGTAAACGTTGTGCGCACGATACAGGTCGCAATTTTGAACCGATTTGTCTGAAATTTTAAACTTAAGCTTCTTTTGAACCAAGGACGGACGCTATTGAAATTGGAAAAAATCGGTCCATGTGTTGACCTAGCCCTCATACAAACGTAACTTTTAAATTTGGGTCAAATGCCCCTAAAAACCGTATTTTAATAGATATCCTTTCAAAATTTGGCAGGTAAACGTTTTTTGTATTCACAAATCACCGTTCCGAATTTCGAAGGAATTGGACCAGTTCTCTTGTAGCCCCATACAAACCACTCTCCCGATATTCACATAAATCTATAAAATTTGATGGAAATAGAAAACATTTGATTAAACTTTTGTTTGTGTGTATTTAACGCATACTTTAATAACCCAAAAATCTGATTATAATCGGACCATTTTTGGACTTGGGCTCCATATGAAAATTTCGCCCGATATTACTAAAAGCGGTTTATTTGCAACAAGTATAAGCCAGTTTCACTCAAATTTGGTATGTGAGTGTTTTCTGCACTTATTAAAGACTTGACAAATGATAGACCCAATTGGTCCATGTTTGGACTTGGTACCCATTTTCCGGGAAACACTGGTGTAGGGTATTATATGGTCGGTCTTGACCGACTATAATTCTTGTTTTTTTTTAATTTTTAAAAATTCAAAACTTTTTTGCCGGGCGCCACGTTTTAATTTAATCCGATTGGCCTCGAATTTGTAGCACATAACTTTTAGGTCTAGTAGAATTAAAATTTGCCGGATACTTGGGGAAAATCAAAAGTTTAAGAAAAATTCCGCTTAAGTACCGCAGATACATAATCAAGACATTTACAGTGCTCGCGACTTCAGGTTAACCCTCTAATGCATAAGACCGATTTTTGGCGGTCTTCCTTTTTTTGTTGTAACTTCTGAAAAACAAGAGAATGGTCGATTTTAAAAGCTATCATGGCACATATTTATATTGCGCTCACCTTCAGTACCAACACGCAGAGAAGAGATATGATTGTGGCAACCATAATTTAAGAGTGTCATATTATGATTCATAATTTTATCATAACTTGTTAGCAACCAAAACATTTTTGCAGCAACCATGTTAAAATCTTTAATATTCAAAAAATTAACCAACCCATAATATGATTGCAACAAACATTTTATGAACGCTGTAAACATATTATGATTAAATTTTTAATCATAATATGACGCTCTTAAATTATGGTTGCTACAATCATATTTCTTCTCTGAATGTAGTTTCTATTGTTTTCAATTTCGCTTTTCCCATTTTTATAAACGAAACATAAGAGTGTTAAAGTCATTTCCGACGAAGCGTGTACAATATTCGTTACTTACTTGATGCTTCATTGTTAATATATGATGATAATGCTGTTGTCAATTGTTCGGCATTTCCCAAAGCCAAGCAAACGTTTTTAATATGTGGTGGCATTTCTTCTACAATACCAGGTTGACACAGAGGAGCCATTGAGGCACCATAACATGTTGTTAAAGCAGCAAACAAGATGATGGCGCAGGCAACAATGGAAACAATTTGATTGGACATCCTGTTTGTAATAAAAATAAAATTTTTGTGATTTTTTTGTTCGTTACAGAAAAATTTGCAAATCTATGATTAATAATAGTAATATGGTTGAAAGTTTACAAGGATGCAAGGATATCAAAATGCATTGTTTTTTACATTTATCTTTTTTTTCATATCAAAAGGGAATTGAAACAAATGAAGTTGTTAGACGTGTTTTCTTTAGTTATTTTTGCATATAAAGTGTAAATGTGCAGCAAAAGTAATTTGATTCACGACTCGAAAACAATTTAAACAACAGTATAGTTTTCATTACATTTAAACAAAGTAGAATCGGTAATATATTAAACCTTTTCAAGGTTAAAACTTTAAAGGTTATAGTGTTATTTAAGATATTAAATCTCCATTACTCAATGATCCGTTAACAAAATAACACACTGATACAAAATCGAACTTTCCGAATCGGAATGGGATAAAACCAAAAGCAAATGAAATATGACATTTTACATAAAAGAAACCTTAAGTAATTTTTTAGTTCAGCGCTAGATTTTTTTACACCCATTTAAAGTTGGTGATTCTAAAGCATTTAAAGTTTTTGAGTTCTTAACATGTCCTACTTTAGGGGCACTTATGGGGCCCTTATTGGACATGTTGGGTCAGCGTCCAAACTTAAGCCCGAAATTGCGCCAGTTATAACCGGTATGAATTTCGCTGCAATTGGTCCAGTACCTACTTACTGAACAGAAAAATTATTTAAAACAAGTAAGAAAGTTATAGTCGGTTAAGACCGGCCATATGATACTCTACACCAGTGTTTTCCGGAAAATGGACCCAATGTCCAAACATGGACCGATTGGACCTATCTTTTGTTAGATCTTTATTTAGTGTAGAAAACACACACAAATTTTAGTGGAATTGGTTTATTTTTTTGCCAACAGACCGAATTAACTGAATATCGGTCGAATCTTGTATATGAGAGACTAAGTCCAAAAATGGTCCAAATGTATTCCGATTTGATTTGGTTACCAAAGTACACGTTTAACACCTACAAATAAAATTTTAATCAAATATTTTCATTTTTATGAATTTTGAGGAAATTATGTGAATATCGGGAGGGTGGTTTGTATGGGGACTACCAGAAGGACAGAACCGATTCCTTTGAAATTTAGTATGGGGGTTTGTGCACATAAAATTTTATTACCTGTTAAATTTCAAAACGATATCTACTTCAATACGGTTATTAGTGGCATTTAAGCGAAATTCAAAGGGGGCGTTTGTATGGGGGCTAGGTCTTAACATGGACCGATTTTTTTCCAATTTCAATAGGCTTCGTCCTTGGGCCAGAGTATGCATAAGTTTCCAATTTAAAGTCAAAACTCCGACCTGTATCGTGCTTAAACCGATAGATGGACGACGGACGGAAGGACGGACATTTTATTACCTGTTAAATTTAAGCGAAATTCAAAGGGGGCGTTTCTATGGGTGCTAGGTCTTAACATGGACCGAATTTTTTCCAATTTCAATAGGCTTCGTCCTTGGGCCAGAGTATGCTTAAGTTTCAAATTTCAAGTCAAAACTCCGACCTGTATCGTGCTTAAACCGATAGATGGACGACGGACGGAAGGACGGGCGGACATCGCTAAATCGACTCAAAAAGTAATTCTGAGTCGATCGGTATACTTAAAAGTAGGTCTAGGACCAATATTTCGGGTAGTTACAAACATCAGCACAAACTCATTATACCCTGTACCACAGAGGTATAATAAACAACTGTACACCGTTGCGTATGATTGTTATTAAAAGGCAATTACAATATTAATCATACGCCTCATACAGTTTTCAAGCAGTTGTTATTATAATAGCGGTTCTCACCCTTGATAGAAAACAAGAAAAGAATCGGAGAATCGAAGAAAACAAGAAAATTTTTGACAGATACAACAACAAAATACATGGCGCACAGTGGGAAAAAACACCAATCTGGCAGGAAAAAAATCATATCTTCTAAACTATTGGTCTGATCCGATAACAATACTTGGAGATTTTATAGCTAAGGATATGAGCTTTTTGTATAATGAATAATAAGAAACTGTTTTTCAATACAGGGTGCCCCAAAAGGTGTTATATACGACTACCTCAGGAGTATTTTTTTTTTGTACCTGTTAGCTGTGGAAAATTATGTTTAAAATAAGAATTTTATACTTTTTGAAAAGAAAATGGGGTTATCAAATATTGTATGTGAAATCTGATAACATTTGGACATATACCCTACATCCAGCATATAACTAAACTAGGAGTCTTAGCACCTGATTGCATAAGCATATACGAATTTTTAGTTAACCTTTTGTCAAGGTAGAGTGCCATTGCCTCTTCTGGTGTGTATTATGTCGGTGCTCCAGAGGGGAAAAATACGGCTTTTTTCATCTTTGTAGCCCTTTTTGGTGTTTTTTTTAATTTCATCTAATAATTGGGCTGTATCTCTCTTTCCAGATTTGTACAGACTTACTTTCGTAGCGACCAATAATTATTCCTTGATTTTATTTTGTACAATATCGGAAACACGACTCCTCTTGGATTTTTTGTCGTTTCCAAAAAAGTCTTCAAAGGACGCCCTCGAGGTTGTAAAGGTCCTGGTTCTTCGTCTTCTACTAGAAAATCTATATTTTCATTCAACCATATATTGTAATGATTTTCAAAACTATATAAATTGCGAGAAACACTGGCCCATCTACATTTGAATTTACTACATAAATCTCGCACACTAACAGTTAGGTTTTTATAGCTATCATTCTCGTTGCAGATGTTATTTCCAAGTTTGGACAAGATATAATTGATAACTGTTGAGTTCCGATCAGAAGCACTGTCGCATTTACGCCAAACTTCAAATATCTCTCTCCGTTGAAATGACATGTCAAACAAATTTAAAAAAACCAAAGAGTTTATTAACCAATTTAAATGATAGTATTAAATTTATTATTATTTATAACAATATTTTTATTAAGAATTTTTTCACCAACTGAATGCGACTTAAATCGGTTAAAAATAATAAAATCAAAAATAATTTTAATTCAGCACGAACTTTTTTCAAGATTTCGACGCTCTACTATGTTAAAAACAAATTACTAACAATCCTTCACGATTCTCAACATATACGTGAGTCGCGTTCATCGCTGCCTAGGTTTAGAATTATAATTATTGAAAGACCGAAATTACAAAAATAATTTTAAAAAATCGCTACGCAGGCCTACGCAGCTAATTTTTTGAATAGTAATACTTCATTATATGTAGAATAATCTATAATTAAAGATTAAGCAGCATCTGACAGCGTTTTTTTTGTAGCTCCATAAGAATTTAAACAAGGTAAAAAAAAACGTTGTTTATGTAATTCGTTACGGGGGAGCCTTCGCAAAACAGATAACGTATGGAAATTTATACATAATATACCTAATAGCACCCTTTAAAAGAAATCAAACACTTGGTAGGTAACGGCTTACCCCTTCCGATACACGGCGATGACAAGTTTACTATTATAAACAACTAACTGTGAGAGCCCAATAAATTGTCAAGATTTGATAGAGTGTAATTCCCTAATGGGTTAACTAAACTTTAAGTTCTTAACGGATTAAAACGCAGTCACTATCCCACTTTAAAATCGCATTATAACTTTGTTAAAATCTGTTAGTTATATTTTGAATTATTTCCCGCTAGATTGGCAATTTTTCCCACTGTGTGGCGGCTCGTTTTTCTCATTTTCTTGGTTTCTTCTTTTCTACATAGAAAATTTCTTCGACTTGATGCTTGAGTAATTTGGAGTATAGAAAAAAAATAAAAGTTTCTAGATCAACAAAACAGCTGATTAGAGAGGCATTTAATTATTTTGTGATATTTTCAGACTTTTTATACGAAATTTAAAATGAAACTTAAATGATTAATTATATTTGTACTAAAAATCGCGTTGTTTATTTTTTTTTCGTGGTTTTAATTATGTAAAATAACACTGTGCAACAAGAAAAATGAGCCTCAATGACTTCAACGCCATATGAAAGTAGACCATCAAATGGACAAAATCACCAAAGGGTTTTGCAAAGTCAGTTCGGATTTCTTTTTTATAGCCCACTGAAGTTTTTATTTTTTTATCAAAGGCGTTTGGAAAACGTCAAAAATACTATAATAAGAACACATCTGAGCTTCAAAATATGATTTGATGTCTACAGTAAAATTTTATGGCGGTTCTTTTCTTCGAACATTTTAACCCTCTAACTGCCATTTTAAGGGGTCATTTTAGTCCTTTTTCAAAAACTAAACACAGAAGTCTAATAAAACGTCCAGTTAGAGGGTTAAAATGTTCTACAAATATTTTCCTCATAAAATTTCCCTAGGGGTTGTCAAATGTTCAAAGTTTGTGCGACATGCGCAAAGTGCTTAAAAAGGGTCAAGTATAAATAATCAATGTTTGTTATTTTTTTTTACCATAGCAGTGTTAAAAAATATCGACAAAAAACAGTGCAAATATACTTTTGAGCTAAAAATTATGTTCTGATGTATTTTATAGAATTTTATGATGATTCTTTTCTTTGACCAAATTAACCCTCTAGCTCCCGTTTTAAAGGGTCATTTTTGTCCTTTTTTAAAAGAAATACAAAAAAGTCTATAAAAAAGGCAGTTAGAGGGTTAAAATGTTTTACAAATATTTTCTGCATCGAATTTTACTAGGGCACGTCTAAGACAAAAAGTTCGCCCAGCATATAGAAAATGCTTAAAAGTTTTAAGGTATTCATTTTTTTTTATATTTTTTTTGGGCCGAAGTATAAAAAAAAACAATAACAAAGTTAAATTCGATTTTGTCGAATGTAGTAATACCCTCCACGATGTAAAAAAGTTTATTTGCAAAAAAAAACAAAAAAAAAAAATTAAAAAAAAATTCCACGAAAAAAAATTTTTTGATAAAAAAAAAATTCGACGAAAATGTTTTTTTTTTTTTTTTTTTTAAATATGTTTGTATTCTTGTTTAAATACCATTCGGAACTAAAGCATTTTGTGTTTTTAGGTTATATTGAATGTTCCACAATTTTCGAGGTGTTCTTATATTTTCGTTCATAACTTTTGAACCGCAGAACTGATTTCGCTTAAATGCAATACCAAACTACTTAGGGCAACAACAAGTAAATAAGCTAAGTCTTAGTTATATCTGTTTACTGATCACTGATCAATAATATGTATGGGGGTTTTTGTGTCAACTAACACAACTTTTGATCCCGATCTACTATCCTATTGGATATTAGTGCAGACACAATTTTTCAACGAGTTCGGTCAGGGACTCTCTGAGTTAGAGGGGGTCAAAATTTGACATTTTGGCCAAAGAAGTGTTTATTCTCATCCATGTAACTTTTTACCAACAGTTTTTAGCAAAATGTGTCCCAAATAGTTTAGATAGCTATTTCTTCAATCTTGCGAAAAAAAATTATAAAACAAATTTTGATTTTTTTTAAATCCAAAGCTTGTTTGACTTTTTTATCAAATCGGGCCCTTTTTTGACTCAAAAGAAAGCTTAGGTCGTTACCCACCTAATTCTTCTTCGCCTCAAATATATTTTTGCTCCACCACTTTTTCCCAAGATATCTGAAATGGTGATCACGGCCAAAGTATACCAATACCAAACCAAACTAAGCAGTTTGGTATTGAATTTGACCGAAATCGGTTCAGCGGTTTAAAAGTAATGAACGAAAATGTAAGAACACCTCGAAAATTGTGGTACATTCAACATAACCTAAAAACACAAAATGCTTTCATTCGGCTGCTGGTTGACACATGTGAACAGAATTGATCACCGAATGGTATTTAAACAAGTACAAACATATTTTTTTCCAAAAAATAATATTTTCGTCGATTTTTTTTTTAACCAAAAAATGTTTTTCGCCAATTTTTTTTAAATGTTTGTTTTGTTTTTTAGCAAATAAACTTTTTAACTTTTTTACATTGTGAAGGGTATCAATACATTCAACAAAGTCGAATTTAACATTTTTACTTGTTTTTTTTTTATTTCGGCCCAAAAAAAAAAACAAAAATAAAAAAATAAATTTTAATACTTTAAAATTTTTAAGCATTTTCTATATGTTGGACGAAATTTCTATCATAGACGTGCCCTAGTAAAATTAGATGCAGAAAATATTTGTAAAACATTTTAACCCTCTAACTGCCTTTTTTTTATAGACTTTTTTGTATTTCTTTTAAAAAAGAACAAAAATGACCCTTAAAAACGGGAGCTAGAGGGTTAATTTGGTCTAAGAAAAGAATCATCATAAAATTTTATAAAACACACCAAAATATAATTTTTAGCTCAAAAGTATATTTGCACTGTTTTTTGTCGATATTTTTTAAACACTGCTTTGGTAAAAAAAAAGAACAAACATTGATTATTTATATTTGACCCTTTTTAAGCACTTTGCGCATGTCGCACAAACTTTGAACATTTGACAACCCCTAGTGAAATTTTATGAGGAAAATATTTGTAGAACATTTTAACCCTCTAACTGGACGTTTTATTAGACTTCTGTGTTTAGTTTTTGAAAAAGGACTAAAATGACCCCTTAAAATGACAGTTAGAGGGTTAAAATGTTTGAAGAAAAGAACCGCCATAAAATTTCATTGAAGACATCATACCATAATTTGAAGCTCAGATGTGTTCTTATTATTGTATTTTTGACGTTTTCCAAACGCCTTTGATAAAAAAATAAAAACTTCAGTGGGCTATAAAAAATAAATCCGAACTGACTTTGCAAAACCCTTTGGTGATTTTGTCCACTTGATGGTCTACTTTCATATGGCGTTGAAGGCATTGAGGCTCAACGCGATGACCCGAAATTTGTTGCACAGTGTAATTTGAGGTTATAGAAAATGTTAGTGTGAGAAAACTTGTTGAAATAGTTCTTCACTCTTTTGTGGAAAAATCGGTAGAAAATTTTCTTGTAGGAAATTTCCTCAAATATTTTCTATCAAGGGTGAAAACCGCTAATTATAATAAAAGTTCATCAACTTCAAATGAGTGTAAAAAAAATTCTAGCCATGATGTGAAAAAAGGCCTTGAGGGTTTTGTCTCAGACTCTGAGACAGAAAGTTTTAGATTCGTATAGAAAATGTCTTAGATTCCTAGACATTTTTTTGTATAGGAAAAGTCCTGGATTCTGAGACATTTTTCGTATAGAAAAAGTTTCAGATTCTGAGACAATTTTTGTGTGGAAAAAGTCTTGGATTCTGAGACATTTTTCGTATAGAAAAAGTCGCAGATTCTAAAACATTTTTCATATAGAAAAAGTCTCAGATTCTGAGACATTTTTCGTGTGGAAAAAGTCTTAGATTCTGAGACATTTTTCGTATAGAAAAAGTCGCAGATTCTGAGACATTTTTCGTATAGAAAATGTCTAAGAATCTGAGACATGTTTCGTATAGGAAAAGTCTCAGATTCTGAGACATTTTTGTATAAAAAAAGTCGCAGATTTCACGACATTTTTCCTATAGAAAAAGTCTGAGATTCTAAGACATTTTTCGTATAGAAAATGTCTCAGATTCTGCAGTTTTCAAAATTTAAAAAATTAGAGTAATATTAGAAAATTATTTATCAAAATTTTGTTTGGTAACCTAATTAAATTTGATTTTAATTGGACCATTTTTGGACTTAGGCCCATAAAAAGATTTCTCCCGATATTTTGTTAAATCGGTCTTTTGGCAACAAATAAAATCCACTTTCACTCAAATTTGGCTTGTGTGTGTTTTCTAAACATATTAAAGATCTATCAAAAGATAGATCCAATTGGTGCTTTTGTGGACTTTTTTCGATAATCACTGGTGATTATTCTCATGATTTTTAGGCTTTTCCAGCAAAATTTTCTGTTCCAAATAATCGGTTCCAGAACGCATCAACTTACCCTGCAACCGGTTCTACTTAACATTCCAGAATCAATGATTTTTGTTTGAAATTGTCACGAAAGCAATCGTTTTTTAGAGCAAGTAGTTTTTTTGAAAAATAATTTTACATAGAAAATGTTGTTGTGATTACCGTAGCATATATTCAAGAATCTATTGAACCAGGAATTTGTTCCAAAAAATTTTCCTGGGTTTCTTCATTTTGAAAATGACAGAACTGCACAGAAAAATGAAAATGAGTTTCAATCACTAAAATGATTATATCAATTACTATTTTAATTAATTTTGCACCTATAACGAAAGTAACAGTATCAATTACTAAAATTTGTAAAATTTTAACAAGGAAAAATTTCATTTATTCTCAATTCATTGAAATTTGCGAAATCAATCAAAAATGTTTGTTATATCAATTAAAAAAATTATTAATAACAAAACTGAACTTTTTCAATAATCACTGGTTATTTAATTTTATCAATTTTCTCATGATTTTTAGGCTTTTCTTCATTTTGAAAATGACAGAACTGCACAGAAAAAAATGAAAATGAGTTTCAATCACTAAAATGATTATATCAATTACTATTTTAATTAATTTTGCACCTATAACGAAAATAATTGTATCAATTACTAAAATTTGTAAAAGTTAAACAAGGAAAAATTGCATTTATTCTCAATTCATAGAAATTTGCGAAATCAATCAAATGTTTTAGTTATATCAATTAAAAAAATGATTAAAAACAAAAATTAACTTTTTAAAATTTAAAATTAAAAGTTTTTACCCTAAAATTTGCTCTGAAACTGGAATTTGTTTAATATACTTACTTTCAGAGCGGTAATAATAATTACCCTCAATTAAAGTTGTATCAGCCTCAATTAGAGAAATATCGGATATAAAGGGAATAAATAATTTTCCTGAAGCTACACAATATTTTCTAAATTTTGAGCCATATTTTGTCACAAAAAAAAAAATAACATGAATTTCGATCAAAAATCAAAATATTTATTTCCCGGGATTTCCACAAGAAATTCTCGAAAATGCAGAAAAAATGGTGAATACCCAATTATTAGAATAAATTAAAAAATTAAACATTTGGTTCAAGACTACTTTTTTGACATCTGTCAAAATTGTCGAGTCTGTGGTAGAGTTTTATATCAAAGAACGGGAAAAAAGTGATTTTAGGACAAAACAGAGCGGTTTTTAGCTATGTAGTTTTAATCTACCATGGCAACACTTTCTACTAATTAGGAGTTAGTGAAACAATAAACACAGATCTGGCATTTTGTTTTGTATGGCTCGTTATATAAGTTTTCTCTTTCTAAACCAATAGTAGAATAAATTGAAAAATTAACCATATGGTTCAAGACTACTTTTTTGACACCTGTCATAATTGTCGAGTCTGTATTAGTCTGTTTTAAGACCACAAACTAATACAGCCTCGACAGTAGAGTTGTAAAACAAAAAACAGGAAACAACGTAGCGGTTTTGGGACAAAACAAAGTGGCTGTAACTAGACTACTTTTTTGACACCTGTCATAATTGTGGAGCACTGTTGCCAACTATTTTTAACCAAAAACCTCTAGATTTCACTAAAAAAGCGCTAGAAACCGCCAAAAATTAATTTAGCGGGAAAATTTTTAAATTCTCCCGCTAAATTACGAAAAAAAGCGCTGAAAACCGAAAAACTTGGCATTTTTGATTGACAAAAAAGAAAAATTTAAAAAAAACCTCCAAACTATTTTTTCTACGAAAATTGACTTTTCAATAAAAACGCGCAAGAAACCACCGAAAAAAATTTAGCGGGAAAATATAAAATTCTCCCGCTAAGTTAGAAAAAAAAGCGCTAAAATTCGGCAAACTTGGCGTTTTCGATTGAAAAAAAAAAGAAAAATTGGAAAAAACCTCTAAATTTTTCCCACTAAATCGAAACAAAAAGCGCTAGATTTTCCCGCTAAAGCACCGTTCCCGCTAAAACCAATTTTACCCCGCTAAATCCAAACAAAAAGCGCTAGATTTAGCGGGAAAACCTCCAACTTGGCAACAGTGTTGTGGAGTCTGTATTAGTCTGCGCCAAGGCGCTGTTTTTGGTATTGAAAGGCGATTTTAAGAAAAATTTAATATTTCCCGGAAATGCCGGTAGAGGTAATTCGCGCATTTTGAATTGTTATTCAAAAATGCCAAAAAATTACAAAAAAGATTATTAATTAACCCATATTGTGCAAATGAGAATTAATAGTAAAAAGTTCATTGCAAATTCCTTAAACATATGTGTTCAAAAGCATTATGTATTTTCTAAGAAATTTGATTAACAAAGACAAATCTTTATTACAAATTACACCGTCTAAAGATTAAATTTTTGTAATCACACCTTTCGGCTTTTAAAAACAATTTACAATTTTCTCACTTTCACATAAATACAGACAGTAAAACATTAATCTGTATCACCGTAGTATCATCATCATCATCACAGTCGTCCTCCATACACATCATGAAATTTCTATTGTGTCGCACTCAAATACATTCAAGTTTGCAGTCAGGAGGAGTGTAAATTTCATTAAAACATGTTGACAATTTTTATCTATTATGTTTTTAAGTAAGATAAAAAGCACTAGGTAAATTTAAGGATATTAGCATTGATTGACGGAAAGTAACAAGTGTATGTCATTGTCATTACCACCATCATCACCATCATGAAGATGATTATCAGAACAACCTGTTGACTTTAAAATGTTTACACTAAAACAAATTTGGTTAATAAGATTAAATGAAAATTAAAAAATTTTCAGCAAAAATTATAAAAAATTTGTAGCTATTTTAACGCTTGAAAAAAAAAAGTTTAAAAAAGATTAAAAATTTTGAAAAAAAAATTAAACAATTAAAAAAATAAATTAAAAAAAAGGTTCAAAAATTTTGAAAAAACTAAATTTAAAAAAAAAATAAATAAATTTTAAATAAAAAGAAGCTTTGCAAAAAAAATTTTAAATTTTTTAGAGTTAAAAAAACAACTGCTTAAAATGACTGTTACTAACTTTCAGTACTTATTGTTGTTAGTTGTTTCCAAATACTGTCAAAAGTAGTTATTTGACATTTCCCATACGAAACCACTACATTTGTAGCTGAAAACAAGTACAACGAATTGTTTTTTTTATTAACTGTTAAACTTTTCTGAGTGTATAATAGGGTGGTGCGTATTCCAATAGTGATCAAATCAACTATTAAAAGCGCGGAAAAGTTGGTACAAGATAATACAAGCATTTTAAGACCAATATGATCAAAATCGGTATATATCTTCTGATCGCGCATCGCGGGTCAAAATTTAAAAAAAAAATAAATTTCGCTGAACTTTAAATTTTGCTAAAAATTTTGAAAGATTTTTGAAATTCAGTTTTTGAATTTTTTTTTGTATAAAAAAAGAGTTTCGTGAGTGTGAGTCAACGTGAGTGTGAGTGAAGCTTGCGTGAGTGCACGTGAGTGCGAGTTGTATTAAATTTACTCACGTGATTGTGAGTGAGTGTGGGTAGAAAAAATATGCTCGTGAGTGAGTGTGAGTGATTAAAAAATTCCTGTCGTGAGCGTGAGTGAGTGTGAGTCAAAAATCACTCACGTGCCCATCTTTATTTCGGACTATAGAAAATCACTTATGAAATACCAGTTTTTTTGGACATCGTTAACCCTTACCGGCACACCGTTATCCTCTAATGAAATTTTAAATATTAGAACTAACATTTTGGAAAATTCTACACTCTTAAATCGTTTATGTGCTCAAATAATGAAGAATAATACATTTATGCACATTTTTTCTCGAAAGATATATTTAACTTTTGTTGAACGAAGACCTAACAAATCCCAAATAGCTGTTGCTCAATGTCAAAATGGGCTTGTTTAACAATAAATAATTAGATGGAATATTTTATTTAAAACATCGCAAAAGTGCTTTGATAATCTTCACGTCTCATTAAATTCAAGAAAATTACATTTGCAAGTGAATCATTAAAGCGGGGAGTGCATTTAAACGATAGCATTAAAGTGAGCGCACTTAAGCGAAAAAAGCTTTTATTTGAGAAAATTATATATAAAAAAATAAAAAATGAGTTTAGAAACTTCACCACGTGCTTAAAACCAATATTACAAAAATAGTTAGTTTTAACACGCTTGTATTATTTTGTACCAAATTTTTCGCACTGTTGATCTGCTCACTTTGTTGGAATACGCACGACCCTAGTGTATAAGTAGTATTTTACAAAGAAACAACAGGTATAGGATAAGAGTATATTGTATATGTTGAAGTTTGTAGGAAATGAAGACAGATTTGTTGTATTTATAATGTTTATTATAAGTTATTATTTAACCCTCCTATGGACCATAAGAATTTTGGGAGGTTATTGTGCAATTCACGTGAACTTCAAAATTGTTGATTTCACAAACAAAATATTTTTTGATTTTTGAAATCGTCGGGGTCAAATATTTTTTTTTGTCTGTAAAAAACGAAAAAAAAAAAATCTTAAAAAATAGTTTTTTTTTTTAAGTTAATTTTAAATTGCATTAAAGGCCAAAATGCATAAAAGGCAAAATTTTCAACACCGACGATTTCGAAAATCGAAAAAAAAAGAAAAAATGCTCCACCCTATTGTACACTTGGTCAAAGAAGAAACGAATGGTGAAATTAAAGTAATATTTTCAATTTCGCTCCACAGGAGAATGTGGTCAAAACCCGGGGGGTTTAACCACGGAGAGGCACAGGAAGGAGTTGGAATTTTTCAAAAAAAAAACTACGCCATTATTTTTATTGATGCAAAAACCATCTTAAAAGTGGTGATATCTAAATATTAAAAAAAAAAAAAATTAGTCAATATTTGAGAACGCACTCCAGTATTTACACAATTTTTTCGAGATTTTCAACACTCCTTTGGTAAAAAATACAATAAAAATATGATTCTTTTTTGTGGTTTTCACAGTGACGATTAAATTTGCCTTTTTTAGTTGGGTATTTGGCAAGTTTACCATTTTACTAAACGTATTTGCCACCATTTTTCTTTACATATCGTGAGCGCACTTTTCGTTAATAATTTGCTCAAAATAACTTTAATTAACTTTTTACATTTACAGTTTTAAAATAAACACAAAAATTCTGTATTTTTCTTTTTGTATAAATGTTTTTGTTGCCGCGTTCAAAATTTCAGCATAAACAACTACAGCTGTCTTCATTTTTTTTTTATTTGCACACTGGCATTTTGTTTTTAGACAAGGTTTAAGTTGGGCATTTTAAGAAAATTATGCCACATTCAAATTGGCAATTTTTTGACGTTTGGCACATTTGCCAAATACCAAACTAAAAAAGACAAATTTAATCGTCACTGTGAAAACCCCATATATTTTTACATTTTTAGGCATTTTGTGCATGTCGCACGAAATTTCAACCTTTGACAACCCCTTATGATATTTTATGAGGAAAATATTAAAAACATTTTAACCCTAAAAGTGTATATTTACTTAGACTTCTGTGTTAAATTTTTGAAAATTGACCAAAATGGCCCCCAAAAATGTCAGAGGGTTAGTGTTCTAGTAAAAGAATCGCCGTACAAATTCACTGAAGACATCCAACCATATTTTTAAGCTCGGATGTGCACTAATTATAAGCCGCTGTTCCAAAATAAGTAATTCACATAAAAAATGTGAAAATGAAAATTTCCGAATTTTTTGGTGTTCTAGATTTCACATCCATTTTTTTTTTTATCGTTTTGTTTCACATAAATAAAATTTGTTTGGTGAAAGTAAAACGAAAGCACTTTTTTCCTTATATTTTTTTAAATTTTAGTTATTCGGTTTCAACTTCGAATGAAAACGTGATCAACAAAACACTAAACATGATTTCATGTGATTCGGAAATTTTCATGTGAATTAAAAAGTTGGGAAAGACAGAACAGAGGCCCAAAACACCAAACTCGATTTCATGCAATTCGGAAAATTTCATGTGAATTGAAAAGTTGTGAAAGACAGAACAGAGGCCATCATTTTTTTGATGTTTTCCAAACGCCTTTGATAAACAATTAAAAACATCAGTGGGCCATAAAAAAGAAATTCGAACTTACTTTTCAAAATCCTTTGGTGTTTTTTTATTGTTGCCATTGAGGCTGTCTTTTCATGTTGCACAGTGTTGCCTGTTATCATTAGGGATGTGATTTCTATGCAAATGCATGTTTTCTGTCGATAGTCTAAAAAAGATATCGACCAATTATCTTTCTGAATCAAGAAACTTGCGTTAAAATGGTACGAATTGTTTTGAATATTTTTGCATATTTTAGTGAAAAATGCATATTTTTGCATATTTTGGTTTAAAATGCTTATTTTGTGCATATTTAACACTTTTAAGTGCATATTTTTGCATATTTTGTTTTTAAATGGAAATTTTATGCATATTTCACACTTTTAGGTGCATATTTTGGCATAAATTAGCAAAAACACAAACTATTTTAAACTTTAGCCTTCAAATTCATAAAAATTATAAGCGGCTTATAAGAGGTTTAGGTCTACTTTCATTTTGGCATTATAGCCCGGAGGATAATTTTTCTTGTTGCACAGTGTTATCATATACTTGTATAACGTCATAACTCAAAAAACGCGATTTTTGAGTTAATGATGCAGAATTATTTGTTATATCGTACTTTATATTGTGCCAAAAATTCGTATTAATATTTTTTAAACAGAAAGTTTGAGAAGAGAACACACCATTTTATATTTTCAATGTACCGGCATTTTTCAATGAAAAATCAGTGTCAATTGTAAACTTTAAACTCGATTTCTGCAAAATCAAACAATTTGAGTTATGACGTTATACAAGTAAATGAGCGATATATTGTTAAATAGAGTTTCACGAGAGTCGAAAAAATTTAGTAAGACTAAGCTAAATAGTGTTGATAGATGTTTGTAGTAAATTTGATGGTGGTTCTTTTCTTACAACATATTAACCCTCTATCTGCTTCGTTTAAGGGTCGTTTATGTCCCTTATACACTAAAACGTAATTTTCTGCATGAAATTATACTAGGTGTTGTCAAAGACCGACTTTGGTGAAACACAATTTAACAATATATGATAAAAAGAAATGAAAATATTTGAGCTCGAGTCCTTGATCTTAAATATTTTAAATATAAAAATCAAAAGTTTCAAAGGTCAAATAAAAAAAAAAAAAATATATTTATATATGATAATTTATTTATATCACATGAAAATTTGGCCTTCTACAGTCCGTAGTGAAATACAAAGCAAAATATTTTTTAGAAAATGTTAACCCTTTAAAAGCACGTTTTAGTGATGTTCTATGAGGATATTAAAAAAAGTATTAAAATTACCCTTAAAATGGGAGATAGAGGGTTAATATGTTCGAAAAAAGAAAACGCCATCAAATTTCACCAAATACATCTATTAACATTATTTAGCTCAGAAGAAAACTTAATCTATTAACACTATTTAGCTCAGAAGAAAACTTAGGCTTGTATTCATAATACTTATAACAGACTTATTGTAGGTTTATTTGACAATTGTTCCTGCAATATCTGTCAAATAAACCTACTTTAAATATATTTTAGGTTTTATGAATAACCACATTAATCTATTAACACTATTTAGCTCAGAAGTGGATTTTGAAAAAAAATCAAAAACTTTAGTGGGCCAAAAACAAGAACTCGAGCTAAGTTTTTAACACTCTTATGAGATTTTCGTCTGCTAATGGTGGACTCTCATTTTTTTTCTCCCATTCAAGATACAAAATAGTGTTGCACTGTATTGAAATTGTTCCGGCGCTTTCTGAAAATGGTTTCCCATTCCAAACATGGGCCGAATTGATCTATATTTAGCTATGTAGATCTTAAAATTAGTGTAGAAAATATTTTTTTGTGCTAACCTAAAAAAAAAACAGCAACCGTATTTTTGTACAGTCTTATCCATTTGAGGGTTAAAACATGATACACACATAAGAAGTATGTTCAAGGTGTTAAAACTGTATAAATTAAATTGCATTGGAAATTTAATTTTATTAAAGTTTTAAATTAGTTTTAATTTTATACAACATACCTTTCATTAGTTCCTATTAACAAATCAATTTAATATTTTCAAATTTGTATTCCTCTTCCTATTCCCGAATTAATTATGCATGTGTTTTAGTTGCTAAGATAAAATCTTCCTGTAAATAGTAGTTTGCAACGTGATGCGGTGGTTTTTTTGAAGATTATTATTAGTTCAAAACATGGAACAAAAAAATGCATAATTATGCTATTTAAAATGTAAGCGCATAGGAAACGTACAGTTTTAATTAATAACTAAAATTTTTTTGTTTAAATAAGTATCTTCTTAGACTGGAATTGAAAATTGTTATTTTGGCAAGTAAAGAAATGTGACTTCGAGCTACACCCAGTCGATTTCAATTTGGATGTATCTTAAAAACGCTTTGGTCGATTTCTTTATACAAATATTAATGTTTTTGAAAAATAATCTTAACTTAGGAAACTTGGTTTTTCAACAAACAAGATGTTTTATAAACTTGCGTATGATTAATATTATATTAATCATACGCCACACATGCTGTATGTTAAATAAATATTACATATTGCTTATACGCACACGTGGACAGTGTAGTCCAGTAAATGCTGGTAATAAAATGCCTCAAATCTGCAAACATCAATTTTGAAAGTTTTTGAAAAATGCATTGAATAGTGACAGGACATCCCCACGGACATTATCCCAATAACGGAAATGGGAATAATGACCGAATATATTACGGTGATAATCCCAATATTAGTTGTGGGGACCATGATCATTTCCAAAATGGTCATAGTCCCTGTTAGGATTACGACCGAACATTTTTCGGTTATAACCCCCATTCATATTATGGGGACTAAGTCCAACGTAATTTCGGTCATAATCCCTTTTTTGCGGAGGTGGGTTCAATACATGGAGTTTGTAATTGGAACATTTTAAAATACATTTGGAAATTTTTTAAATACAATTGGACAATTTTAAAATATATTTGGACATTTTTAAAATACATTTGGAAAATTTTAAACTACATTTGGACAATTTTAAAATACATTTGGACAATTTTAAAATACATTTGGAAATTTTTAAACTACATTTGGGCAATTTCAAAATACGTTTTGACAATTTTAAATTAAATTTGGACAATTTTAAAATAAATTTGGACAATTTTTAAATATATTTGGACAATTTTAAAATTCATTTGGACAATTTTAAAATATATTTAGACAATTTTAAAATACATTTGGATAATTTTAAAATACATTTGGAAATTTTTAAAATACAATTGGAAATGGTGTAGTATATTGGACATAATTCCTGTAATGGGAATTATGGCCAATTGTTACGTGGTTATTATCCCACACACACAAACCAAATTTTTGTGAAATATGCTTCTTCCCTGCAAACAACAAGGCGATATATCGCCGAAAAGATATTGCGGCGATACGAAAATTTATCATTTTAATAAAAAATCAAAGTAGTATTTTTATTATATCGCCGTTTTCCCATACGAACGATATTTCGGCGATAAACAAAAAAAATATATTGAAAATTTTTATTTCTTTGTCAATTAAAAATAAAACAATTTATCAAGCACAACAAGAAACCTTTGAAACAATATAAATTTGGCCGAAAAACACAAATGTGCGTTCAAAGATAAAATAAAAAATTCAGCGAATGTTGCGGATATATTTTTCAGGTGAATGGACATGTTTTTAGCCCTGTTAACATGACCAAAATATGAATGAAAAAAATAATGTCTATTTTAAGCTTCAGGGAATCGATATAGCTGTATCGCCGGTTTATCATTTTGGTGATATTCCGGCGATACATACAAATCTATTATTTTTCGTTTATACGATTATCTGGCGATATTGCCCTTTTATCGCCAAGACGAATCGTTTTCATATCGCCGAGATGTATTGCTGTCGGGTAACAGTTTCTCCCGAAAGGTGTATCGCCGGCGATACGAATTCGATAATTGCCGCAATAACATTTATCGTATCGGCAATACAACCGGCGAATCGATGTCGTATCGTTTTGTTTGCAGGGTTATTGTTGCCAATAGACCGACATAACTGAACGGTGAGCGAAATTTAAATATGAGTACTAAGTCCAAAAATGGTCCTATTATTGGCTAGGACCAAACAAAAAAGAATGCATACCAACAGTGTACCAAAACCCTTGAAGGGTTTTGAAAACTTAGCTCGAGTTCTTTTTTTATGGTTCACTAAAGTTTTAAATTTTTTTAAGGCGTTTTGAATTAGGTGTTTTGTCTTTTATCTCCTCTACGAGGATATTTAAAAAAGGACCAAAATGACCCCTAAAAATGGGAGATATAGCTTTAATATGTTCTAAGAAAAGAACCGCCATTAAATTTCACTGAAGACGTCTCCTAACACTTTTTACCTCAGAATTAGATTTAATACTTCTTTTTACTTATTCAAAACGCCTTTGAAAAAAATTCGAAAATTTCAGTAGACTATAAAAAAAACTAGAGCTTAGTTTTTAAAACCCTGCGGGGCTTTATAAATGAGAATTTTAGTTAAATAAATTGACAACTGCGACCTGTATCGTGATTACGTTTACATGGGCAGACGGACAGACAGGCGTGCTGACGGACATCTATAAATTGACTCAAAAAGTGATTTTGAGTTAAATTTTACACTTAAAAATGGGTCTATGACCAATATTTCGGTATTGGAAAAATTCGGGGAGATCCTCCTCTTTCATTTGCCATCACTAGTGGCCTCCTAGGACAATTTTACTCAAATTTTTAACAAAAATTTAGCAATATCTTTAAAACTGTGCTACTTTTGTTGTGTTTGGACTCCATTTTCGAATTTAGCGCTAGAGTTATTGGAAAATTAATGCAAAATATCGTGGATCGCAAAAATTTTTAAAAATTTTGTAATTTGTGTAATTTGTATTATTGTGTTACATTGGTGTCGAATAAAAATGTACTAACATTATTATTGATCATACGCCACATACATATGCTTATAAAAATTTTGCATAACTTATACGCCCCAAACACAAATATATTTATAATAATGAATTTAATAACAATCATACGCCACACATGACGGTAGTTTTTAATATAATAAAAGACGATATTGAAAGGATGGGGGTTTTAAAAAACATTTTATTTTATTGACTTTAAAAGTTTTTTTTTTACTCGGAAACCGTAAAAACCCTCTGTGACAATATCAGACTCGAGTCCGGAAGGGGAAGAATCGGATATATTAAAATCTATGTTTGAGAATTTTTCTAAATAAAACCGTATAAGAATTTGAGATTTTTTGCCTTAAAAATCTCTCAGAGTCTAAACATTTTCTGTTGAAAGATTCTGAGAAGATTCTGAATCTTAAATTTTTGCTTTTAAAAAAGTGTATTAAAAAAAAGTTTTAGCGATAAAAATCTGACAATTTTTCTGTATGAAAAATGTTTCTGAATATAAGAAATTACCTTAGGGTGGATTACTCAAGTTGCTAACTGTCGATTTAACAGAGCCTTATGTCAAAATTTGTATGAAAAAGTTGAATTTAACTGACAATGAGAGTTATTTTATAACAGAAGCATTGAGTAATCCAGCCAAAGAAAACATAAGACATTAAAATCTGAACATTTTTCTATTCTCATGTATTTTATATCTTTAAGGTCGGATTACTCAATGAAAAGTAAGCTGCTAATTGCCGAGTTAACGGAGCCTTATGTCAAAATTTGTGTGAAAAAGTTAAATTTAACGGCGAGTTATTTTATAACGGAGCATTGAGTAATCCAGCCTAAATGATATTACATTTAAGATTTTATTTTTCGAAAACTGTTTCAGATTGTTTTTTTATGGGAAAAATATTTTAGAAACTGGTAATATTTTATAATCTGAGAATTTTCTTTAACGAAAACTATTTCAGGTTTTGAGGATTTTTGTATACGAAAAAGTCTGAATCAGAGAATTTCTTTAAAATATGAGAATTATTTCAGAATTTGTCTACAAGAAAAGTTATTTAAAAATTTGGAAATTTTTATATAGAAAGAAAGTCTCGAAATCTCAGATTATTTCTATAAAATAAGTCTGAGATATTTTCTATATAAAAAAAAATTTGATTTTGTGAATTTTCTACAGAAATTAAGATCTGAGATTTAAAAAGCTTTTTTATATTTTTTGTACACAAATGACTAAACAATGCTTTTAACCTAAAATAAAAATTTTCTAGTCTAAATTTTGGATCATCTCCAAATCCAAAAGCTGGATCCCCACCCGGCTAGATGTTTATACATATAAGTTTGTTATTGAGTTTGTAACATATAAAAATATCTGTTTAAAATCACATAAAGTATATAAATTTTTGATCCTCGATTTTAGGTCGATCTAGCGATGCCCTTCCATTTATCTGTCTGTTGAAAACACGCTAACTTTCGAAAGATTACTCTGAGGCTGCTTAAACTTGGCATATATATTTGTCGTTCTCCCGGCCAGGTTGGGAAAAAAACAGGTTGATGTGTTGAAAAACACATCAACAAAATTATTTAAAAAAAATTTATTGTCACTAAAAAATTGTTACACTAAAAAAACTAAAAAAAAATTTACACTTCAAAACACTTTTTACACTCCAAAACACTTTTTACACTCCGAAAAACATTTTTTTTTACAAAAATGACTAAAAAATGTTTATTACTTAAAATTTTTTGATCCGAATTTTCGAATTTTACGTTACTAAAATTAAAATCACTAAAGTTTGGGCATTGTGGGGGGGTGGGGGGGCGGTATCGAAATATTGCTCATGATCCTCGATCGATTCTAAGACGATCTAGCAATGTCCGTCTATCTGTTGAAAACACGCTAACTTTTGTAAGACTTTACTAAGGCTACTGAACTTTTGCATACACAAATGTTGGTCATTTACCTGGTCAGGTTGGTATTGCAATTCATCGAAATCGGTCCAGTGGTTCAAAAGTTATAAACAAACGACTGAATTTCGGCAAGGGTTTTTCGCTAATTTACGAGATAAAAAATACTCTAACTTTCGAAAGGCAATTCTAAAAATACTGAAGCTTGGCATATATCTTTGCCGTTTCCCTGATCTGGTTTGTCTTGAATTTTAGCGAAATCAGTAGAGTGGTTCAAAAGTTATTACCAAAACCGTGAATTTCAGATTGGTTCAAAGTTAAATTCACGTGTTAAAAACCGTTAAACAAGTTTTAAAAACATTGGTAAGTCACAAAAATATTTTACAACGTATTTTTGGCGACACGAAATAACTCCCACATGAAATAACTCCCACCTAAAAAATGAAATAAGTCCCAAAAAAAAACTCCATACAAAGTTGGGAGTTATTTCATATGAAATAACTACCAATTTAGTGGGACTTTTATCATTTTTGTTGGGATTTATTTCATAATTTTTTCGGTGAGAGTTCTTTCATATGAAAGAACTCCCACTCCAATAGCGATGAAATAACTCCCACTATTGTTTCATTGTTGGTGGAAGTATCTGGAACATTTTGACTTATAGAATATTATTATTAATAAATTAAAATTCGTTGTGATTTTAGTACCAAATTTTAGGACGAAGTGCTTTTTTAACAAATTTGTATGTTTTAGAAATTTTGCTTCCAAAACTGGCAAGGATTTTTGAGGTAAGAGCGCTCTGCAGCCGAAAATATTTTCGTTAGAATACAAAATTGTTATAAAAAAAAGGAGAACGCGAAAGTTATCCAACGTGATGTGTTTTCGATAACATAGAAAGTTTTTCGATTACATACAAGATTGTTGAAAAATGCACCGCAGATGAAAATTTAAAAGATTTAATCAGAACTGTTGTAAAAAGCGCCGCAGGCGAAAATTTGGTACCAAAAATCGCCGCGATTTTTGGTACCAAATTTTCGCCTGCGGCGCTTTTTACAACAGTTCTGATTAAATCTTTTAAATTTTCGGTAACATACAAATTTGTCGCAATAAGCGCCGCATGCGAAAATTTGGTACCAAAAATCGTGGCGATTTTATGTACCAAATTTTCGCATGCGGCGCTTTTTACAACAAGTTCTGATTAAATCTTTTAAATTTTCGGTAACATACAAATTTGTCGCAATTTTCGCCTGCGGCGCTATTTACAACAGGTTGTAACTAAATCTTTTAAATTATCGGTAACATACAAATTTGTGGCAAAAAGGACCGCACGCGAAAAATTGGTACCAACAATTGTTGCAAAACATCGCTGCGATGTTTGAATGTAACCGAAGCAAGTCAAATAGAACACTCAATGTATTTTTTTTCGAAAAACTCTGAAAAAAACAAATCAGCCGTCAAGTTTCGCATTTGGCAGTTATTATAACTTGTTTGTATTGCACAGAAAGTAACATCAGGATCATCGTTCTCGCCTTAACTGATATATTTTCCTTATTGTTTGTTTAATTTTTGTTGAGATTTCTAAATTTTTTTATTGGGACTTCTTTCATTATTAATGGGAGTTATTTCATTGGCACTTATTTCATTTTGTAGGTGGAAGTTATTTCATTGTGGTTGGGACTTATTTCATTTTTTCTCCATTGGGACATATTTCATTTTTGGTGGGATTTATTTCATTGGGAGTTATTTCGTGGGAGTTATTTCATGTGGGAGTTATTTCGTGTCGCCGTATTTTTGTCACTCAAAAATATGTTTACACTAAAACAAAATACACTAAAAAAAAAATTTACACTCAAACAAAAAAATTATTATTTTTGTTTACAAAAATTACTATAAAAAGATTGTTATTCAAAATAAAATATTTGTAAACAAAATTGTTAATTTCTTTTACGTTCGAAAATTTACGATCATTAAAAAAATGCATTGTGGAGGGTCCCAGCAAAACTTAGATTACCAAATAATATTAAATTATTAAATAATTATAGGTTAAAAAATAATTATAGGTTACGAGAAATGAAATAATATAGCATACCAGAAGATAATATATAAGGTGTTACGAGTAGTGATTTTGTATTAAATTTACTCACGTGATTGTAAGTGAGTGTAAGTTAGAGCACCCATATGTGCATAATTGTTTTTTTTATCGCTCCCCGCTCATTTTCGGTTGAGTTAGGAGTAAAAAATAATATCTATCCAGAACTTGGACTTCTAGGTTGCAAACAGGCCAAGCGGTTTGAACTTTTGACCTCAAAAATGGGCTAAAAAACCTTTATAGATTAATTTGGCTGTAACTCTTAAAATAAAAGTTTTTCGCAATTAACTTCCATAACAATTATTTTGTAGAATCAAAATGCAAAGATTTTTCTCTCATACTGTTTTGACCTAAATATGTCCGATCGCGGTGTTTTGAGCGATTGAAGTCGAAATTTGGGGGAGAACTTTTTTTTTTAAAATTGTTGTAAATTTCTAAATTAGGGAAAATTTGAGTCTTTGCATAATTTAATAGGGTATTGAATGTAGTTTTCCAAAAAAAAAATTTTTCAAAAATATATCGACCCTTCCATGAAAAATTGCCAAAATCCTACCCTGAACCACAATTTTTTGACCTCCAACCACGTTATGGGGGTGTACTGACCTTGTCATTGCGTGTTTTACGCATCGAAAGATGAGTCTAGGATTCCACATAGTATATATGGGGTATTCCATGCCAAATCGGATTAATTTTATATTTTTTCAATTTTTTAGTACCCTTCAAAAACCCATTCCAAGTAAATTTTGTCATCTTTTTTGATAATCCGTTCAAAAAACATCGAATTCAAAAAAAAAAACGCTTTTTTCTGTTTTTTAGTATCACTTCTTTTAAAATGGTCCAAATTCGAAATAATTTGTTGAAATTTTAGTATTTTCTTCAAAGTATTTTAATAAAGATCGGAAAACAACCAAAAAAAAAAAATCAAAAACCGCTGAATATATTAATTACCATAATCCCACGATCTACTTAAGATTAAAATTTTAACAAAACATTAAGTTTACCACGAAAAATTAAAAAAAAATTTAAAAAAACCAAATAAAAAATTTTAAGAAAAGATTAAAAAAAAAAGAAAAGTGCAATAATTTAAAAATCACATAGTAGAACACTTTAAGAAATTTTTAATATAAAAACAAAAATTTGAAAAAAAAAAATGTTGACCATTTTTGAATTTGTTATGATAAAAAAAAGAAAACGATATTTTTTTTTGAAAATTCCATATCTTTGGAACGGGTAATTTAAAAAAATTTGAAAAATAACTTGGATGGGGGTTTTAATGGGTTTTAAAAATTGTAAAAATAATTAAAAAATCTAAAATACAAATTATCAAAGTGTCCAATTTGGCACTGAATACCCCATATATATTTAGGGAAATCCTAGACAGACGTTTCGGTGCGGAATTCACGGAATTATAAAGTGAGTATTCGCCTATATTGAGGTTGAATAGTAAAAAAATTAGATTCAGAGTAGAACTTTGGAATTTTTTCATGGAAGGGTCGATATATTTTTGCAAAAAAAAAAATTTTTGGAAAACTACATTCAATACCCTAGTGAATTGTGCAAAGAGCTCAAATTTTCCCCAATTCAAAAATTTACGAGAATTTTTTAAAAAAAAGTTTTGACCCAAATTTCGTCTTTAACCGCTTAAAACACCACGATCGAGCATATTTAGGTCAAAACAGTATGGGAGAAAAATTTTTGCAATTTGATTCTACAAAAAAATTGTTATGAAAGTTAATTGCGAAAAACTTTTATTTTAAGAGTTACAGCCAATTTAATCTATAAAGGTTTTTTAGCCCATTTTTGAGGTCAAAAGTTCAAACCGCTTGGCCTGTTTGCAACCTAGAAGTCCAGTTTCTGGATAGATATTATTTTTTACTCCCAACTCAACCGAAAATGAGCGGGGAGCGATAAAAAATTCACTTTTGCACATCCCATACATTTTGTGGGTGCTCTAGTGTAAGTAGATAAAATATGCTCATGAGTGTGTGTCGTTAGAAATTTCCTGTCGTGAGCCCATCTCTAGTTTAAACTTATGCATTTTTTATAAAATAATTATTTTTTATGTTAATGGTAATGCATTATGCATCCAATTATAAATAATGCATTATTTCAAACATTCAAATAATACATAATGTAACCAAATATAAGTCATCCATGATTTAATGTTTAGAAAAAACAAATATGAAATACATTTTTTCCAATAATCATGCATTACGTAGCAAATTATTAGTAATTTTTCACTTGAAAATAATACGTTGTGGAACAAATGTTTGGTAAGACATCATAAAATAATGCTACAAATAAGTTATATGCATTACCTGGTAATGTGTTATATAATCACTACCCATTACCAAAGTTTTGCTGGGGTATTCATGAATTCGGCCAAGTCGAATTTAACTTTTCTACTTGTTTTTTTATTTCTACATTTTTGTATGTTAGTTTGTTTAAAACAAAATGCAAATGTAAAAGTTAACACGATTTCAACTTAAATTGTCTCAATTTTCCCAATTTGATATGTTTTTTTTACTTTACTTACATTTTTATATTTATTTAATTTAAAAATATGATTTTTGAAAATATTTATTTAGAGATAAACTCTTATTTACACTAGACTTGTTCACTTGTTAAGTTTGTATACTACAATGATGTTTTTGACAAAAGGACATCCGCTTTTATTCATATCCAGATGAGAGAATCCTTCCAAAGAATAAACACATTAATGCTATTGGCCAATAGCGAGTATTCGGCTTATCACATCGTTGTGAAACGAAGATGTTGTAAGTATGTACCAACAACAACTTGTTGCTTATAGGCGGTACTTAAATGCCCCTCATACGCGTAAGAGTGTGTGGGTGTTATTTGTATAAGTGTTTAAGGATAATGTGAATGGCAATGTAATGGTGATGATGATGTTAATGTTTGTTATGATGAATTTTGTCTATTTTTAATGTTTTCTCAATTCTTTAGTTTTTCTAAACTGTATGTAATTAATAAAAAGTTTTAATACTCATATAAATGTGTAGCATTAGACCGGCATTTTTTTTTTTTTTTATGGCAAAACTGTTTTTCTTCTGATTTTGAACGTCCGGATAAATTTTATATTCTCCTAGGCCTAAAACTTAAGCGGTAAAAATTTTGAGGCAATCGGATGAAAGTTTCGGTTAGAAATTTTGATTAGAAATTTTTTTTTGAGTAAAAACTTTTGTACAAAAAAAAATTAAAAATTTTTTTTCGAGTGTAAATTTTTTTTGAGTGTAAAATTTTTTTCGAGCGAATCTTTTTTGTGTGCACATATTTTTGAGTGACAAAATACTCTTTAAAATATTTGTCTGACTTACCAATTAATGGGGGTTTGAACACATGAATTTAAGGGGAAACCAATCTGAAATTCACGGTTTTGATTATAAATCTAAAACCGCTAGCAAGGTAAATCGGTTGAAATACTTCCCTTGTAAGTTCAAGAAATTTTTTAAAGAACTTTTCAAAATTTATTTTCCCTTAACCCTTTTATGGGGCTAGAAACAATCTTTCATTTAATTTTTATTTGCAACAAATCAAAATTTTTATACGTGGCGCCCCTTCTTGGATTTTTATACCCTCCAACCACAGTATGGGGGGTATACTCACTTTGTCATTCCGTTTGTAACGCATCGAAATATCGGTCGGGGACCCCATAAAGTATATGGGGCATTCCCCATTCCCCTAAGCCTACTTAGGGAGTGGAGTTAGGGCGTAGGTATGTTTTAAAAAAATTTTGCAGGGTAAAAATAAATGGGGGTCGGTCTCACTAATGACCCCTCTCGGACGCACCATTGGGCCGGTAGAAGCTGATTAAATAAAACAAATTTACAAAAAAATAAAAAATATTGTATGGGGACCGCCTTAACAGTTAAAGATAGAGGGTAGGTGTGTTCAGAAAAAATGTTTGGACTAAAAAAATATTGTGGGTCGGTCATACATTTTGTTGCTCTAAGGGCATTATTAGGGCAGTTAGAGCGGTTGGAGCAAATTTTAAAAATTTTACAATAAAATTTTTTCAAAAAAATTTTAAAAAATAGTAATAATCGTTATCCCACGATCCTCCTGGGCAAAAAATTTTTAGAACCGATAGAAGTTCTACACCCAAAAAAAAAACGTGGGTATTCAATACTAAAAATTTAACTAATTTTAGTCCAAAAGGACCTAGTGCAGAAATTGGTAACCAATACTAAAATGTTTAACTAATATTAGTCAAAACCAGTAAAATTTACTAATTTTAGTACTTTGAAGATACTAAAATTAGTAACTAATTAGTAGATTTGGGTACAATATCACATACTAAACCTTTTACTGTAGAATTATTTTGAGTGTACACAAAAAAATTGCAAAAAAATCGAAGAGTACAAACATTTTTATACCCTCCAACTACAGTATGGTGGTATACTCGCTTTGTCATTCCGTGTGTAACGCATCGAAATATCGGTCTAGGACCCAATAAAGTATATATATTATTGATCAGTGATCGATTCTAAGACATTCTAGCGATGTCCGTCTGTCCTTCTGTCCGTCCGTCCGTCCGTCCGTCTGTCCGTCCGTCTGTGGAAGACACGATACAGTCCAAAATAAAAGTGATAGACTCCTGAAATTTGGCACATATATGTCTTATGTTCATAGGCTGGTTAAGTTCGGTGATGGGCAAAATCGGACCAGGGGGGAAAAAGTTCCCCCTTGATGAAGTAAACCAACCCATGAAAAAGGTAACTTTTTATAGTTTTTTTTGTATTTTTGTTAAACAAATGAAACATTTTTATGCTCGAAAATGTTAAAAGTCTTGGACTTGAATTGAAAATGACTTTTTTTTTTTGGGCCGCACCCTATTGTGGGCGTGGGTATTAGCAAATAATTTATATAATGATGAAATTGTATATCTTTTGTACAAAAAGCATAGTAATTAAATTTGTAAACATTTTTGACCAGAGAGAAGGTGTCCCCAAGGATCCCCGACAAGCCCCCCCCCCAAAAAAAACGCCCCTGAAATTTTTTTTCAACGTTGGAGGGTATACAAGATTCGGCACAGCCGAATTTAACACTCTCACTTGTTAAAAATGAGATTTAAATTTTAAATTTAACTTAAAAATCGCATACTAGAGCGCTTTTAAGAATTTGTTGGGATTTTTTTTTTAAGTACATAAAAAAATAAAAATTTTGAAAAAAAAAATTAAATTTGGACCATTATTGAAGAAGTTATGAGTAAAAGAAGTTTGAGTAAAGGAACAACTACCAATTTTTAAAAATTCGATATCTTTTGAACGGGTCATCAAAAAATCTGAAAATTTACCACGTAGGAGTTTTCGAAGGGTACTAAAAACTGTAAACAAATTGGGAAAATCTAAAAAAAAAATGTTCAAAGTGTCCGATTTGACATGGAATGTCTCATATATATTATTAATCCATGATCGATTCTAAGACATTCTGTGAATGTCCGTCTGTCCGTCCGTCTATCTGTAGATGGCACGATGCAGTCCAAAATAAAACATCTAGACCCCTGAAGTTTGGCACAAATATGTCTCATATTCATAGGCAGGTTAAGTTCGCGAATGGGCAAAATCGGGCTAGAAGGAAAAAAGTTCCCCCTTGAAGAACTTAACCAACATCTAAAAAAATTCACTTTTTTACATGTATTTTTGTTAAATAAATGAAACATTTGGTATATTCATCGCGATGGGAAAGTGCTCTCAAAGTCCCCCACTGACCCCCATCATCCCCCCCCCCCCCCCCCCAAAAAGGCGCCCCTGCCATTTTTTTTAATTTGTTTACATTTTGGAGGGTATAAAAGATTCGGCACAGCCAAATTTAACACTCTCACTTGTTTTTTTAATTTTCTCCAAAATTTTCTGTTTTTGAAAAATAAATAAAAAATATCTTGCGATACATTATTTTTATTAGCAATCCTGTATTAAAACTTAATTTGGACCAAATCCGATCATTGTAACCAGTGGCATCCTTTGAACAAAGTTTTGGTTTTTTGGAAAATTTCCACCAAAAATTTGGAAAATTAAAAAAATATTATTATAATCATATTTTGAGGATGTTTATTCTGGCTCGAGGTCATTATTTTCTTTACTAATTAAAACCATGATATTCTCATAGAATAATTTTCAAAAAAAAAATAATTTTCTTGAAAATTATGCTATGAGAATATCACGGTTTTAATTAGTAAAAAAATAATGATCTCGAGCCAGAATAAACATCCTCAAAATATAATATTTTAAAGGTCGAATAAAACAATGTTTATTTTTTAATAAAAATTAATCAGAATTATTATTATAATCTCAAAATTTGTTTCCTTTGTTTATTTCAAAGAGCTTGATACAAACTTTCATTCAAACTCAATTGGAGCCAAATCAGATGATTTTAACCGCCTTCGATCAAAGTTTAGAGTTTTTGGTGAAAATTTGTCCGGAAACTTGGGAAAATCCAAATTTGAAGAAAAAATAGCACTCTAATGTTTAGTGCATGGTTTTGTTTGTTTAAAAAAAATATAAAAACTCCTGTAATACTTGTTAATATTTGTGTAATTATTTAACGGTCATATTAATAAATTTATGTTATTTTCCATTATAGTAGTTTTACCATAAATTAAAACATAAACTTAATCTTAGAAATAAACAAAACCATAAACTTTCATGATATTGGTTAACAATAGGAATAATATTGAGTATCAATAAAAATTACTTTGTAAATTTATTTTATTCTGGTCGTGTGTAACTGTATGCAATACATCCCTAAAGTATGCAACGTATTTCTAAAGTTACATATCCTTCATGTATGCTACATTCTTAAAGTTTATACTTACCGTAATGCTATAGGTTTGTTAAAGTTTCAAAATGTATCCATTGTTTTCATATGTATGGATGTTGCAGTAATATGCTTAATTTAATTTATGTTCTGTTGTTCTTTCTAATTTAATATATATGTTTTTTTTTTGATATTTCATTTTACTTTGATCTGATTTTTTTTACGTTGTTGCCTAAATAAGGGTCAATTATGTTTTATAATGTTAATGGTTGTTAAAAGACAAAAGACGCAACAAATGAGTTTGACATACGCAAAATATGAATTTGTATGAAAGTAGATTATGCTCAATGTTTCAAATATTGCTTCAAGCTTACATTCAGTATATTCTGAGGCTACGTTCTCACTACAAGAACTTACCATTAGACCTGAATTTTTTTGTATGCCAAAGAAGATTTTCTTGCGATTTTTAAATTCTGGGCAAATTTTTATTTTCCTAGGCCACAAACTTATGTGGCAAAAATTTAAGGCAATCGGAATAAATTAAACCGTGGCGACCCCGATAAAAGCTTTGGATTAAAAAAAACTAAAGTCTCCCAGCAAAACTTAGATTACCAAATAAGGTATAAAATAAGGTATATGATCTCTTATTTTATACATTGCAGCATTGATGATTTTAACAGGCGATGAGACTCAAAGTAATGCATCCACATTATCACATAGAATACCAGTAAGGTATAAAATAAGTCATAAATTTATAACGAAGAATACCAGTAAGGTGTAAAATATATGATATTTTATAGGTTACGAGTAAGGTATATAATATAGCACACCAGAACGTAATATATAAGGTGTTACGAGTAGTGAAAAAGTAATTTTGTATTAAATTTACTCACGTGATTGTAAGTGAGTGTAAGTCCCAGCAAAACTTAGATTACCAAATAAGGTATAAAATAAGGTATAGGATCTCTTATTTTATACATTGCAGCATTGATGATTTTAACAGGCGATGAGACTCAAAGTAATGCATCCACATTATCACAAAGAATACCAGTAAGGTATAAAATAAGTCATAAATGTATAACGAAGAATACGAGTAAGGTGTAAAATATATGATATTTTATAGGTTACGAGAAATCAAATAATATAGCATACCAGAAGATAATATATAAGGTGTTACGAGTAGTGAAAAAGTAATTTTCTATTAAATTTACTCACGTGATTGTAAGTGAGTGTAAGTAGATAAAATATGCTCGTGAGTGTGTGTCGTTAGAAATTTCATGTGGTGAGCCCATCTCTAGTTTAAACTTATGCATTTTATTATAAAATAATTATTTTTTATGTTATTGTAATGCATTATGCATTATAAATAATGCATTATTTCAAACTTTCAAATAATACATAATGTAATCAAATATAAGTCATCCATGATTTAATGTTTAGAAATAATAAATATGAAATACATTTTTTCCAATAATCATGCATTACGTAGCAAATTATTAGTAATGCATTATTTTTCACTCTAAAATAATACGTTGTGGAACAAATGTTTGGTAAGACATCCTAAAATAATGCTACAAATAAGGTATATACATTACCTGGTAATGTGTTATATAATCACTACCCATTACCAAAGTTTTGCTGGGGTAGATATAATATGCTAGTGAGTGTGAGTCGTTAGAAATTTCTTGTCGTGAGCCCATCTCTAGTTTAAACTTATGCATTTTTTTATAAAATAATTATTTTTTATGTTATTGTAATGCATTATGCATTTAATTATAAATAATGCATTATTTCAAACTTTTAAATAATACATAATGTAACCAAATATAAATCATCCATGATATAATGTTTAGAAATAATAAATATGAAATACATTTTTCCAATAATCATGCATTACGTAGCAAATTATTAGTAATGCATTATTTTTCACTTTAAAATAATACGTTGTGGAACAAATGTTTGGTAAGACATCCTAAAATAATGCTACAAATAAGGTATATACATTACCTGGTAATGTGTTATATAATCACTACCCATTACCAAAGTTTTGCTGGGTAGTGTGCAGTAGACCGGGTCGAAAAAAAAAGTTCGGATTAAAGTTTAGAATTTTCTACAACTTTTCCAAAAATCCAAAATTTTGATCGAAAGGTGCCGATATTCAGTTAAATCGGTCTATTGAAAAAAAAAAAATAAACCAGTTCCAATAAAATTTTATCTGTGTGTGTTTTCTACATTAAATAAAGATCTAACAAAAGACAGATCCAATCGGTCCATGTTTAGACTTGGGACCCATTTTCCGGAATACACTTACACTCAGAAAATTATGTAAGTTACTACATGTTAGTTATTTGTATATTTTACAGTAGTTAGTTGTTTTCAACTACAAAGTCAGTTGTTTTTGTATGAAAAATATCAAACCACTATTTCTGTTAGTTATTTTAAGTCCTTTTTGAGAACAACTAACAAAAAAGTACTGTGATGTAGTAACAGTTATTTAAAGTAGTTAATTTTATTTTTTTTATCTCTGAAAAATTTTCAAAGTTTTTTCCAAAAAAAAAAATGTACTTTTTTTTATTTTTCACAACTTTTAAAAAAAAAACTTAGAAAAAATTTGGTCTTCAATTTTTTTTTTTTTGAAAAATGTTTTGGAAAAAAAATTATATATTGATTATTTTATTTTTACTACATTTTAGTTGTTTTGACTACAAATTTAAGTAGTTTTTACTACATAAGTCAGTTGTTTTTTGTCAGTTAAAATAACTAACATTGTCAGTGGATTTAACTGAAAAAGTAGTTGACCCCAAAACAACTTACAAAGTAGTTATTTTAACTGACTTTTTCAGTTGATTTTACTAACATAATTTTTTGAGTGTACTTTTTTTTATATTTTTTTTTTTCTAACACACTTTAGACAAATTTTGCTAAGAACAATTGGTAATAAGTTACATGGATGCGAAAAAACACCTGATTGGACAAAATGTAAAATTTCGACCCCTCTAATTTAGAGAGTCCTTTACCGAATTGTGTCCAAACTACTATCCAATAGAACTAACGGTGCAAAATTCATTTCGATCGGAAGACATGCACTCAAAATTTATGTAAGTAAAATCAACTGAAAATGTCAGTTAAAATAACTACTTTGTCAACTAACAATGTTAGTTATTTTAACTGACAAAAAACTACTGACTTATGTAGTAAAAACTACTAACATTTGTAGTCATAACAGCTAACATGTAGTAAAAATAAAATAATCAACATATAATTTTTTTTTAAGACCAAATTTTTTCAAAGTTTTTTTTTTTTTTTAAAAAAAAAGTTGTGAAAATAAAAAAAACGAAAATTTATTTTTATTTTTTGAAAAAAAAAAAAATGAAAATTTTTGAGAGATAAAAAAATAAAATTAACTACTTCAAATAACTGTTACTACATTGCAGTACTTTTTTGTTAGTTGTTCAAAAAACGACTTTGATATTTTAGTTCCTTTTGGACTAAAATATTAGTTCGTTAGTAAAATTTTTAGTATTGAATATTCACACTTTTTTTTAATGTATATTATTGATCAGTGATCGATTCTACTTAAGACTTTCTAGCGATTTCCGTTTAAATGTACCAAAACCTCGAACATTTTGGTACATTTAACATAATCTAAAAATACAAAATGCTTTTTTTTGGCTGCTGGTTGATATAACAGAATTGGGTACCGATTTTTTTCGCGACTTTTTTTCAACAAAAAAAAAATTTCCGAGAAATTCTTTTTTAAAAAAATTTTATTTCTTTTACCAAATTTTTTTCTAACAAAATATTTTTTTTTTTTTTCAACAATTGTTTTTCAAATAAAATGTTTGCAATAATTATTTTTACATTGTGGAGGGGATACTTTTAATTTGTTAAAAAGTTCTAAAGCGCGAACCCCCTTTAATTTCATGATTCCAAAATTTAGTGGAGGCATTAAAATCGACCATTTTTATTTTGCACACATGTATGTAAGTGTTTTTTTATAACAATGTTAACATGTGATTATTGACACTTATTGTCAAATGAGTGCAGTAGAAAGAACTTTTATTTATGCGCCAATACCAAATTTATTTGCATAAAATTTGAATAAATAAATTGCTTTTGTTTTAAAATAGTTTGTGGGCTGAAAAAGGAATGGCCGTTCAATAATATGTGTGCTTGCATGTCATCGCACAAGAATAAGTTGTATTTAAATTGTTTTATTTTTTTTTTTCAATAAAAAATTAATTCAAAAATATTCAAAGTCTTTGTATGTAGTTTAATGTCATAAGTTTGAAAATGGCGTCATCAAATGATGAGTAATTTTTTTTTTAAATACACAAATTTCTTTTAGAAAATAGCACTTTTTTAAAGGAGCGTAAGTTACTCACCGGTGAAAAAAAAATTTAAAACATCAAGTAATTTGTATAAAAAACCTGTTTGCAAATTTCCAATGGCAATTTCTTTAAAACACTTTCGACCGATTTTAAAAATTGTTAAATATTTGTGTTCAATGCATCAAAATATTAATTATAATGTGTCGCAAGACACATTATAATTAATTGACAAAAAAAAACGCGCTCTCATGCAACATATACCGGGTTATTTTACGAGGTTTTCACCAGTATGCACGCAGAGAAAAAAACATGATTGCGAAGAACATAATGGAGTGGTAGCATAGTATGATTGTTATCATTATCATAACACTAATCATAGTATGATAAAAAAAAATTTTATTTTATAATTGTTGATGATCATAGTATGATTGTTACAATCATATATATCATCAAATCTAACCCTACTATGTTGCCCCTCCATTATGGATGATTTGGTGTGCTGCTATCATATTTCAAACATGTTTTTTTCTTGTGTGTACAGAATACCTCTTAAGCGAAATTTTTACGCTTTTGTAAAGCCAGTTTAAATTTGATGTTTTTATATGGAGTTTGACAGACCTTCAAGTGAAAATTGAGCAACTTACTTAGTTTTAACTGGGATTTTTCCACATGATTTACGCAAATAAATTGACACATTTTTATAGTTTAGTTTCCAATAAACAATGTTTTTTCATATTATTTAAAATTAAAATAAATTTCTACAAACTACAAATATGATGTAACACAGTACATACAAAATATGGGAACAGTAATATGGCAGCGATGTTTTTCGTACTTCCCGTGTAAAAGAAACATACACTTAGAAAATTATTGCATTTACTACATGCCGGTCATTTGTGTAGTAAGTAGTAGTTGTTGTTTTCAACTACAACTTCAGTTGTTTTTGTATGAAAAATCTCAAACAACTATTTTTTGTAGTCGTTTTAAAAAAATAAATGCAAAAAATTACTACATTGTACTAACAGTTGTTTTATGTAGTTGTTTTAGTATATAAAAAACTTGTAATTTTCTAGAAATTTTTAGAAAAACGGATGTGTTGAACGAGTTGGAAGTGTCAGATGCAGCAGAAATTATTTCCAAATAATTTTAACCGTTTTTGACGTTTAGAAGAAAATTCAGACAATTTGAGTTACAGTAAAAACAACTGTAATTTGAAGTAGTTTTTACCGTTTTTTTGTAGTTGTTAATCAATAGTTAAAAAAACAACAATTTTTGGTTGATTTTACCGTAAAATGTAGTGGACGCCTAAACAACAACAAATGTAGTAGTTTTAACTGCCCTTTGTAGTGGAATCTACCGTCATAATTTTTTGAGTGTATATTTATAGATGTAACACCGTCCGACAGCCAATATTAAACATAAATAAACGTCTGAATGTAGAGATCAAATGGAGTAAAACTGCATTTACTGTTATTCATTTCGTGATCCTGTTTCCTTTTACAAAGCCTTCAAATTATTAAACAATGACATTTTGTAAAATATTTTTTAAATATTTGTACTTGTCTTATAATGTCACTATTGATTGCAAAAGAAAGAGGAGAATCTTCGCTAATTTTTAATTTTTTTTATTTTTCCATATCAGGAAAAAAGATGTTAAGTTAAACACGTCCTTTCAAAAATTTATCAAAATATTTAGTTAAAATCTTTAAATTATATTTAAGGATAAAAATTTGAAAGGACATTACTTGCCTCCTTTTTCCTGATATGTCAAAATAATAAGATGGAAAAATTAGCGGAAATCCTCTACTTTAATTTGCCATCAATCATGACATCCTAGGACAAGTACAAATATTTAAAAAATATTTTACAAAAATTACTCCACTGAAACTTTAGAGTCCTTTTAAGAGGAAACAGGATCACGAAATGAAAAACTGTAAATGCAGTTTTACTACATTTATTCTCTAGTTTAAAACGAATATTATTAAGTTCGTGTTTGACGAAATTTTTGTTTTTTTGTCGGACGGTGAAATCATTGTTTTTATAAATATTTATACCCTACACCACTCTGTGGTACAGGGTATAATCAGTATGTGCTGATGTTTGTAACTACCCGAAATATTGGTCCTAGACCTACCTTCAAGTATACCGATCGACTCAGAATGACTTTTTGAGTCGATTTAGCGATGTCCGGCCGTCCGTCCGTCTGTCCATCTATCGGTTTAAGCACGATACAATCAATTGTCTTGAAATTTGAAACTTAAGCATCTTTAGGTCTAAGGACAAAGCCTATTGAAATTGGAGAAAATCAGTCCATGTTAAGACCTAGCCCCCATACAAACGCCCTCTTTGGATTCGGCTTAAATGACTCTAATAACCGTATTATAATAGATATCGCTTTGAAATTGAGCAGGTAATCAAATTTTGTATGCACAAATCTTTATTCCAAATTTTAAATGAATCGGGTCAGTCCTTCTGGTAGTCCCCATACCCGAGTAAAAATTTTTATATGATGCAATACATAATGATATATAACACAATATGTATTTATACGCAATTTAATCCGAATAATGGTGGATGTTTTTGCATTAAAAAAGATCAACTTGTATAAAATATGATTCGATTTCATCCGAGTTTTGACCAGACATTGCCATATTTCATTGGATCCAATTAGATCTAATTGCATAAAAACAGAAAAAATCTTGGTATGTTTTGGTTTGGGTGAGTTACACCACAGGTCAACGATACATTCACCAAAACATATAATTTTCTAAAACAAAAAAAATGTTTGGGTACGCTTCGAACCAGATAGGTGATATACATAACCCTAACAAGGAAATGTTTAGGAACATTTAAAAAAAAAATTTAAAAGGTTCTTATACTTTGCTTAAAAACTTAGAACATTTTTGGTTAATTGGAAACATTTATATATGGAACAGAATAAGCTATATATAATTTTATCAACCGTATACCTTTTAATCCGAATCATGATTAAATTATATATTACAACATATGACTGCATTTAAAAAAAATAGAAAATACCTCACGGGATGTATATTCATATATGATTTATTATGTTTGTATCAAGTTATATATTGATATATATGTTTATTTTTACTCGGGTACAAACCACCCTCCCGATATTCACATAATTCCCTCAAAATTCATGAAAATGGAAACATTTGATAACAATTTTATATTTATGTGTTAAACGTGTACTTTAGTAAGCTAATCAAACCGGAATATAATTGGACCATTTTTGGACTTAGTCCCCCATATAAAAATTTCGACCGATATTCAGTTAAAATAAACCAATTCCAAAAAAATAAACCAATTTCACTAAAATTTGATCTGTGTGTGTTTTCTACACTAAATAAAGATCTAACAAAAGACAGAACCAATGGGTCCATAATTGTACTTGGTCGGTCTTGACCGACTTTAACTTTCTTACTTGTTATAAATTGGGTTATTTTTCAAACTGACAACCCTGTACGCAAGTCCAGAGTCGGTACAAACAAAATCCCGCTAAACGTCAAAAAAGCATAAGTATGTAAAAGGTATAGATTTTAATTGGATTTGAAATCCAAATTTATTAGGATTTCTGGGTATATGTATAAAGCATATTGGATATATTTAAATTTTTACACGGTTTCTTACAATGTCGTCATATTAAAAAGTATACAGTGTGTGTTTCCACATTTTGTATGTACTGTGGTATGTATATATAAAAAAAAAAAAAACAGTTCATCCTATATTAATAATATTAATTTTTAACCGTAAAAACTGGTTCTGGCGAGTTCATAGCATAACCCAAACACTGTAAAGCTCTTCTTATATCAACAAATACCGTTGGATCCTCTATTGTAGAGGGTAATGTTACTACTTCATTTTTAGCAAAATCTGCCATCAGTTTACGCATCGTTTTACCCGAACGTGTACGTGGCAATGATTTTACAGGAGCCACTAAACGAAATGATGCTATGGGTCCGACAACTTCTCTTATCGTTTGTATTATTTCTGCTGATAATTTGGCACTAGTTTTTAAACAATTTTCTCGTGGCACATACAGACACAGGGGTACTTGACCTTTTGTTGGTTCGGGTACACCAAAGACCGCAGCATCAACTACATCTTTATGGCGTAGTATAGCATCTTCTAGGGATAATGTGGAAATACGATGGCCAGCTACATTGATAATGTCATCGGCACGAGCTGTAACGAATATATAACCATTTTCATCTTTATAACCAGCATCCATGGTGTCATAGTAACCCTAGAAGTGAAAATTATTAAATTAAAAATTTGTATTTAATATATTTTTTTTTTTAATTTATTTGATTCCAGAATTTTTTAAGGACTTTTATTTCAACCATGCTTTAGCTCAAATACATCTGTCAAATATAACGTATGCGTATGAGTAATAAAAACAGTATTTTAAATAGAGATAGGATGGTGAGTGAGTTTTTATTAGAAGTCACGCCCGAAAGAAAAAGTTTTATCACGAGCGATATTTTATTTTCATCACGCTCATAGATGCTTAGAAAAATTAAGTCACTGTCACGATGTTCACGTGAGCAAAATAAAATATCGGGCGTAAAAAAATTTTTCTTTCTTTTTCCCGAAAGAAAGAGTTTTAAAAGTGGCTAACTATCTACTCAGTCTCAGTAGAATAGACTGTCGCAGACTTACTGGCTTAATTACGGGACACAATGCCTGTGCTCGTCATATGACGAGATTAGGTGTCTTATCAGACTCATTATGCGTGGCTTGTCTTGAGGATGATGACACAACTGAGCATTATGTCTGTTGTTGTCCAGCGTTCTCAAGGGCTAGACTGCGGATATTGGGTTCTGATATTCTGTCTATGGACACGGTCCATGGACTTCCCTTGTCTGATTTTCTCAAGTTTGTGAAAGCAACTGAGAAATTCTGAACAAGCACTTTTCTTCATTTTTCTTCTCAACCTTTTATCACCCTTACTTAATCTTTCTTTTCGGGGTACGGTACAATGGACTATTTTAAGTTTTTTTAGGCTTGTACAACCCACCCTCAACTCAACTCAACTCAACTATTGATTAACAACTACAAAAAAACGTTAAAAAAAAATTCAAATTACAGTTGTTTTTACTGTAACTCAAATTGTTGGATTTTTTTATTATCAAAAAATAAAACTTCTAGACGTAAAATTGGTTAAAATTGTTTTGTAACAATTCCCGCTGCATCTGAAAAGTCCAACTCGTTCAACACATCCGTTTTTTTATATACTAAAAACAACTTCATAAAACAACTGTTACTACAATGTAGTAATTTTTTTGTATTTATTTTTTAACACGACTGCAAAAAATATTTGTTTGAGATTTTTCATACAAAAACAACTGAAATTGTAGTTAAAAACAACAACTACTACTTACTACACAAATGACCGTCATGTAGTAACTGCAAGAATTTTCTAAGTGTACAAATAATTTCACCATATTTCTCTTCTTAGAATTGAGAAAGCGGGCCTTTCAGAATTTAGTTAAAAACTCCAAATGGCGATATCTCAAAAACTAAGCGAGATAGAGCGAAACGTATGAAATATTCAAAGAAAGTTTTCTCTCCTAAAAAACGTTGAATACGGGACATCTAAAAAAAATCATTGTGCCCGGAACTAAAAAAAAAATTTAATTTTTTTTTAACTTTTTTAATTCTTATATTGCAAAACGCAAAAAATATTTGTGTAGGGACATTTTTTGAGAAAATGTTCTTTATTTAAACAAAATTTTAGTTTAAATTCTTTTGTGGTCACGAAATGTCACTGATCAAGATCTGATCAGAATAAGATCTTAATAATTTTTACCCGAATGGCGAAATATTAAAATAATAAAATATCGAGAAAATTTTAAATCAAAACAGTTCTACACTTACCGGATATTTACTAAAGTATAATTTTTTGAACAAGTCATCATTCTCAAATAGAGTAGACATATTTCCAGGTGGTAGTGGCAGTTTGATGACAATTCTACCCAATTTTCCAGTTTCACATTCACTGCCATCAGTTTGTACAATTTTTACTAAAAAGAGTAATTGATTATTTTTTGTTGTAAAATATGTGCGCTTTTGAGATATAATTGAAAAGGCGTGAGACGAATACAAGAAATGCAATTAATCTGAAACATCCCACAAATTTTGGTGCTGCACACCCCTATTCAAGCAAGTTTAGGTTGTGGTAAAATAATGACAAATGTTAGAAATGTCATTTCACTCCTCTTTATTTTGAATTTAAAAAATCTTTAAGATTTTGCTCTCCTGAATCCAAATCTGCAGTCCAATTTTTTCTAGCACGTACCGTTTTTGAGATATTCGCTGTAAAAAGTCAAAAAAGTGGACCAACTTTTGGGATCCACTGTTATGTTGCTTCCAACAAATAGGACTTGATATAAATTGGACCTCCTAAATCCAAAACAGCAATTCAAATTTTTCGAGCATGTTCCGTTTTCGAAATATTCGCGTTCAAGATTTTCTCGTGAAAAAAATTTCAAACGCGAATATCTCAAAAATGGAACATACTAGAAAATTTTGGAATGCAGTTTCGGAATCAGGAGGTCCATTTTATAACAGTGAATATCTCAAAAATGGTACGTGCTAGAAAAAATTTTATGGCAGATTTGGATTCAGGAGAGCAAAATCTATAAGAATCAGTTGGAAATTTCACTGGAAGGTTTTTGTTGTCAAACAGTGTAATTATTTTGCAATAACTCGAAAACAGGATCAGTTAGGATTTTCGTGTTAACGAATTTTAAAGTTCAAAATAAAGAGGAGTGAAATGCCATTAGCCGATTTTGTAACCATTTTTAAACAACCTTAACTTGCTTGAAGAGGGGTGTGGCTGTAAATTAACATTTACCTCCCTATTCGAGAAAAAATTGTCATTTAATCAATTTTCAGATGATCTAATGATGTCTGTCAGTATTTTTGTCTTCGTGTCTTTTTTTCCTTTTCGAGTTTTCATCAAGGATTTAGGTAACTTACTATTATAGCCTATAAAAGGTAAACCGGTTGTGAATTCTGGTGTATTTAGATTATGCCTAAATCCCAGACATGTAGCTGTTATGGCTGATCCAGTTTCTGTTTGCCACCAATTATTCAAAACTGGCACCTTAAATGTTTTCTCGATCCAACTTTTTGTTTCCATATCACAATGTTCACCCGCAATAAAAATAGAACGTAATGACTTTAATGAATATTTTCGACCAAATTTACACTCAGGATCTACTCGTCGAAGTACCCGAAAGGCAGTTGGTACCGAGAATAGAGAAGATACTCTATGTTGTTCGATTAAGCTGAAAAGAAAAAAGCAAAAATTATTTTAAATCAATCTCGCATTGAAATATTCAAAAAAAATAGTGTAAGTAAAATAAACTGAATATGACAGATGAAACAACTGCTATGTTAGTTGTTTTGGGCTCAACTACATTTTTAGATAAAACAATTAACAGATGTAGTTAGTAAATAATAATACAAGATTTCTCAGAAGGGGAGAGATCACTCCCCTTCCACAACTGATTCCTCTTCTGCGGAATCAACAACTACCTAAAACAACTGTTACTAAAATGTAGTAGTTTTTTAACCAATTTTTTGTAAAAAAAGTTGTTGAGATGTTAAAAAAAAATATTGTAGTTGAATACAACAATTACTGCTTACTATACAAAAAAGTGTCATGTAATAACTCCTACAATTTTCTGAGTGTAATTTTATGTTAGTTGTTCTAAAAAATAACTAACAAAAATGTTTTTTTGAGATTTGTCTTCTTCTTCTTCCGTGGTGTAGCAATGCTACACCTTGTCCATGAATGGACGGATAAAAAGGTGACCGGAGACACGAAGTCTATATGCCACCTTTGTGGGGTTTTAGTTTTTGTGGAGTTTTAACATGTGGGAAACTCCGGACACAATTCGACCATTGCCCTCACAATGGAAGAGTGAAACGACGCTTCCTTAACACGTGCGTGTGTTTGAGTATGGTTAGACACCGTTGTCTAACGGTACTCGCGGAGAAATAACCAATACTAGCGACCGACAAACACAAACACGTTTCCAAATTTATAAAATAATTTCAGCGACGAATAGATGCTTCTCCGACGCGATCTCGATTAAGACTCCTTTGAGATTTGTCATGAAAAAACCTCTACATTTGTAGTTGAAAAACACTAATATGGATTTATTTACAAACAACTAACATATAGTTACTGTCATACTTTTCTAAGTGTATAATTTAATAGTTCAGTCATTCAACCTACCGATAATACTGTGCTGGATCTGGTGTTCTATCTGGTTTTCCTTCATACATAACACTGGTGGCACCATACAATAAAGGACCATAACATATATACGAATGTCCAACAACCCAACCCAAATCGGAAGCATTCCACCAAACATCCTCTGGATTCATGCCATATATTGTTTTCATGGTATACATCAAAGTAGCTAAATGCCCACCAGTAGGCCTTTGAACGCCCTTGGGTTTATCGGTTGTACCGGATGTATACAGTATATATAGCGGATCATTAGCCTCTACGGGTACACAATCAATGGGTTCGCCTAAGGTTTGTACAGTGTTCCATAGTATATCTGTTTTATGATCCAAATGTGATTGCATTACATTGGTACGTTCGAAGATAATATTACAAGATGGTTTCCACTTTGACATACTGACGGCTTTGTGTAAAATGTCTATATATGATATAACCTTTCCAGGTTCTACACCACAATTGGCCGCAATGACTAGTTTGGGTTTGGCATGCTCAATGCGTGTGCATAATTCACTAGCAGCAAAACCACCAAATACTACCGAATGTACAGCTCCCAAACGGGCAGTAGCTAACATGGCCATTATTGTTTCGGGTATTAAAGGCATGTAAATTACCACTTTGTCACCACGACCCACACCCAATGTTGACATGCCTCCAGCCAGTAAACTAATCTATATAAAAGAATAAAGAATGTAAAATAAATATTGCAATCTACACTAAATCTTACCTGATCATATAATTCTTGGTAGGTAACATGTCTCACTGTATTTGTTAGAGGACTATCGTGTATAAGGGCTACTTTGGTTCCCTTTCCTTGAAGTATATGACGATCTACAGCATTATAACAAGCATTTAAATAACCTCCTACATACCACTTAGTAAAAGGCGGATTCGAATTATCCAAAACACGATCCCATGGTCGCATCCAATCTATTAAGTGACCCAATTTATCCCAAAAATCTGTTGGTTGATTTATTGATCTTCTATAACAATCCAAGTAAATGGGATCGTGTACATCATCGGGTAAATTAACTAAAATAAATGAGATTTCTTTAAAAATATTAACATTTCACATAAAAATCAAAAAAACAGGAAAAATTAGAAAAATTTAGGAAAAATTTAAAAAAAAAACAGGCTTAAATTTGGCTGTGCCGAATTTAAGACTGTTTTTTAAACCCTCCAATATGAGGCATTCCACACCAAATGTCCCGATACAGAAAAACATGTGTCCCGTGAATTTCTGAGTAGGTTGTATGAATAGTCCTATATCTATCTGAGCTTAGGAGGCGTGGTCAAATATTGGAAAAATGGTCAAATTTGTGTCGAGTTGCCTTGTTTAAATATTTATCAAATTAAAACAGAATGCACCACAATCTCAAAAATTTACATTCTTGTATAGTTTTGTACAGGCTATCGACTAAGATTTTTTTTTTTAATTTTCAGAGTCCGTTCTGAAATCTTCATTTTTTTTTTTAAATCAATTTTAATTAATAAACGTTTAAAATAGAGATGGGATCGTGACTGGGTTTTTTGACGATCACGCATGCTCACGAACGAAAGATTTTAATCACGCTCATTTGAGTAAAAAAATTAAAAAAATTAGTCACAGGCACGATACTCACGTGAGCGTGACTGAGCGTGAGAAAAATAAAAGATCGTGTCTGATTAAAATGTTCCCTTCGTGAGCGTGCGTGATCATCAAAAAACACTTATCCACGATCACATCTCTATTAAAGTGTTTCTTAAGAGTTCCCAGTCAGAAATTGCCAACCGTAGCAAAAATTTTATGTTGGTACAATATCGGGCTAACGAAAAATACAACATCCCAGCAAAAAATAAACGAAGTGGTTCAAAAAGAATTAGTAGTTTCACTACATACAAAGTAGCGATAGGTGCCGAACTTCATATTCCGTAGGAAGTACTTTTAAAATCACTTCCAAAAATGCTACAAAATAACAATAAAAACATCTTTCACCAGTTCTTTGCTTAATGATTTTGAAGTACCTGTTCTTAGGAATCAAATCATAACAACATATGAACTTCTTTTTCAACTGAAACAATTAGAATGAGGGTGATACACGAAGTATGCAATTTTTTCTACGTCCAGCTTCAAATAGATTTAGGTTTTGCAAAAGTGGTGACAAAATTTGGTAATGAAATTTCATTTCTCTTTATATAGAGCTTAAAAAATCGCAAAGACGAAAATCGATTATTGATAAATTTTTCAAATTTCATATCTTATATCAAAAAAAGTTGGTCCTAAATTAAATAAATACATTTACGAACTAAAGCGGATGTTGCTGCATCACACACAGAAAAAAAAATATTTAAGAAAATTTTAATAAACACGTTTATTAAAAATAAAAATATTTTTAATAAAATTTTTTATTGTATCAATAAAAAAATTTATTGAAATTAAAAAAAAAACTATGTTCAACTCATTCCGTCGGCAAGTTTTGTTCTGTTTCTTTTTTTCACACATAGTAATTTCAAATAAAGTAATAACTTAAAAAAAAACAAAAAATATTAAAAAAAAAAAAAAAGTTGGGTCTGATGGGGATTCGAACCAACGACCCCCAAAAAAAGTAATAAGTTTATCCACCGCTTAGCGCATAACGCCAAAACAGTGTTATAGTTTTGTCGGCTAAATTCTGTCATCTACTTACAAGCAAGAACAAAATAGAAATAAAAACACAATTTATTTGTGAAAGCGTGTGTGTTTGTATAGTTGTGTGTTAAATATTTTTACTGTTATAAGTTAGAGAATGAAAGTGATGCACTCAACTAAATTAGTCAGTATTTTTTTCTATTGTTAATTTCAATTGAGAATTTTTTCTGTTACCATTACTGACAAAATTATGTGAGTGTTTCAGAATTCTTGTTTACTTTTATTTAAAACCAAATTGATTTTATGCGTTAAAACTTGTTGTCATGCTGTAGCTCAGTTAGTTAGACGGCCAGCATTCTAAACAGGAGGTATGCTGTTCAAAGCTCAATGGAAACAATAAATTGAGAAAAAGTAAGAAATAAAGAAAACAATTAAATAATAAAATAAAAATAAATAAATAAAAAAAAAAAACAAATAAAAAATTTTTTTTTTTCTTTAGTTCTAAAAAAAATATTAAAAAAAAATATAAATCAATAAACTTTTTTATTGAATCTTGAAATTTGTTTATTGAAATTATTTTAAGCAAACGACTTACAAATGCATTTATTGAATTCGTGAAAATCTTCACCGCGGCTTTTTTAGTTAATTTATTTATTGAATTCGTGAATTTTTTTATTGAAATTGAATTTTTTTTTTTGTGTGCATTATTAAAGATTGTTTAAGCTTTTTAGGAAATTGAGGTATAGGCTTGTGGTCAAAACAAACTTGTGAATCAATTCGCCGTGAATTTTTATAGTTTTGTGATCTCTATAATTACTCCTTTTTTAATTAGAAGTATATATGTTAGATTATCAATGAAATTAATTTTTCTATTACGTAAGGTTTTTAAGATATTCGCGTTTTAATATTGAAATATTTCGGTCTCCTCTGTAACGTAGTCTTAAGTTGCTCAAACACAATAGAACTCGATTTAGTAAAAATAAGGCATCTTTATTCCAAATCTGGCATCCAAATTTTTCTATCGCGTACTGTTTTTGAAATATTGGCGTTTGAAAAACTCAAATTCTACTGTTACGCACTTACTTATATTCTTTATAAATCACACTAAAATTTTCAAACGCGAATATCTCAAAAACAGAACATGCTTCAAAATTGTGGATTCAGATTTGGAATCAGGAGGTCCATTTTATATGAAATCAAGTCCTATTTCGTGGAAGAAACGTAAGAATACGTGACAGTGGACCCCTAAAAGTGCTTTTTTACTTTTTAACAGCGATTATCTCAAAAACGGTACGTACTAGAAAAATTTGGACGGTAGATTTGGAAGCAGGAGACCAAAATCTATAAGGACCAGTTAGAAATTTTACTGGGAGGTTTTTGCTGTCGAGCAGTGTTTTTAGTGTAAATATTACAAAAAAATACTCTTTCAATCAATCTTACAAAAATAAGTGAAAAAAGAACTTCTAATTTAGAAGTTTTAAATCACCAAATAAAAATAACATAATCACACCCAAAATGCCGAGAAATATGTACTTCTAAAGAAGTGATGAAAAAAGTGCTTCCAAAAGGTCAAATTATATTAACATCCGGATCGCTACTTCAGAAGTTGTGATAAAAACACTAGTGATATATGTTATACTTAAGTGTCAATCTTTCGCCACTGAAAAGTGGCGATAAAAAGAACATACTTTGTGTGTCACGCCCATATTAAATTCATCAATGTTTCAGTTGAAGAAGAAGTACATCTGGTTCATAAGTTGTGGTGAATTTTGTAGTGAATGGTAAGCTCTTTTTTTGCTGGGATTATATAATGTAAAACAGTTTTGCTAATAGTGTATACAGACTTGCGTGATTTTAAAATCACTATGTGATTTTCCTTTGAACAAAATCACATAGTGATTTACAAAATCAACTCTAAATTGTACTAGCATAAAGAAAAATCACAAAATCATCTCAATTTACCATGGTAAGTTCTTGTAGTGTGAACGTGGCCTAACATGGTAAGTTGAGATGATTTTATGATTTTTTCTTTATGCTAGTACAATTTGAGATGATTTTGTAAATCACTATGTGATTTTGTTCAATGGAAAGTCACATAGTGATTTTAAAATCACGCAAGTCTGTATACAGTATAAGGCCATGTTCACACTACAAGAACTTACCATGGTAAGTTGAGATGATTTTGCAATTTTTCTTTATGCTAGTACAATTTGAGATGATTTTGTAAATCACTATGTGATTTTGTTCAAAGGAAAATCACATAGTGATTTTAAAATCACGCTAGTCTGTATACAGTATAACAGAGTCGTATTTCGCTTGAATAAGTATTAGTGACAGCACATTATGTAACTTTTGACGTTTAATAAAAACAATGCCACATAACACATGTTCTACACGTACCAGAAATGCATAGATTTTTCTGTTAACAAATGTCACTTGATTTTTTGTTAATGTATTTACATCGATTTAATTTAAATAATACTGTAGACATTACTTTTTGATTTATCTCTAACATAATTGTTAAGGGAAAATGCTTAACAATTATGTCTACGATGCGTTAACATAAAACAACTGACGTTTGTTAACAGAAAAATCTATGCTTTTCTGGTACGTGTAGAACTTGTGTAAAGGAGAACAACAACAAAGAAAACAACAAAAGAAAAAACAAAAGGTTTTAAACTATCAATAGTGCGTATTATCTTTAAAAAAACGTTGAATAAAGCAAAATAAATAATAAATTTAATTAAATGAAAGACAAATTCCATTTTTTATAAACAAAGAATCTAATTTGATATTAAATACGTGTGAGATGAGGAAGAACATGCATTTTGCCACCATATTGGAAAATACATCAAATACAACACTGCGTACCTTCTAATCTTTTCTATGGTCTGTATACAGTATTTTACTGTATACATACTTGCGTGATTTTAAAATCACTATGTGATTTTCCATTGAACAAATCACATAGTGATTTACAAAATCATCTCAAATTGTACTAGCATAAAGAAAAATCATAAAATCATCTCTACTTACCATGGTAAGTTGAGATGATTTTGCAATTTTTCTTTATGCTAGTACAATCTGAGATGATTTTGTAAATCACTATGTGATTTTGTTCAAAGGAAAATCACATAGTGATTTTTAGTGTCCGACCGAATACACCTTTTTTGGCCGAAGCCGAATATTCGGCCAAATTTTTACTATTCGGCAAAACCGAAGCCGAATATAAAAAAAAAAAATGTTTTTAGTTGCAAAAACACTTAGTAAAATGTTTTTGTGGCTTATATGGAGTTCACACTAGCTGTTTTGAAGTGTTTAAGAGTGAGATGTTTAAAAAAGTCTTTGTTCCGTGTCCATTACGTTTTTATTCTGCTACTGGTGTTTTGTTGAACAACATGTTTAAGGCCGCTAGTGTGAACTCCATATTACTAATGTGATTCAAAGATAGTTTAGTGTGTTTTTCAACACGTGAGCACAAATATTATACAATTATTCGCTATTCGGCCTATTCGGCAAAATTTTGGCCGAAGCCGAATAGTGGCCGAATAGTGCTTTTTGGCCGAAGCCGAATATTCGGTCGGACACTAGTGATTTTAAAATCACGCTAGTCTGTATACAGTATAAAACAGCTAGACTCCGGAAGTTTTCCAAGAATATGTGTTATGGTCATAGGCTCGGAAATTGGCAAAATCGGATTAGGGGGAAAAAGTTACACCTTGAAGAACTAAAACTACCCAAAATAATGATAAAATTGTATTGAGTGCAAAAACAATAATTTATCTATTTGGTATCATATATGGTGTGGGGGAATGGAATGTGTCCCCCAAAGTCTCCCATTAAACCACCCCGCCCCCAAAAAAACCCGGCAAATATTTTTTTATGTTGCAGGGTATGTAAGATTAGGTATAGTCGAATTTCACAATCTCACTTGTTTTTTTAATTTATTCCTTCTATTTAATTACAACTCATTTTTAATAATTTCAACCTAACCGAGAACTGGTAACCATGACCGTCGTCTCGTTGTAGCAAAACAGACCAAGGTTGGGAATCGAACCCACGAGACCAACGTTCACAGACTAGCACTCTACCAACTAACCTACAGGGGCCCCTAAGAGCTGGGTAAGAGTGACCTTGAGAAGAAAAGGGAATTCAAAAGTGAGTTGTTAGCTATAAGAACCACTGTTGTGTCAGCGTGTGCGTGCTAAACAACAGGACGTTGTTACTGATGCCACACTTGCTTGCAAAACATAATTCAATACAAGCTATATTAAAATATGAGGTCCTTTTTGACCTTGTACGTGATTGACCGTTTAAAAAATTGTCAGACATCGAAGATATATGGAAATAAAAAAAAAAAACCTAAAAGAAATGAAATGAAACAGGGAACGAAATGCAATAGAACAGAAAACAAAATAATATGAAACAGAGAACTACATGGAATTGAGTGTTTTTACTCATTTTTTCTTCATTAAAATTTTTTTTCACTCAAATTTTTTTCACTCAATATTTTTTTTCACTTAAAACTTTTTTCACTTAATATTATTTTTGCTCAAAATTTCTTTCACTTAAATTTTTACTTTACTCAAAGTTCTTTTTTTTTGTGATATTTTTTTACTCAAAAAAAAATTTTTTTATTCAAATTTTTTTTTGTTATTTTTTTTTAATCAAAATGAATAACGACGGATTTTTTTAAATACGTTATTTGGGGAGATAAAAAGAAAATCCAGTTAATTCCATATGGTGGTAGAAATTTTCCTGATTTCATAGGTTTTATTGCGATATAAGGGTCCGAAAGTTTTCAAGAAATTTTTTTAACGCAACGAAAATGATTCCGCTAAACGGAGTTATTTTAATTTTATTGTTTAAAACATTCTACACAGGTTTACTTGCACGATTAATTAAAAAAAGATTGCGTAGGGGAGAATTTGAGGTTTCAAATCCTGATCCTTTTATAATTTGGTAGTTAATACCATCGATAACGACCGGGCGGACACGCTAGTAACACCAGATTTTACTAGTTATTTAATTAAAAATATTTCAAAAGTAAAGAGAAATAAGGCAGATCAATTCAAAAAAACATATGTGAGTCTTTTTAACATAACACTTTAATGCACTTTAATTTTCACACAACACTGTTATCCTTATTTAGTTGTATAATTCCAAATAACTTACAGTCATCATTATTTTGACCATTGCACTCAGCATAGTTAGCCATAATATTATTATATTTTTTTGTTTTTTAATTAATCCTTTTATGTTTTAAAATATTTTTATTTTATTTTTTATGTTTTTTATTTTTTTAAATAAATTTTTTTTTTTGTTTTAATATTTTAGAATTTGTTTTTTTTTTAATATCCTCGATACATCCGTAGAATTGAACATGGGAAAACTAACTAAAGCCTACTAATTTTAAAACAAAAGAAATAATTAAAAGTAAGCAATACAACTCTAACCAAACGAGAATTTGAATATGTTAATTTTATATGTATGTATTCTATTTATATTAATTATAAAAACATTTGCGTTTGGTTTTATTTTTGTGCTTTCTTTAATTATTTTTTTTTCGATTGAAATAAACTAAAGCCATTGACTTTAAATTAATTTAGTCCAAAGGGTAAGATGGATTTTTTTATAGTCTTGTATAATCAATTGATGTCATAAGTTTTAATTTGTGATACATAGTAATGGTTAATATTAACAAAAATAAACAAAAAATGGATTTTTTAAAACAATTTTTACCAAAGTGAGTAAAGAAAATTCTTGTATTTCCATTTAAATTTGTGTTTTTCTAAGTTTTTTACACCATTTGTTTTAAGTTCAACAAAGGTCTGTTTAGTCTGGCTTTAATAAAACAAAAATTATAAAAACATATGGATGGATCATTAATTATTTCCACATTTTTACAGACTTTATTTTTAAAATAATTTATTTTTTTTGTTTTGATTTTTTGCTTTTCTTTTGCGGTGGAGCAGCTGAGGCCATCTCGACGTCATTGGTTACTTTTGTTTCTTCTGCGATTTCTTCCAATTCAACACTGAAACCTTTAATGTAAGGTTTTACCAATTGAAATACCAATTTTTCATGTTGAACGTTGGATGAGTCCAAACTTAAGCGTACAGTAACAGGATCAAAGGCATGAAATACAATGTCTCCACAACGTTGTGTATAATCCTGGATTTATATAAAAATAAGAAATTTAAAACTTTTTTAATAATGGGCAAATAAAAATATTTTTTATGAAAAATTTGTTTTTTAAGTCTCTAAGTTGATATAAAACAAAATTATGTTTACCTCTTCATTAAACGTAAAAGTAACGCCACCTGGTAGTTTCTTTTGATCATCTTTGAGTGAATTTAAATAAACGGTGCCCTCTAAACCAAACTTGGGTATTAGTACTTGCAAAGCATTTTTACGTACAAATAAAATGTAACTAAAAAATAAAAAACAAAATAAAAAAAAAAACGCATAAATAATTATCATAGTGAAAAGTAGATTATTTATTAACCCTCTAACCTAAGGGTAATTTGGGCACGAAAAGTCCATTTCTGTACTAAGAAATATCAAAAACTTAGCGGTTTTCCGTCCAGATGAAATTGTTGGTACCCCGCCTAGAGGCGGTCTTGCCAAGTAACGGATAAAAAACTATGTAAAAGTTACTTAAAAAATTTATTTTTTTTTCTCACAATTTTTGTTAAAAAATATTTTTTGAGTGCATTTTTTGTTTTCATATAAAAAAGCACCCTCTAATGGACAAGACCACCTCTAGGCGGGCTATCCTTCGAGGCATCTCCTGGAGTATCCTTGTTAGTAATCCATTGACCGAACTTGCAAAATCATTCTAGACGCTTTGATCTACGCACCTGATTTTTTTAAAGCTCTGGATTAGACTTGTGCTTAATCGTTCAATTGAGTAAGCGATCATTTTCGTTCATTTCAGATAAAAGACCTAGTTCGTTCATCTAGTTCAATCGCTCTTTTGTGGTCTTCGTTCAACAGTTCGTGAACGAATCATTTTGATCATGTCTGTTGGTCGTTCATCTAGTTCAAATCGGTCAGTTTTTGTTTTCGTTCAACAGTTCGTGAACGAATCATTTTGATCATGTCTGTTGTTTTGGCTTTCGTTCAAAAAATACAAAAATGTTGAATAAAAACATGAATTTAAAAAAAAATATACAATTAAAAAAAAAAAACATAAATGCTGAGAAATTTTGACAAAAAAGTAGAGAAAACTAACGCCTAATTAACAAAAAAAATTGAACGACCGAACTAAAAGATCAAAATGAAATAATGACCAATTGAGCTGAATGAACGAAAAGACCTAAAAGAGCGGAAATGAACGAACTAGATTAACTGCTCAGTTAAGTGAATAGTTCAATTGAACTAGTTCGTTCGTGAACGACACAACTCTACTCTGGATCAATTGAAAATATATTCTTTTAATTTTTATAAAATCACGTTTTTGCAAAATATTTAATTTTGGCAATTTTTCTAAAAACTTGCACTTTGATTGACAATAACTTTTTAACTATATGTCTGACCACAACAAAGAAAATATGTACGGATCAATTGAAGTCTAACGAAAGTCCCTTGATTGGCATTTGATTTGACGCGTTTTGGTTTTGGTTTTTAGTGTCAAATTTTAATTTATGTTATTCAATCGAAAAAGAAAACATTGCAAAAAACTTTTTTTTGGAAAAAAAAATTATGAAAAGCTTTTGTTAAAAAAAAATGGTAAGAACGGATTACTCAATGCCCAGTTAGCTGCTAACTGTCGATTTAACGAAGCCTTACGTCAAAATTTGTATGAAAAAGTTAAATTTAACGGATAGTTATTTCATAACAGAGAATTAAGTAATCTAGCCTAAAAAAATAATTGTAAGAAAAAACAAGTAGAAAAGTTAAATTCGACTTGGCCGAATCTATGAACATCCTCCACAATGCCCTTTTTAAGTGATAATAAATTTTCTAACGTGAAAAAATAGCTTTTTTGATTAGAAATATTTTATTTTGTGTAAAAATACTTTTTTTTTAAAGTAATTTTTGAAAAAAAAAAAATTTACTAAATTTTTTTTGAGTGTAAAATTTTTTTTGAGTGTAAAATTTTTTTTGAGTGTAAAATTTTTTTTTAGTGTATTTTTTTTAGTGTAAAAATATTTTTGAGTGACTGACCAATGTTTTTAAAACATTCCATTCCAACCATTCTGAAATTCAGGGTTTTGATAATAACTTTTGAACCACTAAACCGATTTGGCTGAAATTCTATACGAACCAGGTCTGGGGAAAGGCAAATATATATGGCAAGCTTCAGCATCCTCAAGATTGCCTTTCGAAAGTTAGATAGATTTTTATCTCGTAAGTTTGCAAAAAACCCTTGCCGAAAATCGATCGAGGATCATGAATATATGGGACATTCCATGTCAAATCGGACACTTTGAAAAAATTTTTTTTTTAGATTGTCCCAATTTGTTTTCAGTTTTTAGTACCCTTCGAAAACTCCTTCGTGGTAAATTTTCAGATTATTTTGATGAGCCGTTCAAAAGATATCGAATTTTTAAAAATTGGTAGTTTGTTCCTTTACTCAAACTTCTTTTACTCATAACTTCTTCAATAATGGTCCAAATTTCAATTTTTTTTTTTCAAAGTTTTAGTTTTTTTATGTTTTCTTAAAAGCGCGCTAGTATGCGATTTTTAAGTTTTAAAATTTAAATCTCATTTTTGAAAATGTTTGTACTCTTCGATTTTTTTGAAATTTTTTTGTGTAAAACTTCTATCGATTCTACAAATTTTTTGCCCAGGAAGATCGTGGGATAACGAATATTACTATTTTTTAAATTTTTTTTTAAAAAATTTTATTGTAATTTTCCACTCTTAAAATCATTTCTACTGCTCCAATGGTGCGTCATAGAGGGGTCATTTATGAGACCGACCCCCATTAATTTTTACATCTTAACATTTCTTTGGAACAAACTAATACCCTATCTCCAATTTCTAAGGGGGGTCCCACACAAAACGACTTTTTTTAAAATTTGCTCCAACTGCTCTAATTGCCCTAATAGTGCCCTTAGAGCAACAAAATTTATGACCGACACACAATATTTTTTTAGTCCAAACATTTTCTCTGAACACACCTAACCTCTATCTCTAATTGTTAAGGCGGTCTCCATACAATTTTTTTTATTTTTTGTAAATTTGTTTTATTTAATCAGCTTCTACCGGTCCAATGGTGCGTCCGAGAGGGGTCATCAGTGAGACCGACCCCCATTTATTTTTACCCTCCAACATTTTTGTAAAACATACCTACGCCCTACGTAAAAAAACAAAAATTTTGAAAAAAAAAAAAATTAAATATGGACTATTATTGAAGAAGTTATGAGGAAAAGAAGTTTGAGTAAAGAAACAAACTACCAATTTTTAATAATTCGATATCTTTTGAACGGGCATCAAAAAAATCTGAAAATTTACCACGAAGGAGTTTTCGAAGGGAACTAAAAACTGTAAACAAATTGGGAAAATCTAAAAAAAAAATGTTCAAAGTGTCCTATTTGGCATGGAATGTCCCATATACTTAATGGGGTCCTAGACCAATATTTCTAGGTGTTACAAACGGAATGACAAACTTATATATACCCTCTATCTCTAGAGTGGAGGGTATAAAAATAGATTTAAAATTTTACAATCAAAGATCTATACTTATAAACCGAGGATTAGAAAATGCAATTTTTTCGGCCCACCCTCTTTTGTGGGCGTAGATATAAAATATTTAAATAAAAATAAAATTGTATAACTTACCCTTCTTCATGTTGTACTTTGCCACGGAAAAATAGATGGGTATTTAAACCAACCGAGGCTCGGCCAGCATACTGAGCCATTTTATGGCGATAATTTAAATTATGACAGAGTTCTTCATTAGATTTTTTATCCAATAACTGGGCATAAGTACTATCAGCACCAATAGAGGCAGCCAATAGACGATGAACAATTATATCAGAATATCTAAGAAAAAAAACAAATCAAATAACTTTCTTTTATGTTTAACACTTTAATTTCCTGACCTTCTTATAGGTGAAGTAAAATGTGTATAAATTTCCGCCGCCAAACCATAATGAGCAAATTGATCCTTTTGCAAAGTACCACTAATGAAATATAAAGCTTGCATCATACATCTTGTGGCTAAAATACGTATCATTGTATTGAAATAGGGATTATCGGGCTTAACACATTCATCCAAAGATTTTGAAAATTCCAAACCAGTATCGATTTTAATTTCAAAACCTTGATTTTGGGCGGCCTTAATAAGTGGATCGAAATTGCTAGGCTGTGGTTTTGGATGTCTTCTTAGCATAGCACATTCGGGAAATTCGGCAGCAATGTGTTCGGCCACAGTTATGTTAGCCAACAACATGAATTCTTCTACCATTGAATTGGTATCACGCAATTGTTTAGCTTCTACTTCCAAAGGTTCATGAGTTTCACTGTCAACTTGAAAACGTATTTCGGGGGAAGCTAAAACAAGGGCACTGAAAAATAAAAGAAAATAGTTTTAAAAATTATTCTTTGGAATTTCTACATCATTTAAAATGCAATATGAAGATTATACTATTAATTCGAAGTTTGAAGATTCTACTTATAGATCGAAAATTCAATTTGGAGTTAGAAAATTCACTTTGTAATTCGAAAATTCCATTTGTAATCTGTAAAGTTCAATTGTAATTCGAAAAAAATAAATTTAAATTCGAAAAACATCTATAATTCGAAAAATATCAATTGAAATTAAAAAAAGATTAATTGTAATTCGAAAAAGATTAATTGTAATTCGAAAAAGATCAATTGTAATTCGAAAAAGATCAATTGTAATTGTAAAAGAGCAATTGTGATTTGACAAAGATCAATTATAATTTGAAAAGGATCAACTGTACTTTGAATTATAATAACCCAGCAAAAACATGGTAATGAGTTGTGAAAAGTAATCATTACCAAGTACATTATTTATAATGAGTACCCATTACCATTAACATTATTTCAAGCCCAAAAGTAACTACTTCTCAGTAATATGTTATAAAAGCACCTCTAAGTAATAATATCTTCTTGCACTTGCAGTTTTTAACCTTTACAATTCAATTAACTTAAAAACTCTGGCAACTCTTAACATGTGCAGATAAACATTTTTTTTTCGCTGCTGAAATTTTTTAAGAAAATTATAAATTAATATTATTAAATAATAAATAAAGTTGTTGTTTAATGAAAAAGTTAATACCCGGCTAAAAATGTTGTATATAATCATATATGATATCATATATGAGACCATATACAGTATCATATATAGTATCAAATATGGTCTCATATATGAACATATTCCAAAATTGGCGCTTATATAAGACACGGTCATATATGATCCAATATATGTGATCATATATTAGATCATATATTGGATAATATATTGAATCATATATGGGATCATATATGATGTTGTTTTCAATTTGTTTTACATTCTTTTTCATATTTTTTTTTTATTTTTTTTTTCATTTTAAACTTTATGTAATAATAGATTATTATGTATATATTCACCAGAATTGCAAACGGTGTACATAAGCATAATTTAAAATTAAAAATATTTTTTTTATTAACTTTGGTGTTTTCATAACCCTTTAATTTTATGATTTTAATTTTTTAGTTACTATCGTTTGCATTTTTGGTGACCATATAAAAATAAATAATTTAACTTATAGATATGAGAATACATTTTGATAGTCAACAAAATAAATTGAACATAAAAGATCTTATATATCAAGTTTTTCAATTGATATCGAAAGATGCGAACAAAGGGCTTATTAAAGGAACGTTGATTTCCTTTGTGTTTTCTTGTTTTAGTGTTAATTCCGATTATCTTCAGACTTAGCGTTTTTGTTATGGTATAAGCCTCTTTTTTTACAATATTTATAGTCAAAATCTAAAAAAGGATATAAAATAATATTAATATTTGAGATATTTCTAGAATTTTTATTGTATTAAAGTATTACCAACGATAGCATTTGGTGCTAATAGGTTAATGATAACACGGATGTCATTTAACGAAGCAACCATCTACCTTTAAAGATTGGCTAGATACTGCTAGTTACATACATACATGTTGGAGTGTATTTTGTTAAGACCATGGGATGCTTAAGCCCATTGGATGCTAAAGACTATGGAATGCTTTTTAAGGAAAGATATATTGTCTTTCAGAAATCCATCTGAAAAAATATTAAAAATTATTACACATTTCTTTTTTATTCCAGCAAAAAAGAACTTGCTACTACTAAATGCATGCATCAAAATTCATAGCAAACAAATAATTACTTAAGACTTCGATTAAAAGCAATATATTCAGTAGTTTGAAGGATAGGGATAAAAACTATTTCTACTTACATCATGTTTGTAAGGATATTTGAAGGACTGGGATAAAAACTATTTCTACTTACATCATGGTGACAATGTGCCAGATTGTCACTTTCGCTTATAGACAGATTTCTTGTAATTGTATAAAAACGTTGTCCTTCCTAAATCGTTACTCAACCTTAAAACTGATCGTTCTTTTCATTTCGATTTGCTATGGCGACAGTAAGCGATTTCAAAATAGTTTGTAGTGTTGGAACCGTAGTGATAACGTTATGGTCGTGCATATGCCCTCTGCTCCAAGTTAAGCGAGCTTAACGTACCTCCGCATGGTTGAATTTTCTAGTAACTCGGCCTTCAAACTTCTTATACATACGTTCTTTTCATTTCCAATTTGCTACAGTAAGGGATTTCAAAATAATTTATAGTGTTGGAATCGTAGTGATAACATTTCTGGTGGTGCATATGTCCTCTTCTCCAAGTTGAGTGAGCTTAACGTTACTCGGCCTCAAAACTGCTTATACGATCTATCATTTCCAATTTGTTATGGCGACATTAAGGGATTTCAAAATAGTTTGCAGTATTGCAATCGCAGTGAAAACATAATGGTGGTGCATATGCCCTCTCCACAAAGTTGCACGAGATTAACGAAGTTGCGTAGTTTAATTTTATTCAACATCAAAGCACTCTATATTATTGTATTTGCGACATATGTTCATTTACTCATTTTGAATATGATCTTGTTTTGGAATAAAATGTCCACGCTTATACTTGTTATGACGATGAACTGGAAAAAAATAATACATATGATTTTAAAATTCTAAATTTATTTAAAATTCTAATAAACACTTACCTTTTCCATTTTCTTTATGTAAAAGTAACTTTTTTAATCAGAATATTTTGCACTTAGGAAACAATAGAGGTATTCAGAGTCTTGTTGCCACCCCTGGCAATGTAGCAAAAGAGTACTTCTTTCAAAAAATACATGTATTTTGAAAAGTAATTTTGAAAAGTGCTCTTTTACCACCAGTGCCAGGGCTGGCAAGCAAGACTCTGAATACCACTAATATTTTTTAAATTATTGATACGAATCGGTATTAAGATATAAATATGGTAATAAAATATAATTTCAATCGTACAAAACTTTTATTTTGTAATTCCGGTTGATATTTTCATACACATGCACTAAAATTTAACATTTTATGATAACAAATATGTTTCCATATATGATATCATATATGGCACATATTTTATATACGGCCACATATATGGGATCGTTTCTTGCATATATGGTCACATATATGTTTCCATATATTTCATATATGATCATATAAAGATTTATATATAAGCATATATGAACATACACATTTATTTTTAGCCGGGTAACTATTAATTGAATTATAGTTCAAACATAAAGAATTTGAAAAAACTACAAAAGAAATTGAAAAAAAAAGAAATTAAAAAAACCACGCTGTCTTCTTGCAACTAATCCCCCATTTGTTATTGCATTTATTGCTAAAAAGTTTTTTTTTGTTTTTTTCCATCATGGCTTCTAAAAAGAAGGAAATTTCTTGCCCGGAATGCTCAAGGCATATTACCAAGACTGGTGTAAGCATTAATTGTGGTGATTGTGCTAACTACTTCCATGTTAGTTGTGTTGGTATTACTGATGACCAAGTTAATTTTATGGCAAAGAACAAAATGTTCAAATACTGTTGTGACCAATGTAGAACAGCTAAAGTGACTGAGACGCCTAACATTGAAAAGCAATTAAAAATAGCTATAAATGACATTTGTTCCCAGATGAATGATCAGTTCAAAGAACAAAATGCCCAAATTGAAGCTCAAATGTCAAATTTAATAACTACGTTTGAGGTTAAGTTCGGAAATATGGTTAAGAATGTACGTAGTGAGCTTTCTTTAGAATTAAATACTGTTAAGTCTGGTGTTGAGGATTGTCAACATAAAATAAACTTGGTGGAAAAGAATGCTGCTGATAAGATACAGAGCATTACAAACTACAACAACGTTTTACAAAGACGCCTGAACAGGAATGATATTCTTATAAAGGGGCTTAAAAAGGGTATTAAGGCGCTAAGGGAACCAGTGCTTAAGATTGCTGCTATCTGTAATGTTATTGTTCAGCATTCTGATATTCAGCACTGTTGCTACTTTGCTGGTGGAAAAATGGTATTGGTGAAATTTAGTTCCGTGCTCGTTCGTGATACCATTATGGCTAATTATTTTAACCTAAAAAAAATAATTGTGTTAGGCGATGTTTTCGATGAGCAAGAGTCTGGTGATGGTGGTGACAGTGGAGGTGACAGTGATGATGTGGGTGATGGTATTTCTGAGAATGCTAAATCAGATGGTAAAGATATTGAAAAACGTATTTTCTTAAGTGACCACCTAACACCGTTAGCTAGCAGACTTGTTTACTTATGCCGTGAATTAAAACGTAGGAAGAAGATTCTGAAATTTACACATATAAATACGGATGTTCCAAAAGCGAAGGTAACATTTAAAAATAATTCTGTCAAGGTTTGGAATGTTGAGCAGTTGACTGAATTTCTTAATGGTTCTGGTGGTGTTAATGATACTGGTAGCCTGGATGATGCTTGTGAGATTGGTAATGAATAATAAATAGAAAATATTTAAATTTTGTACTTTTTTCGTTTGATACATTACATTAAATATTATTGCTTATAAAATTTACTTTTTATTATAGTGGTTATTTTTATTTTAATTTATTTTTTCTTGAAAAATGTACAGCGTTTTACTCTTCTTAAATTTTCTTATTTGCACTGATGCTATTTAAAATGATAATTGTCAATTTTAGTTTTAAGTTTATTTATGTTAAATGGTCCCCTTACCAAACTTATTATTTCTATGACTTTACCTAATTACAATATGGGTCCTATCGTCAGCGATAATACAGTTTTAAGTTCAATTGGAAAATTTTCTAATCGGCTTAATATTGGTCATATAAATTGTGGAAGCCTGAATCCGAAAATTAATGAATTGAGATGTATTCTACTGGGGTGCTTTTTAGATTTAGTTGGAGTTACTGAAACTTGGTTTGGTAAAACTATACTTGATCAGTCTGTCCAAATACCAGGGTATAATCTTTGTAGGAGTGACCGCCCTACTAGGGGTGGGGGTGTTGGTCTTTATATTTCAAAGAAATTAAGTTACAAAATTGTACAACGAATTTGTAGATATGGTGAATGTGAAGCTATCTATGTTGAGGTAACTGGTGGTGTTGAGCCTTTACTTGTAGGTGTAGTCTACTTACCGGATGATGATCCCCACTATGTTGAAATTTTTGAAGAGCAATCTGGTGATATTCTTGCTCGTTATTCTAATATTGTTATTATGGGGGATTTCAATGAGAACCTTTTTGAGTTACCTAAATCAATGATTATGCGTTCATTATGTGATAGTTTTTCTTTAAGCATTGTTCATAATTCAATACCTACTCATTTTGATGTAGCGAGGAATTCAACATCCCTCATTGATTACTTTATGGTAAGTGATGTTTCTAAAGTTATTTCCTCTGGACAAATGCAATGTCCAGGAATATCCCATCATTCTCTTATATATTTGTGTTTAGAGCAAGGTGTTGAATGTAGTAATGATACTATCACGTTTAAAGACTATAGGCGGATTGATTTTAATCAAATTCTGGAGCATATTGCTCAATTTGATGTATCACTAGTTTTTTCTACAAACAATGTTGATGAACAGCTTCTTGTTATAAATAACCTTATTGGAAAACTTTTTCTCTGTGTGCCTACCGGAACAATTACTAGGAGAAGGGTGAATTATGAGTGGATGAATTGTGGTGTTGTAACTGCTGCTAAGTCTCTTCGTGATTTAGCTTATAGAGCCTACTTTGATAACCCTACCGATTATAATTGGAAGATATATACTAAATATCGAAATAAAGTTAAAACTGTTATTAGGAAAGAAAAAAGGAAATATGATATGAAAAGGTTTCAAAATGTGGATAATTCTCAGATGTGGAAGAAGTTACGTGACATGGGTTGTGTTGGTGGTAATGGTTTGAGTGGTGAACACGTTGATGTTAATTTTATTAATCATGCTTTTATTGGTAACTATGGCGTTAGTAATATTGGTTCATTTGATTTTACTGAAAATACTAATGGTGAAAGTTTGTTTTCATTTGGTAATATTTCTGAGGTTGAACTATGTAGTTCGTTGCTGAATATTAAATCAAACTCCATTGGAGTTGATGGTTTTCCTATAAAATTTATAAAAATTATTTACCCGTATATTTCATCACTTCTTCTACATTTGGTTAATACGATTTTTACAACATCTACTTTTCCAAAGGATTGGAAACTAGCTCGTGTAGTACCAATTCCAAAGCATGGTAATAGTTATGCTGTAGAAAATCTTAGGCCTATTAGTATTGTACCTGCGCTTTCTAAGGTTGTAGAAAATATTATGAAATTGAAAATACTTGAACATGTTAATTGTTTTTCACTTGTTAGGAATTGCCAGTATGCATATAGATGTGGCCATAACACAACCTCACTACTTTTGGGATTGACTGATACAGTAAGAGAATGTTTGAATAAAAAAGAATTATGTTTTTTATTATCCTTAGATTTATCTAAGGCATTTGATCGGGGTGATCACTTTAGATTGCTTCAAAAATTAAGAGATTGTTTTAAATTTTCTAGAACTGCATGCATGTTAATTGGATCATATTTGACTGATCGCACTCAGTTTGTTAATCTAAATAAAGAGAGTTCATTTGTTGGAGCTGTGAGTTCTGGTGTGCCTCAGGGCTCTGTTTTGGGACCGTTACTGTTCATTTTATACTTGAATGACTTTGTTGATACTATTGATACAAGTTATTGCAAACCTTTTTTGTTTGCTGATGATATACAGCTGGTCTTCAGTTGTGATCGTGATTTTATTGATGTTTTAGAAGCTACTTCTAATTTCACTATGCGTAATATTGAAAGATGGATGAATGATAACTGCTTTTTGATCAACACCACAAAAACTAAGGCACTTTCAATTGGTCCGCATTCAAATGATGTTTCTGAGTTGAACATTTTCTTATATGGAGGGGTAATTAATTTTGTGGATTCCTTAAGAGTGCTTGGTATTATAATCGATGGTCAACTTAGTTTTGAATCACATATTAATAGTGTCAATTCTAGAATTTGTTTTACCCTAAGAAGGTTATATGCACTTAATTTGTTCTTGCCATTACATGTCAAGTATAGAATTGCACATGCACTTTTGATGTCGGTTATAAATTATGGTATTCAGATCTATACTGGCACTAATTCTGGTAATTTGAAGAGAATTGAATATTCTGTTAATAGAGTTGTTAGATATGTTTATAATAAACCAAGGAGGGAACATATTTCTCCTAGCGTTTTAAAATTTTTAGGGTGTTCTTTTCAGAATTATGTTACTTATAAACTATTATCTTTATTCTATAAAACGATTGTAACACAAACTCCAACATTTTTAGTTAAAAAGTTCATATTTTCTAGATCTAATCGCAATAAGCAACTTATTATCAACAAAATTTCTTCAAATTTTTATGAACATTCCTTTATTGTTAGATTATCAAGAGTGTGGAATGAATTGTCTCTTAAGTATAAAATGTTTTCTCTTTCTTGTAAGGCTTACAATAAGTCAATTTTAAAGCATTTAGGCTAGAAATTGTTTGTTTTTTTTGTTCTTATTTCTTGCTGACTGGACTTCTCCATATTTGTAAATGGTAATAGGTAAATATATAATTTTTGGCTGGGGGGCCATTAACATTAACATTAACTGTTTAGATTTAATTTAATACATATAAAAAATGAATTGTTAGACTTGTTGTTTAAGTATTGTTTGCTTGCTAACCATATATGGCCCAGAGGGCTTGGTTAGTTTTTATTAAAATGAAATAAATAAATAAATAAATAAATAAAAAAAAAACTTAATAAAAATTAAGCAATTTTTAAGTTTTAGTAAAAACAAGTTAAATTTTAAAAGTTTTAATTAACTAATTATTTTACTTCTTATTGGTAATGGATTTTTACTCCTTATTTGTAATCCGAGGCAGTAACTACTTATTTATCTCCATACTCTTCACTAATTATTTTTGTCTCGCGCCCTTGTTAAAATAATTAGTGTTTCATTCAATAAGTAACTACTGATTAACATCTGTTTCGGATTACAAAACCCATTACTAGTAATGCCAATTTTTGCTGGGAAGTCTCTTAAAATCGCAATTGATCTTTTTCGAATTACAATTGATCTTTTTCGAATTGATCTATTTCAAATTACAATTGATCCATTTCAAATTACAATTGATATTTTTCAAATTAAAATTCTTCGAATTGCAATTGATCTTTTTCAATTAACAACTGATCAATTTTTTGTTACAATTTATCTTTTTCGAATTATAATTGATCTTTTTCGAATTACATTTGATCTTTTACGAATTACAATTGATCTTTTACGAATTACAAATGGAATCTTCGAGTTACAATTGATTGTTTTCGAAAAACAATTGATCTTTTTTGAATTCCAATTTATCTATTTCGAATTACAATTGATCTATTTTGAATTACAATTGATCTATTTCGAAATAGAATTAAAATCATCGAATTAAAATTGATCTTTTTCGAGTTCCATTTGATCTTTAGAATTTCAATTGATCTTTTTCGAATTACTATTGATCTATTTCGAATTACAATTGGAATCTTCGAATTGCAATTGATCTTTTTCGAATTACAATTGATCAATTTCTTATTGCATTTGATCTTTTTGAATTATAATTGATATTTTTCGAATTACATTTGATCTTTTACAAATAACAAATGGAATCTTCGAATTACAATTGATCTTTTTCGAATTCCAATTTATCTATTTCTAATTCGATTTGATCTTCGAATTATATTTGATCTTTTTCGAATTACATCTGTAAATGGTGTAAATTTAAATTTTCTAAATCACCATCAAAAATAAATGATATCAAAATAGTCAACAATATATTCTTACCCATTATCCATACGTCTCTTTTTCAGAATCTTGGCCAAACGATTTAAATTACGTAATGACCTGGCTATTTCATGATTCTGCGTTGCATCATCAATAATTAACTGAGCCATTTCATAGGTCATGGCCGACTTTGATTTAATAACACTTTTATGGAAACGTTTATTAATAATATTTGCATTCTGATCCAATTCCCAAATGCAAGAAAATGCAAATCTTTCTTGTTCACCAACCAAAGAACATAAATTTGAGCTTAGCAACTCGGGGACCATGTCAATACGTTTACCCACCAAGTAAACCGTAGTACCACGGCTAGCGGCTTCGTTATCCAAAGCATTACCAGGACGTATAAAATGACTAACATCGGCTATATGGACACCAGCTTCTAAATTGCCATTTGGCAAATCACGACAATGTAAAGCATCATCAATATCTGTGCAACCAGGTGGATCCACAGAGCATATATATAAATCTCTAAGATCTACACGTTTTTCATAATCCTGGAAATATAAAGATCATATTAAAATTATCTCTGAAAGAACGTAAATTTAATATGTTAACCTCTTTGGTAATCTCCCAAGGCATTTGTGGTAGAAAACTAAGCACTTCCTCCGAAAATTTACTATGGGGTACATCATGTTCCAGCAAGATAACTTCATTTTCTGTTTCTACATCTCCCAGAGGTCCCAGTGACCTAACAAAATGACCATGCGGATAACGTGAAGATCTTGGCCATGTATCTATGGCCACTATAATACGTTGATTTTGTAATTTATCTGCTTGCCTAGTCTCAATACGTATACGGGGAGCTTTACGGTCAGCTGGCACAAAAATATGCCTTATGGCATTAACCATATGACTGGGTTGTAAAATACCACAATATTGGCGTCTTTTGCGTCTTATAACACCCACCACTTTTGCAGTGGGTATTTTTTCTTGGCTGGAAGCTGCTTTTACAGCTGCTGCAGCCAAGATCTCTTCAGGGGTACCACCTACTTCATCACCAGCATCTACAACTTCGGATTCTTCTAAAACAATTTCACTTGGAGCAGACCACTGGGATTCGGGCAATAATTCGATGGCTACAAGATCACCATCAATGGCACGATTTAATGCCTCACGTCCTTGAATAAGGATCTAGAAAAACAAAGGTTAGCATTTTTGAGTTATACGAAGGGAAGAATATTTGTGAGGGATCATTTTTTTAGTCTGATAACACGGTGCCATACGGTTCTTTTGTTGTGAATTAGGTTTTCGGTTTCGGACTAAAATGCCCATAAAACTTGCTAGAGACCATCAAATTTTTAAGACATGGAACAATTTTCACAAAACCACATTACACGTTACTCAGAAACTTTTCAACAATTCGCATTCTTCTCCCCAAAAATAGATCCACATAGATTGGGATTTTAGAAATATAAAAAGTGTACTTTTTTTTTGGTACTTTTTAAATTTTCTGAAATAGTGGTCCTAGAAACCTGAAATTTGGAATGTGAAATCATGCGGCGGAAAAAAATATTCTGATAAAAGTATTTTTTGAAAATTTCGATAATAAGGGGACAAAAGGAGGAAAAAATGTTTTTGGTACTTTTTTCTTTCGCAAAAAATATTGGCCATAGATAATTTAAAATTGAAATATAGTACCCTTCAGATAAAAAAACATATAAAAAATTTACGTTTTAGGAATTACAATTTAAGTGGTAAAAATTGGTACTTTTTCAACCTCCTGAAATAATGGTGAAATTTGGAATGTTGGATCCTTAGACGAAAAAAAAATACTTTTTGGAAATTTATTTTAAGGGCGAAAATAGGTAAAATAGTGTACTTTGGTACTTTAAGAAAATTGAAATATAGGACCGTTCAGCAAAAAAAATCTAAAAAAGGTACATTTAAGGAATTTATGTATATCTTACCGGATTTTCATATCCTTCGACATTAACAGAACCCTCTAGGAAATTTTCCCTCGAAGCTTGAAAAGCACCCTGTAAAAGTCGTTGGTTCTTCACACCATTAAGTATTTCACTTGAACTAAGATGAGCAGGAAATATGGGTAAAGAATCTTTCTCTTTTTCAAAACTTTTACGGGCTAGTTTATCTATCAATAGTGGATAGTCCACCAACGATTTAATATAATCTTCCGCAGTGGCTACTAAAATTCCTTCCTCTTCGGCTTTTTGTCTGTTGCCAGCATCATCCGAAATTAAAACAACCCTGGTTTTGTCAACCGTAAGTTTTTTTTTCTTTGATGGTTTTTCATCTTGAGACTCCAAGATATGACCATCATACCAATTGGTGGCAACACGTATAGCACGATCATTACGATCATTGGACGATTCTCCTGGCTGGCGTTCAACATAAGTATCCCTGAAATGATAAATAATGCATTGATGACTTACTTTACTATTTGTTTTTAAATTATGATCTCCTACTTATGATGTTCATTAACAAATACAAAGAAACCACGTGGCTTATGTTGTACCACTTCATGGAACCTTTTATAAACTGTAGTACTACGATGTTTCACCTCATTCAGCACGGTCGACAAGACAATTACATTACGTATAGCATCTTCTTCCAGGGCATCGATTTGTTCCAGCACTACATTTGTGTCCAATACCACATAATGGGGAAAATTGAATAAAGTTGAACGAACCATGCGATCTGCACGCAATGGGACACCGGCTTCATCTTGTTGACAACGATTACACAAATCAGAGCCACATCCTAAATCTATACGCAAATAATGCTCGCGTACAATCTGATTTTGTGTAAAATAATGTGAAAGAATGTATTTATTAATACTTATTAAAAATTTTATTAAAAAAACATTACAAACTCACTTTTAAAATATTTCCCCTTTTGGTTTTACGTGTAAACTCACGTATTGTCTGCATCTTTTAACAACTTTTATATTTCTTAGCTTTAATTTAATGTAGTTTTTCAAATAAAACGCGTAAAATATTTAATTATTAATGAATTATTAACAAAAATCACAAATTTAAATTTAAATATCAGCAAAAAATGTTTATTGTGGTGTTAAACACACACAACACACATGTTGTTGATAAAAGTAGCCTTTTACACCGTCAAACAATTTGAGCAACTTACACTCAAAAACAAATGTTTGGTAAATGTATTCTAAAAAAATCGGAAAATTAGGTGTGTTTTTTTAAGCAAAAGGGGCTAGTTGTTAGCGTGCTAGCCTTTGAACGTGGGGCTAGTGGGTTCGATTCCCACCAGAACCCTTGGTTTTTTCGCTACAACGAGACGACGGCCAAAATGAGCTAAAAATAGAAAGAAAATAAACAAAACATAAAAAAACAACGCAAATGCAAATGTAAAAGCTCACACGTACAGGCACTCGTATAGGCTTGTTCGACGATCATTACAAAAACAAAATGGACTCGTCCATCCAACAAGGTGGACGTTATGCAGTATCGTGTATGGCCCCCTTAAAAAACACCTCATCTTGCCACCACAACCTTTTTCAGTCTGGCATCACTATTTAAAGGACCATACTGTCTCTTCACAATACAGCAGCAAGCAGCAGACAGCAAAATACATGTGGAAATTTTGCTTTCTGCTGCTTGCTGATGTATTGTGAATAGACACATAGAGTAAAAATAAATAAGAGACATTGCTTTTTAGAGTAGGATAACAAATGGCGTTTGAAAAAGTAGTAAATAAAAACCATATGGTATTGTTTACGAAATTTTATCACAAATCGAAATGTGAGCAGATGGAAGTTACCAGTTTTACAGTGAGAATGAAGATTGTATTTGTCTCTCTTTGCTTTACGTTTGAACTTTAGTTTGGCATTGCTATAATTTTACAATTATCTTTGGTGATGCCAGATCTACAAAACGGTCGATGTATTACTATATTACTTTGTACAAAACTTCAAGAAACCCAAAAAAAAATTTAAAAATTTGGTTTATAAAAAATCTTTAACATTTATTAAAAAATGGAACGACAAACAGAACACATTAACACAAAAGCCAAGGAAAATTTCTTATCAGGGAAAATACATGCAAATATGTGAGGTTATTCATACAGAAACTGGGGGTTAATCATGTAATTATAAATATATTTCATAAAAAAAATTTAAAATCTTAAAATCCGAAAGAATACACTATCCGACAAAAATTAAAAAAAACAAGTAAAAAAGTTAAATTCAGCCTTGCCGAATGTAGTGATCATAGAAAAAAATAGAAATGAAACAGAGTCGTATTTCGCTTGAATAAGTATTAGTGACAGCACATTATGTAACTTTTGACGTTTAATAAAAACAATGCAACATAAAGGAGAACAACAACAAAGCAATCAACAAAAGAGAAAAAAAAGTTTTTAAACTATCAATAGTGCGTATTATCTTAAAAAAACGTTGAATAAAGCAAAATAAATAATAAATTTAATTAAATAAAAGACAAATTAATTTTTTTTAAACACAGAATCTAGTTTTATATTAAATACGTGTGAGATGAAGAAGAACAAGCATTTTGCCACCATATTGGAAAATACATCAAATACAACACTGCGTACCTTCTAATCTTTTCTATGGTAGTGATGACCTCCACAATTTCTAAAAGATTATTGCAAAAACTTTATTTTAAAAAAAATTACTTTAAAAAAAAAAATTTTTTTTGAAAAAAAATTTTCGCGAAAAAAAAATTTGGTAAAAAAAATCCGCGATTTTTTCTTTTTTTGTCAAAAAATATGTTTGTACTTGTTTAAATACCATTTGGTGTTCAAATATGTTCACATAAGTCAACCAGCAGTCGAATTATCATCCCCATAAAATTCACGGATTCCCGAAACCAAAATATCTTCCCCATTTTCAAAAATAATAATCCCCTATTTGGGGATAAAATCCCTAAACTGGCAACTATGAGAGAACCACTTTAAAGAAAATGACAGCTTCATATTAGTTCTACCAATGTCTCTAATTTATTTTTACTCTATGCTTTGCACGTGTATTAAAAGCTGTTGATTACTTTTTTTTCAAGAATTTTGCATTATTTGTGAAGAAATATTAATAAAAAATAACAATTATTTTATTAAAACTCAAGAAACAAAATGGTTATAGTGGAAAAAAGTTTTCCTCGTGGTGGAATAGCACCTGCTAAAGAAGCTGCTACAACAAAATCACAGGAACAGGTAAGACACAAACATTTTTTTTTGTCACCAAGTCTCTAGCTGCATTTTTTTTTCATTTCAGATTTTTGGAGCAGTACAAAGAAAAATTAAAAAACCCAAAGCAAAAGGATCTGCTGCAACTACCGGTGAAGGTTTAAACGACGTTGATTTGAAAACACAATCTGCTGAACTTTTAAGTTATGATGCTATACAAGATGGTATGGTTATTATGGGTATGGTGAAGAATGTTGACCAATTATATTTGAATATTTCATTGCCGGGACGCATTAATGCTAGAGTATCAGCTTTGGAAGTGTCTGATGCTTATACCAAATCAATGAAAGAATTTTTACAAAATTCCGCGCAATCGGAAGGTTACAAACCCTTGAAAGATTTATATCACATGGGCCAGATAGTCTATGGTCGTGTGCAAGAAGTTAAACGTGGTGATAAGGGTCAATTTCAAGTTGATATGTCTTTAAAACCTTCAGAAGTTCATGCTGATCTAACACATGGAAATATACGTAAAGGATTTGTTTTCAATGGTGCCGTGGAAGAAGTACAAGAACATGGTTATATTATTGAGTCGGGTATAAAAGGACTACGTTGTTTCGTACCTTTAGAAAAATCTAAAGCTGGACATGCTATAGGTGAACTAATATACATTAAAGTGGAAAAAATAACTCCAGATAAATCTGTAAGCACCTGTATTTGCAAGGAAGTTATGCCGGAAAAATTGAAAATTAAAGATCAAAATGATCCTAAGTTAGATTATCTGTTACCTTCCACCATTGTCAATTTTCAAGTAAATAAACTATTGAAAAATGGTCTGCAGGGTACTATAATGAATGAAGTATTCACGGCTTATGTTAATGAACATCAACTTCAAGATCCTCTTACTTTGCCGGAAGATTATGAAGTTAAAAGCATATATGAGGCTCGTATACTCTATGTAATGCCATTGACAAAATTTGTATATTTAAGTTTAAATCTTCACAACAAAGATCGTACTAAATCTGAAGCCACAGAGGATGATATGGATGATGCAGACAATATTAAATCAACTGAATTAAAACGTGGCGATGTAATAGAAAATGCCAAAGTTCATCATATAGGAACTGGAGGTGTAGTTTTTATATTAAAAAACAAGTTTAAAGGTATAATATCCTTTAAAACCATTAAATCCAACTATAAGGGAAATTACGATCAGGATGAATTAATGTCCAAATATTCAAAGAAATCAAAACATAAAGTACGAATTATTGATTATGATGTTATGGATTCCTTGTATATATGTACCGATGATGTAACGGCAGTGAATGAGAAATATTTTGACTTGAATGATGTTAAACCGGGTGATTTTGTTACGGCCACCGTCAAGGAAATTAATCAAAAAGTTGGTGGATATACATTGCAGTTGGGAAAAATTAAAGGTAAGATTAAAAAAAAAATAAAAAATTATTATTTGATGATAAACCATTCTGATTTATTTCGAAACTAACTAATGATTAGATTGCTAAAAAATTTTCTTTACATCAATCATACTCTTTTAATTTTTCGAGAATTTTTAACAAATTTTAAATACCGATATCATTGAAGGACATCTTACCCGTAGCGATAAAAGTTAAAAAAATAATTTATATGATTTCGCACTGAATTAATACAGTATAAGTGCAGGGCTTTGAAGTTCTGACATAAAAATGTTTAATTTATTTAACAAAAATGTAAAAAACGCTGCAAAAAATTGCCTTTTTCTGAGGTTGGTTTTTTTTTCTCCCTTGATCGATTTTGCCCATTTCCGAACTTAAACAGCCTATGACCATTGGACATATTTGTACCAAACTTCAGAAGTCTTATTTCTTTTATATTGACTGTATCGTGTCCTTTACAGACGGACGGACATCACTAGAATGTCTACTTTAAGGGGTCCTATACTTATATTTTGATGGGTTACACACGAAATGGCATAGTGAGTACACCCCCATACTATGGTTGTGGGGTAAAAAAGTTCTATTTTGGTACTGTCTTTTATCAAAAAGCATTGTTATTTTGGTACTTTTTATAAAAAGTACTTTTCTGGTACCAAAATAGTACTTTGTTATAAAAAGTACCAAAATAGTACTTTTTAAAATATACTTTTTACAATAAAGAGTATAAAGTACCACAACGGTACTTTAAGGTGGTTATTCATAAAACCTGAAATATATTTAAAGTAGGTTTATTTGACAGATATTGCAGGAATAATTGTCAAATAAACCTACAATAAGTCTGTTATAAGTATTATGAAGAAGAGCCTAAATATATTTTTTTTAAAGTACCAATTTTTTTATAAAAAGTATTAAAATGGTGCTTTCTATACCCTCCATTTAGTGATAGAGGGTATATATAAGTTTGTCATTCCGTTTGTAACTCATCGAAATATCGGTCTGGGACCCCATAAAGTATATATATTCATGATGCCCAATCAATTTTAAGACATTCTAGCGATGTCCGTCTGTCTGTGGAAAATGCTGTCACGGACAAAATATTGCACAGAGATGACTGAAACTTAACATATTTATTGGAAGTTCTCCCGAGAAGTTTGGTATTGCATTTGAGCGATATCGGTTAAGCGGTTCAAAAGTTATGAACGAAAATGTAAGCACACCTCAAAAATGTCAGTACATTCAACATAACCTAAAAATAGAAAATGCTTTAATTCGGCTTCTGGTTGACATATGTGAACATAATTGAACACCAAATGGTATTTAAACAAGTACGAGCATATTTTTTGACAAAAAAAACATCTCGGATTTTTTACCAAAATTTTTTTTCGCGGAAATTTTTTTTCAAAAATTTTTTTTTTTTTCAAAAGTAATTTCCTATTAAATAAAGTTTTTTTCAATAATCTTTTTGAAATTGTGGAGGGTATCACTACATTCTGCAAGGCCGAATTTAACTTTTTTACTTGTTATTAAAAGTTTTGATACTCTTGTAGAGGGTTTACTCAATTTGTCATTACGTTTGTAGCGCATCGAAAAGAAGATTTTATCATCAGTATTGGATAAAAAATAACAAGAGTGATTTCAGTTGCAGCAAAGTGCTTTTTATGAAAATGCACTATTTTGGAAAAATATTGTTTAAGTACTTCTTTAAAAATAACATTGGTACTTTTTTTTTAAATACTAAAAAATACCAATTTTATTAAAAAGTACACAAAAAAATTCTTATTATGATAAAGTATTTGTTGGTACTGTTTTATCACATAGATTTGTTTATAGAAAAAAATTGACACTTTTTATTAAAATATTTATTTTGGCTCCTTTTAACTGATTTTTTATGCTAAGTGGGAATGTCTACAGCTTTCGGAAGAATTCTTTCGTCAGCACTCTTCGGTTTGTCACACTTAAAATGTGTCAGATTAAAATAATTTATTAAAAAAAACCTATAAAGACAAACAAAATGAGTGTTGGTACTTTTTTTAAAAAAGATCTGAAAAAAAAAACAGATCTTTTTGGGATTTAAAGACACTACGCAGTTGTAATTTATATAAAAAAAATCTGTTTTATTTTAACTTATTAAATACATATATCTATTTTTCTTTTACAGCCATTATTGAAAAACTATTTTTGGCTCCTTCAGCTAAAACTTTGGATCCTAAAACTAAACTTAAATGTCGTGTTGTGGATGTCAGCTCAGATCGTAAATTAGTATATTTGACAAATCGCTCGGAATATATGTCCAAAAACTGTAATCCCTTAACCAGTCTCAATGAGGCTAAAGTAAATAACAATTATACCGGTACTATAGTCAAGTGTACTTATAATTTTGCTCTCGTCAAATTCTTTGGAGATGTAAAAGGTATATTTTATAAACAAAACTCATTGCCTGGACAATTGGAAAATATAGAAGAGGGTCAAACTATGCAATTTCGTATAGCTAGTAAAAAAGATGATCAACTAACATTAAGTTTTGTGGAAAATGCATTTAAACTTGGCGAAATATGTCCGGTTAGTGTGGTCCATACCTTGGATTCTGGTTTGGAAATAAAAATATCCTACAATACCGAAGAAGGTGATGATTTTGAACACAAAGGTCTTATACCCACAAGACTGCTATCAGATTACGTAGACTTGTTGAGAGCTAAGCACCAACTGTATGCTATTGGTGAAGAAATACAAGCAGTTTGTATATCGGGCAGTATTTTCAGTTTACGTGATGTGAAATATTTTTCTGAAAAATTAAATCAAGATTGGAAATCTGTTAAAATTGGTGATATTTTAAAAAGTTATGTTAAAGATGTCAACGAAGATGTAGTGGAAATTATGGTACCCCTTCAGGGTTATACCAAGCCAGTTAAGGTCCATTTAAAAATGATGTTACTGAATGCCTTTAATAATGAAAATCTAGAATTATCACCCGATCAAGTTGTGTATGTAAAAGTTTTGGGCAAAGAAGAAACTACAAGAACAATTACAGTTTCGGCTAAACTAACCGATGTTTGGGATTGTAAAATGAGTTCTACTGCTGATTATGTGGAAAGGTAAGTCTTATAGATTTTTTTATATTGCTAATTTTATACTATTGAGAAAAAATGATGATGGTTAAAAAAGAGAATATCGGGTTATATTGCTACAACGGTAGCCACAGATCCAACAATTAATATAAAGTGATAATCATACGCACCCATGTACGATGTTAAACAAATATGTATAGTAATTTTGGTCACCAGGGCGTATGAGTATCCTCTTGTTTAAATTGCTTATCCGCAGCTGCATAACGGAAATTATGACTATGAAATAGAAACTATATACAAAAGGAAATTTTATTGGTTCTGGATATTAACTTGTTAGCGTATATTTGAATAAATCCCGCTTATTGCAATATCGCTTAACGCAATTCAAAATACTTTTTTCGTGATTGTTTTTATGCTCAAGTGCTATTTAAAAACACATCACTGCGTTTTTGGTATTTTCTTTTCGCTCATTCAATGATCTCCAAGTAGTTTTTGTTTACATTTTGTATTTAACAAGAGCAAAGAAAACAAGATATTTTCAATTGACACTTGTTTGCTATCTCACTCTCGCCCCATACACCTGCATAGTGCTACCAGATAAGGGGATTGTCCCCAAAATGGGGAAATCACTTGAAAAAAGGTATTCCAAATAGGAATGTTTTAAAATGGGGAAAAATCAAGAAAAAAAAAAAAAAAAAATTATCGAGCAAACTTTTTTTTTTCATATTTTTATTTTTTTAATTTAAACATGTTTAAGTACCCAGTCGGCAAAAAAAATCACAACTGACATACTGCTGACTCTCCCTTTATAAAATTGCTGACATCTTCACACAATTTTTCAAAATGTCATCAATGACATGTCAGCAGTTGGTCAGCGGTTGTTTAAACGAATTGTTAGTGGCCACAGATATTGGTGGACACTGCTGACCAACTGCTGACATGTCATTGATGACATTTTGAAAAATTATATGAAGATGTCAGCGATTTCATAAAGGGAGAGTCAGCAGTATGTCAGGTGTGATTTTATTTTGCCAACTGGGTATTTAAAAATCTTTTTTAAAAAATTAATGCGAAAAATAAGAACAAGTAAAAGTGTTTAATTAGGCTATTCCGAATCTTTTATAACCTCAAAAATGTAAAAAACCAAAAAAAAATAAATAATAATGTTGAATTCAGCCTTGACGAATGTATGGATACCCTCCAAAAAATTTAAAAATATTATTACAAAAAGCTTTATTTGAAAAAAAAAATTGTTTAAAAAAAATTTTGTGAAAAAAATTTCGCGGAAAATTTTTTTGCCGCCAAAAATAAAATACTACATAAAAAATGTTGGAGTAAAAAAAAATCGTAAAAGTAATTAATTTTGAGAAAAAAAATAGTTTCATTTAAATTATAAAAAAAATGATGGTGAAAAAATATCGCGAAAAAAATTTTGTGGTAAGAAATATGTTTGTACTTGTTTTAATACCTTTCGGTATACTATTCTGTTCACATATATAAACCTGCAGCCGAATTAAAGCATGTTGTATTTTTAGGTTATGTAGAATGTAGCAAAATGTTCAATGTGTCCTTACCTTTTTGTTTATAATTTTTGAACAGATATCGCTCAAATGCAATAACTAACTAATCGCAGCAACAATATATAAATATGTTAAATTACGGTCATATATGTGTTATATTTTGGTCGTGATCCAGCCGGGTCCCTCCACCCGATATATACCCTCAACTACTAAAGGCTATAATGCAATTTGACAGGGGTATGTGGGGAGGTGGGAAGGGGGCGTGTTAAGTTTGCGGCGGATACCTTCCCTTTTGCGATAAAAGTTAAAAGATTCATTTATTTACAAGGGGTAACTTTTTTCCCCAAGACCAATTTGGAACATTTACGAACTTAATCTGTGAAGAACTGTAAGGACCTATTCACACCTGAGGTGAAATCTCATTCGAACGAGTTTTCGATCATATGGTACTGTATCACTTTATACACTACCGTATGATCGATATCCCGTTCGAACGAGATTTCACCTCATGTGTGAGTTGGGTATAAATCATATTCTATAAGTTCACTTCTTTTGTTTGTTTTTTTCTCTGCTGCGCTTAAAACATACACACTAAAAAAATTATGTTAGTAAAATCAACAGAAAATATCAGTTAAAATAACTACTTTGTAAGTTGTTTTGGGGTCAACTACTTTTTCAGTTAAATCAACTAACAATGTTAGTTATTTTAACTGACAAAAAAACAACTGACTTATGTAGTAAAAACTACTTACATTTGTAGTCAAAACAGCTAACATGTAGCAAAATTATTTTTTTTTTCAAAAATTTTTTCAGAAAAAAAAAATTGAAGACCAATTTTTTTTTATTGTGTAAAATAAAAAAAACGAAAATTTATTTTTATTTTTTGGAAAAAATTTTGAAAATTTTTCAGAGATAAACAAAATAAAATTAACTACTTTAAATAACTGTTACTACATAACAGTACTTTTTTGTTAGTTATTCAAAAAAACGACTTAAAATAACTAACAGAAATAGTTATTTGATATTTGTCATACAAAAACAACTGACTTTGTAGTTAAAAACAACTAACTACTGTAAAATATACAAACAACTAACATGTAGTAACTTACATAATTTTCTGAGTGCAGGCAGTAATATCGATCAGAATTCAAAACTAAAACTTTCGTAGCAGATAATAATTCTTCAGCGAAAAGTTTTGTTATATTTCTTGTTGTTTTGAATTTCTTCACTAGGAGTATGTGTAATTTTTTTCTGGGTAGTAAGTATTAAGTGTAAACAAGTAAAAAAGCTAAATTCGAATTGGCCGATTCCATAAATACCCTCCACAATGCCCAAAACATTTTGTTTGTGATAAATATTATTTACGTGCTTCCAAAAATTAAATTTTCTTAGTTTTTGTTTTTTTTTCGTATTTTTTTTACAAAAAAGAGAAAATTTTTTGGTAAAAAATGTTTGAGAGTATTTTTTTAATTAAATTTTTTTTATTTTAGAGTTTTTGGTTCAAAACGATACCAAACTTATCGAAGCATCGAAAAATAATTATTTTAAATATAAGGGAGGTTATTGTGTATTACGATTCGAAAAGACAAATCTTTCAAATCGAATGACGAATACATACAACATGTTGGTCATGAAAGTTCGATTTCAAACGATTTCTTTCGAATCGAATCGGTGATTTTTGTGTAAGACGATCCGAAAAGAAAAGCTTTTCAAAAGAAATTGTTATTTTAATTTTTTTTAAATAAAGAAGATCATCAAGTAATTCTGAAATAAATTAAAAAAATTATTTGAAGGGCTTACTGCAAGAACTTGATAAGCAACATTTAATTTTTTCGTTCTTTTCGCCTTCTGCTGATGTTCCATTGACAGATTTTTGGCAGAAGTCTTGCTTTAACCCTTCGTACAAGTATATTGAGAATAAAAGTTCTGGAAAAGTTATATTTTCTACATTATTTTTAAAGGCTCAAAAATGTTCGAGTTCGAAATTTTTTTTTAAATCGACTTACACAATAACCTCCCAGTTGTCTATGTTTCATATTTTTACCGTGATAACCATTTCAACAGTGACTCGGATAGACGACATCGCCTAATCGATTTAAAATCCATTAAGGATCAATAATAAGGTACTTTATCAGAACGATATTTCGATGAGTTACGGGATGTCAAACTTATATACCCTCTATCATGAAGTGAAGGGTATAAAAATAGTTGATATTGATTGTAAATCAACAAAGAAAGAAGATAAGTTAACGATTTTTTCAATACAATATGTATTAAAATAATAGCACACTCAGAAAAATAAAAATAATTTAGTGACTTAATTTATTTTTATATTTTTTTTTAGAATTTTATTAAAAAAAAAATTTAGTGTAATTTTTTTTTGGAGTTAAATTTTTTTTAAGTTAAAAATTGTTTCTGTGTGTAAAATTTATATGAGTAGCAAAAACACTATTAAATATTTTTTAACTTTCAAATGTCTTTCGAAAATCAGCGTGTTTCTCAACACGCGAATTCGAGATGAAGAATATCTCAAATTCACGATTTTGCTTATAACGATTTAGCTGAAATTGAATTACAACCAATTACAAACATATACAGTAGGGTGGAGCAAATTTATTATTTTTTGATTTTCGAAATCGTTAGGGTCGGAAAAATTTACTTTTAAGGGCAATATTAACACACAAAAATATTGGACCTGCAGGTCCAACACGTAGTTTCTAACTTGCTTACTTTACCAGTTGAGTAACGAGCCCTTTATTAAGGGTCGACCCTAAAATAAAATTCCGTCACGTTAGGCGTAACGCTCATACAATTTGTATATTTTTATTTACGTCAACTTTAAATTAAATGTGTTTTTTTTCTTTATTTACGTCAAATGCGAAGTTATTTGATGCTGGCGAAGTTATTTGACGCTGGTAACAAGTAGATTGTAGGAACGAATTCAATTAATTCCTGTAGTTTTAGCGGTTTTTATACAATTTTTTTTTGTTGTGTGTAGTGTAATTTGTAACAATCTAATCATTCAATTATTTAATAATTAAAAATAATAATTTTTTCCCCTCCCCAGGGACAACTTTAAAGATTATTTTTCAACCACTGCCGTCAATTTAAATGTTTTTTTATACACTTCACTCTAATGTTAAAGGGGTATATATTAGTTTGTCATTCCGTTTGTAACACCTCGAAATATTATAATTAATAGGACCCCAAAAGTATATATATTCATGATCCTTGATCGATTTTAAGTCGATCTAGCGATGTCCGTCCGTCTGTCGGTCTGTCTGTTCGTTAAAAACACGCTAACTAATGAAAGACTACTGAGGCTGCTGAAGTTTGGCATATACATATCGCTCATTTACTTGTATAGTGTCATAACTCAAAAAATTAGATTTTTGAGTTAATAATGCAGCATTTTTCGTTATATCATGCTTTATATTGTGTCAAAAATTCGTATTTATATCTTTAAAACTCATCATTTGAGAAGAAAATACGTAATTATTACATTTTCTATGTACCGGCCATTTTCAATGAACAACCAGTTTCAATTGTAAACTTTAAACGCGTTTTCTGCAAAATGAAACATTTTGAGTTATGACACTATACAAGTAAATGAGCGATATGTTGGTCATTTACCGGGTCAGGTTGGTATTGCAATTCAGCGAAATCGATCCAATGGTTCAAAAGTTATAAGCAAAAAAGTGAATTTTGGCAAGGGGTTTTCGCGAGTTTGCGAGATAAAAATACTCTAACTCTCGAAAGGCAAGTTAGAGGCAGCTGAAGCTTGGCATATATATTTGTCGTTCCCTGGTCTAATTGTTATTGAATTTTAGCAAAATCGGTCTAGTGGTTCAAAAGTTATTCGCAAACCCGTGAATTTCAGATATGGTTTAACCTTAAATTTAAGTGTTAAAAAAACGTTAAACAAATTTTAAAAACATTGGTAAGCCACAAAAATATCTTACAACGTTTTTTGTCACTCAGAAATATTTTTACACTAAAAAAAAAAATTACACTCGAAAAAAATTTTACACTTAAAGAAAATTTTACATCCAAAAAAAAATAAGTATTTATTTTTTTTACAAAAATTACTAAAAAAGTTTTTTACTCAAAATAAAATATTCCTAATCAAAATTGTTAATTTTTTTTTTTTACGTTAGACAATTTTTCTATCACTTAAAAAGGGCATTGTGAAGGGTATTCATGGATTCGGCTAAGTCGAATGTAACTTTTCTAATTGCTTTTACTTTCTTGCTTGTGATATTGGTCTTGAAAGTTGCGCTATCTTGGAAAAATTATCGGGAGACAAATATTTTTAAATTTAAGATGGGTTACACCTTAAATTCACGTGTTAAAAACACACTAGAAAAATATCTTTCACATGGTTTCTGTCACTCAAGAATTATTTTATACTCGAAAAATGTATAATCAAAATTTTTTTGTATATTACCTTCACTTACAATTAGTGAAAGATTTTATATATAAGTTTGTCATTCCGTTTGTAGCACCTACAAAAATTGCAATTACTAAAAATTTTTTTGGCTATTGTGTTGAACATGGATTTTTAAACTTGTCAGAATTCAATTGATCTTTTTGCAATTTAGTTAATCTTTTGAATTTCTATTGATTTTAATTTCACCTCTTTTGAATTCTAAAAGGAATATAATTACATATTTCCTTTCTCTGCAATTTGCAAATTTTAATCATTAAATTTCTGTTTTTTTAATCTTTTTAAGTAAAACTTGTTTTTATTATATAGAGGGGACAAGTGTACTTTTTATAGTCAACAGGTCTTAAATATGTACACACAAATAAATCACTCAACTTCGTCTTGCTGTGATTTGATTAAATTTTTTTAGCATATAAATTATTAAGATTTAATTATTTTTGAGTACTAAAAATAAATGTTTCTGTTGTTCGTGTAGTGGCTAATTTACGCTGTTCAAAAGTGAAAACTTATCAAAAAAAAAATTGTAAACTAATCCATATATTTTGAAATATTCCCTAAATATTTGATTACATTTTTGAAGTACATACTAAAAACAAGTGAGAGTGTTAAATTCGGCTGTGCCGAATCTTTTATACCCTCCAAAATGTACAAAAAAAAAATTGTCAGGGGCGTGTGTTTTTTTGAGGGGGGGGGGGGGCGATGGGGGTCAGTGGGGGACGTTGACAGCACCTTCCCATCCCGATAAATATAACAAATGTTTCATTTATTTAACAAAAATACAAAAAAACATGTAAAAAAAGTGTATTTTTTCAGAGGTTGGTTTAGTTCTTCAAGGGGGAACTTTTTCCCCTGGTCCGATTTTGCTCATTTACGAACTTAACCTGCCTATTAACATAAGACATATTTGTGCCAAATGTCGGGAGTAGAGATGCGCGCGTGACACGAATTTTTCGTGATTCACGTGATTCACGCGTGAATCACGCGTGATCGTGAGTGAAATTTATTTTTACTCACGTGATTGTGAGTGCACGTGATTAGAAAAAAATATTTCGTGCGTGAGCGTGCGTGAGTAATTTTTGCTTCGTGAGTTTGCGTGATTGTTTTGTGCTGTTTAAAACAAAAAACAATTAAAAAAATCGTAATTTTATTGAATTTAGAGGGTAATTATTACAAAATTGTTGTTTAAATAAATTTTTATTATTGTTTTAAGGAAGTTAAATACTTTTTTTGCACGAATTCGAAAAAAGTAAAACAAAAATTTGTTAATTTGAATTTCGTGAGTCTTCGTGAGCGTGATTATTTCGTGAGCGTGAGAAAAATTTTAGTAACTCACGTGAGTGTGCGTGAACGTGAGCAGAAAAAATTATTTCGTGCGTGATCGTGCGTGAGCAATATTTTTATTTCGTGAGCGTGAGCGTGCGTGAGTCAAAATTCACTCACGCGCCCATCTCTAGTCGGGAGTCTAGCTCTTTTATTTTGGACTGCATCGTGTTAACTACAGACGGACAGACGGACGGACGGCGGACATCGCTAGAATGTCTTAGAATCAATCACTGATCATAAATATATATACTTTATGGGGTCCTAGACCGATATTTTGATGCGTTACACACGGAATGACAAAGTGAGTATACCCCCATACTGTAGTTGGAGGGTATAATAAGTGCGGGTACTACTTGTGTATACACAAATGTATACACTGTTGTGGCTAAAACGTGTAGGCTTTTAACAAGAAAAGTTGAAAATTGATCCCTATATTTAAAAATATTTATTTGATTAAATGTGTAAAAGCACATAAATTATTTAGATATAATTATTCTATAGTAATAAAAACAAAAAATGTTAGTGCTGCCCGCGCAGAGACTAAGGTGGAGCTCCAATAATAAAACAAATAACATAAAAAACTAGAAAACTAATCCATATATTTTGTATTCTCTAATTATTTGATTAAATTTCTAAAGCTATAAATTTTAAGATTTAATTATTATTCAGTACTTAAGTTAAAAGTGTATACTGCCTGTGGAGTAGCTAAGGTATAAGCTCCAAAAATGAAAAGTTAACACAAAAAACTTAAAAATTAATCCCTATGTGAACCCAGATAAGATTTTTCCAGCTAATTAATAACAATATTTATTTTTTCGTAATCCCATGATAATAAGTATTTTGTCCATTGAATTTCCTCTATAATATTTCAACAAATGTCAAAAAATCTTTTATTTTATTTAAAGTTAGTCGGAAATTTTTAAAATTTAGTTTCATTTAGAAAATAATAAAAAAAAAAGCTTAATACAATTTTTTAATAATTATTTTGTATAGTACAATGTTTGCAATTTATCAAAAAATTATCAAATTTTTAAAAAATAAATTCTTTACCAATAGTGAATTATGTATTGAACAATAAAGCAAACAATGACGTCTAGACTTTTATTGAAATGTAAACGATAATAATTAAGCAATAAAGCTACACGATTAACACCCTTTGTATTGCAAAGATTTTACACCTAATACTATTTGTACGCGTTTATTTTATCGTCGCTGCTGCAAAGAAGACACCTATGTATTTTTTAAAATTCTTGAAAGGGACTAAAAAATTAACTTATTGCGTTGTTTTTTTTTTACAATATTTAAATATGTACGCCTAAAAAATTTACGCCAAAGGACAAAATTTAGCCTTTTTTGGATCTCCCGAAAAAAATTGAAAAACACATATCGCCGATATATAACATTTTTTAAAATAATAAACAAAAAACGTTCATGCAATTTACAAAACTTAAAAATATGTTGTTAAAAAGTAAATATTGTGGGCACAAGCTGCAAAATTTTTCACTGGAATTTAAAATTAGATAAGAAATAAATCCATGATTTTTTATGTATAAGATAGCAAAAATTCCTCAAAAAAAAAATCGTGTTATTAAATTTGTTTGCTTAGTAGAGTTATTGAAGTGTTTTTGTGTGATATTTGAGGTAATACATTAAAAAGGTTCCACTCAAACATTTTATTTTTTGTCATATGGGTATTTGTTTTATGTACTCGTTAAAATACGTTATTTAAAAAATGACCTAAAACTTGTTAAATGAGTTTTATTTACCCATTGTAAAAATAATCGGTAAAGTTTATTTACTGAAAAAAGTAATTGTATTTTACAGATATTTTACTGTATAAGTGACTAGCATACTCTTTTTTCAGTAAATTATTAACCCGAAAAAAAATTGTATATTTATTAGGGGCTGCGACTTCCATGAGAGTCTAAAAACTATATCGACCAATTATTTTTCCGAATCATGAAATTTGCGTTAAAATCGCACAGATTTGTTTTTGCATATGTTGATATAAATGCATATTTTTACATATTTTGTGCATATTTCCAACTTTTAAAAGCATATTTTGGCACAAATTAGCAAAAAAACATAAATTAAAATTTATTTGTTTCAAAAAATATTTAAATTTGAAAATTAATTTTAAAAATGCGAAAAATTATTTTTTATTTATAGATTGACTATATTTCTTTTTAAAATTTTAATATTTAAACCCGGCGTTATTTATTCTTACCTTTTTACAAATTTTTTCGTATAAAAACAAGATTTTTATTGCAGTGATTTTTAGTGCATATTTTTGATTTTTGGGCATGTTTTTGATTTATTTTGCATATTTTTGATTTTTTTTTTTTGCATATTTTTGATTTTTTAAATTTATTAGCGTATATTTTAAGCGCATATTTTCGATTTGCTAACATAACCAACCAGCAATTGGAGGGTGTCAGATGAAGTCTCAATGTCTGATCATCAGCACATTCGATTTGACATTCCGGGCAATCTGTCACTCACTCAAGAGTTTATATCAAGGAAAAATACTAACTGGATTTCTTATATGGAATCTATCGCTTCTAAAACTGACCTGCTGATCACCGATATTGGTTCCATAGGGGACCTAGAAGTGGCAGCAGGACAGCTTGATCAAGTGATTAAATCCTCGTATCATGAAAACAGCACAATACGTCAATAAAAGGTACGACGTAAGGTCCCATGGTGGAGTGGTGCTCTTGATGATATGCGGAAGAAAGTTAGAAAACTTTTTAATGAGGCCAAACGTACTGGGAACTGGGATACTTATAGAAGTTCTCTGACTGAGTACAACAAGGAAATTAGAAGATCCAAAAGGGCATCTTGGAGGAAATTCTGTGAAAGCATAGAAGATACTCCTACAGTCGCAAGATTACATAAAACGTTAGTGAAATCCTCTACGAACGAAATGGGTATCTTAAGGGGAAATATCGGTATCTATACCAAGGACCGAAAGGAGACTTTGGAGTTGTTATTACAAATTCACTTTCCTGATTCGATCATTTATGATCCTTCAGGATATAATATTATACATGACCCCATAAGATTTTGTAGGAGAACATCTAATCTTTCAGGCGTCATCTTCGACCCGGATAAGGTTAGATGGGCCATTAAGTCCTTTGATCCGTTTAAATCCCCTCGAGGGAACGAAATCATCCCCGCTCTTTTACAGAATGGGTTAGACTTTCTTTTGGACACATTAGGATCTGTTTTTAGATTTATATTTGGACATATCCCTTCTCTTTGGAGGAAGGTAAATGTTGTATTCATACCTAAGGCTGGAAATAGACCGGCTGAATTGCCAAAATCGTACAGACCCATAAGTCTTACATCCTTCCTACTGAAGACTATGGAAAGATTACTGGATCTTCACTTAAGATCCACGTACTTCGACTAATATCCTTTACACAGGAATCAGTATGCATATGCAAAAGGCAAATCTACTGATTCGGATTTACATCATCTGGTGATAGTTATAGAAAAAGCGCATAAGGACAAGGAAATAGCTCTTTGTGCCTTTCTGGATATTGAGGAAGCTTTTGATAATACTGGTTATGACTCCATTGAATTTGCATTTCAGTGTAGAGGTGTAGATCAGGGTACATGTAGATGGATTGAGAACATGCTAGAGAGCAGGGAAATAACCGCATCTATGGGTTGCACTCGAGTCACAGTGAATGCCGTTAAAGGCTGTCCTCAGGGCGGCGTCCTATCTCCACTACTATGGTCCTTGGTGATAGACGACTTGCTTCAGAGGCTAGATAATATGGGTTATCAAGCAATCGGTTATGCGGACGATTTAGTAGTTATAGTAACTGATAAATTAGACAATATCATCTCGGATATTATGTGCAACGCTCTACGTTTGATAATGGGCTGGTGCACTGAACAGGGTCTTTCCATTAACCCTAACAAGACTATTATAGTCCCATTTACTAGGAGAAGAAATCTCAATTTAGGTATAATTTCCGTAGGGAATACTATTATCCAACACTCTAAGGGCGGATTACTCAATGAAAAGTTAGCTGCTAACTGCCGATTTAACGGAGCCTTATGTCAAAATTTGTATGAAAAAGTTAAATTTAACGGAGAGTTATTTTATAACGGAGCATTGAGTAATCCAGCCTAAGGAGGTTAAATATTTGGGAGTTATCTTGGATACGAAACTTACTTGGAATTCACATTTAGACGGCACTATCAGAAAGGCTATTGCGGCATTATGGGCGGCGAATAGGATTGTTGGTAGGACCTGGGGATTGAGCCCCAAAATGGTCATCTGGATCTACAAGATGATTGTAATACCGATCATGACTAACGCTGCCATAGTCTGGTGGCCGAAGACTATGCAGAGGGATGCCACCGTAAGACTAGGCAAGGTACAGCGTCTGGCTTGCACTCTAATCACGAGTGCTATGAAAACCTGCACAACTTTGGCCCAAGAAGCCATTTTGGGTCTCACACCTCTCGACATCTTTATTAGATCTACGGCAACTATGGCTGCGCGTAGAATGAATATCGATTATTCTGACCCTCGCAACTTGAGCGGCCACTCCAATATTCTTTCTTCAATAGGAATTAGGGAAAACCTAGATATGCCGACGGATAGAATAAACACTATGCTTCGCTTTGGAAGAAAATTTGAGATCGTGATACCGAGTAGACCAGAGTGGGATGAAGGTGGTCCATATGTGGATACTAGAAGCCTAAACTGGTATACTGACGGATCCAAAATATCCTCTGGAGTTGGGGCTGGGGCTCTAAACACGCGGATTTCCGAACCAATGGCCACCTACCCATATACAGTTTTTCAGGCTGAAATTCAGGCTATTGCAATATGCGCTAGAGTTAATATTGCAAAGAGTATGAAGGGTACTCATATTTCAATCTTCTCTGATAGCCAGGCAGCAATTCAAGCGCTGTCTTCTTGGGAATTTAAATCCAAAATGACACTGGAATGTTTTGATACCCTTCAACAGCTGGCCGGGAGAAACAAAATTACTCTATTTTGGATCCCTGGTCATAGTATTTTTGAGGGTAATGAGATAGCGGATGAGCTTGCTAGAAATGCCTCCGCTACTCCTATGACCGGACCCGAACCCTATTGTGGGGTAAACTGGTCCACCTTCTCGAACATGATTAAGGGTTTGGAAAGAACCGACTTCTTAAACTTGTGGGAAAATTCAGGAGGTCTACGACAGTCCAAAGCACTAATCTCGCCATTATCATATGGAAGTATACTTAATCACACCAAAAGTGACATTAGGTTACTGACAGGTTTTCTCACCGGGCATTATAAGGTAAATTATCACTTGCATAATTTAAACCTTTTTGCATCGTCTTTGTGTCGACTTTGTCTTGAGGAAGTGGAAACAACGCAACACATATTATGTGAGTGCGTCGCAATATGTAGGATCAGAAGACGGTTCTTAGACAAAGAATTGCTTAATTCTGCGGATATAAAGCTGGCTTCTCCATGAATTAGATTAATGGATCTTGGCACAAAAGACCCATAAGTGTCGCAGTGCCGGCCGTTAGGGCTAGATCATCCCTTGAATAATAATAACCAACCAGCATTATTTTTCAAATGGTTGTTTTGGACCATATACTCACAATAATTCTACAGTAAAAGTTTAAGTAAGTGATTTTGTACCCGAATCTATTAATAAGTTACTAATTTTAGTATCTTCAAAGTACTAAAATTTTTAATTTTTACTGGTTTTGAATAACCCAGCAAACAAGCAGACTCATTTTATCGTTCAAAATGGGCTCAAAAAATGCAACAGAAATTTCAAATTATTGTATGAAAGTGGTTCATCCAAAAGAGCCTTCTTTTTGGCCTCAAAAACGACTCCAAAAAACTATAAAAAAGGGTGCTTTTCTGGGTGGTATTTTTATTGTTTTTTTTTATTAATAATAATGAAATCCATTAATCATGAGATCAGATCTGTTTATTTAAAAATCATTATAAAATCTAAGTATACATCTTCATAATAAAAACAACAAATGTACATATGGGGCATTCCATGTCAAATCGGACACTTTGAATTTTTTTTTTTTTAGATTTTCCCAATTTGTTTACGGTTTTTAGTAGCCTTCGAAAACTCCCTCGTGGTAAATTTTCAGAATTTTTTGATGACCCGTTCAAAAGATATCGAATTTTTAAAAATTGGTAGTTTGTTCCTTTACTCAAACTTCTTTTACTTATAACTTCTTTAATAATGGTCCAAATTTAATTTTTTTTTTTTTTAAATTTTGTTTTTTTACGTAATTTAAAAAAAAAATCCCAACAAATTCTTAAAAGCGCTCTTGAATGCGATTTTTAAGTTTTAAAATTTAAATCTCATTTTTGAAAATGTTTGTACTCTTCAATTTTTTTGAAATTTTTTTGTGTAAAACTTCTATCGATTCTACAAATTTTTTGCACAGGAGGATCGTGGGATAACGATTATTACTATTTTTTAAAATTTTTTGAAAAAAAATTATTGTAAGTTTCCAATCTTAAAATCATTTCTACTGCTCCAATGGTGCGTCATAGAGGGGTCATTTATAAGACCGACCGACAATTGATTATTTCTGAAATACATTTGGTAAGTTCTGAAATACAATTGATAACTTCTGAAATACAATAGATAATTTCTGAAATACAATTGATAACTTCTGAAATACAACTGATAATTTCTGAAATACAATTGATAATTTCTGAAATACAATTGGAAATAGTGTAGTTATTTATTTACCTTCAAACAAATTAAAGGCGCACAAAGACGGTTAGATGTACTTTTGTTTTGGGTGTTGATTTTTTTGGGTATATTCAAGAATTTAGGGGGAGTTTTTTATGTAAAACATGGGGTATATTTGCTCCAGTACTTAGTGGCATCACTGTTATTGTGTGTATAGAGCGGCCATATGATATTCAGCTTTTCAGTCTGTTCTGTCACAATTGATCGTACTGAGCGACGAGCCAGTGGTTATATAATATTCTTTCGTTTACCTTTTATTATTCTTCTATTATATTTATATTTTTTCATATGAAACAATTAGAAAAAACCAAATGAAATTTATTTAATTAACGTATATATGTAACAATTATACACGGGAATAAAAAAGACCTAAATTGTGAAATTGTGTAAAAAAAAAGAAAAATATAAAAATAGTGTAGTGATTTATTTTAAACAGTGAAAAACGATTACAAGTTTAAACGAAGTTAAGGGGAAAATTTACACGATCAGCGATCAGTTGTATTTTTTTTTATTTGATTTGCCGAAATTTATAGAAAAAAATTTAAAGGTTTTTTTATTATGAAGATTTTTTGTCAATCGTAATCGTTTTTTTATCATCATCATTGTTGCTTTTTAAACGATCGTCGTCTGTCGGATCGTGTTGTGGGGAGGGAAGGAATCGTATATGCCTGGACGGACTTATAATGGTGGTAAACATATGCGTATGTGCTAATTTATAATAAAAATTTATATGTGAAGAAAAAAAAGTTTGGTAAACGGCAGCAGCGCGGCGTGGAGCACAGCCCCCAATTGATATCGTTGAAAAGACGTTCGACCATTATTAATGTAATAATATTAAAACGCTCTGGTAGCTGGTGGTTAGCAACAAAAATACCAAAAAAAAAAAACTATATTAAAATTAACAGAAAAATAAAAACTCAACATAACAAGTGAAACTCTTTAAGATAAACTGCGTAAAAGTATTAATAAGTTAGAAGAAGCAGAAAATTAAAAAATAAATTCTATAAAATAATAAAAAACAAAATGCGACGATAACCTTTTTATGATGGATTACGTGGAAAATACAAAAGTAATTAATGTAAAGTATTAACAAATATGATTGATATTAAAATACTATAATTGAATAAAAATAAATAATAAAAAAAAACCGTAAAGAGTAGAAAGAAAAAAAACGTTATACAAAATGGCTGAATCTGGCATTGATTTAGATTTTGACAATTTTGAAATTGATTATCAATGTCCTATGGATGAGGATAAATACGAAGATGTTTTACCATCGGTTAAAGTATCGGGGCCAAATTCTAGCGATGTAGAATTTTATGAACTTAAATCGGCTACACGCGCCATTAGACCGGATAATATACCAACATTTAAAACCGTTACGCCCACCTCAAGGACACAATTAAAATTACAGTTACAAAGAGAACAACAACAAGAGCTAGAACGGAGAGAAAATGAAAAGAGAGAAACTGAAAATATACATCAACAACAACAATTGCAACAAAATAATTATTCACAACAACAACAACATCATCATGCACAGCAACAACAACAGCAGCAGTCGCAAAACAAACATCAACAATTACAACAGGAACAACAGCAGCAGCAGCAACACCACCACCAGAACCAGCAGCAGTCGTCGCAACAAAATAGCAATATGACTAACAGTTCACAGATTCATATTCAAACGAGTAATAACAATCGTAGCCATAATAATTCCAATTCAGACAGTTATGGTAATAAAGCCATGGATACTTTAATGATACCACAAGCTCAGTCGAGTCCGGTAACGGCAAAGGTACACCCGCAATCAATTGGAGTAGAACTGCCTCAACAGGTTTTACAAGTACGCACAATATTAGAAAACCCTACACGTTATCATGTTATACAAAAGCAAAAAAATCAAGTGCGTCAGTACTTAAGTGAATCATTTAAAAATACCACAGATTGGTCACAGCGTAACTCAAATTTAAGAGTAACTGTAGCTAGCTCTAATCCAAATCAACAACAGCAGCAACCCACAAACACCGAGCGTTCTAGTAGCTATACCGGTGGAATAAATCAAACCAATAACAACAGTTTGGTTAATGACAACTGTTCATCAGTTAATAGTTCTCCCCGGCAAATGGGTCTAACACCCCAGGCATCACCTAACAGTGCCAACATAATGGATGACAATATGCCCTTGTCACCCTATAGCATGGGTGGCGGTAACAGTAATGGAGCTTCTTCGTACTTTTTGCCCTACACAGGGGACACTCAAACTTCGCTAAAATCCTTTAGTGGTAACAACAAAACTAACAACAGTACTTCTTTAACAAGTCGCTCTAATCCTGGTAATCTTGTAAAAATGATGCGTAATACCAACTTTATGACATCTTCGGGTCCCAGCGGCCTAACTAGTCCCATACAATCAGCCACACCCAGTCTTAGTTCGGTGGCTACTAGCAATTCGGAATTACCGCCGTCATTTGAAAGTGATGCTGATTTAGATTTTGAAGATATCTTGCATAATAATTTAAATGATACCCTTAAGTTCGATGATTATTCCAATGATCTGTCCATCAAACAGGAGCCGCATTCGATGACGGATGCCGAAGTAAATGCTATGGCTAAAGATCGTCAAAAGAAAGACAATCATAATATGATAGAAAGGCGCAGGCGTTTTAATATCAATGATCGCATCAAAGAATTGGGAACTCTACTACCCAAAACCAATGATCCTTACTATGAAGTTGTAAGAGACATAAGGCCTAACAAGGGCACAATTTTAAAAAGTTCCGTGGACTATATAAAATGTCTTAAACATGAAGTGGCTCGGCTTAAACAAAATGAATATAGACAACGACAAATAGAAGTACAAAATAGACGTTTAATCAGTCGTATTAAGGAATTGGAAATGCAAGCAAAATCTCATGGTATCGCTTTATCAGATTTCAATAATACCTCGGTTTCTGCTCCCACTCCCACAACATCCTACTTAAAAAGTGCTAGTCCCACAACAATAAATCATCATTCTACACCTTTGATTAATGAAACTGCAGCAACAACGGATAATATAAGTCAAACTAAAAACTCCAACAATGAAAACAGCAATCTTACTATTAATATAAATCCAATGGAAGAATTAATGGATGATAGTAAACATTTACTACAAGCGGGAGATCCTATGTTGTCCATACCTAGTAATCAGTTATTATCAGCACCTCATTCCCCTAATCTACAAATGCAATGTAGTGTTCATAGTTATTCTTCCAATGGTAATGAATGTAATGAACATACGCACAATGGCAGCTGTTGCAGTAATGGTCATCAATTATCTTTAGATGATATATATGCCAGTAGCTCCTCGGTATCATCACCAGCAGCCCAACCCATAAATTCAAATACCACCTCTACTACACCGACACCAACCAATCATCAAACACATATGTCTTCTTGCTGTGGCTCCGGCAGCATTTCGTGTATAAGCAGTACATGTTCCCACAAATACCAACATGGTCATTCTCATTCGAACTCCTTGCAGCAATGTCATCAGAGTCCAAATACCTCTAATAGCTTTGGTCTATTAGTCGCTTGTGCTTCGGACACAATCAGCGATTGTCATCATCACCATCATCATCATAATGGGAGTTTGGCTGCATCACCGTCTTCGTTGCAGCATGGTCGAGATCCTCTACTATCTTCATCACATCAGCATCCTTTAGATGGTCACAATCATTTGGATGCTTTAGATCCTCATCAACATGACCTGCATCATCATCATCACCACTTGCATGATGATCATGATGATGTGGATCCACATCACCATCACCATTCGGTAGATCTCGCCAGTGCTATAATGAGCGATACGTTATCTCTTGTGACCTCAACACCATCAGAATCGATATTATTAACACCAGATTTCCTAGACATAGATATGTCGTGATAGTTATTCAACGAACTAAAATACAAACGATTGCTCAATACTATTTAGAATACTAAATTGCTCAAAAAAAGAGTATTATTACACACAAAAAAAGTACCAAATAACTATACACTACACTTTCCATTCTAAGAAATCGTCTTAAAGGTGTAAACAAGATAAATTTTGCAATTCAGAAAAGAATGTTAATTGAAATTTTGAAAAAATTCGTAAAACTATTTGGCACGAAATTTTCTTTATTATTTCGATTAGAAAACAGACCAAAAATGGTATATTCTGTGACTTTACTTGTTGAAATGAGCTCTTTCTACACTATAGATGTAATTCCAATAAAAAAAAAAAAGATTTTACTTTAAATTCAAAGATTCCGTTTGTAATCGAAAATTCCAATTGATATTCGAAAAATATCAATTGTAATTCGAAAATGCTCAATTGTAGTTCGAAAAATGTCAATTGTAGTTCTAAAAAGATCAATTGTAGTTCTATAAAGATCAATTCTAATTTGAAGAACACAATTTTAATTCAAAAAATATCAATTGTAATTGGGAAAATTCAATTGTAATTTAAAAAAGATCAATTGTAATTCCGAAAATATCAATGGTAAATCGAAAAATATCTATTGTAATTTAAAAAGGATCAATTGTAATTCGAAAATTCCAATTGTAATTTAAAAAGATCAATTGTAATTCGAAAAAGATTAATTGTAATTCGAAAGAGATCAATTGTAATTCGAAAATGTTCAATTTTAATTTAAAAAAGATCAATTGTAATTCGAAAGAGCTTAATTATCATTCGAAAATTTTCAATTGTAATTTGAAAAAGATCAACTGTAATTCCGAAAAGATCAATTGTAATTCGAAAAAGATCGACTGTAATTTAAAAAAAAATCAGTTGTAATTCGAAAAGATCAATTGTAATTCGAAATAGATCGATTTTAATTAAAAAATACATAATTTGAAAATGATCAATTGTAATTCGAAAAAGATCTATTGTAATTCGAAACAGATCGATTGTAATTCAAAAAATATCAATTGTAATTCGAAATGGATCAATTATAATTCAAAGAACCCAATTGTAATTCAAAAAATGTCAATTGTAATTAGAAAAATATCAATTGTAATTCGAAAAAAATAAATTGTAATTCTTAAATTATCTATTGTAATTTGAAAAAAGATCAATTGTAATTCAGAAAAGATCAATTTTAATTCGAAATAGATCAATTGTAATTCGAAGAAGATCAATAGTAATTTGAAAAATATCATTTGTAATTCGAAATGGATCAATTGAAATTTGAAAAGGATTAATTGTAATTCGAAGATTTGAATTGTAATTCAGTTCATGTTCGAATAATTGATATTTTTGAATTACCATTGATCTGTTACGAACTACTAGTGAACTTTTTCGAATTTTTAATGGAATTTTCGAATTAAAAATTAAAAACTCTTCGAATTACAAAAGTAGAATCTTCGACTTACAATTGATCTTTTTCAAATTACATTTATAAATACTGTACTGAAGAGTATGTACACTGTTTTTAGACTTACTATGTTATCGAGGAGAATTTCTTTAAATAATAACAATAGCCAAAGATCTTTTTTGATTCTATAATTACCGGAGATTTCGTATGAATACGATTCCCTATCCAATGTTATTTCATTGAAAATATATGGAAAAAATATATTTAAAGGCGATACGCTTGAATGATTTTACTCACAGCTGTGTTAAAATTAACAAAAAACTTTTGTCTATTAAAAAATCAAGTAAAGTTCTAATGTTTATTTTTAACATAAGCTTTTATAAAACATTTTTTAATGCGTTATTTTCACAAATTTCTCTTTGTCAAGTAAACAAATATACTTGGACCCTTACAAAACTCAGACAAATACTTTATTTTCTGCACCCCTTAGAATTTTATATAACTTTTACAAAGAATAACTAAATATTCATTGACACGATAGTGTTTAAAGTTTTATGAATTATTAATTTATAATTTGGCTAACATTTTCCTTTCAAGCAAAAATAACTCAAATTTAACTTGTTGGTTTTACTAATACTTATTGCTATTCAATTGGTTAATCAATATAACTCATTACCTCATTTTGATAATTTGTCTTAAATTAACTTTTTTTTCATTGAAAAATTACTATTTTAATTATTTTTATGACATAGATTAAAAAAAGCACCCTAATTGGCATTAAAGGGTGATAAAATTAGCTTTTGGATTAGTTCACTGAAATTACTACTTTAAAGAAGGCCCGAAAGAACAGTCGATTATAATTTGTTCATGGTCTTTGATAAAAAAAATGTCAATTAACAAACGAAATTACGAAATCTTAATTATTCTTTTCTGAATTTCAAAAATTTGTCGGATTTTATTGGTATCACAATTGAAAGAAAAAATGTAAGTTTATTTTAATTTAAAAATTTACTTTTAATGTTCCCCACAATATATTTGGAAAACTTTAGTTTTCTTTTATTATTTGAAACGACGAAACTAAAAACAAAAAATACATTTATGTATGTATAAAACAAAAGTGCAATAAGGCCCTGTTTACTTGATCAAAATTTAAACATGATTCCAGGTACGGAAATGTTCTTCGCAGATCACGCAGTATAAAAAAAAAAAAACAATCAAGAAGCCATATATATTTAAAGCCATACAGATTAATTAACGGTGTAGCCAAAACTTTAATGTTCAAAAACAGATCAAATTTTAAATAATCAAATTTGTTATACTAAATCTTACACTTAAATATTTAAAATATGTTAATTTTAAAAAATTTGAACAATGTATCAAAAAACTATATTTGTTTTTATAAAATGTGCAATATTAAATTTAAGAATCCCGGTATACATATCGCTCTTTTGCTTGTATAGTGTCATAACTCAAAATATGTAATTTTTGTGTAAACGATACAGAATTATTCCTGCTTTATATTGTGTCAAAATTCGTATTAATATCTTTTAAACTCACCGTTTGAGAAGAGAACACGTCATTATAACATTTTCTATGTACGGTCCTTTTGCAATGTAAAGCAAGTTTCAATTGTAAACTTTAAACAGGTTGTCTGTAAAATCAAACATTTTGAGTTATGACACTAAACAAGTAAATGAGCAATATATATTTTCTGTTTTTGGCGTTGTTACACCATTTGTTCAGTTATTTTTCAAAAAAATATTTATTTGAAATTTTAAAATTAAAAAGGTGAAATCTTTAAATTTAAAATGTTAAAATTACAATTACAATTAAAAAAATTATTAATTCAATAATAGCAATTGGTATTCAAAAATATTATTCGAAAAAGAATTATTAATATTTTTAAAATTATATTTTGAAATTTAAAAATACTATTCAAAATATATTCAAATATCATTCAAAATTAAGGCCATATTTAGATTAAATGACAACAACACCATTTGTAATTCGAAAAAGATCAATTGTAATTCGAAAGTTTTATTTGTAATTCGAAGATTCCATTTGTATTTCGAAAATTCCATTTGTAATTCGAAAACTCCATTTGTAATTCGAAGATTCTATTTGTATTTCGAAAATTCCATTTCTAATTCAAAAATTCTAATTGTAATTCGAAAAAGATCAATTGTAATTCGAAAAAGATCAATTGTAATTCGAAAAACATCAATTGTAATTCAAAAAAGATCAATTGTAATTCGAAATAGATCAATTGTAACTCCAAAAAGATCAATTGTAATTCGAAATAGATCAATTGTAACTCCAAAAAAATCAATCGTAATTCGGAAATTAAAATTGTAATTCGAAAATTCCAATTGTAATTCGAAAAAGATCAAGTGTAATTGGAAAAAGATCAATTGTAATTTGAAAAAAATCAAGTGTAATTCGAAAAAGATCAATTGTAATATGAAATAGATCAACTGTAATTTGAAAAAGTTCAATTGTAATTCGAAAAAGTGCAATTGAAATTCGGAAAATTTCAATTGTAATTCAAAAAATGTCAATTGTAATTCGAAATACACCATTTACAGATGTAATTCGTAAAAGATCAATTGTAATTCGAAGATTCCATTTGTAATTCGAAGATTCCATTTGTAATTCAAAGATTACATTTGTAATTCGAAGATTATACTTGTAATTCGAAGATTCTATTTGTAATTCGAAGATTCCGTTTGTAATTCGAAGATTCCAATTGTAATTCGAAAAATATCAACTGAATTTACATTGATATTTTACGAATTACAATTGGAATCTTCAAATTACAATTGGAATCTTCGAATTGCAAATAGAATCTTCGAATTACAAATAGAATCTTCGAATTACAAGTAGAATTTTCGAATTACAAATGGAATCTTCGAATTACAAATGGAATCTTCGAATTACAAGTATAATCTTCGAATTACAATTGATCTTTTACGAATTACATCTGTAAATGGTGTAGATCAATTTTAATTCGAAAAAGATTAATTGCAATTCGAAAAAGATCAATTGTAATTTGAAAAAGATCAATTGTAATTCGAGAAAGATCAATTGTAGTTTAAAATAGGTCAATTGTAATTCGAAGACCAATTGTAATTCAATGATCCCAATTTTCGAATTACAATTGGAATCTTCGAATTACAATTGATCTTTTTCGAATTACAATTGATGTTTTTTCAAATGACAATTGATCTATTTTAAATGTCAATTGATCTTTTTCAAATTACAGTTGATCTTTTTCGAATTACAATTGATCTTTTTCGAATTATAATTGATCTTTTTCGAACTACAATTGATCAATTTCGAATTACAATTGACCTTTTTTGAATTAGAATGGATTTTTTTTTAAATTACAGTTGATCTTTTTCAATTGATATTTTTCGAATTACAATTGGAATTTTCGAATTACAATTGATCTTTTTGGAGTTGCAATTGATCTTTTTTGAATTACAAATGATCTTTTTCGAATTACACTTGATCTTTTTTGAATTAAAATTGATGTTTTTCTAATTACAAGTCACAAATCAGTAAGACACAAAAATATTTATACAAAAAACAATTACACTCGAAAAAAATTTTACACTCAAAAATTTTTTTTTGTAATTTTTTTATTTTGGTACAAAAATGACTAAAAAATGTTTTTTACTCATATTTCTAATCAAAATTGTTAATTTTTTCACGTTAGAAATTTTTCTATTATTTAGAAACGGCATTGTGTAGGGTATTAATGGATTCGGCCATGTTAAATTTAACTTCTCTACTTGTTTCTAACTCCATTTTTTTTCGAATTCAGAAAAAATTTTCATTAAACATTTTCCTATTCTAAATGCAATTTTTAAATTGACAATTCACTATTGTAATTTTAACTTTTGAATGAATTTTAAAAGGTTTTTTACCCATTAAACAGTAAGGATATTCACTTAAATTTTTTTTTTCGTAAAAATGCAAAATCGGGTTTTTATAAAAAAGTTCCCAATAAATTTGCAAAAAAAAAAAAATCGCTGACCACCAACAATTGTAGTGCATTTTTGAAACAGGAAAAAAATTCTTAAGTGACTACTCTTATATTTTTTGAATTTTAAATGATAATTTTTAATATCAAGTGCAATGTTGAAATTCAACGTTTTTTTTTTTAAGTTAGTTTAAACTGGTATTTTTATGTTTAACAGCTGAAAGTATTGTAAATCATTGTTATCTTTATGTATTATCACTACTTAACTCTCCCTCCTATATATTTTTTAAGATCTCTATCACGAAAATAATTGAATTGTAGATATTAAACCCTTCTATGTATTAATTGGCAATTTTAAAATTAGGTTTCTTCTATTATTAGATTGTTAAATATTGTCTTATCAAAATTTACTTACAAAAAAAAGAGACAATAGAAGGAATTAAAGAAAATTAAACTTTTTAAAATATATAAAAATGTTGTTGTTATAATTGTTAATACTTCTGCGTGCTAACAAGTTAAAAAAACAAAAAAAAAAAATGTGGGACAAAAACGAGTTGATTATAATTAATGAAAATTTCTTGTTAGAACAAAATTTTAGGTTTATTTTTGTAAATGTTTTATATTTTTTTGCGTTCTTTAGATTTTATGATTGTTTTTTGTTACCATAAGTTTAAACAACATTTTTGATAATAACACAAATCAGTAATTATTTATAAAACGTTTTTCTTTTAAAATTTATAATTTAGTAATTTTATTTTTTTTATCAGTTTTTTGATAATGTTGAATTAACAATTATAACATAAACATATAATACCATACAAATTTTTGATCAAAACTTGGATAATTCATTAAACAAGCCTGATTTAAATTTTTCAAGTAATACATACAGTGCTAGACAAAAGTGTTCACACAGAACTATGGTAGAGGCAATTTGTTAAAGACAAATTAAAAAATACCAAACGTTTTTTTATCAAACCAGTATTTAAACAGTGATTTGTAGGTAGTTAATTAAGCTTTAATTTAATCCTTATAGTGTCCAGATTGAGTTAATAATAAATGTGCTATGAGGGTTGAACTGGAAAATTAAATTTATTTATAGACATTTTTTAAAAATATTCGATGGAAATCAATCATTTTATCATTATAATAAAAATATTAGAATAATAACATCGATGAAAAAGCTTCATCTAGTAGAAAACTTGATTAAAAAAAATATAAATTCGTTTTTCATTATGAAAACAGCCGTAAGTGTATAGTTATGTGATATGAAAATATTTTAACTTTTTCTTTGTTTACGAAAAATTGGTGGTCGAAAATTGCAGATTTCTTCTACAGTATTTAAAACATTTTAATTTTTACTTAGATCGTTAAAAAAAAATATTTGTCAACTGAATATAAATTTTTTATGTTCGAACTTGTACAAAATAGACCTAGAAATATTTTGAAAAAATTTTATAAAAAATGTCTATAAATAATTTAATTTTCCAGTTCGACCCTCGTAGCACATTTTTTATTAACTCAATCTAAACGCTATAAAGATTAAATTAAAGCTTAATAAATTACATATAAACAAATTTTTTATAAATAATTTAATTTTTCAGTTCGACCCTCGTAGCACATTTATTATTAACTCAATCTGGACGCTATAAAGCTTAAATTAAAGCTTAAAAAATAACCTACAAAACACTTTTTAAAAAAATACTTGTCTGATAAAAAAAGTTGGGTATTTTTAAATTTGTATTCAACATGTTGCATCTACCATAGCTTTGTGTGTATACTTTTGTCCGGCCCTATATATTCTTTATATACCTCTCCCTTTACCTCTTTTTTTCTTTAGGAAACTTTTTTTTTTGTTAATTGTTCTTATAGTCAAAATCTATTTTTCTCCAATTTATTATGAAAAAAATGTTAGTATTCATGTCAATATTATTGACTCTAATCCAATTCTATTATTTATTTTTTATTATTTAATTAAACTTCCTTTTTACTAATCGTAGTTAAAATTGTACTATTGTTTTATTTACTTTGTTAAGTTTATTTTAGCTTTAATTTGTTTTAATTTTAAAGTTTAGTGTAGTAGTGTAATTTTCAATTTTAAGTCAAAATTAATTTGGAGAGATGTATAATGTCTCAAAATTAAACAATATAACCTCCAATTTTATATTGTGTTTTGTTATCTCTATTATAAAATCAGCATGTTGCACTATTCCAGTAATTGTTTTAAAATATAACTACAATACCTAGTTTGTAAGTTAGTTTTTATTTATTATTATTGTTTTGTTTATAATTTGTAATTTTAACACGAAGTCTCAAAAAAAAAAACAACAAAATATTAACTTTTAACGAAATTCAATTTATTGTATTCGTTTTTATTTACACCATTTTCAAATTTTATTTTAAAAATATAAAATGAAAATTAATTTTTACGTGCCTTTTTATTGAAAATGTCTTAAAAAAAGTTTTGAAACTACTTTGTACAAGTGTTTTTTTTTTTTAAAAAAGTTTTTTTTTTAAAAAATTTTATAAAAATAACTATTGTCCAGTCAGAAAAATTGGAATGCTTTAATTCGGCTGCTGGTTGACAGATGCGAACAGAATTGAATTCCGAAAGATATTTAAACAAGTACAAACATATTTTATAGCAAATTTAAATATTTCCAATATTTAAAATTTTTCGCGATCCCCCAACATAAAAAAGTTAAACCAAAAGTTAAAAGAAGCAGCATTGAAAGATTAATCAAAACCGTGTTGCCAGATCCCAGGCCCATACCAAAAATTTCACTAAAAAACTTTAATAAATAAAATAAAAACACAATTTTTGTGAACTTTCAAAAATTTTAAACCAGGGCCCAAACTACGGCATTTTATATCGAAATTTTACTATCGACATACATTTTTATACCCTCCAACCACAGTATGGGGGTATACTCACTTTGTCATTCCGTGTGTAACACATCGAAATATCGGACCCCATAAAGTATATACATATATTATTGATCACTGATCGATTCTAAGACATTCTAGCGATGTCCGTCCGTCCGTCTGTCCGTCTGTAGAGGACACGATACATGTGTAACGCATCGAAATATCGGACCCCATAAAGTATATATGTACATATATTATTGATCACTGATCGATTCTAAGACATTCTAGCGATGTCCGTCCGTCCGTCTGTCCGTCTGTAGAGGACACGATAAGTCCAAAATAAAACAGCTAGACTTTCGAAGTTTGGCACGAATATGTTTCATATTCCTAGGCAGGTTAAGTTCGGAAATGGGCAAAATCGGACCAAGGGGAAAAAAGTTCCCCCTTGGAGAACTAAACCAACCTCTGAAAAACGGTATTTTTTTGCAGGGGTTTTCTACTTTTTTTAAGCAAATGCAACATTTTTTTGTCAGAGGAAGCGCAAAACCCTGCATGTGGACCCAGCGGATAAAAAAAAAATAAATCAAAAATTTGACCCGCCCTTTCTGTGGGCGTGGATATAAAAAATGTATTTTAATAATGATTAATTGGATTAAATAATTGGAAGAATCATAATAAATCCGTTTGATAACATCTATCGCAAGGGGAAGGTGTCCCCAATGTCTCCCACCAAACCCCCAAACCAACCCCCCACCAAAAAAAGACGCCACTGAAACTTTTTTATGTTTTTTTACATTTTGGAGGGTATAAAAGATTCGGCACAGCCGAATTTAACACTCTCACTTGTTTTATTTCCGAAAATAAAAAAAGCAATTTTGATCAGAAATGAAGAATTGTTTACCAAGATAGCATATTAAAGTACAATTTGGAGTAGAGATGGGCGAGTGATTCAATTTTGACTCACGCTCATGAAATTAAAATATTGTCCACGCTCACGAAATATTTGTTTCTGCTCAAGTTCACGCACGCTCGCGTGAGTAACTAAAATTTTTCTGACGCTCACGAAATAATCACGCTCACGAAGGCTTACGAAATTAAAATAAACAAATTTTTATTTGACTTTTTTTGATTTCTTGCTTAAAAGGTATTAAATTTCCTAAAAACAATCATAAAAATTTATTTTAAATACAATTTTGTATTAATTACCCTCTAAATTCAATATGGCGACAATTTTTTACTTGTTTTCTCACGAAACAAAAATTTTTCACGTACACTTACGCACGAAACTATTTTTTATAATCACGTTCACTCACGATCACGCAAGTAAAAATAAATTTCACACACGATCACGCGTGAATCATGTGAATCACTAAAAATTCGCATCACGCGCGCAATTTTAATTTGGAGTAATGATTGTTAGTTTTTTTTCTTCAAAATTATATACCAATGTTTGGTATTAATCCAATTTTTTTCGATCACGAATGTGGATCCGCAATTTGGATCAAGATTCGGAATCATTTAAAAGTTAATTAAAAAAAGTGGTGGCATCCAAAAATTTCACAAACATGCTCAAAAATAAGTTTTTGTGAACTTTGTCTTTAATTTTCTTAAAAACCTAACGTACTTAAAAAATTTGGAAACCAGATTCAGAATCAGCATCGAAAAGTTGATAGAAAACGATGTATCAGATTCCAGACGCATCCAAAAACTTTACAAATGTCGGCTAGTGTAATTGGTAGTATTGGGAGCAAAAAGTCAACATTGGGCATCTCGGGCAATTAATAACTGCACAATGAAGTGATGGAAGAATTATATTTTGTATATTTTTATAACTCAACAATAAAAAAAATTGTTTAAGATTTTTGAAAATTTAAGGTTTTAACAAATTTTGCACGACCCCCAGAAATTATAGTTTCTAAGAGCTCTAACGTTACCTCCTTGGGGTCGCAAATCATCATTTGAGAACCACTGTTAAAGAGCCCAGTCAGAAAAATACGATCGTAAAAACGTTTTTAAAGCGCTGTGAGAGGTGGTAAAAGTGCTCTCACACCGTAGAGATTACCAACCTCAAAACGCTTTCAAACACACCAAATGATAACATCGTTCCACGGTGGTTTGAAGCGTTTTTGAAGCAATGTAAAATAGTGCTGTGAGAACGTTTTATTAAGGGTCATTAAAGCGTTCCAAATACCAAAAATAAAGCGCTTTCAGTAAACCATTATTTTAACATTGTCCCAGGGTGGTTGAAAGCGTTTTTACAGCGATGTAAAAGAGTGCTCCCACACCGTAGGTGCAACCACACTCAGAGCGCTTTTAAGCACACCAAATGATAACATCGTTCCACGGTAATTTGAATCTGGGTCTGGGTTACTTAAAATCGATTGTTAACTCTCGGAACAATACTATTGCTGAAATTCAACGAAAATTGCATGTTTTTCATACCGTTAACTCTCCAAATAAAGCTCCATTGGTATATCCTCTCTATAAAAACAAAAAGTATTCTCTTGGCAAAGTAATGGAATTCAATGAAACAAAAGTTGTGTTTTCTTTTATTAATATTCATGGTTTCAAAATTACTGCATCCCATCCTGATAACGCAGTTCTACTTAGTAATGGAAATATTATGATAGTAAACCAAATTTTTAGTACAAATCGATCTAAACACACATGTGATAATATATATTTAAAAGGCAACATCTTTAATGAAATAAACGATTATTTTGTCTATCCAATTCCATCAAAAGAAATAGGACTTTATAACGTTAAAAATTTACGTGAAGATGTTATTGAAGTCAGTGTGCATATTGTAGAAGTTAAATGCATTATTTGTAAATTTTATAACGAAACAATTGCTATAACTCTTTTGCATAAATGATAATAATAAAACTTTAAATAGATTTACAAATTAAAAATTGTTTTATGTTTTAAACATTTTGCGTTTTCAATGTGGTGGTAGGGAAAAATTATTTAATTTGATTAAACAAAATGTTTTTATAACAATTTGTTTAAAATTGAGTATAATCTAAAAAACACTTTACTTGTATGTACTACGAAAAAAATTTAAAAACGTTTGCAAAAACTGCTTTAAAACCATTTAATTTTGAAACGAACATGTATTTTGTTAATATGCATTAGTGTGGTTCATATATGGCACTTTTTTTTTTTTTTTGGATTTTTGTATGGGGCACCCGGAATATATATTAAGCACCATGAAAAACTGACCCGTGATTTTTTTCAAATTTTTTCATTAACATTTAGGGGTCGCTACCAGGCCCTAAACTTTGGGTCATAAAAAAAAAAATTTTCACACAATGAAAAAAAAAAAATTTCGTTTTTTTTATATTTTTTTTTTTTTATTATAATTTAACTTCATTAGCTTATTAACGGCAAAAGATTTCATTTTGGTGGGACAAGTTTTTCAGTTCCAAAATTGACCATGAAAAAAAAAATTGAGGCTGGTTGGGGTCTTACTCTAAAATTTTTTAAAATTTTTTTTTTTTTAGTTTTGATAAGCTTACGCTATAGGTCTTTAGTCCCTCTTGATACTACATTCTTCGTAAAAATTTTTGTTCTTTCCGAAACATCATTAACATGCGGCGAAAATTAAACGGATATTAAAAAAAAAAACATATTTTCAATGTAAATTTTGGAAATTACATACTTTTCCGACCATATCGAATTTTTGTTTGCCGTTAATAAGCTGGATTAGCTTATCAAATTATAATTAAAAATTAAAAAAAAAAAAAAATCGATTTTTTTCACCGTTTTTTTTTTTTTTTTTAATATCCGTTTGATTTTCGGCGCATGTTAATGATGTTTGGGAAAGAACAAAAATTTTTACAAAGAATGTATTATCAAGAGGGACTAAAGACCTATAACGTAAGCTTATCAAAACTAAAAAAAAAAAAAATTTTAAAAAATTTTAGAGTAAGACCCCAACAAGCCTCAATTTTTTTTTCATGGTCAATTTTGGAACTGAAAAACTTGTCCCAACAAAATGAAATCTTTTGCCGTTAATAAGCTAATGAAGTTAAACTATAATAAAAAAAAAAAATATAAAAAAAACGAAATTTTTTTTTTTTTCATTGTGTGAAATTTTTTTTTTTTATATCCCAAAGTTCAGGGCCCGGTAGCGACCCCTAAACCTTAATATAAAAATTTGAAAAAAATCACTTGTCATTTTTTCACGGTGCTTAATATATATTCCGGGTGCCCCATTCAAAAATCCAACTTTTGTTTTTATGAACCACCCTAATATGCATATTTGTTTTTTTACCAGTAATGGAAAAACGCTTTTCAAAAACGTTGCCAAATCGTTCCTAGCCAGGACTTTGAATGTGTTTTAAAACCACTTAATTATCTGAACAATCATATTTTTTTTTGTACCAGTAATGAAAAAACGCTTTATGAAAACGTTGTTAAAACGTTCTTAGCCAGGATTTAAAACAATCATATTTTTGTTTCCACCAGTAATGCAAGAATACTTTTTGAAAACGTTGTCAAAGGGTTCTAAGACAAGACTATAAAAGTGTTTTAAAACAATTACATTTTTTTTACAATCATGAAATTTTTTATACCAGTAATGCAAAAACGCTTTTTGAAAACGTTGTGAAAGCGTTGTTTACCACGACTTTAAAATTGTTTTAAAACCATTTAATTTTTCTTAACAATCATGATTTTTTTCTAACAGCAATCCTAAAACGCCTTTTTAAAACGTTGTCAAGGCGTTCTTTGCCAGGACTTTAAAAGTGTTTTAAAACCATTTACGTCTCTGAACAATCATAACTTTTGTATATGAAGTACTCCTAAAATGCTTTTCGACTACGCTCTCAATGCGTTCGAAAATAGTGCTGTGATAGCGCTTTTTTTTTAGAACCGTCATGAATTTCTGCTTGGGAGGGTATCCTACATTTGGCAGGGCCGAATTTAACTTTTTTACTTGTTTTTCATCATTTTTCTTAAATCAATTTTTTTTAATAATTTTTTTATACCCTCCACTTAGTGATAGAGGGTATATATAAGTTTGTCATTCCGTTTGTAACTCATCGAAATATTGGTCTGGGACCCCATAAAGACATTCTAGCGATGTCCGTCTGTTCGTCTGTCTGTCTGTGGAAAATGCTGTCACGGACAAAATATGACACAGAGATGACTGAAACTTACACAGAGATGACTGAAACATATTTATTGGAAGTTCTCCCGAGAAGTTTGGTATTGCATTTGAGCGATATCGGTTCAGCGGTTCAAAAGTTATGAACGAAAATGTAAGCACACCTCAAAAATTTCAGTACATTCAACATAACCTAAAAATAGAAAATGCTTTAATTCTGCTTCTGGTTGACATATGTGAACATAATTGAACACCAAATGGTATTTAAACAAGCACGAACATATTTTTTGACAAAAAAAGAAAAAAATCGCGAATTTTTTTTTTACCAAAATTTTTTTTCGCGGAAATTTTTTTTCAAAAAATTTTTTTTTCCAAAGTAATTTCCTTTTAAATAAAGTTTTTTGCAATAATCTTTTTGAAATTGTGGAGGGTATCACTACATTCGGCAAGGCCGAATTTCACTTTTTTACTTGTTTACATTGTAAAAGTTATCAACATGTTCGGGAAGGCCTAATTTAACTTTTTACTTTGATTTTAAAAAGTATAACTTTAAAATTTCAATTGTAATTTTTATATTTTATTTGAAAATGGTGTAAGCAACATAAAGCCATACACAAATTTATAGTCAATGTTCTTTCTTTTTTTTATATAAAAATGATAATAAGGAATTTCCGTTTTAAATTATAAAAAAAGTCTGTCATAAATAGATGATTTAACGTTTTTTTTTAATTTTTGTTTCATTAAAATTTTAAAAATATGATATATGATTGGTTTTTGCCGTTAATTTAATAATAATTAAACTTATGCTTTGTAAACTTTTTTGTTTTTAATGTTTAATTAATATAAATAATTTGTAAATTATCAAAACGACTGTTTTGCAACCAAGTACTTGTAATATCTGTGAAGATGTCAAATCATATAACTTTTTTTTCACTGTGTGAAATAGAACTCAACTCAAAAAAATAAAAATCAATAAAACAAAAAAAATATCCTGGAATTATGAAATTTGATAATACATTTAACTACTCAATATATCAAAACGTATTATACTTTATTAAAGTTTGTTAACATCACAATTTATTCGATTGTCTACCTATATTTTTTTTATATAACTTTATACTTTTTTATATATTTAAAATATTATCAAAAATTATTATACCAAACATAAGGGTGGAGCAAATGTAGCTTTTTTTTCGAATTTCAAAAACGTCGGGGGGAAAAGCTGCATTAAAAAACACAAAAATATTGAACCTGTAGGACAATGGCTTTGGGTTCCTTTTTTGACTTTAAAATCAGAAAATTCCAAACAAAGTAAAAACATTTTTTTTGCTATATAACGCAATATTAGCTCAGTGTTGAGAAAATATATATTTAAATTATCTGCAATTTAAAATTAAATAAAAAAAACGTTATTTTTGAAAAAATAAAAATTTTACTGACAAAAATAAAAGTGTTTTTTATAAACTAATATTTTAAGCAAAAAAAAAATCAAAAATTGTTTTTACTTTGTTTGGAACTTTCTGATTTTCAAGTCAAAAAAGGAACCCAAAGCCATTGTCCTACAGGTCCAATATTTTTGTTTGTTAATACCGACCCTTAAAAACAACTTTCCCGACCCCGACGTTTTCGATAGTCGAAAAAATCTAAATTTGCTACACACTACTATACATAGCTAAAATGTCTCATTTACTATATTTTTTAAATTCATTTTTTTATGATTAATTTGTTTTTAATGTATGTATACCTACTTTAATTATTGTTATAAACTTGTAAATGTATTATAAAATTTTGTTACGGTCATGTCATTCCTAGAATGGGCCAAATAAAAATAAAAAAAAATATATTAAAATACAATTTTTAGAGTTTCAAATAACTGTTAGCCAAGTAAATTCTTTACTCCATTCTATGTCAGCAATATTTATTAGTTATGTTACAAAAAATCAAATATATAGTAACGGTATTCATTTATAGTAGCAGATTGCCTGTGCAAACTTTTAAAATATTGCAAGTCTTGCGGTAATTTGCAATAATACAAAAGCAAAATGTTGGCAAAAGGATTTTGTTTAACTTTTTGTAAAAAAGTTTAAAAAAAATGATTCTGATATTAGATTTTAAAAATTCAAAATGGCGGATCAACACTAAAAAAATACCATGCAGGAAAAGTTACCGGTACCTTTCATATAAAAACACCTGTCACTTTTGTGAGGAAATGTCTCAACCCCAGATAAATCACTTATGACATGTCACAATTTATCTGGCGGAGCACCGTTTTTTTTATTTTTATAATTTTTTGGATTAGCGCTGGAGGTTTTGGACGTTTAAAAAAACTTTTTTTTTTTTGGAAAATTACCTTTTTGACAGTTTTTGATACTTTTTTCACTTGAAAGTTGTATATTATACGAAAAAACTTTTTGTGACAAAATTGAAGTTAAAATTATGAAGATTTAAAATTAAAAAACAGTTTTGAAAACAATATTTGAATGTCATTTTTTCTGGCAGGAACATTATCAGCCTTACCATAGAAAAATAAAATATATTTAAAATGAGCTTTTAATTTTATTTCCTACAAATTGTTTTTTTTTTTAAAATCGACTTTCAAAAAATGTATTGAAAACTTGAAATTTAAAATAAAACTTTTGTTAAAATAGACTTTTTGTTTTCTTGTGGTAAAGGCCTATGAATTTAAAAATTAAAAATATGTATAAACGTTTGATGCCCTATTAAAGTTCTTAAAATTTCAGAGAATAGTTTTTTCGTATTGTCAGCAATAAATTTTAAAAAATGTTTTTTGGAGAGCCAATAATTTGATTTTTTTCAAAATGTTTGCAAAAAAATTTAATATTTCACTTTCTAACCAACTTTGAAAATATTTTCCGCGATAATACAAAAAACATCTCTCTGAAACAAGTACAAACATATTTTTTTACCTAACAATTTTTTTCGCGGATTTTTTTTTCCAAAAAATGTTTTTTACTTCAATTTTTTTTTTTCGGAAACTTTTTTCTCAAAATTTTTATACCCTCCAACCACAGTATGGGGGTATACTCTCTTTGTCATTCCGTGTGTATCGCATCGAAATATCGGTCTAGGACCGCAAAAAGTATATATATTATTGATCAGTGATCGATTCTAAGACATTCTAGGAATGTCCGTCCGTCCGTCTGTCCGTCTGTAGAGGACACGATACAGTCCAAAATAAAAGACCTTGAATTTCGAAGATTGGCACGAATATGTCTTATATTCCTATTCCTAAGGGGGAAAAAAGTTCCCCCTTGGAGAACTAAACCAACCTCTGAAAAACTGTATTTTCAGGGTTTTTTTGTACATTTTTTAAGCAAATGCAACATTTTTATGCCAGAGGAATAAAAAAAATAAAAAAAGTTTGACCCGCCCCTTTTGTGGGCGTGGATATAAAAAATGTATTTTAATAATGATTAATTGGATTAAAAAATTGCATGAATCATAATAAATTTATTTGATAACATCTATCGCAAGGGGAAGGTGCCCCTCAATGTTTTCCATCAAACCCCCCAAACCACCCGCCACCCAACTACCGAGTGAATGTCTTACTTGGAGGCCGTCCTCCACCCATCGCAGAAGAAGAGAGAAGTCTGCCAAGAAGAACAAGAGTGGTACTAGCACAATTAAGATCCGGGTATTGTAGTCGGCTCAATTCTTATTGGTCGAGAATTAACCCGACTATACCCAATACGTGTCCTGCATGCGGAGATTCTCCACATGACGTACCACACCTCTTCAACTGCACGGCAAACCCGACTCGTTTGAATCCAACATCTTTATGGACCCAGCCCATAGAGGTGGCACGCTTTTTGGAGCTCGATTTGGACGAGTCAACAGAACAGGGAGAGGAAACATAACAAAATACTAACCATAAACTTACATGCATTTACAGGTCGAGCTGTTACAACAACAACAACAACCACCCCCCACCAAAAAAAAGACGCCCTGATTTTTTTTTTACATTTGGAGGGTATAAAAGACACTCACTTGTTTTGTTTCAAAAAGTTTACTACAAATAAAGTTTTTTCCAATAATCGTTTTTACATTGTGAGGGTATCAATTGTTGCTTCCAATCGGGATTGGTTTTTCTGAATCCCGACTTCAATTCCTCGCGTTGCCAAAATGTATTTTTATACCCTCCAACCACAGTATGGGGGTATACTAACTGTGTCATTCCGTGTGTAATGCATCGAAATATCGGTATAGGCCTCCATTAGGTATATATTTTATTGATCAGTGATCGATTCTAAGACATTCTAGCGATGTCCGTCCGTCTGTAGAAGACACGATACAGTCCAAAATAAAAGAGCTAGACTTCCGAAGTTTGGCACGAATATGTCTTATATTCTTAGGCAGATTAAGTTCGGAAATGGGTAAAATGGACAAAGGGGAAAAAAGTTCCCCCTTGGAGAACTAAACCAACCTAAGAAAAACCGCATTTTTGGCAGGGTTTTTTGTACTTTTGCTAAGCAAATACAATATTCTTATCTCAGAAGAAGTTCAAGATCGCAAGGGGAAGGTTTTTAATTAATTGGATGGGGACTGGAAGTCCTAGTATCCATATTGCCTACATAACTTACTCGGGCAGTAGCTAGAAGAACTTTAAAAACTATGATATTCTCTAATATTAATAACTATTAATCATTTTTTGTACTCAATAGATATTTTAATTATTTAAAAAAACATTTAATTTAAAAAAATATTTTTTTTTTCTCTTTCCAAAGTTATTTAAATGAAGTTTCAGATATTAAAAAGTCATTAAAGAAACAAGGACGCGATTTGGCTCGTTATTCACCAGGCGATAAAGTTACGGCTAAATTCCAATGTGTAAATGAAGCCACCAATGATTGGGAATATCGTTTGGAAAAAACTGATGTAGTTGGCATTGTAAAATCAACAGTCGTAGGAAAAACTAAACCTCCCAAAGAGGCTACAACACAAGAATGTGTTATCCTTTGGGTGGATTACAGTAATAATTTGGTATTTTTAAGTAATAAGTCGGGAGACCTAGAACATATATCGACTGATAAAGTTGTACCCACAAATCTCATTGGAAAATCTGGTATAAATGCCAAAGTTTTATTTAAAAATGAAAATGTTTTTGTATGTTCTTTGAAAAAGGGTAAAAATCCTTTAGTTTTTTGTCCAACACAATTACATTTTAATGATTTTGAAAATACGGCTAGTAAAAATGCTAAAGAAGGACAATTTTGTAAATTGGCCTTTATACATAGTACCCAACCAATAGCGGTATTAGATGATACACACAAGCTATGGCAGGAAATTAATAGAAAACGTAAAATAGCAGCCAACAAGGAAGAAAAAGAGGAAGTAGAAACTAAAAAGTTTAAATTTGAAAAAACGGAAAAAGAAACTAAACAAAAAACAAAAGCCGAAAGAAAACGTACAGTTTCAGAAACAAAATCGGAAGATTTAGAAGAATTACAAATCAAACCAAATTTGAAAGCGGAAAGAAAACGTACAGTCTCGGAAACGAAATCTGTTGAAACAAATAAAACTAAAAAAGTTTTAGCTAAAAAAACAAAAGTTAATGATGATAATGATGAAAGTGATGATAATGATCTAGACGATTCCATACTTTTCTACGAAGATAAGGCCCCCGATAGAAAGGCAGCTGCTACTGTAATTGCAGCAGTTTCAGTTGTTAAAGATTCAAAATCTGTAAAAACTATAAAACCCCAAGTAAAATCTTTAACTGGTATTACAGATTTTTGGTCTACCGATTTAACAAATATCTCCACAAATGTAGAGTCTTCAGATGAAGATGAGGATAATAATGAAACTGAAGATACTAAAGATAAGACAAAAAAGAAACTAACCGCTGCTGAAAAATTCAAACAACAACGTGAAGAAGAATCTAGACTTAGAGCCATAGAAGAAAAATATGCTGATCCCAATCAATTACCCGATTCAGTAGATCAATTTGATCGTCTTGTGCTCTCCGATCCCAATAACAGTAAACATTGGATTAACTACATGGTATTCCATTTACAATCTACAGAAATCGATAAAGCTCGGGCAGTAGCTAGAAGAGCTTTAAAAACTATTACTTTTAGAAATTCAGATGATCAAATTAATATTTGGGTGGCTTTATTGAATTTGGAATTACGTTATGGTAGCAAAGAAACCTATAATGATACACTTAAAGAAGCTCTTATGTATAATGAGCCCTTAAATATATATTTGCGTACGATTGAGATTATAACGGATGCCAAAAAGACACCAGAACTAATTGAGATAATAGGAAATATAACGAAAAAATTCAAAACAGAACAGGAGGTATGGAGAGTATCCGCCAATGCTTTCTTTAGTGTAGGCTTGACCGAAAGAGCTCAACAGCTGTTGCATAAAGCTTTAGCTTGTTTACCTGAAAGAGATCGTAAGTATTAACAAGTAAAAAAAGTTAAATTCGGCCTTGCCGAATGTGTTAAAAAAACTTTTAAAAAATTTTTCGCAAAAACAAATTTTTGGTAAAAAAAAAATCCGCGATTTTTATACCCTCCAATCACAGTATGGGGGTACACCCACTTTGTCATTCCGTTTGTAACGCATCGAAATATCGGTCGAGGACCCCATAAAGTACATATATTATTGATCCATGATCGATTCTAAGACATTCTGTGAATGTCCGTCTGTCCGTCCGTCTGTCTGTAGATAACACAATGCAGTCCAAAATAAAACAGCTAGACTCCTGAAGCTTGGCACAAATATGTATCATGTTCATAGGCAGGTTAAGTTCATGAATGGGCAAAATCGGGCCAGGGGGAAAAAAGTTCCCCCTTGAAGAACTGAACCAACCTCCGAAAAAATACATTTTTTTACATGTTTTTTTTGTTAAATAAATGAAACATGTAGTATATTTATCGCGATGGGAAGGTGCTTTCAAAGTCCCTCACTGACCCCCCATAACCTCCTCACACATCCCAAAAAACAACACCCCTGACTTTGTTTTATTTTTTTTTTTTACATTTTGAAGGGTATAAAAGATTCGGCACAGCCGAATTTAACACTCTCAATTGTTTTTCTTTTTTTTGTCAAAATATGTGTTCGTACTTGTTTAAATACCATTCGGTGGTCAATTATGTTCACATATGTCAACTAGCAGCCGAATTAAAGCATTTTGTATTTTTAGGTTATGTTGAATGTACCAAATTTTTGAGTTCATAACTTTTGAACCGCTTAACCAATATCGCTCAAATGCAATTCGTAAAAGATCAATTGTAATTCGAAGATTCCAATTGTAATTCGAAAAATATCAACTGTATTTCCATTGATATTTTTCGAATTACAATTGATCTTTTACGAATTACAATTGATCTTTTACGAATTACAATTGATCTTTTACGAATTACAATTGATCTTTTTCGTATTACAATTGATCTTTTACGAATTACAATTGATCTTTAACGAATTACAATTGATCTTTTTCGAATAACAATTAATCTTTTTCGAATTACAATTGATCTTTTACGAATTACAATTGGAATCTTCGAATTACAAATGGAATCTTCGAATTACAATTGGAGTATTCGAATTACAAATGGAATCTTCGAATTACAAATGGAATCTTCGAATTACAAATGGAATCTTCGAATTACAAATAGAATCTTCGAATTACAATTGATCTTTTTCGAATTACATCTGTAAATGGTGTAGAATTTTTTTAAGGGGGGGGGGAGGGTTGAAGTTTTCCCCCTTTGGGCTGTTATTGCAGCATATCTGTATATAAAACTATGTTTTCTTTATATCTGAGGTGTAGGGTATGTTCAGCAACTTTGTAGAAAATATTAAGGCAAATATATTTGTGGAACATATTAACCCTCTAACTTCCCCACATAACGGACATTTTTGCCTCTACTCCATTAGATGTGCTGTAAGAACAGGAAAAGGCGAGACACTTTATGTCACCCTAAAATGAAATTCCTATAAGATCTTTCAAAACGCCGATAAAAATTCAAGAAAATCAAAACTAAAAAATATAAAAAATTTTAAAAAATTCACAGTTTAATTAAAAAAATAATTTAACTTTTTTTTTCTCCCTCCCAAATTAGATGTTAACACCATAGTTATGTTCGCCAATCTCAATCACAAACATGGAAATAATGAAATGGCCCAAACTTTACTCGATCAAGTGGTCACATCCTATCCCAAACGTGTCGATGTTTGGTGTCAATATGTAGACATGTTGGTCAAAGAGGATTTAATAGATTCAGCCAGGTTTGTTAAGACTTATTATTATTTATTTAAAAAAAATATGCTTTAATTTAATTTTTTCTTTTCCTAGAAATATTTTGGAACGTGCTGTTATACAAAAAATACCTTTGCGTAAGATGCGTACCATATTCAAAAAATATTTAGAATTTGAAGAACGTTTTGGTGACGAGACAAATGTACAACGTGTTAAACAATTAGCGATGGACTTTGTTAAAAAGAATGAAAATTTATAAACAAAAAAAGAAAAACTTTGTAGAGTGAAATATGCTTGTTGTTATTTCGTTAAGGAAACTTTTATTCTCTATGTATAAAAAAGAAAGAAAATATAATATAGAATAAATATATTTTAAATATTTTTAGGAAACAAACAAAATGTAAATACATATTTTTTTGACCCCCTAGAATTAAAATTTCCAAAATTTAATTTATTTTCAGATTATTTTTTTTTTTCTTTATTTAAGAAAATAGAAAATGTTTTTACACGTATTAAAATATAAAAAAAATTACAAAGTATGATTGCTCAATCTGACCCTCGTTTTTTTTGAGTGTATTTTAAATGAATGCGAATATGGTAAAAAAAGTTAAATTCGACTTGGTCAAATCCATGAATTCCCTCCACAATGCCCCTTTAAAGTGAATTTTGGATTAAAAATGCCTGCGAATTTTGTACTCTTGCCCAAAACATTAAATATGATAATGTTTTGCGGAAGATTTGGGTGTTTTTTTTTAGAAAAAAAATAATGTTATATTACTTTGCTATTCCCTAAAAAACGAATTGAAATATCAGTCGAGGACCCGATTAAAAAACCAAAAGAGCTGTACATTTCGTAAGTGAGTGCAAAAATAAGTGCAAAAAAGTGTTTTTACATTTTGGAGAGTATAAAAGATTCGGCACCAAAGAATATAACACTCTCACTTGTTCTATGTACATTTGATAAATAAATGGAAAATTTTTATGCGAAAAGCTTAAGGCCTAGGCACTTGAGCGCTACTGTAGCGGTGCTGTAGCGTGACGGGCTGTTGTATTTTTCAAGCACTTACTGATTCCGTTTCAACGTGTCATATTAATTTACAAATTTTATTTTAAAAAGTGGTTATTTGTGATTTTTTTTAATTTATATTTACAGAAAAACATTTTTTTTTCGTAACAAGTAAGAAAGTTATAGTCGGTCAAGACCGACCATATGATACCCTACACCAGTGTTTTCCGGAAAATGGGTCCTAAGTCCAAACATGGACCGATTGTATCTGTCTTTTGTTAGATATTTTTTTAGTGTAGAAAACACACACAGATCAAATTTTAGAGGTGTATTTTTTTTGTCAATAGACCGATTTAACTGAATATCGGTCGAAATTTTTAAATGGGGGACTAAGTCCAACAATGGTCTAATTATATTCCGATTTGATTAGGTTACTAAAGGACGCGTTTAACACCTAAAAATATTTTTTTTATCAAATATTTCCATTTTTATGAATTTTGAGGGAATTATGTGAATATCGGGATGGTGGTTTGTATGGGGACTACCAGAAGGACTGACCCGATTCCTTAGAAATTTGGAATGGTAATTTGTGCATACAAAATTTTGATTACCTGCTAAATTTCAAAGCGATATCTGTTATAATACGGTTATTAGAATCATTTAAGCCGAATCCAAATGGGGCGTTTGTATGGGGGCTAGGTCACAGACTATTGGAATGTCCTTTTCTTTATATAAGGACTTCCTTAATCTCCTTTGGTAAAATAACACACGATAAAATATTTTTATATTTTATACAAAACAATTTTGATGTTTATTTACTAAAAGTGTATTTGTGAGTGAAGAAAATTTTCTATAAAATTTTCTTCTTTGAAACTAAAAAGTCAAACATATTTGATTTGAATATAAACTCAAGTTCAAAGTATTTGTATTGCAAAGTAAATAATTCAACACAGACTATATACACGCAAAAAAAAAATCTGTGTAAGATTGAGCAATCCTACTTGGTAAAACTTTTTTCATACCAAAAAAATTGTTTTACCAAATTTTTGCTAAAATTATGCTTGTCGATGTTAAAGTTACATAATTCATTTTTTATGTAAAATAACCAAGTAGCTTGCACAATAACGCAAATTACCTGCACAAAAATTTATCGAAAGGAAACAACAAAAAAACAGATACAGACCGCCATTATCATTTTGTATTTTTGTGTACGTACTTTGTTTATTTTTTGTGTTATAAAAATGTAAAAAGGAATTTGAGAAATAAAATTAAAATAAATAAATAAATAAATAAAAATAATTAGTTTTTTAAAAGATAAATAAATGTAAGATAAAAAAATGCTAAAGTTAATTTTGCTGTCATAACTTAAAACACCATTTATTTAGCAAAGCCAATGGAGTCCCAGACGTTTGTTTCAATGAATTACAAATGAAATGATAAAGTGAGTATACCCCTATTTCGAAGACACCAATAAGGTTTAATAGATTTTTAGTTAAAAATTAGTGTTAGCTAATAATTATCTATTTTTACAGGATACTGCTAAATAAATTTTTGAAGCTATGGCGAATCCTTCACTACAATAAAGAGCGTGGGCACCAGTCCTCCCTTTAGTTATAAAATTAAAACCTAAAAACTCATTTATATAGCAAAGCCAATGGAGTCCAGACCTGTTTTGATGAGTTACAAATGGAATCTTAAAGTAAGGGTTCCTCCTAAACATAAGACCAATGGGGTTTACTAGTTTTTTAAATTAAAAATTTATATTTTGTAATAATTTTCTATATTTACAGGACGCTTTTAAATAATTCGTGAAGCTATAGCTGATCCTTCACTTCAAGAAAAAGCGTAGGCAGCAGTCACTGGAGAAAATTGTACATAAAGGGTCAGTTAGTCGGTGGTAAATAAAATCCTACACAACATTTATTATATTAATATGGATTTATTCTGTGAAAATTTTAATTTCAATAAATATACAAATTTTTACAAAAATTTTATAGAAAATTTATTTTAGCAATTATGTGGTAATTTTAAGCATTATTTTTAGTCACCTTTTCTAATAATTTTGGTATATTTCACCATACCTCTTTTGGTATATTTTACCAAGTTTTTGCTTAAATAGCATTAGCATTTTCTTCAAAATTTTTTACATAAGCGTTTTGGCTAAATTACGAAAACTACTTCGTCGGTTGTAGTTTTAGCATATTTTTGGTAAAATTATGCCAGATTTTTGCTCACTCCGACACAAGTTTTTTTTTGTGTGTACAGACTCGACAGTAGAGTTTTATAAGAAACAAGTAAAAAAGTTAAATTCGGCCTTGCCGAATGTAGTGATACCCTCCACAATTTCAAAAAGATTATTGCAAAAAACTTTATTTAAAAGGAAATTACTTTTAAAAAAAATTTTTTTTTTGAAAAAAAATTTCCGCAAAAAAAAGTTTTGGTAAAAAAAATCCGCGATTTTTTCTTTTTTTGTCGAAAAATATGTTCGTACTTGTTTAAATACCATTTGGTGTTCAATTATGTTCACATATGCCAACCAGAAGCCGAATTAATGCATTTTGTATTTTTAGGTTATGTTGAATGTACTGAAATTTTTGAGGTGTGCTTACATTTTCGTTCATAACTTTTGAACCGCTGAACCGATATCGCTCAAATGCAATACCAAACTTCTCGGGAGAACTTCCAATAAATATGTTAAGTTTCAGTCATCTCTGTGCAATATTTTGTCCGCGACAGCATTTTCCACAGACAGACAGACAGACGGACAGACGGACAGACGGACATCGCTAGAATGTCTTAAAATCGATCGGGCATCATGAATATATATACTTTATGGGGTCCCAGATCGATATTTCGATGAGTTACAAACAGAATGACAAACTTATATATACCCTCTATCACTAAGTGGAGGGTATAAAAATGGGGAAAAACTAAGCGATTTTAGGAGAAAACACAGCGGTTTTTAGTCCGTTTTACGCTAACATGGCAACACTTTCTACACTGATGAAAAAAAGCATATTTAAATCAAACATTTTCGTTTTTAATTTAAAAATGCTACATTATTTTCCAAAAATTTTATTATTTATATTGAAATTTGTTGATTTAAAAATAAATATTTTTGTTTTAAAGTTGTTAACCTCTTAATTTAAAAATGAATAATCTCGTATTTATTAAGCTGTCGTAAAAGTTCGTTACAAATTTGAGTTATTGCCAATTCAAATTTTCATTCTAAAAACTATATTGTTTCATTTTCAATTTGATGTCAAACAATTTTAATTTTAGTTGTGAATTGACATTTCAAAATCATATGTCAAATTTTAAAATGAAAACATTTTTAATTTGAACATGTTCATTATAATAAAAAATATTGCGTCATTTCTTACTTTTTGCAAACAAAAATGAAAATTTTTGTTAAAAAAGGAATAGTCCCTAAGATATAATAAATTATATCTGTAAAAAAACTAAATTAATGTTAAATATCTATAAGCGATGGTAAGTTATAAACTTCAATATGTTTTTTTTGTTAACTAACTTGATTTTGTTATTCTTTGGTTAAAGGGCTTCTCTGGTTGTCGTGGAAAAAATAATTGATGAGAATTATAAACTGGACTTTAAAATTCAATTCCCGGAAAGGAAATTTATAAAATAATATGGTTTAATCAAGTTAAGTATAATGTACAATTTTTAAGTAATTTAAGTTTTTAACACAGTCAATATAGTCTGATAACAGAGTTTATCATTTTACCAGGCTACATAGACGGTTTCACATAAAAAATATCAGAAATCTTATACAAAACTTCATGTTATTTCTTTATTATTTTAAATAAATTGTTTAATATTAAAAATAAAAAAAAAGTGTTTTAATAAATAAAATAAAATGGTATGGAACAACATAAAAATAAAAATATATCAACCTCAAACCAATAATTTCTCAACTTTAAATTGAAAATGAAACAACTTTGATTTTAAAACGTTAGTTTTTATTCGCCCATTTTAAAAATAAAAATAAACATTCTCAAATTAAGCAAAAACAAAGTTTGTTGACTTTTGTCACTGTTTTCTTTTTAATTTGAGATTGTTTCTGCTTGATTTGAAAATTTTTTTTTCTTAGTGTACGACTTAGGAGTGAGTGAAACAACAAAAACCGATCTGGCATCCATTTTTCTAATGGCGCGTTATATTAGCTTTCTCTTTCTAACCTAATTCGTAGAATAATTTGAAAAAATTAACCATATGGTTAAGAACTACTTTTTTGACACGTGTCACTTATGTCGAGTCTGTATTAGTCTGTGGCTAGGTCACAGACTATAAACAGACTCGACAGTAGAGTTTTATAAGAAAAAATGGGGAAAAACTAAGCCACAGACTAATACAGACTCGACAAATATGACAGGTGTCAAAAAAGTATTTTTTAACCATATGGTTAATGTTTTCAAATTATTCTACGAATTAGGTTAGAAAGAGAAAACTGATATAACGCGCCCTAAGAAAAATGGATGCCAAATCGGTTTTTGTTGTCTCACTCACTCCTAATTCGTAGAAAGTGTTGCCATGTTAGCGTAAAACGGACTAAAAACCGCTGTGTTTTCTCCTAAAATCGCTTATTTTTTCCCCAGTTTTTCTTGTAAAACTCTACTGTCGAGTCTGTATTTAGTCTGTGACTAAGCCATTTTAGGAGAAATCACAGCGGTTTTTAGTCCGTTTTACGCTAACATGGCAACACTTTCTACGACTTAGGAGTGAGTGAAACAACAAAAACCGATCTGGCATCCATTTTTCTTATGGCGCGTAACATCAGTTTTCTCTTTCTAACCTAATTCGTAGAATAATTTGAAAATATTAACCATACACTCAACCAAAAATCATTGTATTTCCAAAGAAAATCATTGTAAATTCAACAGAAATCATTGTTGATTTTGACCCTACAAATATTTATGTTGATTTCAATAAAAATTGTTGTCAGTTTTTGTAAAAGTTGATCAACTCGTTTTTTTGTAAATCAACTCGTATTTTTTGTAAACTCAACTCATATTTTTGTTGATATAAGAAATATTATTAATAAAAAAAAGCTTGTTGTTATTTGTTATTATTCTTTTATTAAGTAAAAATCACAATATTTTTTAGAATTATCACCGGTTTTTAAGCTGCAATATTTCAACACAAGATTTTTACACACTTCTTTTATTTATGTTTTGCACTCGTAAACCATTCTCCAGTTTTCTAATGACACCAAATCAAAAGCCTTAAAAAAAACAAACAAAAATATAATGTAGTATGAATACATAAAGTAACCAATGTATTTTATTACTTACCAAATATTTATAGATCAGAATCTGATCATCAGATCCTATTTTAATTTATTTTTATAATATTAAATATTTTTATAAGAAACAAACACATAAAATAATTTTATAAGAGACAAACAAATTTCACATTGCAATGCATTGCTACCAACTTGATAATACAAAAATGAACGAACAGGGTTGTTTTTTCTTTTTTGGTTTTATCTATTGAATTCTGTATAAGCGATGTAAAGAGTTGATTCAACTTTACTGATTATTCAACGATATCAACATTAATTTTTGTTGAATACGGCAATATTCTGTATAACTTGATCTACAATGGGTTTACTAATTTTTCTACTAAGATATTTCTATGAGTGTATGGTTAAAGAATACTTTTTTGACATCTGTCACTTATGTCAAGTCTGTATTAGTCTGTGGCTAGGTCTTAACATGGACCGATTTTTCCCATTTTCAATAGGCTTCGTCCTTGGGCCAAAAGATGCTTAAGTTTCAAATTTCAAGTCAATTGATTGAAAATTGCGACCTGTATCGTGCTTAAACCAATAGATGGACAGACGGACGGACATCGCTAAATCGACTCAAAAAGTAATTCTGAGTCGATCGGTATACTTGAAGATAGGTCTGGGACCAATATTTCGGGTAGTTACAAACATCAGCACAAACTCAATATACCCTGAGTTTGATGAAAAAAAAAAAGAAATTAATGAAAAAAAAAAATTGATGAAAAAAAAAATTGATGAAAAAAAATTTTATGAAATAAAAATTGAAAAAAAAAATTTATGAAAAAAAAATTGATGAAAAAAAAAAATTTATATAAAAAAAAAAAAATTGATAAAAAAAAATGATGAAAAAAAAATTTATGAAAAAAAAAATATGAAAAAAAAAATTTGATGAAAAAAAAAATTGATAAAAAAAAAATTTGATGAAAAAAAATTTTGATAAAAAAAATTGTTTTTTTTTTTAAAATAATTATGTTACTTTTTATTCACCACGAGGTGAATTATTATCCAAGTTACAAACCCAAGTTATTAAAATTTTTGGTTTTAAGAAAATGAAAATAGTAATTCTTGTTTTCTTTTTCGTTAATTATAGTCAAACTGAGGTGGCGTCCTGCAACTTTTTTAAAATTAGACACCAGCCTAAAAACATTATCATGTTAAAATATTTTATTTTGAGTTAAAAACTGGTTTTAGAAATTTTTGTAAAAAAATAACAAATTTTTTTTGTGAGTGTAAAATTTTTTTTGAGTGTAATTTTTTTTCGAGTGTAGTTTTTTTTTTGTGTAAAAATACTTTGTAAAATATTTTTGTTTAACGGGTTTTCCAACACGTGAATTTAAGGTGAAACCGTCCGGACCGAGCTTAACTTTCAAAACCCCGCATTTTTTGGCACAGTGTAATTATAGAAAGGAAATTGGCTTTGTTGTTTTAATTTAATTTTTGGTTGATTTATGACCACAATTTTAGCTAATAACATACAAATTTTTTTAGTGTATAAATGTAGGGAAATAGAAAAAAAGTATTTAAAATAGACTGGCAACTCTAAACGGAAGTTAAATATTTCACAATCTGGTAGCACGTTTTTTTCAACTTTTTTGTTTTGCTCCATTCTTTACCCCATTTTTGGTACAATTTTCAAATCTTGTTAAAAAGTACACAAAAATACAACCCTGCTAATAAAACCGAAAGATAAACGCAAAACGAACAATAGAAAAGAATTATAAAAATTAAAAAAGACGATATTCTTAACAGAAAAATTAATTATATTTTTTTAGTGATTTACAATGAGCGCATGAGAATACAACGTTAAAAAGATTCGTGATTCGGTACTTAGAAGCGATTATTTTGAGATTGTAATTAATAAGAAAACAGAAAAAGATAACAAATTTGAAAAATATAAAAAAAATTGTTTTGTTTCTGCAAAAAAAAATCAACCATCGTTGTATTTGTATTAAGAAAAAGGAAGTAATAAAAAAAGAGTAGCACGAAAATTTTAAAGTTAACAACAACAATTTTAACTATTTTCGTTGTTTCCTTGTCCACCATACAAAAAAAAAGAAGAATACACATTAAAAAAAAACGTGAAAAAACATAAAAGCAAAAATTTTGTCTTCCTGCTTTTCATAAAAAACGAAAGAATTACGTACAAACAAATTTCTGGTCTTTTGGTTTCTTGCAAAACAAAAATACTAAGAATTCTTCTCGGGGGAAAAATATTTAACAAGATTACTGAAAAACAAATAATTTAAACAAAATAAAATATAAAATTGTGCAATTGATTGTTGTAAGCTAAAAAAAAAGAATTGAAAATAAAAGTGAAAAAAATCTAGAAAAAAAAAAATAAAATTTGTAATCGAAACGGTGGGTTGGTTGGTCGATAAGTATTTATATACGCAATTTTAATTAAAAACAAACATAAACAACCAATAAATTAACAAATTGTTATAACAATAAAAGATAACGCAATTTCCTTAATACAATTAAAAGAAAAAAAAAAGCATCGCAACTCGCCATCATTATTATATTAACAAAAACAACAACAACATCATCAGCAGAACATTTGTAAAAAAAAAAGAACAAAGGAATAATATTGTTGAATATAAGCAATAAAACAAGAATACACAAAACAACAACATAAAAAGAACAAGGCCCCCACTAAAAAGACAGACGCTTTTACAAAAAAAAAAAAAGTTATTCCAAAATACATTGTCATGGATCTTTCTTATATTGTTTGTAATGCAGCCAGAGAAAATAATTTATCTCTATTGAAGGTGAGTGTTTTCAGCAGAATAAAAACAATTTCACTAAAAAACATAGGTGTAGCTGGATTTTTTTTAAAGAGGGTCAACTTTTAAATTGACTTGCTTACAACAGATTTACCCGGGTCTAAAGTGGCAATTCTCTTTTACACTAGGTATCACCTTTCTTAGGATAGGATCAGACATGGGCGTTTATGATTACAATTGTGTAATTGATTACAGTTTCAATTACAATTACATGTAATTAGTAATTGAGTTTTTTCAATTACAATTACAATTACAAGTAAAATTGAAAATTTTCAATTACTAATTACATCTAATTGTAATTGAAACTGTTATCAATTACATAATGTAATCATTAACGCCCATGTCTGTAACTTACCCTAAAGTGCCCCTAGGGGAGCCAAATGTATGACCGACCTTTCATGTAATTGTAATTGAAACTGTAATCAATTACACAACGTAATCATTAACGCCCATGTCTGGATAGGATGAATTAATACCTTGAACACTTGGAACCTGGAATTATTTTTGTATAAAAAACAAGGTTGTTTTTGTTAATTTTTTTTACACGCATTTGAATTTTTATTATAATTTTAATGATAATTACTTGAAAACTGTATTAGCGGCGTATACTTAATTTTGCAATTGCCTTTAAATAACAATCATACGCAACGGTGCACAGTGATTTGTTTTTTTTAATAATTTGGCTGTTCAGTACCTACACTGGGTCGATTGCAACGAAATTCATACCGGTTATAGCTAACGTAATTTTGAGCTTAAGCTTGGACGCTGGACCCGACCTGTCCAATAAAGGAACCGTCAGGGGCCCCTTTGTTATGTAAAATGTCAACTTTTATTTGCTTTTGGTTTCATGCCATTCCGATTCGAAAAGTACTTTAGGTTCATTGGTCCAAAAAAAAATTGGAAAATAACCATTTTAGCGATGATTTCGAACAAAATTGTAGGCGACACGTTTTGAGCGAGTTATCTCGACTTAAAGTTTTTTGCTTATATCTTCGTTATTTATTGTTCGATTTTTAAAATATTGTCATTCGAAAGGTAATTGAAATATCTTCTATTTTGGTAGAAAATAATATTAACCCCGAAAAGGCCAAACAAAAATTGTTTTTTTTTGAGAATTTTCGTAAAAAAGCGGTCTTCGGCCAGGCTTAGGGATTACATACTCCATAAATAAATTTTTTGGCTTCGCTAAATAAAGTTTTTTTTGTGTATCAAGACTTTTTGACCGGTTAAAATCAGTGCTAAATTCGCGTATGTCCCATAAAGATGGCTTCAGACTATAATATTTGTAATAATATCTGTCAAAATTTTGTGTAAAACCTATAAAATAGTATGGTGTAAACACCAATCGGTATAAAACCAAGAGAAATACGGATTGAAAAATGACAAGCGGATACGTATTCTTATTTTTAAAAATTTCTCTAAAAATGAGAAAACGTATACGCTTTTCATAAGATCAGGGTTGTATTTATTTTGATAATATTTAAGATGTGATGGTGTAAATACTTTTTTTTTCAATTTTTTTTTTTTCAAAAGTAATTTCCTTTTAAATAAAGTTTTTTGCAATAATCTTTTTGAAATTGTGGAGGGTATCCCTACATTCGGCAAGGCCGAATTTAACTTTTTTATTTGTTTTATTTTTTTTTTTTGATTTTATATGAAAAATAATTTATTCACCTTTCTAACGATAAATATTTTGTTCAAATCCGACAAAAACAAGTAAGAAAATTATAGTCGGTCAATACTGACTATATGATACCCTTCACCAGTGTTTTCCGGAAAATGGATTCCAAGTCCAAACATGGACTGATTGGATTCATCTTTTGTTAGATCTTTATTTAGTGTAGAAATTATACACAAATCAAATTTTAGTCGAATTGATTTATTTTTATGCCAATATACCGATTTAACTGAATATCATTCGAAATTTTTATATGGGGGACTAGTCCAAAAATGGTCCAATTATATTCAGATTCGACTAGGTTACCAAAGTACACGTTTAACACCTACAAATAAAATTTTTATCAAATATTTCCATATTTATGAATTTTGAGGGAATTATGTGAATATCGGGATGGTGGTTTTACGAGAAGAACTGACCCGATTTCTTTCTAGAAAGAACATGCGTGCATACAAAAATTTGATTACCTGTTAAATTTCAAAGAGATATCTATTATAATAAGGTTATTAGAGTCATTTAAGCCTAACGCAAAAGGACGTTTGTATTGGGGCTAGGTCTTAACATGGACCGATTTTTTCAAATTTCAATAGGCTTCGTGCTTGAGCCAAAAGATGATTAAGTTTCAGACAAACATTGCTAAATCGACTCAAAAAGTAATTCTGAGGCGATCGGTATACTCGAAGGTAAATCTAGGACCAATATTTTGGGTAGTTACAAACATCAGCACAAACTCATTACACCCTGTAACACAGAGTGGTGTAAGGCATGGAAAAGTTGATACAAATGTCCTTTTTTAATACAATTTAATGTTGAAAAACACGTTGATACCCACAAAAAATGAAAATGAGTTTTAATTACTAAAATGATTATATCAATTACTATTTTAATTGATTTTGCACCATTCACGAAAGTAATTGTAATAATTACTACAATTTGTAAAAGTTTAAAAAGAAAAAATTGCATTTATTCTCAATTCACGGAAATTTGCTAAATCAATTAAAAAACTTAATTATATCAATAAAAAAACAAGTAAGAAAATTATAGTCGGTCAAGACCGACCATATAATACCCTACACCAGTGTTTCCCGGAAAATGGGTACCAAGTCCAATCATGGACCAATTGGGTCTATCATTTGTGAAGTCTTTAATAAGTCTACAAAACACTCACATACCAAATTTGAGTGAAATTGGCTTATATTTGTTGCAAATAAACCGCTTTTAGTAATATCGGGCGAAATTTTCATATGGGGCCTAAGTCCAAAAATGGTCCGATTATAATCAGATTTTTGGGTTATAAAAGTATGCGTTAAGCACACACAAACAAAATTTTAATCAAATTTTTTATATTTTCATCAAATTTTATAGATTTATGTTAATATCGGGAGGGTGGTTTGTATGGGGGCTACAAGAAGAACTGGTCCGATTCCTTCGAACGGTGATTTGTGAATACAAAAAACATTTACATGCCAAATTTTGAAAGGATATCTATTAAAATACGGTTGTTAGGGTCATTTGACCCAAATTTAAAGGGGACGTTTGCATGGGGGCTAGGTCAACGCATGGACCGATTTTTTCCAATTTCAATAGCGTCCGTCCTCGGGTTTCAAATTTCAGACAAATTGGTTAAAAATTGCGACCTGTATCGTGCGCACAACGTTTACATGGACGGACGGAAATCGCTAAATCGACTCAAAAAGTCATTCTGAGTCGATCGGTATACTTGAAAGTGGGTCTAGGACCAATATTTTGGGTAGTTCCAAACATCAGCACAAACTCATTATACCAATGGTTCCCAACCTTTTTTGTGCAATGTCCCACTTTTAATTTACAAAAACTACAACGTCCCCCCTACAGTCAAGAAAAATTTTAAAACAAATTTTTCAAATTTGTTTTAAAATTCAAAATTTACTTGTGGTTGAGAAAACTTTTTGTTAAAATCAGCGTTTAAACAAAGTTTTTAGAAAAAATTTTCAATAATCAACTAAGTAATTTAACTAAACTTATATTTTTTTAGTTTATTTAACAAAAAAAATCTTAAAAATTTGCTCATTGCCCCCCTGATCCATTCAAATTGCCCCCCAGTGGGGCGAGAATCAAAGGTTGGGAACCATTGCATTATACCCTGTACCACAGAGTGGTGTAGGGTATAATGATTATATACTTCAATGAACTTTTTAAAATTTTTAGTTAAAAGTTTTTTCCCTAAAATGTTTTCTGTGTACGCCCGTGACTTATTTGATTCATTTTCATTGAACGAAATTTAATTGATTTTTTTATTGAAATTTTTTCTTGCATTAATTTTTCCCCAATTTTCCATTTGAAATATGGTTATTCGTGGAGAAACTTTTTTAAATTTAAAAGAGTTTTATTTATGTTGATGTATGGTGTAATGAATATCAGCTGACTTTTTACGCCTCGGCCGAACCAACTTTAACCTCAAGTAGCGAACACTGTAAATGTCTTTCTTGATTATAAATCCGAAAATCAAAATCTGAGTCACAGCCGTTTTTGAAAAAATCGTTGTCAAACGTCAAAAAATTTAAGCTTGAAGCTTATCTCGAAAACGATGAGAGGCATGAAAGAAATACTTAAGACAAGAAATAATTCTTTAAAAAAATGCAACAAAACTGCAAATTCACATTTTGCAATTGTAAAGTTTTTGTCGACAAAAATTGCATTTTAAAATTCCTTTAAGCTTGATCGCTTTTGTTACAGAAAAAAAAAATATTTTTGCATTATATTTTTTATAAACGTTTAACTAGAATTTTGAGTGTCAATAACTCGAAAACGAAGCGGCATATCAAAAAATGACTCATATTCCCAACGAATAACTTTTGTCTAAAATCAGTTTTTATATGTCTTGTCGTTTTCGAAACGGTTCTTGCGAAGATTTAGATTTTCGTCATAATATAGTATCACCCCAGATTCATATTCAAGACATTAACAGTGTTCGAAACTTGAGATTAAAGTTGGATTGCCTGAGGCTTGTTTTTGAAAATAAATTTGTTTATCCCGAGACAAATGTCAAATCTGATGTTTTATTTTGTATTTTTAAAATTCATTTATGAAATTTTAGATCTGTTTCGTTTATAATTCCTATTTTTTGTTGTTTTAAATAAAATAAAAAAGAACCTTGAGGTCAAAAAAGTTCAATTTAAATCCTTTTTGATACCAAAACAAAATTAGATCCCTGATACAATGGATTCAATATTTGAATTTCAAATCGACCAGATTTTGTCAAAAAAAAAAAATCACCGAATAATGCACTGTATTCCTGAGAATACCGGTATTCCCGGTTCCGGTTCTGAAAGTATTACCGGTATTCCCGGGACTACTGATATGTACATTATGTAAATTTTTGTACAATTTAAAATGTTTTGTTTGTTTCTGACAAAAAAATATGTAAAAACACTGTTTCCATTTTTTTTAAGAATTTTATTTTTTTATTTTTTTTTATTTTTAATTCATATATTTAACTAACCGAGCCCTTGGGGCCGTATATGGTTAGTGAGCTAACAATAACAAAAATATAATTTAATTAATAATTATTATATACATATCTTAAAGCTAAATAAAAAAATGTAATTAATGAGATGATATAATGAAATAAATTAATGATAACTGCATTTCGCATAAAAATTATTTGTTCATAATACAGAATAATGCGACATATTACAATGTAATGCGACATATACATATAAAACCCAATGAAGGTAGATTCTAGCAATTAAGAAAATTAAATATTATGCAACGAAACCTCTCCCAAAAGTTTATTTTTAAATACATTAAAAGATAAAGCAAACGATCTGAGTGCATGTGGTAGTTCGTTCCAAATTCTTGTAACTCTCACTTGAAAAGAGTGCTCAAAAAACGAGGTCCTGATACGTGGGAAAATTAACTGTGGATGTCTTACAGAACGAGAAAATAAAAAATGATTAAACAAATATTCCGGGCAATTGGACTTTATAACTTTATAAAAATGCAAAATAATTCTAATATGCAAAAAAGAACCAAAATCACACCCCAAGAATTTTACAAAGTAACTAGTTATATGATCTCGAGTTCTAACATGATAAACAAAACGAACAATTTTATTAAGAAGAAGGTTATACTTTTTCATTTCACCAGCAGTCGTTTTTGTAAAGACCTCCGCACAATACAACATTTTCGACATCAATAATGCATGTGCAATAGTTTTCTTAACATTAAAAGGCAAATAAAGATTCAAAGCATATAATCGTCTTAAAGTAAAATTAACTTTCGAGCAAAACATATTTATGTGCTGATCAAAATTTAGATTACTGTCGATGAGAACTCCAAGACATTTCATACAGTGTACAAATTCAACCACAACACCATTTATCCTTACCGTTAAGTCAACTTCCAACATAGGAGCCTTAAAAATCATTGCTTTAGTCTTAGCAGGGTTTATAGAAAGATTGGAACTATTCATCCAAACTGACACATCATTCAACAACACGTTTATAACTTGATTCAAAACATCCAGAAACTGTCGCTCCCCAGAAAAAAATAGCTGAATATCGTCCGCAAAAACAAATGCCTCACAAGAAAATCCATCAATAACTGTAAAGAGATCATTTAAATAAATTATAAACAGCAATGGCCCTATAACAGATCTTTGCGGCACTCCACTTTAAGAAAAAAAAAATGATTACATGATTTTTATATAATTTTACAAACACAACTAAATTTCTGAAATACGGACTAAAAAGGTGTAAATTTAGACATATTATGTTATAGTATTTTTTGTTGTTTGATAACCGGTACCAGAATCAGAACCGGAATACCGGTATTCTCGAGAATGTATCTAGAACCGGGAAACCGGTACCAGAACCGGGAATATCGGTATTTACGAGAATCTCAAGATGCGAGAAATGGGGGACACTAGTCGGGACCATTTGCCTTAACATCGGCAAACGTCTATCGTGTCATGCTTGTTCTGTTCTCAATTTAAATAAGTCGTTATTAAATTTATTTCTTCATCTTGCTCATGTATTTAAAAAAAATCTAAAAACTTTCACTTCGGATACCTTCTTTGCAAAAGATCATTAATCTCTTTTTTACTACGCCTTTGGATAAAAAATAATATCCATTACAACAAAGACCAAGAACAAAGAACGAAGAAAGAAAGAAAACATCTTTGAAAGAGTTTTTAATAAAATTTGCAAAACAAATTTTATTATTATGTTCCCATTTTTTGGAATTTAAATTTTTCTTTAAATTGCGTTCAATAGGAAATGCATTTTATTATATGCACATATGTATAACAAAAGTGTTATAAGATTTGTTATTGTTTTCATTTATTTTTATTTTTCATTTTCTCTGCTGCTCTGTTGTTATATTTTTGGGGGAGCCGAGCCGAACAGCAATAAAAACCCCCATATACAAACAACATCTTGTCAGTCATTTACTTTTTTTACGTTGTATTTGTGACTAATCGATAAAATGCATAATAAATGTGCGACTGACATATAATACAAAAATAAACATAAGCGTGTTTTAGTAGCAACACTCGTATCTTGAAAATTTACAGTTATTTAAAAAATAAAGTTATTAACAGGGCTGCCAATGTAACGAGATTTAGAAAAAAAAAAATTGGGATTTTTTTTTTTTTTTTTAATTAAGGTGTAGTAATTGAAGCTTTTAAAATTTTATTAGTTTTTGAATGAACTTTATTTTAAATTTAATTTTTTTTGGAGTAAATTCCTAAGACCTACAGTGAGCGTTAAAAGAAAGTGTTCAGGTCTAAAGTAGATGTAATTCGTTGACGACAAAGTTGACAATAAAAACCCTTATTATTATCAATCCACTATTTTTAATAAAATGCTATATAGGAAATTTTCCAAGCTTTAATTTAAGCTTGATAGCGTCCAGATTGAGCAAATTTTAAATGATATACGAGGGTTGCGTTGGAAAATGAAATTATTTGTAGACGTTTTTTAGAAAGTTTTTAAAAAAATATTTCTAAGTTGATTTTTTTCAAGTTTTTTTTAATAAATAGTGCAATAGTTTAAATTTTTAAAAATTTTTATTGTTTGGACTTTAAAAAAATCAAATTAGAAATATTTTTTAAAAATTTTCTAAAAAACGTCTACAAATAATTTAATTTTACAGCGCGACCCTCGTATCTCATTTATTATTTGCTCAATCTGGACGCTAGCAAGCTTAAATTAATGCTTGGAAAATTTCCTATAAAGCATTTTTTTAGAGTCCGACCGAAACCACTTTTTGAGACCGAATATTCGGCCGAAAAAGCAATATTCGGCCGAAAACGAAACGAAACTTAAACAAAAAATATCGCCTGGCGTGAAAAAATTATTATGATTGCTTTAAAGAAACAAATACAGCACTTAATGTTTTTAAACCATAGAAATGGTAGTATTTAAAAAAAAAATATTTATTTTAAAATCCCAGTAAAAACTTCTATTACCAAGTAATGAGGTTTTCGCCTTTAAATAGATGGTCGTAGCTAGTTACTATGTTGGTGAAACACTCATTATTTTAACATGGCGATGTCATTGGAGTAATGACCGCATACCCACTCGCTTACGAGAATGCTACTGAAAAACTACATACATTAGTACCACAAATAATAAGCTACTAGTAGCCCAAAAATAACTCGTTACCCAGTACTTACAAAAATGCTACCAAATAACAACATACATTAGTCCCAAAAATAAGTAGCTACCAGTTGCTCAAAAATAACTCGTTTCCCACTCCTTACAAAAATGCTACCAAATAACAGCTTTTGATTCTTTTAATAAATTTTTAACTTGGGACAACTTCCGCCAATATGAAATTGAACAAGTTCATATTGAACGCGTTTATTTCAAGAGCAACCAAGCGGGCAAATGTGGAAATGGAAAAGATCCAATGTGCCAACGGAACCAATGTTTACGTTGATATCCTTCCCTCCAAATGTTTGATTGTAAAATTCAAATATTACAGGACCGAAAATATATCTTGGAATCTCGTAGAAAGGGACATTTGGCTACTTAGGACATTACCAATAACAAATATACAGAAGCGACTGCTGCTCAGCCAATGGAAATCGCATTAAACACCATCTTAAGTCTATATAAGAGTGAATTAGGTTTTAAGTGAAATACTGTCTGTGATGGTTTTTTACCTTTTTACCGGCTTTAACATACTTTAAACAACAAGGCAAAAAAAAGTTAAATTAAAATTTGGAGAACACCACAAAATTTCTAGAAAAAACAATAACAATTTAGAAAAAAAGCCAATTAAAATCCAGAAAACTTCAATAGAAGTTATGTAATGATTAATTACGGCTCATAAATCACGATCAAGTGTCAGCTAGATCCAGTTTTCTGAATATCAATTTGGTTTTCTAAACTTTCTTTTGCCTTTTTCCAATTTTATTCAGAATTTCTGAATTTAAATTTCTGTTAACAGAGTTTTTTTAGAAAAAGTAGATAAATGTTAATATTTTTTAAGCTAAATGTGCAAGTTCTTTCTAAATTTTCTTTAGCATTTTTTTAATTTCATTAAAAAAAATTATTTAGACAACTAATCAGATACATATTTTAAATCGTATTTACCAGTAACCTGTTCTGTATCAGGTTATCGGTAACTCATTATTTATTAACAAGATGTAACCGGTTTTGTATTAGGCTATCGGTAACTCATTATTTGTTAACAAGAAGTAATCGAGCAGGTAACGAGCCCTCATTACATAGAATGCAGGCGGTAATGGGGACTTATTACCAAGTTTTTACTGGGATGTAAATAAAAAAAAAATAATATTTTTATAAAGAACTAAAGAAATTGTACATTTGAAGATTAAGAGAAAAAAAATGAACTATAACTGTATCACATTCAGAGCTTCGAAGAATGAAATCCTTTTCCAATGAATTCTTAAAAAAATCCATTCAATTTTCATAGTCAGTGAATGCATTCGATTTCATAAATCAACATTGAATGCAGTACTTTGAATTCATTCGATTGAATGGAAAAATATTACTTAATGCATTAGATTTCTTGTTCATTCGATTTAGAAAAATGGAATGTATTCGATTTTTTATCATTCCACTGCGAATGCAATCGATATTTAAATAGATAGCCCAAAACGGAGCCAAATTTTGACCCATAGTATCGCCGACTCTCTTTATATACGATGACCCTAATGGCTCTAATTTTGAATTCAAAAAAATTGGTGTTCCCGAAAATTTAAAAAATGCACATATTAACTGCCTACACGACAAAAGTGTGAAGAGTGTTGGCGATACTATGGACAAAAAATTGGCTCCGTTTTGCTCTATCTTGGTTATTTTTAAGTTTTTTATGCAATGAATGAATAAGCCATTCGATTTTTCAAATTGAATGAAAAGAAAATCGATTGCATTCGCAAGTGAATGCATTCGATTTTTAAAAGTCGAATGAAAAAAAATCGAACGCATTCGATTTTTGAAAGTCGAATGAAAAATAAATCGAATGCATTCGATATTTATAAATCGAGTGAGTCTAAAGTAAATTCATTCAATTCTCTAAAATGTGATTGGGGAATGCAATCACTAAATTTTTATTCAGAATGGCAAATGGAATTAAGGAATAAAATCCTTCGAAGCTCTGATCACATTTATTGAACAACCTTGTAATTTTTTGTTCAAGTGAACTAAAGTAAGTGGAATGAAACACAAAATTAAAAAATTCAGCTACTTTTTTTTATAAATTTTTTAAATAACAAAAAAGTTTCGGTTTCGGCTAATATTCGGCCAAAATTTTGCCGAATACCGAATAAGACCGAACCCCCATTATTCGGCCGAAACCGATACCGAAATCGAATATTCGGCCGGACTCTAATCTTTCTAATGCATGAGAATGTTGTCTAGAATAATTTTATTTTAAGCAAAAAATTTTTTTTTGGACATTTTTGTAAAAAAATATATTTTAGAGTGTAAATTTTTTTTTGACCGAAAATTTTTTTTGAATGTAAAAAATGTTTTTAGTTGCAAAAACACTTAGTAAAATGTTTTTGTGGCTTACTAATGTGATTCAAAGTTAGTTTAGTGTGTTTTTCAACACGTGAGCACAAATATTATAGTAGTACAATTATTCGGTATTCGGCCTATTCGGCCAAAATTGTGGCCGAAGCCGAATAGTGGCCTAATAGTGCTTTTTGGCCGAAGCCGAATATTCGGTCGGACACTAAATATTAATAACACTGTGCTAGTCGCAAAAATTAACAAGCTGGGCACCCTGCTGGTAAAGCTAATATAAAAAAAAAAAAAAAAAAAAAAATGGTGCTAGCCGTTTTTCGAAGTTAGCGCTCGTATTCGCGATATTCGCGATTTAAAATTGTAAAGTCTTGTCCATTTTCCATTTTCATGCTTTTGGGATAGATTTTAAATATAAATTTAGAAAATGCATTGTTTTTTTTTCGCAAAAAAAAAATTTCCGCGAAAAAAAATCGCGAATTTTTTTTTTTTTTTCCAAAAAATTTGTGTCTGTAATTTATCGTATTCTACTTATTTTCATAAATTAATAGGAAAATAAAAAAAAAATTAGAAAAAAAATTTCGCGAAAAAAAAATTTCGCGAAAAAAAAAAATTTCGTCTAAATAATATGAAAAATATTTTTTTACTTAAAAAAAATACTGGCGAATATCGCTAATACATACGCTAACTGTGAAAAAAATTGATATTACAATGGTATTTAGTGTACACAAACTAGCATTACCAGATGGCTGTCGCAAATTCAAATCAAACTAAAAATATTTGTGTTGAAGCAATTTTTTCACGAAAATAAAGATTTTTTGCGAACAAAATATGTTTTTCGCGAAAAAATTCACGGTATTATGGTTTGTTGTGTTAGTTTAACAAAACTTAAATGGTTATAAATTAAAAAAATATCGCAAAAGTTTAAAAATATCGTTTTTATTGTACTTTAGCATTAAAATTTTAAATCGCGTATATCGCGAATACAAGCGCTAACTGCGAAAAACGGCTAGCACCATTGAATTCAGCGTAACCAAATTAACTTTACCAGTAGGGTGCCCAGCTTGTTAAAAAAACAGTGTCAAATTCGAGCACAGTGTAATGGTTATTATTGTCAACTTTGTCGTTAACGAATTACAGCTACTTTAGACCTGCACACTTTGTTTTGACACTCACTGTATTTCAAATATGATTTTTTTTCTATTGAAAAACTTTTTCAAAATATTGGACTTTTAATGTCAGAATATGAAGGTTTGTGAAATTACATATCTATTTAAATTTTGGAAGCTATAATTTCGGGACAATTTTTTTTAACGTTAATCGTCTACACTGATAGAAATTTTTACATGACAATAATGAAAATCTACATTAATGTTATGAAAAATGACGTTAAAAAGGAACCTATGCAGGGTTTCATTGAATTAATGAAATAGGTATCATAAAATGTAATTGCAAGAACAAGTTTCATTAAATTAATGAAAATTGTTCATACAATATATAAATTGTATTTTATGAAAATTTTTCATTACTTTAATGAAAACAGTATTTAATTCTTATGAAATACTTTCATTGAATAAATCCTACTTTTTATTTTTGAAATAAAATACTTTCATTGAATAAATGTTACTTTTATTTTTAAAATGAAATATATGTATAAACTTGTAAAGATCTTTTTAGAATTAAAAAAAAAATAAAAAAATGGGTTAGTTTTCTCGCACAAAATTTTACTCCAACATTAAATTGTAATACATAATTAAAACCACGAACTAATATAAAACAGCACAAATTTAGTAAATATAAAACTAATATTTTACTTTTTTCCAATTTCATAAAAAAAGTCTGAAAAAATCACAAAATAACCAAGTTAAGAAACACTTTCACATATTTTTATACCCTCCACTCTAGTGATAGAGGGATATATAAGTTTGTCATTCCGTTTGTAACACCTCGAAATATTGGTCTAGGACCCCATAAAGTATATATATTTATGATCCTCGATCGATTTTAAGTCGATCTAGCGATGTCCGTCCGTCTGTCTGTCCGTCCGTAGAAAACACGCTAACTTTTGAAAGACTTTACAGAGGCTACTGAAGTTTGGCATATATGTTTGTCATTTACCTGGTCAGGTTGGTTTGCAATCCAGCCAAATCGGTCCAGTGGTTCAAAAGTTATGAGCAAAAGAGTAAATTTTGGCAAGGGTGTTTCGCGAATTTACGAGATAAAAAACACGATAACTTTCGAAAGACAATAATGAGACTACTGAAGCTTGGCATGTATCTTTTCCGTTCCCCGGGTCTGTTTGGTATTAAATTTCAGCTCAATCGGTCCAGTGGTTCAAAAGTTATAAGCAAAACCCTGAAATTCAGATTGGTTTCATCTAAAATGCCACGTGTTTTAACAAGTTTTAAAAGCATTGGTGGTAACTAAGCAATGCTTTTCAAATTTGTTAATTTTAAAGCAATGCTTTTTAAACTTGTTTAGTTTTAAAAGCATTGGTAACTTAAAAATTACACTCGAAAAAAATTTTACAATCAAAAAAAGTTTTACACTCAAAAAAATTTTTTTTCAAAAATGACAATATTTTGTGTACATACGTACGTGCATTCACTCAGAAATATTTTTTCAGTAAAAAAACATTACACTCGAAAAAAGTTTTACACTAAAAAAAAAAAAAATAGTAATTTTTCTTTTTTTAAAAAAAATCAAAATTGTAAATTTTTTCACGTTAAAAATGTACTACCCTTTAAAAAAAATGCATTGTGGAGGGTATTCATTGATTCGGCAAAGTCGAATTTACCTTTTCTACTTGTTTATTTTATCTATAGATTTCACTCAGTTTTCTCACACAAAATTTTACTATAACATTTACTTTAAATACGTAAGTAAAACCACAAAAAATTATTAAAAACAACGCGAGTTTAATAAATACTTATAACACTGTAAGTAAAATTTAAACTTTTGAAATGACACACAAAAACGCCGAGACACCCCAACTTATTTTTGGGTCATAGAATCCAGTGGTATACTCCGTTTTAAAAAGTTATCTCAAAATAACGAGATATTTCGATTTTAAATTTGCAAATTTAAGAGTAAAAATTGAATAAATACAAAAAAAATTATAAAATTCATCAAAATAGGAGCAAGTATTGCTGGATGTCCGATTGAAAATGGACGTCCATTATTTCCTAGATATAAATTTTGATAAATAAGAAGTTTTTAACAAATTTTTTAAGTTTTTTCATTCAAATAAAATGAAAAATCGCCTTTAATCTACTACAAATTTAAAATCGAAATATCTCAGGATTTTGAGCTAACTTTTTAAAACGGGGTACACCACTGGATTCTACGACCCAAAATTAGGTTGACGTGTCTCGGCGTTTTGGTGTGTCATTTTCACCTACTTACAGTGTAATTAATCAACAACATTTCATTTTTAATTTCGTATAAAAATTCTAAAAAAAATCACGCTCTGATCAGCTGTTTTTTGCGTGCGTAAACTAACAGACTAAACAGACGCGACACGACAGGTGTCAAAAACAGCAAATTTTGTAAACAAAACTTTTTAATGAAACTACGAAGTCTAATGAATCAAAATTAATGAAAATGTTGCACAATATGTATGAAATTTCATTCGGCATATGAAATATTTCATTGTTGTAATAAAACAACGTTAATGAATTACATTCATTAGTGATATGAAGCGTTTTTCTATCAGTGTACTGTTCCGTGTTTGATGTGTTTATTCTTTATAGGTTATTTTTGAAATTATTACAACCGTTTAATAAAAAGAAATCAAAAAAAGTTTGCATGAGAATCATAACCGCTATCTTATCAATAAATATAAAATCAAAACCCCCACATTTACGAATATTTACAATTTAATTTCAAATATGATTTCATTTAATTTATCATTAAATAAAATTATAATTCATTGATATCATTTCTTTTTTAAAAAAAGTAAAAAAACCGCTAATTTGTTTATAAATTTCATTGATTTTAATTTATTTTTTATTTTTAATATAAACATGCAATTATCTTCTCTACTCATACATAGTGTGAATGACATTCAATTTGAGGTTGGGGTTTTTCTATGTTTGTGTTCTCAATTACATTTGGTGGTGTTTGCTTTGAAAACTTGCTAGCGGGCTTTATTTTTCTAATTTTTAACTTTTAACCAAAAGTTTTTTAAAAAACTTTAGCAATTACATAAATAAATCTTTAACATTCATTAGATGGTTGTTCAGTTTTTTTGCCATTATCTTTTGTTTATTCTAAAGGTGCTTTTGCTAGCTTACAGATTGCAGATCAGTTAAGTTTGCTGAATTTGTAAGGTCAGCACAGTGTGGTGTTTTGTGTTGTGTTGTTAAAATAGCTGGTTTACTTTGAACCCAATAGACGAGGCAAGTGTGTGCTGTGCTGTTGCTGCTGCTTAAAACACTGCAAAAGTGTTAGATTGATTATAATAGTTATTGCTTGGTTGATTTTACTTCTATAAGTTGTATATATTTATTTTCGCTAATGTATAAGTGCTTTTTTTGACGGTTTCTTGTTATGTTTGAAAGAACACCATCTATATACATTTACTCTAACATTTTTTTTGATTATTTATATACAGTGTCGGACAAAAGTATTGACACTGAGTTATAAAAAATGCCATTTGTTAAAGACAAATTTAAAAATACCAAGCCTTTCTTTATAAAACAATTATTTTTTTAAACGGTGTTTTGTAGGTATTTTATTAAGCTTTAATTTAAGCTTTATAGCTTCCAAATTGAGATAGTAATGAATGCGCTACGAGGGTCGAACTGGAAAACTAAATTATTTAAACACATTTTTTACAACATTTTTTAAAAATATTTTTAAGTCGATGTTTTACAAGTTCAAACATAAAAAATTTAAAAAAAAGTCAAAGCATTTATATTTTAGTTATAAACTGAGCTTTTTTGCAACCCAAACAAAAATTAAAATTTTTTAAAAGCAGTAGAAGAAATCCGCATTTTGACCTTCAATATTTTTGACCACCAATTTTTTGTAAACAAAGAAAATATTTTAATGTTTATTAATTTAAGTACACCTCAGTTGTAACGAGATATGAAAATAATTTAACTTTTTATTTGTTTACACAAAATTAGTGGTTAAAAGAGTTAATGGTCAAAAATGCGGATTTCTTTTACTGCATTTAAAAAATTTTAATTTTTGTTTGGGTTGTAAAAAAGCTTAATTGATAACTGAATATACATGCTTGGACTTTTTTTAATTTTTTATGTTTGAACTTTGTAAAAACTTGACTTGGAAACATTTTTAAAAAATTTTATTTAAAATGTCTATAACTAATTTAATTTTTCAGTATGTCCTGTATTTTAAAATTTTAGTTTTTGTTCGGGTCGATATAAAAATTAGTTGACAACTGAATATAAATTTTTTGACTATTTGTTAAATTTTATACGTTCGAACTTGTAAAAATTCGCTTAAAAATATTTTTAAAAATTTTTATAAGACATGTCTATAAATAATTTCATTTTCTAGTTCGACCCTCGTAGCACATTTATTAATAACTCTAATCTGGACGCTATAAATTTTAAATAAAAGCTTAATAAATACTCGTTTGATAAAAAAGTTTGGTATTTATACCCTACACCAGCGGTTACCAACCTTTTTGGCTCGCGTACCCCTAATTTTAAATGTTATCAACCGCGTACCCCCAAACGAGTTTTTTTATTTTCGTTAAAAAACTTCATATATAAATATTAGAGGTAATTTTGAAATTTTTGATCTGCCTGTATTATTATTTTTTGAAGGATTTAGGGGAGATCAAAACAATGGTGGCATTTTTTTTTTTTGGAAAAATGTTCGCTTCTTGGGGTGGTTCAATACATCTGAAAACGCGGATTTTGAGCTAATTTTTCAGCAGAGCAAAAACAAAATCTGATTTCATCCGTCGATTCTACACCAAAAGTTAATACAACGCACATTTTTAGAACTCTTAAAAAAAGTTCAAAAAGCCCATCACAGGGGGCGGAAACATAATGTTTTTAAATTTTTTGAAAGTGAAAATGGTACCAAAATTTCCACTCTGTCACAACCCATTGAAAAGTTATAAGATCTCAAAAATTTGAGAACCAGATTCGGAATCAGCATTGAAAGGTTAATCGAAAGCAAGTGTTCAGGGGGATAATTGTGTAATTCGATTCGAAAGAAACTGTTCGAATTCGGAAAATTTTGATCCTTTGTAAAATGTAACCCGCTATGAGAAAAATATTTTTTTGTTCATTTTTAGAATAAAAGGATAAACATTAATATGCCAAAAGATTTTCGGTCGAATAAAAATTATTTTAGGTACTTTAAATTGCAACCAAAAATGTTGTTCGAATAGCTTCTCTTTTCGAATCGAAATACACAATTACCCCCCAGATCTTAAAATATAATCCAAAAATATCTAAAAAATTGCTTTCTAAAATGCAAAAAAAAACGTTTTTTGTGAACTTTTTCCGAAAAACCTGACGTTATGGAAAACTTTGGAAGCCAGATGCGGAACCACAATTCGTTAATCTAAAACGAATGTCGAAATTACTAAAACTTTGCGTACCCCCGCGGATAGATTCGCGTACCCCCTAGTGGTACGCGTACCATAGGTTGGTAACCGCTGCCCTACACCACACTGTTAGGTTAGGTTATGGTGAATGGCATTGGCAAAAAACCAATGCCCATAGAGGCCGACTTGTGGCCCATTATGATTCCAGTTTCCCTTCTTCTTCGATAAAAAGCAATAGTTGCATCTATGCATTCCACTTCGATAATTTGATAAACGTTGCGAAATTAGAGATAGAGGTGGATAGACGTCATTCACAGCCAATTCCTGTGGAAGATTGGCTCCCCGCTTAGCAAGTTCATCTGCCTTTTCGTTGCCCAGTATATCTTTATGTCCAGGTACCCAGCACAGTCTAATGTTGTGCTGCTCGCTGAGAACCTTAAGCTCTCTGTGGCAGCGGCTGACTACCTTGGACCTCATACTGTCATTTTTTAGAGCCATTAAAGCTGCCTGACTATCAATGAAAAAACTAATATCACATCTGTATATTGGTGACATTGAAAGCCGATCAGCTGCTTTGAAAATAGCGTAAATTTCAGCTTGAAAAATACTGCAGTCATTATCAAGTCGATATGATTCTTCCATGTTAAGTTCCCCGCTGTGGAAGCCACTACCAGTACCACTTGTCATTTTAGAACCATCTGTGTAGACATTAATCTGATAGAATTCTACCTGATCATTGAGCCAATCATCTAACGATGGGATTTCAATGTTCAATCTACCATTTACAACATTAAGTGGAGTACAATAATCAGTAATAGTGTTCCGTTCAGCGTGACTTATAAGGTCCATATGTCGAACTTGTCTGCTTCTCAGTGATCCTGTTTGACATAGTCTATTCAGGGTAATCGCCACACTGTGGTTCAGGGTATAATGATTTTGTGCTGATGTTTGTAACTACCTGAAATATTGGTCCTAGACCCACATTCAAGTATACCGATCGACTTAGAATCACTTTTTGAGTCGATTTAGTGATGTCCGTCAGTCCGTCTTTCTGTCCATGTAAACGCTGTAAACACGATACAGGTCGTAATTTAACCAATTTAACCAATTGACTTGAAATTTGAAACTTAAGCCTCTTTTGCACCAGGGACGAAGAATATTGAAATTGAAAAAAAATCGGTCCATATTTAGACCTAGACCCCCATACAAAGGTCCTCTTTAATTTTGGATCAAATGACACTAATAACCGTACTATAATAGGTTTCGTTTCGAAATTTGACACATTTTTTGTCCTCACAAATCACCATTCCGAATTTTGAAGGAATCGGATCAGTTCTTCTTGTAGCCCCCATAAAAACCACCTTCCCGATTTTCACATAAATCTCTCAAACTACATGAAAATAGAAAATATTTTATTAAATTTTGTTTGTGTATGTTAAACGCGTACTTTAACAACCTTATCAAATCTGATTACCATCGGATCATTTTTGGACTTAGGCCCCATGTTTATTGGCAACAAATCGAAACCTATTTCACTCAAATTTGATTTGTGAGTGTTTTTTACACTTATTAAATATTTGACAAAATATAGATCTAATCGGCCCATTTTTGAACTTGGGACCCATGTTTTCGGGAAACTCTGGTGTAGGGTATTATATGGTCGGTCTTGACCGACTGTAATTTTCTTACTTGTTTTAAATTTGTGTTTAGCAAATTCCATCTACTATAGCTCTGTGTGCATAAGTGCCTCTCATTTCTCGGTTCTCGGTATTCCTGGTTCTCGTACCGGTTTCCCGGTTCTAGACACATTTCCGGGTTTACCGGTATTATCGGTTCTGATTCTAGTACCGGTTCTCAAAAAACAAAAAAAAAACATTTCAGTATTTCAGAAATATTTAGTTGTGTTTTTTTAATTATTTAAAAATATTTTTATATTATTATAGATATCATGTAATTATTTTTTTCTTACCAAAGAAAAAATTTGAATTGTACAAAAATTTACGTAATGTACTTACCGTTAGTCCCTATAATACCGGTAATACCGTCAGAACTGCAATTTCTCTTTTTTAGTTCAATCAGCAGAAATCTGCTGATTTTAGCAGACACGGTTTTCTGAAAATCTGTCATGATTATCTAGCAGAGAAATCTGCCAATACAGCAGCGAAATCTGCTAAGCACTTAAAATCAAAATTCAGCTTTAGTTTAAAATTATAATTATCTTATTGTTCTCATTTGTATGACCCTTTTTAAATAGCGATTAAAAAAATGAGAACATGTTGTAAATTACAAAGTTCCTTTTGTTTCTTATCAGTTATACGCTAATGCCTGATTACAAAGTGCTGTGTATTATATTATATATTATATTTTTTTTTAGCTGGAACAAATTTAAAATGTATACAAATAAAATTAACAAATGAATAATTTTGAGGAAGTTGCACAAAATAAAGTAAAACAAGTAAGAGTGTTAAATTCGGCTGTGCCGAATCTTTTATACCCTCCAACATGCAAATAAATAAAAAAAAAAAAAATTGCAGGGGCGTCTTCTTTTTTTTTTGGTGGGGGGGGGGGGTTGGTAGTGGTAATTGGGGGGCACAATTCCTCTCGAATAAGTGTTAAAAAAAAATAATTCTTATGCTTTTTGCACTAAAGAAATACAAATTTATCATTATATAAAAAAAAAATTCTTCCACGCCCATAAAAGGGGGGGGGGGGCGGACCGTAAAACTATATTTTCTAATTCTGTGGGTCCAAATGCAGGACCTTGAACTTCTTGTAGCATAAAAATTTTGGATTTGTTAAACAAAAACACAAAAAATTATGTAAAAATATGATATTTTTCAGAGGTTGGTTTAGTTCTTCAAGGGGGAACTTTTCCCCCCCTGGTCCGATTTTGCCCATCTCCGAACTTAACCAGCCTATGAACATAAGACATGTATGTGCCAAATTTCAGGAGTCTATCACTTTTATTTTGGACTGTATCGTGTCCTCCACAGACGGACGGACGGACGGACAGACGGACGGACGGACGGACGGACGGACGGACGGACGGACAGACGGACATCGCTAGAATGTCTTAGAATCGATCACTGATCAATAATATATATACTTTATGGGGTCCTAGACCGATATTTCGATGCGTTACACACGGAATGACAAAGTGAGTATACCCCCATACTGTAGTTGGAGGGTATAAAAATTCTTATGGAAAACTTCATATGACTTTCACACATTTTTTTACAAAAAAGTTCTCAGACCTTAAAATTGTTTTAGATATTAGATTTTAAGCCAATCTTCCTGTGAATAAAGACTTTTTTTACAGAAAATTATCAAAATTTTTTTTCATAAACAAATTTTAAAAACATATTTATTATACAAAAATTATTGGATTCAGAAATAATTACACAGTGATATAAAATCGAACTTTCCGAATCGGGATGAAAACCAAAGTTGACATTTTATATAAAAACCCCACAAGGTTTTTTTTAGTTTAGCGCTAGATTTTTTTTTACACGCATTTAAAGTTGGTGATTTAAAGTATTTAAAGTTTTTGTGTACTAAAAATGTCCTACTTTAGGGGCTGCTGGTGGTGCCATTTTTAGGGCACCCACAGCACTCGTTTCATGTAACACTAAATAAATATGCACACTCTTCACTTACACATAAAAATTGTATCGTGGGCTCATTTTCAATTACATCGTTGTTGTATTAAAAAAAAATTAATTGATATTTTATTCAACAACACAATTTGTCAATACAATTAAAATTGTTGTTAATACAACAACGTTATAATTGAAAACGAGCCAACAATACAAACATTTTTTTCTGTGTTACCAGCTGTTTGTTTAACAGTTATATGACTACAACGGATACATAATGTAATATAGTATTTTTAAAGTGTGTTTGTCATTTAAAATGTCATAAGTATCTACTTCTGATAAGATTTCGGTTCATTTTTCATTTAAAAAAAAATAAATGATTTCAAAGTAGTTTGTTATTTTTGTTTTTAATTTTTTGTTAAAATTCATTCAATGAAGTAATAAAAAGTGAAATGGGGAAATGAATAAACAACACTTATACACAAGCGTTGACTACTCAAGTAGTCATTCTAGAACTGAAAAATATGCATATTTGTATAATGCATGAATATTTAAAAAAAATAACAAAAACAAACAAGCCGAAAATATGCAAATTATTAATTTTATTTTTTTTTACAAATATAAATACTAATAAGTTTTAAACAATAAGAACATGTACAATAAAAATGCGTTTTGAATTGTAAAAAACAAAAAAAAAAAAACAACAGGTTATGTTTTAAATTCGGCTGTGCCGAATCTTTTATACCCTCCAAAATGTTCAAAAAAGGGTCATTAGGGAATATTTCGTCTCAAAAAAGTTAAAAAAAATTCATTTATTATGATTTTTGCACTAAAGTAATACAGTAAAAAAATACACTTACAGCAATTCTTATAAAATGACCAACTAATTTATTTAAAACAAACAACTTTATGAATAGTTTCTAGGAAATTGTTACTTTTGACATATCATTAAAAGAAATGTGACCTCGAGCTAGAGTAATCCTTTTCAAAATTCGCAGCTTATTTCGTGTGTTAGATATAAGTTAGCAATCCATTTAAGACAAAGTTTCCAATAATACACTTAATAATTATCAAACGAGTATTTTTGTTAAAAGTGCCGTGTAGGTAATTTATCGAGCTATAATTAAAGCTTAATGGCGTCCTCGTAGCACGAGGGTCGAAATGGAAATTGAAATTATTGAAAGACGTTTTTTAGAAAATTTCTTAAAAATACTTTTGTATAGATTTTTTCCAAGCTCAAACATTAAAAATTTAAAAAAATAGTTCAATAGTATATATTCATTTATCAAATAATTTTTCCAATGACCCAAACAAAAATCAAAATTTTTAAAATGCAGTCGAAGAAATGCGTATTTTTTGACCTCCAATTCTTTTGACCACCAAATTTTTGTAAATTCAATACTTCCGAAAACCTTACTTTTTATACTCCGGTAAACCTCCGAACGAGCCAAGGTCGAGCGGAGTCGGATTGGTGCTATGCACCAACAGAAACATCTGAAACTTCGGATAAGGAAAATTTTTACAGTCACCTGAACAGAGTGCTGTCATTAATACCGCGAGGTGATATCGTGATACTCATGGGTGATTTCAACGCACAACTTGGAGCAGACAACACTGGAAGAGAAACCATAATGGAGCAGCATGGCATCGGTAGAATGACGGAAAATGGAGAGCTTTTTACGGAAATATGTAGCAACAACAATCTCGTGATCGGAGGCACCATATTTCCCCACAAAACTAGCCACAAAGTAACGTGGGTATCGCCAGACCGAGTGACCGAAAATCAAATCAATCATATTGCTATAAGCAAGAATGGCCCAGGACTCTTCTGGACGTACGTTCCAAACGCGGTGCAGACTGTTCCACATACCATCATTTTGTAATTGGAAATATTCGCCTAAAGGTAGCTGCTATCCGTAAACCACCATCCGCTGAACGAAAATATGACGTACGCAAACTGGAAAACGTTCAAATCCATCACAATTACGTGGACGAACTAAAAGGGGGCCTTGTTATACAACGAGCACACCCGGTGATAGAGTGGCAAAACATAAATAATAACTTCAACGATGCTGCCAGGGAACATATCGGTCACAAGACCCCCAAAAGAGCACAGTGGATGTCGGATGATACCTGGAAGTTAATTTTGGAAAGGCAAAGGCAAAGGCAAAACAAAATATAGCTAGAACACGCGGTGAAAAGATAACGTTAGGTGAAGCCTACAGGCGTCACGATTTGCTAGTGAAGCGGAGTGCTAGAAATGACAAGAGAAGATGGCACGAGGAAGTTGCGTGTAATGCCAAAAAAGCATCTGAAGAGCATAGGTCCAAGGAGCTTTACGCAATCACCAAAAAACTCACAGGTAAAAATTTCCTTAACACAAAACCACTAAAGAACAGTGAGGGAGTACTATCAACATCCAAAAATTAACAATTGGAAATATGGAGACGTCATTATTCTTCAATGCTTTCAAACGCTCCATCCAACCTTTCGAGCATTTGCTCATGCGCAACCTACACAATTAGGCAAGACATCTCAACTGAATGCCCTGACATTTCAGAAGTTTTAAACGCTATTAATGCTTTGAAGGCAAACAAGGCCCCCGGTGACGATAATATAGCCCCTGAAATGCTTAAAGCTGATTCCCAACTAACAGCGAACTGATCCCCAACTAACACTCGAACTTGACTCAAAACTTAAAGAAGGTATCATTGTCAACCTACCAAAGAAAGGCAACCTTACCGATTGCAGGAAGAGGTATCACAATTTTTAGTGCAGTAAATAAGATTATAGCGCATATTATCAACAAAAGAATATCAGATGCTGTAATGGATGTTATCATAAATAACTTGCGAATAATTATTGAGCAGTCCGCCGAGTGGCAGTCTCCCATGTACATGATCTTTATAGATTTTGAGAAAGCATTCGACACCCTGAGCCACAATGCGATATGGAGTGATCTCGCGTGTAAAGGTGTTTCACCAAAGATTATAATGCTTACTCAAGCTCTGTATAAGGATGTTAGATGTCGTGTTGTCCATGACGACGTACTAAGCAACAGTTTTATCGTTGTAACCGGAGTGCGCCAGGGATGTATACTATCCCCACTTCTCTTTTACATCGTCCTAGACGTCATAGTGCGCAATGCTACTCAGGAAAGCAGAGGTATACGATAGGGACTCACTCAACAACTCCAGAGTCTGGAGTACGCAGATGATATTTGTCTTCTGTCTCACAGCTATCGGCATATGTCAGCTAAACTTAAGTCCCTCGAAACCGAAGCTGCAAAAGCTGGTCTGAAAATAAATATTAAAAAGAGTAAGGTAATGCGCTGCAACACCTTTAATAACATTTTTAGGTTATGTGGAATATATTGAAATTTTCTAGGTGACCTTACAATTTCGTTCATCATATTTGAACCGCTAAACTGATATCGCTCAAAGGTAATACCAGACTCCTCGAAGCATTCAATTTTAAAACATGCTAAGTCAACATAGCGCATAATTTTTAAAATTATGTAAAAAAAAAAAACGGTGCGGACCTTGGATCCAAGTGCAGGACTTTGAAACTTTTCTGGAAAAATTCTGTTTCATTGGTTTAAGAAAGTTAAAAAAAACTGTTCAAAATTAGGGTTTTTCATAGTTTTTAAGGGGTTAATTTTCCACCCTGGTCCGATTTTACCCATTTACTAACTTAACTATGACCATAACACACATTTGTGCCTAACTTTAAAGGTCTAACAATTTTTGTTTCAACTAAATCGTGTTTTCATGGCGGACATACAGACAGACACTGGTAGAATATCTTAGAATCTACCATGGACCAATATTATTATTTCAATTTATTATACTTTTCTTAAGGTCCCAGGCCCATATTTACATTCGTACACACAGAATGACAAAGTGTGTATACCCCCATACTGTGGTTGGAGGGTATACAAACATTTTATGTATTTATTATTATTATTATTTGTATCTATTCTGCTGATTATTTATTTTCATTTAGTTATTTGATCGATAGTCAACGCATAGTCACGAATGTTGACGACGAGTCATCAACCGATTAAAAATGTATGTGTCTGTATTTATTTCTTTATTGTTTTCATAACAACAGACAACTTAAAATTGCAATAACAACAAAATTTACATTCAAGCGATCATGCTAACAACAGTCGTATAACATTTATGTTTTATACATAATTTAATGTTATGCTCTTTGAGTGTTTAAATAAATTGACCAACTATTTTGTGAAAAACTAAATTCCAGTGTTGGGGATTAATCCTCAAAGTTGGGCAGGACCACAAATTTCAATTAGGGATTTTTTGGCGGATTTTATAAAAATATTTTGGGAATATTAAAAAATCAGAAAGGTCTCTCACAGAGCACTCACCGATTGTCCTTAAACTTGCATATGGGAATGAGGGCGAAAAGCAGGAGTTATCTGTTTTTTCATAGCTGCACAATCTCACATTTAATGGGTCAATGGGGAGGGGGAAAAAGGATTTTTTTAAATTTTTTGAGGATTTTTCACATTTCTTAAAAAGAAACTACATATATGAACATTTCATATAGATCGAAAGGTTTTTTTAAAGAGTATCCAATAGAGTACAGGTCGTTTCAAAATTCGGCTTAGTCCTTATTTTCAAAAATGTAAAAACTTTGGAGTAGTTTATATGGAGAGGTGTATACACACGACCGCCAAAATCACATATAATAATCTCTATTAAAATTAAGCAGACCCGTGTCTTTGCGTTTGGTGAAATTCCTACTAGTTCGGATTTTATTCGGATTTCCCGAAAGACCAAATTTTTTCATAAGGTGGCAACCCTTTTTTAAATCACTCACTTAAAAAAAAAATAAAAAATATTGTATGCGGACATCATATTTTAAGGGTCCAACTGCTTTTCAGAATCTTTGGAGGCCCATAATTAAGAATCGAACCTATATTGTCAAATTCTTGTGTTTTTCAAAAAGTTACTATTTGTTCCACAGTGTAATAATTACTTTAAAACATCAGGCCACATTTAGCTGCGATTTCAATAAAAAAGCGTGTCTTTCGAGCCACATTAATCTTTTTAAATGTGGTTAATTGTGTCATTGCTAATTTTGATTTAATATTTACCATATTATTACAAATCATTTATGTACTAATTTTAACCCAACCGAGAACTCGTTGGAGCGAAACCGCACAAGTGTCTGGTGGGAATTGAATCCACTACCATACCCTTCAACAACATTATAGCTTGCCATTCCGTGTGTAACGCATCGAAATATCGGTTTAGCTCCCCAAAAAGTATATATAATTGATCCTTGATCGGTTCTAAGACATTCTAGCGATATCCGTCCATCTGTGAGAGCACTTTGCTGTCTAAACTAAAATGCAGTCCAAACTAAAAAAACTAGATCACTTAATTTTGGCACAAATATTTCTAATGCTCATAGGCTAGTTAAATTCAAAAATGGGTAAAATCGGACCAGGGGGAAAAAGTTCCCCTTTGATGAGCTAAAACAACCTCTGAAGAACGCCATTTCTTACCGTTTTTTTTGTACTTCTGTTAAACAAATAAAACATTTATATTTTAGAAGAAAGTGAGAGTCCTGCAGTTGGGCACAGGGGATTATAAAATGTCGTCGTTTTTCTGCCCGCCCCTTTTGTGGGCGTAGATATAACAACAAAAATGAAAAAAATATAAAATTGTTTTACTGAAGTGCAAATATCATAATAAATGAATTTGTTATCATTTATTGCTTGGAGGAAGGTGCCCTGTAACATCCACCGCCAACCCCTCTACAAAACGTCCCTGTCAAAATTTTTTTATTTTATTTGTTTTTACATTTTGGAGGGTATTAAAGCTTCAACTCAGCCTAATTTAATTTATTTATTATTTCTAGCTTTTTTTTAATTAATCATTATCGCATAGCCACAAAAGTTGTGATTTCGGAATCATCGTATTTTCTAGTAAATTTAAACGTTTTTTAACCATAACAACAGTTTTTTATGCGTAAAAATAAGTATTTTTTTATAATTTTAACAATTTCATGATTTTATTAAAATATGCATAATACTTATTATTTTTATTGTTTATAATTTTGTTTGTCATGTTAAGCGTTTAAAATGTAGGATCCAATTTGGCAATTTTTTATTAAAAACAAAAATCTTTCCGGGTTTTGACATTGTTTATTTTCCAAAACAACTAAGATGTAATCACTTTTTTGTAATTAATGGGAAAATTAAATAATAAATAAACATCAAATATCATTGGTTTTTTTGACAGATATACAAAGAATGAATTGTTTTTTTTTTTGTGGCAATTCGTTTAAACAGTTTAAAAATTAATTAGTTTTTAAAAAGAGTTTAAGTTTTATTTTAAGTTTTTTACTTTTTTGTAGCTGACTTAAGATTGTAAAAAAATAATAAAAGCGGTGTGGCTTGGAACACCTTTTCCTTTGCGATAAATAGTAAATACCAAGTGAGAGTGTTAAATTCGGCTATGCCAAACTTTTATACTCTTCAAAATGTAAAAGAAAAGGTGTTTTTTTTTTTTTGGGGGGGGGGGGGGGGGGGGGGTTTGGTGGGATACGTTGGGGAATTCCTTCCACTCGCGATAGAATGTTATCAAATGTATTTATTATGATTCTTGCAATTATTTAATCCAATTAATCATTATTAAAATACTTTTTTATATCCACGCCCACAAAAGGGGCGGTTAATTTTTTTTTTATTTTTTATCCGCTGGGTCCACATGCAGGGTTTTGAGCTTCCTCTGACATTAAAATGTTGCATTTGCTTAACAAAAGTAAAAAAAAAACACTGCAAAAAAGTACCGTTTTCAGAGGTTGGTTTTGTTCCCCAAGGGAGAACTTTTTTCCCCTTTGTCCGATTTTGCCAATTTCCGAACTTGACCAGCCTATAGCCCATAAGACATATTTGTGCTAAACTTCGGAAGTCTAGCTCTTTTATTTTGGACTGTATCGTGTCCTCTACAGACGGACAGACGGACAGACGGAAGCTAGAATGTCTTAGAATCGATCTGATCAATAGGGATGAGTTTTTTATGCACAAAAAATCGAAAATATGCGCTAAAAAATCCAAAATATTCACTAAAAACCAAAAAATATGCACTAAAAAAATAAAATGTGTACAATAAAAATCTTGTTTTCGTACGAAAAACTTCTTAAAAAGCAAAAAATAACACCGGACTTAAATATTAAGATTTAAGCAAGATTTTTTAGAAATTTATACAATCTATAAAAAAAAATTAATAAGAAAAAAAATTTTTTTTTCTTGTTTACAAAATAAATTTTTAGAATTTAAAATAGTTTTTGAAAAAATAAATTTTAATTTGTGTTTTTGCTAGTTTATACCAAAATATGCAAAAATATGCACTTAAAAGTTAGAAATATGCACAAAATATCCACTTAACACCAAAATATGCAAAAATATGCACTTTCACTAAAATATGAAAAAATATGCAAAAACAAATCGATACCATTTTAACGTAAATTTCTTGATTCCGAAAGATAATTGGTCGATATCGTTTTTAGACTATTGACAAAAAACATGCATTTGCATGGAAATCACATCCCTACTGATCAATAATAAATATACTTTATTTGGTCTTTGACCGATATTTCGATGCGTTACACAAAAAAAAAAAAAAATACTGTGTTTGGAGGGTATACAAATCGGCGGACACGTTTCCCCTCGTCATCAACGTTTGCAAATTCATATATTATGATCAGGGAAACCAAAAATATGCAATTTCATGTTTTTTCCTACGCATTGTATTGATATATGAGTAAGGTATTTATCCGTTTCAGAACAATTTAAGAAATCTGGCATCGATTTGTAAGAGCCTATTTTGGTCTTAAATGCATATAGTTGCATATTTTAGTCTTAAGAGCATATTTTGACATAAAAACATATTTTTAGGTCATATTTTGGTGTTTTGAGCGACAACAGAAAAAAAATTTTGCTAAAAAATTGTGAGTAACTTTTTTGCGACTTAAAAAAAATTTACTTTTTATATCAAATATTTTTTTTAAATAGATTTTAGTTTACAAATTCTTTGAAAGGTGCTAATTTGTGAAAAAATCCCGAAATAGTAGTTTGTACTATAAATTTTATAAATAAGACTTAAAAAGTTTGAATTTTCATCGTTTTTATGAAAAATTTTAAAGAAAAACTGAACTTTTAAGAGCATATTTTTTACATTTTAAAAGCATATTTTCCGTTTCTGGCTGCACATTTTAAGAACATAAAACGGGGGTTTTAGAGCCTATTTTTGGTTTCCCTGTTTATGATATTACTGGTTAAATAACACAATTTTATTATTGTTATTGCTGATGTTTGTAACTACCCGAAATATTGGTCCTTGACATACCTTCAAGTATACCGATCGACTCAGAATTACTTTTTGAGTCGATTTAGCGATGTCCGTCCGTGCGTCCGTCCGTCTGTATATCTATCGGTTTAAGACCGATACAGGTCGCAATTTTCAATCAATTGACTTGAAATTTGAAACTTAACCATCTTTTGGCCTAAGGACGAAACCTATTGAAATTGGAATAAAGACCTAGCCCCCAAACAAACGCCTCTTTGGATTTAGCTTAAATGACACTAATAACCGTATTATAATATATATCGCTTTGAAATTTAGCAGGTAATCAAATTTTGTATATCACATATACGAATCACCATTCCAAATTTCAAAGGAATAGAGTCACTCCTTCTGGTAGTCATACAAACCACCCTCCCTATATTCACATAATTCCCTTAAAATTCATAAAAATGGAAATATTTGATAAACATTTTATTTTTAGGTGTTAAAGGTGTACTTTAGTAACCTTATCAAATCGGAATATAATTGGACCATTTTTGGACTTAGTTCCTATAATGGAAATTTTTATATTTCCATATAAAAATTTCGACCGATATTCAGTTAAATCGGTCTATTGACAAAAAAAAATAAACCAATTCCACTAAAATTTGATCTGTGTGTGTTTTCTACACTAAATAAAGATCTAACAAAAGACAGACCCAATCGGTCCATGTTTGGACTAAGGACCCATTTTTCGGAAAACACTGGTGTAGGGTATCATATGGTCGGCCTTGACCGACTATAACTTTCTTGTTTTTTATTATTTTCTATAACCAAAAAAAAATAACATTTTCTAATCCCCTTAGTCTAAAGGCAGGTCGATGAACTTTATATCGCTTAGGTAGGTTTTGAGATATTAAAGAAAAACCACTTTAACTTTAAAGCCTCGCCACTTCTAAAGGGGTGGGTCCATATCCTAAGGCCACTGTAGCTTTGCATATATATTGTCCTTTCCCTAGTCTAGTTGGTATTGAATTTTAGCAAAATCAGTTCAGTAGTTCAAAAGTTACGAGCAAAACCATGAATTTCAGATTGATTTCAGCTTAAATTCACGTGTTGAAAAACCGTTGAGCAAACCGTTTAAAAGCATTAGTAGTTCACAAAAATATTATATTATACTATATTTTAATTGCATTTTTTATTACTCAAACATATTTAAAAAAAAAAAAATCACTAGAAGAAAATTTTACACTAAAAAAAAAAATAGTGAATTTTTTTTACAAAAATGACTAAAAAGATTTTTATTATTTATTGATACATTTTTTACGTTACCTCAACAAATTTTTGTTTGTTGTTATTGTTTTGTGCGTGTTTGTTGTTTTATATTTACATAATTATGGAAGGTGGAGCTCCAGGGTTAGAAAATTTTCTATCACTATCAGGATTTGTGGAGGGTATTCATGAATTCGGCCAATTCGAATTTAACTTTTCTACTTGTTTTATTTAAAAAAAGTTCAGCATTCTTTATTTAGGTAAAACAAAAATTTACACTCAAAATTAAATTTAAAAAAAAAATTACTAAAAAAAGTTTTTTACTAAAAAAAATATTTCTAGTCAAAATTTGTATTCATTTTTGTTTGCGTCAGAAAATTACACTCACTTAAAAAGTGCTTTCTACTCAAATGCACTGTTTTGGGCATTGTTGAGTTTTTCAACAATCAATTAGGGTTTTCACAGTAACGATTAAATTTGCCTTTTTTAGTTTGGTATTTGGCAAATGTGCCAAACGTCAAAAAAATGCCAATTTGAATGTGGCATATTTTTCTTAAAATGCCCAACTGAAACCTTGTCTAAAACCAAAATGCCAGTGTGCAAATAAAAAAAAAACATAAAAATGACAACAGCTGTGATTGTTTATGCTGAAATTTCGAACGCGGCAACAAAAACATTTATACAAAAAGAAACATACACATTTTTTGTGTTTATTTTAAAATTGTGAATGTAAAAACTTAATTAAAGTTATTTTGTGCAAATTATTAACGACAAGTGCGCTCACGATATGTAAATAAAAAATGGTGGCAAATACATGACGTTTAGTAAAATGGCAAATTTGCCAAATACCCAACTAAAAATGGCAAATTTAATCGTCACTGTGAAAACCCCAAATATTTTAAAAAATAATACCAAGTTTCCAAAAATAAATTTGAATTAAGTAGTGAATTCTTTTACAACTCTGATTTCAACAAAACATATTAGTAGTAAATATGAAATAAGTGGCGCTGACTATTTAATTAAAAACTTAATAGATAAAAAACAATAACAACAACAGCCAACACACACAATACAGTTTTATGCGATAAATATATTACGAGAGTAGTGTAAGTTTGTTTGTTAAATGTTTTTTTTTTTTTTGTGTTTGAACCGGAATAGTTTACGAATTTATAATACTTCCGCTTTACTACCAACCGACCAACCAACATAGTTTAGTAGTACATACATACAATAACTACAACAACATATTTCGTACTCACATTTAATATTTATGTCTAAAAATGTAAGTTACACTGAGAGAAATAATACAACGAAAATGAAGTTAATTTTATTTAGCTTGAAGCAATATTATTTGGCCATCCTTGGATTAATTTCTAACCCAACTACCTTTCAATTGCTTAAGAACCACTACACCCCGTCTATATTAGCAATCACCATTACCATCGAACGTCATAATCGATAGAAAATTGCTGTGACGACACTCTCTTACAATTGATTGCAATTTTGACAAATTTTAAATGGCGTTATCTCGAAAACCGCTCCACCGATATCAGAATTTGTGTCATTTTCAGCATGTCAAAATAAATAAAAATAATGTATAATGTCAAAATGAATAAAAATAATTTTTTTAAAATTTCAAAAATAAATAAGCAAAAAATGTAACAAAAGATTATTTGCAAAAAAAAAAATTGAAAAAAAATACGCGAAAAAAATTTTTTGGTGAAAAAAAAAATTCCGCGAATTTTTTTTTTGTAAAAAAATTGGTTTGTACTTGTAAAAATTCCATTCTGTGTCCAATTCTGTTCACATATGCCAACCAGCAGCCAATTTAAAGCATTTTGTATTTTTAGGTTATGTAGAATATACCAAAATTTTCGAGGTGTTCTTACATTTTAGTTCATAACTTTTGAACCGCTGAACCGATTTCGCTCAAATGCAACACCAAATACTTAGGACAACAACAAGACAATATTCTAAGTCTCAGTCATATATGTTTATTACTTTGGCCGTGATCACCATTTCCACAGACGGACAGACAGACGGACATCGCTAGAATGTATTAGAATCGATCAGTGATCAATAATATATATACTTTATGGGGTCCCAGACCGATATTTCGATCAGTTACAAACGGAATGGCAAACTTATATATACCCTCTATCACTAAGTGGAGGATATAAAAACCCACAAAACCTTTTATAAGCAACGTAGTGAACACTACGTTGTGAACACTACGTTGTGAACACTACGTTACTTATAAGAATTTTTATATGTTTTTTATAAACAAATTTGAACTGTCCCTGAAGATGTAATTCAAAGAATTGTGAAATATCGGAAGATTTTTTAAATAAATAAAAAACATTTAAGACCTCGAGCTTGAAAACTTATTGCTTTTAACATTTTTTTTTTGTTTTTTTACGTACTTTTTACGTAAACGCGGATCTTTATGGAATTGGTTTTATTTTGTAGATCAGAAAAAATAAAGGGACATGTATTTTTTTTGCGGTCCAAATTCATATTTAGGGGGGAGGGGGGAAAAACAAGGCCATTTTTCAGTTTTTTTCGTTTATATCCTATATTATGCAAAGAAACATAGTCATGTTACATACCAAATGAAAGGTCTTTGGAAAACCTATCTACGTGTGCTAAGAACGTGTCCAAACATTCACAACTTTTCGTCATATTGAGTAATATACCAAAATTTTATGACATTTTTGTTATTAAGTCAAAAATATTAACTTCTTTGGCCCGTTGTTAGCACCACGAGATAGGTATTTTTAATACCTTTAATCTGATACCACACATGGCTATATTAATTTTGTTTAAATAGGCGTAAATCGTAAAAAACTGAAAAAGATCAATTTCCCCCCATACAAATCGACCCCCTAAAAATTAGTTTGGGCCGCAAAAAAAAAATACGTGTCGAATTAATTTCGTTTTTAACAACATATCCAAATTTCATGAAGATCGGAGGGTGACACCAGGGAGACTTACCTGGTTAGTATTATCCCTAAGAGGGCTCCCATACAAATTACAGTGGAGCAAATTTTATAAAAATATCATTTTGTATGGTAGCACACTCAGGGAGTCGAGAGATTGGGAAGGTACGTTTTGAAAAAATGTTTGGGGATAAAAAATAATTTTGGTCGGTATCAATATGGACCCCTCTAGGACGCACCATTGTACCCGTGGAAGCTGATTCAATAAAAGAAATCTATAAAAAATAAAACAAGGTATGGGGACCGTTTAAGGGTTATTATTAGAGGATAGGTAAGTTCTGAAAAATGTTAGGACTAAAAAATACGGTGACTCAAAAATATAATGAAACAGCAACCCAAACAAAAAATTAAAGTTCTTAAATACAGTAGAAGAGTCCGCATTTTTTGGCCTGCAATTCTTTTGACAACCAACTTTTTGTAAACAAAGAAAAACTTAAATTATTTTAATATTTCATTACTATGCACTTAAATGTACTTAAATTAAAAAAACAGTAAAATCTTTTCTTTGTTTAAAAAAAAATTGGTGGTCAAAAGAATTGGAGGTCAAAAAATGCGGATTTCTTCTACTGTTTTAAACAAATTTTATTTTGTGTTTGGATTCTTGGAAAAATAATTTGATCATTGAATAAAAACTATTGGATAATTTTTTAAATTTTTAATGTTTGCACTTGGAAAAAATCGACTTGAAAATATTTTTAAATTTTTTTTAAATATGTCTATAAATAATATCCTTTTGCAGTGCGACCGTCGTATCTCGTTCAATATTTGCTCAATCTGGACGCTATCAAGCTTAAAGGCTTCGACACAATATCGGAGTACTCTGTACTACAGAGTACCATCTCTAAAAATAGAGAAAACACCATACAAAAAATGTTTAGAGAAAAAATGTTTAGAGAGAAAGGAACAAAATCCACTCTCTGGCACAGAGTTCTCCGTCATTGTGAATTCAGCTTAAATTAAAGCTTGAAAAATTTCCTATATAGCCTTTTTTTAATAGTCGATTGATAAAAAGCAGGTTTCGTATTTACAACTTTTCCTAAAAAGAACTGATATCAAACTTTAACTGTTCCATTATTTGTTTGAGTCACTGTAAGTGTAAACTTAATTTTTATTAAAATTTTTCTCAGTGTAGTTTAATGTTTTTTTTTTTTGTTTTGATTTACATTAGAAAGATAAAAACAAGTTTTATTGTGATTCTTATTAAATGTTTTTTTCTCCATATTTAAAAAGGCCCTTGGAATATTTTTTGTCTTCGCATTTTTTTATTTTTGCTTGTTTTATTTTTTTCTGTTTTTAATTCTTGTTAGAAGGCAACTATACTAAAGTTGTTGTATTTAAGTTCTGGGTCGTCTTTGTTTTAATATTTGAATACGAAAAAAATAAAAAATAATAATATTTACATCAGTTTCATTCAGAAAGCATCATTGTTTTATTCTGCTTTATGTCCATAAATTTTTAAGAATTTTTTAATATTGGCATACATATCGCTCATTTACTTGTATAGTGTCATAACTCAAAATATTTGAGTTTGAAGAAAACTCGTTAAAAGTTTTCCATAGAAAAAGGCTGGTACATTGAAAATGTAATAATAGTGTTCTCTTCTCAAAAGGTGTGTTTAAAAGATATTAATACGAAGTTTTGACACAATATAGAGCATGATATAAAAAATAATTCTGTATCATTAACTCAAAAATCACGTTTTTTGAGTTATGCCGCTATACAAGTAAATGAGCGATATGTTTTTGTTTGTTTGTTTTGTGATTTAACTTTAAAAATTTGCAATTTCGATTTGTTTTTATTAAAAAATAAAAAACAACCGAACAATATTTACAGTTTGAATCATTGCAATTAGTGTTGTCAATGATGCGTTTATAACAGTTAAAGTCATGTTAGGAGTTTTAATGCAAGATGTAGAAAATCTGCCGTGCTGTATTCAAAAACACAGTACTGCAAAAGTTAGCAAAAATAAATATGCAGATGTTCTCATTTAAAAAAAAAACCGGGTTGGTGGAAGTCCATAGAGAACGGAAACACTCGTAGCTTTTCTTTATCACTTTGTTTTAGGGATGATAAAGTCAGTACAATTGTACTTTTTTCAGTACAATTCGGGGACCAAAAGTACGGCTGTACTCCACTGACTGTTTAGTACAATATCAAAATTTTCCCAATCACGAAGTTTATTTCGACACTTTTAATGTTGCAACCAGTGTGTCAACCCTGTTGGGAATAAAATCGTTTAAAAAATCACTATATTTTAAAAAATCCACAAAATAATTTGTATTGTTTTTCCTATTAGTACAGATCGAGCACGCTGTCTTAATCTGTTTTTATACCCTACACCAATCTGTGGTACAGGGCATATTGAGTTTGTGCTGATGTTTGTAACTACTCGAAATATATTTCCTAGATCCACTTATAATCACTTTTAAAGTCGATTTAACAATAATGTCCGTCCGTCTGTCTGTTAAGGTAAACGGTGTAAGCAATTTTCGATTAATTTACCTTTTTTTTGAAAAACATCCGTTCAATAAAAAAAAATTGAAAAAAAAAAAATAATAAAAAATGCTTAAAACTTTAAAAACTTGATTTTTAGTCAAGTCAGTACAATCTTGAAGATGTCATTTATCATCCCTGCTTTAATTAGGACTTTTTTTTATCACCAAATGTGTAGAAAACCCGAAATTATTTAATTACAATTACAATTGGCAGGGTTGCCACTAAACTACACTCTATCTCCACTCCGTAAGGGGGCTCCCATACAAAATGATTTTTATACCCTCCAACTACAGTGTGGGGGTGTACTCACTTCCGTTTGTAACACATCGAAATATCGGTTGGGGACCCCATATATATTATTGATCTATAATCGATTCTAAGACATTCAATGAATGTGCGTCTGTCCGTCCATCCGTCCGTCTGTAGATGGCACGATGCAGTCCAAAATAAAAGATCTAGGCTCCTCAAATTTGGCACGAATATGTCTTATGTTCCTAGGCAAATTAAGTTCGTAAATGGACAAAATCGGTTCAGGGGGAAAAATTTCCCCCTTGAGAAACTAAACCAACTTCTGAAAAACACAAATTTTTTGGCATGTTTTTTTTGTATTTTTGGTAAACAAATAAAACATTTTTATGCGAACAGAAAAACCACATTTAGTTTTTTCCCGCCCCCTTTTTAGGGCGTGGATATAAAAAAATTGTTTAAATAATGATGAAAATTCTTTTACTTTAGTGTAAAATCCATTGTAAGTCAATTAGTAAAATTTTTTTGCGAGGGGGAGGTTACACCCACACCCCCGCCGAATTCACCAAAAAAAAAACGCCCCTGTAATTTTTTTTCAACATGTTGGAGGGTATAATAGATTCGGCACAGCCGAATTAACACTAACGGTTCCAAGATTGCAAATATTGAAGTCAAATGTATGACCGTTCCTCAATATTTTTTGCGCCGCAACGTTTTTTCAGAACATACCTACCCTCTATCTTTAACCCTTAAAGTGGTTCTCATAGAACCCCTCTATGGGTTAAAGATATAGGGTAGGTATGTTCTAAAAAACGTTGGGGATCAATCCGTCTAAAATTGTAGAAGTTACATGCATTTGAATAAAAAGGCATCAATTCAGTTTTACAAAAAAAAAAAAAAAAACAGTTGTATTTGTAACAGTCGTTACACCAGAAATAAAACTGAATTTATGCATTTTTCTTCAAATACATGTAACTTCTACAATTCTTGACGGATATTATTAAAAAACCTCTTTTTTTTTCTTAAAAAATCAGACATGAACTTTCAAACAGAAATATAATTTTAAAATTTTTCAACTTGGTCATATTTGCAAATTAGGTAGGTTCACTTGCGGACTTTTCTCGTAAATTACAGAAAGAACTAAAAATAAACAAGTAAAAAAATTATAGTCGGTCAAGACCGACCATATAATACCCTACACCAGAGTTTCCCGGACCATGGGTCCCAAGTTCAAACATGGACTGATTAGATCTATATTTTGTCAAATCTTTAATAAGTGTAAAAAGCAATCACTAATCAAATTTGAGAGGAATAGGCTTCTTTTTGTTGACAATAAATCGCTTCAACTGAATATCGGGCGAAATTTCCACATGGGACCTAAGTCCAAAATGGTCCGATGATAATTAGATTTGATAAGGTTATTAAAGTACGCGTTTAACATACACAAACAGAATTTTAATTAAATATTTTCTATTTTCATGAAAATTGAGAGATTTATGTGAAAATCGGGAAGGTGGTTTGTATGGGGGCTACTAAAAGAACTGGTTCGATTTCTTTAAAATTCGGAATGGTGATTTGTGTGTATAAAATATTAATTCCTGCCAAATTTTGAAAAGATACCTATTAAAATGCGACTATTAGAGTCATTTGAGCCAAAACTAAAGAGGACCTTTGTATGGGGGCTAGGTCTAAATATGGACCGATTTTTTCCAATTTCAATAGGCTTCGTCCTTGGGCCAAAAGAGGCTTAAGTTTTAAATTTCAAGTCAATTGATCGAGAATTGCGACCTGTATCGTGTTTACACCGTTTACATGGACAGACAGACGGACGGACGGACGGACGGACGGACAGACGGACGGACGGACATCGCTAAATCGACTCAAAAGTGATTCTAAGTCGATCGGTATACTTAAAAGTGGGTCTAGGACCAATATTTCGGGTAGTTACAAACATCAGCACAAACTCATTATACCCTGTACCACAGTGTGGTGTAGGGTATAAAAATACATAAAAATTAGTGGGTCTGAACCTTTTTATGTCAAAATTATTACTTTCACATATATCTTCGTGATGAAAAGTAAAGAAATATGACCTCGAGCTCGAGTAATCTTTCTCAAAATTAAAACAAAAGTTTCAGATCAGTTTAATTATTCGGTCGGATTGTAAAAGTTGCACGTCGAGAACTTATATTCAAAACTTGCTATCTGCAATGTTGTAACAGTGCAGATAGCAAGTTTTAAATATAAGCTCATCATGTATGTTTCTTCGGCATTTAAAATGTTTACATATTAACTTTTCTGTATAGCAAACTTGTTCTTTAGTTATTTTAAGCAAACCTAATAAAATCTTTTCAACCTACCCTCGTATATTCTTAATAATCATGTATAGTTAAAGGAATAAAATGTTCTATAACTTCAAACAAGTAAATATTATAATATAAAATTAAAAAAGCTGTCAACTAAAACATAAAAATAAAACTGGTCGAGAGATGTTGCGGCGGTTGTCTAAAAATAATAATAATCAAGGTCGTATTTACTTTAACTAGTAAAATATTTTACCATACCTTAGCTAGCACCACCATCATATCATGCCATACCATACATGATGCTTGATTGGCTTGGACATGTGTTGTATGTGTACCTGGGCCGGCTAGATCTTTTGTTTGATATAAGTGGTTCTAACGATTGAACGCGTGTGAGAGTTAACAACAACCAGAATCACAAATAAATTATAACCAGTCAGTCGATCGCTGGCTGGCTGGCTGGCTGACTGTCTGTCTGTTGTCGTTAAGCAAATAAATCCAGATAACTTGTTGTCTATGCAAAGTTGGGAATAGAACTTTTTTTGTTAAGTATTTTCTAAAAAAAAAATAAAAATTTTCCTTCCTGAATAACGAAACATGTTTTCGAGATTATGTATGTTTTAATTAAGAATAGTTTTTTGTTCTTTAATGTCAAATTTAATGTCAAATTTTAAAATTAATTTAATGAATTTAATCTAATTTATTAAATTGTTGTTTTTTTAATTGATTGACAATTTCTAAAAAAATGTTTTTTATTTATTTTTTTGTAGAATTTAGTTAGTATTATTATATTATAATAAAATACCTGCCTCTTTTTATTCTTGTTTTATTTTTTAGAATTAAACAACTTGATTATATGATTTATAGCATTTTGTATACCCTCCAACTACAGTATGGGGTTATACTCGATATGTCATTCCGTTTGTAACGCATCGAAATATCGGGACCCCATAAAGTGTATTTTTATTACATAGTCCGACATAGCATTTTGTATACCCTCCAACTACAGTATTGGGTTATACTCGCTATGTCATTCCGTTTGTAACGCATCGAAATATCGGTTGGGGACCCTATAAAGTGTAATTTTATTATATTGTCCGACATAAAGAAAAAAATCGTTAAAAAAGGGATAATACCCACACAAACAAAAATAGTCAATGACTTTCATAGTATTTATGAACAGATTCATAAACATTTATAAACTTTTTCATAATACTTTTAAAATTTTTCATAATGTTGTTTTTTTTATTTTTAGTACCAAAAGGTACATAAAAATAAAATGTATTTATTCGGCCTTTATATATGTATATATATTCGATTAGAGTTTTATTCTAGTTCGAGGCCCAAAAATATTTCTATTTATGATATTGTCATAATAGAGTATTTTTAATTTATTGCTTTAAAAAAGTTACTATCTCATAGTATGTCTGTACTGATCAGTTTCATCCCCACTAAAGGAATCTTCAGCAGACTTTAGAGAATCATCGTTGGTCAATCAAACATCAAACCAGACATAATATTTGATATATTTCCCAAGTTATATGAGAAGTACTATTATGAAGGTCCGAAATCTGTTTTCCAACAAAAATAACTCTTTTAAAGCAAAAATTGTATATATTAAATCACCGTCGGTAACTATTAATATATGTGTTGCTGTTATTTTACAATAACAACAGTGCCTAACCAAACAATAATGTTGGTAGGATAAGTCGTACTAAACTTTGTGTTAAATGTTGTTTTTTTTATTTTTAGTACCAAAAGGTACATAAAAATAAAATGTATTTATTCGGCCTTTATATATGTATATATATTCGATTAGAGTTTTAGTGGGGATGAAACTGATCAGTACAGACATACTATGAGATAGTAACTTTTTTAAAGCAATAAATTAAAAATACTCTATTATGACAATATCATAAATAGAAATATTTTTGGGCCTCGAACTAGAATAAAACTCTAATCGAATATATATTTTTCATAATATTTATGAATAAATCATAATACATATGAGGCATTCCACACCAAATGTTCAGCAAAAAAAAAGTGATGTCGTGTCAATATGAATTCAATTGCAGAGTATTCGCCCTTAGTTCACTATTAAATAACACAAATAAAATTTAAGATTTTTCAAAAAGTGGGCCTTGGAGGCATGGTCAAAAATTGAAAATTTCAGCATTTTTTGCCTAAGTATCTTTATTTGAATATTTATGCCAATAAAATGAAACACAGTGATGTCTTTAAAATAAAAGTTTTTTTATAGATTTTTGTATGGGCTATCGATTAAAAAAATAAAAATTGGAAAATTTTCAGAAGAAGTTCTGAATTTTTTAAATTTAAACTTAAACTTTATTTATCAAAAAACATGCCACAATTTTATTTCTTTTTTAAATGTTTAAAAATTAGTTAAGGTATATATCTATCTGTTCTGAAATTTTCAGAGATGCATTTTTCCTTGTTTTCGAAGAAAAAAATGTTGAACATTGGATTATGCTTATAATTTGTAATAATGGGGTATATTACGTATTCGAATGAGTAATATTAACTCTTAAAAAACATTTAAAATAGAGATGTTTTCGTGGGTGAGTTTTTTTGACGATCACGCACGCTCACGAAGGATAAGTTTTAATCACGCACGATTTTTAATTTTCCTCACGTTCACGTACGCTCGCGTGAGTAGAAAAATTTTGTCACGGGCACGATACTCACGTGAGCGTGACTAAGCGTGAGCAAAATAAATGATCATGCGTGATTAAAATAATTTCCTTGGTGAGAGTGCGTGATGGTAAAAAAAAAAACTTACCCACGATCACATCTCTATTTAAAATGTTTTTTAAGAGTTAATATTACTCATTCGCATACGTAATATACCCCATTATTGTAAATTATTAGCATAGTGCAATGTTCAACATTTTTTTTCTCGAAAACAAGGAAAAATGCATCTCTGAAAATTTCAGCACAGATAGATATACACCTTAACTAATTTTTAAACATTTAAAAAAGAAATAAAATTGTGGCATGTTTTTTGATAAATAATGTTTAAGTTTAAATTAAAAAAATTCAGAACTTCTTCTGAAAATTTTCCAATTTTTATTTTTTTAATCGATAGCCCATACAAAAATCTATAAAAAACTTTTATTTTAAAGACATCACTGTGTTTCATTTTATTGGCATAAATATTCAAATAAAGATACTTAGGCAAAAAATTATGAAATTTTCAATTTTTGACCATGCCTCCAAGGCCCACTTTTTGAAAAATCTTAAATTTTATTTTTGTTATTTAATAGTGCCCTAAGGGCGAATACTTTTCAAATGATATCCTATTGAAACCACCATGGTTTTTCTGTAGTGGAACAGTTGGTGTGGAATGACTCATATGTGGAATTCAAGAAATATTTAACTTTTTTTCATAGTTACTATAAAAAAGTTCAAAAATTTGATGAAAAGTTCATAATTTTTTATGTGTTTGTTTATAAATGCGATAAATTTCGTTCGTAGGCGAATTTTTTTTCTGTGTACGTTTCAAACTAGAGACTTAATGTAGTAATATGTGCTGCATTTACAGTTTTTCATTTCGTGATCCTCTTTTTCTTTTAAAAGGACTTCAAAGTTTTAGAGGTTTACATTTTTGTAAAATATTTTTTAAATATGTGTATTTGCCCTAGGATGCCACAGGTGATGGAAAATAAAAGAGGAGGATACCCGCTAAGTTTCCCACTTTATTATTTTGTCATATTAGAAAAAAGGAGATACGCAATGTCCTTTCAAAACTTTATTCTTGAATAGAATTTAAAATTAACAAAATATTTAAATTAAGTTATCAAAGGTCATTATTGATATCCTTTTCCTGTCATAGCAAAAACAAGTAAAAAATTAAAATTCGGCCTTGCCGAATGTAGTGATACCCTTCACAATTTCTTAAAGATTATTGCTAGTGTTGTAAAAGTATTGAGTATTTGAGTACCGAGTACTCAATACTGCTTATTTTTTCGAGTACTCAATACTCAAAAGTAACTACTCAATACTTTCAGTGTTGTATTTTTCACTTAAAATGCATAATTTAATCAATAAAATATGACCATGAAATGCAACTCTGTGTAAGAAAAAATTTAATTTTTTTGTTTTCTAAAAAAAAAATTAAATTGATTAAAAATAATCTAAATTTAATATCGAATGCCTTGTTATGCAAACAGAAATAGAGTTTAGCAAAAAAAAATAATAAAATTTTAATTTAGAAGGCTCTATTTTGAAATTTTTCAATTTCAAAAAAAGTATTGAGTAGTATCGAGTACTCAGTTGAAATAGTATCGAGTAGTATTGAGTAGTCAAAAGTAACCACAATTTACAACACTAATTATTGCAAAAAACTTTATTTGAAAGGAAATTATTTTTGAAAAAAAAAATTTTTTGAAAAATAAATTTCCGCAAAAAAAATTTGGTAAAAAAAATCCGCGATTTTTTCCTTTTTTTGTCAAAAAAATATGTTCGTACAACCAGCAGCCGAATTAAAGCATTTTGTATTATTAGGTTATGTTGAATGTACTGAAATTTTTGAGGTGTCCTTACATTTTCGTTCATAACTTTTGAACTGCTGAACCGATATCGCTCAAATGCAATCCCGAGTAAAAAAGATTATATATAATTTTACTTATTTTTATATAAACATATATTATTTGATAAATTTATACGTAAATTGTTTTGCTATCATATAAGATTATATATATTTGCACTTCGTATTTTTTTCTTATATAAAATTATATAAAAGAAAATGTTAAGTTATACATAATAACATATGATTAAAGTTAGTTTATATAATTACATATGAAATATAAAATTCTGTCTGTTTTTTTATATAATTTAATATAACAAAATATTTGAAGACATTTTATATAAAACTTTATGCAACTTTTTTCTGAATCATATGTAATCTTATATGAGTAAAATTAAAAAAAAAATCTAAGTCCTTTATATATAATTTGATATAACTTTTGAAAATTTTTCTAAGTCCAGAATTTTTTTTTTTTTTAAGTTCCAAACCTAAACCTTAAACATTTGTTTTAAAAATTTTATATGTTATTATATATGTATAATGCAAAATTTATGAAAAAAAATATAAGTTCTTTATATATAATTTAATATAATTTTTTTTGGGGTTTTTTTTGGATTTTTTTTTATTTAATTATATATAATTGCATAAATTTTTCTAAAAAAGGGGCCAATTTTCGCATCAAATCATATAAAATTATATTAAAATCACATCAAATTATATCAAATTTAATGCAACTTTATATGGTTTTATCGACTCATTTTTCGCATCAAATTCTATATGAATATATATGATGTCTTTATATAATTAAATATAAACATATATAATCTTTTTTACTCGGGATACCAAACTTCTCAAGAGAACTTCCAATAAATATGTTAATAAATATTTTTCAGTCATCTCCGTGTAATATTTTGGCCGTGATCACCATTTCCACAGACAGACAGACGGACATCGCTAGAATGTCTTAAAATCGATCGGGTATTATGAATATATATACTTTATGGGGTCCCAGACCGATATTTCGATGAGTTACAAACGGAATGACAAACTTATATATATACTCTCTTATCACTACAGTGGAGGGTATAAAAAAAAATTTAACATTTAGCGAAGATTTTCCTCTTTAATTTGCCATCAATATTCTCGACATTTAGACGTTCATATGTAATATTTGCTGTCGGAGGGTGTTATTGATCCATGATCGATTCTTAACCGTTCTATGAATGTTCGTACTTCTGTAGATACACGATGTAGTCCAAAATAAAAGAGCTATCCTTCAGAAATTTGGCACGAATATGTTTAATCATTAGCAGGTTAAGTTCGTAAATGGGCAAAATCGGACCAATGGGAAAAAGTTTTTCTTGAAAAACTAAAACAACCTCTAAAAAAACGTCATTTTGTTTATAAGTTTTTTTTTGATTTTTGTTAAGCAAATTAAAAATTTTAAAGCCAGAAGAAGTTCAAAGCCCTTCACTTAGGCCCAGGAAACAAGAAAATATCGTTTTTTTTGCCTACTCTCTTTTGTGGGCGTGGATTAAAAAAAAATCATGAAAATAATGATAAATTGGTATCGCTAAAGTGCCAAAAGCATATTAAATAAATTAGTAAACATTTTTGGTGAAAAAAGGGTATTCCACAACACCCCCCGCCGAGCGCTCCTTCCCTCAACACGCCTTTGTAATTCAAACATTAATTTTTATTTTTAACATGTTGGAGGGTATCCAAGATTCTGCACACCCGAATCTAACAATCTTAATTGTTTTGTCTCGCTATGCTTTTTCCAACCTACACCAACTATTCCATGGTACAGAGTATAATATTGTTCCCAGACCCACCTTCAAGCATACCGATCAAAGTCTGTCCATCCGTCCTACCGTATGCCCATGTAAACGTTGTAATCACGATACAGGTCGCAATTATCAATATATTTGGCTGAAATTTGAAACTTAAGCTTCTTCTGGACCAGGGACAAACTCTATTGAAATTGAAAAAAAAGCCAGTCCATGTTTTAACCTGGCCCCCATTCGAGTGACATTCTTTCTTCAAAAATTTCAAATGGCGTATCGACATTGGCCATTTCTTAAAAACAGCTCGACCGATTTCAGAAATTTTTGGATATTCTATTCAGCATGCCAAAATTAATAACAATAATGTATCACAATATTTTTTAAAATTTTTTCATTTATCAAAAATCCAAAATATTGGTGGAAATTTTCCAAAAATCCATAACTTTGGATTTGAGTTAAATTAGGTTTAAATGAAAGACTGTCTGAAGCTTTATAAAAGGGTCAATGGAAAGATATTTTCAGTTAAAACAAAAAATTCTTGAACGTAGAGAAAACAAAAATTGTTTGCTAATTTCAAATAGCGTTATCTCAAAAACCGTTCGAAAAATTTTAATATTTATTTTTGATATTTGTGTTCAGCGCATCAAAATTAATAAATATAATGTGCCCCAAGACAAAATATAATGTGCCCCAAGCCATACAAAAAATGTCAGTCTAAGCTCCATACAAACAACCACTATAGATGTGGCTTAAATAACTCTATTAACCGTATTATACTCTGCAAGAATTTTGTTCATTGTAGCTATGAAAACGTTCGTACAATCTATGAAACATTCATAATGGTTTTTTATAGGATGAATACATTTTTTCATAAAATTTATGAAATTGAAACAATTTAATTTCATTGGAATAATGAAAGTGTTCATATATTTTATGAAAAAGCTTCATAAGAAGAATAATTCATAAAATTAATGATTATTTTTATGAATGCAATGATTTTTTTTTATAAATTTTATGAAAATAATTATAGCCATTATGAAAAAATCATTGATCTAATGAGAAAATTCATTTGCTTTTTATAAATAATAATTCTTTCTAACAACAATAGGTATCTTTTCAAAACTTGGCAGGCAACCCTATTTTGTATATATCATTCCAAATTTTTGAAGGAATCGGACCAATTGAACTTGTAGCCCACCCTTTCCGATATTCACAAAAATCTCTCAAAATTCGTAAAAAAAATAATTATTTTATTGAAATTTTGTTCGTTAGTGTTGAACGTATACTTTGGTAATTTTATCAAATCTGATTTTAATTGGACCATTTTTAGACTCGGGGACGGAATTCAAGTTCGCTCAAATTTAGTTTGCTTGTGATTTCAACAAGATTTTACAAAAGATATATCAAATTGGTCCATGTTTATTTTTGGAATCCATTTTCCGCAGGGTATTATATGTTCGATCTTGACCGACTTTAACTTTCTTACTTGTATTTTCTTTGTCAATGTGCATTCAATTATATAGTGATGATGATTCTTCTTTTTGCTATTTTGTTCTGTATTTTTTTTTGCGAATTTTTGCATTTTTTTTAGCGAATTTTTGCATTTTGCCGATTATATTTTTAGCAACATCACATGCATTTAGTTTTAGTTTAAGCAGCATATAGTAGTTTTGTATTTCTTTTTAGTATTTTCGAAATTTTTTGTTGTTGTTTCATTTTCATTCAACTCTTCAATGCATTGACATTGTACGAGTTCATTGCCAAGTTTAAATTCAAAATCGTATAAAATTGAAACATAAAAAAAATTAAAAAAAAAACAAAAAAAAAAACCGTATTAAAAATAAATAGCGACTAAAAATGCGTAAAAAAACACTTTGAAATACACTTATACCTCGTTTTACGTAAACTTAAATTGTTTTATCAAAAATTTTAATTTATTTTGTAATTTTTGAAATCTAGAGTCTGATCGAATATACGATCGATACTGGTTTCGACCAGCATTCGGAATTTGACTCAATTTTGCCCGAAACTGAATCGAAACTTTAAAATTTTTTTCAGCAAAAATTTTTTATTATAATTTTTTTTTTTAATTTTTGTTATTTCGTTAGTAAATCATTGAAATATTAGCCTGGGACTCCATAAAGTATATTATTGATCAGTGATCGATTTTAAGACATTCTGGCGATATCTGTCTGTCGAATTGGCCATCACGGCCAAACGGCAAAAATATTTAACAGATATGAATAATACTTAACATATTTACTTGTAGTTGTCCCCAGAAGTTTGGTATTGCATTTGAGAAATATCGGTTCAGCGTTTCCAAAGTTATGAACGAAAATGTAGAATTACCTCGAAAATTTTGGTACATTCCACATAACCAAAAAATAAAAATGCTTTAATTGGGCTGATGCATTACAAACGTGAACAAAATTGAATACCGAATGGTATTTATACAAGTACTAACCATTTTTTTTTTTATTTTTAAATTTCCCTGAATTTTTTTTTTCGCGGAGATTTTATTTTCAAAAAAATTTTTTTTTGCAAATAATTTTTTAGACATTGTGTAGGGTATCAATACATTCGGTAATACTTAATTTAAATTTCAATTTTTCTTTTTCAAATAGCATGTATATCGTTTAGCTCGTTTATCCAGTCACCGCTGTTTACTTCAAAAGTCGTGCTAACAATAGTTAGTACTCATGTACCTTACCTGCCACCAGCACAGCTAGCTAGCTAGCAATAAAGCATGCATATTTAGAGACAATACGGAAGCATAAAATGATGATGAGTAATAAATTGCTTTCGAGTATTTAACATTTTAAGATTTGAATGAGTTGAGGTTGGACGATTAAACCAACCGTAGCCAGTTTGTAGACAACTACGAGTACTATTTTAATATCAATGGGAAACCCGTATTGGGTTGTGGTTTAAAAGATGTTTTATAAGAGGGCTCACTTAAAAAATAAAGAAACACCCTTACTTTTTTTTAATCAAATTCAAAAAAGTTTGTATAAGTCTTACAATTTTATAAAAACCGCAATTGACAAAGTTTAGAGGAGAGAAAAAAATAATTTTTAGCGGATCAAGTTAAATTTTAAGATTTTTTGTACACTCCTCCACAACTATAATAAGTTTCCGGTAATTCAGAGTGGACCCCATGAGCACACCTTCCTTGTAAAGATCTGTTTACAATTTCTCATAAAGAGAATGAATAGAACAATATCGGCACGACACTTACGATTTGACAGTTAAAAACCGTGACTGGTACGGTAAATTAGATGTCGACCGTTTTGAGAAAGTTCCTATCCATACATTATCAGCATTTTTCGATTGTAACACTTTAAACTGGGTTTCATCCACCACGTCCATATCTTCGCGCAATTTTGGCTAAAACCCGATTTAAAAATCCAATTTAATAAATGTTTTCACTAATATTTTGAATGGTCCTTCCATTCATGAGGTCATATCGGGCCAATTTTCGGATCAGATCATATATGAACATATATGGAGGCATATATGATAATATATGGTTATATAAAGCCATATATGATCCATATATCTTCATATATGATCATATATATTTCATTTTTACCCGGGTAGACTCAATTTACGGATCAAAACATATAAGAAGCAGATATGAATATATATGGAGTAGATCTGATTACATCTATTTATATATAATCCATATATGTTTTTATCAAAGGAGATATGTTTTGATATAATTATTTTTTTACACGGGTAGGGTAACTTAAAACTTTTTCTATCTCCTGATGTAATGGTCAGAGAAACTTGAAATTTAAAAACCATTCTCAAAATAAGTACCTCTGGATATTCAGATTTTAGAGGGATAAAAAGGGATAATTGTATTTTGGTACTTTTTCTATCTCCTGAAATAATGGTTTTAGAAACTTGAAATGTGGAATGTAGGATCATCTAGCAAAAAAAAAAATCAGACAAAAATAATTTTTTAAAAGCTTTTTTAATAAGAGGTTAAAATAGTAAACATAGAAAGTTTTTCGATCTCTTGAAATAATGGTCACAAAAAACTTGATTTTTGAAATGTAGGATCCTCCTTTGAAACAAAACATACTTAGGACCTGGTATTACTTTTGCCGACTATTTCATTAGCATTTTACATGAAAAAATCGAATGCGTTTGTGCTCAGGTCCCAAGTATGCTGAACAAAATGGTATTTTTTAATAATAAGTACCAAAGTAATTATTTTTATTAAAAATAGTTGGTTTAAATGAAATTTGATGAAAAAGTACAAAAATTGTATTTTAAAGTACCAAATTAATATTTTTAATAAAAAGCATCAAAATAGTACTTTTAAATAGAATAAAGTGAATACTTTTTAATAAAAAGTACTGAAAAAGTTATATTAAAAAAGTACCAAAAAAGTATTTTTTTTAAAAGTACCCACATAATGATTTTTTATCAAAAACAGTATCAAAATAATCGTTTTCCGTTAAAAGTACTAGAAAAGTGGTTCTTTTCACAGTATTATTTAAGTACGGTATCAGTTTTCAAACCTTGAAAAGTTGTTACTTTAAATTATAATTTTTAACAAAAAAAATGCTAATGTACCTATTTATTAATATAAAACCAAGTATTTTTTTTTAAACAACACAAATATTTTTTTTATTGAAATTTTATTAAAATGTACAAAAAAAAGTTCCAAATTACTTATTTTTTAAAATAATTTTTCGAAATAGTACTTTTAAATAGAAACTAAAAAATAGTACATTCAAAAAAGTACCAAAATAGTACTATTAATTATAATTATAAAGGTACCAAAATATATGATTTTTGATCAAAAAAGTTCAAAAGTATACCTTTTTTGCAAAAAGTACTAGAAAAGTATCAAAAAAGTTTTTTTTACCCAATTTTTTTCCCCCAATTTTAAAATTTTTCTCGAAAATATTGCATTGACTAGAAATAACAAGTGAGAGTGTTAAATTCGGATGTGCCGAATCTGTTATACCCTTCAACATGTTACAAAAAAATAACTACAAGGGCGTTTTTTTGGAAGGGGACTTTGGTGTTGGGCTGTGGGGGACACCTCCCCCTCTCGAAAAAAGCTTCCTAATTTTATCATTATTTAATTTTTTTTTTTATATCCACGCCATAAAAAGTCCCCCCGGTCCTAGTACGGGACTTTAAACTTCTTCTTGCATAAAGATGTTTCATTTGTTTAAGAAAAATATAAAAAAAACACTTAAAAAAATCTTGTTTTTCAGAGGTTGGTTTAGTTTCTTAAAGGGGAACTTTTTCCCCCTGGTCCGATTTTGCCCCTTTGCGAACTTAACCTGCCTAGGAACATAAGACATATTCGTGCCAAATTTCAGGAGGCTATCTCTTTTATTTTGGACTGCATCGTGCCATCTACCGACAGACGGACGGACGGACAGACGGACATTCACAGAATGTCTTAGAATCGATCATGGATCAATAACATATGGGGCATTCCATGTCAAATCGGACACTTTGAATAATTTTTTTTTTTAGATTTTCCCAATTTGTTGACAGTTTTTAGTACCCTTCGAAAACTCATTCGTGGTAAATTTTCAGATTTTTTTTGCTGACCCTTTCAAAAGATATCGATTTTTTAAAAATTGGTAGTTAGTTCCTTTACTGAAACTTCTTTTACTCATAACTTCTTAAATAATGGTCCATTTTTTCAAAATTTTTGATTTTTACGTACTTTAAAAAAAAATCCAGAAAAATTCTTAAAAATGCCTTAGTGTGCGATTTTTAAGCTTTAAAATTTAAATTTCATTTTTGAAAATGTATCGATTCTACAATTTTTTTGCCCAGTAGGATCGTGGATAACGATTATTACAATTTTTTTTTTTAATTTTTTTAAAAAATTCGATTGTAATTTTCCAATCTTAAAATTATTTCTACTGCTCCAATGGTGCGTCATAGAGGGGTCATTTCCAAGACCGACGTCTAAACATTTCTTCGAAACAAACTAATACCCTATCTCCAATTTCTAGGGGGGGCTCCCACACAAAATGACATTTTTTTAAAATTTGCTCTAACCGCTCCTACTGCCCTACGAGTGCCCTTAGCAATAAAATGTATGACCGACCCACAATATATTTTTAGTCCAAACATTTTCTCTGAACGCACCTACCCTCTATCTTTAACTATTAAGGTGGTCTCCATACAATTTTTTTATTTTTTTTAAATTTGCTTTATTTAATCAGCTTCTACCGGTCCAATGGTGCGTCCGAGAAGGATCATTAGTGAGACCGACCCCCATTTATTTTTACCCGCCAACATTTTTGTAAAACATACCTACGCCCTATCTCCACTCCCCAAGCAGGCTCCCATATAAATTACAGTTGGAGAAAATTTTATAAAAATGTAATTTTGAATGTTTTACAAAAATTTTGGAGGGTATAAAAAAATCATATAAACCAGTGGTGCGCACACACATACTATAACATTTATGCTTGTGTGTGTAGTAGCAAGAGAAAAATCAACAAATTTGCTCAAGCAACAGAATTTTATAGTGTACGTGAGACGACAGCGCACAATCAGCATTTTTTAGCCTATTCCCGCGGGAATAGGAATTACAAAAATGTCCATCACTGATCTAAACCAAAAATCAAAAGTATCAAAATTGTATTTTTTAAAAGAATAAGGTTAGTACTTTTTAATAAAAAGTACTAAAAATAGTACATTAAAAAAGTACCAAAATAATATTTTTAATAAAAGTACCAACTGTTTTTAATCAAAAAAAGTACCACAGTAATCCTTTTTCGTTAAAAGTACTAGAAAAGTTCTTTTCACAGGGTTATTGTATAATTACGGTATCAGTTGACCAAAAAATATCAAAGTAGTCCTTTTTTTAAAGATACTAGAAAAGTACCAACAATGTTTTTTTCTTAATTTTTTACATTTTTCTCTAAAATATTGCAATGTATTGAAATAAAAATCATCTAACCCAAAAATTTCTCTTTTTCAGAGTGCTCTCAATGGCAGATCAGTTTCAGAGATATCAATGCTTATATCAACAAAAGTTAATGGAGCCACACCCCTGGTTATATCCTGCCGCAATGGACACAGTGAAATTGTAGAATATTTATTGACATGGTGTCAAGCTGATGTTGAACAGGTCGGTTCGGTTAGTTTTGATGGTGAACCTATAGAAGATGCCCCACCTCTGTGGTGTGCTTCAGCTGCTGGTCATTTAGGTATTGTTAAGCTATTGGTAAGATTAGGAGCAAATGTCAACTCAACCACACGTACCAATTCGACACCGCTAAGAGCGGCATGCTTCGATGGCCACTTTGAGATAGTCAAGTATTTAATACACAATGGTGCTGACTTTGAGGTGGCAAATCGTCATGGTCATACCTGTTTAATGATTGCCTGTTATAAGGGACATTTTAAAATTGCCCAGTATTTATTATCGCTCAATGCAAATGTAAATCGTTGCAGTATCAAGGGAAACACCGCCCTTCACGATTGTGCCGAATCGGGTTCATTGGAAATATTACAGTTGCTGTTAAAGCATGGTGCCACAATGGAAGTCGATTATTATGGTATGACACCGCTGCTGGCAGCTAGTGTGACGGGCCATTTACCCATTGTCGAACATCTTATAACCTTGCCCAGTGTTAGCCGTGAAAGTCGTATTGATGCATTGGAATTACTGGGTGCCACGTACGTTGATAAAAAACGTGATATGGTTAGTGCATTGTCATTGTGGCGACGTGCCATGGAAGAACGCAATCAGGAACCAAAGATTGAGAAAGAAGTAAATGAACCCATAGCGGCGTATGAATGTGTAGTGGAAGTGACAACCATTGAAGATTTGGAAGAATTAGTTTTAGATCCCGATGAAATGCGTATGCAGGCATTGGTAATACGTCAAAGGATATTAGGGCCCACACATCCGGATACCAGTTATTATATACGTTTTAGGTAAGTTTGTGGATCTAAAATTTGTTTCTTTATCAAATTTAATATTTGTTTTCTTCTAACAGAGGTGCCCATTATGCCGATGCTGGTCGTTTTGATCGTTGCATAGATTTATGGACTTATGCTTTGATAATGCAACAAAAAATTTTACCCCCTCTTAGTCCGATGACACAGTCATCTCTATTATCCTTTGCCGAACTCTTCAGTTTTATGTTAATGGAAGCTGGTCGCTTGTTACCTCGAGGTCGTGTCGTACCACCCATACAGGCTTGCGATATGCTAATGATTTTTAATAAGGCTGTCTTAGAGGTTGAGCGAGGTTTGTCAAACTATCAAATGCTACAATCAGGTGCAAACGTCTCCTCCTCACTTGCAGGACAAAGTTGGTCGGTGGAACAACAGCAAAAGAGTGCCACAGCTTCACAACAGCAACAACAGACTGCAGCAACATCTGTGCACGATTGCAATCATGATCCCAATGCCTTGAGTCGCGCTCTGGTTAGCGCTTTACATATTGGTTGTCTCTTGGCATGGCTGGTAGAAGATGAATCGTTCCGTCCTAAATTGAGACAAGAAATTTATGTGGCTCTGTATAAGTTAAATCGTCTTAATGTTGCTGTACGTTCCGGACGCACTGCTTTGCATTATGCCTGCTATAAGGAGGGAACACTAGTTGGTCGGTATCCGGCCTGCCAGTTTCCTTCACCTTCGTTGGCCAAGGCATTGCTTGAAGTTGGAGCCGATCCAAATGCTACAGACGATGATGGCAATACGCCATTACATTTGGCGGCTTTAGCGCAACCCTGTCAAAAAGAAATGGCTAAAATGTTATTAGATCATGGAGCACATATAGTAAGTATAAAAATTAGGAGATTTAAGATGACAATGGGAATTAAAGAAAAAAAAAAAAAAAAAACGGAACTGAGGTTATACGGAAAGAAATGAAACTAAATGAAATGGAAAAAGGAACAAAATGGAATAGAACGGGAAACGAAATAGAATAGGGAACGACATGGCCTACAATTTTTGTATTTAATTATTTTTTTCACTCAAAATTTTATTTTAATCAAATTTTTTACTCAAAACTTGTTTTTACTCAAATTTTTTTTTTACTCAATTTTTTTTTCCTCAAACTTTTGTCATTCAAACAAATTGCCACAATGTAAACAAAATTGTTTCCGAAAAAAAATCCGCGGAAAAATTTTTTAGTGAAAAAAATCCGCGAAAATTTGTTTGTAAAAAATAGGGTTGTTTCTGTTTAAATACTATTCGGCATAGAATTCTGTTCACAAATGTCAACCAGCAGCCGAATTAAAGCTTTTTGTATTTTTAGGTTATGTGGAATGTACCAAAATTTTAGAAAAAGTCTCAGATTCTGATGCATTTTTATACCCTCCAACTACAGTATGGGGGTATACTCACTTTGTCATTCCGTGTGTAACGCATCGAAATATCGGTCAGGGACCCCATAAAGTACATATATTATTGGTCAGTGATCGATTCTAAGACATTCTAGCGATGTCCGTCCGTCCGTCCGTCTGTAGTTAACACGATACAGTCCAAAATAAAAGAGTTAGACTCCCGACATTTGGCAGGAATATGTCTTATGTTCCTAGACAGGTTAAGTTCGTAAATGAGCAAAATCGGACCAGGGGGAAAAAGTTCCCCCTCGAAGAACTAAATCAACCTCTGAAAAATATAATTTTTTTACATGATTTTTTGTGTTTTTGTTTAGCAAATGCAACATTTTTATGCTATAAGAAGTTCACAGTCCTGCTTTGGACTCTGAGAATTTGAAAATGTCGTTTTTTCGCTCCGCCCCCCCCCTTTTATGGGCGTGGAATAAAAAAAAATTAAATTATGATAAACTTGCATTTCTTTAGTTCAAAAAACATAGCAATGCATTTTTAAACACATATTTGAGAGGAAATTTGTCCGCCCCAATCACCACGACCCACCCTCCCAAAAAAAAAAAAATGCAGAGTCTTTTTTATACCCTCCAGCTACAGTATGAGGGTATACTCACTTTGTCATTCCGTGTGTAACGCATCAAAATATCGGTCTAGGACCCCATTAAGTATATATATTTATGATTAGTGATCTATTCTAAGACATTCTAGCGATGTCCGTTCGTCCGTCTGTCTGTCTGTCCGTCCATCTGTCTGTCCATCTGTCCGTCCGTCCGTCTGTCTGTCCGTCCGTCTGTCCGTCTGTAGTTAACACGATACAGTCCAAAATAAAAGAGTTACACTCCCGACATTTGGCAGGAATATGTCTTATGTTCCTAGGCAGGTTAAGTTCGTAAATGAGCAAAATCTGACCAGGAGGAAAAAAGTTCCCCATTAAAGAACTAAACCAACCTCTGAAAAATATAATTTTTTTACATGATTTTTTGTGTTTTTGTTTAACAAATGCAACATTTTTATGCTACAAGAAGTTCACAGTCCTGCTTTGGACTCTGAGAATTAGAAAATGTCGTTTTTTCGCTCCGCCCCCCTTTTATGGGCGTGGAATAAAAAAATCTTTTTAATTATGATAAAATTTTATTTCTTTAGTGCAAAAAGCATAAGAATGAATTTTTAAACACATATTCGGGAAATTTGCCCCCCCATTACCACTACCAACCCCCCCCGCCAAAAAAAATATAAAACGCCCCTGAATTTTTTTCTTATTTTGTTGGAGGGTATAAAAGATTCGGCACAGCCGAATTTAACACTCTTACTTGTTTCTATATAGAAAAAGTCTCAGATTCTGAGACATTTTTTCTATGTAGAAAAAGTCGCAGATTCTAAGACATTTTTTATATAGAAAAAGTCTCAGATTCTGAGACATTTTTTTATATAGAAAACGTCTCAGGTTCTGAGACATTTTTTCTATATAGAAAAAGTCTCAGATTCTGAGACATTTTTTCTATGTAGAAAAAAATCTCAGATTCTGAGACATTTTGTACCACAGGGTATAAAAATGTCACAGAATCTGAGACCTTCGTATATACGAAAAATGTTTTAGAATCTGAGACTTTTTGTGTATAGAAAAAATGTCTCTGAATCTGAGACTTTTTCTATATAGAAAAAATTTCTCAGAATCTGAGACTTTTTCTATATAGAAAAAATGTCTCAGAATCTGAGACTTTTTCTATATAGAAAAAATGTCTCAGAATCTGAGACTTTTTCTATATAGAAAAAATGTCTCAGAATCTGAGAAAAAATGTTTTAAAATCTGTGGGAAAATGAAAAATCTCTCTGAATCTAAAATGTGTAAAAACAAGTGAGAGTGTTACATTCGGCTGTGCCGAATCTTTTATACCCTCCAAAATGTAAAAAAAAACAATATAAAAAAAATCCAGGGGCGTCTTTTTTGGGGGGGGGGGCGGGTTGGTGGGAGACGTTAGGGGCACCTTCCCCTTGCGATTTTGAACTTCTTTTGATATAAGAATGTTGCATTTGCTTAGCAAAAGTATAAAAAACCCTACGCGTTTTTTTTAGGTTGGTTTAGTTCTCCAAGGGGGAACTTTTGCCCATTTCCGAACTGCCTAGGAATATAAGACATATTCGTGCCAAACTTCAGAAGTCTAGCTCTTTTATTTTGGACTGTATCGTGTCTTCTACAGACGGTCAGACGGACGGACGGACATCGCTAGAATGTCTTAGAATCGATCACTGATCATTAAAATATATACTTTATGGGGTCCTAGACCGATATTTCGATGCGTTACACACGGAATGACAAAGTGAGTATACCCCCATACTGTGGTTGGAGGGTATAAAAATGTCCGCCAAACTAAAGAGTTAAATCCGCGTCTGAGAAACATCAACAAGTTATTGTCATTAGTTAAATCTTTTTACATTTTTTTTAATTTTTCTTTTTCCCCCTTTACTTCTTTACAGGATGCCCGAAATAATGATGGTGATACATTTGAATCTCTTATCAAGCCTAAAAAACTTCACGAAATAGTCAATCCTATAAAATATACAACACTGGCCTGTTTAGCCGCCAAAACCATACAAAAACATAATATCAAATATGCAGGTTCGGTGCCAGCAGCTTTACACAATTTTATAGAGATACATTAAATTTGTTAACATTACACAACGCATACATATTTATATATACTATATTATCATATAACAGAGGTATACCACCACTATTTATTCCCGTTTTTCCTGTTGGCTAAACACATCTTAAACTAACTAAATTGAATAATTTCGAAACTCCATACCCGCAATCAACGATTATTTTTTAATAATATTATAATAATATATTTTCCTAATGTTCTTAAGAGTCACGAAGTTGAAATCAACGAATTAAAATGGAACACTGTACACTTAAAAAAAAAGTTTTTTTGACTTAAAAAAATGTGTAAAATGTTTTTAAACGCTCATGATAATTTAAATATCTTCAAATGTAAAACTCACTAAAAAAACAAAAAAACTCATTTATGATTCTATGATTCTGCCTAACTCCTCATTTATTTTGATGTATATTTTCTCGTTTTTTTATTAAAAATTTTCCAGCAATATCAATGAGGAGGAAGGAGGAGAAATTTAAAAAGATGAAGAAAGAAAAAAAAATCCTTTAAAAGGCCACAAAATATTGTAAATATCAATTTAAAGAAAAAAGTAATTGCTGTTGCTAAGAAACATTTTTTTACACTAACGTTTGAATTCTAACAAGCGTTAGTGTTAGAAACAACTAGCATTGTTAAAAAAATTCAAAATTGAATCGAAATTCGAATTCGAAATCACATATTGTCGCATAATATCGTAAATTTCGTATTAACTGTAGATATTTTAATTCTAACTTTAACTCTCTCTCTCTAATATAACTATCTCTTGAACTGTTTATCATAGTCTACTCTATACAACAGCATATAACATATGTAAACGTATTAAAATACAAAAAAGTATATTTAATTATTAAATTTAGCAAACGCTTTGTGTTTCAATAGAATATAAGTTAATCTCTATTATAGCTAGTTTGATGATTACACTTTTCTTCTACAATTAGTTTTTTTTTGGACCGTCGGACTATACAGTTCGAGTTGATGTTGAGTATCAAAAAAGTATGGGCATACACTTGCGTGCCACTAAAAAAAAATAATAATATCAGTACAGTTTATAAATTTAAATGCAGGCGTATTAGCAAGGTGTATCATTTTTTTTAATAATATTAAATAAAATATGTTATAATAAGTGTGTATTAGTTTTTGAAACAAATTTAGCTAAAAGTCGAATTTGGCTCCTCCATAAACTCTCTATTTAAAGAGCTACTGGGGGAGAGCAGGCTTTTTTTAAGATGTCTAAAAGATAAGTTAGAAAGAGGTTTAGTTTAGTTTTTTTTTTTTTTTAATTATAAGAATAATAATAAACAATTTATGAAGAAAAATATATTTCTGGTTTTTGAATTGATGATTTGCTTAGAAGTTTCCTAAAGGAAGTATATGTGGACCCAAATGTGCTGCTACAGAAAGACATAAGATGTATCATCCTTAAAATTGGAAAATTCCACAGCCACCTAATATTTTAAGGTAAACTATAAATTTAGATATGCAATTAATTTTTATTCTCAATAAATATAAAATTCCCTTTGGCCATTATACATTTTGGTCAGAAGCGATTCAAATAACCAAAATTATTCAAATTTTTTTAGCTTGCCCCCTCAAACGATGGGGATTTAGGACCCTTTTACGGGAAAAATAACAAAAAATTTTTTGGACAAAAAACCAGTTGGCTACCAGCAGCTAATGATTGCAATCTTATTGTTAGTGCATTTTGAAAAAAAAAACTTTTTTTTTGTTGTACAAAAATTTGACGCCAGAAGTTGAGCAATATAGAGTACATTTGAGGAAAAATATTAATAAAATTTCCATGGAGTAATTTTTGTGTAGCGTTGCATCTCAAAGATCAAAAGGTGTACTTAATTTTTACTTTTTCTTTCTTTTAAGCTAAATTAGTCTCAAAATCTGCTTTGACACAGTTTTAACGAATGTGCTCTCTTTTGCGAAGGTTTTGCTCTCTTTTGCGAAGGTTTTGAGACCAATTTAGCTTAAAAAAAAAATAAAAAAATTTTAAGTCACACTTTTCATCTTTAAGATGCAACGCTGCATGGAAATTTTATTATTATTTTTCCAGGAATGAACTCTCTATTGCGCAACTTTTGGCATACATTAAAAATTTTTTTTTTTTTTTTCAAAATGCACTAAGACTGCAATCTTTAGCCGCTGGCATTTTTGGCATTTTCCCGTAAAAGGGCCTTAAATCCCTATCTTTTGAGGGGGCAAGAATTATCAAATTCGAAAAAAAAAACTGAATTCGGGATGCGCTACTATATAGTCAATTTCTTGTGTTTTTTCACTGTCGCACAGTGTATTCCAATATTTATTGAAACTTACGTTTTTATCAGCGGTAGAGCCCGTTATTTTTAACGTAAAGTTATTGAAAAGGGTTCTGTTAATGTTATTTTAAATCTAAATATGTGTTTGCTCAAAAAATATGGGTGATCTCAATTTATCGTCTTTTTTTATTATATTAGAATTCTTCAAGGTATGCTTCGAATTTGGTAATTTAAAATGTGTTACATAATCAAACCTACATTCTTCGTCTCAATGTGAGGCAATTAAAAAAGGTCTCGAAAGAAAATGTGGAAACTGTGGCGGCAACCATACTGCCAATTACCGCGGATGCCCAGTATACAAAGAATTATTGAAGAGGTTAAGAGGAAAACAACAGAAATTGAGGGGCGATATAGTTGTGCCAGCCTCAGCACACCAGAACACTAGGCCTGTACCAGTTAATTCTGGTAGCTCTGCTTCATCGAATCCTGAAGCATCAACTGCTGCCCAAAATATTACCTCTGTAGTCTCACAGTTAAACCAATCTTCTGGTCCAGAAAATTCTGGTGCTTCGTATGCTAATAATGTAAGATCGGGTTCAGTACAGCCCAGTGTTCTACAAAATTCGGGAGGGTTAGAATCACTGATTCAGACACTTACTCTTAACATTACCTCATTTTATCAGAATATGATAAACTTTATGTCATCCATGCAAAACACAATACAAGAGCTTTTGAGAGCGCAGAACCAAATGCTACAAATCCTCCTGTCGCAAAAATGAGTTTATTGAGAATTTGTTTTTGGAACGCAAATGGTATTAACCAGCATAGGTCTGAGGTTTCTAATTTCATGTTAAAAGAGAGCATCGATGTGATGCTAATATCAGAAACTCACCTAACAAATAGGTATAACTTTTACATTCCAGGCTATACATTCCATAAAACGAATCACCCTGTCGGCAAGGCTCATGGTGGTACTGGCATTCTAATTAGAAATAGAATAAAACATTATGCCCTAGAAGAATTCTCAAGGGACTATTTACAGGCAACAACTATTCACTTAGAATGTTTAGTTGGGGATTTAACTCTTAGTTCCGTATACTGCCCACCAAGGTTCGCGATAACCAAGGGAAAATTTGAAGAATTTTTTAACACTCTAGAAGATCGTTTCTTGGCTTGTGGCGAATACAATGCCAAACATACTTACTGGGGTTCTCGTTTAATTAACCCAAAGGTTAGACAGCATTATTACACACTAGTAGATCGTAAAAATGGCTTGGATTTTGTGTCTCCTCGCCATCCCACATACTGGCCCACAGATCCTAGAAAAATTCCTGGTTTAATAGATTTTGCCATATCTAAGAATATTGATAGAAATGCAATATCCACTGAGATATCTTATGACCTATCTTCAGATCATTCTCCTATCATAGTTAATTATTATGGTAAGACTTCTATGAATATGTCCCCTATGAGTTCACCATATAGGTCCGACTGGCTTAAATACAGGAAATACATAAGCAGTCACATCCACACAGATCCTCTTACAGTGTGAGGGGGGTATAGAAGAATGCGTCAAAGATTTAACGTCTTTATTAACTACAGCCGCCGAACACTCTTGGATATGTGTTCAGGCGAAGCCAAGGTCACACATCTCAAACTCGGATATTGAACGACTTCTGCTCGAAAAGAGAAGATTAAGAAGAGAGTGGCAATGTAGCCGATCACCTGCTGCTAAGCAGAGGCTGTCCCTTGCTTGTAGAAAATTAAGAAAAGCCCTTCACTTGGAAGAGGATCGCAGAAATAGTTCTTATATTCAGAGTCTGTCAAACACGAAGCATAAAAATTTTTCACTTTAGAAGGCATATAAGAACATTAAACCACCGGTAGAGGGCGAAACCCCGCTGAGGAACTCTAATGGTTCATGGGCTCGAAGTGATATGGATAAGGCTTTGGTATTTGCCAATCACCTGTCAGGAGTATTTCAGCCAAATCCTCCGACAAATGACTTTGTTCTCATGAATCCACATCAGCACTCTGAATCCTTAGCTCTGATGACGTGCGGGAAGTTATCAGGGATAACCTGAATACGAAAAAGTCACCGGGCTACGATTTGATAACGCCTGCTATGATTAAAAACCTATCGAACGTGGCAATTATTGTTCTTTCAATTTTATTTAATGCGATCTTACAATTAGGATTTTTTCCACAAAGTTGGAAAATTTCTCAGATTAAAATGATTCCCAAGCCAGGAAAAGATTTAACAGTACCATCCTCATTTAGACCTATTAGTTTGCTACCATGCCTGTCAAAGCTTTTTGAAAAAACACTTCTTAAGAAAATAAAACCAATCCTGGATAACCAGGGTATAATCCCAGTCCACCAATTTGGTTTCCGTTAACAAAACGGAACTATAGAGCAAGTTAATCGCTTAACTGGAGAGATTAGAAAGTCTTTTAAAGATAAAAAATATTGTTCTGCAATTTTTCTTGATGTCGCTCAAGCTTTTGACAAAGTTTGGCATTAGGGTCTTATATATAAAATAAAGTGCCTATTACCTCCTAATACCCATAAAGTTTTAGAGTCATATGTTTTAAACCGTCAGTTCAGGGTAAAATACAATGAATATATAACGAATAACGACGAAATAAAGGCAGGTGTTCCACAGAGAACACCTCAGATTTACCAATGTGTGATTGTCTAACGATATCAACATTTGCTGACGATACAGCCATTCTTAGCTCTCATGCTAATCCTGTTGTAGATTCATTGGAACTAAATAACCATCTCAGACGTGTGGAGACGTGGCTTGAGAATTAGCGCATACGAGTAAACGCGCTTAAGAGTAAACACGTAACATTCACTCTACGTACACTCAAAAAAAAAAAAAAACTGTAATGTTAGCAAAAAAAGCTTGTAAACCTACAAGAAAATTTGCTGATTTTGAACCCACAATTTTTTTGCTAAAGTTAGCAAAAATGTTTTGCCAATAATTAGTTAACTAAAATTTTTTTTTTGAACTTAGTTTATACACATCTGAGGACCCCATTAGGTTCGGACCCGAAAGGTCCAGACCCCGATGGGCCTAGACCTAGTTGGGTTCCTTAAAAATCGTCATAGTTTTTGATCCAAAATTTGTGTCCGTTTCGCTCTACCTTGCTTAGTTTTTGAGATACGTGATTATAGGGGACCACTGGGGTCTTGAGAATTAAAAAACTCGATAACTTCAAAAATATTACTCGGAGAGCTTGTGACTATTTTGCGGTCTTGTTCTACGTGTTGAGAGCTACAAAAACGCTTTTTGACTTTTTGTTGTGTCGGCAATATTTACCGAGATATGAGCATTTTAAAATTTTCGGGAATGCTAACTTTTTTGGATCCAAAGTTAGGGCACATTAGGGTCCACAAATGTGAAGAGGACCAGCGATACTATGGAGATTCTAAAAACCAAAAATGGCCTCCATTTTGCTCTATCTGGCTTAGTTTCCGAGATAGCGCCATTTTAAGTTTTCTAAAAATAAAAAAAAATTTACCATTTATTTTGCTAATATTAGCAAAAAATCTTGTAAAAATGTAGTCAACTCAATTTCAAATTTAGCAAAAGAAATTAGTTCAAAGTTTGTTTAAAATTGCTAATGTGCTAAATGAAGTTTACAAGAATTTTTTGCTAACATCCTAATTTCAACTAAAAATTTGCTAAAAGCTAGCTAACTAGCGTTAGCAAAAAAAAAATTAGTAAATCTACTAACGTATTTTTTTGAGTGTAGGGGAAATTGCCCTCCTGTTACCCTTAATAGAGTGGAAATCCCACAGTCTGACAACGTTACGTACCTTGGCATTCATCTTGACAGACGACTAACTTGGCGTCGTCATATAGAAGCCAAGAGGCTTCAAATAAAGCTTGAGTTGAGTTGAGGGTGGGTTGTACAAGCCTAAAAATAGGTAAAGTCCATGGCGCTCAGACTTAAAATAGTCCATTGTACCGTCAAATAAAGCTTAAAGCCTTAAATCTGCACTGGCTTATCAGTCAGTTCTCGAAATTAAGCCTGGACTGTAAAGTCACCCTGTACAAGAGTATCCTTAAACCTATATGGTCATATGGAATCCAACTATATGGAACTGCCAGTAATTCGAATATTGAACTTATACAGAGGGCACAATCGAAAATACTTAGGACCATGACAGGAACACCATGGTATATCAGAAATGAAAACATACACAAACACCTCGAAGTTCCTTTGGTAAAAGAAGAGTTTATGCGAGTTCGAGAAATATATATTTCAAAACTACAATGTCATCCTAACCCCCTTGCAAGGCAGTTATCACAGAACCGTGTCCACACAAGGCTTCATAGAGCCGATATGCCGCCCTTGTAATATGAGGCCCATATGGAAAAATGGCTCCAGAATAGGAGCAACTAGTTTTTTAGGATTAGATTTAAGATTTGATTTACATATTGTTAGGCCTAATAAAGGCAGATTCAATATTAAAAATAAAAGCATAAATAAAAAAAAAAAATAATCAAACCCTAAAATTTCAAAATTAGTAGAAATATAAGTGATCTCAAATTTTTGGTGGCTTACACATTGTCAGTTTTAATATAGAAAATAGGATTTTGGAAAAAAAAAATTTTTCCCCAAATTTTAAATCTTCATAATTTTTTCTACAATATTGTAGAATATTGTTTTTATAAGTTTTTTCACACGACTTCCGGTTTCCGAGTACAACAATTTAGAAAAACTGTCTAAATGTCAATATTTCCAAAAATTCAATTTTTTAAACGCCCATAGCTTCTAATGTATTGATAAAAAATGCGTGGTTTTTAATCATTTATTAAATTTTATCAAATAATCAAAAATTATCAAAATCGGTGATTCGCCAGTTAAATTTCCCATGAATTTTCTCTTTTACCTTTACTTTTTCAAAATACTTGTTCAAAGATATTTTATGTATTTTGAAAAAATTTTTTAACAGAATAAAATTTACGTTGCAAAAGACACTAACTTACAAAAAATTCAAAATCGGTATTTTGATTGATTCTGATGTATTTTATTAACCCTCACGACCTTGCCAAGAATTATTGTTACAATAAAAATTAGCGATTTTAAAGCCAAAAATTAAAAACATGCGAATTGCGAAATCGCCAATGAATGTAACTAGAAATACATTTTTAAATCATTTTGTGATTAATTTTGATACATGTTAACAAAACATACGTCCTCACAAAATTTTAGCCCAATTCAATCAAAACGAACAAAGTTATTAAACATTAAAAATTTTATTCAATACTGTTTTTGCTTCTCCTGTAAAATAAATAAAATTTTAGTCAGGGCCTTTTGCATTTTAGGTGACGATATACATAATAAGTAAATTTTTTTATAATCAGCGTGGTAACAAAATTTTTAAATGTTATTTCAAATCAAAATATATGTTTTCACAAAATATGATTGATCTCAAGTTTTTGTTATTTTTATTGTATACCGTATTTTTTCCCTTTATAAGGTTTTAGTTCTCAAATTCTAATATTTTCATATTAAAATATTTGTTTAATAAAAATTTGAGTGATCTCAAATTTGTGTCATTTGTATAATAGCTAGATTTTTTCAAGATATTTACGTATTTTGGTATCCATTCTACTTTTTCCTTTTTAATATTAACCCCCACGGTCAAAAAATAAAAGTTTATTAGCATGTTAGCAAAAATGTCTGGTAAACTTCATTAAGCGCATTAGCAATTTTATTTAAGAAAACTTAAAATGGCGCTATCTCGGAAATTAAGCCAGAACGAGCAAAATGGAGGCCATTTTTTGTTCTCGGTCTCTCCATAGTATCGCCGGTCCTCTTCACATGTGTGAGCCTTATCTTTGGATCTTAAAAAGTTAGAATTCCCGAAAATTTTAAAATGCTCATATCTTGGTAAATATTGCCGATACAACAAAAAGTCCAAAAGCATTTTTGTAGCTCTCAACAAGTAGAACAATACCGCAAAAGCTCTCCGAGTAATATTTTTGAAGTTATCGAGTTTTTTAATTCTCCCCAGTGGTCCCCTAAAATCACGTATCTCAAAAACTAGGCAAGGTAGAGCGAAACGGACACAATTTTCGGATCAAAAACTATGACGATTTTTAATTAAACCAACTAGGGTAGGCTAATCGGGGTCTGCACCTATCGGGCCCGAACCCAATGGGGTCCTCAAATGTAAATGAACTAAGTTTAAATTAAAAAAAAATAAAAAAAAATCAGTTAACTAATTTTTGGCAAAACATTTTTGCTAACTTTACCAAAAAAATTGTGGGTTCAAAATCAGCAAATTTTCTTGTAGGCTTACAAGCTTTTTTTGCTAACATTACAGTTTTTTTTTTGAGTGTTGTGTTGATTTCGGCACGAATGTTTTCCTTACATTTTGCTTTTCAACTAACCTCAAAAAAATATGTCTGGAGGAGTTAAATCTGCAAATGAGGGTCAGTTATTGTCGCCCTTTTTTGACATCGCACGTCCAGGGAATTTTAACTGGTCACCTAGATTTACAGATTTGATCAATCCGGACTTATTTTTGTGGGATTATTTAAAAAGAAAAATCAACATTTCGACATGCTCGAAATAGTAATGGAAATGCTTAAAAAAGGTACATTTTGCCGTGTCCAATAGAGACGGCCATTTAATTGATGTTATATTTGAAAAGTAGTCCAAAATAAAAATACATATGTATTAAACATATGAAAATCGGTTGATTTTTTTTTAAATTAAAAAAAAAAAAAAATATGTATGGGTCCAGTTATTTTTTCAAAATCCAGTTGAATAGTTTCCATTGTCCAGTTATATGACTTCTAGTATCTGGCAACCCTACACTTAAAATATTATGTAAGTAAATTCAACTAAAAAACGTTAAAACAATCGTTTTTCCTTTTAAAATATACATTTCATTTGAAACAACATACTTTTTCAGTTATTTTAAAACGTTAATAAATGACTAGATATTCCATTCCGTAAAAACAAATGATATTTCAGTTATTTTAACTGTTTACAATTTTTTTATTTTGTGGAGTAAAAATATTTTTTTTTGAATAACAAACTACAAAAACCGTACTTCCGTAAAATTATACGGTATAATCAGTCACAAATAATTTAACTGATAAAAATATTTTTCCGTAAATTTTGTAGTTTATTTTTTAACAACTGTATAAATCATTCAATATTTTAGTTTCCTAGAAAAACAAACGATAAATCGTTTAAAACAACTTTAACTAAAAACTTTTTGAATAACTGTAAATAGTTACTGTAAAACTTTTCTGGGTTTACTAGGACCCCATAAAGTATATATATTTCTGATCATCGATCGATTTTATCGACCTAGCGATGTCCGTCCGTCTCTCCGTCTGCCTGTTGAAAACACGCTAACTTTCGAAAGATTTTACGGAGGCTCCTGAAGTTTGGCATATATGTTTGACATTTACCTGGTCAGGTTGGAATTGCAACCCAGCGAAATCGGCCCAGTGGTTTAAAAGTTATGAGCAAAACACTGAATTTCGGCAAGAGTTTTTCGTGAATTTACGCTAACTTTTTAAAGGCAATTCTTAGGATTCTGAAGCTTGGCATATATATTTGTCGTTCCCTGACCTGGTTCGTATTGAATCAGCCAAATCGGTCCAGTGGTTCAAAAGTTGTTAGCAAAACCGTGAATTTCAGATTAGTTTCACCTTAAATTCACGTGTTGAAAACCCGTTAAACCTGTTTCAAAATCATTGCTAAGTCACAAAAATATTTTACAACGTATTTTTGTCACTCAAAAATGTTTTTACACAAAAAAAATACACTCGAAAAAAATCTACACTCAAAAAAAATTTAGTTAATTTTTTTTTTTTTTCAAAAATGACTTAAAAAAAAGTTTTTACACAAAATTAAATATTTCTAATTAAAAAATATTATTTTTCAAGTTAGAAAATTTACTATCTCTTAAAAAGGGCATTGTGGATGGTATTCATAGATTCGGCCAAGTCGAATTTAACTTTTCTACTTATTTTATTTTTGTTTTGGTGTAATTTTTCATGGCGCCCTAAATGTGGTCCGATTGTTCCAATATTTCGTATACGCCCTCTTTTTGATGAATATTACAGGGGCGGCGCACACTGTTACGTGTAGAACAAGCCAGCGGGACAAAATTGAATCTCCTATTTTTTTAAAAAATGGGTTCAGTGTAATCGATAATAGTCCTAAAGTCACGAAATTGCCATTTTTCTAATCGCATTATGTCAGTGAGCTATAAACCAATCCGTTAAAGTAAAAAAATTGGTCTTTGAAAACAATTATTTTTTTTTAATTTTTCGAATAGTGCTCGTAGACTACAGTATTTTTAACCTGTGAATTTTTTCAATATTTTTTTGCAATGGATTTTTAAGAAGAGTGTTGGAACTAGTGAATTTAACTTACCCTATTAAACAGAGCAAAATTTTTTTTTATAAGAATTTTTCAGAAATCCCCAAAAAAACATTTTTTTTTTGTTGCTACATTGAACTTTAAGAGAATAGGAAAACGTTGTCTCCACGTGTCCCATGGCTATATTTTTTTTAAATGAAAGGTACGATACTAGGCTATATTATCATGGCAATATCTCTTTGCACACGCTTGCACATCAGGTATTTTACGAGCGATGTCCGTCCGACTGTCTGTATATCTAATAAAAACACGAAAACTTTCGAAGGACAAGTCTGAAGCTACTGAAGCTTGGCATATATATTTGCAATTGCTCGTGTCATATTGGTATTAAATAATAGCGATATTGGTCCAGGAGTTCAGAAGTTATGAGCAAAAACGTTAGTTTTAGATGGGTTTCATCGCAAAATTAACATATTTCAAAAACCCCTAATAACGCTTTAAGGGACACTCATAGGCCACTAATATGTTTTACAAAGCTATTCTGACATTTTCCAAAATTTTTACACTAAAAAAAAAAATACACTAAAAAAAATTTACACTGCAAAAAAAAATTTAGTATTTACAATATTTTGGGAATTATGGATAGTATTTATGGATTCGGTCAAGTAAATTTTTTCAATTATTTATGAATATGTATTATTATTATATTTTAATTATCAATTTTATTTGATTTAAGTTTTTTAATTTTTCATAAATATATTAATTTGTAAATTTATATTAATTCTGAAATTTTTAATCTTATGGGCAATAAAATTTTATAAATATTTTGGAATATGCACAAATTTTGCACAATTATTATTACTATTAAATGAACATTAGCAAATGTACAAAAAAAAAAAAAAAATAATTGTTACATACACTTCCTTTATAGTGGTGATACCAAACGTAGGGTATATGTACATGTCAGATAAAAATTGGATATATTTATGGCATTAGGAAATGTAAAATGTGATCAAAAATAATTAACCGTTACATGCACTATCCATATAGAGGGTATGCCGAAAGTAGGGTGTACAAGCGATTTAGAAATATACAAGTTGGATATATCCCTAGGCAATGAAAAATGGGAAAAAATAATTAACTGTTACATGCACTATCTTATAGAGGGTATACCGAACGTAGGGTGCACAATTCAGATAAATATATACAAATTGGAAACACTTATGACCTTAGGAACTTGAATATATCAAAAAACAATTTTGTCCCGCTAGCTTGTACTAGTCGTCACAGTGTGCGGCGTTGTGGAACAAAAAATTACATTTGCAAATCCCATACATTTTTAAGCCAGTCTATTGCTCCACGGGTAGAATATTTTACTGTGTGTTAAAATTGATCGGAGTAGTTGCCTACTCCGATCCCGAAGCTATAAAAAATAAAGTAAAAGAAGTAGAAAAGTTAAATTTGACTTGGCCGAATCTATGAATACCCTACACAATGCTCTTTTTAAAGGATATTAAATTTTCTAACGTGAAAAAAATTAACAATTTTGATTAATAATATTTTATTTTGTGTAAAAAACTTTTTTTTTTGTAATTTTTGTAAAAAAAAATAAAAATTACCAATTTTTTTGAGTCTAAATTTTTTTTAGTGAACATTTTTTTTAGTGTAAAAATATTTTTGAATGACAAAAATACTTTGTAAAGTAATTTTGTGGCTAAACAATGTTTTTAAAACGTATTTTTTTAAAGTAAGTAAGCGTATTTTTTATCTCGTAATTTCGCAAAAACCCTTAGCCGAAATTCACTCTTTTGCTTATAACTTTTGAACCACTGGACCGATTTTGCTGAATTGCAATACCAACCTGACAACATGTATGCCAAACTTCAGGAGCCTCCGTTAAGTCTTTCAAAAGTTAGCGTGTTTTCAACAGACAGACGGAAGGACATCGCTAGATCATCTCAAAATCAATAGAGGATCATGAATATATTGCAAACGGAATGACAAACTTATATACACACTCAAAAAATTATGTTAGTAAAATTAACTGAAAATGTCAGTTAAAATAACTACTTTGTAAGTTGTTTTGGGGTCAACTACTTTTTCAGTTAAATTAACTAACAATGTTAGTTATTTTAACTGACAAAAAACAACTGACTTATGTAGTAAAAACTACATACATTTGTAGTTAAAACAACTAAAATGTAGTAAAAATAAAATAATCAATAATTTTTCAGAAAAAAAATTGATTACCAAATTTTTTCCAAGTTTTTTTTTTTAAGTTGTGAAAAAAAAAAAAAATATTTTTTGGAAAAAACTTTGAAAATTTTTCAGAGACAAAAAAAATAAAATTAACTACTTTAAATAACTGTTACTACATCACAGTACTTTTTTGTTAGTTGTTCAAAAAAACGACTTAAAATAACTAACAGAAATAGTTATTTCAAATTTTTCATACAAAAACAACTGACTTTGTAGTTGAAAACAACTAGCTACTGCAAAATATACGAATAACTAACATGTAGTAACTTACATAATTTTCTGAGTGCATATATCCTATTTCTCTAGAGTGAAGGGTATAAAAATCGTTTCACCTACTATTCATGGATTCGGTCAAGTCAAATTTAACTTTTTAACCTGTTTAAAAACAGAAAGTTACACGGTTTTATTAAGGTTTCCTATTTCAGTAAAATAAAAACAGCTGAGCTTTTCTAAATAGCTTACATTGTTTTTAAAATAACTCTTTCATAACTCTTAATAAAGAATAATTTCTCTTAAATGTAAATTTTTGTAATTTCTCTTTAAAAAAAATTAAGGATTTTATTTCTAAAGAAAATTTTTTAAAGTCTCTTTTAAAATTTCTCTTTAAAGCTGACTTAAAAAATAAAGCTTAATTTACCAAAAGCTTACTTCCAATAGCTTTTTCATTTTTTCAAAAAATAAAAAGGAAAAACCTAAAAATAAAGAGAAATCTTTATTATGATAAAGTAGCTACCATAACTTTAAAACACATGTTGGATTTCCCATACAATTAAAAAGCTTTTTAGTTGAGCAGTTACAAATCCCTTTTAAATGGTGCTCACTTTTTTTTTCTTGCCATAACCATGCTCAACACAAAAATAATTTTCATCCCTTCTGGCAGTGTTTCTAGTTCAATTGTGTAGTAAAGACGTCTCGACTAAAAACGGAATTTCGTTATAAAAAAAAAAAATATTTAACATTTAATGATAAAAAGAAAAAATAAAAAGAAGAAAAGTGTATAAGACCACAATAGTCAATGATTTTTAAAATAATACAAAAAGTATGTAAGAGATACCTCAGAAAATGTAAAAATTGGAACGGAGGTAAAAATGATGTAAAATTTATGAAATAAAAAAAAAATATTTTAAATTCAGTTTTATTTTAACAAGAAAAATTAACATAAAAAATATCGAATAAGAAAAAATAAATCATCATAAATACATGACGCATAAAATTAAGAGTATACAATTGAAAATAAATACAATTTTGCCAAACGAAGGCAAAAAAAAGAGATCCTTCGCGTGTTTTTCATTACTAATGTCATCTTAACCATACCCAACATTTTATACACGTCCACGTAAGGAATAGGGCAGGCAAATAAATAAAAAAAAAAAAGTCATTTTAAGAACGTGGATGCACGAAATGTATAAATGAATAAATTATTTATATATTTTACATAAAATAAAATAAAGCAGGTGTATTTACTGTTTTAAGAGTATGGAAAATGGAAATATACTAAGAAGGTGATGGGAAATTGAAAAAAAAAAATATTACAAAATAAAAAATATAAATATTCCAAGGTTATTTTATTTACATCTCTAGTTGAATTTTTATTAAATGCAGTCCTTTAGAATATAAAAAAAAGTTGTAAAAATATTACAAGTGTTGTTTAAAAAAAAAAAAAACGAAGCCTATTTTAAGGGGCTTAACAAAATAAAAAACGGAAAATAAATAAATACACATTAACCCCTTTTTATATGCTACGATTAAGTTAAACATATAAACCCCTTTCTCATATGCTTCAATAAAGTTGAAAAAAAACGTGTATTCATTACATTTTACAGCAAATCGATAACTTACTGAAGCTTAAAAAATATTAGCCGCTGTAAAAAAAGGAAGAGAAAAAAATCCATAACAACAAAAAAGTAAAAGTTTTTTTTTTTTTCAAAGAAAAATGTGCTCAAAAAAAGTTTTTAATGAAGTTTAAAAAAAATATTGATGAAATTTTATAAAACTTAAAAAAAAATACTTTAAATGTGTGAAAAATGTAAAATTATTTTTTAACGGATTACAACGAAAGCTTACAAAATAATTGCTGTCACACAATTGTAATTAAGGATAATACTCTACTAATTAAAGCAACACAAAAAGTACAGGTAGGTAACACATTTTATTTTTAAGGAATTATGTTAGATTTTAATCTTTAACAGCATTAAACTTAAAATTTAAATAAAATATCAATAAAAACTTATGTTTTCTAAAAGTTTTAGTGGAACTGACCCAGCCAAAAATTGCAAAAAATTTTGTAACACCTTGAAATATTGGTCTAGGACCCCATAAAGTATATATATTCATGATTCACGATAAATTTTTACACGACCTAGCGGTCTCCACCCGTCCACCTGTTCGTCTGTCTGTTGAAATCATGCTAACTTTTAAAAGACTTTACTAAGGCTGCTGAAGTTTGGCATATATATTAATCATTGACCTGGTCAGGTTGGTATTGCAATTTAGCGAAATCGGTCCAGTGGTTCAAAAGCACTAGATAAAAAACACGATAACTTTCGAAAGACAATTCTAAGGCTGCTTAAGCTTGCCATATATATTTTCTGTTTCCCTGATCTAGTTGATATTGAATTTCAGCAAAATCGGTTGAAAGGTTTAAATGTTATTGTCAAAACGGTGAATTATAGATTGGTTTCACCTTAAATTCACGTGTTGAAAAAACCGAGCATTAAAAACTTTGGTAAGCCACGAAATTACTTTACAAAGTATTTTTGTTAACTAAGAAATACTGTTAAATTAAAAAAAATACACTCGAAAAAAATTTTACACTCAAAAAAAAAAAATAGTTACAAAAATAACAAAAAACATTTTTTTAGTCAAAATTAAATATTTCTAATCAAAACTGTTAATTTTTTTCATAATAGAAAATGTACTGTCATTAAAAAAGGGCATTGTGGAGGGTATTCATAGATTCGGCCAAGTCGAATTTAACTTTTCTACTTGTAAGATACTAAACTACAATTTAGGACCCTACCAGGTGTTAAAAAGTGATTTTGAAAATCGAAATATTGGTCTGGGACCCCATAAAGTATATTTATTCATGATCCTCGAACGATTTTTAGACGATCTGGTGTGTACGTGTATGTATTTATGTTGAAATCACGCTAACTTTTGAAAGACTTTACTAAGGCTGCTGAAGTTTGGCATATGTATATGTTAATCATTCACCTGGTCAGGTTGGTATTGCAATTTAGCGAAATCGGTTCAGTGGTTCAAAAGTTATAGGCAAAAGAGAGAATTTTGGCAAGAGTTTTTCGCAAATTCAATAGATACAAAACACTACAACTTTCGAAACACATTTATGAGGCTTCTGATGCTTGCCATATATCACGAATTCCAGCAAAGAACACACAAAAAAATAATTTTCTGACCTTAGGTCTTTTAATTCTCTTTATATTAACAGAATGCATTCTCTTTAAAGTCAACTAAACATATCCATTTTAAGTTTTTTGAATTTTTAAAAAATCGCGATTTCTTCGCGAATTTTATTTTCTTCTAAAATTTAAAAAAAATCTAAAAAGTATGATACTTTGAAGAGCAATGTCTTCGAAAGTATTTATCCGAATTCTACGATTCAAAAAGCATTCGACTCTTACAATCGTCCTTTTTTTATACCAATGCACTCAACAAAAAAAGTGCATTGGTATAAAAAAAGGACAATTGTTAGAGTCGAATGCTTTTTGAATGGTAGAATTAAAAACAATACTTTCGAAGACTTGGCTCTTCAAAGTAACATACTTTTTTGATATTTTCAATTTTTGAAGAAAATAAAATTCGCTACAAAATCGCAATTTTTTTAAATTTGAAAAACTCAAAATGTATAGGTTTTGTTGGCTCTGACCCTCGGTCAGATTTTATAAAATCTCTGGTGGATTTCGTGATATATTTCTTGTTTCTCTGGTCTGGTTGGTATTGAATTTTAGTAAAATCGGTTTAGTGGTTCAATTTATTTTGCAAAACGGCGAATTTCAGATTGGTGTCATCTTAAATTCATGTGTTAAAAAATCGTTTAACAAGTATTAAAAACATTGGTAAATCACAAAAATATTTTCTAACGTATTTTTGTCACTCAAAAATATTTTACACTAAAAAATTACACAAAAAAAAATTAAGCATATTTTTTTTACAAAAATGACCAAAACAAGTTTTTTATTCAAAATAAAATATTTCTAATCAAAAACGATAATTTTTTTCACGTTAGAAAATTTATTATCCTTAAAAAAGGGCATTGTGGAAGGTATTGAGGAATTCGGCCAAGTCGAATTTTACTTTTCTACTTGTTTTTTGGCATAAATGTTTTTTAGACAAAAACATTTATTTTGAGTAACATAAACACTGTGCAAAATATTTTTGTAGCTTACACTAAAAATATTTTGTAGGCAAAAACAAAGGAAAAACACATTTAAAACCAGTGAATAAACAATTGAAAACCACCCCAGTAATTATTCATTTGTTTTAACTAACATCAACCTTTATTTTTTACTCTTGACAAAATTTTCTAAAATAAATAACATTAAAAAACAACGTTTCTTTCATTCTTTTTTAACAACAAATTCGAAAAAAATAACCCACGAAAACATTAAAAATTAATGATAGTTCTGTTATTTTTACCAACAAATTCCAAAAAATTACCTACCTAAAACATTAAAAATTAATGATTTGGTAGGTAATTTTTTACAATTTTCTATTGAAATATTTTTTAAAAAATTTTTAATAAAATTTTGGGGAATCGATCCCGCAATCGACTACATTCTGGCCAGACACTCTACCCATCGTGCCAAAGTTACTTGATACAAACATGTTTTTGTATTTCTATAAATAGTTTTTTGAATTTTTTTCCTACAAAAAAATAACCTACTTGTGTAGGTAAAAACTAATGATACCCAATATACACAAGAACGATATGATAGCGTAAACATTATTACCTATATGATACTTGAAGCGAATAATGAAAAAATAAATTCCAAACAACAATTGGAATATTTAGATTTGAAATAAACTTCAAACATTTTCACAAATTATTTTATTTAATAAAAAAATATTGTGAATATAAAATGTAATTGTTCTAAAAGCAAAAACGTGCTTTTATGGTATTTTTTTGTCAATTATCTTCGATATAATTCAGCTATTTAAGGACTCCAAACTGTAAGTACTCATGCTTAATTAATATTTTCAATAAAATGCCGCGGTCAAATTACATTATTGAAAACATAATTTCTAATAATATCGATAATTATATTACCATCGATATCACCAACGGTATCGCCAATGATATCACCAACGATATCGCCAATGATATCATAATCGCTTGGAATAACGATATATTTTCGATTCTAGACTGGACAAAGGCGATTCTACTATCGTTCTACCGATAGCGAAAACGATATCACTTTTTCATTGGAAAACGATATCATAAGGAGAGGTACACTTTAGAACGAAAACACTATCGTTTTCGTATCACTTATAATAATCACTTATGATAATGAATATCACCTAGGTGATATTGCTTCGATATCATAACGGTATCGTTTGGTTTATTAGGTATCTCATTAAAAAATACCAACAATTAAAAAAAAAAAAATACTTACACAAATCATTAAAAATTTAAAGAATAATCAGTAGTTTTTACTTACAGAACAAAAATAAATGACTTTAAAAATTAAATGTTAATGAAAATCTATATTTTTAGTGTGTTATTTTTGAAACAAAGGACAGCAGTAGTCATTAATAAAAACTCAACATCAAACAAATGTTTTTCTTTTAAAAACTACTAAACGTAAATCTTTTTAAATAAACTACCAACAGTTAATGACATACTTTTTTGAGTGTACCAATGTCTTTCAAAGTCAAAATTTAGGGTTTCTTATAACTTCTTAACGCATCGACCAATTTCGTTAAAGTTCAAAAAAATTAAAAATATTTACGCTTTAGAAAGTTATCGAGATTCAACAAGCAGACAAACGGACATATCTAGATCGTGACAACATTTAGACGCGCTAATATTTTCCCCATAATTTTGAAAAACGCAACGCGCTGCGTTGTCAAAATTTCTGTATGAATTATTTAAAATAATTTATTTTTGTTACAACAATAAATTTTATTGAAATTTTCACAACGCGACGCGTTTCGTTTTATAAAATTATGGCATTAGTCATTCATGGCGTGTGATTTATATTTAATTGTTTGCTTAAAAAATATTGCTCATACGCCTTGGTGGTATAAATTCTATTCTGACCAAGAACTTAAAAGTTGTTCTTCACTGATAGAAAAACGCTTCATATCACAAATGAATGGAATTCATTAACGTTGCTTCATTACAACAATGAAATATTTCATATGCTGAATGAAATTTCATACATATTGTGCAATTTTAATTTTTAATTCATTAATTTTGATTCATTAGATTTCGTAGTTTCATTAAAAAATGTCATTAAGTTTTGTTTACAAAATTTGCTGTTTTTTTGACACCTGTCGTGTCGCTTCTGTTAAGTCTGTTAGTTAACGCGCGCAAAAAACAGCTGATCAAAGCGTGATTTTTTTTTACAGTTTTTATACGAAATTTAAAATGAAATGATGTTGATTAATAATTAGTATTTATGAAACTCGCGTTGTTTTATATAATTTCGTGGTTTTACTTATATATTAAAAGTAAATGTTATAGTAAAATTTTGTGTGAGAAAACTGAGTGAAATATATCCCAGCAAAACTTTGGTAATGGGTGGTGATTATATAACACATTACCAGGTAATGTATATACCTTATTTGTAGCATTATTTTAGGATGTCTTACCAAACATTTGTTCCACAACGTATTATTTTAAAGTGAAAAATGATGCATTACTAATAATTTACTACGTAATGCATGATTATTGGAAAAAATGGATTTCATATTTATTTTTTCTAAACATTAAATCATGGATGACTTATATTTGGTTACTTTATGTATTATTTCAAAGTTTGAAATAATGCATTATATATAATTGGATGCATAATGCATTACAAAAACATCAAAATAAATATTTTATAAAAAAAATGCATAAGTTTAAACTAGAGATGGGCTCACGACAGAAATTTTCTAATGACACACACTCACTCAGGAGTATCCCAGCAAAACTTTGGTAATGGGTAGTGATTATATAACACATTACCAGGTAATGTATATACCTTATTTGTAGCATTATTTTAGGATGTCTTACCAAACATTTGTTCCACAACGTATTATTTTCAAGTGAAAAATAATGCATTACTAATAATTTGCTACGTAATGCATGATTATTGGAAACAATGTATTTCATATTTATTATTTCTAAACATTAAATCATGGATGACTTATATTTGGTTACATTATGTATTATTTGAAAGTTTGAAATAATGCAATATTTATAATTGTATGCATAATGCATTACAATAACACAAAAAATAATTATTTTATAAAAAAATGCATAAGTTTAAACTAGAGATGGGCTCACGACAGGAAATTTCTAACAACACACACTCACGAGCATATTTTATCTACTTACACTCACTTACAATCACGTAAGTAAATTTAATACAAAATTACTTTTTCACTACTCGTAACACCTTATATATTACGTTCTGGTATGCTATATTATATACCTTACTCGTAACCTATAAAATATCATATATTTTACACCTTACTGGTATTCTTCGTTATAAATTTATGACTTATTTTATACCTTACTGGTATTCTATGTGATAATGTGGATGCATTACTTTGAGTCTCATCGCCTGTTAAAATCATCAATGCTGCAATGTATAAAATAAGAGATCATATACCTTATTTTATACCTTATTTGGTAATCTAAGTTTTGCTGGGATATTTTATCTCGCTTACAATCACGTGAGTAAATTTAATACAAAATTACGTTTTCACTACTCGTAACACCTTATATATTATCTTCTGGTATGCTATATTATTTCATTTCTCGTAACCTATAAAATATCATATATTTTACACCTTACTCGTATTCTTCGATATAAATTTATGACTTATTTTATACCTTACTGGTATTCTTTGTGATAATGTGGATGCATTACTTTGAGTCTCATCGCCTGTTAAAATGCTGCAATGTATAAAATAAGAGATCTTATACCTTATTTTATACCTTATTTGGTAATCTAAGTTTTGCTGGGTAAGCAAGGTAGCGAAACGGACAAAAATGTTGGATCAAAAAATATGAAGATTCTTAAGGAACCCAACTGGATCTGGGCCCATCGGGGTCTGAACCTATCGGTCCGAACCCTTTCACGCAATTGGGTCCTCAAATGTGAATTAACTAAATTGAAATAAAATGTTTTCCATTTTTTAGTTCAAATTGGCATAATATTAAAATTTTTTTTTCTTTCTTTATTTTTAAGAAAAATATGAACTTAAATGAAGGAAAACATGGCAATGGAGCTAAATCATTATCAATATTCCTTGAATTTAGTTAGTTTTCCCATTTTTTAGTTAATTTTTTTCTGAGTGTACTTGTTTTTTTGGCATAAATGTTTTTTCAGACAAAAACATTTATTTTGAGTAACATAAACACTGTGCAAAATATTTTTGTAGGTTACACTAAAAATATTTTGTAGGCAGAAACAAATGAAAACACATTTAAAACCAGTGAATAAGCAATTTATAATCATCCCAGTAATTATTCATTTGTTTTAACTAACATCAACCTTTATTTTTTACTGTTGACAAAATTTTCTAAAATAAATAACATTAAAAAACAACGTTTCTTTCATTCTTTTTTACTAACAAATTCGAAAAAATAACCCACGAAAATATTAAAAATTAATGATAGTTCTGTTATTTTTACCAACAAATTCCAAAAAAATAACCTACGAAAACATTAAAAATAAATAATTTCGTAGGTTATTTTTTACAATTTTCTATTGAAATATTTTTTTAAAAAAATTTTTTAATAAAATTTTGGGAAATCGATCTCGCAATCAACTACATTCTGGCCAGACACTCTACCCATCGTGCCAAAGTCACTTGATACAAACATGTTTTTGTATTTCTATAAATAGTTTTTGGATTTTTTTTTCTACAAAAAAATAACCTACTTGTGTAGGTAAAAACTAATGATATCTCATTAAAAAATACCAACAATTAAAAAAAAAAAAAAAAATACACAAATCATTAAAAATTTAAAGAATAATCAGTAGTTTTTACTTACAGAACAAAAATAAATGACTTTAAAAATTAATGAAAGTCTTTTTTTTTAGAGTGTAATTTTTGAATCAAAGGACAGAAGTAGTCATTAATAAAAACTGAACATCAAACAAACGTTTTTTATTTTAAAAAAGACTAAACGTAAAACTTTTTAAATTAAATCTTCGATAGGATACAATTACACAGTGATACAAAATCGAACTTTCCGAATCGGAATGGGATGAAACAAAAAGCAATTGAAAGTTTACATTTTAAACAACAAAACCCTCAAAACGTTTTTTTAGTTCAGTGCTAGATTTTTTTTTTTTACTCGTATTTAAAGTTGGTGATTTTAAAGCCTTTAAAGCTTTTGTGTACTAAACATGTCCTACATTAGGAGCCCCTGGTGGGGCACTTATTGGACATGTGGGGTCCAGCATATAAAGTTAAGCTCGAAATTACGTTAGCTATAACCGGTATGAATTTCGCTGCAATCGGTCTTGAACCTACTTAGCCAAATTATTAAAAATAATCCACTGTTCACCGTTGCGTATGATTGTTATTTAAATGCAATTACAAAATTAATCATAAGCCTTATACAATTTTCAAGCAATTATAATTATAATAAAAGTTCACCAACTTTAAATGCGTGTAAAAAAAATCTAGCACTGAACCAAAAAAAAGTGTCGAGGGTTTTGTTATGCTTTCATTTTCTTTTAGTTTCATTCCATTCTGATTTTGGTTGTTGCACTGTGTTATCAGAACCTTATACTTTTTTCCAGAAGCTGAGAAATTTTCTTTCTGAGACCTGCATTATAAGAATTTGCAGTATGATTATATGTTTCTATAGAAAATAATTATGTCTCTGGAAAGGATTCTTTTTTAATCGATAAATTGATATAAAATCTGTGTAAGGAATGACTCTTAAATTAACGGGTGTTTCTTTTAGAAACCAGAATTTTTATTTTTTTTTTTTTTTTTTATTTTTTATAATTTTTTGGGGTAAATTTTCCTATAATTTCATTTCTCTGAAACAGTTACATTCAGTTTCAGAGACATAATTAAGATATTCCTCTGAATCAGTTTCATTGTGTTTTAGAGGCAAAGCGCTGAGAACCAATTGTAAAAATGAACTGATATGAATTAGAATAAATGATGAATTTTTTTTATTACAACAGATAAAGCGATTTGAAATACCACATTCCCTTAAAATACTTTTAAATGACTTCGACATATTTAGGCCGTTTTTTATAAAAACTGTGTAACAAAAATTGTTATTTTTTCTCGAAACTTCTTTTTTGTTTTGTTTTAAAGGTACTAAATACGATTTTTATGGTGTTAATAAACATTACAAATAGTGTAATCGCATTCATGAGGTTTTTATATATTTTTTTGACAAAAAATTTGGGTTTTTAGTTTTTGCGGGAATTCCCGGGATCCCGGGAAATTTAAAAATGAATCCCGCTTTCCCGGGAAATGAAAAAGTCCGGGAAAAGAAAAACTCTAGTACCAATGTCTTTCAAAGTGAAAATTTTGGTTTTGCTTATAACTTCTCAACACCTCGACAAATTTCGTTAAAGTTCAAAAAAATTAAAAATATTTACGCTTTAGAAAGCTAACAAGGAGACAAACGGACATCTTTTGATCGTGCCAACATTTAGACGTGCTAATATTTTCCCCATAATTTTAAAAAACGCAATGCGCAGCGTTGTCAAAATTTCTGTATAAATTATTTTTTTTACGACAATAAATTTTATTGAAATTTTCACAACGCGACGCGTTTCGTTGTATAAAATTAGGGCATTAGTCATTCATGGCGTGTGATTTATTCTTAATTGTTTGCTTTAAAAATATTTCTCATACGCCTTGGTGGCATAAATCTGACGAAGAATTTAAATGTTCTTTTTACATTTTAAAAATATTGCTCATACGCCTTGGTGCCATAAATTCCATTCTGACGAAGAATTTAAAAGGTGCTCTTTTTACATTTTCCAACGCTTTTATTTTTATTTCAAATGTTTTTATTATTTTTTACATCTTACGCCTGATAACACAATATCGCATACAAATTTGGCATCAATAAGCTCGATCAGAACCGTATTAACCATTTTGTAATTCCGTGTGTAACGCATCAAAATATCGTTCAGGGACCTCATAAAGTATGCATGATCAATGATTGCTTCCAAGATATTTTATAAATGTCCATTTGTTCGTCTAAAGTAAACACTCAGTTCAAAAAAAGAGCCTAAATCTTAGAATCCTGAATCAGGGCGAAAAAAGTTCTCCCTTGAAGAATTAAAAAAGCAACTTTTTAGATGCATTTTTGCACTTCGATCCAGGGGATTAGAAAATACCGTTTTTTACGGCCCTCTCTCTTTTGAGGGCTTGGATAAGAAAAAATATTTGCATAATGATAAAATTGTATCACTTTAGAGCAAAAAACCGAATAACTTGCAATTGTAAACATTTACCGCAAGGGACAAGGAGTCCTAACTACCCCGTCCCCTAAAAAATGACTCATTGTAAGTCAAATTTTTTTACCCCGAATTTAACACTGTAATGGGTAATACCGAATTTAAGACTGATTTGGGTTATACCGATTTAACTTTTAAAATCATAGTACGGTCATTTAAGTAGATAATGTTAACATCCATGCATGTTAAATCGCCGCGATATCTATATATGAAGGGCTTACTGCATGAACTTGATAAGAAATATTTTATTTTTCGTGTTTTTCGCCTTCTGCTGGTGTTCCATTGACAGATTTTTGGCAGAAGTCTTGCTTTAACCCTTCGTACAAGTATATTGAGAATAAAAGATCTGCAAAAGTACTATTTTGTACATTATTTAAAAAGTTTTAAGGCAAAAACCCCCATAAAATGAAATGTTGCTTATCGAGTTTTACAATAAGCCCTTCATATATAAAAATAAGTTGTATTGTCTTGGTAATGCGTTTTCTCTGGAATGCGTGGACCGATTTTGTTTCTGCAAACTTCCCATGATAGGTTACTTCAATACCATGGGTTTTATGTGTATACGGTCTTTGTATGTGTTTTGGTTCAAAACTTGTATGCATTTTAGTGCAATAACTGTGTAATGCGTTTTCTCTGTAAGACGTGAACCGATTTTGTTTCTGTTATTTCCCACGAAAGCGGGTGGCAATACCAAGGTTTTTATGTATATACGGTCTTTGTATGTGCATTAGTTCACGAGTTATATGCAATTAAGTGCAGTAAATAAAAAAAAAATTAAGCTCATAAAAGCTCAAAGACGGAATTGGGCTGGTCATATCGCAAGAATGCCAGAATGCCGAGCTCAAAGACAAAACGGTTAAATGCAATTGAAGATGACTGTAGGGTAAATGGAATCAGTAACTAGAGACGGTCGGCGCAGAATAGATCAGAATGGCGTCAAAATGTGAACGAGGTTAAGGCCCACACCGGGCTGTAACACCAACAGATGATAAAATATAAAAATAAGTTGCATTGCGTTTGTAATGTGTGTTTTCTGTAATGCATAAACCGATTTTATTTCTGCAAATTTCTTATAAATTTCTTATCAATGCTAAGGTTTTTATATGTTTATGGTCTTGGTACGTGTATTGGTTCATGAGTTACATGCATTTTAGTGCACATACTTGAACGTTAGCGAACTTTTCAAAGTTCGAGTTTCGAATTTGAAATTTTGATTCTAAGGTGCAAAAAGGGATTCTTATAAGTGTCAAACAGTTACGTTTGTGTAAATGGTGTATATGGGGAAATATTTGGAAGGTTATTCTTAAAGGGTGACATAGGGTAAACAATTGTACTTTAGTACTTTACGAAGTTCGATTTTTGAACTTGAAATTTTGATTCTAAGTGGCAAAAAGGGGGTTTACAGGAAAAATTGTTACTATTTTTATAACTGTTGAACAAAAACCTCGATTAGCACAAAATCCAACTTACATATCTCTCGCTTTCTTCTCTTGTTGTATTGGCTTTTAAATTAAAAATAATTCATATCGCGGTCTTAGACAAAAAATATATTTTCAATGTAGAAACTCTATAGTTCATTATGGATCTGTTCATTTTTATCATGTTTCACAGTATTACACTCAAAAAATTATGTCATTAACTGTATGTAGTTTATTTTAAAAATTTTACGTTTAGTCGTTTTTAAAAGAAAAAACATTTATTTAATGTTCAGTTTTTATTAATGACTTCTTCTGCCCTTTGTTTCAAAAATAACACACTAAAATATAAAGAATTTCATTAACATTTAATTTTTAAAGTCATTTATTTTTGTTCTGTAAGTAAAAACTACTGATTATTCTTTAAATTTTTAATGAATTGTGTAAGTAATTTTTTTTGAAATTGTTGGTATTTTTTAAAGAGATATCATTAGTTTTTACCTACACAAGTAGGTTATTTTTTTGTAGAAAAAAAAAATTCAAAAAATATTTATAGAAATATAAAAACATGTTTGTATCAAGTGACTTTGGCACGAAGGGTAGAGTGTCTGGCCAGAATGTAGTTGATTGCGGGATCGATTCCCCAAAATTTTATTAAAAATTTAAAAAAAAAATAAATCAATAGAAAATTGTAAAAAATAACCTACAAAATCATTAATTTTTAATGTTTTCGTAGGTAATTTTTTTGGAATTTGTTGGTAAAAATAACAGAATTATCATTAATTTTTAATGTTTTCGTAGGTTATTTTTTTCGAATTTGTTGGTAAAAAAGAATGAAGAAACCGTAATTTTTTAATGTTTAATGTTATTTATTTTAGAAAATTTTGTCAACAGTAAAAAATAAATGTTGGTGTTTGTTAAAATAAATGAATAATTACTGGGATGGTTTTCAATTGTTTATTCACTGGTTTTAAATGTGTTTTTATTTGTTTTTGCCTACAAAATATTTTGAGTGTAATTTTACTTCTCATTGAAGGGGTCGTACTTGTGTTTTAAAGTTTAATTTCCTTTTAACTTTGTTTGCATAATTTTCATTAAAATTTGAGCACCTATTTTTTTTTAAATGAACATTATTTTAACTAATTATAAAATCAGGAGTTTGAAATTGTGCGTTAATCAAACTTGAGTTGAATTAAAAAAATTATGCATTTGAAAGTTTTTTTTTTTTTTTAAATTAAACATACATTCTACAATGACATATTTATTTATGACCTCCATAAAAACCAGAGAAAAGTTGCAGATAAAAAAAATATAATATTAAAATTAAAAGTATAAAAGTTTTAATTACCCTGATTATAATTTCCGTTAAAATGCAACAATTTCAACATTCTAAAAAAAAACTTAAACTAGAATTTTACACAATGGCATACAAAATGTTTATTTAATTTAAAATATGCATTTATCCTTAACAGCGGGAAATTTCATATATGAGGAAATATTTTGAAACTGCAAAAATAAAAAATAACAAGTAAAAAATTTAAACTCGACTAATTGTTAGCCGAACCCATGAACACCTTCTATATTGCCTCAAATAATTTAAAGGAATTGCTAATTTTCAATAAAATAGCTTACACTCATAATATTTTGTAGGAGAAAACAAATGAAAAACACATTTAAAACCAGTGAATAAACAATTGAAAACCATCCCAGTAATTATTCATTTGTTTTAACAAACATCAACATTTATTTTTTACTGTTGACAAAATTTTCTATAACATTAAACATTTAAAAATTATGTTTTTTTCCATAGAGAAACATAGAGGCGAAGGCGTCAAAAATTGAGTTGTCAAAGTACAACTTGTATACATGTATTTGTTGACAAAGTACGACTTGTAAACATGTATTGTGTGGTGAATTCACATCGACAACGTACGTGTGAGAAATTAGAAAAAGATAGTGATATTATTTTTTCTTTCACCTTCGCCTCTATGTTTCTCTATGGTTTTTTCATTCATTTTCAACAAATTCGAAAAAAATAACCTACGAAAACATTAAAAATTAATGATAGTTCGGTTATTTTTACCAACAAATTCCAAAAAAAAAATGACCTACGAAAACATTAAAAATTAATGATTTTGTAGGTTATTTTTTACAATTTTCTTTTTAAATATTTTTTTTTAAAATTTTTAATAAAATTTTGGGGAGTCGATCTCGCAATCAACTACATTCTGGCCAGACACTCTACCCATCGTGCTAAAGTCACTTGATACAAACATGTTTTTATATTTCTATAAATAATTTTTTGAATTTTTTTCTACAAAAAAATAACCAATTAGGTAAATTAGGTAAAAACTAAAGATACCTCATTAAAAAATACCAACAATTAAAAAAAAAATACTTACACAAATCATTAAAAATTTAAAGAATAATCAGTAGTTTTTACTTACAGAACAAAAAATAAATGACTTTAAAAATGAAATGTTAATGAAAGTCTTTATATTTTAGTGTGTTATTTTTGAAATAAAGGACAGAAGTAGTCATTAATAAAAACTGAACATCAAACAAATGTTTTTTCTTTTAAAAACGACTAAACGTAAAATTTTTAAAATAAACTGCAAACAGTTAATGACATAATTTTTTAAGTGCGGGACTTTCCGATTTTCAAGTCAAAAAAGGAACCCAAAGCCATTGCCATACAGGTCCAATATTTTTGTGGGTTAATATCGACCCCAAAAGGCAACTTTCCCGACCCCGATGTTTTCGAAATTCAAAAAAAACTTTATTTGCTCCACCCTAATATTTATGCCTCGTTATAAAATTTTGCTTCTGCTCCTTTGGTGACTTATGTTCATTTGAAATTTGTTTATTGTTTTTTGATTGAGCTATTTTTTTAAATATATCGTATTTTTTTAATTCCCTGACTTTTAGATTTTCTGAATTTGCATAATTTTTTAGAATTTTTATGAATTTTATTTCTGATTTGTTCTTAATAGAATTTATTGGAGCATTTTTCAAATTTGTTTGACTTTATTTTTAATTTTCTGATTTTTTCATATTTTTTTAGTTTTTATAATTTTTAATACCCTCCACTCTAGTGATAGAGGGTATATATAAGTTTATCATTCCGTTTGTAACACCTCGAAATATTGGTCTAGGACCCCATAAAGTATATATATTCATGATCCTCGATCGATTTTAAGACGATCTAGCGATGTCCGTCCGTCCGTCTGTCCGTCTGTCCGTCTGTCCGTCTGTCTGTCTGTCTGTCTGTCTGTCTGTCTGTCTGTCTGTCTGTTGAAAACACGCTTACTTTTGAAAGACTTTACGGAGGCTCCTGAAGTTTGGCATATATGTTAGGCATTTACCTGGTCAGGTTGGTATTGTAATCCAGCGAAATCGGTCCAGTGGTTCAAAAGTTATAAGCAAATGAGTGAGTTTCGGCAAGGGTTTTTCTGGAATTTACGAGATAAAACACACGGTAACTTGCGAACGGCAATTCTGAGGGTACTGCAGTGTGGCATATATATTTGCCGTTCTTCTGGTCCGGTTCGTTTTAAATTTTAGCCAAATAGGTCCAGTGGTTCAAAAGTTATTAGCAAAACCGTAAATTTCAGATTAGTTTCACCTTAAATTCACGTGTTGAAAACCCGTTAAACATGTTTTAAAAACATTTGTAAGTCACAAAAATATTTTTCAAGGTATTTTTGTTACTCAAAAACACTAAAACACTAAAACAAAAAAAAAATACACTTGAAAAAAGTTTTACACTCAAAATAAATTTTACACTAAAAAAAAAAATTTGTAAATTATTTTTTTTTTCAAAAATTAGTAAAAAATGTTTTTTTACACAAAATAAAATATTTCTTATCACAAATGTTATTTTTTTCACGTTAGAAAATTTACAATCACTTAAAATGGGCATTGTGGAGGGTATTCATTGATTCGGCCAAGTCGAATTTAACTTTTCTACTTGTTAAAATAAAAGATCTATGTTCAAAAATGTCTCTATACGAAAAATGTCTCAGAATCTCAGACTTTTTCTATACGAAAAATATCTCAGCATCTAAGACTTTTTATTTACGAAACATTGTCTCAGAATTTAAGACTTTTTCCATATTAAAAATATCTCAGAATCTGAGACTTTTTGTATACGAAAAATGTCTCAGAGTCCGAGACTTTTTCTACACGAAAAATGTCTCAGAATCTGATATTTTATCTATACAAAGAATTTCTCAGAATCTGAGACTCGTTTCTATACGAAAAATGTCTCACACTCAAAAAATTATGTTAATAAAATCAGTTAAAATAACTACTATGTAAGTTAAATTAAATAACCATTTTAGTTATTTTAACTGACAAAAAACAACTAACTTATGTAGTAAAAACTACTTACATTTGTAGTCAAAACAATTAAAATGTAGTAAAAATATAATAATCAATATATAATTTTTGTTTTTCAAAAAATTTTTCAGATTTTTTTTTTTTTTAAAGTTGTGAAAAATAAAAACAAACGAAAATTTATTTTTATTTTTTGGAAAAAAACTTTGAAAATTTTTCAGAGATAAAAAAAAAATAAACTACTTCATATAACTGTTACTACATCACAGTACTTTTTTGTTAGTTGTTGAAAAAAACGACTTAAAATAACTAACAGAAATAGTTGTTTGTTATTTTTCATACAAAAACAACTGACTTTGTAGTTGAAAACAACTAACTACTGTAAAATATACAAACAACTAACATTTAGTAACTTACATAATTTTCTAAGTGCAGGATCTAAGACACATATACACTTAAAAAAGTACGGCGGTAAAATCTACTACAAAAGACAGTTGTTTTGACTACATTTTGTTGTTGAAAATGCGTCCACTACATATTACGGTAAAAACAACTGAACATGTTATTGTTTTTAACTAGTAGGGAAACCTATTACGATCCCGTGGTATCACAATGGACCTCAGAGTCTACGTGTGTTGACGTAAAACGTCAGCAGCCACTTACAACCTATTGTTTTTAACTATTGATTTTCAACTACAAAATGTAGTAAAAACTACTACAAAAGACGGTAAAAACAACCCATGGCAAAACTACTACTAAAACAATAAAAACAACTGTTTATATACAGTTGTTTTTACTACACTTGCCTGAAATTTTATTTAAAAAATTTCTTAAACGTTTAAGTGATGGATATTCATTTATTTAAAAAGCAATACATTTCAGTTGGTTGTATAGAATTTCGATTTTGTATTTATCTGGAATTATAGAAGAAAAAAATTATATTAATAAAATGTTAGACAAAATAAATTAATTGTATTTACCTTTGATTTTTGATTTCATACAAAAACGACCGAAATTGTAGTTAAAAACAACAGCTACTACTTACTACACAAACGACCGTCATGTAGTAACTGCAATAATTTTCGGAGTATAATAATTACGAATAATTTTTAATAATTTAAACCTAACCAAGAACTGGTAACAGTGACCGTAGTTTTGTTGTATCGAAATCGACCAATGATTTTGGTGGGAATCGAACCCACGACCCCCTGTTTCATAGGCTTGCACGCTACCAATTTACCTACTGGGGCCCCAATCACACCAGCTCACACAAACACAAATGTCAATGAAAAAATCACTAAATCTGAGACTTTCCATACAAAAAATTTCTCAGAATCTAAGACTTTTTCTATACGAAAAGTTTTTAGAATCTAAGAAATTTTTTATAGGAAAAATGTCTCAGAATCTGAGACTTTTTCTAGACAAAAAATGTCTCAGAATTTGAGACTTTTTCTATACGAATAATGTCTCAGGATCATTCGTATACGAAAAATGTCTCAAAATCTGAGACTTTTTCTATACGAAAAATATTTTAGATTTTGAAACTTTGTTTATAATTTCTCAAAACCTGAAACTTTTTCTATGCAAAAGATTTCCCAAAATATAAGAAATTTTTTTACGAAAAATGTCTCATAATTTAAGGTTTTTTCTATACGAAAAATGTTTCAGATTTTGAGACTTTTTTCTTTTTCAAAAATTAGCAAAATCGGTGATTCGCCCATTAAATTTCCCATGGACTTGCCCAAAAGTAATTTTCTATTGTTATCAGTGTTGCCACCAGTGAACCAATAAATTATCCAGGAGTCTGTCCGAAATTATCCAAAATCCCGAAAATTATCCAAAATATCAAAAACATTTTTTTTTTTTACAAAACAAAAGTGTTTTTTTTTTAAATTCAATTTAAAGAATATATGAAATTATTTTTTAAATAAAAATCATACATTTTGTACTGTTCAGAATAAAAATTATTTTACAATAAAAGTAACACTATTTCTTTTTCCATTTTTTTTAACATTTCTATTGTGGGCTCAAAGTTTGAACCCCTAATTCTTTCAATGCCTACTTTTTAAAAAGAATTGAAGCAACAGTATTTGTAGATAATTGATTTCGTAAATCGGTTTTTGTTATCTTTAATTTACTAAAAACTCTTTCTACTGATGAATTAGAAAATGGAAGAATCATAAGAAATTTAAAAACATTTTCTCAATTTAGAAAAAGATTTTCACCAGCACAATTTGTAATTTTAAAAATGTTTGCCCAATTAATTTTGACATCCAAATAATCAAAAAGACCATATTTTTGTAGTCCAATTGACCATTTGAAAAGAAGTGCTGTCAAATAAGAAATAACTAACAAAAATCGCCAAATTCAAATAAAAAAAATTATATTTTGTCCATTTAAAACTTTGAATTGTAACTGATAAAATTATCCATAAATTATCCAAAAATGTAATTATCCAAAGAGTATCCAAAAATTTTCCAATTATCCATTTTTTGGATAATTATCCAAGAAGTGGCAACACTGATTGTTATGTGACACTATGGCGTATGAGCAATACTATCTTTCAACAAATAATAAAATATAAATCATACGCCATGTATGTTGTGAAGTTTTATAATACATACAAAATGTTGATGCTTTCATTCATAAAAAATTATATGTTTATTAGGTTTATTAAACGTATTTTCAAACGAAATTTGTTTAAAAAACCTATTATAAGTCAGTAATAGTTCTTATGAATGCCACAGTTAAAATCTAAAAAATATCAGAAAATATGCAAATAATCAAATCAAGAAATTGAAAAATACAAAAAATTCTGAAAAAAATTAAAAAAAAAAAAATCAGCAAAATTAAGAAAAATTAAGAAAAATTCAAACAATGAAGAAAAAAGTCGTGAAAATTCAGAAAAGTTTAAAAAAGTATACGAAATTTAGCAAAATGTACGGATAAAAATATCCAAAAATAGAAAAATTTTGAGAAAATTAAAAAAAGAGTAAGTGTGAATGTTATTTTTGATTTTTAAAAAAATTAGAGTGCAAAAACATATTTGTTATCATTTTTTTGTAATTTTAATTGGAAAAAATGTTAATAATTAAAAAAAATATTTTGAGTCACTATAAGATCCGTGTAAGAGTATTTTTATATTAAAAAGTCCTTTAAAATCTACAAATTCAGGTTTAAGTTTGTGTATTTTTTAAAAAAATCTTCAAACCCCACTTATGACATCAAAATCCTTTTTCCCCCCTTTTTCACTGTATCATTTTTGATCACAATCAGTTGTTAACGTTACTGTATATCTTTTTTTTTTGTTAAAATAAAATTATTTTCATTTATTAAAATGGAATTTTATTGTTTTTTATATTAATTTAATTCAATCCAATATCACAATTTTATTATTTATTATTAGCCTTTTATGTGGCTATTCTTTCTTTTTTTTTGTATATTTTTTTGTATACATAAATCAGTGTATCGAATTAAGTAGAGGTTTACAAAAAAAGGACGATTTTGGTTTTTAAGGATAATTGGGTTAAAGTATTTTTTTTAAAAGAATTTGAAAGAGATGAGATTAAATGTTGTAACAAAAGTGTAATGGCTTTATATATTTGGGAACAAAATTTCTTAAAAAAATTGAATAATGACAAGAAAAATTTATAAAAAAATTTAAATTATTAAAAATTGGTTATTTAAGCATACATTTATAAAAAATTTAAATAATTAAAAGTTGATCATTACATCATAAAGTAATCTTAGTTAAGGGGAAATTTTTAAAAAGCTATAAAAATATAAATACACAATGGCCCTTACCACAAGAAAACAAAAAGTCTATTTTAACAAAAGTTTTATTTTAAATTTAAAATTTTCAATACATTTTTTGAAAGTCAATTTTAAAAACAAAAACAATTTGTATGGAAATAAAATTAAAAGCTGATTTTAAACATATTTTATTTTTCTATGGTAAGGCTGAATATGTTTTAAATCTGTTTTTTTTATTTGAAAGATGAATTCTTGAAATATTTTTATAATTTTATAACACAAAATTTGGTCAACAAGAATTGCCGGAGTTGCCACTCGATTGTAGAATTCTTTTTTTAAAAGACAAAATCGGCTGCAGTTGTACAGCAAAAACTACTGAACCGATTTTGATGAAATTGTTTTTGATTTGTTTTTTTATTTGTAGATTATTAAATTCTCTAGTACTTACCGTGGCCATTTTTTGAAAAATATTGATTTTTGTGGAAATTATGTTAATATAAACTTAAAAAATTAAAAAATTTACTTTTCTTCTTTCATAAAAAACATAATTAGGTCAAAGTTTCAAAAAATGGCCACGATTAGTACTAGAAAATTAAATAATATACAAAATAATAAAAAAAAAATATGAAAATAAGGAGAAAATAAAAAGAAAATATTTAAAATTTAGAAAATAAATTTGGGAAAATTAGAAAATTTTGGTATATAAAATAAATTACAAAAATTAAAAAAAAATTAAAATAAATCGATTTTTTTTTTAAATTCCCAAAAAATTCTTCATCCCAACACCACGTCCCCTACATAACATATTCTACTTGATGAAATTATTTACTGTATTTTGCATTAAACGTAAAAGAGTTAACCAAACTCTTGCCCTTTTTTTGTAACATGTGTCTGTCGACATAAAAATACTTATGCACTTTTCTTTATGGCCCTTAAAATTGTTATTGAAGGTGTAGTGTCACTATCAAATTACAAAGGATTTAAACTGACATAAACCTTGTCACTTACTCATTCTTCCTTTCACACTTAATATTCAATAAGGAATTTAATTGATTTTAAAAAAATATATTTTTTTTGCTACCTTACCATCATTGTTACTTTGGACAGGAGTCTGGCGTCATAGTTACAAGGCAATTTTTTATATATTGTTATGTGACACTATGGCGTATGAGCATTATTTTCTTTGAACAAACAATTAAATATAAATCATACGCAATGGAGGTAGGAGTGTGTTATTCATAATTATTCATATTTTGTGGAAAACTTTTTGTTAAAAAATTTTTTATAGAAAAAATGTCTTAGAAGTTGAAAATTTTCTATATAGAAAAATTATCAGATTCTGAATTTTTCTATATATAAAAAATGTCTCAGAATCTGATATTTTTTCTATATAGAAAAAATGTGTCAGAATCTGAATTTTTTTCTATATAGAAAAAATGTCTCAGAATCTGATATTTTTTCTATATAGAAAAAAATGTCTCAGAATCTGAGATTTTTTCTATATCGAAAAAATGTCTCAGAATCTGAGAATTTTTTTTATATAAAAATTATTTTTTCTATATAGAAAAAATGTTTCAGAATCTGAAACTTTTTCTATATAGAAAAATTGTCTCGGAATCTGAGACTTTTTCTATTTAGAAAAATTGTCTCAGAATCTGAGACTTTTTCTATATAGAAAAATTGTCTCAGAATCTGAGACTTTTTCTATATAGAAAAATTGTCTCAAAATCTGAGACTTTTTCTATATAGAAAAATTGTCTCAGAATCTGAGACTTTTTCTATATAGAAAAATTGTCTCAGAATCTGAGACTTTTTCTATATAGAAAAATTGTCTCAGAATCTGAGACTTTTTCTATATAGAAAAATTGTCTCAGAATCTGAGACTTTTTCTATATAGAAAAATTGTCTCAGAATCTGAGACTTTTTCTATATAGAAAAATTGTCTCAGAATCTGAGACTTTTTCTATATAGAAAAATTGTCTCAGAATCTGAGACTTTTCTATATAGAAAAATTGTCTCAGAATCTGAGACTTTTTCTATATAGACTTTTTCTATATAGAAAAATTGTCTCAGAATCTGAGACTTTTTCTATATAGAAAAATTGTCTCAGAATCTGAGACTTTTTCTATATAGAAAAATTGTCTCAGAATCTGAGACTTTTTCTATATAGAAAAATTGTCTCAGAATCTGAGATTTTTTCTATATAGAAAAATTGTCTCAGAATCTGAGACTTTTTCTATATAAAAAAAGTCTCAGAGTCTGAGACTTTTTCTACCTAGAAAAAACGTCTCAGAATCTTATACTTTTTCTATATAGAAAAAATGTCTCAGAATCTGAGACTTTTTCTGTATAGAAAAAATGTCTTAGCATCTAAGACTTTTTCTGTATAGAAAAAATGTCTCAGAATCTGAGACTTTTTCTGTATAGAAAAAATGTCTCAGAATCTGAGACTTTTTCTGTATAGAAAAAATGTCTCAGAATCTGAGACTTTTTCTGTATAGAAAAAATGTCTCAGAATCTGAGACTTTTTCTGTATAGAAAAAATGTCTCAGAATCTGAGACTTTTTCTGTATAGAAAAAATGTCTCAGAATCTGAGACTTTTTCTGTATAGAAAAAATGTCTCGGAATCTGAGACTTTTTCTGTATAGAAAAAATGTCTCAGAATCTGAGACTTTTTCTGTATAGAAAAAATGTCTCAGAATCTGAGACTTTTTCTATATAGAAAAAATGTCTCAAAATCTAAGACTTTTTCTATGTACAAAAAATGTCTCAGAATCTGAGACTTTTTCTATATAGAAAAAATGTATCGGAATCTAAGAATTTTTCTATATAGAAAAAATGTAACAAAATTTAAGATTTTTTCTATATAGAAAAAATATCACAGAGTCATTATCAATCATAGAATTTAAGATTTTTTTATATAGAAAAAAATGTATCAGAATCTCAGACTTTTTCTATATAGCAAAAATGTCTTACAATCTGAGACTTTTTCTATACAGAAAAATTGTCTCAGAATCTGAGACTTTTTCTATATAGAAAAAAATATCTCAGATTCTGATTTTTTTTCTGAATAGAAAAAATTGTTTAGAATAAAGAAAAAATGCCTCAGAATCTGAGACTTATAGAAAATTCTGTTCTATGAAATTTTAATCAGATTTTCATTATGTCTCGTTTTTGTTATTTTTTTTGTATGTACTAAAATTCCACTTAATTACATTTATCAACTTTTGCATAACATTTTCCAATAAACTCTGGCATTTAATATAATAATGCTCATTTGTATAAATTTCTATTTGCATAGAAATATTAGCTAAATACAAAAAAGGTAATACTGTGTGTGTGGATTTCGGAGAATTTTTTGATTTTATAATAAATGTTTAAAAATGTTCATTATATTCCGTTTCATATGAAAACGGATTTGTTTAATTATTTTGTATATTTGAGGTATTTTATACAAACTTTTTTGGTATAAACGAACACATCGAGGGCTTATATTACAAACTTGCCGTTAGCAATATTTTCGAAAGAGAGTTTTCAATAGAAATCTATTTACTAATTTAGTTGCCACTTGTCTTAATAAAATTTTAAAAATCATTGTATTAAATAATATTGCAAAGAAAAATTAATTATTTTTCTTTTTTTTGATCTCCTAAAAAATTTGTATTATGCAGATAGCAAGTTTTTAATATAAACCTTTGATAAATAAAATGGCGTTAATTTGAAAAAAAAAAAAAAAATAAATTTAAATTGCCCCAATACGTATACTTAATGAACAGTTAATTTTATTATTCATACGTCTGTTGACCTTGGCAACGAATTTCTTATTGGTTTGATATAAGTTTTTTTTCATAGCTGAACATTTATCGCAAAATGCCTCATATGCATGTTTATTATCATAAATTTTACCAACAACTCAGTAGGAGTAACTAGCTAAAAGCTTTAAATTGTGTTCACTTGAACTGTCAGTTTAAATAATATTAATAGAAAATTATTTTCAATTTTAACAAATTTTAAGGCGTATGAAAAGATTTCTGTCTTGTTAAATACTAATTGTGGGTACAATAGATAAATAGTAATTAGAGTGTGTAATTGATAATTTTAAAGAAAACATTTTTAAAAATATTAATGTTAAGAAAAGCTCAATTGAAATTAAAAAAACCCAACGTAAATTTAGAAATTACTAAAGAAAAGCCCAACAGAAATTCACAAACGCATAATTTAAATTTAGAAAAATTTATTTAAAAAAGCTCATATGAAAATCCGAAAAGCTTAATTGCAATTTTTCAAAAATGCTATGTTTAAGTTAGTAAAATCACAGTTAAAATTAAGAAATGCCCAATTAAATTTCAGAAAAGCTTGAGGAAAATTCAGAAAGCCCAAATTTAGTTTGTAATAGCAAATTAAAATGAAATAATAAAATCACAATTGAAATTAAAAAGACCAATTAAAACTCAAAAAAGCTTTAATGAAATTAAAAAAAAAAAAAAAATTGAAAAGCCCGTGTAAAATTTTTAAAAAAAGTTCAGAAATGCATTGTGCAAATTTATAGAAATCTCATTATAATTCATAAAAGCTCTAATAAAACTCTAAAAAACTCAATTGAATATTTTTAGAAAAGCCCTTTTAAATTTAACTTCAAAAATAGATAATTTTAATTAAAAAAAAAACTTAACCGATTTTGAAATCATTGAAAAAAACGCTTAACTGAAATCTTTCAGATAAATCCAATTGCAAGCAATTAAATTACAATTGAAATTTAAATAAGCATAACTGAAATTTAGTAAAGCGCTAGTGAATTTCAGAAAGCTCTAGGAAATAAATGCACAATGCAAATTTATAAAACTTTTATTAAAATTTAAAAGAGCACATATAAAACTTGGATAAACTCAACTGAAATTTTTATAAAAAGCTTTATTAAAGTAATTAAAATCACAGTTGAAATTTCGAAAATCCCAATTGAAATTAATTCAGAAAATCTCTAGTAAAATGCTAAAAGCCCAAATAAAATTGAAAAATGCCTGCGAATTTTGTACTCTTGCCCAAAACATTAAATCATGATAATGTTTTGAGTAAGATTTTTTTTTGTTAGAAAAAATAATATTACTTTGATATTCCATGCACACGAATATCAGTTGAGGACCCCATTAAGTTTATATATTATTGATCCATTTCTAAGCCACTGCAGCTATATACATTCGTCTATCTGTCTGTGGAAAGCAAGATTCTGTCCCAACCAAAATAGCTGTACGTTTGGTAAATGAGTTCAAAAATAAGTGCAAAAAAGTGTTTTTACATTTTGGAGAGTATGAAAGATTAGGCGCCGACGAATTCCACACTCTCACTTGTTTTAAGTACATTTGAAAAACAAATGGAATATTTTTATGTGAAAAGTTTAGACTTGTTGAAAAAGTAGTTTTGGTAAAAAAGGGGATACATGATTTTTGGTGAAAAAAAAAATGTTTGATGGATGAAAAAAAGTTTATGATGTAGAAAAAAATTTTTTTATAAAAAAAAAAATTTATAACAACAATTTTTTTTTTTTTTTTTAAATTTGATTAAAAAAAATTTAATGTAAAAAAAATTCTTGAAAAAACAAAAAAAAAAAAATGATGAAAAAAATTTGATGAAAAAAAAACAAAAAAAAATTAATGAAAAAAAAAAAAAATTACATAAAAAAAGATTTGATGAAAAAAAAAATTATATTTTGAGGATGTTTATTCTGGCTCGAGGTCATTATTTTCTTTACTAATTTAAAATATGATATTCTAATAGCATAATTTTCAAGAAAATAATTTTTTTGTTTTAAATTAATTTACGTTGGTCATTTTTGCAAGACTTAATCTACACGTGTTTCGGAATTTGTCAGATTCCATTGTCAAGATTATTTAGCAAAAATAGAAACGATTTACTACAAAGTAGCAAACAAGTCTAATGAGAAATCGATTGTGCACAAACTAAAATATTAATATAATACATATTCGCCTCTATTCACAATGGGAATTAGAAAAACGAAGAAATTGTACCATACTAATAAGTAGGGATGAGATTTTCATGCACTAAAAAATCGAAAATATGAGCTTAAAATATGCGCTAAAAAATGCAAAATATGCACTAAAAAACCTGAAAATATGCACTAAAAAATAAAATGTGTGCAATAAAAATCTTGTTTTCATAGAAAAAACTTCTTAGAAAGCCAAAGTAACGCCGGGTTTTAATAGTAACATTTAAAACTTTATATAAGCAAGATTTTTTAGAAATTAACACAATCTATAAAAAAAAAAATTAAAGAAAAAAAATAATTTTTCTTATTTCCAAAATAATTTTTAAAATTTCAAATAGTTTTTGAAACAAATAAATTTAAACTTGGGTTTTTGCTAATTTATGCACAAAATATGCATTTAAAACCAAAATATGCAAAAATATGCATTTTCACCAAAATATGCAAAATATGCAAAAACAAATCGATGCCATTTTAATGCAAATTTCTTGATTCGGAAAGATAATTGGTCGATATTGTTTTTAAACTATCGACAAAAAACATGCATTTGCATGGAAATCTCATGCCTACTAATAAGGCAACGATTGTCAATAACCAACAAAAATATTTAAAACAATGTTACATATCGTCGCTGCGCCTAAAAATGGAGTCATGTGTTTTGGGGCAAGTGTTCAGGAGAGCAAAAAAACTGTTTATTTTCGTCCCTTCGCGATTTTTTTTAAAGTTTGTTCTATAAAAAATTCTTGTACCGATATGCTCTCCACGTACTACAAAAAAAGTATGAAACATTTAACGGGTTTCCAGTGGTGCAGAAATTTTCAAAAAACATACACATAACTCCTTTTTTAAGTACTTTTTGGAGCAAAATATAAATAAAATGGAAATATTTTTTACACATAACTCCTTTTGTTTATGAAAACAATCTAATTGTTAATTTCTTTTCGAGAGGGGCAAAGACTAAATAAAGTTTGTTGGTGATTTAAAGCGACATATGTTAGACAAGGTCTTTGCAATTTTGATATTATAAAGCTCTTCATTAAACAGCGGACAACAGATTTTTCGCAAAACTGGTGATATTTTTTTTTTCTTGCTACTATTCAAGAGCTTCGACATAAGTTGACATCTGTTAAAGATTCTGTACTTTAGATACTAAAATTTTCCGCCGTCAAATGATTTTATTGCTTTCACAAGATTTGATTACCCGCCATTTAGGATTTAGATAACAGCATGAAAATATGCAAGTATTTTCCAAAAATCTTGACAAATTCATTCAAAATACTTAGATGCTATGTATGAACCTCATATTACTAAAATAGTGGTCCATTTTGTCACGTTCTGTTACTTTTTTATCAAAAAAAGTTATGTGTAGCTTAACACATAACTCCTTTTCAGACCTTTTTTTAGTATGACGAACACATAGCTCCTTTTACTAACTTTTGAACCAATCGAGATATCAAAAAACGGTTTAGTGAGTATACGTATGACCAATATGGGATCATAAAGATGTAATAAAAAAAAATTAAAAAAACTACACATAACTCCATTTTTAGGCGCAGCGACGATATGATAGTCCATTGGACTACAACAATATGCTATTTGTTGTTGTGAGTGTAATAATCCATATTAGGGTTATTCATCACTATGGCGTGCCAACCATTATTATTTATTTACTTATTATATTTAACAAAAAAAAAATTGATGAAAAAAACCGTTTGATAAAAATAAAAATTTTGATGAAAAAAAAAAAATTTGATGAAATAAAAAAAAAAATTCATAAAAAAAAAATTGATGAAAAAAAATTTGGTGTAAAAAAATTTTGATGAAAAAAAAAATTTAATGAAAAAAAAAAGTTTAATAAAAAAAAATTGATGAAAAATAAAATAGGGAAAAAAAAATTGACGAAAAAAAAAAAAATTGATGCAAAAATAAATTTGATGAAAAAAAAAAAAAAAAAATTATGAAAAAAAAATTTTATGAAAAAAAAAAAAAATTATCAAAAAAAATTGATGAAAAAAAAAATTTCATAAATTTTGATGAAAAAAATTTGATGAAAAAAAAATTGATGAAAAAAAAATTTGATGAAAAAAAAAAATTTATAAAAAACTTGGATGAAAAACTTTTTTTTTTGTTGAAAAATAATTATATTACTTTTTATTCACCAGCTGGTGAAAAACGGGTTTATTCACCACGAGGTGATTTATTATTTTTGGTTTTAAGAAAAAGAAAATAGTAATTCTTATATTCTTTTTCGTTAATTGTTAGCTTATATAGTCAAACTGAGGTGGCGTCTTGCAACTTTTTTAAAATTAGACACCAGCCTAAAAACATTATCATGTTAAAAACCCATATAAAAACTAACTAATTAAAATTAATTAAATCGCAAATAAAATTTTGAAATTCAGAAGTCAAGTGAAATTCAGAAAGCCTAAGTTAAGTTTAAAAAAGATCAATTAAAATTGATAAGAGAAAGTGCTAACTAGAAAACAGAAATTGGTATTCTGAAATGCGCAATACAGCTTTTAAAAATCTTAGTAGAATTCCAATGAAACTCAGAAAAGCTCAATCGAAATTTTTCAAAAACATTCAATTGATATTAATAAAATCATTATTGAAATGTAGAAAAACCCAATTGAAATTCAATAAAGCTCTAGTAAAATTTAAAAATCTGATTAAACTTGGAAAAGCTATACTGAAGTTCATAAAAGTCAACAAAAATTCAAAAAAGCTTTAGTAAATTTCAGACATCTGATAAAATTTAAAAAACTCCATTGAAGTGCATAAAAGCCCCACAAAAACTGAAAAAAGCTCAATTGGAATATTTTTCTGTACAAAAAATGCATCAGAATTTTACAGTATGACAAAAATTGATAATCTTAAATTGTTCTTGAAGAAATATACTCAGAATCTTAATTTATGCTACGCGAAAAATCTTTAGAATCTGAGATTTTTTTTACTCAAAAAAATTAGAATCTATAAATTGTTCTGTACGGAAAATTAACCCAAAATCTAATAATTTTTCTTTTCTAAAATTTTTTTGCGGAATAACTTCAAAATCTTAAATTGAAAAATCTTAAATTTTTTTTCAAACAAAAATTTGTTCAGAATCTGGGAATTTTACTGTACGAAAAATTACTAAAAATGTCCGTCCGTCCGTCTGTCTGTTGAAAACACGCTAACTTTTAAAAGACTTTACGGATGCTCCTGGAGTTTGGCATATATGTTGGGCATTTACCTGGTCAGCTTGGTATTGCAATCCAGCAAAATGGGTCCAGTGGTTCAAAAGTTATGAGCAAAAGACAAGGATTTTTCGTGAATTTATGATATAATTTTCGTGAATTCATGATAAAAACACGCTAATTTTCGAAAGGCAATTCTGAAGATGCTGAAACTTGGCATATATATTTATCGATCCCCTGGCCTGGTTCGTATTGAATTTTAGCCAAATCGTTCCAGTGATTTAAAAGTTATTAGCAAAATCGTGAATTTCAGATTAGTTTCACGTTAAATTCTTGCGTTGAAAACCGGTTTAATATGTCACAAAAGTCACAAAAATATTTTACAACGTATTGTTGTCACTCAAAAATGTTTTTACACTAAAAAAAAAAATACACTCGAAAAAAAATTTTATACTCAAAAAAAAATTTTGTCAATTATTTTTTTTTCAGAAATTACTTAAAAAAAAGTTTTTTTACACAAAATAAAACATTTCTAATCAAAAATGAATTTTTTCCCCGTTAGAAAATTTACTATCACTTAAAAAGGGATTGTGGAGGGTATTCATAGATTTGGAAAGTCGAATTTAACTTTTCCACTTGTTTTTTTCTTTTAGAGTCTGAAATATTTTAACGGAAAATCTTCACAATTTGAAATTGTTCATTAAGAAACAACATTTTCTTTACAGAAAAATTTTCTATAAATAATGTTTACCCCACCCCTTAAAGCACTACCTTTATTCAGTAATGTTATGAAAAAAAGGTATTGTTATGGTATTTAAGGGATTAATTAAAAAAAATTATTCAATGTAATGGTGACTAAAGACATAAAGGTACATAATTTATTAAATTAATAACAACAAATTCCCAATTAACTTAAGAAATTTCTATTGAAAAAAAAATTTCATACAAAAATACCAAAAACTTCAAAGTCTTCTGATAGACTTCCGTTCGTTTAAAAGCTTAATACCAGAAAAGCCTAAATTGTTAAGGAGATTTCATTGACAAGTTGAAAGGTCAACTTGTTAAAAGTACATGACTTTGATGTAGGATAAAGGAAGTAGGTAGAAACTATACAATTCAATAATTATCTTATTGTTTAACAAATTACACAATGAATGAAATTTTTTTCTTAACAATTTTTTTTAAATTAACGACTATGCGGCACTAACTTAAAAGACTCTGGCATAAATTATATATAAAAGCAAATGTTGCCATTGCCATGTTATAACCATGGCATGCCAAACAACAAAATAGGCCAGTTTTTAATAAAGTTTAAGCCATTTTTTATGTACTCGTACATTAATTGTTACATAATTCTTTATGCTAAAATATTTTTCATTTAGTCTTTCATTTTATGTACTTTTCATGTTCCTTGTTATTTAGTCATGTTCGGTGTTACTACTAACTACTATGTACTTTGAAGAGATAAAAAATAAATTTTATATAAGGGTGAAGATTTTTCTTAGGGATTTTTTTATGTTTAAACTAAAGTTAAAATTTAAAGATTCACTATACAAATGTTCAGACATCAAATCTGTAAAATTTTTATATTTTGTGCTCCCCAGCCTCATCGAAAGTTGACCCACTTTTAACACAAATTTCCACTTTACCCCCTTTTATCCCTACCAAAGCAAAACATATATTCTTGATATGTAAGTAGGCTGTAGGCAAAATCGCCCAAAAAAGAAAATGAAATTTCGCCCAAAAAATGTTCATACAAATTTGCGCCATATTTCTTATGAAAAGTTACCCAAAAATTGTTGGGCATATTTTCATAATCCCACATAGCCCACTTTTATTATTTTTTATTTTGGTTTTGATTTTTGTCAAAATCTTTAAATGTCAAAACTGAAATAAATCTCAATAAAAAAGTTACTAGAAAAATTTAATACCCTAATGATAAGTTCCTTATTTTTTTTTTTTAAGAAACAAGACAGCGAACGCGGTGGTTTGACAAGCTCTGCTGGGCATCGAACCAACAACCCCTTGCTCTATATGGTATGTCCATATATAGAGCAAGGGGTACATGACGCTGTATTTTATATGATATTTGTATCATTTTTCACCGGGTTGGTAAAAAATTAGTTTTGGAAAAAAATGGGAAAAAATTAAATTTTTTATTTTACAAAAAATAAAAATTTTTATGAAAACAAACTTTGTGGTGAAAAAAAATTTTGATGAAAAAAACAACTTTTGATGAAAAAAATGTTTGATAAAAATAAAAAAAATTTATGAAAAACAAGAAGAAAAGTTAAATTCTACTTTTCCGAATCTATGAATACCCTCCACAATGCCTTTTTTAAAGGATAGTTCATTTTAACGTGAAAAAAATTAACAATTTTGATTAGAAATATTTTATTTTGAGTAAAAAACTCTTTTTTGCCATTTAAAAGAAAAATTACTAATTTTTTTTTTTTTTGAGTGTAAAACTTTTTTTCAAGTGTAATGTTTTTACTGTAAAAATATTTCTGAGTGAATGCACGTACGTACACTAAGAAAATTATGTCATTAACTGTTTGTAGGTTATTTTAAAAAGTAATCAGTAAAGTCATTTTAAAAGAAAAATCACTTATTTTATAAAGGATTTAATTTTTTTACTGTTTCTGTAGTTTAAAAAAAATAATTTACTGTATTAAAAACGAATTTTCTGTTACATTTAATTTCGGCAGTAAAAAATTTCTTCTATAGTTTTACTGTTTTTCAATACAAAATAACTGAATATTCACTAGTTTTTTAATGTTTTGGTTAGTCATTAAATTTACATTTAAAATTGACTGTAATGTGTTTTTATTTTAAATGAAAAAACAGTGGAATGGTTTTTAAATAAAATTTCATTTGTTTTAAGTGAATATTAACTGGAATTCACCTACATAATTCTTTGAGTGTATGTACACAAAATATTGACATTTTTGTAAAAAAAAATAAGTTTTTTTTTGAGTGTAAAATTTTGTTTGAGTGTAAAATATTTTTCGAGTGTAAATTTTTTTTCGAGTGTAATTTTTAAGTTACCAATGCTTTTAAAACTAAAAAGTTTAAAAAGCATTGCTTTAAAACTAAACAAGTTTGATAAGCATTGTTAAGTTACCACCAATGCTTTTAAAACTTGTTAAACACGTGGCATTTAAGATGAAACTTATCTGAAATTCAGGGTTTTGCTTATAACTTTTGAACCACTGGACCGATTGAGCTGAAATTTAATACCAAATAGAACTGGGGAACGGAAAAGATACATGTCAAGCTTCAGCAGTCTCATTTTTGTCCTTCGAAAGTTATCGTGTTTTTTATCTCGTAAATTCGTGAAACACCCTTGCCGAAATTTACTCTTATGCTCATAACTTTTGAACCACTGGACCGATTTGGCTGGATTGCCATACCAACCTGACCAGGTAAATGACCAACATATGTGCTAAACTTCAGTAGCCTCTGTAAAGTCTTTCAAAAGTTAGCGTGTTTTCTACGGACGAACAGACAGACAGACGGACGGACGGACATCGCTAGATCGACTTAAAATCGATCGGTTATCATGAATACATATATACACTTGATGGGGTCCTAGACCAATATTTCGATGTGTTACAAACGGAATAACAAACTCATATATACCCTCTATCACTAGAGTGGAGGGTATAATAAAAAAATTGTATGGGGACCACCTTAACGGTAAATAATGGAGGGTAGATATGTTTTGAAAAAATGTTGAGGTTAAAAATTTATTGGGGGTCGGTCGGGGCATCCTTGGGACAGTTAGAGTGTTGGGAGCTTATTTCACAAAACGGTAATTTTGGGAGTAGGTTTGTTCAAAAAAAAAAGGGTAGGTTGTACAAAATAACAGTGGTCGGTCTAAAAAAACTTGGTCAACTAGAATTTTCAGTTGTACAGCAAAAACTACAGAACCGATTTTGATGATTTTTTTTTGATTTGTAGGTTATTAAATTCTCTAGTACTTACCGTGGTCATTTTTTGAAAAATATAAAATTTTGTTGAAGTTATGCTAATGTAAACTTAAAAAATGGAAGAAGTTAAATTTCTTTTTTTATTAAAAACATAATTAGGTCAAAATTTAAAAAAATGGCCACGATCAGTACTAGAGAATTTAATAATCTATAAATCAAAAAATTTCATCAAAATCGGTCTATAATTTACTCTACAACTGCAGCCGATTTTGTCCTTAAAAAAACATTCTCCAATTGAGTGGCAATTTCAGTTGACCAAATTTTGTTTTATAAAATTTTCAAAATATTACAATAATTTATCTTTCAAATAAAAAAAGAATTAAAAAATATTGCGTATTTATTTTTTTATAGCTGTCTAAAAATTGCTAACATGAAAACTGTTTTTTTTTCTTTCAACCCCCCTTAACATAAATACACATCTTAAATTAACTGTTACCCTATTTTGTTAATACTGTTTTACACATTTTAAGTAAGAAATCCTTTTTTTTTTGTATATTCTCCCATAAAATGCAATATAAAAATTCCTTTAAAAAAATCTTTATGGCTGCACTCAAAAAATTATGTCATTAACTGTTTGTAGTTTATTTAAAAAGTTTTCCGTTTAGTCGTTTTTAAAAGAAAAACATTTGTTTGATGTTCAGTTTTTATTAATGACTACATCAGTCCTTTGTTTCAAAAATACTTTCCAAATAAAATAGACTTTCACTAACATTTAATTTATAAAGTCATTTATTTTTGTTCTGTAAGTAAAAACTACTGATTATTCTTTAAATTTTTAATGATTTGTGTAAGTAATTTTTTTTTAAATTGTTGGTATTTTTTAATGATATATCATTAGTTTTTACCTACACAAGTCAGTTATTTGTTTGTAGAAAAAAAATTCAAAAAATTATTTATAGAAATATAAAAACATATTTGTATCAAGTGGCTTTGGCACGATGGGTAGAGTGTCTGGCCAGAATGTAGTTGATTGCGGGATCGATTCCCCAAAATTTTATTAAAAAATTTAAAAAAAATATTTCAATAAAAAATTGTATAAAATAACCTACGAAATCATTAATTTTTAATGTTTTGGTAGGTTATTTTTTTGGAATTTGTTGGTAAAAATAACAGAACTATCATTAATTTTTAATGTTTTCGTAGGTTATTTTTTTCGAATTTGTTGGTAAAAAAGAATGAAAAAACCGTAATTTTTTAATGTTTAGTGTTATTTATTTTAGAAAATTTTGGCAACAGTAAAAAATAAATGTTGATGTTTTTAAAACAAATGAATAATTACTGGGATGGTTTTCAATTGTTTATTTGGTTTTAAGTGTGTTTTTCTTTTGTTTTTGCCTACAAAATATTTTGAGTGTGTTGAACTTAAAAGTAAAAAAAAAAATATAAATATCTCTTATATTGTATATTATAGGGACATTGTATTGTAGTTAGTGTGTATGATAATGAAATGTTTTAATAACAATGGAAATTATAGAAAAAAAAGAGATAATGACAGGACATAGTCTACAATGTTCATACAGTAGTAGTAGTAACAAAACATTCTATCTACATACAATAGAAACAATTTTTTTTTTTTTTTTTTAAATGAATAAAGATATTTCCCTTGTTACCCATTGTCTTTGGCAAACCAACAATAGTTGTCTCGTTTCACAGGGACAAATGTGCAACAACACAAAACGAAATTTGTAATGAATGAATGCCTGCCTAGGCATATTATCAATGATAGGGTGGGTTTGGTTTTGCTTGGTTAGATAATGTTTGCTTCGTTTGTTCCTTGGTTGGAGTTTGGTTTGGGCGGGGGAGGGGGGGAACTCATTTAATATCTTTATAAAGAATCACTACAACCTTGACGCCATGACGACGTTGTAATAGTCGTTATGATTATAATACGAATAATTATGTATTGTATATGAACGAGTTAACAGAAGAACTACAGAAAGAAAAGAGTTAAGGAACTAAAAAGTACAGTAGGTAATAAAACTAGACATTAATAATAATATATTTTAATTAAGACTTGATTAAAATATCTTTATCTTACAAATATTTACTTGGTAAACCATTTTAAAACCAAAACCAGGGTTAAATTTTTTAAAGACCATGTTTTCTATAAAATGGCGCCCAACTTGGGGCCGAATTAAAAACTTGTTTTTTTTTTGATTGTCCTGTTTCTTAGGCAAATAGAAGACAGTCCTTAAAGTCAGCCTATGAGTCCTGAACGTGAAACGATATTTTACTGCTACTTTTTTCGGTTGAATTGAGGTGTTTTAACTCAAGTCCTAAAATGAAAATCAGAATTTTATTTAGCAAAAACTATGTTTTTTATAAAATGGCGCCCAACATGGGCACAAATAAAAAAATAATGCTAGCGTCTCCCATTTCCTTTCTTTCCGTTTCTAATGCAAACTGTTAGTATTTAGTGTAGAACTCTTTTACATCAGCCTCAGTAAGGGTTCTAAATATCATGCGATTTTTTCAATGTTTACTATTGTCATTGACATCGTTTCAAACTGGCGCCCATTGTGGGGGTCCGCAGTAAAGTACTATAATTAAGAAGTAAAGTAATTAAACGTAATTAATTAATTAAACATCATATAAATTGTGTAAATACAGTAAAAGAATAAGCCAAAGTTTCATATATTAATACTACGGACATCATTTAAGACTTTTCAAGAAATGGTGCATAAAGGGGGGGGGGGGGGGGTTATCAGAAGTAAAGTGTAATTTATATCCTTACTCCAACATATGAATTGCATAAAACTACGAACAAATTTCAAAAAGGTTTCACATAATTATACTAACGATATCATTTAAGGTTTTTCAATAAATGGCGCCCAACGTGGGGCACGAAGTAAATTTTAGATTATATGCCTTCTAGAGCAAATTTAAAGTCGTAAAATTTAATAATATATAAAACTTAGGGTGCCCAAGACCTCATTTAAGGTTTTTCAATAAATGGCGCCCAACGTGGGGCCCGAAGTAAAGTTTAGATTATATGCCTTCTAGAGCAAATTTAAAGTCGTAAAATTCAATAATTTATAAAACCTAGGGGTCCAAGACCAGTATTTGATGCATTACACGACAACATTTCATAGTTTCAAATTGTTTTAAAAATATTTTTGAAAAATTAAAAACAACAAATACGATTGATAATCCAGTTTTTTTGCTCTTTACTGTTTGTGTAACTTTTCTTGTGGCAGTATATAATAAAGATTAAAAATAATTATGACAAGAGTTTCTTTTATTTCATACAAAATTGACATTGGCATTATGAAAAAATATAAAAAAAAAATAACTGAATAAAAAGTCTTTTACAGCACGTCCTTAGTTTCTTAAAACGTTTAAATGTTCATATAGTTTAAATTTTCAAAATGTTTTCTTTCTATTTTTTATTTTTTTGTATAAAAAACAAACAGTACTTAACAACAGAAAAAATAAGATGAAACAAAAAAAAAAAAAGACTTGACTTAAATACAAACTCAGCAGGAAATGTGATATTGTTTTATAAAGTAAAAAAGACTTTATAAAAATTCTTTTAAAATTTATGCAAAAATAAACTTTTTAGAAAGTTAAACAATTTACAAAAAAAAATTCCACATGATTTTTTTTTTTGAAAAATCCCAAAAAATGAAATTTATTTACATGGCAGATTTACAAAAATTTTTATTTAACACAAACTTTTAAACAACATATTTTAAACAAAATCTTGTAAAAAAAAATATTGTAATTCCAAACATGTGTTAGGATCAAGGTTGGCAATCGATACCCACCCAGAATAACGGTATTTGGCTATTGTTCCACAACCAATAAAGATATGGACATTTTTAAAAGCGGTTATGAAAGTCGATGAAATTTTTAGTATTTTTGATGTGTTACTTCGTTTTTGTACCGGTTGCTTTTCGAAATATAGGCCAATACCTTTATAATACCGTTTGAAACGGTATTTTAAAGGTATTGGCCTATATAACGAAAATGAACCGGTACAAACACGAAGTAACACATCAAAAATACTAGAAATTTTATCTTCTTTCATAATCGATTTTAAAAATGCCCATATCTTTATTGGTTGTGGAACAATAGCCAAATACCGTTATTCTGGGTGGGTATCGATTGCCAACCTTGGTTAGGATTTATAACTTATAAATAACTTTAACCTAATTAGTTTAACATACTTTAACAAGACTTGTCTATAACTTAGAACTAATAAAGAACAAAAATAAAATATTTATTTTCTATTTCTAGATTACAAGGACAATCAATAATAACCCCCCAAACACAGCTATGGACAGCTAAAGAGAAAAAACTGAGGAAATATTTGTGATTAAGTTATAAAATCAACAACCAATACCTAACCACAAAACCCAACAAACACACATTAAAAGGAGAGAGGGTCAAAGAGATAGAGAGAGAGAGTTGAGTAAAACCAACAAACCATTTGAACCACAGAAAATAAACAACATTCATCATCCGACAGATAGATGATATAAACATGTATACCAAATGCCAACATATTTTATATTGGCATCATAATTTACAAACCAGCTTAATGAGATGTAGCCATACTCATTCCAGCAACTCCAACATCACCCACACCACCTCTGTTAGCATTAACAGCAGCAGCAGCCTGTGTAAATAAGGCTTATTTGCCCTTCCAAAGCAGTAGTTACAACCAGGTGTCGAAATAAACAAGAAACTTGGTGGCTTTCTTTTTTAAAAATATTATGGAAGCATTTCATATAAAGCATCAATCTCCCGTAGAGTCGCTCTTAAGAACGGAAAATCGTAGAGAGTATTGTCGATATAGAGCAAAATGTCAGCGTAGCTATAAAATTCAAACAACATGTGAATCTTTAATAACGGCACCAGCAGCAACAGCAGCAACATCAGGGAATAGTCATCGTTTACAAATACAAAGAAATTTATTTAGATATTTTAATTTAAGACATGATTTGATGTGTGTTATGATGACAATGTTGTTTGTAATATCAATTGTATTATCGGGAAATTCAGGTAAGTTGATATATAAGAGAATGTAATACAAAATGTCAAAGGGAACACTTAGAAACTCAATGGTGACATGACATAATTTCCGCGGACATAATCTTCATTTCAGTTATGGGAATTAGGACAAACATGAGGTTGGTCATAATCTCTATAACGGAGGTGGGGACTATGACAGAAAAAAATTTGGACATAATCCTAATAAAAAATGGACATAATTCCCATAAATTATGGTTATAATGGCCATAGTCCCCAGTACAGGGATTATTTATACTACACCAAAAAAAAAAAAACGTGGGTATTTAATACTAAAAATTTAACTAAATTTTAGTCCAAAAGGACCTAGTGCAAGAATTGGTAACCAATACTAAAATTTTTTACTAATATTATTCAAAACCAGTAAAAATTACTATTTTTAGTACTTTGAAGATACTAAAATTAGTAACTAATTAGTAGATTTTGGTACAAAATCATTTACTTAACCTTTTACTGTAGAATTATTTTGAATGTACTTATATTTGTTGGTCATATTCCCAAAAATACGAGGGCGATCATAACGAAAGTCAGTAAACCAATTTTTTACCATTGAAATCGATGGTGCGGAATCCCCATAGTATTTATCGAGCTTTTCCTTGGTTCAATTGACGGTTTTTTTTCTCAAAAACTAATGTTTAATGAGCACTCGAAATTTAATTTATCCATTTTTAAAAAAACAGTTGTTAAACGCAAAGTACATGACGGAACTTGCTCAAAATTTTACAGTAGTCTATTAACAGGTGGTACTTGATGGGAGTAGTTCGAAAAGACACGGAATTATTGATCCGCCCTCGTAAAATAAAATATTTTTTCGTCGTAAAAGTTTTTCTACGTAACCAGCCTTCAGATTACAAACCCACCCTGTTCGCAAAAGGGATTATGTCCGATTTTTTTGGACTTACAAAGAAGATATCCCATAGCATACACTCCGATTGTCCTGCACTTTTAATATGTTATAGAGGACCAAAATCTAAAATTTACCGTTTTTTATCGCCTATCGTGAAGTTTAAAGGGGGGAAAATGGGAGGCTAAAAAACAAGATTTTTTTCGTTTTTTCCCTATTTCTTCCAAAGGAACTATATGAACTCATACCGGGTAGGAGTTTTTCCCTCTCGCTGGAAGGTAGCCTACGTCCAGCCATACCTAAAATAGGGTTAGACTACAAACCGTAAAAACTACTTTTCGAAGGTGATCACCATCTTGTAAATTATCTGGAGTCTGCTTCAGTTTTGTGCGATCGACAGTAAAGCTTTCGTAGAAGTCGTTCTACGAAAGACCTGTTAGCGTTTCTTTTGGAACGTTGGAATCGTTCTATTTACCAATTTACTTTTAAATGCATGGATACCAGATTCGTTTTTATACCAAAGGCTGGGAAAAATTCTCACACTGTTCCGATGGTTTTCAGACAAATTAGGCTATCATAATTTTTTGTTAAAGACTATGGAACGAATGATAGACTCATATTTGTGAAGAGTGATTGAGCCGCGGATGCTTTCGTGTAGCCAACAGCACACAGCAAGGGTAGATCATCGCAAACTACTCTTTATTATATCGTTGGTATTATCGGGAGAACGCTTTCGGAGAAAGCGTAGACTATGATGACTTTCTTTTCATAATTTCATTCCAGACTCGATAATTGTGTCATTGTCTGGTCTAGGAGTGAAGCATGGGATCGTTTTAATGGCGGAAAATCTACTTGCTAATAGACGTATAACGTCTGAATTGGGAACGGCACACACCACAGGGAGGTGTTCTTTCGCCGCTCCTTTGAAACCTGGCACAGAACTCAACGCTGATCTCTTTAGAACATTCTGAGGAACATTCTTTAGTGTTTTCTGAAAGATCCGTCTAAATTGGAAAGAGACTGTGGTCTGGAAGTTAATCTGAGTGAAACTGAACTTGTTTTGTTTACAAGGAGAAATAAGATTCCTGCTTTTGTTTCTATTTCACTGAAATCGCCTTCTCAGATGGAGCCAAATCTCTTTACAGAGACTTGAGAGAAAAGCACCGATTGCTTCATATTCCTTTTTTTTTGCCAGATCAATAATAGATGGCGAAGAAACATCTATACTCAACATCTGGGCCATAGTGAAGCCCATCTATCTTTCAAATCTTTCATCTCTCTTCTATCCCCTTTCCGAAAGAAGCATCACGGTAACATTAGTAATTGATAGACAGCATTGCCTAAGTGTTGCTTCTTAAAAAAAAATACGACCCCCACGCATAGAGACATTCCAGGGAGATGTAAATCGGCGACGAACTTGCAAGTCTAGGATCCTACGTGACGGGTTCCTACGGAAGAAGAATGTGTTGGTATGTCTCAAGAAACTTGCAAGCAAAATATACAGCTTTATTTCGCGATGGAGACTAACCAGATATGGACACATAGATTAACGTATGAGACTTCACGTCAGATCTGGCCTTATCTTAATTAGAAGCGCACAAGTTAGCTTATATCGCTTCCAAGAGGAGAGATTTTGACGGTGGTTGGTGTAATTGCAGGACACTGCGTTATTGGAAAGTGCGCTGAGTGGCTAAATGTGCCGTCAATTGACTTTTGCCGCAGTTGTATAGGTGATGAGGAATTCGAAACTATAGATCACTTTATCTGCAATTGCCTGGCACTTTCTGGTCCGAGACTTGCTTCACTGGGATTTAGGGAGCTGCAAGATTTTTCTGAATTGTCGGATGTCAAAATTCAATATCTTAGGAGTTTCATCAGAAGGTCAAATTAGTTTAACGGGAGGTACTAGGAGAGGAACTAAATTATCTTCGCGAGGTATCGCACTGAATCTTAGAGTCTATGCTGACGTCAAGCATCAGCAGCTTCTTACAACCTTATTTAATTCACCGATTTGGTGAAAGCAAAGGCCTTGCTCTAGATATTTCCAAGACGTTTGATCGTGTGTGGCACGGTGCACTCGTTTCTAAGCTTATTAAGAAGTTTGGTGCCGTTAGTAATTTCTTTCGATTTGTATCGAGCTCCGATAGCACTCTATACGTGTTGTTATAGATGGGCTCTCATCAATTGAGTTTTATTTGAGTACAGGGGTAACGCAAATTTCTGTTCTTTCTTTCTCCTACACTTTTTTTGTTCTAGGCATTTAAATCCAATGTGATGTTCGTTAGAGCCAAGATGTCTTTCAAGTGTCGAAAAATATTCAAGTGTCTTGCTTTCTTGAAACGGTGCAAGAATTACTTCACTCCGAAAATGGAATATCGAATATCCGGTCAGGTATTTCAAGGTCATTCTTGAAGCTTCTAGATCGGGGGAAATTATTGTTTTGAAGTTCATCAATGACAGTAGGGTAATGTGAGTTGTGCTTTATTTGAGTTATGCTTTATTGTTCTATCGATACTACCACACTAAGCTGAGACTAAAAAAGTCATCCCTGAGAGGCGGTGCATGCTCGCGGGTTTCGGGGACGGGGACCCCGTAAAGTATATATGCTATCGATCCATTATGGATTCTAAAACGTTCTATAAATTTTCGTCCGTCTATCTGTATATAACACAATGAAGTCCAAGATAAAAGAGGTAAAGTCCTGAAGTTTGGCATGAATATGTCTTATGGCCCTAGTAAGGTTAAGTACATTAATGGGCTAAATCGATCTAGGAGTAAAAAAGTTTCTACTTGAAGAGCTTAACCAACCTCAGAAAACACAATATTTCAAGTAGAGGGTATAAAAATACCTATTAAACACTTTTTGGTGTTGGTCGGAGTCATTTTTTTGTTGGAAATATGTTGAAGGTTATTTAAGATTTAACACTGCCAAATTTAACACTCTCACTTGTTTTACATGAAAAAATAGCTACAAATCCTATGTACAAAAACACATGTACTGTAGTTTCCATCAAGGTTTACAATTTCCTGTTGTGGTTATTCCCAGGTTATTGTCAATTTAAATTAACATCAAAGCCAAAATTGTAATCTTATCTGTCAACTGTCTTGTCCATTTATATTCTGCTGTCCAATACATTTTGAATACAATACGCAACAGCAAAAAAAATGTAACAAAACACAGAAAATATTTCAAGCATTTTTTTTATAAAAAAAAATAAGAGAGAATATTAATAATGAAACAAAGTCAAATGATAAAAAAAAAGAAACAGTCCCCAAACGTAGTCAGTAACCGTTACCGTAACAAAGGATGCGTAAAAAAGTTAAATAAAATTTATAAAAAATGTCTTTGTTTATGGTTTTTAAATTTTCTGGGAAAATATTTTAAAAATCCTATAAACTTAGAAATTGTATTATATTAGAAAAAGAAAAAAATTAAATAGAAATGTTTTACAAGGAAAAATTAATTTGGATATTTGAATTGAAAAATTCTTTAGAAAACTTTTGTGAATAATAAGACGTACTTTTATATTCACAAATTTAAAATTTTTTCTAAAAATAAAAGTTTTAATATAAGTAATTGTAAATAATCAAGCTCGAGATCTTTCTTTCTTTCTTTTATTTAAAACTCCTTCTTATTTCATTCCTCCAATATTTCGTTATTCATTGAATACCATCCTCAGGGACAGTACAAAAAATTCGGTAGCAGCAAGAGCAACGCACTAGCTTATAAGAAATTTTTGTACTGTCCCTGAGGATGTTATTCAATGAATAACGAAATATTGGAGGAATGAAGTTAAAAAGATTTTTCAATAAAAGAAAGACCTCGAGCTTGATTATTTACTATTACTTATATTAATAAAAAGGTTGAATAACAACAAACGTAATTAAAAGTTTCAATTAAAAAGTTCATTATAGTTCGAGGTCATTTATATTTCCCCGTTTTAAACTAACATCATAAGTACTTCGGTTAACTTTACTCATGGAGTTTCTGTTTTAAAAATTTTGTATTTTCCAGGATTGAACTGATCCAAAGCTTTGGTATAAAAACATTCTGGAAAAAGTACTTTATGGAAATTCCGTTTCTTAAGGGGCAAACGGAGTAAAAAAGTGTACTTGGTACTTTTTTTTATATCCTGAGATAATGGTACCAAAAACTTGAAATTTTGAAAGTAGGATTCTTAGGTGAAAAAAATATTCTGAAAAAATACTTTTTTGAAAATTCTGCTTCTGTAAAAAGGGTAAAAAAGTGTTTTTTTGGTACTTTTTATATTCCATGAAATAATAGTTGTAGAAACTTGAAATTTTGAATTTGGTTTAACCTCCCGGAAAGTAAATCCACTAAGGAAAACATTCTGGTAAAAGTACTTTTTGGAAATTCCGTTTCCGTAAAAGGATTAAAAAGATTACTTTTGGTACTTTTTATATCTACCTACTAAATATCCTAGACACTTGATATTTGGAATGTTTGAAAAAAAATATTCTGCAAAAAGTACTTTTTGAAAATTCTATTCTAAGGGTCGTAAAAGGGCTAAAAAAGTGTACTTTTGGTTCTTTTTATATTTCCTGATATAACGATCCTAGACACTTGAATTTTAGAATGTAGGATTCTTTAAAAAAACATTCTGGAAAAGTACTTTTTAAAATTTTTGTTTCTTAGGGGGGTAAAGGGGATAAAGCGGATAAATAAGTGTAACTTTGGTACTTTTTATATGTCCTAAAATAATACTGAAAAAATACCTTATGGAAATCGTTTCTGAGAAAGGTAAAAATGTCAAAAAGTGTTCCTTTAGTACTTTTTATATTTCCTGAAATAATGGTCCTAGAAACTTGAATTTTCATTTGTAGGTTCACCTGCTGTCAATGTTGATTCTAAGGGGGTAACATGGTAAAAAAGTGTACTTTTTTACTTATTTTATTTCCTGAAATAGTGGTCATAAAAACTTGAAATTTGGAATGTAGGATCCTTCGGTCAAAAAAAAAACATTCCGGAAAAGGTACTTTTCGAAAATTCCGTTGGTACTTTTTGAAAATACGGTGGTACTTTTTAAATTTTCTTAAATACTTAATGGTCAAGAAACTTAAAATTAGGAATGTAGGATTCTGGAAAAAGTACTTATTGAAAATTCCGTTTCTAAGAAGTGGGGGATTAGAGGGATAAAAACGAGTACTTTTAGTCCTTTTTATATTTCCTGAAATATTGGTCATGAAAACTTGAAATTTTAATTTAAAATTAAATTAATTTAAAATTAATTTTTAAATTTTAATTTTAATTTTAATTTTAATTTTTAATTTTAATTTTAAATTTTAATTTTTAATTTTAATTTTAATTTTAAAAATTGAAATAAAACAAGTAAAAAAGTTAAATTCGGCCTTGCCGAATGTAGTGATACCCTCCACAATTTCAAAAAGATTATTGCAAAAAACATTATTTAAAAGGAAATTACTTTTGAAAAAAAAAAATTTTTTGAAAAAAAAAATTTCGCGAAAAAAAATCCGCGATTTTTTTTTTTTTTTGTGTTCGTACTTGTTTAAATACCATTTGGTGTTCAATTATATTCACATATGCCAACCAGAAGCCGAATTAAAGCATTTTGTATTTTTAGGTTATGTTGAATGTACTGAAATTTTTGAGGTGTGCTTACATTTTCGTTCATAACTTTTGAACCGCTGAACCGATATCGCTCAAATGCAATACCAAACTTCTCGGGAGAACTTCCAATAAATATGTTGAGTTTCAGTCATCTCTGTGCAATATTTTGTCCGCGACAGCATTTTCCACAGACAGACAGACGGACAGACGGACATCGCTAGAATGTCTTAAAATCGATCGGGCATCATGAATATATATACTTTATGGGCTCCCAGATCGATATTTCGATGAGTTACAAACGGAATGACAAACTTATATATACCCTCTATCACTAGAATGGAGGGTATAAAAATAGTAAAAGTTTTAATCATATTTTAAAGCGTAATTTTGATTATTAAGATTAATTAAAGTGTGTGCAGTAGTTACAAAATATTTTTCTTGATTATTTTCTCAGTTTTTTTTATTTCTCAAACCATAACAAATGTTAACGTTACCGTTAACGTTATCCTGAATAAATATTATCATTTACCATTATTTATTTTAGTATGTTTATATAACATACATACTTACATGCGTATATAGAGAACAATATACATATATATCTGGTGCTAGAAAGATGACAAGATAATAAATTTTCCATAATAATAAAACTAAAAAAAAAATTATAACAAATTAAAGGACGAAACATAATAAAACAAATGGACAAACGAATAAAGCTACCAGGCTCACCAGAGGAGAGAATTTGGTATGTTGTTGTACTGCTAGACAGAAAATACATCAACATTTATTAATGTCTGAATATACAATACACTCAAAGAAAAAAAGTTTAATGAAAAACATTTTTGGTAGTTTTTTTCTAGCTCGAGGTCATTTTTCCTTTACTAATTAAAACTTTGATACTCTCATAGAATAATTTTCAAGAAAATTATTTTTCTGTTTTAAATTTATTTATGTTGGTTTGTTTGGTTTTTTTAGCAAGATTTAGCCGAAACGTGTTTCCGAATTTGTCAGATTCCACTTTCAAGACTTTTAAGTAAATATAAAACCCTACATTACAAGTAGCGTTGGGAATTTACATGACAAATCGCTCATGTTAAAACAAAACAAGTATGAAAATTATAGTCGGTCAAGACCGACCATATGATACCCCACACCAGTGTTTTCCAAAAACTAGGTACCAAGTCCAAACATGGACCGATTGCATCTATCTTTTGTTAGATCTTTATTAGTTTTTAGTTTTAGTGTAGAAAACTCACATATCCCAATTTTAAGTGGAATTAGCTTGTTTTATTTCTAATAGACGGATTTAACAGAATATCGGGCAAACTTTTTATATGGGGGGGGGGGGGGGGTGGGTTCATAAATTATCCTATTATATTTAGATTTGATAAGGTTCCCAAAGTTAACGTTGAACACCTAAAATCAAATTTTAATCAAATATTTTCTATTTTCATGAATTTTAAGAGATTTATTTAAATTTAGGGAGGGTGGTTTGTATATGGACTACAAAAATTTAAAATTTGGTATGATCATTTAAAATTTGGTATGATTACTTGTGAATACGAATTTCGAAATGCTACCTATTAAAATACGGTTATTAGAGTCATTTGCGCCAACTTTAAAGGGGGCGTCTGTATGGGCCTAGGTCTAAACATTGACCGATATTTTCCAATTTCAATAGCGATCTAGCTTGAGGCAAAATAATCTTAAGTTTCAAATTTCAGCCAAATGAGTTGATAATTCCGAACTGTATTGTGCACAGAAGTTTACATAGACGGATGGACGGACGGACATCGCTAAATCGACTCAAAAAGTGACTCTGACAATGAGTTGATCGCTATGCTTGAGGGTGAGTCTAGGACCAATATTTCGGGTAGTTACAAACATCAGCACAAACTCATTGTACCCTGTATCACAGAGTGGTGTATTGTATAAATATTAATACCTACATATATTGACAATTAGAAAAAGAAAATTGTAAAGTCAATAATTTGATCATGACTATGAAAGTTAGGTTAGGTTAGATTAGGTAAGTGGCTGCTGGCGTATTACGTCATCACACATATACCCATTGTGATACCAACGAACCGTATCAGGTTCCACTACTACTCTCTGCCTTTAAACCAATTTAAGTTCCTAATGAAACTCCTACAATATTCATTTTTGACATCCGACAAATCAGAAAGATCGTGCAGCTCCCTAGATTCCAGTAAAGCAAGTCTATGACCGAAAAGTGCAGGGTAATGGCAGATAAAGTGTTCGATAGTTTCCAACTCCTCCTCATCCATGCAACTCTGGCAAAAGTCCTTTGACAGCACATTTAACCGATCTGTGTGCTTTCAAATAAGATAGTGTCCGGTAATTACAGCAACCACCATCGTAATCTCTCCTCTTGAAAAAGATATCAGCTCACTTAAGCGCTTCTGATTTAGAGAAAGTCAAATCTGTCGTGTAGTCTCACACGCCCATCTTTGATTAGTCTCCGTAGCCGTAGATTTTGGTTGCAAGTTTCTAGAGGCATACCAATTCCGTTGGAACCTGTAATATAGTTCCCAGTATTACAAGTTCATCGGCTTTGCAATTCCCTGAAATGTCTCTGTGACGTAGGACCCGTATGTGTCGTATGTCAAACTGTTTGGCCATCTTATTTAAAGACATGCGGCAGTAAAGGGCAGATTTTATTTTCAGAAAAATCTACTCCAGGAAATTGACCGCTGCTTGACTGTCAGAATAGATGTTGACTGAGGTTGTGAAAAAACATTGCAACTCAAACCGGCAGCCACCTTCTTGCCTGGTAAACACTGAAATGATCTGGCAATCTTGGAGTAGGGCTCAACCCAAGCTCTTTCGAATAGAATTCAAATTCCACTTGTTCGTGTAGCTTCGATCCATATATGAACAAATTTATGGAAGCTCCACTTCTTGGAATGCTCCATTGGGCAATAAGCCCAATGTTTTCAGGTGAAGGAGGATTTTTAATGCAGCCACAGGTGTAGTACGAAGAGCACCATTTATGCACATCGACGCCATTCTATGTTCCTTCGTGATAAAGGCACAGTTCGCTTTTGTTTCTAAAGCAGGCCACCAGACTATGATTTCATATAGTAGAATTGAACGCAACACTGCGCTATAGAGCCAATGAACGACTTGAGGGCTAAAACCCCATCGTTTTCCAATGGCCCTTTTATAGGAATATAAAGCAATCGTTGCTTTTCTCACCCGTTCCTCAATATTACACCTAAAATTCAACTTCCTATCTAGAAATACTCCAAGATACTTGGCTCCATCTGAGAAGGTGATTTCAGTGCCGTTCAGAGAAATAGGAACAAAAGCAGGAATTTTGTTTTTCCTTGTAAAGCTCTGTTTTACTTTGATTAACTCCCAGACCAGTCTTTTGCCTATTAAGACTGATTTTTCAGAGAACCCTGAATAATGTTCCTCGTTGTTGGCAGGTGCTTTCCCTTTACCGCTATCGCGACTTCGTCAGCATATTCAACAAAAAATGTGACAGCCACCTACTTCTAGTAAAGCAGCACTAAATTCAGTGCCAGGTTCCAAAGAAGCGGCGAGGGAACATCTCCCTGTGGTGTGCTCCTTTTGATAAATCAAGATATGACTGACGCTTACTATGCAGACGTTATACGTCTATTGGGAAGTAGATTTTACAACGTTAAATCGATTCCACGCTTCACTTCTAGACTAGACGATGCCACTATTATCGAGTCTAGGTTAAAAGACCCTAGACTTTATATTAAGAAAGGCCACCATAGTGTACTCCTTTACCGAAAGCAATCTCTCGATGGTACCTACGAGCTCAATAAGCGTACACTCAAAAGAAAAACTCTGTCAAAAAATCTGTAAACCGACTTTCAATTTGAATTAGCAATCTTTTAGCAGATTGTTCTGCTGAGAAGGATATTTTTACTAAAATCTCTGTCATTCAGTTTAAGAAAATAAAAGACATTTTACTATGTTTATACTGATTTTGTTTGCTGAATTTCATTTTTTTTTCAAGAAATTTTTTTATATAAAAAAAAGCAGAATAGATTGTTCTGCTGAAATCAGCAGATTGCTCTGCTGAAATCAGTAGATTGTTCTGCTGAAATCAGCAGATTATTCTGCTCAAATCAGCAGATTGTTCTGCTAAAATCAGCAGATTTTTCTGCTAAAATCAGCAGATATTTCTGCTAAAATCAGATTTCTCTACTGTCGAACAACACACATGTTTAATAACTAAAACGCCAGATAAAAGTATAAGCTTCCGTAGCGTAGTGGTTAAGAAGTGTACTTTCAAATCGGAAGATGGCGAGTTCGATGCTGGCTGGCGGCGTATGTTTTCTTTTCTGGTTATATTTATTCACCTCTTATGACAGATATTTAGCAAACCGTGTCTGCTAAAATCAGCAGATTTCTCATATGGCTCAAAATGGGTGTATTTTCAGCAGATTTTTCCGCTGATTGGACAGAGAATTTATTTTGAGTGTAGTTTCTGTTGATCTATCCTTGCTGTATGCATGTTCCCTAGTTGAAAGCAGGAGGTCCAGCGACTCCCCAGTGGAGGTATACAACACCCCATTAGGACCCTTCAGGTATCCCAGGGTGCAAGGAGACGAAGCCATAACTTTGCGCTGCCTGGATTTCTTTTGAAACGTCTTCTATGCTTCCACAGAAGTTTTTCTAAGAATTACACTTGGCAATTCTGATCATCTTCTTATAACTCAAAAGTTTCATTCATTTTTATGTCCATTGCCATATTTATTAAACGATGATGTGTGTCAAAATTCATGTCTGAGTTTTTCCCAAATTTGACGTTTCTTAAAATCACAATTTATGTCAAAATTAATGTCTGAAGTCCAAATTTTTGTTTTTATTAAATCTCGTACCTGGTAGATGGCGCTGAAATGAAGTTTATTACGAAATATTTCATTTAATTCTTCTTCATGAGTAAATTGTATATATATATGAATAGACCTGATAGGTGGCGCTGGGGTAAAGCTTTTTAGATATTTCCGGGCAAAACAACGTTTGCGGGTTCAGCTAGTGGAAATATATGTATTGCCATAAATTTTCTTTTATTTCGAAGAACATTTTTATAGCCTCCACTCTAGTGATAGAGGGTACACTGAAAAAAAAGACATAACTAAAATTAAGGAAAAAATGCCTTTGAAAATTTATCATGAATTTTCCTAAAATTTAGTTAAATTTAACTAAAAATGAGAAATTTTCTTAACTATAAGGAAAAAAGTTAAGTTCATTTACTTATAATTAGTTCATAGTTTTCTTTAAATGGCATTTTTAATATTAGGAAAAAAATTCTTACTGCCAAAGAAATTTTCTACAAATCTAAGAAACGTATCTTTATTTTTAAGACATATTTCTTAAAAAACAATTTAGTTCAAGTTTAGTTAAAATTTACTAAAAAAAACATCATCGTATTTTTCTTCTTTGAATTGAGGAAGCGTACTGCTTAGAATTTAGTTAATAACTTCTGAGAATTTAGTAAATAACTTCTTAGAATTTAGTTAAAAATTCAAAATGGCTATATCTCAAAAACTAAGCGAGATAGAGCGAAACGAATGAAATTTTCAAAAGAAAGACTGCAAAGAAAAATATGGAATAGCCTAGCTCTGCATATCTGTAGGGGTCTCAAGATCCTAATTTTAGATCTTAAATTTGAAATTCCCAAAATTTTATATATGCACATATCTCGGTAAATACTGCCAACACGAGAAAATATCCAACGGCATTTTTATAGCTCTTGACTCGTAGAACACTTCCGCAAAATAACCGAAAGCCCTCCGATTATTAGTTTTTGAGTTATTCCGTTTATAAGATTCTCAAGACCCTATCAGACCCCTTATTACCGTATCTCAAAAACTAAGGAAGGTAAAGCAAAACGGACACAAGTTTTGGGTCAAAATCTATGGGGACCCTTAAAGGACTAAACGGGTCTAGACCCAATCTAGTTCTAGAATGTGAATGAACTAAAGTGTAATATAATTTTTCCCATTTTCTAGTTAAAATTGGCTTAAAATTAAATAACTTTGTTTTTCTTATTCTTGGAAAAATTATGAACTAAAACCAAGAAAAAAAATCTTTGGAGCCAAATCATTCCCTCTTTTTCTCAAAATTTAGTCAATTTTCCCAGCACTCAGAAAATTATGTAAGTGACTACATGTTAGTTGTTTGTATATTTTACAGTAGTTAGTTGTTTTCAACTACAAAGTCAGTTGTTTTTGTGTGAAAAATATCAAACAACTATTTCTGTTAGTTATTTTAAGTAGTTTTTTTGAACAACTAACAAAAAAGTACTGTGCTGTAGTAACAGTTATTTAAAGTAGTTAATTTTATTTTTTTATCTCCGAAAAATTTTCGAAGTATTTTTCCACAAAATTAAAATAAATTTTCGTTTCTTTTTTTTTTTTCATAACTTTTTTTAAAAAAAAACTTGGAAGAAATTTTTGTCTTCAATTTTTTTTATGAAAAATTTTTATTTTTACTACATTTTAGTTGCTTTGACTACAAATGTTAGTAGTTTTTACTACATAAGTCAGTTGTTTTTTGTCAGTTAAAATAACTGACATTGTTAGTTGATTTAACTGAAAAAGTAGTTGACCCCAAAACAACTTACACAGTAGTTATTTTAACTGACATTTTCAGTTGATTTTACTAACATAATTTTTTGAGTGAGATTTTAGTTCACTTTTTTTTGAGTGTATATTATAGTTTGTCATTCCGTTTGTTACACCTTGAAATATTGGTCTAGGACCCCATAAAGCATTTATATTCATGATCCTCGATCGATTTTAAGACGATCTAGCGATGCCCGTCCGTCTGTCCATCTGTCTGTCTGTTGAAAACACGCTTACTTTTGAAAGACTTTACGGAGGCTCCTGAAGTTTGTCATATATGTTGGGCATTTACCTGGTCAGGTTGGTATTGTAATCCAGCGAAATCGGTCCAGTGGTTCAAAAGTTATGAGCCAAAGACTGAATTTCGGCAAGGGTTTTTCGTGAATTTACGAGATAAAAAACACGCTAACTTTCGAAAGCCAATTCTAAGGATGCTGAAGCTTGTCATATGTATTTGTCGTTCCTATGGCCTAGTTCGTGTTGAATTTTAGCCAAATCGTTCAGTGGTTCAAAAGTTATTAGCAAAACCGTGAATTTCAGATTAGCTTAACCTTAAATTCACGTGTTGTAAATCCGTTAAACCTGTTTTAAAAACATTGGTAAGTCACAAAAATATTTTACAAAGTTTTTTTATCACTCAAAAATATTTTTACAAAAAAAAAAAAAAAAAAAAAATAAAATACACTCAAAAAAATTTTACACTCAAAATAAAATTTTACACTCAAAAAAAAAAAAATTTGTAAATTATTTTTTTTTTTTCAAAAATTAGTTTAAAAAAGTTTTTGTACACAAAATAAAATATTTCTAATCAAAAACTTGTGGAGGGTATTCATAGATTCGGTCAAGTCGAATTTAACTTTTCTACTTGTTTTTGTTTAAATTGTTTTAACAGCCCCGATTAATGTTAAAATTTTGTGCCTGATTTCATGTCTTAATTAATACTTCTTTTGATTCAACATTTATATCATAATTGCCATAAATGTCTGAGTTTATGCTAAAATATAAAATTTGATTTCATAAAATCTTTATTCAAGTATATTTAAGGTTAAAGTATTTAATATCTTATTTTTGTTTGGGTGTAAATATAATAACAAATGATTGTTGGTAGACTATGTTTAGTATATCCTTAGGCTGTTAAACGTAGCATTATCTAGAGCATACCTATCTGGGCATAATCAAAAAAGTGCTCATAAGAGTGATAATGAAATGTTGCAAATAAATCGAACACGTGGGTATAAAAAAATAATAATAATACCAACTCAGACTGTATAAGAAGGTTCTTTGACATTTTTATTAAATACATTTGTTGTAATCTAAAATTCAAATTCAATCTTTAATAAATTTATTTTTATTTTTTAGCATTAGCAGCTCAAAGGGAATCAGTCAAATCCAAAGATACAAATAGTATTAACAATAATAATGCAAATGCCATATTGAATGAAATAGGTAGCATAAGTGGTAGTAGTAGTAGTGGTGGTGGTGGTAGCTCTAGCAATAGCAACGGAAACGGAAATGCTGTCAGCTATAGTCATGCCAATAATATTAGCAACGGAAATTCCAATGCCAACAACAATATTAATGGGCCTGCTGTTATAAATACACAAAAGACAACAACAAGTTTGTCGGCTATTACAACCAGCACTAGTAGTAGCGCCAGCAATAGTGGTGGTGGTTATGCCACCACCACATCAACACACACCACTAGTTCCAGTTCCAGTGGTAGTTCCAGCTCACATAAATCATCATCAAATTATAATCGAAATTCGGTAGAGGCACCCGAATCAACACAAAATGGTCCCTATTTTGATAAGGCTGCTTCAAAAAATGTTACCGCTTTACTGGGCAAAACAGCGTATTTAAATTGTCGTGTTAAAAATCTGGGCAATAAAACCGTAAGTATTTTTTATTTTCAACCCCAACAATTAAATTATAACGTTGATTCGATTCTCCAAAGAGCCATTATTTTTTGTACAATTATTTAAATATACCCCTAGCATATGAAAAAATATAACATTTCTATGTACAGAGTCATTCTTTTAAATCAGTTTTTGATTGCTGTAATTAATACAGACGGGAAACATCTAATGCTATAGAAAGAACAACATGTCCGCCTATATGATTAATTAGTTTTGAAAAAATAAACAAAAAAATAAAAACAGGATAAGAAAAATGTACAAAAAGTTGAGTAAAAGCATGTAAGTGTAGAGTTATGTAAAGAATACAGTAGGACTTGAGTTAAAACATGACAAAATATAAATTAACTCAAAATTTATGTCTTAAATTTATTTAACAAAAAAATTAAATTAAACCAAACTCTTCAATTTAAAACTCTATTTCGAAAAAATCTTCGCAAAATATATAAATCATTGAAAAATAATTCTAAAACTGAAAAGACTAACATATTTTTGGCGCCCAACGTGGAGCCTTGTATTTCTAAAAGTCGCATCTTTAATTTAATATGTTAAACTATTTGTAAAAAACCCTTGTATAATATTTTAATTAAAAAACTTTTTATTCTTGATTTGCTTTTTAAATTAAGCAATAAAAATAAAATTCATTCTTGGCTCCCACCGTGGGGCCAAAGAGTGGCATTTTTTTTTTGTATGGCAAAACAGTTTTTCTTCCGATTTTGCATGTCCGGAAAATTTTTATTCTTTTATATCTTAAACTTATGTGGTACAAACTTGAGACCAATCCCATTAAACTACTCCATGGCGCCCGGTGATCAAAGTTATGGATTTTTAAAAATTAAATAAAAAAAAGTCTTCGAATTTTGTACTCCCTCTTCAAGCAAGTTTAGGTTGTGTTAAAATGGTGACAAAATTGGCTAATGTCATTTCACTCCTCTTTATTTTGAACTTAAAAAATCGTTAACACGTAAATCCTAGCTGATCCTGTTTTCGAGTTATTGCTAAATATTTACACTGTTCGACAACAAAAACCTTCCAGTGAAATATCTATCTGATTCTTATATAATTTATTCTCCTGATTCCAAATCTGCCATCCAATTTATTTTAGCATGTACCAATTTTGATATTCGCTTTTTAAAAGTCAACAAATAAGTAATTTAGTACTTTTGGGGGAACACTGTTACATATTTTTTGGACTTGATTTCATTTAAAATGAAGCTCTCGATTCCAAAACTGCAATTAAAATTTTTCTGTTTCATTTTCGAGTTATTCGCGTTCGAGATATTTGCGTGAACACATTTTCATACGCAAATATTTTGAAAACGAAACATGCTACAAATATTTAGATTGCAGTTTTGTAATCAGAAAGTCCATTTTTTTATGAAATCAAGTCGTAATTTTGGGAAGCAATGTAAGAATATGTAACAGCGGACCCCAAAATTGTTAAAGTATTGAGTTTTTAAAGACCCATGTAAGAATGGATCAGATTTGGTAATATCTATTCATATGTGATCTTATCTGATTGAATATAATTACATCTGAAATGTAATTACATCAAAATCGAGATCTAGTTATACCTTGAATTTGACCAACGAATTGGGACGAATTCGACGTCTAATTAGATTTGATCAGATACTATTATAAACAATCAGATGCAATAATGTAAAACCAGGGTAAATCAGATCAGATAATATCAAATCAATTTTTACACGAAGAGGGACGTGGATCACAAATACAAAAAAACAAGTGAGGGTGTTAAAGTCGGCTGTGCCGAATCTTTTATACCCTCCAATATGTAAAGAAAACTAAAAAAAAAATTAAAAATTTTTGTCAGGTGCGTTTTTTTTTTGGGTGAGGGGGTTTTTGGTACACCTTCCCCTTCGTGATAAAGGTTTAAGAATTAATTTATTTTGCTTTCGCACTAAATAAATTGAATTTTATCATTATTTAAACTTTAATATTTATTTCCACGCCCTCGAATGGGGGTAGGGCTGGAAAAAAACAAAAATTTCTAATCCGCTGGGTCAAAGTGCCGGACTTTGAACTTCCTCTTGCATAAAAATATTTCATTTGTTTAACAAAAATACAACAAAAAACCATGTTAAAAAATGGTGTTTTCCAGAGGTTGGTTTAGTTCTTTAAGGGGAACTTTTTTCCTCCTGGTCCGATTTTACCCATTTACGAACTTAACCTGCCTAGGACCACAACACATTTTTGTGCCAAACTTCAGGAGTCTAGCTCTTTTATTTTGGACTGTATCGTGTTATCTACAGACAGACGGACAGACGAACAGACGAACAGACGAACAGACGAACAGACGAACAGACGAACAGACGAACAGACGGACGGACGGACATTCATCGATCATCGAAGAAAAATATATACACTTTGTGGGATCCTCGACCAATATTTCGATGCGTTACACACGGAATGAAAAAGTGAGTATACCCCCACACTGTGGTTGAAGGGTATACAAAATTAAATCGGTCGAAAAAATGGCGGGTAAGGGAAAGCGTCTGCCAACATTAAAGGACATTCTTCAAGGTTCTCTGAAAGATCTGTCTAAATGGGTTAGAAGCTGTGGTCTAGGAGTTAATCCAAGTAAAACAGAGCTTCATTTGTTTACAAGGAAAAATAAGATTCCTGCTTTTGATCCGATTTCTCTGGGCGGCACTGAAATCACCTTCTCAGATGGAGCCAAATATCTTGGGGTATTTGTAGATAAGAAGTTGAATTTCAGGCGTAATATTGAGGAACGGGTGAGAAAAGCAATATATATTCCTGTAAAAGGGCCATTGGAAACCAATGTGGTTTTAGCCCTCATGTCGTTCATTGGATCTATACAGCAGTGGTCGAATCATTGTGTGGTGGCCTGCTTGAGAAACAAAAACGAACAGTGTCTTTATCACAAAGGTACAGAGAATGGCGTCGATGTGCATCACTGGTGCTCTTCGTACTGCACCTACGGCTGCATTAGAAATCCTACTTCACCTGATACACTCAAAAAATACATTAGTAGATTTACTATTTTTTTTTTGCTAATGCTAGTTAGCTAACTTTTAGCAAATTTTTAGTTGAGATTAGCATGTTATCAAAAAATTCTTGTAAACTTCATTTAGCACATTAGCAATTTTAAACAAACGTTGAACTAATTTCTTTTGCTAAGATTTGAAATTGAGTTGACAACATTTTTACAAGATTTTTTGCTAATATTAGCAAAAATAAGTGGTAAATTTTTTTTTAATTTTCAAAAATCTTAAAATGGCGCTGTCTCGGAAACTAAGCCAGATATAGCCAAATGGAGGCCATTTTTGGTTCTCGGGCTTTCCATAGTATCGCCGGTCCTCTTCACATGTGTGGACCCTAATGGGTCCGAACTTTGGATCCAAAAAAGTTAGCATTCCCGAAAAGTTTAAAATGCTCATATTTCGGTAAATATTGCCGACACAACAAAAAGTCCAAAAACATTTTTGTAGCTCTCAACACGTAGAACAAGACCGCAAAATAATCAAAATCTCTCCGAGTAATATTTTTGAAGTTATCGAGTTTTGTATTTCTCAAAGCCTCGGTGGTCCCCTAAAATCACGTATCTCAAAAACTAAGCAAGGTAGAGCGAAACGGACACAAATTTTGGATCAAAAACTATGACGATTTTTAAGGAACCTAACTAGGTCTAGGCCCATCGGGGTCTGGACCTATCGGGTCAAAACCCAATGGGGTCCTCAAATGTGTCTGAACTAAGTTAAAAAAAAATTTCAGTTAACTAATTTTTGGCAAAACATTTTTGCTAACTTTACCAAAAAAAATGTGGGTTCAAAATCAGCAAATTTTCTTGTAGGTTTACAAGGTTTTTTTGCTAAGATTACAGTTTTTTTTTTTGAGTGTACCATTGGACATATTAGGTAGGCAGTATGCGGCTACGTCGGCAATTCGACTTAATAGCACGCTGCAATGGAGGAGCAGCGATTGAAGAAGATAACAATACCACAAAATGTACACAGTGTTCTCTCTATGAGTCGTTTTGAGCGCCATTTTACCACAATGATACCATCCAGGGAGTCTTGGATGAGGGTCATTCCGTGATGGATCGAGGCTGCACGAGAATGTGGGCTTTGGAGTCTATTCGGAAAAGCTTGGATTGAGCCTGGCCCGAAGATTGACAGATCATTACAGTGTTTACCAGGCAAAGATGCTGACAATAAAGGAAGTGGATGGCTGGATAAGTTGCCATGCTGTCTACAACCGCAGTCAACATCTATACTGACAGTCAAGCCGCGATCAAGTCTCTGGAGTCCATGTTTATAAAAACAAGATCTGTCCTTTACTGCCGCACGTCTTTAAATAAGATGACTAAGCAGTTTGATATACGACTCATATGGGTCCCAGGGCACAGAGGCATTCCAGGGAACTGCAAAGCCGATGAACTTTCCAGACTGGGAACTTTCTTACAGGCTGCAACAGAATTGGAATGTGTTGGTTGCCTCTAGAAACTTGCAATCAAAATTTACGGCTTTGTTCCGATACGGAGACTAATTAGAGATGAGCAAATGGATTGACGTGTGAGACGAAGGCGCACAAGTGAGCTGATATCGCTTCCAAGAGGAGAGATTTCGACAGTGGTGGCTGTAATTACTGGACACTGTCTTATAGGGAGGCACGCATAGCGGTTAAATATGCCATCAAATGATTTTTGTCGGAGTTGTATAGATGAAGACGAGTTGGAAACTATAGAACACTTCATCTGCCATTTCCCGGCACTTTCTGGTCAGAGACTTGCTTCACTGGGATCTAGGGAGCTTATTTGTCAGATGTTAAAATTCATTATCTTAGGAGTAACATAAGAAGCTCAAATTGGTTTAACTGCAGGGACTAGTAAGGAAACTTATTACAGTCCCGGAGTATCACAATGGACCTCAGAGTCTACGTGTGTGGACGTAAAACGTCAGCCTTACAACCTAACCTAACCTATGATGTATAGGAAGACAAATTTTTTAAAACAAATTTAAAATCGAAAACTTTGATCGCCGGTCGGCATTGCTTAACTTACGATTGCCCCCAAATTTGAACCATATAAGATTTTGGAAAATAAAAATTTTCCCGGACACTTGGGAATTTTAGAAGTTGAACAAAAATGACACTTTTATGCAGCATATTGGTGTCAAAATGCATTCGAAACTGTAGAGCAATCCAAAGGGTAGAACTTTTATTAAAAATTTTCTATCTAAAACCCTTTAATGTATTAGTTCCACTGTACAATAATTTCAAATGCAACATATTTTCGCTTATTGTTATTTTTGTTTTCATATATTTTTTCCTAAATGAATAACAATATTAGGGTGACAGATATTTTGCAAATGTAGTAGAATTTCGAATACATAGTGAGATAAGAATTAATTAATAATTTAATTTGCCTTATAATAATACAACAATTTTGATCCCATAATCAGGTTATCATTTCATACAAATTGTTTTAATAATTTTAACACAACCGAGAACCTTCGTCTCGTTGTAGCGAAATCAACCAAGGTTTCTGGTGGGAATTGAACCCCACGTTTATAGGCTAGCATGCTACCAACTAGCCTACAGGGGCCCCCTGTAATTTGCCTTATATGCGCCTAATATAATTCGAAACTATTTTTTTTTTGTTTTTATGACAAACATTTTATAATCATTGACATTTTCCATTAAAACTACAAAATATTATATAAAATATTTGGCGCCCAACTTGGGGCTTCACTAAAAACTTTAGATACTCCGAAAAAAACTGCCACCCTAATCAACATATTTTCTATAAATATTATTCATGTTCAAAAGTATGTTTCTTTTAAGTGATTTCTAAACAAATGTTCCTAAGTTCATTCATCCATCCATCATATTGTATTGTTTTGAATTGGTTGAATGGTGGTGAAAGAAATAGATGTAATTGTTCACACATACAAAGCAGATATAAACGAGTGTAACTTGTTTATGTTTGCATGTATGTGTGTATATGCTTGACAGGTGATAATTATTCTTTTGTGTAAAAAAAAAAAAAAAAAGTTTTCAACTGTTTCTATGGTTACAAATACAAAAAACATGCACAGAAACATACTTATTTCTGAATACACAACTGCTTTTACATACATATTTATGTCTGTGTGTTAGAGAATATAACTAAAATTGCCAATATGTATTCAAAACAACATCCATATGATGACTCCGTGTGAAAATACATGTTGTTGGTTTATTTTTTATGATTTTCACAAAAAAACATTCCTTTACTTTTTTTTTGGTTTTTTAAAGAGGGCGAAGGATAAACATTTGTTACGTGTGTATGTTAAACAAAAACAACAACATTAAAAAATAGAAAACAATACAACAAAAAAGTTGTAGTGGTAGTAGTTGGTGTTACTGTTGTTTCATGTATTTGTTATTGTAACATTAACATGGGTCACAGGTGACAGACGACAAATGTAGCAAAAAAATATAAAATGAAAATGAAAACATTTTCATCACTGCTGCACGCCTTCCATACACAACACACACACGATGAACACACCTGCGAATTGTAAAACATGACAAATATGTTTGTGTTTCTTTTAACTACTTACCATAGGTATGTGTATATAATTTCTTAAACATACTTGCAGATAAAGTGTAACCAGGAAATAGTTTAGGGATAGGTGAAAAGATTATCTGATTTAATTTGAAAGAAACAAAGTCAATGGAACAATGGGATTCAAATGTTATTGTCAAATTTTACGTCTGAGCTTAAGTTAAACAGCCAGTGGAAGTGAATCTTAAATACCCTGAAACACTATGAAACTTAAATAAAATAATGTACGTGCTCACTTTGGAAGAGTTTACCTCCCACTTTCTCAACGTTTTTAAATAATATTTTTTTGATAATTGTGTTACGATGAAACTTTTCACCATTATTTTTTATTCTTTTAATGACCCCGCCTGCAAAAGGTTATTTTCATCAACTTGCTCAACTAGAATTTTTTTGTTATCCAAATGTTTAAAATGTTAAATTAAATTCCAAAAAACCTACAAGAAAATGTAATTTTTCAGAAGTAGTTGGAATTTTATAAGTGGGAAGTTGTTCTCCACTGACTTGGTCCATATCCCGACATTACTTAAGGCTAAAGTCAAGATTTTGCTGTCTCTAGAAGTAAGAATATTATAGTTACAATAATGTCCAATTTCATTTCTAAACTCTTGTTTCACAAGAAACCATAAAAACTAGTATTAAATCGAAAGTGTGTGAAATTTTATTTCTGGCCTTATAAACTACAAATAAGTTCAGAGGTTGTATAAATTTGCCAACGAAGTTTGGTCCATATCCCTAACGCTGAAAATTACCGACCAATAGCAGTTTGCTTTGCCCTCTCCAAAGTGATGGAGAGCATAATAAGTTACCATCTTGTGAAGTAAGTTAGGTAAGAGTGGCGTTGTCCGAATTAGACCTAAACACATTCAAAGTCTTTGTGAATCTTTTTGATATTCTAAGATCCATTCGCATTATATTCTTCAAAGTATTAAAGCTTATCTGACCAATAATTGATCGGCGACTCCTTGCCACCACTGGACAGTGACAAAGTGTGTGTTCTATAGTTTCATCCACTCCTGGTGAGGCGCATCTTTTACAACTGGCGTTTGAGATGAGTCTAATATTCTTAGCATGAATGCCGATGAGACAGTGACCAGTTATTATTCCTGTCAGAGCACGACATTCACTTCTCGTAAGTGATACTAGTTTTCCCTTGGTCGTAAGTTGGCCATTAAGTTCACTGATTTTGCATGTTGTTAGTTCTCTTCACTTCTTGTTCGCTTTTGTAACATTAATGAAATTTCGTCTAATTTTTTTGTGGTAAACCAACACCGTGGTACCTACACCATCAGCTCCAAATTTCGCGAGTTCGTCTGCCCTTTCATTTCCCTGTAGCCCATTGTGTCCTGGTGATCATAATAAATTAACCTGGTTGTGTTGACACAACGTCTGTAAGTTTTCGTATCTTGTGAAATATTTGGAGACTAATTCATTCTTGAATGATGTATGACTTTCGTAGCGGTCGATCTTCTGGATACCTGTTAGCGCTTATTTCGGAACGTTGGAGTCTGTTCCTCTGGTCCGTTGTGAGACCAAGAGACTATAATATGTTCTCTAACAAGTCCCTCCCGTTAAACAAATTTGAGCTCCTATGAAACTCCTAAGATATTGACTTTTGACATCCTACAAATCGAAAAGATCGTGCAGCTCCCTAGATGTATTTGCCCATCTCTGATCAATTTCCGTCGCGGAGCAAACACATTTCAACTCTGTTGGAACCTGTAAGATAGTTCCCAATCTTAGGTATATTGAGGAGTTTGTGAGGCTCATTGGATTTGTAATTCCCTGGAATGTCTGTGTGCCCTGGGACCCATATGAGTCTTATGTTGAACTGCTTGGCCATCTCATTGAAAGACGTGCGGTAGTTATAGGCAGATCATGTTTTCAGAAACATTGACTCCAGGGACTTGACCGCAGCTTGATTGTCAGAATAAATGTTGACTGTGGTTAAAAACAAACAACATGACCAGTCAGCAACCTTCTTTATTGCCACTCCATCTCTCCATCTCTGCCTGCAATGATCTGGCAATCTTAGAACCAGGCTTAACTCAAGACCTTATGAATAGATTTTAAATCCCACTTGTTCAGGTAGCTGCAATGCACTATTATGCTGCGATGCACTATGCATTATTAAAATACAGTTTTTTATACACGCCTACAAAGGGGGGGGGGGGGGGCGGGTCAATCCTTTTTATCCGCTGGGTCCACATGGAGGTTTTTGAGCTTCCTTCCTCTGACATAAAAATGTTGCATTTACCTCACAAAACCACAAGAAACCCTGCAAAAAAATACCATTTTTCGGAGGTTGGTTTAGTTCTCCGAGGGGGAACTTTTTCCCCTTGGTCCGATTTTGCCATTTTCCGAACTTGACCAGCCTATGACCATAAGACATATTCGTGTCAAACTTCGGAAGTCTTGCTCTTTTTTTTTGTACGGACAGACGGACGGACAGACGGCCGGTATACCACAGTATAGTATACCCCCCATACTGTGCTTGGAGGGTATAAAAATAAACCGGACTGTGATCATATAAAATAAGAGTCAATTATGATCGATTTTCATAGTCTTATTTCTTTAAAACTATATAACATTTTTCAATATGTTTAATCGTTTCTAGTTAAGAAAGCACTTATTAATTATACACTAGGTCTATTGGATTACCTAACTACAATTTACTTTTTTTTTACTATTTTTACTATAGCTGGAAATAATACAAAAAGTAAACAAAACTTTCCAGTTGTAATAAAAATAGTTTGAATTTCGGGAAATCGAATAGACATAATTATATAATATTTGGAAATTTCTTTCCATAACGATATGCATTTTGAATTGTTTTTCAATCGACAATCGTTTTTGTTTTACATGATTAGCCTCCCGGACTAATGTTTACTTTTAAAAGACTCACAAGTTCTTAATGGCGCCCAGCTTGGGGCGACAATCAAAATGCAAATTTTGCATATTTCATTTAGATTAAAATCTCTAAACAAATACTATATGTGTCAAATTTTATTTCTAAGTAATACAGTCATTTAGAAATATTTAAAAATAATTTTGTCAAAATTCATGGGTCTATCTGGGCAAGAACTAGGATTGGTTTTAAGATACCGTCACTCACGGCTCCATTGAGAATAAAGTTTTAAAAATATTCTTTGACATAACTCAATTGTTAATTTCAGGTTGTTTTTATACCCTACACCACTCTGTGGTACAGGGTATAATGAGTTTGTGCTGATGTTTGTAACTACCCGAAATATTGGTCCTAGACCTACCTTCAAGCATACCGATCGACTTAGAATTACTTTTTGAGTCGATTTAGCGATGTCCGTCCGTCCGTCCGTCCGTCTGTCCGTCTGTCTGTCCATCTATCGGTTTAAGCACGATACAGGTCGCAATTTTCAATCAATTGACTTGAAATTTGAAACTTAAGCATCTTTTGGCCCAAGGACGAAGCCTATTGGAGAAAATCGGTCCATGTTAAGACCTAGCCCCCATATAAACGCCCCCTTTGGATTCAGCTTAAATGACTCTAATAACCGTATTATAACAGATACCGCTTTAAAATTTGGCAGGTAAACAAATTTTGTAAGCACGAATCACCATTCTAAATTTCAAAGGAATCGGATCAGTGTTTCTGGTAGTCCCCATACAAACCACCCTCCCGATATTCACACAATTCACTCAAAATTCATAAAAATGAAAATATTTGACAAAAATTTTGTTTTTAGGTTTTAACCGTGCACTTTAGTAACCTAATCAAATCGGAATATATTTGGACCATTTTTGAACTTAGTCCCCCATATAAAAATTTCGACCGATATTCAGTTATATCGGTCTATTGACAAAAAAATAAACCAATTCCACTAAAATTTGATCTGTGTATGTTTTCTACACCAAATAAAGATCAAACAACAGACAGATCCAATCGGTCCATGTGTGGACTTGGGATCCATTTTCCGGAAAACACTGGTGTAGGGTATCATATGGTCGGTCTTGACCGACTATAACTTTCTTACTTGTTTTGAACTATTATTTGAGTTTTAATTTAACTCTCGGGGAAAAGGGTAATTTTATCAAATTTCATGTCTAAAAATTATAAAATTTTTTAAAAATTTCAATATTATGTTAATACGTATGTGAGAGCTTCAATTGATTTTATCGAACACCAATTAAAATTTGCAATTCAAATTATGTCAAAACTTAAATTTCATTTCTAAAAAATTTAACTACAATTGAAGTGAACATTATTTTTGTTTGTACGAACTTTAAGATTAAAATTTACAAAACAATGTGTGTCAAATTTAATGTCACACCAACACTTTTGCATAAAATCTGTTTGTCATAACTTTTTTGTGTACATTCTTTATATACCCTTGTATATAGAATCTTATATTGTATAAAAAACTGTATTGTGTAAATATGTATGCAAGTTTGTATATTATTAGATCACATTAACTATGCCACACGTGGATATGTAAATCTAAATTGGCGTATTTTTTCTTTTATGGTTGAACATATGTTTTCTTCAAACAGAAATTCAAGAGGGGAATGTATCCCCAAGGTGAAACACTTTGATTTTTAGAAAAAAGAAAAACAATATAAGCTAGGGTTGTATAAAACATGGCAAAGGACAATTGTCATGATAGGATTTTCGTATTAATATTAAAAAAAATAAAAAATTTAATGCATATGTTTAGGCTGAGTAATAATTATATGTTTTACCTTAAAAAGCTTGCGACTTTTTCTCTTTTCTTTTGGTAATCAACTGGTAATTGTTTTCTGATACCACTGACAATGAGTCGAATGATTTCTACATTTTTAGCAACATTTCCAAAATTCGAAAAATCAAACGTTACATCAATTTTTTCTTAAAGCCTAAAAGTATGCACTCGTTTTTTACACAGTGATACAGTGTCATTTGGTCTCAAAGAAAAACTACTTTAAAACTTATACGCTTAAAAGTTGTGTTGAAAAGTTATCTTATTACATCCACCATGCATAAACTAATATAATTTATAAAAAAAATATTGCCTAGGGACACCTTCCTCTTAAGTATGTATTATCTCACAATACATCAACATAAATGTATACAAACTAGCAACAGACAGCAAGTAGTAACTCAATATGTGTACAGAGAAACAAAAAATGAAGAACACATTTTAAGCTAGTCAAATCTTTAGTGGCTTCTTTAACTTAATGCTCTAACTGAAGACGGAGAAAAAAAAACAAGAAAACTTTAAGAAAACATTAAAATTCTATTCGTTTCGTTTTTTTTTATCAACTTACTTATTTAGACTTTTAAATTAACCATTATATTTTATTTTAATTTCTTTTTTGTGTCAACACAGATGCTGTTACAAGTGTCTTGGGTAAGACATCGTGACATACATTTGCTAACTGTGGGTCGATATACGTATACATCAGATCAAAGATTTCGTGCCATACATCAGCCACAAACAGAAGACTGGATATTGCAGATTAAATATCCTCAACATAGAGATTCGGGTATATATGAGTGTCAAGTGTCAACTACGCCACATATGAGTCATTATATTCATCTGAATGTTGTGGGTAAGTACAAAAAAAGAAAATCAATTGAATAAAAATACAAAAAAAAAAAATATTGATTTCAGTCAAGTTTTATTGAAAAATGTAATTAGATCAATTATGTCAAAACTCATGGTTTGTTTACGATTTTTATGAAGAAAATTGATAAATATCAAATTTTATGTTTAAAAAAAAAACAATATAAACTTTTTCGAAAGTCATTTTAATTTAATATTAGGCCTAACAAAACAAAAAAAAATTATAAATACCGATTTAAATTTGTCAAATTTTATGTCATGGCATAATTTGTCAAATTTCATGTCATGGCATAATTTGTCAAATTTCATGTCATAGCATACATTTAAAAAAATATTTTTTCGAGAAAAATGAAGGAAACCTTTTGGGGAGAGCTTTCTTTAGGATTATGTTTTAAAAAGTTTTCTTTTTGAGAAATTTTGTCAAATTTTATGTCTGAGCATCATATTCATTGAAACCACAATTTATGCTAAAATCATACTTTCTATAGGTTTTAGATTTCATGTCTAAATACACTGTGTAACAAATTTGGGGTATTCGAGTGTATCTTGGACGGGACAAAAAAAAAAATGAAATGAAACCAATAGAAGACCAAAACCTTTAAAGGAGTTATTTTTTTATGGCTCACTGAATTTTTTAATTTTTTTTCAAAGGCGTTTTGAATAAGTAACAACCCGAGTAAAAATTTTTATATGATGCAATATATAATGATATATGACACAATATATATTAATACGCAATTTGATCCGAATAATGGTGGATGTTTTTGCATTAAAAAATATCTACTTGTATAAAATATGATTTGATTTCATTCGAGTTTTGACCAGACATTGCCTTATATTGGTGTATCTAATTAGATCTAATTGCACAAAAACATATAAAATCCTGGTGTTTTTTGGTTTGGGTTGAGATACACCACAGGTCAACGATACATTCACCAAACATATAAATTTCAAAAACAAAATGTTTGGGTACGCTTCGAACCAGATAGGTGATATACATAACCCTAACAAGGAAATGTTTAGGAACATTTTAAAAAAAATTTATAGTTTGCCTAAAAAACTTAGAAAATTTTTTGTTAATTGGAAACATATATAGTTTTATATGGAACAGAATAAGCTATATATAATGTTATGTTAAATTATACAGAAAAACAAATTTTGTATTGACCCTCATATAATTTTATATAATTATATCAACCGTACACCTTTTAATCCGAATCATGATTAAATTATATATTACTACATATGACTGTATTAAAAAAATTTAGAAAATATCTCAGGGATGTATAATCATATATAATTTATTATGTTTGTATCAAGTTATATATTGTAATATATGTTTATTTTTACTCGGGAAGTAGAAAATTTAAATTCGACTTGGCCGAATCTATGAATACCCTTGACAATGCCCTTTTTAAGTGATAGTAAATTTTCCAACGTGAAAAAAATAATATTTTTGTTTAGATATATTTTATTTTGTGTAAAAATTTTTTTTTTTAAGTATTTTTTGAAAAAAAAAAAAAATAATTTACTAAATTTTTTTTGAGTGTAAAATTTTTTTTGAGTGTATTTTTTTTTTTTTAGTGTAAAAATATTTTTGAGTGACAAAAATACATTGCAAAATATTTTTGTGACTTACCAATGTTTTTAAACCATGTTTAACGGGTTTTCAACACGTGAATTTAAGGCACAGTACATGAGTAGTAGGTTCACAGAGGTGTATTTGATGTGTGTAAGTATTAGTGACAGCACACGGTGTAACTTTTGACGTTTCATACAAAACGTAAACAAACAACATAAATACATGCACAAAAGCTCACACGTACAGGCACACATGCAGTAGGCAGCGATGATAATTCGGTACTAAAACCATACCACCATATTGGAAAGTACACAATTAGCAACATTGTTTGCATACTAGTCTGTACTGTGATTTAAGGTGAAACTAATCTGAAATTCATGGTTTTGTAAATAACTTTTTAACCACTGGACCGATTTAGCTGAAATTTAAAACCAATCGGACTAGGTTCGGTTAGGTTGGATAGGCGTCCGCCAATTTGGCGAATTCACTCGGAGGCCATAAGGCCCATTGCGATTCCCCTAAAGTTGGACTAGAAGAACGAAAAATATATGTGCCACACTTCAACACCTCCAAAATTGTTGTTCGAAAGTTACCGAGCGTTTTATCTTGTAAATTCGCGAAAACTTTTGCCATAATTCACTCATTCGCTTATAACTTTTGAACCACTGAACCGATTTCGCTGGATTGCAATACCAACCTGACCAAGTAAATGCCCAACATATATGCCAAAGGAGCCTCCATAAAGCCTCCACAAAGGCTTTTAAAAGTTACCATGTTTTCGACAGACAGACAGACAGACAGACAGACAGACAGACAGACAGACAGACAGACAGACAGACAGACAGACAGACAGACAGACAGACAGACAGACAGACAGACAGACAGACAGACAGACAGACAGACAGACAGACAGACAGACAGACAGACAGACAGACAGACAGACAGACAGACAGACAGACAGACAGACAGACAGACAGACAGACAGACAGACAGACAGACAGACAGACAGACAGACAGACAGACAGACAGACAGACAGACAGACAGACAGACAGACAGACAGACAGACAGACAGACAGACAGACAGACAGACAGACAGACAGACAGACAGACAGACAGACAGACAGACAGACAGACAGACAGACAGACAGACAGACAGACAGACAGACAGACAGACAGACAGACAGACAGACAGACGGACGGACATTGCTAGATCGTCTTAAAATCGATCGAGAATCATGAATATAAATACTTTATGGGGTCTTAGATCAATATTTCGAGGTGTTACAAACGGAATGACAAACTTATATATGACCTCTATCATTCCCAGTTGGAAAATGTGTCACTGAGGAAATTTCCACAGTGATTCCTTGAGAAAATGTCTTCAGGTTCTGACAAACCATAGGTAATCCTTGATGACATGTCCTAACATTGTCAGCACTGAATGTTTGCTTTAAGAGTGTGGACAAGTCCTCTAAGACGTCTAAAAGGAAATGTCTTCAGAATAGCAGTATATTAAATTATAATTTTAAATCTGGTCAACTCTTTAATTTCCAAGAAAAAGATGGCTAATATATCGATTTATTTAAAATAAAATCAAAATCTAACAAGTAGAACAAAAGTAATTAATAGACAAACAGTTTTCAAAATAAAGTTGGGAACAAGTAGTTAAGTGTGGGCCTAATAATCTGGAGGTTCCAGGTTCAAATCCAGTTAGGACTAAAAAAGGCGAAAAGTTTTTTCTAAATATGAGAAAGATAATTAATAAAGGAAAATGGATAAAAGTAAAAACTAAAGGAAATACGAAAATTTTTTGTATTTTTGCATGACCTTCGTCAGACATTTTCCCAAAGAAGTCTTAAGTGACATGTCCCCAGAAGGTCGGACCTGACCACTGCTAACTTTGAGAGAGGACATTTTGAAAATTTGTCTTGTGGATGTCAGCAGTGACTCTGACATGTCACCGCTACGTCACTGAGGATGGCTCGAGGACGTTGCCAACTGGGCTAGAGTGGAGGGTATAAAAAAACAGAATTAAATCTAATTCTGAAGTCAATAAAGTTAAGACATGTCTTCAGTAAAATATGATGGTGGTTCTTTTCTTAGCATATATTAACCCTCTATCTCTATTTTTAGGGGTAATTTTGGTCCATTTTATAAATATCCTTATAGAACTCCAATAAAACGTGCATTTGAAGGGTTAACAAGTTCTACAAAAATTTTGGGCTTCTAATTTCACTAGGGGTTGTCGAAGATAAAAAGTTTGTGCGAAAAGTGAAAAATGCTTAAAATAGTTAAATTGTAAATTATCACATACTATTAAATTGTTTTTCATCAAAGTGTGAAATAATGCGAAAAAAATATTATAAATCTGCTTCTGATCTAAATTACGATAATAGATGTCTGGAGTGAAATTTGATGGTGATTCTTTTTTTAGAATGTATTAACCCTTTATCACCTATTTTTAGTGGTCATTTTTGTCCTTTTCCAAATACCTTCAGAGAACACCACTAAAACGTGCTTAAAGGCAAAAAGCTTGAAAAAGTAAAATTGTAAATTAACACATAGTATTAAATTAATTTTCATAAAAGTCGTGTGAAATAAGTCGAAAAAATTAAAAAAATTTTTAGGGGTCATTTTGGCCCGTTTTTAAATATCCTCTTAGAACACGATTATGGCGTACGATTAAAGGGTTGAAATGTTCTACAAACATTTTCTGCCTCAAATTTTACTAGGGGTTGTCAAAGGTCAAAAGTTCGTGTGAAAAGTGCAGAGTGCTTTAAAAAGTAAAATATAAAGTATTTTGGTGATAAATAATTTAACTAATTATGATAAATAAAGTTTCTCTTTTTTAAACATTTTGCTTATATCGCACGAATTTTTGACCTTTGACAACCCCTAGTAAAATTTGTTGCAGAAAATGATATTTAAAAAAGGGGCCAAAATGACCCCTGAAAATTGGAGATAAACGGTTAAAATGTTCTCAGAAAATAACCGCTATCAAATTTCACTGAAGCCGTCTGTTGTCGTAATTTAGGCCAGAACTAGATTTTTAACATTTTTCAACTTATGATGAAAAACAATTTCATAATAGTATGTGGTAATTTACAATTTTACTTTTCTAAGCATTTTTCACTTTTTGCACGAACTTTTAATTTTCGGCAACCCCCAGTGAAATTTTATGCAGAATATTTTTGTAGAACATTTTAACACATTAAACTCACGTTTAATTTGTGTTCCATAAAGATATTTGAAAAATTACCAAAATGACCCCTAAAAATGAACCGCCATCAAATTTTACTGAAGATAGTCTTTTTTATTTAACTCAGAATTAGATTTAATACTTATTTTTTGACTTATTCAAAATGCCTTTGAAAACATATTTAAAAACTTCAGTGGGCCATAAAACAAAAACTCGAGCTAAGTTTTCAAAACTCTTTGGGGGTTTTGGTCTTCTATTGGTATACTTTAATTTTTTTTTGGTCACGTTCATGGTATACTCGAAGACCCTAAATTTGTTGTACAGTGTAATTTATGACTTTTCGCTTTTTGATGATCAGTTAAGCGACAAGTAAACGTCTTCATGTTAACGAACATTTTTTTATTGAAATTTATTAATATAAATTCGTCCGTTAATTAAAAGTTTCTGAATCACGCGCGAACTTGATTAAAAATTTGACGAGTTTGCAGCGTGATTATATAAAAAAATACGAGTGAAAAGTGAGTGATTTGATTTTTTCTAACGTGAGAGGTAGCCAATACGCCCATCTCTATATCAAAAGAAACCTGATTGATTTTAAAGTTTGAGGTCTTAAATTTTTATTGTAATAGTGTCATACATAGATGGGACTAATTAATTAAAGGGACCAATTAATTGATGGTTTAATTACCATTTAATTGATGTCATACATAGATGGGACTAATTAATTAAAGGGACCAATTAATTGATGGTTTAATTACCATTTAATTGATGTCAATGGTAATGAAATTTTTTTCATTACCATTGGTTGTATCAATTAAATTACTTATCAATTTAATTACTAATGAAAATTAAAAAAAAAAAATAATTACCATTGGTATGGCATCACTTAAAAAAAATAATTACCATTAGTAAAAGTCGTCACAATATTGTCAAAATCGTTAATATTTGGAAATATCTGTTGTTTTTTGTTATATGGTGTTTTAGTTTTTCACATTTTATAAACCAAACACACGTTGATTGCCTTTATATAACACAATATTTAATATTTTTATTTGCGTTTTATTTTTTTGTCTTTAACATTTTCATATTTTTTTTTACTTTGATGTTTAAATTTTTAACTTTTTAAAAAAACAAAAATGTGCAAACCAATGGTTTTGAGACCAATTATAATTGGTGTTTTTCAGTAATTGGTGCATTTCATTACCATTAGTAATTATTTTTTTCAATTAAAAAAAATTAATTACCATTAAATGGTAGTGAAAATTTTTTCATTACCATTGATATCAACCAATGGTAATTAAATCATATCATAACTTATGTTCATTTCTTAACCTTCTAAATCTAAATCCTGTAATTTTTTTCGGAAAGGTGATAGAAGAGAGATCAACGATTGGAAGGATATAAGAGCTTCAGCATGACAACACTGTAATTGCGCGTATTGTTATTTTTGAGAACAGTTCTTGCAGCGCCATCTGAAGTTGATCTGGCAAATTACTTTTTGATGCTGTGTTTAATAGTAATTATTTTATTATTTTGCTTCGCTGACGTTTTATAGCTTATTTTGAACATGCACCTAAACAATTTCACTAAAAAGTGTGCAGGGTGCTCGCTAGTTTTTCATACAAATATATCTACACACATACATATATATTTTAATATACACATTTTAAAAACATTTTCAGATTTTTTTTTTAAAGTTATTGATTTTTCTATTAAATTTTTCTTTTCTTTACAGAACCCTCAACAGAAATTATAGGTGCTCCTGATCTTTATATAGAAAGTGGTTCAACTATAAATCTAACCTGCGTTATATTAAATTCACCCGAACCGCCTGCTTATATATTCTGGAATCATAATAGTGCGGTAAGTGTATATAAATCTCTACAATTTTTCTGTCCATGCCCTGCATTTATTCGTTGGTTCGTTTGTTTGTCTGTCTGCTTATTTCCCTTTAAAATGTTCAACTAAGTGTGGTCGTTTTTGTATTTTTCTGTGTATAAAATACAACATAATCCTTTTTTATCTTTCCTGGTAAATCCTTGAAATGTTTTTTTTTTCTTTATTTTTATTTTTGAATTTCAATGGCTTCGTTTTTTTTTAGCCAAGGGTTTTTGTATTTTTTTTTGCAAAAATTCTGTTCTCTATCTAAGAGTAAATGTTTGAGCTGGTGTGTTATTGTCATTTTTATGTATATATTTACACCATTTACAGATGTTAGTTGGAAAAGATTAATTGTAATTTGAAGGTGTAATTCGAACATTTCAGTTGTAAATTTCCAAATATAATTTGAAAATTCGAATTATTTTTCGAAAAATATCAACTAAATTACAATTGAAATGTTGGAATTACAATGGAATTGTCGAATTACAAATGTTAAATTCGAATAAAAAGTAAAATCTTGAAATTGCAGATGAAATCTTTGTAATTCGAAGATTCCAATTGTAATTCAAAAAATATCAACTAAATTACAATTGGAATTTTCGAATTACAATGGGAATTTTCGAAAAAACAAATGTTATATTCTTATTACAATTAGAATCTTCGATTTAGAAATAAAATCTTGGAATTTCAAGTAGAATCTGCGAATAACACACACATAATAGTTGTTCATAATGAACCATTGGTTCATTCACAGAAAAAATTATTGTTTATAATGAGGGAATGCATTTTTTCATTAGATTAATGATCTTTTTATAATGGCTATCAGGCACGTACGCAGGGGGGGTGCCCTGGGGGCCCGGCCCCCCCCCAAAATGATTTGACAATATAAAATTTTTAAGACTTTGCATTACAAAATATACGTTTGGTAACAAAAAAAAAGGTCAGTATAATTTTTTTTCTTTTTAACTCTAATCTAACAAAGGTTTTTTTCTGAAATTTTCAAAATATTGAAAGAATTTTCATTCAAAAAAATTTTTGTGTGAGTTTAAGTTCGTAAACTTTTACGGTAGTAAATAAGACACCTTTAAACGGTAATTGCGACTGGCCAAGTAAGTAATGCATCATGAATATTATTCCATTACTTTTCTCTCGACTTTAGTTAAAGCCGCTGCTAATGTATCAAAAAATACTTCTTTCAAAAAATACATGTATTTTGCAAAGTATTTTTGAAAAGTTCTCTTTTGCCACCAGTGCTGAACAATTTTTATTGATAAAAAATATTGTGAATTTATGAACTTTTCTTTACAAAAATGTTTCAAAATTTTCTCATTCAATAAATGGATAAGAGATTTTTTAAGATCATAAAAATTGTTTTCAGACTATTTCTGTACGAAAAATATTTTAGAATCAAAGAATTTCTCTATAAAAAAACGTCTTATAATCTGTGTATTGAGAATTCATCTATGCAAAAATGCATCAGGATCTCAGAACTTTTCTATACAAATCTGAGATTTTTCGTATAGAAAAATTCACTATACGAAAAATATCAGAATCTAAGAATTTTTCTTCACGAAAAATGTTTCAGAAATTAAGAACTTTTCTATAAGTAAAATGTCTCAAAATGAAGTAACTTTTTCTTAAAACCTGAGAGTTTTTCTAAATAAAAAATGTCTCACAATCTAAGAATTTTTCTTTACGAAAAATGTCTTATAATCTAAAAATTTTTCTAGACGAAAAATTTCTCAGAGTGTTAGATTTTTCTTGTACAAAAAAATGTCTCAAAATTTGAAGATTTTTTATGCGAAAAATATTTTAAATCGTAAGTACATATAGTAAAAATTTGTCTATGGTTAAAATTTCTTGGAATTATAATTTTTTGTTTGAAAACTGCAAAACTAAAAATATTTCCTGCAATTTAAGGAGTCTTCTAAAAATGTTTTAAAATCTTTGATTTGTATGTATTTTAGAATTGAAGAATTTTGTGTACCAAAAATGCTCTTAGAAGTTTTCTGCATAAATATGGTTTATAATCAAAAAACTACGAAAAATTTTATGAACAATTTAAAACGGTGTCCCATAGCTTTGAGTTTTTACTCGTAAGGTATGTATATTTGAGAATTTTTAAAGAAAAGTTGCATAAATTTTCGAATTCTTTCTTTAAAAAAATAATTTAACTCCTTTTTTATCTAAAATTTAAAATAAATGTTTTATTTTCTAAAAATGTAAAAAAATTAAGGTGAAAAAATATTAAGAAGAAAAAACAAAATTTTGGGCCCCCCCCAAAATAAATTCCTGCGTACGTGCCTGATGGCTATGATTTATTTTCATAAAATTTTTATGAAAAATCATATTACATTTATGAAAATAATCATTTATTTAAAGAATTTTGTTTATATGAAACTTTTTTTATTAAACGTATGAACGTTTTAATTTTTACAATGAAAATTTTCATAAACTTTATGAAAAAAATTATTGCCAATGGTAAAATATTATTTGCTCACTTTTGACAAATTTTTCATATATAGTACAAATATTTTCATAACAGTAGGATCTTCGGATTGAATGAACAGTTGTTTATAATGGACTAATGAATTTCACGGAAAAAAACCTTTTTCATAATTAGCCAATGATTTTTTTCATTAAATTAATGATCTTTTTGTAATGGATATGATATTTTTAATTAAATTTATAAAAAAATTCATTGCATTTATGAAAATAATCATTCTTTTTATGAATTTTCTATATATGAAACTTTTTCATTAAATGTATGGAATTAATTACGTTAATGAAAATAATCATTCTTTTTATGAATTTTCTATATATGAAACTTTTTTCATTAAATATATGAACATATTTATTATTACAATGAAATTTTTCATAAATTTCATTCATTTCATTTTCATAAATCATTAATACAATAATACAGAAATCATTAGCTCATTTCTAACGAATTTTTCATAGATTGTATGAATATTTTTATATTTATTATGAACAAATTCAACAATTTGAATAATTTCAGTGTACAAATCATCATACAAAGCATCTTCGACTTACAGTAAATCTTTTTTCAAATGACATCTGTAAATGGTGTTTATATAGTTATATATATAAAAAAAGAAGAAAATCACATACTATACCCACTCTAAGTGTTATAGTAGAGTAGATTCTAATAGTTCCGGCATTCTTTTCATCAATTTAATTTTATTTTATGGGTTTCCTTTATATATTTGATCCTTTTTCGTATTTTGTGTTTTACATTTTTTCATCTTTGTTTTTTTTTTGTTGTTGAATTGTTTCTACTCCCTTAACGTGTCTCTTCTATCTCTTAATTGAAGTGTATAGTGGAGGATAGCATATTTTTTTCCTTATATTTACATATTTAAAAGCAAAACCATTTTCCATTAAGTATTACATTTTTTCCTTAATACATATTATCAATATTAAAGTCCTTAAAGATTCTATCACAGATCTTTAAAAGTTCGATTTGCTATTAATTTAAACAGATTTAATACATAAAGGTACTAACTTTTAGGAACTTTCTTAAAAAATATTTCTAATAAATTTATTATGGTCTAAAACGGACATAAAAAATGTGAATTAATATTTTTTAGTCCCTTTAAGAAATTCGTCAAACTTGTTATGAAACGAGAAATCTGTCAAATTTTGTGTCTATGTGTGAATTTTAACAGAAGCTATAATAATGTACAAACTTTATACATATTTCATTTGAACCAAAATATGTGTCAAATTTCAATAAGATATGAAATTAGACACAAATTTGGTTTCTTATAAATAATTAAATTTTTTGCAATACAATGATGTTTTTATACAATCATTGTTGATTTATTAAAAAGAAACAAGAAATCTGTAAAATTGTATGATTACTCGTGAGTTTTAACAGAACTTGATTGATGTGAGAATTAAACTATAGAAAATAGATTTGTGTCAAATTTCATGTCCCTACATAACAAAACTTTAAAAAATATTTTCTAGATTTTTTCAAGGAAAATTTTATGACTAACCGTTGTGACGAAATTTCTTTCATAATCAAAAGAATTTTATCTTTCTTCAGTATTAAAAATTGTGTCAAATTTTATGTCACGACTAATGTTTCAATACAATCATGATTGATTCGTAATTTAAACATAATGAAGAAACAATAAATTAATAATGCTTAATTGTAACACAATTAGAAATCTGTTAAATGTATATATTATACAAATTTACCTTTCTATCAAAACATAAATTCTGTCAAATTTCATGTCCTCATTTATGTTTTACCAGAATCATGAGTGATGACAAATTATAACATTTTTTAGAAATAAATTATAACATTTAATTGAAACAAGAATTGTTTCATACTAATATTTTAATATAAATTTTTCAATTGTACCATGATTCGAGCTTCATTTTTGTATTTCATAGAAACAAAAAATCTGTTAAATTTCATGTCAATACTGAATGAGCTTTTAAAATGAGAAATAGAGGATTAATATATTCTAAGAAAAGAACCACCATCAAATTTCAAATTTGAAGTCATGTTTAGGCTGGCCATTCGTACTGATTTGATCAGTACATGTACTGATTTGATCAGTACAAGTACTGATTTTTGATCACGTGTACTGATCAAAAAACATTGTACTGATTTTTTAAAATATGTACTGATTGTACTGATTTTTGAACATTTCAACATAAAAAATAATTTTATTCGAAAATTCTGTACAAACACTTGAATTTACATAATATAAGTCGTCAGAGTTGTTTATAAGGGTAGAACCAGAATCAAATTGCGTCGCGCAATTTAAAACAAAAACAAACTTCAAATTTGAAATTTGTACGTCCGTTTGATTTAGGTACCTCACATTTAAATATTAGAAACGAAAAATTATTGGGCGTTACGCCTTACGCGACGTAACTTGATTCAGGTTGGACGCTAACTTAAGTCTAAAAATGAGATAATGTATAATGAATTTATTCTAAGGAGATTAGAGTTCGTGAATCAAGAGGTTCATTACCGCAAAAATGAATCTGAGCATGGAGTTATTTTGATCTTCCTAAATTTATATGAAAATGCTCACAGAATCTTTGAGGTTTTCTATAACGAAAAGTTTAATGGGCCGATGGATTTTTTATATTCCAAATGATTCTGAGATATTAGATGAGGTAATGTCACTAGAGCTTATTCAAAAAAGCGCTTACAGAAAAAGTTGTCAAAACTTACGGAAAAGTCTTCAAAATCTGAGGGATTTTCTTATTCTCAAACCCTGTGGAATTTTGTTATATTTTCTGCACTGAAACGATAAAAACATTCAAATGAAGTCGGTTAGTTGTTTTTTACAGTTGTTTTTTAACAGTTGTTTTTTGCAGTTGTTTTTACTCAAAATACTTGGGGTCAAGTTAGTTTAAACGACATTTTCTGAGTGTTCAAAAAACATCAGTGTTTTCTCATAGAAAAAAATTTATAGAGTTATTTCTAGAAAAAAACAAGTGAGAGTGTTAAATTCGGCTGTGCCGAATCTTTTATACCCTCCAAAATGTAAAAAAAAAAAAAAAATTGTCAGGGGCGTTTGTTTTTTTTTTTGGGGGGGGGGGGAAGTGATGGGGGTCAGTGGGGGATGTTGACAACACCTTATCATCGCGATAAATATAACAAATGTTTTATTTATTTAACAAAAATGCAAAAAAACATGTAAAACAAGTGAGAGTGTTAAATTCGGCTGTGCCGAATCTTTTATACCCTCCAAAATGTAAAAAAAAAAAAAAATTGACAGAGGCTTTTTTTTTTTTGGGGGGGGCGAAGTTGATAGGGTCAGTGGGGCACGTTGAGAGCACCTTACCATCGCAATAAATATACCAAATGTTTCATTTATTTAACAAAAATACAAAAAAACATGTAAAAACTTGTATTTTTTAGAGGTTGGTTTAGTTCTTCAAGGGGGAACTTTTTTCCCCCTGGTCCGATTTGGCCAATTTCCGAACTTAACCTGCCTATGAACATAAGACATATTTGTGCCCAACTTGAGGTTCCTAGCTCTTTTATTTTGGACTGCATCGTGTTAACTACAGACGGACGGACGGACGGACGGACGGACAGACGGACGGACGGACGGACATCGCTAAAATGTCTTAGAATCGATCACTGATCAATAATATATATACTTTATGGGGTCCCCGACCGATATTTCGATGCGTTACACACGGAATGACAAAGTGAGTATACCCCCATACTGTAGTTGGAGGGTATAAAAAGTGTATTTTTTCAGAGGTTGGTTTAGTTCTTCAAGGGGGAACTTTTTTCCCCCTGGTCCGATTTTGCTCATTTACGAACTTAACCTGCCTATTAACATAAGACATATTTGTGCCAAATGTCGGGAGTATAGCTCTTTCATTTTGGACTGCATCGTGTTAACTACAGACGGACAGACGGACGGACGGACATCGCTTAAATGTCTTAGAATCGATCAATGATCATAAATATATATACTTTATGGGGTCCTAGACCGATATTTTGATGCGTTACACACGGAATGACAAAGTGAGTATACCCCCACACTGTAGTTGGAGGGTATAAAAAACATAAAAACTTGGGCGTACTGATTTAAGCTCAGAAAAAATGGTCACCCTAGTCATGTTTTAACATTATTTACCTCAGAACTAGATTTAATAATTTTTTTGAGTTTTTTAAAACGCCATTGAAAAAAATTGAAAAATTTCAGTGGACCAAAAAAAAATTTAGGGAGTTTTGCTCTACTGTTGGTATGCTTTAATTTTTTTGGTCCCATCCAAAATACAAAATCGTGTTGCACAGTGTAATTTAAATGTGTCAAATTTCATGTCATAACTTCTTTTTCAATATGATCTAAAAATTCAACTTAACAAAAAAGAAATCACGAATTGTGTCCAATTTTATGTTTAAACATATGATTTAATAGATCATTACGATAAAACTTTTGAATACTGTCAAATCCAAAATTGTGTCAAATTTCATGTCTTAACTTAATTTTTAAGACAACCACTATTGATGTAAAGAGTCAACCTAAAAAATATGCGCACCAATTTTTTTAAAAATCCATAAAAATTAAGGTCAAAAATAATGTTTTAAAAAAATTTATAAAAAAGGATACAAAAATTTTGTCAAATTTCATGTATATTTTGAATAGATCTACATGATGAAGTATTAAAATTTCTTTAAAAACTAAAATTTTGTCAAATTTCATGTCTGAGCTTTATTTTCAATGCAAACACGATTGATTTAAAAAGTCAATTCATTAAAAGAAGATATCAGAAATTGTGTCCATTTTTATGCTAAGACATATATTTTAAAAGATCTTTATATGATTAAAACAAAATCTTCGAAAATTTAGTTCAATCCTTAGAAATAATCGTTTTAAGAAATTTTATGGCAAAACTTTTGTCTGAATTCATGTTTGCAAAAAATATTATAAAAAGGAAACAAAATTGTGTCAAATTTCATGTTTAAACGTATGTTTTGAATAGAACTGCATTATGAAGTATTAAAATTTATTTAAAAACTAAAATTGTGTCAAATTTCATGTCTTACCTTTATTTTTAAAGCAACCACTATTGAAAAAAAGTCAAGTTATTTAAAAGAGACAGCAAAAATTGTTTCCATTTTCATGTTAAGACACATTTTAAACGATTAGTTCAATTTTTAGAAATTATCGTTTTAAGAAATTTTATGAGGAAACGTTTGACTAAATTTATGTTTGCAAAAAATCTATAAAAAGAAACAAATATGTATCAAATATCGTGTTTAAATGTATTTTTGATTAGATCTACATGATGAAGTATTAAAATTTCTTAAAAAACTAAAATTATGTCAAATTTCATGTCTTGCCTTTATTTTCAATGCAACCACAATTGATTTAAAAAGTCAATTCATTTAAAAGAGGTGGCAAAAATTGTGTATATTTTCATGTTAAGACATATATTTTAAACGATCTACATGATTAAAAAATCTTCGAAAATTTAGTTCAGTCCTTAGAAATAATCGTTTTAAGAAATTTTATGGCGAAACTTTTGTCTGAATTCATGTTTGCAAAAAAAAAAAATTATAAAAAAGTAAACAAAATTGTGTCAAATTTCATGTTTAAACGTATGTTTTGAATAGATCTGCATGATGAAGTATTAAAATTTCTTTAAAAACTAAAATTGTGTCAAATTTCATGTCTTACCTTTATATTTAATGCAACCACTATTGAAAAAAAGTCAATTTATTAAAAAGAGACAGCAAAAATTGTTTCCATTTTCATGTTAAGACATTTATATTAAACAATTTGTTAAAAAGAGACAGCAAAAATTGTTTCCATTTTCATGTTAAGACATATATTTTAAACGATCTACATGATTAAAAAAAAATATTCGAAAATTTAGTTTAATTCTTAGAAATTGTTGTTTGAAGAAATTGTATGTATGTCGAAACTTTTGTCTATATTAACGGTTGTAAAAAAATCTATAAAAAAAGGAAATACAAATTGTGTCAAATTTCATTTCCAAATGCATGTTTAAATAGATCCACATGATGAAGGATTAAAACTTCTTTTAAAACCAAAATTTTGTCAAATTTTATGTCTTATCTTTAATTTCAATGAAACCACGGTTTATTTAAAAAGTCAATTCAGTAAAAACAAGTGAGAGTGTTAAATTCGGCTGTGCCGAATCTTTTATACCCTCCAAAATGTAAAAAAAAATATAAAAAAAAAAATCCAGGGGCGTCTTTTTTTTTTTTTGGGGGGGGGGGTGGTGGTAGACGTTAGGGGGCACCTTCCCCTTGCGATTTTGAACTTCATCTAAATTAAGAATGTTGCATTTGCTTAGCAAAAGTACAAAAAGCCCTGCAAAAAATGCGGTTTTTCTTGGGTTAGTTTAGTTCTCCAAGGGGGAACTTTTCCCCCCTTGGTCCGATTTTGCCCATTTCCGAACTTAACCTGCCTAGGAATATAAGACATATTTGTGCCAAACTTCGAAAGTCTAGCTCTTTTATTTTGGACTGTATCGTGTCCTCTACAGACGGACAGACGGACAGACGGACGGACGGACGGACGGACGGACATCGCTAGAATGTCTTACAATCGATCACTGATCAATAATATATATACTTTATGGGGTCCTAGACCGATATTTCGATGCGTTACACACGGAATGACAAAGTGAGTATACCCCCATACTGTGGTTGGAGGGTATAAAAAGACAGCAAAAATTGTGTCAATTTTCATATTAAGACATATGTTTTAATAGATCTAAATGATGAAAAAATCATTTAAAATTTAAGTAAATCCTTAGAAATCTTTTTTTAAGAAATTTTATGTCGAAACTTTTGTCTAAATTTATTTATGTTTGTAAAAAAAATCTTTAATAAAAGGAAACAAAAATTTTGTCAAATTTTATGTTTCAACTTATGTTTGATTAGATCTACATGATGAATTATTAAAATTTTTTTTTAAAACCAAAATTGTGTCAAATTTCATGTCTTACTTTTATTTTAAAGGCAACCACAAGTGATTTAAAAAGTAATTTTTTTTAAAAAGAGGCAGAAAAAATTGTGTCCATTTTCATATTAAGACACATTTTAATAGATTTTTAAAATTTTCAAAAATTAAGGTCAATTTTTAGAAATTATCGTTTTAAGAAATTTTATGAGGAAACTTTTGTCTAAATTTGTGTTTGTAAAAAAATCTATAAAAAGGAAACAAATATGTGTCAAATATCGTGTTTAAACGTATGTTTTGAATAGATCTACAAGATTAAGTATTAAAATTTATTTAAAAACTAAAATTTTGTCAAATTTCATGTCTGAGCTTTATTTTTAATGCAAACACGATTGATTTAAAAAGTCATTTCCTTGAAAAGAGGTAGCAAAAATTGTGTCCATTTTCATGTTAAGACATATATTTATTTAAAAAAAATATTCGAAAATTTAGTTTAATTCTTAGACATTATTATTTTAAGTCGAAACTTTTGTCTAAATTTACGGTTGTAAAAAAATCCATAAAAAGAAATACAAATTGTGTCAAATTTCATTTCTAAATGCATGTTAAAATAGATCCACATGATGAAGTATTAAAATTTCTTTGAAAACAAAAATTGTGTCAAATTTCATGTCTTATCTTTAATTCCAATGAAACCAAGATTGATTTAAAAAGTCAATTCAGTAAAAAAGACAGCAAAAATTGTGTCAACTTTCATGTTAAGACATATGTTTTAATATATCTAAATGATGAAAAAATCATTTAAAATTTAGGTTAAGCCTTAGAAATCTTTTTTTTAAGAAATTTTATATCAAAACTTTTGTCTAAATTTATGTTTGAATTTTTTTTTTTTTTAAATTAAAGAAAACTTCAGCCAAATTTTATATTTTTGAACTTATGTTTGATTTTATCTACACAATGAAGTATTAAAATTTCTATAAAAATTAAAATTGTGTCAAATTTCATGTCTTATCTTAATTTTCAATGCAACCACGATTGATTTAAAAATTCAACTCAATAAAAGAAGAGAAACAAAATAGTGTCAATATTCATGTTAAGACATACTTTTTAATAGATCTACATAATGAAAAACTCATTAAAAGTTTAGTTCAATCCTTAGAAATAAATTTTGTGTCAAAATTTATATTTGTAAAAAAATCTATAAAAAAAAGGAAAACAAATTGTGTTAAATTTAATGTTTAAACATATGCTTGAATACAAATACATGATTCAGTATGAAAATTTCGTTAAAAACTAAAATTGTGTCAAATTTCATGTCTAGCCTTTATTTTCAAGGCAACCACGATTGATTTAAAAATTCAACTCAATAAAAAAATAGAGAAAAAATAGTGTAAATTTTCATGTTAAGACATATATTTTAATATATCTAGAAAATGAAAAACAATTCATTAAAAATTCAGTTCAAAACTATTGTTTTAAGAAATTTAATGTGGAAATTTTTGTCTAAATTTATGTTTGTAAAAAAATCTTTAATAAAAGGAAACAAATATTGTGTCAAGTTTTATGTTTTAACTTATGTTTGATTCCATCTAAATGATGAAGTATTAACATTTCTATAAAAATTAAAATTGTGTCAAATTTCATGTCTTACCGTTATTTTCCATGTAACCACTATTGATTTAAAATTTCAACTCAATAAAAGAAAAGAAACAAAAGAGTGTCAATTTTCATGTTAAGGCATATTTTTTAATAGATCTACATGATGAAAAAAATCATTAAAAGTTTAGTTCAATCCTTAGAAATAAATTTTATGTCAAAATTTATGTTTGTAAAAAAAAATTAATAAAAAAAAGGATTCATAAATTTTGTCAAATTTAATGTTTAAACATATGCTTGAATTTAATTACATGATGCAGTATTAAAATTTCTTTAAAAACTATAATTGTGTCAAATTTCATGTCTTAACTTTATTTTCCATGTAATCGCGACTGATTTAAAAAGTCAACTCAATAAAAAGATAGCAAAAATGATGTCCATATTCATTTTAAGACATGATTTAATAGATTTACATGATAAAAAATTTAAATTTTCTCTAAAAACTAAAAATTTTGTCAAATTTTATGTTTTAATTTATTACTCAAAACAACTAAAATTGATTTAAAAAGATTTAATAGATCGATATGTTACAAAATTTAAACTTTCTTTTGAAACCAAAAATGTGTTAAATTTCATATCTTAACATATTTTTCAAAACAACCAAGATTGTTTTAAGAAAAGTCTAAAAAAATTTGAACCACATTTTAAACAAATTCTTATGAATTCATTCCTTAAAACTCCCTGCCATTAAAGTAAAATATAAAAAAAAATTATTAGATTGCAATTTCTTTCTACATGATTTGAAATCTGTTGTTTTAAATATTTTCCATTTTTTTTCCATTTTCCAATCTATTTTTCTTTAGATTATCAACTATGATTCACCGCGGGGTGGTGTTTCGGTTGTCACTAATAAAGGCGAAACAACGACATCCTTTCTACTGATCAAATCTGCACGGCCATCGGATTCTGGCCATTATCAATGCAATCCATCGAATGCTAAACCAAAAATGGTAACAGTTCACGTGCTTAATGGTAAGTATAAAATTACTGAAAATGCTGAATTTAGCAATGAATGACTGACTTAATGTTTATACCATCTAGCAAATAGATGAAGTGTAACCATTATATTCTAACAAAAAAAATTTAAAAACTCTGTTAAGGTGGCTGAAAATGGCTGAAAGTGCAATAAAATTTAAAAAAAAATAAACTCAATGTGTTGTATTTATATATTTAAGTACAACACTAAAATAAAAATTGGTGTTGTGACCCAAATACCACAATTATTTGGGGATTATTTTTTTTTTTTTTGTTCTCCCTCTATTGTTTAGTTTTATAGCTTTAGTTCTTGTTGTACAAGCATAAAGTACCTACCATGAAGTATTTTTATGCTATAAATGGTTTCTTTTGTATGGCTGAAATAATTCAGTATTATGTTTATACAGTGACTCAAAGTAATAATGGAACAGCATATATTTGATAGCAGTTCTTTAAAGGAAAAGTTATCAATACTTGACCTGATTATTATCAATCCTCTATTTTTGAAAAAAGTGCTATAAAGGAAATTTTCCAAGCTTTAATTTAAGCTTGATAGCGTCCAGATTGAGCAAATATAAAAAGAGATACGAGGGTCGCACTGGAAAATGAAATTATTTGTAGATATTTTTTTGAAAATTTTTTTAAAATATTTTTAAGTCGATTTTTCCCAACTTCAAACATTAAAAATTTAAAAAAATATTCAATAATTTTTATTTAGTCATCAGCTTGTTTTTCCAACCACCCAAACAAAAAATGAAATTTTTTAAATACAGTAGAAGAAATCCGCATTTTTTGACCTCCAACTCTTTCGACCACCAATTTGTTGTAAACAAAGAAAATATTTTACTGTTTATTGATTTGAGTACACCTAAGTGTATAGTGATAAGATTTTAGAATAATTAAAATTTTTCTTTGTTTACAAAAAATTGGTGGTCAAACGAGTTGGAGGTCAAAAAATGCGGATTTCTTCCACTGTATTTAAAAAATTTCGTTTTTTGTTTGGGTTGTTGGAAAAACTAGCTGATAACTAAATAAAAATTATTGGATAATTTTTTAAATTTTTAATGTTTGAACTTGGGAAAAATCGACTTAGAATATTTTAAAAAAAATTTCAAAAAAACATATACAAATAATTTTAATTTCCAGTGTGACCCTCGTATCTCATTAAATATTTGCTCAATCTGGACGCTATCAAGCTTAAATTAAAGCTTGGAAAATTTCCTATATAGCACTTTTTTCAAAAATAGTCGATTGATAATAGGTTTAGTATTGATAACTTTTCCTTTAAAGAACTGCTTAAAAATATATGCTGTTCCATTATTACTTTGAGTCACTGTATATGTATGGGGGTTTATGATTGTTAAATTTTTCTATTTTTTTTTTTCATTTTTTTCTTTCATCTTCTTAGAGATTTTTTATTTGATTTCCTTGTAAATCTGAATATTATTGCGGCTGATGAACATCACCTTTAATCCTATTACTTTCTGATTATATAGAATTGTTGAGGGGCAAATCATAAGATTATCATTTATTACTTTCTTTTTTTTACCTCCTACTCAATGGAAGCCACTTAAGTTATTTTCTATATTTTTTTTTTCTGCACTAGCACTTTTTTACTACAAATGAGTTTTGTTTTATTTTTTATTTTCCATTTTCCATTTTACACAAAAAAAAAATTGTGATTATTCACAATGAAGGAAATGTAAAAAAAATATCATAAGATAAAAATTTTCTTAGCAACAAGCAGTTTAGTTTTTATCTAGATTTCTTTTACATATAAAAAAAAAAACATGAATTGTGTTAAATTTTATGTCTCACAATCAGTTTATTTTTATTAGATCTTTTTGACCAAAAATTTAATTTTCTTTAAAACTAAAATTTTTGTCAAATTTCATGTTTTAACATATTTTTCAATACATCCAAAATTGATTTAAAAAGTCAACTTAATAAAAAAGAAAACAAAACTTGTGTAAAATTTAATCTTGTAACATATATTTGAATAGATACACGTCAAGAAAAATTTATATTTCTTTTAAAAAAGAAATTGTGTCAAATTTCATGTCTTAATTTTTCAAAATAACTGCAATTGGTCTTTATCGTTAAAAAAATGCAAGAATTTTGTAAAATTTCCTGTTAAGCATACATCTTTTAATAAATCTACATGATGGAAAATTTAGTTTTCTTTTAAAACCAGAATTCAGTAAAATTTCATGGCTTAACTCAAAAAATGTTGATAATATCTATCAATAAAAATAATGGAAAAAATTGTGTCAAATTTTATGTTTAAGCGCATAATTTAATAGAGCTACATGATGAACAATTTTCTATTCTTTTAGAACTAAAATTTTGTCAAATTTTATGTCTTAACATATTTTTCAATACAACCACAATTGATCTAAAACGTCAACGTAATAAACAAGAAATAAAAAATTGTGTCATATTTAATTTTTAAGCAAATTTTAAAAAAGATACACATCGTTTACAATTTATATTACTTTTAAAAATAAAATTGTGTAAAAGTTTCTCTCTTAACTATTAAAAAAAAACGCTATTGATATTTATCGTTAAAAAAATGCAAGAATTATGTTAAATTTCCTGTTTAACACACATCTTCTAATAAATCTACATAATGGAAATTTAGTTTTCTGTCAAATTTCATGTCTTAACATATTTTTCAAAAAAGATCTATTGATATCTATCAAAAAAAAAAGGTAAAATTTGTGTCAAATTTAATGTTTAAGAGCATAATATAATAGATCTACACGATGAAAAATTTTATTTTCTGTTAAAACTAAAATTTTGTCAAATTTTATGTCTTAACATATTTTTCAATACAACCACCACTGATCTAAAAAGTCAACGTCATTAACAAGAAATAAAAAATTGTGTCAAATTTAATTTTTAAGCAAATCTTTGAATAAATACACATCATACACAATTTATATTACTTTTAAAAATAAAATTGAGTCAAATTTCATCGCTTAACTGTTAAAAAAAACGCTATAGATTGCTATCGTTAAAAAACTCATGAATTGCGTAAAATTTTATGTTTAAACATGTGTTTTTACACATCTAAACAAATCGCTTTTCATTTGAAATTTAAATTCGGTCAAATTTCATGTCTTAACATAATTTTCATAAAAGCTCTAGTGATGTCTATCAATAAAAAATATGGCAAAAATTGTGTAAAATTTCATGTTTAATCGCATTATTTAATATATCTACATGATAAAAAATTTAATTTTCTTTTAAAACTAAAATTTTTTCAAATTTTATGTTTTAACTATTTTTTTAAAACAACCACAATTAATAAAAAAGTTAGGCTTAATAAACAAGAAATCAAAACTTGTGTCAAATTTCATTTTTCAACAAATCTTCGAATACTTAGATACACATCATAATCAATTTATGTTACTTTTAAAAATAAAATTGTTTCAAATTTCATGTCTTAACATTTTGTTTTTAATAAACGCTATGGATCGCTATTTTAAAAAAGTAAATGCAAGAACTGTGCTAAATTTAACTTTTTAACAGGATAGATACAAATTTCATGTCTTAACTTATTTTTCAAGAAAACTATTGATCTCTGTCAGAAAAAAAAATATTGCAAAAATTGTGTCAAATTTCATGTTTAAGCGCATAATTAATTAGATATACATAATGACATATTTTTTTTCTTTTAAAACTAAAACTTTGTCAAATTTTATGTCTTCATATATTTTTCAATACAACCACAATTGATCTAAAAAGTCAACGTAATACACAAGAAATAAAAAATTGTGTCAAATTTAATTTTTATGCAAATGTTTGAATAGATACACATCATACACAATTTATATTACTTTTAAAAACAAAACTGTGTCAAATTTCATCTCTTAAGAAAAAAAAACGCTGTGGATCCCTATCGTAACTAAAGATGCAAGAGTTGTGTAAAATTTCTTGTTTAAACACATCTTTTAATAAATCTTCATGATGGAAAATTAAGTTTTCTTTTAAATTCGGAATTCTGTCAAATTTCATGTCTTAACTTATTTTTCAAAAAACTCTGTTAATATCTATCAATAAAAAAAATTGAAAATATTGTGTCAAATTTCATGTTTAATCGCATAATTTAATAGATCTACACGATGAAAAATTTTATTTTCTGTTAAAACTAAAATTTTGTCAAATTTTATGTCTTAACATATTTTTCAATACATCCACAATTGATCTAAAAAGTCAACGTTATTAACAAGAATTAAAAAAATGTGTCAAATTTAAGTTTTAAGAAAATCTTTGAATAGATACACATTAAAAACAATTCATGTTTTTTAAGTGTATAAAATAAAATTGTGTCAAATTTCATGTTTTAACTTAAAAAAACGCTAAAAAAATTAAAGAATTATGTAAAATCTCATGTTTATACAGGCAAATGCACATCTAAACAAATAACTTTTCATTTGAAAATAAAATTCGGTCAAATTTTATGTCTTAACATAATTTTCATAAAAGATCTATTGATCTCTATTAATAAAAAATACAAGAATTGTGTCAAATTCCATGTTTAGGCGCATGATTTATTAGATCTACGTGATAAAAAATTGAATTTTCTTTTAAAAGTAAGCTTTTGTCAAATTTTATGTTTTAACTAATTTTTCAATATAAGCACAATTCAATAAAAAATTTAGCTTAATAAACACGAAATCGAAAATTGTGTCTAATTTCATTTTTAAACAAATCTTTGAAAAGATACCCATTATAAACAATTTATGTTACTTAAAAAACAAAATTGTGTCAAATTTCATGTCCTAACTTAAAAAAAAAACGCTAAGATCCCCAGCAAAACCCAGGTAATGTGTTGTGAAAAGTAATGACTGCCAATTACATTACTTATAACAACTACTCATTACCCACTGCATTACATTAGTCCAAAAAGCAACAAGTGGCTTATATTGTAATATGTAAGTACTTATTTGCAATAATATAAATAATAAGTTATTGAGAATGTTAAAAATAAATACTTATTTGCAAGTTCACTTGGGAAATTAAGTCCAATCAGAAAAAAACAATATTTGTTTTACATTTTTAGCTTAAAGTTTCGCGAAAAACGAATGATAAATAGTTATTTCAAACTCTGTTTGCAACTATTTATTTTATTCCTTATAGGTAACTACTTATTTTACTCTTTATAGGTAAGTAGTTATTTATCTCCCTACTCGTAAGCTTGTAGGCACTAATTATTTTTGTCTCACGGCCTTTATAGAATAAGTAGTGTTTCATGCAATGAGTAAGTATATACCAATAATTATTACTAATTACTATACTCATTACTAGTAATGCAAAAATTTGCTGGGTCCCTATCGTAAAATAATGAAAGAATTGTGTAAAATTTCATGTTTAAACAGACGTTTAAACACATCATAAAAAAATTATCTTTCATTTCAAAATTAAATTCTGTCAAATTTCATATCTTAACTTATTTAAAAAAAAAAGCTTTATTGATCTCAATTTAACACAATTCATGTGTCAAATTCCATGTTTAGGCGCATGATTTAATAGATCTACATGATGAAAAAATTTATTTTCTTTTAAAACTAAAATTTTGTCAAATTTCATGTTATAACATATTTTTCAATACAAAATTAAAAAATTGTGTCAAATAAAAAATTGTGTCAAAATCTCTTAACTACTAAAAAAAAAAATACTATAGATCGCTATTGTAAAAAAATGCAAGAATTGTAGAATACTTCATGTTAAAACAAGTGTTTAATTAAACACATAAACAAATTTTCATTTCAAAATGGAGTTCTTTTAAATTTCATGCCTTAACTTATTATTCAAAAAAACTCTTTTGATTTATATCAATAAAAAAGATTTCAAGAATTATGTAAAATTTCATGTTTAAGCGCATCATTTAATAGATCTACATGATCAAAAATTTAATTTTCTTTTAAAACTAAAATTTTGTCAAACTTTATGTCTTAACTAATTTTTTAATAAAATAACGATCGATTTAAGAAGTCAACATAATAAAAATGAAATAAAAAATTGTGTTAAATTTCGGGGTTTTAACACATGTTTGAACAATTTAAACAATTTTTCTTTAAAAATAAAATTGTGTCAAATTTCATGCCTTTACTATTTTTTCAAAAAACCTGTATTGATATCTATCAATAAAAAATTATGCAAAAATTGTGTCAAATTTCATGTTATAAATCTACAGGATGCACAATCTATTTTGCTTGTAAACCTGGAATTGTGTCAAATTTTATGTTTTAACACATACTTCAACTACAACCATGATTAATTCGAAAACTCAAATCGATCAAAAAAAGAAAACTACAAGAATTTCGTATTTAAACTTACATTTATAAAGATCTAAATGATTTCAATTCCTTTTAAAACTGTAATTGTGTCAAATTTTATGTTTAATACTAAAAAAAACCCCCTAAACTCTTTGTCAATAAAAAATAATGCAAGAATTGTGTCAATAGATCCAAATTATAAAAAGCTAAATTTTTTTGAATTATAATTGTGTCAAAAATTGTGGTTTTCGAGATATCGCTATTAAAGTTTTGTCAAAAAATTTCCAAAAAATTAAGTTTTTTTTTCTACCCCAAGTAAAAATGTGGAGGATCAGTACTGATCAGAAAAATGGATCGCTAAGATTATATCAGTTTTAAATATCCGAAATATTGGTCCTAGACCCACTTTTAAATATACAATCAGAATTAGAATCACTTTTTGAGTCGATTTAGCGATGTCGGTCCGTCCGTCCGTTCCTATAAACGGTGTAAACACGCAATTTTTAATCAATTGCACACAGGGCCAGCCAGATCAATTTCCGGCCAAAAGTCTTTATATTTAATTTTTCAAAAAATTCTATACCAATTTGTTGGACATATAAAGGAGCTTGTTTCCTGAACTTATCTTTATGATCCAACTACACCATTTCCTTTGACAGGTCTTCAAAGTAAAAAAAGTTGAAAAAAAAAAATTGTAAGTGGAGATACTTTTTTATTTTATTTACACATTTCTATAGCTGATGATTAACTTTTGATTTGCAGGGTTCGCCCTTATATATTAGCCTTTGTAACTAAAATAATATGGAAAAATATAACTCATTTTCCTGACAGCAATTCGCGTTTTTATGAAAATAACTATGATTTTTTAGTTATTTACTTCGCCCCGAAAAATCCTCAGCGATCCCCAGTTCGACACAATCAGTCTATATTTTTTCTTATAAAGAATGGATCCATACCTTTCGAAAAAAGTTGCGCAAACATGCTCAATAAATGGCGAAATTACAGCTATATATGCAGTGGTCCGAGATTTGTTAAAAAAAAAAATAATTTAACCCAAAATAATGTTTTACGGCTTAATTAGTTTTTTTATCGTCAGAGAGTGCCTTAAGTGTAGAAAAAAAAATATCTACATTTCTATTTTTTTTTGTAGAATTATGGAAAATATCAGTTACACCATTTCCAATTAAATTCAAAGATTTTTTATTGAATTTCCAAAATAAAAAAGTGATTAATTTGTCGTCACCATTTCCAAAAGCTTTTCTGACAATAAGTAAGTCATTTACACCATTTCCATATTTATATCAAAAATTAAAAATATATGGGGCATTCCAGTCAAATCGGACACTTTGAAAATTTTTTTTTTTTAGATTTTCCCAATTTGTTTACAGTTTTTAGTACCCTTCGAAAACTCCTTCGTAGTAAATTTTCAGATTTTTTTGATGACCCGTTCAAAAGATATCGAATTTTTAAAAATTGGTAGTTTGTTCCTTTACTCAATTTCTTTTACTCATAACTTTTTCAATAATGGTCCAAATTTCAATTTTTTTTTTCAAAATTTTTGTTTTTTTACGTACTTTTAAAAAAAAAAATCCCAAAAAATTCTTAAAAGCGTTCTAGTATGGGATTTTTAAGTTTTAAGTTTTAAAATTTAAATCTCATTTTGGAAAATGTTTGTACCCTTCGATTTTTTTGAAATTTTTTTGTGTAAAACTTCTATCGATTCTACAAATGTTTTGCCCAGAAGGATCGTGGGATAACGATTATTACTATTTATTAAAATTTTTTAAAAAAAATTTATAGTAATTTTCCAATCTTAAAATCATTTCTACTGCTCCAATGGTGCGTCATAGAGGGGTCATTTATAAGACCGACCCCCATTAATTTTTACGTCTTAACATTTCTTTGAAACAAACTAATACCCTATCTCCAATTTCTAAGGGGGCTCCCACACAAAACGACATTTTTTAAAATTTGCTCCAACCGTTCTAACTGCCCTAATAGTGCCCTTAGAGCAACAAAATGTATGACCGACCCACAATATTTTTTTATTCCAAACATTTTCTCTGAACACACCAACCCTCTATCTTTAACTATTAAGGTGGTCCCCATACAATTTTTTTTATTTTTTGTAAATTTGTTTTATTTAATCAGCTTCTACTGGTCCAATGGTGCGTCCGAGAGGGGTCATTAGCGAGACCGACACCCATTTATTTTTACCCTACAACATTTTTTTAAAACATACCTACGCCCTATCTCCACTCCCTAAGTAGGCTCCCATACAAATAACAGTTGGAGCATATTCTATAAAAAAGTAAATTTGAATGGAAGCCTACTTATGGAGTGGAGATAGGGCTTAGGTATGTTTTAAAAAATGTCATTAAAAAAATTATGTGCGTAGATTTATCTTCAGACACTCCTAATACTCATAAAACCCATTTTTAGTTAGATCAGACAAAGTTAAAAAATCTAGCCGCCATATTGTTTCCGTCATATTGAATTTTATCAGTTCGATTTTAAGATAACAGATCCAGAAATTTACTAGGCCACAGTTTCAGCTAGGTTCAACAAAGAAAAGAAATATAACTGTTTTTTAATTACTTGTAACAAACTTTACTAAGCATATTTAGTCCGCCATTTTGTTTTTCAAAATTGTCCGCCATATTGGATTCGCCATTTTGATTTTTTTGGTTTTTAGCTAAATTTTGAAATCAGCGACCTCGAATTCCTCTAGAATCACATTTTCAGACGTATCCACAACGATAAAGACTTTTGGCCGGAATTGGATCATGCTGGACCTGTGTGAATTGGCTTGAAATTTGAAACTTAGGCCTCTCTTGGCCCAAGTACGAAGCCTTTAATTTGGGTTCAAATGACTCTTATAATCGTTTTATAATACATATCGTTTCGAAATTTGGCAGGTAAAAGTGTTTCACAAATCACCGTTCCAAATTTTAAAGGAATCGGGCCAGTTCTATATGTAGCCCCCATACAAACCACCCTTCCTATATTCACATAAATCTCTAAAATTTCATGAAAATAGAAAATATTAAATTAAAATTTTGTTTATTTGTGTTTAACGCGTACTTTAATAACCCTATCAAATCTGATTATAATTACACCATTTTTGGACTAAGGCCCCATATGAAAATTTCGCCCCATATTCATTTAAAGCAGTTTATGGGCAACAAATAGAAAAACTATTTCACTGAAATTTGGTTTGTAAATATTTTCTACACTTATTCAAGATTTGACAAAAGATAGACCCAATCGGTTCATGTGTGGACTTGGAAAACATTTTCCGGGACACACTGGTTCAGGGTATTTTATGTTTTTTATTGGTTAGATGTGGTTTTAATTGAAAAAAAATTGCATGAAAAATTTGAAGAAAAAATTTTAATTTTTTAAAAACTTTAGAAATGTTGGTGTATTTTTACCGGTTTCAAATATTCAAATTAATATAATCTTCAGAAAATTTGCAACGTAAAATTTATGTAGTTAGTAGTTAAAACTCAATTGAATTATATTTAAAAACTATTAACATATATCAGCCGCCACGATTTGAACTCGTAAACTTCTCGTAAACTTTTAATACCTCCCTTGTAAGTGTAGGCCATTAAAAGTTAAACCCAATGAGAATTACAACATATGAAGTTGTCAATATTATAACCATCAAAATTTTGTTTAAACCAAATAAAAAAAAAAGTAAAAACATTGTTTGAGTTTGAGAACAGCAATAAAGATGTAAATTAAAATTAGGTGTTTCTCATTCTGTTTCCAGGGGAATTCCCAGCAGCAATGCAGCGCGCGGGACTAGCACATCATCGAATGTCTCAAAGTCATTATATCTTAGTGTACCTGTTAATGTACTTGTTTACCTTAGCATATGTCAGGCATTACATAAAGCTACCAACTGTAATGTATGGTGCAAAATCGCTAATCATGTGATAGAAACATGTTTACAAATGTTAAGTTTAATGCAATTGACATTAGCCGCCATAGCAGTTAAAGTGTGGAAAGTGAACAGTAAGATAACAGAAGGGCCAGCAGCAGCAGTAGCAACATTAAAAAAACAAACGAGTAGTATTAACAACACAGACACATCATGTTGTTACTATATGCAATTGCGCGAGTATTATCATATGCCACCTACAATAACATCAACATCAGCAGCAACAACATCCACTATCAACAACAACACCACCACCACGAACACGACAACTACAACTCTAAGCTCTACGTGTAAACGTCAATCATTGTCAGCAACATTAACAGCTTTAGCTACAACATCTTTTATGGGGGAGGGCCCTGTGGATATTTGGAGTTACCTATTGTATTCTAAAGAATTTAATTTATTTAAAAATGCATCATCAGCAACATCACTAACAACATCAGAATTATCATCAACATCATCATCAGAAGCAGCAGCAGTAACAACAATATCAGCCTCCTGTTTGATTGACAATTGTCCAAGTTCATTATGTTGTTATCCTTGCCATTCTACTTCTTCTTCTTCTTCTTCTCCTCCTCATCATTTTCGTCATCGTCACCGTTTAGCTGTTACTTGTTTATGCCTACAATCAACTTCAAAATTTTTTAGTGAATCCGATATAAGGTGAGTTCAATTTACTGGGTGTATACGATGACGTATGAATTATTCCTCGCGCTCCTTTTTTATACTAGTACTTTAAAAATACTAAAAAAAATAAAAAAACAACACTACCAACTAACACTACTACTACGACTACTAAGTATATAAATAAATATATAAATATTATTATATAAAAAGAAAAAATACAAAAAAACTACTCAATCTTAGATCATAAACAATATTTATGTATTTCAAGAATCGAAAAAAAATATATAAAAATTTAAGAAATCATTAAAACAAAAATTTAATTTAAAATCATTAAAATTTCGTGACTAATTTCAAATCTTTAAGGGGAGTTTCAAAATCAAGAAAAATTTTTAAATTTGAAAAATTTTTAAAAATTTTTGGTTAATTAAAAGTAAATTTGAGTTATGAAAATATAATTTTCAATTCAATTTAATTTTTTTTTTAAACTTTTTCAGAACAGAAAGCATAAGTTCCATGTTTTTAAAATGTGTGTCTGCTAATATTTATAGAAATTCACCTTCACCAAAAATATGCATAAAATCTTTGTATAAATATGGCAACACTGGTTGTGTTTAGTTAAAACAGAGAGGTTAAGAGAAATCGGCGTGATAATAAAATTTAAAGTTTGAACACATATTTAAGTGCCCTTTTTAATAAACCTCAAAAACTAATGCTTGAAAAGCTTTGAGGTATTTTGCACAAATGTTGCTCGGACTAAGCGCAAAATTATTGCTGTGTCGACTTTTTGTCATATCGGCAGTGTTTACCAACCTACATGAGTCAGAGACGTTAAAAACGATAAAAAGTACCATTTTAGTGCTAAATAAGTGCCCTTTTTCAGTTAACTTGAAAACTAAAGCTCAAAAAGCTTTCCAGTAGTCGGCACGAATGTTGCTTGGTTTAAGCGCAACACTTTTGATTTTGTAGCATTTTGTCGTATCGGCAGTATTTACCGAGCTACACGTTAAAAAACACAAAAAGTAAAATTTTATTGCTTTTAATGTTTCTTTAGTGCCCTTTTTGATATAACTCGAAAAGTAATTCTCGGAAAGATGTTGCTTGGATCAAGTGCAAAATTATTGGTTAGGATACTTTTTATCGAATCGGCAGTATTTACTAAGATACACGAGTGCGAAAAGTTGAAAACGAAAAAGTAAATTTAAGTTATGAAAATATATTTTTTTCAATTCAAATTGTTTTAAACTTTTTCAAATTAAGTTTGCGATTTTCGTGACAGAAAGCTTTCAAGTCCAAAGTTGTTAAAATGTGTGTCTGCTAATATTTATCGAAATTCAACTTCACCACAGAAAATGCATAAAATCTTTATATAAATACGGCAGCACTAATTCTGAAAAAAGAGAGACTAAGAGAAATTGACCTTACAATAAAATTGAGAGTTTAAAGATATATTTAAGTGCCCTTTTAAACATAACTCAAAACTAATGCTTGGAAAGCTTTGAGGTATTGAGCACGAATATCGCTCGGACTAAGCGCAACATTATTGCTCAAGCGACTTTTTGTCGTATCGGAAGTGTTTACCAAGCTATATGAGTCTGGGACGTTAAAAACGACAAAAAGTGCAGTTTAAGTGCCCTTTTTCAGATAACTTGAAAACTAAAGCTCAAAAAGCTTTCCAGTAGTCGGTACGAATGTTGCTTGGTTTAAACGCAACACATTTGATTTTGTGGCATTTTGTCGTATCGGCAGTATTTACCGAGCTACACGTTAAAAAACACAAAAAGTAAAATTTTATTGCTTTTAATGTTACTTTAGTGCCCTTTTTGAGATAACTCGAAAAGTAATTATCTGAAAGCTTTGATGGTATTTGGCAGGTATGTTGCTTGGATCAAGCGCAAAGTTATTGCTTAAGGTACTTTTTGTCGAATCGGCAGTATTTACCAAGATACACGAGTGCGAAAAGTCGAAAACTAAAAAGCACCATTTTAGTGCTGTTGGTTAATTGAAAGTAAATTTGAGTAATGAAAACAAAATTTTCAATTCAATTCAATTTAAATTTTTTTTAAACTTTTTCAGATACAGTTTGCGGTTATGGTGACAGAAAGCTTTCAAACCCAATGTTGTTAAAATATATGTCTGCTAATATTTTTAGAAATTCACCTTCACCACAAAAAATGCATAAAATCTTTGTATAAAAATGGCAACAGTGGTGACAGGACATAATCCCCACGGACATTACCCCCATAACGGAAATGGGGAATATGACCGAAATGAATTCGGTCATAATCCCCATAATAGTTGTGGGGACTATGCCCGTTTCCAAAACGGTCACAATCCCAATGGGGATTATGTCCGTTCCTTGTTGGGATTACGACCGAACTTTTTTCGGTTATAACCCCCATTCACATTATGGGGAGTAAGTCCAAAGAAATTTTGGTCATAATCCCCGTTTTCTGCAGAGAGGGTGGGTTTAATGCATGGAGTTTGTAATCCCTAAGTCCTGCCGAAGGCCGGCTACGCAGAAAAATTTTAAGTAAAAAAAAAATCTTTTAATTTTGGGGATTATGACCAACTAGTATAGAAGACATAATCCCCATAATGGGGACTATGGCCATTTGTTACGTGGTCGTTATCCCCATAAATCTGGGAATTATGTCCGTTTTTTATTGGGATTATGTCCAAATAATTTTCGGTCATAGTCCCCACTACCATTATGGGGATTATGGCCGAAATGAATTTGGTCATAGTCCCCATAATGGAAATGTGGATTATGTCCGTGGGGATTATGTCATGTCACCGGCAACAGTGGTTGTGACCAATTAAAAAAAAGAAAGATTAAGAGAAATTGGCGTAACAATAAAATTGAGAGTTTAAACATATATTTGAGCGTCTATTTTTAACATAACCCAAAAATTAATGCTTGGAAAGCTTTGAGGTATTTAGCACGAATGTTGCTCGGACTAACAACATTATTGCTTAAGTGGCTTTTTTTTCGCATCAGCAGTGTTTACCAATCTACATAAGTCTGAGATGTTAAAAACAAAAAAAGTACCACTATAGTGCTAGTTAAGTGCCCTTCTTAAGATTACTTGAAAACTAAAGCTCGATAAGCTTTCGAGTGGTTGGCACAAATTTTGCTTGGATCAAGGGCAACACTCTTGACTTAGTGGCTTTTTGTCGTATCGGCAGTGTTTTCCGAGCTACAAGTTAAAAACCACTAAAAGTAAAATTTTAATGATTTTAATGCTGTATAAGTGACCTTTTTGAAATAACTCGAAAACTAGTGCGCGAAAAGCTCTTAGATATTCGGCAGGAATGTTGCGTGAGTCAAGTTTGACATTATTCTTTGAGAGACTTTTTGTAGTATCTGCATTATATACCGAGCTACATCCGTGGGGATGTTTAAAACGACTAAAAGTATAATTTAAGAGCTATTTAAGTGCCCTTTATAACTTTAAAACTGAAGCTCGAAGAGCTTTTGAATATTCTGCACAAATGTTGCTAAAACTAAGTGTGACATTATTGCTTGTATAATTTTTTGTAATGTCCAAGCTACACCAGTACGGGGTGATAAAAACGACAAAAATTTATATTTTTATTGTGTGAAAGTGCCCTTTTTAAGATAACTTAAAAACAAATGCGTTGGGAGCTTTCAATATTTGCACAAATGTTGACCGGATCAACCTCAATATTATTGCTTATGCAACTTATGTTGTCGTATCGGCAGTATTTACTAAGCGTCTCGCATGCGGGACGTTAAAAACGAAAAAGTACCATTTTAGTCCTATTGAAGTGCCCTTTTTGAGATAACTTGAAACTAATCCCTGGAAAGCTTTTGGACATTTATCAGCAATTTTACTCAAGTCAAGCTTGACATTATTGCTTGAGTGCCTTTTTATTGTATCGGCATTATTTATCCAACTACACGCGAACAGGAAGTTATAAACGACAAATGTAACATTTTTGTGCTATTTAACTGCCATTTTTGAGATAACTCGAAAACATATGCTCGGAAAGCTTTTGGGTATTTGGAATGCATTTTGCTCGAATCAAGTAAAACATTATTCCTGTTCCTTTTTGTTGTTTCGGCAGTAGTTTTAAGCCACACGAATGAAAAACGTTAAAAACGAAAAAGTACAAATTTTTTTCCATTAAAGTGCCCTTTTAAAGATAACTTTAAAACTAATGCTCAGAAAACTTTTCGATATTCGGCATAAATGTTGCTCGGATTAAGCGCGAAATTATTGCCTCCTTAAGTTTTTGTTGTATTAGCAGTATTTAACAAACTTCACGAGTGCGGGACGTTCTATGGAAATGCTCTTTTTAAAATAACTTGAAAACTAACGCTCAGAGAGCTTTCAGATATTCAGCCAACATTTTTATTTTATAATTCTATAAATATAATAAACTTTGCAAAATTCTTGATACGTACACAGCATTTTGATCCGTGTTAAAAAATGTGTAAATTGTGTCAAATTTTTTTCGCAAAAAGTAACTTTTTTAGGATAATTGTAACAGAAACAAGTAAGAGTGTTAAATTCGGCCGTGCCGAATCTTTTATACCCTCCAACATGCAAAAAAAAAAATAGTTCCAGTGACGTTTTCTTTTTTTTTTGGGGGGGGGGGTCGAAAGTGGTAATTGGGGGGTGGCAAATTTCCTCTCGAATATGTGTTTAAAAATTCATTCAGATGCTTTATGCACTAAAGAAATACAAGTTTATCATTATTTAAAAAAAAAAAACAATTATTCCACGCCCATGAAAAGGGGGGGGGGCGGACCGAAAAAATTACATTATCTAATTCTATGGGTCCAAATGCAGGACTTTAAACTTCCTGTAGCATAAAAATGTTGCATTTGTTAAACAAAAACACAAAAAATCATGTAAAAAGGTGGTATTTTTCATGGGTTGGTTTAGTTCTCTAAGGGGGAACTTTTTCCCCCTTTGCCCGATTTTGCCCATTTCCGAACTTAACCTGCCTAGGAATATAAGACATATTCGTGCCAAATATCGGAAGTCTAGCTCTTTTATTTTGGACTGTATCGTGTCCTCTACAGACGGACAGACGGACGGACGGACGGACGGACGGACATCGCTAGAATGTCTTAGAATCGATCACTGATCAATATATATACTTTATAGGGTCCTAGACCGATATTTCAATGCGTTACACACGGAATGACAAAGTGAGTATACCCCCATACTGTGGTTGGAGGGTATAAAAACGTCAATGTTTGCTTTTAAACCTAAAAAATTACAGTTTCAAAGAAAAAGTATGTTTTTTTTTTTAAACTTCAAGTTAAAGTACTTGCTATACGAAAATGTACTAAATTTAAGAAAAAAGTACCGTTTTCAAATAATTTAATGATTTTCAAAAAATCTAAACCTCTGTTGAAAAATTGGTTTTCTGTTCACTTTTGTTGAATGAAGTAAAAAATTTTGAAAGAAACGTTTGAAAAATTTCTAGATTTTTTGTTTAAAGAAAATTACAAAGATTGGAATTTTGTTAAAATCTTTGATCGTTCGGGAGATAAAGCTACTGGGTTTAAGTTTGTTTGGTCTACTGCGCTAGGAGGTCTATAGTTTGGTATACAAAGCATATCGGTGGTAAAAAGTTTTATAAAATTGGAGAAAGTACCAATTCTTAACTAAATGATTTGGAATGACACACAAAATGGTATCGATTTTAAGAAAAAAGTACTTTATTAAAAAAACTTTTTTTTGTCAAAAAGTACTTAAAAAAATTTTTTTTTTTGTTAAAAAAGTACTTTTCGAAAGGTAGTTTTTCTGATTAATTTTCTAAATGTTAGTACAAAAAAAAAACGAAAATTCACTTTTTTTTTCATTATATTTAAAAACTATAGGCGCCCCAGTAGGCTAGTTAGTAGCGTGCTAGCATTTGAGTGTGGAGGTCGTAGGTTCGATTCCCACCAAAGGCCTTGCTCTATTTTTTCCCCAACGAGACAATGGTTATTGTTACGCGTTCTCGATTGGGTTTATAAGTAAATGATTTATAATTATAAAAAATTCAATAAATTTGAAAATTTTTAAAATGTTGATAAAATTTTCACATGTTTTTTTATTTTCAATTTTCTCCTTTTCAATTAGCTCAAAATTTAATAAAATAATCTAAAATTTAAAAAGTTTTTCTTGAATTATTTTCTCCCCCAGATTAAAACAAAACACACACAAACATCTATATTTTTTCTGTTTTTTTTGTTTGTCTGTAAGTATGAGTAAGTATATATTATTTTTTATATAATGCTTAAAATGAAATGAAATGAAATGAAAAGAAAGAAAAATGGAAAAATCTAAAACCTATTCTATGTAAAGATATAATAAATTTAATTAAATATATTATACCACATGTACTTTAAATTCATTAGTTATGCCTGAATGAATTTTGAATGCATGACAAAGTTTGAATGACTGCGGGAATATATAAATTAATAAATGACTGAGGGACTTAGGTATGCTTGGATGTATTTTTGTACATACATATGTTAATTTAATATAATTTTTTTAATTGTATTATTTTTTAATTTTTTTTATTTGTGGTTTTTGTAAATTTTATAATTGTAAATAACTGAAAAAAAAAAAACATTTATACTTAATAAACATTTATAATTAAATAAAAAATCTGTTGCCTAATGCTTAAATTTAGAAAAAATTGACGAAAAAAAAATAATTTTACCTTTTTTATTATATTAAAAACCACAAAATGTTGAATTAGGGAAATGCAGTAGAGGAATTTAAATAAAGTAACCGATATGAAAGTTATCGATGAATCGATAACTAAAGAATTTTCTAAAAATATTTTGTGATATCGTTAAAAAGACAAATTTATTGTAGAAAATTTGGTGTTATCGATTTTTAGAAAACTTGAAAAACTGTTTAATAGAAAATTTTGTGTACCGATAACGATATATAATTGCCTTTTAATAACAATCATACACAACGGTGCACAGTTGTTTATTTTTTTAATAATTTGGGTGTTTAGTAAGTAGGTACTGGACCGATTGCATCAAAATTCATACCGGCTATAGTAAACAAATTTTCTAAAGAAAATTTTGTGTTATTTTTGTGTTATTCCATCGAAAATTTTGTGTTATCGATACATCGATAAATATTGTTATCAATGAATCGATAACTAGAAAAATTTTCTATAGAAAATTTTAAGTTATCGATATATCGATAACAAGACAAATTTTCTACAGAAACTTTTGTGTTATCGGTATATAGCTAACTAGAAAAATTAGATACAAAAATTTTTGTGCTATCGATATATCGATAACTAGACAATTTTTCTGTAGGAAATGTTCTGTTATCGATAACCAGACAAATTTTCTACAGAAAATTTTGTGAATTCGAAAACTAGACAACATTTGTTAGACATTTTTGTGTTATCAATGCTTTGATAACTAGACAATTTTTCTGTAGAAAATTTTGTGCTATCGATAACCAGACAAATTCGATGTATCGATAACAAGGCAACTTTTCTATAGAAAAACTTGTGTTAGCGATATATCGATAACAAAACAAATCAATAATAAGAAAAATTTTTATAAAAAAAAATGTGTTATCGATATTTCGATAAATAGACAAATTTTCTATCGAAGTTTTTCTAGTTACCTTTGTATTCAGCTATAGCCGGTGTTATTCCATCGAAAATTTTGTGTTATCGATATATCGATAAATATTGTTATCGATGAATCGATAACTAGACAAATTTTCTATAGAAAATTTTCAGTTATGGATATATCGATAACAAGACCAATTTTTTATAGAAACTTTTGTGTTATCGATATAACGATAACTAGAAACATGTTCTATAAACAATTTTGTGTTATCGATATATCGATAACTAAAAAATTTTTATGTTGCACATTTTCTGTTATCGATAAATAAACTAATTTTTTATAGAAAATTTTGTGTTTTCGATAACTAGACAACATTTGTTAGACATTTTTGTGTTATCAATGCTACGATAACTAGACAAATTTTCCATAAAAAATTTTGTGCTATCAATAACCAGAAAAATTCGATGTATCGATAACAAGGAAAATTTTCTATAGAAAAACTTGTGTTATCGATAACAAAACAAATCAATAACAAGAAAATTTTTTTATAAAAAAAATTGTGTTATCAATATTTCGATAAATAGACAAATTTTCTATCGAAGTTTTTCTAGTTACCTTTGTATTCAGATATAGCCGGTGTTCCATCGACAATTTTGTGTTATCGATATATCGATAATTATTGTTATCGATGAATCGATAACTAGACAACTTTTCTATAGGAAATTTTGGGATATGGATATGTCGATAACAAGACAAATTTTCCATAGAAACTTTTGTGTTATCGATACGTCGATAACTAGAAAAATGTTCTATACAAAATTTTGTGTTATTTTCAGTTATCGATAAATAAACTAATTTTCTACAGAAAATTTTGTGTTTTCGATAACTAGACAACATTTGTTAGACATTTTTGTGGTATCGATGCTTCGATAACAAGACAAATTTTCTATAGAAACTTTTGTGTTATTGATATATCGATAACTAGAAAAATGTTCTATAAAAAATTATGTTTTATTGTTATATCGAAAACTAGACAAATTTTTTGTATAAAATTTTCTGTTATCGATAACTAGACTAATTTTCCACAGAAAATTTTATGTTTACGATAACAAGACAACATTTGTTAAACAGTTTTGTGTTATCGATGCTTCGATAACAAGACAAATTTTCTATAAAAAATTTTGCGCTATCGATAACCAGACAAATTCGATGTAATGATAACAAGGAAAATTTTTTATAGAAAAACTTGTGTTATCGATATATCGATAACAAAACAAATCGATAACAAGGCAAATTTTTCATAGAAAGAAATGTGTTATCGATATATTGATAAATAGACAAAATTTCTATCGAAGTTTTTCTAGTTATCTTTGTATCGATAACACTCAATATTTTAATAAAAATAATTGTTTAATAATTGTTTCCGACGTATCGAAAACTGACATTTTTTCATAGAAAATTCTTTAGTTATCAATATATCGATAACAGACAGTTTTTTATAGAAAATTCTCTATGGATCGATGTATTGATATTAGTACACTTTCTATAGAAACTTCTCTAGTTATCGATGTATCGATAACAGACAGATTTTTGTAGAAAATTCTCTAGTTATCGATGTTTTGATAACATACACTTTTCTATAGATAATTATGTAGTTATCAATACACACAATTTTCTATAGAAAACTCTTTAGTTAGCTATGTATCGATAACAGACAATTTTCTATTGAAAATTTTCTTGTTATCGGTGTATCGATAACAGAGAATTTTCTATAGAAAATTCTTTTGTTGTCGATGGATCGATAATAGACATATTTTCTATTGAAAGTTATCTAGTTATCGATAACAAACAATTTTCTATAGAAATTTTTCTAGATATCGATATATCGATAACGGACAATTTTCTATACAAATTCTCTAGTTATCGATGTATCGATAACAGACAATTTTCTATAGAAATTCACTAGTTATCGAAGTATTGATAACAGAAAATTTTCTAGTTATCGATATATCGATAACATCCAATTTTCTATAGAACATTCTCTAGCTATCGATATGTCGATAACAGACAATTTGCTATAGAAAATTTGCTTGTTATCGATGTATCGATAACAGACAATTTTTTATAGAAAATTTTCTAGTTATCGATGTATCGATACATCGTCATCTACAAAATTTTCTATAAAATAATTGTCGGTCATCAATACATGGATAACTTGACAAATTTTCTATAGAAAATAGTTTGTAATCGATGACTATAGAATTTTCTACAGAAAATTGTCCAGTATCGATACATCGATAACTAAAGAATTTTCTAAAGAAAATTGTCTGTTATCGATACATCGATAACTAGAGAATTTTCTATAGAAAATTGTCTGTTATCGATACATCGATAACTAGAGAATTTTCTATAGAAAATTGTCTGCTATCGATACATCGATAACTAGAGAATTTTCTATAAAAATTGTCTGTTATCGATACATCGATAACTAGAGAATTTTCTATAGAAAATTGTCTGTTATCGATACATCGATCACTACCCAGCAGAAATAAATCGACATTTTGGCGACACAGCATCTGTTTATAGCATACCGTAGCGCATCCAAAGAGCGCTCTTAGGGATGCAGTAAAAGGAAGGGGAAAAAATTTTAATTTTTTTTTAAGATTTTTTATATAAAACTTATAATGTGTAATTATTTTTTGATAAAATTTCACACTTGCTTTCCTTTTTAATATTTTTAACACTTTTTGAATAAAAAAACATGAGTTTTAGACAAAGACACATGATTTGACTGCATCATTATTGCGCATTAATCAGCGCTGCAAAGAGCGCTTCAATCATAGCATCTTTGACCGCTGTTCCCAAAAAAAATCCCATAAAAAATGTGAAAATGAAAATGTCCGATATTTTTTTGATGTTCACTTCCGATTTTTTTTTTTTTTTCATTTTGTTTCACAGTTTTGTAAAGTAAAACGAATGAATTTTTTTGTTATATTTTTTTAAATTTTAGTTATTTGATTTCAACTTTGAATTTACAGCATCTTTATTCTGCTTAAATCAGCTCTACAAAGATACATGAATTCACTGCATCTTTAATCTGCTTAAATCAGCGCTAAAAAGATACATGAATTTACAGCATCTTTATTCTGCTTAAATCAGCGCTCTAAAGACACGTGATTTCAGTGCATCTAAAGAGCGCTGTTTCTGTGTATCCAACTAGCGCTCTAAAGTGGGACATCGCCTTAGGGAATCATGCATGAATTCAGCGCAATTGGATGCGCTCCTTTACTCAAGTTCCCCTTCCAAAAGCTGCTGAACGTTCAGCAAAATTTCTGCTGGGCAGAGCATTTTCTATAGAAAATTGTCTGTTATCGATACATCGATAACTAGAGAATTTTCTATAGAAAATAGTCTGTTATCGATACATCGATAACTAGAGAATTTTCTATAGAAAATTGTCTGTTATCGATACATCGATAACTAGAGAATTTTCTATAGAAAATTGTCTGTTATCGATATATCGATAACTAAAGAATTTTCTATAGAAAATTGTCTGTTATCGATACATCGATAACTAGAGAATTTTCTATAGAAAATTGTATGTTATCAATACATCGATAACTAGAGAATTTTCTATAGAATATTGTCTGTTATTGACACATCGATAACTAGAGAATTTTCTATAGGAAATTGTCTATTATCGATTCATCGATAACTATAGAATTTTCGTAGAAATTGTCTGGAATCGATGTATCAATTGTCATTGATACATCGATTCTCTAGTTATCGATGTATCGATAACAGACAATTTTCTATAGAAATTGTCTGGAATCGATGTATCAATTGTCTGTTATCGATACATGTATCGATAACAGACAAAAGAAAATTCTTCTGGATATCGATATATCGATAACAGACAATTTTCTATAGAAAATTTTCTAGATAACATATCGATTACAGACAATTTTCTATAAAAAATTTTGTAGCTATCAATGTATCGATAACATACAATTTTCTTTAGAAAATTCTCTAGTTATCGATGTAACGAAAACAAACAATTTTCTCTAGTTGTCGATAACAGACAATTTTCTATAGAATATTTTAGAGTTATCGATGTATCGATAACATAAAATATTTTTTAGAAAATTTTCTAGTTATCGATAACAGACAGTTTCTATAAAAAATGTTTATCATTTACAAATCTATACATCGATAACAAGAGTTTTTTTTATAGATACATGTCTAGTTATCGATACACAAAGTTTTCTATAGAAAATTCTCTAGTTATCGATGAATCGATAACATACAATTTTGTATAGAAAATTCTCTAGTTATCGATTACAGACTATTTTCTATAGAAAATTTGTCAAGTTATCCATGTATCGATAAGTGACAATTATTTTATAAAAAATTTTGTAGATGTCGATGTATCGATAACATACAATTTTCTATAACAAATTTTTTGGGTATCGATATATCGAAAATTCGCCTAGTTATCGACATATCGAAAACGCTAAATTTTCTATAGAAAAATTTGTCAAGTTATTGATGAATCGATAACAGACATTTTCTACAGAAAATTTGTCTAGTTGTCGATGAATCGATAACACAAAATTTTCTATCGGTAACAGACAATCTTTATAGGAACAGACATTTTCTATAAAAATTTTCTAGTTATCGATATATGGATAACAGACAATTTACTATAGAAAATTCTCTAGTTATCGATATATCGATAACAGACAACTTTCTTTAGAAAATTCTCTAAAAGACAAATTTCTAAAGAAAAATCTCTTGTTATAGTTGTATTGATAACGGACAACTTTCTATAGAAAATTCTTCAGTTATTGATGTATCGATATAAGAAAATGTTCTATAGAAAATTCTCTTGTTAGCGATTAATCGATAATAGAAAATTTTCTATATGAAACTCACTAGTTATCGATGTATCGATAGCAGACAGTTATACTTTATAGAACATTCTTTAGTTATGGTTGCATCGTTGTTATCGATGCAACCATAACTAAAGAATTTTCTATATAGTATAATTGTCTGCTTTCTCTTAAGTTGTTACAGTTATCGATGCATCGATAACTAAAAACTCTTTAGTGTTCGATGTGTTAGATTTTATAAAAATTTCTACTAAAATTTTGTTCTTTCTATGAGCTTAAGATTATGTGAAAATTAATAAAATGTTTACTATGGCGTATGATTAATAAAATTAATATTATTATCAAATTAATTATTAATCATACGCACACTTAAACTTTGTTATTTAATAAATATCATAAATATTTTTCAGCTTAATTTTGCTTGATTATACTTTATTTGGTATTTTAACTTCTAATTATAGCACTTTAATGAATTAGAATTTTAATATAAACAAAATTGTTTGATATTTAAATAAATTCTAGCAAAAATTTATTAAACAAAGTAAACATATGATTGTTTGAACTTTATATTTGTAATTTATTATTTAATGACAGCTTTGGAGTATGGGATATAAATGTTAATGCAATATCTCTATTATGCCCAATTTCTTGGAAGGTAAATTTTCTAACCTTTATCAAATCATATACATAAATAATTTTGTATATCATTTTAACAGTTTTGTAAGGCTTTCGATAATACTTATAGAAATCATCTAAACCATGACCTTTAAAAACTAATTTTCTTTTCAACAGATTTATCATATACGATATGTTTTTATACATAGCCAAATATATTTAGATCTTTTGTAAGGAATTACAAGGTAGAAAAAAGGTCATTTAATCTTTTGTATTGAAAACAATAGCAACAAAGAACTTAATTCAATATAAAGTTTTTTAAAAGGTTAAAGTGTTTGATTTTGGGCTTATTTCAAAAACTAAAACATCTAACAAGATATGCAGCTTTTAAAAAAAAGTAGGTGAGGGTTAGAAAAAAAAAAATGAAGTGCATAAAAGTAGAAATTTTGAAAGAAATTTAAAGGGGGTGGGGGTAGAAGAATAGACAGAGAGTACAGGGAATTCAAAAAATTTAAACCTATAAACTTTAATTATTCTTAAAAAAATTTTGAAATTTTTTCCAGTAAAAATTATTGCAAAAATACACAATTTGTGGAATTTTACTTTTAAAATGTGCAATATTACCCATTTTTTGTGTAAAATTACATAAATTTAAGAAGTATAATTACACTTTTTTTAAATTGATTTCAAAATTTCTTTTTTTAACAGATTTTTTTAACAATTTTCTTCATAATTTATTTATTTCCTCTATTAAACCTCATAGAGTAAAGTTATTTTAAGAAAATTTAACTAAATCATTTTAAAATTTTTCATCAATTTTCGTTTCCTTACCAACAATTTATGGTTATTTTAAAATTTCACTCTCAAAAGTTCCAAAAATCTATAGTTGAATAGTTCATGCGAATAAAGACGAATAGACCATTTGTAGAATTTTACAGGGGACAATAAAAACGCAGGAAACGGTTAAAAAATAATATTTTTGTCAACTTTTTGGTATTAGCTTAAAGATTTAGGTCACATCTACCTATATACAAAATTTTAGTAAGGTATTCGAAAGAGAACTTGCCAAAAAATTGGACTTAAATTTTTGCTTAAATGGAAAAAGGGCGAATATCCAAAAAAATGTATTGAAATTTGAATAAAAATGTGTTATTTTGCAGCAGATTTTGACTACATTTTCATGAGACTTGCAAAACTTGACGAACTATGGTTGGTATTTGTTTGGAACACTTTAAGGACTTCAAGGATACACTTTTAAAGGATTGTCAGGACATGGAAAAAAATTTTTTTTTGTTAATTTTTTTTTAATATTCCTGCTATTTGATGCAGTAGTAATTCTTTATGACACTAAATACATTTTTAGGAATTATAATATTAACCCTTGACTGCATACTACGACGTATAATAAAAGGACATGAATTTTTTTTTTTTTTATTCCTGACATTGGATGCAGTATTAACACTAAATGTTTGTATGTGCTAAGATTGTTTTTTTTTGTGTACAATTTCAAATTTTAGCTAATATCAATTTTAAACTCGCAGCTAAATAATTTTTATATAATATTTTGTTAAGGATGGATATTCGCCCTTTTTTCTTTCCACACTTTAAAGTCTTATAACTCAAGAACGGTAAAATTGTTTGCCAATATAATAAGTGTGGTTTGTTCTTCGTAACGTTCTTTTAATACATTGTTACTGAAAGTAAAATATTTGTATGATTTTGTGTTGTATTTAATCAAAATTGTGCGTTAGTTCACTCCCAATTTAAACAAAAATATAAAAATATACGAATTATTGCACATTCAAAGTCATTTTTTTAGCCTTAAAAGTCAAAATTTCCCCAAAATTTCTGCATAGGATTGTAGGGCTCTGCTAATAATATGCATTTATGCAAAAAAACGTGTTTGCGAAAAAGTGGTCTATTCGTCCTTATTCGCATGAACTATTCAGTTGTAAAAATGAGCCGGTCTCCTTATTTTTAGATTAGAAAAAAAAATTTTTTTTTCACTATGAAAAACTAAAAATTAATTTTGCAAAATACTTACTTAACTGAAAAAAATAAATTAATTAAATACAATAACAGAAAAAAAGAAAAATTAAAATACAAAAAGCAAATAGCAATAAATATAAAATGTTATTACTTAATAAAAACATTCAAAAACACACATACACACCTACTTAGAAAAATACACACACTCATACAATCTCAAAATCTCAGCAAGTTGTCTGTTGTGTAGAAAAAAGGAAATAAAATTGAATGAATAAATAAAAAACTGAATTCACATACAACAGCAAAAATTTTACATACAGATATTTATATGTATGAGAAAAACAAAATATGTAATGGCAGTGATTCACATAAAAAAGGGAATGTTTACATATGCCAAATAAGGTGGCACTTTAATTTTCTATTTAAATTTTTATTAAAATGCTTATTAGATTTATTTATTTTAAATTTTTTTAAAATTTTCAAAACGTTAAAAAACAAGTAGAAAAGTTAAAATTCGACTTGTCCGAATCTATAGAAAATTTTCTAACGTGAAAAAAATAACATTTTGATTAGAAATATTTTATTTTGTGTAAAACAACTTTTTTTTAGTAATTTAAAAAAAAAAGAAAAAATAATTTAGTAAATTTTTTTTTGAGTGTAAAATTTTTTTCAAGTTTATTTTTTTTTATATATGGTTTTGAATTGAGAAAAGTGTGAAAGAAAAATTTTAATTTTTCTAAAAATTTAGACATCCTGGTTTGTTTCTTACTAGTTTCATATTATCCAGTTATAATAATCTTCAGAAAAACTTTTAATGTCAATTTATTTAGTTAATAGTCAATAAAACTCTATATGTGAAAATTATTTACAGATCGCAGCCGACAAGGATTGAACTCATCATCATCTGTAATACTTTGCTATTAACTGCTTGTAACGTACAATCACTCTAGACCGATACGCCAAGTAGGCTGTTAAGCAAGTATCAACTAAATCTGATTTTTTCAATTGCAAAAATATTTTTGAGTGACAAAAATACGTTGTAAAATATTTTTGTGACTTACCAATGTTTTTTAAACATGTTTAACGGGTTTTCAACACATGAATTTAAGATGAAACTAATCTGAAATTCACGGTTTTGCTAATAACTTTTGAACCTCTATATCGATTTACTGAAATTCAATACGAACTAGGCCAGGTTAGGTTAGGTTAGGGGTGGCGGAGCTCAAAATTTTGAACTCCTCGCATAGACCGGCTGGTCCATAGCAATACCACATGTTCCTTCAGAGAAGAGGATAAAACGCGTTAGTCCATGTTGCAAACAATTTAACGCGCATAAGGTCCATAACTGCGATTTTCTCCAGGTTCTCGAGTTCTGCTTTGCCTAAAATTTGTTTGCGATGCCTGGCCAATGCGGGGCATTTGCACAGGATATGTTCAACTGTTTCATCCGTATTCGGTTCATCACATCTTCTACAATTGGAATCAGAGATGAGTTCAATTGTTCTTGCGTGGAAAGCAAGTAGGCAGTATCCCGTGACCATTCCCGTGAGTAAACGACATTCTCTTCTGTTGAGAGAAAGTAGGTAGCGAGTTCTTTTGAGGTCGTTTTGCGGCCAGATTATTCTGGTAATTTTGCTTCTACTTAACTCTCGCCATTTCCTGTTCGCCATGGAAATACACTGACAATCACTTCTCGATCTGTGGTGCTGCATTGGGGGATCAGTATGAACAAAGTCCCCTACCCCATCTGCACCCAGTTTTGCAAGCTCATCAGCCTTCTTCTCCCTCCATCTACTCCCTTATGTCCTGGAACCCATATTAGAGAGACGAGATTATTGCCGGATAGTTTTTGAAGATTCTCGTAGCACTCAAAGACGACTTTTGATTTAATACAAAAGCCTCTTAGAGCTTTTAGTGCAGCCTGGCTGTCGACGAAAAAGTTTATTATTCTCTCCGATTCTCCAAGAAACTGTAAGGCTGCCTTATTAATAGCAACTATTTCAGCCTGGAATATTCTACAGCTCAAAGGTAGATTAAAAGGTTTTCGTATATCACAGACGTCCGTAGTAAATCCCGCTCCTACTCCCGTCGATTGTTTGGAGCCGTTTGTGAAAATATTTATAGCGCCATTTGGAACGCAACGCCAGTTCGACCAAAATTCTCGAGTCGGAAATTCAACTTTAAATTTCCGATCGAAAAGTAGTTTGGGCACCCTGTAGTCAGTGACAACGTTATCCAAATTGTCCATGCTACTGTGTCCAAAATTTCGGCGTCTGAGCCAATTTGACTCTTTGAGTCTGAGGCATGCCTTATATGCCTCACCCTTAGCAAAGACGTCAATTGGCAGTAGATGCAATATCGTGTCGATGGATGCAGCTGATGTTGTTCTTAGGGCACCAGTGGATACTCAGACCCATAAGCCTTTGGGATTTTTGGAACTTACTACGAGTCACTTCCCTCTCTAGCGCTCTGTGCCAGACCATAACTCCGTGAAGTAAGATAGGTAAGAACTAGGCCAGAGGAACTACAACACTCAAAAAATTATGTTAGTAAAATCAACTGAAAATGTCAATTAAAATAACTACTTTGTAAGTTATTTTGGGGTCAACTACTTTTTCAGTTAAATCAACTAACAATGTTAGTTATTTTAACTGACAAAAATCAACTGACTTATGTAGTAAAAATTACTAACATTTGTAGTCAAAACAACTAATATGTAGTCAAAATAAAATAAACAAAAAATTTTTCAGAAAAAAAATTGAAGACCAAAATTTTTCCAAGTTTTTTTTTTTTTTAAAAGTTGTAAAAATAAAAAAAATTAATTTTTTTTTTTGGATAAAACTTTGAAAATTTTTCAGAGATAATAAAATAAAATTAACTACTTTTAATAACTGTTACTACATTACAGTACTTTTTTGTTAGTTATTCAAAAAACGACTTTAAATAACTAACAGAAATAGTTGTTTGATATTTTTCATACAAAAATAACTGACTTTGTAGTTAAAAACAACTGACTACTGTAAATATACAAACAACTAACATGTAGTAACTTACATAATTTTCTAGGTGAAACATAAATACCAAGCTTCAGCATCCTCAGAATTTCCTTTCAAAAGTTAGCGTGTTTTTTATCTCGTAAATTCACGAAAAACCCTGGCCGAAATTCCGTCTCTTGCTAATAACTTTTGAACCACTGGATCGATTTCGCTGGATTGCAATACCAACCTGACCAGGTAAATGCCCAACATATGTGCTAAACTTCAGGAGCCTCCATAAAGTCTTTCAAAAGTTAGCGTGTTTTCAACAGACAGACAGACGGACAGACGAAAAAACGGACGGACGGACATCGCTAGATCGTCTTAAAATCGATCGAGGATCGTGAATATATATATACTTTATGGGGTCCCAGACCAATATTTTGAGTTGTTACAAACGGAATGACAAACTTTTATATACACTCAAAAAATTGTGTTAGTAAAATCAACTGAAAATGTCAGTTACAATAACTACTTTGTAAGTTGTTTTGGGGTCAACTACTTTTTCAGTTAAATCAACTAACAATGTTATTTTAACTTACAAAAAACAACTGACTCATGTAGTAAAAACTACTTACATTTGTAGTCAAAACAACTAAAATGTAGCAAAAATAAAATAATCAATATATATTTTTTTTTTAAAAAAATTTTTCAGAAAAAAAATTGAAGATCAAATTTTTTCCAAGTTTTTTTTTGTAAAAAATAATGAAACGAAAATTAATTTTTTATTTTTTGAAAAAAAAAACTTTGAAATTTTTTCAGAGATAAAAAAATATAATAACCTACTTTAATTAACTGTTACTACATTACAGCACTTTTTTGTTAGTTGTTCAAAAAAACGACTTAAAATAACTAACAGAAATAGTTGTTTGATATTTTTCATACAAAAACAACTGACTTTGTAGTTGAAAACAACTAACTACTGTAAAATATACAAACAAATAACATGTAGTAACTTACATAATATTCTGAGTGTACCCTCTATCACTAGAGTGGAGGGTATAAAAATCAGGAAAATTTAGAAAATTAAAAAAAAGAAAACTAGAAAAATTTAGTGAAATTTAGAAGAATTCGAAATTTTTTTTTTGTAGGAAATATTAAGAAAAATGGGAAATTCTTAAAAATGCTAAAAAATTCAGAAAAATTAGGAATTATTTAGGATAATTCGAAAAAAATGCTAGAAGGTTTTAAATAGTTCAGAAAAATAAAAACGAATATACTCTAGAAAGTTAGACAGAACTTACTCTGGAAAATATAGGAAAAATCTAAAAAAATTTTGGCAAATTCAGAAAAATTCCGAAAAGCTCAGAAACATTAAAAAATAGACAGCTGTGGAAAATAGAGAATTCTTGTTTTTGAATTTGTGGAAAAAATCAGGAAAACTCAGAAAAAAATAATAATAATTCTGATAAATTTCGAAAAATATCGGTAATCTAAAAAAATTTGACAAATTCAGAAAAATTCCGAAAAACTCAGAAGCTTTAAAAAATAGATAGCTTTGGAAAATAAATATTATTCGTTTTTGAAATTGTGAAAAAAATCAGGAAAACTCAGAAAAAAATAATAATAATAATTCTGATAATTCACACCAAAAAAAGTAAAAATTTAGTAAAACAAATAATAAACGAATTTTGTAAAAAAGCACTGGTAAAGCAATTCCATTTAGAATTTAAGAAACCAAAGAAAATTTTGAAACTATTTTGAACGTATTTTTGATGTTGATCGTATTTTACTGCAGAATTAGAAATTTGAATTTATTTGGTCAAATCCATCCATCCATAATAATGAAAAATTCGGATTTTTTTTTTTTTAAGAAGCCTGCAAAATTCAGAAAAGGAAAAACTACAATGCAAAAATGGTAACATTGTTATTATTTACATAGTACAGTATTATTGCAAATAACTAATTTTGAAATCAGCCAACATTTTCGAGTTGTCCTTACAGTTTCGTTCATAACTTTTGAACAACCTAGACAGTATCGCCTAAATGCAATACCATATTCTTCGATGCAATGACAAGTAAATATATTATAGATACAGTCATCTATATGTAATATTTTGGCTGTGGTTGTGATTTCAACAGACAGACGGACATTGGTAGTTTGACTTTAAATCGACTTAAACAAACAAATTTTGTTATTTTCTATGCACCTTTAAGTACTGTAAATAAAATAAAAATTTATTTTTTCGGCCTTTATATATTTATTCGATTAGAGTGTTATTCTAGCTCGAGGCCGAAAAATTATGAAAAAAATTGGTGCCACCCTACTAAGCAAATAAAAAATGATCAAGTATTATAAACAAAAAACACAAACCTACACGAAAACAACTTAGATGAAAATGAAGATGTAAAAGATGATAAACTGAGATTATTATAAGAAAGATGACATTAATTAAATTAATTATATGAAGATACTAAGAGCAGATAGAATGTTTATGTTTACATGCTAACATACTGTAAATACATACATATGTAACATATTAGTATATAAACCTATATACTTATGTTCATAAGTATATATTGCTATGCATATGAGAATGTCTTCATTTGTATGTTTCGTGTATTTGTATTTATATACATTTGTTTATATGTACCTACACTCTTATGTATTGTCTATATGAAAATTATCTACCGTTAAACGTTAAGTATGTAATTTATTTTTATATATTTTTTTCTTTTTTTTTTTTTCTTTTTGTTAATGTGAATGTTGTTAAAGTAAATCACATTTAAACATATGACAGAACAAAAACAAATTATAATTAACGACCTAAACGTTCTAAATTGATTATAACAATTATAATTCACTCATAATTTATTCATATAAATTTTATTGATAAATACAGAAGATTTACATATGAGGAATTTCGCAGAAATTGTTTGACAGGAAAAAACATTAATGATTTAATGTAAAATGAATTGGCCCAGAGGAATTTTTTTTTTTTTGAAAAATGACGATTTATTTTGACAATTTGTAAATAAAAATGTATTTCTCAGCAAAGTATTTGTGTACAGGTCCCAAATATCAAAAGTTTTGGATAAATTTTGGACTGCAGATTCTCTTAATTCAATGTCATAGCCTACTTAAAAAAAAATTGTCCATGATTAGACCTAGTCCCCATTTAAACTTTTCCATTTTAATTTGGCTTAAGTGACTTTGAAACCCGTATTATTTTTTTCCTAATTTGACTAGAATTTGAATTTCGTATTCCTTAATCATAATTGTTCATTAAATTCGGTCGTTTTGATTCTTAGAGGGTAAAAACGGGTAAAAATGAGTACTTTTGGTACTTATATATTAGCTGAAATAATTGTTCTTAAAACTTGAAGTTTCGAACGATCCTTTGGTTTAAAAATCATTCTGAAAAAGTACCTTTTTGAAAATTTAAATTTTAATGTGTTAAAAATTGTACTTTGGTACTTTTTCTATTTCCTAAAATAATAGTCCTAGAAATTTGAAATTTGGAATATAGGATCTCCAATGAAAAGACAGTCTGGCGAAATAATTTCTTAGATTGGTTCGATTCTTAGTTGACAAACAGGGGTAAAATAGTGTGCTTTGTTACTTTGTTATTTTAAATAAAGGCCACTTTTTAAAAAAAATTTCATTCAAATTTTTTTTCAGTCAATATTTTTTTGATTTAAAAATTTTTTCGCTCAAAAAATTTTTCTTAATTAAATTTTTTTTTTAATTTTTGGTATAGAACGGAAAACGAAAACAACATAGACCATTTGTTTTACTTAAAAATTTTTTTTTTTACTCAAAATTTTTTCACTCAATTTTTTTTGATTCAAAAATTGTTCGCTCAAAAAAATTTTTTTACTCAGGAAAAATTTTTTCATTTAAACTTTTTGGGACTGAAATTTTTTCTCTCAAAATTTTTCAAAATTTTATTTTTATTTGAAAATATTTTTTCACTTAAAATCAATATCAATAAGCTGTTACAAATGGCCAACGCTTACAACATGGCATGTAGGATCCTCGTTCTCGTACTTTTTCTCATGAGGGTGAAAGAGGGCACTCATTAGGCAAAAGAAGGGTAAAATGGTACTTTTTATATCTACTGAGATAAAGACTCTGGGTTACATGAAATGAAATGGAAAAGAACGGAAATCGAAAACGACTTGTACGAAATTTTTTTCTTCAAAAATTTTTTTCACTAAGAATTTTTTTCGTTCAAGTTTTTTTCACTCAATATTTTTCTGACTCAAAATTTTTTTCTCTCAATTTTTATTTTACTTAAATTTTTTATCATTAAAAATTTTTTTCATTTGGATTTTTGTTTCTCTCAAATTTTTTTGACTCAAAAATTTTTTCGCTAAAAAATTTTTTTTTAACTTAAAATTTTTTATCATTAAAATTGTTTTCATTTGAACTTTTTGGGACTGAAGTTTTTTCTCTCAAATTATTCTCCACTCAAAATTTTTTAATTTGTTTTTTTCAATTGAAAAACAAATGGAAAATTGATACTATTTTTATAACTATTAAACTTAAGGCCACAAAATCTTAAAATTTGAAATGAAGGATCCTCGTTCTCATCCTTTTTATCATTAGGGTAAAAGGGGCCTCATATTATGCAAAAGTATGGTAAAATAGTACTTTTTATATCTACTCAGATAAAGACCCTGGGTTACATGAAACGAAATGAAATGGAAAAGAACGGAAAACGAAAACGACTTGTACGAAATTTTTTTCTTCAAAAATATTTTTCACTAATAATTTTTTTCGTTCAAGTTTTTTTCACTCAATATTTTTCTGACTCAAAATTTTTTTCTCTCAAATTTTTTTTACTTAAATTTTTTATCTTTAAAAACTTTTTTTATTTAGAATTTTTTTCACTCTGAATTTTTTCGTTAAATGTTTTTTTTCACACAATATTTTCAAAAAACTTTTTTTACTTAAATTTTTTTATCATTAAAATTGTTTTCATTTGAACTTTTTGGGACTGAAGTTTTTTCTTTCAAAATATTGTCCACTCAAAATTTTTTAAATTTTTTTTCAGTTAAAAATATTTTCTGACTTAAAATTAGTATCAAATCAGTAAGAAATGGCAAATTGATATTTTTTTATAACTATTGAACTTAAGGCCACAAAATCTTAAAATTTGAAATGAAGGATCCTCGTTCTCATCCTTTTTCTCATTAGGGTTAAAGGGGGCACACATTAGGCAAAAGTAGGGTAAAATGGTACATTTTGTATCTACTGACATAAAGACTCTGGTTTACATGCAACGAAATAAAATGGAGTAGAATGACAAACGAAAACGACATGGACGAAATTTTTTAACTCAAAAAATTTTCACTCAAAATTGTTTTCGTTCAAATTTTTTTCACTGAAAATTTTTGTGACTCAAACATTTTTTCTCTTAATTTTTTTTTTTTACTTAATTTTTTTTTTTAATTTTTGGTATAGAACGAAAAACGAAAACGACTGGGATGAAACTTTTTTACTCAAAAATTTTTTCACTCAAAATATTTTTCGTTAAAATTTTTTTTCACTCAATATTTTTCTGACTCAAAAATATTTTTTCTCAATTTTTTTTTTACTTAACTTTTTTTTTATCATTAATTTTTTTTTATTTAAACTTTTGGGACTGAAATTTTTTCTCTCAAAAAATTTTAACTAAAAATTTTTTTTTTAATTGAAAATATTTTCTCACTTAAAAGCAATGTCAACAAAAAGCGGTTACAAATGTTACTCTTTTTATAACCATTGAACTAAGGACCACGGAGATCCTCGTTGTCATCCTTTTTCTCATTAGGGTGTGCCCCACACATTAGGCAAAAGTAGGGTAAAATGGTGCTTTTTATATATGTGTAGATAATGACTCAACGTTACGTAAAAAGACATGGAAGATTTTTTTTATTCAAAAATTATTTTTTTTACTCAAAATTTTTTTCGTAAAAATTTTTTTTACTCAATATTTTTTTGACTCAAATTTTTTTTCACTCAAAAAATTTTTTGTACTTAAATTTTTTTATCAATTAAATTTTTTTTATTTGAACTTTTTGGGGCTCCATTCAAAATTTAAAAAATTTTTTTTTAATTGAAAATATTTTCTGTCTTCTAATTAGTATCAAAGCAAATTGATAGTCTTTTTATAACTATTGAACTTAAGGCCACAGAATCTTAAAAATTTAAATGATGGATCCTCGCTTTCATCCTTTTTCTCATAAGGATGAAAGGGGGCACACATTAGGCGACAGTGGGGTAAAATGGTAATTTTTATATCTATTGAGATAAAGACTCAAGGTTACAGATAAAGACACGGAAGAAATTTTTTACTTAAAATTTTGTTTTCACTCAAATTTTTTTTTATTAACATTTTTTTCATCAATATTTTTTGAGCCAGATTTTTTTTTCACTCAAAAAACTTTTTTTTTATTTTTTTTTTACTTTTTTCGTTTTGGGGCTGAAATTTTTTTTCTCTAAAAAAATTTTTCACTCAACATTTTTTTAAATTTTTTTTTTTCTGAAAATATTTTTTTTTTACTTAAAATATATACCAAAAAAATTTTAAATGTGTAAACGTAATTTGAAGGAATAAAAGGGAATAAAAAATTAAATGAATCTCCTAGACCGAAAAAACTATAGTATCACAAAATTTAGTAAACAGATGGGTTTTTCAAGAGATCGCCATTTGAAATTTGTCAAAAATGGTCCAAAAGTGGTGGTTTTTTCCTACGTTTAAGAATTTAAAAAAAAAATCTCAAAATTTTATCCATTGTATATTTTATAGAGCTTGAGATAAAATTTTATTTAAAATTAATTAATGCCCTACGATCAAATTTTAGAGTATTTGGTGAACATTTTCTAAACAATTTAAACTTTGATAGAAGGGCACCATGGGTTAAAATAATTGGATGTGGCTCAAACTAATTTTTATTGAAAGTTTGTCTCAAGGTCTATGAAAGTGATCGATTCGAAGACATTCTAGCGATGTCCGTTCGTCCGTCTATTCGTCTGTCCATCTGTTGTTAACACGATACAGTCCAAAATAAAAGAGCTAGACTCCTGAAATTTGGCACCAATATGTCTTATGCTCCTACGCAGGGTAAGTTCGTAAACGAGCAAAATCGGGCCAGGGGGAAAAAGTGCCCCCTTAAAGAACTAAACCAGCCTCTGAAAAATACACCTCTTTTACATGATATTTTGTGTTGTTGTTTAACAAATGCAACATTTTTATGCTCCAAGAAGTTCAAAGTCCTGCATTTGGATCCAGAGTATTAGAAAATATCGTTTTTTTCGGTCCGACCACCCTTTTGTGGGCGTGGATAAAAAAAATTGTTAAAATATTGATAAAATTGTATATCTTTAGTGCAAAAAGCATAAGAATGAATGACTACCGACCCCCCCCGAAAAAAATTAAAACGCCCCTGCAATTGTTTTTTTAGTTTTTTGCATGTTGGAGGGTATAAAAGGGTAAAAATTCGACACAACCGAATTTAACACTCTTACTTGTTTTTTATTTTTATTTTTAAAAAATATAAAACTTTGATCACGGGTTGGTTTAATCCGATTTGCCTCGAATTTATACCATATAATTTTAAGGTCCTGTGGAATAAAAATTTGGTCTGATACTTGGAAAGATCAAAGGTTGAAAAACAAGTTACTATAATATTGATGTATAAACGAACAATTTAATTGTATTAACAAATTAAATAATTGATATTTTTTCAACAACAGAATTTGTCAATACAATTAAATTGATTATAAATTGAAAATAAGACAGAAATAAACAAAAAATTAATTTTAATTTAATTGTATTAACAAATTAAATAATTGATATTTTTTCAACAACAGAATTTGTCAATACAATTAAATTGTTTATAAATTGAAAATGAGACATAAAAAAATAAAAAAAAAAAAAAAAATTCTATGTGTTGTTTACAGATAAACAATAACGTATTTCTTTAATTAATATTAATCTTTACAATCTCTTTAAAGAATCCATTTAAAGATTCTCATGAAAAACGAATTTACATGTTTAAATCAATTTTATATGAATATTATATCATTGCAGTAAAATCATTAAAAATATTTCAAACATAAATTGTATTAATTAAATAAATATATTTCCGTATGTATAATTGTTAATTTTCAACAAAATTTTAATTTATACCAAAATTTCTCCCAAAAATTTTAATTCACTTGTGGTAAAATTCATCATTATCATTTTCATCTTGTGGGTTTGCTACAAACTTTAAGATTTAAATACTAAACAATAGATATCAACATATAGTTGATATCTATGTACGTATTGTTTAATTACAATAATAAAATATGTATTTATTGTATTAATATAATTTGCCATTTATTATTAAAACAATTTAATTGTTTAATAATTTATATTAAATACATATAAAACATTAATTGCTATCATTTCTTTTTTTATTATTATTGTTGATGTTTTATTTGTATATTTACATAAAATATATGTGTGTGAGTGTGTGTGTGTGCGAGTGTGTGCGAGTGTCTGTGTGTGCGTGTGTGTGTGTTTATCTGTATTCTCTGGTTAATAGTATTTGTATAAATTTTCTCTATCATTTAACTTCATTTTCAAAATGACAAAAAATAAAAATTGTAAATTTAAATTGTATGTATCTGCTAAATATAGTTAAATATTAATAATATATAATAAATAATAATAAATAAAATTAAACAGAAAATGAAAATTTTTAAAACAAATAAATAATAATAATAAACACATAAATACATTTAATATACTCCATATACATACTTTAAAATTAAACTAACAAATGACAGAAACAAAAAACACTGTACTGTAAATTATTAAAAGAAATTAAATAAAATGTGAAAAAAATTAATACTTAAATAAATATAAATTAAAATGAAATATGGTTATATATTAGAGTGTCCCTTATTTTGGAAATGTTGAGACGGTACCCACTATTTTTTTTCCTTTTGACTTAAAAATAACTCAGAAAAAATTTTACGCCCCTACGACCACGCCTACCCTACGCGACGGGGCCTTAAAGAGGGTGGCCGAAAAAATAATTTTCCCATACAAACCAACATTTTTTTTTTTATTTTAAATTTTTTTGTTATTAATTATTATATTACTTGGTTAGCTTATTCACGACAAAAAATTTGATTTTGGTGGGATTAGGCTTTCAGCTCTAAAAATTTTTTCGAAAAAAAAATTTTTGAGCCGCAGGGGTCCTACGGTAAAAAATTTTTAAAAAATATTTTTTTTTAGTTTTGACAAGCAACGGTTTTAGCTGCTATGTTGCTTTAAATGATGTATAATCACAAAAAAATATTTTTTGTATCTGTGACATCTTTATCGTGTTCTAAAAAAGGGTAAAAAATGCATTGTTATTTTTTTTCGCTACACGATAAAGATGTCACAGATATGAATAATATTTTTTTTTGAATATATATCATTAAAAACAACGTAACAACTAAAACCGTTGCTTGTCAAAACTAAAAAAAAAAATATTTTTTAAAAAATTTTTACCGTAGGATCCCTGCGGCTCAAAATTTTTTTCTCGAAAAAGATAAAGATGTCACTGATATGAATAATATTTTCTTTTTAATATATATCATTAAAAGCAACATAACAACTAAAACCGTTGCTTGTCAAAACCAAAAAAAAATATTTTTTAAAAATTGTTTACCCTAGTACCCCAACGGCTCTAAATTTTTTTTTGCGAAAAATTTTTTAGAGCTGAAAGCCTTATCCCACCAAAATCAAATTTTTTGTCGTGAATAAGCAAGCCAAGTAATATAATAATTAATAACAAAAAAATTAAAAATCAAAAAAAAAATTTTTGGTTTGTATGGAAAAATGATTTTTAAGGCCCCGCTTTTTAAGGCCCCGTCGCGTAGGGAAGGCGTGGTCCTAGGGGCGTAAAATTTTTCCTGAGTTATTTTTAAGTCAAATGGAAAAAAATGAGCGGGTACCGTCTCAACATTTCCAACATTTCCAAAATAAGGGACACTCTATTATATATATATTAGGGTAGTTGGTAATTGGAGGTAAGGAGAAAATTTAAAAATATTCATAATAGAAAATATTGAATGTTGAAGGAAAATAAACATCTCAAAATTGTGATGTTAAAGGGTTAATTGTTTTAAAAATTTTATATTTTAAATGAAAATGTATGAAAAATTTTGAATTTTAGTTTTTGATTTTTATAAAATTTAATTTATAGCTTTACAAAAGCAACCTTTAGTTAATTTTAAAATTTTAGCAGTTTTGTTAGCATTGGGTATAAAATGACAACAAAAGTGCTTAAAACCCTCGGTGTCAGGTAATAATTTTCATATTAACAAAAATTTTTTTTTTATAATTTCTAGCTCTATCTAAAAAAACACAATTTTTCAGGAGACCCTAGTAAAAATTAAACTAATCCAATTATATCCCTGAAATGGTGGATACAGTTATGTAAAATATTATCCAATTGTATCTTATTAGATCCAATCAGACGGAATTAGATAAAAAAAATATCCGAAAACTGTTTCTATCAAACTGTATTATTTGGGATAAAATTAATATAATTAAATACAAATTAATACTTTTATATATGATCGCATATGGTTATATATGGCTCCACATAACACCATATATAATGAAAATTTTATATCAAGGATTACATATAATAATATAAACTATATATGGTGTTATATGGGGTAAAATGGGGCAATATCTAAATATATATAATCCCAGCAAAATTTTCTGTTCCAAATAATCGGTTCCAGAACGCATCAAATTACCCTGCAACCGGTTCTACTTAACATTTCAGAATCAATGGTTTTTGTTTGAAATTGTCCCGAAAGCAATCGTTTTTTAGAGCAAGTAGTTTTTTTGAAAAATAATTAAAAAAAAAAAATGTTGTTGTGATTACCGTAGAATATAACCAGGAATATGTTCCAAAAAATTTTCCTGGGATATTGTACAATAAGATCAAATTATATATAATTGTATCAATGTGATCCCAATTAATACGGATATATAGAGACAAATTTCAGATCATTTCGTATCACATTGTGTCCAATTTTTATTGTTAAAGTAATTAAAATTCGATATTCTACAATATTTTTTTAAATCAACTACTAAATCTCACATATATTTCGATTTTAAAATTTTGCACTATTGGGAATTTTATGATAGATAGAGGGTTTTTTTTCTCAAAAAAATTTAAAGTACTTGAATGAAAATGACCAGATAGAGGGTTTTGCATTTTAATAAAAATTAATTTTTATCATTCCATTTACGACATCGGTAAATTTTTAATGAGATTTATTAAAGATAACGGCTTAAAAAAAATTCCGAAATCGCGGTTTTGGTCCACAGGTGCTGATTTTTTAGACAACAATTGTTTTTTTTTACCAAATTCATCTCAAAATTTGACAAACTGTTGAGTATGTTATGTAAAAAAAAAAAAAAAAAAAAAAAAACGCGATTTTGGTCTACAGATGCGGATCAACATCGCGATTTTTAAGAGATTTTTTTGTTTTTTCATAATCTACACAAGACATCGAAAATTTAAGCCATATTTTCCAAAAAAATCAAACAAGACTTTTTCTTTAAATCGTGGTTCTGCAATTTTATTGACAAATTCATGTTCAGCACGTAAAAATTAGTATGAAATCATGTATTGCAAGATAAAATTATTCAAAAACAAGTAGAAAAGTTAAATTGGACTTGGCAGAATCTATGAATACCCTCCACAATGCCCTTTTTAAGTGATAGCAAATTTTCTAACGTGAAAAAAATAAAATTTTTGATTAATAATATTTTATTTTATGTAAAAAACTTTTCTTTTTAAATTAATTTTTGAAAAAAAAAAATAATTTACTAAATTTTTTTTTGAGTGTAAATTTTTTTTGAGTGTAAATTATTTTTCGAGTGTATTTTTTTTAGTTTAAAAATAGTTTTGAGTGACAAAAATACGTTGTAAACTATTTTCGTGACTTACCAATGTTTTTCAAACATGTTTAAAGGGTTTTCAACACGTGAATTTAATGTGAAACTAATCTGAAATTCACGGTTTTGCTAATAACTTTTGAAACACTAGAACGATTTGGCTAAAATTCAATACGAACCAAACCAGGGGAACGAAAAATATATATGCCAAGCTTCAGTATCCTCAGAGTTGCCTTTCGAAAGTTGGCGTGTTTTTTATATCGTAAATTCAAGAATAAATTTTAGCTCGAGGCCATGTTTCTTTACTAATTAAAACCCTGAAATTCGTGTAGAATAATTTTTTTTAATGGGACCTTTTCTATCTCAGAAACTGAGACTTTTACTTAACGAAAAATGTCACAGAATCTGAAACTTTTTCTATAAGAAAAATTTCTCAGAATCTGAGACTTTTTCTATAAGAAAAATGTTTATGAATCTGAGACTTTTTCTATAAGAAAAATGTCTCAGAATCTGAGACTTTTTCTATAAGAAAAATGTCTCAGAATCTGAGACTTTTTCTATAAGAAAAATGTTTTAGAATCTGAGACTTTTTCTATAAGAAAAATGTCTCAGAATCTGAGACTTTTTCTATAAGAAAAATGTCTCAGAATCTGAGACTTTTTCTATAAGAAAAATGTCTCAGAATCTGAGACTTTTTCTATAAGAAAAATGTCTCAGAATCTGAGACTTTTTCTATAAGAAAAATGTCTCAGAATCTGAGACTTTTTCTATAAGAAAAAATGTCTCAGAATTGGAGACTTTTTTTATAAGAATAATGTTTCAGATACAGAGACTTTTTCGATATAAAAAATGTTTTAGAATCTGAGACTTTTTCTTTAAGAAAAATGTCTCAGAATCTGAGACTTTTTCTTTAAGAAAAATGTCTCAGAATCTGAGACTTTTTCTTTAAGAAAAATGTCTCAGAATTTGAGACTTTTTCTTTAAGAAAAATGTCTCAGAATCTGAGACTTTTTCTTTAAGAAAAATGTCTCAGAATCTGATTCTTTTTCTACAGGAATAATGTCTCAGAATCTGAGACTTTTTCTATAGACAAAATTTCTTAGAATCTAAAAAATGGTGTCCCTGGATCTGAGACTTTTTCTATAGGAAAATTTTCTCAGAATCTAAGATATTTTTATAGGAGAAAGCCGTCAAATACACGACGGATGCAAAATGGTGATTGTAACAGTTCGATTTTTTTTTTTTTTAAGTGTGAAAAAATTAGACAAACGCTTTAAGTCTGGGTCAAATATGACCCCATTCTTTAAATATTTTTTCTTTTACTATTTCTTAAGCTTGATAATAGCTACGTTTTTTGAATTTTCAATATTTTATACTTGAAAAAAATAACAATTACCCTAATATATAAATAAAAATATAATTATATTATTGTACAATTATACTGATTACGTTTAAATAAACTACAAAATAAAAACCAAAAAAAAAAAACTATGCATTTAAATTAAATGAAAATAAAAAAAAAAATTAAAAAACAAATTTAAATAAACTAAAATTAAATGCAAAAAACCAAAAAAAAAAAAATTAAAATAAAAACCTAAATTATTCCAAAATGTTATTAATGGCTTAATTAAATAAAAATAAAATATACCAGTAATAGATTTCACAAAAAAAACAACAATAACTAACTAAAAAAATAAACCTAAAATTTATGCATGTTTGAACATGTTTTAAAACAATTGATAATGATCCGATCAGATAAAAAAAAGATTTCGAATTCACAAATTACAAAAAAGAAAAACAAAACAAAATGTTTGATTAAATTTATGATAAATAAGAAGAAAAAAAAACCAAACGAGTATGTTTCAATTATTGTAATTTAAATAAGTTTCCATATTATTAAAATAGAAATATTGAAAAAAAATATTTGAAATAAATATTTAATGAAAAGTAAATAAAAAGAATAAAATAAAAAAAAACAAATGAGAATGAGAGAGTAAAAAATATAAAAAATAAAAAAAAAAAAAATATGTTAAATTTATTAAAAACAATAAAATAATGAGAAAAAAACACATAAAAAAATCTAATAAAAAAAAATATAAAGAAATGTTACATTTGATATTGTTTTATTTAAACTTTGTACTAGTTTTGTTTTATTTGCAGGACAAAAAAATTTATGTTAAAACATAAAACAAATTTTTAGCCCAAAAATATATTGATGTCAGTTTTATTAACAGCATTTTTGCTGTTGATTTTTAAAACTAAAAAATGCTATAAAAAATACAAACTCTTGTAAATGAAGCTATAAATCCATTTCTTTTTTTTTTCCAAGTCATAAAAAGTTTATAGGAATAAATTTTTGCTTAAAAAAAAATACATTGATTTCATTACAGTTTATTAGTTCAGCAAACTTTAGCTAAATTAAATTTTCTTTGCTAAAGTTTTTCCCTTTTTTCTATTTTTTTAAACCTCTTTTTCTTCTCTATGTACTTTGTCCAGTTATGAATACATTGTTTTTGTGCTAAAGTTTTCTTTTTTTATAAGTTTGGGTAAGTATGGTGCTGAAATGTCGATGATATGGCATAAAATTTTTCAATAACAAATCGTGTTCAACTTTTCTCTTCCTCTAATCAGTCATTAAATCATTAAAACTACAAGAACAACGGTACGTATGTTGAACTTATTAAAAACAAATTAATCATACGCACCGTATGATGTTTGACATGCTAAGGTTTGCTATAGTAATTTGTTTAATGAATTGGGTCATTTGGAAAAAACAAAACAAGTAAAAGATTTAAATTCGGCATTGCCGAATACATTGATATCCTCTACAATGTAAAAAGATTATTGTAAAAATTTTTTATTTAAAAATAAAATCATTTTTCAAGATAAATTTTTCTTTACTAACACTGTGAAACAATTGCAGGGTCATTTCTTAGAGCCTCAACCAAATCAATGCAGTTTGAAAGTACTTGTGTGTAGTTGTGAAATCCCCCAATAGGTTGTTGGAACGCCTCAAATTTTTTTCAAAGCCCACTGAATTTTTTTTTGAATTTAAACGTTCTTTTGAGCTTGAAATAGTGTTTGGATGTCTTCAATAGAATTTAATGGAGATTATTTTTTCTAAAATATATTAACCCTCTATCTTCCGTATTTTTTGGTCATTTAGTACTTTTTTTAAAAATGGTTCAAAAGTCTACTAAGACTTGCGTTTAAAGGGTTAAAATGTTCCACGAATATGTTCTGCATCAAATTCCACTAGGCTTTACTGAAGGTAAAGCCTAGTGGAATCTGCAAATCTGTAATATTTTTAAAAAAATTGGCGCCATATTGGATACGCCATATAGAAATTCAAAAACAGGCACTCGGAATTCAAAAGGAAATATTTTTAGGTAATTTCAAAATTTTTTAAAAAAGTTTTAAACCCCTATCAATTGTGCAGAGAGGGGTAGCCCGGTTAAAGAAGAAATCCTTATATATAAAAGAGTAACGTGATTCATCATCGCTCAGCCCGCGGAAGCTAGAGACATAAAATTTGAAATGTAGATTCATTTGGAATGTAGATTCATCAAAAGTGTACTTATGGTACATATTTTATTTTCTTGAAATATTAGTCATAGAAACTTAAATTTGGAATATAATTTCACCTCCGGGTAATAGATCTACTAAATCTGGATTTTTGCCAATGTTGATTCTATGTGGATAAAAAGGGTAAAAAAACTGAATTTTTGGTAAATTTTTTTATTTCTTAAAATATTAGTCATAGAAACTTGAAATTTGGGATGCAGGTTCACCACCTGGAGAATAGAGTCACAAAGGCCGGGTTTTTTCCAATGTTCATGCTAAGGGGGTAAAAATGTGTACTTTTAGTACTTTTTTTTTTGAAATAATAGTCATAGAAACTTTAAATATAGAATGTAGGTTAACCTCCCGGAAAATGTATCCACTAAGGCTGGGTTTTTGACAAAGTTGATTCAAAGTTTATTTCCTAAAACTTAAAGTCATAGAAACTTGAAACATGGAATGTAGGTGCACCTCCCCAAAAATAGATCCAACTTATGTCAAATGTTTGCCAATATTGATTATAAGAGGGTGAAAAGGGTAAAAAATGTACTTTTGGTACTATTTTTTAAATCTGAAATAATGGTCCTAGAATTTTGAAATTTAAGATGTAGGCTCCTTCGGCAAAAAAGGTTCTTCTTGGAACTTCCGTTTCTAAGGGCCGTAAAAGGGATAAATTCTGTCCTTTTGGTACTTTTTATATTTCCTGAAATATTAAGCCTATCCAGAAAAAAATAGGCCTAGAAACTTGAAATATGGAATGTAGAATCCTTTGGTGAAAAAACATTCTGGAAAAGTACTTTTTGAAAGGGGTACGTTTTTTGGCACTTTTTATATTTCCTAAAATAGAGATTTGAAATTTGGAATGTTGGTTCACCTACCGGAAAAACTGTCTACTAAAGATGGTTTTTGCCTATGTTGCCTGTAAGGGGGTAAAGGGTAAAAAAGGTATAAAAACTGTACTTTTTTCATTATTTCCTGATATAATGGTCAAAGAGACTTGAAATTTGGAATGTAGGATCCTTCGGTAAAAAAAAATATTCTATTTAAAGAAAGGGTGGGGGGGGGGTAGAGTGTACCTGTGCAACTTTGTATATATCCTGAAATAATGGTCGTAGAAACTTGAAATTTAAAAAGTAGGATCCTAAAGTGAAAAAAAATAATGTTCTGAAAAAAGTACTTTTGAAAATTTCGTTTCTAAGCGGGGTAAAAGGGTAAAAAGTGTACTTTTAGTACTTCTTATATTTCCTAAAATAATAGTTGCAGAAACTTGAAATTTGGAATGTAGGATCCTTTGGTGAAAAAAACATTCCGGAAAAGGTGCTTTTTGGAAATTCCGTTTCTTAGAGGAGTAAAAAGGGGGAAAATTGTACTTTGTTCTTTTTTTATATTTCCTGAAATAATGATCCTAGACAAATGAAATTTGGAATGTAGGATCATTCGGCGAAAAAAACATTCTGGAAAAAGAGGTTTTTGAATATCCTGATTCTATAGGGGCAAAAAGTGTGAAAATAGCGTATTTACTTAGGTACTTTTTAAATAATGGTCCTAGAAACAGAATGAAGGGTCCTTCGGTGAAAAAAATATTCTAGAAAAAGAACTTTTCGGAAATTCGCTTTCTAAGGGAGGTTAAGACGTGTCTTTTTGGTAATTTTAATATTTTCTGAAATAATAGTCCTAGAAACTTCAAATTTGGAATGTAGGATCCTTTGATGAAAACAACATTCAGGGAAAAAAGTTTTTGGAAATTCCATTCCTAAGACGCTGTAAAAGTATACTTTTGCTACTTTTTATATTTTCTGAAATAACAATCCTAGAAACTTGAAATTAAAAATCCCTTAGCGGAAATAAAATATTGATTTGCTTATAAAAAGCGAACACGTATTGATTTATAATAACTAAGAGCTCTACTTTCCGAATTTTTGATCGCGATTATGGGTGCAAAATCGTGTCAAACTGTGTAATAGAATGAATTTTTTTTTTTTTTGATGGCGATGAAACAAAACAAATTATAAAGATGGTGCCAGAAGAAATTGAAGTCCAAGGTAAGTAGTTTAATTTATTAATTCACTCCAGATTCAATCATGCTTACGCGTGAGTCACGCAAGCTCAAATTTTTACAAAAAAAAAAAAATTGCCCAAAAATACTTTTTTTTTGCAAAAAATAAAAAACAATTAAAATACTAAAATCTGCAGTTTCATTCAGTAAAGGTTTAGTAATCACTTTATACAAAATTATGTGTTATGTGAAAACTTAAATTTTAATACTTTAAGAAATAAATTTCAGCATGACCTAGAAAACAAAACCAAACTGACCAAAATAATAGTTAGAGAGAGATAATATAGAAAAACAACTTTTTTTTTTTTGGCTGTAATGACAAATTATGAACTTATGAACAACAATAGAATACCAAAAAAACCTTTATCTCTTCAAAAACACCCAAAAAAATATTCTATTCTTCTATTCATTGTGTATGTAAACTTTGGTAGAAAAGTTTACGGATTTTGTGGAAAAAATTAAAAAATTAAATTGTGATTCTGTTTTAATTTTTAAATTAATAAAAATTATTTATTATTCGACAAACAACTTTATAAAAAGTTTCTTGAAAATTGTTACTTTGACAATATCATCGTAACGATTAGTAAAAGAAATATGACCTTGAGCTAGAATAATCTTTCTCAAAAATAGAATTTTAAAGGTCGAATAATAAATAATTTTTATTAATTTAAAAATTAAAACAGAATTTAAACAAAAGGATAGCACGCCTCACTTCTGTTCATATTATGAATGAGAAGGAATACAACAAAAGCAGTGAACATCTTACTCGCGTAAGAAATCTACTGTCTGTATGTATATACTGGCTTGTAATACAAGCTGTATATATGAAGGTATGTTTGAATTAAATAGTGATGGTTTGGTTTTGACTTTTCGTTTGAAATTTAGAGCTGTATTATGTTGTGTATTTAGTACATTTCTCGTTATGACTATTTACATACGAATATAAGTCTTTATGTTTTGCCACAAACGATTGTCAATTTGCTAAATACTCTTGATAATGGAATTTGACGAATTCCGAAACACGTGTCGAGTAAGTCTTGCAAAATGACCAAACCAATCAATTTAAAACAAACAACTTTATAAAAAGTTTCTTGAAAATTGTTACTTTGACAATATCATCGTAACGATTAGTAAAAGAAATATGACCTTGAGCTAGAATAATCTTTCTCAAAAATTAAATTGTGATTTTACATAAAAAAATGTTCTTTAACAAATCTGTTTACTAAAAATTGGATTAGGAACAGAAGAAAAAGTTAACCAGATTTCCATTTAAAAAGCTCCATCCCTAGCGTTTCCATCATGAAGCTATCTTTAAAAAGCGGAAGTGCCTTTTTTTGAGAAGTTTATCTATTTTTTTTTGGAATCTTCGATAGTTCCAGAGTAATTCCAAATACGATTTTATCATAGTGTTTAGTATGTATAAAAGTGTGTTAGATTCTACACTTCATTTATTTTCTTTTTTTCTTTCGAAAAAAAGACATATTCTACTTCTACTTCTAGTTCTTTATTGTCTTCTTCTTGATGTTCTTCTCCTTTTATCAACTTGTAGTTTTCAAACAAATATTTTGGTAATTGTTTACAAGTGATTAATGCATTTTTAGTTAAGCTAGTTTAGACCAAAAACCACATAACACACGTAAATACCATAAAGGACATTTTCAGATGTCCTTTGAACACACAAAAAAAAGGATACTTAAACCACATTTCTATGTCTTTTTCATTTGGATAAAAATTAAGTTCATTTTGACCAATAGTGTTTTTAAACATTTGATTTATGACCGTATTAGGTTTTGATCTAAATAAATTGAATTGTTGTTTTTCTTCTGAATTTTCAAGGATTAAACATTTCTACTACTTACACTAAAACTTAATATATTAAAACTATTTCTTATCGGTAACAGTTACAAAAAAAGGAAGTAGGAGCATGAAGTAAAGAAACAAAGTTTTTATGACAATTTTCTAGGAAACATTAAAGTACCTAAGTACTACTTGTATTTATGACAATACTTAATATTTTATTAAATGACATTTAACAAAAACAAACAAGAAACAAAAAAAAAACTGTTCAAGTTAAATAAACATTAAGCCAAAGGAAAATTGGTTATTAACGAGGGTGAATTGTATAGGTCAGATTCTGAGTTATATACTTACAAATGATGAAATTGTGACTCAAATAATTTCGATTTCGCCCCAAACTTTTTCAATAAGAATCGAATACCAAATTCAGACAAAGAGTCGGTTTTTTTTAACCTTACATAAACCTTAACTAAACCTAAACCAATACTTTACCTTAAACAAACCTAAACTTAATCTAAACTTAACCTTAACCAAAACTTAAATATATCTGAACCAAACCTAAGGGGGGGTTTAAAGAAAAAACAAGTAGAAAAGTTAAATTCGACTTGGCCGAATCTATGAATACCCTCCACAATGCCCATTTTAAGTGATAGTAAATTTTCTAACGTGAAAAATAACAGTTATGATTAGAAATATTTTATTTTGTGTAAAATTTTTTTTTTTTTTGTAATTTAAAAAAAAAAATAAAAACTTTTTTTTTTGAGTGTAAAATTTTTTTCGAATTTTACATTCAAAAAAAAATTTACTAATTTTTTTGAGTGTAAAATTTTTTTTTAGTAATTTTTGAAAAAAAAAAATTTTTTTTTTGAGTGTAAATTTTTTTTTGAGTGTAAATTTTTTTTTGAATTTTACATTAAAAAAAAATTTACCAATTTTTTTTTTGAGTGTAAAATTTTTTTTGAGTGTAACATTTTTTTCTAGTGTATTTTTTTTTTGTTTTGGTATAAAAATATTTTTGTGTGACAAAAATACGTTTTAAAATATTTTTGTGACTTACCAATGGTTGTAAAACAGGTTTAACGGGTTTTCACCAAGTGAATTTAAGGTGAAGCTAATCTAATATTCACGGTTTTGCTAATAACTTTTGAACCACTGGACCGATTTGGGTGAAATTCAATACGAACTAGGCTGGAGGAACGAAAAATATATATGCCAAGCTTCAGCATCCTCAGAATTGATTTTCGAAAGTTATAGTGCTTTTTATCTCATAAATTCACGAAAAACCCTTGCCGAAATTCAGTCTTTTGCTCATAACTTTTGAACCACTGGACCGATTTCGCTGGATTGCAATACCAACCTGACCAGGTAAATGCCAAACATATATGCCAAACTTCAGGAGCCTCCGTAAAGTCTTTCAAAAGTTAGCGTGTTTTCAACAGACAGACAGACGGACAGACGGACGGACGGACGGACGGACATCGCTAGATCGTCTTAAAATCGATCGAGGATCATGAATATATATACTTTATGGGGTCCTAGACCAATATTTCGAGGTGTTACAAACGGAATGACAAACTTATATATACCCTCTATCACTAGAGTGGAGGGTATAAAAACACTGTCTTAACGTGAGCAACTTTTAAACGACTATAAAAATATAACAAGTAGAAAAATTAAGTTCGACTTGGTCGAATCTATGAATACCCTCCACAATGTCATCTGATAGTAATTTTCTAAAAAAATTTCAAAAAATTGCATCACAAATTTTTTATTAGAAATATATTATTTAGAGTAAAACTTTTTTTAATCAATCAAATTTTTTTGAGTGTAAAATTTTTTTGACTGTCAGCATTTTTTGAGTGTGACATTTCATTAAAAAAAAATTATGTATACATTTTTTTTTGAGTGTAACATTTTTTTTAGTGTAAATATTTTTTTAGTGTACAATTTCGTTGAGTAACAAAATTACTTTGTAAAATATTTTTGTTGTTTTATACCTACATGCAATACAAAAAAAATATTTCACATATTTCCCACTTTTTATTTTACTTCATTTGATTTTTTTTCCAAAAATTCTTACTATACACCGTTATATACAGTTACAAAAACAATATCAAAACAATAACAAATATTTACTTGTCTAACAACTAAACTGCACCCCACGACAAGAAAACAAACAACAACAAGTTTTAAAAAACTGGTATTTCACCATGCTTCAAAAACTTGTTTAACGAGTTTTCAACAGTTTAAGGTGAAACAAATCTGAAATTCAGTGCTTTGCTTATAACTTTTGAACCACTGAACCGATTTTGCTGAAATTCAAAACTAAATAGCCTTGGCGAACGACAAATATATATGCTAAGCTTCAGCCCCCTCAGAATTGTCTTTCGAAAGTTATAGTGGTTTTAATCTTGTAAATTCGAAAAATACCCTTGCCGAAATTTACTCTTTTGCTCATAACTTTTGAACCACTGGACCGATTTCGCTGGATTGCAATACCAACCTGACCCGGTAAATGGAGAACATATATGTCAAACTTCAGGAGCCTCTGTAAAGTCTTTCAAAAGTTAGCGTGTTTTCAACGGACAGACAGACAGACAGACGGACGGACGGACGGACGGACATCGCTAGATCGACTTAAAATCGATCAAGGATCATGAATATATATACTATATGGGGTCCTAGACCAATATTTCGATGTGTTACAAACGGAATGACAAACTTATATATACCCTCTATCACTAGAGTGGAGGGTATAAAAATCAATATATTATGATTCTGTTTTTTATTTGAAAGATGTGGCAAAAACCCATAACAACATAAGTCGAGTTATGTCCAAAACGTGTTTTTGCATTTTTGGAATCTCCTTATCCATTTTCGTATTGTATCAAATTTTTATGAAAATCGGACCATTACTTTCTGAGATATTGATTTCAGAACTCCACAACTCATTTTTTTTTAAAGGAAAAATAAAAATCGTAACAGCATATCTGAGTTATGTTTTTATTCCTTATTTTAAAATCAGCAATCGTTGAAAACGCTAAAATATATTTTACAGGAATACATAACTGCATATCTCGACATATGCTTGGAGTAAAATGTAATTTTGCAAAATGCAATAACAACATCAATGGTTTTCACCCGATATCTCCGTTGTCCTAATATATATCAACTTTTAAAGTAGCGAAGATTGTGTCGATAATAATGCTTGAGATATTTACATGTCCAAAATTTTTAAACCCAGATTTGGTATTCGAAATTAAAACTTAAAAATGCTCTCCTGAAAAGTAGTATAAAAACACTTATGCACTTATTCCTTTTTGCCACAGAATTATTGTAATATTTTTAAAATTTTATAACACAAAATTTGGTCAACAAGAATTGCCAGGGTCGACACTCAATTGTAGAATTCTATTTTTAAAAGACAAAATCAGCTGCAGATGAACAGAAAAAACTACTGAACCGATTTTGATGATTTTTTGTTTTTGATTTGTAGATTATTAAATTCTCTAGTACCTACCGTCGCCGTTTTTTGAAAAATATTGATTTTTGTTGAAAATATGCTGATATAATCAGAAAAAAATAAACAAAAATACTTTTCTTCTTTATTAAAAAACATATTTAGGTCAAAATTAAAGTTTTAAAAATATTACAATTAATTATCTTGCAAATAAAAAACCGAATTAAAAAATATTGCGTATTTGTTTTTTTATAGCTGTTTAAAAAAATAACATGAAGGCTGTTTTATTTTTCTTTAAGCTTTAAACTAAACCATACCTTAACTAAATTTCAACTTAATCGTAACTAACCCTAAATAAACTTAAACTATTTATTATCAAAACTTCAACTTAATCTAGACTAAACCTTAAATAAACCTAAACTAGTCCTAACATAAACCTAAACTAAATCTTATCTGCATCTAAACTAAACCAAAACTTAGCCTAAACTTAACCTAAACATAACCTTAACTTAACTTTAACTATAGCTTAAATATTACTTAACTAAAACATAACTGTTACTGTACTATAACTGAACTATAACTAAACTATAACTAAACTTTAACTAAACTATAACTAAACTATAACTAAACTAAACTATAACTAAACTATAACTAAAATATAACTAAACTATAACTAAACTATAACTAAACTATAACTAAACTTTAACTAAACTATAACTAAACTATAACTAAACTATAACTAAACTATAACTAAACTATAACTAAACTATAACTAAACTATAACTAAACTATAACTAAACTATAACTAAACTATAACTAAACTATAACTAAACTATAACTAAACTATAACTAAACTATAACTAAACTATAACTAAACTATAACTAAACTATAACTAAACTATAACTAAACTAAACTATAACTAAACTATAACTAAATTAAACTATAACTAAACTATAACTAAATTAAACTATAACTAAACTATAACTAAACTATAACTAAACTATAACTAAATTAAACTATAACTAAACTATAACTAAACTATAACTAAACTATAACTAAACTATAACTAAACTATAACTCAACTATAACTAAACTATAACTAAACTATAACTAAACTATAACTAAACTATAACTAAATTATAACTAAACTATAACTAAACTATAACTAAACTATAACTAAAATATAACTAAACTATTACTAAACTATAACTAAGCTATAACTAAACTATAACTAAACTATAACTAAACTATAACTAAACTATAACTAAACTATAACTAAACTATAACTAAACTATAACTAAACTATAACTAAACTATAACTAAACTATAACTAAACTATAACTAAACTATAACTAAACTATAACTAAACTATAATTAAACTATAACTAAACTATAACTACACTATAACTAAACTATAACTAAACTATAACTAAACTATAACTAATTAATAACTAAATTATAACTAAACTATAACTAAATTATAACTAAACTATAACTAAACTATAACTAAACTATAACTAAACTATAACTAAACTATAACTAAACTATAACTAAACTATAACTAAACTATAACTAAACTATAACTAAACTATAACTAAACTATAACTAAACTATAACTAAACTATAACTAAACTATAACTAAACTATAACTAAACTATAACTAAACTATAACTAAACTATAACTAAACTATAACTAAACTATAACTAAACTATAACTAAACTATAACTAAACTATTACTAAACTATAACTAAACTACATATACCCGAGTAAAAAAAAACTTTTAAGATCTAATATGATCTCAAAATTGGCTGTATCAAGTTGGATCAGATATTGATCTAAATTTATTATTTTAGATACACTAATATAAAAAATGATACAATTAGATCCGAATTTTGGTCACATCCAATTAAATCCACTTGATCTTATTTTATATAAATTAATATATATTTATATAATTACATAAAGTCAGATATATTTATGTATAACCTCAGATAAGAAAATGGAGCCGCAGTAAATCATAGATAAAATTAGATATGAACATATAAAAAGTCATATATAATTTAATATGATTGTATCAAATTATATATCATTATATCAAAACTTTTTTACTAGGGTAACTAAACTATAACTAAACTATAACTAAACTATAAATAAACTATAACTAAACTATAACTAAACTATAACTTAACTATAACTAAACTATAACTAAGCTATAAATAAACTATGACACGAATATAAATAATATCGGTACAACGGTTTTCGAGATACATTTGGAAACCATTCCAGAAATTATTCATTTGTTTTAAAAAACATCAACATATATTTTTTACTGTTAATAAAATTTTCTTAAATAAATAACATTGAACATTAAAAAATAACGTCACTTTAATTTTTTTTAACAACAAATTCGAAAAAAATAACCTACGAAGACATTAAAAATTAATGATTGTTGTGTTATTTTTACCAACAAATTCCAAAAAAATATGTAAGAAAGTTACAATCGGTTAAGACCACCATATGATACCCTACACCAGTGTTTTCCGAAAACTGGGTCCCAAGTCCAAACATGTAGTGTAGAAAACACACACAGATCAAATTTTAGTGGAATTGGTTTATTTTTTTTGTAAATAGACCGATTTAACTGAATATCGGTCGAAATTTTTCTTTGGGGGACTAAGTCCAAAAATGGTCCAACTATATTAAGATTTGATGAGGTTACTAAAGTACACGTTTAACACCTAAAAATAAAATTTTTATCAAATATTTCCATTTTTATGAATTTTAAGGGATTATGTGAATATCGGGAGGGTGGTTTGTATGGGGACTACCAGAAGGACTCACCTGATTCCTTTGAAATTTGGAATGATGACTTGTGCATACAAAATTTGATTACCTGCTGAATTTGAAAGCGATATCTATTTTAATACGGTCATTAGAGTCATTTAAGCCGAATCCAAAGGGGACGTTTGTATGGGGGCTAGGTCTTATCATGGACCGATTTTCTCCAATTTCAATAGGCTTTGTCCTTGGGTCAAAAGATGCTCAAGTTTCAAATTTCAAATCAATTGATTGAAAACTGCGACATGTATCATGCTTAAACCGATGGATGGACAGACGGACGGACGGGCATACGGACGGACGGACGGACGGGCGGACGGACAGGCGGACGGACGGGCGGACAGACGGAAATCGACTTAAAAAGTAATTCTGAGTCGATCGGTATACTTGAAGGTCCTGGACCAATATTTCGGGTAGTTACAAACATCAGCACAAACTTATTATACCCTCCCAGTTCGAAAATGTGTCACTGAGGAAATTTCCACAGTGATTCCTTGAGGAAATGTCTTCAGGTTCTGACAAATCATAGGCAATCCTTGATGACATGTCCTAACATTGTCAGCACTGAATGTTTGCTTTAAGAGTGTGGACAATTCCTCTAAGACGTCTAAAAGGAAATGTCTTCAGAATAGCAGTATATTAAATTAGAATTTTAAATCTGGGCAACTCTTTAATTTCCAAGAAAAAGATGGCAATATTATCGACTTAATTAAAATAAAATCAAAATATAACAAGTAGAATAAAAGTAATAAATAGACAAACAATTTTAAAAATAAGGTTTGGAACAAGTGGTTAGGTGTGGGACTAATAAACTGGAGGTTCCAGGTTCAAATCCAGTTAGGACTAAAAAAGGCGAAAAGTTTTTCTAAATATGAGAAAGATAATTTATAAAGGAAAATGGATAAAAGTAAAAACTAAAGGAAATACGAAAATTTTTTGTATTTTCGCCTGACCTATGTCAGACATTTCCCCAAAGAAGTCTTAGGTGACATGTCTCCAGAAGGTCAGCCCTGACCACTGCTGACTTTGAGTGAGGACATTTTAAAAATTTGTATGAAACTGTCCTCAACCCAGTACATATAGATGTCTTGTGGATGTCAGGTGTGACTCTGACATGTCATCACTCCGTCACTGAGGATGGCTCGAGGACGTTGCCAACTTGGCTGTACCACAGAGTTTTGTAGGGTATAAAAATACCTAGGAAAACATTAAAAATTAATGATTTCGTAGGTTATTTTTTAAAATTTTTCTATTAAATTATTTTTTAAAAATTTTTTAATAAACACTCTACCCATCGTGCAAAAGTCACTTGATACAAAAATGTTTTTACATTTCTATAAATATTTTTTTTAAATTTTTTTCTACAAAAAAATAACCCACACAAGTAGGTAAAAACTAATGATGTCTCTTTAAAAAATACCAACAATTTAAAAAAATAACGTTCACAAATCATCAAAAATTAAAGAAAAATCTCTTATTTTTACTTACAGAACAAAAATAAATGACTTTAAAAATTTAATGCTAATGAAAGTCTTTATTTTTGATGTTGTTATTTTTGAAACGAAGAACAGAAATAGTCATTAAAAAAACTGAACATTAAACAAATAGTTTTTCTTTAAAAACAACAAAACGTAAAACTTTTTAAATAAACTACAAACAGTTAATGACATAATTTGTTGAGTGTATGTAAAAATTACTTATGAGGAGAATTTTGGAAATGGGGAATCTGATTGTCACGCAGTTCCGGACGGACATGCTAGTACTTTATGAAGAGCTGACACAAATTTGTAAAAAAAAAAAGCTGTGGTGGAACTTTATAAAAAAGCCAATAAATTTAAAATTTTGTCTTCCACAATATATAAAAAAAAGCTTCAAGCAAGTTTAGGTTGAGTTAAAATGGTGACAACATCCGTTACTAGCATTTCAATCCTCTTTATTTTGAATATTAAAATTCATTAAAATGAAAATCCTAGCTGATCCTGTTTCGAGTTATTGCTAAATAACTACACTGTTCGACAGCAAAAACCTCCCAGTGAAGTATCAAAATGATTCTTATAGATTTTGTTTTTCTGAGTCCAAATCTGCCATCCAATTTTTTCTAGCACGTATCGTTTTTGAGATATTCTCTGTTAAAAAGTCAAAGAACAAATAATTTCGCACATTTGGGGGTCTACTGCTATGTTGCTTTCAAAAAATGGGACTTGATTGCATATAAATTTGACCTCCTGATTCCAAAACTGCAATCAAAATTTTTCTAGCATGTTCGGTTTTCGAGATATTCGCGTTCGAGATTTTCTCGTGGAAACATTTTCAAACGCGAATATCTCCAAAACAAAACATTCTAGAAAAATTTGAATTGCAGTTTTGGAATCAGGAGGTCCTTTTTATATGAAATCAAGTCATATTTTTGAAAAAATCTGTAACAGTTGACCACCAAAAGTGCGAAATTATTCATTTTTTTTTTACTTTTTAACAGCGAATATCTTAAAAACGGTACGTGAGAGAAAAAATTTGATGGCAGATTTGAATTCATTAGATAATAACTCGAAAACAGGATCAGCTAGGATATTCGTGCTAACGATTTTTAAAGTTCAAAATAAAGAAAAGTGAAATGCCATTGGCCCCGATTTTGTCGTCATTTTAACACATCCTAAACTTGTCATCCGTGGGTGGTATCAGGGAAATGAAATACCTGAGGTGGAGAAAAAATTAGCAACTGTTTGTACCCAAGGGCAAATTGTAGCATTGGCGGCGGATGAATTCTCAAAGAACCAACGGTGGCATGCACAGTCTCAGTTAGGTAGACCACTTGGAAACTTTGCACCTTTTAAGGTTCAAAGTAAAGCAAGCCTGGAGGCTTTGCTAGCAGCCCTAGCACCAGGATCGGGTACAGTAGGTTAATCTCCTGCTTACCTCAAATGCAATATGATTAACGAAACCACAACGAAAATTTCAAAAAATAAAAGAAAAACAATGAATTATAAGACGACGACCTTAAGCATGAAATATGGATCACGAGTTGGAACATGGAACGTCCGCACTTTGCTGCAGCCATCGAAAATGGAAAATTTATGTAAGGAGTTTGAAAAATACAATCTATTATTTCTTGGTTTATGTGAAACAAGATGGAGTGATGTGGGTGAGTTTAACGCTCCGGAAGGGCTAAAGTTTTTATATTCTGGGAAACCGTCTGGTGGGAAAAGAGAAGGTGGAGCTGGTTTTCTCCTCTCAAAATCTGCATACAGCGCATTAATTGACTGGAAAGCACACTCAGATAGAATTATCTCCATAAGACTACGTACGCGTGTAAGAAACATTACTATCATTCAGTGTTATGCACCAACAGAATTAGCTGACTACGGTATCAAAGAAGAATTTTACAGTTGCTTATCCAAGGTAACTTCCAGTGTGAGAAAGGGTGATATTATGGTGGTAATGGGAGATTTCAACGCACAGCTAGGAGCAAATAATGAGGGCCTCGAAAACGTAATGGGTAGGCACGGTCTAGGTTCCAGAATGACCGAAAACGGAGAACTTTTTACGGAAATGTGTTCAAACAACAACATGTGCATAGGCGGCACCCTTTTCCCCCACAAACGGGTACACAAAGTGTCTTGGGTCTCCCCAGATAACCGAACTGAGAATCAAATTGACCACATAGCCATCAGCCGCATCTGGCGAGGATCTTTGTTAGATGTGAGAAACAAACGTGGAGCGGATATAGGGAGCGACCATCACCTAATAGTGGCCACAATCCGTCTGAAGATAGCAGCAATACAGAAAAATACGGCTATTCAGAAACGACGCTTTGAGGTAGAAAAACTAAAGGATCCTACCATTCAGAATAATTTCACTGTTGCATTAAGTAATGCCGCACAAAACCTTTTCCAAGTTAACTGCTCAGATTGGAGTACCATCAGTTAAACTTTTCACGACGCTGCCGAAAAAACCCTAGGACACAAGGTGCCTAAGCGTACACAAATCGTACTAGGGATCTGTATAAGACTACACGTGAATTATCAGGAAGAAAAATGTGTGCAACTAGGCCTCTTCAAAATACAAACGGTGAACTCACAACATCAAAGAACGAACAACTACTAATATGGACAGAATACTACTCTGATTTACTTTCAAATCCTGGCCACGCCATAGATATATCGTGCGACTGCACTAATCATACCATAAGAAACGACATCTCTTGCGATTGCCCAGGTCTCCCCGAAATAGTTTCGGCCATCAAATCGCTTCGTAGCAACAAAGCCGCTGGGCCTGATAATATACCACCTGACTTATTAATGGCGGACCCAAATACAAGCTCTCGTTTGATTTTTCCGCTAATAAAGAAATTCTGGGATTGTGAAAACCTACCCAGTGAACTAAAGGAAGGCATTATTGTAAAGCTTCCAAAAAAAGGAAATCTAACAGAGTGTAGAAATTGGAGAGACATTACATTACTTAACTCGATAACTAAGATACTGGCTCACATAATAAGCAAGCGGCTCTAAGATTCTTTAGAACCTCTGTTACGTAGAGAACAGGCTGGATTTCGTCCTCGCAGATCAGGCATTGATCACGTAAATAGCCTTCGTATCATTGTGGAACAATCTGTTGAATTCAGAACTCCATTATACCTTCGGTTTATAGATTTTGAAAGAGCGTTTGATACCCTACAACATGAGGCTATTTGGAAGGCATTGGTTTGCAAAGGTGTTCCCCAAAAAATTATTAATATGGTCAAGGGGTTATATAACGACGCCAGTTGCCGAATTTTGCATGAAGATCAAGTTGGAGAAAGAGTGATGCTTCTGACTGAAGTGCGACAAGGCTGCGTATTGTCTCCGCTGCTTTTCAATATAGTACTGGACGTGACGATGAAGAACGTAATGAAGGAGACTGGCGGTATTCAATGGGGTATGCAAGGCAGTCTGGGTGATTTAGACTACGCTGACGACATTTGTCTTTTATCTCATAAGCACACTGATCTATCTTTGAAGTTGCAAGCTGTTAAAGATCATGCTACAAAATCAGGTCTAAAGATCAATATAGCAAAAACTAAGATTTTATGCATTAACGCCAACCCACCCCAGAACTTTACTATTTCTGGCGCAGAAATCGAAATAGTAAACTCATTTTGTTATTTAGGCAGCATTATTAATAACAACGGCGGAACAAGAGAAGATATTAACTCTCGTATAAAGAAAGGACGCGCAGCATATGGAGCATTGCAAAATGTATGGAGTTCTCCGCTAATTTCAAGGAAGACCAAAGTTAAAATTTTTAACTCCAATGTGAAATCTGTCCTTCTTTACGGTTGCGAGACGTGGAACGCTGCCACAGCAGAATTAAAGGCTCTACAGGTATTCATCAATCGATGCCTTCGAAAAATCTTACGAGTTTTCTGGCCAGCGGTAATTTCCAATAATACACTATGGCAGCTGACAAGGCAGCAACCAATTCAGAAGGAGATATGCTTGCGTAAATGGAGGTGGATAGGACACACCTTAAGGAAGCCACATGATGACATAGCCAGACAAGCACTGGATTGAAATCCAGAAGGAAGCCGTAGAAGAGGAAGACCATCAAATACGTGGAGAAGACTTGTTGAAACAGAAGCAGCTAGTGCTGGTCGAAGTTGGAATGAAATAAAATATATAGCTTTAGATAGAATAGTATGGAGTAACTTTTTTATGGCCCTATGTTCCTCCTAGGAATAAAAGGAATAAATATATATAAACTTGCTTGAAGAGCGGTGTGAGGTTTAGATACTTGTGATACTTTCCTTGTAATTTATTCCTTTATTTTAGGATAAATATTGGATTCATTACTAAAGTACCTTTAGGAGGCTAATGTAGTCCTTTTAATCGCACATTCTACCTAACTGTCACGAATCAATCAATCAATGATGATATTCTGAAATTCTTACTTTATTTACTCTTCAATTAACCCTCGTTTAAACTTATGTGTTCATATCGTTTTCCTGCATTTAACTTTTGCCATTAACGCACATATCACAGCAAAACCAAAGCAAAAAAAAACTACAACAAGGAAACAAAACCGGCAACCGAAAAGTTGTTGTCAATGTTACAAAAATTTTTTTCTATCTCATCTTTTTCTTAACATTTTAATGTTTACCAGCTTAACTTTAATGCAAGAAAATGAAGAAGAACTCTAGCAAAATGTAGTAACCCTACATGGATGATGAAAATATAATAAAATACAAAAAAGAAAAAATCTATAAGGAACTGATATTGTCCGTATTTCCGTTAGAAAACTAAATGACTGTTTTGAAAAGGAATTCATACGTTCGTTTGTCGTAGCAGCAAGAAATATACAAAACTTTGTTGCCAATTTCATGAGTCATTTAACTGATTACAGATGTGTAGATATTGATACACACACACACATGCATACAAACAAAAACACTTACACATATGTACTTGTTTAACTAAATGTGTAGTTAGCTAAGCAAATGTATAAACTAATACACACACATACGTTGATTTCATTTTATTTACTTCTTTTTGTTGTTGTTTGGTTGTTACACAGAGACAATTACTTGTATTAGTGTAGAGTAGCATAAAACTCATACATACATGGTTATCATTTTATACAAATTCCTGTTTGCAAAAACGTTTGTGTTTTTGTGCTCTCGTGTGTGTGTGTGTGTATGAGTGTAATTGATATTTTCTTTTTTTTTGTAATGTTTTTGCCCAGTATAAGTTTTAAATGCTGTCATAAAAACAAAACAGGAAACGGAAAGGCATTTCGTTTGTTTTGCTGCCGTTGTTTGTGTTGTTATTATTATTGTTGTTTGCTAAACCAGTTAGTATTGTTATAAATAGGGCAAGTTTTTTTTGTTGTTGAAATCTTTTTAAGCTTTAGTCGTTTAGTTTCTATCTAGTTTCTCTTACAAGGGAAGTACTCAAACCTTTTTAGACCGATTTGCATGAATCTTAAAATATATAGAAAAAGTATAATTACAAGGTTAGGGTGTCTCGGTTTATCGGAAATATTTAGGGGTTCAAAAAATGGGTAAGAAACTGTCGAAATTTTTTTTTTTGATTTTTGATACATATCTCCTTAAAAATCTATAAAATGTTTTATTAGATCCTACGGTCAGTACCGGTTACCTGGGTAGACCGGTCTTTTTATTAATATGTATTTTTTTTAACCCTTTCACTCCCCTTGTACACTACAGTGTACACATCTTTAAAAATTCATTAAAAATTAACCGTACAACATTTTTGTGTTTTGTTTTGACAAGATTGATCATTGAAGGGTTATTTTTACGATAGATGTGCTCGGAAAAATAAATTTGCATTCCGGTGGACTCTACACGCAATATTTGGTGGCAAACTGGAAATTTTTCAAATAACGTAAAAAAATTGCAAAACAAAATAAACGTTAAAAAGTTCTCAAAAGTCGAATAATAATCGTACAAGCTTTCTTAAAAGAGGATTTTGTAAAACTTTTCGATACGAAAAATACAAAATTCGAATTTTGGAAAAATGTTTACTCGTTCGGGAGATATTGCATGTGAAAGCTTATATAGCTCCGCTAGAGGGCGCGGTAGACCAACGAAATCAACAAAAAGTTTTTACTTTGCATAGATCTACATTTTCACAAATTTTGGTCAAGAAATTACCAGCGTTTAAATTACTACGAAGAAAGTAGCTTAAACAACCAAAATTGACGATATGTGTAGTTTTAAAAACAAACAATATGTAAATCATTCAATTGCTATAACTACTAATACTTGGACATTTCTGTTTTTGTAGCGAGAGCTTACGATTGTTTTTAAAAATGAATAGGTAGCAAAAAAGCAAAAACATTAGAATTGTGTAGCCTACAAGTAGCCTACAAATTATTTTTGGTAGCCTACCTGTAGCCTACAAATTATTTTTGGTAGCCTACAAATATTGTTTTTGTAGCCTACAAAGAGAAAATTTAATAAAACTATAACACACACACTTATCTTGTTAAACATAACTGTTTTATTTCAATGTGTATAAAGAATAGGGATGGATTGTTTTAATGTAAAAGTATAATTCAACTTCTCAAAAAAAAAAATTTGGCAAACATTGTTGTGGTGTTCCCTTGTCATTAAAAGTAGAGATGGGCACATGAGCAGATTAGAACGTGATTTACGCGTGACCACGCTTGAGTGTGACTAAATTCAATTTTACTCACGCGCATGTGAGTGGAGTGTGCGTGAGTAAGATTTTTGCGTGCGTGAGTCGATTTTTTAAGTTACGCTGAACTTTAAATTTTGTTGAAAATTTTAAAAGATTTTTCAAATTTTAGTTTTTAAATTTTTTTTGTATGAATAAGAGTTTCGTGAATGTGAGTCAACGAGAGTGTGAGTGAAGCTTGAGTGAGTGCACGTGAGTGTGAGTTGTATTAAATTTACTCACGTGATTGTGAGTAGAAAAAATTTGCTCGTGAGTGAGTGTACGTGATTCAAAAATTCCTGTCGTGGGCGTGAGTGAGTGTGAGTCAAAAATCACTCACGCGCCCATCTCTAATTAAAACCAATTTTTTGTGTATTTTTCAACACGTGAATTTTCGAAAAACCCAATGTAGAGATGGGTGCGTGAGTGGATTTTGACTCACACTCACTCAAGCTCACGCAAAAATAATCGAATCACTCACGCAATTTTTTTTTTTACTCACGCTCACTCACTATTCACGTGAGTAATAAAAATCTTACTCACGCCAGATTCAATCACGCTCACGCGTGAGTCACGCAAAATCTACTCACGCAATAAAATTTTCTTACCAAAAAAAAAACTACAAAAAATAAAAAAATTGGGCTAATCTGAAAATCTTATCACGCAAACTCACGCAAAAAATAAATGACTCACTCACTCAGATTTTTTTCAGCTCACACTCACTCACAATCACGTGATTTAAATGAAAATCACTCACGCGTGATTCACGTGAATCACGCAAATCACGTGACCAGCGCCCATCTCTTACCCAATGTTAATGTCACGGTTTTTCTCATAACTTCTGAGCGTCTAGACCGATAATATTAAAATCGCGTACATATTCGAAAATATCGAAAAATTCGACAAAATTCAAAATTTTTCTATATTTTTTTGACCAAAATTAAAAGAATTTTATTAAAAATTATTATTATTCTTTTTTCGATGTTGTATTCATTTTACACCATCTTAACGAGATTTTTAATATGGTCACGTTTTTATATTGCAACATTTGTTAACAATGTGATACTGTAGTAATACTGTAGTAATACTACTGTAGTAATACTGTAGTAATACTACTGTAGTAATACTGTAGCCTACAAATATACTACTGTAGTATATTTGTAGGCTACAACAATAAAATTTGTTTTCCGCTACTGCTCTGTTTAGAGTTTTTATTTTTTTCATGTTGTTGTAGTTTAAGCAAACACAAAAAAGAAAAGTAAACAAAAGCTATAACTTATAATATTGAAATTGTTTGAAGTGATATGAAAAGCAAAAGCAAAAAAACGGGTAGCTAACGTAGCCTTTCAAACGCTGGAAATTACTAGCCAAAAAAAGTCGGTAGTGAAAGGGTTAATTTATCTTTTACACCATTTTTAAGAACAACTTAGGAGTCGAAAATGAAATATTATGCAAAAGAAGTTAATTTTAAACAAACTTTAAGAACAATTTCGTAATTTTATTTCCGCTTAAAATTAAAAATGCCGATATCAAGTTAGAACAAAAACGGAGAAAACTTTCAAAAGAAAGACAACAAAGTATTAAAAAATATGAAAAAGCTTTCCTCTATCTATTTGTGGACACAATTGGTCCGATATTTTAAAATAAAAATTAACATTCCGGAAAATATATTTGAAGTTTTAATTATTTCGGTTTGACTCCATATTAATTGTTTCAGAGAAATAATTTTTTTTGTTGTACAATAAGAAAAATCTGAAAAAAAAATTAATTGACAACACAGACTAAGTTGAGATGTCGACAGCTTTCGGAAGAAGCCACCCATCCTTCGTCAGCACTCTTCGTTTGTTACTGTAAGAAAATTTAAAAAAGCCAATACCTCGGTAAGTAATGCCTACACGATTAAAACTTCTTTACTTAAAAAACTTGACCGCAGAATACTCGAACACCTTGAGATCAACCGTTTTTGAGTTATTTGCTTTTAAAAATTTTCAGGATCCCAAAACCCATTACTTACTTTATGAGTTTAAGAGCCAATTTCTCAAAAATTTTGTTTTACGACTGAAACAATTCAATTACGATCAATTATATCGAGAGTAGGGCTGTCAAACGGGATCGGTTTTTAAAAATGCCGGGATTCGGGATTTGAAAATCGAAATCCCGGGATTTTTTGGGATCACGGGATTATTCGGGATCCCGGGATTTTCCGGGATTAAATTTCTTTGATTATAAAAGTAAAAAAATAGTAGACTATGTTTTAATTTTATTGTGCATATTAAGGGGGCTACTGTGTGTTAGTTGGTAGCGTGCTAGCCTATTAAGCAGGGAGTCGTGGGTTTGATTCCCACGAAACCCCTTGGGTCGATTTCGCTACAACGAAATTATTAAAAAACAAGTAGAAAAGTTAAATTCGACTTGGCCGAATCTATGAATACCCTCCACAATGCCCTTTTTAAGTGATATTAAATTTTCAAACGTGAAAAAATAACACTATTGATTGGAAATATTTTATTTTCTGTAAAATTTTTTTTTTTAGCAATTTTTGAAAAAAAAAAATAATAATTTACTAATTTTTTTTTTGAGTGTAAAATTTTTTTTGAGTGTAAAATTTTTTTCGAGTTTACTTTTTTTTTTTGTTTTGGTATAAAAATATTTTTGAGTGACAAAAATACGTTGCAAAATATTTTTGTGACTTACCAATGTTTTTAAAACAGGTTTAACGGGTTTTTAACACGTGAATTTAATTTAATTCAACACGAACTAGACTAGAGGAACGAAAAATATAAACGCCCAGCCTCAGCATCCTCAGGATCGCCTTTCGAAAGTTATAGTGTTTTTTATCTCGTAAATTCACGAAAAACCCTTGCCGAAATTCAGTCTTTTGTTCATAACTTTTGAACCACTAGACCGATTTTGCTGGATTGCAATACCAACCTGACCAGGTAAATGCCCAACATATATGCCAAACTTCAGGAGCCTCCGTAGTCTTTCAAAAGTTAGCGTGTTTTCAACAGACAGACGGACAGACGGACGGACGGACGGACGGACATAGCTAGATCGTCTTAAAATCGATCGAGGATCATGAATATATATACTTTATGGGGTCCTAGACCAATATTTCGAGGTGTAACAAACGGAATGACAATCTTATATATACCCTCTATTACTAGAGTGGAGGGTATAAAAAAGGTTTACAAGGGAAAATATGAATTTTTTTCTGTTTTTATCAATTTTTCTGGTATTTTAAGTTAAATTTGTATTCAGGTATACCCTGTACCACAGTGTGGTGTAGGCTATAAAAATGGAATGAATTGTGATCACATCTCGAATTATGGCTTAAAAGTTGCGTGATTTAGAGTTTAGAACTTTTAGACTTTTTTTTTTAAAAATCTAAGGTTTCGGACTTTTTCAAAAAGTCGATTTTGATTTTTAAACGTTAAAAAATAAGTGATAATTACTCGAATAATTTTTCATATTTTTTTCTAAAACTACATTTAAATACCAACAAAATGTTGTCCAACTTTTTTTAAAATATCGATATTTTTTACTGGTGAAAATTAATTTAAAATATCAATTTTTTCATTTTTTTCAAAAAAAATCGTCATTTTGAAAAATTTATTACTCAACACCAACTTGGTATAATAGGTACCCTGCAAACATTTGGAAGAAATATCGTCTAAGAGAAATTGCGGGGATATCTTCTTTTTATCGTTATTACAAATCATCAAAGTAGTATATTTTTGAAATCTTCCTTTTATCATTTTGAGGATATTTTAGCAATATTTAAAAAAAATATATTTTTTTTTCAATTATAAAGTAGATAAAATTGCCAAATTATCGAAAATGTATCTTCCAGGTGATTTTTCACCTGCGCGATTCATATACGATATCTTCCTTTTATCATACGGATGAAAAAAAAAACGAAATCAAAATATTTTATTTGTTGTCAAAAATTAATTTCCATATTATAATATCGTTTTTCTTTGTTTTTTCGCAATAAATTTGAAATAAATCAAACTAAAATTCCTGAAAAGTGGTTTTAAGAGGTAAGTAATGAATTTGCAACAAATAAATATAAATATGCACTATTAATTAACTGCATTTCGTTTCTCCATTAGGTCCAGCAAATTTGTGACCTATTTTTGACGCAAAACATTTATCAAGATCATGGAACCAATCAAGAAATCATTCATGACAATTTTTTGTAGTGTGGTATCTTTTAAATTATATCTAACAATAAAAACCATAATTTTGAAACAAAAACGGCGACATCTTCTTTTTATCTTCCAAGAACAGCATTGGGGATATCGTTTAGGGGATGGTCTGGCAATATTTTCTAGGTAAAATTTGAGTAAAATCATAAATTTATCTTCCAAACGATTATCTAGCAATATTGGCCATTTATCTTCCAGAGGAATTGCTTTCGAATCTCTTGGGCGTATTGATTTCGGGACACGATTTCTACCAAAAGGTGTTTCTTCCGCAATACGAAGAAGATATCCCCCGCAATACAATTTATCTTCCAGGCGATACGCTTGGGTATCTTCTACGTATCGAAATGCTTGCAGGGTATAAATTTTGAGCGCAAGTTGCATTTAATACGCACTAAATCATATAAAAAAAAATTATCGAAGTGGATCGGGTCTAAAAGTCAGTGATTTGGCGTGGAATGTTCCATATATACTTTATGGCGTCCCCGACAGATATTTTGATGCGTTTCAAACGGAATAACAAGGTGAGTTTACCCCCATACTGTGGTTGGAAGCATAAAAATGAGTGAATGGCATGGAAAGCCACATGAATACTTTAGTGTGTCTTGAAAAAGTATTCCGGCTTACTTTGTCAAATCCCTTTTTTGAAGATTTGCCTATTTAGCCTTTTTTGTGCGTATTTAAACTTGCCCTGTTTTAAAAGTATATCGTCGCTGCGCCTAAAAATGGAGTCATGTGTAGTTTTTTAAAAATTGTTTTATTACATCTTTATGATCCCCTATTGGTCATACGTTTACTCACTAAACCGTTTTTTGATATCTTGATTGGTTCAAAAGTTAGTAAAAGGAGCTATGTGTTCGTCATACTAAAAATGGACTGAAAAGGAGTTATGTGTTAAGCTACACATAACTTTTTTTGACAAAATGGACCACTTTTTTAGTAATATGAGGTTCACACATAGCATCCAAGTATTTTAAATAAATTTGTCAAGATTTTTTTTAAAAATATTTGCAAATTTTCATCCTGTTATCTAAATCCTAAATGGCGGGTAATGAAACCTTGTGAAAGCAATTAAATCATTAACGGCGGAAAATTTTAGTATCTTAAGTACAGCATCTTTCGCAAATGTCAATTTATGTCAAAGCTCTTGAATATTTACAAGAAAAAACAAAAAATCAGCACCAGTTTTGCGAAAAATCTGTTGTTCGCTGTTTAGTGAAGAGCTTTTAAATATCAAAATTTTATGGACCTTGTCTAACTAATGTCGCTTTAAACCGCCAACAAACTATATTTAGTCTTTGTCCCTCTTGAAAAGAAATTAACAATAAGAATGGTTTCATAAGCAAAAGGAGTTATGTGTAAAAAATATTTCCATTTATTTAAATTTTGTTCCAAAAAGTACTTAAAAAAGGAGTTATGTGTATGTTTTTTGAGAATTTCTGCGTCACTGGAAAACCGCTAAATGTTTCATAATTTTTTTGCAGTATGTGGATAGCATATCGGTACAAGAATTTTTTGTAGAACCAACTTTTAAAAAATATCGCGAAGGGACGAAAATAAACAGTTTTTTTGCTCTCCTGAACACTTGCCCCAAAACACATGACTCCATTTTTAGGCGCAGCGACGATATACGCTTATATTTATATGATTATACCAAACAAATTCACTACAAATAGATAAAATTGTAGAAAACCCAAGAGGAATTTTTGGAAATGTTATATATAAATTTGAGGGATTTCGAGGAAAACGGGATCTGGTTTATTTTATGAAGATTTTTTAACAATAGATAATGATGAATTCAGAAATATTTTTCTATCGCTTTATTTTTTCCTAACTGCGCCTAATTTGAACTAAAAAGCAGAAATTTGAGATCATTTAATAATATTTTTTGGCGACATAGACAAATAATTTAATTTAATAGAGACACAAAATTTTATGGAGTAATTTTTTCTTGCCTGATATTGAGAAAAATATATGAAAAATTGAAAAAAAAATAAAAATATATGGGTGATCACTAAATTTTTAATATTTTCAAATCATTTAATAATATTTTTTGGCTACAGAGAAAACTAATTTTATTTAACAGAGACAAAATTTTCTGAATTATTTTTTTTTTGGAGAAAATATATAAAAAAATAAAAAAAAAAAAAAATATTTAGTAAAAAACTATGGGTGATCACTAAATTTTTAATATTTTTAAATTTTTTTATATATTTTAAATATTTCTTAAAAATTGTCATACAAAAACGGTTTATTTATATTAAAAACCATTTTAGTTTATAAAATTCAAATAATTATGTGCTAAAATATTTTTTTTGTTTATTTTTTCATTAAATTTATAGGTCATCAGATATTTTTGTTCTCCTTACTTTATTTGGCTTATTTACAAATACAAAGAAAACTTATTTTTGAAAACTTAATATTTGTAAAGAAACCATAGAGGTAATTACTACGTTTTAGAATATTTTCAAATATTCTAATACATTTCAATTATTTCTGGAAAATTGTCATACATTTTTATAAACTTCAAACATTTGTGTGCAAAAATTACTTTTTTCTTCTTTAAAATTTATAGGTCATCACAACTTTTTGTTCTTTTTGCTTTATCTGGCTTATTTACAAAGAAAGCAAGTTATTAAAATTTATGTTTGCTTACAAAAAAAAAAAAAAAATACATTAATTTCTCTTCCTTTTTAAAATAATTTGAATATCTTTGACTATCCCGCTAAAAATTCCAATTGGCCTATTTTTTAGCAAAAGAAGGAGGCTAAAGATAATGATGATAAAATGTGGTCGCCAGAGCGGAAATTAAAACATATGTAGTACTTATGTTTAATATTTAGGAAATGCTTACATATGTAATAAAATACGTTTCATATTCAAATGAATAAAATAACATTCATTCATTGATGTGGATGATTGCAATAAATAGCACAAAAAAATATTTTTTTGTTAAATGTTGATTTTTTTTTTTTTTATTTTTAGTACCAAAAGGTACATAAAAATAAAATGTATTTATTCGGCCTTTATATATATATATATATTCGATTAGAGTTTTATTCTAGTTCGAGGCCCAAAAATATTTCTATTTATGATATTGTCATAATAGAGTATTTTTAATTTATTGCTTTAAAAAAGTTATTATCTCATAGTATGTCTGTACTGATCAGTTTCATCCCCACTAAAGGAATCTTCAGCAGACTTTAGAGAATCATCGTTGGTCAATCAAACATCAAACCAGACATAATATTTGATATATTTCCCAAGTTATATGAGAAGTACTATTATGAAGGTCCGAAATCTGTTTTCCAACAAAAATAACTCTTTTAAAGCAAAAATTGTATATATTAAATCACCGTCGGTAACTATTAATATATGTGTTGCTGTTATTTTACAATAACAACAGTGCCTAACCAAACAATAGTGTTGGTAGGATAAGTCGTACTAAACTTTGTGTTAAATGTTGATTTTTTTTTTATTTTTAGTACCAAAAGGTACATAAAAATAAAATGTATTTATTCGGCCTTTATATATATATATATATTCGATTAGAGTTTTATTCTAGTTCGAGGCCCAAAAATATTTCTATTTATGATATTGTCATAATAGAGTATTTTTAATTTATTGCTTTAAAAAAGTTATTATCTCATAGTATGTCTGTACTGATCAGTTTCATCCCCACTAAAGGAATCTTCAGCAGACTTTAGAGAATCATCGTTGGTCAATCAAACATCAAACCAGACATAATATTTGATATATTTCCCAAGTTATATGAGAAGTACTATTATGAAGGTCCGAAATCTGTTTTCCAACAAAAATAACTCTTTTAAAGCAAAAATTGTATATATTAAATCACCGTCGGTAACTATTAATATATGTGTTGCTGTTATTTTACAATAACAACAGTGCCTAACCAAACAATAGTGTTGGTAGGATAAGTCGTACTAAACTTTGTGTTAAATGTTGATTTTTTTTTTATTTTTAGTACCAAAAGGTACATAAAAATAAAATGTATTTATTCGGCCTTTATATATATATATATATTCGATTAGAGTTTTATTCTAGTTCGAGGCCCAAAAATATTTCTATTTATGATATTGTCATAATAGAGTATTTTTAATTTATTGCTTTAAAAAAGTTATTATCTCATAGTATGTCTGTACTGATCAGTTTCATCCCCACTAAAGGAATCTTCAGCAGACTTTAGAGAATCATCGTTGGTCAATCAAACATCAAACCAGACATAATATTTGATATATTTCCCAAGTTATATGAGAAGTACTATTATGAAGGTCCGAAATCTGTTTTCCAACAAGTGGGGATGAAACTGATCAGTACAGACATACTATGAGATAATAACTTTTTTAAAGCAATAAATTAAAAATACTCTATTATGACAATATCATAAATAGAAATATTTTTGGGCCTCGAACTAGAATAAAACTCTAATCGAATATATATATATATATAAAGGCCGAATAAATACATTTTATTTTTATGTACCTTTTGGTACTAAAAATAAAAAAAAATCAACATTTAACACAAAGTTTAGTACGACTTATCCTACCAACACTATTGTTTGGTTAGGCACTGTTGTTATTGTAAAATAACAGCAACACATATATTAATAGTTACCGACGGTGATTTAATATATACAATTTTTGCTTTAAAAGAGTTATTTTTGTTGGAAAACAGATTTCGGACCTTCATAATAGTACTTCTCATATAACTTGGGAAATATATCAAATATTATGTCTGGTTTGATGTTTGATTGACCAACGATGATTCTCTAAAGTCTGCTGAAGATTCCTTTAGTGGGGATGAAACTGATCAGTACAGACATACTATGAGATAATAACTTTTTTAAAGCAATAAATTAAAAATACTCTATTATGACAATATCATAAATAGAAATATTTTTGGGCCTCGAACTAGAATAAAACTCTAATCGAATATATATATATATATAAAGGCCGAATAAATACATTTTATTTTTATGTACCTTTTGGTACTAAAAATAAAAAAAAAATCAACATTTAACACAAAGTTTAGTACGACTTATCCTACCAACACTATTGTTTGGTTAGGCACTGTTGTTATTGTAAAATAACAGCAACACATATATTAATAGTTACCGACGGTGATTTAATATATACAATTTTTGCTTTAAAAGAGTTATTTTTGTTGGAAAACAGATTTCGGACCTTCATAATAGTACTTCTCATATAACTTGGGAAATATATCAAATATTATGTCTGGTTTGATGTTTGATTGACCAACGATGATTCTCTAAAGTCTGCTGAAGATTCCTTTAGTGGGGATGAAACTGATCAGTACAGACATACTATGAGATAATAACTTTTTTAAAGCAATAAATTAAAAATACTCTATTATGACAATATCATAAATAGAAATATTTTTGGGCCTCGAACTAGAATAAAACTCTAATCGAATATATATATATATATAAAGGCCGAATAAATACATTTTATTTTTATGTACCTTTTGGTACTAAAAATAAAAAAAAAATCAACATTTAACACAAAGTTTAGTACGACTTATCCTACCAACACTATTGTTTGGTTAGGCACTGTTGTTATTGTAAAATAACAGCAACACATATATTAATAGTTACCGACGGTGATTTAATATATACAATTTTTGCTTTAAAAGAGTTATTTTTGTTGGAAAACAGATTTCGGACCTTCATAATAGTACTTCTCATATAACTTGGGAAATATATCAAATATTATGTCTGGTTTGATGTTTGATTGACCAACGATGATTCTCTAAAGTCTGCTGAAGATTCCTTTAGTGGGGATGAAACTGATCAGTACAGACATACTATGAGATAATAACTTTTTTAAAGCAATAAATTAAAAATACTCTATTATGACAATATCATAAATAGAAATATTTTTGGGCCTCGAACTAGAATAAAACTCTAATCGAATATATATTTTTTTGTTAATTTAAAATAAAATCCGAAAGTAGTTAATGTTAGTGATAAAAAGTTATACAAATAATAATAAAGTTAAAGGAATTGAAAGGAAAAATATGTAACCATTAAATATAATTGAGTTTCTATTCAATATTAAAGCAGATGGGACAAAAAGTGTGGAAAAGATGTCTCAAAGTGTCTCAGAATCTGACACACATTTTCTAAAGAAAATGTGTCTGAGACAAATTTTCTATAGAAAAACTGTCTCAGAATCTGAGACAAATTTTCTATAGAAAAACTGTCTCAGAATCTGAGACAAATTTTCTATAGAAAAACTGTCTCAGAATCTGAGACAAATTTTCTATAGAAAAACTGTCTCAGAATCTGAGACAAATTTTCTATAGAAAAACTGTCTCAGAATCTGAGACAAATTTTCTATAGAAAAACTGTCAGAATCTGAGACAAATTTTCTATAGAAAACATGTCTCAGAATCTGAGACAAATTTTCTATAGAAAACATGTCTCAGAATCTGAGACAAATTTTCTATAGAAAACATGTCTCAGAATCTGAGACAAATTTTCTATAGAAAACATGTCTCAGAATCTGAGACAAATTTTCTATAGAAAACATGTCTCAGAATCTGAGACAAATTTTCTATAGAAAACATGTCTCAGAATCTGAGACAAATTTTCTATAGAAAACATGTCTCAGAATCTGAGACAAATTTTCTATAGAAAACATGTCTCAGAATCTGAGACAAATTTTCTATAGAAAACATGTCTCAGAATCTGAGACAAATTTTCTATAGAAAACATGTCTCAGAATCTGAGACAAATTTTCTATAGAAAACATGTCTCAGAATCTGAGACAAATTTTCTATAGAAAACATGTCTCAGAATCTGAGACAAATTTTCTATAGAAAACATGTCTCAGAATCTGAGACAAATTTTCTATAGAAAACATATCTTTTCTATAGAAAATTTGTCTCAGATTCTGAGACAGTTTTTCTATAGAAAATTTGTCTCAGATTCTGAGACAATTTTTCTATAGAAAATTTGTCTCAGATTCTGAGACAGTTTTTCTATAGAAAATTTGTCTCAGATTCTGAGACAGTTTTTCTATAGAAAATTTGTCTCAGATTCTGAGACATGTTTTCTATAGAAAAATTTTTCTACAGAAAATTTGTCTCAGATTCTGAGACAGTTTTTCTATAGAAAATTTGTCTCAGATTCTGAGACAGTTTTTCTATAGAAAATTTGTCTCAGATTCTGAGACACTTTTTCTATAGAAAATTTGTCTCAGATTCTGAGACAGTTTTTCTATAGAAAATTTGTCTCAGATTCTGAGACAGTTTTTCTATAGAAAATTTGTCTCAGATTCTGAGACAGTTTTTCTATAGAAAATTTGTCTCAGATTCTGAGACAGTTTTTCTATAGAAAATTTGTCTCAGATTCTGAGACAGTTTTTCTATAGAAAATTTGTCTCAGATTCTGAGACAGTTTTTCTATAGAAAATTTGTCTCAGATTCTGAGACAGTTTTTCTATAGAAAATTTGTCTCAGATTCTGAGACAGTTTTTCTATAGAAAATTTGTCTCAGATTCTGAGACAGTTTTTCTATAGAAAATTTGTCTCAGATTCTGAGACAGTTTTTCTATAGAAAATTTGTCTCAGATTCTGAGACAGTTTTTCTATAGAAAATTTGTCTCAGATTCTGAGACAGTTTTTCTATAGAAAATTTGTCTCAGATTCTGAGACAGTTTTTCTATAGAAAATTTGTCTCAGATTCTGAGACAGTTTTTCTATAGAAAATTTGTCTCAGATTCTGAGACAGTTTTTCTATAGAAAATTTGTCTCAGATTCTGAGACAGTTTTTCTATAGAAAATTTGTCTCAGATTCTGAGACAGTTTTTCTATAGAAAATTTGTCTCAGATTCTGAGACAGTTTTTCTATAGAAAATTTGTCTCAGATTCTGAGACAGTTTTTCTATAGAAAATTTGTCTCAGATTCTGAGACATAAAAAAGTCTCAGATTCTGAGACAGTTTTTCTATAGAAAAAGTCTTGCATTCTGAGATATTTTTCATGTCTCAGATTCTGAGACATAAAAAAGTCTCAGATTCTGAGACAGTTTTTCTATAGAAAAAGTCTTGCATTCTGAGATATTTTTCATGTAGGAAAAGTTTTAGGTTCTGAGACATTTTTCTTGTAGAAAAGTCTAAGATTTTGAGACATTTTTCCTATAGATAAAGTTTAAATTTTTCACCTTAATTTTCTTTTGCATCGAGGTTCAGGTTTAAAATCTAATATTTCACCCATGATATTTATGAAATTTTATAACAAAGAACTGTCTCTTCTCTTTAGTAACATAAAGTGAACATTTGTTAGCCTCAGGTGAGTTTTGGTCGTTGTATAAAATTAAATTCAAACACATTTTACTTGTTGTGTAGGAAATTGTTATTTTTTTATATAATTTTTTATTTATTTTATTTTTATTTTCATAATTAATTTTTTTCTTTATTTTTAATAGCATGAGCAATCGTCAGTGTGCACGTTGTTTTTTTGTTATCATTTATTTATTTGTTTTTTTTTTGTTTTAAAATTTCATGATTGCTTTTGGCAAATTATGTTAAATTGAATTAAAATTTTTAACATGTATTTATATATTTGCTAATGGGAGGTTTCATTCTTACGCTGAAAAATTAATAAATTTTCAAAATTTCCATTTTGTAATTAAATTTCCTTTAAATCATTTAGGTCTTTTTTCTTGAGTTGTTAAAAAATCTTAAATTTTTATAAAATTTTTGTGTGATGAAATGCCTCATATACTCTGTTAACATTTAATATTTGTCGTATTAAAATTATAATAAAAATTAATTGAAATTAAAACAAAAAAATTTAATAAAGATAAATTTGTTAATGGTTGTACGTTTAATAGCAAAAACGAAGGTCAGTTGAATGGACAGATGACAGAATGAACAGATGACTGAGATTTAAAAAAAAAAATTAAATGAAATTAGCAAAGGCTTTAATTTGAAATTTTTTTAATAGGAATAATGTTTTAGAATCTGAGACAAATTTTCTATAGAAAAAATGTCTCAGAATCTATGACGAATTTTCTATAGAAAAAATTTCGGAGAATCTGAGGCACATTTTCTACAGAAAAATGTCTGAGAATATAAGTAAGAGAAATTTTATATAGAAAAATTTTGTCTCAGAATCTGAAACAAATTTTCTTAAAAAAAAAAATATCTCAGAATCTGAGACAAATTTTTTGGAAAAAAAAACTGAACTGATTAAAAGTATTAAGATAATTTTTTAAATTTTTAATGTTTGAACTTGGAAAAATCGACTTAAAAAAAATTTAAAAAAAATTCTAAGAAATATCTATAAATATAATATTTGCTCAATCTGGACGCTATCAAGCTTAAAGTAAAGCTTGGAAAATTTCCTATATTTAATTTTTTTAAAAATAGTCGATTAATAATAATAATGTTTAGTATTAAAAACTTTTGCTTTATCGAACTGCTATTAAATACATGATGTTCCATTGTTAAAACAAATTTTAACAAAAAATCGCTAACTTTTTTCTATTTCGTCAAAATTTGTGTAACACATTTAATATTTTTTCTTCAATTACTTATGGGTTTTACGGACTATATTATTAAGAAAACCATCTGTCAAAAATATAAGTAAAGATGACGTTACTAATAGCTTTTCTTAAAAGTTTTAAAAGTTTTTCTGCGTAGCCGGCTTTGGCCGGGCTTAGGGATTACAAACTCCATGCAAAACTTTACAGAGGCTCCTGAAGTTTGGTATATATGTTGGATATTTACCTGGTCAGGTTGGTGTTGCAATCCAGCGAAATCGGTCTAGAGCACTTTTGAACCACTGCAATGGTTCAAAAGTTATAAGCAAAAGTCTGAATTTCGGCAAGGGTTTTTCGTGAATTTATGAGATAAAAAACACGCTAACTTTCGAAAGACAATTCTGAGGATGCTGAAGCTTGGCATATATATTTGCCCTGGCCTGGTTCGTTTTGCATTTCAGCCAAATCGGTTGAGTCGTTCAAAAGTCATTAGCAAAACCGTGAATTTCAGATTAGTTTCACCTTAAATTCACGTTTTGAAAACCCGTTAAAAATGTTTTAAAAACATTGGTAAGTCACAAAAATATCTTACAACGTATTTTTGCCACTCAAAAATAGTTTTACGCTAAAAAAACAAATTAAAAAAAAATTTATTAATTTCTAAAAATTATAGACATTTCTGGTATTTCCTATACCGGTTTCAAACACCCCAGTTAGTGTCATCATCAGTAGGATTTTAAATGTCGGTTTGTCTTGTTATTGAAAACTGTTTTTTATATATGTGAATATTTTTAGTTTCTACAGAATAAATTTTGACAGTTTCCAACACTACAATTCTATTTCTAGCAATCTCAACCTCACTTCATACTTTCTTTCAACTTTTTTGTCTCTTACATTATTTCGCAAGGGTTACCAATATGATCTGGAATTGCAGACACAAATTAAGGAATTTGCATTTTCTGTTTCGGAGACGTGCCTAATGGCGACATATTTTGTCAGTAATTTTATTTGATTTTTTCTGTAAGTACAGATCGAGCACGGGCTCTAATTATATTTGTTATGAGGGTTCAAGTTGAAAAAATGCAGAAGAAAAATTTAATTTCTAAAAATTATAGACATTTCTGGTATTTCCTATACCGGTTTCAAACACCCCAGTTAGTGTCATCATCAGTAGGATTTTAAATGTCGGTTTGTCTTGTTAATGAAAACATTTTTTTATATATGTGAATATTTATAGTTTCTACAGAATAAATTTTGACAGTTTCCAACAGTTTCTCTTTCTAGCAATCTCAACCTCACTTTATACTTTCTTTCAAGTTTTTTGTCTCTTACATTAGTTTGCAAGGGTTACCAACATGATCTGGAATTGCAGACACAAATGAAGGAATTTGAATTTAATTTTTCTGATTGTTCAAATCTTTTGTCGTTTTCGAGATAAGCTTCAAATGCCAATTTTTTGACGTTTAACCGATTTTTATTAAAAAACGGCTCTGGCGAAGATTTTGATTTTCATCGAAATATAGTAGTGCGGCACCCCCAGATTCATAATAAAGAGAAACATTTACAGTGTTCGCAACTTGAGGCTAAAGTTGTTTCGGCCGAGTCGTGTCAGATAAGTTAGTCCTTCGGTTCAAAAGTTGACATTGAGCGTGTTCAGCAGAGAAACCTGCTACTCAACAGTTGAGATGTAGCATGCTTTGATTAGTTGACTCTGCTGAACGCATTTTTTTATGAATGTTTTAAAATATTGGAATAAATTATTATTTTTTTATATTTTCATTTATTTTTTCTGCGGAAAATACATTTTTATTATTTTTTTGTTAATTTCCTTGAATAACGTCAAAAAAAAAAATAACAATTTCAATAAAACAGGTTATTTATCAGTTTGTGATCAAATGCAACATAATTTTTGTACGCTACCAGTGATAAGAAGCGCTCACTCAACATGTTGACTGAAATGTCCGAAATTAAACCGTTCAGCAGAATGTTGGGGAGCAGCTGAGTAGCAGCTTTCTCTACTGAACGTACCCATTGAAAAATAATTTTAAGTTCAGTTGAGCAAAATTAAAGATAGTTCAAAAACCGTTCACAAAAATTGGAAAAAAATATGCTAAAACTAAAATTTTATGCAAAATATTACCTAAAAATTTGCATTTATAGCAAAATATGCAAAAATATGAATTTTCAGTAAAATATGCACTAACGAATCTCTGCCGTTTTTAATCAAATTATTTTGTTCGCAATGATTTTCAATTTATGCTGAGTAAGACTAATATGAAAAAAACAATCATTTGCATAAACGTCCTCTCTTTGGTTATAAGTAGGGTTGAGATTTTCGTGCACTGAGAAATCAAAAATATGCTCTTAAAATATGCCCTAAAAATTCAAAATATGCACTAAAAAACCAAAAAATATGCACTACAAAATAAAAAGTGTTCAATAAAAATCTTGTTTTCATACGAAAAACTGCTTTAAAATCAAAAATAACTCAAGATTTTTAAGCAATACTTTTTTTAGAAAGTACACTCAAAATATTTTGTAAGTAAATTCAACTGAAAAACCGTTTAAAACAATCGTTTTTCTTTTTAAAAAACTGACTACTTATATTTCATTTGAAACAACATAATTTTTCAGTTATTTTTAAACGTTAATAAATGACTAGACATTCCGTAAAAACAAACGATATTTCAGTTATTTTAACTGTTTACATTTTTTTATTTTGTGAAGTAAAAAAAAATTTTTTTGAATAACAAACTACAAAAACCGTACTTCTGTAAAATTATACGGAATAATCAGTCACAAATAATTTAACTGATAAAAATATTTTCACGTAACTAATCATTCAATATTTTATTTTCCTTGAAAAGCAAACGATAAAACGTTTAAAACAACTTTAACTAAAAACTTTTTGAATAACCGCAAATAGTTACTGTAAAACTCTTCTTGGTGTAAGACAACACCGTTCTACAAATCTGAGGTTTGTCGCTGCGTTTTGGATGAAACCAAAAAAAGTTGATAGGGTTTGGTGCCCCGATTTCAAAACTTTCACTAAAATTTTTCTATCACGTCACAATTTTGAGAAAATCGCGGTTAAAGTGTCAAAAAATGCCCATTTTGACCATTTTTGAGCGCCTATAAAATAAGATCCTGACATGCAAATGACTTGGTATCAAGCTCATTCGAAAGTGTATAATTTTCTCTTTCAGAGCAGATCAAATCTTTTTGGAATTTAATTTTTTAAAATGGTAAAAAAATCATTAGCCACAATTGCTTTAAATCTAAAATTTACGTATGAATTTGTATGGAAATTTGTTAAAAAACACTGTGAAAATAAACTAAATATTAAAGAAATGTAAATTTTTTTGCTAATGATTTTTTTGCCATTTTAGAAAATTTAATTTTTAGAGCATTTTATCTTCTCCTTAAGACAAAATTACAGGCTTTTTAATGAGCTTGATACCAAGTCATTTGCATGTCAGGATCTTTTTTTATAAGCTTTTTAAAATGGTCAAAAATGCCCTTTTTCAGCACTTTAACCGCAAATTACTCAAAATCCTGACGTGATAGACAAATTTGGGCTCCGGATTTGGAATCAGCGCAACAGACACTATCCAAATCACGAACAAGAATCCAATACGCATTTTCTTGTTGAGCTGTGCAATCTATGAAAATGACTGCGAATTTTGTACTCTTGCCCAAAACATTAAATCATGATAATGTTTTGCGGAAGGTTTGGGTGTACTTGACAAAGCAAAGTTTTTTTTTGAAAAAAAAAAATGTTATATTACTTTGCTATTCCATGCAAAACGCATTGAAATATCAGTCGAGGACCCCATTAAAAACCAAAAGAGCTGAACATTTCGTAAGTGAGTGCAAAAATAAGTGCAAAAAAGTGTTTTTACATTTTGGAGAGTATAAAAGATTCGGCACCAAAGAATCTCACTTGTTTTATGTACATTTGATAAACAAATGGAAAATTTTTATGCGAAAAGCTTAGACTTGGTGAAAAAGTAGTTTTGGTAAAAAAAAAAATAATGATTTTTTTTCACGATAAACATAATTATGTTAAAAAACATTTAATGAACCCAACATTTTTGGTGAAAAAAAATTTTGATGAAAAAAAATTTTGATGAAAAAAAGTTTGTTATGAAAATAAAAATTTTTTGATGTAAAAAAAATTGATGAAAAAAAATATGAAAAAAAAATTTTGGTGAGAAAAAATTGATAATAAAAAATTTGATAAAAATATTTGATGAAAAAATATGATAAAAAAAATTATGAAAAAAAATTTTGATGAAAAAAAATTTTATGAAAAAAAAAATAATGAAAAAAAAAATAATGAAAAAAAAAATTGATGAAAAAAAAATTTGATGAAAAAAAATTTGATAAAAAAATTTGATAAAAAAGAATGAATAAAAAAAAAAGTTTGATGAAAAAAAAAATTTATGAAAAAAAATTCATGACAAAAAATATTGATGAAAAAAAAATTTATGGAAAAAAAAAATAATAAAAAAATTTTATAAAAAAATGATGAAAAAAAAAATTTGATAAAAAAAAAAGTTTGATGAAAAAAAAAATTTATGAAAAAAAAAATATTGATAAAATAAAATTTATGGAAAAAAAATTTATGAAAAATTTATGAAAAAAAAATTGATAAAAAAATGATTAAAAAAAAATTTATGAAAAAAAAAAATTGATGAAAAAAAAAATTTGATGAAAAAAAAGTTTGATGAAAAAAAATTTGATGGAAAAAAAATTTATGAAAAAAAAAAATTAATGAAACAAAAAAAAAAATTTTTTTTGGTTGAAAAATAATTATGTTACTTTTTATTCACCAGCTGGTGAAAAATGGTTTTATTCACCACGAGGTGAATTATTATCCAAGTTACAAAGCTAATTTAATAAATTTTTGGTTTTGAGAAAATGAAAATAGTAATTCTTGTTTTCTTTTTCGTTAATTGTTAGCTTATATAGTCAAACTGAGGTGGCGTCCTGCAACTTTTTTAAAATTAGACTCCAGCCTAAAAACATTATCATGTTAAAAAATAAAAAAAAAAAACATATTTTTCTTATTTTAAAAATAAATTTTTGAAATTTAAAATAATTTTTATAAACAAATAAATTTAAATTTGTGTGTAAATAAATAAAATTTAAATAAGTTGTAAATTAAGTGTTTATTTTGGCATAAATGTACATAAATATGCACTTAAAAGTTGAAAATATGCACAAAATATGCATTTAAAACCGAAAAATGCAAAAATATGCATTTTCACAAAAATATGCAAAAGTATGCAAAAACAAATCAAAGTCATTTTAACTCAAATTTCTTGATTCAAAAAGACAAATGGTCGATATCGTTTTTAGACTATCGACAAAAAACATACACTTACATGGAAAGCACATCCCTAGTTATAAGCCTTTGGTTTGAAATCAATCACTTATTTGAAATCAAATATATTATTTACATATTGTTTCTTTTGAAAATTATTGTTAACCTAAAACTTAAGACCTTTAACACATTTCAGTGTTCAATCTGGTTTATAATCAATTCAAAAACATCATTAATAATTGTCACAACATTCATTTGAACTTGTGGTTCATAGTGAATGGTTTAATTTTTTTCTGTTTTTCACATTTTTCTGTTTTCTAAACCATTGGAAGTTGGACACTTAATTTTCAAAATTTGTTTTGTGGTTTTAACGCATTACAAAAGTCCTCCTGTTCATAGTGAACATTGTGATTTCTGTTCGATTGGAAATTACATATGCGACCTTGTAGCCTACTAATAACTGCTAGTCGACTACGGAAAATTTGTCATTTGACCACAATTGAAAGGGTTTAAAATTGGAAAATGAAAATGTAGTATTATGGTGATTCAATAGGCGAATTATAATGGAAATATTACAAATTGGATTTTTAAAGAAAATTTAAAGTTTCTTTTTATTTAGTGAATTTTCGTCCTTATAGTGAATTCCCTGTATAGGACTTTTTGATTAATTTTCTTTGTATTTTAATTTAAGATGTTTCAATTTTATGCTCAAATTTTATTTGACATTAATGTTTGACAAACATTATTTAGAATTCATGGTCATGTAAAAGTAACACAACAACAAAATTTTCATTTTTAACATTGATTTATTTTTTTTTTACTCCCTACATTTTTATGTTTTAATAAAACATGATAGGAAGGCTGGAGTTTATAAGATTGTAAAAGTTCAATTACATTTTCATTTCTGGTTTATATATTGTTTTTGTTTTTATTTTTGTTTTGTTATTTTGTTTTAATACTTTAACCCACAAAATCAGTTTTGAGATGAAAATTAGAAAAAAATAATAAATTTTTTATAAAAAAAGGACTAATAATTCTGATCACCCACACAGAAAATTAAAAAAAAAATCTTAGATTTAATTAAAAAAATAATTAAATCCGGAACAATCACTAAAATGCACATATAAATTAAAAATATTTGTAAGCCGTTATTTGAAAATAATGTTTAGTTAATTAAAAATTTAATACTAGTAACTTAAATAAAAAAGTAATTAAATTATATAAACAAATAATTTAATTAAAAAAAAAAAATTGGCAACCAATTAAAATTTTAATTGCAAAAATAAAAAAAAATAATTAAAAATAAAGTAATTAAAAATAATATATTAAAAAATTAATAAATAATTTTTTTTTAAATAAAAAGGTTTAAATTGTTTTTTCACACTTTGCCAAATACATTTATGTTGAAAGACATAGTTAGTGAGACAATTTTATAAAGTTGATTATAAACCTTTTACATACATAAAACTATAAACAAAATGAGAATTCAAAAACTATATGAGAAATAAAAAACTTTAAACAAACTTGAGGAGTGTATTAATACCCTAATTTTTTTTTTGTTGAACATACGGAAACACGGACAGCAGATATCGCTAGAATGTCTTAGAATCGATAACTGATCAATAGGGTGTGATTTCCATTGAAATGCATGCTTTTTGTCGATAGTCTAAAAATCTTTTCAAATCAAGAAATTTGCATTAAAATGGCATCGATTTGTTTTTGCATATTTTGGTGAAACTGCATATTTTTGCATAATTTGATTTTAATTTCAAAATTTGTGCATATTTTCAATTTTTAAGTACATATTTTTGCATAAATTAGCAAAAACATAAGTTGAAATTTATTGGTTTCAAAAAATATTGCTAATTTTAAAAATTTATTTTGAAATTTTTTTTTTTATTTTTTTTTGCAGATTGTCTTAATTTCTAAAAAAAGAATTTATTTACTTAAAGTTTTAAATGTTGCTATTTTATCCCGCTTTTTTTTGCTTTTTAAGAAGTTTTTCGTATGAAAACAAGATTTTTATTGAACATATTTTATTTTTTATTGCATATTTTAAAATTTTTAGTGCATATTTTAAGCGCATATTTTCGATTTTTTAGAGCATGAAAATCTCATCCCTGCTGATCATTAATATTCGTTCTTTATGTAGTCCCAGATATCGGTCTGAGTTCGATGAGTTACAAATGGAAGGACATATATGAGGCATTCCACTCGAAATATCCCGTTAAAGAAACACTTGTGTCCCATGAATATCTGAACATGTGAGGAGTAATTAAAAATTGGAAAAATGGTCAAATTTGTGCCGAGTTCCCTTGATTAATTATTCATAAAATTAAAACACAATGCAACACAATCTAAAAAATTAAAATTTTTGTATATTTTTTATGAGCTATCGAATTATTTTTTTGGAAAATTTTCAGAACCCGTTCTAAAATTTTGCATTTAAAAAGCAATAAATTTATCAAACATCCAGCCACATTTTTTTTTTAATTTTTCTTTTAAAGTTTAGCCTTCAAATTCATAAAAGTTAAAAGAGTGCAATAAGAGGTTTATAGAACAAATTTTTTTATGGAAATTCTATTAATAAACCTGTTATTAAAAGATTTTATTTTTTTTATGAATTTGGACGTAGGTGTTTGTCAAAAAATTCCGGAGATCATTTTTCGTATTTTTCGAGAAAATCGAATTTGAATATTGTGGATTTCATAAAAATTCCGTAATTCTCTTGTATTTTATTGTGCCAACACCGCGTATGAGTAACGAAAATTTTTTAGTTTCGCAAATATTGAGTAACGCGGGGTTGACTCAATATAACCTCAAAAAAAAAGTGAACTAAAATCTGGGAAAATTAACTCAATTTTGAGAAAAAGAGGGAATGATTTGGCTCCAAAGATTTTTTTTCTTGGTTTTAGTTCATAATTTTTCCAAAAATAAGGAAAACAAAGTTATTTAATTTTAACCCAATTTTAACTAGAAAATGGGAAAAATTATACTTCACATTTTAGAAATAGATTTAACTCGAGACCCTGTTGGATCCTTTATGGGTTCCCATAGATTTTGAACCAAAACTTGTGCCCGTTTCGCTCTAACTTGCTTAGTTTTTGACATACAGAAATAAGGAGCCTGATAGGGTCTGGAGAATCTTAAAAACCGGATAACTCAAAAACTAATAATCGGAGGGCTTTCGGGTATTTTGCGGAAGTGTTCTACGAGTCAAGAGCTACAAAAATGCCGTTGGACCTTTTCTCGTGTTGGCAGTATTTACCGAGATATGTGCATATATAAAATCTCGGGAATTTCAAATTTTAGATCTAAAATTAGGGTCTTGAGATCCCGACAGATATGCAGAGCTAGGCTATTCCATATTTTTCTTTGCAGTCTTTCTTTTGAAAATTTCATCCGTTTCGCTCTATCTCGCTTAGTTTTCGAGATATCGCCATTTTGAATTTTTAACTAAATTTTAAGAAGTTATTTACTAAATTCTCAGAAGTCATTAATTAAATTCTAAGAAGTACACTTCCTCAATTCAAAGAAGAGAAATACGATGATGTTTTTTTAGTAAATTTTAACTAAACTTTAACTAAATTGTTTTTTAAGAAATATGTCTTAAAAATAAAGACACGATTCTTAGATTTGTGCAAAATTTCTTTGGCAGTAAGAATTTTTTCCTAATATTAAAAAAATCCATTTAAAGAAAACTATGAACTAATTATAAGTAAATGAACTAAAATTTTTTCCTCATAGTTAAGAAAATATCTCATTTTTAAGTTAAATTTAACTAAATTTTAGGAAAATTCATGATAAATTTTCAAAGACATTTTTTCCTTAATTTTAGTTATGTCTTTTTTTTTAGTGTATATTATATTTTTTAAATAGCATTACTAACAAGTAGAAAAGTTAAATTCGACTTTTTTGAATCTATGAATACCCTTTACAATGCACTTTTTAAGTGATAGTAAATTTTCTAACGAGAAATAAATAACATTTTTGATTAGAAATATTTTATTCTTTTTCTTAAGTAATTTTTGAAAAAAAAAAAATTATTTACTAAATTCTTTTTTGAGTGTAAATTTTTTTGAGTGCAAAATTTTTTTCAAATGCATTTTTTTTTTAGTGTAAAAATATTTTTGAGTGACAAAAATACGTTGTTAAATATTTTTGTGACTTACCAATGATTTTAAAACATTTTTAATGGGTTTTCAACACGTTAATTTAAAGTGAAACTAATCTGAAATTCACGGTTTTGCTAATAACTTTTGAACCACTGGACCGATTTGGCTGAAATTCTATTTGAGCCAGGCCAAGGGAACAAATATATATGCTAAGTTTCAGCATCCTCAGAATTGTTATTCGAAAATTAGCGTGTTTTTTATCTCATAAATTCACGAAAAACCCTTGCCGAAATTTAGTCTTTTGCTCATAACTTTTGAACCACTGGACCGAGTTTGCTAGATTGCAATACCAACCCGACCAGGTAAATGCCCAACATATGCATAAACTCCTGCTAAACTTCAGGAGCCTCCGTAAAGTCTTTCAAAAGTAAGCGTGTTTTCAAAAGACAGACAGACAGACGGACGGACATCGCTAGATCTTCTTAAAATCGATCGAGGATCGTGAATATATATTCTTTATGGGGTCCTGGACCAATATTTCGAGGTGTTACAAACGGAATGACAAACTTGTGTATAGTATACCGTCTATCACTAGAGTGGAGGGTACAAAAAATTGTGGCCGGAATTTTGAAAAATTAAATTTTTTAACAAATAAAAAATTTCAGAATGGGATCTACAAATTTTCCAAGACAAAAATATTTAAAAAATTATTCAAGAATGTAAAGTTTTAAGATGGTGGTGCATTCTGTTGAAATTTGATAAATATTTAATCAAGGAAACTCGACATAAATTTGACAATCAGAGGAAAAAAGTAATAAAAGGGGCTGGAAAAATTGTGTTTTTTATTTTAACATGATAATGTTTTTAGGCTGGTGTCTAATTTTAAAAAAGCTGCAGGACGCCACCTCAGTTTGACTATATAAGCAAACAATTAACGAAAAAGAAAACAAGAATTACTATTTTCATTTTCTTAAAACCAAAAATTTTAATAACTTGGGTTTGTAACTTGGATAATAATTCACCTCGTGGTGAATAAAACCGTTTTTCACCAGGTGGTAAACACTGATGCCATTAAGTGCTTTTTTGGAATTATCTTCTGTTCTTTTGGCCTTCTTAAAAGCAATTTTTTTTAAGTACTTTTTCTTAAAAAAAGTTCTTTAAAAAATGAGCCATTTATAAGAAAAAGTATTAAAAAAAAAAAAACGCTTCTAGAAGGCCAAAATACCAAAAGAGAATTCCAAAAAAATCACTAAATGGCATCAGTGGTGGTGAATAAAAAGTAACATAATTAGTTTTCAACAAAAAAAAAATTTTTTTTTTCATTAATTTTTTTTCCATAAGTTTTTTTTTTCATAATTTTTTTTTTTCATCAAATTTTTCAAATTTTTCAAATTTTTTCATAAATTTTTTTTTTCTTTAAATTTGTTTTTTTTTCATCATTTTTTTTTATCAATTTTTTTTTCATTAAACTTTTTTTTTATCATTTTTTTTGTTTATTAATTTTTTTATAATTAATAGTAAATAATCAAGCTCGAGGTCTTTATTTTATTTAAAAATCTTCTTTATTTCATTCCTCCAATATTTCGTTGTTAATTAAATAACATCCTCAGGGACAGTCTAACATGTAAAAATCAAAATATAAATATAAACATCAAAGCACAAAAACAAAAAAGTTACAGAGAAAATATTAAATAAAACAGTAATAAAAATAACAACAAAATAACAAATAATTATTTACGTACACAAAAAATTCTTATAAGCTAGTGCGTAGCTGTTGCTGTTGTCGTCGTCATAATAGTACTAAAACCAAAAAATTAAAATAAAAATATTGCACTTGTATTGATTATTGCTTTGCCTTATTAACTAAGTAACGAAAATGTTGGGCCGAACTCCCTTCAACATCGGCTTTAAAATTCATCCTAGTTGTTGTTGGTATTTTTATTATATTAAGCATCTCCAACATATATCGGCGTTTGTAATTCTCTTCCCCCTGTAATATTTGTACGTCATCTAAGTTGGGAGAATGATTAGTACTTGCACAGTGGGCTGTCAGTGCTGTTTTTTGTGTAGAAATATTTTTTATTTTTTGGTCTGATTTGTGTGCAGCGATTCTGGATTTTAATTTATTTTTGGTTGTTCCTATGTATACTTTGTTGCATATTTCATTTTCCTTTCCGTTGCAAGGTATTTTATAAATAACATTGGAATTTTCCCATTTTTCAATTTTGTCTTTCGTGTTGCTAAATAAACACGGCCAACAATTTAATTAAAAGAGTTCTCAACATAAGCGACACAGAGTTCCATAAGAAAAATAAAGATAAAATAAAACTCATTTTACGTAATAATGATTTTCCATTAAAACTCACAAAAAAACTGATACGGAATTTTGAAAAACCAAATGCCAAGAATACAAGAACTAATGAAGATCCTTTCATTTATAAGTCACTAACATATGTACCTAAAATTTCAGAAAGATTAGAAAAATCAAGATTATTTGATGTAAAAAAATACAAAATGGCCCACAAAACTAACCATAATTTAGGAAAATTATTTAGCAACACGAAAGACAAAATTGAAAAATGGGAAAATTCCAATGTTATTTATAAAATACCTTGCAACGGAAAGGAAAATGAAATATGCAACAAAGTATACATAGGAACAACCAAAAATAAATTAAAATCCAGAATCGCTGCACACAAATCAGACCAAAAAATAAAAAATATTTCTACACAAAAAACAGCACTGACAGCCCACTGTGCAAGTACTAATCATTCTCCCAACTTAGATGACGTACAAATATTACAGGGGGAAGAGAATTACAAACGCCGATATATGTTGGAGATGCTTAATATAATAAAAATACCAACAACAACTAGGATGAATTTTAAAGCCGATGTTGAAGGGAGTTCGGCCCAACATTTTCGTTACTTAGTTAATAAGGCAAAGCAATAATCAATACAAGTGCAATATTTTTATTTTAATTTTTTGGTTTTAGTACTATTATGACGACGACAACAGCAACAGCTACGCACTAGCTTATAAGAATTTTTTGTGTACGTAAATAATTATTTGTTATTTTGTTGTTATTTTTATTACTGTTTTATTTAATATTTTCTCTGTAACTTTTTTGTTTTTGTGCTTTGATGTTTATATTTATATTTTGATTTTTACATGTTAGACTGTCCCTGAGGATGTTATTTAATTAATAACGAAATATTGGAGGAATGAAATAAAGAAGATTTTTAAATAAAATAAAGACCTCGAGCTTGATTATTTACTATTAATTATATTAATAAAAAGGTCGAATAACAACAAACTTATTTATTAATTTTTTTTTTATCAAATTTTTTTTTTCATCAATTTTTTTTCATCAAATTTTTTTTTCATCATATTTTTTTTTCATAAATTTTTTTTTATTAATTTTTTTTTTCATAAATTTTTTTTTTTCAAAATTATTTTTTCATCAAATTTTTTTATCAAATTTTTTATTATAAATTTTTTTCTCACCAAAAAATTTTTTTTTTCATATTTTTTTTTCATCAATTTTTTTTACATCAAAAAATTTTTTTCATCAAAAAAATTCATCAAAAACTTTTTTTATCAAAATTTTTTTTCACCAAAAATTTTGGTTTCATTAAATTTTTTTAACATTATTTTGTTTGTATTGAAAAAAAATCATTTTTTTTACCAAAACTACTTTTTCACCAAATCTAAGCTTTTCGCATAAAAATTTTCCATTTGTTTATCAAATGTACAAGTGAGAGTGTTTTACTCTTTGGTGCCGAATCTTTTATACTCTCCAAAATGAAAAACCCCTTTTTGCACTTATTTTTGCACTCACTTACGAAATGTACAGCTTACGAAAATGTACAGCTTACGAAATGTACAGCAGGCATTTTTTTTAACAAATGGGAAAGACCCCCAAGGACCAAGGAAGATGAGAATGTATTTTAAGGCGGAGAGACGAAATAAAATTTATTTATAAAATATTAAAATAAGTTAACCATAATGTTGGTAAATTTCATAGTCTGTAAAGAACTTTGCTCTATAGTTTTTATGTAAATATATTCTTGGTGTCCCGTCTGGCAGGGTCTGACTGTTCGTCTAGTTTTTTTATAAAAATTAAGATACTAGAATCCTATGCTAAATGCTTGATTTAAATATTTTTTTTTTCTTTTTTCTGCTTCAGTCTAGATTCTGGTTCCTTCCTTGAGGAAGGAAATTCCATTTTATCTTAAAATTTTCTATCTATAAAGGGTTAATCATATGCATCATGCACACATACACACAAATCATCATCATTATCATTTCTAATTTCATCGTGTGAAACATGTTTTTATACATTTATTTTTTCGTTACATACAAATATAAAAAAATATAAAACATGATAATTTTATATCATTGTTGTTGTTATTATTGTTGTTACTGGTATCACAGTGATTGTTTATTTGTTTTTATTTCAGTTTTTTTTGTTCAACATTTTATTCTATGTTATTTTATACTGATGGGAGGTTAACACAGGGAGGGGTGAAAAATAAAGAAAACATCAAAAATTGACAATAAATATCAGAATAACAACAAAAAAACCTAGTAAGAAGAACAACTTCAACCTGACAACAAAAAAAAAAAATCACAGGCTGTTGTTAAAAAGAAAAAATAAGTATAAAAATGTGTATGTATGTTGTAAGTGGAGAACACATCACAAGGCAACAAAAAAAAAAAACTCATTTGACATGCAAATTTATTTATTTAAAACATACAAACAAACATGCCACTAACACAAGAAAATACACAGATATGTATACATAAACGAGAAAATGACATTAATACAACAAATAATATTGTATGTATAAATAAAAAAACATACACACTTTTTTCTGCACCAACACTGATTTACACTACAACCTTCTTACACATACATATGAGGAATTTCGTACTTAACTGTTTCTGTATGAACTAACTTACAATTAGATCTTAACTGAAAAAAAAAAACAATTTGTAAAAAGTACTATTTGGAAATTCTGATTTCTAATAAACTTGAAATATGGAATCTGGAATCATCCAGCGAAAGTACATTCTGACTATGGTACGTTGAAGGAACTAAGAGGGTAAAAAGTGTAGTTTGGTACTTTTTTTCTAGCTACACTGAAAAAAATAACTATACTGAAATTAAATAAACACTGTTATTAATTTAAGTAAACAAATTTTTTTGAATTTACTTCAACTTATCTTAATATTAGGTGGTTTTACTTAAAACAAAGAAAATGAACTTGAAGATAGTACATGCAAATACTAAAAAAAGCACAAGAGTTTTCCTTAATTTGTTTTTTTAAATTAAGTTAAATATTCTTAACATTTATGGCGAATTGATTGCATTTAAGAAAAAAAGGGTTTATTAAAAAATTTTGTTTTACTTAAAAGAAAAAAAATTAAATTGTGTGCAAAAAAAATAAATAAGTACGTAACTTACTTAAAAATAGTATAGACATTTTCAAGACCTTGTATCAAATAAGTACAAATCTTTAATTGCAAATCGCATTTTCTTTAATTTAATCAATTTTTGTTTTAATTTAAGACAAAAGTAATCTTTATTTTATTGATTTCATTGACTTTATTAAAATCCATATCTTCATCAGTTTAAGAAAGAATTTACTTAACTTAAGGAAAAAATACTTTAGGTATTTTGGGGACCCCATCTGAGGGCCCCATGTGGAGACCCCATGAGACCCTAACTTTAAATCCAAATTTCGATTTTCGCGGAATTTTCAAATGCCTATAACTCTGCAAATACTGCAGATACGAAAAAAAATCTAAAGGCATTTTTGTAGTCCTTAACTTGTAGAATATGACCGCCGAAGACCCGAAAGCTCCCCGAGTTATAGTTTTTGAGTTATTTCATGATCAAATTTCTCAAGACCCCATTCCCATATCTCGAAAACTATGCAAGATAGAGCGATTCTGACCAAAATTTTGGATCAAAATCAAAAGTGACCCTATTATAGTGTACGCATATACTCATGGGCGGACCCCATATATTGGGGGCCCGTAGGGTCCTCACATTGGGACTCCATAGGGTCCACAGAATCCGTAAGTTTAAGGAAATTTTTACTTATTTTAAAAAAATATTTTTCCTTTTGATAAAAACAATTAAACTTATATTAAGTACAATTTTACTTACTTTTAAGATATATTTAAGTAAATGCATTACTATGTTTTAGGAAAAAATATACTTGGAAGAAGAATTAATATCTTTGGAGCCCTCGCATACCCTCCTTTTTTTAAATTAAGTGCAACATGCTTTAAAAATGGTAAATTTTTTTTTCAGTGTACTCACATAATGTTCATTAAAACCTAATTTTTGAAATGTGAGATCCTCCATCGAAATAAAATATCTGAAAAAATTATTTTAAGAAATTCTGATTAAAAAAAAAAAATAAAATGGCGTAAAAATTTGTACTTTGGTACTTTTTCGATTTTCTAAAATATAAAAAATAGTATACTTTGGTTCCTTTTCTATTCCCTGACATAATGTTCATGAAAACTTGAAATGAGGGTCCTCCCGCCAAAAAAAGCATTCTAAAAATTGCACCTTTTGTAAATTTTGATCTCAATGGTGTAAAAAGGGTAAAAAATATTCTTTGGTACTTTTTATATTTCCAGAAATAATGGTTTTGGAAACTTGAAAATTGATTTATGGTATACTTCTGTCGAAAAATATATTTTTTAAAAGTAAATTTTGGAAATTCCGTTTTCAATTAGGTAAAACTGGTAAAAAAAGGTACTTTGGTACTTTTTACATTTTCGAAAATAATTGTTCCAGAAATTTTAAATGTAAGATCCTCCAGCAAACAAAAAAAAACGTCCTTAAAAAAGTGTCTTTTGAAAATCCGATTTCAATGAGGTAGCAAATCTTGATTTTTGAAATGTGGAATCCTTCATTAGAACAAACCATTCTAAAAAATTACTTTTAGGAATTTCTGATTCTAAAAGGGTAATATATTTAACTTAGGTACGATTTTCGATTTACTTAAATTAATGGTATTTTAAAAATAAAATTTTGAATCTAAAATAACTCAGCAAAAGAACATTCTGAATTCGCTTTTTTTAAAGCGATACAAATTGTTTAAAAGGGAAAAGTTTATACGTTGTTTATTACTTTTAAACTAAAAACCTACAGATTCTTAAAATTTGCCATGTAGAACTAACATCCAGGAGAATTTTGAAAATTTTGTATCTATTAAGATAGAGACTCAAGATTTTTTTCTCTTGAACTCATGTTGGAACGTTCATGGAATGAAGTGGAATGGAACAGGGAACAAAATATATTGATGTTTTGTTTTTCAAATTTTTTTTTCACTAAAATTTTTTTTACTCAATTTTTTTGTTTTCAAAATTTGTTTACTTGAAATATTTTTTATTCAAACATCTTTTTTCACAGAAATTTTTATGCCCTGCACTCTAATGATAGAGGGTATATATAAGTTTGTCATTCCGTTTGTGCACCTCAAAATATTGGTCTATGACCCCATAAAGTATATATATTCATGATCCTCCATCGATTTTAAGACGATCTAGCGATGTCATTCCGTCCGTCAGCCTTTTGAAAACACGCTAACTTTGGAAAGACTTAAAAAAGGCTCCTTAGTCTTGGCAAATATGTTTGTCATTTACCTGGTAAGGTTGGAATTGCAATCCAGCAAAATCAGTCGAGTCGTTCAAAAGTTATAAGCAAAAGAGTGAATTTCGGCAAGGGTTTTTTGCGAATTTGAGAGATACAAAGCACGATTACTTTCGAAAGGCTATTATGAAAATATAGATGCTTAGCATATATATTTGTCGTTCTAGTGCCCCAGTTCTTATTGAATTTCGGCCAAATCGGTCCAGTGGTTCAAAAGTTATTAGCGAAACCGTGAATTTCAGATTGGTTTCACCTTAAATTCATGTGTTGAACGGGTTTTCAACATGTTTTAAATCATTGGTAAGTCACAAAAATATTTTACAACGTATTTTTGTCACTCAAAAATATTTTTACACTCAAAAAAAATATACACTCGAAAAAAATTTTATACTAAAAAAAAAAATTACACTCAAAAACAATTTAGTAAATTATTTTTTTTTTTCAAAAATGACTAAAAAAAGCTGTTTTACACAAAATAAAATATTTCTAATTAAAAATGTTATTTTTTCACGTTAGAAAATTTACTATCACCTAAAAAGGGCATTGTGAAGGGTATTCATAGATTCGGCCAAGTAGAATTTAACTTTTCTTCTTGTTTTTCATTAATTTATTTTATAATATTTTTTTTTCATCAAAATGTTGTTTCTTCATGAAAAACCCTTTTTTTTATCAAAAAAATGTTTTTTTTTGTCAAAACTTTTTTTTTAAAAATTTTTTTCTATTCGTTTTTATAACCTCCAACTACAGTACTCACTTTGCCACTTCGTGTGCAACGCATCAAAATATCGGTCTAGGACCCCATAAAGTACATATATTTATGATCATTTATCGATTCTAAGACATTCTAGCGATGTCCGTCCGTCTGTCCTTACGTCTGTCCGTCTGTCCGTCTGTAGTTAACACGATGTAGTCCAAAATAAAAGAGCTAGACTCCCGACATTTGGCACTAATATGTCTTATGTTCCTAGGCAGGTTACGTTCGTAAATGAGCAATATGGGACCAGGGGGGAAAAGTTCCCTTTTGAAGAACTAAACCAACCTCAAAAAATACCATTTTTTAAGCATGATTTCTTGTGTTTTTGTTTAACAAATGCAACATTTTTATGCTACAAGAAGTTCAAAGTCCTGCATTTGGACCCAGAGGACTAGAAATTTGTTTAAATAATGATAAACTTGTATTTCTTTAGTGCAAAAAGCATAAGAATGAATTTTTAAACATATATTTCGAGAGGAAATTTGTCCCCCCAATTACCACTACCAACCCCCCCCCAAAAAAAAACGCCCCTTGATTTTTTTTTGCATGTTGGAGTGTGTAAAAGATTCAGCACTGCCGAATTTAACACTCTTACTTGTTTTTTCTTTTATTTTTACAAGTCTAAAATTCTGACATAAAAATGTTCCATTTGTTTAACAAATGTACAAAAAAAGTGAGAGCGTTAAATTCTCCTGTGCTGAATCATTTATTCTCTCCAAAATGTAAAAAAACCTTTTTTGCACTTAAGTAATGTAATTTCCACAGACAGATGGACGGATTTATATAGGTAGATTTTCTTAAAAAGGGATAAATAGTGGGGTTCTCGACCGATATTTCAATTCGTTTTGCATGGAATGGGAAAAAACATAATTTTTTTCTAAAAAAAACTTTGTTTTGGCAAGTACACCCAAATGTTCAGAAAAACATTATAATGATTAAATACATATTTTGGGATAGAGTAAAAAATTTGCCGGCATTTTGTTTTTTGCTACCTCATATTTGACAAAAAATCCTAGTAATTTTACAATCAATTTAAACAAGACTTTTATCAATAAAACTGTAACTTTACACTCACATAAAAAATCGGTTAGAATGAGGTTGCCACAACCTCAATACGGTTGTCGTAACCGGCTTACGGTTGCCACAACTGAGTTACGGTTGTCACAACTGTATACGGTTGCAGCAACCGTAAATTGAGGTTGTTAAAACTTTTTTTAATAAATTTGTGTGCCAGTTGCCACAAACTCAAAAAAAACGTTGCTACAACTTCCAACCCCGGTTGAGACAACCGCAAGTTGAGGTTGTTATAACTTTTTATTAAATTTGTGACTGCCTTTGAAATGTCAAACAAAAAAATTATTCAATAAAAAAAAATGTAATAAAAAAATATAAAAATTGTTTAAAAAAGATGTCAATAAATAAATAAAAAAAATAAATAAAATTAATAAATAAAATTAAATTGACGAAAACTCCTGCATATTTACGTACACATGTAAGTATAATTATAAATCTTAAAAAACAATTCTTCTAATGCAAACTTATCTTGCAGATTTTCCAACTTGGTCAACATCATTGCATCTATTCTACAAATATTTGAAGAAATTGCCTCATATTAGAAGCTTTTATTTAGAAATCTTTAAAATCTCAATATGAATCAGGTATCCTCCGCAGCTCTTCTCTAGAAAAAAGTGTAACAAAATAAGATTTATTTCTGCTCATAATCTGAGACTTTCTGTAGTAAAATGTCTCAAAATCTGGTATTTTTGTGAAGAAAAATGTCTCACAGTCTGAGACTCTTTTTTCTTGTAGGAAAAATGTCTCAGAATATCAGATATTTTCTAAAGGAAAAACCTTTTAAAATTTGAGACTTCTATATGAAAAATCTCTCAGAATCTTAAACTTTCTATCGGAAATATGTCAAAGAATATGAGAATTTTTCTATAGGAAAACTGTCGCAGAATCTGAGAATTTTTCTATAGGAAAACTGTCTCAGAATCTGAGACAGTTTTTCTATAGAAAATGTCTCAGAGACATAGAAAGACTGTCTCAGAATCTGAGACCTTTTGTATAGAAAATCTGTCTCAGAATCTGAGCTTGTTTCTATAGAAAAACTGTCTCAGAATCTGAGACTTTTTCTAAAGAAAAACTGTCTCAGAATCTGAGACTTTTTATAAAGAAAAACTGTCTCAGAATCTGAGACTTTTTCTATAGAAAAACTGTCTCAGAATCTGAAACTTTTTCTATTGAAAAACTGTCTCAGAATCTGAAACTTTTTCTATAGAAATCTGTCTCAGAATCTGAGACTTTTTCTATAGAAAAACTCTCTCAGAATCTGAGACTTTTTCTATAGAAAAACTGTCTCAGAATCTGAGACTTTTTCTATAGAAAAACTGTCTCAGAATCTGAGACTTTTTCTATAGAAAAACTGTCTCAGAATCTGAGACTTTTTCTATAGAAAAACTGTCTCAGAATCTGAGACTTTTTCTATAGAAAAACTGTCTCAGAATCTGAGACTTTTTCTATAGAAAAACTGTCTCAGAATCTGAAACTTTTTCTATAGAAAAACTGTCTCAGAATCTGAGACTTTTTCTATAGAAAAACTGTCTCAGAATCTGAGACTTTTTCTATAGAAAAACTGTCTCAGAATCTGAGACTTTTTCTATAGAAAAACTGTCTCAGAATCTGAGACTTTTTCTATAGAAAAACTGTCTCAGAATCTGAGACTTTTTCTATAGAAAAACTGTCTCAGAATCTGAGACTTTTTCTATAGAAAAACTGTCTCAGAATCTGAGACTTTTTCTATAGAAAAACTGTCTCAGAATCTGAGACTTTTTCTATAGAAAAACTGTCTCAGAATCTGAGACTTTTTCTATAGAAAAACTGTCTCAGAATCTGAGACTTTTTCTATAGAAAAACTGTCTCAGAATCTGAGACTTTTTCTATAGAAAAACTGTCTCAGAATCTGAGACTTTTTCTATAGAAAAACTGTCTCAGAATCTGAGACTTTTTCTATAGAAAAACTGTCTCAGAATCTGAGACTTTTTCTATAGAAAAACTGTCTCAGAATCTGAGACTTTTTCTATAGAAAAACTGTCTCAGAATCTGAGACTTTTTCTATAGAAAAACTGTCTCAGAATCTGAGACTTTTTCTATAGAAAAACTGTCTCAGAATCTGAGACTTTTTCTATAGAAAAACTGTCTCAGAATCTGAGACTTTTTCTATAGAAAAACTGTCTCAGAATCTGAGACTTTTTCTATAGAAAAACTGTCTCAGAATCTGAGACTTTTTCTATAGAAAAACTGTCTCAGAATCTGAGACTTTTTCTATAGCAGATTCTGAAATACTTTTCCTTTAGAAAAAGTCTCAGATTCTGAGACATTTTTCTTAAAGAAAAATTCTCAGATTTTTACATTTTTCCTTAAGAAAAAGTCTCAGATTCTAAGAAGAAGAATTCTTTGTATCGGATTTTTAGCAAACGAATTAAATCCACCTAAAAATGTTACATTTAATTTAGTTTTTTTAGTATAAGTCATTAATATAACTATATTTTTTTTTCAAACAATAAAAAAAAAGCAAAAAAAAATTAAAAAATGTGTTTTATTTTTGGAATTTTATTTTGTATTTTGGCATAATATCGAAAATATATTAAACACAGCTCTGGTTGGAGCAACCGGCAATACGGTTGCTACAACCGGCAAATGTCGTTATGTGAGGTTGCTGCAACCGGAATTTGCCGGTTGCCACAACTGTAAATTGTCGGTTGCTACAACCGTATATTTACCAGTTGCCGCAACCTCAATCTGAGGTTGGAACCTTGTACGGTTGAGACAACCGTATTTTGCTGTGAGTGTACCTTGCACACAGAAAAAAGAGCAGTTGGGATTCAGTTGTAATTATCAAATTTCTATTATTGAATACATAATTTATATCTTCTTACTCATTTTCTACAGTAAGAGAAGAAAAACTATACTAATGAGTGAAGAAGTATCAATATAATCGTATAAGTGCCTTATTGACCATATATTGGTTATATAAACTACATATTAAAATACTAAATCTGTTCCTGCAATTACCAGTACAAGTAACCATTTAAAATACAAAATTTATATATCACAACCATTAATTAGTCATTTGTATCAAAAATTGTTTTCTGCAATTAATGTCAGAAAATATTTTTAAGATTTGTTATTATTTTTAATTTATTAAAAATTACTAAAATCAAAAATTATCAATTTTAATAAAAAAACACGGTAAATAAATTAAAAAAAGGAATTCGCGCATTAACTGGACGTAACTGGGCAGATAAAACATGACGAAATCGTCTTAATAAACCGTAAGCTTTTTTAATAATAAGATTGTCGCTCTAAATTTAATGACAAATTTTTTTTCAGAGATTTACATGAGGAACACATGGGGTAAGCTAAATTATCCTTATGCATGTACTGTAGAAGAATGTGTGCAGATGTCTATAAGGAGTAAAAGAAGAATTTGAAAAACGAGAAAAATATGGATGAAGCTGCGAGACGTTAATGGGTATAAGGCACAAGGATAAAGGTATAAGGCTAATTCCATGTATTCTGGAAAAATTTTTAAAATAAAAAGTCACAGAATCTGAGACTTTTTCTATAGAAAACATGTCTCACAATCTGAGAAATTTTATATAGAAAAAATGTCTCACAATCTGAGAAATTTTATATAGAAAAAATGTCTCACAATCTGAGAAATTTTATATAGAAAAAATGTCCCAGAATCCGAGAAAAGCTGAAAATTTTTCTATAGGAAAAATGTCTCAGAATCTGGGAATTTTTCTATTAAAAAAATGTCTCAGAATCTGAGAATTTTTCTATAGAAAAGAAGTCTTAGAATCTGAGTATTTTTCAATAGAAAAAAAGTCTTAGAATCTGAGAATTTTTCTATAGAAAAAAAGACTCAGAATCTGAGAATTTTTCTATAGAAAAAAAGTCTCAGAATCTGAGAATTTTTCTATAGAAAAAAAGTCTCAGAATCTAAGAATTTTTCTATAGAAAAAAAAGTCTCAGAATCTGAGAATTTTTCTATAGAAAAAAAGTCTCAGAATCTTAGAATTTTTCTATAGAAAAAAAGTCTCAGAATCTGAGAATTTTTCTATAGAAAAAAGTCTCAGAATCTAAGAATTCTCTATAGAAAAAAATTCTCAGAATCTGAGAATTTTTCTATAGAAAAAAGTCTCAGAATCTAAGAATTCTCTATAGAAAAAAAGTCTCAGAATCTGAGAATTTTTCTATAGAAAAAAAGTCTCAGAATCTGAGAATTTTTCTATAGAAAAAAAGTCTCAGAATCTGAGAATTTTTCTATAGAAAAAAAGTCTCAGAATCTGAGAATTTTTCTATAGAAAAAAAGTCTCAGAATCTGAGAATTTTTCTATAGAAAAAAAGTCTCAGAATCTGAGAATTTTTCTATAGAAAAAAAGTCTCAGAATCTGAGAATTTTTCTATAGAAAAAAAGTCTCAGAATCTGAGAATTTTTCTATAGAAAAAAGTCTCAGAATCTGAAAATTTTTCTATAGAAAAAAAGTCTCAGAATCTGAGAATTTTTCTATAGAAAAAAAGTCTCAGAATCTGAGAATTTTTCTATAGAAAAAAATTTTCAGAATCTGAGAATTTTTCTATAGAAAAAAGTCTAAAAATCTGAGAATTTTTCTATAAAAAAAAAGTTTTAGAATCTGAGAATTTTTCTATAGAAAAACAGTTTCTGAATCTGAGAATTTTTCTATAGAAAAAAAGTCTCAGAATCTGAGAATTTTTCTATAGAAAAAAAGTCTCAGAATCTGAGAATTTTTCTATAGAAAAAAAGTCTCAGAATCTGAGAATTTTTCTATAGAAAAAAAGTCTCAGAATCTGAGAATTTTTCTATAGAAAAATGTCTCAGAATCTAAGAATTCTCTATAGAAAAAAAGTCTCAGAATCTGAGAATTTTTCTATAGAAAAAAGTCTCAGAATCTGAGAATTTTTCTATAGAAAAAAAGTCTCAGAATCTGAGAATTTTTCTATAGAAAAAAGTCTCAGAATCTGAGAATTTTTCTATAGAAAAAAAGTCTCAGAATCTGAGAATTTTTCTATAGAAAAAAGTCTCAGAATCTGAGAATTTTTCTATAGAAAAAAAGTCTCAGAATCTGAGAATTTTTCTATAGAAAAAAAGTCTCAGAATCTGAGAATTTTTCTATAGAAAAAAAGTTTCAGAATCTGAGAATTTTTCTATAGAAAAAAGTCTAAAAATCTGAGAATTTTTCTATAGAAAAAAAGTTTTAGAATCTGAGAATTTTTTCTTTAGAAAAACAGTCTCTGAATCTGAGAATTTTTCTATAGAAAAACAGTCTCAGAATCAGGGAATTTTTCTATAGAAAAAAAGTCTCAGAGTCTGAGAATTTTTCTATAGAAAAAATGTCTCAGAATCTGAGAATTTTTCTATAGAAAAAGTCTCAGATTCTAAGAATTTGAGAATATGAGAATTTTGCTTTAAAAAAAATGTCTCAGACTTTGATGTTTCAGAATCTAAAACCATTACTTAAAAAAAGTTTTGAGACATTTTTTCTATAGAAAAAGTCTTAGATTCAAAGACCTTTTTAGACATTTAAATTCTAAGACATATTTTCTATAGAAAAAGTCTCAGATTCTTACACATTTTTGCTATAGAAGTCTTAAATTATGATATATTTTTACTATAAAAAATATATATTCTATACAAAAAGTCTGAGATTCTAGGATTTTTTCCTTAGAAAAAATCTCATATTTTCTATAGAAAAAGTGCTGAGACGTTTTTCTCAAATTCTGAGAATTTTTTTTGTAAAAAACTATTTTCAAAAATTATGGTAGTATTAAATACCAACTTATGTATATATTCTTGTAAAATTGTGTAATTTATTTAATAAATATATTACAAAAAAACATTATTTTTGTGTGTTTATTTTGCGGCTGAAGGAGCCCATTAATAAAATATTTTAGTTGTGGTGCTATAATATCGGTTATAACAACCATTTTTGTCTTATAATTTTTCGTTGCTTCAACAGATATATTCAGTTGCTCGTAATGAAATTCGATAAATATGCCATTCGATTGAAATGAAATTATTAGTAATCACAACTGATAAAAGTGATAGTTGGCTGGACTACAATAATTTGGTTGGTTCTAAATTTGGTTGGCACAACGAAACCGTTTTCTGTGTGTGAAAGTTTGTAAAACTACAAAATAAATTGTAAGATTACAAAAAATTTGTAATTGAAAATGTAATAGTAATTTGAAATGTTTTTTTTTGTGTGTATTTCTCAGTGAATATCAAATTGGCATCACTTGTGTTTTTCTGCACTCGCATAGTTGCTATGGAATGCCTCATTAGAGTTATATAAAGTAGTAGTTGTAGCATATTGATAACCTACCTCACTTGAATTCACCTCAAGGCGCCAAAATCCCCACTTACGCATGTTACGCACTAGGAACTTATAGATACAACCAACTTACTTACTGCTGATTTTACAAAAAAAAAAAAATAAAATTAAATTATGTACAAAAAAATAGAAATAAAAATATAAAAACAATGTATGAGCCATAATATGAAAGTGAATAAATAATATAAACAAAAAACATCACTTTAGTTAAACAAAAAAAGTCAAAACATTAAATGAAATCCTGCTGCTTCTACTGCTGATGTTACTACTACTGTTGCCAGTGTGTCTTCCACTTACTACACAGTTCACATTCACAACCACATCCACATGTGCCTGGCAAAAGACAGCAGCTACCACGTTTAAGCTGAATGTTATACCAAATAACTATGAATGCTAAAGATTTATTGGTAGGCACAAAAAAACAAAACAACAAAAAAAAAGACAGCAAATACTTGTAGTATCTATACAACAAAAAAAATAGAAATAACAACAAAGAAAAAACAAAACAAGTAGTCATATGAGCAATCTGTACTCAGCTCAAGCAACAAAAACAAAAAAAAATTTTAAATCACACATACATATTCATACAAATTTATGGAAACTTACAATAATACACTTAAAGGATTATTATAGGTTTTGAATATATGCCCCTCATTTACTGTAAGAGTGACATAACTTTAGTGTTACCACTAAAAGAATTTAGAATTAGAAATGGATGAAGTCTAAATTACACATGAAACCAAAAATTACACATGTAATCCAACATTAAAAAGTATTTTTTCAAATAAATGACCTTGAAAGCCTGCTGAGAATTATTCTAAAAAAAAAATAATAATATGCAAAAAAAGGAGATTCTATAATAAGTACCAAAATAATAAAATATACCAGGATTTTTTAATAAAAATACCAAAATAGTACTTTTAAAAAAAAGTACCAAAATAGTACTTTTAAAAAAAAAATACCCACATAATATATTTTTTTACAATAACGAAAATAATTCTTAATCAAAAATACCAAAGTAATGCATTTTTATATACTTTTTTTGTACTTTTTTAAACATGCAGTATTTTGGTAAAAGAAGTACTTTTTAGAAAAAGGAGGTTTTTGTAAGAAATTATTATTTTGGTACTTTTTTGAAAAAAAAAACGTCTTTATTAAATAAAAAAATACTACTTACTCAAAGGATTATTATAGGTTTTAAATATGTGCCCCTCATTTACTACAAGAGTGGCATAACTGTAATGTTGCCACTAAAAAAGTTTAAAATTACACATGGATGTAGTCAAAATTACACATGAAATCTAAAACCATTCATGTATTCCAACACAAAAATATCTTTTTCGAATTAATGGAAAAAAGTAGATTCTCTAAAAAGTACCAAAATAATAAAATATTCTAGGATTTTTTTATAAAAATAACAAAATAGTACTTTTTTAAAAGTACCGAAATCATATTTTTTAACAAGTACCAAAATAATACTTTTTATCAAAAATACCAAAATAATGCTTTTTTATATACTTTTTGGTACTTTTTAAAATATGCAGGTACAAGAAATATTTTTTAGAAAAACGTACTTTTTGTTAGAAATTATTATTTTATTACTTTTTTGAAAAAAACATCTTTATTTAAAAAAATGCTACTAAAAAATATATTTAAAAAAAGTACTGCTCAAAGGTAGTGTTGCCACTAAAATAATTTAAAATTGCACATGGATGTTGTCAAAATTATACAGAAACCGACCAAATTTTTTTTTAATATAAAAAAATGAGATTCTATAAAAAGTACTAAAATAACACAATATGCAAGTTTTTTTTTTTTTAAATACCAAAACAGTATTTTTTTTAAAAAGTACCTAAATAATACTCCTTTTTCGAATTAATAGAAAAAAGTAGATCCTCTAAAAAGTAAAAAAAAAATAAAGAATTATACCAGTTTTTTTTTTATAAAAGTACCAAAATAGTACTTTTTTAAAAAAAGTATTCAAATAATACTCTAATTACAAGTACAAAAAAAAATCATTTTTTTATTAAAAATAAAAAATGATAATTTTTTATCAAAAATAATACTTTTTTTATGTACTTTTTGGTACTTTTTTAAACATTCAGTATTTTGGTAAAAGAAGAACTTTTTAGAAAAAGGACTTTTTTAAAAATTACTTAAAAAATCCTTTTTTAAAAAAAGAACTTAAAAAACTACTTTTTATATAAAAAAAATAATTTTGGTGCTAAAATAAAGTACTTTTAATAAAAAAGAAATATTTAACATTAAAAAAAAGTGCTTTTTATATATTTAAAATATGTCCCTCCTTTACTGCAGGAGTGACATAACTCTAGTGTTGCCACTACAAAAATTTAAAATTACACATGAATGCAGTCAAAATTACACATGAAACCTAAAATTACATATTTAATCCAACACTAAAAAATCTTTTTTCGAATTATTGTAAAAAAAGTAGATACTTTAAAAACTACCAAAAAAATTAATTATACCAGGATTTTTTTTATAAAAGTACTTTTTTAAAAAAGTACTTTTTTGGTATTACAACAAAAATAATACTTTTTATCAAAAATACTAAAATAATACTTTTTATATACTTTTTGGTGTTTTTTTAAACATGCAGTATTTTGGTAATAGAAGTATTTTTAGAAAAACGTACTTTTTGTATGATATTATTATTTTGGTACTTTTTTTTTGAAAAAAAATCCTTTTTTAGAAAAAAGGACTTAAATCAAAAAGTGTTTTTTTATAAAAATAAATTAATTTTGGTGATATAAAAAAGTACTTTTAATAAAAACGAAATATTTGACTTTTTATAAAAAATTACTTTTTATAAAAAATTATTTTTTTTGTAAATTTTTTTTTTTAAATAATAGGAATATTTTGGTAGTTTTTATAAAAAGTACTTTTTTCCTTTATAAAAAGAGTACCAATTTTTTAGCTTTTTTTATAAAAAAAGTACTATTTTTGAAATTTTTTAACAGGTACTATTTTTTTTTTTTTTATAAAATATTTTGTTGGTAGGCTACAGTGTTGCCAATTTAGCCATTTTCCGGCTAGATTTAGCTCCTTTTGAACTCGTTTAGCCGGAGAAAAAGGCATTTAGCTCTTAGCCGTTTTTTTTAGCCATTTTCGAAAATATTTTAGCAGTTTTTTAGCCATTTTTGAGCTTTCGGTTAAAAAGTAATTTTTAGTGTGTTTTTATACTAAAATTGAGAGTTAATTGGGTTTTAAGTTTATACAGATCGATCACAGACCCTAATACTATTTGTTATAAAGGTTTAAGTTGAAAAATGTAAGAGACAATTTAATTTCTAAAAATTATATACATTTCTGGTATTCCCAAACCGGTTTCAAACACTTTTGTGTTTTCATCAAAAGGATTTTAAATGTTGGTTTGTTTTGTTAGTAGGTAATTGTTTATCATATATTTGAGTTTTTATTAACACTAGTCTGGAACAAAATCAAGTATATTTTTGTCATATTCATACCATAAACATTATACTAAATTTTAGACGATCTAGCAATGCCCGTTTCTCTGTCTTTTAAAAATACGCTAACATCCAAAACTTAACTTGAAGGCTGATTGCTGAATCTTGGCATATATATTTTTGGAATTCTTCTGGTCAGGTTTCAGCGAAAACAGTCCCAAGGGTAAAAAGTTCCCCTCGAATAAACGTGTTGAAAAGTTTTTTAAGCCAAAATAACTAAAAAATATTTTTTACTTAAATAAATTTTTTGTAGTCAAAATTTTTATATATATTTTTATAAATTAATATAAAATATTTAAATCATTAAAACGGTGTTTTGAACACTCTTCATATTACCTAAAATATGCCAAAATAGTAACAAAAGATCTCCTTATTTTATATATGTATCAAAAACGGTACAAAATATGAATTTACATTAGTTTTTCTTAAAAAGTAAAGTTATATTTTAGCCGTTTTTTAGCCATTTTTTAGCCGTTTTTTAGCCGTTTTTTTCAAAAGGATTTATCCGTTTTTGATAACCAAGTTCTGGCAACACTGGTAGGCTAGAAATTTATATTTTGTTACTTTTTTTTAAACAGATACAGAAAAATGTTTAAGGCGTATGATTAATTTTAAAATTGCGTTTAAATAACAATCATACGCAACGTTGCACAATGGTAAGTAAGTAGTGGACCAATTGCAGCGAAATTCATACCGGTTATAGCTAACGTAATTTCGAGGTAAAGTTTGGACGCTGGACCCCACATGTCCAATAAGATCACCACCAGGTGCCCCTAAGGTATGACATGTTTAGAACACAAAAACTTTAAATGCTTTAAAATCCCCAACTTTAAACGCGTATAGAAAAAATCTAGCGCTGAACTAAAAAAAGCCTTGAGGGTTTTGTTATGTAAAATGTCAATGGTATGAAACATCCCATTCCGATTCGGTAAGTTCGATTTGGTATCACTGTGTAATAAATCATTTAAAATTGAGTGACTCCATTCCATTACACTGTGGAACAAATTCTGGTTAGCAAAAGTTAGGTCGATTTTGAGAGTGAGGTGTGAAAAGACAGGCTAAATTAGAAGACCCGTATCGCTGCGTTTGTTTATGTTAGTTCGATTTTTTTTTAATTGATTTTCGAACTTTGCAGTCAAATGCCGATTTTCATGGTTTTTTGGCTTTAACTCGTCGACTAATTGATATTTTTTCAATCTGTCAAAGCCAAATTATTGCTAGAGACCTGTTCAACAATTAAATATTAAAAAAAAAAATGATTTAGAAAATTTTTGTGGTTCTTATGAAGCAAAATATTTTCAAAAAGCATGAAAAAAATAATTTTGCTTCATAAGCACCACAAAAATTTTCTAAATCATTTTTTTAAAAAAAATTAATTTTCTAAATCAATTTTTTTAAAATAATTATTTGTTAGACATGTCTATAGCAATAATTATGCTTTAATAGATTGAAAAAATATCAATTAGTCGACGAGTAATAGCCAAAAAACAATAATATAAACAATATGCTGAAAATCGGCATTTGACTGCAAAGTTCGAAGGTCGTTTAAAAAAAATTTGAACTAACATAAGCAAACGCCGCGATACGGGTCTTCTAATTTAGCCTCTATTTTCACCCCTCACTCTCAGAATCGACCTAACTTTTGCTAATCTGAATTTGTTCCACAGTGTTATGGTTGCCAAATTCATGTTTTTTCTCTACGTGAAAGATCTTCTAATTTGGAGAAAGATAACTGTTTTTTCTGAGTGTATTTTTGAATCATTGTTCATATGTTGGTGTGTGGCAATAAATACAAAGTAAAATCACACAAACACTCTGAGAGACATACAGTCTTGCTGAGTTTTTGTTTTATTTATATTTTTTTTGGCTTAGAAAATATTTTTAAGGGGAATCTCTATTATATGAATGGTTTTAACTGTCTGTATGTCATAACACTCTAGAAAACAAAAAATACCATAATTTACAGTTGATTCTACCTAAAGGAAACTAATAATTTTCTAATCCCCGTGGTCTTTGTGCAGGCCGATGAACTTCTTTTGGCATAAAAGTGTTTAATTTGTTGAAAAAATTCACAAAAATATGCAAAATAGTGTTTTATTCTTCAAGGAGCAATTTTTTCCCTGGCCTTGCTTGATCTTGCCAGTATCATAAGACGTATTTGTGCCAAACTTGAGGGGTCAAGTTTCTTTAATTTGAACTGCAACTCTTGAAGCGGCATATGAATGCTTATGGCCCACAGTGAGACAGCCCTATAGTAACCGTGGCAAAAAATGGGTTTTGGCGTGTCGTCCAATTTGGATGAAATTTTCACAGTATATTAACAGATATATGAGTAACAATTCCCTGAAATTTCAGCCTCATAACTTCATTACTTTTTAGTCTAGAGCAAGTAAAAGTTGAGGTATGCCAAAGCGCTTGAAATATGTTAGTTCAATATGTAACATTCAAAAGCTTATTAATAAAAAAAATGCATAATAAATATAACTTTAAAGTATTTTTTTAATTAATTTAGTTGTTTTAGAATGAGTAGATGAAAAAATAAATTAAAAAAAAAAAACACAAAAAAAATTTCTTAACAACAGAATTGTGGTGTAAAAATTGAACATTTTGCATTTTCAATGGACTAGGAAATATAGAGCAGCCCCTCGCCCTAGGTGCAGACTCATATCAAATGAAAGATTGAAGACTCAGCTTTCATTTAAAGTAAAGGACATATAGCAAAAGTTTGCAAAAGTACTTTAAACATACAAAAAAATACAAAAAAATACAAAAAATATGCAACGCGCACATTCTGTCGCTATACGTATGTTAGCATGCAATAGCATGTTATTTTTTTTAATTGTTTACACATATTCACTTATTGTTTATTATTATTTTATTTACATTATTCATTTGATTGATAATTTTTTTGAAGGTCATTGACTTTGGGTTAGATAGTTGCATAATTTTTAATTTAAATTGATAGTGCAAGCTGTTGTTCTTATCTAACAATAAGTTGTGTTATGCTCACTTTCTAATGTGGTTAGTTTAATTGTTACACTCAAAAAATTATGTCATTAACTGTTTGTAGTTTATTTAAAAAGTTTTCCGTTTAGTCGTTTTTAAAAGAAAAAACATTTGTTTGATGTTCAGTTTTTATTAATGACTACTTCAGTCCTTTGTTTTAAAAATAACACACTAAAAAATAAAGACTTTCATTAACATTTAATTTTTAAAGTCATTTATTTTTGTTCTGTAAGTAAAAACTACTGATTATTCTTTTGATTTTTAATGATTTGTGTAATTATCTTTTTTTTTAAATTGTTGGTATTTTTTAATGAAATATCATTAGTTTTTACCTACACAAGTCAGTTATTTTTTTGTAGAAAAAAAATCAAAAAATTATTTATAGAAATATAAAAACATGTTTGTATCAAGTGACTTTGGCACGATGGGTAGAGTGTCTGGCCAGAATGTAGTTGATTGCGGGATCGATTCCCCAAAAATTTTATTAAAAATTTTTAAAAAAATATTTCATTAAAAAATTGTAAAAAATTACCTACAGAATCATTAATTTTTATTGTTTTCGTAGGTTTTTTTGAAATTTGTTGGTAAAAATAACAGAACTATCATTAATTTTTAATGTTTTCGTAGGTTATTTTTTCGAATTTGTTGGTAAAAAAGAGTGAAAAAAAACGTAATTTTTTAATGTTTAATGTTTTTTATTTTAGAAAATTTTGTCAACAGTAAAAAATAAATGTTGATGTTTGGTAAAACAAATGAATAATTACTGGGATGGTTTTCAATTGTTTATTCACTGGTTTTAAGTGTGTTTTTCGTTTGTTTTTGCCTACAAAATATTTTGAGTGTATATATTGAATTTAGTTGTTGCATTATTTATTGGGTTAAGTTATAATGAGTGATCTTGTAATGATCTCTTTTGATAAGAGATTAGCATTTCTCTAAAATATTGAAAAAATTAGAATACCATGATATTAAAAAATTATTGATAGATTGAAAATTTTTTTTTTTCTTTTTTTATTGCATTTCCATGGGAGGTGGGCGTAATAGTGGGCGTGTTATTGTTATTTTTGCATGAAACATTTTAAATGATAAAAATTACAGTAATATCAAATTTGAAGGTTGTACCTAAAATATTTTTGAAAATATGGCACTTTTTATGTTGAGGTTATATGGGTGGTGGGGGTAAAAGTGGGCCAAAGTTCAAAATTTTTTCCGATAATGTTTGTAACAATATAACGTTCAAGTATACCAAAATTGAAAGTTATACCTAAAGTATTACGGACAATACGGCATTTTACAAATTTCGATTGTATGGGAGGTGGGCGTAAAAGTGGGCGTGCTTTCATGTTTTTTTTTTTTCAAAAAACTGGAATTGTCTCAAAAATAACCTGTGCACAATTTCAGAGCTCTACAATGACTCCTTGTATTTAATGCCGGCGTTGTCTCACTGTGTGGCCTACAGATTTTTGAGATTAGGTTTATTCTAGCTCGAGGTCATTATTTTAATGACTAATTAAAACTTTCTTGAAATTATTCTATGAGAATAGAATAATTTTCAAGAAAGTTATTTGTCTGTTTTAAATTTATTTATGTTGATCATTTTTTGCAAGACTTAATCGACACATGTTTCGGAATTTGTTAATATTCTCATATAATAATTGAATCTGTAAAAGCCAAATTACTGCTAGAGACCTGTCCAACAATTATTTTTTTTTTTTTTTAAATTGATTTAGAAAATTTTTGTGGTTCTTATGAAGCAAAATATTTTCAAAAAGCATGAAAAAAAATAAATTTTCCAACATTTTGCTTCATAAGCACCACAAAAATTTTCTAAATCAATTTTTTTAAAAAAATTAAATGTTGGACATATCTCTAACAATAATTTGGCTTTTACAGATTGAAAAAATATCAATAAGTCGAAGAGTCATAGCCAAAAAAAACATATAAACAATATGCTGAAAATCGGCAATTGACCGCAAAGTTCGAAGATCGATAAAACAAATGCCGCGATACGGGTCTTCTAATTTAGCCTCTATTTTCACCTCTAACTCTCAGAATCGACCTAAATTTTGCTAACCTGAATTTGTTCCACAGTGTAATGTTTGGTATTGTTAACTTTATCTTTAACGAACTGCACGAAACAAGCTATGAGTCACTGTATGTATTTTATTTAAGAAAACATCCTTGTTGTGAGCTTACAAAAGTTTTTCTAAGGATTTTCTAAGTTTAAGATAACTAAAGTCGACTGTTTATAAAGCCAAAAATATTTTTAAAACACAGACTATAACACAAAGATATGTTTATGTGTGTGTGTGTGCGTGTGTGCTTGTGTTTGTTAGTATGTTTTTCGTATATGTAAGCATAATATCAGTATTTATGATATACAAACTTACATTATTCTTATTCCTAATCTTATTTTTGTTTGGTTTGGTTCTACTACTGTTTCTTCTTCTTTATTCCTTTTACTTTCTTCTATAAGTAAAAGTAAACAAAAGCTTAGAAAACAAAAAAAAAAAAAAGAATACAAAAAATGAAAGAAATAAGAGCTGCTGTGACCTCTACATATTACTATAGACATTTCATACTAACACTTACACCCACAACCATACACAAACACACACATATACTGTAAGACTTACACTTACTTTACATTCATACATTTGTATATGGCTCGTTAGTTGATATCTGTTCCTTAAAAGACAAAGTTGATAAACAAAAAAAAAAAATTTTTTTTTGTTTTAAAACAAGTTAAAAAATACTCGTATTTCTTAGTCATTGTATTAGTATGTACAGTGGTTGTCAACTTATTAGAAACGTTTCTATAGTATAATGCTCAACGTTATTATTATCAAACGAGTATAATTTTAAAAAATTTTATGTAGATAATTTATAAAGCTTTAATTTAAGCTTGATAGCGTCCAGATTGAGTAAATAATAAATGTGCTACGGGTCGATCTGGAAAATGAAATTTATAGATATTTTTCAAAATATTTTTTAAAAATATTTCTAAGTCGATTTTTTCTAAGTTCAAACATTAAAAATTTAAAAAATGGTTTAATCGTTTTTATTCAGTTATCAACTATTTTTTCAACAAACCAAACAAAAATGAAATTTTTGAAATGCAGACAAAATAATTCGCATTTTTGACCAAAAATTCGTTTGACCACTAATGTTTTGTAAACAAAGAAAATATGTAATTTTTTACTAATGTTAGTATACCTAAGTGTATGGTAATGAGCAGTGACAGGACCTTCATGCACTAAAAACTATGTTTTAGGCGTCTAAAATATACACTAAAAAGTCTTGAAATATCCACTAAAAATCTTTAAATATGCAATAAAAATAATAAATACCAACTTGTTTTTACTTTTATTAAAAAAACAACAACATTTGAATTCAGTCTCGCATTGTAAGCTTAGATATACATATGAGGCATTCCACACCAAATGTCCAGCTTCAGAAAAACTTGTGTCCCGTAAATTGAAGATGAAAGATGAAAAATTTTTTTTTTTTTTGGAAAATTTTCAGAACCCGTTCTAAAATTTTCAATTTTTTAGAAGAGATAATTTATCGAAAATCCGACCACTTTTTTTTTTAATTTTTTTTTTTAAAGTTTAGATGTTTGTCCATCCACACAAAAAATTCAGACACGCGTTTTTCGTTTTTTTCGAGAAAATCGCATTTGAATTAAATTTCATAACAATTTTGTAATTTTCTTGTATTTTCTTGTTTCAACATTGCGAATGAGTATTATTCATTGCATAAATGTTACTCATACGCTCTGTTAAAACAAGAAAATACAAGCAAATTCCTAATTTGTTATGAAATTAAAAATTCAAATGCGATTTTCTCGAAAAAAACAAAAAACGCGTGTCTGATTTTTTTTGTGGATGGACAAACATCTAAACTTTAAAAAAAAATTAAAAAAAAGAAAGTGGGCGGATTTTTGATAAATTGACTTTTTTAAAAAATGGCAAATTTCAGAATGGGTTCTGAAAATTTTCCAAAAAAAAAATTGAATCAATAGCCCATACAAAACTATATAAGAATGTAAATTTTTAAGATTGTGGTGCATTCCGTTTTAATGTGATAAATATTTAATCAAGGCAACACGCCACAAATTTTACCATTTCCTCAATATTTGACCACGCCTCCTAAGCCCAGTTTTTAAAAAATTGAAAAACGAAAAACGCAATTTTCTAAGTTTTATATAGGGCTATCCATACAACCTATTCAGAAGTTTGCGGTACACATGTTTTTTTTTTCGCTGGACATTTGGTGTGGAATGCCTCATATATAAAGTGTGTATAAAATGATATTAAAAAATAAAAACAATAAAAAAAAAAAATTATGAAAAAGTCTTAAAAGTAGCTAAAAAAAACTAAAAAATAGCTAAAAGCTAAAATTTATAGAAATATGACCCAAAAATATGCATTTACAGCGAAATAATAGCGAAATATGCAAAAATATACATTTAAAGCAAAATATGCAAAAATATGCACTAGAAAATCAATGCCATTTTAAAGCAAATTCTTTGATTCGCAAAGATATTTTGTTTATGCTGTTCTACGACCAAAGGGAAAAACATGCATTTGCATGAAAGTCCTCTCCTTGGTAATGTTGTATTAAAATAATTTAAATTTTTCTTTGTTTACAAAAAATTGGTGGTCAAAAGAATTGGAGGTAAAAAAAAAATGCGAATTTTTTCTACAGTATTTAATAAATTTCATTTTTTGTTTAGGTTATTGGAAATCTTATTGTTAGTTGATAACTGAATGAAAACTATTGGACCATTATTTTTTTAAATTTTTAATGTTTGAACTTAGAAAAAATCGACTTAGAAATACTTTTAAAACATTTTCTGAAAAATGTCTATAAACAATTTCATTTTTCAGATCGACCCTCGTAGCACATTTATTATTTACTCAATCTGAACGCTATCAAGCTTAAATTAAAGCTTTATAAATAACACTGTGCTACAGTAAAAAAAAAAATACTTCTGATGTGACATGGTGCAGGTTGTTGGTTTTGTCGAGTAGATCGCAAAAATGCCCATTAAACTTGCCAGACACCCTCAAATCTTAGAGTTATTGTCATTCAGAAAATTTTGTATAATTCAGAAAATTTTCAACCGATTTTAAATTTTTTGACTCTTTTGGATAGAAGAAGGATAGGGCTTTTCATGTGTGTGAATTGGTCTACACATATAAGAAAGATATTTATTGATTTTTTCTATAATATCTAATTTTTTCGAGTTTATCGATTTTTTTCTGCTATAGTTCGTTTAACAACCTTATAAATGTAATTTTAAAGAAAATTTAATTCTGAATATGATGAGCTTTATCCTGAAAAAATCGGATATTAATTGACAGAGTTGTGATAACTTTTCTAAAAAAGAAAATTGAGATTTTGCAAGAACTCGCCGTCAAATAACCCACGCAAAAACAAGTAGAAAAGTTAAATTCGACTTGGCCGAATCTATGAATACCCTCCACAATGCACTTTTTAAGTGATAGTAAATTTTCTAACGTGAAAAAAATAAAATTTTTGGTTATAAATATTTTATTTAGTGTAAAAAATTTTTTTTTAGTAATTTTTGAACAAAAAAAAAAAAAATAATTTACTAATTTTTTTTTGAGTGTAAAATTTTTTGAGTGTAAAATTTTTTTGAAGTGCATTTTTTTTTTGTTTTAGTGTAAAAATATTTTTGGGTGACAAAAATACCTTGTAAAATATTTTTGTGACTTACAAATGTTTTTAAAACATTTTTAACGGGTTTTCAACACATGAATTTAATTAAGGTGAAACTAATTTGAAATTTACGGTTTTGCTAATAACTTTTGAACCACTGGACCGATTTGGCTGAAATTTAAAAAGAACCGGACCAGAGGAACGGAAAATAGATATGCCATACTTCAGCATCCTCAGAAATGCCGTTCGAAAGTTACCGTGTTTTTTATCTCGTAAATTCCAGAAAAACCCTTGCCGAAATTCACTCATTTGCTTATAACTTTTGAACGACTGGACCGATTTCGCTGGATTGCAATACCAACCTGACCAGGTAAATGCCCAACATATATGCCAAACTTCAGGAGCCTCCGTAAAGTCTTTCAAAAGTTAGCGTGTTTTCAACAGACAGACGGACGGACGGACATCGCTAGATCGTCTTAAAATCGATCGAGGATCATGAATATATATACTTTATGGGGTCCTAGACCAATATTTCGAGGTGTTACAAACGGAATGACAAACTTATATACAGTGTTGGAAAAAATAATAGGGACGACGAGTTAAAATTTACTAACTCGTTAAAAACTTTTTAATAAATGTCTAATTTTTTTAGCTTCAACTGAAAAATGATCAGTAATTAAACTGGATTTAATAATCTGTATTGCTTTTTACTATTCCCCAGTGTATACCCTCTATCACTAGAGTGGAGGGTATAAAAATAAATTGATCATAAGAGGTCATGTACAGTATTTATAAAGGTTTTTGGCGCGCTGAATCCGAATCTGGCCTTAAAATTGCTCTATCGCATCATTTTTTTTTTTTTTTTTTAAATATTTAACATAAATTGATATATCAAAAACTTAATAAGATAGCGCAATTTTAAGGTCAAATTCGAATTCATGGCGCCAAAAACCTTTAAAACAATGATACGCGCCCTCTCAGTATGTTCGTTTATTTTTTTATTATTTTTTTGAACGGCAATTTCATGCAAAATCTAAATTTTTTTCAGAAAAATTATCACAACTCTGCCAATTGTTATCCGATTTTTCGGCATAAAGCTATTCACAATTAAATTTTCTTTAAGAACACGATTATAAATATAAATGTTGTTGGACAAACTATAGCAGCAAAAAATCGATAAACTCAAAAAATAACAAACAAATTAGATATTGTTAAAAAAATCAACACACATCTTTCTTATATGTATAGACCAATTCACACAAATAAGAAGTCCTATTCTTCTTCTATCCAAAACAGTTAAAAATTGAAAATCGGTTGAAAAATTTTTAAGTTACACGTGGTTTAGTGGGAAAGGCGCAAAAAAACTTTTTTATACCCTCCACTTAGTGATAGAGGGTATATATAAGTTTGTCATTCTGTTTGTAACTCATCGAAATATCGATCTGGGACCCCATAAAGTATATATATTCATGATGCCCGATCGATTTTAAGACATTCTAGCGATGTCCGTCTGTCCGTCTGTCCGTCTGTCCGTCTGTCTGTCTGTGGAAAATGCTGTCGCGGACAAAATATTGCACAGAGATGACTGAAACTTAACATATTTATTTAAAATTCTCCCGAGAAATTTTTTTTCGCGGAAATTTTTTTTTTCAAAATTTTTTTTTTTTTTCAAAAGTAATTTCCTTTTAAATAAAGTTTTTTGCAATAATCTTTTTGAAATTGTGGAGGGTATCTCTACATTCGGAAAGGCCGAATTTAACTTTTTTACTTGTTTATATTGTTATGTGACACTATGGCGTATGAGCATTATTTTCTTTGAACAAACAATTAAATATAAATCATACGCAATGGAGGTAGAGGTGTGTTTTTCATAATAATTCATATTTAGTGGAAACTTTTTGTTAGAAAATTTTTATAGAAAAAAATTTCTCAGAAGCTGAAAATTTTCTATATAGAAAAATTCAGAATCTAAGACTTTTTCTATATAGAAAAATTGTCTCAGAATCTGAGACTTTTTCTATATAAAAAAATTGTCTCAGAATCTGAGACTTTTTCTATATAGAAAAATTGTCTCAGAATCTGATACTTTTTCTATAAAAAAAAATTGTCTCAGAATCTGAGACTTTTTCTACATAAAAAATGCCTGCGAAATTTTGTACTCTTGCCCAAAACATTAAACCAAAACATTTTTTTAGAAAAAATAATGCTGTATTACTTTGCTATTCCATGCAAAACGAATTGAAATATCAGTCGAGGACCCCATTAAAAAACCAAAAGAGCAGCTCATTTCGTAAGTGAGTGCAAAAATACTTAAGTGCAAAAAATTTTTTTTTTACATTTTGGAGAGTATAAAAGATTCGGCACCAAAGAATATAACACTCTCACTTGTTTTATGTACATTTGATAAACAAATGGAAAATTTTTATGCGAAAAGCTTAGACTTGGTTAAAAAGTAGTTTTGGTCAAAAAAATTTTTTTTTTCACGAAAACAAAATTATGTTAAAAAAATTTAATGAACCCAAAATTTTTGGTAAAAAAATTTGGATGAAAAAAAGTTTTTGATGAAAAAAAATTGATGAAAAAAAAAAATATAAAAAAAATAATTTTTTTGATGAGAAAAATATTGATAATAAAAAATTTGATAAAAAAATGGACGAAAAAAAATTTGATGAAAAATCAAAAAAATTGACGAAAAAAATTGATAAAAAAAATTTTAATGAAAAAAAATTTGATAAAGAAAAAATGATGAAAAAAAAATTTATGAAAAAAAAAACTTGATGAAAAAAAAAATTTTATGAAAAAAAAAAAATAAAATTTGATGAAAAAAAAAAAATTTATGAAAAAAAAAATTTATGGAAAAAAATTTGATGAAAAAAAATTGATGAAAAAAAAAATTTGATGAAAAAATAAATTTTTTTGTTAAAAAATAATTATATTACTTTTTATTCACCAGATGGTGAAAAATGGTTTTATTCACCACGAGGTGAATTATTATTAGACACCAGACTAAAAACATTATCATGTTAAAAAAAATGTCTCAGAATCGGAGATTTTTTCTATATAGAAAAAATGTGTCCGAATCTGAAATTTTTTCTATATAGAAAAAATGTCTCAAAATCTGAGATTTTTTTTATATAGAAAAAATGTCTTCGAATCTGAGAATTTTTTTTATATAAAAATGATTTTTTCAATATAGCAAAAATTGTCTCAGAATCTGAGACTTTTTCTATATAGAAAAATTGTCTCAGAATCTGAGACTTTTTCTACTTATATAGAAAAATTGTCTCAGAATCTGAGACTTTTTCTATATAGAAAAATTGTCTCAGAATCTGAGACTTTTTCTATATAGAAAAATTGTCTCAGAATCTGAGACTTTTTCTATATAGAAAAATTGTCTCAGAAGCTGAGACTTTTTCTATATAGAAAAATTGTCTCAGAATCTGAGACTTTTTCTATAAAGAAAAATTGTCTTAGAATCTGAGACTTTTTCTATATAGAAAAATTGTCTCAGAATCTGAGACTTTTTCTATATAGAAAAATTGTTTCAGAATCTGAGACTTTTTTTTATATTGAAAAATTGTCTCAGAATCTGAGACTTTTTCTATATAGAAAAATTGTCTCAGAATCTGAGACTTTTTCTATATAGAAAAATTGTTTCAGAATCTGAGACTTTTTCTGTATAGAAAAATTGTCTCAGAATCTGAGACTTTTTCTATATAAAAAAAAATAAAAAAATTGTCTCAGAATCTGAGACTTTTTCTATATAGAAAAATTGTCTCAGAATCTGAGTTTATTTCTATATAGAAACATTTCTAAGAATCTGACACTTTTTCTATATAGAAAAATTGTCTCAGAATTCGAGTTTTTTTCTATATTAAAAAAAATTGTCTCAGAATCTGAAACCATTTTGATAAAAAAAATCTCAGAATCTGAGACTTATAGAAAATTCTTTTCTATGAAATTATAATCAGATTTTTCATTATGTCTCGTTCTTGTTATTTTTTTTTTGTGTAGTAAAATTCCACTTAATCCCATTTATCAACTTTTGCATAACATTTTCCAATAAACTCTGGCATTTAATATAATAATGCTCATTTGTATAAATTTCTATATGCGTAGAAATATTAGCTAAATACAAAAAGGTAATACTGTGTGTGGATTTCGGAGAATTTTTTGATTTTATAATAAATGTTCAAAAATGTTCATTATATTCCGTTTCATATGAAAACGGATTTGTTTAATTATTTTGTATATTTGAGGTATTTTATACAAACTGTTTTGGTATAAAAGAATATATCGAGGGCTTATATTACAAAATTGCAATTAGAAATATTTTCGAAAGAGAGTTTTCAATAGAAATGTATTTACTAATTTAGTTGTCACTTATCAAATTAATTTTTAAACTGTAATTAAAGTTCAAAAATCATTGTATTAAATAATATTGCAAAAGAAAAATTAATTTTTTTTTTTTTTGATTTCCAAAAAAATTTTTATTATGCAGATAACAAGTTTTTAATATAAACCTTTGATAAATAAAATGGCATTAATTTGAAAAAAAAAAAAATCCCCAATACGTATACTTAATGAACAGTTTATTTTATTATTCAATTTCACATTGGTTTGATATAAGTTTTTTTTTTGCATAGCTGATCAGTTATCGCGGATTACCTCATATGCATGTTTATTATCCCAAATTTTACCAACAACTCAGTAGGAGTAACTAGCTAAAAGCTTTAAATTGTATTCACTTGAACTGTCAGTTTCTATAACATGTATTAATAGAAAAATTATTTTCAATTTTAACAAATTGTAAGGCGTATGAAAAAGTTTCTGGCTTGTTTAATACTAATTGTGGGTACAATAGATAAACATTATTTAGAGTGTGTAATTGATAATTAAAAAAAAACAGTTTTAAAAATATTAATGTTAAGAAAAGCGTTATTAAAATTCAGATAATACAATTGAAATTCTAGAAAAACTCCCATTGAAATTTAGAAAATACAGAAATCTTAACAAAATTGAGAAAAGCACTAATACAATTTTTACAAATTTAACTTAAGCTTAGAAAAGTTTAAATGAAACTCAGAAAAGCTAATGCGAAAATTTTTAAAAAAGTTTAATTAAAATTAAAAAAAAGAGAGATATCGCGAAAATTAGTGTTTTTGTATTTTCTAAATTTTGACAATGAAGTTTTTTAAATATCTTCAAAAACTGAGTATGCAGTTTTAATTGTATTTATTAACACGTCACAAAACAGTTAACATCGAAATCATATCTTCTCAATTTCGCGAGATATTGCAAAATTAAAAAAAAAATAAAAAATTGGGAAAAAATTTTATTTTTCGCGTAAATTAGCAGTCAAGAAATTGATTTGAGCAGTTTTACCACATTCAACCACGTGAAATTTTAACTGCATACAATATATTTGCCGTGTATTGATTTTTTTCCGTTATTGTAGACACTTAAGAAAAAATAAATTAATTAATATAAAAGCTTGAAATTGATCATCTATAATTTTTATGCTTGCATTTTTGTCATCTTTAATAACCTCGAATTCAAACTGCATACTACATTTTTTCGTTAATTGAAGTAAATGTTTTAACAGACCAAAAATAACACAAATTAATAAATAAATAGTAGTTTAGCGAATTTTTTTAGCGATATCTCGAAGAATTGAGCAGCTAGAATTTAAATGTTAATAGCCTTATCACCTTTAATCAATAGCAAATCAAACTGCATTTCGTGTTTTTCAACAATGTTAAAGAAACTCCTTTTATTAATCAAAACAAGAAATACACCCAAAAAGCTGTTTTTCGCTATTTCTCGCGAAAGTGTGCAGCTATAATTTTTTTGTGGGCAGTTTTAATTTCTTCTAACATGCTCAAATCAAACTGCATACCGCTTTTTTTTATTATTTCAAAAGAACCGGTTTTAAAATATAATAAATAATAAAAAAAAAATTAAATAATTACGCGATATCTCGCGAAATTTAACACCTTGAAACAACCTTGTTCCGAAGGTTGTATGTTGTCATCGAATTTAAATAAAACACTTTTAACTAATTGCTTTAAGGACTTTTTATTTAGAAACCCGTTCGTATCCGAAGACCGATCAAAGTTTCTTATTTGGAGTCAGAAAGCTAATTGAAATAATTTTGAAAATATTTCTCCTTTTATACAATTATTTTGTTTACAAAGTCCAAACAAATAAAATCAAAAAATATTTAAATCAAATGAACATTGAAAATTCTACAGTGTCTCAGAAATTTTAAAGAATGAAAACAAATATGATAATTAAAAGAATGAAATGAAACTGAATATAAAATAAGTAAAGTAAATATGATAAGCAATTAAATAGTTAACATACACGCTGCTTTAACCTACAATTTCGATGACAACAGCTGTGCGACCTTTGATCAAGCACAAGTAAAACTGTATACCAAGTTTTCACGAAATTTAAAAAAAACGTATCTAAAGATAAAAAACGAAAACAAAACAGCAAAAAATTAATTTCGCGATTTCTCGCGAACTAAAGAAGATAGGATTTTGACGTTTACTGTTTTGTGACCTTTAAATAAGTTCAATTAAAACTGTATACTCAGTTTTTGAAAATATTTAAAAATCTTCAATGTCAAAATTTTTAAAAATTCAAAAACACTAATTTCGCGTTATTTCGCGAATGCGAGCAGCTACGATTTCGCTGTTAACAGTTTTGTGACATTTAATCTTGAAAAAATCGAAATGCGTTTATACTTTTCGTCGACACTAAAGTTCAACCTAAACATCGCCGAGGCTCACCGTGCATAATTGCAATTTATTAGAAAATCCTTTTTCAAATTAATTCAATCAGAATTAAAATTTAGAAAAGCTCTAGTGAAATCCAAAATGCCCAAGAAATGTTTGGAAATGCGCAATTAAAATTGATGATAGAAAATACTAACTGGAATAAAGAAAGACATAAATAAAATTCTGAAATGGAAAAAAAAATAAAAAAAAAAAAAATCTTAAAATACAAATGAAACTCAGAAAAGCTCAATTGAAATTATATACTAAAATTACAATTGAAATTAAGAAAAGCCTAATTTAAATTCAAAACAGCTTGAAAAAAAAATCAAAAAGCCCATATTAAATTTAAAAATCTCAATTGAAATTTATAGAAGTTTAATTGAAATATAGAAAAGCTCAATCGAAATTTAAAAAATCCTATTTGGTGTTCATAAAAGTTATTTTAGAATTCTCTAAAGCCAAATAAAATCTAGAAAATTTTAAATGAAATTTAGAAAAAATTTAGTGAAATTTACAAAGCTCAATTAAAGTGTTAAAAAGTCCAATAAAAATTCTGGAAAGTACAAATGAAATCTAGAAAATTTCAAATAAAATTCTGAAAAGCTTAATTCAGTTTTTAAAAAGCTTAATTGAAATATATAAAAGAACAATTGAAATTAAAAGAAGTGGGAGTAGTAAAATTAGTTATGTAAAATATTTTATACTTTCAAAATGTAAAAAACAATTGCGGGTTTTTTCTACGTTCAAGAAATATTTAAAAAAAATCTTAAAATTTTCTATTCACTATTTTATAGATATTAAGACAAACTGTTATTTAAACTTAATTGGAGCCCGTAGAACCCTTCAATCAAAGTTTAGAATTTCCAAAAGTTTACCAAAAATCTAAAATTTTGATCGAAGGGCGCCACGGCACAGTGGATCGTGTAGAGTAAACACCCGGTCATTTTTTTTCTCTGTATTTTTCAATAATAAAGTCTTTTTATATGTTTTAGGGGCCTCTGACTCCGAATTTGACAAAAACAAAAATTTTTTTTTTCAAAAAAATCAAAAATGTCGATTTTTTCTTTTTGCAATTTTGCAACATTCGCGTTCTTTATAATTTTCTATTAGTACTGCTTCAAATCCAAAAGTTAAACCAAAAAAAAAACTTAATATCAATACAAATATATAATAAAAATTCTATACTAAAAAAAACAAAATTTTTAGGTTAGGAAAAAAAAAAAAATGCCCAAGTTCTTTTAAAAAAGTATGAACAGGAAACTAAAGTGGTTAACGTCCTCTTTAATTCCCATATGGGTTTTATACCCAATTTCTTTAAACGCCGAAATATTTGAAGGTTAAAATTTCAAATTAATTTTTCGCAGTGTATTATTTGCCAAATTTGATAAAAGTTTTAGTCAAATTACTAGGACAGATGATATTTATAAGTAATATAAAGCGGCGTCACCTTTCATTTCTCGCGTTATATCGCGTTTTGTGAATTTCGCTATCCACGCAATATTTTTTGCAATACTGAAAAAATCCAAAAATAAAAAAGTTTGGATCTTAATATCTTAGAAACCATTATAAATTTTAAAATTCTAAGAGCACACATGAATTCAGCAGCCCTTAATCCATATAAGACACAAATTTCAATGAGTTTGGATGATTATTTTTACCCTTTGACCGCGACTTTTGATTTTCGATCCACTGTGCACGGGCTTAAATGATCGGATTTGACTCAAATTAAGATTGAATGGAAGTACGTCTCAAGTTCTATGAAGGGTTAAGGGGGAAAAAATTTAAGATTTTTTATTTTAATTTCTTGAACGTGTAAAAAACCCATGTTGTATGTATCTCGAAAACGAACCGATATCGAAAACGACCGATTTTATTTTTTTTGAATATTCGTGTTCAGCGCATCAAAATTAATAAATAAACACCGCCTGACGCCAATATTAAACATGAACCAGATGATATACATCTGAAAGTAGAGATCAAATGGACAAAAACTGCATTTACAGTTTTTCATTTCGTGTTTCCTTTTAAAAGGACTTCAAAGTTTTAAAGAATACATTTTGTAAAATATTTTTTAAATATTTGTACTTGTCCTGGAATGACACTGGTGATGGGAAATGAAAGAGGAGGATCTCCCCTAATTTTTTATTTTGTAATATCAGTATAAAAGTATGTGAATAAAGTCATTTAAAAATTTTGTCAAAATATTTTGTTGAAAATTTTGAATGATATTGAAGGATATATTTTTGAAAGGACGTTACTTACCTTCTTTTTCCTGATATGTAAAAATAATAAAATAGAAAAATTAGGGGAGATCCTCCTATTTCATTTGCTATCACTAGTGGCATTCTAGGAGAACTACAAATAAAAAAAATATTTTACAAATTTTAATCATCTAAAACTTTGAAGTCTTTTTAAAAGGAGACAGGATCATGAAAAGAAAAACTGTAAATGCAGTTTTACTTCATTTAGTCTCTAGTTTCAAGCGTATTTTTTCCAGTTCGTGTTTAACGACTTTTTTTCTTTTTTGTCAGACGGTGTAACACCTAGAAATATTGGTCTAGGACGCCATTAAGTATACATATATAGGGTGTTTTTTATACCCTCCACTCTAGTGATAGAGGGTATATATAAGTTTGTCATTCCGTTTGTAACACATCGAAATATTGGTCTAGGACCCCATAAAGTATATATATTCATGATCCTTGATCGATTTTAAGTCGATCTAGCGATGTCCGTCCGTCCGTCTGTCTGTCTGTCCGTTGAAAACACGCTAACTTTTGAAAGACTTTACGGAGGCTCCTGAAGTTTGACATATATGTTGACCATTTACCGGGTCAGGTTGGTATTGCAATCCAGCGAAATCGGTCAAGTAGTTCAAAAGTTATGAGCAAAAGAGTAAATTTCGGCAAGGGTATTTTTCGAATTTACAAGATTAAAACCACTATAACTTTCGAAAGACAATGCTGAGGGGGCTGAAGCATAGCATATATATTTGTCGTTCCCCAAGGCTATTTGGTTTTGAATTTCAGCAAAATCGGTTCAGTGGTTCAAAAGTTATAAGCAATGCACTGAATTTCAGATTTGTTTCACCTTAAACTGTTGAAAACTCGTTAAACAAGTTTTAAAAGCATGGTGAAATACCAGTTTTTTAAAACTTGTTGTTGTTTGTTTTCTTGTCGTGGGGTGCAGTTTAGTTGTTAGACAAGTAAATATTTGTTATTGTTATACCCTCCACTCTAGTGATAGAGGGTATATATAAGTTTGTCATTCCGTTTGTAACACCTCGAAATATTGGTCTAGGACCCCATAAAGTATATATATTCATGATCCTCGATCGATTTTAAGACGATCTAGCGATGTCCGTCCGTCCGTCCGTCCGTCTGTCTGTCTGTCCGTCCGTCTGTCTGTCTGTCTGTCTGTCTGTCTGTCTGTCTGTCTGTCTGTCTGTCTGTCTGTCTGTCTGTCTGTCTGTCTGTCTGTCTGTCTGTCTGTCTGTCTGTCTGTCTGTCTGTCTGTCTGTCTGTCTGTCTGTCTGTCTGTCTGTCTGTCTGTCTGTCTGTCTGTCTGTCTGTCTGTCTGTCTGTCTGTCTGTCTGTCTGTCTGTCTGTCTGTCTGTCTGTCTGTCTGTCTGTCTGTCTGTCTGTCTGTCTGTCTGTCTGTCTGTCTGTCTGTCTGTCTGTCTGTCTGTCTGTCTGTCTGTCTGTCTGTCTGTCTGTCTGTCTGTCTGTCTGTCTGTCTGTCTGTCTGTCTGTCTGTCTGTCTGTCTGTCTGTCTGTCTGTCTGTCTGTCTGTCTGTCTGTCTGTCTGTCTGTCTGTCTGTCTGTCTGTCTGTCTGTCTGTCTGTCTGTCTGTCTGTCTGTCTGTCTGTCTGTCTGTCTGTCTGTCTGTCTGTCTGTCTGTCTGTCTGTCTGTCTGTCTGTCTGTCTGTCTGTCTGTCTGTCTGTCTGTCTGTCTGTCTGTCTGTCTGTCTGTCTGTCTGTCTGTCTGTCTGTCTGTCTGTCTGTCTGTCTGTCTGTCTGTCTGTCTGTCTGTCTGTCTGTCTGTCTGTCTGTCTGTCTGTCTGTCTGTCTGTCTGTCTGTCTGTCTGTCTGTCTGTCTGTCTGTCTGTCTGTCTGTCTGTCTGTCTGTCTGTCTGTCTGTCTGTCTGTCTGTCTGTCTGTCTGTCTGTCTGTCTGTCTGTCTGTCTGTCTGTCTGTCTGTCTGTCTGTCTGTCTGTCTGTCTGTCTGTCTGTCTGTCTGTCTGTCTGTCTGTCTGTCTGTCTGTCTGTCTGTCTGTCTGTCTGTCTGTCTGTCTGTCTGTCTGTCTGTCTGTCTGTCTGTCTGTCTGTCTGTCTGTCTGTCTGTCTGTCTGTCTGTCTGTCTGTCTGTCTGTCTGTCTGTCTGTCTGTCTGTCTGTCTGTCTGTCTGTCTGTCTGTCTGTCTGTCTGTCTGTCTGTCTGTCTGTCTGTCTGTCTGTCTGTCTGTCTGTCTGTCTGTCTGTCTGTCTGTCTGTCTGTCTGTCTGTCTGTCTGTCTGTCTGTCTGTCTGTCTGTCTGTCTGTCTGTCTGTCTGTCTGTCTGTCTGTCTGTCTGTCTGTCTGTCTGTCTGTCTGTCTGTCTGTCTGTCTGTCTGTCTGTCTGTCTGTCTGTCTGTCTGTCTGTCTGTCTGTCTGTCTGTCTGTCTGTCTGTCTGTCTGTCTGTCTGTCTGTCTGTCTGTCTGTCTGTCTGTCTGTCTGTCTGTCTGTCTGTCTGTCTGTCTGTCTGTCTGTCTGTCTGTCTGTCTGTCTGTCTGTCTGTCTGTCTGTCTGTCTGTCTGTCTGTCTGTCTGTCTGTCTGTCTGTCTGTCTGTCTGTCTGTCTGTCTGTCTGTCTGTCTGTCTGTCTGTCTGTCTGTCTGTCTGTCTGTCTGTCTGTCTGTCTGTCTGTCTGTCTGTCTGTCTGTCTGTCTGTCTGTCTGTCTGTCTGTCTGTCTGTCTGTCTGTCTGTCTGTCTGTCTGTCTGTCTGTCTGTCTGTCTGTCTGTCTGTCTGTCTGTCTGTCTGTCTGTCTGTCTGTCTGTCTGTCTGTCTGTCTGTCTGTCTGTCTGTCTGTCTGTCTGTCTGTCTGTCTGTCTGTCTGTCTGTCTGTCTGTCTGTCTGTCTGTCTGTCTGTCTGTCTGTCTGTCTGTCTGTCTGTCTGTCTGTCTGTCTGTCTGTCTGTCTGTCTGTCTGTCTGTCTGTCTGTCTGTCTGTCTGTCTGTCTGTCTGTCTGTCTGTCTGTCTGTCTGTCTGTCTGTCTGTCTGTCTGTCTGTCTGTCTGTCTGTCTGTCTGTCTGTCTGTCTGTCTGTCTGTCTGTCTGTCTGTCTGTCTGTCTGTCTGTCTGTCTGTCTGTCTGTCTGTCTGTCTGTCTGTCTGTCTGTCTGTCTGTCTGTCTGTCTGTCTGTCTGTCTGTCTGTCTGTCTGTCTGTCTGTCTGTCTGTCTGTCTGTCTGTCTGTCTGTCTGTCTGTCTGTCTGTCTGTCTGTCTGTCTGTCTGTCTGTCTGTCTGTCTGTCTGTCTGTCTGTCTGTCTGTCTGTCTGTCTGTCTGTCTGTCTGTCTGTCTGTCTGTCTGTCTGTCTGTCTGTCTGTCTGTCTGTCTGTCTGTCTGTCTGTCTGTCTGTCTGTCTGTCTGTCTGTCTGTCTGTCTGTCTGTCTGTCTGTCTGTCTGTCTGTCTGTCTGTCTGTCTGTCTGTCTGTCTGTCTGTCTGTCTGTCTGTCTGTCTGTCTGTCTGTCTGTCTGTCTGTCTGTCTGTCTGTCTGTCTGTCTGTCTGTCTGTCTGTCTGTCTGTCTGTCTGTCTGTCTGTCTGTCTGTCTGTCTGTCTGTCTGTCTGTCTGTCTGTCTGTCTGTCTGTCTGTCTGTCTGTCTGTCTGTCTGTCTGTCTGTCTGTCTGTCTGTCTGTCTGTCTGTCTGTCTGTCTGTCTGTCTGTCTGTCTGTCTGTCTGTCTGTCTGTCTGTCTGTCTGTCTGTCTGTCTGTCTGTCTGTCTGTCTGTCTGTCTGTCTGTCTGTCTGTCTGTCTGTCTGTCTGTCTGTCTGTCTGTCTGTCTGTCTGTTGAAAACACGCTAACTTTTGAAAGACTTTACGGAGGCTCCTGAAGTTTGGCATATATGTTGGGCATTTACCTGGTCAGGTTGGTATTGCAATCCAGCGAAATCGGTCCAGTGGTTCAAAAGTTATGAGCAAATGAGTGAATTTCGGCAAGGGTTTTTTTGGAATTTACGAGATAAAACACACGGTAACTTTCGAACGGCAACTCTGAGGGTGCTGAAGTGTGGTATATATATTTGTCGTTCTTCAGGTCCGGTTCGGTTTAAATTTCAGCCGAATCGGTCCAGTGGTTCAAAAGTTATTAGGAAAACCGTAAATTTCAGATTCGCCTCACCTTAAATTCACGTGTTGAAAACCCGTTAAACATGTTTTAAAAACATTGGTAAGTCACAAAAATATTTTACATCGCATTTTTGTCACTCAAAAATATTTTTACAGTAAAAGAAAAAAAAAATACACTCAAAAAAAAATTTACACTCAAAAAAAATTTTACACTCAAAAAAAATTTAGTAAATTATTTTTTTTTTTCAAAAATTTGTTTAAAAAAAAAGTTTTTTTACACAAAATAAAATATTTCTAATCAAAAATGTTATTTTTTCACTCTAGAAAATTTACTATAACTTAAAAAGGGCATTGTGGAGGGTATTCATAGATTCGGCCAAGTCGAATTTAATTTTTCTACTTGTTTTACAATAACTTTAAAATTTGGGGTTGTCCGGCAAGTTTGATGGGCATTTTTGTAATCTTTTTGACGAGACCTATAACATAAACTACCTCATCTCAAAAGTATAATCGATTTTATGTTTTTTGTAGCACAGTGTTATGTAGATAACATTTTTTAAAATTATACTTGTTTGATAACACTGTCCGACAGCCAATATTAAACATGAACCGAATGATATACGTCTGAAAGTATAGATCAAATGGAGTAAAACTACATTTACATTTTTTATTTTCGTGATCCTGTTTCCTTTTAAAAGGACTTCAAAGTTTTAAAGAATACATTTGGTAAAATATTTTTAAAATATTTCTACTTTCTCTAGGATGACACTGGTGACGTCAAATGAAAGAGGTGGATTTATCCTAACTTACCTGTTTTTCTTTTTATTTTGCCATATCAGGATACAAGAATGTGAATAAAGTCATTTGAAAACTTTATCAAAATATTTTGTTGACAATTTTGAACGATATTGAATGACAAATTTTTGACAGGACGTAACTAACCTCCTTTTTCCTGATATGTAAAAGTAATAAAATAAGAAAATTAGGGGATATCCTCCACTTTCATTTTCTATCACTAGTGTCATCCAAGGAAAAGTACAAATATTAAATAAATATTTTACAAAATTTAATTCTCTAAAAATTTTAAGTCCTTTTAAAAGGAAACAGGAACACGAACAGAAAAACTGTAAATGCAGTTTTACTTCATTTAGTCTCTAGTTTCAGCAACTTAATTTCATTTTTGTCAGACGGTGTAATAATAACATTGAGTATTATACTATACGAAACAATTCTAATCAGTTGACAACCACTGTATATGTGTGTAAATATGTTTATCTGTACTTCTCGTATTACCATCCATAAAAATACTTTAGAAATATTTTATATTTCAAGGCAAGCAAAAGAAATTTTGAAAAAAAAAACTAAAAAAAATAAATAAAATTGTGTACAAGTTGTCGCCAAACATCATCATAACTTAAGGAAATCTCTATCCTGAATATTGATAATGAAGAAGAAAAGTAAACGATAGTGATTGCGGTAATTTTATAATGGAATTTATTCATTTATTTATTTGTTTATTTTGTTATTTACTAAATAAGTAATTGAAGATAAATATATGTAGGTATGTATGTGTGTTTATATACGACACGAGGCATTTTTAGAAGAAGAACCACTGAAAGTTTACAGACTTTGCTTGATTTTGATTTTAAAGAATTTGTTTAGAAATTTAAAGAATTTGAGTAGTTGTGTTTTTACAAGAAATTGATTGTGTTTTAGATAAATAGGAGGAATTTTTGAATTTTAAATTTTAAAATTTTAAAATTTTTAAGGCTAAGCGAATTGAAGCTTACAAGAAATAATATTAGACGTCACCTCTTCTCTTAGAGGGTATATCGACGGTTTATATTTAAAACCCTCTGATTTGTTTTACAAAAATACGTGTTAAAAATTGTAAAGTATAAGTTTAAGAGCTCTCATTTATATATCGATTTCAGAGTAAAAATTTTTTTCCTCGATTTTTTCTGTCATTTTTTTTATTTCACTATCTCACATTACTCATTTTTTTGAATGCAAAATCCTCTATCTCTACAAAAATTATTTTAGAGTTCTTTAGAAAATTTTGTTCGTTTCGGAAATTTCGTCGATTTTCGGTTTTAGCGAACAAGTTTTAAAATGCAAAACACTCTACCTAATAATTTTCGTATATAAGGCATTCCAGACCAAATGTCCAGAGGAAAAATATGTGTCCTATGAATTTCTGAATAGGTTGCAGGGAAAGCCCTATATGGAACTAAGAATATTGCGTTTTACGTTTTTAATTTTTCAAAAACTGGGCTTTGGAAGCGTGGTTTAATATTGTATTGTAAAATTTGTGTCGAGTTTCCTTGATTAAATAATAATTAAAAACAAAAAACGGAATGCACCACAATCTCAAAAATTTACATTCTTGTATAATTTTTATGGTTTGCGAATAAACATTTTTTTTAAAAATTTTTTTTATTTTTTTTAAGTTTAGATGTTTGTCTATCCACACAAAAAATTCAAAAGTGAGTTTTCCCTTTTTTTGAGGAAATAGGATTTGAAAATTGAATTTTATAACAATTTTGTAATTTTTTTGTTTCTGCATAGCGCATGAGTAACAATTATTTGCTGAATTCGTTGGTGTCGCAAATATTTGTACTCATACGCTATGCAGAAACAAAAAAATTACAAAATTGTTATGAAATTCAATTTTCAAATCCTATTTCCTCAAAAAAAGGGAAAACTCACTGTTGATTTTTGTTTGTGAAACCAGAAAATTACAAAATTGTTATGAAATTCAATATTCAAATTATGGTTTTTCCAAAAAAGGGACAAACTCACTTCTGAATTTTAAAAAAATTCGTTGATGTCGCAAATATTTGTTACTCATACGCTATGTTGAAATAAGGAAATACAAGATTATTACTTAATTGTTATGAAATTCAATATACTAATGCGATTTTCTCGGATTTTTGATAGAGTGACTTTTTTATAAATGGTAAATTTCAGAACGGGTTCTGAAAATTTTCCAAAATAAAAATTTTTAATTGATAGTCCATACAAAAATATACTTCTTCTAGAACAGGTTCTTCGGTAACACTGTGCTACAAAAAACACAAAATCGAATATACTTTTAAAATGAGGTAGTTAAGGTTGTAGGTCTCGTCGAAAAGATCACAAAAATGCCCATCAAACTTGCCAGACACCCTCAAATTTTAAAGTTATTGTCAAAAAACGTTGTTTTGGGAATTTTCTCACTAATCCAAGTGTAACTTAAAAAGTTTTCAACCGATTTTAAATTTTTTAACTGTTTTGGATAGAAGAAGGATTGGGCTTTTTATGTGTGTGAATTGGTTCAAACATATAAATAAGATATGTATTGACTTGTTCAACAATATCTAATTTTTTTGTAATTTTTTTAACATTTTTTGAGTTTATCGATTTTTTTCTGATATAGTTCGTTCAACAATAATTATATTTTTAAACGTATTCTTAAAGAAAATTTAATTGTGAATACGATGAGCTTTATGCCGAAAAAATTAAATAGCAATTGACAGAGTTGTGATAATTTTTCTAAAAAATAAAATTAAGAATTTGCATGAAATTGCCGTTTAGGCAACCCAGGCAAAAAAAAATAAAAAAAAAAAACGAACATAGTGAGAGGTCGCGTATCATTATTTCAAAGGTTTTTGGCGCCCTGAATTCGAATTTGACCTTGAAATTGCGCTATCTTATTAAGTTTTTGATAAATCAATTTATATTGAATATCTCTAAAACCTGGAGCGATAGAGCAATTTAAAGGACAGATTCGGATTCAGCGCGCAAAAAACTTTTAAAAATATTGTACATGACCTCTTACGATTTCCTGCAAAATCTTAATTTTATTTTTTAGAAAAATTATCACAACTCTGTCAATTCTTATCTGACTTTTTCAAAAAAGTGTTCATCGTATTCAGAATTAAATTTTCTTTAAAAATATAAAGGTTGTTAAACGAACTATAGCAGAAAAAAATCGATAAACTCAAAAAATTTTCAAAAAATAGCAAAAAAATTAGATATTATAGAAAAAAATCATTAGATATCTTTCTTATATGTGTAGACCAATTCACACACATGGAAAGCCTTATTCTTCTTCTATCCAAAACAGTAAAAAATTTAAAATCAGTTTGAATTACACAAAGTTTAGTGAGCAAAGTCCCAAAAAACGTTTAGTTTCAGTTGCTGCAACTAAATTGTTTGCCAACTGAATTTTTGCGGTCCCACGAACTATCACAATATTCAGTTGCATCTACAGTTAATTTCAGTTGCCTCAACTGTTAAAATTCTATTATGAGAACTGAATATTTAAAAGCTAAAATTCACATTGGTTAGAGTGATCGAATTTTAAAAAGCGTTATATGGTAGCTCCAATCAATATTTTTTTACACTTGATGTGTTTTTCAAAAAGTGGATTCATTTTCAGATTAATCTTATTTTGTTTAAAATAAATATTTCAACATGCCAAAACAAATTTGGAATATTTTTTTCCGTAAACTATGATAAATTATCAATTATAATCCAAAAACATGATAAAAAAATTTAAAAAATTAAAAAAGTTATAAATAAATTAAAATTAATCCAATTAAATTTTAGGATTTAATAAGTCCACTTTGGATTAATTTTGATTTATTTATAACTTTTTTCATTTTCCAAATTTTTTTATAATTTTTTCGGATTATAATTGCTAATTTATCGTAGATTACGGAAAAAAATATTTCAAATTTGTTTTGGCATGTTAAAATATTTATTTTAAACTAAATATGATTAATCCGAAAATAAATCCACTTATTGAAAAACACAGCAACTGTTTCTTAAAAAATTAAATTTTTATTATTTTTGTAAAACAATTTTAATAATTAAATTTGATTATATAAAATTTTACAATTTTTAAAGCGAAATACACATTACAGGGATAACTAACCTATGTAAATTTTCGTATTCGGATCTTTGTTACCACTATCAGGACGAAACTTGTTACAATTTTCTGGACGAGACTTCTTGGAGACTGTAAAACTGCTTTTATTGTTGAGAACCTGCACTAATACCACATGTGTAAATATCTAAAATATGTTTGATTGATTAAAATTACTTATATTTCGCAAAGTTATCTACTCACCGTCTAGATTTGCAACATTTTTTATGATTTTTTTTTTAACCAGCATTCTTTAATTACAATTTTTTGCACAAACACGTCTGAATTGTATTTTGTTTTTTATTTAATGAAATTATAATTTTTATTTTTTTGAAATTTGATTTGTTTAATAGAAATGAAACCATAACAATCAATTATTGATCAGGAATGCCAATACAAATAAATAGCTTAGTAAAATTTTACAAAAAATATAAAAACATTTTAAATTTGGTTAAGTTAACCGACATTTTCAGTTGTCGATACAATTACTAAATATTTTTAAAATTTGTCAATTAAAGCAAATGATTATTGGTCGAGACGGCACATTTAGACTCAATGAAACAGTTGCATTGACTAAATATTTTTCAAAAACTTTATTATATTTTAGTTTATTTAAGTAAACCAACTTATTAGTTGCTAATACATCAATTCGGTCACGATTGCTATTTATCTTTTACTCTTTCTAGTTATTTGGTACGATAATAAAATCTTTACAATAACAACTAAAAATTTATCAGATTTATCAAAATTCGGTTTTTATAATGGAATTCCAACTAAACATTTCTCTGTGTGCAATAACTCAAAAATTTGAGGGTGTCTGGCAAGTTTAATGGGCATTTTTGTGATCTACTCGACAAAACCAACAACCTATACCATGTCACATCAGAAGTATTTCTTCACTGTAGCACAGTGTAATTATTCACTAGTACACTTTAATTATTTAGAACAAGTTAAGCGAAAATTATTGTGAAACTTGTTCTTTGCAATCAAAGTTTCATAACATTTGGTTCTCAGGAATTAAAAAAAAAAATTATGTGTCAAAAAAAATTTAAAAAATAAATATCATTTTTTTTTTGTTAGTCAAGAAAAAAACACGAAATTCTATTAAAATGTCAGGATATAATCGTGGAAATTGTTGGTACACAGGTAAGTAAATTAAATTTTCATTGTCTGGGTCTGGGCAAATGCTAATAACACTCTGCAACAAGAAAAATGAGCCTCCATGGCTTCAACGCCATATGAAAGTAGACCATCAAGTGAACAAAATCACAAAAGGGTTTTGCAAAGTCAGTTCGGATTTTTTTTTAAAGCCCACTGAAATTTTATATTTTTATCAAAGGCGTTTGGAAAACGTCAAAAATACTATAATAAGAACACATCTGAGCTTCAAAATATGATTTGACAGTGAAATTTTATGGCGGTTGTTTTCTTAGAACATTTTAACCCTCTAACTGCCATTTTAAGGGGTCATTTTAGTCCTTTTTCAAAAACTAAACACTGAAGTCTAATAAAACGTCCATTTAGAGGGTTAAAATGTTCTACAAATACTTTCACTAGGGGTTGTCAAAAGTTCAAAGTTTGTGCGACATGCGAAAAATGCTTAAAAAGGGTCAGGTAGAAATAATCAATGTTTGTTATATTTTTTACCAAAGCAGTGTTTAAAAATATCGACAAAAAACAGTGCAAATATACTTTGAAGCTAAAAATTATGTTCTGATATGTTTTATAAAATTTTATGATGATTCTTTTTTTTGACCAAATTAACCCTTTAGCTCCCGTTTTAAAGGGTCATTCTTGTCATTTTTTAAACGAAATGCAAAAAAGTCTATAAAAAAAAACAGTTAGAACGTTAAAATGTTTTCCAAATATTTTCTGCATCAAATTTTACTTGGGCACGTCTAAGACAGAAAGTTCGTCCAGCTTATAGAACCCAGCAGAAATAAATCGAGATTTTGGCGACACAGCATCTGTTTATAGCATACCGTAGCGCATCCAAAGAGCGCTCTTAGGGATGCAGTAAAAGGAAGGGGAAAAAATTTTATTTTTTTTTAAGATTTTTTATATAAAACTTATAATGTGTAATTATTTTTTGATAAAATTTCACACTTGCTTTCCTTTTTAATATTTTTAACACTTTTTGAATAAAAAAACATGAGTTTTAGACAAAGACACATGATTTGACTGCATCATTATTGCGCATTAATCAGCGATGCAAAGAGCGCTTCAATCATAGCATCTTTGACCGCTGTTCCCAATAAAAATCCCATAAAAAATGTGAAAATGAAAATTTCCGATATTTTTTTGATGTTCACTTCCGATTTTTTTTTTCATTTTGTTTCACATAAATAAAGTTTTGTAAAGAAAAACGAATGAATTTTTTTGTTATATTTTTTTAAATTTTAGTTATTTGATTTCAACTTTGAATTTACAGCATCTTTATTCTGCTTAAATCAGCGCTCTAAAGACACGTGATTTCAGTGCATCTAAAGAGCGCTGTTTCTGTGTATCCAACTAGCGCTCTAAAGTGGGACATCGCCTTAGGGAATCATGCATGAATTCAGCGCAATTGGATGCGCTCCTTTACTCAAGTTCCCCTTCCAAAAGCTGCTGAACGTTCAGCAAAATTTCTGCTGGGAAAATGCTTAAAAATTTTAAAGTATTAAAATTTTTTATATTTTTTTTTGGGCCGAAATATAAAAAAAAAACAAGAAAAAAGTTAAATTCGACTTTGTCGAATGTATTGATACCCTCGTAAGGTCATGATTGACTGTGTCATTCTTGTTCTGCCTCATTGCATCAACCTCAGTAAGGCTTGGTCTATGATTAAAGGAAAATGAATGACAAATTTTGCGTTCATCTGCAAAAGAATAGATAGGATTGGAAGTTAGACCCAGAAAGTCGTTAAGAAAAATAAAAAAAAGTGTAGGAGATAGAACAGAACCTTGCGGTACCCCTGAATTCAGATGAAACTCATCCTATGCAATTATTGGAATTCTAAATATATTTTTTGCCCATTTCTGTTCCAAATTTTACTTCGAGAATCGATTCCGAAGAACAAGAATATGTTATTCGATTACAAACACATGTTGCTTTTGGCGATAACCCCTATATAAAAGAAATCGGTGTTGAACAAGAATTGGAACAGGTTCTAGGGAAGTAAAAGTTGTTCCACAATCGGTTCTTTGCAACCAAAATTTTTGCTGGGAATGTAAAATTTTAAATTCTTAAGATTGTGGTGCATTCCCTTTTAATTTGATAATAATTTAATCAGGGAAGTTGACCAAAATTAAATAATTTATCCAATATTTAACCACACCTCATAAGCCCGGTTTTAAAAAATTGAAAAACAGAAAAAGGCCATTTTCTTTGTTTCGTATAGGGCTGTCCATACAGCCTATTCAGAAATTCATGGGACACATGTTATTCTGTAGTGGAACATTTGGTGTGAAATACCTCATATACACTAAAGTGGCCCTTATTTCACTTTTTGTTGATTTTCTAAAATCAGAGCTCAGTTTTGTGTAAAAAAATATGAGTTCGATTGGTTTAAAATTGAAGTGCTGCACGCGCATTAAAGTTTGTAAGAACGCAATATTAAGAAAGGACGATTTTTTCCTGCGTTCAATGTCAATATTTTTATTCAGCAATATTTTTTCCATCAATATTTTTTTTCCATCAATATATTTTTTCATCAATATTTTTCTTATCATTATTTTTTTTTTCATCAATATATTTTTTATCAATATTTTTTTTCATCAATATTTTTTTTCATCAAAATTTTTTTTTATATTTTTTTTTTTTCATCAGTATACTATATAGTATTCTATATCGAAGAGCTCGTCGAGAAAATGATTCTATTTCGACACATTTTGCACACTGGAAAAATGTCTAAAATGCTGAGACATTTTCCCTTTAGGAAAAGTCTAAAAAATTTTTCTTATGATACAAGTTTTATATTCTGAAACATTTTTCTTATAGAAATTGTTTCAGAATCTGAAACATTTTTCCTTTAGTAAAGGTTTTAAATACTAAGATATGTTTCCTATACAAAAAGTTTCCGTCTCATATTACACTAAGAACAGTTTTTCGTACAGACGATGAAAATGTTAGCGAATTTTATGAAAAATCACCCCATTACAAAAAAAAAGACACTTGATCACCCTTAAAAAAAACTCATTAAAGCATCAAAGAAAAATAAACGGCTGGAGGTTGTATAAAATCTAGTTCAAGTTAAAATAATGCAAACAAGATATTATTAATGTTCTCCCTAATAATAAATTTCGTAAGCGGGTTTTTTAATCTACTCTCCAGCTTTAAAACACTTAAAAAAAGCATGATCTTTTACATACGCACACACGCACACATTCAAACACATACACATAAGTAGTATAGTAGTAGTGTCATATAGTTCATGCATATGATGATTTTTCCATATTATTTATACATCCATACACACACACAAACACACTCGATTCTTTTATGTACAAAGAAAACTCATCATATATGTATGTGTGTACTTATACACTTATACATAACAAACGAACACTCATACAAACAAGCACAAGCGCCCACGCACACACATACGTTTTAAACACACATATACTGCAATTCATAGTCGTTGGTTATGTTTATATCTTATAACGTCGACCCGACCTTTGCCTTTGAGTGTTTGTCATTTCATGGCCTCGTTTTGTTTGCATCCTTGTTTGTTTATTGTGCTTGTATGATAATTGTGTTACAAAAACAACATACACACATACACAGACATACACACATACATATATACAACCCGATGAATATATATAGAGAACATAAAGAATTGTTGCTCCTCTGCAAAATACATCACAAGCTTCAAGTTATGCAAAGTAAATATTACGTTCGTTCGTTTCGTTCACTTTTTTTTCTGTTTTTGATGTTGTCATTGATGTTGTTTTCTGTTGTTGTTGTTGTTTCTACTTTAATTGTTGTTGTTGTTGTTGCTGTATGCTTTCATCATGAGGTTGGCAAATGACTGAGTTGAGTTTAACTTAACTCTGCTACTTACTTTTTTGCATGTATTTACTCTAATGATACAACTTGCACAATTATATTTAATAAGTTTAAACTTTTTTAATTTGTTATACTGTAATTAGTGGGTTTTTTTGTATTTAGATGTGTGTTTGTATATGTTGCTTCTACTCTCTTTTAAGAGCTTCTAAGCAAATTTGCTAATTTAGCTAGATTTTCCCAATAGAATTGGTGACTTTTTTTATACCCTCCACTCTAGTGATAGAGGGTATATATAAGTTTGTCATTCCGTATGTAACACATTGAAATGTTGGTTTAGGACCCCATAAAGTATATATATTCATGATCCTTGATCGATTCTAAGTCGATCTAGCGATGTCCGTCTGTCTGTCTGTCTGTCTGTCTGTCTGTCCGTCCGTCTGTCTGTCTGTCTGTTGAAATCACGTTTTTGGCTATAATCCAGAACCGATTTAAACGCCTGGGGTACCAAAAGTTGCGTAATTCTCCTAGGCAGAATCTGATGGTTTTTTTTTTTTAAATCGGTTAAGTATTTTAAAAGTTATGAGTGAAAATGTAAATTTTGATGAGTGAAAATGTGAATTTTACACAAAATAAATGCTATAACTTGACACCTGTTGAATGAATGTATACGAAACTTTGAATTTTATGTAATTTTATCATTCCTAACACTCACAAAAAATTTGGGCCGAATCGCACAATGGGGCGAGGCACCAGCAATTTAACCCAAAATTTTAAAATGATTTATCTTGGCTTATGGTTGACATATTCAAATAAAATTTTAAATAGGTTCATATTTTATTGTTCTCAACGTTTTTCTGGTTATTTTGGTACCAATTATGGCAAAATCAGTCTAGGGGTTAAGAAGCTATGAGCAATTGAGATGAGTTTCAATACAAACCTGCATGATATGGCGTGGCAGCGCGCCATTTTGTAGTTGTTGATGCTTATTTGGCTTGTTAGTAGTTATTTGTATTAATAGAAGTAAAAAATACGTAGTATGTGTCCAGTGTTGCCAGAAATTGGTAATCAAAAACGGCTAAATCCTTTTGAAAAAACGGCTAAAAAACGGCTAAAAAATGGCTAAAAAAAGGCTAAAAAATATATATTTTACTTTTTAAGAAAAACTAAGGTAAATTCATATTTTGTACCGTTTTTGATGCATATATTAAAATAAGGAGATTTTTTGTTACTGCTTTGACATATTTTAGATAAAATGAAGAGAGTTCAAACCACTTTTTTAATGATTTAAATATTTTATATTAACATTTTTATAAAAATATATATAAAAATTTTGACTACAAAAAATGTGTTTAAGTAAAAAATCTTTTTTAATTTTTTTGGCTTGAAAAAAATTTTCAACACATGAATTCGAGGTGAAACTTTTTACCCTTGGGACCGTTTTTACGGAAACCTGACCAGAAGAATTCCAAAAATATTTATGCCAAGATTCAGCAATCAGCCTTCAAGTTAAGTTTTGAACGTTAGCGTATTTTTAAAAGACAGAGAAACGGGCTTCGCTAGATCGTCTAAAATTTAGTATAATGTTTATGGTATGAATATGACAAAAATATACGTGATTTTATTCCAGACCAGTGTTAATAAAAATTGAAATATATGAAAAAAAAATTACCTACTAACAAAACAAACCAACATTTAAAATTCTTCTGATGATAACACATAACTAAAGTGTTTGAAACCGGTATGAGAATACCAAAAATGTCTTTAATTTTTAGAAATTTAATTTTCTCCTACATTTTTGAATTTAAACCTTTACAAAAAACAGTATAAGAGTCTGTGATCGATCTGTACAAACTTAAAAACCAATAAATTCTCTATTTTAGTATAAAAAACACACTAAAAATTAGTTTTTAACCGAAAACTCAAAAATGGCTAAAAAACTGCTAAAATAATTTCGAAAATGGCTAAAAAACGGCTAAGAGCTAAATGCCTTTTTCTCCGGCTAAACGAGTTCAAAAGGAGCTAAATCTAGCCGGAAAATGGCTGAATTGGCAACACTGTATGTGTCATACACGGTGTTGCTTTTATATAATTTTCATACATACTTATAAAATATTTTTTTTTGGTTTTTAAATATTTACATTGCACTATGGTTCCGGTCATCGCTTTTCTTGGCCAAAACTGGAAAATTTCTGGTTTGAATTAAAAATTGTTAAATTTTTTTGTTTTCCATGTAGAGTATGAGGTCAATTCGATTACCTTACTACAATCTACTAATTTTTACTCATTTTACTACAGCTGAAAATTTTCAATACAAAAAGTAATCAAGACTTTCCAGTTGTAGTAAAAAATAGTAAGAAATTTAGGTAATCGAATATACCTATTATAAGAAATTTTTTTTATATTTAAACTCAAAAAATAATTGAAAAAATTTAAAAAAAAACATATGTTGTATAAAAACAAAATATGTTTTCTGTTGTTTGTAAGTGTTTATGATTTTCTATAAAATCAAATTTGGCCAAGAAAGGCCGTCTGCGTCTTGTGCATTGGTTAATATTGTGGAGGGTATTTAAAGATTCGGCACAGCCGAATATAGCTTTCTTACTTGTTTTTTTTTAATTTTGCTATTTTAAAATGGGTTTATTTTGTAAAAAGGATTTAAGAAGATGGCATAGAATAAATTAAGATTTAAGAAGAACTTTGTTAGACATGATGTTATAAAATGATATTAATACTAATGAATATTTTAAATGGTATAAAATTTTTTAATTAAGTATAAAATGTTTCTCCACATGATGTAAAATTTACAAACATATTAAATTTTGAAAATATTTCAAAATCTGAGATTATTAATATATGAAAATGTCTTAAAATCTGAGAATTTTTCTATAAGAAAAACTCCTCAGAATCTGAGAATTTTTCTTTTGAAAAAATGTATTAGAATCTGAGATATTTTCCATATGAAAACTGTCTTAGAATCTAAGACCTTTTCTATTAGAAAAATGTCTATAAATCTGAGACTTTTTCTATAAGAAAAATGCCTGAGAATCTGAGACTTTTTCTATAAGAAAAATGCGACAGAATCTGAAACTTTTCCTTTAAGAAAAATGTCTCAGAATCTAAGACTTTTTCTATATGAAAAATGTCTCAGAATCTGAGACTTTTTCTAAAAGAAAAATGTCTCAGAATCTGAGACTTTTTCTATAAGAAAAATGTCTCAGAATCTGAGACTTTTTCTATAAGAAAACTGTCTCAGAATCTGAGACTTTTTCTATAAGAAAAATGTCTCAGAATCTGAGACTTTTTCTATAAGAAAAATGTCTCAGAATCTGAGACTTTTTCTATAAGAAAAATGTCTCAGAATCTGAGACTTTTTCTATAAGAAAAATGTCTCAGAATCTGAGACTTTTTCTATAAGAAAAATGTCTCAGAATCTGAGACTTTTTCTATAAGAAAAATGTCTCAGAATCTGAGACTTTTTCTATAAGAAAAATGTCTCAGAATCTGAGACTTTTTCTATAAGAAAAATGTCTCAGAATCTGAGACTTTTTCTATAAGAAAAATGTCTTAGAGTCTGTGACTTTTTCTGTAAGAAAAATGTCTCAGAATCTGAGACTTTTTCTATAAGAAAAATGTCTCAAAATCTGAGACTTTTTCTATAAGAAAAATGTCTCAGAATCTGAGACTATTTTTATAAGAAAAATGTCTCAGAATCTGAGAATTTTTCTAAGAAAAATGTCTCAGAACTGAGACTTTTTCTATAAGAAAAATGTTTCAGAATCTGAGACTTTTTCTATAAGAAAAATGTTTCAGAATCTAAAACTTTTTCTATAAGAAAAATTTCTCAGAATCTGAGACTCTTTCTATAAGAAAAATGTCTCAAAATCTGAGACTTTTTCTATAGGAAAAATGTCTCAAAATCTGAGACTTTTTCTATAACAAAATTGTCTCAGAATCTAAGATTTTTCTATAAGAGAAATGTATCAGAATCTGAAACTGGGACTTTTTCTATAAGAAAAGTGTCTCAGAATCTGAGACTTTTTTTTATAAAAAAAATGTGTCAGAATCTGAGACTTTTTCTATAGAGACTTTTTCTATAATCTGAGACTTTTTTCTATAAGAAAAATGTCTCAGAATCTGAGACTTTGTCTATAAGAAAAATTTCTCAGAATCTGAGACGTTTTGTATAAGAAAGATGTCTCTGAGTCTAAGACTTTTTCTATATGAAAATTTCACAAAATCTGAGACTTTTTCTGTAAGAAAAATGTTTCAGAATCTGAGACTTTTATTTTAAAAGGAATAGTTTTAGAATCTTAGACTTTTTTGTAAAAAATGTCACAGAATCTGTTACTCTTTTATAAGAAAAATGTCTCAGAATCTAAGACTATTTCTATAAGAAAAATGTATCAGAATCTGTACCCAGCAAAACTTAAATTACCAAATAAGGTATAAAATAAGGTATAGGATCTCTTATTTTATACATTGCAGCATTAATGATTTTAACAGGCGATGAGACTCAAAGTAATGCATCCACATTATCACAAAGAATACCAGTAAGGTATAAAATAAGTCATAAATTTATAACGAAGAATACTAGTAAGGTGTAAAATATATGATATTTTATAGGTTACGAGAAATGAAATAATATAGCATACCAGAAGATAACATAGTAGGTGATACGAGTAGTGAAAAAGTAATTTTGTATAAAATTTTCTCACGTGTAGGTGATTGTAAGTAGATAAAATATGCTCGTGAGTGTGTGTCGTTAGAAATTTCCTGTCGTGAGTGATCCCATCTCTAGTTTTAACTTATGCATTTTTTATTTTATAAAATAATTATTTTTTATGTTATTGTAATGCATTATGCATTCAATTATAAATAATGCATTATTTCCAACTTTCAAATAATACATAATGTAACCAAATATAAGTCATCCATGATTTAATATTTAGAAATAATAAATATGAAATACATTTTTTCCAATAATCATGCATTACGTAGCAAATTATTAGTAATGCATTATTTTTCACTTGAAAATAATACGTTGTGAAACAAATGTTTGGTAAGACATCCTAAAATAATGCTACAAATAAGGTATATACATTACCTGGTAATGTGTTATATAATCACTACCCATTACCAAAGTTTTGCTGGGTAAGTTTTTCTATAAGAAAAATGTCTCAGAATCTGTGACTTTATCTATAAGAGAATTGCCTTTTAATCTGAGTCTTTTTCTTAGGATTATTTTTTTTTTAAATAATTTTCTTTAAAACAGTTTTAATTTAAAAACATTACTTTACTGCAGGCATACTCACACACCTATTTTTCCATTGGTAAGTGGAACACTATGAAACACTCTGTTAAAATATATACATATGCATGTTTATATGTGAAAGAATGTTCCATTTATAGTCGAAAAAAAAAACAGCACATATAGAAAGGGAAAGTGTCTATAAACAGCAGTCATCATTATCATCATCATCCTTTTGCTTTTTACTGGTATAATGATAATAGCAAAATGACGAAAAAAAGAGATATTTTAACAAGAACAAGTAAGAAAGCTATATTCGGCTGTGCCGAATCTTTAAATACCCTCCACCAATGTGATGATTTAAAAAACAAAAAAGTTTGTTTTATTTATACCTCAGGAAATAAAAAAGTACCAAAAAGTGTAAAAGTGTAATAAAAGGTACTTTTTATAGAAGGTACTTTTTATAAAAGGTACTTTTTATAAAAGGTACTTTTTATAAAAGGTACTTTTTATAAAAGGTACTTTTTATAAAAGGTACTTTTTATACAAGGTACTTTTTATAAAAGGTACTTTTTATAAAAGGTACTTTTTATAAAAGGTACTTTTTATAAAAGGTAATTTTTATGAAAGGTACTTTTTATAAAAGGTACTTTTTATAAAAGGTACTTTTTATAAAAGTTACTTTTTATAAAAGGTACTTTTTATAAAAGGTACTTTTTATAAAAGGTACTTTTTATAAAAGGTACTTTTTATAAAAGGTACTTTTTATAAAAGGTACTTTTTATAAAAGGTACTTTTTATAAAAGGTACTTTTTATAAAAGGTACTTTTTATAAAAGGTACTTTTTATAAAAGGTACTTTTTGTAAAAGGTACTTTTTATAAAAGGTACTTTTTATAAAAGGTACTTTTTATAAAAGGCACTTTTTATAAAAGGTACTTTTTATATAAGGTACTTTTTATAAAAGGTACTTTTTATAAAAGGTACTTTTTATAAAAGGTACTTTTTATAAAAGGTACTTTTTATAAAAGGTACTTTTTATAAAAGGTACTTTTTATAAAAGGTACTTTTTATAAAAGGTACTTTTTATAAAAGGTACTTTTTATACAAGGTACTTTTTATAAAAGGTACTTTTTATAAAAGGTACTTTTTATAAAAGGTACTTTTTATAAAAGGTACTTTTTATAAAAGGTACTTTTTATAAAAGGTACTTTTTATAAAAGGTACTTTTTATAGAAGGTACTTTTTATAGAAGGTACTTTTTATAAAAGGTACTTTTTAAAAAAGGTACTTTTTATAAAAGGTACATTTTATAAAAGGTACTTTTTATAAAAGGAACTTTTTATAAAAGGTACTTTTTATAAAAGGTACTTTTTATAAAAGGTACTTTTTATAAAAGGTACTTTTTATAAAAGGTACTTTTTATAAAAGGTACTTTTTATAAAAGGTACTTTTTTTTAAAAGGTACTTTTTATAAAAGGTACTTTTTATAAAAGGTACTTTTTATAAAAGGTACTTTTTATAAAAGGTACTTTTTATAAAAGGTACTTTTTATAAAAGGTACTTTTTATAAAAGGTACTTTTTATAAAAGGTACTTTTTATAAAAGGTACTTTTTATAAAAGGTACTTTTTATAAAAGGTACTTTTTATAAAAGGTACTTTTTATAAAAGGTACTTTTTATAAAAGGTACTTTTTATAAAAGGTACTTTTTATAAAAGGTACTTTTTATAAAAGTTACTTTTTATAAAAGGTACTTTTTATAAAAGGTACTTTTTATAAAAGGTACTTTTTATAAAAGGTACTTTTTATAAAAGGTACTTTTTGAAAACGGTACAGAATTTTCGGAAAGTACTTGTTCCAGAATGTTTATTTCAGGATCCTACATTCTAAATTTCAAGTTTGAATAAAATTTCAGTAAATAAAAAAAAGTATCAAAAGTACTTTTTTACCCATTTTGCCTCAGTAGAATCAACATTGACAAAACCCGAGCCTTAGTGAATCTTTTTTCCGGAAGGTGAACCGACATTGCAAATTTCCATTTTCTAGTAAGGAAATATAAAATGTAACAAAAGTACATATTTTGACCCTATTAGAAAAATCATTGGCAAAAACCCAGTCTTAGGGGATCTATATTCCGGGAGGTGAACATACAGTCCAAATTTCAAGTCTATGTGACAATTTTTTAAGGAAATATAAAAGGTGCCAAAAGTACAGATTTTTTCCCTTTTTACCCTCTTAGAATCAACATTTGCAATAATCCAGCCGTACTGGATCTATATTCTAGGATGTGAACATACTGTCCAAATTTCAAGTTTCTATGACCATTATTTCAGGAGATATAAAAAGCACCAAAAGTACAGTTTTTTACCCTTTTGACCCCCTTAGAATTAACACTGGCAAAAATCCAGCCTTAATGGATCTATATTCCGGGAGGTGAACATACAGTCCAAATTTCAAGTCTCTATGATCATTATATCAGAAGATTTAAAAAGTACCAAAAGTACAGTTTTTTACCATTTTTACCCCCTTACCATTGGCTAAACTCCAGCCATAGTGGATCTATATTGCGGGAGGGTAACATACAGTCCAAATTTCAAGTCTCTATGACCATTATATCGGGAGATATAAAAAGTACCAAAAGTACAGTTTTTTACCCTTTTTACCCCCTTAGAATCAACATTGGCAAAAATCCAGCCTTAGTGGATCTTTATTCCGGAAGGTCAAACTACAGTCCAAATTTCAAGTCTCTAACTTCAGCGGTTTGGGCTGGGCGATGATGAATGAGTATGTCAGTCAGTCATGTTACTCTTTTATATATATAAATTTTCCGGATTTGGGCGATTTTTGCCATAAAGTTTATTTCTGTCTTTTATTATTTAACAAAATTTATTTTTTTAAATGAAAATATTTTTTTTTTAAGAAATCTGAACAAAATTGAATTTTGGCGATATTTTACATCCGATTTGGCGACAAAGCCAAAAAAAAAGTCTGGCAACCCCGTTAATATGACGAAGGAAAAAATGGACACACACACACACATGCTATATAAAAATAACTATTCATTTTTTTATTATTACTTAACGAACTTTTTTTATTTAAATTTAGATTTTGTTTTACATATTTTAAAGATTTTTTGTAAAGATTTTTTTCCTTTTTCTCAGTTTCTTTTTTCATTTCCGTTTTTTTTCTTATGTATCACACAAAATATGAGTTAATTTAGGGTTATGTTGAAAAAAAAATGTGTTTTTTAGTAATTCGCTCATAACTTTTAAAATACTTAACCGATTTAAAAAAAAAAAATACATGAGTTTTTGCCTCGGAAAATTACGCAACTTTTGGTACCCCAAGCGTTTAAATCGGTTTCGTAGTATTGCCAAAAACGTGATTTCAACAGACAGACAGACAGACGGACGGACAGACAGACAGACAGACAGACAGACGGACATCGCTAGATCGACTTAAAATCGATCAAGGATCATGAATATATATACTTTATGGGGTCCTAAACCAATATTTCAATGTGTTACATACGGAATGACAAACTTATATATACCCTCTATCACCAGAGTGGAGGGTATAACAACCAGCACAACAACAAAAACAACAACAAAAATTATATAACAAGCCATATAAGAATATGAAGCAAAAGTGTTATGCTGTGTATTTGTCGTATGTAGTTGTAGTCTTTGTCGTCGTAGTCAAAGTAGTACAACAAAACTGTAGTGGTAGTTTTAAGAATGACTCGATTCGGCTGGATCACAGGCATAAATTGTGCGGTTTATGAGACTCGTATACTGCAGGCATAATTTGTTTATACCTCCATTAAAAAGGTATGATATACAGTAAGTAATTTATATGTATATATGTCAGTCATAATAGTCATACTTATATTGTCACAAGGAAGAAATGGAAGAAGTTTTGTTTGAAAAAGTGGTTACGTGGGGTTTATAAAAGGAGTTTTGATTTTAGCTTAGAATTTAAGATGTTTTTGTCTTAGATTTCTAGATAGCAAAACTGGAAATGATTCTGAAACTACATATTTTTATAGGAGGTTCTTTAATAAGACGTTTTCTAATGACAAAATGTTTCAGAAGTGGAGAATTTTTCTTTTAAAAAAATTTAAATTTTTTTTTTTTCTAAAAAAAAAATATTTTTATCAGGAAACCTTAGGTCGGATTTTAATCATTAGTTAAGGTTTTTAGTGTTTAACTGTTGTTTATTATGATTTTTTCTATAGCAACATTTTTAAATATTAAAAATGCATTCTTATAGAAGAGGTTTTAGAACTTAAGAAAATGTTTGATATTTTGAAAATATGTCTCCTTAAGAAATTCTCTGGTTCTAAAGCATTTTTCTAACATAAGTTCCAGATTCTGAAACAATTTTCCATTAGAAAATATATATTAAGCTTGAGACATATTTATTCCAAAAAAGTTTTCTGATTTTTAAATTTTTCTGTTCTTAAAAATAAATTTCATGATTCTGAGACATTATCCCAATAGAAAAATTCTAAGGCTCTGAGGCATTTTGCTACAGAAAAGCTTTTAAAATTTATAAAATTCTTACTTTAGAAAAATTTTCAGATTCTGATACACTTTTATAAAAAATTCCCAATTCTTTGTAAAGAAAAATTCTCAGCTATAGTGATTTTTTTAAAAAATCCTCGAATGTAAGACATTTGTCTTAAAACAGTCTGAAATGCTGAGACATTTTCTCTTCAGGTTTTAAGACATTTTTGCTATAAAAAAAAAAAAAATCAGAGTCTGAGTCTCAGACATTTTCCTACTGAAAAAGTCTTAGATTCTGAGACATTTATAAAATAAAAAATTATTTTTTTTCTATATAATAAACTCACAAATTCTGAAATGTTTTTCCTATCGAAAAAATCTGAGATTTTTTTCTAGAATTCTAAAAATTTTTTTCCTACAGAAAATTTTTTTTCCTATTAAAAAGTCCTAGAGTCGAGGGACATCTTTCAAATAGAAAAAATACCAGCTTCTAAGAAATTTTTCCTAAAGAAAAAGTTTTAGATTCTGGGACTTTTTTAAATAGAAAAATCTAGAATCTAGAAAAATTCTTGATTTTTTTTTCCAAGAATATTAGAAAAATATTGGAAAAATTCTAATATTCCGAGACATTTTTCCTTTAGAATAATTTTAATATTCTAAAACAATTTACATAGAAGAATTTCCATAAAAAAATTTCTCTTATAGAAAACTTCTGAGATTTCCCATAGAAAAATTCTAAAAATTCACAAATTGTTCCTATAGAAAAATTTTCAGCATTATCAGTTTTTAGCTATAGGAAACTCTCAGATTTTTCCTATAGAAAACTTCTCAGATTTTTCCTATAGAAAACTTCTCAGATTTTTCCTATAGAAAAATTGTCAGATTTTCTTATAAAAAATTGTCAGCTTTTTCCAATAAAAAAATTGCAAATTATTCTTATAGAAAAAATTTCCCAAACATTTGTCTAAAAAAATTTTCCATAAAGAAAAATTTTAATATTTCGAGACTTTTTTCATATAAAAAATTCTAATATTCCGAAGTATTTTTCCTTCAGAAAATTTAAAGATTCCAAGATACATTTAAGATGCCCATACAAAGATTTTTAGATTTTTCCTTTAGAAAAATTCAAAGAATTTTCCTATAGAAAAATTCTCAATTTTTTTTTCAAAAGAAAAATTCTCAAATTTTCAAAAAAAAAATTCTCAGATTACATATTTTCTTTTCTTTTTTTTCAGATATGACTAACAAGGAAAGTCTCCCTAGTGTCACCCGCGGATCTTTATGGAATTGGTTTTATTTTGTAAAGCAGAAAAAATAAAGGGACACGTTTTTTTTAGAGGCCCAAATTCATATTTAGGGGGTAAAAAGGAGGGGGGAAGACAAGGCCATTATATGTTTTTTCGTTTATCTCCTATATTTTTCAAAGGAACCTAGTCATCTTACATACCAAATAAAAGGTCTTTGGAAAATCTATCTACGTGTGCTAAGAACGTGTCCAAACATGCACAACTTTTTGTCATATTGAGAAAAATACCAAATTTTAGGACATTTTTGTTAATAAGTCAAAAAATATTTACTTCATTGGCCCGTTGTTAGCACCACGAGATAGGTATTTTTAATACCTTTAATCTGATAACACACATGCCTATATTAATTTTGTTTAAATAGGCGTAAATCGTAAAAAACTGAAAAAGGCCAATTTCCCCCATACAAATCAACCCCACCTCAAAATGAGTTTGGCTGCTAAAAAAAATACGTGTCGAATTAATTTTCGTTCTTAATAACATATCCAAATTTCATGAAGATCGGAGGGAGGCACCAGGGATGTACCTTTTATAAAAGGTACTTTTTATAAAAGGTACTTTTTATAAAAGGTACTTTTTATAAAAGGTACTTTTTATAAAAGGTACTTTTTATAAAAGGTACTTTTTATAAAAGGTACTTTTTATAAAAGGTACTTTTTATAAAAGGTACTTTTTATAAAAGGTACTTTTTATAAAAGGTACTTTTTATAAAAGGTACTTTTTATAAAAGGTACTTTTTATAAAAGGTACTTTTTATAAAAGGTACTTTTTATAAAAGGTACTTTTTATAAAAGGTACTTTTTATAAAAGGTACTTTTTATAAAAGGTACTTTGTATAAAAGGTACTTTTTATAAAAGGTACTTTTTATAAAAGGTACTTTTTATAAAAGGTACTTTTTATAAAAGGTACTTTTTATAAAAGGTACTTTTTATAAAAGGTACTTTTTATAAAAGGTACTTTTTATAAAAGGTACTTTTTATAAAAGGTACTTTTTATAAAAGGTACTTTTTATAAAAGGTACTTTTTATAAAAGGTACTTTTTATAAAAGGTACTTTTTATAAAAGGTACTTTTTATAAAAGGTACTTTTTATAAAAGGTACTTTTTATAAAAGGTACTTTTTATAAAAGGTACTTTTTATAAAAGGTACTTTTTATAAAAGGTACTTTTTATAAAAGGTACTTTTTATAAAAGGTACATTTTATAAAAGGTACTTTTTATAAAAGGTACTTTTTATAAAAGGTACTTTTTATAAAAGGTACTTTTTATAAAAGGTACTTTTTATAAAAGGTACTTTTTATAAAAGTACTTTTTATAAAAAAGGTACTTTTTATAAAAGGTACTTTTTATAAAAGGTACTTTTTATAAAAGGTACTTTTTATAAAAGGTACTTTTTATAAAAGGTACTTTTTATAAAAGGTACTTTTTATAAAAGGTACTTTTTATAAAAGGTACTTTTTATAAAAAGTACTTTTTATAAAAGGTACTTTTTATAAAAGGTACTTTTTATAAAAGGTACTTTTTATAAAAGTTACTTTTTATAAAAGGTACTTTTTATAAAAAGTACCTTTTATAAAAAGTACCTTTTATAAAAAGTACCTTTTTTATAAAAAGTACCTTTTATAAAAAGTACCTTTTATAAAAAGTACTTTTTATAAAAGGTACTTTTTATAAAAGGTACTTTTTATAAAAGGTACTTTTTATAAAAGATACTTTTTATTAAAGGTACTTTTTATAAAAGGCACTTTTTATAAAAGGTACTTTTTATAAAAGGTACTTTTTTTAAAAGGTACTTTTTATAAAAGGTACTTTTTATAAAGGAACCTTTTATAAAAGATACTTTTTGAAAACGGTACAGAATTTTCGGAAAGTACTTGTTCCAGAATGTTTATTTCACTAAAGGATCCTACATTCTTAATTTCAAGTTTGAATAACCATTATTTTAGTAAATAAAAAAAAAGTAACAAAAGTACTTTTTTACCCATTTATCCCCGTAGAGTCAACATTGGCAGAACCCGAGCCTTAGTGAATCTTTTTTTCTGGAAGGTGAACCGACATTGCAAATTTCAATTTTCTAGTACCATTATTTTAGGAAATATAAAATGTAACAAAAGTACATATTTTAACCCTTTTTACCCTATTAGAAACATCATTGGTAAAAACCCAGCCTTAGGGGATCTATATTCCAGACAGACAGAAGGACATCGTTAGATCGACTTAAAATCGATCAAGGACCCTTTATGGGGTCCTAAACCAATATTTCAATGTGTTACATACGGAATGACAAACTTATATATACCCTCTATCACCAGAGTGGAGGGTATAAAAATGATTGAAAAACAAAATTTTGATAATTTTTTTTTTTTTTTTTTACAAAAATAAGTAAAAATTTCTTTTATTCGAAATTTTTAAACAATTTTTTAACGTAAAAAATTACTATCCCTACTAAAATTCAAATATTTTAGGATAGAAGTCATGGATTCGGTTATCCCGAATTTAATGATTTATAGAAAAAATATTTTCGAACTCGATGTTTCTATTAAAATTTTTTTTCAAGCCTTTAAGAATCTTAACATCAGCCAAATGTTTCCCCAACTTTAAAATTATCAAACAACCCATTTATGTTAAGGAATGTTTGCGTGTAGCAAGAAATAAAATTTAACTTCAATCATACGAACAACATATAAACCCTACATATGTGAGCACATTTGCACACTCACACTTTCTCACACACACACACATTCGTTTACACAATTTGACACAAACGTACAAAGACATTTAAAGACATAGTCGACATTCCACATACCATCACAAGCGGAAAGTCGTTTAATTCATAAAAATATCTTATCGCCAACAATATCGCAAAAAACCATAAGACAAAAAGAAGGAAAAAAAGAAACGAAACGAAGGCAAGGAGAAAACCTTTAAAGAAAAGGAATTGTTTAACAAATGTTAAAAAAGAAAAAAAAAATGTTAAAAGTGACAAAAAGAGAAAAAGTTGACAACGTTTGTATCCCATACAGGCTGGGGAAAATAAATTGAGGAACCAAGTGAATGGGTTGGCATGTGAACAACAAATTTAAGTATTAAATAAATGAAATGTATAAAACACAATGCCATTTACACAGAACAAGCCAACATACACATACAAACAAACAAACATAAAGTCATAAAAATTGTAAAAAGCATTCATATGTTGGTTGGCTGTTTGGCTGGCTGAAATTAAGATATTTTTTTTTTTTTTCACAAACAAAATGTCAGTAATAGAATAAAAAGGCATTTTCTGGTTTTTTGTAAATTTATTTTTTTTAATATTTTTTTCAAAAAGGGTTATATTTCTCTTTGAAGTTCCACTTTTTTGTTTCGGCCAAACATAAACAGTCAGAGGAAAGAGTTTTTTTATTTTTAATTTTTTGTTTTATTAAATAAAAGACAAATTAAATTCGTTAAATAGTTGACACAAAAAACATATTCTTTTTAAAAAAGAACAACATACATTTAATATTCATAATATGTTTTTGAACATGTTTTTTTCACGTTTTTTTTTCACGTTTGAGGTGAGTTTAGCAAAAAAACCTTGCAGTTTTTTTCTTTATTAAATCAATCTTTATAAAGTTTTGAGTTCTTTCAAGGTTTACACAAAAGGCCTTCAGTTATGAAAAGCCTGGTTTCAATGCTAATTGCGGTATTGAAATTTATATGCACACATTCAGTTTTTAAGGATTAACACTAGATGAACCAATCTGACATTTTGACAGGCATATAATTTAGTAGTGCAAAAAAAACTTAAACAAAACAACAAAAATTTTCCAACGGCTTTTTGTATAGAAAATTTGAAAATTTTTTGTAATATTCTATTTAGAAAATGTTTAAGAAATTACGACTGGTACACTCAAAAAAAAAAAGTTTGTAAAATGACATAAAATCCCCGTGATTTTACGGGGCAGGTTTTGTAAAATATGTACTAGCAAGAATCCCCGTAATGTTACGGGGATAATTTGTAAATTGATTTAACAAAAGAAAATGTAAATTTACAATTTTTTTTGTAAAATATTAACTTCGGGGTGAACATTTTTTTTTGTAAATTTACAAAAAATTTGGTAAATTTACACAACAAAATTGTCAACTTACAGAAAAAGGTTGTTATTTTCCAAAAAAAAAAAATTGAAAATGAAAAAAATAAATTGTAGATTAACAAATTATTTGGTTAAACTACTGTTTTTACCGCAAAAAATATTGAAAAACACGTAAATTTACAATAAAAATTGTAAATTTGCAAAAAAAAAATTTAAATTTAAAAAACAAATTGTAAACTTACAAAAAAAGTTGTAAATTTACAAAATAAAGTAGAAAATCAAAAACCAAAATTGTAAATTTACAAATTGTTTGGTTAAACTACTGTTTTTTATGGCAAAAAACTTGTATTTTTACAATAAAAAGTGGTAAATTTACAATTTTTATTGTATATATACCATTTTTTCTTATTTGTAAAATTTGTTAATTTACAATATTGTTTTTGTATTTTCTACTTCATTTTTGTAAAATTACAACTTTTTTCGTAAGTATACAATTTTGTTTTTTAAATTTTCATATTTGTTTGTAAATTTACAAAAAAATTTGATTTATTTACAAATTTGCTTTGCAAATTTAAAGGTTTTTTTTTATTGGTGCATCTTTTTCCTTCTTCGGCAGCTGGAGTAGCACTTCAACAACCTGAAATGATTTTTTTTCACTTGAACACTTTTAACAAACTTTTTAATGTATAACCCTGCACTTTTTTATTTTTTCGACATTTCGTTTTTCTTAAGTAGAACATATGAGAATTGCGAAGGAGGCTACACAAGAAATTTCTTATATTTTCAGGAAAAATTTGTCAAAAAATAAAAAAAAAAATAGAATTTTTAATTTTAAATAAAAATTTTTTTTTTGAATTTTCGCAGGTATTTTTAAAAAATCGGAAAAATTTTTTTTGATATTGTAGATTGGATGTTTAAGTACCTGTTGAAATAAGAAAAACTTAATTTTTCATAATTGGCAGCTTTTTATTGACATTTTAGGTGCCAAATTTAAAAAAAAAATACCAAAAAATATGGTAAAACTACCAAAAACTGTTAAAAATACCAAAAAAAAAACTGGAACAGTTATATAGTAGAAACACATAAAAATTGTAGTATTTTACTTAACGCAAATTACCAAAAAAATGGTGTAAAAATTAAATTTTTTTGCTAAAGCTTACAATTAGTGGAAAAATGTTTGTGTCCGGAACTTAAAAAATTTCCAAAAATTTTTTTATGAAATTTTTTATTTATAAAAAATTATTTTTAACAAAATTTTTTACTCCAAAACGCAAAAAAAAAATCTGAACTTAGAAAATTTTTGCGTTTCCTATTTTTGAATAATTAATTTTTTTTTGTAAAACAACATTAATTCTAGTAATAAAATAAGTTTTGTAAAATTACATTGGAATTTTGTACTTTTCAATACATACATTTCAAACTGAAAACCTTTTAAACGATCTTAAAAAAAAATTGTAATAACTCATGTTTTTGGTAGAAAGACTAAATAACATCAAGTAAAATTTTGTTGTACAATTACAGTTTTCTTGTGTAAAAAAACTAAACGCCTTGTAATATTTTTTTAATTTGTAAAATAATTCACTTTTATGTAAATTTACCTAAAAAATTTGTAAAATAAATTTACCAACATATAATAGTAAAATTACAATGCAAACTGTAGTTTTCGTTTTATTGAATATACAACAATTTTTGTAAAAAGACAAAAATATTAGTAAAATAGAATTACAAGACCTTTTACTTGTAATTTTACAAACTTTTTTTTTTGAGTGTAGTGTTGAATCTTTAACACCCTTCATTATATTTACCGAAAAAAAAAACAGTAAAAAAAATAAGTTCGACTTGGCCAAATTCATTAATACCCTACAACAAATTAAGACTTGGTAAAAAAGTTGTTTTGGTAAAAAAATTGGAAAAAATTTTAATTTTGTTTTTCACGAAAAACAAAATTATAAAAAAAAAAAAAATTATAAAATTATAAGTTTTGGTGAAAAAAAAAAAAATTAATTAAAAAAGTTTTTGATGAAAAAAAAATATTTTTGATTAAAAAACAAATGAGAATGTAAATTTCGTCTGTGCCGAATCTTTTATACTCTCCAAAATGTAAAAAAAAATATTCCAGGGGCGTTTCTTTTTTGGTGGAGGGGCGGTTGGTGGGTAACGTTGTGGGACACCTTTCCCCCTTGCGATAGATGTTATCAAATGGATTTATTATGATTCTTGCAATTAATTAATGCAATTCATCATTATTAAATTTCATTTTTTGTATCCACGCCCCTAAAAGGGTGCGGGTAAATCTTGTTTTATTTTTTTTATCCGCTGGGTCCACATGAAGGATTTTAAACTTCTTCTGGCATAAAAAATTTGAATTTGCTTAACAAAAGTACAAAAAATCCTGCAGAAAATGCTGTTTTTCTGGGGTTGGTTTAGTTCTCCAAGGGGGAACTTTTTTCTTTTGGTCCGATTTTGCCCATTTCCGATTTTAGCCAGCCTATGACCACAAGACATATTTGTGCCAAACTTCGGAAGTCTAGCTCTTTTATTGTGATCTGTATCGTGTCCTCTACAGACGGACAGACAGACGGACGGACATCGCCAGAATGTCATAGAATCGATCACTGATCAATAATATACTTTATGATGTCCTTCACCAATATTTCGATGCGTTACACACGGAATGACAAAGTGAGTATACCCCCATACTGTGGTTGGAGGATATAAATTTATAAAAAAAAAATTATCAAAATTTTGTGGTCATTTAGGCTTTGAGAATAAAAAAAATTTTGATAAAAAAAAATTAATATAAAAAAAATTGTTTGCCCGGGTAAAAATGAAATATATATGATCATATATGAAGATATATGGATCATATATGGACTTATATAACCATATATTATCATATATGACTCCATATATGTTTATATATGATCGGATCCGTAAATTGGCCCGATATGAGCCCATATCGGGCCAATTTACGGATCCGATCATATATAAACATATATGGAGTCATATATGATAATATATGGTTATATAAATCCATATATGATCCATATATCTTCATATATGATCATATATATTTCATTTTTACCCGGGTGATGAAAAATAAAATTTTGACGTAAAAAAAATTGAAAAAAAATTTTTTGGTGACAAAAAAATTTATGAAAAAAAAAAATATAACAAAAACAAGTAAGAGTGTTATGTTCGGCTGTGCCGAATCTTGAATACCCTCCAACGCTTTAAAAAATTAAAAAAAAAAATGCCTGGGCGTCTTTTTTTTGAGAGGGGAGACACCTTGTCCCCGCTATAAATGTTTAAAAATTATATGTTTATGAAATTTACGGTTAAAATATACATTTTTATTGGTTTTATTAATTTTATTATTTTCTATAACCCTAGCCCTAAAAGGAGAGCGGATGGAAAAAATGGAGTTTTCTAATCCCCTTGGTGCATGTGCGGCTCTACACTCAAAATAATACATTAGTAGATTTACTAATTTTTTTTGCTAATGCTGGTTAGCTAACTTTTAGCAAATTTTTAGCAAAAATATCTTGTAAACTTCATTTAGCGCATTAGCAATTTTAAACAAAAATTTTAAAAAAACTATTTTTTTTTTGCTAGATTAAAAATTGAGTTGACCAAATTTTTACAAGCTTTTTTGCTAATATTAGCAAAATAAATGGTAATTTTTTTTTATTTTCAGAAAACTTAAAATGTCGCTATCTCGGAAACTAAGCCAGATAGAGCAAAATGGAGGCCAAAAAATTTAGCATTCCCGAAAATTTTAAAATGCTCATATCTCGGTAAATATTGCCGACACAACAAAAAGTCCAAAAGCATTTTTGTTGCTCTGAACACGTAGAACACCGCAAAATAGTCAAAAGCTCTCCGTGTAATATTTTTGAAGTTATCGAGTTTTTTAATTCTCAAGACCCCAGTGGTCCCCTTTAATCACGTATCTCAAAAACTAAGCAAGGTAGAGCGAAACAGACACAAATTTTAGATCAAAAACTATGACGATTTTTAAGGAACCCAACTAGGTCTAGGCCCATTGGGCCTAGACCTAGTTGGGTTCCTTAAGAACCTGAAGAACTAAACAACCCCTGTTTTTCAGGGGTTGGTTAGTTCTTCAAGGGGGAAGTTTTTTCCACCTGTTCCGATTTTGCCAAACTTCATGGGTCTAGCTCCTTTGGTTTGGACTGTATCATCGTTTCTACAGACGGACGGACAGACATCGCTAGAATGTCTTAGATTGTATTATGGGTCAATAATATATATACTTTGTGGGGTCCCGACCGATATTTCGATGTGTTACACACGGAATGGCAAAATGAGTATACCCCCATACTGTAGTATAAGAAAAAAAATTTTGAAAAAAAAATTAATTAATTTTATTATAAAAATTAAAATTTGATAAAAAAAAAAAGCTTTTGGCTGATTTATCTATCGCCAAATTGCTTGCTGGGCATAAACTTTCATACGTATAAATAAATTGTTGTCTATGAATGTATAAAAATTGACATTCCTTTTCATTTCTTTTCACTTCATAAAATCAATAAAAAAAATATAAAAATTCTTTAACATAAAACCCTACAACAAAAAAACAAAACTATTCTGCATATAACATAGTTGAACATTACATACAGTGGCTCGAAAAAGATGTCGGGTAGACAAATTGGTAATAATATAAGGTCGTGGTAAGAATAAAACAGATAAAAAAATTTAATTCCTAAAAAAAGGTTAATGGCTTAAATTCGGGTTTTGATAAATAAAAAAAAACACTTAGTTTGGCGCATTTGTCTTTGTCCGAAAATTGTAAAAAAATATTTTAAATTTTTTTGACATTTAAATTAGTTTTTTTAGTAAACCACACAGAAAGAATTAAAAACGAAAGTCAATCAACAAAAACGCGGATTCAATTAATTTTTTAATTGAAACTCCTCCGATAAAGAAAATTGTGTTATATCAATCACCAAATTGTAGGTGATTAATTGATTTTTTTTTTTTTTTCAATTAATCACTTTTTCAATTTTGATCAAAAATTTAATCAATTTTTTATTTTAAGTCAATTTAAATAATGATTGATTTAACAAATGAATTTCAAGCTTATGAAAAAATTATGAAGAAATTCATGTTTTTGCTTTCCAATATGTTGCCGACAATAAAAAAAATTAGAACCCTAGAATAAAGAATATTTTTGAATAAATGTATTCAAATATATTGAAGCGAAAACAAATCTGGTATGTTGAAAATTTGAAATTTGATAGTTAATAAGATAGTTAATAATAAAATAAAAAAAAACAATAATTGACTTATTTAAATTTTGTTGATCAATAGATTTAATTGAAATTCTTTAGCCAATAGTTTTTTGTGTGCACCACTTTTCAGAGCGAAAATCCTAAAAAACTTCACTAATTTCTCAGATAGTCTCCGAATTTTTTTAGAATAGTACTTTCTAAAATAAATCAAAATTTTATTTAATTTTGTTAAAAAAACTATGCTCGTCCGAAAAATTTCTTTGTCACTGTATGTGATAAATAATAAAGACAAAAAAATTACATATTTGAAATTTTTAACAAACTTTTCATATTTTTCTAAAAAAATTTATTCAGAAAAAAGGGTACAATTACTAATAAATTTTACTAAAAAATATTTTCAAATACTTTCACAAATGGTTCTCTAATCATCATCCTCATATTTACAATTGGTCAATGGTACAAATGAACAATAAAATCATATTTAAAGAATTTTATATAAAATTCATTTAAAATTGATGACTTTACTCTTTATTAAATCTCATAAGGCTAACAATAAAATATTATAGCCTATAGACAAATTTTAGAAAACAGAAAAAAATATAACATACAATATTTTTTTAATAATTTAAAACAAACCCACCAGATTTTTTCACAAAGTTAATTTGGAAAATATAAATGAAGTGCAAGGAAATAGCGGGGGAAATGGAAAAATTTTAATTTTTATAGTGAAAATATTAACCGACAAAGAAAATTTTGGTAAAAAATTAATTTTAATTAAAAAAAAAAAAAATAATGAAAAAAATATTGATGAAAAAAAAAATATTGATGAAAAAAATTGATGTCAAAAAATATTGATGAAAAATAAATATTGTTGGAAAAAAATATTGATGAAAAAAAATATTGATAAAAAAAAATATTCCTGGAAAAAAATATTGATGAAAAAAAAATGTATGTCAAAAAATATTGATGAAAAAAAAAAAGATATTGTTGGAAGAAAAAATTGATGAAAAAAAAAAAATATTGATGAAAAAAAAATATTGATGAAAAAAAAAATATTGATGAAAAAAAAAAATATTGATGAAAAAAAATTTTGATAAAAAAAAACAATATTGACGAAAAAAAATGGATGAAAATAGTTAAAAATGTCAACCGACAAAAAAATTTTGGTACTAAATTAATTTAAATTAAAAAAAAAATATGAAAAAAATATTGATGAAAAAAAAAATTGATGAAAAAAAAAATATTAATGAAAAAAATATTGAAAAAAAAAAAATATTGACGAATGAAAAAATATTGATGAAAAAAATGTATGTCAAAATATATTTTTGGAAAAAAAAATTAATGAAAAAAAAAATACTGATGAAGAAAAAAATATTGATGAAAAAAAAATATTGATGAAAAAAAAAATTTAAGAAAAAAAAAAAAATATTGATGAAAAAAATAATACTGATATTGATAACAAAAAAGCTTAGTGAAAAAAAATATTGAAGATATTGATGAAAAAAAAAATATTGATGAAAAAAATATTGATAAAAAACAATTATTGATGAAAAAAAACATTGATTAAAAAAAAAATATTGATAAAAAAAAATGTTGATGAAAAAAATATTGATGAAAAAAATATTGATGAATAAAAATTGATGAAATAAAATATTGATGAATAAAAATTGAAAAAATATTGATAAAAACAAATATTAATTAGAAAAATATTGATTAAAAAAATTTTGGTAAAAAAAAAATTATGAAAAATAATTATATTACGTTTTATTCATTAACTGGTGAATATTTTTTTTATTCACCAAAAGGTGAATTATTATACTAGTTACAAACCCAAGTTACTAAAATTTTTGATTATAAGAAAAACTTTTTCTTTCAGAAAAATTTAAAATTCTTCGACTTTAGGAAAAGTCTCATACTCAAAGATATTTTTCCTTCGAAAATATTCTCAGTTTCTGAGAAGATTTTTAGAGATGAACCGATAGAAGAATTCTTATTGTTAGTGTTTGAGACATTTTACATATATATGAGGCATTCCACACCAAATGTCCAGCGAAAAAAAAACATGTGTACCGTAAACTTCTGAATAGGTGGTATGGATAGCCCTATATGGAACTTAGAAAATTGCGTTTTTGGTTTTTCAATTTTTCAAAATCTGGGCTTAGGAGGCGTGGTCAAATATTGGAAAAATGGTAAAATTTGTGGCGAGTTGCCTTGATTAAATATTTATCACATTAAAACGGAATGCACCACAATCTCAAAAATTTACAGTCTTATATAGTTTTGTATGGGCTATCGATTAAATTTTTTTTTTTTTGGAAAATTTTCAGAACCCGTTCTGAAATTTTCCATTTTTTAAAAAAGTCAATTTATTAAAAATCCGGCCGCTTTTTTTTTCTTTTTTATTTATTTTTTTAAAAGTTTAGATGTTTGTCCATCCACACAAAAAAAATCAGAAACACGTTCATCTTTTTTTTCGAGAAAATCGCATTTGAACTTTAAATTTCATAACAATTTAGTAATTTGCTTGTATTTTTTTGTGGCAACAGAGCGTATGACGAATATTTATACAATTAATATTACTCATTCGCAACTTTAAAACAAAGAAATACAAGCAAATAACAAAATTGTTATGAAATTTAAAGTTCAAATGCGATTTTCTCGAAAAAAAAGATGAACGTGTTTCTGATTTTTTTTGTGTGGATGGACAAACATCTACACTTTTAAAAAAATAAATAAAAAAGAAAAAAAAAGTGGCCGGATTTTTGATAAATTGACTTTTTTAAAAAATGGAAAATTTCAGAACGTGTTCTGAAAATTTTCCAAAAAAAAAAATTTTAATCGATAGCCCATACAAAACTATATGAGAACGAAAATTTTTGACATTGTGGTGCATTCCGTTTTAATGTGATAAATAGGGATGAGATTTTCATGCACTAAAAAATCGAAAATATGCGCTTAAAATATGCGCTAAAAAATTCAAAATATGCAATAAAAAACCTCAAAATATGCACTTAAAAATAAAATGTGTGCAATAAAAATCTTGTTTTCATAGGAAAAACTTCTTAAAAAGCAAAAAAGTAACGCCGGGTTTAAATAGTAGCGTTTAAAACTTTATATAAGCAAGATTTTTTAGAAATTAAGACAATCTATAGAAAAAATTTTAAAGAAAAAAAAAATATTTTTCCTTATTTCCAAAATAAATTTTTAAAATTAGTTGTTGAAACATATAAATTTCAATTTGTTTTTGCTAATATATGCCAAAATATGCAAAAATATGCACTTAAAAGTTGGAAATATGCACAAAATATGCATTTAAAACCAAAATATGCAAAAATATGCATTTTCACCAAAATATGCAAAAATATGCAAAAACAAATCGATGCCATTTTAACGCAAATTTCTTGATTCGGAAAGATAATTGGTCGATATCGTTTTTAGACTATCGACAAAAAACATGCATTTGCATGGAAATCTCATCCCTAGTGATAAATATTTAATCAAGGCAACTCGCCACAAATTTGACCATTTTTCCAATATTTGACCACGCCTCCTAAGCCCAGTTTTTGAAAAATTGAAAAACCAAAAACGCAATTTTCTTAGTTACATATAGGGCTATCCAAACAACCTATTCAGAAATTTACGGGACACATGTTTTTCTGTAGCGGGACATTTGGTGTGGAATGCCTCATATGTTAAGATTCCGAGACAATTTTCATCTAAAAAAATTTATAAATTCTAAGAAAATTTTTTGAATAATTCAACATTTCAAATTTACTTTCCTCTATCCGTTTCCTCATCTGTTATATATTCATTTATTTTTTAGTTGGTATTTTTTTTTTGTTATTATGATTTTATTAATTTTTGTCAGGTCCCAAGGTTTTTTTTCATTTGTATTTGTGTTCTTTTACTTGTAAAACGATTGGATTTGATTTTTCTTTATTATTGATATGTGAAAAATACTAGCTAAGCATTTACAATTTTAATGCTGTGTTAGATTTTATTGTTATTGGTCAAGAAAGTGAAGGATAGAGATGGTGGACGCTGTTGCCACTGGCTACTTTCAATTTAAAACTCCATGGATTTCGTTAAATGCTTGAGAGGACTAGACAATTATTGAAAAAGCACACAAGCATTCATATTATGAGTTTTTATATAACAATATAAAATTTGATATTGAAAAACATAAAAAATATTGCATAATAAAAAATATAAAGGAATGAATATAACATTTAACATTAAATGGTCAAATAAACTTTTTTAAATGAAATTAATATTTTTATAAACAAACATTCTAAAATTCTGAGATATTTTTCGTATAAATTTTTTTTTTCAAAATTGATGACAGCAGGTGATGGAGCATTTTTCTTAGAGTGTAGGCTTTATAAAAAACTCAAGGAAAATAATAAGACTTTGAGATCACCCATATTTTTAAATTAACTCTTCATTACAGATATTTTTCTCTAAATTCAAAACTTTTGAGAAAAATTGTTTAGGTTAATTTTGAGATCACCAAAATCAGGTTTTTTTTTAATCTTTTTTTAAAGTCTTCAAATCACTAGAAGTCTTCAAATCAATAAAAAAGCATGTTATATGAACAAAATTATTAAATTTTGACATTAAGCTTTTTTTCAATATGATCATCAAAATTGATGACAGCAAGTGATGTTACATTGTTCTATGATTGTAGGCTCTTATACAAAAATCAAGGAAAATAATAAGAATTTGACATCACCCATATTTTTTCATTTTCTCTCCATTACAGATCTTTTTCTCCAAATTAAAAATTTTTGAAAAAAATTGTTTAGGTCTATAAAAAAGTATGTAAATTTTGAGATCACCCAAATTTTTTTATTTTATCTTTCATTTTTAGTCTTCAAAGCATTAGAACACATTTTTAAACACTATTAGCATGTTATATGAAGAAAATTATTTAATTTTGACATTAAGCTTTTCTTCAATATGACCATCAAAATTGATGATAGCAAGTGATGGAACATTTTTCTTTAAGTGTAGGCTCTTATAAAAAAAATTGAAGAAAATAATAAAACTTTGAGATCACCCATATTTTTTATTTGCTCGTCAATAAAAATAAAAATGTAGTTAAATTTTGAGATCACCCACATTTTTTTTACTTTGTGACAAAATCAGGTTTTCTTTTATCTATTCTTAAAAATCTTCTAAGCGATAGAAAACCTTTTTAAGCACTATTAGCCTGTTATATGAACAAAATTATTTAATTTTGGCATGAAGCTTTTCTTAAATTAAATATTGTTTCATCATATTTTTCTTTGAGTGTAGGCTTTTATAAAAATACAATCAAGAAAAATAAAAAAAAAATCTTTGAGATCACCCATATTTTTTTATTTTCACTTCATTTAACATTTTTTTCTCTCCATAAGAGATTTTTGCGAAAAATTGTTTGTGCCATTAAAAGAAGCAGTTAAATTTTGAGATCACTCATTTTTTTTACTATGGACAAAATTAGGTTCTTTTATATTAAAAAAAAAACACTACTAGCCTGTTATATTAACAAAATTATTTAATTTTGACACGAAACTTTTGTTAAATATTTTTTCATCATTTTTTTTCTTTAAGTGTAGGCTCTTCTTAAACAAAATCAGGAAAAATACTAAATCCTTGACATCACCCATTATTTTTTTGCCCTACATAAAATATTTTTATTCTCTCCATTAAAGATTTTTGAGAACAATTGTTTGGGTCATTAAAAAAAGTAGTTAAATTTTGAGATCACCTGCATTTTTTTACTTTGTGATAAAGTCAGGTTTTTTAATTTTTTAATTTTTTAATTTTTAAAGCGCTAGAAAACCTTTTTATACACTATTATACTGTTATATGAACAAACTTATTTAATTTGACATGAAGCTTTTCTACAATATGATGAAAAAAAAAAAAATAATTTCATAATGTCAATATGATGAAATTTGTCATCAAAATTAATGACAGCAAGTGCTGGACCATTTTTCTTTGAGTGTAGTCTCTTATAAAAACACAATCAAGGAAAATAATCAAACTTTGAGATCGCCCAATTTTTAATATTTGGTCTTCGTTATAAAGATTTTTTTCTCTCCATTAAAAATTTGTTTCTCTCCATTAAAGATTTTTGGGAAAAATTGTTTGGGTCATTAAAAAGAAGTTAAATTTGGAGATCACCCACATTTTTTACTTTGTGACAAAATCAGATTTTCTTATATATTTTTTCTTGTACCTTTTTAAACACTATTAGCTTGTTATATAAACAAAATTTATTTAATTTTGACATGAAGCTTTTCTTCAATATGATGAAACATGTCATCAAAATTGAAAAAAGAAACAATTTCATAATGTCAATATGATGAAACTTGTCATCAAAATTGGTGACCGAAAGTGACGAAGTATTTTTCTTTGAGTGTTGGCTCTTACAAAAAAAAATCAAGGAAAATAATAAATCTTTGAGATCACCCATAATTTTTATTTGCTTTATTAATTTTTTTTTCGCTCCATAAAAGATTTTTGAAATATTGTTTCAGTCATTAAAAAAAAGTAGTTAAATTTTGAGATCACACATATTTTTTTTTACTTTATGACAAAATCAGGTTTTCTTATATCTTTTTTTTAATCTTCAAAGCGCTAAAAAACGTTTTAAACACTATTAGCCTGATTCTGATTAATTTTTTTACAAAATAAAAATTGTTTTATTCGACCTTTAAAATATAATATTTTGAGGATGTTTATTCTGGCTCGAGGTCATTATTTTCTTTACTAATTAAAACCATGATATTCTCATAGCATAATTTTCAAGAAAATTATTTTTTTTTTTTAAATTTATGTTGGTCATTTTTGCAAGACTTAATCCACACGTGTTTCGGAATTTGTCAAATTCCATTGTCAAGATTATTTAGCAGAAACGATTTACTACAAAGTAGCAAACGAGTCTAATGACAAATCGTTTGTGCACAAACTAAATTATTAATACATATTCGCCTCTATTCAAAATGAGAATTAGAAAGACGAAGAAATTGTACCATTCTAATAATACCAAAAAAAATAATTTTCTTGAAAATTATGCTATGAGAATATCATGGTTTTAATTAGTAAAGAAAATAATGACCTCGAGCCAGATTAAACATCCTCAAAATATACTATTAGCCTCTTATAAAAAAAATATATTTAGTTTTGACATGAAGATTTTCATCAATATTGAAAAAAAAAGAAATAATTTCATAATGTCAATATGATGAGATTTGTAATCAAAATTGATGACAGCAAGGATAGAGCATTTTTCTTTGAGCCTAGGCTTTTATAAAAAAAAATTCAAGGAAAATAATAAATCTTTGAGATCATCCATAACTTGTATTTGCTTTATTAAAAAAAAGTTTCGCTCCAAAAAAGATTTTTGAAATATTGTTTGAGTAATTAAAAGAAAGTAGTTAAATTTTGAGATCACCCATATTTTTTTTTACTTTATGACAAAATTTGGTTTTCTTATATCTTTTTTTTTTAATCTTCAAAGCGTTAAAAAATCTTTTTAAACACTATTATCCTGTTATATACAAAAAAACATAATTTTGAATTTAAGATTTTCTTTAATATGATGAAACATGTCATAAAAATTGAGGACAAAAGAAATAATTTCATAATGTCAATATGATGAAATTTGTAATCAAAATTGATGACAGTAAGTAATGGAGCATTTTTCATTAAGCGTAGGCTCTTTAAAAACAAAGGATAATAATAAAAATTTGAGATCACCCATTTCTTTAATTTTCTCTCTATCAAAGATTTTTTTTCTTCATTAAAGATTAAAAAAATAAATTGTTTGGGTCATTAAAAAAATTGTTAAATTTTGAGATCAGCCTGTTATATGAACAAAATATTTAATTTTGGCATGAAGCTTTTCTTCAATATGATGAAATATGTCACCAAAATTGAAAAAAAAGAAACAATTTCCTAAAGTCAATTTGATGAAACTTGTCATCAAAATTGGTGACATCTAGTGATAGAACATTTTCTTTGAGTGTAGGCTCTTATAAAAAAAATTCAAGGAAAATAATAAAACTTTGAGATCACCCATTTTTTATTTTGTTTCCATTAGATTTTTTTTTCTTCATAAAAGATTTTTTTAATAATTGTTTAGGTCATTAAAAAAGCAGTTAAATTTTGAGATCACCCACATTTTTTTTTTACTTTGTGACATAATCATGTTTTCTTATATATTTTTTTAGATCTTCAAAGCGCTGGAAAACCGTTTTAAACACTATTAGCCTGTTATATGAACAAACTTCTTTAGTTTTGTGATCACCCAATTTTTTTAAGTTGTCTATTAAAAATGTTTGAAAATCATAAAACCATGAGTGGGGGGGATAAAGTGTACGACCAAGCCCTTAAAAGAAAATACAATGAAAATAACAAAATTTTCTGATCACCCATATTTTTTACTTTCAGAATCTGTAACATATTACGTATACAAAAATTCTGAGATTTTGAAACGTTTTTTATAAGAAAATTTTAAAATTTCAAAACGTTTTTTATATAGAAAAATTCTGAAGCATTTTTCGTTTATGGAAAAATTCTGATTCTCAGATTGTAAGACATATGAAACTACCCATATTTTATATTATTGTTTTAAATTGTATCCAATTTAATGTACCCCAATTCTCAGAATTTTGTTACCCCTAAAAAAGAACAATTTTAATTGTCAAAAAGTTTCTAAAACACAAAAGACAGATTTTTATTCAGAAAATTACTTTAACAAAATTGAAATTAAAAGTAATCATCTTTGGAAGGTACTTTACAAGTATTGTTTGAAAGTTAAGTGCCTGTCACAAAAATAAAATCGGTTATGCATTTTTTTCTGGGGTTTTACAATTGCAAAAAAACATGTTTTTGTAAAATTCTAAACATTTGTGTGAAATAAAGGTTTTGTGATAGTCAGATCTTTGACATGCCTGCAAGAAGTCCTATGTGCAATATTTTAATTATTTTTATACCCTCCAATTTCATATGTAACTCATCTAAATACCGATCTAGGACCCCATAAGGCATATATATTCGTTATCATTGATCGATTTCAAACAGTTTTGTGATGTTCGTTGCTCTGTCCGTCTGTTGAAATGGCGATCACGGACAAAATACTCATCATAGGTGGCTGATATTTAAATTTAATTTTTGTCTATGCAGGAAGTAGTTTGGTATTGCATTTGAGCGATATCGGTTTAGCAGTTCAAAAGTTATAAACGAAAATGTAGGGACACCACGAACATTTTGGTACGTTCAACATGACCTAAGAATACAAAATGATTTAATTCGGCTGCTGATTGACACATGTGAACAGAAATAAATCTCGGATTTTTTGCCATTAATGTTCGAAAACTTCAGAAAAGCTAAGAAGCAAACACACCGCCCTCGTATGTGTTTCCATGGTAATACAGTACACACATGTAGTATCTGTTTTTTCCTGTCCCTTCCTTTCCTTAACATATCTGGTGTCATTATAAATTCCATTTAAATCTTTTCTCAGAATATTTAATTTATTGCCACTTTTGTTTTGTTATTGAAACAGTGTGTACTTTGTTGCTCTTCTCTTCCTATCTTCAGTTTCTATGTTGAAGATTTTGATTGTTAAGTATGATGGTTTTTGTATGTGTGTTGGTATTCTCATTAGAACAAATTCAAAAGCATTTGTTTGATCAAGTGTACACAGTGGACAAACAAAAAAAAAAATCTTATATATTAAAAGAACACACATACATACTAACATACAAATATACTTGCATACGTATACACTAGGGTGCTCCAAAAAAATGAAGTTGTTAAATATTGGCCGTAACTCCCCCTAGAAATATGCATTTGGTTGTAAAAATATGTTTTGCAAAATTATAGGGTAATCGGATGTGGGTAAGGCGTGCCGCATCGGTCCTGAAGTTTGAAAAACGGATTACAAGGGGAAAATATGACTTTTTTTTAATTTTCTCAATTTTTTTGATATTTTAAGTAAAGGTTGAATTCAAGTGGTCACTGAATTTTGATTAATCAATTGTCTATCAAATAAGGTATTAAAAATTAAAATCGGTTGAAAACTAGCCGAGTTATTACAACTTCCCCAGGCAACTAACGTGTGGCAGACCACTTGATCAAGGAATTCGAGCCTCATTTTTGAAATTTATTGAAATTATCTACTGTAATAAATTTTTTTTATTCTTCAAGCTTCAATGTCCTAAGATGATGAGTATTTATCATATTGTTCTTTCCTAACTTGTTTTAATTTTATGCTAAAAAGGTCTGAATTTTTAAGCACGGTTTTTAAATCTCCAATTTTAAATTTTTATTTTTTTTGTTAAAGAAATTTTATAAAATCGACTATTGGAGTTTAAGGATTTGTTAAGCACATATAAAGGAATAAAAACCCCAAAAATTGTAGGCTTTGCTGTTTTCATTTGGCTATTATAGTTATGTAATTTCGGCGGATTTCGGGAAAGTAGTGATTTTTGGCACTTTTTTAGCTTTTTTTTTTTTTTTTTTTGTTTTTTTACAAACTTCATATGTTTTGGACCGAATTATATCAACACGAGGTAGAATACTTCAATTTGCAAATTTAGGGCAAAAATGGGAAATTAAAAATTGCCCCAACTAAAGGTCAAAGGTCAAATTTTAGAAGATTTTGAATTTGTAAACATTAACAGATTTTCTGAGTGGAAATATATGAAACTACTTGATGTCATTTTTAAAGGTCTTAACATATGTCTTTTTATTTAAATTCAGAATATTAACCCTTTAGTGATGATGGGGCCTATTCGACTCTTTGACAAAAATAAACTTACATTATCTCCATTAAATTAAAAAAATTATAGACCCCAACAGCACTTAAGGGTTAAATTTCTAAATTTTAATTATTTGACATTTAGTTTAGACCAATTAAAATAACATCAAGTAGATTCAGCAAAATCCGCCCAGCAATCTGTTAATGTTTAAAAATTCAAAATTTTCTAAAATTTGACCTTTGACCCGTAACAGGGGCAATTTTTTATATCTCAATTTCGCCCTAATTTTGCGAATTGAAGTATTCTATCTCGTGTTGATATAATTCGGTCCAAAACATATCAAGTTTGTAAAAAAACCAAAAAAAATAAATAAAAGCTAAAAAAGGGCCAAAAATCACTACTTTCCCGAAATCCGCCGAAATTACATCACTGTAATAGCCAAATGAAAACAGCAAACCCTACAATTTTTGGGGTTTTTATTCCTTTGTATGTGCTTAACAAATCCTTAAACTCCAATAGCCGATTTTTTAAAATTTCTTTAACAAAAAAAATAAAAATTTAAAATTGGAGATTTGAAAATAGTGTTGAAAAATTCAGACCACTTTAGCATTTATTTAAAACAAGTTAGCAAAACGCAATATGAAAAATATGTATCATCTTAGTACATTGCGACTTGAAGAATAAAAAAATGTTTTTACAGTAGATAATTTCAATAAATTTCAAAAATGGGGCTCGAATTACTTGATTAAGTGGTCTGACTCACGTTAGTTGCCTGGGGAAGTTGTAATAACTTGGCTGATTTTCAACCTATTTTAATTTTTAATACCTTATTAGATAGGCAATTAGCTCAAAATCACAATTCAGTAATCATTTGAATTCAAACTTAATTCAAAATACCAAAAAAATTGAGAAAATCACAAAAAAGTCATATTTTCTCCTTGTAATCCGTTTTTCAAACTTCAGGGCCGATGCGGCACGCCTTACCCAAATCCGATTACCCTATAATTTTGCAAAACACATTTTTACACCCAAATACATATTTCTAGGGGGAATTACGGCCAATATTTAACAACTTCATTTTTTTGGAGCACCCTAGTATACACAAATGCCCATACTCGTTCATGTACTTGTTCGTATATCAATTTTGTAATATAACGTTCTTTTTTCGAAAAAAAAAAAATGTAAAAATAAAAATACCGACATACTACAGAAATACACTAAACGAAAAAAAAAAAAACAATAATGAGTGATTACAATTTTTAGTTAATATAGTTTTTTTGAGATAACACAGATCATTACTACAAAGCTCTTCAAGAAATACTCAGCTAAAACTTATCGGGTATAATCTCGTGATTTTAAATATCTAAAGTTTTCTAGTACGACCCGAAACTATTTCAATTTGAAAAATCTAAAAAACAAGTGAGAGTTTAATTTTGGCAGTGCCAAATATTTTATACACTTTTATACATGTTAAAAATTAAAAAAAAAAAAAAAAAATTGCTTGTTATCTTTTTTTTAATGGGTGGGGTCTGCAGGAGTCGCTGGAAACAACTTTCCCTTTTTAATATACACGCCTTCAAAAGGGCGTGCTGTAGATACTCTATCATGTAAGTAGCTTACACCATGCGGGAATTTTCAATACCGCCTTTATTGTGGGCGTGGCAGAAAAAATGTCATAAATCATGAAAATTTAAACTCTTAAAATTTCGCTAGATTTTTTTAAAAATGGAACTTTTGTATGGAAGCTATCTTAGGGAGTTGAAATAGGGGGTAGGGTTGTTCAAGAAGATATTGGGTGACAAAAATTTATGGAGGTCGGTCTTACATTTTACCCCTCTAGAAGGTACCATGGGAGCGGTAGTAGCTGATTTTATAAAACAAGTTTATAAAAACATTAAAAATTTTTATGGGGGCCTCCTTAAGGATTGAAGATAGAGGTTAGATATGTTTTGAAAAAATGTTGGGAGTCGGTCATACTTTTGTAAATTCTTGGGGAATCCTTTTTGGCAGTTAGAGCGATGTGAGCTAACTTTATAATAATTCATTTTGTATAAGTAGGAGCCATTCGTAAGGAATGGAGGTCGGTCTTAAATTGCACCACCCTAAAAGAGACTCCCAGATGGGATTTTTATGTTTTTTACCGACACCACAATTGCCTTGGAATGGCTACTAGAGTAGTGTTGTGTAAGACCGATACAAATTAATTTTTACACCCCAACATTTTTTCGGAACAAACCTACTCCCTATCTCCACTCTTTAAGGGGCTCCCGTACAAAATGACATTTTATGAAATTTACTCCCATCGCTCTAGCTGTCCCAATAATGCCCCTAGAGGAGTCAAATGTATGACCGACCAACAGTATTTCTTTAACTCAAGCATTTTCTAAGAACATACCAACCCTCCATCACCAACTCTTAAGAGGGGAGTGGTGAAAATGTTAGAGCGGTTAAAGCAAATTTTAAGAAATGTTATTATGTATGGTGGCCCCTTTAGGAATTGGAGATAGAGTATAAGTTCATTTGGGAAATGTTAAGGGATAAACATTAATGAGGGTCGATCCTGGACGCACCATTGAAGCAGTAGATCTGATATAAAGATTGCAAAAATGCAATAAATTTTGTTAAAAAAAAAACGAAAAAATAACAATAATCATAATCCCACAATCTTGGTGTGCAAAAAATTTGTAGAATTGACAGAAGTTTTCCACAAATTTTTTTTTTTAAAAACCAAAGCGTACAAACATTTTCAAAAATGAGATTTAAATTTCAAAACCTAAAAATCGGATAAAAAAACATTTTTGAAAATTTTTAAGTATTTTTTTCTAAAAAGTACGTAAAAAATTAAAGAATTTATGAAAAATTTTATAATTTTTTGAACTGGTCGTCAAAAAAATCTGAAAATTTACTTGGAAGGAGTTTTCAAAGGGTACTTAATGATGAGAGACTGACTGGCGTACTCATCATCGTGACGTACTCATCGTGGCGTACTCATGGCGTAGGTTCTTGGAAATTTCGATTCTAAGAAGAAAAAGGTGTGAAAATTCCATTTTTGGTACTTTTTATATTTCAAAAAATAATGGTCCTAAAAACTTCAAATTTGAAGAGTAGGATCGTCCGGCGAAAAAAAAGATTATAAAAAAGTACAATTTTTTAAATTCCGATTCTAAGGGAACAAAAAGTAGGTAAATAATGTACATTGGTACTTTGTAAAGATCTTTAAAATTTGAAATTAAGAATATGCAAAAAAACCGGTGAAAAAAACTTAAAAAGTGTAATTTTAGTACCTTTTCTGTATCCTGAGATAATGGTCCTAGAAACTTGAAAATTGGAGTTAAAATGTACTTTTAAAAAATCCCTTTCTAAGGGGGTCTACTTTTGGTTCTCTTACTATTTCCTGAAATAATGATTCTAGAAACTTGAAATTCTGATTGTAGGATCCTCCGCCGAAAAATATTTTGAAAAACGTAACTTTGGATCTACTGGAGCCAAAGGGGAAACACAGAGTACTTTGGTACTTTTTTGAAATTTGAAACGTTCTGAAGAAGTTTCCCAGAATTCCCACTGTAATGGGTTAAAAAGGGTAAAAAATAAATCTTTTTCTATATCTTAAAACAATAATTCTAGAAACTTGAAATTAGAAATGCAAAATGATACTGCGAAAAAAGGTTTCGATTTTAAGATGGTAAAAAGGTGTACTTTGGTACTTTTTGGATCTCCTGTAATAATAATCGCAAAATCTTCTGGTTTTTGGAATGTTGAATCTTAATCAAACAAAATATTCTGAAAAAAGACTTTTAAAAATTTCTGAAATTAAATTAAATTAATTAATGGGGTAAACAATTTAGTTTGGTACTTTTGGATTAACTTGAAATTTTGAATCTAAATAGGATCCTCCAGTAAAAAAACAATTAAAAACAAGTACAAAAGTTATATTATAGTTGACCAAATCCATACCCTGTGAGTAAAGATGAACCAAGTGACCTAAAAGTGCCTATCCTGTGACTGCTTAAAATAGGACTGGTCCCCAAAGTGCTACATTGTGAGTATACTGGAAGTAAAAATGGGTTAATTAATCAGAAAGAACTGATGCCGTGAAATGCCCATTAGGACGTCCCGTCGAATTTAAACTATCGAATTTCATGTCGTAATACCTGCCGACGATGGGCACGTCATAGCTGATTGTGGGAAAATTTTGCAAGGGCATCTTCAGTCGGCAACCAGCGGTAAAAGTTGGAAAAAATACGTTTTTCAACCAAAATTCATGTGCGAAATTTTTAGCTCAAATCGAAAATTAGGAAATTTTGCGTACTGAAAAAAAAAAAAAATAGTTTAAAACTTTATTTTTAAAATTTTTGTAAAAACAAAAAAAAAAAATTAAATTTTTTTGAGTATAAATTTTTTTGAGAGTAAACCTTTTTTTAAGTGACAAAAATATTATGTAAAATATTTTTGTGGCTAACTAATCTTTTTAATGTGTGTTTTGTGGTTTTTTTCAAATCGTGAATTTAAGGTGAAACCAATCTTAAATTCACGGTTTTGCTCATAAATTTAGAACCACTACACGGATTTTGCTGAAATTTAATATGAACTTGACCAGGACAATGGCAAATATATATGCCAAGTTTCAGCAGCATCAGAGTCTTTCAAAAGCGTTAGCGTGTTTTCAACAGACAGGCGGACATAGCTAGATTGACTTAAAATCAATTAAGGATCATGAATATATCTATATACTTAATGGAGTCAAAAATCGATATTTGGAGGTGCTACAAACGGAATGACAAACTCACTCTAATTCATTTGATTTGGGTACTGTGGTAGGTATTCATGGATTCGGCCAGAAGGAATTTTCCTGGTTTTACTTCTTTTCATTACTTTATTCTCCGTGTATTTCCTGTTTTTTCTATGTAAGTCTGTTAAGTTCTTTATTCCTTTTGCATGAGTGTTTGTTTTTTTTTCTTGTTGTTTTTGTTTTCTTTTTTTTGAAAAGTAAACAAACTGCTTGACGAAATACAAACATCCTTCGAGATATTTTTGGTATGTGAGTTTTTTCTCTTTTTTTGTACTTTTCTTTTTTTAAAGGAAGAAAAATTTTTGCACACATTAACATTTGATCAACGTTTTGTTGGCAAAACGTGAATGAACAATGATTTTCTGTTTTATACAGTTTTTTTTTCGTTTTTGAAAATTTTTTTTCCCCATAACAAATTTGTTTAAAATGTTTAAAAAAGATATTGTGTCTAAAGTGAAATGTTAGGAGTAAAAGGAATCTTAGCAAATAATCATAGAAATAGCAGAAGCAGATATATTTAAGTACTCTTTTTTCTTCTATTTTTTGTGCAAAAGTGCTCATTAAACGTATTTGTTACGCAAATTTTGTAATGAAAGAAGTAGGAAAACGAAAAGAAACCGTAATGTAAAAATTTCAATCTTACACTTTACAGTGAATTAAGCAATTTTAAAATTTACGTTTTTTTACAGGGGTGAACATTTTTGAGTTTTTCTGTCTTAATATTTTTGTTTTTTTGTTTTGGTTTTCATTGTGGGCTTGTGGCGATAGCACAGCACCAGCCATCAGCAGCAACCATCTGAATAACAAAACAAAGAAAATAAGCCTATTCCAGTGTGATGGGTTTGATAACTTAAACAAACCAATGATATGCAGATTTTGTGATGCTAAAACCAACACCAACACCATTATATATGTATCTTTCCTTTTCGTCTTTTAATTCCATGGCTTAGACATAAAAGCAAACATAAGAGTAGGTAATTGACGTAGTAGACAATGTTACAAATGTAAATATTATTTTAACTTTTTTTACGTTTTTTTTTGTTTAAAACACAAAAAAAAATTTTTTTTAAGGTAAATTGTGTGGATGCAAATTTGTTGTTTTTTGTATTATTAGAGTCGGCTGTAAAGGTTGAAGTAGGAAATTAAAGTAAACAGGAAGTGTACAAGAACTTTGGAATTTTTGAAAAGAAAATTTGAAGACTTTTGCCTCTAATATAGTGGAGACCATTTACCCACTTTGTGATGCTTTAATCACCTTGTTACACATCATAAAACTGGGGGTAGTAATTTAACAATATTTTTTTTTGAATTTTAATTTTTTTTTTTTTCCAAAACGCACAAAAATCCCTAAAATTTTAGTGAAGAGGACTTGAAACATTGCTAAAAAGTTCTCGAAACTTTATATTGTTTTTAAAGCAATTTTATTGAAATTCTTTACTACAGGGTGTTTTTTTTAGAGGTTCAAAACTTTGAATTGGTAATACTGCTTGATTTGACAACCGATCTAACTCCTGATAGTTGTTTTTTGTTAAGTATGGTATGACATTTTATCATGCAAAGACTCCCAGCAAAAAAAGAGCTTACCATTCACTACAAAATTCACCACAACTTATGAACCAGATGTACTTCTTCTTCAGCTGAAACATTGATGAATTTAATATGGGCGTGACACACAAAGTATGTTCTTTTTTTCGCCACTTTTCAGTGGCGAAAGATTGACACTTAAGTATAACATATATCACTAGTGTTTATTATGTACATATATATTAACATTTTTATCACAACTTCTGAAGTAGTGATCCGGATGTTAATATAACTCGATAATTTAGCAGCGATTGCACATCTCAAATTTAATGAAAAAAAGAAATTGTACGCTTTTTTTGTAGACTTTCGAGCAGCTTTCGACAAAGTATCAAGAAAGTCGCTTATATATAAACTACAATGCATTGGCGTATCAACAAAAATGTCCCAAATGATAGAAAGTATATACAGCCATACAAAGTTTACAGTTTGGAACGGAGAAGAACTCTCTGAGGAGTTTGAAACAGGGTCTGGTGTAAAACAAGGATGTGTGTTATCTCCAACGCTTTTTTCGGTGTATCTCAACGACTTACACGATTATATAGAAGGAGGTGTAACTGTGGGCACAGAAAATATAAGACTTTTATTGTATGCTGATGATATCGTGATTTTGGCAGATAATATAAACACAATGCAATCTATGATTAAGAAGCTAGAGACGTATTGTGAAATTTGGAATCTAGAACTAAATTTAAATAAATCAGAAATGATGGTAATAAGAAATGGGGGTAGACTTTCTGCTCGTGAACAATGGTTTTTTAAGGGGGAGCCTATTAGAGTGACAAACGAATATACATATCTCGGAGTAACAATATCACCTAAAATGTCGTTTAAAAAACACATAGAAAAAAGAAATAAATCTGCTAAAAACAGTATAAACGCCACTTGGAAAGAGTTTCTATCAAAAAAAGAAATCGGGTTAAAGGCTAAATGGAATCTTTTCCAATCAGTGTGTCGTGCAATCCAGTCGTATGGTGCCCAAGTATGGGGATATTCGTTATTTGAAGAAGTCGATAAACTTCAACGCTTTTTCTTAAAAAAGATACTTAAACTACCTTCATTTACGCCAACATACGCATTAATGTTAGAAACTGGTATAGAAAATAATTATATATACACACTAGATTTGCACCTGAGATACATTATAAAGACTTTATTTGATTATAGTGATAACCGTTTACCATGTAAGCTAACCAAACTCACCATTGAAAAAAAATCGTATTGGTATAAACACATTGAAAAATTAGCTAGTGATGCGGGCTCGATACAAATTTCAGAATGTTTTTCAAGAGAAGACTGGGAACGCCTCAGACTTGATATACTAACTGGACTAAAAAGAAAAGAAAGAGAAACCCACCTACAACAGGCTACTGGAACAAACCGTTTTTATTCAAAGCTCAACTACATGGAGCAACAAACATATTTTGAAATCAATAATAATACGACGGCAGTAAGCTACATCTTCAAAGCCAGGTGTGACCTTATTGAGTTAAATGGAACTAGATTTCAGACGCAGAGGTCCCGCTTATGCTCTTTATGTAATAGCAACGAAACTGAAAATATTTTGCACTTCATTGCCAGCTGTCCAATTTTACGTGAAATTCGTTACCTATATTTTAAAAAAACTACCTTAACTGAAAATGATTTAATAAATATTTTAAATAATGCAAAGGAAAACTTTAAAGATATATATCTTTTTGTTATAGATGCAATAGGTTATAGAAAACAGCTTATTGATGAATTTAATTATTAATCTAAATTAAACATAAAACACAATTGTTATAATATAAATTATTTTCTCAATCCGACTGACGACATTAGCCAAAGTCGTATGTTCTTTATAAACATTAAAACTTTGTAACAAAAGAAATGAATTTAAAATAAAGAACAATTAACTAACTAACTAACTAACTAACTAACTCGACTTTTTGGAAGCGCTTTTTTCATCACTTCTTTAGAAGTACATATTTCTTGGCATTTTGGGTGTGATTATGTCATTTTTATTTGGTGATTTAGAACTTCTAAATTAGAAGTTCTTTTTTCACTTATTTTTGTTAGATTGATTGCAAGAGTATTTTTTTGTAATATTTACACTAAACTGTTCGACAGCAAAAACATCCCCATGAAATTTCTAACTGGTCCTTGTAGATTTTGGTCTCCTGCTTCCAAATCTACCGTCCAATTTTTTCTAGCAAATACCGTTTTTGAGATATTCGCTGTTAAAAAGTAAAAAAAAAATAAACAATATTTTAGCACTTTTAGGGATCCACTGTTACGTATTCTTACGTTGCTCCCACCAAATAGGATTTGATTTCATATAAAATGGACTTCCTGATTTTAAAACTGCAATCCAAATTTTTTAAGCATGTTCTGTTTTTGAGATATTTGCGTTGAAAATTTTAGTGTGATTTAAAAAGAATATAAAAGTGCGCAACAGTGGAGTTTGAGTTTTTCAAACGCCAATATTTCAAAAACAGTACGCGATAGAAAAATTTGGATACCAGATTTGGAATAAAGATGTCTTATTTTAACTAAATCGAGTACTATTGTGTTTGAGCAACTTAAGAATACGTTACAGAGGAGACCCAAATATTTCAATATTCAAACGCGAATATTTCAAAAACCTTACGTGATAGAAAAATTAATTTCATTGATAACACGGGTTCACAAAATTTGAACTTTTTCAATTTGCCTGACCTTTGACAACTGATTTATATGGATTTTAGAGTGCTGATTCCGAATCTGTTATCTAATTGTTTCCATCAGCTTGCGTTCGCGAGCAAATCGCAGAAAAAAGTGTTGCCCTGGGGCAAAAAAAGGGTTGCCCTGGGGCAAAAAAAAGGGTTGCCCTGGGGCAAAAAAAATGTTGCCCTGTGTAATCAAACGTATATACTTCGAATTAAAAAAGGAGTAATTATAAACATCACAAAACTATAAAAATTCACGGCGAATCGATTCACCAGTTTGTTCTGACTACAAGCCTAGACCTCAATTTTCTAAAAAGCTTAAACAATCTTTAATAATAGTTTGTAAATGTATTTATTTAATTTATGACCAACTTTTTTCGATATAAGATATAGAATGGTAGTTCAACGTCAAATTGCTTGTATGAAATGTGAAAAATTTATTAATAATCGATTTTCGTCTTTTAGATTTTTTAAGCTCTAAATAAAGAGAAATGAAATGCCATTACAAAATTTTGTCACCATTTTTGCAAAACCTAAATCTATTCGAAGCTGGACGTAGAAAAACTGTGTCACCCCCATTCTAAGTGTTTCAGTTGAAAAAGAAGTTCATATGTTATGGTGATTTGATTTAATTCCTAAGAACATATGAAAGAGGTACTTCAAAATCATTTAGCAAAGAACTGCTAAAAGATCTTTTTATTGTTATTTTGTAGCATTTTTGGAAGTGATTTTAAAAGTACTTCCTACGGAATATGAAGCTCGGCACCTATCGCTACTTTGTATGTAGTGAAACTACTAATTCTTTTTGAACCACTTCGTTTATTTTTTGCTGGGCTTACACAAAAGCAACGCTTCGAAATTTGTTTATCAAATTTTAGAATTTGTTTATCAAAAAAATGGTTCTTTTCGTCGAACTTAAATTTTATTCAAAGTTCTTAATAATTGGTTACCAATATCGTTTGATTTAACCCCATTGGATTATTTTCTTTGGGTCTATGTAAAGTAACTTGTCTTTTCCGATAAATTAGAGACAATTAAACACCTGGAAATAAACCTTCGACGAGTTATTGGTGAAATTCAGAAAACGGCCGCAAATTCTGTAAAAATTGTGTGAAAATGGAGGTTCATATTACTCCATGTACGAGCCATTCGTGGTATCGATATGGCTCCAAATCATTTTTAAACATTAATTTTTTAAAAAAATTATCTACCCAATAAAGTCAGTTTGATTGATATTAAAAATATTTTTCCTTACTTTATTTTAACTTAAAGTTCGGTAACAGTAAAAAAAAAAACCCCTATATAAAACGCAAAACAAAATTTTCAAAAAAATGTTGTTCCTGGACTTAAACAGTTGTACAAAAAATTTTTGGGACTAAAAAATTTGTGAAATTTGATTTTTCTGTTAAAAAAAATCTTTTCTCCAAACCCAAAAAAAATGTGCTAGCCAAGCAAAACTTTGGTAGTGGGTGGTGATTATGTAACACATTACCAGGTAATGTAGATCCCTTATTTGTAGTATTATTTTAGGATGTCTTACCAAACATTTGTTATGTAACACATTACCAGGTAAAGTAGATCCCTTATTTGTAGTATTATTTTATGATGTCTTACCAAACATTTGTTGAACAACATATTATATCAAGGTGAAAAATAATGTTTTACTAATAACTTGTTACGTAATGCATGATTATTGCAAAAAATGTATTTCATATTAATTATTTCTAAACATTAAATCATGGGTGCCTTAAATTTGGTTACATTATGTATTATTTCAAAATTTGAAATAATGCATTATTTGTAATTGAATTCATAATGCATTATAATAACATAAAAAAAATATATTGAGGATGTTTATTCTGGCTCGAGGTCATTATTTTCTTTACTAATTAAAAACCATGATATTCTCATAGCATAATTTTCAAGAAAATTATTTTTTGCTTTAAATTTATTTATGTTGGTAATTTTTGCAAGACTTAGTCGACACGTGTTTCGGAATTTGTCAGATTCCATTGTCAATATTATTTAGCAAAAATTTTGAAAATATTGACCTCGAGCCAGAATAAACATCATCAAAATATAATATTTTAAGGGTCGAATAAAACAATTTTTATTGTTTAATAAAAATTAATCAGAATAAAAAAAAAATATTTTATACAAAAATGCATTATTTTAAACTAGAGATGGGCTCACGACAGGAATTTGCGAATCACGGACATTCACTCACGAGCATATTTTTTCTATTCACTTACAATCACGTGAGCAAAATTTAATACATCGTTACTGGTTCACTACTCGTAACGCCTTATATACAGTCGAACTCGGTTATAACGAACTCAGTTATAACGAATTCTCGGTTATAACGAACTAATTCTAAAGTCCCGATTTTTTGGCAACAATTTTCACACAAAATACCTCTTTTATAACGAACTCGGTTTTAACGAATCCTCGGTTAAAACGAACTACATACTATGGTTCCACGAACACAATCTCATGTGTATTTACCTTTTTATAACGAAATCCCATAAATATTTTGAAATTTGCGGAAATTATGTTAACCAAACTCACAAAAGTTTAGAAATTATTGGTTAATATTTTATTTTTTTTTATATTTTAAATGTTTTCTTCTCAATGAGTAGTTTAATTTCAAAAAAACCTCAAATAAAACAAAATTGGAACTTTTTTTTGGAAATAAAACAAGTTTGAAATAAAATATAACTCGGTTATAACAAACTCGGTTATAACAAACTCGGTTGTAACGAATTCTCGGTTATAACGAACTAATTCTAAAGTCCCGAAGTTTTGGCATAAATTTTCACACAAAATACTTCTTTTATAACGAACTCGGTTATAACGAATCCTCGGTTAAAGCGAACTGCTTATTATGGTCCCACGAATACAATTTCATGTTTATTTACCTTTTTATAACGAACTCCCATAAATATTTTTTAATGTGCGGCAATTATGTTTATCAAACTCACAAAAGGTTGGAAATTTTTGGTTTATATCACCATTTTGATCAAATTTATTTATATTTTTTAATGTTTTCTTCTCAATTAGTAGATTATTTTCGAAAAAAGCATTAGATAAAATAAAACTGGATATATTTTTTGGAAATAAAACTAGGCTGCTAAAAAATATGCCCGCTTATAGCGAACTTCGCTTATAACGAACTATTTAACTGGTCCCTCGGAGTTCGTTATAACCGGGTTCGACTGTATGTGTAAAAAAGCTTTGATGGGAAAAATTGGACAAAACCGACCACTATTTTAGAAAACAAAAGGTGTGACCAATGTTTCTATATATTTAAGACATGATGATTACAATGGCGTAATCCGTTTTTCGATGTATGGTACAGTTTTCTTGCAAAATGTCATTAAAGATTTGCTGATTTCGAGCCAGTTTTTTAACAAATTTGCAAAGTTAATGATTTTTAAAGTTTATGTCATGGAAACAAAGATATGACTTGTATCAATATTTCCTTTGCAAATTTGGTTTAAAGCTTTTCATCTGAAGCCCTTAAATTCGTGAATTTCTTAATTTTGGGAGGTTTTTGCAAAATTTACCGCCAAATTAGTTTCTAATAAAAACAAGTGAGAGTGTTACATTCGGCTGTGCCGAATCTTTTATACCCTCCTAAATGTAAAAAAACAATATTAAAAAATCCAGGGGCGTCTTTTTTTTTGGGGGGAAAAGACGTTAGGGAGCACCTTCCCCTTGCGATTTGGAACTTCATCTGAGATAAGAATGTTGCATTTGCTTATCAAAAGTACAAAAAACCCTGCAAAAAATCCGGGTTTTCTTAGGTTGGTTTAGTTTTCCAAGGGGGAACTTTTTCCCCTTGGTCCGATTTTGCCCATTTCCGAACTTAACCTGCCTAGGAATATAAGACATATTCGTGCCAAACTTCGGAAGTCTAGCTCTTTTATTTTGGACTGTATCGTGTCCTCTACAGACGGACAGACGGACGGACGGACATCGCTAGAATGTCTTAGAATCGATCACTGATCAATAAAATATATACTTTATGGGGTCCTAGACCGATATTTCGATGCGTTACACACGGAATGACAAAGTGATATATGTTATATGGACCATCATGATGAATATCACGAAAAACGTTTTTTTGTAAATGGCAGCATCACTTTACGAGATGATTTATAGGTCCATCTTTTAGTATATAATGTGGGAACCTTAAACAATGAACTGACCCAAAATTTGTCAAAAAAAGTTTTCATTTGCAAAAGTTAACTTAACAAAAACTATAATTATTGTATGGCAAACACTGAAATAATAGTTTTTGTTAAGATATCTTTGGAAATGAAAACTTTTGTGGCCAAATTTTTGGTCAGTTAATTGTTTAAGCCTTAACTCACTTCGTAAAGTGATTCTGCCATATAAAAATAAAAGTTTTTTTTTTTGCAATTTTCATTATGATGGTCCATATAACATAGCTGTTTTTTGTCCTCTATACGTATTGTTAGAGATGCCTTTTTGATTCACTAGTTTTTTATCAAAGACCAATTTGGCTGCTAATTTCGCAAAAACCTTAAAAAATTAATGAATTTGCGAATTTAAGGGCTTAAGATGAAAACCTTTAAATCAAATTTGCATAAGAAATATTAATACAAGTCATATCTTTGTTTTCCATGCCATAAAATTTATATATCGTTAACTATGCAATTTTTTTTGTAAAAAAACTGGCTCGAAATCAGCAACTCTTTAACGACATTTTGCGAGAAACTGTACCATACATCGAAAAACGGAGTACGCCATTCGAATCAGCATGTCCGAAATATATAGAAATGATGTTCGTAACTATTGTTTATTTTCCAGTGTTCCGCAGTGATATTTTTCTCTAGTCAAAATATCACAAAATCCAAGAATCTTTAGTAGGAAAAATACCTCAGAACCACCGGTTTTCCAAATTTTACATATTAAAGAACTTTCAAATTGTTACTAACAATAAGTGAAAAAATCCTTGGTATTGTGTGATATATATTTTGTTGTGTTATGATTAATTTTAAGTTCATTCACTGGGTTCAACAAAATTCTACTGAAAATGATATGAGCTATTTTCTAAGTAACAAAAAAAGGACGAAATCAATTATCTTTCATCCCTGCCTAAGTAATCATTATACATTTTTGTGATGTCTCATGTCTATAAATGCTATATATAGAATTCTACACCATTTACAATAGAAATTTGGAAAATGAGAATTCTAATTTTTAAAAAATTTCATAAAAGATTAATTCGAGTTTTAAAATATTCAGAAAAGCCAAATTGAAACTCTAAAAATCTCAACAGAAATAAAAAAAAAAATAAATAAAAAAGTTAAATTCCACTTCTCCGGATCTTTAAACTTCCATAGCGCCCTTTCCATAGCGCCACTAGTGCAAAAGCACTTTCTTCGTGATTTAAATTTTTTTTAAATAAAGAAGAAAAATTGTATGAAAAATATTGACTAGAAAAATTTAGATTTGAATTTTCTTGTATTTACAAAAAAAAGTGAAACTCTGGTCGCACGGATAAACATCGATTTTGAGTGTAAACCTCTTATTTAATAATTTGGTTTATAGAAACATTTCCAAATTTTAAAAAATTAATTTCTATTTAAAGATTTTAGAACATAAGAAAATTTTAAAAAAATTTAAAAATTTCTCCCAAAGAAAAAGTCTCAGGTTCTAAAGCATTTTTCTGATAGTAAAAGTACCAGATTCTGAAAAAAAAAATCTTAAGAAGAATATCTAATTTGAAACATATTTCATCCAGAAAGTTAGAAAAATTTTAAAATTCTTTGAAATTTTTCCAATAGAAATGCACTTTTTATACTGAAAAATTCTAAAATTTAGAAAATTCTTCGTATAGATAAACTTTCATATAGAAAAATTCTCAAATTTATAGACTTTTTCCCCATAGGAAACTTTTCAGGTTCTGGGCTTTTTTATTAAGAGTCCAAAACATGTTTCCTTTTAGAATTCTAGGATTCTAAGGCATTTTTTGAACAGAAAAGTCTGAGATTTTTGAGGTAATGTTACAGTTTCTTAGACGCATTTCCTAAAACAAATGTATATTTTTTGAGTCATCTTTCCACAAAAAAAAGTCTCAGATTTTGAAACTTTTTCTAAAAAACACAGAAATTAGTAAGTTTTTCCTATAGAAAAAGTCTTAGCTTCTGTGACATTTTTCCTAAAAAAAAAATTCTCAGATTCTGTAAAATTTTTTCTACAGAATGTGTTTCAGATTCTGAGATATTTTTCTCAAATGATGAAATTCTTGGAAACACTAAGATATTTTCATATAAAAATGTCTCAGATTCGGAAACATTTTTACTATTAGAAAAATGTCTCAAAATTTTTACTATAGGAAAATCTTAGATTCTGGACAGTTTTTCTATAGAAAAATCTCAATTCTGAGAAAATTTTCTTATAAAAAATTCATAGAAAGAGTCTCAGATACTGAGATATTTTCCTATAAAAAATTTATCAGATTATGAAACAGTTTTACTTTAGAAATAGTCTTAGATTCTGATTCAGATTTTTTTCTATTGCAAAAGTGTCAGATACTGAGATTTTTTTTTATAAAAAATAGTCTCAAATTTTGGGTAATTTTTTCTAAAAAAAGTGTCATATTTCGATTCTTAGGAAAATTTTCAGTTTTTTCATACATTTATAAGGGTGAGGCATATAAGGCATGCCTCAGACTCAAAGAGTAAAATTGGCTCAGGCGCCGAAATTTTGGACACAGTAGCATGGACAATTTGGATAACGTTGTCACTGACTACAGGGTGACCAAACTACTTTTCGATCGGAAATTTAAAGTTGAAATTTCCGACTCGAGAATTTTGGTCGAACTGGCGTTGCGTTCCAAATGACGCTTTAAATAATTTCATAGACGGCTCCAAACAATCGACGGGAGTGGGAGCGGGATTTACTACGGACGTCTGTGATATACAGAAATCTTTTAATCTACCTTTGAGCTGTAGCATATTCCAGGCTGAAATAGTTGCTATTAATAAGGCAGCCTTACAGTTTCTTGGAGAATCGGAGAGAGTAATAAACTTTTATGTCGACAGCCAAGCTGCACTAAAAGCTCTAAGAGGCTTTTGTATTAAATCATAAGTCGTCTTTGAGAGCTACGAGAATCTTCAAAAACTATCCGGCAATAACCTCGTCTCTCTAATATGGGTTCCAGGACATAAGGAGTAGACGGGAACGAGAAGGCTGATGAGCTTGCAAAACTGGGTGCAGATGGGGTAGGGGACTTTGTTCATATTGATCCCCCAATGCATCACTACAAATCGAGAAGTGATTGTCAGTGTATTTCCATGGCGAACAGGAAATGGCGAGAGTTAAGTACAAGCAGAATTACCAGAATAATCTGGCCGAGTTACGACTGAGTGATGAACCGAATACGGATGAAACAGTTGAACATATCCTGTGCAAATGCCCCGCATTTGCCAGGCATCGCAAACAAATTTTAGGCAAAGCAGAACTCGAGAATCTGGAAGAAATCGCAGTTATGGACCTTATGCGCGTTAAATTGTTTGCAACATGGACTGGCATTTGCCAGGCATTTGCCAGGCATCGCAAACAAATTTTAGGCAAAGCAGAACTCGAGAATCTGGAAGAAATCGCAGTTATGGACCTTATGCGCGTTAAATTGTTTGCAACATGGACTAACGCGTTTTATCCTCGTTGCTGAAGGAACATGTGGTATTGCTACGGACCAGCCGGTCTATGCGAGGAGTTCAAAATTTTGAGCTCCGCCACCCCTAACCTAACCTATACATTATATTAGATTGTTTCCATATCTCTTCGATTTCTTTCTCTCCTTCTCAGGGTTTTCCTTAAGAAAAATTCTCTGATTTTTCCATTAGAAAATTCTCAGATTTTTTCTGTAGAAAAATTCTCAGATTTTTCCTTTAAAAAAATTCTCAGAGTTTTCTTATGAAAAATTCTCTGATTTTTTGAGTTCAGTGGTCCAAAATAAACGTAAATAAAATAGTCCCGGTTAATGAGCATTTTCGTTGCAAACTAATTACATTATCTTGCGACACATTTTATTTCACTTTTGGCATGCTGAACACGAATATCAAAAAAATTATAGAATTTGTCAAACGGTTTTCGAGATATCTCTATTTCAAATTTGCTAAAAAATTAAAAAAAAATGGCGAATTTTTCCCTTTTTTAAGAAATTTTTGTTAAAAAACTTTAAAAATTTAAACTTAATTTGAGCCAAGTCAGATCATTTTAACCCGTGCTGTGTTTCGTTCAATATTTTTAATTTTTCAAAAGCTTTAAATGTTCGGATTTGACTTAAGTTAGGTTAAAATGAAAGTATGTCTCCCAATAAACGAAACGATACGGTTATAATATCGAGGCAACCTAATTATCACATATTATACGAAAACTATAGTGTCCGTTCTTAATGTACCTTTCCTTATTATATCGTTTTCCATAAAAATATGATATCGTTTTCGCTATCGATAATTCCAGTCATAACGATAGTAAAATCGCCATTGTCCAAAATTTGTCGAAAACTATCGTTATTACAGGCGATAACGATATCGTTCCAGGAATGACAATAGCAAAATTGCCTAAACTTCGAAAATGGTATCATAATTTTAATTTAAGGTGATAACGTAATCGCTATCATGCAGGTGATACCATTTTTGCTTTAACTTATCGTTATTTGGTTTATTGGGCTTTATAGAGATAAATGAATCAAGAAAAGAAATGCTGAGATTTTTTTTTTTTTAATTTGTATAACATTCAACAAATTTGTTTGCAAATTTAAAATAGCGATATCTCGAAATCCGTTTAACCGATTTATACTTTTTTTTGATATTCGCCGCAGTGAAATTCATTAATTTACTGAATTCCTATTTTCCATTTGGCTTTTCTGAATTTCTATTGGAATTTTGTATTTCTGGTCTTTAATTGATTGTTTATTATATTTGAATTGATTTGCGCAGTATTTTAATAAGTTTTATTGTTTTGTTTCTCAATTTCAATTAGAAACTGTGAAGTATTTCTTTGTGAAACTTTCGAAATGTTAATGTATGGCAAACAGAGCATAATATTTTTACAGCTGCACTATGTTTAGATCATATTCCATTATTTTTGTGTTCTCGTTTGTGTTGTTTGCCAAATATTTTTAGCATTTTTTTTTATTATATTTATAGACATTCCTAGTCCATAGTTTCAATTTGAAGTTTTGTTGCACACGTTGCAAACGTCGGCAAATTCCAGAGTCATGTTGTTGAACATGCCTTTTCCTTTACTAATTCATGAATTTCTTTATTTCTTTCTTTAGGTATATTTTTTTTTCTCAGTAATTTTTCTTATTTTAAAATTTTATTTATTTTTTATTTTTATTTCTTAAAGAAATTTTCTTACTATTTACAATATATTCTTGCAGTAGACAGGTTTATATAAAAAAATATAATCTTCAAGCAATCAAGATGACAGTGGGTCTGATAGCTTTTCTAGCAAGGGAAATAGTTTTTTTTTGTGCAATGGGAGAAAATAAATTGTAATGTTACTGAAGTAAATTAGGTGTTTTAATTGCAGTAATTTAAAGTAATTAATCATTTTGTAAAGGGGAATGATTCCTTTTTCAGATAATCTTGAATTAAGAAATTTTAAACAATTTAGTTGGCTTTAGAAAGTTTTTTTGTGTTTTTTTACTCGGAAACCGTAAGTTGTACGAGAAACCTTTGTGTGACAGTATTGTTGATAAAATTATGAAGATTTAAAATTTAAAAACAAAAAAAAAAATTTAAAAAAAATTAAAAAAAAAAAAATTCAACAACAATTTTTTAAAACAATATTGGAATGTCCTTTTCTTCTTTTAAGGGCACTATGGATTTCCAAAACCAAAATTTTTTATTGAAGTTTAGAATGTAATTTTAACGCTGTTAAAATTTCAGGGAGGTGTTTTTTTAAATGATAATGTTTTAAGGCTGGTGTCTAATTTTTAAAAAGTTGCAGGACGCCACCTCAGTTTGACTATATAAGTAAGCTAAGAATTAACGAAAAAGAAAATAAGAATTACTATTTTCATTTTCTTAAAACCAAAAATATTAGTAAATTGGGTTTGTTACTTGGATAATAAGTCACCTCGTGGTGAATAAAACGGTTTTTCACCAGCTGGTGAAAAAAAAGTTACATAATTATTTTTCAAAAAAAAAAAAATTTTTTTTCATCAAATTTGTTTTTTTCATCAATTTTTTTTTTTTCATCAAATTTTTTTCATCAATTTTTTTCCATAATTTTTTTTTCATCCATTTTTTTTTTTCTTAAAATTTTTTTTTTCATCGATTTTTTTTTTTCATCACGTTTTTTTTCATCAATGTTTTTTTCATAAATTTTTTTTTTCATAAAATTTTTTAATTTTTTTTTCTTATTTTGTAAATTGTTTTTTTTCATCAATTTTTTTTTTTTTTTTTTTCATAAAAATTTTTTTTCGTAAATTTTTTTTTTTCATCAAATTTTTTTTTTATCAAATTTTTTTTTCATAAATTTTTTTTTTATCGAAAATTTTTTTTTATCGAAAATTTTTTTTTTCATCAATTTCTTTTTTCATCAATTAAAAAAAAAAAAAAAATGTTGTTAATGTTGTTTTCATCATTTTTTTTTTTTTTTAATTTTTTTTTCGTCTTCAAACTTTTTTTCATCCATCAAACATTTTTTTAACCCAAAGTCATATTTCCCATTTTTTGAGCAAAACTACTTTTTGACAAGTCTAAACTTTTCATATAAAAATGTTCCATTTGTTTATCAAATGTACTTAAAACAAGTGAGAGTGTTAAATTCTTCGGTGACGAACCTTTTATACTTTCCACAGACAAATGGACGGATGTATGTATATAGCTAGAGTGTCTGAGAAATGGATGAATAATATATAAACTTAATACCCAGCAAAAAATAATCGAGATTGTGGAAGCAGTTCATAACTTTTCTGGCATACACAAGCGCTTCGTCTTCAGCACATAGATATTTCTGCCTTACAGTAGTGCATACTAGATGCACTACTGTAAGGCAGAGATAGAAATATAAATTTTTCGATAAATTACGAATGTAAACAGACATTTTTAAATACATTCGCTTACAGTAGTGCATCTAGTATGCAGAGAGAAAAAACTAAGAATTATACGACGACTTACGAGCATCAAACAGCAAAACGAAAATTTGGATGACGCAATAAAAAAATACAATTTTAATTCAGTTGATATTTTGTGTTTTTATGAACGGACGTGTACGCATGTGCAAAAGTGAAGACAAAAGTTTCGACTACACACTATTCAGACATTAAAACTGTAGTGTTATTTGTGTGCCTACGAGGAGCACTTCCTTCATACAAACTTTTCAGGCATGAAGACTTTAGTGATGGTAACACATTATTTTTGTGCTTTATTGGAGCAATGATTTCTGAGCATCCAATATGCTTTCAAAAATTCACCTAGTAAGCTTCTAAGAAGGTATGATTTCATTACATTTTTATTGCGCTGAAATAAGCGCTCGGATGAAATGCTCTAAAGTGGGATATTGCGACCAAATATCATGCCATACGTAAGCAGGTTTGTAAGGGAATGTCAACTCAACATTCCCTTACAAACCTGCTTACGGCGAAGCAGTAGTTTTTGGTGGGTAAGGTCCTCGACTGATATTTTAATTCGTTTTGCATGGAATAGCAAAGTAATATAACAATATTTTTTCTAAAAAAAAGCTCTACATGTACGTACATCCAAATCTTTCGCAAAACATTATCATGATTTAATGTTTTGGGCAAGAGTACAAAATTCGCAGGCATTTTCGTGTTGTCGAGCAATAAATTTTAAAATTTGGTTATATAGTTAAATTTTTGATTTTTTGGCAAAATTTTGAAAAATATCAAATCTAACAAACTTTAAAAATTTATTGCTAAACAATACGAAAAAACACCTCTCTGAAATTTTAAAAGCGTTGAAAGGACATTCTTAGCTTTAATACAAAATTTTGTTTTTGGAAATCCATGGTGTCCTTTCCAGGAAAAGGATATTCAAATATAGTTTTAAGAATTTTTTGTTAAAATTTCAAAAAAAAAAAAAAAAAAAATTTTTTATAAATTTTAAATCTTCATTATTTTTTTAACAATATTGTTTTTATTAGTTTTTTCGTACGCCTTACGGTTTCGGAGCACAAAAATGTTAAAAAACGGTCAAAAAGTCAATATTGTCATAAAAAAAAGCTTTTTTAAACGCCCATATCTTCTAAAGTATCAAAGCTCCATCAAATAACCAAAAAATTAAAAAACTCGATGATCCGTCAGTTAAATTTCCCATAGATTTGCTCATAACGATTGTTCAAAATACATTTTTTTCATCTTTAATTTCTTGCATTTACAGAATTCCAATTATGCCAATTGGCATAACTTCTTTTTCACATAAATTTTTTTATTAAGTAAATTATAAAGTCAGTAGTTTAAATTTAAGCTCTTTTATATTTCAATAACCTTAATAACAAAAAAAAAAAATAGATATGAAAACTTCCTCATCAGTATTAGTAAATTAATTCAAAACTTATATAATTATTTTCTAAATGAAATGATTTTTTAGGCACCCCACTGTGTAGTTATTGTTTCGTTTCCTTATCTTCCGAGAAAAACTAAAAAAAAAATATTTTGGCAAATGTTACAGTAATATAGCAGCAGTGGCAGCAGCATCAACCTTACTATGTCGTCGTCATCACCGTTTTCATTGTTGTTATTTTTTTGATACCCTAAAGTAAAAAGAGGGAGGGCATTTAAATTTTTAGTATTGTTTGAGTCTAAAGACGTATATTTTAAATAAAAGATCAAAAATAAAATATTTTTATTTCCAACACATTTTTTTTCCTATTGGGTTTTTAAAAACACTCTTAAGAAGAAAAGTTTTGAAAAGTCTCGACATTTTTTTGGAGTTTATTATTAGTTTCGGACAAAAAATTATTTTGGACAATTTTTTTTGGCATTTTGGGAAGAAGTACCCATTATTTTGTTTGAGATTTAGTAAATTTGAGTAAAAAAAATTTTTTGAGTGAAAAAATGTTTAGTATAAAAAAAATTGAGTGAAAAATAAAATTTTTACTCCAAAAAAATATTGAATAAAAAAAAAATTGAGTGAAAAATTATTTTAAGTAAAAAATCGTCATTCCATGACGTTCCCTGTTCCATTCTATTTCGATCCCCGTTGCATTCCATTTTATTCTCTGTTTCATTTTATTTCGTGTAAAAAATTTTGAGTGAAAAAAGATTTGAATTAAAACAAGTAAAAAAGTTAAATTCGGCCTTGCCGAATGTAGTGATACCCTCCACAATTTAAAAAAGGTTATTGCAAAAAACGTTATTTAAAAGGAAATTATTTTTAAAAAAAAAAAAAAAATTTAAAAAATTTTCGCGAAAAATTTTGTGCTTAATTATGTTCACATATGTCAACCAGCAGCCGAATTAAAGCATTTTGTATTTTAGGTTATGTTGAATGCACTAAAATTTTTAAGGTGTCCTTACATTTTCGTTCATAACTTTTGAACCGCTGAACCGATATCGTTCAAATGCAATACCAAACTTCTATGAAGAACTTTCAATACATAAGAATAGTTTCAGTCATCACCATGTTATATTTTGGCCGTGATCACCATTTCCACAGGCAGACGGATATCGCTAGCATGTCTTAAAATCGATCAGGGATCATGAATATACTACCCAAACCAGGAAAGTTTCGTACCCCATTATTTAATTTTCATATATAAACTTTGAGTAGCTGTATTTCGCCCAAATATTAACCGATTTTAATGTTTATACACTCATTTGAAAGGTAGTTTTATTCCCTTCAAGAATCATTAATTGAAGATAATATTTTTAAAAAATTAGCTTTGTTACAAAACAATAGCTTCATGTACTCAAAATTAACTACTTTTTATTTTGACCATTTTAAGTTCGTACTGCATATTAAAGATTAATAAATTTTTTGTGACGTAACCCTTGGATTAAATAACGGCTTTAATTCGATTATTTATCGAACTTATTAAAGTTTTACACTTACTAGTGGTGATGGAATCCCATATTTCATGTATTTTTACTTTCCATCCACAAATATGTGATTGGCGGTCGTTTTTAAGCGCCATTCATAATCGCCAACACCAAATCAATCGGATTTAAGTTCGGACATGATGAGGTATAGTTTAGGACACTAATTTAGTTTGTTCCGAACCTTTTTTTGCTGATTTTAAAAATATGGACTCTTATTGGATGGTGATTCCCCAAAAGATATCACGTTTTCAACTGATTTCATTAGGGGTTCCCCTACCATATTTAATTGGACATGCCGATTTGAATTGCCCAAAATAAACAAAAAAACAAAATCTACGCGAAATTCTAAGAAAATTTTCCCAAGATACCATTGGTCCAAATTCAAACCTTATACTGCGCCTATCGACATGAAGATTGATCTACTCTTCTTAAGCAAAACAAAGCAGTATTTATGTAAATATCATAATTTAGTTAAAATACCTTAATTCAACCGACGACTATGGTACCAAAGGTCATAATCGGATTTGACACATCAAAAACATTAGGAAAAACCTATTTTGGTCCCAGGTATTCTCTTGAATTGATGCGTTTTGACTCCAAAATGATATTTACATAAATACTGCTTTGTTTTGCTTATGAAGAGTAGATCAATCTTCATGTCGATAGGCCGAGTATAAGGTTTGAATTTGGACCAATGGTATCTTGGGAAAATTTTCTTAGAATTTCTCGCAGATTTTGTTTTTTTGTTTATTTTGGGCCATTCAAATCGGCCCGTCCTATTAAATATGGTAGGTAGGTAGGTATGGGCAACCCCTAATGAAATCAGTTGAAAACGTGATATCTTTTGGGGAATCACCTTCCAACAAGAGTCCATATTTTTAAAATTAGCAAAAAAAGGTTCAGATCAAACAAAATTAGTGTCCTAAACTATACCTCATCATGTCCGGACTTAAATCCGATTGATTTGATGTTGGCGATTATGAATGGCACTTAAAAACGACCCCCAATCACATATTTGTGGATGGAAAGTAAAAATACATGAGTTATGGGATTCCATCACCACTAGTAAGTGTAAAACTTTAATAAGTTCGATAAATAATCGAATTAAAGCCGTTATTTAATCCAAGGGTTACGTCACAAAAAATTTGCTAATCTTTTATATGCAGTACGAACTTAAAATGGTCAAAATAATAAGTAGTTAATTTTGAGTAGATAAAGCTATTGTTTTTTAACAAAGCTAATTTTTTAAAAATATTATCTTTAATTAATGATTCTTGAAGGGAATAAAATTACCTTTCAAATGAGTGTATAAGCATTAAAATCGGTTAATATTTGGGCGAAATACAGCTACTCAAAGTTTATATATCAAAATTAAATAGTGGGGTACGAACCTTTCCTGGTTAGGGTAGTATATATACTTTATGGGGTCCCAGACCGATATTTCGATTAGTTACAAACGGAATGACACTAAGTGGAGAGCATAAACAAATTTTAGTGGAAAAAAAGTTAAGTGAAAAATATATGGAGTAAAAATATTTCATTCCATGTCGTTCTCTGTTTCATTACATTTCGCTCCATGCTTTATTCCATTTCGTTCTTCGTTGTAGTTAAAATCGTCCATCGTTCCATTTCATTTGTGAAAACAAATTTTAAGGTAAATAATTTTTTTTTTAAGTGAAAAAAATTTTGAGTGGAAAAAAATATGAGTCAGAACAAGTGGGAGTGATTAATTCAGCTGTTTCGGTTTAGTTCCAATTTCAAGCTTATATGACCATTTTTTTTTCAGGTGAACGAAAAAAGTACCAAATGACTCGGAATAGGAATTTTAACTTTTTTAAAATGTTTTTATTTTTTTTTTGCTAAAGGATCTAACAGTTTCAAGCTAAAATATTATTCATTAAGTAAATTGAAATAGTACCACATAATAACTTTTTACCTCTTTTTGCTATCTTAGTATTAGAACTTCTTAAAAGACTTTTTTCAGAATCTAGTTTTTTGAGATTTTTGGGTCTTAAATTCAATAGTTAAAAAAAGTTAGAACGAGATAAAATTGCTTGCGAATGACGTAACATCTTGCACTCAGAGAAAAAAGCTTCATAATATTAATGACATGGTTTCATAAAAATTTTTGTCATAAAATTTCATAAATATAATGAAGTTTTATGAAAAAAGTCTTTGAAATGCATTTCACAAAATTTCATGATTTCATAAAAAAAAATTCATAAACGTGGCATATGATTTTTTTATAATATGATTAAGAAAGTGGGGCAAAGCAATTACACTGCGGAACACTAAAAAATAAACAAGAGTTACGACCATCATTTCTATATATGCTGATTCGAATGGCGTACTCCATTTTTCGATGTATGGTACAGTTTTCTTGCAAAATGTCGTTAAAAATTTGCTGATTTCGAGCCAGTTTTTCAACAAAAAAATTTGCAAAGTTAATTATTTTTAAATTGTATGGCATGGAAAACAAAGATGTGTCTTGTAGCAATATTTCTTATACACTCAAAAAAAAAACTGTAATTTTAGCAAAAAAAGCTTGTAAACCTACAAGAAAATTTGCTGATTTTGAACCCACAATTTTTTTGCTAAAGTTAGCAAAAATGTTTTGCCAATAATTAGTTAACTAAATTTTTTTTTTTTTGAACTTAGTTCATACACATCTGAGAACCCCATTGGGTTCGGACCCGATAGGTCCAGACCCCGATGGGCCTAGAGCTAGTTGGGTTCCTTTAAAATCGTCATAGTTTTTGATCCAAAATTTGTGTCCGTTTCGCTCTACCTTGCTTAGTTTTTGAGATACGTGATTTTAGGGAACCACTGGGGTCTTGAGAATTAAAAAACTCGATAACTTCAAAAATATTACTCGGAGAGCTTTTAACTATTTTGCGGTCTTGTTCTACTTGCAGAGAGCTACAAAAATGCTTTTGGACTTTTTGTTGTGTCGGCAATATTCACCGAGATATGAGCATTTTAAAATTTTCGGGAATGCTAACTTTTTTGGATCCAAAGTTGGGGCCCATTAGGGTCCACACATGTGAAGAGGGCCGGAGATTCTAAGAACCAAAAATGGCCTCCATTTTGCTCTATCTGGCTTAGTTTCCGAGATAGCGCCATTTTAAGTTTTCTGAAAATAAAAAAAAAATTACCATTTATTTTGCTAATATTAGCAAAAAATCTTGTAAAAATGTTGTCAACTCAATTTCAAATTTAGCAAAAGAAATTAGTTCAAAGTTTGTTTAAAATTGCTAATGTGCTAAATGAAATTTACAAGAATTTTTTGCTAACATGCTAATCTCAACTAAAAATTTGCTAAAAGTTAGCTAACTAGCGTTAGCAAAAAAAAATTAGTAAATCTACTAACGTATTTTTTTGAGTGTACAAATTTGGTTTATGGCTTTTCATCTTAAGCCCTTAAATTCTCGAATTTCTTAATTTTTTAAGGTTTTCGCGAAATTAACCGCCAAGTTGGTCTTTGATAAAAAACTTGCTTTTAGTGAATCAAAAAGGCATCCCTAACAATACGAATAGTGGACAAAAAACAGCTATGTTATATGGACCATCATGATGAAAATCGCGAAAAACCGTTTTTTTGTATATGCCAGCATCACTTCACGAGATGATTTAAGACTCCATCTTTTAGTATATAATGTGGAAACCTTAAACAATTAACTGACCAAAAATTTGGCCAAAAAAGTTTTCATTTGCAAAAGTTATCTTAACAAAAACTATTATTTTAGTGTTAACTCCACAATATTTATAGTTTTTGTTAGATAACAAATGAAAACTTTTTGGCCAAATTTTTGGTCAGTTAATTGTTTAAGGTTCCTACACTCAAAATAATTACTCTGTTAAATACTCTGTAAAATGACTGTAATCTTAATTCGACAGATATTTGACAAAGTTATTTGTCGAAATACAGATTTTAAGAAAATAGTTTGTATTTTCTTGTAACCGAAAAACAAAATGTTATCTGTAATATTACCTTATACTTTGTAATCTCTATTTAACAGATAATAAACAGAGTTTTTAGCTAAAATACAGATTTTAGAAAAATACTTTGTTTTTTCTCGTAACCAAATTACTAAATTTTATCTGTAATTTTACTTAGTGCTCTGTAATACAGTTTTCAAATAAAAATCTCTTAAAAAAACTTCCAAATATTTCAACCCCTCTTTAAAAAGCGTCTTTAATTACAATAAAGCCTTTATGTCGTGTAAAATTGGAGGTACTCGTAAAAAAACTCGTAATTTTCACAAAAATTAAAAAAAGTAAATTTACAATTTGGAAGCATTAAAGCGGCAAATTTACTCGATGACATTTCCCAATTTTTAACACTACTTGTACATTAATGAAGGAGAAATTGATCAGGAATCAAATAAAATAGTAAAGTTCTGGTCGCTTTTATAAATATTTTACAGATAATTCTGTAAATTTACATTTTTTTTATTGAAATCATTTTACAGAGTTTTCTTCGTAAAATAACAAAAAATCTTGCTGGTTGGAAATCTATGGTATTTTCTGCTGGCTCAGCAGAGTATCTCTGTAATTTAACAGAGTGATTATTTTGAGTGTACATTATATACTAAAAGAACCTTAAATCATCTCGTAAAGTGATGCTGCCATATTCCAAAAAACGGTTTTTGCGATTTTGATCATGATGGTCCATATAACATAGCTGTTTTTTGTCCACTATTTGTATTGTTAGGGAAACCTTTTTGATTCACTAAAAGCAAGTTTTTAATCAAAGACCAACTTGGCGGTTAATTTCGCGAAAACCTCAAAAATTGAAGAAATTCGCGAACTTAAGGGCTTAAATTGAAAATCTTTAAACCAAATTTGCATAAAAAATGTTGCTACAAGTCATATCTTTGTTTTCCATGTCATAAAATTTATAAACCATTTACTTTGCAAATTTTTTTGTTGAAAAACTGGCTTGAAATCAGCAAATCTTTAACAACATTTTGCAAGAAAACTGTACCATACATCGAAAAACGGAGTACGCCATTCGAATCAGCATGTCTCAAATATATAGAAACGTTGGTCGCACGTCTTGTTTTCTAAAATAGTGGTCAGTTTTGTCACGCTGTGTTATAGCTCCTGAAGCCGACTGTTAAAATTCCTTATTTACGTTCTTCCAATATAAATATCATAAATTTTATTTCTAATAAAATAATGCTTTTGCTTTATTATTGAAACATTTCATAAATACTATGAAATCTTTTCATAAATGTATTGAAACTTGTCATAAAAGTTTGTCCAATGTAACAATTTCATAAATAGTATACAATGTTTCATGAATACTATGAAACATTTCATAAAAATAATATTTTTTTTAAGTATTTCATTATAGTTTCCTAATATTATCGAGTATTTAGGAAAAAAATGAAATATTTCATCGTATTTATGAAACGTTTCATAATATTATCATAAGATTATCATAAAAGTTTATGAAATTTTGTTTATTATATTTATGAAACCTTTCATAAATATAATGAAAAATTTTATAAATATTGACCCTATGAACAATTATGAAACAGTTTCAATGTATTTATGAAACTGTTACATTGGACGAACTTTAATGAAGATTTTCATTATATTTATGACAGTTTTCATAAATATAATGAAGCTTTTTTTTTTGAGTGTGGAGAAATTTTGTATGTTCCACAGGGAGTTAAGTGGATAAGAAGAAGACTCTCATAGTTTTAGGAATTTATTTTAAAAAATTTCAAAATTTCAGTTGAGATGACCATTACACTTTTTTTTGCCCGCGTTCTGATAGCTAATTTTGGGTAATTGGGGTACGCTGATTTCAAATCTGGCTATCGTTTTTTTGGGTCAGCTCTAGTTTTTGAGATAAAGCCTAAGGAAACTTTGAAAATAGGCTATTTTTGACATGTTTGTGAGTCCATAATTACAAACACTTGTCTTACATCCAAAAAGTGATTGACGATTGTAGGTATGTTGGATATGCTGATTCCAAAAATGTTCTTACTTTTGTTGAGTCATCATTAGTTTTGGAGATATCGCTAAAAAAAATTTTTTTAAATGTATTCCCCCTTTAATTTTGTCTGAATATTTATGCACTTTTTAATAACTCGAAAGCTGAAGCTGTCAGAAAAAAGCTAATACCAGTTTTGGAATTCTCGCATCCAATATAGTTAAGTTCGTGTTTAAAACTGAGGCTCTAAAATTAGTTTTGGAAACTGTAGCCAAGCAAAGTTGGTAAAAAACTCACTTTTTCGACTCTTTAACAGCGATTTGCTCGCGAACGCGAGCTGATGGAAAAAATTGGATAACAGATTCGAAATCAGCACACTAATATCCATAGAAATCAGTTGTCAAAGGTCAGACAAATTGAAAAAGTTCAACTTTTGTCAACCTATGTTATGAGATCAAAAAGTACAATAGTACTCAGCCTATCTTCTCAGGCTGAGTTTTTTATCGCTTTAAGTTCAAGTTTAGCAAATGTCGATTAACGCGGTATTGCCATACCAAATATCGCATTTCCAATTAGAATAGTTGCCATCATTGACATTTTTTCCATTAAAATACAACAACATGGCAACACTAACCAGTATATTTGAAAATCAGAGGTGTTTTTTGACATTTTTGTACCTTAGTTTAAATCTCCATCATTGGTGAGTTAAACTTAAAATAAACCACATCTCAAAAACAGAATTTGTGGTTTTAACTCACAAGGGAAGTCTCCCTGGTGCCACCCTCCGATCTTCATGAAATTTGGATATGTTGTTAAGAACGAAAATTAATTCGACACGTTTTTTTTTAGCGGCCCAAACTCATTTTTAGTGGGGGTCGATTTGTATGGGGGAAATAGACCTTTTTCAGTTTTTTACTATTTATGCCTATTTAAACAAAATGAATATAGGCATGTGTGGTATCATTAAAGGTATTAAAAATACCTATCTTGTGGTGCTTACAACGGGCCAAAGAAGTTAATATTTTTCGACTTATTAACAAAAATGTCCTAAAATGTTGGTATTTTACTCAATATGACGAAAAGTTGTGCATGTTTGGACACGTTCTTAGCACACGTAGATAGGATTTCCAAGGACCTTTCATTTAGTATGAAACATGACTAGGTTTCTTTGTATAATATAGGAGATAAACGAAAAAAAAACTGAAAAATGGCCTTGTCTTCCCCCCTCCTTTTTACCACCTAAATATAAATTTGGGCAGCTAAAAAAAAAATACATGTCCCTTTATTTTTTCTGCTCTACAAAATAAAACCAATTCCATAAAGATCCGTGGGTGACACTAGAGAGACTTCCCTTGTCAGTTTAAGCCTAAAACCAATAAATTTTACAACTCAAAAATTCAGCCTTAGAGTCGAAATTTTCTAAAAAGTACTTTATCAGAATATTTTTGCGCTATTTGATCCAACGTTCCAAATTTCAAGTTTCTCAAATCATTATTTCAGGTTGTAAAAAAGTACTTAAATACAAACCCCATTAATATCGGAATTCCTAAGATAATGTGTTTTTTTGCTAATGGGTTTTTTATTTCCATGTCCCTTATATCAGGCGGACGAAAAATTACCAAAAAACACTACGAGTATTTTTCCCAGTTTTTTCCCCATAAAATCGGACTTTATATACAAAAAAGCGTGCACAACTGATTCACTAATACCGTTTATAATAATTATAGTTGCTTTTCTTTTGCCAGTTGTTGGGTATTAATGCAGACACATCTTTTGGCAACAATATTCTGGCACGGTTCACTTATTCATTCTCAATTTCTTTTACACTCTTATAACGTTTAGTCAGTCATCTCCTGGTTGTACTGAAACTACTACTGCCTGCTAGAATATATGAAAATAATGTGTTGCAATATGAAAAAAAGTACACACAGAAAACAAATTTGCTAACTTTCAAATGAAATTCAGTAGATACAACCAAAATTCGGTTGATGCCTATGCAATTTGGTTGTCATAAGTGCATAATGGTAGTCACAACTGAATTTGGTGGAAAAAAACAACCATAAATTTTGGTAGTTGTAACAGAATATAGTAGCAGCAATCAAATTTTCTACTGATGCGACTGGAAAATTTAGTTGGAAATTTATTTTTCTGTGTGTAGTAAAAGAAGAAGCAAATATATTGTTGTTAGACAAAAACAAAAAAATATACAATGTTTGCATTGTTGCAACAACAAAAATTTTATACACTCCGTATGTGAAATACAAAAAAATTAAAAAAAAAAAATACAAACAACACAAAAATAAAAGAAAAGTAAATGGAACTAAATGGATGAGATGCAATTACTTTTTAATCTGAATGAGTTGTGAAAATAGTCTGGTATTTAAAACAATATTCTTGTATATGAACGTTCCCAAACAGAAATCAAAGACGGTTCTAAGAAATCACTCTCGAAAGATATTCAAAAATCGTTTTGAGCAGTTTCAAAGTCTTCTCTAAGAACAATTTAACAACGATTTCCAAAATTGTTTTTGTTCAAAAAACTTTCTAAGTTCAAGGCACTTTTTTTTTTGCGTTTTTGAGTTAAAGATTTGTTTAAAAATGATAAAAAAAAATTTTAACTCATTTTCAATTCTCTGAAACGTCAAGAAATTCGAAAATTTAGATTTAACGGAACGCCCTATTATGCATCGCTGTTGCGTTTGCAATTTTCTGTCTGGGTTCTTTCATTATCATCTTCTTCAACTGATACTTTTCTTCTATTTATTTTAAATAATACTGCGGCAAGGAAGAAACATTGTGTATTTTTTAGATGAAACAATAGTAACAGAAATTCGATAAGAATACATTTTGGTTGGGTGAGGATATTGACACATACCATATAATGCATTTCTTTTCTTTTTTTTTACAAATTTTCAATTAATTTCTCAACATAAGACATATTTGTTTAGACATGTTACAGAGGACAGACAGAACATAAAATGTTTACAAAAACAGGACACAAAAATAATAATACGACATTTTTACACTGGACTAAGTACTGCTGGGTAGTAAAGACTTTAAAAGATGTATTTATGTATGTATAAGGAATGTCATTTAAACAAAAAAAGGAGAAATATGCATCATCATGCATAGCTACTAATGTATTTGAATTAACACTGTAATTAATTTGAATAGGAAAACAGTTTTAAAAATGAAAGACAAATTTTAGATACTGAAAATATTGCAAGAAGTTCTCCTAAATGGTGCACAGAGGGTTCGATGGCGATTAATTCAGATAAGCCGTAGTTTTAGAATATTATAACTTTTTATTGATGAACTAATATAAATACGTAAAAATACACATTTTAGAAAAAAATAATTGGATCAACAATTTTTTTTAACCTGTTAGGCGCTTTATTGTTTTTAAATTTTATTTTTTTAACAGCGTTAAAAACGCATTATAATCTTTATTAAAATATTTTGAACTGTCTAAGCAAACTATTTTATTTTTTGCCAAAATTTTGAAAAACATCAAATATTTGGCTTTCTAAAAAAACTTTGCAAAATTAATGCTCAACAATACGAAAAAGAAAATCACATTTAAAGGACATTCTAAACTTTAATACATTCTTTTTTTTGGAAATCCATGGTGTTCTTCCCAGGAATTAAGGACATTCAAAAAAAGTTTTCAAATTTTTTTGTTGAGATTTAAAAAAAAAAGTTTTTTATAAATTTTAAATCTTCATAATTTTATGAACAATATTGTTTTAAAAAGTTTTTTTCTACGACATACGGTTTCCGAACACAAAAATGTTAAAAAACTGTCAAAAAGTCAATATTGTCAAAAAAGCGCTTTTTTAAACGCCTATATTATCAAAAGTATTGATCCAAAAAAAAAAAAATAAAAATGGGTTTAAATCATTTACGAAGCTCTATCACATAACCAAAAATTAACAAAATCGTTGATCCGTTAGCTAAATTTCCCATGGATTTGCTCATAAACTTCAGAAATTTTATCAATATATTTTTTCATCAAAATGTTTTTTTTTCAGCAGAAAAACTTTTTCATTTTTCAAAGATTCTTTTTCATTTTTTTTAGTAAAGATTTTTTTCACCATATTTTTTTTAGCAATTTTTTTTTTATAAAAAAAAGTAATTTTTAAAAAAATATTTGTATTAAATTTTTTTTTTCAAAAAAATTTTTTTTTTTATCAAGAAATTTTTTTTTCCATCAAAATGTTTTTTTTCATCAAAAACGTTTTTTATAAATTTTTTTTTTTGCAAAAATGTTTAAAGATTTTTTTTTGTAAATTGTTATACCCTTCAACCACAGTATGGAGGTATACTCACTTTGTCATTTCGTGTGTTACGCAACGAAATATCGGCCTAGGACCCCATAAATTATATGGACTTTTGTCATTAACTTTTAACGCTTGTGATATTGTACTAATTTCGCAATAACATTTTTATTTGTAAACTAGGTGGTACTTGTGAATGTAGATGTGTTAAGGGAACCATAATGAGTAATTCTGCAAAGGCACAGCGCAAATAGTCTCATTATCTCATGATAAGGAACTTGCAAATTTGAAAAATGTAAAAAAATCGCTTGATACTCTCATGAAATTTTTCGTTCAAAGTTCCATATTGTTGGGTGCGTTAAAGCTATTGCTCCAAATTTAATACCGTTTAATCAGTAGACTTGGGCAATTATTTGGTGTAGGTTCAGTGGATGTGCCATCAATAAGAAAAAAGTTACATGGACCTAAATCTTTGATACCAATTTTTTTCAATTTTCAATTTTTCGAGGTTTTTTGATTGTAGCTTTTGGTGCAAACTGTAATTTTAAAATTCAAATACACATGGTAAAAGCCCTTGTAAATATGCACAATCTGAGACTGATTCAAGTGATGTGCTCGCAATGGTTACGAAGCTGCAGCTCTCCAAAGATGGGAAGAAAAAACGTGAATTTTTTAAAAACTCTGTTTTTTGCGAGGCACACTCCCAGTTTTATTCCGAATGGTTCCGAATGCTTTGTGAACTTTATAATTTACCATTTCCCACTTGATTTACAAACGCACCCAAAAAATATTCAATTGCAAAAATTTTATGAACTTTTTAAATTTTTTGCAAAATTTCGATATTTTAGTTTTGCATTATTTGACAGCCAAATGTGCATGGCTGAAAGTTGAACATGTAGAAACAATGGTATGTGCAAATATAATAAATCATGGAAAGCAACATTGATCAAAAGTTAATATTGGCGAATTCCGCGGCGTTTTTCTGTTTTCGTTTTTTGTAAGGCACCTCCAGGCCGCTTATCGAAATTGGTCAGTGAAAAGCGCGTTTGGTAGTATTTTTAATGCTTTATCTTCAATCCATTCGCACCCAAAAACAATTGACGTTTTAGTGGTTTTTGGTGGTTTTAAATTTTTGATACTTTTAAATTTAATGGTTATATAAAATCTTACATTACTTAAAATAAAGTAGAAATGAAATGTATTTTGATAGATTTTGACATGTCTTATTCAAATAATATTTCAAAATTAGTCCATTGATTTTTGAAGTCGCGAAAATCGCGAAAAATCGCTAAAATTTTTTATAACCTGGATAAAATTAGTAATAACGTTAAAATATTTCGTAATAACCTTAATATTAGCATTATTTATCATACTTTGAATAGTTTCAATATTCAGTGAAGGACAACACTGTAAAATCAGACATTTAATATAAAAAAAAAAAAAAAATCAAAATTATTAAATTTTTTTTTTCAAAAATGTTCCGTTTAAACCACTGCTGTTTCTTACATATTAGAGATAGAATAATGGTGTTAACTAAGAATTTGTTGAGATTTTGTTAATGCATTTGGTAATATTTTTCTAAAAAAAAAAATAAAACCGCTGGAAACATTTTGATTTCCAAAATATTGGAAAATGTGCCGAAAAAAAATTGGTTAAATGCAAATATCTCGATATTTAGCAAAGATTTTATGCATGTTTGAATATGTATTTTAGCTCTGGGTAAGCATAATACAAAATGGTACGTTTGGTTAACTTCGGATAAAAAATGTAATTTTGACAATTTTTTTAAAAATTTTAACTTTAAACCGCCATAGTTTTGGGTGCGATCGCTCAAATTAATGCACGCGGACGGATTTGAATTACTTATTTATAATGTTATTTACCTACAAAGTCTTATCAATGTGCCACGAAAAAAAAATCGCAATTTTTTTTTTCTTTAATATTAAAAGTTAATGACAATTGCTCATATATATTATTGATCAGTGATCGATTCTAAGACATTCTAGCGATGTCCGTCTGTGGAAGACACGATACAGCCCAAAGTAAAAGAGCTAGACTCCTGAAGTTTGGCACAAAGATGTCTTATGTTATTGGGCTGGTTAAGTTCGAACATGGGCAAAATCGGATGAGGGGGAAAAAGTTCCCCCTTTAAGAACTAAACCAACCTCCAAAAAAACCTAATTTTTAAAGATTTTTTGTATTTTTGCTTAGCAAAGGAAACATTTTTATATCAGAAGAAGTTCAAAGTCCTGCAGTTGGATCCTGGAAAGTTTTCCCACCGCTAAAAACCACCCCCCCAAAAAAAAGACTCCCTGTTTTTGTAACGTGTTGGAGGGTATAAAAGATTTGGCACAGCCAAGTTTAACACTCTCACTTTTTATACCCTACAACCACAGTATGGGGGTATACTCACTTTGTCATTCCGTGTGTAACACATCGAAATATCGCTCGGGGACCCCACAAAGTATATATAATATTGATCCATGATAGAATCTAAGACATTCTAGCGATGTCCGTCCGTCCGTCCGTCTGTAGAAATAACGATGCAGTCCAAACCAAAAGAGCTAGACCCCTGAAATTGGGCGAGCATATCTCTTATGTTACTGGTAAGGTTAAGTTCGAAGATGGGCAAAATCGGACCAGGGGGGAAAGAAGAACTAAAACGACCCCTGAAAAATATGATATTTTTAAGAGTTTTTTTTAATTTTTGATAAACAAATGTAACATTTGTATGCCATATTATGTTCATAGACCTGCTCTTGGACCAAGGGTGTTAGAAAATTCGATTTCTTTCAGGCCGCCCCCTTTGGGGGCGTGGTTATAGAATTTAATTAAAAATAACGATGAAAATTTATTATTTAAGTGTAAATATCATAAACAAATAATTTCTAAACATACATAGACCCCCTCCAAAAAAAAAAAAAGACGCCCCTGCGATTTTTTTTTTTTAATTTTAAACGTGTCGGAGGGTATAAAAGATTTGGCACAGCCAAATTTAACACTATCACTTTTTGTTCTCATTTTATTTTCACCAAAACTACTTTTTTACCAAATCTGAACTTCTGACAAAAAAAATCCACTTGTTTATCAAAATTAATTATAACAAGTGAATGTGTTAAATCTTTTATAATTTAGTGGGTAAAAAAACTTATTTGCACTTAAGTAATGCAAGGGTTGGACCAAAAAAGTTTAATTTTTAATGGTTCTTGGTCCAAGTTTACGTTTTTAACATGATAATGTTTTAAGGCTGGTGTCTAATTTTAAAAAAGTTGCATGACGCGACCTCAGATTGACTATATAAGCTTACGATTAACAAATAAGAAAGTAAGAATTTCTGTTTTCATTTTCTTAAAAGTTTAAAGTTAAAACCAAAAATTTTAGTAACTTGGGTTTGTAACTTGGATAATAATTCACCTTGTGGAGAATAAAAAAATTTCACCAGCTGGTGAATAAAACGTAACATAATTATTTTTAATCAATATTTTTTTTAATCAATATTTTTTGTCATCAATATTTTTTTTTAATTAATAATGTTTTTAATCAAAAATTTTTTAATCAATATTTTTTCTCATCAATATTTTTTTTTATTAATAATTTTTTTAATCAAAAATTGTTTTAATCAATATTTTTTTTTGTCATCAAATTTTTTTTATCAATATTTTTTATAAATATTTTATATCATTTTTTTTTTTGGTTTCATAATTTTTTTTGTTTTCATCAAAAATTTTCTGTTTAACATTAATCATTTTTTAAAACTTTCTTTCATCAAAAACTTTTTTATCGACAAACACAGACACACCCACCGATAGATGGATATTAGAGTGGTCCTTATTTTGAAAATTTTGGATTTTCGTTGCTTCTTTCTCAAGCCTGGATTTGTTAAACGACCTAAAACAAGTACCCGATAAAATTTTGAGCAAAATCAGTTAACTCTCCGACTACGCTAAAATCGGTCAAAGTTCCAGGTATTGGGCAAAAACGCACTAAATTAAAAAAAAAAAATAAATTAAAAATTTTATGAATATGGGGGTTTTCGTGTCAACTGACACAACTTTTGAAACCGATGTCTTCCGATCAGGATGAAATTTGCACCAATGTTAGTCCTATTGGATAGTAGTTCAGACACAATTTTTCAACGAGATCGGTCAAGAACTCTCTGAGTTAGAGGGGGTCGAAATTTGACATTTTGGCCAAAGAGGTGTTGATTCTCATCCATGTAACTTCTTACCTATTGTTTCTAGCAAAATGTGTCCCAAAGAGTTTAGATAGCTATTTCTTCAGTCTTTCGAAAAAAAATATAAAAAAAATAAAAAAAAAATTTTGATTTTTTTTTCTTAAAAATCCAAAACTTTTTTGACTTTTCAAAAGAAAGCTTAGGCGATTTCCTTTAAGAGCTGTGGGGTCGCTTAGTGGGATGCGAGTGGGATATCTATGAAAATTTTTTTTTTTAACTTTGGAACACAAAAAACGGTTCTTCAATTTGCACTATTAGGCGTGGGATAGCTAACCAGTTTTCGATTTCGATCCGCGATACCCTATAATTTTTTAAGGTTCGAAAAAGAAAGCACGAGCCAAAAAATGGGAGCGGTGGGGAGGGGCCATATGGCCCCTCATTGCGGTCAAAGTTGGGCGTAAAGAGGTGAAAATCCTCAAAAAGCCCCAAAACTCCCCTAGAAACGCCCCTGGAGGGGTGCAATGTGAGACCGACCTGCAATAATTTTTTGCCGCCAACATTTTTCTTGAACATACCTTACCCCTATTTCCACTTCCTAAGGGGGCTCCCATACAAACCATTTTTAAAAAATTTGATCCTACCATTCTAAGGCTCTAATTATAATTATGTATTATAATTTTTTGATTTGTTATATATGGTTTTGAATTGAGAAAAGTGTGAAAGAAAAATTTTTTTAAATTTTTCTAAAAATTTAGACATCCTGGTTTGTTTCTTATTAGTTTCATATTATCCAGATATAATAATCTTCAGAAAAACTTTTAATGTCAAGTTTATTTAGTTAATAGTCAATAAAACTCTATATGTGAAAATTATTAACAGATCGCAGCCGACAAGGATTGAACTCATCATCATCTGTAATACTTTGCTATTAACTGCTTGTAACGTACAATCACTCTAGACCGATACGCCAAGTAGGCAGTTAAGCAAGTATCAACTAAATCTGATTTTTTCAATTCGAGTGTCGTTGTTGCTGTTGTTTTTTCTAACAGAAGAGTTTGTTATTGTAATTATATGTAAACAAACTTATTTTTAGTAATCATTATTCTTCTTTCTCTCCTTCATCAATTCTGATCTAAGTACTTATTTTTGCAAACATTGCCAGACATGTTCTATATTTTAGACACAAATGTTAGGTGTTGCCATTTTTCCAAAGATACTGATTGCCACTTAGGGCGACTTATAGTCGTTATTTTTAAATTATTGTTTTCTGTAAAGACAGTCGAGCTCGGGATCTAATTATAATTATGTATTATAATTTTTTGATTTGTTATATATTGTTTTGAATTGAGAAAAGTGTGAAAGAAAAATTTTTAATTTTCTAAAAATTTAAGACATCCTGGTTTGTTTCTTACTAGTTTCATATTATCCAGTTATAATAATCTTCAGAAAAACTTTTAATGTCAAATTTATTTAGTTAATAGTCAATAAAACTCTATAAGTGAAAATTATTTACAGAATTTTCTGTCATCGATATTTTTTTCATCAATATTTTTTTTTAATCAATAATTTTTTTTTTTTCAAAAATTTTTTTAATCAATATTTTTTTTATCAATAATTTTTTTAATCAAAATTTGTTTTAATCAATATTTTTTTTCTCATCAATATTTTTTATCAATATTTTTTTTTTCATCAAAAAAATTTTTTTTTCATTAATATTTTTTTTTCATTATTTTTTTTTTGTTTTCATCAAAAATTTTCTGTTCAACGTTAATAATTTTTAAAACTTTCTTTCAAAAACTTTTTTATCGACAAACACAGACACACCGATAGATGGATATACATAAACATAATGGGGTCCCCGATCGATATTTTCATGCATTTTGCATGAAATATGAATGTAGCGTTATTTTTTCTAGAAAAATTTTGCTTCGGAAGAACACTTATTTACACAGCTAAGAGTATAAACTTTGCAGACATTTTTAGAAGTTTGTTAAGTTATTAAAGGGAAATCGTCTTCCACTTGTCCGATGTTGTCCATTTAAAAGAAATTAACAGCCAATGAACATAAGGGAAATGTTTGCCAAATTTCGGGAGACTTGCTCTTTCGGTTTGGACTGCAGTGATCTTTCTGCGGACGGACCGACAGATGAACATCGCCTGAATGCCTTAGATTAAATTTTTAAACAATTAAGAATAAAGTCAAAATAGTTCTGAAAAAAAAATATATCAGGAGAACTAATAAAAACCTGAAAAAATTAAAAGAGAGGAAAATGTGGAGTGTATATTTGATTCGGCACAGCCAAATAGCGTTATCAGTTGTTTCTGTGTTAAATGAGGTGATACTACGCCCCGAGATATTCCACTGGATTGACCATGAAGTTTATTCTCGTGTAATCTTCACTCAAAATATATTGTAAGTAAATTCAACTGAAAAAACGTTCAAAACATTTGTTTTTCCTTTTAAAAAACGGACTATTTATATTTTATTTGAAACAACATACTTTTTTAGTTATTTTTAAACGTTAATAACTGACTAGACATTCCGTAAAAACATATATTATTTCAGTTATTTCAAATATAAATTTTTTTTTTGTGGAGTAAAAATATTTTTTTTTAATAACAAACTACAAAAACGGTACTTCTGTAAAATTAAACGGTATAATCAGTCACAAACAATTTAACTAATAAAAATATTTTTTTGTAAATTTTGTAGTTTATTGTCTTAACAACTGTATAAATCATTCTATATTTTAGCTTTTTTGAAAAACAAACGATAAATCGTTTAAAACAACTTTAACTAAAATCTAAATCGTTTAAATCAACTTTAACTAAATAGTTACTGTAAAACTTTTCTGTGTGTTGATTTATCACAAGTAGTGTTGATAGTTAAATATGGTTACCATGCAGTTGGGTACTGATTAAGAGTCTCTGAAATAATTTAATCTTACTGTTCAGTTTATTACCCAGTTGACAAAAAAAATCACACCTGACATACTGCTGACTCTCCCTTTATAAAATTGCTGACATCTTCATACAATTTTTCAAAATGTCATCAATGACATGTCAGCAGTTGGTCAGCGGTTGTTTAAACGAATTGTTAGTGGCCACCGATACTGGTGGACACTGCTGATCAACTGCTGACATGTCATTGATGACATTTTGAAAAATTGTATGAAGATGTCAGCGATTTCATAAAGGGAGAGTCAGTAGTATGTCAGGTGTGATTTTATTTTGCCAACTGGGTATTTAATCGTTTTACTGTTTTTAATCTAAAGTTATATTAGGTCACCATATTTGGCTGTCAAGTAAACATATCGTATTACCCACTGGAATTGCATTATTTTGTAATTTTTGCTTTACTCAATTTACTCATAGTCTCGGTATAAATATGCATGGTAAATATACAACTTTCATTAATACAACTGGTTAGGAAGAAAATACTACGATAAACAAAATCACAGTGGTATGTGACAGTATTTTAACTAACAAGGGAAGTCTCCCTACCCAGCAAAACTTTGGTAATGGGTAGTGATTATATAACACATTACCAGGTAATGTATATACCTTATTTGTAGCATTATTTTAGGATGTCTTACCAAACATTTGTTCCACAACGAATTATTTTCAAGTGAAAAATAATGCATTACTAATAATTTGCTACGTAATGCATGATTATTGGAAAAAATGTATTTCATATTTATTATTTCTAAACATTAAATCTTGGATGACTTATATTTGGTTACATTATGTATTATTTGAAAGTTTGAAATAATGCATTATTTATAATTGGATGCATAATGCATTACAATAACATAAAAAATAATTATTTTATAAAAAATGCATAAGTTTAAACTAGAGATAAGCTCACGACAGGAAATTTCTAACGACACACACTCACTCACGAGCATATTTTATCTACTTACACTCACTTACAATCACGTGAGAAAATTTAATACAAAATTACTTTTTCACTACTCGTAACACCTTATATATTATCTTCTGGTATGTTATATTATTTCATTTCTCGTAACCTATAAAATATCATATATTTTACACCTTACTCGTATTCTTCGTTATAAATTTATTTTAAACCTTACTGGTATTCTTTGTGATAATGTGGATATATTACTTTGAGTCTCATCGCCTGTTAAAATCATCAATTCTGCAATGTATAAAATAAGAGATCCTATACCTTATTTGGTAATCTAAGTTTTGCTGGGTAGTGACACTCTCCGATCTAAATGAAATTTGAATACGTTGTTCAGAACTTAAATTCATTAGACATGTATTTTTTTTAGCGGCTTAAACTCATTTTAGGGGGGTTCGATTTGTACAAGGGTTAATGACCAAAAAGTTATTTTTTTTAGATTTTTTAACTAAAATGTTATAAAATTTTTATTTTTTTACTCAATAACAACTTATAAAAAAACACTCAAATGTATGAAATTAAGCTGTTCTAAAGATATTTTCAAAAAAATTTTTAAATACTCATTAGTACTTTCATAGGAGCTGCAACGATTTATAATTGCTATCAAACACTATCATAGAAAGTCCCCTATAAACCACTGTTACTTGTGCTAAGCACAAACATGACAACACGTTCAAATCTAAAAGATGTATATGTGTCTGAATGTGTATGAATGAATGCATGCAAGTAAATATGTTTGTATGAGTGTGTAATGATGAAAATATACAACTGAATCATGTTGCAGATACGATGTCATAGATTTGGGTCATGTTTGCAATTGTAATGGAAAATGATTGCAACGACGACATACAACATACCAGCCTAAAGAAAATAAATGATGAACGAATGGAAAATGATCGTTCCGAAAAAAAAAATAAAAAAAAAAACTAACCTGAGAAAAAAATAAAATTGAGGCATGCAAACATGCGGAAAAAAAATAAGAAATTGGTAACAGTGTAAACTATATAGCCGACTATGACAACAGGAATGCCACACAGACTTCTCTGCAAAACACATAAATAAACAAAAAAAAAAGTAAACAAACAAAACAAACTGCATCAAGTGTTGCTGCAGTTTATTTCGTTCCGATGAAGGAAAACGAAAAAAAAATTACAGGTAAGTACAACAACAACAAGATATACAGAATTTACTCAAGGGGAGAGATGATACAACAAAAAAAAAAGCACAAGAACATTGGTATACTTCTATACACATATACACTAACATTCATACACCTACACTTGCACCTGCAACTGCACATATCACATATTGTATACATATCAAATCAACATGTCACCACCAACACTAACACCACCTAACTATGAAGTACTATGGGTCAATAGAAACCAGATTTTAGGAAACATAACTTTCTAACAAAAAAAGAATCAAAAATATTTTTTAGAGAAAAATTCTAAGATTCTACAAAAATTTTTTGCAATTAAAAATTTTCAAATTTCGAGAATTCTTTCGTACAGAAAAATTCGAGACATTTTTGGTACAGAAATTTGAAAAATTCTGAGATTCTTAAACATAGTCCAAAGTTTAATAAAGTTAAATTGGAAAATTTAGAAAAATTTCGAAAAATAAAATAAAGTAAAATTGTTAATTTCGGCTGTGCCGAATCTTTTATACCCTCCAAAACATCTTTTTTTGCGGGTGGGGAGGTCGGCGGAGTCGATGGCGGAAACCTTTCTCCTCGCTCATTCATTTAATATGTTTTTTGCACTATAAGTAGTTGTACAATTTAATTAATATTTTAATTATTTTGTATATCCACGCCCACAAAAGGGGGCGGATCAAAAAAAAAATACATTTTCTTGTCCCCTGGATTCAACTGCGGGACTATGAACTTTTTCTGATAAAAAGATGTTTCATTTGCAAACAAATGTGTGAAAATTACTTTTTTTACAGGTTGTTTAAGTTCGTTAAGCGGCAACTTTTTTCCCCCTCATCGGAAAAATACTGGAAAGTTTATTAAAAAGTGAAAAAAAAAAAAAAATAAATTAAAAGTTCGGGAAGAAATTTATTATCAAAAATGCCTGCAAATTTTTTACTCTTGCCCAAAGTAATAAATCATGACAATGTTTTCTTGAAGATATAAGTGTACTTGCCAAAGCTGTAAATTTGGAAAATGGCAAAAAATGGAACCGTCAGTCTTTAAAAAGTAAGATGCAGTCCAAGTAAAAAGAGCTGCAAAGTTGGTAAATGAGAAAAATCGAATCTAAGACATTCCAACGATGTTCTTCTACCGGTCAGTGAAGAGAAAACTGCAGTCCAAACTCTCCTGATATTTGGCAGGTATATATCTTGTGTTCAAAGGCTTGTAAAGTTTTTAAAGGGACAAATTCGGAATTTAACTTGTTTGGCTCTTTTTGGGATGTAAAGTAATTCAAAACTGCATAACTTAAGTGCAAAAAAGGTTTTCTATATTTTGAAGGGCATAACAAAATCGGCACAGACGCATTTAACACTCTCACTTATATTTTTGTACTTTTTTTAGACCAATGAAACATTTTTATGTCACAACAAGTTCAGGCTTGATTAAAAATGCCTGCGAATTTTGTACTCTAGCCCAAAACATTAAATCATGATAACGATTTGGGGTACTTGCCAAAGCAACGTTTTTTTAGAAAAAATAATGTTATATTACTTTGCTATTCCATGCAAAACGAATTGAAATATCAGTCGAGGACCCCATTAAAAAACCAAAAGAGCTGCACATTTCGTAAGTGAGTGCAAAAATAAGTGCAAAAAAGAGTATTTTCATTTTGGAGAGTATAAAAGATTCGACACCAAAAAATATAACACTCTCAGTTGTTTTATGTACATTTGATAAACTAATGGAAAATTTTTATGCGAAAAGCTTAGACTTGGTGAAAAAGTAGTTTTGGTAAAAAAAACGATTTTTATTTCACGAAAAACAAAATTATGTTAAAAAAAATTTAATGAACCCAAAATTTTTGGTGAAAAAAAAAATTTTGATGAAAAAAAGTTTTTGATGAATTTTTTTGATGAAAAGAAAAATATTTTGATGTAAAAAAAATTGATGAAAAAAATTTGGTGAGAAAAAAATTGATAATTAAACATTTGATGAAAAAAAAATTTATGAAAAAAGATATGATAATAAAAAAATTTTGATGAAAAAAAAAATTGATGAAAAAAAAATCAAAAAAAATTGATGAAAAAAATTTGATGAAAAAAAAAATTGATAAAAAAAAAATTTGATGAAAAGAAAATTGATAAAAAAATGATGAAAAAGAAGAACCGGTCCGATTTCTTTAAAATTCGGAATGGTGATTTGTGTAGATAAAACATGATTACCTGGCAAATTTCGAAAAGCTACCTATTATAATGCGGTTATTAGAGTCATTTGAGCCAAAACTAAAGAGGACCTTTGTATGGGGGATAGGTCTAAATATGGACCGATTTTTTCCAATTTCAATAATTTCAATTCGTCCTTGGGCAAAAAGACCCTTAAGTTTCAAATTTGAAGTCAATTAAATAAAAATTGCGACCTGTATCGTGTTTACAATGTTTGCGTGGACAGACGGACGGACGGACAGACGGACAGACATAGCTAAATCGACTAAAAAAGTGATTCTGAGTCGATAGGTATACTTAAAAGTGGGTCTAGGACCAATATTTCGGGTAGTTACAAACATCAGCACAAACTCATTATACCCTGTACCACAGTGTGGTGTAGGGTATAAAAAAAGTTTGATAAAAAAAAATTTTATAAAAAAAAAAGGTTTGATAAAAAAAAATTTTATGAAAAAAAAAATTTGACGAAAAAAAAAGTTTGATGGAAAAAAAATTGATGAAAAATAAAATTTGATGGAAAAAAAAATTTTATGGAAAAAAATTGATGAAAAAAAAAATTGAAAAAAAAAAATTTTTTTTGTTGAAAAATAATTATGTTACTTTTTATTCACCAGCTGGTGAAAAACGGTTTTATTCACCACGAGCTGAATTTTTATCCAAGTTACAAACCCAAGTTTTTAAAATTTTTGGTTTTAAGAAAATGAAAATAGTAATTCTTGTTTTCTTTTTCGTTAATTCCCAGTAAAAACTTCACTTACCAAGTAATTAACTCAAGGGGTTAGCAAAAATATGAGTAACTAGTTACCTCCCAATTTCAATGGAAAAAATTATGAATGAAAAAATTTTTTTGATGAAAAAAAAAACAAAATTTTGATAAAAAGATTTTTTGATGAAAACAAAAATTTTGATGAAAAAAACATATTGATGAAAAAAACAATTTTTTTGATAAAATCAATTTTTTGATAAAAAAAATTATGCAAAAAAAAGTTTTTGACGAAAAAAAGTTTTTGATGAAAAAAAAAAAAATTGATAAAAAAAAAATTTTATAAAAAAAAGGTTGATGAAAAAAAAAATTTTGATGAAAAAAAAAATTGATGAATAAAATTTTGATAAAAAAAATTTGATGAAAAAAAATTAATAAAGAAATAAATGAAAAAAAAAATTAATAAAAAAAGTTTCATGAAAAAAAAAAAAATTGATGAAACAAAAAAAAATTTTAGATAAAAAAAATTTGATGAAAAAAACAAGAAAAAAAGTTAAATTCGGCCTTGCCGAATGTAGTGATACCCTCCACAATTTCAAAAAGATTATTGCAAAAAACTTTATTTAAAAGGAAATTACTTTCGAAAAAAAAAAATTTTTTGGAAAAAAAAAATTTCCGCGAAAAAAAATTTTGGTAAAAAAAAATCAGCGACTTTTTTCTTTTTTTGTCAAAAAATATATTCGTGCTTGTTTTTTTAGATACCATTTGGTGTTCAATTATGTTAACATATATCAACCAGAAGCCGAATTAAAGCATTTTGTATTTTTAGGTTATGGTGAATGTACTGAAATTTTTGAGGTATGCTTATATTTTCGTTCATAACTTTGAACCGCTGAACCGATCGCTCAAATGCAATACCAAACTTCTCGGGAGAACTTCCAATAAATATGTTAAGTTTCAGTCATCTCTGTGCAATATTTTGTCCGTGACAGCATTTTCCACAGACAGACAGACGGACAGACGGACATCGCTAGAATGTCTTAAAATATATCGGGCATCATGAATATATATACTTTATGGGGTCCCAGATCGATATTTCGACTAGTTACAAACGGAATGACAAACTTATATATACCTAGGGTGACCATTTTTTTCTGAGCTTAAATCAGTACGCCCAAGTTTTTATGTTTTTTTTTTCTACGCCCAAGTCTTTATGTTTTTTTCAACACTCAAAAAATTTCGGTTAAACTAACTTTACCCCAAGTATTTTGAGTAAAAACAACTGCAAACAACTACTGTTGTCGTTATTTTGCAGAAAATTTAGTTGACTTTAAAGAACTTCATTTGAATGTTTTGATCGTTTCAGTGCAGAAAATATAACAAAATTCCACAGAGAGAAAAAGAAAATCCCTTAGATTTTGAAGACATTTTCCGTAAGTTTTGACAACTTTCCCTGTAAGAAAACTTCACAGCTAAACTTCACGTGTGTTGACGTAAAACGTCAGCAGCCACTTACAACCTAACCTAACCTAAGCACGTGTTTTTTTTAAAGGCCTTAATCTTCTGAGGTACTGATGACATTAACACATTTAAGATCTCAGAATCATATTTACATCATCTTTCTAAAAATATAAAAAATCCATAGGCCCATTGAACTTTTCGTTATAGAAAACTTCAAAGATTCTGTGCGCATTTTCATATAAATTTAGGAAGATCAAAATAACCTCATGCTCAGATTCATTTTTGCGTTTTTATAAATTATCTCATTTTCAGACTTAAGTTATAAAAAAAACTCTGAAGACTTATATTATGAAAATTCAAGTTTTTGTACAGAATTTTGAATAAAATTATTTTTTATATTGAAATGTTCAAAAATCAGTACAATCAGTACATATTTTAAAAAATCAGTACAAATCAGTTCAACGTTTTTTGATCAGTACACGTGATAAAAAATCAGTACATGTACTGATCAAATCAGTACAAATGTGCAGACTATATATACCCTCTATCACTAACAATAAGTGGAGGGTATAAAAAAAAAAATTTTTTAGATAAAAAAAAAAGTTTGATGAAAAAAAAAAAAATTGATGAAAAATAATTATGTTACGTTTTATTCACCATCTGGTGAAAAACGCTTTTATTTATCAGCATGTGAGTTGTTATCCAAGTTACAAAACGAAGTTGCATACCTTATTCTTATTTTCTTTTTTGTTAGTCGATAGCTTATATAGTCAAACTGAGGTGGCGTCCTGCATCATTTTTAAAATTAGACACCAGCCTAAAAACATTATTATCATGTTAAAAATAATGAATGAAAAAAAATTTATGAAAAAAGTTGTTTTTTGGTAAAAAAAAAAAATTGTTGATGGACAAAAGATTTTTTGATGAAAAATAAAATAAAAAAAAAAATTATGAAAAAAAAAAAAAATTATAACAATTTTTTTTAATTTTAAATAAAAGATTGTCTCAATTTATAAGAAAGGGTTAAGGGAAAAAAATTTTAAGATTTTTGTTTAAAAAAATTATTGAACGTTTGACCGATTTAATTTTATTTTAATATTTGTGTATATTATGGGTCTGGGATCGAATATAATTCATTCTAGCGATTTCCGTCCGTCTGTAGAAACCACGATGCAGTACGAACCAAATATCTATACCCCTAAAGTTTGGCACAAATATTTGTTGGGGTCATAGGCTGGTCAAGTTCGTTTAGAGGCAAAAGCGAACTAGGGGGGAAAAAAGTTCCTTCTTTAAGAACAAATACTACCTTAGAAAACCACATGACATATGAAGTTCATGAACCTACACGTGAACTAGGAGGATCAGGAAAGTAAACAAAAAGGGACCCACCCCTTTTTGTGGGCGTGTATAAAAAATATTTTAAGTATTGATAAAACCGTTGTAATTAAGTGCAAAACCCATAATTTATTTATTTGTCAATCTACTTATATCACGATAGGGAAGGTGTGCTCCAAATTCTCCCGAAGAACTTACCCCCACCTAAAAAAAAAAACTTAAAAAAAAAAAAAAAACTCATAGGGTCTTATTTTAAAATTAAGGGTACCCGAGACAAATAGTTAGAAAAGCCCTGATATAGGGTATAAAAAACTAACATCTAAAAATTTTTTTAAAATTAAAAAAAAATCTGGAAATTCGGAAATACTAGGAAATTCAGTAAAAATAAGAAAAAAACTAATTCTTAGATTCTAAGACATTTTTGGCAAAACAAGTAGAAAAGTTAAATTCGACTTGGCCGAATCTATGAAGACCCTCCACAATGTCCATTTTAAGTGATAGTAAATTTTCTAACGTGAAAAAAATAACAGTTTTGATTAGAAATATTTTATTTTGTGTAAAAACAATTTTTTTTAGTAATTTTTGAAAAAAAAAAAAAATTACTAATTTTTTTTTTGAGTGTAAAATTTTTTTCGAGTGAATTTTTTTTTTGTTTTGGTATACAAATATTTTTGAGTGACAAAAATACGTTGTAAACTATTTTGGTGACTTACCAATGTTTTTAAAACAGGTTTAACGGGCTTTCAACACGTGAATTTAAGGTGAAGCTAATCTGAAATTCACGGTTTTGCTAATAACTTTTGAACCACTGGACCGATTTGGGTGAAATTCAATATGAGTTAGGCTGGAGGACCGACAAATATATATGCTAAGCTTCAGCATCCTCAGAATTTGCTTTTCGAACGTTATAGTGCTTTTTATCTCATAAATTCAAGAAAAACCCTTGCAGTCTTTTGCTCATAACTTTTAAACCTCTGGACCGATTTCGCTGGATTGCAATACCAACCTGACCAGGTAAATGCCCAACATATATGCCAAACTTCAGGACCCTCCGTAAAGTCTTTTAGCGTGTTTTCAACAGACAGACAGACGGACAGACGGACGCACGGACGGACATCGCTAGATCGTCTTAAAATCGATCGAGGATCATGAATATATATACTTTATTGGGTCCTAGGCCAATATTTCGAGGTGTTACAAACGGAATGACAAAGTTATTATACAATTAAAATACTATATTTTTGTATATGTCAACTCGTCTCACAAAGCCATTTTTAGGCGCGAGACAACTTATACTATGAATAATTTTGTACAGAATTTCAAAATAAATAAATAAAAAAAAAAAAAAAAAAAAAAAAAAAAAAAAAAAAACTTATATATACCCTCTATCACTAGAGTGGAGGGTATAAAAAAATTCCAAAATTTTCTTACCTCTATCCCATAGTACCAACAAAATATTGTCAAGGATGTAAAGATATTCCCAGCTATAGAAATCGAAAAAAAAAAAATGCAAAAAAAAAAGTAAAAAAAAGTAAAAAAATAATCATGCAAGCATGCTACTAGTTAGGTAAGAATAAATGACATGGATGCTTTTATACGCCATGGTATGCTATGCTACAAACGAATGAGAGGCAATCTCAGGTTTGTTAAGTTTTTCTTTGTATATTTGTTTTATTTTGCCGCATCTGTTATGGGGATCATTCAAAATATCGTTAGGGCACGTTAGTGTTATGACGATGTAAAATGAATATATGGATGAATGAATGCTGATGTTGTTGACGCTGTTGATGCTGCTGATGCCGTAGCTGCACCAAACTAAACACGGAAGCTTCTAATGAAGTAAATAATCAAATTGAATTTGAAGAATGCAAAAAAAAAAAAGAAAATCGTTAAACTATTCCACTAAAACCAGGAAATCAAGTTAAAATAAGAAAACTACACCAGGGAAATTTTATAGTTGAGAAAAATAAAACAAAATTTAATGAAAGCAAAATATAAAAAAACTAGTTGGGGTTTTTTAAAAAAATATCTCAGGGTTATAAAATTTTTTGCTTCACCAAAAATAAAATCATTAAAATTTTAGTATGTATGCGATATTGTTTTTTTCTTTTTTTTTTTATAAAATATTTGTGTGACATAAATATTTACACCACTCATTTTGTAAAAGAAATGGACTTAGGTAAGTATTAAGGGTAATAAACTCGTTAAGTTTTTAGCTAGAAATTTATTTTATTTTTTTTTTTTTGTATACCTACTCTGGTTATATAATAACCTTTTTGCCATAGTAGAATATATTCAACAGTAAAATCTTTGACAGAGCAATTTTTGTGAGATAAAATGGGAGCTTATGAAATAAAAAAATAAGAAATCAAGTGTCTAGGACAGGATTGGGCACACATGGGATAAGTGTCACGGTTTTCGACAATTTAAAAGTCTAAGTGAGAAGGTTCTGAAGCTTGATTCTGCGAATTACCTGAGCGTAAATCTTGGACAAATATTTCGGGTAGTTACAAACATTAGTATTAACTTATTATATCCAGTCCGTTATTTTAATAATCCACTGTCTTCAAATTTTTTCTACCATAAAATTGTTGTAATAAATTTAATGGTTCCAAAAATGAACATAAAATAGAAAAACAAATGTTAAAGAAATATAAAAAAATGTTACTGCATGTGCGGACTTTAAGTGATTCTAATTAATATTGCGATAAAATAACACATTTTTAAACACGCACACATACCTAGCCAAAAACCAATGCTTCCATATGAAAAAAAAGGAAATATCCATAGGTCACGCAAAGTTTCTTAACTATTTACATAATTATAGGAATCCTAGCAAAAGAAATCGACCAAAATTTAAAATTTGATAGAAATTTGATAGGCGTATGATTGTTATAAAAATATTAAATATTGCTCATACGCTCCACTAAAAATGTGAAAAAAGAATACTATTATAATATATAAATATAAAAAAAAGAAACTGCTTTATTTGAATACCAAGAACAAAAATTTAATTTTTTTTATAAAAAGTATCCAAATAGAAATTTTAAATAAAATGTACTTTTACTAATAAAACACTTTTTATTGTTTTAAAAGTGCAAAAAAAGTTTTTTTTTTATAAAAAGTTAACAAATAGTATTTTTTATAAAAGTACATAAATAGCACTTTTTTATAAATGGAACCATAATAGTACTATTTTATAAAAGGTTAAAATTGGTACTTTTTTATAAAAAGTAACAAAATAGTACTTCTTTTAAAAGTATCAAAACAGGACTTTTTTATAAAAAGTACTAAAAAAACTGTTTTTATATGAAGTACCAAATTACAACTTGTTAAAAAAAAAAAATAGCTAAAAAGTAGTACCTTTTTATAAAATGTATCAAAAAGTACTTTTTGTAAAAGAACCAAAATAGTATTTTTTTTATATAAATAACCAACATTATTCTTTTTGTTCTGATTAATTTTTATTAAAAAATAATAAAAATTAATCGACATTTAAAATATTATATTTTGAGGATGTTTATTCTGGCTCGAGGTCATTATTTTCTTTACTAATTAAAACCATGATATTCTCATAGCATAATTTTCAAGAAAACAATTTTTTGTTTTAAATTTATTTGTGTTGGTCATTTTTGCAAGACTTAATCGACACTTGTTTCGGAACTTGTCAAATTCCATTGTCAAGATTATTTAGCAAAAAATAGAAACGATTTACTACAAAGTAGCAAACGAGTCTAATGACAAATCGTTTGTGCACAAACTAAAATATTAATACATATTCGCCTCTATTTACAATGAGAATTTTTGTTTAAAAGTACTAAAATAATCTTAAATATTATTTTTGTATACATATTATAAAAAGTATATTACAAAAAGTACTAAAATAATTTTTTATTTTTTTTTAAATGTACTAAAATAGTACTTTAAAACAAAAACCCAATATAGTACCTTTAGTTTAAATATTCAGTTCAGGGTGTGCTGTATATGCCTTAACACTGTGGGGTGTGTAGGCATATACAGGGGAGGGCGGATTTTTTTTTTTTTCAATTCACCGTTGTCGGACCAGAAAAACAGTGATAATTTTTTTGCAAAAAAAAAAAAAAAATGAATGTGAAAGCTTTAATATCATAAAATTTAGTAGTTTTACGATAATAACTTCAGCAGATTTTTCAACAATAGTTCCAGAAAATGCATTTAAAGTTTACAGATAGCACATATGAGGCATTCCACACCAAATGTCCAGCGAAAAAAAAACACGTGTACCATAAACTTCTGAATAGCTTGTATGGATAGCCCTTTATGGAACTTAGAAAATTGCGTTTTCGGTTTTTCAATTTTTTAAAAACTGGGCTAAGGAGGCGTGGTCAAATATTGGAAAAATTGTCAAATTTGTGGCGAGTTGCCTTGATTCAATATTTATCACATTAAAACGGAATGCACCACAATCTTAAAAATTTACATTCTTATATAGTTTCGTATGGGCTATCGAATAATTTTTTTTTCCTTGAAAAATTTTCAGAACCCGTTCTGAAATTTTCCATTTTTTAAAATAGTAAATTTATCAAAAATCCGGCCACTTTTTTTTTAAATTTTTTTTTTTTAAAGTTTAGAGTCCATTAGAGTCCAAGTTTTTTAAAGTCCATCCACACAAAAAAAAATCAGAAATGTATTTTTCGTTTTTTTTCGAGAAAATCGCATTTGAATTTTAAATTTCATAACAATTTTGTAATTTGCTTGTATTTTCTTGTATTAAAGTTGCGAATGAGTAATATTAATTGCATGAATATTACTCATTCGACACGTTAAAACAAGAAAATACAAGCAAATTACAAAATTGTTATGAAATTTAAAATTCAAATGCGATTTTCTCGAAAAAAACGAAAAATACATTTCTGATTTTTTTGTGTGGATGGACAAACATCTAAACTTTAAATAAAAAATTAAAAAAAAAGTGGCCGGATTTTTGATAAATTGACTTTTTTAACAAATGGAAAATTTCAGAACGGGTTCTGAAAATTTTCTAAAGAAAAAAATTTTATTCGATAGCCCATACAAAACTATATAAGAATGTAAATTTTTAAGATTGTGGTGCATTCCGTTTTAATGTGATAAATATTTAATCAAGGCAACTCGCCACAAATTTGACAATTTTTCCAATATTTGACCATGCCTTCTAAGCCCAGTTTTTGAAAATTAGAAAAACCATAAACGAAATTTTCTTAGTTCCAAACAACCTATTCGGAAATTTATGGGACATATGTTTTTCTGTAGCGGGACATTTGGTGTGGAATGCCTCATATAAATCATAAATCATTTAAGTCAGATAAATCATATTTCCGTTTCGACAATTTTTTTTTTATTTGTTTTTAAAGATAATTTTACATTTTCTATGGAACGAAAAAGTCTCAGATTCTAACACATTTTTCGTAAAGAAAATATCAGATTCTGAGACATTTTTCGTATAGAAAAAGTCTCAGATTCTGAGACATTTTATCTATAGAAAAAGTCTCAGGTTCTGAGACATTTTTCCTATAGAAAAAGTTTCAGATTATTAAGCGTTTTTCCTATAGAAAAAGTCTCATACTGAGACATTTTTCCTAAATGTCAGATTCTGAGACATTTTTTTTTTAAAAGTCTCAGATTCTGAGACATTTTTCCTATAGAAAAAGTCCGAGATTCTGAAACATTTTTGCTACAGAAAATGTCTCAGATTCTGAGACATTTTTCCTATAGAAAGAGTCTAAGGTTCTAAGACATTTGTTTTTCTTTTCGACACTTTCTCTAAAGAAAAACATCAGGTTCTAAGATATTTTTCCTATAGAAAAAGTATAAGATTCTGAGACATTTTTCTTATAAAAAAAGTCTTAGATTCTAAGACATTTTTCTTATGGAAAAATCTCAGATTTTTCTCAGATTCTGAGACATTTTCCTACACTCTAGAAAAAAACCTTGTAAAATGACAAGAAAAGTTTGTAATTTTTTTCTACCTTCTATTTGATAAGAACTCATTGTAATTTACAAAGCTTTTTAACAAAATTTTGTAATTTCACAAGCTTTTCACCAATAAAATTATAAATTTAAAATTTTTTTGACGCGACAAAAGTTACAAGTATGTTTTGTAACTTTACTAGAGTTTTTGCTACCTCCTATTTTACGAGCATTTCTAGCAAAAATTACAAGCTTTTTTGTAATTTTTTAAGGGTTTTACTAATAAAATTGTAAATTTACAACTTTTTTGCGCAACAAAACTTACAAGGAATTCTCGTGAATTTACTAGATTTGTTTGTAAAAACACCTTATAAATTTGTAAAATTGCAAAAAAAAAAAAAATTTATAATTTCAAAAAAATTTAAATTTCAATCGAAATTTTTTGTTAAAAAAACAAAGAAACTGTCAAATATTGGTAAAATGGGATTATGAGACTTTTTCTAGTAATTTGACAAGGATTTTTTTGTGTGTGTAGAAAAGGAGTTAGATTCTGAGACCATGAAAAGAACTTCCAGAATGGCAGATATTTGTTCACCGAAAAATTTTAAGATTTAGTAGCATTTTTACTTAAAACATTCTCAGATTTTCCCAATAAAAATTTTCAGATTTTTACTTTTCAAAGTATTTTTTCTAAAAAAAAATTTCGGATTTCGAGATTTTTTTTTTAATATTTTTAAGAGAATTTTCTTCTTTCTTCTTTTATTTTTTTGTTGTCTTTTTCTTTCTTTTTCTTCATTTAGTTCTTTCTTTTCCTCTATTTTTCTTTTCGAAATTTGGTCTGGGGGAAAGGGGACTTAAACAGTACCTTTAAAATATACTAAAACATTCCTTTTTTATAAAAAGTACTAACACATAACATTTTTATAAAAGGTATTAAAACAGTACTTTTTTTATAAAAAAAACTACTTTAATACTTCTACTTTTTATAAAAAGTACTTAATTAATACTGTTTTTTAAAAAAAGTATTAAAATATGTTTTTATAAAAAGTACCAAAATAGTACTTCTGCATAAAATGTAACAAAGTAAGGGTAAGGTTGGTAAGGATGACGCAAATGTCAATAAGTACTAAAAGAGTACCTTTGGATAAAAGTATCAAATAGTAATTTTTTATATTATCTCCAAAAATAGTACTTTTATAAATAATTTTGATAAAATGTATGAAAATAGTGTCTTTTTGTAAAAAGAACCAAAATGCTACTTTTTTCCCAGTTGGCAACGTCCTCGAGCCATCCTCAGTGATGGAGCGATGACATGTCAGAGTCATACCTGACACCCACAAGACATCTCTATGTACTGGGTTGAGGACAGTTTCATACAAATTTTCAAAATGTCCTCACTCAAAGTCAGCAGTGGTCAGGGCTGACCTTCTGGGGACAAGTCACCTAAGACTTCTTTGGGGAAATGTCTGACATAGGTCATGCGAAAATACAAAAAATTTTCGTATTTCCTTTAGTTTTTACTTTTATCCATTTTCCTTTATAAATTATCTTTCTCATATTTAGAAAAAACTTTTCGCTATGATTTTTCAGAGCCTGAGGACATTTTCACAAGGAATCACTGTGGAAATTTCCTCAGTGACACATTTTCCAACTGTGTTGATGATAAAAGTAATAAAATTTTCCATTTTTGTAAAAAGAGTACTAAATGCAGTTATTATTAAAAAAAAAAATCTTATCGTTCTTCACCATAATACATTTTTGAAAAGTACCAAAATAATACTGTTTGATAAAAAGTACTAAAATTGTTGTTTCGGATAAAAAGTAACAACATAATATTTTTTGATAAAATGTGCCAAAAATAATTTGAAGAGAAATTTGGTAATTTTTTTTATGTAAATTTTCGTAATATTAAATACTGTGTGTCAATTAAGATTTTTTTTTTAATCTGAGATATTTTTCATATTCTGAGACATTTTTCCTTCTAGATTATCATAACAACAGAACAGAAGTTTTTAGTCGGTCAAGAAAGACCATACGATACCCTACACCAGTGTTTTTCAGAAAATGGGTCTCATGTTCAAACATAGACCGATTGAATATTTTTTTTCGTTAAATCTTTAATAAGTGTTGAAAATATGTATGAAAACAAAATATGATGCCAAATTTCTGTATTATAATACGGTTATTACAGTCATTTAAGCCAAATTTAATTAGGGCGTTTTTATGGAGGCTATATGAGCCAACGATTTCCATCTTCAATATGTTTCGTTTTTGGGCCAATAGAAGCTCAAATTTTAAATTTCCGGTCAATCGATTGACCTGTATCGTTTTTACATTGCTTTTATGGACAGACGACGAACGGACATCGCTAAATCGACTCAAAAATTGATTCTGAGTCGTAGGTATACTTCAAGGTGAGTCTATTTTCGAAAGTTACAAACATTAGCACAAACTTATTATACCCTGTACCACAGAGTAGTTAGTGTGGGGGTATAATTACCTCATTACATAAACCACTTAATTTGATTTTATTAATAACATGCTGTCAAACCATCAATCCTTCGAAAAAATGTATTGAAATAAAAATTAAAAAAATAAAAAAAAACAAAACCCTTGACCTCCCACAGTGTCTCATTAGCTTTACATTTGATTTGACCAAACAAAACATGTCACCTACTGGTTTTACCTAAACAACAACAAAATAACAATTCAAATAAAAAACCAAATCACTTCCTTTCATGGCTAAACAAATTATCATATTTAAGGGGAATTACCCACAAACCCACTAACAAAAACTAAAAAAAAACACATTTGCTTTTAATTATATACAAACACAAATCTACAATCGAACTAATGTAAATACGGATGTGGGTTTGTCTGTCTGTTTGATTGTATGCCATTTAATGTGTGAATGTATTTGATAAAAATCCAAATAGTTATGGGGAACATTTTTTAATCGATTTTACTTGTGCTAGGAGTAGTCCAAATCTATTTGGAGATAATTGCTAGATATATATTTTATTTTTAACTTTTTTATAAGCATGGAACGAACAATTTGTTGTATGTCACACACTTCATCAACTTTTACAATAACAACTACTACAGGAAATCCTTCAAAAAAAGAAAACAAAAAAATGTTAAACTGAGATTAAAATTAATTTTTCTCACCCGTTTAAATGCTTAAAGAAAAAAAAATAAGAGAATTTTTAAAAAAGTTCTATAGAAAAAAATAAAAAAACCAAACAAAGAGAGAAAAAGAGTATAAATTCTTGAGATAACCACACAGGGAGTTTTTAAATTGGTATTCGGTACTTTATTTTATCAGTTTCAATTTAGCATCGACGGCGTATGATTGCTATTTTAATAATTTAATGTGAAGCTGGAGAATTAAAATTTGGAAAGTAGAATTACCTCCCGGTGAACAGGCTGAATTTTTGGAAATTACGATTCAAAGAGGGTAAACGGGGTAAAATATCGAATTTGGTTATAATCTAAAATTATGGTCCTAAAACTTAAAATTTTGAAAGTGCGATCCTCTTGGGGAAGAAATATTCCGAATAAAGAACATTTTAGATATTATGATTCTAAGGGGCAAAAATGGTAAAAACAAGTAGAAAAGTTAAATTCGACTTGGCCGAATCTATGAATACCCTTCTTAATGCCCTTTTTAAGTGATAGTAAATTTTCTAACGTGAAAAAATATGAAATTTTTGATTAGAAATATTTTATTTTGTGTAAAAAAACTTTTTATAGTCATTTTTGAAAAAAAAAAATTATTTACAAATTTTGAAAAAAAAAAAAATAAATTTTTGATTAGAAATATTTTATTTTGTGTAAAAAAACTTTTTTTTGTCATTTTTGAAAAAAAAAATAATTTCCAAATTTTTTTTTGAGTGTAAAATTTTTTTTGAGTGTTTTTTTTTTTTTTTTTAGCGTAAAAATATTTTTTAGTGACAAAAATTCGATGTAAAATATTTTTGTGACTTACCAATGTTTTTAAAACATGTTTAACGGCTTTTCAACACGTGAATTTAGGGTGAAACTTATCTGAAATTCACGGTTTTGCCTATAACTTTTGAACCAGTGCACTATAGGGAATTTTCTGGTATTTTATGGCCAAAACTCCAAAAGTTGGGATATTGCCTCGAAATTTGGCAAGTTTATTTGGCGGTAAGTTTTAAGGCTCTGTATAAAAAATTGGCATGATCTGGCCTAATAAATCGTGTTTTTAATGCAATTTTGTAATATAATTTGGTCAATAATTTTTACATCCACGCCCACAAAAGGGGGCGGGCAAAAAAATATTTTTCCTAGTGCCTTTGGTCCAAGTACAGGGCTTTGAACTTCTTGTGGCGTATTTTTTTTTTATTTTTAAGCAAATGCACAAAAAAAATGTAAAATATGGGATTTTGCGCAGCTAGACTAAGTTATTTAAGGGGGAATTTTTTTTTGCATGTTCCAATTTTGCCCATTTACGAACTTGAACATCGTAAGACTATAAGACATATTCGTGCCAAACATCAGGTGGCTAGCTCTTTTGGTTTGGACAGCATCGTGCATTCCCCAGACAGTCAGACCGACAGACGGTCGGACGGACATCACTAAATATCTTTTCCCCATGGAGCCGCATGGCTTAGCGGATGAATACATCTTACTCACAAAGGGTTTCCTAATACCTCATAGAGATATGGGAGTATGCAATTATATGCAAAAAAAGTAGCAGTCCACAAATATATTTGGTTTAAAAAAGAAAAAAATTAATTAAATCGAAAAATTAAAAAAATATATAAATCAATAGAGGTATTCAGAGTCTTGTTGCCAGCCCTGGCAATGTAGCAAAAGAGTACTTCTATCAAAAAATACATGTATTTTGAAAAGTAATTTTGAAAAGTGCTCTTTTACCACTAGTGCCAGGGCTGGCAAGCAAGACTCTGAATACCACTAATATTTTAAACCTGTACTTTGTACAAAATATATTTACTTGCTCTATTGATAATTGAAATTAATTTCAAAAGATTTTAATACAGGATTTTAAGTACGTTAATTTTGTAATAAGTTATGTTCTCCAAAATTAAAAAAAAAAATAATAAAAAATTTAATTTTGTTTTTGACGCCTCCGTACTAGCGGTAAAAGAGTTTAGTGTACAAAAATATATGTGCTAGCTTACTTTTATGTAGTTTACTGTATAATGGCATCCGAAAAACGTTTTTTTGAACACATCAAAAATGGACTTTTGGCCAACAATTCCTTATAAATTCCCTATAGTGCAGTGAGCCGATATGGCTGAAAAATAAAAATATATATGCCAAGCGTCAGTATCTTCAGATTTGCCTTTCGAAAGCTAGCGTGTTTTTTATCTCGTAAATTCACGAAAAACCCTTGCCGAAATTCAGTCTTTTGCTCATAACTTTTGAACCACTGCACACTGGGCCGAGATGGCAGTTTTTTTGGCCAAAACTAAAAAAAAAAAATTATCAAATTAAAAAAAGTGAATGCACTTTTGTATTAAGTATGACTTGCTGCACCTTGTCTGTAATTTTTGTAAAAATCGGTACACCCATTCTCTTGGAATGATCAATCAAAGATAAAATATGTATGTTTAAATCTCTATATACCGTAATTAAAAAAGCTAACAAATTTATACATTATTAAGGCGGGACCCTGTTTTTTTTTTTGTTTTTTTGGATTAATTTATTTCACGAAGGAAAGTACAACATGTAAATGGGTATGAACAGCTCTTTTTACCTATTTTTTTTATGATTTTTTGATATTTTTATTTAAATTTTTAAAAATTGTTCCATTTCAAATAGTTTTTCCAAAATGTTCCGCGACATTATCCAAAACTTAGGATGCCAAAATGTTCATTGGTTTACTAGCATTCAGACTGGCCTGCCCGCTTTTGCCCGTTTTTTTATCTGCGTATAAAATATCAATAGAAAGGGAGATGAGTTGTTAAAATTAGCCTTTTTTAATTGAAATAAATTAATTTTATGAATTAACAATTTTCAAGTATTTCCCAAAGTACATACATAGTGTTTTTCTATATTAATACGGGATAAAATGAAACCCGGTTACACAAAAACCCGAATACACAAAAAACCGGTTACGAGAAAAACCCGGTTACACGAAAAATCGTTTTTTATCGTATTAAAATTTGTTTTCAATACATTGAAAAAAAAATAACCGGTTAGGCTGTCCAGACAGTTTTTTGAAAGAGTGTGGAACTTTTGATAACGATGAGTTAAAAAAAGGGTTTTCACAATTTTTTTTTTATTATTTTTTTTAAATTTTTGGTATTTTAATTCCATTTGTGTAAACGGGCACAAGCGCAAAAACTTAAATATATAATAAAGACTATGCAAGAGTCAGTTCTTTTTGTCGTTTAAAGGTGGTGTTAGTTTTATAAATGGTATCTGGGAAAGCTGGAAGTTTTGTTTACTTTTTATTTTTCGTTTAATTTTGCTGCTTGTTTTGATTTAATTATATTCATTTCTTTTTTTATTATGTATTTTATTATTTTCAAGTGATACAACAATAATTTTCATTCATAATATTTAAATTTTTCAATGTTTATTTTTCGTTATTCCCAAATCGTTCCCAAATACTTTCCAAAAAAAAGATTGCCATCTATTGATAACGACTTCGTTATTACTGACACTACTATTCATGAGTTACCCCTGCACAAGCGGGCAAGTTTTTTGTAAAATAGATATAAAAAGGATATTTCTGGCCCAGACAGTTTTTTTGAAAGGGCGTGGAACTTTCTATAAAGATAAGTTTTTAAAAGGGGGTTTTCAAATAAAAAATTTTCCAATTTTTTTATAAATTTTATTTCAATTCCATTTTTTAAAACGGGCACAAGCGAGCAAATTTTATGGAAAGTGTGGATAGGAAGGATAATTCTGGCCCAGACAGTTTTTTATAAGGGCGTGGAGCTTTTGATAACGATGAGTTCAAAAAGGGGGTTTTCAAAAAAAATAATAATTTTCCTTTTTTTTATAAACTCTTTTTTCAATTCAATTTATTTTTTCAATTCAATTTATTAAGATTGGAAAGTGTTGATTAAAAGGATAATTCTGACTCAGACAGTTTTTTGAAAGGGCGTGGAACTTTTGATAACAATGAGTTAAAAAAAGGGGGTTTTCACAAAAAAATATATATTTTTTTAAATTTTTGATATTTCAATTCCATTTGCGCAAACGGGCAAAAGCGGGCAACTTTTTTGGAAAGTAGGGATAAAAAGAATAATTTTGGCTCAGACAGTTTTTTGAAAGGGCGTGGAACTTTTGATAACGATGAGTTTAAAAAGGGGGTTTAAATTTTTTTTTTTTCAATTTTTTATAAACTCTTATTTCAAATAAATTTTTGAAAACGGGCACAAGCGGGCAAATTTTTTGGAAAGTGCAAATAAAAAGGATAATTCTGTCCCAGACGGTTTTTTGAAAAGGCGTGGAACTTTTGATCACAATGAGTTTTAGAAAAGGGGGGTTTCACAAATTTTTTTTTTATTTTTTTTTAATTTTTGGTATTTTAATTCCATTTGTGTAAACGGGCACACGCGGGTAAGTTTTTTGTAAAGTAAAGTTAAAAAGTATAATTCTGGCCCAGACAGTTTTTTGAAAGGGCTTGGAACTTTTTATGACGATGAGTTTAAAAAGGGTGTTTTCAAAAAAAAAAAAACAAAAAAATTTTATAAGCTCTTATTTCAATTCAATTTTTGAAAACGGGCACAAGCGGGTAACTTTTTTGGAAAGTGCTGATAAAAAGGATAATTCTGGCCCAGATAGTTTTTTGAAAGGGCGTGGAACTTTCTATAACAATGAGTTTTTAAAAGGGGATTTTCAAAAAAAAAAAAATTTCCTTTTTTTTATAAATTTTATTTAAATTCCATTTTTGAAAACGGGCACAAGCGGTCAACTTTTTTGGAAAGTGTGGATAGAAAGGATAATTCTGGTCCAGACAGTTTTTTAAAAGGGCGTGGAACTTTTGATAACGATGAGTTCAAAAAAAAAAACTTAATTTTTTCCAATTTTTTATAAACTTTTTTTTTTCAAATCAATTTTTGAAAACGGTATATTCACGTGATTTTAATTAAAATCACTCACGCTCACGCGTGAATCACGTTGTTTTGAAACTCTTTTTTTTTAATTTAATTTTTGAAAACTTTTTAATCACGTGATTTAAATGAAAATCACTCACGCTCACTCGTAAATCACGTGGTTTTTTTGAGTCACGCAAATCACGGGACCAGAGACCATCTTCGATTGAAATACATAAACAAAAGACAAGTGTCTCATCATTTGTTTTATCTATAACATCTGTAAATTTTATTTAAAATGAAGTGTCCACCCTGAAATAGTTTCCTTGTAGGTCCGATTCCAAAAAGTTTCAAGACACCTTTTTATTACCCTAATATAGTCACGTGATTTAAATGAAAATCACTCACGCTCACGAGCGAATCACGTTGTTTTTTTTTGAGTCACGCAAATCACGGAACCAGAGACCATCTCCAATTTAAATATATAAACAAAAGACAAGTGCCTCTTCATTTGTTTCATCTATAACATCTGTAAATTTTATTAAAAATTAAGTGTCCACCCTGTAATAGTTTCCTTGTAGGTCCGATTTCAAAAAGTTTCAAGGCACTTATTTATTGCCCTAATATAGGCTTATATTCTGAATTTCAAGAAAATCGGTTAACATTTACGACCTGTAGAGACTTTTGGTCAAAAAACCTACCATCTCGGCCCAGTGTGCACTGCACTGTGGCCGGAATCACTGATCTAGCGGCGTTTTAGTCAAAATTAAAAAATTAAAACTGATAAATGTTTTGCACTGTATCGATTACCTATACTTTACAGAGAAAATTAACGTTTTCACTTTTGTATACACTCAAAAAAAAAAAACTGTAAAGTTAGCAAAAAATTTAGTTAAATTTAACTAAAAAAGCACCTGATTTTGGGCCTACTAAATTTTTAGTTAATTTAACTAAAAATATTTAGCTAACTTTTCGTAGAATGAATGTAGCAAAAAAAACCGTAACTTTAACTAAAAATTTAGCTGAAATTTCGTAACGTTTTTATGTACATATATTAACAAAAAAATTAGTTGAATTCAGCTAAACTTTTTGTTACTTTTCGTAAACTAAAATTTACAAAATATTTTGTAAAAAATTGTAAGTTTATTTTTTCTGTTTTTTCATCAGCTTAAGTAGAACTTATGAGATTCGCATAGGAGGCTACACAAGAAATTTCACTTAACAAATTTATTACGAAAAATCAGCAAATTAATTAGTAAAAATTCGTAAACTCAGTTTTGAAGTCAACAAAAAAAATTAATTCAAAATTTGTTCAAAACTAGTATTTTCGTAAATTGAACTTAACTAAAAAAAGTAGTTAAAACGCTGATTTCAACTAAAAATTTGCTAAAAAGCCAGTAAACTTGAGTTAACAAAAAAAAAATTGTTAACTTTACAGTTTTATTTTTTTGAGTGTACATTTTCTGCAGCAAGTGTATTAAAGCAGTTTGGGGAAAGTTTTAATTGAAAGTAAAAGGTATGTTTTAACTAAAAAATAAATGTTTGTGGCCTGTGTGTATCTAGTTTATTATTAGTTCATTATAGAAGTTTACATTTGTGATATAAACTATAGTTTCATGGACTGCAACTTTTGAAATTCGATCGTATTCGGTCCAATTCCTGTTTTGTTTATTATTTTTGTTGTGACGTTTCAGTATGGCGTGCTAGTTTGCGCAAGTTGTTCGGTTTTTAGGGTCCATCTGCCTGTCCAAATAAACATTATAAACGCGATACAGACCACAATTTTCAATCGATTTGGCTGAAATTTGAAATTTAAGTTTCTTTTATCGGAAGAACAAAACCTATTAAATTTTGACAAAATCAATCCATGTTAACCTATAGCCCCCATGTAAATGTCCCCTTCAAGTTTTACTTAAATACCCCCAACAATATTATTCAAGATATCCTCTTGAAATTCGACCGATAAATGTTTTTTATATTCATAAACAATCGCTCTAAATTTTAACGGAATCGGACCATTTTAATTTCTCATACAAACCACCCTCCCAATATTCACATAAATTTCCCAAAATACATAAAAATAAATAAATATTGTTTAAAAATTAATTCTTTATAAATTTTATAATCGCAAATTAGCATTAGTCTTTATTATTTTACATTTCCGAATTAAGCGCCGCTAGATTGGCCATTTCGGCCACTGTGCACTGAACCGATTGCGCTGGATTGCAAAACCAACCTGACCAGGTAAATGCGCAACATATACACTCAAAATAATTCTACAGTAAAAGGTTTAGTAAGTGATATTGTACCCTAATCTACTAACTAGTTACTAATTTTAGTATCTTCAAAGTACTAAAATTAGTAATTTTTACTGGTTTTGACTAATATTAGTTAAAAAATTTAGTATTGGTTACCAATTTCTGCACTAGGTAATTTTGGACTAAAATTAGTTAAATTTTTAGTATTAAATACCCACGTTTTTTTTTGGGTGTATGCTAAGCTTCAGGAACTCAAACTTCTTTTACCATACAATTTTTTTTATTTTTTGTAAATTTGTTTTATTTAATCAGCTTCTACCGGTCCAATGGTGCGTCCGAGAGGGGTCATTAGTGAGACCGACCCCCATTTATTTTTACCCTACAACATTTTTTTAAAACATAACTACGCCCTATCTGCACTTCCTAAGTAGGAGTGCAGGTAGGTAAGTAGGCTCCCATACAAATAACAGTTGGAGCAAATTTGATAAAAATGTGATTTTGTATGGGAGCCTACTTAGGGAGTGGAGATAGGGCGTAGGTATATTTTAAAAAAAAGTTGTAGGGTAAAATTAAATGGGGGTCAGTCTCACTAATGACCCCTCTCGGACGCACCATTGGACCGGTAGAAGCTGATTAAATAAAACAAATTTACAAAAAATAAAAAAAAAAATATATGGGGACCGCCTTAAGAATTAGAGATAGAGGGTAGGTGTGTTCAGAGAAAATGTTTGGACTAAAAAAATATTGTGGGTCGGTCATACATTCTATTGCTCTAAGGGCACTATTGGGGCAGTTAGAGCGGTTGGAACAAATTTTAAAAAATGTCGTTTTGTGTGGGAGCCCCCTTAGAAATTGGAGATAGGGTATTAGTTTGTTCCAAAGAAATGCTAAGACATAAAAATTAATGGGGGTCCGTCTTATAAAGGACCCCTCTATGACGCACCATTGGAGCAGTAGAAATGATTTTAAGATTGGAAAATAACAATAAAATTTTTTTCAAAAAATTTAAAAAAATAGTAATAATCGTTATCCCACGATCCTCCTGGGCAAAAAATTTGTAGAATCGACAGAAGTTTTACACAAAAAAATTTAAAAAAAATTGAAGATTACAAACATTTTAAAAAATGAGATTTAAATTTTAAAACTTAAAAATCGCATACTAGAGCGCTTTTAAGATTTTTTTTGGGATTTTTTATACCCTCGACTTAGTGATAGAGGGTAAATATAAGTTTGTCATTCTGTTTGTAACTCATCGAAATATCGATCTGGGACCCCATAAAGTATATATATTCATGATGCCCGATCGATTTTAAGACATTCTAGCGATGTCCGTCTGTCCGTCTGTCTGTCTGTGAAAAATGCTGTCGCGGACAAAATATTGCACAGAGATGACTGAAACTTAACACATTTATTGGAAGTTCTCCCGAGAAGTTTGGTATTGCATTTGAGCGATATCGGTTCAGCGGTTCAAAAGTTATGAACGAAAATGTAAGCACACCTCAAAAATTTCAGTATATTCAACATAACCTAAAAATACAAAATGCTTTAATTCGGCTTTTGGTTGGCATATGTGAACATAATTGAACACCAAATGGTATTTAAACTAGTACGAACATATTTTTTGACAAAAAAAGAAAAAAATCGCGGATTTTTTTTACCAACATTTTTTTTCGGGGAAATTTAAAAAAAAAAAAAAAAATTTTCAAAAGTAATTTCCTTTTAAATAAAGTTTTTTGCAATAATCTTTTTGAAATTGTGGAGGGTATCACTACATTCGGCAAGGCCGAATTTAACTTTTTTACTTGTTTTTTTTTTTAAAGTACATAAAAAAAAAATAATTAAGAAAAAAATTTAAATTTGGACCATTATTGCAGAAGTTATAAGAAGTTTTAGTAAAGGAACAAACTACCAATTTTTAAAAATTCGATATCTTTTGAACGGGTCATCAAAAAAATCTGTCCAAGACAAATATTTTGAGGTGTTACAAATGGAATGACAAACTTATATATACCCTGTATCACTAGAGTGGAGGGTATAAAAAATTAATTAAAAAATTACAAAAAATTGTACAGAATTTTGAAAACCCCCAGAAAAATTGAAAATTACGAAAAATCTGAAATTAAAAAAAAAAATATATATTAAAGGTCAGAAAAATTAAAAGGAATATGAAAAAAACCAGAAAAGTTCCAACAACTACAAAAAATGCCGGAGTATAGGAAAATTTTGTTCAAATAAGACATAAAATTCAGAAATATAAAAAACAGGATAGAAAAACTCAGAAAAATTTAAATAGAAAAACTCGAAAAATAAAACTTAACTATTAGAAAAGGTAAATTCGGCTTGGCCAATTCCATGAGTACGCTCGAGAGTACCACTTTTAAGTGATATTTGTTACAAAAAAAACTTAGAAACCGTTGACCAGATCCTACACAACTCTGTGGTACAGGGTATAATGACTTGCTGCTGAAGTTTGTAACTATCCAAATTATTGTTCCTAGACCCACCTGCAAGTATACCGATCGATTCAGGCGCACTTTTTAAGTCCATTTAGCAATATCCGCCCGTCCGTCCGTCCGTCTGTCCATGTAACGGTGTTAACACAATACAGTTTGCAATTATCAACCGACTTGACTGAATTGGAAACAAAAGCTTCTGTTGGCCGAAGGACGAAACCTGTTGAAATTGAAAAAAATCCGTCCATATTTTGACGTAGCCCCCATACAAACGTACCCACTTAATTTGCCTTAAATGACTCTAACAACGGTTCTATAAAAGGTATCTTATCGAAATTTTGCAATTAATCATGTTTTATTTTTTGTAAATTTGTTTTATTTAATCAGCTTCTACCGGTCCAATGGTGCGTCCGAGAGGGGTCATTAGTGAGACCGACCCCCATTTATTTTTACCCTTCAACATTTTTTTAAAACATAACTACGCCCTATCTGCACTCCCTAAGTAGGAGTGCAGGTAGGTAAGTAGGCTCCCATACAAATAACAGTTGGAGCAAATTTGATAAAAATGTGATTTTGTATGGGAGCCTACTTAGGGAGTGGAGATAGGGCGTAGGTATATTTTAAAAAAAAGTTGTAGGGTAAAATTAAATGGGGGTCAGTCTCACTAATGACCCCTCTCGGACGCACCATTGGGCCGGTAGAAGCTGATTAAATAAAACAAATTTACAAAAAATAAAAAAAAATATATGGGGACCGCCTTAACAATTAGAGATAGAGGGTAGGTGTGTTCAGAGAAAATGTTTGGACTAAAAAAATATTGTGGGTCGGTCATACATTCTGTTGCTCTAAGGGCACTATTGGGGCAGTTAGAGCGGTTGGAACAAATTTTAAAAAATGTCGTTTTGTGTGGGAGCCCCCTTAGAAATTGGAGATAGGGTATTAGTATGTTCCAAAGAAATGTTAAGACGTAAAAATGAATGGGGATCGGTTTCATAAAGGACCTCCCGATGACGCACCATTGGAGCAGTAGAAATGATTTTAAGATTGAAAAATTACAATAACCTTTTTTCAAAAAATTTTAAAAAATAGTAATAATCGTTATCCCACGATCCTCCTGGGTAAAAAATTTGTAGAATCGATAGATGTTTTACACAAAAAATTTAAAAAAATCGAAAGGTACAAACATTTTCAAAAATGAGATTTAAATTTTAAAACTAAAAAATCGCATACTAGAGCGCTTTTAAGAATTTTTTGGGATTTTTTTTAAAAAGTACGTAAAAAAAAAAAAATTTTTTGAAAAAAAAAATTTGAAATTTGGACCATTATTGAAGAAGTAATGAGTAAAGAAGTTTGAGTAAAGGAACAAACTACCAATTTTTCAAAATTCGATATCTTTTGATCGGGGCATTAAAAAAATCTGAAAATTTACTTCAAAGGAGTTTTCGAAGGGTACTAAAAACTGTAAACAAATTGGGAAAATCTAAAAAAAAAATTTTTCAAAGTGTCCGATTTGACCTGGAATGCCCCATATATACTTTATGGGGATCCTAGTAGGGTTTCTAAATTCCCGGACTTTTTGAATTCCCGGGATATCGTTTTAAAAAAATTGTATTCCCGGGAATTCCCGGGAATTTTTTGAATAAAACAAATTCTAAATCTTATCATATGTAAAATATTATTTTTCAAAATATGGCCACATTTATCTTTTTAAAACACCCTCAGATGTTTTCTTTTGTAAAATAGTTTTCTTTACTTCTATTTTAAACTTAGAAAATTCATAAAAATCTCATTTAGTATTTGTATTTGACCTTGGGTTAACGTATTTGCTTTGGCTGTGAAAATACTACATACAGAATGTTGTTTTTTCACGAATTTATGTTTTTTCAAATGTATGAGTTTGTAAAAGCTTTTTGGTAAATTCGAATAATGCTGACCAGTCATAATCAGCATTTTATTTGAAAGATGCATTTCGAAAAACTTTCGAATTACTTAAATAACCGTTTCAAATATCAGTCTTTAAATTTAAATATTCATCTTTAAAAAAATTTACTTTTGTAAAATTTTAGGCTAGAAAGCTGGTTTGTTTAAAATACTTTTATGCAACCTGAAACATACTCTAACTATTTTTTCTGCAATAATTTTTAATTTTATTTCAATAAATCATAAAAAATGGTATTAAAATGGGTAATTTGATAATTTTTTTTTAAAAAAAGTTATTGACAAATTCCCGAAATTTCCCGATGAAAAAATCCCGGGATTTTAAGAAAAATTTTTCCCGGGAATTTTTTCCCGAATAGGTCCTAGACAAATATTCTGAGGTGTTACAAACGGAAAGACAAATTTATATATACCCTCTATCACTAGAGTGGAAGGTATAAAAAATTAATTAAAAATTTACAAAAATTGTAAAGAATTTTGAAAAAACCCAGAAAAATTTAAAATTATGAAAAATTTGAAATTGAAAAAAAGAAAATATGTATTAAAGGTCGGAAAAATTACAAAGGAATGTGAAAAAATCAGAAAAGTTCCAACAACTGCAAAAAATTATGGAGTATAGGAATATTTTGTTCAAATAAGAAATAAAATTCAGAAATATAAAAAAACAGACTAGAAAAACTCAGAAAAATTTAAATAGAAAAAGTATGAGAAAATAAAACTAAACAATAAGAAAAGGAAAATTTGACTTTGGCAGAATCCATGAATACCCTCCCTAGTTCCACTTTTAAGTGATAGTTGTTTTTAGAAAAGTGAACTTTTCCATTATTAAGTTTACATTAACATAACTTCAACAAAACTAGTGTTTATAAAAAACCGACATTTGGAAAACCGGTTTCTCGGTTAACCGAAATTCAGCTTTTTCGGTTAACCGGTTTTCTCTGTTAAACCGGAATAAAAAAACCGGTTAACCGGTTTTTTTTTTCTTTAACTGACAAACCCAAAATACTTTAAAATTGCTAATTTTTATTAAATAAAAAATCGAATGTAACTAAAGTTAACATATTTGTTTCTTTCAGCAAAGTTAGCAACTGTTATCCTTTAAAAATAGCAGTATTTTAATACGGTGCTTTATTTTCCCTTATTCACCGGAGCTTTATTTTAATTTTTATTGGTTTTATTTAAAAAACAAATACATCAATTCGTTAGAAATTGTAGTCGGTATTTTATATTAATGGCCGTATTCATTTAAACTCGTATACACCAAGTATACCGTATAAACTTACCAAACTTATTTTTTATAAATGGAGTTTGACATAAATTGTATAAATTTATCAGACTTACATATTATACGAGGTGTTTATACGGTTAGATGAATACCACTAATGTTCTTTTATTGACATTTTCTCTATTAATAAGAATTTTAGTACCTGGTTAACAGTCACTTATTAAGTTTTCAAAGAAACTGTCCAAAAAACGCTTATAACGGGAATAATTCAAATATTTACCAGATTAAAATTCCTATTTGGAAAATTGTTTCTTGAAGACAAAAAGTATTTTAGACTTCCTTTCTCACGGATTTTCAAGGTCTTTTTAATGAAATTTTGAAAATATCATAAAAAAAGTGCAAACCCTTAATATTTGCAAAATATTCCGTTTGAATGTATTTAAAAAAAAAACTGGTTAACCGACAGAAAAAAACCGGTTTTCGGTGCACCGGAATTTTTCAATTTCGGTTAACCGGTTTGCAAAAAAACCGAAATTTAGGGAAAAAACCGGTTTTTCGGTTAACCGGTTAACCGGTTTATAAACGCTAAACAAAACTCCATATTTTTGAAAAAATTGCCACGATAAGTGCTAGAAAATTTAATAATCTACAAATAAAAAAAAATAAATCATCAAAATCAGTAGATTTTGCTGTCCAACTGCAGCCGGCTTTGTCCTTTAAAAGCAAACCACAATTGAGTGGCAGCCCTGGCAATTCTAGTTGACCAAATTATGAGTTCAAATAAAAAAACTAATTTTAAAAATATTGCATATTTATTTTTTAATAGCTGTTTAAAAACTGTTTGTTTTTTCTCCCTTTAGACAAAATGCCTCATTATTTTATTAAAAAATGTCTCCAACTCTGAAAAATGTCACAGAGACATATTTATTTTGGTTTTAGAAAAAATATTGTAAATTATAGTTCATTTAGACTTTTTCTAAAAAAATCAATTTGTAACTTTGTGAAAAGTGAATTGTACCAAAATCTGAAAAGCACTTACCATCCCTGTTGCAATGGTGTTATTTTATAGATGTAAAATTCACTAGTCTCTCTTTAACATCGAGAGAATTAAGTGTTTTAATTAAAAACAGCTGTTTTTTAGTTATATATTTCTTCAATGGTTTAACAAGTTTTCTATTGTGTATTTGTATTGAGTTTAATAAAAGAGTAAAATATAAATCCTTGATACGTTCTCTTAGTTTTACTCTTTTTATGATTATGATGTAAGCTTTTAGGCGCAAGTCTTATTAATGAATTACTAATTGGAATTGTAACACTTTTTTTTTTTTGTATTTGTTTTAGTTTTTTTTGTTGAATCCACCTAACTCATAACTCGACGATGTGACCGTCAATGTGACGATTAATACCTGTTAATGCATTAAATATTAAATTGATGAGTGCCTAGGAACAACACTTTTTTTATATTTTTTTTTTTAAACCCACACGTGTGTATTAGTACATATGAACGCAATTTAATGCAACTTGTGCTTTGAGAATAACGTGCAAAGGATGTAGTTTTATTCTTAATAAACATTATGTGTGTAAAATATGGAAAATTTTAAAAACTCCCACAAACATATTATGAATTCTACATCAAGTAAATAATTACAGCCACATTTCATAGTGTTTTGGGTGCATATAGTAAAAGGCTAAGTGCAAAGGGAGGCATCTACATTCTTGAATACTTAATTTGTAGAAAATTGCAGCCAAATCACGTTCCGTTTTCAGACATCCTATTAAATTTATTAAATCAATTACAAACAAGTAAAAAAAGTCAAATTCGACTTGGCTTGCAAAATGCCCAAAACATTGTGAATACAAATGAATTTGAGAGCAAAACCACCTTGTCAGTAAATTAAAGTTTTTTTCAATATTAAAAAATTGTGTAAAAACTATGTCTAGAAATGTTAATTTACAGAGTTTCTAGTAAAATATTGGTTAAATAAAGCACAATTTAACAAGGAAAACTCTGTAAATTTGTATGTATTTGTAAAATGCATTTGATGCAACCAAAATTTTACAGAAAAATACTCTGTAAATTTACAGAGTTTGAATAATGCATGTCAAAATAAAAAAAAATTATAAGATTACTAAAAAGATAAAGTTTACAGATAAAATTTTGATGTTTGGTAACAAAAAAAAAAAAATTTGTTCTTAAATTAAAAAAAAACAAGTAAGAAAATTATAGTCGGTCAAGACCGACCATATAATACCCTACACCAAGGTTTCCCGGAAAATGGGTCATCATAGATCTATATGTTGTAAAACCTTTAATAAGTGAAGAAAACACTCACAAATCAAATTCGAGTGAAATAGGATTCAATTTGTTGACAATATACCGCTTTCACTGAATATCGGGCGAAATTTTCACAAGGGGCCTGAGTCCAAAACTGGTCCGATGATTATCAGGTTTGATAAGGTTATTTAAGTACGCGTTTAACATACACAAACAAAATTTTAATTAAATATTTTCTATTTTCATGAAATTTGAGACATTTATGTGAAAATCGGGAAGGTGGTTTGTATGGGGGCTACAAGAAGAACTGGTCCGATTTCTTTGAAATTCGGAATGATGATATGTGAAGACAAAACATGTTTACCATCCAAATTTTAAAGCGATACCTTCTACAATACGGTTATTAGAGTCATTTGAGCCAAAACTAAAGAGGACCTTTGTATGGGGGCTAGGTCTAAATATGGACCGATTTTTTCCAATTTCAATAGGCTTCGTCCTTGGGCCAAGAGAGACTTAAGTTTCAAATTTCAAGTCAATTGATTAAAAATTGCGACCTGTATCGTGTTTACACCGTTTACATGGACAGACAGACAGACAGACAGACGGACGGACGGACGGACGGACAGACGGACGGACGGACGGACATCGCTAAATCGACTCAAAAAGTGATTCTGAGTCGATCGGTATACTTAAAGGTGGGTCTAGGACCAATATTTCGGGTAGTTACAAACATCAGCACAAACTCATTATACCCTGTACCACAGTGTGGTGTAGGGTATAAAAAATTGTAAAATTACAAAATAATTTGTTACTTTTTTTTGGTACCTCTATTTGATGAGCTTTCCTAGTAATTTTACAAGCTTTTTACCAAAAATTTTTTAATTTTACAAGGTTTTTACCAATAAAATTGTAAATTTACAATTTTTTGGGCGCGATAAAATTTACAAGGAATTCTCGTAACTTTACTGGATGTTTTGCTACCTCATATTTTACGAGAATTCCTATAGGAAAAACTATGAGCTTTTTTGTAATTTAACAAATTTTTTACCAATAAAATTGTAAATTTACAACTTTTTTGACAAAAAAAAAAACTAATAAGGAATTCTTGTGAATTTACTAGTTTTTTTTTTTTTTTTTGTAAAATTACACTGTGGAACAAATTCAGGTTAGCAAAAGTTAGTGTGAGAGTGAGGGGTGAAAATAGCGGCTAAATTAGAAGACTCGTATCGCGGCGTTTGTTTATGTTAGTTAGAATTTTTTTTTAATCGACCTGCAAACTTTTTAGTCAAATGCCGATTTTCAGAATATTGTTTATAGTTTTTTTTGGCTATAACTCGTCGACTAATTGATATTTTTTCAATCTGTAAAAGCCAAATTATTGCTAGAGACCTGTCCAACAATCAAAATTATTTAAAAATTGATTTAGAAAATTTTTGTGGTGCTTATGAAGCAAAATGTTGGAAAAATTATTTATTTTTTAAAAAATATTTTCCAAAATTTTGCTTCATAAGCACAACCAAAATTTTTTCACTAAAATTCAATACCTTACTTACCGGCAGCACCGGTTTAACGTTTTTGGAAGTAATTTGATAAAATTTTTCTACATAAATAGTTCTTAGACATTTTTCGTATAAAAAAAGATGAACATTTTGAAACATTTTTCGTATAGAAAAAGTCGTAGATTCTGAAACATTTTTGTTTTAAGTTGTTTCCGCCTTCCTTCTCGCCTCCTCACTATTCTCTTCCACCAAGCCTCCTGTCTGTTGCATCCTTCTCATTGCTGCATTACCGACATATAGAAAAAGTCTGAGAATCTGACTCCGATTCAGTTTCAGAATCTAAGACATTATTCGTATAGAAAAATTCTGAAATTCTGACATGTTTTTCGCTTAGAAAAAATTTTATTGTTAGATTCTGATACATTTTTCGTATGCCAAAGTCAATTACTCTGACAATGAGACATTTTTCGCATGGCAAAAGTTTCTTACTCTGAGACATTTTTAATATAGAAAAAGACAGATTCTCAATCCGAATCTGAGACATTATTCGTATAGAAAAAGTCTTGGATTCTGATACATTTTTCGTATAGAAAAAATCTCTTATTCTGAGACATTTTTAATATAGAAAAAACAGATTCTCTCTTAGATTCTGAGACATTTTTCGTATCGAAAAAACTCCCCTTTTTAGTATTAAAAAACTTCCCTTTTTTGTAAAGAAAAATTCGCAGATTTGATGCATTTTTGGCATGGAAAAGTTTCAGGTTCTTAGGAAAAGTTTTTTATTCTAAGATATTTTTCGTAAAGGAAAAGTCTCATATTCTGAGTAATTTCTCATGTAGAAAAGTTTCAGATTCTAAAACATTTTTCGGATAGAAAATGTCTATGATTCTGAGACAGTTTTCGTATGGAAAAGTCCTAGATTCTAAAACACTTTTCATTCTCAGATTCTGAGACATATTTCGTGTGGAAAAACTCTCAGATTCAGAAATATTTTTCGTATTTAAAAATCTCATTTTCTGAGATATTTTTCGTATAGGAAAAGTCTCAGATTCTGAGATGTTTTTTTCTTTGTATAGAAACAGTCTCAGATGCTGAAACTTAATTCGTTTTTCTCGAATTACACTCTAATTAAAATGATTTCAGTTTCCTACTATAAATTGGGTAAATTTACACAAAATGTGTAGTTTTACCAAAAAATTATTGGAAATTTACACATTTATAGTAGTATATTATTTGAATTTGTTGAAATTTACCCAATTTATAGTAGGAAACTGGACTCATTTGTTTAGAGTGTAGGTTTAAATGGATGTTTGTCTTAATCTCTATGAAATAGCAAAGGAAAAATTTGTTTGCAATTTTTTTAAAAAATTTCTTGAACGTAGGAAAAAAGTGCCATTTTTAAATTATTTTTTAAAATTAAAAATGGAAATATCTCAAAAACCACTCGACCAATGAAAAAAACTTCTTGAAATTTGCAGTCAGCGTATCAAAATTAATAAAAACAATGTGTCGCAAGATATTTTTTTTTTAGTTTTTAAAAATTTAAAAATTTTTATAGAAATTTTCTAAAAACCCAAATGATCGAAGGGCGCCACGGGTTAAAATGATTGGATTTGTCTCAACTAAAGTTTAAAGAGTTTACGAGAAGAATTTCCATGAAATTTTCCACAATATTTTTGTTTGTCCACATAAACAACACTGTGCTAAGGCACTAACGACATACTTATATGATAAAGTCTGTTTCTATGCATGTGTATTAGACTGACACTTTTTTGTATGGCAAAAAGCATTTTCTTCGATTTTGAAGGTCCAGATATATTTTTTTTAGTAGCCCTAAAACTAATATGATACAACTTTGATGTTATTTCTGCTGGAGGATCCTACATTTCAAATTTAACCCCGTTGGGACTTTTATTTTAATAGTTATAAAAAGCACCATTTACCCCCTTTTCTTATTTTTGAATCCCTTAAGTGTAGTACTCTGTTTTTCACGGCGAAAATTTCACACAAAATTTAAACGACACAAATCGCAATAAAAAATTTATAAATCAACATCGTTCGACAGTTCTAAGTAAGAAACTATCATAACAAAACTGAAATGTCACTTTTCACGGCAATTTAAATTGTCTTGTATGATAAAAATGCGTGAAAACTTTTTTTTAACAATTTCCCTATAATTCCTCGCGTAAAGTTCAATAAAAAAAATTCCCCTCTAATGTGTATATTTGTTTTATAGTCAGACTTTTAGTTAAAACTAACATATGGATGCTCCCAGTGCGTCAATTTTTAAAAAGGAAGCAACGACATGGAATAACAATTGCATTTGGGCTTTTGGTGTTTTTCTTGAGTCTATACTGCTACTGCTACTACAACTACAGTACATAAACTCATTTACTCAGCATTTGCTTTTCACTATAAACTTTGTTATTTTTGTGTTCTATATACACATAGACATGTTTGGAGTTGTTGTTTTGTTCTGTTTCTGTTCTGTTCATATTTGTGTTCTTTTGTATTTTTTTTTTTTTTATTTCCTTTTCAACATTGACTTATTTGTGTCGGCCATTTTCTGTGTTGTGTCTTCTGTGTGTTTGCCAACTTAATAAGCCTCAACTAACAAACCAAATCAAAAAAATAAGAAGAAGAAAAAAAAAAAAAAGAAAAAGTCCAGTCAGCCTGCCAGCCATCCAGCCATAGTCAGTCAGTCATTTAGCCAGCCTTCCAAACAATCAACAAACTTTCATGCAGTCATTTAGGCAAATAAAGGCGGCGGCGTCCGTATCAGCAGCAGCAGCAGCAAATAGCAACAACCAAACAGAACTCTCTACTCTAGACAATTTTGCTATTGTCTTCGGGCATTAAGTTGTCTGACATGAATTATTATTCTCTGCGGTTAATTGATAATGTCGAATTAGCGTCCCCTTTTTTGGCTTTTTTTTCTTTTTGTTTTGATGGAGTCTGGTCTGCTGGTACCTTAAGGTTTTCTTTTTATTATGACTTTTAAAAACAAAAGACTTTACTGAAAGAAAGATAGAAAAAAATCGTCTTATATGACTTTTTTTCATTGTTTGTGTATTTTGTCTGTATTTTACATAATGAAAATTACACATTGATCTTTATCTTTATCTAGCAATTTTAGTGATAGAGGGTATATATTAGTTAGAGGGTATATATTAGTTTGTCATTCCGTTTGTAACTCATCGAAATATCGGTCTGGGACCCCATAAAGTATATATATTCATGATGCCCGATCGATTTTAAGACATTCTAGCGATGTCCGTCTGTCCGTCTGTCCGTCTGTCCGTCTGTCTGTCTGTCTGTCTGTGGAAAATGCTCTCGCGGACAAAATATTGCACAGAGATGACTGAAACTTAACATATATATTGGAAGTTCCCGAGAAGTTTGGTATTGCATTTGAGCGATATCGGTTCAGCGGTTCAAAAGTTATGAACGAAAATGTAAGCACACCTCAAAAATTTCCGTACATTCAACATAACCTTAAAATACAAAATGGTTTAATTCGGCTTCTGGTTGACATATGTTAACATAATTGAACACCAAATGGTATTTAAACAAGTACGAACATATTTTTTGACACAAAAAGAAAAAATCGCGGATTTTTTTTTTTTACCAAAATTTTTTTTCGCGGAAATTTTTTTTCAAATTTTTTTTTTTTCAAAAGTAATTTCCTTTTAAATAAAGTTGTTTGCAATAATCTTTTTGAAATTGTGGAGGGTACCACTACATTCGGCAAGGCCGAATTTAACTTTTTTACTTGTTTTAATTTTGTTCTTTAACAAATTTGTCATTGATAAGCTGGTTTTATTTTATGAAGTAGCATTTGGGAAGATGAAGGCATTGTAGGCTGGGCATTTTTGTGGCCCATCAACATATCGCTCATTTACTTGTATAGTGTCATAACTCAAAATATTTGATTTCGCAGAAAACGCGTTTAAAGTTCACAATTAAAACTAGTTTTCCATTAAAAAAGGCCAGTACATAAAAAATGTAATAATGGCATGTTCTCAAACGGTGAGTTTTGAAGATATTATTACAAATTTTCGACACAATTGTATAACAAACAAGTAGGAGTGTTAAATTCGGCTGTGCCGAATCTTTTATACCCTCCAACACGTTTAAAATTAAAAAAAAAAAAAAAAATTGCAGGAGCGTCTTTTTTTGGTAGAGGGGGGGGGGGTCGGCATAGTTGGTGGGGGACACCTGTTCCCCCGCTATATATGTTTACAAATTATTTGTTTATGATATTTACGCTTAAATAATAAATTTGTATTGTTATTTTTAATTAATTTCTATAACCACGCCCCCAAAGGGGGGCGGCCTAAAAAAAATCGAATTTTCTGACCCCCTTGGTCCAAGCGCAGGTATATGAACATAATATGACATACAAATGTTACAATTGTTGAGCAAAAATTAAAAAAAAACTCGTAAAAATATCGTATTTTTCAGGGGTCGTTTTAGTTCTTCAAGGAGGAACTTTTTTCCCCCTGGTCCGATTTTGCCCATCTTCGAACTTAACCTTACCAGTAAAATAAGAGATATTCTTGCCCAATTTCAAGGGTCTAGCTCTTTTGGTTTGGACTGCATCGTTATTTCTATAGACGGACGGACGGACGGACGGACATCGCTAGAATGTCTTAGATTCTATCATGGATCAATATTATATATACTTTGTGGGGTCCCCGAACGATATTTCGATGTGTTACACACGGAATGACAAAGTGAGTATACCCCCATACTGTGGTTGGAGGGTATAAAAAAGAATAATTCTGTATCTCTACCTCAAAATTAAAAAATCACGTTTTTTGATCCAACATGTTATACGTAGAGATTAAAAATTTGTTCTTCTAAAAATCTAAATTTAAGTTAAAGAGACCATTATTTTATGAAATCGAAAAGCACTTACAAAGTATTTAATCCACCTAGGTATAACCAAATATCATTATTAGACTGGTATTTTTTTGTATCGCAAAAAGGATTTTCCTCCGATTTTGAACGTCCAGGCAAATTTTTATTCTCTAAGGCACTAAACTTATGTGGTAAAAATTTTAAGTTTCGCATTTTTGAAAATTAAAAAAAAAAAAATTAAATCGGTTCAACGGTTTTTCAGATACCGGTATTTGAAATTTGCAAAAAATGGCGGCTTTTCCTGCGTTCAAGAAATTTTTTTTGGCATGTTTGGATATATAAATATCCAAACATTTCTGAAATCGGTTTTGCTGTTTTCGAGATAAAATAAAAAATATTAGGTTTTAAGAAGTATTAAAAATATTAAGCGCATGAAAAAGCGCTTATCTTTATAAAATCTTACGTATGCAGCAGTAAAAACTGCTTCTCTGTAAGGTAGAATGGTTTTAATGCTTCGGCTCTCACTTACAACGAAGCAGTATGTAAGCACTTGCAAATTTTAACTCTTTTTTTAAATTTTACAAGCAGTAAAGCTGCTTTGCTGCAAGGGAGAATTGTTTAATTCTTCGATTCTCGCTTACAGTACGTAAGCACTTACAAATTTTAACGAACTTTACCGTTTTTTTTGCAGATGTTTCAAAAGAAATTATTAAAAAGTAGCTAGTCACATCGTTCTTTGTGTTGTGAACAGACGCGGTCGGATGTGTTAAAAAAATAAAAGTTGAACAAATTAATGGTTAAATAAACAAAATAAATAAAAACAAGTAAGAAAGTTAAATTCGGCTGTGCCGAATCTTTTATACCATCCAACATGCAAAAAAATAAAAAATAAAATTCAGGGGCGCTTTATTTTTTTGGTGGGGGGGGGGGGGCACATTTCCTCTCGAATATGTGTTTAAAAATTCATTCTTATGCCTTTTGCACTAAAGAAATATGGGATCCGAAGGGGTTAAGTTAAGACGTTCACAGAGGGTTAAGGGACAGAGAAAGGATATGATAAACGAACGAAACGGAATTGACACAAGCGGACCGAATAAATTTAGAAGACGAAAAACGGGAGAACGACAGTCATCAAACTACAGTTGAGATAAACAGACATAAGTGAAAGCGAAATAATAAATATCTATTTAATTAAATTATATTTAGGCGAGCATTATACACTCAAAAAAATAAAACTGTAATGTTAACAAATTTTTTTTTTGTTAACTCGAGTTTACTGTCTTTTTAGCAAATTTTTAGTTAAAATCAGCGTTTTAACTACTTTTTTTTAGTTAAGTTCAATTTACGAAAATACTAGTTTTGTACAAATTTTGAATTAATTTTTTTTGTTGACTTTAAAACTGAGTTTACGAATTTTTACTAATTAATTTGCTGATTTTTTGTAACACTTTTGTCAAGTGAAAAATTTTAAACATTTCTTGTGTAGCCTCCTATGCAAATCTCATAAGTCCTACTTAAGCTGAACTTAATGCTGTGAAAAAAAATAAGAAAAAATAAGTGAAGTGCCAGTGTTTAAAACCAATATTTAACAAACTTAAAATTTTTTACAAAAAGATTAGCTGAATTCAACTAATAAAAAATGTTACGAAGTTTTCAGCTGAATTTTTAGTTAAAATTACGGTTTTTTTGCTACATTCATTCTACGAAAAGTTAACTAAATATTTTTTGTTAAATTAACTAGAAATTTAGTAGGTTCAAAATCGGGTGTTTTTTTAGTTAAATTTAACTAAATTTTTTGCTAACTTTACAGTTTTTTTTTTTAGTGTAATATCAATTATTAATAAACATTAAACTTTAACGAGTGAATTTAAATAAATTTATTAACAAACATTAGAAGTGTTGTGTTTTCTTTTGAAAGTGTAGAACTACAGAAATAAAAGTTTATCATAATTAAAAACATTTTTTTTAAAAGGGGAGGGGGCGGACCAAAAAAAAATACATTTTATAATTCTCAGGGTCCAAATGCAGGACTTTAAAATTCTTGTAGCATAAAAATGTTGCATTTGTTAAACATAAACACAAAAAATCATGTAAAAAAATTATATTTTTCAGAGGTTGGTTTAGTTCTTCAAGGGGGAACTTTTTCCGCTGGCCCGATTTTGCTCATTTACGAACTGAACCTGCCTAGGAACATAAGACATATTCGTGCCAAATGTCGGGTGTCTAACTCATTTGTTTTGGACTGTATCCTGTTAACTACAGACGGACGGACATCGCTAAAATTTCTTAGAATCGATCACTGATCATAAATATATATACATTATGGGGTCCTAGATCGATATTTTGATGCTTTACACACGGAATGATGCGTTACATACTGTAGTTGGAGGGTATAAAAATGATGTCTTTTGGGACAATATTCAAGAAAAATCATTGATTCTGGAATGTTAAGTAGAATCGATTGAAGGATGAGATAATGAGTTTTGGAGGGGATTGTTTGGAGCGGAAAATTCAGGTAATATTTTTTTTATAGGAATATTTTTAAGAAACTTAACTAAGAAATAAGCCCCATCCCCTAAATAAATTTGTGCCACATAAAAAAATGTCTCGTCTTCCTCGACTATTTAAAAAAACTCATAAAAATCAACGTATTCCAGATGGAAAATGTGTCACTGAGGAAATTAACATTGTGATTCCTTTGGGAAATGTCTTCAGGTTCTGACAAATCATAGGTAATCCTTGATGACATGTCCTAACATTGTCAGCACTGAATGTTTGCTTTAAGAGTGTGGACAATTCCTCTAAAAGGAAATATCTTCAGAATAGCAGTATATTAAATTTGAATTTTAAATCTGGACAACTCTTCAATTTCCAAGAAAAAGATGGCAATATAACCGATTTATTTAAAATAAAATCAAAATCTAAAAGTAGTATAAAAGTAATAAATAGACAAAAAATTTTAAAAATATAGTTTGGAACAAGTAGTTAGGTGTGGAATTAATAAACTGGAGGTTCCAGGAACGATAATTTAAAAAGGAAAATGGATAAAAGTAAAAACTAAAGGAAATACAAAAATTTTTGTACCCACACTCAAAATATTATGTTAATAAAATCAACCGAAAATGTCAGTTAAAATAACTACTTTGTAAGTTATTTTGGGGTCAACTACTTTTTCAGTTAAATCAACTAACAATGTTAGTTATTTTAACTGACAAAAAAACAACTGTCTTATGTAGTAAAAACTACTTAAAAATAAAAAAATCAATTTATAATTTTTTTTCAAAAAGTTTTTCAGAAAAAAAATTGAAGACCAAATTTTTTCAAAGTTTTTTTTTTATTTTTTAAAAACAAAAAGTTGTGAAAAATAAAAAAAACGAAAATTTATTTTTATTTTTTGGAAAAAACTTTGAATATTTTTCAGAGATAAGCGAAATAAAATTAACTACTTTAAATAACTGTTACTACAGTAACTGTTACACAGTACTTTTTTGTTAGTTGTTCAAAAAATCGACTTAAAATAACTAACAGAAATAGTTGTTTGATATTTTTCATACGAAAACAACTGACTTTGAAGTTGAAAACAACTAACTACTGTAAAATATTCAAACAACTAACATGTAGTAACTTATATAATTTTCTGAGTGCAGAAAGTCAGCATGCCCTGACTACTGCTGACTTTAAGTGTGGCCTTTTTGAAAATGTATATGAAACTGTCCTCAATTCAGTATATAGATATGTCTTGTGGATTCTTCTAAATTTTTCTTTGATTTGAAGAATAAACAAAAATGAGTTTCGTACGATATACCCCATCCTTTTAGTTCTTAAAAAATAATGTTAGGCGCTTAAAGATACGAGTTTTTTACTATTATGTCAAAAACTCATAACAATCAACGTTTGCCACAAGTTAGAGTTTGCTTGTCAGGAAAGGTTATAAAAACTTGACAACGTTCCACGTAATAAATAGATTATTTAATCATTCTTTATATTTTATAACTTTATTTTGTCTAAATTTTTATGTCGCTATCAAATAATTTCTTGAAATCATTTTTCTTTTTTTTTTTTGTCAACACTCTATCACCCCAAATAATAAAAAATATATCAATCCCCATTAAGTTAAAATCACTGACAATCACAATATTTTAATGTTTCGCAAAAAAAAAAAAGGAAGAAGAAAATGAAAATCAATACATGCACATAAACAACCATAAAAAAAATATAAGCGAAAAAACAATAAATTACAACTTTACAACAAAAAAAAACAGTGGACGTTGGATCCTTAAATACGACTACTGACTGCTTCAAAAGCATTAGTAAAGTATATTTTTCCCAGGGATCTAAAAATTTATGACGCGTATGAACGATTCCTGTCTTTAATGTTTGACACAAGAATATTAAGATAAGAGACCCAAAGAACGAACGTATAAACGAAACGAAGGAAATAACTATCCAGCAAGTTGCTAAGAGAGCAAGTACTTATTGATAGTCATGGGTTTTCTTCACTGGTTATGGTATGACATTGAAAATGAAAAAAAAAATAATTTAAATAAATTGAAATTGAATTGAAGCCGCTAATATACAGGGGGCTGGAGTAAAAGGGGTGGAGTGGTAAAGAAGACTACAAACCTAATCAACTATTCACAATATAAACACACACACACATACACAATACACTTTAGCAACACAACACAAACACACACAAACGCACACACTTTTAAACAAAAACATAAACAACAACTAAGTATATTCAATAGTACTTTAGTTACAAAGTAAAGTAACGAAAGCAAAAGCAAAAAAAAATATATATCGTAGAACATTTTCATTTCCTGCATTAATGGAATTGATAAATAAAGGAAAAAAAAGTATGAGAAAATATAAGAAAACTTATATGGAAAATTTCAAGTAAATAAATACAACAAAAAAAATACAACACAACTTAGAAAGGCATCATCATCATCTCACTTTGAGTGTTGGACATTGTTAAACTTTTATTATTACTTTTTTTTTTTTTTTTTGTGGAAAAGATGAATCTAACAATAAGTAAGTACTTTAGCAAAACTAAGTATTATAAAGTATTTTTTTTTGTTAGTTTATTGTGTTCAAAATAATGATGATGATCAGGTTGTTGCTGTTTTTTATACCGAGTTTTAATGACTAAAAAGCAGAAAAAAGTCTTAGAGGCGGTAGTTTTGTTGTGGCCATCATAGTAAACCATTATTTTAAGAATTTCCATTTAATGGATTTTCATCTTAAGGTATAAAAAATTAAAGAAATTATTTATATGTATATTTAAACAAAAAGGTTCTTTTCTGTGCTTTTTGTACACAGAAATTAAAAAGAATTGTTATATTGACCCCCCATATTTGTGAATACAATAAATTTTTTTCACTGAAAGTGCTCCTATACGGAAATTTGTAATAACAACAAACGTTTGTAAATTTTGATTGTTGAAAAAAGAATTTTGTTTTTTTTTTCAACAAAGAAATTCAACAAACATAATTTGTTGATCTGACTAAAGTAAAAAATCTTATTTTTTTTTCAACAAAGAAATTCAATAAACACAAACACAATTTGTTGATCTGACAAATGACATTTTTTTTTCAACAAAGAAATTTAACAAACACAAACACTATTTGTTGATATGATAAAAGAATTTTGAAATAAAATTACTTGACTGAGTTTGTTGAAAACAAAATCGAAGTTTTGTATTATGGACTAACAGACTGCCGTTTTTACTAAATGTTTGGTTGATTTACAATTGATGTTTGTTGATTTAAATTTGACGATTTCATTTTCTGTGTACATTTCTTACAAGAAAAGTATCCCAACTCCGTTAAACCGATTTGCCTGAAAATAAAAATATTTATAAAATATACGATTTTAGGGTTGGGTTGTCTCGGCTTATCGGTCATATTAGTATTTTAAAATTTCGTTGTCCCCTTATGAATTGAAATATTGAAATATCTATCGGGAACCCCATTATGTTTATATATTATTGATCCTTAAAGGTTTCAAAGGCATTCTAGTTGAAAACAAGTGAGAGAGTTAAATTCGACTGTGCCGAATCTATAATACCCTCCAACTTGCAAAAAAAAAAAAAAAATTGCAGGGGCGTTTTCTTTTTTTTGGGAGGGGGGGGGGGGGTTCGGTAGGGGTAATTGGGGGCAAATTTCCTCTCGAATATGTGTTAAAAAATTCATTATGCTTTTTGCACTAAAGAAATGCAAGTTTATCATAATTAAAAAAAAAATATATTCCACGCCCATAGAAGGGGGGCGGACTAAAAAATGACATTTTATAATTCTCAGGGTCCAAATGCAGGACTTTGAACTTCTTGTAGCATACAAATGTTGCATTTGTTAAACAAAAACACAAAAAATAATATAAAAAAGTGATATTTTTCAGAGGTTGGTTTAGTTCTTCAAAGGGGAACTCTTTTCCCCCAGGTCCGATTTTGCTCATTTACGAACTTAAGCTGCCTAGGAACATAAGACATATTCGTGCCAAATGTCGGGAGTCTAGCTCTTTTATTTTGGACTGCATCGTGTTAAATACAGACGGACAGACGGACGGACAGACGGACAGACGGACGGACAGACGGACAGACGGACGGACATCTCTAGAATGTCTTAGAATCGATCACTGATCATAAATATATATTCTTTATGGGGTCCTAGACCGATATTTTGATGCGTTACACACGGAATGACAAAGTGAGTATACCCCCATACTGTAGTTGGAGGGTATACAAAAATATTAAATGGAAAAAAATGTTGGGAAACAAATTTTGAAAAATCCAAAAAAAAAATTGATTGAAAAATTTTCATAAAAAATATATTGATGAAAAAAGTATTGATCAAAAAAATATTGATAAAAAAAGTATTGATAAAAAATATTGATGAAAAAATATATTGATAAAAAAATATTGATGAAAATAAAATATTAATAAAAAACAAATCGCTCATTGTATAGTATAGTGTATAGTGTCATAACACAAAATATGTCGTTTTTAGGTAAACCATTCAGAATTATTTGTTATATCCTGCTTTATATTGTATCAAAAATTCGTATTAACATCTTCTAAACTCACCGTTTGAGAAGAGAACACGCCATTATAACATTTTCTATGTACGGGCCTTTTGCAATGTAAAACAAGTTTCAATTGTAAACTTTAAACAGGTTTTCTGTAAAATCAAACATTTTGCGTTATGACACTATACAAGTAAATGAGCGATATTGTTGAACAAAAATATTGCTGAAAAAAAAAAAATATTGATGAAAAAAAATATTGATGAAAATTTAAAAAATATTGATGAAAAAAAAATATTGATAAAAATATAAATATTGATGAAAAAATTTTTGGTAAAATAATATTGAAGAATTAAAAATATTGATGATAAAAAGAATATTGATGAAAAAATATTGATTAAAAAAAATATTGATGAAAAAAAATATTGATGAAAAAAATATTGATGAAAAAAAATTATGAGAAAAAAAATTATGATGAAAAAAAATTATGATGAAAAAAATATTGATGAAAAAAAAACAAGTAAGAGTGTTAAATTCGGCTGTGCCGAATCTTTTATACCCTCCAAAATGTAAAAAAAAAAATTAAAAAAAAAAAAATTGTCAGAGGCGTTTGTTTTTGGGGGGGGCGGGTTGATGGGGGTCAGTGGGTGGCGTTGAGAGCACCTTCCCATCCCGATAAATATAACAAATGTTTCATTTATTTAACAAAAATACGAAAAACATATAAAAAAAGTGTTTTTTTTTCTGAGGTTGGTTCAGTTCTTCCCCCCGAGGTGATTTTGCCCATTTACGAACTTAACCTGCCTAGGACCATAAGATATATTCACGCCAAATTGCAGGAGGCTATCTCTTTTATTTTGGACTGTATCGTGCCATCTACAGACAGACGGACGGATGGACTGACGGACATTCACAGAATGTATTAGAATCGATCATGGATCAATAAAATATATACTTTATGGGGTCCCAGACCGATATTGTGAGTAATGAAAAAGTGAGTATACCCCCATACTGTGGTTGGAGGGTATAAAAATATTGATTAAAAAAAAAAAAAATATTGATGAAAAATAATTATGTTACGTTTTATTCACCAGCTGGTGAATATTTTTTTATTCACCACGAGGTGAATTATTATCCAAGTTTCGAACCCAAATTATTAAAATTGTTGGTTTTAACAAACTTTTTTAAAATTAGAAGAATTCTCAGATCCTGAGACATCTTTTATATAAGCCCTGTTTTCGCATAATCGTATACATGGTAACATTAACAGATTAACGGAAAACGTATCCACGTTTAACAGAATTTACTTGGCATCACAGATGTGAAAAAGGTTTGTGTATTTGCTATTAACAAAGAAAAAGAGTTGTGTCTTTGCTATTTTAACAAAAATGTGAACTTAGCTTCACTTTTTATCGAAGCTTAATTTTAACGCCGATAATTGTACAAGCCAAAAATAAGCGTGGATAATTTAAAATTTGTATGGGTAAGCATATATACGGTTATGCGAAAACAGGGCTATACACTCAAAATAATAAAGTCTTAGATTCTGGAAAATTTTTCGTATAGAAAAATTATCAGATTTTCCCGAGTAAAAATAAACATATATAACAATATGTACCTTAATACAAACATAATAAATCATATATGATTATACATCCGTTAGATATTTTCTAAATTTTTTAAATGCAGTCATATGTTGTAATATATAATTTAATCATGATTCGGATTAAAAGGTGTACGGTTGATAAAACTATGTAGAATAATATGAGGGTCAATACAAAATTTGCTTTTCTGTATAATTTAATACAAAATTATATATATCTCATTCTGTTCTATATTTAACTATAAATGTTTCCAAGTAACCAAAAATGTTCTAAGTTTTTTAGGCAGAGTATATGAAACTTTTAAAATGTTCCTAAACATTTCCTTGTTAGGGTTATGTATATCATCTATCTGGTTCGAAGCGTACCCAAACAATTTTTTTTTGTGTTAGAAAATTATATGTTTGGTGAATGTATCGTTGACCTGTGGTGTATCTTACCCAAACCAAAAAAACACCAAGATTTTATACGTTTTTATGCAATTAGATCTAATTGGATCCACTAAAATATGGTTATGTCTGGTCAAAACTCTGATCAAATCAAATCATATTTTATACACGTTGATCTTTTTTAATGCAAACACATCCACCATTATTCGGAAAAATTACGTATAAATATATATTGTGTTACATATCATTATATATTGCATCTTATAAAAATTTTTACTCGGGTTGAGACATTTTTCGTATAGAAAAAATCATAAAAAAAAAAAACCACAAAGATTTCGAGACATTTTTCATATAAGTAGTATAGAAAAATGCATAGATTCTGAGACAATTTTCGCTTTAAAAAATTGTTTGTGTAGAAAAATTCACAGAGGTTGAGACATTTTCATATAGAAAATATCTTATATTTTTTTTTTGAAAAAGTCTCAGATTCTGAAAAATTTTTCGTATAGAAAAATTCTCAGATTTTGAGACATTTTACACATAGAAATTGTCTCAGATTTTGAGACACTTTTCACATAGAAATTGTCTCAGATTCTGAGAAAATTTTCAAATACAAAAGGTCTCAGATTTTGAGACATTTTTTACATAGAAATTGTCTCAGCTTCTGAGATAATTTTCAAATAGAAAATGTCTAAAATTTTTTGTTGTAGAAAAAGTCTTGGATTTAGAGTCATTTTTACCATTGAAAAAGTTTTTTAATTCTGAGACTCTTTTAAACCTCCAAACAATTCCTTTCAAATAGCAATATCGCCTTCTAATTAGATTTTCATCGGCAACACCACGCCATTTACTATTTAAGTTTTTTTTTGTCTAACTAATCCTTAAACACAATATTCGATTAATTAAACAGGTGACGAATTTCGATACTTGTGTTGACAGTTTGGATTGTCAATAAAAATAATTCAAAGTGCTTAATTATGTTGGCAGCCTCAAACAACAAGCACGCAAAGCCAGATAACAACTAAAATATTTGGCCAATGACTAAATACAACAAAATTTGTCCATTCAATACAAAATTTAACAATAGAGTATATTTGAGTTTGGTCATTAAGTGTTAACAAAAAAAATTAATTAAGATGATTTATTTGTTAAAAAAAATACAAAAAATGGGATCATAAATTTATATATAACCACTCAGTCATGATTAAATGCAGTTTATTAATTTTTACGAAAAATAGAAACAATTTTTTCCATTTTTCCATTTCTAACTAAAAAAAAGAATAATATAAAAACAAAACAAAAAATAATGTTACAAAATGCAACTGAAAAAATATACTTAAAATATACACTTTCATTATTGCGATTACAAGTACACATTTGTTCGTTCGTTGGTTAGTTTGAACGTTGCTGTTGTTGTTTTTGCCCTCCCATGGTGCAGTGTAAGGACATTGTCCTACATTTGCTATGAGTGGCTAATCAAATATAAACGTTCATGATTGAATGCATGCGGTCATTAAAATTTCAAAATAGTAGCAGTCGTTGTACTCATGGTATCCTTGTTTTATTTTTATTAGTATTTTTTTTTTCGTTTTACGTTACCAACGTAACACTATGTTGCACAGTGGGGTGAGAAAGCTTAATGAATTGCATTAAAACTATTTTATTTTTTTTTAAAACCTTTTAAAAGTTTTTTAAATTGTTCTTTTATATAACAAATTAAATATATTAAGCACAAAATAAAAATATTTATTTAACTGTATTCTTGGAGTCTTATTGGAAAGGATGGCAAATCTCCCTGGAATCGAAACCATGTTAAAATCCTTTTCAGCTGTACGACGGACATTTTCAAGACTTGAAAAGTCCTACTAAGGGTTGGCAACAATGAGAAAGCACAACTCTGTTTAAATTAAAAAAAGATTTAGTTTGGCCAAACGATAACAAATGGATAATGTGAAAATGATTAATGATCATATTCTCTTTCATTTAATGTTTGTTTAAATAGCTGAGTTTAATCTGACACGCTTTTAGTGTGACAAATGAAGAGTGCTGATTTCTCGACTTCTCTACTTAGTCTGTGTTATCAATATTTTTTTTTTCAGATTTCTCATTGTACAGCACAAATTACACAGAAAAAATAAATTTAATTAAAAAATTCGTAAATTTGATTAAAAAATTAATCGAATTCGGACCAATGATTAAAATGCGCATATAAATTAAACATATTTGTATGCAGTTAATTAAAAATAAATGAATATTTAGTTAATTAAAAACTTAATACTATTAATTAAAAAATTTAATAAAATAAAAAAAAAAATAATTAAAACTTTAATTATATAAATTAAACATTTATTTTAAAAAAAAAATGGAAACCAATTAAAACTCTAATTGTATTAAAAAACTAACTAAAAATAATACATTAAAAAAAAACTTTTTACCAATAATTTTGTACTTTTACATGCTTTTTACCAATAAAATGGTAAATTTTTTTTTGACGCGGTAGAACTTACAAGGAGATTTCGTGACTTTACTAGATTTTTTGGTACCTCCTATTTTACGAGAATTCCCAGTGAAAACTACGAACTTTTTCGTAATTTTACAAGCTTTTTACCCGTAAAATTGTAAATTTAAAATCTTACAAGGAATTCTTGTGAATTTACTAGATTTTTTCTGTAAAAAAACATTGGCAATTTAAAAAATTACAAAAGAAATTGTAAAATGTCTGCGAAGTTTGTACTCGTGCCCAAACCATTGAATCATGATAATGTTTTTCTGTATAAATAGGTGTTCTTTCTAAAGCAAACTTTTTCTAGGAAAAATAACGCCATATTAATTTGTCATTCCATGCAAAATGCATTGAAATATCGGTAGTGGACCCCATTATGTTTATATATTATTGATCCGTAAAGCTTTCTAAGACATTCTAGTGATATCCATCAATCTGTTTATCTATGTTTGTCGATAACAAAAAGTTTTTTGATGAAAAAATAGTTTTTAATGAAAAAATCGATAAAAAAAAAATATTTAATGAAAAAAAAGTTTATGAAAAAAAATATTGATGAAAAAAAAAATATTGATGAAAAAAAAATTTTGACAAAAAAAAAATATATTGATGAAAAAAAATATTGATGCAAAAAAAAAATATTGATGAAAAAAAAATATATTGATAAAAAAAAAAAAAAAATTTCGATAAAAAAAAAATTGTTGATGAAAAAAAAAAATATTGATAAAAAAAAAAAAAAAAATATTGATGAAGAAAAAAATCTTGATGAAAAAAAATATTGATGAAAAAAAAATATTGATTAAAAAAAAAAAATATTGATGAAATAAAATATTGATGAAAAAAAATATTGATAAAAAAAAAATATTGATAAAAAAAAAAACATTGATTAAAAACAAATATTTATGAAAAAAAAAAATATTGATGAAAAATAATTATGTTCCGTTTTATTCACCAGCTGGTGAATATTTTTGTTATTCACCACGAGGAGAATTATTATCCAAGTTAGTAAAATTTTTGGTTTTAAGAAAAATAAAACAGTAATTCTAATTTTCTTTTTTGTTAGTCGTTAGCTTATATAGTCAAACTGAGGTGGTGTCCTGCAACTTTTTTAATATTAGACACCAGCCTAAAAACATTAACATGCTAAAATTACAAAAAAAATTAAATTTCGACCGAAATTTGTTTGTTAAAAAACAAGGAAATCTGTCAAATATTGGTAAAAAAATATGATTATGAAACTTTTTCTAGTAATTAGACTTTTTTGTGCGTAGGACCAATCAAACAAAAAAAAAACATTTTGACAAAAGTATTTTTTAGAAAGTTTCGATTGCAAGAGGGCAAAAATGTGTAATTTGGTACTTCTCAATTTTTTGAGATAATGGTTATAAAAATTTAATTTTTGGAGTGTATTCTATGCCGATCGGAATACTCGAAGGTGGGTCGAGAACCAATATTTCGGGTAGTTACAAACATCAGCACAAACTTATTTTACTCTGTATTGGAATTGGGCGCGTGACTGGCTTTTGACTCAGTAACGCTCGCGACAGGAATTTTTGAATCACGCACAGTCACTCACTACTCACACTCACTCACAACCACTATCACACTCACACAAGATTCACTCACACTCACGTTGACTTACACTCAGGAATCCCCTATTTATACAAAACAATTTTTAAAATTTAAATTTCAAAATTTTTTCAAAGTTGTAAGCAAAATTTAAAGTTCAGCGAATTTTACGATTTTTTTTTCTTTTTTTCGGGACGAAATCTTACGCCAAATTTTAATTTTTTTAATGAATTTTTTGAAACGAAAGGAAATATAAATCGCGCAAATTCACGCAAAAAAATGGACCCGCACATACTCTCCTACGCAAAATTCTTACTCAAGCATACTCATGCAATTCAGTCACACTTCCGCGTGATCCTTCGTGAATCACGCTCTAATCTACTCATGTGCCCTTCTCTGTATCACAGATTGGTGTACAGTTTAGAAAATTATAAGCACTTGTACCTTGGTACTTTTTCTACTCATGGATTAATCGCTCACGAAACTGAAATTTGGAACGTAAGATCATACAGCAGAAGAAACTCTTGGCCAAAAGTACTTTTTAGAAAGTATCAATTCGCTCTTGAAACTAATCGCTCTTGAAACTGAAATTTGGAACGTAAGATCATACAGCAGAAGAAACTTTTGGCCAAAAGTACTTTTTAGAAAGTAACAATTCTAATAGGGTTAAAAAACGTACATTGGGCCTTTTTTAATCTCGATAAATTAATGTTATAAGAACATGATTTTTAAAATGTAGAAGGCTCTATCAAAATAAAACATTCTAAAAAGGCTTTAGGAATTTCTTATACCAAGAGTGTAAAAAGGGATACAAAAATTGTACATTGCTACATTTCCGATTTTATGAAGTAATGGTTTAATTAACGTGAAATATTGAATATCGAATCCTCCAGGAAAACAAAAAAAGTTTTAAGACAAAAATATTGTTTAAAATGTCGATTCTTGTGGAAAAAATGGCACAAATTTTGTAGAGTAAAAAATGGGTAAAATCGGGGTAAAAAATAATGGGTAAAATCGTACTTTTTAAAGTGCTTTTTAGAAAGTTTCGATTCAAAGTGGGTTAAAAATGTTCGTTGGTACTTTCTCAGTCTCTTTAAATAATGGCTATAAGAACTTAATGTTTGAAATGTTGGCTCATTCATCGAAACAAAATATTTCGAAAAGGGACTTTTAGAAGCAATGGAGTGTAAAGTCCGTAAAAAATTATACTTTGGTACTTTTTTGATTTTCTAAAAAAATGTTTTTATAAAACTGAAATTTTGAATATTCGACAGCAAAAAATATAGGCATTTTTTTAGTAAAAATTTCGTTTTTATCAGACAAATGGAAAATTTGTACTTTTTATAATTATTGAACTAAAGAACGTAGAATCTTAAGTTTGACAGGTATAACTATTTTCTAAAGGAATAAATAATGAGTAAAAGGAGAGTAAATGGTACTTTTTTATGTAATGAGCAAAAAAACATTCTAATAAAAGTACTTTTTATAAAGTTTCGATTCTAAGAGACAAAAATGTACTTTTGCACTTATAAGAGTATTAAAAGCTTGATTTTTGGAGTGTATGATCCTTCATCAAAACAAATATTCTGAAGAAAGACTTTTAGGAACTTCTGATAATTGTCAGATGGTAAAAAATTTACTTTTTCGATTTCCTAAAATAAACTTGAAGTTTTAAATCTAGGACCCTCCATAAAAAAAAAACATTTGATTTTTTTTTTTTCAAAAAATGCGTAATGGAAAATTGGTACCTTTCTATAACAATTGAACTAAAGAACTCAGAATTGAAAAATTTGAAATGTTAATCGTCATCTTAGAGAAGGACATATTTCGAAATTTAAATCTTTTCGAGTAAAAATGGGTAAACAATGCGTAAAAGCAGATTTTTTTTAACGGATGTTAACGAAAATGCATGAAACCTACATGAAACCAAATAAATATGGATCAGAAAACGAAATGGAATAGAACGTCGACAAAATGGAATAAATCGGGGTAGAAAATGGAATGGAACGAGGAATGAAATATACATATTTTTCCTTAATTAAAATTTCATTTCAAGTATGGTGGTTTATATTTTTAGGTTATAACTTGTTCCAACGAACTGTGGATAAGTATAAGTAATATTAAGTATTTGAATTTTAGAAAAAAAAAATTTCCTTATTGTTGTCCCCACTTCTAAACCCACTGTTTATTACTTTTTCAACTATGTATATTTTTTGCAACTACTTCTACTGCTATATGAATACGCGTTATACGATTCGGTCAGGTCAGTTTAGTTCAGTCAGGTCGAGCAATAAAAATGAAAACTATTGTGGACATTTGTTTTAAGTTTTAATGCTTTAGCTAAATTGAAATGATCTTAAAACACGCAAAGCAATAGAATTTCAAGTAGTCCAATAGCCCCAGCTATCCAGTCAGCCAGCCAACACAACCATCCAGCTAAGCCATTCAAGTCATCCATGCCATCGTTTTGTAGGAAACTTGAGTGAGTTTAGTTACGAGTAAGATTTAGTGTTGTGGAACGAGTTTTAGTATTGTGTAGGGATGCCAAACGGGAAATCCCGAATCCCGAAATCCCGGGATTTTTCGGGATTGACAAATCCCGAATCCCGGGATTTATTTTTTTCAATCCCGGGATTTTTCGGGATTTTCCGGGATTGAGAAATCCCGAAAAATCCCGGGATTTCGGGATTTTTTTTATCAAATATTGTAATCAAAATTGACTATTTCTTCAGTGTTTGTTGTCCGATGGTAACAAATGGATATAGTTTGAAAGGTGTTTGAAATATCTTTCAAATGAGGCATGTTGGGCTTAAATTCTCTTACTCTTTTGGAGTACAATTTAATTTTCAGGTCGTGTTACTTAATATACAGAAGGGTGAAGCATATCTTCCTTTTTTCGAATTTAAAAATTGTCGGAGTCAGAATTGATGCCATTTAGGGTCAATATTGTTCCTGCAGAGAAATGTCTTTAGGTTCCTTTTTTACTTCAAAATCGGAAAATTCCGAACAAAGTAAAACATTTTTTTCCTTTGTTTGAAACTTTCACATTTTCTTGTCTAAAAAGGAGCCCTACAGGTCCAATATTTTTTTGTATGAATAATGACCCCAAAGGCAACTATTCCGACCCCGACGATTTTAAAATTCGAAAAAAAAATTTGCGTCACCCTAATATGCAGTTAGCTGCCGATTTATGCAAATGCCAACATTTTTAAGAAACAGTTAAATTTTGCCGAGATTTTAATTTATAAGGTTTATTTTTAACAGTTTTAGTTCGTAAATGAGTTAAAGCGGTTGAGGGGAAAATTTCCCCTTGAAGCACCAAAACAGCCTCTGAAAACCCAAATTTGTTTACCAATTTGTACTTTTGTTAAGCAAATGACACATTTTTAAGTTTCACCAAGCCAAAAAATTAAAATTTTTTTGTCGTAAAATTCTGTTACTTAGGCGTAATAAATGTATTTGTAAACATTTATCGCAAAAGGGAAGAAAACCGTTAAAATGCGATTCGTCTACCAATAAGACAATTAATACAAATTTTGTATTGGCAGAGGACGTTGGGGACACCTTCCCCTAGCGAGGAATTGTAACAAATTTATTAACACAATTTTATCATTATTTAAACAAATATTTTATATCCGCGTCTACAAAAGAGGCCGTCCGAAAAAAAGGATTTTCTAATATTTTGAATTCGACTGTATCGCGTCTTTCACAGACGCACTTTGTTCGAGTCTATTCAAATCGGTCATAGGTGTTCCTAAATTTTTGGTTTTTCTGTGCTTAATATTTGAAACTTTACGAAAAATATTCAATGTTTATGAATTAATTGAATATTTAATTATAAAAAAAATTATTAATATAAATCCCGAAATCCCGAAAAATCCCGAAATCCCGAAAAATCCCGGGATCCCGAAAAATCCCGAAATCCCGAAAAATCCCGGGATCCCGGGATTAGAATTTTAAAATCCCGAATCCCGGGATTTGTAAATGTCAATCCCGTTTGGCATCCCTAGTATTGTGGCATTTTGTTGTTTAAAATAGTCGTAGCTGTAATGTAGTTTGAACAGGTTGCTTGGGAATTTAAAACAGCATTCGTGTCAGGAATTAGCGCACCTATTTTTTTTTTTTGCTTTTCTTTCTTTAAATACGGATGTGCAATTATTAACGGCATATTTACATGATTGTGTACTAAATTCCATGGGCAGTAATAATAGAATAACGATAACTGCTTACTTTAAGTGTCCTGGGTGAATTTTATTCATGGGAGAGTTGAGGAATCTATAAATATTTAATTGATGGGTTATTGCGTAGCGGACTCATCATACCAAAACCATTGAAATTAAAACTTGAAATATGAAATGCAGTTTAACCGTCCTGGGGTTTTGGAAATGCCTATTCTAAGCGGATTAAACTTAGTCAAAAATCATACTTTGGTACTTCTCAGAAATAATAGTCTTAGAACAGCTTTATATAAAATGAAGATCAAAACTTCAAAAGGGGTTTGAAAACTTAGCTCGAGTTCGTTTTTATGTACCAAATGTATTAAATCTATTTCTGATCTACATTATAATGTTAATAATTATTAATTATTTTTTATTTTTTAAGTTTCAAAAATTCAAAACTTTAATCGCCGGGCGCCACGGTTTAATTTTATCCGATTATTATTATAATAATAAATCGGTCGAACGTTTTTCAAGATATCGCTATTTGAGATTTACAAAAAATGACAGTTTTTTCTGCGGTAAAAAATAATCTCAAAGTTTTTTTTCTTGACCCGGATTTGAGCCAAATCCGATCATTAAACCCGCAGGGCCTTCGATCAAAGTTTTTTTTTTTTTTTTTAGAAAATGTTCACCAAAAATTCTAAACATTGATCGAAGGTTACTATAGGTTAAAATGATCTAATTTGGATCAAATTAAGTTTAAATGAAAGTTTCACTCAATCTTTATAAAATAGTCATTGAAAAAAATTTTGATTTTTTTTTAATTTTTTGAACGTACGAAAAATCATCACTTTCTAAATTATGTGAAAATTTTCAAATGGCGATATCTAGAAAACCGCTTGATCGATTTCAGATTTTTTTTTTCAAAATAAATAAAATAATGAATCGCTAGATAATTTTGTTTCATTTTGTAATATTCAAAAACTCAAAATTTTTGTACGGGTTCGATCGATCCGATCTGGCTCAAATTTAGTTTTATTGAAAGATTGTCTTAAACTCTATGAAAGGTCAAGGGAAAGTTATTTCGGGATTTAAAAAAAAAAATATGTTGAAATTTTTGTTACTTAAAAATATTTTGTTTCACTACATTAGGGGGCGGAGGGAGTATAGCAGCGATACGCAGACACATACTATAACATTTATGCTTGTGTGGGTAGTAGCAAGCGAAAAGTCAACAAATTTTCTCAAGCAACAGAATTTTATAGTGTATGTGTGTTGACAGCGCACAAGCAGCGCCTATTCCCGCGGGAATAGGAATTACAAAAATGCGTATCACTGGAGTATAGTCAACATCGTCATATGGGTCTAGAGCAGTGGTCGGCACCCACATCACTCAGAACCCGAACGCAATTAGCAATTTACACGAATAAAACACGAATGTCAACAAAACTCACAACACATAAGAGCATAAAAATACAACAAGAAACAGGTCGATGTCGCTTTGTTTAAGAAATACACTATCACATGCATATTTATACTCATACACCAATGTATTCATATACTCTCTTTCTGCCGACTGCGGGTGTAGAACAGTGGTAGACATCCATTGCACACATAACCCGACCACAATCGGCTATAAACATGTACACAACACGAATGTCAACAAAACTCACAGCTCAGACCATTCATTCAGTAGCATGCTAACTTTCGATAAAGCTTTGTTGTCGCTTTGTTTAAGAAATATACCAACACATGCATATTTATTTTAATTCACCAATACATTCATATGCCTCTTTCTGCCGACCACTGGTCTAGAGCATTCTGTAAATGTTTGCCTATCTGACTGTGGAAATCACAATGCAGTCTTAACCAAAAAAAAGAGACCCCTGAAGTTTGGTAGAAATATATCTTATGGTTCTAGCAGGGATGTTAAAGTTGGTACATTTGTACCTTTTTTGGTATATTTTGACCTTTAAAAGTACCGTGGTACTTCCGCGACTTATTTGGTACAATTTTAAAATTTCCCATTTCATCGAAATATCGGTAAAGGACCCCAGATTTTTTCTTTACTTAAAAAAAATGCTCACAAGGGAACTAATGCTAGACCAATTTACACCATAACTGAGACTTTTTAGCTCTTGTCTTAAAATGTTAAGATTTGTTTTTATAGAAAAGGTCTCAGAATTTGACACTTGATAAAACTCTTATTTACATTTCTACAGAAGTCCTAGTCAATTATCTACTAACAAAAACTGAACTTTTTTATACAGAAACTGTAAACAATAAAAATTCTAAAAATCTGAGAGCTCTTCTTATAGTTAAGGTATCGGACATATTAGCTTTGTTCCACAACGTTACCGCGGGTGCCCGCGGGTACCCAAACCAGCCCGAAAAGCGTTCCCGTACGCAAAAATTGGGTAAATGAGAGAGATTTTGAGAGAATAAATTTCTTTCTCATTTTACCGAACTTACCCGTACTTTTTTTTCGTGTAAACTGGTAACAGTCAGATGTTTAGAAAACAGCTGATTTTTTTTTGTGAAAATAAACTAAAAATTTTAATAAAATAAAAAACAAAACAAAAGTAAATGTTTAATTTTAAACAAAATAATATATTTAGTCATTAAAATCAACTTTTACAATTTGTTTCGCATTGATTAACGTATTTTTTCTTACTAAAATATGTTAGCATTTCAATTTGTTTACATTTTTTAGTTTTCGGGCTTGAAATGTGGTTTTTTGCGTTCCCGTACTTTTGTGAATTTTTGCGGTATGGTGAGAGTTTTTAAGATTTTCTCTCATTTTACCGAACTTTACCCGGAAAGTTCTGGAACACACTTATTTTTGTGCAGGCTAGATTTTAAGAAATTGTTATAAAACGCCACCGACAAAATGTTGTTTTTATTATTAAATTTATTTGCATGTTGGAGTATAAAAGAATTTTTGAATTTAGTTTTTATAAATAAAAAAAAATTGGTACCGTGAGGGTCCAAAAAGTAAATTTTTGTGTTGAAAGTTGGTACAAAATTGAAAACCCCATTTAACATCCCTGGGTTGTAGGCTGGTTAAATGAGAAAAATTGGACCAGTGGAATAATATTCCTTAATAAAGAACATATTCAACCGCACAAAAATCCAACTTTCTATAATATCACTGCGTGACAAAACTAACCACTATTTTAGAAAACAAGAGGTACGACCATCATTTCTATATATTTCGGACATTCTAAATCGAATGACGTACTCCGTTTTTCGATGTATGGTACAGTTTTCTTGCAAAATGTCATTAAAGATTGGCTGATTTTCAGCTACTTTTTTAACAAAAAATTTTCCAAAGCTAATGATTTTTAAATGTTATGGAATGAAAAACAAAGATATCAATTGTACCAATATTTCTAATATAAATTTGGTTTAAAGCTTTTCATTTTAAGCCCTTAATTTCCCGGATTTCTTCATTTTTTTACGTTTTCGCGAAATTAACCCCTAAATTCGTCTCTGATCAAAAACTTGCATTTTTTGGATCATAGCGGTATCCATGACACTACGAATAGTGGACAAAAAACATCTATGTTATATGGACCATCATTGTGAAAATCGCGAAAAACCGTTTTTTTGTATATGGAAGCATCACATTACGAGATGATTTAAGGCTCCATCTTTTAGTATATAATGTGGGAACCTTAAAAAATGAACTGACCCAAAATTTGTCCAAAAAACTTTTCTTTTGCAAAAGTTATCTTAACAAAAACTATAATTATTGTATGGCAAACACTGAAATAATAGTTTTTGTTAAGATAACTTTTGCAAATGAAAACTTGTTTGTCCAAATTTTTGGTCAGTTAGTTGTTTAAGGTTCCCACATTATACACTAAAAGATGGAGCCTTAAATCAAAGTGATGCTGCCATATACAAAAAAACGGTTTTTCGCGATTTTCATCATGATGGTCCATACAACATAGCTGTTTTTTGTCCACCATTCGTATTGTTAGGGATGCCTTTTTGATTCACTAAAAGTAAGTTTTTTATCAAAGACCAATTTGGCTGTAAATTTCGTGAAAACCTTAAAAAATTAAGAAATTCGCGAATTTAAGGGCTTAAGATAAAAAGCTTTAAACCAAATTTGCATAAGAAATATTGCTACAAGTCATAATTTTGTTTTCCATGCCATAAAATTTATAAATCATCCACTTTTGTTAAAAAATTTTTTTGTTAAAAAACTGGCTCGAAATCAGCAAATTTTTAACGACATTTTGCAAAAAAACTGTACCATACATCGAAAAACGGAGTACGCCATTCGAATCAGCATGTCCGAAATATGTAGAAATGATGGTCGTAACTCTTGTTTTTTTTTAGTGTTCCGCAGTGTATTTATACCCTACATCACACTGTGGTACAGGGTATAATGAGTTTGTGCTAATATTTGTCATAGATATTGGTCATAGACCTACCATCAAGTATACCGATCGACTCAGAATTACTTTTTGAGTCGATTTAGCGATGTCCGTCCGTCAGTCCATATACGATACAGGTCGCAGTTTTAAATCAATTGACTTGAAATTTGAAACTTAAGCCTCTTTTGGCCCAAGGACAAAGCCTATTGAAATTGAAAAAAAAAATCGGTCCATATTTAGACCTAGCCCCCTCACAAAGGTCCTCTTTAGTTTTGGCTCAAATGATTCTAATAACCGTATTATAATAGGAATCTATTTGAAATTTGGCAGGTAAACGTGTTTTATCTTCACAAATCACCATTTCGAATTTTAAAGGAATCGGACCAGTTCTTCTTGTAGCCTCCATACAATCTTTCTTCCCGATTTTCTAATAAATCTATCAAATTTCATGAAAATAGAAAATATTTAATTAAAATTTTGTTTGTGTATGTTAAACGCGAACTCTAATAACCTTATCAAATCTGATTATCATCAGACTACTTTTGGACTTACGCCCCTTGTGAAAATTTCGCACGATATTCAGTAAAATCGGTTTATTGGCAACAAATTGAAGCCATTTCACTTATATTTGATTTGTGATTGCTTTTTACACTTATTAAAGATTTGACAAAATATAGATCTAATCAGTCCATGTTTGAACTTGGGACCCATTTTTCGGGAAACTCTGGTCTAGGGTATTAATGGTCGGTCTTGACCGACTATAATTTTCTTATTTGCTGTTTTTTTTTACAAATACTACATTATTATGTCACAAGAAGTTTATAGTATTGCAATAGGTTAGGTTAGGTTAGGGTGGCGGTATCCGATTGACACCTCGCATAGACCTCTTGGTCCATAGCGGTACCACAAAACTTTTTTCCGCTAGCGGTGCAAGTTAAACACGTTCAAAGTCATTGCGAATCTTTTCAATATCCTAAGATCCATTTGCGTTATATCCTCCAAAGTACCGAAACTTATCTGACCGGTAATGGATCGGCGACTCCTTGCCACAGCTGGGCAGTGACAAAGTATTTGTTCCATCGTTTCATCTACTCCTGGTGAAGCGCATCTTTTACAACTAGCGTCTGAAGTAAGTCCAATATTCTTGGCATGGATGCCGATAAGACAATGACCAGTTATTATCCCAGTCAGAGCTCGGCATTCCCTTCTCGTAAGTGATAGTAGATATTGAGTTTTCCCTTGATCATAAGTTGGCCACAAAGTTCTGCTGATTTTGCATGTTGTCAGCTCTCTCCACCTCCTGTTTGCCTTTGCAACATTGATGGAATTCCGTTTAAGTTTATAGTGTTGAAGTGGTGGTAAAACTGGTAGTATTGCAATAAGACCCAGAGGATTTAATTTTTTTTTTTTTTTGAAAATTAGAAAATTTTAGAAAATTATTTAAATAACGACAAAAATTAGCTAATTTAGTGTAATAATCATAATTAAAAATATTGTCAAAATTAATAACGAGTGGGAAGTTATACTCCAACGACTTCCGCCACCAAAAAGCCCCGTCTGAGTTTTTTATTTTTTTATTTTTTTTTGATTTTTAACATTTTGGTAGCGTTTTGACATTTATAAAAAATTGTTTGTTTGTATAAAAATTTTTGCTAAATAAAGGTTTACATATAATTTAATTCATTCTGCCCTTATTTGAACATTTTTTTTTTTACGGATTTTTCGCATAGAAATTCTGTCAAATTTTGGAACGTGTTTCGTAGTTAGTTTAATTCTTTAACTTTTCAATCCACTCATGTTAAGACACTAAAGGAATATATATTGTTGCTTGTGGTTTAGAAATTCTTGTTGGGTTTTGAAATTTACAATAGTTTTTCTTTAATTGCCATTTTAATTTAGAGCCTCGTAGCACAAGCCTTTTAATGTCTTTGGTTAAATGGTTTTAACACCAAACAGACATGCCCTTTGAAGACACCAACCGCATACATAAACGGGAGAGACTATTTAAACACAACAATTTCAAATAAGGGCAGAAAATCAGCTAATTCGATTTTCAAACTAAACGCAAGACAACAATAAAAAAAAAATCTTTAAGAAATTTAAATATTTTAATGACTAAGAAAATATTTTCGCAACTAGAATGAATTTTAAATTTCGTTTAAGAAATATTTTTTTTCTCGAATTTAAAAAATTTACATTTTATTTATATTTCAAATCTGATATCGTTTTTGCCAAATGCATTTGACATTTATAAAAAATTGTTTGTTTGTATAAAAATTTTTGCTAAATAAAGGTTTACATGTAATTTAATTCATATTTTTGTGTGATTTAAAAGATTTGATTTTGGCATACAATCATATTTGATTTACATTATACACCCACCACTACTAGCACTACTACCAGCACCACTACCACTAAAAACAATTGTTATTGTTGTGTGTGTGAGTATAATACGCCCAACAATTATTATGCGATTCAACCAACTAAAACGGAAACACTGTTGCCATTTTCTGCAAGAGCGATATTTTTTCTTTTCTTTCAACATGCAATATTCAAATTAAACTAAAATTTTTTTGCTGCTGTTTTTTTGTTGTGTTTATATATCCTCCTGTTTTTTGTATTTTTATTTTGCGTGCTGGCATGTTAATGTCTTCCTTGCTTCCCTGACTTGATGGTCTAAGTGCCACAAACATTCAAACACACACATACTCATACTCACACACACATACTCACTAACACGATAATACAAAACAAAAACCAAAACTTGTGAGTTAAGTGGTGAAAATATACAAAAATAAAAAAAAATTTACAAAACTTTCATAATTTGCAAAAAGTAGCAGCGAAAAAAAAAATTGAATAAAAAAATTACATTGAAAAGCCACATAGTTTTTTTTGTTTTGTATTTTGTTCGTTATTGTTTCTATACAATGCCACACAGCATGTTAACAATATCAAATGTTGTTAGTATGTGTTTGGTAATAACAACTATTGTATGTACTCGTTGTTCGTTATAGAGAACATAACACAACAGAACAAAAAACAACGAAATTTTAACTTTGATGTGATGTCATGTCAACAAGAGTCAAGAATGTATTAAAAGTAAAGTAGTCATTATCCCAGCTATTAAATCAAAAAAACTTATATATAAAGCATTTCACGGGGAATGTTTTAACACCGACAATAGACTAAACTCGACTTGTCCATTAGCCAGTCTCGAAAAATAAAATTTAAGGTAATAATAATAAAAACAAGTAGAAAAGTTAAATTCGACTTGGCCGAATCTATGAATACCCTCCACAATGCCCATTTTAAGTGATAGTAAATTTTCTAACGTGAAAAATAACAGTTATGATTAGAAATATTTTATTTTGTGTAAAATTTTTTTTTTTAGTAATTTAAAAAAAAAAAAAAAAAATATTTTTTTTTGAGTGTAAAATTTTTTTTGAGTGTAAAATTTTTTTCGAATTTTACATTCAAAAAAAAATTTACTAATTTTTTTGAGTGTAAAATTTTTTTTTAGTAATTTTTGGAAAAAAAAAAACAAATTTTTTTTTTGAGTGTAAATTTTTTTTTGATTGTAAAATTTTTTTTGAATTTTACATTAAAAAAAAAATTTACTGATTTTTTTTTTGAGTGTAAAATTTTTTTTGAGTGTAACATTTTTTTCGAGTGTATTTTTTTTTTTGTTTTGGTATAAAAATATTTTTGTGTGACAAAAATACGTTTTAAAATATTTTTGTGACTTACCAATGGTTGTAAAACAGGTTTAACGGGTTTTCTCCAAGTGAATTTAAGGTGAAGCTAATCTGATATTCACGGTTTTGCTAATAACTTTTGAACCACTGGACCGATTTGGGTGAAGTTCAACACGAACTAGGCTGGAAGAACGAAAAATATATATGCCAAGCTTCAGCATCCTCAGCATCCTCAGAATTGATTTTCGAAAGTTATAGTGCTTTTTATCTCATAAATTCACGAAAAACCCTTGCCGAAATTCAATCTTTTGCTCATAACTTTTGAACCACTGGACCGATTTTGCTGGATTGCAATACCAACCTGACCAGGTAAATGCCAAACATATATGCCAAATTTCAGGAGCCTCCGTAAAGTCTTTCAAAAGTTAGCGTGTTTTCAACAGACAGACAGACGGACAGACGGACGGACGGACATCGCTAGATCGTCTTAAAATCGATCGAGGATCATGAATATATATACTTTATGGGGTCCTAGACCAATATTTCGAGGTGTTACAAACGGAATGACAAACTTATATATACCCTCTATCATTAGAGTGGAGGGTATAAAAACGATGCTCGTTCGAGAGCTGATAATGGGAAAAATAATCAAAAAAAAAATTGGAGTCTGTCTTTGCCTCCCTTCAAACGGTTGAAGTTCGCAATCATAGTGTATTTTATCCAAAAAATATATTTTCTTGTTTTGGTCGCAATTAGTGTCAAATTTCGCAGGATGTGGAGTACATTAAGGAAAAAATATTTCCATGATGAAATTTAATAAACGTATTCAATTTTTGTTGCAAAAACTGTAAAATAAATATTTTTTCAACTTTTTTTTTAAGTTTCTTAAAATGGTACTAAAAGAACAGGACGATTTAAAAAACATTTTTGAACTTGATTGAGTAACATCCGCGTCAATATAAAAATTTAAAGTTCAATATTGCCAAAAACTTAGATTTTTTATACCCTCCACTTAGTGATAGAGGGTATATATAAGTTTGTCATTCCGTTTGTAACTCATCGAAATATCGATCTGGGACGCCATAAAGTATATATATTCATGATGCCCGATTGATTTTAAGACATTCTAGCGATGTCCGTCTGTCCTTCTGTCCGTCTGTCTGTCTGTGGAAAATGCTGTCGCGGACAAAATATTGCACAGAGATGACTGAAACTTAACATATTTATTGGAAGTTCTCCCGAGAAGTTTGGTATTGCATTTGAGCGATATCGGTTCAGCGGTTCATAAGTTATGAACGAAAATGTAAGCACACCTCAAAAATTTCAGTACATTCAACATAACCTAAAAATACAAAATGCTTTAATTCGGCTTCTGGTTGACATATATAACATAATTGAACACCAAATGGTATTTTAACAGGTACGAACATATTTTTTGACAAAAAAAGAAAAAAATCGCGGATTTTTTTTTACCAACATTTTTTTTCGCGGAAATTTTTTTTTCAAAAAAATTTTTTTTTTTAAAATTAATTTCCTTTTAAATCAAGTTTTTTGCAATAATTTTTCAGAAATTGTGGGGGGTATCACTACATTCGGCAAGGCCGAATTTCACTTTTTTGCTTGTTTTTCTTAAAATGCTCTGGTGGACCAAAATTATTTCATGAAAACTTTTTAAATATTTTTCCCTTAATACACTAAACATTCCGCGAATTTTGACACCAATACCGGTCAAAACAAAAACAAGTAAGAAAATTATAGTCGGTTAAGACCGACCCACAGTGGACCAAATGTTGAATCTGGTGCGCAGTTGGTCGAAAAATGAAGTTTTTACAATATTGAATTAGTATCGCAAATATGATTGCACTATTCCTACCTTACTTAACGCTAATAAAATTTCTTTGTTTATTGCAAAAACACCATCGTAGTAGGCAGCCAAACATGAGTAATTAGTTTTTATAAAAAAAATCTTCAAGTTCTGTCTAGACGTGTTGATTGTTTAAACTGCTATTTTACGACCGTATTAAGGCAATTTATCAAATTATTTGTTATATTTTAACCTCAAGGAATGTATATTTGAAGCTGATTTGTGTTGTTGTTTGTAAAAAAACGTAAATTAAAAAGAGAGTCCACAATGGAATTATTTTTCAAGCAAACTTGAATTTTGGTAATGAATTTAGGTACTAATCCCGCTAACTTCTATAGGGTTTTTACATGATTTCAAAAGAATAGATATTGAGCTCCAAAATAATAAAAAAATTGGCTGCTGGTTTTTGTTTTTCAGTCGATCTAGCGATGTCCGTCCGTCTGTCTGTTTAAAACACGATAACTTTCAAACGGCAACTCTGTTGCTGCTGACGCTTGGCATATATATTTCCAATTTTCCTAGTCAGGTTGGTATTGAATATCAGCTAAATCGGTCTAGTGGTTCAGAAGTTGTAAGCAAAAACCGTGAATTTCAGATTGGTGTATCTTGAATTTACGTTAAAAAAAAAACACCTTAACGCTTTAAATGACATTGATGAGCAACAAAAATATTTTGCTGAGTATTTTTGACATTCTCAAACATTTTTTAACCCAATGTAAAAATTTTACAAGCAAAAAAAAAATTTAGCTCAAAAAAAATTTTCACTAAAAATTTTTTTTTTTTTTACCGAAATGAGTAAAAAAAATTTTTTTTTTTACTCAAAATTAAATATTTCTTTTCTAAACTGTTTAAAAATCTTTTTTACGTTAAAAAAATTACTTTCTCTGCTTATTATTGGCTCTACTTTACTTATATTTTATTATGACAATGTTTCAATAAGTGCCACGCCCCTTCAAATACCGCCCACATTTGGACTATATAGAAGCTCATCTCATTTTCCTTGTGCATTACAAATTTCATGTTTCTAGGTGCTCTCAAAGTCGAATTATACTCTCTTGCACGCTAGATTAAGCATTTGGTCCACTGTGCGACCATATAATACCCTACACCAGAGTTTCCCAGAAATTGGGACCCAAGTTTAAACATGGACTGATTAGATCTATATTTTGTCAAATCTTTAATAAGTGTAAAAAGCACTCACAAATGAAATTTGAGTGGAATAGGCTTCTTTTTGTTGACAATAAACCGCTTCAACTGAATATCGGGCGAAATTTTCACATGGGACCTAAGTCCAAAAATGGTCCGATGATAATCAGATTTGATAAGGTTATTAAAGTACGCGTTTAACATACACAAACAGAATTTTAATTAAATATTTTCTATTTTCATGAAATTTGACAGATTTATGTGAAAATCGGAAAGGTGGTTTGTATGGGAGCTACAAGAAGAACTGGTCCGATTTCTATTTTCATGAAATTTGACAGATTTATGTGAAAATCGGAAAGGTGGTTTGTATGGGAGCTACAAGAAGAACTGGTCCGATTTCTTTAAAATTCGGAATGGTGATTTGTGTGGATGAAACATGATAACCTGCCAAATTTCGAAAATATACATATTAAAATGCGGCTATGGTATGGGGGCTAGGTCTAAGTATGAACCGATTTTTTATAATCAGATTTGATAAGGTTATTAAAGTACGCGTTTAACATACACAAACAGAATTTTAATTAAATATTTTCTATTTTCATGAAATTTGACAGATTTATGTGAAAATCGGAAAGGTGGTTTGTATGGGAGCTACACGAAGAACTGGTCCGATTTCTTTAAAATTCGGAATGGTGATTTGTGTGGATGAAACATGATAACCTGCCAAATTTCGAAAATATACATATTAAAATGCGGCTATGGTATGGGGGCTAGGTCTAAGTATGAACCGATTTTTTATAATTTTAATAGGCTTCGTCCTTGGGCCAAAAGAGGCTAAAGTTTCAAATTTCAAGTCAATTGATTAAAAATTGCGACCTGTATTGTGTTTACACCGTTTACATAGACAGACAGAAGGACGGACGGACATCGCTAAATCGACTCAAAAAGTGATTCTAAGTCGATCGGTCTGCTTAAAAGTGGGTCTAGGACCAATATTTCGGGTAGTTACAAATATCAGCACAAACTCATTATACCCTGTACCACAGTGTGGTGTAGATATTTGACAAAATACACTACGATTGTGAACTTTAACCGGTTGTAGGGAGGAAAAGACAGACTCCAAGTTTTTTTTTTTTAATTATTTTGCCCATTGCACAGGACAACACTTTTTTTTGCCCGTGTTCTGATAGCTTGTTTTGGGTAATTGGCTGATTTCAAATATGGCCATCGTTTTTTATATCAGCTCTAGTTTTCGAGATATAGCCTAAGGAAACTTTGAAAAGAGGCTATTTTTGGCATGTTTGTGAGTCCATATTTACCAACACTAGTCTTACATCCAAAAAGTGAATGACGATTTTAGGCATGTTGGATATGCTGGTTCCAAAAATGCTGATAATTATCAGCTCTGTATTACGCATCATTTTTTTGGTATTACCAAGCGGAATTTCAAAAAGAGACCATTTTCGGGACAGCCTACATCCATTAATATACTTTTTAACTTTTTAACATGATAATGTTTTTGGGCTGGTGTCTAATTTTTAAAATGACGCCGCGTCAGTTTGACTATAGCCCTGTTTTCTCATTACCGTATATACGCTTACCCATACAAATTTTAAATTATCCACGCTTATTTTTAACTTGTGTAATTACACAGTGATACAAAATCGAACTTTCGGAATCGGAATGGGATAAACCAAAAGCAAATGAAAGCTGACGTTTTCCATAACAAAACCCACAAGGCCTTTTTTTTAGGTCAGAGCTAGATTTTATTTTACACCCATTTAAAGTTAGTGATTTTAAAGCATTTAAAGTTTGTGTGTACTAAACATATCCTACTTTAAAGGCCCCTGGTTGTGCCCTTATTGAACATGTAGGGTCCACTTTCCAAACTTAAGCTGAAAATTACTTCAGCTATGACTGGTATGAATTTTGCTGCAATCGGTCCAGTATCTATTTACTGAATAGCCAAATTATTCAAATAAACCACAAACCACCGTTGCGTATGATTGTTTTTTAAAGGCAATTATTAACATAAAACACTGGATACCGTTGCGTATGATTGTTATTTAAAGGCAATTACAATATTAATCATTCGCCACTAATACAATTTTCAAGCATTTATTATTATAATTATAATAAAAGTGCACTAACTTTAAATGCGTGTAAAAAAAAATCTAGCTCTGAACTGGAAAAAATCCTTGAGGGGTTTGTTATGGAATATTTCATCTTTCATTTGCTTTTGGTTTCATCCCATTCCGATTTTGGGTGTTGCACAGTGTTATCGGCGTTAAAATTAAGATTCGATATAAAGTGATGCCAAGTTCACATTTTTATTGAAATGGCAAAGATACAAACCTTTTTCTTTGTTAATAGCAAATACACAACCCTTTTTCACTGAAGTGATGCCAAGTAAATTTTGTTAAACGTGGATGCGTTTTCGGTTAATCGGTTAATGTTAACATGTATACGGTTATGCGAAAACAGTGCTTATATAAGGTAATGACCAACAAAAACGAAAATAAGAATTACTGTTTTTATTTTCTTAAAGCCGAAAAGGTTTGAAACTTCGATTTGTAACTTGCATAATAACTCACCTGCTGGTAAAAAAAAACTTTTTCAACAGATGGTGAATAAAACGTAACATAATTATTTTTCCAAAAAAAAATAAATTTCATCCATTTTTTTTCCCAAATTTTTTTTTTTCATTAAAAACATTTTTTATACCCCACACCACTCTGTGGTACAGGGTATAATGAGTTACTGCTGATGTTTGTAACTACCTTGTATTATACCGATAGACTCAGAATTACTTTTTTAGTCGATATAGCGATGTCTGTCCGTCTGTCCATCTATCGGTTTAAGCACGATGCAGTTAGCAACTTTCAATCAATTGACTTGAAATTTGAAAGTTAAGAATCTTTTGGGCTAAAGACGATAAAAATCACAAACCACCCTCCCGTTATTCACATAATTCTCTCAAAATTCATAAAAATGAAATTATTTGATAAAAATGTTATTTGAAGGTGTTAAACGTGTACTTTAGTAATATGATCAAATCTGAATATAATTGGACCATTTTTGGACTTAGTCCCCCATATAAAAATTTTCGGCAGATATTCAGTTAAATCGGTCATTGGAAAAAATAAACCAATTCCACTAAATTTGATCTGTGTGTGTTTTCTACACTAAATAAAGATCTAACAAAAGACAGATCCAATTGGTCCATGTTTGGACTTGGGACCCATTTTCCGGAAAGCAATGGTGTACGGTATCATATGGTCTTGACCGACTATAACTTTCTAACTTGTTTCTCATTAATTTTTTTTTATTCATTTTTTTTTTCATATCAAAATAATTATTTTTCCATCAAATTATTTTTTTATAATTTTTTTATACAATCCACTCTAGTGATAAAGGGTATATATAAGTTTGTCATTCCGTAACACCTCGAAATATTGGTCGAGGACCCCCTTATGTATATATATTCATGATCCTCGATCGATTTTAAGACGATCTAGCGATGCCGTCCGTCCGTCTGTTGAAAACACGCAAACTTTTGAAAGACTTTACGGAGGCTCCTTAAGTTTGGCATATGTGTTGACCATTTTACTTTTCAGGTATTGCAATCCAGCGATATCGGTCCAGTGGTTCAAAAGTTATGAGCAAAATATTGAATTTCGGCAAGGGTTTTTCGTGATTTTGTGAGATCAAAAACACGTTACCTTTCGAAAGACAATTCTGAGGATGTTGAAGCTTAGCATATATATTTGTCGTGCCCCTGACTTGGTCCGTATTGAAGCCAAATCGGTATAGAGGTTCAAAAGTTATTAGCAAAACCGTGAATTCCAGATTGGTTTCACCTTATATTCACGTGTTGAAAACCCGTTAAACATGTTTTAAAAACATTGGTAAGTCACAAAAATATTTTACAACGTATTTTTGGCACTCAAAAATATTTTTACACTAAAAAACTACACTCGAAAGAAATTTTACACTCAAAAAAAAATGTTGCCCTCAAAAAAAAAAAAAAAATTAGTAATTTTTTCAAAATTACTAAAAAGAAAGTTGTTTTACACAAAATAAAATATTTCTAATCAAAAATTTTATTTTTTGCACGTTTTTAAATTTACTATCACTTAAAAATGGCATAGTGGAGGGTATACATAGATTCAGCTAACAATAAGTAGAATTTAGCTTTTCTACTTGTTTACTTTCATATTTTCTGTACTTAAATTGGCCTTAAACACCATTTAAGTGCTATTGTCAAATGAAATATATTTTTTTTTTTAAATTCGAATTATTTTTTTTTAAATAAAAATTGCTTTATTCGACCTTTAAAATATTATATTTTGAGTAGGTTTATTCTAGCTCGAATTTCTTTACTAATTAAAACTATGATATTCTCATTTTCAAGAAAATTATTTTTCTATTTTAAATTTATTTGTGTTGGTCGTTTTTGCAAGACTTTTTGCATTAGAACATATCAAATGGACTACCTTATATATTCAATAAATAAATACTTTATGTTTTTCTTTTTTTCTCCAAAATTAGTTCCCTAATTACTTCCGCATGTATGCGATACATGCTCAACATAAGTAATATTGGTGTCAACTTAAATGTACGCACCCCCCATACACCAACACAATCAAGTGATTTGTTATGGATCTATTCTTCACTCAAAAGGAAACTGTAGGTAATCATAATTTTTTTATTTTTTTCCAAATTACATATATAAAGTAATAAATGAAGGACATTTGAAATCATGGCTAAATGTGAGTGTATAATTAAGGCTATACTTTAGTTACACGTGTGTGTACTAGGGTGGCTCGTTTTTGGGCTTTTCTCTCTGATCAAATTCTAATACCCGGCAAAAGTGTCGGTCCCCTAAGGGTAACTCACGTGCAAAATATCACTCTGATCGGAGTTTATCTTCTGTCTCCACTTTGGCATGATTTTGGGGGCGTTCTCAAAACACCTTTTTTCAAAATTTGAATATTTTATTAAAAAAAAATTTTAAATATACCATTTTTTCTTTCTGAATTCATTAAAAACACCTTGGGAAGAAAAATGTGAAATATGGCGGATATCCGTCGAGCCACTTTTTGGGAATCACGGGGGGAATTTGGCGGATTTCAAGAAAATGTTGTTTTTATCAATAATTTGGATTAATAATATCTTATAAATTTCATTTTTGGGCAAATTAACTGTTTTTTGGTGTCGTGGCATTCTATTAGATAACTTTAAGTCTGTCATGAAATCTTACCGATCTAGGACGTCTTTAACCCACATTGGCTGGGGGTCAAAAATGACCCCCGTAGGAAATTTGAAGTTTAGAGCTTAAATTTTGTGCTATTAACAAGTATAAAACGGCTTTTGTGTTTTTTACCATAACAACTATTTCGTATTTATATATTATCTTTAAAAAAATCGTTAACCCTTCTTGGTAGGGGGTCAAAAATGACCCATTTAATAAAAAGTATATATTTTTTATAGAAAATTAATTTGTGGCAGTCTATTTGATAACTTTAAATCAGCCATAAAATTTCACCTATTTAAGATATCTTTAATCCACATTGGCCAGGGGTCAAAAATGACCCCGGCAAAAGCTTTTCGGCATAATGCTTGAATTTTTTGATATCAACAAGATTTATATTTTTTATTGAATGGGTCATTTCTGACCCCATACAAAGAAGGGTTAACGATTTTTTTAAAGGTAATATATTAATACGAAATAATAGTTGGGGTAAAAAGCACAAAAGCCTATTTATACTTGTTTATAGCACAAAATTTAAGCTCTAAACTTCAAATTTCCTGCGGGTGTTATTTTTGACCCCCAGCCAATGTGGGTTAAAGATGTCCTAGATCGATAAGATTTCATGACAGACTTAAAGTTATCTAATAGAATGCCACGACACCAAAAAACAGTTAATTTGCCCAAAAATTAAATTTATAAGATATTATTAATCCAAATTATTGATAAAACCAACATTTCCTTGAAATCCGCAAACTTCCCCCCGCGATTCCCAAAAAGTGGCTCGACGGATATACGCCATATTTCACATTTTTCTTCCCCAAGGTGTTCTTAATGAATTCAGAAAGAAAAAATGGTATATTTAAAATTTTTATTTAATAAAATTTTAAAATTTTAAAAAAAGGTGTTTTGAGAACGCCGCCAAAATCATGCCATTTTTTTGGTATCAAGTTTGAACGGGTTAATGATACCGTAAAATCTTTAAATTTAATATTTAAGTATTTACGATCAAATATTATACAAAAATTTTTTTTTAATTATTTTAATAAAAAAACTTAAATTTTTTTATTTTTTTGTAAAAAAAATCCTTTTTTGCAAAAACCCCAATTTTGAGGCTCAAAGTGGAGACAGAAGATAAACTCCGATCGGACTGATATTTTGCACGTGAGTTACCCTTAGGGGACCGACACTTTTGGCGGGTATTAGAATTTAATCAGAGAGAAAAGCCCAAAAACGAGCCACCCTAGTGTGTACTTCATCGTACTCCCACTTCTTTTATAAGCAGCTTATTAAATAATGTCTAGAAATTTGAAAAATATATATTTAGGGATGATTTGAACAAAGTGGCAGCAAACTGAACGAATTAGGTAAATAATCAGTATTAGTATATGTAATCAACAAGTATTACACTGTGCTACAAAATAAATAAAATTGGATATAATCAAAAAAAAAAAATAAAATGGACGAAATCGAAGTAGGAACGATTTGGCACAAACGCATTTAACAGTCTCACTTGATATTTGTACGTTTGTTAAACAAATGGAACATTTTTATGTCCGAAAAATTTTAAACTTGGTAAGAACGTAATTTTGGAAAACAAAATTTTTTTTGATAAAAAAAATTGTTAAAAAAAATTTTTTGATAAAATTTTTTTTCATAAAAATTCAATACGATTTTTGATAAAAAAAAAAAAAAATAATCAAAAAGAAAAATAATGAATTTTGATAAAAAAAAAAACAAAGTGTTTGATGAAAAAAAAATGTTTAAAAATAATTATATTACACTTTATTCACCAGCTGATAAAAAATTTTTTATCTTAAAAAGACATAATCATATGGATAATATTAATTTTGATGAGCTGAACATTATTATTAAAAAAATTTTAAATCGGTCGAACGGCTTTTGAGATATCGTTTTTTGAAACTTGCAAAAAGCGCGGTTTTCAACATTCAAAAAATTTAAAATAAAATGTTTTTTTCTTTCTCGACCCTGTAATGGAGCTTGTGACAAATTTTTATTAAAAATTAATATGAGCTCAATCCGATCAATGTAACCCATGGCGCCCTTTGATCAAAGTTTTGGTATTTTAGAAAATTTGCAAAACAAACTCGTAACATTGATCGTCATGGGCTCCTTGAAATAATCAGTGGAAAAAATTTCTTCAACGAAGGAAAAACCGCAATTTTTAAATTTTGTTTGAAAAAAAATTTCAAATGGCGATATCTCGAAAGCCGCTCGACCGATTTTGGAATATATTTATATTCATCATGCGAAAATTAATAAAAAATAATCAGCCTTACCACATGAAAATAAAATAAATTTAAAATCGACTTTTAATTTTATTCCCATACAAATTGTTTTAACATGATAATGTTTTTGGTGTCTAATTTTAAAAAAGTTGCAGGATGCCACCTCAGTTTGACTATATAAGCTAACAATTAACGAAACAGAAAACAAGAATTACTATTTTCATTTTCTCAAAACCAAAAATTTTAATAACTTGGATTTGAAACTTGGATAATAATTGACCTCGTGGTGAATAAAACCGTTTTTCACCAGGTGGTGAATAAAAAGTAACATAATTATTTTTTAACAAAAAAATTTTTTTTTTTCATAAAATCTTTTTTTTTCATAATTTTTTTTTTCTTTTCATCAATCTTTTTTTTCATCATTATTTATTTTTTTCATCAATTTTTTTCAATCAAATTTTTTTTTACATAATTTTTTTTTTTTTCGTCAAGTTTTTTTCATTAAACTTTTTTTTTCATCAATTTTTTTTATCAAATAAAAAGTAACATTATTTTTCAACAAAAAAAAAATTTTTTTTTCATCAATTTTTATTTTCATCAAATTTTTTTCTTAACCAAATTTTTTTTTTTCATAATTTTTTTTTCATCAAATTTTTTTTTTTTTTTCATTAATTTTTTTTTCATCATTTATGTTTTTATAATTTTTTCATCAAATTTTTTTTTTTTCATCAAAATTTTTTTGTTTTTTCATCAAAAATTTTTTTTCATCAATTTTTTTTCATTAATTTTTTTTCACCAATTTTTTTTTTTTTCATCAAAATTTTTTTTTTTCATAAATTTTTTCTTTATCATATTTTTTTCTTCATCAAATTTTTTTATCAAATGTTTTATAATCAATTTTTTTCTCACCAAAAAAAATTTTTTTTTTCATATTTTTTTGCAGCAATTTTTTTTTACATCAAAAAATTTTTCATTTCATCAAAAAATTCATCAAAAACTATTTTTCATCAAAATTTTTTTTCACCAAAAATTTTGGGTTCATTAATTTTTTTTTACATAATTTTGTTTGTTAGTGAAAAAAAAATATTTTTTTTACCAAAACTGCTTTTTACCAAGTCTAAGCTTTTCGCATAAAAATGTTCCATTTGTTTATCAAATCTACATAAAACTAGTATGAGTGGTATATTCTTTGTTGCCGAATCTTTTATACTCTCCAAAATGTAAAAACACTTTTTTGCACTTAAGTAATAAACTCACTTACGAAATGTACAGCTCTTTTGGTTTTTTAATGGAGTCCTCGACTGATATTTAATTCGTTTTGCATGGAATAGCAAAGTAATATAACATTATTTTTTCTAAAAAAAACTTTGGTTTGGCAAGTACACCCAAATCTTCCGCAAAACATTATCATGATTTAATGTTTTGGGCAAGAGTAAAAAAATCGCCGGCATTTTTGTTTTTAAAATCGACTTTCAAAAAATGTATAGAAAATTTGAAATTTAAAATAAAACTTTTGTTAAAATAGACTTATTTTTTTTCTTTGGTACGTGCCAATGTCTCGCTCGTAACAATTTTTATTTTTTATTTTTCAAAAAAAAAAAAAAAAATCTATTAGCGATTTCTTGAAAACCGCTCGACTGATTTCAGAAATTTTTTGATATTTATATTAAGAATGCACAAATTAAAAGTAAATAGTGTATTGAAAATTTTTGTATATTTTTTTTTTTTTTCAAAAATCCAAAATATTAGTGGAAATTTTCAATAAATCCAAAATTTTGATCGAAAGGCACCGATGGTAAAATTCATCGAATTTGTCTCAAATTAGTTTTAAATGTGAGCTCAAGCTCTATGAAAGGGTCTGAGGAAGGAAATTTTGAGAATTGTTTTAAACAATTTCTTGAACGTAGGAAAAAAAGGATTTTTTTTTTAAATTTCAAATAGCGCTATCAATTGTTCAAAAATCCAAAACTTTGATCGCCGGCTCTACGTGTTAATTTAATCCGATTGGCCTCAAATTTGCACCATATAAGTTAAGGAGAATAAAAATTTCCCAGACGCGTCTAGACGTTTAATTTCCAAAGAAAAAAAAAAATGTAAGTCCAATGTTAATATATGAACACTTTTATCCCGGTTATCAATTTTTTTTATCAGACATTTTTTTCTCATAAAAAATATTTTTTTCTCATCAAAAATATTTGTTCATCAAAAATTTATAATTTAATATATCCACTTCCACAAAAAATGCGGACTGAAAAAATTATATTTGTAAGTCTTCTTAGTACAAAATAGCGTTTCTTCAAGGGAAAATTTCTTAACCTGTTCCGACTTTTCCATTTTATAACTTCACCAGCCTATGAACACAAGACATATTTCGGTAGTCTAGCTCTTTTGATTGAAACTGCAATGTGTTTTTCACAAACGGACCGACAGGCAAACATCTCTAGAATCTCTTAGATTCGATTTTTCTCATTTACCTAACTTATAGCTCATTTAGTTTGGACTGCGTCTTACTTTCCACAGACAGACGGAAGTATAGATAATGCTAGAATATGTTAGAAATCATAATGGATCAATAATATATAAACTTTAGGTATTCTTCGTCCTTCATGGCGAATGAGTGTTATTAAATTTATCTTATTATAATAATATTACTCATTCGCTACATATGATAATTATCATATGTAGCGAATGAGTAATATTATTTAACCAATTTAGTTGTTTTCATATGAAGCGTATGATTAATTTGTGAACATTAAACTCAATGTCTATAATTAAATTTGTTAAAATTTCCACCAAACATTTCAAAAAAAAACTTTTTAATCCAATTTCAATAATTTAAACAATTTTCAAATATTAAAAAGTTTTAATTTTTCTAAAAGTTGTAATTCTTTTTTGCATGTGATAGCACCAACCAACATAAAACAACAATAAAATTAAATATTGATTATTTTTAATCTTCTTTGCAACTTAATTTAAGTTTTCTTACCAAAAAAAAAACTGAAAAAAAAAACTAAACTAAACTTCCTGTTGCCATAGTTAAGACAGAATATGTATAAAGTATGGCTGCAAAATTGTATACATATGACTACAGTTTAGTTAAATTTATTAAATCCTTGGATTTATAACACAGAAAAATAATATAAAATTATACTTTTGATAACATTTATACCATATAATATTCTTGTACTCGTTCCCATTTTCGTTTTTTTTTTGTTGTTTTTGGCTTAAGTCGAGGTCGAAAAAGATAACACAACAATAAGCGAAACTTTTCAAATTGCGTGAAATTGAGTTTAACTAAAACTTTTTTTGTTTTTTTTTGGTAAAATACTCAGTTACAAGTTTATCATTGCACTCTACCACCTACTACCTCCTTTTGATCCCTAGGAGCAGTGTACACACCATTGCAAAAAAAAAAAAACTACACTTAAATTCGTTAAAAGTTTATCATTTTTATTCATTAATTCGGTTTTGGTTTCATGGTTGTTTCAAAATATTTTAAAAAACCAAATTTAAAATACTCAAACAGACAGTATTATGCGGTAGGGTGGCAATAGTTAGATACAAACATTTTCAAATTCTGATTAATTTTTATTGAAACAAAAAAATAAAAATTATTTATTTCGACCTTTAAAAGATTGTGCTTGATTCTGGTATACGATTTAAAAATTTTATATTCTTTTGAATTTTAAGATTTAAAATTTTTTAACATGATAATATTTTTAGGCTGGTGTCGAATTTTAAAAAAGTTACAGGACGCCACCTCAGTTTGACTATATAAGCTAACAATTAACGAAAAAGAAAACAAGAATTACTATTTTCATTTTCTTAAAACCAAAAATTTTAATAACTTGGGTTTGTAACTTGGATAATAATTCACCTCGTGGTGAATAAAACCGTTTTTCACCAGCTGGTGAATAAAAAGTAACATAATTATTTTTCAATAAAAAAAAATGTTTTTTTTTATAAAATTTTTTATTTTTCATCAAATTTTTTTTTATCAATTTTTTTTCATCAATTTTTTTTTTCTATCAAAATTTTTTTTTTCATAATTTTTTTTTTTCATAATTTTTTTTTTTTTTTATCAAACTTTTTATACCCTCCACTCTAGTGATAGAGGGTATATATAAGTTTGTCATTCCGTATGTAACACATTGAAATATTGGTTTAGGACCCCATAAAGTATATATATTTATGATCCTTGATCGATTTTAAGTCGATCTAGCGATGTCCGTCTGTCTGTCTGTCTGTCCGTCCGTCTGTCTGTCTGTCTGTTGAAATCACGTTTTTGGCAATAATCCTGAACTGAAATCGGTTCAGTATTTTAAAAGATATGAGTGAAAATGTAAAGGTACCTCAAAAATAATGGTGAATTTTACACAAAAAAATGCTATAACTTGACACCTGTTGAATGAATGATAACGAAACTTGGAATTTAATGTAATTTTATCATTCCTAACACTTACAAAAAATTTGGGCGGAATCGCACAATGGGGAGAGGCACCAGAAATTAAACCCAAAATTTTAAAATGATTTATCTTGGCTCATGGTTGACATATTCAAATAAAATTTTTAATAGGTTCATATTTTATTGTTCTCAACGTTTTTCTGGTTATTTTGGTACCAATTATGGCAAAATCGGTCAAGGGGTTAAGAAGCTATGAGCAATTGAGATGAGTTTCAATATAAACCTCCATGATATGACGTGGCTGCGAGCCATTTTGTAGTTGTTGATGCTTATTTGGCTTGTTAGATGTTATTTGTATCAATAGAAGTAAAAAATACGTAGTATGTGTCATACACGTGGGTTCTTTTATAAAATTTTCATACATACTTATAAAATATTTTTTTTTGTTTTTTAAATATTTACATTGCACTATGGTTCCGGTCATTACTTTTCTTGGCCAAAATTACAAAACTGGAAAAATTTCTGGTTTGAAATAGGTTTTGTGTTAAAAATTGTTACAATTTTTTTGTTTTCCATGTAGAGTATTAGGTCAATTCGATTACCTTACTACAATCTACTAATTTTTACTCATGTTACTACAACTGGAATTTTTCAATACAAAAAGTAAACAAGACTTTCCAGTTGTAGTAAAAAATAGTAAGAAATTTAGGTAATCGAATATACCTATTATAAGAAATTTTTTATATTTAAACTCAAAAAATAATTGAAAAAATTTTAAAAAATAAGTTTTTTTATTTTTATCTAAATTTTTTTTTTATCATTTTTTTTTCATAAATTTTTTTTTCATGAATTTTTTTTCATTATTTTTTTTTTCATCAAATTTTTTATTTAATCAAAATCTTTTTTTTTCATAATTTTTTTTATCATATTTTTTTCATAAATTTTTTAATCATATTTTTTTCATAAATTTTTTTTCATCAAATTTTTTTTCATCAAATTTTTTTATCAAATTTTTTATTATCAATTTTTTTCTCCCCAAAATTTTTTTTTTCATATTTTTTTTTATCAATTTTTTTTCCATCAAAAAATTTTTCTTTTCATCAAAAACTTTTTTTCATCAATTTTTTTTTTTTTCACCAAAAATTTTGGGTTCATTCAATTTTGTTTAACATAATTTAGTTTTCGTGAAAAAAAAATATTTTTTTTACCAAAACTACTTTTTCACCAAGTCTCAGCTTTTCGCATAAAACTTTTCCATTTGTTAATCAAATGTACATAAAACAAGTGAGATTGATATATTCTTTGGTGCCGAATCTTTTTTTCATAAATTTTTTTTTCATAAAATTTTATTTTTTTTCATCAAACTTTTTTTTTTCATCAATTTTTTTTTTTTTATCAAATTTTTAATTATCAATTTTTTCTCACCAAATTTTTTTTTTTTCATATTTTTTTTCATCAATCTTTTTTATATTAAAAAATTTTTCTTTTCATCAAAAAAATTTTTTAATATAAAAAAGATTGAAAAAAATTTTTTTTTTTTCACCAAAAATGTTGGGTTCATTAAATTTTTTTAACATTATTTAGTTTTTCGTGAAAAAAATAATTTTTTTTTACCAAAACTACTTTTTCACCAAGTCTAAGCTTTTCGCATAAAAATTTTCCATTTTATTTTTTTTCATTTGTTTATCAAATGTACATTAGGGTTATGACTTTTTTTTTGCGACATCCTCCATTCACGGAATCGTGTAGGGCATGGAAAAATACTAAGAAATATGCTTATGATCTTTCCTGATCGTGAAAAAAGTTCACGCACCAAACGCATTGAAGTTTTATGTAAACATTTTTTTTTTTTTAAATTAATAAAAGTGATAACCCACTAAAATTTTTGTTGTTTTTTATTATAATCCTACATACAAATGTGTTTCACTCCATTTTGTTACGAAAGTTTCGATAATTCGCGATATAAGTGATTTTTTTAGCGATTAAAATATTTCATTGTATTAAATGTATTTTAAAAAATATACATATATGAATGTAGAATAATTAGAAAAAATACAATACTTAAAACTAAAACAACTTAAATGGTATTAAAAAAACTAAGGCTTTTTCCACTATTTTGAAAAGAAAAGTTCGTCATTTCGCGAGTTTTGCTCTTTTTAGTGAAAATAATATTTTACTAATTAGCTTGGAACAAACCATTAAAAACAGTCAGATAAAATTTTTTTTCGCAAATTAACCAAAAAAATTGCAAATTGGTCCATTTTCATGGTGGGAAATGATTTTGTATTATTGAAAGTTCAGTAAGGAAATTACAAAAATCATACTTATTTTGAGTTAATTTGCTTACACTTAAGTGACATTTTTTTTTTTTGCAGAAAAATGCAATAATAGCGCGAATTGGTGAAACTTTCATCTCCAAAATTGTGGGTAACGGTTTTGTAAGCAGTGAACCACAAAAACTTGGTTATCAAGAGAAAAGTGAAACTTTAATAAAAAAAATAAAAAAATCGTATATACAAAACTTCAATGCATTTGGTGCGTGAAGTTTTTTCACGATCGCGAAAAACTAAACTAACAGTTTTTAGTTATTTTCCATGCCCTACACGATTCCGAGGATGGAGGTTGCATATTTGCAAAAAATGCAAAAAGTACTAACCCTAATGTACATAAAACAAGTGAGAGTGTTATATTCTTTGGTGCCGAATCTTTTATACTCTTCAAAAAGTAAAAAGCCTTTTTTGCACTTATTTTTGCACTCTCTTATGAAATGTGCAGCCCTTTTAATTTTTTAAAGGGGTCCTCGACTGATATTTCAATTCGTTTTGCATGGAATAGCAAAGTAATATAACATTATTTTTAAAAAAAAAACATTGCTTTGGCAAGTACACACACCCAAATCTTCCGCAAAACATTTAATGTTTTGGGCAAGAGTACAAAATTCGCAGGCATTTTTCCTATTAATCTTAAAACGTTGTAAACCAAATATCTTTGCAAATCAAAGAACTTGTTTTCAAATGGCATCGATTCGTTAGTGCATATTTTGCTAATAATGCATATTTTTGCATATTTTAGTAGTATTTTGCTATAAATGCATATTTTTAGGTCATATTTTGTATAAAATTTTAGTTTTAGCTTATTTTTTTCCATTGTTTTTGATTTTTTTGTAAAAATCATTAGTTTTTTTTTGTTGGGCAAGTCTCACAATTTTTTTTTCGAGGTCAAATACTTGTCTGAGCAAAAAAAAAATTTAATTATTTTGCTCATTTTTTAATTATTTAGGCTAAAAAAGTAAAAATTACAAAAATATTTTTTTTTTCATTTTTTTTTTTCAAAAATGTAAAAATGCATAGTTTTTTTTAATTTTTAGTCCTTTCCCTAATGATGAGTATTGGAGAATCTTCCGCTGGGAAAATTTTTTAGGAATCTTAAAATACTGTGGTTGGGATATAAAAAATGTTTGGTTATCTTCCTTAGAATGCAAACTTGTAGAAATTATTGCCACCCTATATTTTAAGTAAGCAGAATTGTGGATATTTGTTTGGTATGAATGTGGCTGATTGATGAAATAACTTTAGTCGTATAATACTTATTCACATTTGTTAATGTTTTAGCGCTTATTTAAAAGTAGTGATGATTATATTGATATAAAAGTACAAAATTTATATAGGAAACCTGTCAGAATCTTTAACATTCATGAACAGAAAAATTCTTAAAATCTGAAAATTTTTGAAATAATGAAATTTAGAGTTTTAAAAAAAAATTGCACTGTGCTAGTCGCAAAATCTAAGAAGCTGGGCACCCTGCTGGGTAAGCCAATTCGGGTACGCTAAAGGCATCGCATTAATTTTTTTTTTCGTGAATTTTTTTTTCATCAAAAAAAAATTTTTTTTCATCAAAAACTTTTTTTCATAAATTTTTTTTTTTTCATCAAAACTGTTTTTCGTCACTTTTTTTTCATCAACAATTTTTTTACATACTTTTTTTCATAATTTTTTTTATTAAAAAAAAAATTTTTCTAAAAAAATTTTTTCCATTTTTTTTTTTATCAAAATCTTGTTTTTCATCAAAAATGTTTCCTTTAATTTTTTTCTAATTTTTTTCACCAAAACTACTTTTTCACCAAGTCTTTAATTTTGACATAAAAATGTTCCATTTGTTTAACAAATGACGAATCGCTTACCCCAAAATGTAAAAAACCCTTTTTTGCACTTAAGTAATGCACTCATTTACTAAATTTACAGCTGATTTGGTTTAGACTGCATCGTGCTTTCCACAGACAGATGGGCGGTTGTACATATATAGCTTGATTGTCTTAGAAAAGGATTAATTGGATATAAACTTAATGGGGTCCTCGACCGATATTTTAATTCGTTTTGCATTGAATAGCAAATAACATTATTTTATCTAAAATAAGCTTTGCTGTGGCGAGTACACCTAAATCTTCCGTTACATGCATTTGTAAGAATATTCGTTGTCGGGAAGCCTATCACTCGTGAAAAATTTTCACAATTTCATTGGTTATGCTTTTTTTTGCACTAAAGTTATAAAATTTTGTCAGCATTAAAGCTATGTTTAAATATTCAAAAGACAAGAAATGTTAGTAATTTTACAAGCTTTTTACAAATAATTCAGTATTTGTACTAACTTTTTTACCTATAAAATTGTAAATTTATCAAAGTCTTGACGCCATTAAACTTACAAGTAATTCTCGTGACTTTACTAGATTTTTTCCTACCTCATATTTTACAAGAATTCCTAGTACAAATTGCGACATTATCTGTAATTTTACAAATTGTAAATTTACAACTTTTTTGCCAAAATAAAATTTAAAAAGAATTCTCGTGAATTAAATATTTTTTTTTTTTGTTTTTTTTTTTTAAAGCTTTATTTTCAATTATTGAATCTGCCTAAGTTTGGCCTAACAATAAGTATAAAAATCTAATTGTAAGTATCTTAAAACACTTTTTTTTGTAAAATTGCTATGAAAATTAGTAAAATTACAAAAAAATTGTAAAATTACAAAAAAATTTAAATTTCGATCGAAAATTTTTTGTTAAAAAACAAGGAAAATTGTCAAATATTGGTAATTTAAATATTTTTTTCGAATTTCAATAATTTTAATCGAATTTCAAAAGATCTTTTATGAATTTTAAATCGAAAATCGGTTCAGAGCCTAAGAAGTTATCAGAAAAACTATGAATAAAACAAGGGGTTTCATCGATTTATATTATCTACAACACATTTCAAGAAAAATTCTTGTAAGATAATTTACTATTAAAAATTTTCCAAAATTCTTTTGGTACTTTTATTTGTAACATTTTAAAACTCAATTCGTCATCTCTGTTTTGTATACATATTTGAAATTTGAAATGAAAATTAAATTAATTTCTCTTTTCATTTGTAATTACACAAGTTGAAAGTTTGTATATTTATAATTAAATATTAAAAAAAACAACAAATAATTAATTGTTATAACATTTCACAGTTGTTGTTACTGAACTTCTCTTTTTTATAAAAAAAATATATTTCTATTATTTAAAATAAAAAAAAACAATTTTAATTTTATTAAAAATGTTGCTATTTTGTTGTTTGTTTGCTATGTTACTGCTCATTTCGTTATTATTAAATTATATTAAACATTTATTTTTAATGTGAAAATTTCAAATTAACTAAACATTTCAATCTCTTAGAGTATGAATTCTAAATCGCCATTTTAGAGGATGTACAAACAAGTCCGGTAAAAAATTTAGAAGGACCGAAAACAACCCCAAACTAGCCTTTATAATGACAGTAGAATATTATTTGGTTTGAAAATTTAGAAATAGTGAAATATTTAAAAATAAGTTTAAAAACTAATTTAATTCTAAATCTTTAATAACGTTATAAAAAATAGATAATGCACAGTTGGTTACAATATTTTTTGAGATAACTGTAGGGTCGCCTACAGGTACCAAAAATGACAAATATATTTTGGGTATTTAAATTTGCCCATACTCTAAGCATACATGGGAAATTACAATTTGATTCAAATTATAATTTGTATTTTAATTTCAATTTTTTCTGCAAATGGTAAATTATTTTTTTTTTAATTTTCATTTCCAGAACAAATGGAAATTGAAAAAATTTAATTTTCATTCGAATGAAAACCTTCGCCACATTTTTTTAATTACGTTGCCATAAAAAATCAAAGACAAAAACCTTTAACATTGCCTTTTAAAAAAAAAAATATTTTTTCAAAGGAGTTGGTAACGCAAACAAAAATTAAAATCATTTAAGCAAGAACACAAACCTCAAACAACAAAATATATGAAAACTATAGAGGGCCATAGGTTATCAAATTGTACCCTACTCATGGCAATGTTAATATCATATAAGGTTTATAAACGACGTTATAAAATACTTTTAAAATAAAACACATTTTTTAGGCCCGATTCTTGAATTGCCAGTGACTTAAAATATCAGAAAATTTCATTATTTTGCATACAATATTGTCATTTTGTTATTTTTTTAAATCACTGAAAATCTTTAGGATCGGGCTGTTGTCCCCAAAATATTACTAACAATAGCGCTTAAAAACAACAACGTGAGAAAGAATATTTCTTGTTGTGTTTTTCCAAGAAACTGTAAAAATTTTATAATGTCTCCAGTTAAATTATGTAAAAAATCAAACTGTATAAAATTACTCAAAATTTTTGTATAAATTTTTAAAGCGAACATTTTGTAGTCCAACCATTTTGAATTCAAAACAACAAACAACATCATTTTCCAAAAGCTCTAACATTAAAAATGTATCTACTTATTCCAAACTGTTTTACAATAAAGTAAATACATTTCTAATCTAGGCTAACTCCGGGCATAATAAGTTGTGACCAAGTCAGATATTTTCAGTTAAATACTCCTAGAGAGTATTATTGGAGGAAACACCTTAAACGTTGCACATAGCTCTAATGGCAAGCAAACTAGGTGTCCGCTGTTTCCCAACTGAAAAAATCAATGGAAATCGTTGTTAGTATGCAAATGGGGAATAAAAATTACATATATGTAATATTATATTTTAGAAAAAATACTACAAAATTTAAAAAAACATAAAAATTGCAGTAATTTTGTTTAACATACATATGTAAATAACAAATTTTTATGAAGCCTTGCCAAGTAAATTTCATTCTTTTTCACTCATTGTAACTCTTTTGTTCTTAATATTTGGGAACAAAATGAATCCGAAAGTGGATTCATAAAATTTTAATTTTATTGTTTACAAAATAATTCAATCAGTTATTAAATTTAAATTTTGATGTGCATGTTGATAGTGTGCCACATATATATATTTTTTTAAAAGTCCGGGCACCATCTATTACATCTCAGCACTGTTTTGGAATCCTGAAAATTTAAAAACAATTTAATGCATAAAAGAATATACCAAATCTAATTCATTGAATGTTAAACTAATCAAATTCAGAACACTTAAATTAAAAGCCCCACAATTTCCAACATTAATTCAGAAATTAAAAATTACACTCAGAAAATTATGTAAGTTACTGCATTTCGGTTGTTTGTATATTTTAGTTGTTAGTTGTTTTCAACTACAAAGTTAGTATGAATTTTGTATGTAAAATTATTATTTTGTATGAAAAATATAAAACAACTATTTTTTTTAGTTATGTATTTTAAGTCTTTTTTTTTAACAAATAACAAAAAAGTACTGTAATGTAGTAACCGTTATTTAAAGTACTTAATTTTAGTTCTTTATCTCTGAAAAATTTTCCAAGTTTTTTAAAAAAAAAAAAAAATTTCAAAAAAAAAAAAAAAAATCATTTTTTTTTATCTTTTACAACTTTTTTTAAAAAAAAAAAAGCTTTGAAAAATTCTGGTCTTCAATTTTTTTTTTCTGAAAAATTTTTGGAAAAAAAAAAATTAAATATTGATTTTTTTATTTTTACTACATGCGAGTTGTTTTGACTACAAATGTAACTAGTTTTTACTACATAAGCCAATTGTTTTTTGTCAGTTAAAATAACTTACTTATAAATCAACTTAACTTAGTTGACCCCAAAACAACTTACAAAGTAGTTATTTTAACTGACATTTTCAGTTGATTTTACTTACATAATTTTTTGAGTGCACTCAGAAAATTATGTAAGTTACTACATGTAAGTTATTTGTATATTTTACAGTAGTTAGTTGTTTTCAACTACAAAGTCAGTTGTTTTTGTATGACAAATATCAAACAACTATTTCTGTTAGTTATTTTAAGTCGTTTTTTTGAACAACTATCAAAAAAGTACTGTGATGTAGTAACAGTTATTAAAGTAGTTAATTTTATTTTTTTATCTCTGAAAAGTTTTCAAAGTTTTTTTCCAAAAAAAAAAAAATCGTTTTTTTCACAACTTTTAAAAAAAAAAACTTGGTTTTTATTTTTTTTTGAAAAATGTTTTGAAAAAAAAATTATATATTGATTATTTTATTTTTACTACATTTTAATTGTTTTGACTACAAATGTAAGTAGTTTTTACTACATAAGTCAGTTGTTTTTTGTCAGTTAAAATAACTAACATTGTTAGTTGATTTAACTGAAAAATTAGTTGACCCCAAAACAACTTACAAAGTAGTTATTTTAACTGACATTTTCAGTTGATTTTACTAACATAATTTTTTTGAGTGTAATTGAATTAGTCATAGAGAAACATAGAGGCGAAGGTGAAAGAAAAAATAATATCACTATCTTTTTCTAATTTCTCACACGTACGTTGTCAATGTGAATTCACCACACAATACATGTTTACAAGTCGTACTTTGTCAACAAATACATGTATACAAGTTGTACTTTGACAACTCAATTTTTGACGCCTTCGCCTCTATGTTTCTCTATGGAATTAGTTGTAAACGTTATCAAAAGCTAATGATGTTAGAATTAATAGTGTAGGGTATGCATATGTAAATATTAAGATTCACCAGATTCTTTTATTTATGCATTTTAAACTTTGTGGTAAATCGTTCACGTATAAAACGACTAAATACTTACCATTTCTAATGTCTTGAAATAATTTTCAGATAAAATTGGAGGCAGGATGGGTAGTATTTATGCGCTAAAAAAACAATTATTTTATTCATGTTAGTGCAATATCTATATAATACAACTTTCAGAATATTTTAAGCTTACCTTTTCTTGTTTCCAGAATCCGAATTCGGGAGAATTTTACGGTGATTTAAAATATTTTTTATTTTCCCAAAGAAATTCATTCGTTTGTTTATTTATTTTTATTTAATTTATATTGACATACAAAAAAGGTTTGAAAATATACTATAGAAATATTGTTGGCAAATCGAAAAAATTCAAAAATTTTCAAATTAATTTAAAAACTCAAAATCATTCTGTAATTTAATTACCATTTCCATCCGATTCAACAACCATACATTTCCATTTGCTAAGGAAATGGAAATTCAAAAATTTATAATTTTAATTTTGAGAAATGGAAATTGTTTATTAATTTCCATTTGATAAAGAAATGGTAATTAAATTTAAATGGAAATTAAAAAATCCCATGTATGACTCTAAGGATGCAATGTAGAATCCTTGTTTTAATGCTAAAAATATATTATCATGTTCACAATATTAACAATTCACATTAGACTCTTAGTCTCTTCTATCCCAGGAAAAGGTTTTGTGACCGGTTATATTTCCAATAAGTCGTATGCCGTGTGGTTTTACTAAAACTAAAGTTTCGTTGGATTTTTTTTAACTTTTCATGCAGTTCAGTTTTTTTTTTGTTTTTTTTTTTTTATACTTTGACATTTAAAATACAATTATATAAAATGTGACTTTCGTTACTTCTACACCATTTACAGATGTAATTCGTAAAAGATCAATCGTAATTCGAAGATTACACTTGTAATTCGAAGATTCCATTTGTAATTCGAAGATTCCATTTGTAATTCGAAGATTCCATTTGTAATTCGTAGTTTATACTTGTAATTCGAAGATTCTATTTGTAATTCGAAGATTCCATTTGTAATTCGAAGATTCCAATTGTAATTCGAAAAATATCAACTGAATTTCCATTGATATTTTACGAATTACAATTGGAATCTTCGAATTAAAAATGGAATCTTCGAATTACAAATAGAATCTTCGAATTACAAAAAAAATCTTCGAATTACAAGTAGAATTTTCGAATTACAAATGGAATCTTCGAATTACAAATGGAATCTTCGAATTACAAGTAGAATCTTCGATATACGATTGATCGTTTACGAATTACATCTGTAAATGGTGTAGTCAAATATTAAAACACATATTCCTCGTACTGCGCTTTATATCGTGTGTAGAAAATACGTACCAATAAGCAATTTTTTATCTAAATAGAGTAAAATTTTAACACAACAAACAATTTCGTATAATATCTATTTCCTTATAATTTTAGTAAAACCTTTAAATTACAAGAGAAATGTCCCAAATGCATAAAAAAGCTAAAAACAACTCTGCAGTTTTTTATAATACCCTCCACTTATTGTTAGTGGTAGAAAGTTTGTCATTCCTTTTGTAACACCACGAAATATAGGTCAACGACCCCATAAAGTATGTTATTGATTGATATAGTATATAACACTCCTTAAGTTTGGCATATATGTTTGGAATGTGCCTGGTCAGGTTGGAATTGGATTTCAGAGAAATCGGTCTTGTGGCTCAAATGTTATTAGTCGGGATGAGATTTCCATGCAAATGCATGTTTTTTATCGATTGTCTAAAAACGATATGGAAAAATTATCTTTTCGAATCAAGAAATTTGCGTTAAAATGGCATCGATTTGTTTTTGCATATTTTTGCATATTTTGGTGAAAATGCATATTTTTGCATATTTTGGTTTTAAATGCATATTTTGTGCATATTTCCAATTTTTAAGTGCATATTTATGCATATTTTGACATAAATTAGCAAAAACAAACATTGAAATTTATTTGTTTCAAAAACTTTTTTAAATTTTAAAAATTTATTTTGAAAAAAGAAAAAAATATTATTTTTCTTTTCAATTTTTTTTTTTATAAATATTCTTAATTTCTAAAAAAAAAAATCTTAAATAAAGTTTTAAATGGTACTATTTAAACACATCGTTAATTTTTACCTTTTGAGAAGTTTTTCCTATGAAAACAAGATTTTTATTGCACACATTTTATTTTTTAGTGCATATTTTAAGATTTTTTTAGTGCATATTTTGAATTTTTTAGCGCATATATTCGATTTTTTAGTGCTTGAAAATCTCATCCCTAGTTATTAGCAACCTCCCGAATTTCGTCAGGGTTTTTTTGCGAATTCATTTGTTAAAAAACTGGCTTAACACTATTTAAAAATATAAGCATGCAACATAATATATTTTATAAAGTTTATTTGACACATATAAAATTTTTGCATTCAAAAAGGAAAATATTTTTTCGAAAAAATTTTTACACTCAAAAAAAATTTTCTCTCAAAAAATTTTTTTTTCTCTAAATTTTCTATCGATTTTTTTTTCACAAAAAAGAATAAAATTAGCATTGATGTCATTTTACCCTTTTTTTGGAATTCTCTTTTGCTTTTTTGACATTCTTAGAGGCAATTTTTTTTTAAATAATTTTTCTTAAAAAATGCGCATTTCCGAAGAGCATTTTTTATGAAATTTTTTTTTAAAGAAATTGCTTTTAAGAAGGTCACAAAAGCAAAAGAGAATTCCAAAAAAAGGGTAAAATGGCATCAGTAAAAATTAGGGTTTTACTCAAAAATAAATTATTAATGTCAAAACTTTTTTTGTTAAAAAAATTCCAATCACTAAAAAGTGTTTTCATTTGCATTCAAAATATTTTGGGCATTGTGGAGGGTATTCAGGAATTCGGCCAAGTCGAAATTAATTTTTTATTTGTTTATTTTTATTGTTGTTGTTATTGTTACTGTTTTGTACATCTTTATAAGCAGAGCTTTCCTTCACATTAAACATGATAACATTTATCAAAAAGTTTTTATTAAATAATACAAACATAAAAAGTATGTATGTATGTTTATTCATAAAACTGATACAACATATGAGTGTAATAAAATGCACAGTGGGCTGATGAATGCAAATTTATCAAATATTTTGCCAATCACTTCCGAAATATGCTCCGGTTTTGAAAAAAATATACAATTTATAAAAGTTAAATTTGACTTGGATGAATGTATGAATACACTCAACACATGCCTGCGACCTTCTTACTCTACGCCAAAACATTAAATCATGATAATGTTTTGCTGACGATTTGGGTGTATTTGCCAAAGCAAAGTTTTTTTTTTAGAAAAAATACTGTTATTTGCCATTCCATGCAAAACGAATTGAAATATCGGTCGAGGACCCATTGAGTTTATATACTATTGATCAATTTCTAAGACAATCTAGCTATATACATCCGTCCATCTGTCTAAAACAAAAGAGCTATAAATTTGGTAAATGAGTGCATTACTAAAGTGCAAAAAAGTTTTTTTTTACATTTTAGAGTGTATAAATGATTCGGCACAGAATAATTTAACACTCTCACTTGTTATTTATACCCTCCACTCTAGTGATAGGGGGTATATATAAGTTTGTCATTCCATTTATAACACCTCGAAATATTGGTCTAAGAACCCATGATCATGACCATGATCCTCGATTGATTTTAAGACGATCTAGCGATGTCCGTCCGTCCGTCTGTCTGTCTGTTGAAAACACGCTATCTTTTGAATGACTTTACGGAGGCTCCTGAAGTTTGGCATATATGTTGGGCATTTACCTGGTCAGGTTGCTATTGCAATCCAGCGAAATCCGTCCAGTGATTCAACAGTTATGAGCAAAAGGCTGAATTTCTGCAAGGGTTTTTCGTGAATTTACGAGATAAAAAACACGCTAACTTTCAAATTCTGAGAGCGTGGCGCTTGGCACATATATTTCTCGGTCCTCTGGCCTGGTTCGTATTGAATTTCAGCCAAATCGGTCCAGAGGTTCAAAGGTTATTTGCAAAACCGTGAATTTCAGATTAGTTTCACCTTAAATCCATGTATTGACAGTAAGCCACAAAAAAATTTTTCAACGTATTTTTGTCACTCAAAAATATTTTTACTCTAAAAAAAAATACACTCGAAAAAAATTTTACATTCCAAAAAAATGTTACGCTCAAAAAATTAAAAATATTATTATTTTTTTTAATTACTTTAAAAAAAAAGTTTTTTTACACAAAATAAAATATTTTTAATAAAAAATTTAATTTTTTCACGTTAGAAAATTTACTGTCACTTAAAAAGAGCATTGTGGAGGGTATTCATAGATTCGGCCAAGTCGAATTTAACTTTTCTTCTTGTTTTACTGTACATTTGTTAAACAAATGGAACATTTTTATGTCAGAAATGTAGACTTGGTGAAAAAAATAAGAAGGAAAAGAGAAATTGTTTGATGGAAAAAAAAAATTGATGGAAAAAAATTCTGATGAAAAAAAAAATTGTTAAAAAAAATTTGTTAAAAAAAAAAGTTTAATGATAAAAAAAAGGTTTTTACTGGAAAAAAAATTGCTAGAAAAAAAAAAAAAATTAAAAAAAATTGGTAAAAAAAACTGATTAAAATTTTTTTTTTTTGAAAAATATTTATGTTACGTTATAATTACCATATGGTGAAAAACACTTTTATTCACCAGTAGGTGAATTATTATCCAAGTTACAAATTGAAGTTTCAAACCTTTTTGGTTCTAAGAAAATGAAAACAGCAATTCTTATTTAATTTTTTGTTAGTCGTCAGCTTATATAGTAAAACTAATGTTGCGTTCTGCATCATTTTAAAAATTGGACACCAACACCAGCCTAAAAACATTATCATTTTAAAAAAATAAAAAAATTACAAAAATTTAAGAAGTTTTGAAAAATTCATAAAAATTATGATTGATTTAAAATAAATCAAAATAATTTAAAAAATTCCGAAAAAACTTGTTTTTTTTTAATTATGATTTTCAAACCACAGTCTCCATTTCACATTTGTCACATTTGAATATTCATTCATATAATATTTTCTACTCTAATGCAGTCAAAACGAACTTGACGCTGCAAAAACTGAAAAAAAAAAAAAAAAAAAAAATAGAAAACAAATCATTACAGACGGTATATGACAAATTGTTATTCTAAATGTCACTACAAGAAGTATGACAAAATAATAAAAAAAAATAAAAATAAAATAGAGATTGGCCGGACATGTAAATTGTTAGGATATGCATAATATTTTGTATAAGTTTTTAAATAAATGACTTTTATTATTGGCAGACAGTAACGAGTGAAATTAAAGCAAATTTAAGGAAAAACACAGGATTATCAAAATACTGTTAAACACGTAAAAGTACTTAAATACTTAGTTAATTACTTTGACCTTGATATAAAAAACTTAAAAATTCAAATATTATAAATACTTGAAAATACGAGAATGTGAGAGAAAACATAAACAAAAAATATTATTTTAATTAAAAGTGTCCTTTAGTTTTCATTAAGTTGGTTTTTTGTTAAAAACAGTTAAAGAAAGTAAATGTTTTGTTAAGGGGGATACCCGCTCAATTCTTTTATATTTTATGAGCTGCATATTTTATACTAATATTATTTTAAACTAGATTTTGAAAAAATTGCTAAAAATACAGTCTCAAGAACTTAATTGCACTAAGCCATTGTCAAACAGTATCAAAATCTTTTTCAAATGATTTTATTTTCTGTTTTGAAATCATCAAACAGTTTACCCTATAACTCAGAAAATTAAGAAGCAAAGAAAAAATCTTTAAAAAAAAGTCTATAGTCCGGGTTCCCCCCTTAAGCTATTTTGGAGTGCTATAATTATGTTCATTCCTTTTATATGTCTGTTTACTATGTATATTAGGGCGTTTCATCAAAAACTTTTTTTTGGATTTTTGCAACTCTTGAAGCGGAATATGAATTCTTATGGCCTAAAAGATTTTTGAGATTTTTTTCAGATTTTTGGAATGTCGGGATCAACTCGCTCAAATCAATTTTATCAAAAAAATGAGGTTATGAAACATATTTTTTTTTTTATTTTTTGTTCTCTGGTGCCTTTTTTTACAAAACTGGATACATTACTTCTAAATGTTGCTAGCCTCCTAAAAAAAAATATTCGCGGTCAAAATTATAAGTTCAAGGGTCACTAAGATGACCTTAAAAGTAAAAATTCAGAATTTCCAGTGTTTTAACCTCAATAATTCGAGAAATAAGCTATGTATGAACGTCATGTTGAATCCGTTAGATAGGTCTTTAAAACACCTTTCATTTAAAACCAATCTGACTATTGTCACTTTTGTAGAAATGTTAAAAAAAAATAAAAAACTGGGAAAAACTCATTTTCTCCCCCATTTTATTGAAAATTGAACTGGTGCATTAGGTAGTTTTTTTTTGTAAAGTTAAAATAATAACGTTTAAAGACTTTTTATAGATTGTAGTTAGTGTTTCCAAGCCGGTTATCCAAAAAACCGGTTTTTTGTCAAAAAAACCGGTTTGACAAAAACCCGGTTTTCCGGTTTGGAAACACTAATTGCAACCAAAAAAGCTTCTTTTAAGTTTATTATTTCAACTTTACAAAAAAACTACTAATGGATTCCCTTCGATTTTCTGCAAAATGGGGGAAAAAATGAGTTTATCTTAGTTTTTTAATATTTCTACTAAAGTGACAAATGTCATTATGGTTTTAAATTAAAGGTATTAGAAAGACCTATCTAACGGATCCATCATTACGTTCATATATTTCATATTTCTCAAATTATTAAGGTTGGAACACGGGAAATTCTGAATTTTTACTTTAAAGGTCATCTTAGTGACCCTTGAACTTATTATTTTGACCGAGAATATTTTTTTTTAGGAGGCTAGCAACATTTAGAAGTATTATATCCGGCTTTGTTAAAAAAAAGGCACCAGAGAACAAAAAATAAAAAAAATTATGTTTCATAACCTCATTTTTTTGATAAAATCGATTTGAGCGAGTTGATCCCGACATTCCAAAAATCTGTAAAAAATCTCAAAAATCTTTTAGGCCATAAGAATTCATATGCCGCTTCAAGAGTTGCAAAAATCCAAAAAAAAGTTTTTGATGAAACGCCCTAATGTATATGTATGTCGACTACTACAATTTTGCAATCATTTGTAACAAAAGTATAAAATTTATCACAATTTCTTTATTTCAAACAATAAAAAATGCATACACTTGTAATTCTTTTTTTTACCCCAGCGAATATTTTTAAATTAAAGCGACATTTATGAAAAATATGACATTTTCTAGAAAATTTAATGGTAATTTCATAAAAAAAAGCCAATCGATAGCCCATACAAAACTCTGCAAAATTAGTGTGTTTCGAAAATTTTAGAATTGCTAAGTTACTGTAGAAAAAAATAAATATAAATCGATGTGATGCAAAACATGCTCAATTTTGACTTGTTTGACCACGCCTAACTCACCTATTCTTCCTAAAAACTAAAAATTTTGTTACAAGATTTGTTAGTTTCATGGTGCACAATATGCTCTGTGAGTTTGACTTTGATGCAACATTTTATTTTTTTTTTTGGTATTTTTATATGATCCGCTGTGCGTATGATTGATATTTTAGTTCTTCATATTAATTTTACATTAATCATACGCACCCGAACATTTGATGCAAACTACAATATGTAGCACAACAACTAAAAAAAATGTAGTTTGCATCAAATGTTCGAATTTAAGTTTGTCATTCCGTTTGTAACACCTCGAAATATTGGTCTAAAACCCCATAAAGTATATATTCATGACCCTCGATTGATTTTAAGACGATTTGGCGATTTCCATGCGTCCGTCCGTTTGTCTGTCTGTTGAAAACAAGCTTACTTTTGAAAGACTTTACGGAGGCTCATGAAGTTTGCAATATATGTTGGGCATTTACCTGTTCAGGTTGGTATTGCAATCCAGCAAAATCGGTCCAGTGGTTCAAAAGTTATGAGCAAAAAGGTGAATTTCGGCAAGGGTTTTTCATGAATTTACGAGATAAAACACACGGTAACTTTCGAACGACAATTCTGAGAGTGCTGAATTTAACACTCTTACTTGTTTTTTCATCAAAAATATTTTTTTTCATCAAAAATGTTTTTTTGATCAAAAGTTTTTTTTTTATCATCAATTTTGTTTTTCTTCATCAAAAACTTTTTTTTATCAAAAAATTTTTTTCCACCATAATATTTTTTTTTTTTCGAAAACTTTTTTGTCATCAAAATTCTGTTTTTCATTTAAAAACTTTTCTTTTAATTTTTTCTTATTTTTTTTACCAAGTCTAAAATTCTGACATAAAAATGTTCCATTTGTTTAACAAATGTACATAAAACAAGTGAGTGTGGTAAATTTTCCAGTGCCGAATCATTTATACTCTCCAAAATGTAAAAAAAACTTTTTTGCAAATTTACAGCTCTTTTGATTTAGAGTGCACCTTGCTTACTGCAGGCAAATGGACGGATGTCTATCTATAGTTCTAATAAAATCTCAATTTGGTCCTCGACCTATATTTCAATTCGATTTGCATTAAATGTCAAATAACATTATTTTTTCTAAAAAAGCTTTGCTTTGGCAAATAAATCCAAATATTCAGCAAAACATTATCATGGTTTTATGTTTTGGGCTAGAGTATAAAATTTGCAGGCATTTTTCTTAAGGAAATGTGTCTTAGAAATTTAGAATATTTTTGAAAAAAAAAAATGTTTCAGAATCTTTGAATTTCTGAACAAATGTCGCAGAGTCTGATATTTTTTATAACGAAAAATTTCTCAGAATCTAAAAATTTTTTCTTGAAGAAACCAGTCTCAGAATTTGAGAATGTCTCTTTAAGAAAAATTTCGAAAAAAAAATGTTTCAGAAACTGCGAATTTTTTTTCAGCAAAAATGTATTTGAATCTTTTGTTTTTTTTTATAGAAAAAGTTCTCAAAGTTTTTTTTTTAGAATTTGTTTCTAGTTCCTAAAAAATAAGCTGGCATATTTTAGAAATTTGCTTCTCATTTATTTGTTGGTCGTAGTAGAACGGTTGGTTGGTTAAGCTCATTCTGTTGTAGCTTTTTGCTTCTGATGGTGTTGCACTTGCCCTAAAAGTGTCATAAACACGTACGAGAAGTTGCAATTTTTCTTTTATTCTCTATAGTTCTTCATTTGTTTTTGCTGCTGTTATTGTTTTTTTCTTTTTAGCTGTTTGTTCATATTCAATGCAACAATACAGAAATGTTTGGTTTGGCGAATTGCCAAGGCACAGTTCATGTGCCTTGGAAAATATAGAAAAAAAAAGACACAGAGCAAAAAAAATAAAAATTATGAAAAATACAAGAAAAAAAAAAAAAAACACTGCATTTTACAGTCTATTCGTGCGCATTTTAAGGCTGCAAGTGGATTTCTTCTTGTATTTGAAAATGAAAACAAAAAATTTCAAGTTAGAATTGTATTACAGTTTTCTTATCCAACTAGCATAATGATTGTATAAAAGTAGAAAAAAAGGTGAGTTGAATTATAAAAAAATAAAATTACAGAAATGTCTTGGACAAGGATAACTTAAATGTTTTTTATTTCTTTTTAAAAACTTAAAAAAACTGCTGCAAGAATACTTGAGAATATTTTGTATTTTTTTTGTTTTTTCTACAATTAAATCTTAAAAAAAAATTACTAAACCTCAGAGAAGCATTTTGTTACTTAAAAATATAAAAGAAAACAAAATTTTTATTTACCAGAAATGATTTATGTCTGTAAAATTTAAAGAAGTTTGAGAAAAATTCGGGGTAACAGAATTGTGAAAATCGCGGATTAAGGCACATAGTCCATGTGCATGAACTGGTGTGTTTGCATTATAAAAAAAATATAAATTTAAACAAGTCTGGTAAGGTGATATCTAACTGCAATATAAATACATTTCCTCATCTTACCTTTAACTAGATTTTAAGTTAGAGGCAAGATGAGATGGACATTTTTGATGAGATAAAATAACGCATGGATGAATTTTAAAAAAACTCATTTTATTGGGTAGAAAGAAAAATTCATTTCAGGGTCAAGAATATTGGCAAATGTACAAAATGTAAGTGACCTTAAAAATAAATCTTTCATTTTGAATTTAATATTAAACTAAAACTTGTTCTAAAGTAAAAATTTTCTAAATGCAAATGTCTAAAAAAAATGCAAATGTTCTAATCAAAAAAAAATATTTTTCTAAAAAACAATACCCTCCCTCCACGCTGCCAAAACATTTTGCAAACAAAGACATTTTAGTGCAAGAACGCATTTATGATGATTGTAATTTAAAAAAAAAATAAATATTAAGACTCGGATTAGAAAAATTTTACTTTAAGTAAACATTTTTTTAGAAAGTTTTTGAAAAACAATTTTTTTTTTTTAATTTAAAATTAAAATGTATATTTACATGTTAGAGAATATACATCTATCGGCACAGAAGAATTTAACACTCTCACTTGTTTTTTTTACATTTGTTAAGCAAATGAAACATTTATTTTATTTCTTTTGATGAAAAAAAAATTGATAAAAAAACAAGGTAAAAAATTTTTATAAAAAAATTTTTGATGAAAAAAAAAAAAAAACAATTTGGTGAAAAAATGTTGATGAAAAAAAAAATATTGAAAAAAAAAAAAATGTAATGAAAAAAAAAATTTTTTGATGAAAAAAATAGAATTTGATGAAAAAAAAATTGATGAAAATAAAAACTTTGATAAAAAAATATTGATGAGAAAAAAAATTTTTTTGATAAAAAAAAATTGGATAAAAAAAATAAAATTTGATGAAAAAAAAAAATATTTTATAAAGATTTAATGTAATAAAACAATCAATGAAAAAAAAATTTTGTTGAATAATAATTAAGTTGCGTTTTATTCACCATCTGGTGAAAAACGTTTTTACTCACCAGCAGGTGAATTATTATCCAAGTTACAAATCGAAGTTGCAAACTTTTTTGGTTTAAAAAAAAATTAAAATAGTAGATCATATTTGCCCACTAAACCGTTTAGCGATATCATGAATGGTTTAGAAATTAGCAAAAGTAGCTATGTGAAATCCATATGTAACTGTTCCAAAAAAAAGTGGTATGTGTAGCCTAAAACCAGTTTTTGTTAAGAAAACTTTTGCAAATATAAACATTTTTGCTTAAAATTTTTAACATAAGGGTTTTAGGTATGCTTACATACACCCAAAAAAAAACGTGGGTATTCAATACTAAAAATTTAACTAATTTTAGTCCAAAAGGACCTAGTGCAGAAATTGGTAACCAATACTAAAATTTTTAACTAATATTAGTCAAATCCAGTAAAAATTACTAATGTTAGTACTTTGAAGATACTAAAATTAGTAACGAATTAGTAGATTTTGGTACAATATCACTTACTAAACCTTTTACTGTAGAATTATTTTGAGTGTACTATACTAAAAAATTAAGTATGAGATCACATTTTAAAGGGATGCTGCCATTAAAAAAAAAAGGATTTTTCGCGTTTTTTTTTTAAAAAGTTATATGTATCTAAACAGTTTTTTTGCAGAAATTAATTACATACATTAGTTTTTTCATACACATGAAATCAATTCGGAAAACTAATTATAGGGTTGCAAAAAAAAAACGCAAAATAATTAAAATATGAGAAAAATCGCGATTTTCACCATTTTAACGCAAAATTTTTTATCCAAATTTGTACTATTATATCGTTATGAGTCTTATCCCCATTTCCCATACCAAACAAATTTGCATTTGTAAAAGAAGAATTTTTTTAATAAAAACAAGTGAGAGTGTTAAATTCGGCTGTGCCGAATCTTTGATACCCTCCAACATGTTAAAATATATATAAAAAAAAAAAAATCAGAGGCGTTTTTTTTGGGGGGGGGGGAGGGGGGCTCTGTAGGGGTGGTTGGGAATTCCTTCCCCATCGAGATAAATGTTTACTTATTTATTTATTATGCTCTTTGAACTTTAGTAATACCATTTACTCATAATTTGTATGATTTTTTTAAATCCACGCCCACAAAAGGGGGCGGACCAAAAAAAACAAAATTTTGTAGCCCCCGAGGTCTAAGTGCAGGACTTTGAGCACCTTCTGACATAAAAAGGTTTCATTTGTTTGACAAAAATGCAAAAAAAACTTAAAAAAAATTGCGAATTTTGAGACGTTTTTTTAGTTCTTAAAGGGGGAACTTTTTTCCCCCTGATCTGATTTTACCCATTTCCGAACTTGACCGGCCTATGACCATGAGACACATTCGTGCCAATTTTCAGGTGTCTAGCTCTTTTATTTTGGACTGAAACGTGTTTTATACAGACGGACGGACGGACGGACGGACGGACGGACGGACGGACGGACATTCATAGAATGACTTATAATCGATCATAGATCAATGATATATATACTTTATGGGGTCCCCGACCGATATTTCTATGCGTTACAAACGGAATGACAAAGTGAGTATACCCCCATACTGTGGTTGGAGGGTATAAAAAAACTGCAACAAAATGTGCATAACTTTAACGATGATTTCCATGAAAACTGTTCCATTGATTCAAAAACGGACTTCACCATTGAAATTAGCATGCCCCACTTATCCAGAAGTGATGGTCAGATCTCATGGCACAAATTTCAGTAACATTTTTTTGAGTAAAATTGTTTTGCTAAAAAAAAAAACAAAATTCATTGAAGCAACTCAGCACTTAGATGCAGATTTGTACAAAATATGGGATTTAAAAGTGTATTTACTATCACTTTAATGAATACTACAATTTTTTTTCACTATTATTAAATTTTATAACTTAAGTTCTTTGAACAAAAACGGTCATGTGTATAAAAATGTCCAAAAATAAAAAAATTAATACCAAAAATGTTCCAACAACATGTGTTATGTGTAGTTTTTTATGTAATTCGTTAATATCTTCGTTTTAGCTAAAAAATTATTATTTTTTTTGTGGTATACATCTATAAAATATCTTTATATATTTTAAAGACGCTTGACATTTATAAAATATGGCAAAATGACAAAATAAAACGGTTTTTTTGCTATCCTGAAAACTTCAATAAAAACACATACCAAATTACGACGGAGCAGCGACGATATATTAAGCACCGTGAAAAAATAACACGTGACCGGTAGGTCGCTGCCAGTCCCTAAACTTGAAAAAAAATGCCTGCGAATTTTTTACTCTTGCCCAAAACATTAAATCATGATAATGTTTTGCGGAAGATTTGGGTGTACTTGCCAATGCAAAGTTTTTTTTAGAAAAAATAATGTTATATTGCTATTCCATGCAAAACGAATTGAAATATCAGTCGAGGACCCCATTAGAAAAAAAAGAGCTGTACATTTCGTAAGTGAGTGCAAAAATAAGTGCAAAAAAGTGTTTTTACATTTTGGAGAGTATAAATGATTCGGCACCAAAGAATATAACAATCTCACTTGTTTTATGTACATTTGATAAACAAATGGAAAATTTTTATGCAAAAAGCTTAGACTTGGTAAAAAAGTAATTTTTTTTTTTTTTTTCACGAAAAACAAAATTATGTTAAACAAGTAGAAAAGTTAAATTCGGCCTTGCCGAATGTATTGATACCCTCCACAATATCAAAAAACTAAAAAAAAAAAAAATTTCAAAAAAAATTTCCGCAAAAAAAAAATTGGAAAAAAAAATCCGCGATTTTTTTTTTTTTGTTAAAAAATGTGTTCGTACTTGGGTAAGTACCTTTCGGTGTTCAATTATGTTCACATATGTTAACCAGCAGCCGAATTAAAGCATTTTGTATTTTTAGGTTATGTTGAATGTGCCAACATTTTTGAGGTGTCCTTACATTTTCGATCATAACTTTTGAACAGCTCAACCGATATGGCTCAAATACAATACCAAACTGCTTAGGAGAACTTCCAATAAATATGTTAAGTTTCAGTAATCTCCGTGTAGTATTTTGGTCGTGATCACCATTTCCACAGACAGACGGACATCGCTAGAATGTCTTAAAATCGATTACTGATCAATAATATATATACATTATGGAGTCCTAGACCGATATTTCGATGAGTTACAAACGGAATGACAAACATATATATACCCTCTATTACTAAGTGGAGGATATAAAAAAAATTTAATGAACCCAAAATTTTTGGTGAAAAAAAATTTTGATGAAAAAAAGTTTTTGATGAAAAGAAAAATTTTTTAATGAAAACAAGTAGAAAAGCTAAATTCGACTTGGCCGAATCTATGAATACCCTCCACAATGCCCTTTTTAAGTTATAGTAAATTTTCTAGAGTGAACAAATAACATTTTTGATTAGAAATAATTTATTTTGTTTAAAAAAACTTTTTTTTTTAACTAATTTTTGAAAAAAAAAAAAATAATTTACTAAATTTTTTTTTGAGTGTATAATTTTTTTTGAGTGTAAAATTTTTTTAGAGTGCATTTTTTTTTTCTTTTAGTGTAAAAATATTTTTGAGTGACAAAAATGCGTTGTAAAATATTTTTGTGACTTACCAATGTTTTTAAAACCTGTAACGGGGTTTCAACACGTGAATTTAAGGTGAGGCGAATCTGAAATTTACGGTTTTGCTAATAACTTTTGAACTACTGGACCGATTTGGCTGAAATTTAAAACCAACCGGAACAGAGGAACGGCAAATATATATGCCATACTTCAGCACCCTCAGATTTGCCGTTCGAAAGTTACCGTGTGTTTTATCTCGTAAATTCCAGAAAAACCCTTGCCGAAATTCACTCATTTGCTTATAACTTTTGAACCACTGGACCGATTTCGCTGGATTGCAATACCAACCTGACCAGGTAAATGCCCAACATATATGCCAAACTTCAGGAGCATCCGTAAAGTCTTTCAAAAGTTAGCGTGTTTTCAACAGACAGACAGACAGACAGACAGACAGACGGACAGACGGACGGACGGACGGACGGACGGACGGACGGACGGACATCGCTAGATCGTCTTAAAATCGATCGAGGATCATGAATATATATACTTTATGGGGTCCTAGACCAATATTTCGAGGTGTTACAAACGGAATGACAAACTTATATATACCCTCTATCACTAGAGTGGAGGGTATAAAAAAATTGATAAAAAAAATTGATAAAAAAAAATTTCATGAAAAAAAACTTGATAAAAGAAAAATTGATAAAAGAAATAACTGATAAAAAAAAAATTTGATGAAAAAAAATAAAAATTATGAACAAAAAAAAAATTGATGAAAAAAAAAAAAATATTTGGTGGAAAAAAAATTGATGAAAAAAAAAATTTAATGCAAAAAAAAAAATTGATGAAAAAAAAAAAATGGTAAAAAAAATTTTGATGAAAAAAAAAAAAAAAAATTAAATTTGATGAAAAAAAAAAAAAATTAATGGAAAAAAAAAACTTTATGAAAAATAATTGTTTCTTTTTATTCACCAGCCGATGAAAAACGGTTTTATTCACCACGAGGTGAATTATTATCCAAGCTACAAAGTTATTAAAATTTTTGGTTTTAAGCAAATGAAAATAGAAATTCTTGTTTTCTTTTTCGTTAATTGTTAGCTTATATAGTCAAACTGCGGTGGCGTCCTGCAACTTTTTTAAAATTAGACACCAGCCTAAAAACATTATCATGTTAAAAAAGAGTGACATATATTAACCAGCCAATTATATAAGGAGTGAGATCATAAAAATGTTAACACACATTTTTGCCTACAACTTTGGTGTAAAGCTTCCAAATTTTTTTTTTTTCGGCAGTTTACATTTTAAAAATATGTCAGTTAATAAATTAATTCACATCATGAGTTTTATTGCAATTTTTTACACAATGGACGATGAAAGAAAAGTGCGTTCAAAAATAATTAAATATTTTCAACAAAACCAAACATGGACATACAAAAAAATTGCCAAAGAAACTAATGTATGCCGCCAAACAGTTTCAAAAGTGGTAAAAAGGTATCTGGAACACCTAACAATTGAAAGGAAGCCGGGAACAGGAACAACGACTGGTTATCGTAACATTGGTAAGGCATATAAAGTTAAAAGCATCCTTAAGAGAGCTCCTAACACATGTGGCAGAAAAACAGCTCGGTTAGCCCAATGCTCAGACTTTTTTGTAGGTAAAGTGAAACGTAAGGCGGGACTAAAGTCCTACAAAGTTCAAAAAGTTCCCGATAGAAACGCTTTTAAAAATCTGGAGGCCAAAACCAGAGCTAGAAAATTGAAATCAAATTTTATAAAAAAATACAACTGTTGTGTAATGGACGACGAAACTTATGTCCTGGCTGATTTTGCGCAGCTCCCTGGTCAAGAATTTTATGTTTCCGATGTTCGAGGAAATGTTGCGGAAAAATTTCGGTCAAAAAAGCAAACGAAATTCCCCAAAAAATTCCTAGTATGGCAAGCCATATGTAGCTGCGGCCAAAGAAGCCAGTCATTTGTGACATCTGGCTCTATAAACAGCGAAATTTATATCAAGGAGTGTTTGCAGAAGAGACTTCTTCCGTTCTTGAGTCAGCACAATGTATCCACTTACTTTTGGCCCAATTTAGCATCTTGTCACTACAGCAAGAAAGCGCTGGAGTGGTATAATGATAATAATGTGGTTTTTGTACCAAGAGAGGCAAATCCACCAAACTGCCCGGAGCTCAGGCCAGTGGAGAGATATTGGGCTCTTGTTAAAAAAGAATTAAAGGGCACAAAAAAGGTCTCCCAGGACATGCAAGATTTCAAACGTAGATGGACCACCTGCTCTAAAAAGGTGACAGAAACTACCATAAAAGCCTTAATGGGAGGGTTTCCGGAAAAAGTGGATAACTTTGTTCGTAGTGGTTAGAGTTCCATGCGGTTTTTTTGTTATGATTTTGTATTAAATTTTATTTAATAAAAATTTGGTTTGAAGTCTTAAAATTCAGTAGTCTGTTTTTTATTTAACTTTATGTGTGTTAACATTTTTATGATCTCACTCCTTAGTCAAACTGATGTGACGTCCTGCAGCATTTTTCAAAATTAGACACCAGCCTTAAAACATGTTAAAAAAAATCTTATGATCTGGAAATTATTCAGTTTCAAAAATGCCTCAAATCCTGAGAAATAATTAATAAGTCAAAAGTCTTAAAATGAAAGACTTTTTCAACATAAAGAATTTCCAAGTGTGCAAAAAATGTTCTGCTTAGTTAATTTTCTCTGAAAATTTTTCACAGGAAATACTTTTAGAATATAATATTTTTTTTAACATTATAATGTTTTTAGGGTGGTGTCTAATTTAAAAGTGTTGCAGGACGCCAGCTCAGTTTGAATATATACCTAAGCTAACAACTAAAAAAAAGTTAATAAGAATTACTGTATTCATTTTCTTACAACCAAAACGGTTTGTAACTTGGATAACAACTCACCTGCTGGTGAATAAAAAAAGTTTTTCCCCAGCTTGTGAAAAAACGTTGCATAATTATTTGTATTTCATCAAATTTTTTTTCCTTCAATTTTTTCATATTTTTTTTTTTATCAAAAATCTTTTTTTCTTAAACATTTTTTAAAGCAAATTTTTTTTTTTTTTTATAACTGACAATGAGTTTTTATTAATTTAGTTCGGTTTGAGTCCATATTAATTATTTCTGAGAAATAATAATTGTTGTACAATGAGAAAATCTGAAAAATTCAAGTGACAACACAGGCTAAGTGGAGATGTCGACAGCTTTCGGAAGATACCACCCTTCCATCATCAGCACTCCTTTGATTGCCACAATTTTTTTTTTTCATAATTTGATTCAAAAGAATTGAAGTAGGTCTTCGAAAGTTACCGTGTATTTAGCTTGCAAACAAACGGACGGACATCGCAATATCGTCTTAAAATCAGTCATGGGTCTTGAATATTGTTATACTTTCGTTGATCCTAGACCTATATTTCGGAGTGTTGAAAATGATATGACAAACTTATATACTCCCTCTATCACTGCGTAGAGTGTATAAAAATACCAAGCAAAAGTAAACAAAAATCAAGAATTCGTCTTCCTGGTATTGTTTTGCTTTTCGTTGTTTTTCTCCCCATTTCGTAATTTGACTTTTGTCATTTCTAATGATTGATTTTTACAACGCAATTATTTCTTTTTTTTTCTTTTGTCAATGAAAGAAATTTTTTATTTTACTTTTGTTTTTTGCGTTGCATCTGATTACACAAGATGTCATCAAATCCTTTGACAATTTTACCCAAAAATAATTCAAGTGTGAAATTTATGAATGTAAATGAAGCGAAAAGGGTCATATTGATGAGTAGCTGGAAATATTTATGTAAATTAATGTGTGTATGCGAGTACTTTTCCAATGTGTATATGTGTAGCAATAAAGTGGGTATGTATGTGTTGAAGAACAACAAAAAAAAATAAATCATGAATATAAAAGAAGTATCGATATGTATATGGAAAAAGTGTAAGTGAGTTGTAGGAGCTTTCAAAGAAAGTGATCTCGAGATTTCTATGGACAAATTAGATGTTTTTAATATAAAATTATTACATTCTGCGAACATATCCTCAAAAGATTTTAAAACTCTTAACAAATGTACATGCCAAAAACTGTTCCCAGAGAAAATTTTCATTATGAATTTTTCCACAGCATCTTTGTGTTAACTGTTCAAAGGAAATATAAGCAAATTCGTGTGCCAATCGGTAAAGTTTTTAAAAATAATATATACTGACTGCTGTCGCAACAGCCTTTGGTTTGACTGTTCCCACATCAAAAATCAGATTGAAAGAAAACTTCGTATTAACTGTTTCTGCACACAAAGAATAGATATGATTGTCATATATTTAAGAAACTTATATTATGATTGAAAATTTTATCCTAATATGTTTATACCAATCATAAAATTTTTGTAGCTATCATATTATGGTCCTAAGTTATAACTTTTTAATATTTAGGATCATAACATGATTGCTGAAAAAATGTTTTGGTTGATACAAACAAGTTACGATAAAAATTTCAATAATAATATGACGCTCTTAAAATATGGTTGCCACAATCATATCTCTTCTCAGCGTGTACAAGAAATCTTCGCAATGACTGTTCCCATGGCAAAGCTTCACGTCGACTGTTCCCACAGCAGCTCTTGGCTGTAATGTGTTTACAATAACAATGCATTGACTGTTCTTACAAATTGTATAAAAATGTTTTTCATTTGAGATTCTATTTTATAAATTTTAATTTTAAAATGATTTCTTAAATCTACTCCTTTACAGCTCTGCATAATAATTGTATGTAAGTAAGAAAATTTATACAAATCACAGAATCAAAAAAAGAAAAGAAATAAAGATCAGGAAACAAATCGAAATAAATTATACGCTATAAGGAACAAGAGTAATTTTATTCATATTTGTTCTTGATTTATTTTTTTTACAAAAAAAAAGGGAGTGATATCAAAAAAGGTAGATAAAAGACAAATTGATGATGACAGTAAATTAATTGTAATTTAAATGAAAAATAAAAAAAAAAACTTTTTAGATAAAAACCATTGAATATTTTATAAATTATTTAGAAATTAAACAATTTTTTTTTTTTTGGTTTCTAATTTTTGGTAATGTGTTGGTTATAAAACTATCATTGTATTGTTTAAAAATTTTATAGTTTTTATTTGAGCATTTAAAATAATAATTGTTCTAAAAATCATATGAGTACTACCTAGAATATTAGATTATATATCGGGCTTTCCATGACAAATCAAAGATTTTCGGACTTCAGCTCCTTTGAAGTCGGTCATTTGTTGATATACACGAGTAAATGCAGCTTGCTCACCGATTTTCAGCTTTTTATTCCAAGTAAGTTTAAAGAAATCAATTTTTCAAAATTGCGATTTTTTCAAATAAATTATGAAAAAATATCTTACGCTTCGTCCGAACCAAAATTAACCTCTAGTTGTGAACACTGTAAATGTCTTTCTTGATTATGAATCCGAGTTGCCCCTTGATCTTAAGGTGCCCCTTATGAATCTGAGGTGTCAAAAATTGACATTTTAAGCTTATCTTGAAAACGATGAGATTTATGACAAACTTACTTAAGACAACAATTAATCCTCGGGAAAAATAAAATAAAATTTGCAATTGCAATGTTTTTGTTGTCAAAAAATTCTCTTTTTAAATTTCTAGCTAAAAACTTCCCGTTTTCCGTAAATAAAATAGCGAATTGTAAATACCGCGATTAAAACTTGATTATTTACTTACTTTCTTTAAAATTGATCGGGTTTCGTTCCTCAGTCATGTTTTCATATCTCTCCTCGTTTTCGAGATAAGATTTAAATGGCAATTGTTTGACCGCACTGTGGTTCCAAATCCGAATCTAGGTGGACAAAAGTCTAAAAAGTTTGAACCTCTAAACTTAAAAACGGTAGGTGTTTTAAATAGCTAACAAAATGCCTAGAATAGACGCAAAATATTTTGATTAAATAAGGGGTTTAACTTTGTCCCCGCAGCACTTGAACATCAATGTTTGTTCACGAAAATGTTTGTAATTAAAAACTAAGGAAATCAATACAAAACTTAGTAGCTTATACCAAGTGAATTATTTGCAGGAGATTGCCGTGAATTATTTTTTATATAGCCATGGGTATATACTTATCAAAAAATTTTTCATGGGTTCGAAATTTTTTCGCGATTTCTTAATATTGGTTTTTGAAGTTAGGGTCATAAGTAAAAAAATAGATTATCAATATTTCAAAGCTTGCCAAAAAAAACCGCTCAAAGTTGCGGGCAAGCCACTATATACATCTCTTAAAGTAACTATCAGAGAGTTTGTTTCATCTTTCATCTCATCCAGCGGCGTCCAGCTGCATTTTTTATAGCGTTTTTAAAAAAGTCATTTTTTCTGCAATATTTATAACTCTCAAGAAAATGCTTGTAATATTCAGGATCTTCTGCACATATTTTTGCCACAAATACCTCTACAGTATTTTCTATAATTGTTATATCACATATTTTTCTTTTCCCGCAACTCTAGAAGCACAAAAAGGATTTAATTCAAACATTCTAAAAAAACTACACATTAAAAGTAATTCGACATAGCTGGGCTTTACTGTAATGCTCAGAAAAGCTTTTTATATCATTTTTAAATACTTCCTTTAAATTTAGTGCCCTAAAGTAGCAAAAAGTAATTAACTTTTTCCAGTTGTAGCGAAAAGTCCAATTAAGTTGAAGCTATTTTAGTGAAACCCACTGTATTTTCAAAAATATTGAAGCTACAATTTTTTAAAGCATTTTTTTGAAATCAGCGACCCCAAAAACATAAAATATCATGGTAAATTACTTTTGTCCACCTAGTTTTGGAATCGGAACCACAGTGGACCGTTGCGAAAATTTCGATTTTCGTAGGCACAGATCCCAGATTCATGATTAAGAAAGACACTTACAGTGTTGGCAACTTAAGGTTAAAGTTGGTATTGACGAAGTAAGATTGATATTTGTAAAAAAGTTGGACAGCATTTTGTTGGTATTTAAATATAGTTTTAGAAAAAAAATATGAACAAATTATTCGAAGTAATTATCACTTGGTTTTTAAGGTTTAAATATTAAAATCGACTTTTTGAAAAAGTTTTTTTTTATACCCTCCACTCTACACTCAAAATAATTCTACAGTAAAAGGTTTAGTAAGTGATATTGTACCTAAAAATAAATAAATCTACTAAATTATAAAATAAATCTACTAATTAGTTACTAACTTTAGTATCTTCAAAGTACTAAAATTAGTAATTATTACTGTTTTTGACTAATATTAAGTAGTTAAAAATTTTAGTATTGGTTACCAATTTCTGCACTAGGTCCTTTTGGACTAAAATTAGTTAAATTTTTAGTATTGAATACCCACGTTTTTTTTTGGGTGTAGTAATAGAGGGTATATATAAGTTTGTCATTCCGTTTATAACACATCGAAATATTGGTCTATGACCCCATAAAGTATATATGTTAATGATCCTCGATCGATTTTAAGTCGATCTAGCGATGTTCGTCCGTCTGTCTGTCCGTAGAAAACACGCTAACTTTTAAAAGACTTTACAGAGGCTACTGAAGTTTGGCATATATGTTGGTCATTTACCTGGTCATGTTGTTATTGCAATCCAGCCAAATCGGTCCAGTGGTTCAAAAGTTATGAGCAAAAGAGTAAATTTCGGCAAGAATTTTTCGCTAATTTACGAGATAAAAAACACGCTAACTTTTGAAAGACAATAATGAGACTGCTGAAGCTTGGCATATGTCTTTGCCGTTTCCTAGGTCTATTTGGTATTGAATTTCAGCTCAATCGGTTCAGTGGTTCAAAAGTTATAAGCAAAATCCTCAATTTCAGATTGGTTTCATCTTAAATGCCACGTGTTAAACAAGTTTCAAAAGCATTTGTGGTAACTTAACAATGCTTTTCAAACTTTTTTAGTTTTAAAGCAATGCTTTTTAAACTTGCATAGTTTTAAAAACTTTGGTATCTATACTCGAAAAAAATTTTAAACTCAAAAAAAAATTTTACACTCAAAAAAAAGTTTAGTTTTTTTTTACAAAAATTACAGTATTTTATACGTATGTACGTGCATTCACTCAGAAATATTTTTGCAGTAAAAAAAACATTACACTCGAAAAAATTTTTACACTCAAAAAAAAAAAATAGTAATTTTTCTTTTTTTTTATTGACAAAATAAGGGTTTTTTTAATTCAAAATAAATAATTCTAATCAAAATTGTTATTTTTTTTACGTTAAAAAATGTATTATCTTTTAAAAAAGGCATTATGGACGGTATTCATAGATTCGGCAAAGTCGAATTTAACTTTTCTACTTGTTTTATTCTACTTTAGATTCAGTTTTAATTAATGTTCTCAATTTCTTCGATATTTTGGGTTAAGTTTGAATTCAAAGGCTACAGAATTATGATTTGGTGTAAAATGTCTCTCTTATAACATACTAAAAACTAAAGCATCTCCCAAAGCATCTAACATGTGGCAGTCCATTTTATTAAGGAATACAAGCCCTGTTTTTAAAATTTATTGGAATTACTTACTTTAAAAACATTTTTTTATCCTTCCAATGCAAAAACTTTATGATTTTTTATTTCTTATTAAGAAAAAAATTCTTTAAAAAAAAAGTGAAAAAGTCAAGTCCTTTTAAAATAAACCTAGAAAAAGTTTCTGTTCCAAATTATTGATTCCAGAACTCATTACACATTTTAATAATTCTGCAGTCAATTCTGCTAAACATTGCAGAATCGATGATTTTTGTTTAAAATTGTTATGGAAGCAATCGTTTGTTAGAGGAAGTAGTTTTTTTTATATTTTACGTTGAATTTTTTTTTGTGATAGAATGTATTCTAGAATCGATTTCCAAAATTCTCAGATTCTGAGACTCACAGAGTGGTGTAGGATATCAAAATAAGCGAAATCGACGAGGGGTTGTGTTTAACAATTTGTGATTTGGCATGAAATTCCCCATATACTATGTATGTACTTATACTTAAATATAAACAATTTTCTATTATGGCCACTTGTATGTACAATGTACAATTTAGAAAATCCTGTTGTTGTTATTTTTGTGGTTTTAGTGAAAATGTTCCTCAAATATGAGTTTTATTTCTGGGTAATGGGTAACTACACTTAAAATAATATTATTGCTGTGAGTGAATTGTCAAAGAAATTTACATAGAGATTATGAAATTTAAGAAAGAAAACTCAAAAAAATTTTGAAAAAAAAATAAAAAAATTTGGAAAATTAAATCTAAAAAAAAGTAGAAAAGTTAAAGTCGACTTGTCCGAATCTATGAATACACTCCACTATGTCCTTTTTGAGTGATAGTTAATTTTCTAACGTGAAAAAATAACATCTTTGATTAGAAATATTTTATTTTGTGTAAAAAACTTTTTTTTAAAGTAATTTTTGAATAAAAAAAAATAATTTACTAAATTTTTTCTGAGTGTAAAATTTTTTTTGAGTGTAAAATTTTTTCGAGTGTATTCTTTTTTAGTTTAAAAATATTTTTGAGTGACAAAAGTACGTTGTAAAATATTTTTGTGACTTACCACTGTTTTTCAAATATGTTTAACGGGGTTTGAACACGTGAATTTAAGGTGAACCTAATCTGAAATTCACAGTTTTGCTAATAACTTTTGAACCACTGGACTGATTTGGCTGAAACTCAATACGAACCAGGCCAGGGGAACGACAAATATATATGCTTCAGCATCCTCAGAATTGCCTTTTTAAAGTCATCGTATTTTTTATCTCGTTTGTTTTCGAAAAACCCTTGTCGAAATTCAGTCTTTTGCTCATAATTTTTGAACCACTGGACCGATTTCGCTGGATTGCAAAAAAAATTAGCGTGTTTTCAACAAACAGACAGATATACAGCAGACGAACAGACGGACAGACGGACATCGCTAGATCGTCTTAAAATCGATCGAGGATCATGAATATACAGGGTGGCTGATGAAAGCCGCTTCCAAAAAAAAATTTAATAACTTTTTTTCTATTTAATAAATCTGGATATTTTTTCTTTTTTATTTTGAATATTGATTTTGAAATTTACCAAAAATTGATAGTTGAGACACTGAAACAAGAATTTGCATTGTCCGCCGCTATCACGCACTGGAGTCCGTAGTTTCCGTTCAAAGAGAGTATAGGCTCACGTTTGGAGGCAATCCTCCGAGCAAAATGACCATAATGAGACTTGTTAACAATTTTACTGAGCATGGGACAGTCGACGGAAGACCTTTCCATCGAAACCCTTCAGTTTGGACGGAGGAAACAATCGCTTCTGTAGCTGCTGCCATAAAAATCAATCCAAATGTTTCGACAAGAATCTTATCTTGTTCACTTATTAACGAGCAGGGGGCATTTAAATTCCATCTTAAGTTATATTAAATAAATTTGAATGAGCTTTAACATGAATAAAATGAATTCCATACACTGAAAAAAAAAACTATTTGAGTTTCTTAATGTAGCAATATTCATCAGCCACCCTGTATATACTTTAAGTAGTTCTAGACCAATATTTCGAGGTGTTATAAACGGAATGACAAACTTATATCACAAAATCTTTTTTAAATGTCAACTCAGTGAAACTGAAGTAAATGTTTAAAGAAACCGACAGTTTTTGGAATTTTGAAAAACTGTAAATGCAGTTGTGTAAACAAGACCTTGAACCATCACTGAGCAATGTTTAAGGATTACCCCACTTTATCCGTAAAAGTTACAGAGGGTTAAAGTTAAAAAATCGATAAAAATGGCTTGAAATAATCCATAGTTTTTGCCTTCTTTCGCTTTTTTTTAAGTTCTCCTTACATTTCAATCTTTTCCGGCATAACACAAAGTCAGTACATATAAGAGATTATTTTAATGTTGGTTTGATGGATGCTTCATCGCTTGGTAAGAAGTATTAAGACGGTTAAGTTTTGAAACCAAAAATTAAGAGTTTTTAAATTTTCGAGGTTTTTTGATCAGGGATTTCGGCCCCCTCTATAAAATGAAAAAGAGTTAGTAGCTGTTGTAATTCTTAACATTTAGGAATTAATCCCGTTAATGTGCCACGAATAGTTTAGGAGTTTCAGCAGATCAAAGTACGAAAGAAAAAACCTATTTTTTTTAAATATCAGTTTTTCGCGAGGCACATTCGCGGTTTCATTCGAAATTTGGTGGACTCTTGCGTGAACCGAGTTTTTTAGGAGTATACATAAAAAAATCACTGGCGGGTTTATAAAAAAAAAATTGCAAAAATTTTATGGCATTTTTGAAAATTGTGCGAAATTTGCAAATCTGTTTCCTATTTTTTTAGTACTTAGCAATTAATGCATCATGTTCATTTTAATACACCAAAAGACGTGCCTTAACGAGTAGAACTGATTTGCTTTTTGACTTTTTTCTTTAAGCCATTCTGAGCGGAAAGCGCGATGATTTTATCTTAACCTGTTTTGATCTGGCACATCCCACTTGATGTGTCATCATAAAATCAGAGGCGGTTTAATAAATGTTGATGATTAAAGATATTTTGGACCATATTAAATTTTCTTGTTATAAAAAAGCATCACCGATTTTTTTTAAACTACTGGTACAATGATACGATTTTCCGTGATTTTTTTCAGTAATACCAACGCGCATTGCCTAAATATGTTATAAAAAATTGTGAAACTTTTCTTTTACCGCGAATTAATCGCGATTTTAGGTACTTAGATATTTTTTTTTGAAATCGTTTGGTCATTAAAGGGTTAAATTTATATCATATATTTTAGAAGAAATGATAAATCCTGGCATGTTTTAATAACGCATGCAACAAATGTGTAGAAAAAAAATCTTTAAAATATTTTTAAGATTTTTAAACCGCTAAATCTTAAAACCGCCATAACTTTTGACCCCCTTGCACGATTTAATTGACGCGAACGAATTTCTTATTCTTAAATAGCTTCTAATATTTATGCCAACTTTCATCGATGTGCCATCAAAACAAAATTTACATCTTTTTTACCTCATAATTTAAGTCTTAGACGGAACTTCTCATATATACCCTCTACCACTGGAGTTGAGGGTATAAAAATGTGGAAAAATTCTGGCGAAAAAAATTGTATTTTGAGTGTAAACTTTTTTAAGTGTAAAAATGATTTTTACGGGTGTTAACATTTTTTCGATTGGCAAAAACACTGTTAAATATTTTCGTGGGACGCAAATGATATTCCAAGCGTGTTTAATGTCTTTTTTCAAAACATGAATTCGTAAAAAAAAATCTAATATAACAGTGTTCCTTATTAATTTTTAACGATACGACCGATTTTGCTAAATATCAACCTGCATAGGAAGGAGAACGTGAAGAATATATGACAAGATTCAGCTGCCTTAGAGTTAGCATGTTTTCTACAGACATACATTCACTGATTGACTTAAAATCGATCGAGGCTCATAAATGTGAACACTTTTTGGGGGTCCTAGATTGATATTGCTAGGTTTTACAAAAGGAAAGACAAACTTATAAACCCTCCATCATAATTGTAAGTGGAGTTAAAAAAAATATATACATCAATGTAAAAATAACATAACCGCAATTTTTTTAAATATGCAATATCAGCAATATATGCAAAATTATGCATTTAAAGTAAAATATGCAATAATATGTACTAACAAATCGATGCCATTTTACTGCAAATTTCTTGATTCGCAAAGATATTTAGTTTATGGTGATCTCAGACAGACGACAACAAATATGCATTTGCATATAAATCCGTACCTTAATTATAACATTTTTTTTCGTAAATTTTAAGATTTTTTTAAATCTTAAATCAGCATTTTTGATAAAAACCAATATAAAAATATTCTGACATAATTTTCTCTGACTGTTAAATATAGAAAACATCCAAAAAAAAAACTTACCATTATGGCATAGAACTAGAAAAGAATTGCAGTTGTTAGAGATGAAATGCATATGTATGTGTTTTACATGGTTGTTATATGTTGTTATATTCGTATAAAAAAAAAACTAAGGGGTATTTCGTGGTTTTTTGTAACAAGAACTTAACAAAAAAAAAATTGGAAATAAGAACAACAGCAGCAGGTGCGGCAACAAAAAAGCGTTTAGTTGGTGACCTACTTGCAAATATTCAATTACAAAATTTTAACACAAAAAACAAAAAAAACCTAGAAAACAACATGGTAAAATGGTTTGAAATGGTCTAAAGGTGTAACTTAATATACCTGAGATTAAAAAACATGCACGTACATTAGAAAGGGATGAAAAAGAAAAATGTATCAAATTTCAAAATGCGAGGCAAAAGCAAAAATGAGAAGAAAGATGGAAGTAGGGGGAACAAATTGGAGGGGGGGGGGGGGGGGAATTTAAAGCGATATACACTTAAGTCACAGGTATAAACTTTTAAAGCCTTTTTATACTGAAATTTAACAAAACATAATTTTCTGCTCACTCTAATGTAGGTACCAAACCACTTTTTGTTTGCTTGTAAGTATGTTTGTTACAACGCATTGTAATAAAGCAGGAAAAGTGTTGAAAATTAAGAGAATTAGGTTAGGCAACAAAGTAAACATGATTTAGAATAATTGTCGGAACACTTAGAAAAACTAAAACAAAACGACTGAAGGGCATTAACGAGACATTTTGATAATATTTAAACAATGTATAGAATAGAAAGCATTTTTTTGGCGTAATGGTTCTTGGAAATATAATAAATGTTAAATAATCCACCGACCATTTTGGGTATCCCAAAAAAAAGTTATCTGGGCTCAAGCTTAATTTGAAAGCTTGTAGGGTAAAGAATTTTTAAGATTTTCGTAATAGGTTTTAAGGTGGCGTAAATCGATTTTTTGCTAAAAATCGGGGGTGGCTGTTGGGGACGCTAGGAGCAAACTTCCCCCGAGTGATAATTGTTATCAAACTAATTTGCTATGATCTTTTTTTTAAGTAACAAAATTTTATCATCCCATAAATAGGGGCGGGCCGAAAAAACAGCATTTTATTATTGCCTGGGTCCAAGTGCAAGACTGTGAGCATCTTCTTACATAAAAAGTTTTCATTTGATTAATGAAAATATAAAAACTAATGCAAAAAATTGAGTTATTTTTTAACATGATAATGTTTTTAGGCTGGTGTCTAATTTTAAAAAAGTTGCAGTTTGACTCTATAAGCTAAAGATTAAAAAAAAAAAATAAGAATAACTGTTTTCATTTTCTTAAACCCAAAAATTTTAGTAACTTGGGTTTGTAACTTGGATAATAATTCCCGTGGTGAATATAAAAATATTCACCGGCTGGTGAATACAAAACGTAACAGAATTATTTTCATTCATTTTTTTTTCATCAATATTTTTTTAATCAATATTTTTTTTAATTAATATTTTTCATTAATATCACCGCTTTTTTGATATTTTTCAAAGAAAAACTTAAAAAAAATATTTTACAAACTTAAGCTTTCTGTGTTATTTTTCGTATAAACCGGAAGATTTCTTTAATGGGTTTTAAAGTCTATAAGAAAGAATGAACTTTTGCCTAAATTTTGAGCTCATCACAGAAAAGATTGATCATCTGGTTTTTGTTTTAGAGCCTTTTAAAAATGGTGCTTTTTCAAATTTTTTTGACACTGTTTTTTTTTAAATGCATGTTTGGCCAATAATAGTGCAACAACTTAAAATGTTTTTGATCATATTTTTGAGATCATAGTTCAATTCTACTTCACGCTTTATACCAGATTTTTATTCCACCCAGCGGCTGCTGTGCAGGCTTTCAAAAAAGGCAAAAATCGCTTTTTTCGCATTTTCAACCGCGAATAATTAAAATTCTAGACGTGATGAAAAAATTTGGAGCACGGATTTGGAATCAGCGAGTCAAAATCTTTAAAAATTTTATACGAAACTTCAAACCGGAGCCAAAAACCTTCGATTTGTTGAGCGGTATATTTTTTTTAATCAATATTTTTTTTTCTATTTCTTTTCATAATTTTGTTTTCATCAATATTTTTTTTTATCAACATTATTTTTCATCAATATTTTTTTTATCAATATTTTTGTTCATTAAATTTTTTCATAAATACGTTTTTTCCATCAAAAGTTATGAGCAAAAGACTGAATTTCGGCAAGGGTTTTTCGTGAATTTATGAGATAAAAAGCACTATAACTTTCGAAAATCAATTCTGAGGATGCTGAAGCTTGGCATATATATTTTTCATTCCTCCAGCCTAGTTCGTATTGAATTTCACCCAAATCGGTCCAGTGGTTCAAAAGTTATTAGCAAAACCGTGAATATCAGATTAGCTTCACCTTAAAATCACGTAGTGAAAACCCATTTAACCTGTTTTAAAACCATTGGTAAGTCACAAAAATATTTTAAAACGTATTTTTGTCACTCAAAAATATTTTTATACCAAAACAAAAAAAAAAACACTCGAAAAAAATTTTACACTCAAAAAAAATTTTACACTCAAAAAAAATTTTACACTCAAAAAAAAATTAGTAAATTTTTTTTTAATGTAAAATTTGAAAAAATTTTACACTCAAAAAAAATTTGTATTTTTTTTTTCAAAAATTACTAAACAAAAATTTCTTACACAAAATAAAATATTTCTAATCATAACTGTTATTTTTTCACGTTAGAAAATTTACTATTACTTAAAATGGACATTGTGGAGGGTATTCATAGATTCGGCCTAGTCGAATTTAACTTTTCTACTTGTTGTCGTTGTTGTTGTCTGCTTACTTCATTATGTTTTTACTTTAAATTTTTACTCCTATTAGTGGTCCACGAATTTTTCCAGCAACCCGAACGAACAATGAAATTTTTTAAGTACAGTAGAAAAAAATCCGTTTTTGACCTCCAGTTATTTGACCACCATTTTTTTGTAATCAACGAAGAGATGTTATTATACACTCCATTCTAGTGATAGAGGGTATCTATTAGTTTGTCATTCCGTTTGTAACACCTCGAACTATTGGTCTTGGAACCCATAAAGTATAAATACTCATGATCCTCGATCGACTCTAAGATGACCTAGCGATGCCCGTCCGTCCGTCTGTCTATTGAAAACACGCCAACTTTTGAAAGACTTTACGGAGGCTCCTGAAGCTTGGCATATATGTTGGGCATTTATCTGGTCAGGTTGGTATTGCAATTCAGTGGTCGAGTGGTTCAAAAGTTATGAGCAAAAGACTGAATTTCGGCAAGTGTTTTTCGCGAATTTACGAGATAAAAACTTTCGAAAGGCAATTCTGAGGATGCTAAGGCTTGGCATATATGTTTGCCGTTCCTCTGGTCCGGTTCGTTTTAAATTTTAGCCAAATCGGTCCAGTGGTTCAAAAGTTATTAGCAAAACCGTGAATTTCGTATTAGTTTCACCCTGAATTCACGTGTTAAAAGCCGTTAAACATGTTTTATTTAAAAACATTGATAAGTCACAAAAATATTTGACAAGGTTGTTTTGTCACTCAAAAATATTTTTTCACTAAAAAAAATACACTCGAAAAAATTTAACACTCAAAAAAAATTTTACACTAAAAAAAAATGTAGTTATTTTTTTTTTTTTTTCAAAAGTTAAAAAAAAAGTTTTTTTACACAAAATAAAATATTACTAATCAAAAATGTTAATTTTTTCACGTTAGCAAATTTACTATCACTTAGATAGGGCATTGTGGAGGGTATTCATAGATTCGGCCAAGTCGAATTTAACTTTTCTACTTGTTTTAATTATAATTTTTATTTAATCAAAATGTTAATAAAAACTCAACAAAATATGTTCTTTTCAAAAACGTCAAAACTTCCCAACCCTTTAACTCTGCCAGTATTTCATCAACAAATTTTATATTTGTAATTTAGAATGCCTATCATCATCCTAACATGTTGCCAAAATTATACTTAAATCGGACAACATTTGTTTTTTGGTGTGGACCATCGACGCGTTTTGCCCCATATACGAAGGTATATTTGAATTTAATGGAGATGGTTTGGTGAATAAAACCTTTTGTCACCAGCTGGGAAATAAAACGTAACATAATTTTTTTCAACAAAAAAATTTTTTTTCATCCTTTTTTTTCTTCATGATTTATTTTTTTTTCTTTAAAGTTTTTTTTTATAAATTTTTTTGTAACATCAAATTGTTTCTTTTATAATTTTTTTTTTATCAATTTTTTTCCATAAAAATTTTTTTTCCTCAAATTTGTTTTTTTCATCAACTTTTTTTACCTCAAATTTTTTTGTCATCAATTTTTTCATACAATTTTTTTTATAAAATTTTTATTACATCAATTTTTTTTTTTCATTAACGTTTTTATCACATTTTTTTCACTTTTTTTACCAACATTTTTTTTCATCAAAACTTTTTTTCATGAAAAATTTTTTTTTTTTTTTTTTTTCATATTTTTTTTTTTTTTTGCATCAAAATTGTTTTATAATTTTATCAAAATTTTTTTTGTAATTTTCTTTTTTTTCATCAAAAATTTTATTTCACCCAAAATTTTGATTTTATCAAATTTGTTTTGTTTTTCGTAAAAAGAAAAATCATTTTTTTCTATTTTTTGTTTCCAAAATTACTTTTTCACCAATTCTAAACTTTTGACATAAAAATGTTCCATTTGTTTAACAAATGTACAAAAAACAAGTGAGACATTTAAATTCTTTGGTGTCGAATCTTTTAAGTATACTCTTCAAAATATAAAAACCCTTTTTTCACTTAAGTAATACACTTACTTATCAAATTTACAGATCTTTTGGTTTGGACTGCATCTTGCTTTCAACATACAGATGGACGGATGTATATAGCTAGAGCGTCTTAGGAATGGATCAATAATATATGACACTTGTTGTTTTTGTATTGGATTAATATAGACGAAAAATTGACAAATTCGCTTATGGGAATGTAATGTTTGTGAAGAGTACAACTATAAAGAAATAATCTAAATCTGTCAAATTGAAGTCGGTAATGCTGTTCTCTATTTTTAATCGATAGCTCAAATAAAAGTATACAAAAATGCAAATATTTTTTGAGGTTATTATGCATTCCGTTTTAATATAATAAATATTTAATCAAGGCAACTCGATACAAATACGACAACTTCTTGAATATTTAGCCACGTCTCCTAAGCTAAGGTTTTAAAAAATTTTAAAACCAAAAACGCAATTTTTTTAGTTCCATATAGGGCTATTAATACAACCTATTCAGAAATTGATGGGACACATGTTTTTTTCGCTGGACATTTGGTGTAGAACTCCTCATATAAGACTTTATGTTTTGCCACTAACGATTGTCAATTTCCTAAAAACTCTTGACAATAGAATTTGACAAATTTCGAAACACGTGTCGAGTAAGTCTTGCAAAATTACCAAACCAATCAATTTAAAACAAACAACTTTAAAAATAGTTTCTTGAAAATTGTTACTTTGACAATATCATCGTAATAATTAATTAAAGAAATTTGACCTTGAGCTAGAATAATCTTACTTAATACTAACCATTTAATAATTTTCTTAACTTTTTCATGCTAAAACATATTGCCTTTAGCAAAAATGTTTAAATAAATTTTCACTTTAAAAATATTTACACAACACGTTAAAATTAAAATCTATCAAAAGAGTTAAGCAGACACATTTTTTTTTTGGTTTCAATTTGCTACTTGTCAAATTATCCACTTCAGTTAACATTAAATATGTAATTTATTTACATACTCATGGTAAAATATAGATGGAATGTATAGTAAATACATTAATGTGGTATAAATAATTCGATATGAGTATTTCAAGCATTAATCATACGAAAAAAAAACATTAAAAACGGATGATGACCTTACCAAGAAAGTTATATATTAAGAAATTTTTCAGTAGGTTGGTTCAAGAAGTAATATTATTTACGTTGTTAGACTGACTAAAGGCATTTACTTTATATTCATTAAAATATTTTTAAAAATCAAATTTTATTTCCATAAAAACATTTGATCCTAAATCTGTTAGTTTTTTTCATCAAAACATATTTTTTCTTATTTGTGTAGTGTAAACGCCTTATAAAGATAAGTGCCTGTGCTTTATCTACACTAGTTTCAATATTTGAATGTGCTCTTAATTTAAAAAAAATTTACTTGGTCATCCCAATTATTTAAACTCTATAATTGTTAAAAATCCTCTTTTAATGTCACTTGGTAAGGCATTTTTTAAGTATTTTTATTGTAATGTTTAACACAATGCAAATTAATGTTTAACTTTTTATTTTTTTTGTTTACCGAATAAAAATAATTTTATCATTATTTAAGGAGATCTAAATGCAACGAAATTTTTGAACCTCTTAAAATCGAAAATTTTTATCAGGAGATAAAAAAAAGTACCAAAATACAATAATTTACCCCTTTTTGTCCCCTAAGAATCGAAATATCCAAAAAGTACATTTTTAATATATATGAAAAGTACCAAATTTTATAATTGCACGCCCGTATAAACGGAATCACAAAAAAACCCATCATTGGCGGTATTTATTTCCGGAAGTTGATTCCACATTACATTGCTCTAGCTTTATTGGTTTAGTCTGGACGATGTTAAATCAGTCAGTAACGAAAATCTTTTATACTCGGGTTAATTTTTAATATATTTTCAACTACTTGATATTTGATATTAAAACATTAATCAAAATGTTTCTTTATCATCCTCTGTGTATGTGTAGTTGGCTGTTTCTATGTGTATGTACTTGTGTATGTTTACTTAAAACCACATTCAATTAAATACATATTACACAGATTTATACCTCAATATTGACTGTTAACTATGTAAGTGAGTAAACATATACATACATACATGAGTGCGTTGTTGAGACAAAAGACATATATACTAACACATTTACATACAAGTAAAATGTATAATAATTTGAAATGGGGCGGAATTTATTTTAATTTATGGATATTCGGAAATTTGCAACTTAGGTAGGTGCTGTAAAGAATGGAAATAGGAATTTCGTATTTATTTTTCGAATATTAAAAACCCAAGAGGTAAAGGAAATGTGTTTTCAATTTCAGAACGTTAATAGTGTGGAATATTGTGAGTCCTTTTAAAAAATTATTGAAAATTTATGCCCATTTACTAAGTGACCCCTTAATTTGTTTACATATGTAATCTTATTTATACACTTGTGTTCACATAAGTGAGTCCCGAATTATATTTTCTAGGCTTGGGCTGCAATAATACGCGCTATTAGAGACATTTTACGGGAAAAAAGTACGAAAACAAATTTGTACAAAACATTTAGTTCTCTACTAGGTTCCAAGAATTCAATTTCAGTGAATTTTGAGAAAGATTACTCTAGCTCAAGGTCATATTTCTTTTACTTATCATTACGATGATATTGTCAAAGTAACAATTTTCAAGAAACTATTTATAAATTTGTTTGTTTCAAATTGTTTGGTTTGGTCGTTTTGCAAGACTTACTCGACACGTGTTCCGGAATTCGTGAAATTACATTGTCAAGAGTATTTAGCAAATTGACAACCGTTAGCGGCAAAACATAAAGTCTTATATTCGTATGTAAATAGACATAATGAGAATTTATGTACTAAATTCTCTTGACAATGGAATTTGACGAATTCCGAAACACGCGTCGAGTAAGCCTTGCAAAATGACCAAACCAATTAATTGTAAACAAACAACTTTATAAATAGTTTCTTGACAATTGTTACTTTTACAATATCATCGTAATGATTAGTAAAAGAAATATGATCTTGAGCTTGAATAACACCGCTCAACAAATCGAAGGTTTTTGGCTCCGGTTTAAAGATTTTAAAAGATTTTGACTCGCTGATTTCAAGTCTGTGCTCCAAATTTTTCCATCACGTCTAGAATTTGAATTATTCGTGGTTGAAAATGCAAAAAAATGTGATTTTTACCTATTTTGGAAGCCTGCACAGCAGCTACTGGTTGAAACAAAAATCTGGTATAAAGCGTTAGAGTAGAATTGAACTATGATCTCAAATATATGATCAACAAAATTTGAAGTTGTTGCACTATTATTGGCCAAACATGAATTTAAAAAAAAACACTGTGAAAAAAATTAGAAAAAGCACAATTTTTAAAAGGCTCTAAAACAAAAACCAGATTTTTGGCATAAGTTCATTCTTTCTTATAGACTTTAAAACCCATAAAAGATATCTTCCGGTTTATACGAAAAATAACACAGAAAACTTAAATTTGTAAAACATTTATTTTTTTTTAGTTTTTCTTTGAAAAATATCAAAAAAAAAAAAATAAGGTATCTATCTACCTTACCCTTTTTACAAAATCTACCTTACCTTTTTTTCAAATAATGCAAAAATTGTAATTTTTCGCATCCCAGCAGAAATAAATCGAGATTTTGGCGACACAGCATCTGTTTATAGCATACCGTAGCGCATCCAAAGAGCGCTCTTAGGGATGCAGTAAAAGGAAGGGGAAAAAATTTTAATTTTTTTTTAAGATTTTTTATATAAAACTTATAATGTGTAATTATTTTTTGATAAAAATTCACACTTGCTTTCCTTTTTAATATTTTTAACACTTTTTGAATAAAAAAACATGAGTTTTAGACAAAGACACATGATTTGACTGCATCATTATTGCGCATTAATCAGCGCTGCAAAGAGCGCTTAAATCATAGCATCTTTGACCGCTGTTCCCAAAAAAAATCCCATAAAAAATGTGAAAATGAAAATTTCCGATATTTTTTTGATGTTCACTTCCGATTTTTTTTTTCATTTTGTTTCACATAAATAAAGTTTTGTAAAGTAAAACGAATGAATTTTTTTGTTATATTTTTTTAAATTTTAGTTATTTGATTTCAACTTTGAATTTACAGCATCTTTATTCTGCTTAAATCAGCTCCACAAAGATACATGAATTCACTGCATCTTTAATCTGCTTAAATCAGCGCTAAAAAGATACATGAATTTACAGCATCTTTATTCTGCTTAAATCAGCGCTCTAAAGACACGTGATTTCAGTGCATCTAAAGAGCGCTGTTTCTGTGTATCCAACTAGCGCTCTAAAGTGGGACATCGCCTTAGGGAATCATGCATGAATTCAGCGCAATTGGATGCGCTCCTTTACTCAAGTTCCCCTTCCAAAAGCTGCTGAACGTTCAGCAAAATTTCTGCTGGGATTTTCAACCGTGAATAACTAAAAATCTGGACGCGATGGAAAAATTTGGAGAACAGATTTGGAATAAGGAGATCAAAGTCTACTAAAATTGATCACCAGAATTCCAACCGGAAAATGAGTGTTGAGCGGTGTAATCTTTTTCAACATAAAAATTCCTATATTTAAAAAAAATTCTTCGTATAGAAAAATTCTCAGATTTAGTGACTTTTTCCCCATAGAAAACTTTTAAGGTTCTGAAATATTTTTTTTTTATTCAATTTTTTTACAGAAAAAGTCTAACAAGGGAAGTATCTCAATCCATATGAACCGCTTTAAACTTAAAATATATATAAAAGAGACAATTCTAAGTTTGGGGTGTCTCGGCTTATCAGCCATAACATGGATTTTGTGGTTCAAAACATAGGTTAAAAATGACGAAAAAATATTTTTTTCGATTTTTCAGCTTTTCATTTTAAGAAACTATATGATCTAAGAAATGTTTTTTTAATGCCTATCTAATGGTGGCATAACCTTGTTAAAATTCGGCTTTTTTAAATACTTTTTCTATGAAAATGTGTAAATTTTAGCGGGTATTTATATGAAGACATAGCCCTACGATATCGATCTGAAAACGAAATTATCTTTATTAAATTTAAGTCGACACGTATTTTTGCTCTAGACAATATTCCTGTTAGTTCGGGAGTTATCGAAATTTTTTCAAAGGTCCACATTGTTTGATAAGGGGACAACGAAATTTTTAAACACTGATATGGCCGATAAGCCGAGACACCCTAACCTAAAAATCGTCTCTGTTATATATATTTTAAGTTTCAGGTAAATCGGTTCATAAGGGTTGAGATACTTCCCTTGTGAGATACCAAAATTTTTAAGCTTTGAAAAATTTTTCTATAAAAAGTACATGAGATTAAAAAAAATATATTTTTTTTATTGAATGGGTCATTTTTGACCCCCTACCAAGAAGGGTTAACGATTTTTTTAAAGATAATATAATAATACGAAATAATAGTTGGGGTTAAAAACACAAAAGCCGTTTTATACTTGTTTATAGCACAACAATTAAGCTCTAAACTTCAAATTTTCCGCGGGGGTCATTTTTGACCCCCAGCCAATGTGGGTTTAAGACGTCATAGATCTGTAAGATTTCATGACAGACTTAAAGTTATATAATAGGATGCCACGACACAAAAAAACCGTTAATTTGCACAAAAATTAAATTTATAAGATTTTATTAATCCAAATTATTGATAAAACCAACATTTCCTTGAAATCCGCTAACTTCCCCCCGCGATTTCCGAAAAGTGGCTCGACGGATATCCGCCATATTTCAAATTTTTTTTCTCCAAGGTGGTCTTAATGAATTCAGAAAGAAAAAATGGTATATTTAAAATTTTTTTTTAATAAAATTTTCAAATTATGAAAAAAGGTGTTTTGAGAACGCCCCAAAATCATGCAATTTTTTTGGTATCAAGTTTGAACGGGTTAATGATACCGTAAAATCTTTAAATTTCATATTTAAGTATTTACGATCAAATATTATACAAAAATAATTTTTGAATTATTTTAATAAAAAAACTTAAATTTTTTTTTATTTATTTTTAAAAAGTCCTTTTTTGCGAAAACCCCAATTTTGAGGCTCAAAGTGGAGACAGAAGATAAACTCCGATCGGAGTGATATTTTGCATGTGAGTTACCCTTAGGGGACCGACACTTTTGGCGGGTATTAGAATTTGATCAGAGAGAAAAGCCCAAAAACGAGCCACCCTATTACTCAATGCTCCGTTATAAAATAACTCTCCGTTAAATTTAACTTTTTCATACAAATTTTGACATAAGGCTCCGTTAAATCGGCAGTTAGCAGCTAACTTTTCGTTGAGTAATCCGCCCTAAAAAGTTTTAAATCCTGGAAAAAAATTTAAATAGAAATAAAGTCAAAGTCTGTGACTTTTTTAAATAGAAAAACTCTCAGATTCCGAGACATTTTTCCTATAGAAAAAAGTCACAGATTCGTGTAATTTTTTTCTAAAAAAAGTATAAGATTTAAATAAAAATTTTTTATGTAAAAATTCTTAAATTGATCCTGAAGAAAATTTTCTTATATTTCTTATATGATAATTTAAAGATTCCCAGACTTTTTTCCTATAAAAAATCTAAAATTCAAAAATTCTAAATTAGAAAAATTTTGACACTTTGCCAAGAAAAAAATGTTCAAATAATTTGCATTTCTTTGATTTTTTCTGTAAATAAAGACCGTGCACGGGCTCTAATTACATTTGTTATAAGGGTTCAAGAAGAAAAATTTAATTTCTAAAAATTATAGACATTTCTGGCATTTCCCATACCGGTTTCAAACACCCCAGTTAGTGATATTATCAGTAGGATTTTATTTTTCTCTTTCTTTTTTACAAAACTTCTTTTCAGATTTTTTCGAAAAAAAAATTTTAGATTTTCAATATAGAAAATTCTCAGATTTTTCCTATAAAAAAATTCTCAGATAGAAAAATTCTCTGATTTTTTCTATAAAAAAATTATAAAAAAAATTGCAAATAATTTCTACAAAAAAATTCTAAAATTTTTTCTTTGGAAAAATTTCGAAATTTGTAAAGAAAAATTGTATTATTACGAGATTTTTTCATATAAAAAATTCTCTGATTTTTTCTATAAAAGAATTATAAAAAAAATTTGCAAATAATTTCTACAAAAAAATTCTAAAATTTTTCCTTTGAAAAAATTTCCAAATTTCTTAAGAAAAATTGTATTTTTTCGAGATTCTTTCATATAGAAAATTCTAAAATTTCGAGACATTTTTCCATTAGAAAAGTTTTTAAGATTTTAAGAATAACTTGACGTTGGTTGTAAAATATTTTCCAATAAAAAAAATTAAATTCGGGACCCGCTAATATATATAAGTATGTACTAACATTAGTTTTTTGTTATTGTTTTGCTAAAACATTTAATTAAAATCTTTTAAATACTAATTACAGTTATGTTGCTAAACACCTTTCATTAAATATAAATTTATCTAGGTGCTTATCTTATTTTTAGAATTTAATAAGATAACGGTGCTAAGCATATATTAATTCATGTGTAATTAAAATAGCATATTCCTTATCAAGAAAAAGACAAAGAAAAAAATTCTATTGTTAAATACTGTTACAATTGTACCCGGGTACCCACATACAAATTTTACAACAAATACATACTTCTTGCGTACAATTACAAAACATTGTTTCACTACCGATCAGCAATACAAGGTTCTAGATACCCTCGTACCTTGTAATGATGTAAAAAATAATAGTATGCCACGCCCTCCTAAAGATATAAAAAGGCCACGCCCTTGCATAATGAAAAAAAAAAAAACAATTAAAGTTAAAGAGCTATTGGAAAGTTTTTGCTTTCAAACGATTACCCGGGTACACTGTCACTTATTATTCACTCATTTCACAGCATGGTTTCGTTTCTTTAAATATTTATTTTTTTGTTGCTGTTTACTGAAAATGAAACCACGGCATAAATTATCAATTTAATTAATACGAAATTATTATCGATTGAACATCATTAATATTTTTTTTTCTTCATTTAAAAGTTGAAAGTTAAAATGCATTAATTTTGCATTTTTTTTTTTTTTGGTGTTATGGTATTAATTTATAAGATTTATGTTGATTAAGGATAATACATATGCACTTAAACAAGCAGTAGGAAGTTTTAATTATGGAAATCAAATTGAATTTTTTGTAAATAATATTTTAAAGTTTATCAAGATTTCATTATTTAATTTACATATATTGTAGAGAATTGAAATTAAAGGCAAACGAACTACTTGGATTGCCCAATCTATTTTGAAGAAGGTAAAAATGATAGAGCTGTCTAATCTATAGTGAAGAAGGGGAAAATTGAAGATGAAAAACTTAAAATTTTAAGTTTTTTATGCTCTATTTCTATTTGAAACAAACAATCATGGCCAATTAGACCGGTTTTGTAGTAAGGTAAAACATTTTTTTTTTTCTGATTTTCAGTACAGGCAAATTTTAATGCCTATAGGTCAAAACTTATGTGATACTAATTCAAGGCCAGTGTTATAACAGCCCATGGCTTTTAATTTCCGTCCTGAACAACATATCAAAATTTCATGGAAATCTATCTACCTGATTTGTTGCAATTGCTGGCGCCCAAACTGGAGCTTTATTAAAAAAAAAATATGTAGGTTCCAGTAGATCCAATAAAAAGCACTGGAACATTACAAAGTCATTTCATTTTAATTTGTTCGATGCAAAATTTTTAATTCGGCTGTCAAAATTTGGGGTTTTTGAAAAAATTATCAAAAACTGGGTTTTAAAATTTACCAAAAATCACTTTTTTTTATTTTCCGTTCAGGCCAACTCTTATGCCTCTTTCCCTAAAACTTAGTTGGTACAAACTTAATGCTAGTTATTAATTTCAAGAAATTTACATGTGCAAGTGAATCATTAAAACAGGGAATGCATTAAAACGATAACATTAAAGTGGGCGCACTTAAGCAAAAAGTGATTTCCTTCGAAAAAGTTAAAGCACAAAAACAGTATTTTTGCGTTATGAATACTCTTGTGAGTACTCTTGTCCAAAACATTAAATCATGATAATGTTTTGCTGAAAATTTTGGTGTACTTGCCCAAACAAAGTTTTTCCATGCAAAACGAATTGAAATATTGGTCGAGGACCCCATTAATTTTATATATTAATGATCCACTTCTAAGACACTCTAGCTATCCGTCCATCTGTCTGTGGAAAGTGCAGTCCAAACCAAAAGAGCTATAAATTTGCTAAATGAGTGTATTACTTAAGTGCAAAAAAGTGTTTTTACATGTTGGAGAGTATAAAATATTTGGCACCAAAAAAATTTAACACTCTTACTCATTTTTGTACATTTGTTAAACAAATGGAACATTTTTGTGATAAAAGCTTAGACTTGGTGAAAAAGTAGCTTTGGTAAAAAATATTATTTTTTTTTTCGAGAAAAACAAAATTTTGATAAAAAAAAAGAAATTGATGAAACAAAATTTTTGGTGAAAAAAATGTTGATGAAATAAAATTTTTGATGAAGAAAACATTTTTGATAAAAAAATTTTTTGATGAAAAAAAAAAAAAAGTATGAAAAAAAAAAAAAAATTGATGAAAAAAATTTTAATGTATAATTTGATGAAATAAAAAAAGTTCTTGATGAAGAAAATTTAAAAAAAAAAAAATTTTTTTTGATGTAGAAAAAAAAATTTTGAAACAAAAAATTATGAAAAAACGTACTTGCTTAAATACCATTTGGTGTTCAATTATGTTCACATAAGTCAACCAGCAGCCGAATTAAAGCATTTTTTATTTTAAGGTTATGTTGAATGTACAAAAATTGTTGAGGTGTCCTTACATTTTCGTTCATAACTTTTGAACCGCTGAACCGATATCGCTCAAATGCAACACCTAACTTCTCGGGAGAATTTCCAATAAATATGATAAGTTTCAGTCATCTCCGTGTAATATTTTGGACGTGATCACAATTTCCACAGACAGACAAAAAGACAGACAGACGGACAGAAGGACATCGCTAGAATGTCCTAAAATTGATCGGGGATCATGAATATATAACTTTATGGGGTCCCAGACCGATATTTCGGTGAGTTACAAACGGATGAACAAACTTATATATACCCTATATCACTAGAGTGGAGGTTATAAAAAGTTGAAAAAAATTATGTAAATAAAATATGATGAAAAAAAATTGTTGAAAACAAAAAAAAATTTGTTTGATGAAAAAAAATTGATGAAAAAATGCCTGCGAATTTTGTACTCTTACCCAAAACCTTAAATCATGATAATGTTTTGCGGAAGATTGGGTGTACTTGCCAAAGCAAAGTTTTTTTAGAAAAAATAATGTTATATTACTTTGCTATTCCATGCAAAACGAATTGAAATATCAGTCGAGGACCCCATTAAAAAACCAAAAGAGCTGTACATTTCGTAAGTGAGTGCAAAAATAAGTGCAAAAAAGTGTTTTAACATTTTGGAGAGTATAAAATATTCGACACCAAAAAATATAACACCCTCAGTTGTTTTATGTATATTTGATAAACAAATGGAAAATTTTTATGCGAAAAGCTTAGACTTGGTTAAAAAGTAGTTTTGTTAAAAAAAAATATTTTTTTTTCACGAAAAACAAAATTATGTTAAAAAAAATTTAATAAACCCAAAATTTTTGGTGAAAAAATATTTAATTAAAAAAATTTTTTGATGAATTTTTTTGATGAAAAGAAAAATTTTTTGTTTTAAAAAAATTGTTGAAAAAAAAATTTTTGGTGAGAAAAAAATTGATAATAAAAAATTTGATTAAAAAATTTGATGAAAAAAAAGTTGAGGAAAAAGATATGATAAAAAAAATTTTTGATGCAAAAAAAAAATTTATGACAAAAAAACAAATTAATGAAAAAAAATTGATGAAAAAAAAAATTTTGATGAAAAATTACATAAAAAAAAATTAATAAAAAAAAAAATTTGATGAAAAAAAAAAAATTTAATGAAAAAAAAATTATTAAAAAAAAAAAAAAAAAAATTTAAAACAAAATGATGAAAAACAAGTAAAAAAGTAAAATTCGGCCTTGCCAAATGTAGTGATACCCTCCACAATTTCAAAAAGATTATTGCAAAAAACTTTATTTAAAAGGAAATTACTTTTGAAAAAAAAAAAAAAATTTGAAAAAAAAAATTCCGCGAAAAAAAATTTGGTAAAAAAAAAAAAATCCGCGAATTTTTTCTTTTTTTTTTTTCAAAAAATATGTTCGTACTTGTTTAAATACCATTTGGTGTTCAATTATGTTCACATATGTCAACCAGAAGCCGAATTAGAGCATTTAGTATTTTTTGGTTATATTGAATGTACTGGAATTTTTGAGGTGTGCTTACATTTTCGTTCATAACTTTGAACCGCTGAACCGATATCGCTCAAATGCAATACCAAACTTCTCGGGAGAACTTCCAATATATATGTTAAGTTTCATTCATCTCTGTGCAATATTTTGTCCGCGAGAGCATTTTCCACAGACGGACAGACGGACAGACGGACATCGCTAGAATGTCTTAAAATCGATCGGGCATCATGAATACTTTATGGGGTCCCAGACCGATATTTCGATGAGTTACAAACGGAATGACAAACTTATATATACCCTCTATCACTAGAGTGGAGGGTATAAAAAAAAAAATATGAAAACAAAAAAATTTGACGAAAAAAAAGTTTGATGAAAAAAAAAAAAAAAAAATTGATAGAAAAAATTTGATGGAAAAAAAATTGATGAAAAAATTTTTTTTTTGTTTTAAAATAATTATGTTACTTTTTATTCGTCAGCTGGTAAAAACGGTTTTATTCACCACGAGGTGAATTATTATCCAAGTTACAAACCCAAGTTATTAAAAATTTTGGTTGTAAGAAAATGAACCTAGTAATTCTTGTTTTCTTTTTCGTTAATTGAATAGTTCATGCGAATAAAGACGAATAGACCATTTGTAGAATTTTACAGGGGACAATAAAATCGCAGGAAACGGTTAAAAAATAATATTTTTGTCAACTTTTTGGTATTAGCTTAAAGGTTTAAGTCACATCTACCTATATACAAAATTTTAGTAAGGTATTCGAAGGAGAACTTGCCAAAAATTGGACTTCAATTTTTTGCTTAAATGGAAAAAGGGCGAATATCCAAAAAAATGTATTGAAATTTGAATAAAAATGTGTTATTTTGCAGCAGATTTTGACTACATTTTCACGAGACTTGCAAAACTTGACGAACTATGGTTGGTATTTGTTTGTAACACTTTAAGGACTTCGAGGATACACTATTTAAGGATTGCAAGGATATGCAAAAAATTTATTTTTTTTAATTTTTTTTTCTAATATTCCTGCCTTTTGACGCAGTAGTAATTCTTTATGACACTAAATATATTTTTAGGAATTATAATATTAACCCTTGACTGCATATTACGATGTAACATAAAAGGACATGAAAACATTTTTGTTTTTTTTTCGCAAATCTGGTTAATTTGTTTGTATGTGCTAAGATTGTTTTTTTTTTGTGTACAATTTCAAATTTTACCTAATATCAATTTTAAACTCGCAGCTAAATAATTTTTATATAATATTTTGTTAAGGATGGATATTCGCCCTTTTTGCTTTCCACACTTTTAAGTCTTATAACTCAAGAACGGTAAAATTTTTTGCCAATATAATAAGTGTGGTTTGTTCCTCGTAATGTTCTTTTAACACATTGTTACCGAAAGTAAAATTTTTGTATGTTTTTGTGTTGTATTTAATCAAAATTGTGCGTTAGTTCACTCCCAATTTAAACAAAAATATAAAAATATACGAATTATTGCACTTTTAAAGTCATTTTTTTAGCCTTAAAAGTCAAAATTTCCCCAAAATTTCTGCATAGGATTGTAGGGCTCTGCTAATAAAATGCATTTATGCAAAAAAACGTGTTTGCGAAAAAGTGGTCTATTCGTCCTTATTCGCATGAACTATTCAATTGTTAGCTTATGTAATAGTCAAACTGAGGTGGCGTCCTGCAACTTTTTTAAAATAAGCCTAAAAACATTATCATGTTAAAAAAAAATTTTTGAAAACAAAAAAAAAAAATTATGAAAACAAAAAAAAAAAAAAGATGAAATATTTAATGAAAAAAAAAATTGATGAAAAAAAAAATTGTTGAAAAAATTTCAAAATTTCTTTAGGAAATATTTTTTTTTAATAACTGATTGTGAGTTACATAGTCCAAAACAACCATTTGAAAAAGAATGTTGGTTAATTTAGAGTAAAATATCGCAACTATAAATTAGACAACAGAATTGGTAAAATCACACTATCTTGAAATCCGGTAAATTCAAGTTGGTCCACACCAACTGGATGAGGGAATTTAAGCCAAAATTTTATATGACGTTCAATGAAATCAAGTAGATAAACTAATTTATTTTGAAATTTAAAAAAATTTAAAAAAAATTGATAAACGAGTTTGCAATAGTTCTCTAAAATTATTATTTATATTGACAAACGTACAAAAACTTAAATTTTTTTTCAACAAAGAAATTCAACAAACACAAACACAATTTGTTGGTCTGGCAAACGTAAAATTTTTTTTTTTTTCAACAAAGAAATTCAACAAACACAAAAACTATTTGTAAAAAATAAAATAATTTTGAAATAAAATTACTTGACTAAGTTTGTTGAAAACAAAATCGAAATTTTGTATTATGGACTAACATGTGGCCGTTTTTACTAAATGTTTGGTTGATATCATGTTTGGTTGATTTACAAATGATGTTTGTTGATTTAAATTTGACGATTTTATTTTCTGTGTAATAAATGAGTCAATAAATTTTTTATCCTAATTTAATAAATTTCTTTATTCAAATAAATACCAAAAAAAGTTGTGTCTTGTGGACTTATGTATACAATTTAGATACGTCCCATTTTTTTGTTCTAAAAGTGCTATGATAGTACCATATTTTTTGTTTTTAAAGCGCTTTAAAATAGCAACGGCATACCGTTTACCGTGGTTATCATTTTGGACGCTGGGACAGTACTAAACTGTGATGCTTTCCCAGCACACAAGCGACCATAAAAGGTACTTTGCCAGCGCTCTCTCGTTCGTATTTTTCTGCCTGGGTATATATATTTTTTATAATATTTTTTTCTATTTTTTGAAATACTCAATTTTGACCCGCGATGCTCGAATATAAGATGTAGACCGATTTTGATCACTTATGGTTTTAAAATGCTTGTATTATCTAGTACCAACTTTTCCGAACTATTAATAGTTGATCTAAGCAACTAAACTCTGTTTAAGAAAGAGTTTTTGTTTAAAAATCTAAAAAAAAAACATAATAATCATAAAAAAATCCTTGAAATTTTTTTTTTGCAAATAATTATTCTACATTCGCAATATAAAATATTTTGAAATATTTATACCTCTTTACATAATAAAGAATCTCAAGAAAATTATAATTTTCTTTAAATACCATAAAACAACAAAAAAATCTGATTAATGTTGATTATAATGATCCTTAATGTAGAACATGAAATTACATATGTTTTGTACAGGTAACATAACAACATAAATAGTATGTCCTCGAGGAAACTATGTGTTTGTGTATTAACTTATGTTAGTATATTTATAAAAATTTACACCTTTAAACAGACTTTAAAGGAAATTATTATTATTTACATGCAATAACAACAACAACAGAAACACAACGTTATAATTCAAAAAGCAATTAAAACACAACGAAGGTACAACTTAATTAAAACAAGACTGAAAAAGAAAAGCGGAAAATGGCAAAATGAAATATAATATAATATTTGTAGCCTATAATAAATATTAAACAGTGCGAGTTGTTGAAATGAACAAAATTGTAAATGAATGAACAACTATATAGGTGGAGTGTGTAAGGATTTTAAAATGAGAGTGTATATGTAGTTCAAAGCTTTGAAGTTTATAAAACAATTTCCATATTCATGCACACGGAGAAATACATTTTTAACTGAATGTGTTAGTTGTTGCAATCATGAATTTAGTTGCTGCTACTAAATTCAAGAGTTGAAAATCAAATTTTTCAGTTGTATCAACTCATAATTCGGTTGTCGCGACGATTTTTTTTTTTTTGTTTTAATTAAAAGTCCGTTGTATCAATCATTTTATAGAAACTACCGATTTGTGATGACCTATATGCAAGTGTATCAACCAATTTTTAGTAGAATTAACTGAGTTTCGGCTGAAAATTTGCAAATCTGTTTTTTGTGGGTTATTACAACTAAAATTTATTTTAACTTGCTATTGAAAGTCATTTCTATAAATCGAATATCCATAAATCAAGTATAATTTCAGTTGAAAAGTAGCAAATTTTTCTCTGTGTTTGTGTTAAATAATAAGAGAAGCTGTTAATGTAGCACTACCGTAAATGTCGTAGACGAAGACCAGCAAATTGTACTTTTTGTATGTAATAATTGCTAATAAGGTTGTTACAATATCAACAACAACATCAGCCAGCAACAACATCATTAACAACAATGTGTAAGAAGGTTGTGCGTAGACTATAGTTAAATTGTAATTACAGTTGGTACGTTTTTTGGTTTTTCTGTTTGTGATGCTGTGATATTGTGATGAGATTGTTTGGTAAGTTGTCGGGATTGTTGTTAAACTATAAAGTACCGTATTGTACCTATAGACCATACCGTCGTATTCGGTAATACTATTAAAAAAAGTTGGTGTTCTCTTACATACAGAAACATTATAAGTAGTAACTGTTACAGCTTTTGTTGTTTACACAAATATTATGGCAATTATATGAACTCTCTGGTATACAATACGCAACACTATACGCACACACACATACATTTTTAAATACATGCATCAATTTACAAAAACAAATATAAGTACGATGGGTTTCATTTTAAAATGAAGCTGAGGGTTGAGATTTGTCAGGCTGGTTAAATATTTTGGGGCCTCAATACAACTTCAAAATTTACTTGTAGCTGTCTGAAAAAGCATATGCGGGAAGATTATTCTACATACGGCTAGTTCGGCCGAGAAACGAATTTTGTCTGAAACGCATACATTGGGCAGTCGACAACACACGGATGTAATCTGTTGGAAAGGGGAGCACACCGGTCATTCACCCGCGTCTCAGAAATGAGTTCGCCGTTCTCATCTGAACACTTACCGTAATAATATCGATTAAACATTGATGCACAACCAACATTCCGACGATGCTCCAATAAGTCAATAGAGTTGGAAATCCTACTGTCATTGATTAGCTTCAACGCACTTGTTTGCACAGGATCTACACCATTTACAGATGTAATTCGAAAAAGATCAATTGTAATTCGAAGATTCTATTTGTAATTCGAAAATTCCATTTGTAATTCGAAGATTCCATTTGTAATTCGAAGATTCCATTTGTAATTCGAATACTCCAATTGTAATTCGAAGATTCCATTTGTAATTCGAAGATTCCAATTGTAATTCGAAAAAGATCAATTGTAATTCGAAAAAGATCAATTGTAATTCGAAAAAGATCAATTGTAATTCGAAAAAGATCAATTGTAATTCGTAAAAGATCAATTGTAATTCGTAAAAGATCAATTGTAATTCGAAGATTCCAATTGTAATTCGAAAAATATCAACTGTATTTCCATTGATATTTTTCGAATTACAATTGGAATCTTCGAATTACAATTGATCTTTTACGAATTACAATTGATCTTTTACGAATTACAATTGATCTTTTTCGAATTACAATTGATCTTTTTCGAATTACAATTGATCTTTTTCGAATTACAATTGATCTTTTTCGAATTACAATTGGAATCTTCGAATTACAATTGGAATCTTCGAATTACAAATGGAATCTTCGAATTACAATTGGAGTATTCGAATTACAAATGGAATCTTCGAATTACAAATGGAATCTTCGAATTACAAATAGAATCTTCGAATTACAATTGATCTTTTTCGAATTACATCTGTAAATGGTGTAGAAGCTTCAAGATAGACCTTGAGCACCTGCCCAGATATGGGAGTTATAATTAATCCTCGGATATAGGCGGTATTAATAGTAAGGAAATTACACCATTTACAGATGTAATTCGAAAAAGATCAATTGAAATTCGAAGATTCTATTTGTAATTCGAAGATTCCATTTGTAATTCGAAGATTCCATTTGTAATTCGAAGATTCCATTTGTAATTCGAATACTCCAATTGTAATTCGAAGATTCCATTTGTAATTCGAAGATTCCAATTGTAATTCGAAAAAGATCAATTGTAATTCGTAAAAGATCAATTGTAATTCGTAAAAGATCAATTGTAATTCGAAAAAGATCAATTGTAATTCGTAAAAGATCAATTGTAATTCGAAAAAGATCAATTGTAATTCGTAAAAGATCAATTGTAATTCGTAAAAGATCAATTGTAATTCGAAGATTCCAATTGTAATTCGTAAAAGATCAATTGTAATTCGAAAAAGATCAATTGTAATTCGAAGATTCCAATTGTAATTCGTAAAAGATCAATTGTAATTCGAAAAAGATCAATTGTAATTCGAAAAAGATCAATTGTAATTCGTAAAAGATCAATTGTAATTCGTAAAAGATCAATTGTAATTCGAAAAAGATCAATTGTAATTCGTAAAAGATCAATTGTAATTCGAAAAAGATCAATTGTAATTCGAAAAAGATCAATTGTAATTCGTAAAAGATCAATTGTAATTCGAAAAAGATCAATTGTAATTCGAAAAAGATCAATTGTAATTCGAAAAAGATCAATTGTAATTCGTAAAAGATCAATTGTAATTCGTAAAAGATCAATTGTAATTCGAAAAAGATCAATTGTAATTCGAAAAAGATCAATTGTAATTCGAAAAAGATCAATTGTAATTCGTAAAAGATCAATTGTAATTCGTAAAAGATCAATTGTAATTCGAAAAAGATCAATTGTAATTCGAAAAAGATCAATTGTAATTCGTAAAAGATCAATTGTAATTCGTAAAAGATCAATTGTAATTCGAAGATTCCATTTGTAATTCGAAGATTCCATTTGTAATTCGAAGATTCCAATTGTAATTCGAAAAGCAACGAGTATAAAATCGTTTCTTACGCCTTTAAAAACATTGTTTTTTTTTTTGATTTACTCGTTGGTTTTCGAATTACAATTGGAATCTTCGAATTACAAATGGAATCTTCGAATTACAAATGGAATCTTCGAATTACAATTGATCTTTTACGAATTACAATTGATCTTTTACGAATTACAATTGATCTTTTTCGAATTACAATTGATCTTTTTCGAATTACAATTGATCTTTTACGAATTACAATTGATCTTTTACGAATTACAATTGATCTTTTTCGAATTACAATTGATCTTTTTCGAATTACAATTGATCTTTTTCGAATTACAATTGATCTTTTACGAATTACAATTGATCTTTTACGAATTACAATTGATCTTTTTCGAATTACAATTGATCTTTTTCGAATTACAATTGATCTTTTTCGAATTACAATTGATCTTTTACGAATTACAATTGATCTTTTTCGAATTACAATTGATCTTTTTCGAATTACAATTGATCTTTTACGAATTACAATTGATCTTTTTCGAATTACAATTGATCTTTTACGAATTACAATTGATCTTTTACGATTTACAATTGATCTTTTTCGAATTACAATTGATCTTTTTCGAATTACAATTGATCTTTTACGAATTACAATTGGAATCTTCGAATTACAATTGATCTTTTTCGAATTACAATTGATCTTTTACGAATTACAATTGGAATCTTCGAATTACAATTGATCTTTTACGAATTACAATTGATCTTTTACGAATTACAATTGATCTTTTTCGAATTACAATTGATCTTTTTCGAATTACAATTGATCTTTTACGAATTACAATTGATCTTTTACGAATTACAATTGATCTTTTACGAATTACAATTGATCTTTTTCGAATTACAATTGGAATCTTCGAATTACAAATGGAATCTTCGAATTACAATTGGAGTATTCGAATTACAAATGGAATCTTCGAATTACAAATGGAATCTTCGAATTACAAATGGAATCTTCGAATTACAAATAGAATCTTCGAATTACAATTGATCTTTTTCGAATTACATCTGTAAATGGTGTAGTAATTCATACAACGTTTTAAGAAACTAAGATACTTGAATGCATCCTTTGACACTTCAAAAACAGGTTGTTTCCACCAAAGACCACATTGTTTTTTCAAGACTTGAACATCAAAAGTGTCTGATAGCTATTTCATAGGTATTCCACCCATGGATACAGATGATGCTGATTCCACAATAAGTCTGTTGGTCAATATACAACATTGGGTATTACGAGCATTAAAATCGACCCTATTTAGAAGACCCCAATAGGATGGTACAGAAAGGTAACGATTAAGTGTGTCGTTCATGTTATGCCTCATATCTTCAACCTCCGAAAGTCAAATAAAAGTTAAAAGAAAATTAATGACAAATGTTGCTGTTATCTCCGAATTTTATTAATAAGGTCGTTAAGAAAAATTAGGAAAAGGGTAGGAGAAAGAACAGAACATGAGAATCCATCTACAACAACACGCATAGAACGGTATTTGAGAAAGCTCGATATAAATTGAAAGTATTCACTACCAACACCAAACGTAATAGGCTTAAAAACGAGAGCAACGTGCCACACTTGATCAAATGCCTTGGAAATATCTACACCATTTACAGATGTAATTCGAAAAAGATCAATTGTAATTCGAAGATTCTATTTGTAATTCGAAGATTCCATTTGTAATTCGAAGATTCCATTTGTAATTCGAAGATTCCATTTGTAATTCGAATACTCCAATTGTAATTCGAAGATTCCATTTGTAATTCGAAGATTCCAATTGTAATTCGAAAAAGATCAATTGTAATTCGTAAAAGATCAATTGTAATTCGTAAAAGATCAATTGTAATTCGTAAAAGATCAATTGTAATTCGTAAAAGATCAATTGTAATTCGAAAAAGATCAATTGTAATTCGTAAAAGATCAATTGTAATTCGTAAAAGATCAATTGTAATTCGAAGATTCCAATTGTAATTCGTAAAAGATCAATTGTAATTCGAAAAAGATCAATTGTAATTCGAAGATTCCAATTGTAATTCGTAAAAGATCAATTGTAATTCGAAAAAGATCAATTGTAATTCGAAAAAGATCAATTGTAATTCGTAAAAGATCAATTGTAATTCGTAAAAGATCAATTGTAATTCGAAAAAGATCAATTGTAATTCGTAAAAGATCAATTGTAATTCGAAAAAGATCAATTGTAATTCGAAAAAGATCAATTGTAATTCGTAAAAGATCAATTGTAATTCGAAAAAGATCAATTGTAATTCGAAAAAGCTCAATTGTAATTCGAAAAAGATCAATTGTAATTCGTAAAAGATCAATTGTAATTCGTAAAAGATCAATTGTAATTCGAAAAAGATCAATTGTAATTCGAAAAAGATCAATTGTAATTCGAAAAAGATCAATTGTAATTCGAAAAAGATCAATTGTAATTCGTAAAAGATCAATTGTAATTCGAAAAAGATCAATTGTAATTCGAAAAAGATCAATTGTAATTCGTAAAAGATCAATTGTAATTCGTAAAAGATCAATTGTAATTCGAAGATTCCATTTGTAATTCGAAGATTCCATTTGTAATTCGAAGATTCCAATTGTAATTCGAAAACCAACGAGTAAATCAACAAAAAAACAATGTTTTTAAAGGCGTAAGAAACGATTTTATACTCGTTGTTTTCGAATTACAATTGGAATCTTCGAATTACAAATGGAATCTTCGAATTACAAATGGAATCTTCGAATTACAATTGATCTTTTACGAATTACAATTGATCTTTTACGAATTACAATTGATCTTTTTCGAATTACAATTGATCTTTTTCGAATTACAATTGATCTTTTACGAATTACAATTGATCTTTTTCGAATTACAATTGATCTTTTTCGAATTACAATTGATCTTTTTCGAATTACAATTGATCTTTTTCGAATTACAATTGATCTTTTACGAATTACAATTGATCTTTTACGAATTACAATTGATCTTTTTCGAATTACAATTGATCTTTTTCGAATTACAATTGATCTTTTTCGAATTACAATTGATCTTTTACGAATTACAATTGATCTTTTTCGAATTACAATTGATCTTTTTCGAATTACAATTGATCTTTTACGAATTACAATTGATCTTTTTCGAATTACAATTGATCTTTTACGAATTACAATTGATCTTTTACGAATTACAATTGATCTTTTTCGAATTACAATTGATCTTTTTCGAATTACAATTGATCTTTTACGAATTACAATTGGAATCTTCGAATTACAATTGATCTTTTTCGAATTACAATTGATCTTTTACGAATTACAATTGGAATCTTCGAAATACAATTGATCTTTTACGAATTACAATTGATCTTTTACGAATTACAATTGATCTTTTTCGAATTACAATTGATCTTTTTCGAATTACAATTGATCTTTTACGAATTACAATTGATCTTTTACGAATTACAATTGATCTTTTTCGAATTACAATTGATCTTTTTCGAATTACAATTGGAATCTTCGAATTACAAATGGAATCTTCGAATTACAATTGGAGTATTCGAATTACAAATGGAATCTTCGAATTACAAATGGAATCTTCGAATTACAAATGGAATCTTCGAATTACAAATAGAATCTTCGAATTACAATTGATCTTTTTCGAATTACATCTGTAAATGGTGTAGAGCAACCATTTTCTTTTACCAAATTGGTGAATTTGGTAAAAGAAAAACACACCCCTCTTCAATCAAGTTTCAGCTAATCGCATTTCACTCCTCTTTATTTTGAACTTTAAAAATCGTTAACACGAAAATCCTATCCGATCCTGTTTTCGAGTTATTGCTTAATTATTACACTGTTCGGCAACAAAAATCGCCCAGTGGAATATCCAACTGATTTTTATAGATTTTGCTCTCCTATATCCAAATCTCGGTTATAACGATCTCGGCAGAACGGGTTGGGGAGTGTACTCTGAATGCCTCGAAATAGGGTCCTCACTGAGACTTGCGGATAAGTGTAGTGTTTTCCAGGCTGAGGTACTTGCAATTGACAAATCTGCGCAGATGATTATGACAAGGAACCTTCGTCCTTGCGCCATTAACATTTTTGTGGATAGTCGTTAGGAATTGTATACAATTCCTTCGTCGAATCAGTCAGCACACAGTCAAGCTAATCTGGGTCCCTGGACATAGTGGTTTCGCTGAGAAGGAATTGGCGGATGAGTGTGCGAGATATCATTACAGCACCGAGCCTCTGGACAGAGCAGCATTAAATTTAGTGATAGGTTTCAAAGAAGGCTGACCTTCCTGTGCGACGATCTAACCCTCCTGCTACACCTTCCATAATTATGTTGACGTAAATGTGTTTTTTGCTTTATTTCTACAAAATTATCGAAGGTGTAGAAGGATCAATATCAAGAAAGGTTACCATAGTGTAATATTTTATCGAAAACTATCTCTCAATGGTACAATAACAAACGATTCAAAAAAATGTCGAGCAAAAGTTTGAGTAAAAATTTCTTAGGGGCCATAAATCCATTTTGACCCTGAAACAGCAATTCACCTTAATTTTTAAATGAACAACAGCACCACCTACGCTTTGTGCAAAATTAAGTTCAAGTACGAGTTGTGAGTACATTTTTGTTATTCTGCCTTATTGTGTATTTATTTGGGCCCAAACATAAACATTAAATGTAAACAACTTCATTGTCTCTGTATGTTTGAGTGTTTGTGTGAGTGTGTGTGTGTATGTGTATGTATGAATGACTGAATGAGCAAATGTATATGTTAGTGAAATGTAAATACAAAAAATATATTACAATTGTTTGCATACAATGAACACAATTTGTATATGACCATGTTTGTTAGTATTTGTGTATGTACAAATTTGTTACTGTATGAGTTTATTATAAAAAATAATGTAACACAACGCTCGGATGGGCGATAATAAAAATATACATACATTAATAACAACACTTACAACAACAATAACAAAAAGTAAATTAAGCAGCAACGAAAGGACAACAGCAAGGGCGACAACAACAATACAGAGATAAACTCCTCCAATTTCAATGACAGGTAAAAAGACTTGACTAACAAATTTAATCTATTTCGAACACTTATCATAGAAGGACTCTCCAAAAAATACTACAACAATAGGCTTATATAAAAAGTGAGCATAAAAGATAATGACTCAGCTACACTCAAAAAAAAAATAATTTACAAGGGAAGTATCTCAACCATTATGAACCGATTTGCCTGAAACTTAAAATATATATTAAAGACACGATTTTAAAGACACGATTTTAAGGTTGGGGTGTCTCGGCTTATCGGCCATATCGGTGTTTAAAAATTTCGTTGTCCCCTTATGAAATCATGTGGACCTTCGGGAATATTTTGATAACTTCCGAACTAATAGGAATATCATCTAGGGCAAAAATACGGGTCGACTTAAATTTAATAAAGATTATTTCTTATCCATATGGATATCGTAGGTCTATATCTTCACATAAGTACCCCCCAAAATTTACACATTTTCCTGAAAAAAATATTTAAAGAAGCCGAATTTTTACAAGGTTTTGCCTTCATTGGATAGGCATTAAAAAAACCTTTCTTCTCATAGGAAAACATCATATAGTTTCTTAAAAAGAAATGGCTGAAAAATCCAAAAAACGATTTTTTCGCCATTTTTTGACCCATATTTTCAACCCCTAAATCGCCGATATGGCCGATAAGCCGAGACACCCCAACCTTAAAATTGTCTCTTTGATATATATTTTAAGTTTCAGGCAAATCGGTTCATAAGGGTTGAGATACTTCCCTTGTTAGTATAATTAATCTTTTTTTGTATTGGTCATTTGAGTTTTTTGAAAAATTTTTGGCGGAAAATATCGTATAGCTTACACAAGTAAGAAAATCATAGTCGGTCAAGTCCGACCATATAATACCCCACACCAACCGGTGTATCCAAGGAAATCGGTCCCAAGTCCAAACATGGATCGATTGGATCTATCTTTCTTTAAATCTTTAATATGTGTAGAAAACACACAAACCCAATTTGAGTAAAATAGGATTCCGTTTGTAACCAATAGACCGATTAAATGGATATCGGGCGAAATTTGTTCAGAAATTGTCGAAGTAATATCAAATTTGATATAAGGGTTCAAGTTGAAAAAATGCAGAAGAAAAATTTAATTTCTAAAAATCATAGATATTTCTGGAATTAGCATACCGGTTTCAAACTCTCCAGTTAGTGTTATCATTAGTAGGAAATATGTCGCCATTAGGCAAGTCTCCGAAACAGAAAATGCAAGTTCCTTCATTTGTGTCTGTAATTCCAGATCATGTTGGTAACCCTTGCAAAATAGTGTAAGAGACAAAAAAGTTGAAAGAAAGTACACTCAAAATATTTTGTAGGCAAAAACAAAAGAAAAACACACTTAAAACAAGTGAATAAACAATTGAAAACCATCCCAGTAATTATTCATTTATTTTAACAAACATCAACATTTATTTTTTACTGTTGACAAAATTTTCTAAAATAAATAACATTAAACATTAAAAAATTACGGTTTTTTCACTCTTTTTTACTAACATATTCGAAAAAAATAACCTACGAAAACATTAAAAATTAATGATAGTTCTGTTATTTTTACCAACAAATTCCAAAAAAAATAACCTACGAAAACATTAAAAATTAATGATTTCGTAGGTTATTTTATACAATTTTCTATTGAAATATTTTTTTTTTAAAATTTTTAATAAAATTTTGGGGAATCGATCCCGCAACCAACTACATTCTGGCCAGACACTCTAACCATCGTGCCAAAGTCACTTGATACAAACATGTTTTTATATTTCTATAAATAATTTTTTGATTTTTTTTCTACAAAAAATTTACTGACTTGTGTAGGTAAAAACTAATGATATTTCTTTAAAAAATACCAACAATTTAAAAAAAAATGACTTACACAAATCATTAAAAATTTAAAGAATAATCAGTAGTTTTTACTTACAGAACAAAAATAAATGACTTTAAAGATTAAATGTTAATGAAAGTCTTTATTTTTTAGTGTGTTATTTTTGAAACAAAGGACAGAAGAAGTCATTAATAAAAACTGAACATCAAACAAATGTTTTTGCTTTTAAAAACGACTAAACGGAAAACTTTTTAAATAAACTACAAACAGTTAATGACAAAATTTTTTGAGTGTATGAAGTGAGGTTGAGATTGCTAGAAATAGAATTGTAGTGCTGGAGACTGTTAAAATTTATTCTGTAGAAACTATAAATATTCACATATATAAAAAACAATTTCCATTGACAACACAAACCGACATTTAAAATCCTGCTGATGGTAACTCTAACTGGAGTGTTTGAAACCGATATGGAAATACCAGAAATGTCTATAATATTTAGAAATTAAATTTTTCTTTTGCATATTTTCAACTTGCACTCTTATAACAAATTTAATTAGAGCCCGAGCTCGATCTGTACTTACTGAAAAAAACACTAATAAATTTGATTTGGTTTCCGTTTAACACACAAAAACTAAATTTTAATTAAATATATTTTTATACCCTCCAACTACAGTATGGGGGTATACTGACTTTGTCATTCCGTGTGTAACGCATCAAAATATCGGTCTAGGACCCCATACAGAATATATATTTATGATCAGTGATCGATTGTTAAACATTTTAGCGATGTCCATCCGTCCGTCCGTCTGTCCGTCTTTCCGTCTGTCCGTCTGTATTTAACACGATGCAGTCCAAAATAAAAGAGCTAGACTCCCGATATTTGGCACGAATATGTCCTATGTTCCTAGGCAGGTTAAGTTCGTATATGAGCAAAATCGGACCAGGGGGGAATAAAGTTCCCCCTTGAAGAACTAAACACACCTCTGAAAAGTACCACATTTTTAAAAGATTTTTGTGTTTTTGTTTTGCAAATGCAACATTTTTATTCTTCAAGAAGTTCAAAGTCCTTCATTTGGACCCAGAGAATTAGAAAATGTCGTTTTTTTCGGTCCTCCCCCCTTGGAATATTTTTTTTTTTTAAATAATGATAAACTTGTATTTCTTTAATGCAAAAAGCATAAGAATGAATTTTTAAACACATAGTCGAGAGGAAATTTGCCCTCCCCAATTACCCTACCGACCCCCCCCCCCCAATAAAAAAGAAAACGCTCCTGGAATTTTTTTATTTTTATTTTTTTGCATGTTGGAAGGTATAAAAGATTTGGCATAGCCGAATTTTACACTCTTACTTGTTTTTTTTTTGTACGGTGTACCCAACTTTGTAAAAAACCATTCATTGATGTAACATACCTCTAAGGGCTCACCTAGGTCGTGAAGTGTGACCTGGATATTCAAAGAGATTAGATTAGAGATGAGATTACAAATTTAATTTTAAACTTCAACTAATAACGTACAAAAAATTATTGGCTGCCCTAGTCTGCCCGTGCGGTTTTCTAAAATTTTTTTATAAAATAAGCTGGCGTTACGCTGTTCTAATTGTACTTGATTTTTAAGTATTTTGGTACTTTCTAATGGTGCTACATACAAATGAGGCATCATTGGAGAGATATTTTTTTTCCATTTGTTGGTACTTTTTTTCGATACTTTTTTTATACCCTCCACTCTACCCAGCAGAAATTTTGCTGAACGTTCAGCAGCTTTTGGAAGGGGAACTTGAGTAAAGGAGCGCATCCAATTGCGCTGAATTCATGCATGATTCCCTAAGGCGATGTCCCACTTTAGAGCGCTAGTTGGATACACAGAAACAGCGCTCTTTAGATGCACTGAAATCACGTGTCTTTAGAGCGCTGATTTAAGCAGAATAAAGATGCTGTAAATTCATGTATCTTTTTAGCGCTGATTTAAGCAGATTAAAGATGCAGTGAATTCATGTATCTTTGTAGAGCTGATTTAAGCAGAATAAAGATGCTGTAAATTCAAAGTTGAAATCAAATAACTAAAATTTAAAAAAATATAACAAAAAAATTCATTCGTTTTACTTTACAAAACTTTATTTATGTGAAACAAAATGAAAAAAAAAATCGGAAGTGAACGTCAAAAAAATATCGGAAATTTTCATTTTCACATTTTTTATGGGATTTTTTTTGGGAACAGCGGTCAAAGATGCTATGATTGAAGCGCTCTTTGCAGCGCTGATTAATGCGCAATAATGATGCAGTCAAATCATGTGTCTTTGTCTAAAACTCATGTTTTTTTATTCAAAAAGTGTTAAAAATATTAAAAAGGAAAGCAAGTGTGAAATTTTATCAAAAAATAATTACACATTATAAGTTTTATATAAAAAATCTTAAAAAAAAATTAAAATTTTTTCCCCTTCCTTTTACTGCATCCCTAAGAGCGCTCTTTGGATGCGCTACGGTATGCTATAAACAGATGCTGTGTCGCCAAAATCTCAATTTATTTCTGCTGGGTAGTGATAGAGGGTATATATAAGATTGTCATTCCGTTTGTAACACATCGAAATATTGGTCTAGGACCCCATAAAGTATATATATTGATGATTCTCGATCGATTTTAAGTCGATCTAGCAATGTCCGTCCGTCCGTCTGCCTGTCCGTCCGTCCGTAGAAAACACGCTAACTTTTGAAAGCCTTTACAGAGGCTACTGAAGTTTGGCATATATGTTGGTAATTTACCTGGTCAAGTTGGTATTGCAATCCAGCCAAATCGGTCCAGTAGTTCAAAAGTTATGAGCAAAAGAGTAAATTTCGGCAGGGGGTTTTCGCGAATTTACGAGATAAAAAACACGATAACTTTCGAAAGACAATAGTGAGACTACTGAAACCTGACATATATCCTTTCCGTTCCCCAAGGTATTGAATTTCAGCTCTATCGGTCAAGTGGTTCAAAGTTATAAGCAAAACCCTGAAATTCAGATTTGTTTCATCTTAAATGCCACGTGTTTAACAAGTTTTAAAAGCATTGGTGGTAATTAAGTTGGCATATATGTTGGGAATTTGCCTGGTCAGGTTGGTATTGCAATCCAGCGAAATCGGTCCAGTGGTTCAAAAGTTATGAGCAAAAGACTAAATTTCGGCAAGGGTTTTCGAGACAAAAAACATGCCAACTTTCGAAAGACTGCTGAAGTTAGGCATATATCTTTGACGTTCCCTATGTCTGGTTGGTTTTAAATTTCAGCTCAATCGGTCATTTGGTTCAAAAGTTATAAGCAAAACACTAAATTTCAGATTTGTTTCATCTTAAATGCACATGTTATACAAGTTTTAAAAGCATTGTAGGTAACTAAGCAATGCTTTTCAAACTTGTTTAGTTTTGAAGCAATGCTTTTTAAACTTGTTTAGTTTTAAAAGCATTGGTAATTTAAAAATTACACTCGAAAAAAGTTTTACACTCAAAAAACTTTTAGGCTCAAAAAAATTTTACACTCAAAAATTTTTTTTTTTTTTTTTTAAATTTACAATATTTTGTGTATTTTTTTACACTAAAAAAAAAATTTGTATTTTTTTTTTAAATGACAAAAAAAGAGTTTCTTAATCAAAATAAAATATTTCTAATAAAAATTGTTAATTTTTTTCACGTTAAAATATGTGCTATCCTTTAAAAAAGGCATTGTGGATGGTATTCATAGATTCGGCAAAGTTGAATTTAACTTTCCTACTTGTTGTTCTTGTTTTTGTTAACTATTTGAAAGAAGCCAAAAAATTAAGTATTTAACAGTCCTTAAAAATACATCACTACGGTATCATCAATATAAAGGCGCTTTTAAACGGGACGGAAAACCGACAGCTTTAAAGTACAACACAACTTTGTATGGCTCTATTGAAAATTATCTTTATCTTTGCTCTTCTAGATTTGTTTACCATGTTATCACTTTTATAGGAACTCTAGCGATATAAAATTAAAAGATTAATGGTTCAAAAAATTTAAAAACCAAAAATAAAAAAAACTCGAGATGGACATTAACATTAAAAGTAAATGAATGAAAATAATGAATGTTTCTACTAGGGTAAATCCATTTTTTAAAAAGTTTTTATATTATTCTGTTAAAAAAGTCGAAAGATTGACAAGTTTTTTCAACAATGGTTAAAAAAATAAACGTTGTTTAGTTTTATTTTCTTTGTTACGCACAACACATGTGAATATTTATAAATACTCCACCACAGCGCCACCTGTCGGGTCCATTTATAAATATGTATTTTTTTAATAACGAAACATACATACAATCTGAACTGTTGTCTAATCGCATTGAAAATAAGAACCTGTTTAAAAACTTCATACCAGCCATCTACCGGGTCCAAAATTACAAAAAAAAAAAAAATAATCATAACAGCTTGAATCGAATCTATGGTGTTAAACTTACACTCAAAAAAATACGTTAGTAGATTTACTAATTTTTTTTTGCTAAGGCTAGTTAGCTAACTTTTAGCAAATTTTTAGTTGAGATTAGCATGTTAGCAAAAAATTCTTGTAAACTTCATTTAGCACATTAGCAATTTTAAACAAACTTTGAACTAATTTCTTTTGCTAAATTTGAAATTCAGTTGACTACCCGAGTAAAAATTTTTGTATGGAGCAATATATGTTCTTATATTATTCCAGATCTGTTGATAGATCCGAGATTTGAAAGATCAGCACTGATCCGAAAAATGGATCGCTAAGATTAGATCAGTTTTAACCGGACGGATACAATTTGATCCGAAAAGTGGGTTTATCTAATTAGATCAGTTTTAATCGGTGGGATACAATTTCATCCGAAAAATGGTTGGATCTTATTGGACCAAGACAAAAAAAAAAAGATTTTTTTAGCTGGATAAAAAAAGATAAAATTTCATACGAAAGAAAAAAAAATATTACAAAAAACTTTAGATAAAATTTTATCCGAAAAAAAAATCTATTTTTAGAACTATATATAATTTAATCCGAACAATAAAATCTATTTTTAGAACTGATAAAGTTTTATCCAAACAATTTTTTTCAATATTAAGATATAAATATATATAATTAAAATTTATTTAAAAAAAAAAAAAAACTTCGAGCGGCGGGGGAATCGAACAGCTACCAACTGTTTTGTAATCGCAATCTCTACCCTCTGACCCAGCGGACGTTGTTAATAAATGACAACTTTAAAAGACTATGTTTTAAAAAAACTTAGAAAATTTTTGAAAATAGTTTATCATATATAATTATATCAAGTTTAACTTATATATAATTAAATCCAGTTTATCTTATCGGGTATATGATTGCATCAAATTATATTCGACTTGAATTTGAACAAAATTTTAAAAAAGACTTAGAAAATTTTTGCTAAAATTTGTGATTTTTTTTTTTTTTAGTTTATTTGCTGAGCTAATAGGGGGTTTAATACTGAGTTCAACAACATGATTTTCATCTTCCAATGCTCCTAATTTTCCAAGTTATAAACCTTTAAAGTAAAAACGGTTTTTGGCTTATGAGCTTCACATTTTTCATCGGATCCAAATTTTCTTTCTGCCGTTGTATATTTAATAAAAATACCTTTAAAATGGTATAAAACATGTATAAACTTTTTTACTCACCAACGGCCAAATAATGAGTTTTAAGTTTTTTTCGGAAGTTTTTTCAGACAAAAATAATTTTATCTTAAAATATTGCTAACATAAGTTCGAACCAAATACACTTTTAATTATTGGCAACAAATAAAGCTTTGATTTGAGCTTGATCTGAGGACTTTAGCTCTCTTAAAACCAGAGATATTGATGGTTAAACATTAAAGTTTTAAAATATTTTTTTCTTCGGATTAAATAATATATAATTATATCAAAATATAATTATTTTTGAAATATTTTTGTTAAAATTCAGGGATTTTATTTTTTTTTAAATTTGAAAAACGAAAACGCATTAAAAAATCATTTAGATTAAAAAAAAAAATTAAAACAAAATAATTTTTTTCTTGACTTAGTCGGGAATCGAACTCAGGGTCCTCAAGGATTATATATTATCATATATGATGCAATATAGAAAGTTATATTACTATATATTAATAATATTTATTTCTAAATATTATCATAAAAAATAAATTAATCAATATTTTTAAGTTTAGTAAAAAATTAAAGCTTCTAAAACATATTTTCTTTAAAAAAAAATTTAAAAAAAAAACTTTTTTTCTTAGCTCAGCCGGGGATCGAACCCAGGGTCCCTAGGAACCATATATTAACTTATATGATGTAATATATAAAATTATATAACTATAAATAAATAATATTTAATTTTCGATTTTATCATAAAAATTTAATTATTCAATATTTTTAAGTTTAGAAAAAACAAAAAGCTTTAAAAACATATTTTCTTTTTTAAAAAATTAAAAAAAAAAATAGTTTTTTTCTGGGTTGAGCCGGGAATCGAACTCGGGGTCCCCAAGCATCATATATTATCTTATATGATCTTATATAAAGTTACACACAACTATTTAAGTTATATGCATTTTTTAAACATTTAACTTTTAAAATCCAATATGCATTTTTTTAAGTTTTAAAATACAATGGATTAAACAGATTTTTTTTCTATTTAAAAATTTATAGAATTTATATATATTTTTTTTGACTGATTTTAGGTGCTTTGAGAATCATATATAATTATGCAAGCTCTCTTGTATACTTAAATAAAAATATATATGATGCAACATTAAAAAAAAATATTGAAATACTTAAATAAAAATATATATGATGCAACATTAAAAAAAAATATTGAAATACTGTCATATAAAAGTATGCATAATTATATATCGTTAAACTATATTCAATTTGAGCTATCTAAAAAAACATTACTTTTCAGGAGAGCAAAAAAACCGTCGCATTCGCGTATTTTTAAACTTTTTGTCGGCCGATCTTTTACAATATTAATTAATAATTACTCTTAAATTTTACACGAGCTTTGTTTGTAAAAATTCGTATTATTCGCTGAGTTACAGCAGATAGCTCAACCTTTTTTATTTGAAATTAATCAACCTAAGCAGATAGCTCATTAAATATAGACTTTAAAGCTTTATAACTTTTTAACGGATTATGATAAAAATGTGAATTTGGTACCATATTTCTCAGTTTTTAAAGCCCTTCCGTTACAGGTGTTAAAAAAATACTTTTTAATTTTTTTTTTTAAATCATCGATTTTTTCGCGCTTTATCGCCATTATTTGGAACCTTCATGAAGCTTGCGAAAAATGTCATAACACTTGTGTTTGCTGTACAATCGAATGGACAAATAAAATATGCAAAAAGTTCAACCGATTTTGCTCCGCATCGAAATATGGTTCAAAAACCGCGTTTTTAACCGCGGAAAGGAGTTGAAACTTAAAAAAAAAAAAACTGCCATTATTTTTATTGATGGAAACACCGTATAAAAAGTGATAATATAAAAAAATTTAAATTTAAAAGTTTACCCTAGTAAAATAAACTGTAGATAGCTCAAATTTTTATTTATAAAAAAACATGGTTTCACATAGCTCATGCTATTTTTGGAATAAAATAGTCTTAAAATATTTTTTTTTGTTTTGAAATTAATACCATAGATGACACTTATGCCAGCGAACATTTTGCCATCAAAAACTCATTTTCGTCAACCGAGCAGATAGCTCAAATTGAATATAGTTCCACGATATAAAATATTGTGAAAGAAAAAAATATTTTTTACCTTATACAATTGTATAACATTTTATATGGCGTTACATGTGCCACCATTTAAAATTATATATAGAGTTTAAAAAAAAATTGTATTTATATGGTACCTTACAAAACTATATACGGTATCTCATAAGCCATTTATAATTATATCTTTGATAATATTAAAAAAATAAATGTTTGATGCCATGTATAGTTTTATATAACTGTATATAGAGTTATATGTGCGACCATATATAATTATATTTGAAATTTTTTTTTTCGTTTTTTAAGATGGAACCATATATAGTTTTAAATGGTTTCTTGTAAGTCATATATAATTTTAAATGCCCGAGTAAAAAAAAGTTATATGACGCAATATTTAATTATATATGAACAGATATGCTTTTATGTAAATCCATATTAATTTTGATTCGAAAATTGGCGGATCGAATATTATACGATTATATCAAATTCTATTATTTTTGATAAAATAATATCAAATTTGATTAAGTTTGATCCCAAAAATGGGTCTATCTAATTGTATTAAATCATATCTTATCTGTTAAAATTAGATAAATTTTTATATAATTGGATGAAATCTGGTAAAATTTTTTGGAATTTTAAACGTGAAATTAGAAATTATTTTATCAGATTGGATACATTATCAATTAGAAGAGTTTTTATTGCATTCTTCGGAATTTTTTCGGGACTTAGCAAATTATTAAAAATTTGTAATTTTTTTTCTAAAATCATTTATAAGGGATTTAAATTTTCCAAAAAATGTTTGTGTCTTAGAAAATTTAAAAACATTTTTTCGGAACTCAAAAACTTTTCAAAAAAATTAAATTTCTCATAAAAACATTTTCAAAGATTTTTTTACTCCAAAAAAATTGCCAAAAAATTTTATGTCCGGGACTTTGGAAAATTTTCATAAAATTTTTTAGGACTTGAATTTTTTTTTATTGTCCGGGACTTAGAAAATTTTGAAAATTTTTTTCGGGATATAATTATAAATAAAATCATATATCTTTTTATCTGCCATATCTAAAAATTCCCGACCTTATATGTCATATCAAATTTCATATAGATCAGTATATAAATAGATATGAATATGTATGCTATCATATTAAAAAACAAGGAAAAATACAATGCTATATATAAACTTGTATGTCCATATCAAAGTTCATGCATAACCATATATAAATATAAATAACTATATAATAGCATATATGATTATATCAGATCTTTTTTACTCGGGTGGTTTCTTGTAAGTCATATATAATTTTAAATGGTTTCTTGTAAGTCATATATAATTATATATATAATGATATTGGATTTTTTTTAAATACCCGAGTAAAAAAAAGTTATATGACGCAATATTTAATTATATATGAACAGACATGCTTTTATGTAAATCCATATTAATTTTGATCCGAAAATTGGCGGATCGAATATTATACGATTATATCAAATTCTATTATTTTTGATAAAATAATATCAAATTTGATTAAGTTTGATCCCAAAAATGGGTCTATCTAATAGTATTAAATCATATCTTATCTGTTAAAATTAGATAAATTTTTATATAATTGGATGAAATCTGGTAAAATTTTTTGGAATTTTAAACGTGAAATTAAAAATTTTTAATCAGATTGGATACATTATCAATTAGAAGAGTTTTTATTGCATTCTTCGGAATTTTTTCGGGACTTAGCAAATTATTAAAAATTTGTCATTTTTTTCTAAAATCATTTATAAGGGATTTAAATTTTCCAAAAAATGTTTGTGTCTTAGAAAATTTAAAAACATTTTTTCGGAACTCAAAAACTTTTCAAAAAAATTTAATTTCTCATAAAAACATTTTCAATGATTTTTTTATTTCAAAAAAATTGCCAAAAAAATGTTGTGTCCGGGACTTTGGAAAATTTTCATAAAATTTTTTAGGACTTGAATTTTTTTTTATTGTCCGGGACTTAAAAAAATTTGAAAATTTTTTTCGGGATATAATTATAAATAAAATCGTATATCTTTTTATCTGCCATATCTAAAAATTCCCGACCTTATATGTCATATCAAATTTTATATAGATCAGTATATAAATAGATATGAATATGTATGCTATCATATTAAAAAACAAGGAAAAATACAATGCTATATATAAACTTGTATGTCCATATCAAAGTTCATGCATAACCATATATAAATATAAATAACTATATAATAGCATATATGATTATATCACATCTTTTTTACTCGGGTACCCGAGTAAAAAAGATTATATATGTTTATATTTAATTATATAAAGACATCATATATATTCATATAGAATTTGATGCGAAAAATGAGTCGATAAAACCATATAAAGTTGCATTAAATTTGATATAATTTGATGTGATTTTAATATAATTTTATATGATTTGATGCGAAAATTGGCCCCTTTTTTAGAAAAATGTATGCAATTATATATAATTAAATAAAAAAAAATCAAAAAAAAAAACCCCAAAAAAAATTATATTAAATTATATATAAAGAACTTAGATTTTTTTCATAAATTTTGCATTATATATAATAACATATAAAATTTTTAAAACAAATGTTTAAGGTTTAGGTTTGGAACTTAAAAAAAAAAAAATTCTGGACTTAGAAAAATTTTCAAAAGTTATATCAAATTAAATATAAAGGACTTAGATTTTTTTTTAATTTTACTCATATAAGATTACATATGATTTAGAAAAAAGTTGCATAAAGTTTTATATAAAATGTCTTCAAATATTTTGTTATATTAAATTATATAAAAAAACAGACAGAATTTTATATTTCATATGTAATTATATAAACTAACATTAATCATATGTTATTATGTATAACTTAACATTTTCTTTTATATAATTTTATATAAGAAAAAAATACGAAGTGCAAATATATATAATCTTATATGATAGCAAAACAATTTACGTATAAATTTATCAAATAATATATGTTTATATAAAAATAAGTAAAATTATATATAATCTTTTTTACTCGGGTATGCTCGTTATTTGATATTAAGTCACATATAAATATGTATGCAATCAGATTAAGTTATATGTGTCACATATGATTATGTCTCCCACATGTATTTATATATTAATATGGTTATCATTAGATGTAATTTTATATAACTCCATTTAAAAAATTTGGAAAAACTCAATGCGAGATATAATTATGTACTTTGTTTGATATGAAAACATATTATTTCATATGGCTATATATACATACATCAAATAATGTAAAATTATATGTATTCATTTTTACTCGGGTACATTTTTACAAGATTTTTTGCTAATATTAGCAAAATAAATGGTAAATTTTTTTTTATTTTCAGAAAACTTAAAATGGCGCTATCTCGGAAACTAAGCCAGATAGAGCAAAATGGAGGCCATTTTTGGTTCTTAGAATCTCCATAGTATCGCCGGTCCTCTTCACATGTGTGGACCCTAATGGGGCCCATAACTTTGGATCCAAAAAAGTTAGCATTCCCGAAAATTTTAAAATGCTCATATCTCGGTAAATATTGCCGACACAACAAAAAGTCTAAAAGCGTTTTTGTAGCTCTCAACACGTAGAACAAGACCGCAAAATAGTCAAAAGCTCTCCGAGTAATATTTTTAAAGTTATCAAGTTTTTTAATTCTCAAGACCCCAGTGGTCCCCTATAATCACGTATCTCAAAAACTAAGCAAGGTAGAGCGAAACGGACACAAATTTTGGATCAAAAACAATGATGATTTTTAAGGAACCCAACTAGGTCTAGGCCCATCTGGATCTGGACCTATCGGGTCCGAACCCAATGGGGTCCTCAGATGTATATAAACTAAGTTAAAAAAAAAAAAAAATATTTAGTTAACTAATTATTGGCAAAACATTTTTGCTAACTTTAGCAAAAAAATTGTGGGTTCAAAATCAGCAAATTTTCTTGTAGGTTTACAAGCTTTTTTTGCTAACATTACAGTTTTTTTTTTTTTGAGTGTAGTTGGATAGCTCTCATGGTAACAATAGCACACACGATTATATATAAAAGGATAGCATTGCTTTTTGACACTAATTTTGGTAACCCTGTTGTGAAACAGGGTGTCTCATATAATAATTTTCTGAAGCCTATATCCTTCTCTATTGAAGTTTTTTTGATCAGACAAATAGTTAACGAGATATGGTTTTTTAAACACCAGAATAGTACTTTGTCCCACTGTGCGCGGGCGCAGCGAGTTATTTTGAATCCGATTGGCCTTTAATTTGTAACACATAACTTTCAGGTCTAGTTGACTTAAAAATTTAAGAAAAATGTCACTCTACTGTATTACAGAATTTATTTTAGTTGATTTTTTATCCATTCGAGCAAAAACATGCTGTTTAACATTTAACAAACATTCCGTTTGTAACACATCAAAATTAAGGTCTAGGACCTAAGTAGTCCGATTTTTTTTTTCAAGTTCTACAATTTATATATTTTTTTTTTGAGTGTAATTTGTTTTGGTTACACACTGTGTATTTTTGTTTATCAGCAGCAGCGACGTATCCAGGAATTTGAAAAGGGGGGGGGGGCCCAACTCAAAATTTTTATTTAATCACAATGTAAAATACTATTTTCTAGGACTACACCCCCCCCCCCCCCTGTCCAAAAAAATTTCTAGAAATTACAGCAAAATATACAGACAAATATACCAACAACATAAAAAATGCCTCAGAATTTGTGAATTTTTCTAGAGAAAGAATGCCTCAGACCCTATTTTTAAACTTAAAAATTTGAAACATCTCAGAATCTGAGAACATTTTTATAAAAAAAAAATGTCTAGGAATTTGACAATTATCCTATTGTAAAATATGCCTTAGAATCGACGATTTTTTTTATAAACAAATGTATCAGAGTCTGAGAACTTTGCTATAGAAAATATTCTGAAAATATTTTATACAAAAAATTTTTCAAAACCTTTGAAATTTTCTATATCGAAAATGTCTTTAAATCCTTAGATTCCGAGGTATTTTTTTTATAAAAACCGTTCCTAGAAACAATATGTAACCTAAAAGTAAAAAAAGTTTTAAATACACTCAAAAAAAAGTGAACTAAAATCTGGGAAAATTAACTTAATTTTAAGAAAAGGAGGGAATAATTTGGCTCCAAAGATTTTTTTTCTTGGTTTTAGTTCATAATTTTCCCAAAAATAAGGAAAACAAAGTTAATTAATTTTAAGCCAATTTTAAGCAAATTTTAACTAGAAAATGGAAAAAATTATATTACACTTTAGTTCATTCACATTTTAAAACTGGATTGGGTCTCGACCCTGGACCCATGGTTTCGGACCCCATGGGTCCAGCCCCTTGTTAACTCAAGATCCCGGTACTTTAAGGTTCCCCATAGATTTTGACCCAAAATTTGTGTCCGTTTCGCTCTAACTTGCTTAGTTTTTGAGATACGGTAATAAGGGGTCTGATAGGGTCTTGAGAATCTTAAAAACTGGATAACTCAAAAACTATTAATCGGAGGGCTTTCGGGTATTTTGCGGAAGTGTTCTACGAGTCAAGAGATACAAAAATGTCGTTGGACCTTTTCTCGTGTTGGCAGTATTTACCGGGATATGTGCATATATAAAATCTCGGGAATTTCAAATTTTAGATCTAAAATCTTGCTTGGAGTTGGCAACCCTGTCGAGTAAAAGTTGACATTTTTAGTGCTCCTAAACTTGCAATTGTTTTAATCGTTAAAATAGTTGTTTAAACTATATTTATACTTTAAAATCGCAACTGTGTTGAATTAAAAATACAAGTTTCAATAAAAATATAAAATATGCCACCAAAAATACGTAGAAGCTTAAAATTAAAAAAAAATATTTGTGGCCAATGTAATTTGGAAATTGTAAAAGAAGAAGATGACATAGAATGTGATAAGTGCGCCAAATTGTTTCATGTTCTTTGTACTACACTAGACAAAAAACAGTATAATTATCTCTTAGAAAATGAGAGAGAAGAGTATGTATGTCATTTGTGTGACGAAAGTGGTAAAAGCATAAAAAATGAATTAAGCATAATAAAAATCAAACTAAACAAACTCGATCAGCTGGATATTCTGCAGGAGACCATACAGTTCATGTCGCAAAAATATGATGACATTTTAACAAGTATAGCTGACAACAAAAAAAAGGTCGAGGCAATTCAAAAAGAAAATAAAAACTTATGAATTGAAATAAATGACTTGAAAACATCTATAAGGCTCTTAAATAATAACCGCGTAAAGAATGATTGTATCATTAAAGGCATAGAAGTAGAAGATGGAGCAAATGCCGAAGAAACAGTCGTGGGTTTGATGAAAAATGTTGGAGTAATTTTAAATCCTCGTGAAATTGATGATGCTTATTTTCTTAAAAATAAAAATGAAGAAAATAAAAAACAGTCGATGGTAGTGAAATTTGCCAATAGGAAAGCAAAAAATTCTGTGATGTCAAGCAAACCCAAATTGAAGGAGAATAAGAATTCAAAGACTGTTTTTGTTAATGATTTCTTAAGTAAGGAAACAATAACTTTGCTAAATTATGCAAAATCTCTTAAAGAAGTCGGTTATCGGAGGGTGTACCCTATGGGTGGTAAGGTGTTCACTAAAAGAAGCGAGCTGTCAAATCCCAAAATTATAAATAATGCTGAGGATGTGGATACTCTTTTGCTTGAAGCTGCTGTTCCAAGAAGGTCGCTGGTGCTGGTGCTGTAAGAAGCTCAAGTGAGAGTGAAACCGAGTCTAACGGTTCTTATGCGTCGCCTACTTAAATTCGTCTGAAGTCGTTCGTTTTTCAAGTTTATTTAATTGTTATCTTTTTTTTTGTTTTACCTGCTTAAAAATTGTAGTTATGAATTTAAATATTTTTAAAATCTATTTTGGAAATTAACTTCAAATTTAAAGAACTATGTGAAATTACCCGAAAACGCTTAAAGTTTTTTAATTCTTCATAAAGTTATTTAAAAGTTTAAATTGCCAGTATCTGTTAAAAATCAGAAGATTTATTTTTTTAAAACGTGTATATACGAGTTACAATTACACTCAAAAAAAAAAAACTGTAATGTTAGCAAAAAAAGCTTGTAAACCTACAAGAAAATTTGCTGATTTTGAACCCACAATTTTTTTGCTAAAGTTAGCAAAAATGTTTTGCCAATAATTAGTTAACAAAATTTATTTTTTTTTTTTGACACATTTGAGGACCCCATTGGGTTCGGACCCGATAGGTCCAGACCCCGATGGGCCTAGACCTAGTTGGGTTCCTTAAAAGTCGTCATAGGTTTTGATCCAAAATTTGTGTCCGTTTCGCTCTACCTTGCATAGTTTTTGAGATACGTGATTATAGGGGACCACTGGGGTCTTGAGAATTAAAAAACTCGATAACTTCAAAAATATTACTCGGAGAGGTTTTGACTATTGCGGTCTTGTTCTACGTATTGAGAGCTACAAAAATGCTTTTGGACTTTTTGTTGTGTCGGCAATATTTACCGAGATATGAGCATTTTAAAATTTTCGGGAATGCTAACTTTTTTGGATCCAAAGTTAGGGCCCATTAGGGTCCACACATGTAAAGAGGACCCGCGAAAGTATGGAGATTCTAAGAACCAAAAATGCCCTCCATTTTGCTCTATCTGGCTTAGTTTCCGAGATAGAGCCATTTTAAGTTTTCTGAAAATAAAAAAAAATTTACCATTTATTTTTGCTAATGTTAGCAAAAAATCTTGTAAAAATGTTGTCAACTCAATTTCAAATCTTAGCAAAAGAAATTAGTTCAACGTTTGTTTAAAATTGCTAATGTGCTAAATGAAGTTTACAAGAATTTTTTGCTAACATGCTAATCTCAACTAAAAATTTGCTAAAAGTTAGCTAACTAGCATTAGCAAAAAAAAATTAGTAAATCTACTAACGTATTTTTTTGAGTGTAGTTTCGCTTTTAACAGAATGTATGTATGTAAAATGAACAAATGTATATTAATTTGCTAATTATTTTTTATTTAAAAAAAAAAAATATTTTATTTTATTTGTGTTTTTTAATTTAAATCATGTTATATTTTAAATATTAAGCCAAGAATTTGTTTTATTGCCAACCAGCCTCAATAATGCCTTGTAGGCGCTGAGGCGACATCTTTTTGTAAAATATAAAAAATTAATAAATTAATACACAAAAAAAAAAAAAAAAAAATTAGGGTCTTGACACCCCGACAGTTATGCAGAGCTAGGCTATTCCAAATTTAGGCGTGGTGTTACTGTGTTACGTATTCGTAAGTTAGCTCGTTCCATTTCCGAGATATTCACTCTCACGTAAGAGCCATTATAAAGGACCTGATTCCAAACCTGCCATTTAAATTTTTGTAGAACATTTCGTTATCGAGATATTTGGACTTCAAAATTAATTAATTCATTAGCGCATTTTATGGCTCTACTGTTACATATTATTGCCTTGGACTTAAGGACTGAATTTTTATAAAATGGAAATCTAGATTCCAAATACGTCATTAATTTTTTTATGTTGCTTTATGAAAATTTATTTACATAAAAAATAATCGAAGTTTTTTTATTTTATGTCAGTTTAAATATTGTTCTTAGTCATTATTAAATTTCAAAACCGCGGATTTTCAATTCAAACCCGATTTTTGAAAAATGCTAGATTGAAAATTAAAATTAATATGAACATTTTTATTTAGAAAAAAAATTTCAGCATCTTAGAATTTTGTATATACATAAATAATATCTCAGAATCTGAGACTTTTAATGTAGAAAAAGTGACTTAGATCCTTAGGAGTTTGATTTTTTTTATAGAAAACTGTTTTTATGATCCTGATGAAATAATATTCATTAAATAAAACCAATATAATGTGTTTTCGATACATATTTTACAGATATTTCGATATAAATGACTTTTTAAAAACGAAAATTTACTCAAAATCAAGAGTTTTTATAAAAAAATATGTAAAACTTTTCATCAAAAACCAAAATATTTACAATACTAACAAAAAACTTATGTTTGTTACTTGTATCACGTGTTGAAGTGTTTACATTTTTTAAAATTTTCCAATCCAAAAGGGGGGGGGGGCCCGGGCCCCCTGGCCCCCCCCTGAATACGTCCATGATCAGCAGCAATAACATTAAACAAACAACACAAAATTTGTTGTTTTTGTTATATTTTTTTTATCTTGATTAAAATGTTAATGAAAGTATGAGAAATTATAATTGTTGCACTATAACTCAATTATGATAATGTTGTGTCCTCGCCAGTGAATGAATATTGTGTAATAATTTTGTTGTAGCTGTTTTCATTGCGTATTTTTGTTTTTGCTTTTTTTTTATATTGTTTTTGCTGCTGTTGCTATTGTTGTTGTTGTTTTCAAGCATACTAACAAAAGCAATTAATTTTTATAGCTGTTACATTTTTGTTGCTGTTGTTGTTTATTATTGTTGGCCTTTTGTAAGCTGGTTGGTCATTATTGTGATGATTGGCAAAAAATAACATTCAGTTTTATGTTTGTACATAACAAACACACATACAATATGGATGATTGAAAGAAATTCCCTTGTTTTAGTTTTATTATTTTTATTTTTTTATAAAAAATGGTTGTTATTCCCTGATGTGCGCTGGTATATGAACACTATTACACACACACACACTTTATTTTTAAAAAGACAAATTTGTTGTTGTTTATACAATGACCTGCCTTAAAGCAATTTTTATTAAAAAAATATAAACCAATTTTTTAAGAGGTGTGCTGTTTAAGGTTTTATATTAATTAAATGCATAATTAAGTACATTAGGGCAGCTTCAATAGAGTGGTATATTTTCTTTAACTTTAGAGTGTCCAGGAAAAATTTTTATTCTACTAGACCTTAAATTATGTGGTACAATTTTGACGCCAATCGGCTTAAATTAACCTGTGGCGCCCGAAGTTCAAGGCTTTGGACTATGAAAATTTTTAAAAAAGATGTCTTGCGATGTTCCATGCTTACAAATTTTGATGCGCTGAACACGAATACAAAAAAAAAATAAAAAATCTGTTGAACGGTTTTCGAGATATCGACATTTTCCTTGATCCTTTTAAAGAGCTTGAGACAAAATTTAATATAAAATTAATTTGAGCCCAATATGATAATTTTTACCCGTGGTGCCCTTTGATCAAATTTTAGGCTTTTTAGAAAATTTTCACCAAAAACTCTGAACTTTGATTCTAGAACGCCATGGGTTAAAATCACCTGATTTGGCTTAAATTAAGTTTTAGTAAAAGTTTTCTCAAGTTCTTTGAAAAAATGCCTGCGAATTTTGTACTCTTGCCCAAAACATTAAATCATATTAATGTTTTACGGAAGATTTGCGTGTACTTGCTAATGAAGAGTTTTTTTTAGAAAAAAAAAAATGCTACCCGAGTAAAAATAATTTAATATGATCTTATATACTTTTATATATTCATATTATTTCATATATGATCATGTGTGACACTATGTCTTGCGAGATAAATTTATATAATAAATTTTGATGTGCGATTTTTTTAAGATATCGCCATACATAATTATATGTTGCAACATCTGGTCCCATGCATCATTCCAAATTTCTAAGTAATTTATATAAAATTTTATATGCCTCCATTATTTTTTAATTTTTACAAGTTTTTTCCAAGAACATATTTTTATCGAAAATATTTGCAACGTGTTTGATATAAAATTTCATATGACTTAATATTTTTTTATTTTTCTAAGATTTTTCGAAGCACCACTTTTTTATCACGAATATTTTCTAAGTGTTTTATATAAAATTTTATATGACTCCATTTTTTAAATTTTTTCTAAGTTTTTTTCAAGGAACATTTTTTTTTTATCGCAAATATTTTCTAAGTGTTTTATATAAAATTTTATATGACTCAATTTTTTAAAATTTTTCTAAGTTTTTTCAAACACAAATTTTTTTGAAAATATTTTCTAAGTGTTTTATATAAAATTTAACATGACTCCATTTTTTGAAATTTTTCTAAGTTTTTTTCAAGAACAACTTATTTTTATTATTTTAATTTTTCAACTTTTTATTAAAAACTAAAAAAAAACATCCGGTTTATAAAATTGTATAAATTTTAATATAATTGGATATAATTTTATATCATTGGATTAGACCAAAACTCGTATCAAAGTCGATATAAAGTTATATAAACTGATATTATTAGATATTATTCGATCAAATCTTATGAAACCATTTTTCGTATAAGATTATATCAAAATAGACACGAACCCATATTAAATTATATATTGTGTCATATCAATTTTTTTACTCGGGTATATTACTTTTCTATTCCATGTAAAACGAATTAAAATAGCAGTCGAGGACCCCATAAAGTTTATATATTATTAATCCATTTCTAAGACACTCTAGGTACATATATATGTACATTAGGGCGGGTCGATTTTTTTTGTCAAAAATCGTATAGCAAAAACATAATCTACAATAAATTCTAAGAACATTTCCCAAAGAAACCATGTTTCTAAAATCAAACCCTATACCGCGCCTAACGACATGAAGATTTGTCCGTCCGTCCTTTTTTTCATAAGCAAAACATAGAACTTGACTCTTTTTTGGTGTTTGTGTTAATTTTTGGGCTTTGGTGTGCTCTGAGGTATATAGTAAAATTTTATTGGCAACATATTTGTAGAACATTTCATCCCCACCCTCCCCCTCTTTCGGGGTGTTTTTTGCGATTTGTTAGAATAGAGCCAAAAAATACCGTTATGAGAGGGAGTTAGAGGGTTAATATGTTTCACAAAAATATTTGCCATAATATTTTCTACAAAGTTGTTGAACATACCCTACACCTCAGATGTAAAGAAAACATAGTTTTATATACCGATATGCTGCAAGAACATATCCAGGGGGCAATGTTTTACTAATTGCCGCTGGATATAATTCGAACAATTTGTGGGATTATGACCGGCAAGTATATTAGACATAATCCCTGAAATGGAGAAATAAATGATTAGATTGATTTGTAATGAAAACGCCACAGACGAAAAATTGTGATAAGAAATTTTAACAATAAATCGCTGATTTTAGCGTTAATCCATGATAATTTTACTCCATTATTGATTTCATATTGGGTTGCAGTATACTAACATGTAGCGTGATACTCTGAAAGTAAGTGCAGGGGTTGTAGGTTCGATTCCCTCCAAAGCCTTTGTATGTCAATTACAAAGGGAAGCTGGCTTTTCTTAGTAAATAAAAGTATTTCATTGAGGATCATAATATTTCGTAAAAAAAAACACAGATACTTTTGTGGGATGAAATTGGAGATTTGCTTATCGGAGAGGAAAAAATCTGTGTCCGATAAAAATTTTGATAACTGAATATTTTTTTTACATCAGTATTTGATTTATTTTGTGTAATTTTTTTTTTTTTCTAATTTTTGTAAAAAAAAAAAAAAATCGAGTGTAAATTTTTTTGAGTGTAATTTTTATTATTTTTTTTTGAGTGTAGTATTTTTTTTTAGTTTTTTTTGAGTGACAAAAACAGTTTCTAAAATATTTTTTTTGGCTTACCATTCCTTTTCAAAGCGGGTTTAGCGTTTTTTTCAACACAGGAGTTCGGGTTAAAACCCATCTGAAATTCCCCATTTTGCTAATAACTTATGAACCACTGGACAGATTTCGCTGAAATTTAGTAATAATCTGACCGGAAGTATAACAAATATATACGCCACGCTTCAGCAGCTTACCGTATATATTTTTCATTCTTCCGCTAACATTTGAAGGTTGGCGTTTTTCACACAGACAGAAAGACAGACGGACGGACGGATTTTCATGTCGTTAGGCGCGGTATAGGGTTTGATTTTAGACCAATGGTTTCTTTGGAAAAGTTTCTTAGAATTTCTTGTAGATTTTGTTTTTGCTATACGATTTTTCAGTTTTTTTCGATCCATACAAATCGACCCGCCCTAATGTACATCCGTCCATCTGTCTGTGGAAAGCAAGATGCAGTCAAAACCAAAAGAGCTGTACATTTGTGTTTTTACATTTTAGATATTAGAAAAGATAGAAAAGATGGGGAAAAATTATTTTTGGTGAAAAAAATTTTTTTATTAAAAAAAAAATTTGATGAAAACAAAATTTTTTTTTTTTTGAAAAAAAAAAATTGATAAAAAATATTTGATGTAATAAAACATTTGATAAAAAAAAATTTGATGAAAAAAAATTTCGTGAAAAAAATTATGAAAAAAAAATTTGACGGAAAAAAAATTTGAGAAAAAAAATTGATGGAAAAAAATTTGATGAAAAAAAATTGATGAAAAAAAAAATTGATGAAAAAAAAAATTATGAAAAAAAAAAAATTAATGAAAAAAAAATTTGATGAAAAAAAAATTTGATGAAAAAAAAAATTGATAAAAAAAAAATTTGATAAAAAAAAATTTGATAAAAAAAAATTTGATAAAAACAAATTGATGAAAAAAAAATTGATGGAAAAAAATTTTTTGTAAAAAAAAAGATGAAACAAAAATAAAAAAAAAAATTATAAAATAAATTAATGAAAAAAAAATTTTTTTGTTGAAAAATAATAATGTTACTTTTTATTCACCAGCTGGTGAAAAACGGATTTATTCACCACGAGGTGAATTATTATCCAAGTTACAAACCCAAGTTACTAAAATTTTTGGATTTAAGAAAATGAAAATAGTAATTCTTATTTTTTTTTTCGTTAATTGTTAGCTTATATAGTCAAAGTGAGGTGGCGTCCTGCAACTTTTTTAAAATTAGACCCCAGCCTAAAAACATTATCATGTTAATATGTAAAAAAAAAAATTTAAGATTTTTTTTTTATTTTTTGAACGTGATAAAACCAAATGGCGATAACTCGAAAATCGATAGACCCATTTCAGATTTTTTTTGATATTCGTGTTCAGCATTTCAAAATTATTAAAATTAATGTATCGTAAGATATTTTTAAATTCTGATTAATTTGTATTCCAAAACTAGCGAACCCCCTGCACACATTGTATTGCAATTGCTTATGTACCCCTAATTTTCTCTAAAATTTCAGATTACAAACTATGTCCTTCTCTTGGATGCTAATTTTGCAGGAGGATCCGACATGTTAAGTTTTTAGATTTTGGGATTTTTAGTTTAATAGTTATAAAAAAGTACCAATGTTCCCCCTTTTACCCTTTTTGGCCCCTTGGAAAAAATTTCAAGTTTTTAAGACAAATTATTTGGGGACATTGAAAAGTACAAAAGTACAATTATTTACACTGTTTAACCCACTTAGAATAACCTTGCAAATATTAACCGATATACACCGTATACGCACAAATACAGTTATGTGCACTAAAATACAATTAACTCATGAACCAATACACACAAATATACTGTATAAACCTAAAAACCATGGTATTGACGTTATCTTTCATGGGAAATTTGCAGAAAAAAAAAATCGGTTTACGCTTTACCGAGAACACGCATTACAAACACAATGCAACTTTTATATATATATAAGTAGGATTAAATATCAAATGTTTGTTATTTCTTCAATAAAACACTTCACTTTTGTTTTAATTCATTTATTTTCAATGTTTATTATTTGTATTAAAATTGTTTATTATTTAAAAAAAACTAAAATATTGTTTAAATGTTATTCCACAGAAAATCCAAAAAAATATAGCGACTAAAACTTCAAACGTCTACTCTTCTCAAATCTCACACAACAACTCCCCTTCTGTCCGTCAGCAAATCATATTCTGTCCGTCAATTCAATTCCGTTTCGTCCGTCTGTCATAACTCCCTCTCGCTGTCATTTAACCCTTACGACACATTTAACCCTTGCCTTTCCGATCCCACATATATTTAATAGCGATCACCCTGAACACTTTGTAATGCAAATGCTAAGGTACCTTTTTACTCTAAAATTTTAAATCGAACTTCGAAAAGTTCTATGGTACAATTGTTTACCCTATTTCACCCTCTTAAATTAACCTCCAAAATATTTATATACACCATTTACGCAAACGTACAGGTATGTGCACTAAAATGCATGTAACTCATGAACCAATATACATACCAAAAATTATACACATAAAAACCTTGTCATTGATGTTACATTTCATGGGAAGTTTGCAGAAATAAAATCGGTTCACGCGTTTCAGAGAAGACGATTTACAAACACAATGCAACTTATTCCTCTATTTAGTGCACTTAAATGCATATAACTCATGAACCAATACAAATGAACATACAAAGACTGATATACATTAAAACCTTGGCGTTGACATCCCCTTTTTTGGGAAACTCACAGAAAAAAATCGGTAAACGAATTGCAGAGAAAACGCATTACACAATATTTCACTAAAATACATATAACTTTTAAACCAATACACGCACAAAGACCGTTCACATATAAAAACCATGATATTGACGAAACCTATCATTGAAAGTTTTCAGACAACCAAATCGGTCCCCTCATTCCAGAGAAAATGCATTACAAAAAACATACAACTTATTTTTATATATCCCAGCAAAAACTGTATTACATTTCCCATACAAATCTATACAAGAATGTAAATTTTTGAGATTGAGGTGCATTCCGTTTTAATGTGATAAATATTTAATCATGGCAACTCTCCACAAATTTGACCATTTTTCAAATATTTGACCACGCCTCCTTAGCCCAGTTTTTTAAAAATTGAAAAACCAAAAACGCAATTTTCTAAGTTCCATATAGGGCTATCCATACAACCTATTCAGAAGTTTACGGTACACGTGTTTTTTTCGCTGGACATTTGGTGTGGAATGCCTCATATATATGTAAGTTTGTCATTCCGTTTGTAACACATCGAAATATTGGTCTAGGACCCCATAAAGTATATATATTCATGATCCTCGATCGATTTTAAGTCGATCTAGCGATGTCCGTCCGTCGGTCTGGCCGTAGAAAACACGCTAACTCTGAATGGCTTTACAGAGGCTGCTGAAGTTTGGCATATATATTTGCCATTCGGCTGGCCAGGTTGGTATTGCATTTCAGGCAAATCGGTCCAGTGGTTCGAAAGTTATGAGTGAAAAGGTAAGGGTACCTCTAAATTTTGTGTATATTTCACACAATAAAAATGGTATAACTTGACATCTGTTGAATGAATATGAACGAAACTTGGTATAGGTTGTTATTTTGTCATTTCTAACCCACACACAAAATGTGGGCGAATTGCTAGAACTTTATAAATATATGTAACAAAAAATTTAATTAAATATATTTAAAAATATAGTGGCTCACATTAAAACTTCAAGTATTGACTTTAAAAAAATACAGCAAAAGTTTTATAAACAAAATCACTGAAATTTAGTATATACCTATGTATTGATTTACTTACATAAATAAAATTCAATACAAACATTTACCTTATAATAAATAAAATTAAATACTTTTCATCAATATGTATGTGTTTGTGTATATGTAAATTAATAATTCGTAATTAATACATTTCTACACTGAATAGATTCGTAGAATTATAACTTTTTAATTTCAAATTTCAAAATAATAATGTAACAACCCAGCGAAGGAGGGGGTTGCAGCTTGGTTTGGAATTTAAAGAAATATCAATGTATCGTTAAAAACCTCTCATTTAACATTTAAGAAAATAATTTTCTGAAATTCTAACGTTGCTGTTTTAAAAAAATCTCAGGTTCCTTTCACTTTAAAAGTTTTTTTTTCAAAATCTTACTTTTGATACTGTATACACAGCAAAAAGTTTCTTTTTGTTTTTGCTGGGTAATTATCAAACAACAACACGATAATACCTATAAGGTTTCGAGGGAATAATTAATTTTAAGGAAAGCTTATTAGACCGTAAGGAAAATAATTAAACACACCTATACTTCGATTAACACAAGATAAATGGGCATATTATGTTTTAAAATATTTGGTAAATATTTGAAACAATTTAAAAATTTTACAAATGATATACAGGGTAGGGTGAGTCATTTGAAAGAAAACCCTTGTGATGTTTTCATTGAATTCAGTTCTTTGCAATTTATATTTAAATTATCTTATAAATGGAAATCAATTGATTTTTTTAAGTTTTTCAACATTGACATGCCGACATAAAATATGGCGCACCCTGTTTAAATTTACTTATACATTTGAATTTTCTGGAGTTTATTTTATAATTCAAAATCTCTGGTGAATCGATAACTTTGTGTTTGAGTATTTGCCTTTTTAAGGCTTCGTCCCCAAATAAAATAAATTAATTTTAAGGTATTCTAAAGAAACTTATTAAAACTTATATTGTTTGTATGTGTTACCTTTTTTAAAATTGTTATATGTATAATTTGTGTGCTTGAATTTCTATATAAAATTACACTGTTTAACACTAAAATCTTCTCGTAAAAATGCTAACTAATAAAGACTTTTTTCTTTTTCCAACAAAACTTCCCACTAAAGCTGAATTTTCGTAAATTCCGATTCTATATGGTTAAAAAAATGTACCTTGTAACATCTCGAAATATTGGTCTATGACCCCATCAAGTGTGTATGGGGCATTTCATGCCAAATCACACACTTTCGGACCCGACCCCTTTCGTATGTATTAAATGCAACTTCCACACCAATTTTCTCTTTTATTCTAAGTTGGTATTTAGTAATCAATTTTTCAGAATGGCAATTATTTCAAAAAAATTAAGAAATTTAAATTTTCAATTAATTTTGGCCAGTAAAAATATCGAAATTTTAAAAAAAGATGGACAAGATTTTGTTGGTATTTAAATGTAGTTTTTCAAAAAAGATATGAAAAATTTATTCGAAGTAATTATCACTTATTTTTTAATGTTTAAAAATTAATACCCGTATTTCCCAGTTTTTTTAGATCAATTCGTTTTCGCATTTTATAAGCAAATTATTATTTTGTATACATATATTCGAGATTCAATCACTTGGGGAAGTGGGAATTACACCTGCACCAGTTAATCGTGATAGCACAAATTTTGCTGAAATACTTGTAAATAGTGTCAGATAAAATGTGCTAAACATGAGAAAGATCGGTACATGGACTTAAAAGTTATGAAGAAATTTCTCAAATTTAGATGTTTTTTACATATTTTTATACCTTCTATTAAGTGATATAGGGTTCAAAATTCACTAACTTTTGAAATACAATTTTGATGCTCATAAGGTTTGGCACAAATATTTGTTATTTACCTGGCCAGGTTCGTATTGATTTTCGAGGAAATCGATCCAGGGTTTCAGAAGTTATGATCAAAACAGTGAATTTCGGATTAATTTCACCTTGAATTCTCTCGTTCAAAAAACCCTTAATGCTCTTTTAAAATATTGGTTTGCCACAAATATATTTTACAAAGTAATTTTATCGCTAAAAAAATGTTTATAATCGAAAAAAAAATTTTACACTTAAAAAAATTTTACACTCAAAAAAAATTTACACTCAAAAAAATATTCCACTCAAAATTTTTTTTTTACAAAAATTATAAAAAAGAGTTTTTTAATCCAAATAACAAGGGTCGAGTCAAAATTATTAACAATTTTGTTTTCACGTTAGAAAAATTACTATCACTTAAAAGGGGCTAATGGAGGGTATGCATGCCAAGTCGTTTTTAATTTTTCTGGTTGTTTGTAAGTGGCAATTCTAAAGAAAACTGTGGCAACTCTAGGAAAGTTTTAAACATCTTTTTGCAATGCACACATCTTATTTTTGTTGCCATCATAGACAATTTGGATGGCCTAAAATTTTTGAGTGTACTTTTTTTTGCGTGTACAATTTTTTTTTTTCTTCATAACTTTTAAACCCGTCGACCGATTTTCCGCATGTTTTGCACATTTTATCTGATACAATTTGCAAATATTTCAGCTTAATTTAAGGCATCACGATTAAGTGGCAGTTTACAGAAGGCGAACGATACACACGAACGAAAATTTTGCATTTGTTTTGTTATTGTAACAACAACAAAATACATGTAAAATTTTCGTTCGTGTGTAGCGTTCGTCTTCTGTAAACTGGCACTAACTGTTGCGCGCGTAATCCTTACTTCCCCAAGTAATTAAAATATATATATAAAATATTGATTTGCTAAAAAAACTCGAAAACGAATTGATCTAGAAAAACTAGGAGACACGGGTATCTTTTTTTTACCTCTATTTTCAGAATTTTTAGGTCCCGATCATGGGTGCAAAATCATGTCGTACAGTGTTATTTATTTAATATGCTGCTCCAAAAAAATAAATATATTTATTTTGGGTGTATAAATACGTCTCACAAAATTTCAGGATAATTGGACATGGGTAAGGTGTGCCGCATCGGCTATGAAGTTTAAAAACGAATTAAACGAGGCAAAATATGTATTTTTATTAATTTGCTCAATTTCTTCGATATTTTAAGATAAGTTTGAATTCAAATGGTTACAGAATTATGATTTGGAGTAAAATGCCTTTCTAACAAGGTACTAAAAACTAAAATCGGTGGAAAATCAGCCAAGTTATTACAATTTCCCCAGGAATCTAACGTGTGTCATACTGTAATTACTTTTTTTATCCTTCATGTATCCAATGTAATATTTTTTGGAATTTCCAATTTTTTTTTTTTTTTTAACGAAAAATAAAAATTTAAAATTGGAAATTTCAAAACAGTGCACACAGGGCCAGCATGATCCAATTCCGGCCAAAAGTCTTTATCGTTGTTGGATCCGTCTGAAAATGTGCTTCTAGAGGAATTCGAGGTTGCTGATTTCAAAATTTACCTAAAAAACAAAAAAATCAAAATGGCGGATCCAATATGGCGGACAATATTTTTTTTTAAATTGTCCGATTGAACTCAAATTTTGTTTTATTAGGGTATTGGAGTTACTGAATAAGAATTGTTACTCCGAATTTTGAAAAACAAAATGGCGGACTAAATATGCTTCTTAAAGTTTAAAGAATGATCCAACTCCGGCCAAAAGTCTTTATCGTTGTTGGATCCGGCTCAAAATGTGCTTCTAGAGTATTTCGGGGTCGCTGATTTCAAAATTTAACTAAAAACGAAAAAGTTCAAAATGGCGCATCCAATATGGCGGACATTTTTTTTTAATAATTGTCCGATTTAACTCAAATTTTGTTGTAAGGGGGTCTTGGAGTTACTGAATCTGAATTACTGGCGTGAATTTTGAAAACAAAATGGCGGACTAAATATGCTTAGTAAAGTTTGTTACATGTAAATAAAAAACATTTATATTCCATTTCTTTGTTGAAGCTAGCTGAAAGTGTGGCCTAGTAAATTTCCGGGTCTGTTATCTTAAAATCTAACTGATAAAATTCAATATGGCAGATCAATATGGCGACTAGATTTTTTAACTTTGTCTGATCTAACTAAAAATTAGTTTTAAGAGTATTAAGAGTGTCTGAAGTTAAATCTACGCACATAATTTTTATATATATATTTTTTTTTGATATAAATATGGAAATTGTGTAAATGACTTACTTAGTTTCAGAAAAGCTTTTGGAAGTGGTGACGACAAATTATTCACTTTTTTTATTTATTTTGGAAATTCAATAAAAAATCTTTGAATTTAATTGGAAATGGTGTAATTGATATTTTCCATAATTCTACAAAAAAACTAGAAATTTAGATATTTTTTTTTTCCTACACTGAAGGCACTCTCTGACGATAAAAAACTATTCAAGCCGTAAAACTTTATTTGGGTTAAATTATTTTTTTAAAAACAAATCTCGGACCACTGCATATAAAGCTGTAATTTCGCAATTAATCATTTCGAGCAAGTTTGGGCAACTTTTTTCGAAAGATATGGATCCATTCTATATCAAAAAAAATATAGACCGATTGTATTGAACTGAGGATCGCTGAGGATTTTTTCGGCGCGAGGTAAATAGCTAAAAAATTATAACATTTTTCACAAAAAACGCGAATTGCTGCCAGGCAGATGAGTTATACTTGTCCATGTTATTTTCGCTACAAAGGCTTATATATAAGGTTGAACCACAATAATAAAAAGTTAAACATTAGCAATAGAAGTTTGGAAAAAAAATTAAAAAAGTTTCGCAACTTTTAAAATTTTTTTACCAACTTTTTTGACTTTGAAGACCTGTTAAAGGAAAGGGTGTAATTGGATCATAAAGATAAGTTCAGAAAACCTGCCTCTATACATATATGCCCAACAAACTGGTAAACATTTTTTTGAGAATTTACAAATAAGGACTTTTGGCCGGAAATCGATCTGTCTGGCCCTCTGTGCAGTGTTGTAAAATGCAATAAACATGTTAGCAAACGGTGACATGACATAATCCCCACGGACATAATCCCCATTTCCGTTATGGGGATTATGACCAAATTCATTTCGGTCATAATCACCATAATGGTAGTGGGGACTATGACCGAAAATAATTTCGACATAATCCCAATAAAAAACGGACATAATTCCCAGATTTATGGGGATAATGACCACATAACAAATGGCCATAATCCCCATTACAGGGATTATGTCTACTATACTAGTTGGTAGTAATCCCAAAAATTGTATTTTTTTTTGTCTTAAAAGTTTTTCTGCGTAGCCGGCCTTTGGGCGGGCTTATGGATTACAAACTCCATGCATTAAACCCACCCTCTCCGCAAAAAACGGGGATTATGACCGACATTTTTTTGGACTTAGTCCCCATAATATGAATGGCTGTTATGACCGAATAATTTTCGGACATAATCCCGATTGGGATTATGACCGTTTTAGAAACGGTCATAGTCCCCACAACTATTATGGGGGTTTTGTCCGTAATGAATTCTGTCATAATCCCCATTTTCGTTATGGGGGTAATGTCCGTGGGGACTACGTCCTGTCACCTTAGCAAACCACAATATGATAAATACTTGTCATCTAATTAAATTTGAACTTTAAGAATAAAAATTTTTTTTACAGTAGAAAATTTCAATAAATTTCAAAAATCAGACTCGTATTCCTTAATCAAGTTGTGTGCCACACGTTAGATGCCTGGTGAAGTTGCAATAACTTCGCTGGTTTTCAACCGATTTTAGTTTATCCTGCCTTATTAAATTGACATTTTACTCCAAAGCATAATTCTGTAACCACCTGAATTCAATTTTAACTTAAAATACAAGTGATTCAATTTTTAGCGTTAGTGATTTGTGAATCAGTCACTTTTTTTGCGTGATTTGATTTTTTAGATATTCAGCTAAAACTTTTATTTTTTTGTTTGATAAGTAATTTTTGTGTAAAAAATATATGACCGATCACAAATAAATGGGTGCTGGATTGCTCTACAGTAGGGTGGATACAATTTCGTTTTTTTTTTAATTTCGAAAACGTCGGGTTCGAGAAAGTTACCTTGTAGGGTCGATATTAACAAACAAAAATATTGGACCTGTAGGATAATGACTTCGGGTTTCTTTTTTGAATTGAAAATCGGAATGTTACAAACAATGAGAACAATTTTTTTTAACTTTTTTTACTTCAACCATTAGTTTATAATTTGTTTGTACATTGCAGAAGTGTTTTTATTGAAAAAACATTTTTTTGGTCTGTAAAAATTTGTTTGTAAAAAAAAATTTCTTCAAAATTTTTTTTTTTTTTTATTAATTTCAAATTTCATTAAAGGCCAAGTTAAATATTACGATAATTAAAAATATACGTTTTCTCAACACTTATCTAATATTACGTTATATTTTAAGCAAAAAACTAATAAAAAATATTTTTTTTTGCAAAACAAGCAAAAATAATATAACTTTTTTTTACTCGGGATTTTTTTTTTTTTTTGTGACAATTTTTTGAAAATATTTTGTTGACAAAAATTTTTTTTTTTAGTTCATTTCATCAACTAAATTTTAGTTAAACATTAGAAAAATTGGTTTCTGTGAGTATTTTGTTGATTAAAGGAATAATTTAAGTTTGTGCCATCAAGGGTTCTTTACAATAAATTAGTATTTAATAAGGGAAAAAACGAAAAAAGTATGGTGTTACTGTTGCTATATTTGGATATTAACTAATAAATATAAAAAATACTAATATAAAAGTTTAACTTTGCAATATGGCAAAAAAAGATAAATTTTTTGATAAATTAATGAAAATAACAACTTTTCTAATGAATATAAAGGTGGTACATAATTTGAAAAATATTTTAAAGTAAATAATATATTTTTTTGTTACTCTTATTTTGCCAAGAATAAAATTGTAAATCGTAAACAAAGTTATTAAAAACAAGTGAGATTGTTAAATTCGGCCGTGCCGAATCTTTTATACCCTCCAAAATGTAAAAAAATTAAAATCAAAAATTTGTCAGGGGCGTTTCTTTTTTTTTTTTTTGGGGGGGGGGGGGTTGATAGGGTCAGTGGGGGACGTTGAGAGCACCTTCCCATCGCGATAAATATACCAAATGTTTCATTTACTTAACAAAAATACAAAAAAAAACATGTAAAAAAGTGTATTTTTTTAGAGGTTGGTTTAGTTCTTCAATGGGTAACTTTTTCCCCCTGGTCCGATTTGGCCAATTTCCGAACTTAACCTGCCTAGGAACACAAGACATATTTGTGTTAAACTTGAGTGATCTAGCTCTTTTATTTTGGACTGCATCGTGTTAACTACAGACGGACGGACGGACGGACGGACGGACAGACGGACGGACGGACGGACGGACGGACGGACGGACGGACGGACATCGCTAGAATGTCTTAGAATCGATCACTGATCTATAATATATACACTTTATGGGGTCCCCGACCGATATTTCGATGCGTTACACACGGAATGACAAAGTGAGTATACCCCCATACTGTAGTTGGAGGGTATAAAAACACACCACGCACAAAGAAAAACCTTGTCAAATAACTAGAAAAAGTCTCGTGATCCCACTTTACCAATATTTGATAGTTTTCGTTATTTTTGAACAACAAATTTTCGATCGAAATTTACATTTTTTTTGTAATTTTACAAATTTTCAAAATTTAAAAAAAAAACTCTAGTAAATTAACGAGATTTCCTTGTAAGTTTTATTGCACCAAAAAAGTTATAAATTTACAATTTTATTGGTAAAAATCTTATAAAATTACGAAAAAAACTCGTAATGTGTACTAGGAATTATCGTAAAATAGGAGCAAAAAATATAGTAAAAACCTTGTAAGTTTTATTGCGTCAAAAAATTTGTAACTTTACAATTTGATTGGTAAAAAGCTTGTAAAATTACAAAATTATTGGTAAAAATTTGTAAAATTATAAAGAATTTTTGTCAAATAGGAGGTAGCAAAAAAAAAGTTACAAACTTTTCTTGTCGTTTTACAATGCATTCAAAATTTTTTATTTTTCTAAATATGCGCTTCCTTAATATTTATTAATATAGACTGCTGTAGTTGTTGGAATAAAGTTAGAACTCTATATTTAAAATGACCTTAAAAACTTAAAAAAGAAAAAGTTAAATTGCTTTCTTTTTAAAAATTTATATTACAGAATGTACACTTAAAATAATTACTCTGTTAAATACTCTGTAAAATGACTGTAATCTCAATTCGACAGATATTTGGCAAAGTTATCTGTCGAAATACAGATTTAAAAAAGTACTTTGTATTTTTTTGTGACCGAAAAACATAATTTTGTAAAATTGGAGTTACTCGTTCAAAACTCGTAATTTTTACAAAAATAAAAAAGTAAATTTACAATTTGGAAGCGTTAAAGTGGGAAAGTTTAACAAAATTTTAATTTTAATAAATGTAATTTTTTAATTTTAATTTATGTTTTTGAAGCAAAGAATTTTTACTCATAAAATGGATTTAACTAAAACTTTGTAAATTTACAGAGTTTTTTTGTAAAATTTTGAACTCAAAAAATGAACTTAACTAAAACTTTGTAAATTTAAAGAGTTTTTTGGTAAAATTCTTTTCGGTTTTATCAATATTTTACAGATAATTCTGTAAACTTACAGTTTTTTTATCGAAATCATTTTACAGAGTTTTCTTCTTAAAATAACAAAAAATCTTGCTGGTTGGAAATCTATGGTATTTTCTGCTGGCTCAGCAGAGTATCCCTGTAATTTAACAGAGGGATTATTTTGAGTGTAATATTTTTAAATATGCTAACAATTAAACGAATTAATTAATTAAAAAATTAAACTAATTTATTTCACCATATTTTCTTTTTTCTATTTTCAAAAACTTTTATATAAAATTTTATTGCTTCAAGTCCCTTTTGCAGATAAAAGTAATTCATGATCATGGATGGCATTTTCAAAACAATTACCCCAATGTGAATTGGACAAATTAAAAAAAAGGAGGAAAGACACACAAAATGGAGAAAAAAAAGCGAAAGCAGCAACATTTAGTTGGAAAAAAATAAGCGTTAAAAATTGCAGCAGATGGCAACTAACAACAGCAACAATATTAGCAAAGACAGCGACAACAACGTACAGATGCCAAAATGATGTTGATGATGATAATGACGATGATAGCCCCATCTTCTTAGCAGCCAGTTAAAAAAAAATAAAAAAATAAGATGGAAATGTTGGAAAAGTAGAAGCAACCGACCAACACATACTAAATGCCACATTAAATGCGTGCAGTGATTTTTAGAAAAATCAGCAGGACGTGATTTATTTGTTGCAATTTCAGTTGTAAAATACAAAAAAATCACAAAAAAAATAACTGTTCACATAAAAACAGTAAAATATAAAGACATAATAACAACATTTAGAAGACAAACAACCAAAAGTAAAAAAAACAACTCAACCATTGCTAACAATTCCTTCTTCTCAACCATTTCTATGAATTGCCACAAAACTGAAACATCTTTTGCCAACCAAACCAGCTCCTTTACCATTTTTTGATGCTACATAGAAAGTTTTGCTTATGTTTGAAGTAAGAAAAATTACTAATGCCAGCTGAAATAATGAATGGATTGCAGGCGGATGTGAAAATGTATAAGAAGAAAGAAAAAAAAAAAAATAATATTCTTATTTTGGCAATAAAAAATTCAAGAAAAAAAAAGTATATAAGAAACTGGAAAATTGAATAAAAAAAATAAACTGCAAACAAATGTATGAAGAAAAATTAGTAGAAATAAAGTGTCGCAAAGTCGACTTTTGGATGACCTGCACAGCTTTTTTAAAAACGATTTTAAGAATTTTTTTAAAAGAAAAATGATTAAGAGGGAGAGAGGTGGTGGGCACTAGGGTGGCTCGTTTTTTTGCTTTTCTCTCTGATCAAATTCTTATACCAGCCAAAAGTGTCGATCCCAAAGGGAAACTCACATGCAAAATATCACTCCGATCGGAGCTTATTATTTGTCTCCACTTTGAGCCTCAAAAATGTGGTTTTTGCAAAAAAGGACTTAAAAAAACTTAATTTTTTTTATTAAAATAATTAAAAAAATAATTTTGTTTAATATTTGATCGAAAATACTTAAATATGAAATTTAAAGATTTTAAGATATCATTAACTCGTTCAAACTTGATACCAAAAAAATGGCATGATATTGATCTAAAATCACCTTTTTTAAAAATTTGAAAATTAAAAAAAAAAAAAAAATATAGAATATATAATTTTTTCTTACTGAATTCATTAAAAACACCTTAGAAAAGAAAAATGTCAAATATGGCGGATATCCATCGAGCCACTTTTCGGTAATCGCGGGGGGAAGTTAGCGGATTTCAAGGAAATGTTGGTTTTATCAATAATTTGGATTAATAAAATCTTATAAATTTAATTTTTGGGCAAATTTACGGTTTTTTGTGTCGTGTTATTCTATTAAATAACTTTAAGTCTGTCATGAAATCTTACCGTTCTATGACGTCTTTAACCCACATTGGCTAGGGGTCAAAAATGACCCCAGCAGGAAATTTGAAGTTTAGAGTTTAAATTTTGTGCTATAAACAAGTATAAACGGATTTTGTGTTTTGTAACCCAACTATTATTTCGTATCAATATATTATCTTTACAAAAATCGTTAACCCTTCTTGGTAGGGGGTCAAAAATGACCCGTTCAAAGACGGGTAAAGGACGTCCTAGATCGGTAAGATTTCATGGCAGACTTAAAGTTATTTAATAGAATACCACGACACCAAAAAACAGTTAACTTTCAACATTTCCTTGAAATCTGCTAACTTCTCCCCCCCCCCCCCCCGCGATTCCCGAAAAGTGGTCCAAAGGCTATCCGCCATATTTCTTAATTCAGAAAGAAAAAATTGTATAAGTAATTTTTTTTTAATAAAATTTTCAAATTTTGAAAAAAGGTGTTTTGAGAACGCCCCAAAAATCATGCCATTTCTTTGGTATCCAGTTTGAACGGGTTAATGATACCGAAAAATCTTTAAATTTCATATTTAAGTATTTACGATCAAATATTATACAAAAATTATTTTTTTAGTTTTAGTTTCATTTGAATGGGTCATTTTTGACCCCCTACCAAGAAGGGTTAACGATTTTTTTAAAGATAATATATTAATACGAAATAATAGTCGGGGTTAAAAACACAAAAGCCGTTTTATACTTGTTTATAGCACAAAATTTTAGTTCTAAACTTTAAATTTTCTTCGGGGGTCATTTTTGACCCCCAGCCAATGTGGGTTAAAGACGTCCTAGATCGATAAGATTTCATGACAGACTTAAAATTATTTTATAGAATGCCACGACACCATAAAATAGTTAATTTGCTTAAAAATTAAATTTATAAGATTTTATTAATCCAAATTATTGATAAAACCAACATTTCCTTGAAATCCGCTAACTCCCCCCGCGATTCCCGAAAAGTGGCTTGACGGATATCCGCCATATTTCACATTTTTCTTCTCCAAGGTGTTGTTAATGAATTCAGAAAGAAAAAATGGTATATTTAAAAAAAAAAAAATTAATAAAATTTTAAAATTTTGAAAAAAAGGTGTTTTGAGAACGCCCCCATAATCATGCCGTTTCTTTGTTATCAAGTTTGAACGGGTTAATGATATCGTAAAATCTTTAAATTTCATAGTTTAGTATTTACGATCAAATATTATACAAAAATAATTATTTAATTATTTTAATAAAAAAACTTTAATTTTTTTTAAAGTCCTTTTTTGCAAAACCCCCAATTTTGATGCTCTTGGAGACAGAAGATAAACTCCGATCGGTGTGATATTTTGCATGTGAGTTACCCTTAGAGGACCGACACTTTTGGCGGGTATTAGAATTTGATCAGAGAGAAAAGCCCAAAAACGAGCCACCCTAGTGGGCACCTCTCCCCGCGAGATAATTTACTAATTAATTTTTTATGATTTTTTTACTATATTTATAGAGCTTTATCATATTTTTTTTTTTAATTTTTGTTTTTATGAATTTTTGTTTTTATGAATTTTTGTTTTTATCAAATGTTTATTTTTCATCAAAATCTTTTTTTATATTTTTGTTCATCAAAATCTTTTTTTCTAATTTTTTTTCATCAAAAACTTTTTCATAATTTTTTTTTTTAACTATTTTAACAAAACTTTTTTCATCACATTTTTTATATTTTTTCCCAAATTTTTTTTATCAAAATTCAAGATCCGATTTTGTCCATTTTCGAATATAATCATCCCAATACCATAAGACATATTCGTTGCCAAACGTCAAGAACCTGTTTTTTTCGCTTGCCATATACGGACAGACGGACATCGCTAGAATGTTTTAGAAACGCTCACTGATCAAAAGCACTTGTAAATATACTTTATGGAGTTCTAGACCGATATTTCGATGCATTACACATGCTGTGAAAAACAAAGTTTTAGCCCAAAAAAGAAGTGTAAGTAAAACAAACTCCATTTCGTTCCCAGTTCTTTTCGATTTTTGTTTTTCATATCCATATCAATCCACGTGCATCTCATTACTTTCCATAAAAAATTCTTCCATAAAAAATTCGTTACCCGTGTAAAAATCGAATAGATCTTATCAGATCTGCTTGACCTTTTTTCGTGTTTCCTCGCACACGGAATGAAAAAGTTAGTATAGCCAAATGCTATATGAAATTTAACAAATTTCGTATGAATTATAACAAATATAATTAAAGCATGTGCTCGATCTGTACTTACAGAAAAAATCAAATAAAATTACTGACAAAATATGTCGCCATTAGGCACGTCTCCGAAACTGAAAATGCAAATTCCTTCATTTGTGTCTGTAATTCCAGATCATGTTGGTAACCCTTGCGAAATAATGTAAGAGACAAAAAAGTTGAAAGAAAGTATGAAGTGAGGTTGAGATTGCTAGAAATAGAATTGTAGTGTTGGAAACTGTCAAAATTTATTCTGTAGAAACTATAAATATTCACATATCATGAAATCCAGCAAAGATTTTATAAAATCTGACCGAGGGTCTTCAAATTTATCAAATTTTTTGTACACATGTGCTCTATAGAGCCAATTAAACATATCCATTTTCAGTTTTTTATATTTAAAAAAAATCGCGATTTTTTCGCGAATTTAATTTTCTTCAAAAATTGAAAAAATCAAAAAAGTATGCTACTTTGAATAGCCATATCTTCGGAAGCATCTATCGGATTTCTTCAATTCAAAAAGCATTCGATTCAGACGATAGTCTTACTTTTTATTAATGTAATAAAAAAAAATATTTTTAAAAAAAGTGCATTTTTGATGCAAATGCATTTTTTGGATGCATTTTTTAAAACTTTCTCCCTCTTCAATTTTTTTTTAACCTACATAAATCGGAAATATGGCATTTTTTACACAAAATTGCGTACCGCTTTTTTTGTGACGGAGTTTCGTAAAAATTTAGTAATTTTTTTAAAAATACCTTATTGGTTTTTCCATACAATTTTTTCATAAAATTCATAAAATAACAAAAAAAAAATTTAGTCTAAGGAAAAACTACATAAGCATTTTTTAAAAAAATCACGAAAATTTTGTGAAACGCCGTCAAAAAAAAAAAATGTACCCAATTTTATGTAAAAAATGTTATATTTTCGATTTATGCAGGTTTCAAACAAATTGAGGGGGGAAAAAGTTTTAAAAAATGCATCCAAAAATTGCATTTGCATCAAAAATGCATTTTTTTTTTAATATTTTTTGTTAGTGCATTGGTATAAAAACGGATAATCAGTTGAATCGAATGCTTTTTGAATCGTAGAAATCCGATAGATACTTTCGAAGAAATGGCTTTTTAAAGTTACATACTTTTTTGATAAAATTGCAAAAAAAAAACAGGGTTGGCAACCGAAACCCACCTAGAATAACGGTATTTGGCTATTGTACCCCAACCAATAAAGATATGGACATTTTCAAAAGCGATTATGAAAGCTGATGAAATTTCTATTATTTTAAATGTGTCACTTCGTGTTTCTACCGGTTCGTTTTAGTTATATAGGCCAATACCGTTATAAAACCGTTTCAAACGGTATTATAAAGGTATTGACCTATATTTCGAAAACGAACCGGTAGAAACACGAAGTGACACATTTAAAATACTAGAAATTTCATCAGCTTTCATAATCGCTTTTGAAAATATCCATATCTTTATTGGTTGCGGTACAATAGCCAAATACCGTTATTCTAGGTGGGTTTCGGTTGCCAACCCTGAAAAAAACATTAAATTGATTTTTTGTATGGAAAAAATCAAATAAGTAGTTTTAAAAAACCCGAGTAAAAATTTTGATATTGCACCAGATCTATTTAAATCTCGCTCAATATATAATCAGATCTTATCAGATCCGGAAATATACCCGATCTCATGATATCAGTTTTGATCGGTTCTGGTACAAACTGATCAAATTAGATCTCGTTGGATCCGACATTTGTCCCATATATATTCTGATCTTATAAGATCTGATTTGATCAGAATTGATATTGTAGTATATTTACATTGATTTTTGCAAATTTCCTATTGTTAAGAACGAATAATAATCAAATTTTTATTTAAAATGGTTATAATTCAACTTTATTCAGTACATGCAATGATAATTTTTTAACATAAAATATACATATGTAATTAAAAACAGTTTTAAAAAATTAGGTATTCAAAAATGTAAACTACAAAATTTAAAAATGTAATAAATCCTTTTAAATATACACAAAAATAAAAATAAATTCATCGAACTATTAACTTTTTTTACTCGCAATTTTTAATAAAAATGATGCTCTCGATGTAAGGCACTGTTTTATCGTTATAATCAAGAAACAAGCGCCTAACATCGATTGCCAATTATTCATTTGTATAAAATTGTGTACTAAAAAGATAACTGTTCAAAGATAACAAATCTTAAGGCTCATTAAGTTTTGATGTAAAGTGAAAATATCCACAAAGAGTTATTCTCTCTATTGGTACCCAAAATCTAGAATTACATCAAGATAAAATGAGCCCTTAAATTTGTTCAAACACATGTAAACTGGTATTTACAAATACCCCAAAATGCAAATTTTTCTGGAATGGGTAGATGTATGTAAATACCATACACACGATATCCGTGAATATTTAAAACGAAATAAAGCACTTTAACTTATTTAATTTTACAAAAACTGATCCTTTTGCAATATTTATCCGAAAAGAATTTTTAGGCATCATTTTTTGTTGCGAAACTTCATTGGCATAATCTTGGTCTTCATAAACTTCGACATTAGTTTATCAAATTCAACAGCATTTTGACATTTGTAATAAATCTGCAAACAAAGAAAAATTTGTTATTCTCTTATTTTTAAATTTCTTCATCATTGCTAAAATACTTACATTACCGTTTAAAGCATCTGAAGCTGAATACAAATTGGGTTTCCTTTGTTTTAATTGAAATAATAAACATTTTATGTTTTTTCCAAAATACACAACTTTTTTTAAAATATTATTTTTTATTTGACAGAAAATTCTAATTATTTTTTTTGGGTTTTGTGTTTACATTTTCAATTTTGTTTTAATTTTCCTTCGCGATCAAATTAAATAAAAAACAACGAAGATTTAAAAAATAAATGGTGTTAATTAAAAATAGAATTTTAAAAAAAGCTTAGTTTTTTAATTATGTTTACAATTGATATGGATGTAAATCTTGCTTGAGTGATAGATATGATAGAAGATATAACCAGATATAACACAAGATATCGTCATATCTAGTAGCAGATCTAACATATCTGGTTATATATAAGTTGATATTGTATAAGATATAAATATGTATAATCATATCTCGTTAGATATAATTATATCTAATCATTTTTACTCGGGAAATCACGAAAATTTTTTGAAACGCTGTCACAAAAAAAGCGGTACTCAGTTTTGTGTAAAAAATGACATATTTTCGAATTATGCAGGTTTCAAAAAAATTGAAGGGGGAGAAAGTTTTGAAAAATGCATCCAAAAATTGCATTTGCATCAAAAATGCACTTTTTTTGGAAAAACTTTTTTTTTATTCCATTGGTATAAAAAAGGACGAACGTTTGAATCAAATGCTTTTTGAATCGTAGAAATCCGATAGATACTTTAGAAGATATGGCTCTTCAAATTAACATACTTTTTTGATTTTTAAAATTTTTGAAGAAAATTAAATTCGCGAAAAAATCGCGATTTTTTTAAAATTAAAAAAACTGAAAATGGATATGTTTTATTGGCTTCATTGAGAATGCATACCGTTAATATAAAGAAAATCGAAGGACCTAAGGTCAGAAAATAGCATTTTTTATGTGTTTTCTGGTGGATTTTGTGATATATAAAAAACAGTTTTCATTAACAAGACAAACCGACATTTAAAATCCTACTGATGATGACACTAACTGGGGTGTTTGAAACCGGTATGGGAAATACCAGAAAAACTTGAACCCTTATATTAAAAAATTCTGTGTTTAATTGTTTCTTTAAAAATAGTTCCAATTTTTCCTTTTTGTCCCCTTTGTCATCTAAAAATCGAAATTTACAAAAACTACTTTTTGCAAACGGTTTTTTTCGCTGAAAGATTCTAGATTTAAAGCTTAAAGTATCTAGAAGTATTATTTGGGATTATGAAAGTACCCGTTTTTGCACAAATCGATCCATAATTTCAAAAAAGTCCTTTTTTGTAATGTTTTTTTTTTCACAACAGGATAAAGTTACGCTTTTGTGCCCCTTAGGATCGGAATTTTCAAAAAGTTCTTTATTTAGAATGTTTTTTCCGCAAGAGAATCCTGCTTTTCAAATCCATAGTCTCTATCCCTTTAGCTTAAATGATAATTAAAGTTTTTTATCATCTTAGTGTAGAAACTTCTAAAACAGTTTTTCAGAATGTTTTTGCGCCAGATTTTCTTGATTATCGATTTATCTAGAGATTGAAAGAATACCAAAAAAACAATTTTACCCCTTTTTACCCTTTTAAAATCTGACGTCCAAAAATAACTTTTTTGGACGTCAGGTTTTATTATTGTACCAAAGTACAATTTTTTCCCGTGTTTATTTTTTTTTTCTAAGAATCTGAAAAATTTTTGTTTTGAAAAACTATTAGACATTTCTCCTTATCAGAAAAAAGTTATTTTGTCTCAAAGAATTTCACAAATCCATAATCGCCCAAAAATTTTTTTTTTAACAAACGTTTGGCAAATAAAAAACTTACTAAAAATGTAAGAAGTACATAAAAGAAAAATATGTTTTCATAATGAAAAACTCAAAATGATAAAGTTTCCAAGATTTTTAGATTTGGAATTACTACTAAAGATAAAAAAGATAAGAAGGAAATAAAAAAAAAAAAAAAAACACAGGATAAAAATAGAAAGAAACACTTGTTAGTCATTTATCATTTTATATTACAAACGAAAATAGAAGCATTTGTAAAATTTAACTGGAAAAACAAGTGATTAAATGATAAGTAAAATAAGAAGAGGATTTGTTAAAGAAAAAGTATTAAAAAAATTAAATTAATTTTTTTTATGGAAATTTTGTTTTTAAAAATAAAAGACAAATAAAGGAAAATATGCATGAATATATAAGATTAAATTTCGAAAGTAGCCAGGTAAAAAAATTTAAAATCAATTTGAACTGAATAGGGGTATAACATATTAACAATCCATTTCTTGATTGCACATATGAACAAGCAACCTGCTCTTCCAAGTGAACAACAATTTATGTTATAACAGAAATGACACTCTCAATCCTAAGCATACCTGATTTTTATAGAATATTTGGCGCCCAAAGCGGTGCTTTTGCGTTAACTTGTTAATTGCTCTGCCATGTATGGCACTGTATTCAACTATCGTAACAATGTTTAGTAACTGACTGTTGTAACAACTTTTTTTTATGCCCCGTCTTGGGAGTCAAATGTTATGTAGCCATCTTGTTACTTATGTCATTACATAAATTGTACAGTGTGCGCCATCAAAATTTATTTTTTTTTTTGATTATTTATAATTAAAAATGTTCGTCAACCATCCCCAGATAATGTCAAATTCAAAATCAATATTTCGAGAGGATCGAAAATACATATTCTCAATAATTAGCATAACCGTTGCCTGTAGAAGTTCAGTACCTGAAAATATTGGCCAGGGGGTGAAATTGTTTACTACAGAATATTTGGCGCCCACCACTGGGCCGTCATGAAACAACAGAACCTCTTACGGTTGCTAGCACTTCGATATAGCCGGCCTTCGATATCAATTAATTAAACGTATCTTTCGGCCACGGAAAAATGTGCATTAGTTTTAGATGTATTTTAATTATTTCTCAAGCATCTCGAAATGTGGATGTTCAAAAATGATCTCTTGTATGGAAATCGGTTGATTTTTTTCAACTTATTCAATGTTCGCATACCGACATAAAAAAAAGATGGCGCACCCTGTTAAATTTATATAATGAGATAAGTTATATTCTCAATAATAACCACAGCCGTTACCTGTAAAAGCTCAGTCCCTGAAAGTAGTGGCCAGATGATAAGAAATATTGCTACAGAATATTTGGCGCCCAGCACGGGGCTCAATGAAACAATTGAATCTTCATGCTATAGCTGTATATAGTGATCTACATGGTAGAGTAGGTTAATATTTATTGCAAATTACCCACATTGGGCGTAGCATAGCCGTTGTCTGTAGAAGTTCAGTCTCTGAAAAACGTTAGCCAGGGGTTGAAGTAGATTACTACAAAATATTTGGCGCCCACCACGGGACCTTCATAATTCAACTGAAGCTTCTTACGGTTGCTAATATCTTAGTCAGTCAATTTTCCACCTCTATCGGCCACGGAAAAGTGTACCGCAGTTTAGTTAGAAAACGGTTTGAGGATTGTTTGCGAAAAATGTATATAATTTATTCAAAATGTAGTCCAAAATTGCATAAAACCGTATTAAATAAAAATATTTCATGTATAGAAATCGGTTGATTTTTTTAAGTTTTTCAATATTCTAACGATAGCTGTATTTTAGGGTGGCAGCGAAATTTAACCTTTGGATTTTTAACCTTGTCGGGTCGTAATATTGTACCACATGGTCTAAAACTGATGTAGACAAAGTTTTACCCAAATCGGATAACTTTAACATGTGCCCTTTGAGGTCAAAGTTCACATGGTAAAAAAAAATTCCATACAAGCAAACAATTTTTTTTCGATTTTTTATTTATTTATTTTTGAATGTTAGTGAGCTTTTCAAGCTTGTTAACGACAAATAAGGTAATTTTGAACGGACAAATTTTTCAATTCCAAAATGTAGCTAAAAAAAAGTTGAGGCTGGTTGGATGCTTCCTCTAAAATTTTTTCAAAAAAAAAAATCACGAAAAAAACACATTGGATCTATTTTCAAGAACAATAACAAAACTTTAACGTATGCTTGTCAAAAATTTTTAGAGTAAGCATTAGGGTGGCTCGTTTTTGGGCTTTTCTCTCTAATCAAATTCTAATGCCCGTCAAAAGTGTTGGTCCCCTAAGGGTAACTCACATGCAAAATGTCACTCCCATCGGAGTTTATCTTATGTCTCCACTTTGAGCCTCAAATTTGGGGTTTTTCCAAAAATGGACTTTTTGAAAAAAAAAATAAAGTTTTTTTTAATGAAACAATTAAAAAAATATTTTTGTATAATATTTGATCGTAAATACTTAAATATGGAATTTAAAGATTTTTCGGTATCACTAACCCGTTCAAACTTGATACCAAAAAAATGGCACTATTTTAGGAGCGTTCTCAAAACACCTTTTTTCAAAATTTGAAAATTTTATTATAAAAAAAATTTTAAATATACCAGTTTTCTTTCTAAATTTATTAAGAACACCTTGGAGAAGAAAAATGTGAAATATGGCGGATATCCGTCGAGCCACTTTTCGGGAATCGCGGGGCAAAGTTACCGGATTTCAAGGAAATGTTGGTTTTATCAATAATTTGGATTAATAAAATCTTATAAATTTAATTTTTGGGCAAACTAACAGTTTTTTTGGTGTCATGGCATTCTACTAGATAACTTTAAGTCTGTCATGAAATCTTACCGATCTAGGACGTATTTAACCCACATTGGCTGGGGGTCAAAAATGACCCCCGCAGAAAATTTTAAATTTAGAGCTTAAATTTTGTGCTATAAACAAGTATAAAACGGCTTTTGTGTTTTGTAACCGAACTATTATTTCGTATTTATATATTATCTTTAAAAAAATCGTTAACCCTTCTTGGCAGGGGGTCAAAAATGACCCATTTAGTAAAAAATATATTTTTTTGTTGATATCAAAAAATTCAACCACTATGCCTTAAAGTTTTTGACGGGGTCATTTTTATCCCCGGGCGAATGTGGGTTAAAGATATCTTAAATTGGTAAGACTTTTGGGCTGATTTAAAGTTATCTAATAGATTGCCACTAATTAATTTTCTATAGAAAAATAAAAAAAATTTATTGAATGGGTCATTTTTGACCCCCTACCAAGAAGTGTTAACGATTTTTTTAAAGATAATATATTGATACGAATAATAGTTGGGGTAAAAAAACACCAAAGCCATTTTATACTTGTTTATTGCACAAAATGTAAGCTCTAAACTTCAAATTTTCTGCTAGGGTCATTTTTGACCCCCAGCCAATGTGGGTTAAAGAAGTCCTAGATCGGTAAGATTTCATGACAGACTTAAAGTTATCTAATAGAATACCACGACACTAAAAAACAGTTAATTTGCCCAAAAATAAAATTTATAGGACTTTATTAATCCAAATTACACTGTGCTACAAAAAACACAAAATCGAATATACTTTTAAAATGAGGCAGTTAAGGTTGTAGGTCTCGTCGAAAAGATCACAAAAATGCCCACCAAACTGGCCAGACACTCTCAAATTTTTAAGTTATTGTCAAAAAACGTTTTTTTGGGACTTTTCTCACTAAACCACGTGTAACTTAATTAGTTTTCAACCGATTTTCAAGTTTTCAACTGTTGGATAGAAGAAGGATAGGGCTTTTTATGAGTGTGAATTGGTCCATACATATAAGAAAGATATGTATTGATTTTTTCAACAATATCCTATTTTTTTTTTAAATATTTTTGAAAATTTTTTGAGTTTATCTATTTTTTTCTGCTATAGTTTGTTCAACAACATTTATATTTATAAACATATTCTTACAGAAAATTTAATTACGAATACGATGAGCTTTATGCCGAAAAAATCTGATAACAATTGACAGAGTTGTGATAATATTTCTAAAAAAGAAAATTAAGAATTTTCATGAAATTGCCGTTCAAAAAACCCAGGCAAAAAAAATAAACAAACATACTGAGAGATCGCATATATTTATTTTAAAGGTTTTTGGCCCCCTGAATTCGAATTTGACCTTGAAATTGCGCTATCTCTTTAAGTTTTTGATATATCAATTTATATTGAATATCTCAAAAACCTGAAGCGATAGAGCAATTTAAAGGCCAGATTCGGATTCAGCTCGCAAAAACCTTTAAAAATATTGTACATGACCTCTTCTGATATTTTTTTCCTGGGTTATCTGAACGGCGATTTCCTGCAAAATATTAATTTTCTTTTTTAGAAAAATTATCACAACTTTGTCAATTTATATCTGATTTTTTCAGGATAATGCTCATCGTATTCAGAATTAAATTTTCTTTAAAACTGCGTTCATAAATATAAAGGTTGTTATACGAACTATAGCAGAAAAAAATCGATAAACTCAAAAAATTTTCAAAAAATAGCAAAAAAAATTAGACATTATAGAAAAAATCAATAGATATCTTTCTTATATGTGTAAACCAATTCACACACGGAAATCCTTATCCTTCTTCTATCCAAAACAGTTAAAAAATTTAAAATCGGTTGAAAATTTTCTGAATTACACAAGGTTTAGTGAGCAAAGTCCCAAAAAAATGTTGTTTGACAATAACTCAATAATTTGAGGGTGTCTGGCAATTTAATGGGCATTTTTGTGATCTACTCGACAACACCAACAACCTATACCATGTCACATCAGAAGTATTTTTTCACTGTAGCACAGTGTTATTGATAAAACCAACATATCCTTGAAGTCCGCTAACTTCCCCCCGCGATTCCTGAAAATTTACGCGACAGATATCCGCCATATTTCATTTTTCTTCTCCAAGGTGTTCTTAATAGATTCAGTAAGACAAAATGGTGTATTTAATATTTTTTTTAATAAAATTTTCAAATTTTTAAAAAAAGGTGTTTTGAGAACGCCCCTAAAATCATGCAATTTTTTTGGTATCAAGTTTGAACGGGTTAATGATACCGAAAAGCCTTTAAATTTCATATTTAAGTATTTACGATCAAATATTATACATAAATGTTTTTTTTATTATTTTAATAAAAAAAACTTCTTTTTTTTTTTAAGAAGTTCTTTTTTGCAAAAACCCCAATTTTGAGGCTCAAAGTGGTGACAGAAGATAAATTCCGATCGGAGTGATATTTTGATGTGAGTTACCGTTTGGGGACCGACACTTTTGGCGGGTATAAGAATTTGATCAGAGAGAAAAGCCCAAATACTAGACACCCTAGTAAGCACCCAACCAGCCTCAAATATTTGTTTAGAACTTCATTTTGGAATTGAAAAACTTGTCCGATCGAAATGAACTTTTTGCCATTAAGAACCTAATAAAGCTTACTAACATTCAAAAATAAAAAAATTAAAAAACAAATTTGTTTGCTTGAATGGAAATTTTTGGCGCCCAAACACGGGCCCAAAATAAATCAACTGAACCTTCTTACGGTAGCTTACCCTTCAGTATAACCAACCTCCGTGTTGCGTTCTGCAATTGTTAAAATTCTTTAAATAAAACATTTCACTGGGATATACAATTGTTAAGTATATAAAATGTAAATAATACTAAAAACATGAAATTTAATATTTAAATCAATCATTTATTTAAAACAGATGTGTACTTATATAATACACATACAAAAATATATTTATATATTTAAATATGTAATTGTGTATGTGTGAACTCTTTATAATCATATTCTATTTCTACTTATACATACATGTTGACATGTGACAATTCCTTCTGACAGGTTTGTTTGAAGATGATAATAATGATACTGTTCAATATACAATATGAAAGTTGATGTGGTTGGTTGTGTTGGATGCTGTGCAGCTGTACTGCTGTTGTTGCCACACTACACTACAACTGCTGTTGCTACTTTATGTTTATGCTGCTGATGGTTTGGTTTACCAAAGACATTTAATCATCTTGTAAACATTATTTTTGTTATTTTTTTATTATTATTATTAATATTTTTTGTTTTTGCTTGTTTTTCTACTCAATTAAATTGCCATAAAACCAATGAACACTAGATAGACAGAATGACAGATACTATTCGTTTGGTAGTAGTTAAGTTAGTCATACAGCCAGGCATCCAGTCAGTCAGTCATTTCAGACAATTTGCCTGAATTTACCCTTGTCTGTTTTACCTTTATTTTTTTAAATACACCTATACTATTTTCAACTACCATTATGTGGTATGTGTCATATGTTTTATAGTGACATTTATCAAAAAAAAAAAAATATAACAAAAAATATATTTCATATATCATAACAACAATTTTTCTTTAATGATACGATGTACTCTGCATAACTAACAATACAGAACTGAGAAAAACTATAAATTGAAAATATAATAGTAAGGTTAGGTTGAATGGGGGCCATAGGGCCCATTGTGATTCCCTTAATTACACGGTGATACAAAATCGAGCTTTCCGAATCGAATGGAACGAAACCAAAAGCTAATGAATGTTGACATTATACATAACAAAACATACATAACAATGGTTTTTTTAGTTCAACGCTAGATTTTTTTTACACTCATTTAAAGTTGGTGATTTTAAAGCACCACTGCTTATGATTGTTATTTAAAGGCAATTACAAAATTAAGCATACGGCACTTATACAGTTTAAGGCAATTATTACACCGTCCGACAGCCAATATTAAACATGGACCGGATGATATACGTCTGAAAGTAGAGATCAAATTAAGTGAAACTGCATTTACAGTTTTTCATTTCGTGATCCTGTTTCCTTTTAAAATGACTTCATAAGTTTTAAAGGATACATTTTGTAAAATATTTTTGTTGTCCTAGGATGACACTGGTGATGGCAAATGAAAGAGGAGGATCTCTCCTAATTTTTCCATTTTTTTTATTTTGCCAAATCAGGATAAAAGGATGTGAATAAAGTTATTTGAAAACTTTATCAAAATATTTTTTTAAAAATTTTGAATGTTATTAAAGGATAGATTTTTTAAAGGACGTAACTTACCTCATTTTCCTGATACGTTAAAATAATAAAATAGGAAAATTAGGGGAGATCCTCATCTTTCATTTGCCATCATTAGTGGTATCCTATAAAATTAATTATAAAATTAATATAACAATTATTACACAGTCCGACAGCCAATACTAAACATGAACCGGATGATATGCGTCTGAAAGTAGAGATCGAATGAAGTAAAACTGCATTTAGAGTTTTTCATTTCGTGATCCTGTTTCCTTTTAAAATGACTTCAAAGTTTTAAAGGAAACATTTTGTAAAATATTTTTGAAATATGTTTATTATCCTGGGGTGACACTGGTGGTAAAATATTTTTTTAATATTTGTACTTGCCCTTGGATACCACTAATGATGGCAAATGAAAGAGGAGGATCTTCCCCAATTCTTAAATTTTTTTGCCATGGCTGAATAAAAGGATGTGAATAAAGTCATTTAAAATTTTTATCGAAATATTTTGTTAAAAATTTTGAATATTATATTATTGAATATTATAAAATTTTTATCGAAATATTTTATAAAATATTTTGAGTACGTTTTTTTCTAGCTCGAGGTCATTATTTTCTTTACTAATTAAAACTATGATATTCTCATAGAATAATTTTCAAGAGAATTATTTTTTTGTTTTAAATTTATTTATGGTGGTCATTTTTTTGCAAGACTTAATTGACAGGTGTTTCGGAATTTGTCAGATCGCATTGTCAAGATTATTTAGCAAAAATTAAAACCCTATACTACAAGTAGCAAAGGGTTAATGACCAAACTAAAATATTATTACTTATTCGACTCTACTCCCATTGGGAATTAGAAAACGAAAATTGTACCATCGCATACAGGGCCAGCATGATCCAATTCCGGCCAAAAGTCTTTATCATTGTTGGATCCGTCTGAAAAAGTGCTTCTAGAGAAATTCTAGGTCGCTGATATCAAAATGTAGCTAAAATCAAAAAAAAATCAAAATGGCGGAACTAATATGGCGGACAATTTTTTTTTTAATTGTCCGATTGAACTCAAATTTTGTTTTATGCGGATCGAATTTTTAAAAACAAAATGGCGGACTAAATATGCTTCTTAAAGTTTAAATAACACCGCTCAACAGTCATTTTCCGGTTTGAATTCTGGTGATCAATTTTAGTAGACTTTGATCTCCTGATTCCAAATCTGTACTCCAAATGTTTCCATCACGTCCAGATTTTTAGTTATTCACGGTTAAAAATGCGAAAAATGACGATTTTTGCATTATTTGAAAGCCTGCACAGCAGCCATTGAGTGGAATACAGATCTGGTATAAAGCACAAAAGTATAATTTGTCTTTGGTCTCCAACATTGAAAACAATTTTTTTCTAATTATTGCGTTTGGTTGGGTTACAATTGCAATAGGTAGGTACCTTAGTTTTTTTTGATATTTTTCAAAGAAAAACTAAAAAAAATAAATATTTTACAAATTTAAGTTTTCTGTGTTATTTTTCGTATAACCCGGAAATTATCTTTAATGGGTTTAAAAGTCTATATGAAAGAATGAGATTTTGTCTAAATTTTGAGCTCATCACAGTAAAGATTGATCATCTGATGTTTATTTTAGAGCCTTTTAAAATTGGTGCTTTTTCTAATTTTTTTCACAGTGTTTTTTTTAAATACATGTTTGACCAATAATAAGTAGTGCAACAACTTGAAATTTGTTTGATCATATATTTGAGATCATAGTTCAATTCTACTCTAACGCTTTATACCAGATTTTTATTCCACCCAGTGGCTGCTGTGCAGGCTTTCAAAAAAGGCAAAAATCGCATTTTTTCACATTTTCAACCGCGAATAATTAAAATTCTAGACGTGATGGAAAAATTTGGAGCACAGATTTGGAATCAGCGAGTCAAAATCTTTAAAAATTTTGTATCAAACTTCAAACCGGAGTCAAAAACCTTCGATTTGTTGAGCGGTGTAATGATCCAAATCTGGCCAAAAGTTTTTATCGTTTGTAGAGCCGGCTGAAAATGTGCTTCTAGAGTATTTCAGGGTCGCTTAATTTAAAATTTAACTAAAAACGAAAAAAATCAAAATGGCGCATCCAATCTGGCGGACAATTTTAATAACTGTCCGATTTATCTCAAATTTTGTTTTAAGGGGGTCTTGGAGTTACTAAATCTGAATTACAGGCGTGAATTTTGAAAAACAAAATGGCGGACTAAATATGCTTAGTAATGTGTGTTACACGTAATTAAAAAACAGTTATATTCATTTTCTTTGTTGAAGCTAGCTGAAAGTGTGGCTTAGTAAATTTCCGGGTCTGTTATCTTAAAATCGAACTGATAAAACTCAATATGGCGGAAACAATATGGCGGTTAGATTTTTTAACTTTGTCTGATCTAACTAAAAATTAGTTTTAAGAGTGTCTGAAGTTAAATCTACGCACATAATTTTTATATATAGATATTTTTTTATTTTTGATATAAATATTGAAAAGGCGTTAATGACTTACTTAGATTCAGAAAAGTTTTTGGAAATGGTGACGACAAATTATTCACTTTTTTTTTCTTTATTTTGGAAATTCAATAAAAAATCTTTGAATTTAATTGGAAATGGTGTAACTGATATTTCCCATTATTCTTCAAAAAAAACTACAAATGTAGATAACTTTTTTTTTCTACACTTGAGGCATTCTCTAAACATTAATATGGGTTAAAATTTAAAAAAAAAAAAAAACAAATCTCGGACCTCTGCATATGGGGCATTCCAGGCCAAATTACTCACTTTTAGACCCGGCCCCTTTCGATTTATTTTATTTTTGGATATGTTTTAGTTCTTATTAAATGTAACTTGGACACCAATTTTCAGCCTTTTATTGCAAGATAGTGTTGAGTAATCAATTTTTCAAAATGGCGATTTTTTCAAAAAAATGGAAAAATTAAAGTTTTCAATTAATTTTGACCAGTTAAAAGTATAGATATCTTAAAAAAAGTTAGACAACGTTTTGTTGGTATTTAAATGAAGTTTTAGAAAAAAATATTAAAAAAATTATTCGAAGTAATTATCACTTATTTTTTAACGTTTAAAAATTAAAATCGACTTTTTGAAAAAGTCCGAAACCTTCGATTTTTTTTTACAAACGTCTAAAAATTCTACTCTTAATTACGCAACTTTTAAGCCATAATTCGAGATGTGATCGCAATTTGTTCTATTTTTTTTTTTTCAAATTTTGAAAATTGCACCTTTTATTTTTTGAATCTGATTCATTTTATATAGTGCTCCAAAAAACTAAATTGGTAGATACTGACCCTAACTTACCCTAGATATATTCATTTCGAGGCAAAAATACGCCTCACAAAAATTAAGAACGATCGGAAATGGATAAGGTGTTCCTCATGGGCCTTGAAGTTTAGAAAACGGATTACAAGGAAAAATATGATTTTTTTTCTGTTTTCTCAATTTTTTTTGGTATTTTAAGTTATGTTTTAATTCAAGTGGTTACAGAATTATAATACGGAGTAAAATGACTCTCTAATAAGGTACCAAAAACTGAAATCGGTTGAAAATCAGCCAAGTTATTACAACTTCCCCAGGCATCTAACGTATGGCAGAACACTTGATTAAGCAATATAATACGATTTTGGAAATTCATTGAAATTTTCTACTGTAATAACATTTTTTTATTCTTCAAGTTCAAATGTAATTAGATGACAAGTATTTTTCATATTGTGTTTTGCTAACATTTTTTAAATTAGTGCTAAAAATGCCTGCATTTTCAACACCCTTTTGAAATCTCTATTTTAAAAAAAAAAATTTTTTTTTTTTGTTTTAAAATTTGGAAAAGCCAAAAAAATATTACACTGAAACATGAATAATGAAAAAGGGTTATTACAGAAGAAAATTTCAATAAATTTAAAAAATGGGACTCGTATTTTTTAATCAAGTTGTATGGCATACGCTGGATGCCTGGGGAAGTTGTAATAACTTGGCTGATTTTCAACCGATTTTAGTTTTTAGTACCTTATTAGAAAGGCATTTTACTCCACATCATAATTCTGTAATCACATGAATTAAGACTTAAATTAAAATACCAAAAAAATTGCGAAAACAGAAAAAAAATCATATTTTTCCTTGTAATCCGTTTCTTAAACTTCAAGGACCATGCTAAACGCCTTACACATGTCCGATCGTCCTAAATTTTTGTGAGACGTATATTAACCTCCAAATGAATATATTTAGGGTAAGTTAGGGTCAGTATCTACCAATTTTTTTTTTTTTTTTTTTTGAGCTCCATATAAAATAAATCAGAGCCAAAACATAAAAGGTGCAATTTTAAAAATTAAAAAAAAAAAAAATAGAAAGAATTATGATCACATCTCGAGTTATGGCTTAAAAGTTGCGTAATTTAGAGTAGAATTTTTATGGTTTTTAACAAAAAAAATCGAAGGTTTCGGACTTTTTCAAAAAGTCGATTTTAATTTTTAAACGTCAAAAAATAAGTGATAATTACTTCGAATAATTTTTTCATATTTTTTTTCTAAAACTACATTTAAATACCAACACAACGTTGTCCAACTTTTTTTAAAATATCTATATTTTTTTAAGGGTCAAAATTAATTAAAAATTTCAATTTTTTAATTTTTTGGAGAAAATCGCCATTTTGAAAAATTGATTACTCAACACCATCTTGGAATAAAAGGCTGAAAATTGGTGTCCAAGTTGCATTTAATAAGGACTAAAACATATCCAAAAATAAAATAAATCGAAAGGTGTCGGGTCTAAAAGTGAGTGATTTGGCTTGGAATGCCCCATATATAGCTGTAATTTCGCCATTTATCATTACGAGCAAGTTTGGGCAACTTTTTTCGAAAGATATGGATCCATTCTATAAAATAAAAAGTATAGGCTGATTGTATCGAACTGAGGATCGCTGAGGATTTTTTCGGCGCGAAGTAAATAACTTATCATAGTTATTTTCTCAAAAACGCGATTTTCTGTCAGGAAAATGAGTTATATTTTTCCATATTATTTTCAAGATAAAGGCTAATATAAAAGGGTGAACCCTGCAAATCAAAAGTTGATCATTAGCAATAGAAATGGGTAAAAAAACATAAAAAAAGTATCTCCACTTACAAATTTTTTTTTCAACTTTTTTAACTTTGACGACCTGTCAAAAGAAATGGTGTAGTTGGATCATAAAGATAAGTTCAGGAAACCAGCTCCTATATATGTCCAACAAATTGGTATAGATATTTTTTGAGAAATTAAATATAAGGACTTTGGTCGTAAATCGGTCTTGCTGGCCCTGTGTGCATTGTGTTATTAGGTCCCTGGGTACCTTATACGTCATTGACCATTGAAAAAATATCCTTTACAGGGTTATTTTGATATTTTGTTAATTTTAGGGGTTGTAGTTATCCAGAGGTTAATGTTTTTCTGGGCACACATCTACACATATATTTTTTATCGCCTTATAGACAACCGACACATTTATACACTCATAGAATTATGTGTGTGAATAGTAGGTCAAGGACTTTTATACAGCATTAAATATTAAATATTTGTCGACAGGTAAAATTTTTCCAAATTTTCAATTAGTAAAATGTCTGAGAATTAAAAAAAACATCAGGTCTTAAAAAATTTTTCACCCAAAAAGTGCTTGGTTATAATAGTACTAATTAGCCAGAGATGTGTTAAATATTTTTTTAAAGAAATGTCAACAAGGGCATCATTTATGCTCCGAGACATTCAATTATAAACAAGTTTGTTTCATTTGAGATCATATGCTAAGATTTAAAACAATAGACATCGCTAAAAAACACTGTTGTTTTTATTTTTTAATTTTTCACAAATCATCCCATTAAAAAAAAAATATGTGGCGTATGATGAATATTGTATTTTTTCAATTGAAATAATATTAATCATACGTATACACTTCTTTCTATATTCAATTGTAATTTTTTTTTTTAATCTTTAAATTATAAAATTTTTTGGTAATTTAAACACTCGATATTTTTTTTCGAGTGTTATGTAAATGATTGAATAGTCTGAAGTTTACTAAATAAAATGTTTTATATTATTTTCTATAGTTTCAAAAAGATTCTTTAGAATAATATAATAGAATCTTTAGATTTCTTATTTGTTTCTTGGCATACAAATGTCAACAGACACAATTCATATATTGCTTATTTGCTGCAAAAAGGACATAACTCAAAAAACATGATTTTTGAGTTAATGATAAAGAATTATTCGCTACAACATGCAATACATTGTAAAAATTTTTTTTAACATCTCCTAAATTTACCGCTCTAGAAACAAATATGAAAGGTACCTTTTTCAATTAAAACTCATTTCAAACGAAATCTTTAAACTCGTTTTCTACAATATCAAGTTTTTTTTTCGTTATGTCAATATTGCAGCAAATGAGCAAATTATATAGTCAGTTGTATCTCAATAGTTGTTTTACTAGTAATTTATGACGAGTTTCCCATTTTTTTTGATGTTGTTGGTTTTGTTGTTGTATGAACCTTGTTTATTGATGTGACACCTTGTTGTTAGAATATACACAAGAGCAAGTTGATATCTATTGTAATTTTCACATTTGATGTTGATTGATTATAAGTAAAATGGGACAATGTTATAAGTAAGTAGTAGTAGTATTAGTAGAGTTATATTAGTAGTTGTAGTAGCAACATAATTATTTTTGTTTTACATGTGTTTCAACACTTTCTTATACATTTTACTCCAAACTGTGAAACAACTAGGTTAGAAGGGGGTGGGCTTACCCCCATTTATTTCAGAAATAATAAAACCTTGTGGATTTTGCAAAACTACAATTTGTTATATATATATGTTTTTACAAAATTATTATGTTTTCATAAAGGAGAAAAACAAAGAAATTCCTTTAAATATTTCATATAAAATTTATTTAAAAAATTACATTTTTTTAATAATTTAACTAAATTTTTAAAACTAAAATAATAGAGAATACAACTACATTTATTATTTGTATAATTGTGCATCTTTTATTGTAAACATTTCAAACATGCATGTTTACTTTATGCATTATATGCGAAGGATCTTTGAGATAATTTAGGCGAAATTTAATAACTCACAATTAGGAAACTTTAATTTATGTAGAAAATTTAGATTTTATACAGATTTTTTTTAGAAAAAAAAAAAAACATTGTAAAATAATTTTTTGCTACCTCCTATTTTTCTAGAATTACAAGTAAAAATTACGAGCTTTTTTGTAATTTTACAAGATTTTTACTAATAAAATTGTAAATTTACAACTTTTTTGTTGAGATTAAAACTACAAGGATTTCTTGTGACTAGATTTTTAGATTTTACTAGATTTTTTACTATAATTATATACCATCATATAAAATCCTATATAACCAAAGCAGATCTGATAAGAACTAATCGATTTTTACATGGGCTCCTTTTTACGGGAATTTCTATTAAAAATTACGACCTTTTTTGTAATTTTACAATGTTTTTTTTTGTAATTTTACAAACTTTTTCACAATAAAATTGTAAATTTACACATTTTAAAACTTACAAGATTTTTCTTTTTTGTAAAATTATCTTGGAAATTTGCACAGTTACGAAAAAATTTTTTAAAATTAAATCAAAAATTTTTGGTTAAATAACAGGAAAAACTGTCAATATTGATATAATGGGATTACAAGACTTTTTCGAGTAATTTGACAAAGTATTTTTTTTTTTGGAGTGCAAGGGGGCACCCATTTTATGAAATTTGGTCACATTGCTCTAACTGCCTCAAGGATGCCCCTTAATAAGTATGACCGACCCCCAATATTTTTTCATAATTTTTTTTTGTTAATTCAGCTCACTTCGCTCCAATGCAATGTGGCCGAAATCACTGATCTAGCGGCGTTTTAGTCAAAATTAAAAAACTAAAACTGATAAATGTCTTGCACTGTATCGATTACCTATACTTTACAGAGAAAATTAACGTTTTCACTTTTATTTTTCTCTTAATATTCTCACAGCTGTAAGCTGTCAAATATACATTTTTTGCAGCGCGTGTATTAAAGGAATTTGGGGCCTAATTACTCAGTGAGTTTTTCTTGATACTTTTAAGTCAATTGTTTACACATTTTGAGCCAAAAAGTTTTAATTGAAAGTAAAAGATATGTTTTAACTAAAAAATAAATGTTTGTGGCCTGTGTGTATCTAGTTTATTATTAGTTCATTATAGGAGTTTACATTTGTGATATTAACTATAGTTTCATGGACTGCAACTTTTGAAATTCGATCGTATTCGGTCCAATTCCTGTTTTGTTTATTATTTTGGGTTATTTTTGTTGTGTCGTTTCAGTATGGCGTGCTAGTTCGCGCAAGTTGCTCGGTTTTTTAGGGTCCATCTGCTGTCCAAATAAACAGTATAAACGCGATACAGACCACAATTTTCAATCGATTTGGCTGAAATTTGAAATTTAAGTTTTTTTTATCGAAAGAACAAAACCTATTAAATTTTGACAAAATCAATCCATGTTAACCCATAGCCCCTATGTAAATATCGCCTTCAAGTTTTACTTAAATACCCCTAACAATAGTATTCAAGATATCCTCTTGAAATTCGACCAATAAATGTTTTTTATATTCATAAACCATCGCTCTAAATTTTAATGGAATCGGACCATTTTAATTTCTAGGCCTCATACAAACCACCCTCCCAATATTCACATAAATTTCCCAAAATACATAAAAATAAATAAAAATTGTTTAAAAATAAATTCTTTTTAAATTTTATAATCGCAAATAAGCATTAGTTATTATTATTTTACATTTCTGAATTAAGCGCCGCTAGATTGGCCATTTCGGTCACTGTGCAATGGTGCCTTCTAGAGTGACCAATCGCAGAAGCTATCCCATTAATTGTTAGGTCCCTACATTTTTTCTCATCTAATCTACTCCCTATCTACAATCCTTAAAAGGACTTCCATAAAAAATGCTTGCGAATTTTCTACTCTTGCCCAAAACATTAAATCATGATGATGTTTTGCTGAAGATTTCGTTCGGTGTACTTGCCAAAGCAAAGTCTTTTTTGGAAAAAATAATGTTATATTCATTTGATATTCCATGCAAAATGAATTTAAATATCGGTCGAGGACAGTATTAAGTTTATATAGTATTGAGCCATTTCTAAGACAATCTAGCTATATACTACATCTGTCCATCTGTCTGTGGAAAGCAAGATACAGTCCAAACCAAAAGAGTTATAAATTTGGTAAATGAGTGTATTACTTAAGTGCAAAAAACTGTTTTTACATTTTGGAGAGTTTAAAAGATTCGGCACCGAAGAATTTAACACTCTCGCTTGTCTTTTGTACATTTGTTAAACAAATGGAACGTTTTTATGTCAAAAGTTTAGACTTTGGGGCCATTCCAGAAAATTTAGCTCAAATTTTAGTCATTTTTGGAAATGGTGTCTCAGATAAATTTGAACTTTGACACATAGATAGCCCTCATAAATATGATATATGTACCATATATCGTTTTTTTACATTTGGTGTATTTAACGAATTATGGCGGGTCAAAGATTGACTTTTTAAGCAAAAGTAAGAAAAATACATCACGTTTAAAGAGCTGTAACTTCTTAACCAATGACCCGATTTTAACAAATTTAGGCTCATGTGAAAGCTGGGGTTCTTCTTTTTACTTTATATTTTTAAAATAACGCAGTTTTTTTTACAGAAATGATGCAAAAATGCAAAAACATTTTTTCTTTTCGAATATTTAAAAAAACACATCTTCGATTTTTTTTAAAAAAATTCTGGTGAAAAATAACAATGTTTTGTATAACATATTCAAAATTCAGAGTGGGATCTCCATGGGATCAAAAAATATTCTGTTTTAAGTACGAGGTTCTCATATTTTTCCCTTAGAAAATTTAAATTTCTAATGTTTTCAAAATTTTAATAGTATAATTTTCTTTGAAAATTTAAATTTTTATATTGAAGAAACATAAAATTTTAATTTTCTAAGGTAAAATTTAAGAACTTCGTACTAAAACCAGAATATTTTTTGATCCCATTGGGATCCCACTCTGAATTTTGGATATGTTGTACAAAACAGTATTGTTTATCACCAAACTGTTTTTTTAAAAAAATCGAAGATGTGTTTTTTTAAATATTCGCAAAAAAAAAATGTTTTTGAATTTTTGCAACACTTCTGAAAAAAACCGTATGCTTTTGAAAATATTTCCTAAAAGAAGAAGAATTAAGCTTTCATATGAGCCATTACTTGTGATAATCGGATTACTAGTTAAAAAGTTAGAGCACGTTAAAAGTCATGTATTTTTCTGACTTTTGCTAAAAAAGTCGAACTTTGACCCGCGATAATTTGAAAACTACAGCAAATTTTGAAAATCCAAAAATGCAACATATCTCATATAAACGTGGATATCTATGAGCCAAATTCTCAGTGGCGTCCAAAGGCATGTTTCCGAACAGTGGGGCGAAAATTTTTGGAATTACCCTTTGGTAAAAAAATGGAAAAAAATGATTTTGTTTTCAAGAAAAACTAAATTATTATAAAAAAAATTATGAAAACAACATTTTTGGCTTAAAATAATGGGGAAAAAAAGTTTTTGATGATGAAAAAAATATTTTATAAATAAAAATTGTGATGTTAAAATTATAAAAAAAAAAATTTTGATGAAAAAAAATTGGTGAAAAAAATTATGAATGAAAAAAAAAATTGGTAAAAAAAATTATGAAAAATATTTTTTTTTTTTGTGAAAAAAAATCGATAAAACCAATTTTATAAAAAAAAAAAAATATGAAAAAATATTTATTGTAACAAAAAATTTGATAAAAAAAGATTTGATGAAAAAAAAATGATGCAAAAAAAAATTTATGAAAAAAAATTATCAAAAAAATTTATGAAAAAAAAAATAATAAAAAAAAACAATTGATGTGTCAAAAAATTAGATAGAAAGTTAAATTCGACTTGGCCGAATCTATGAATACCCTCCACAATGAGCTTTTCAAAGGAATACCCTCCACAATGAGCTTTTTAAAGGATAGTAAAGGATAGTTAATTTTTTAATGTATATTTTATTTTGAGTAAAAAAACAATTTTTTTTTGTCATTTTTGTAAAAAAAAAAAAATTACTAATTTTTTTTTTTGAGTGTAAAATTTTTTCGAGTGTAATTTTGTTTTTTTTAGAGTAAACATATTTCTGAGTGTCAAAAATACTATGTAAAGTAATTTTGTGGCTTATCCTTGTTTTTAAATCTTGTTTTTTTTAAAAATTCGGGTTTTTCATCACGTGAATTTTAGGTGAAACCAATCTGAAATTCAGGGTTTTGCTTATAACTTTTGAACCACTGCACAGTGGTAAATTCTGGCCAAAACCCTATAACTTCTTTAATTCTTTATGTAAACTTATAGAACTTTGTAGGTAGGTCAATAATATAATAATATACCAATTTCGCGAAAAAAAATTTCCGCGGAATTATTTTTTTCCGCAAATTTTTTTTTTTTTTCGCAAAACATGGTTCTGATGTTAATTAGTACTTACTTGAAAACCCTTTTACTAATTTACGGTATAGCGACTTAAGAGCAATTATGAGCAAAAAGAAGTTTTTTAGCTTACCAAAGTTTTTGGTTTTAATTAATACTACTATATTTTTTTTAGATTTATTTTCACCGCTACAATTTAAATTGATCCGCGCTTTCGAAATTTGCAAAATGCATATGACATGTAAAAATAATGCTATATTTTCATAATATATTAATATCAAAAACAAAAAAAAAAAAATTGTAAGTTTATAGCCTACTTTGTTTTCAAAGCTGATAACTACAAATTTTTATTAAAAAAAAGTAAATGCAAATACACAACTTTGGTTCGTTATAAATCCCAAACTAGTCAAAGAATTGGCACAAAACTTTGTAATCGCATGTTCTGAAGTCTTATCTTTCATTTGGCATCAATTTAAAAAAAAAAATAGTTTTGGCCAGATTTTACCTCTGTGCACTGGACTGATTTGGCTGAGATTTAAAACAAACTGGGCCAGAGGAACGAAGCAAGTATATATTAGAGGTGTCCTTAAAAACGAAAATCACCTTTTTATACCTGGTAGGGTCCTATATTGTTCTTTAGTATCTAAAAATGAGTGAGCCAAAATTTGGGAACAATCGGCTAAATTACCTTTTCAAAACGACTAATAAAATTAAAATCGGATGAAAAATAAGCATTTTACGCATACATGCCCCAGACCATTGTATGGTTTTTAGAGCCAGAATTTCAAAATTTTCAAAATTTTTAGGCAAAAAAATAGTAAAAATTTAATTTTACTTTATGATCAAATTGAAAACATGTTTAAGATTAAAAATAGCAGATATGGTAGTCAAGCTTTTTTTTATTTGGCGCGGGTAGTGATAAAATTTCCGCGGATTCCAAATAAAATGCGTTTTTCTACAATAATTAAGCAAATTTTTGAAAATTTGTGCTCTATTGTGTGGATCGAAGTGTAAAACGTAAATTCTGTAACTTTTGAGAAATCGGATATATGCAGATATTTTGTATTATAGAAAAGTATAACGTCTCAAATTTGTCATTTCACCTCGACGAAAAGGGGTTAAAGATGCCCGAATTCTCAAAAAATTTACAGAATTTATGTATTTCACTTCGTATAATACAATACAGAAAATTGTTTCCCATATTTGCTAAATTATTTTAGAAAATCTAATTTTCTTTGGAATCCGCGGGAATTATATCACTACCCACGCCAAATGAAAAAAAGTTAGACTACCATATCTGTTAGTTTTTATCTATAACATGTATTTAATATAATTATAAAGTAAAATTTAATTTTTTTTATTCTTTTGCCTAAAAATTTTCAAAATTTTCAAATTTTGGCTTTAAAAACCATGCAATGGTCTGGGGCATGTATGCGTAAAATGCTTATTTTTCATCCGATTTGAATTTCTTTAAGCTTTTTGGAAAGGTAATTTATTACCATTTTCATATTACTTAACAAAAAAATTAACAAAAAATAGCATATACCAATATTTTTAAAAAAACTAGAAAAAACGTGTTTTTTCAACAGATAAGTGTGTCCCAAAACTTCAATCCATTTTCGGCACGAGTTATTTTTATCCGATTGTCTCCAAATTTTGGCTCACTCATTTTTAGATACAAAACTACAATTTAGGACCCTACCACGTATTAAAAAGTGATTTTGAAAAATTGCCTTAGTCGTAAGGACACCTTTAGTATATATGCTACACTTCAGCACCCTCAGAATTGTCATTCGAAAGTTATTGTGTGTTTTATCTCGTAAATTCGCTAAAAACTCTTGCCGAAATTCACTCTTTTGCTTATAACTATTCACCCACTGCACTATAGGAAATTTTACCCTTTTTTTGGCCAAAATTATTTACAGCCAAACGGCTGGACCGATTTGAATGATTTTTTTGATTTGACTTTTGGAAGACTCTTTAGAGGGAGGGAGTGACTCTTAAAGTTTTTCATACACTCAAAAAAAAAAATTTTGTAAAGTTACCTAAAAAATTAAATAATAATTAGTTCCAAACAGGGTTCCCGGGTTATAAGTATCCGTATCTAAGATTTTTTAGATCCTTGATAGATTTTCTGGTTTTCTAAACTGTTTTTACTATTTCTTTTTTTTTTTGAGTGTACACTTACTTTTGAAGATACCAGAAGTGTCAAACAAAGCTACTTTTTGATAAGAATTTTATTCAAAAATTGGATTTTTGAGTTCCAAGTCGTCAACATTTCAAAATGCCACTACGGGCAGCCGTAGATGAAGCAAGAGCTAGGCGCTGTTTTCTGCTGTCGTATTTTTGTAACTCGTATTTTTGACAAAAAAGTTAATTGCGGTCGCCCAGGTGTCGATTTAGTGGAGGCAGGCTGCGTTTCAAGTTTTCTTAGCCAAGTATTGCCTTTAAGCGAAACAGCATGCTGTCTTTCAAAAACTTTCAAACTCCTACAACTTTTAATCCTTTTCATATTCATATTTGAACAAAATATTCTTAATTCCTCCTTTATATATTGTTTAAAGTTTTTGAAACAATCACTCTCAGCAATGTATGAAAAGAAATGGCCAGAAATAGCGGCTCCTTATCCACATTTGTTTTATTTCTCTCGCCATGCATTAAATAACTCTGAATCTGGCACTCAGTAGTCACCTGGAAAAATGCGTTTTTAAAAAAAGTTTTCACATATCCGACCTTGAAATTTATTAAATTCGGAAGGTAATTGATTGTCCCAGAGGACTTTTATGGTTTTATAGCTAACATATGCTATCATTTTTTTTTAAAGTCAAAATAAAATTCCAATTCATACTTCAATAAGTTCATCTTAAGGTCACTTCAATTTTTCCAATTAAATCGATCTAATAGATGAGTTCACCAACATTTCACTATTTATCATTAAAGTACTCACCTTCGACATTATTTTCCATTTTTTAGTTTTTAAAAACTATAAATTCTTAATATAAAAACTTTTGTTAAAAGCTATCACAAAATTCTCTGCACTCAATCGTTATTTTATAACTGATTAAGAAATTGTAAGAAAAACTACTGATAAAGAGACAGTACATCAATTCTGTCGAAGAATTGAGAAAGAATTGTTTACTTTGTTAAGTTTTTTTATATTAATGTAAAAAAAAATAATGTTTGCAAAAATTTTAATTTTGACTTTTGGCCAAAAAATGGGTAAAATTTCCTATAGTGCACTGGACCGATTTCGCTGGATTGCAGTACCAACCTGACCAGGTAAATGTTCAAAATATATGCCAAACTTTAGGAGCCTCCGTAAAGTCTTTCAAAAGTTAGCGTGTTTTCAACGGACGGACGGACGGACATCGCCAGTTCGTCTTAAAATCGATCGAGGATCGTGAATATATATACTTTATGGGGACCAATATTTCGAGGTGACAAACTTATATATACCCTCTATCACTAGAGTTGAGGGTATAAAAACGGGAAAAAAAATTTAAATCACGAAAAATTTACTCAAGAATTTTTTTTACTCACGCACGAAATTTTTTTTTGATACTCACGCACGTTTAAAAAAATTTACTAACAATTGATTCACGATAATCGTGAAATTGGTGCGCATCTCGAATACCAATACATTCGGCAAAGTCGATTTTAACTTTTTTAATAATATTATTCTCTTTCAAAAAAATTTCTTAACACCCCTCGTTTGTATTACGTATGTGTTAGTTTATTATAATTGTTATAATATTTTTATATTTTGTTATTATTTGTATACTAAATAAATACATATGAACTCATACTAACGTACAGAAATGAGTGTATTTGTCCATAGACCATTGCAAATACAAAATAAAAACATAATACATGTGCTGTTTTAACCACAATAAGAATGACAATAACAACTACATAGACGGTACATCCATATATAAATAACAATAACTGAAATTTACAATCACACATTCATGTACCTACAATAGAATATAGTACATCAAAACAAATACGACAACTACAATCAATGTTCATTTTTGTAACCTTATTACAATTTTTTTTTTTTACATTTTGTCAAACATTACTAACATAACTTTATAATAATAGGTGGGGTTTTTGAAGAATTTGTTATTTTTTTAATAATTTATAAAAATTGGGATCCGTCACCTACAAGATGCCCTTTATACGCTAAAAAAACTCTTAGTTTCACAAGAAATAGTTTCGTAAAAAAATATTCTAGAAAAATTTCTCCTACACAGATTAAACAGATTCATTGGCATAACCGCTTTTCTTGTCAACTGAATTCGCCTAAACAATTTTTTGACAACCAAATTATTCGGGTTCTGTAACCGAACCATACAGTTGGTCAGAAATTCAGTTGTCGCAATAAATCTGTTTCCTTGTGTTAAAAAAAAAAAATCGTTGTTTTCATCACGTCAAACAATATATATTTTAATTTATAACAAAAAAAGAATTATGTTTTAGAAAAAATTTAAAATTTCCAAAAGCTTAAAAAAACACACCTAATACATATAAATATGTACTTACATTCTATTGGACATATAATTGTATGTTAGTTGTATAGCAGTTTTGAGGTTTTATTTTTAGTATTTTTCTAGTTGATGTTTAATGTATGAGAGAGAATGTAAGTAGAAAATGTAGTAATATTTGTCATGTCAAATATAGTTTTTATATTTTTTCAATAAATAAGATTACAACCATACAACCATAAGATAATGGGAAATCAAACTCAATGAATGCATATGAATTTTTTTTTGTATTTTAATAGAATTCTTAGAAATAATGTACAAAAATTGATATAAATTTTAAGCATTTATTTACAGGGTATATGACATGTTTTTTTTTTTGTTATTTGTTAAAAAGGAATTATTTAATTAAGAACTTTTATTACAAATAAGGTTTTCGGAGCAGCATATATATTATTGAATTTGGAGTGTACATCTTCCATACGGCAGTAAGCTAACCCAAAGCCTGGGGAAATGGGCACTAAGGCCTTCCAAACTTGTAAAAGTTTCTTGAAAACTAAAATCATTTCAAAAAAGTTAAAATTTTAATAGTAGATAAATAATGCAAAAAATATTCCAAATTCGACCATCAGCTGCAACACCACCGGGAAAAAAACTGTCAGCTGCCCCTCCGAAGATACAAAAAATTAAAAAAATTAAAACCATTTTATTAAAGCTGAAATTTTCAAGGTGGATAAATGTTGCAAAAAAGTTTCCAAAACCGACCATCAGCTGATGCGCCCCGGGGGCTACTGCTCTGAATATCCAAGTTTATGTTGCTCCAAATGGGGTAAAAATATACAAAAAGCACTACAACACTACAACTCCAAGTTTATGTTACTCCAAATGGTGTAAAAATCCACAAAAAGCACTACAACTGCCCCGAAGTCACCACTAGTGTGGTTAAATGTAAGACAGACCTCATTAATTTTTCCCACCAAACATTTTTTCCAAGAACACCTGAGCTCTTCACTCCAATTAAGGATGGCTAAATATTTTTGCTAAAATTGGATCCAACCGCTTTGACTTCTCCAATTGTGCTTATAGAGTAGTCAAATTTATGACCGACCTCTAATATTTTTTCAACCGAATTTTTTTTAATTTTTTTATTTTTTTTTTTTACTAAACCACTCCAAGTGCTCCCATGGTGCCTCCTAGAGGGGTAAAAAGTGAGACCGACCCCGAATAATTTTTCAACCCAACTTTTTTAATTTTTATATTTTTATTTTACTAAGCCACTCCTAGTGCTCCCATGGTGCCTCCTAGAGGGGCAAAAAGTGAGATCGATCCCCAAATAATGTTTACCCCCAAAACCCAAAAAACACTGAATTTCAGATTGGTTTCAGCTTAAATTCACGTGTAAAAAAAAAAGAGCTTTAAAAAATCCGAGCTTTAAAAAAACAAGCTTTATAAACATTGTTAAGACGCAAAATTACTTTAAAAAGTATTTTTGCCACTCAAAAATATTTTTACACTAAAAAAAATACACTCAAAAAAATTTTACACCCAAAAAAAAATAATTAGTAATTTTTATTTTTTTACAAAAATTACAAAGAAAAACGTTTTTTTTTCAAAATTAAATATTTCTCATCAAAATTGTTCATTTATTTCACGTTAAAAAATTTACTATCCTTTAAAAAGGGCATTGTGGAGTGTATTCCTAGATTTGGCCAAGTCGAATTTAACTTTTCTACTTGTTTATTTAATGGGGACCGAATTCAGGGTTGAAGATAGAGGATAGGTGTGTTTTACGAAAGTGTTAGGATTGAAAAAATATTGTGGTGCGATAGCAATTTGACTCATCTTGGGGAACAATTAGGGCAGTTATAGCGGCGGGAAAAAATTTTATAAAAATGTTTGTTTGTATGGGAGCCTCCTTTGGAGTGCATATAAAGTGTACGTATGTTTGGAAAAAGCTTTGTGAGTCAAAATTAATGAAAAAAAATTTATGGGGACCAACTAAACCAAAGAATTTAACACTCTCACATGATGTTTGTACATTTGTTAAACAAATGGAACATTTTTAATGTCAAAAGTTTTGAGTTGATAAAAAAGTAGTTTTATTAAAAAAAAAATATTTTTTTTATGAAAATCAAAATTATGACAAAAAAAAAAAAAAAAATTACGAAAAAAAATTTCTAGTAAAAGAAAAGCATTTGATGAAAAAAAGTTTTTGATGAAAAAAAAAAGAAAAAAATTTGTAAAAAATATTTGAAAAAAAAAAATGATAAAAAAACATTGAAAAAACGATGAAAAAAAAAGTTGATGAAAAAAAAAATTTGATAAAAAAAATTTATGAAAACAAAAATTTATGGAAAAAAAAATTTATAAAAAAATGGATAAAAAAAAAATCTATTTAAAATTTATGCAAAAAAAATTTGATTTAAAAAAATGTTACGTTTTATTCACAAGCTGGTCAATTTTTATCAAAGTTACAACCCCAGCAAAACTTCCCTTACCAAGTAATTAGCTTAAGGGGTTAGCAAAAATATGAGTAACTAGTTACCTACCAATTTTAATGTTAATTACTTTAACACGGTAATGTCACTGGAGGTACCCACATTTTTCCTTTTTTTGGAGTAAAGTAATGCAAATGGTAACTAGTAGTATTTAAAGCCATTACCACGTAAGCGAGGCAGGAAGGGGTACCTATTACCTAGTTTTTGCTGGGATTCTTTGTAACTTTGATTTATTTTCTTTTTTGTTAGCTTATATAGTCAAACTGAGGTGGCATCCTGCATCATTTTTAAAATTATACACCAGCCTAAAAACATTTTTATGTTATAAAAAACTTTGTAAAATGACAAGAAATGATTGTTGTTTTTATATTTTTCTACCTCCTATTTGACGATTTCTAGTAGTTTTACAAGATTTTTACCAATTATTTTTTAATTTCACAAGCTTTTTACCAATTAAATGGTAACTTTACAAACTTTTTTGACGCTATAAATTTTACAAGGAATTTCCGTAACTTTACTAGATGTTTGCTACCTCATATTTTACTAGAAAAGCTAGTAAAATTTATGAATATTTTTGTAATTTTACAATCTTTTACCAATAAAATTGTAAATTTACAACTATTTTGGTGTAATAAACTTACAAGGAATTCTCGTGAATTTACTGGATTTTTTTTTTTTGTAAAATTATCTTGGAAATTTGGTAAACTACAAAAAAAGTCAAATTACAAAAAAAAAACAAAATATAGATCGACTAACTTTTTTTTGTGTGTAGGACTTTTCAAGTCTTGTAAAAAAGTCCGTCAAGTTTGAGTTTTTTTTTTTTTTGACTTTTATATCACCGTCCGACAAAAATGAAAAAAGTCATTAAACCTATCTGTATAATATACGTTTGAAACTATAGACTAAATGCAAATTGCATTTACAGTTTTTATTTTAATGATCCTCTTTCCTTTTAAAAGGACTTCAAAGTTTTAGAGGACTAAATTTTATAAAATAGTTTTTAATATTTATACTTATCCAATTTAGAGGCTGTTTAATTAGCGATTCGTTAGCAATTTGTGATTCGGGAATGTGGGCTGCTAACCCTCGGCCCTATGCTCCAATGGGAGTTAGAGGAACACATATATATGGGGCATTCCATGTGAAATCGGACACTTTGAAAAACTTTTTTTTTAGATTTTCCCAATTTGTTTACAGTTTTTAGTACCCTTCGAAAACTCCTTCGTGGTAAATTTTCAGATTTTTTTGATGACCCGTTCAAAAGATATCAAATTTTTAAAAATTGGTAGCTTGTTCCTTTACTCAAACTTCTTTTAATCATAACTTCTTCAATAATGGTCCAAATTTCAATTTTTTTTTTTCAAAATTTTTGTTTTTTTACGTTCTTTCTAAAAAAAATCCCAAAAAATTCTTAAAAGCGCTCTAGTATGCGTTTTTTAAGTTTTAAAATTTAAATCTCATTTTTGAAAATGTTTGTACTCTTCGATTTTTTTTGAAATTTTTTTGTGAAAAACTTCTATCAATTCTACAAATTTTTTGCCCAGGAGGATCGTAAGATAACTACTATTACTATTTTTTAAAATTGGGTAAAAATAAATGGGGGTCGGTCTCACTAATGACCCCTCCCAGACACACCATTGGACCGGTAGAAGCTGATAAAATAAAACAAGTTTACAAAAAATAAAAAAATTTGTATGGGGACCGCCTTAACAGTTAAAGATAGAGGATAGGTGTGTTCAGAGAAAATGTTTGGACTAAAAAAATATTGTGGGTCGGTCATACATTTTGTTGCTCTAAGGGCACTATTAGGGCTGTTAGAGCGGTTGGAACAAATTTTAAAAAATGTCGTTTTGTGTGGGAGCCCCCTTAGAAATTGGAGATAGGGTATTAGTTTGTTCCAAAGAAATGTTAAGACGTAAAAATTAATGGGGGTCGGTCTTATAAAGGAACCCTCTATGACGCACCATTGCACAGTAGGTAATTTGAACCGAAATCTTGGCCAAAAATCATTTTTTGAACTAACAATAATAATGTTTTTGTTAATTACGTTCGATTTAGAAAATATTAAAGCAAATAACTGCATATTTGGTTTTTCCAAAAAACAAATATAAACTGATTGACGGGCAGTCGAATTCGGCATTTTCAAGCAACGTGCACAGTGCAATATAAAACGCCTAATTTTGATATAAATTCAAACGATTTTTTCAGCTATTAAACATAAAGAAGGATATCGTGTATAATATGGAGAAGAGAGGGGGTATTAAGTAATAAAAAAATAGCAAAATATTTTGGTGGACGTTATTGCTTTTTTTAACAAAACGTGTAATTATAACTTAACCTTAAATAAATGACTTTTTCAATGAATATAAACTTCGCATAAGCTTTTAATAATGTTAGCCGTGGTGTGCCGTGTTTTTGATTGATGAAAAATTTAAAGAAAATAATTCTGAATTCATTTTTTTTTATTTTCCGTTGCACTTTTTTGCACTTTTTGAGATATCAATTTTCTTTCAGACAGCCTCATCTTGCCATATCTTGAACTTTCTAACGTTTGGATTGGGAAAAGAACTAAGAGAAAAAACCCTGTTGCTGTTTATAATTTTGTTGTCAGTAAAATTGATTAAAATAATGTTTTAAACCAATATTTGGCTTCGTTGAAGGAAATAGTACGAACTTTTTTTGAAAATTTTTCGTTTAGGTGGTACAAGGCCCACTCAAAAAATAACAGCTTTTTTCAGCAAAATCAAACAAAATGGTTTATGTGCCATTTTGTTAGCCTTCTTGCGTATTTTCTTCGTGCCGAGTTTCAAAAAAATTAGCCTATTCGTTTTCGAGATATTCAGTATTTTCCCTTTTTTTCGTATGGTGGCAACCCTAAAAATTTCCACGATTACCAAATTCATAAAATCCAGCTGTGCGTGTTCACAAAAAACTCTTAAATTTAAAATTTCAGCCATATCGGTCTAAAACTTTGGCTGTAACTATTTTTGGCCTAAAAATTGGCTCAAATTACCCAGTGTGCATTGGAGCAGTAGAAATGATTTTAAGATTGGAAAATTACAATAAAATTTTTTCAAAAAATTTAAAAAAATAGTAATAATCATTATCCCACGATCTTCCTGGGCAAAAAATTTGTAGAATTGATAGAAGTTTTACACAAAAAAATTTCAAAAAAATCGAAGAGTACAAACATTTTCAAAAATGAGATTTAAATTTTAAAACTTAAAAATTGCATACTAGAGCGCTTTTAAGAATTTTTCGGGATTTTTTTTTAGAAAGTACGTAAAAAAACAAAAATTTTGAAAAAAAAAAAAAAATTGAAATTTGGACCATTATTGAAGAAGTTATGATTAAAAGAAGTTTGAGTAAAGGAACAAACTACCAATTTTTAAAAATTCGATATCTTTTGAACGGGTCATCAAAAAAATCTGAAAATTTACCACGAAGGAGTTTTCGAAGGGTACTAAAAACTGTGAACAAATTGGGAAAATCTAAAAAAAAAGTTTTTCAAAGTGTCCGATGTCACATGGAATGCCCCATATATACTTATCCTATGATGCCACTAGGGACTGCAAATTAAAGAGGAGGATCTTCCCTAATGTTCCTATTTTATTTTTTTTTTTGCATATCATGAAAAAGGAGGTAAGTTACGCGCTTTCAAAAATGTATCCTTCAATATCATTACAAATGTTCAACAGGATATTTTGATAAAGTTTTCTAATGACTTTATTCACATCCTTTTATCCTGATATGGCAAAATAAAAGTGGAATAATTATGGGAGATCATTCTCTTTCATTTGCCATCACCAGTGTAATCCTAGGACAAGTACAAATATTTTAAAAATATTTTATAAAATGTATCCTTTCAAACTTTAAAGTACATTTCAAAGGAAACAGGATCAAGAAATGAAAATCTGTAAATGCAGCTTCACTCCATTTGATCTCTACTTTAAGACGTATATCATTCGGTTAATATTTAATAATGGATGTCGGACGGTGTTATTTAACTGCATTTATATTTATAACTCCTTGAGGCTATATTAATTATTTCTGAGAATAAGAATCTGATTTATTTGTATGAACAATGTCTATTAGATCTTATCTGACGTCCATATATACTTATATATGATCGTATCTGATTGCATATATAAAATATCCAAAATCGAGATCTAATTATTTATCGGATTTGGTCAAATTTGACACAAAATTGACTTTTAATTATATTTTATCAGATAGTTATATCTTTATATCTTTACAATCAGATTTAATCATATATTATCAGAAAAAAGCAGATCTGACAAGATCTAATAGATTTTTTACACGGACGTAGAATTTTTCTGTGGAAAAAACGTATGTAAATTTAAATCTATTACATTAAAAAAAAAACTTGTCAAATTATTAGAAAAGGTCTTGTAATCCCATTTTACAAATATTAAACAGTTTACCTTGTTTTTTAACAAAACATTTTTTGTTTTGGGTGATCGAAATAAACATTTTAATTTGTAATCTAACAATTTTTTTCGTAAATGACCATATTGCCATGGTAATTTTACAAAAAAAAATCTAATAAAGACACGAGAATTTTTTATCGCGTTAAAAAAGTTGTAAATTTACAATTTAATTGGTAAAAAATTATTAAAATTACAAAAAAGCTCGTAATTTTGACTAGGAAGTCTCGTAAAATGGAGGGTAGCTAAAAAATAAAAATTACAAGTGTTTCTTTCCATTTTTTTTTTTTTGCTTTTAGTCTTACAATAGTCTCTCCCTATAAACACACTAATGTATAAAAATTTTCAAAAATAACTTTTACTTTCAACAAATACGCGGAGTTTTTTTCAACGCAATCTTTTGAATTACTACTTATTAAATTCATAAAATATTTGTTCTATTAACATCCTTTAAAGGTCTTTATGGTCTAGATTTTTAGTTCTTTTGATTTCAAAAAAATAAATTTTGAAAAATTCATTACGTTTGAAATCGTTATAAAAATTGGAGCAAGTATCACTATATACTCCTATTTCGTTTTACTTACTTATATACTCGTACTTTAACAAATTCATCATGTTATCTTATATTCTCCTCCTTTTCTTTGTATTCATTGCATGAACTAGTTATGTTTCACTGTTTGTGTGTGTGTATTTGTACGTGTATCTGTGTTAGTATAAGTGTATGTGTACGAATGAATTAAGAAAATTTATTTAACACACTTTTTGCTTTCATTTTGGGAAATGAAATTGTATAAAAGTGAAATTTTTGTACCCAAAAACTGCTAAACTACAGTATTGCTGGTTAGTGTGTATATGTGCTGAATGTGTACAAGTTCATTAGAATGGGCGGATTTTTTTTTTTTCGATGAAGAAGGCAATATCTGAGAATTAAGGCTATGTAAGAAATTAATAATATAATATGGGTGTAATCAAAATTGTTTTCTTTTTTTTTATGACTTTCTATATTTAAATACACCTAAATGTATTATTTTTGAACATTTTAATAACCTTATTAATCATACGTTCGGCATATTTTACTAGAGAGCTTCTAAATTCGTAGTGCGAGATCACTTTCTTGAAAAAGTTTGAAAATTTAAAAACGGTTAGATCCTTCTTATTTATACGTTTTTGAGATAATACGGTAATAAAGTTTTATTTAATAAAGTACCCATATTTTTAACCTAAGTTGTTTATGTATGTTTTTTCCGCAAACATTTTTTGAAGGACTTTACATACAGACTTTTTTCCTTTCATGTCTGCTACTGCATTCGAGTTTGTGGGCAAAGGAGGTAGAATTAAAAAAAATCATGGAAAAAAGTCTGTATGTAAAGTCCGTCTTAGCTAAGTTTTTTAAATAAGTTATTTGCCTAAGTTTTTTTACCTAAGTTTTTTACCTTAGTTTTTTATCTAAGTTTTTTTCCGCATTTTTTTTTTAATTTTTTTTTCATTTTTTTTTTCTCAAAATTAATTTTTTATCAACAACTTTTTTTGAAATAAAGTTTTTTACGTTGGGCATCAATACTTTCGGCAAGTGTGGATTCCAAAATTATACATGCCGTTTTTCATACCATTCTAATCGGCAATGCGAATTGCATAGAACTGGCAAAAGAAACAGAAAACGAAAGAAAGCAAGTAGTACAAGTAAACATGAAATGTGTAATGGCAGGCTATGCTGCCATAATACTGTAGAATACACACTATGATGAATAGAATACAAAACTCACACAAATACATGCACAAAAGCAAACACATTCATATTCTACTTAAGGATACAAAGGCAAAATGAACAGTGGTGAGCTTATAAATAGGTCTTTGAAATATAAGATTACTTTTAATAGGAAGACTGTCTTAGAATTTGAGATTTTTGCAAAGGGAAATATCTGAAAGTCGCTAGTCTCCTTGATCGATTTTAGGACGATTTAGCGATGACCATCCGCCTATTTATCTGTCCTATGAGAACACGCTTAGCTTCGAAAACTTCTGAAGCTATAAATTTGATGTTCTTGAAGTCAGATTGGTTTTGAATTTTATCGAAAACGGTCTAAGGGTTCAGAAGTTATAAACAAAATTGTCAAAAATTTTAAATATTTCTAAGAATTAGAAATATGTAATAAAACTTCAAAACTAACGGGCATTTTCCAAACTCGGAAAGTCCTACTAAAGGTTAGCAACAATGAGAAAACACAATTCTGTAAAAACTTAAAAACAGGTTAAGTTTTATTATCATTCACTTTTTCATTTAAAAGCTCGTTTAAATATCTGATTTTAGTCTGGCACACTTTGAGTGTGACAATCGAAGAGTGCTGACGAGGGAAGGGTGGCTTTTTTCGAAAGCTGACGATATCTTCACCGAGCTTGTGATGTGGAATAAATTATTTTTTTCATTGTACAACAGAAATTATTCTTTTTCTCAAATAATGAATATAGACTGAATCCGAACTTAAATAAAAATTCAGCTATAATTTTTCTTAATTTAAGAAAACCTTTTTCGAATTTTGCATTACATTTCTTACTATTTCACTATTACTATTTTTGAGTTTTCCTTAATATCAATAATATTTGAGATTTTTTTACAGTTTGTCATTCCGTTTGTAACACCTCGAAATATTGGTCTAGGACCCCATAAAGTATGTATATTTATGATCCTCGATCGATTTTAAGACGATGTAGCGATGTCCCTCCGTCGGCAATGGTTTTTCGCGAATTTACGAGATAAAACACAGAATAACTTTCGAACGACATTTATGACGTTTGGCATATACATTTGTCGTTCCTCTGGGCTGGTTCGTATTAAATTTTAGCGAAATCGGTATAGTGGTTTAAAAGTTATAAGCAATACCCTGAATTTCAGATTGGTTTCACCTTAAGTTCTCGTGTTGATATCACCGTTCAGCAAAAATGAAAAAAAGTCGTTGAACACGAACTGTATAATATACGTTTGGAAATAGAGACTAAACTGCATTTACAGTTTTTCTTTTCGTGATCCCGTTTTATTTTAAAAGGACTTCAAAATTTTAAAGGACTACATTTTATAAAATATTTTTTTTATACCCTACACCACACTGTGGTACAGGTTATAATGAGTTTGTGCTGATGTTTGTAACTACCGGAAATATTGGTCGTAGACCATCCTTTAAGCATACCGATCGACTGAGAATCACTCTTTGAGTCGATTTACCGATGTCCGTCCGTCTGTCTGTCTGTCCATGTAAACGGTGCACTGTGGCGCCTTTTCTCTAAAAGCGTTGCAAAAATCCAAAAATTGACAGAAGAATTTAATAAAATGAATGATTACATCTGATTGAAAACTTCTCACTGATTAAGAATCCAAAAACATTTTTGAAGTCGGATGAAAATTATGAATTATAGAGCCACCCAAAGTTGGCAATTTTTCAGTCTGCAGAAAAAAGTTAAAACTTAAAAAAAATATATCATATTTTAAATTGAATTTCAGGCAAACTATGCAACCGATCATTATTTTTTGGTGTCGTTTGAAAGGTATATTAATTCAAATGAAACGATATAAAAAACGGGTTATTTGATCGAATACTTTGTTTTTAGGCGCAGTTTTTCCAACACACCATATTTTGGTCTTTTTTTATATTTGATAGAATAGAACTAAAAAAGTGACGGTTTGTGACGGGAACTATTAAACAGAGGATGCTTAGTATTTAATACTCTAACTTATTCAATAAAAATTGGGTGCCCGGACTTGCCCGTGTACATGAAAAAAAAAGAAACTGTAACAACTTTTACTACGAAAAGGAGATATTTTTTAAATATCCTAACAGATTTTGGGCAGTTTTGAGATCGACTGGAATTTTTTACCAAGCTTAGTAGATGTATTAGTCTTTAATTTATTATTTCGTTTTTTTTTGCTTTTTTATTTGCTTATAGCGCCCCCTAGCGGATTTTTTTTTCTATAAGTAACCACTTTGACGAGCCGTAACTCCTGAACGAATTAAGATATTTTAAAAGTTAAAATTTTGTATTTTTAATAAAACAAAGTAAAACATAAAAATTGCGAAAAACTTATGTTTCATCTCGGAATTTTTAAGAATTTTTTAAATAGACAAAGGTTTGTGTACAAAGAAAGAAACAAACGTTATCAAACAAGATTTTTAATAAGTTTTAAATTAAAAAAGTATTGAATTTTTTTTAACCCTAGTGAATGATCTGTTAAAATTAAACGTACAGCTAATTACAAAAAAAAATAAAATTAGTGTTTTGAATTCTCATTGAGTTTATAGTTCTTTTTTTATATATTTGAAAGTTTCTAATTATCATTTTAAAATTTGCCTATGTCTTTAAGACATAAATATACTTGGTTAGTGTAAAAGGTGAAACTTTTTTTTAAATATTTAAGTAAACTTTTACTTGACACAATTAAAAAATTACTTAAAAAAAAACCAAAAAAAAATTCAAGTAAAATTTTAGTTTTATAAATTGAAAATTTACTCAAATTTGTTGGTAACCATTTATTAAATTTTAAATATCAATTGGTTTTCTGGAGCAAAATTGAGTAATATTTTACTCAGTACCGTTAAAAATTTCCTAATTTTTTTTTATTATTTTTTCTCTGCCATATTAGAGTGGTATTTTTTCGAGACTTTAAATATGTATTGTGATTATTGTTGCGCTAAGTCTAATCGGCAAGTCAAAAACGCTTAACGAGAATACCAGCGTGCGGATTGACTTAATTTGACGCACATGAAGTTACATTTTAAATGATTTTTAGATTAACAATTTACAACAAAAGAGGTCAAAAGGTGTCCACCTATTACAATGCGGATGCGCTTTTCTTGAAGCTAAAGGAGATAAAATTTAAGTGCGTTTTAAACATTAAAAATGCCTTGATAACTTTAAAACTTATGATTTTTGCAACGAAAAAAAGTCAAAACGAGGCACTGTGCTGCAGTGGGCCAATGGCCATGCGGGCTACTTATTTTTAAGCTGAAGGGGTTTCCTTCAAATGCTTTATAAATCTTGATAATATCTTTATTACTTTAAAATTTGTAATGCTTACAACGAAAAAAGTCAAAATACGACACTGTGCACAGTGCCGCGGCCTTGCGGCTTATACATTTTGAAGCTAGGGGAGCCTTCTTTCAAATGCTTTTTAAATTTTTAAAATATCTTCATTAGTTCAAAAGTTATGATTTTTGCAACGAAAAAAGTCAAAAGGCGCCACTGTGCGGTGTAAACTCGATACAGGTCGTAATTTTTAACTAAGTGACTTGAATTTTGAAACTTAAGCCTCTCTTAGCCCAAGGACGAAGCCTGTTGAAATTGGGAAAATCGGTCCATATTTAGACCTAGTCCCCATACAAAGGTCCTCTTTAGTTTTGGCTCAAATGACTCTAATAACCGTATTTATAAGAGGAATATTTTCGAAATTTGGCAGGTAAACGTGTTTTATCTTCACAAATCACCGTTTCGAATTTTAATGGAATCAGATCAGTTCTCTTGTAGCCGCCATGCAACCCACCTTCCCGATTTTCATATAAATCTCTCAAATTTCACGAAAATAGAAAATATTTAATTAAAACTTTGGTTGTGTATGTTAAACGCGTACTTTAATAACCTTATCAAATCTGATTATCATCAAACCACTTTTGGACTTAGTCCCCATCTGAAAATTTCGCACGATATTCAGTTAAAGCGGTTTATTGGCAACAAATCGAAGCCTGTTTCACTCAAAGTTGATTTGTGAGTGTTTTTTACACTTATTAAAGAATTGACAAAATATAGATCTAATCGGTCCATGTTTGAACTTGGGACTCAAATTCCGGGAAACTCTGGTGTAGGGTATTATATGGTCGGTATTAACTGACTATAATTTTCTTACGGCGTACGGACATAGCGCCCAAGTGCATATCGCCCAATTTGAAAAAGTCATTCCACCCAAAAAAAATGTGTGTTAGTTGTTGTTGCAAAATTTTTTGGACGATATGGCCATTATTTTTGGGTATTTTAACAATTTTCTTTAAATTTATATAAATGATCAAAAATGTCATATTACCCAAATATCAAAATGTTATATTTACAAAATGTCATAGCACCCAAAAAAATAATCATAAAACTCACCAAAATTGTTTTTTTTTTTAACACAATATTTTAAAGTTTTTATGCGTAGCCGGCCTTCGGCCGGGCTTAGGGATTACAAAATCCATGCATTAGACCCACCCTCTTCGCAAAGTGAAGTTTTCTAGGGTAGCAGTCCTTTACGCTACCAAATTTGTTATGCCTCAAAAAGGCCTGATAACCAAAATAGCCTTGGTTTGCAGAGAGGGTGGGTTTAATGCATGGAGTATGTAATCCTTAAGCCCGGCCAAAGGCCGGCTACGCAGAAAACCTTTATTACAATAAAACAAATCATAGAAGTCGTAATTTCGACATTTCGCCCAAAAAAAAATATTTTGGATTTTTTGACAATTTTGTTTTGGGAGAAATAACATTTTTAGATCTATCATTTTGGGCTATATGTCGCAGCGTGGGCGATATGTCATTTACGGTTTTGGGCGATAAGACCTTGGGCGCTATGTCCGTACGCCTTTTCTTACTTGTTTATTATTTATACTTGTCCCAGCATGACACTACTGATAGAAAATGAATATTTTTACATATCAGGAAAAAGGAGGAAAGTTACGTCCTTTCAAAAATATATATAATATCATTCAAAATTTTCAACAAAATATTTTGTTAAGGTTTTCAAATGACTTTATTCACATCCTCTTATCTTGATATGGCAAAATGAAAAAATTAGGGGAGATCCTCCTCTTTCATTTTACAAAATGCATCCTCTAAAACTTTGAAGTCCTTTCAATTGGAAACATGATCACGAAATGAAAAACTGTAAATGCAGTTCTACTCCATTTGATCTCTACTTTCAGACGTATATCATCCGGTTCATGTTTAATATTGGCTGTCGGACGGTGCAACCCGTTAAACATGTTTGAAAAGCATTAGTAACTTACAAATACTTTTCAAACTTGTTTAGTTTAGTGAACCAATTCTTTCCAAACTTGTTTAGTTTTAAAAGCATGGGTACGTTAAATGTTACACTCGAAAAAATTTTACACTCAAAAAAAATTTTACATTCAAAAATTTTTTTTTATATTTTTTATAAAAAACAAGTAAGAGTGTTAAATTCAGCTGTGCCGAATCTTTTATACCCTCCAACATGCAAAAAAAAAATTGCAGGGACGTATTCTTTTTTTTTTTTTTTTGGGGGGGGGGGGGGTCGAAAGTGGTAAATGGGGGGGGGGCAAATTTCCTTTCCAATATGTTTTTTAAAATTCATTCTTATGCTTTATGCACTAAAGAAATACAAGTTTTTCATTATTTAAGAAAAAAAATTATTCCACGCCCATAAAAAGGGGGGGGGGGGGAGCGGACCGAAAAAACGACATTATCTAATTCTCTGGGTCCAAGTGCAGGACTTTGAACTTCCTGTAGCATAAAAATATTGCATTTGTTAAACAAAAACACGAAAAATCATGTAAAAAAGTGGTATTTTTCATGGGTTGGTTTAGTTCTCTAAGGGGGAACTTTTTCCCCCTTGGTCCGATTTTGCCCATTTCCGAACTTAACCTGCCTAGGAATATAATACATATTCGTGCCAAACTTGGGGAGTCTAGCACTTTTATTTTGGACTGTATCGTGTCCTCTACAGACGGACAGACGGACAGACGGACAGACGGACAGACGGACGGACGGACGGACGGACGGACGGACATCGCTAGAATGTCTTAGAATCGATCACTGATCAATAAAATATATACTTTATAGGGTCCTAGACCGATATTTCAATGCGTTACACACGGAATGACAAAGTGAGTATACCCCCATACTGTGGTTGGAGAGTATAAAAATACAAATTTAGTTGTTGCTTAACTTATAACTAAAAATGCATTGCCATATGATTGCTTGTTGTTGTGTTGTTGTTACTCAAACTTAACTGATATTTTCTAAATTTTCCAAAATTTTTCTAAAAATATTTATTTTTTTTCAGATTATATTGATATACCCAGACAAATTTTTTCTGATTTATCCAAAATTTTTCTAATTTTTCTGTGTTTTTGTTCCTCTCTGTTTTTTTAGCCTGAATTTTTCTAATTTATTTTAATTTTTCAAAATTTGTCCGGAAACTTTAAAATTTTTCTAATTTTTCCAGATTTTTTTTTTTGTTTTTCTTAGTTGCTCTTATAAATTTCACCAAATTTTTCAGAAGTTTTCTTATTTTTTTTAGGATTTTGTTTATATTTTTTTAAATTAGAAGAGGTTTCATCAAAAATGTCGTAATTTCTCAATAGTGCTATTTCTCTTACCACTTCTTTAAAACAAAAAAATAATATATTTGTGCAAAATTAAAGAATAAAAGACATTCTCGTTCATTCATTTATTTCAGTAGAAGTTTGTTGTATTAGTGATAGTACTACTCTACTGATGATAATTGTAATAGTGTTTATGATGCTACTGTTGCTGCTTCTCAGGATTGTTGCTGCTGTCACTGCCACTGCTACTTTTCTAGATAATAATAATAATAATAATAATAATAATGATGATGATGATGAAGATAGTCAAGATTATGATTACGACATAATAGTTTATGAGGCAACAACAAAACTTTAATGTTTAGCTAAAGATGATGCAATATCAAGAACAACAACAAAAAAAATAAACATTTATGTTGATGATGATGATAATGATGAGAAGAGAATTTAGTACCTGCTAAAGCGTCAAATAAATATTTGTAGATTTTCTTTACTTAAAATTATATACATTGTCTAGGATAAACACATACGACATGTATGCGACTGACAATAATACATAGTGTACTATGACAAAAACACTATTTGTTTGTGTTTATACTAAAAGTTTAACTAGCATTTCCTTTGCAGAAATACATACACACACACTCATTTAAGACACTATTTGTATTGTGCTTGTGTGTGAAAGAGAATATGCTTTAGTTTCAAAATTCTTCCTTTTTGTCTTAAGTCTTAGTTATTATTGAGATAATTGTTAATTAGATTGCTGGCAGTGGTATATTTTTGTTTTTGTATTAATTTTTTCTTTTTATACCCTCCACTTAGTGATAGAGGGTATATATAAGTTTGTCATTCCGTTTGTAACTCATCGAAATATCGATCTGGGACCCCATAAAGTGTATATATTCATGATGCCCGATCGATTTTAAGACATTCTAGCGATGTCCGTCTGTCCGTCTGTCCGTCTGTCTGTCTGTTGAAAATGCTGTCGCGGACAAAATATTGCACAGAGATGACTGAAACTTAACATATTTATTGGAAGTTATCCCGAGAAGTTTGGTATTGCATTTGAGCGATATCGGTTCAGCGGTTCAAAAGTTATGAATGAAAATGTAAGCACACCTCAAAAATTTCAGTACATTCAACATAACCTAAAAATACAAAATGCTTTAATTCGGCTTCTTGTTGACATATGTGAACATAATTGAACACCAAATGGTATTTAAACAAGTACGAACATATTTTTTGACAAAAAAAGAAAAAAATCGCGGATTTTTTTAACAATTTTTTTTTTCGCGGAAATTTTTTTTTTCAAAAAAAAATTTTTTTTCAAAATTAATTTCCTTTTAAATAAAGTTTTTTGCAATAATCTTTTTGAAATTGTGGAGGGTATCACTACATTCGGCAAGGCCGAATTTAACTTTTTTACTTGTTTTTTACTATTTTAATACTTTATTTTTCTATTTTTCTTTCCAAACATTTTATCATTTAGTGTTGCAATGGGGGAAAAACTATAAAATAAAAAGGAAAAACAAAAAACGGAAGTGCTATTTCATTTTTACGCATTCATACAATTCATCTAAAACGGGGATTCTCAAATTTTTTTGCTATAGATATAACGATAACAACATTCTATAGTGAATTATAGAGAATTTTCTATAGAAAATTTTGTGTTATCAATGTCTGCAAATTTTCAATAGACAAATTTTGTTATCGATAACCGTAAATTTTTTATAAAAAATGTTGTGTTATCGATAACAGTAAATTTTCTATAGAAAATATTGTATTATCAATAATAACAAATTTTCTATAGAAAATTTTGTGTTATCGATAACAATGAATTTTATATAAAAAAAATTTGTTTATCGATAATAGTATATATATATAAATTTTTTAAAGAATATTATTGGTTATCGATAACAGCATATTTTCTACAAAAAAAAAATAGTGTTACCGATAACAGTAAATTTTCTATAGAAAATTTTGTGTTATCGATATCCGTAAATTATGTGTAGAAAATTTTGTGTTATCGATATCAGTAAATTATGTATAGAAAATTTTGTGTTGTCAATATTTTTAAATTTTCTATAGAAACTTTTGTGTAATCGATGACATAAAAATTTTTGTAGACAATTTTTTGTTATCGATAGTAGAAAATTTTCTATAAAATTTTATGTTATCGATAACAGTAAAACTACTATAGAAAATTTTATGTTGTCGACCTAAGTAAATTTGTTATTAAAAATATTGTGTTATCAGTAAATTTTCTAGGAAAAGTTTTGAATTATCGTTAATACTAAATTTCATTTAAAAAATTTTGTGTTATCGATAATAGTAAATTTTGTATAGAAATTTTTGTGTTATCGATAATAGTAAATTTTCTATAAAAAAAATTGTGTTATCGATAATAGTAAATTTTCTAAAGAAAATTTTGTGCAATCGATAGTAATAAATTTTCTTAAGAAAAATTTGTGTTATCGATAATACACATAGGAAATGTTCTATAGAAAAATTTGTGTTGTCGATAATATTAAATTTTCTTTAGAAAATTTTGTGTTATTATTAATAGTAATTTTTTTATAAAAAATTTTGTGTTATAATAATAAATTTTCTAATTTTCGATAATAGTACATTTTTTTTAAACCAAATTTTGTGTTGTCGATAATAGTAAATTTTCTTTAAAAAATTTTGTGTTATCGATAATAGGAGTGTTTTCGCTTAATTTTATTTCATTAAAGTTTTTAAAGAAAATTTTGTTTAAATTTTGTACATAGTACATTTTCTATAGAAAACTTTGTGTTATCGATTATAATAGTGTTGTCGGTTAATTTTCTTTGAAAAATTTTGAGTTATCTCTTGTACTAAACAAAATTTATATTATATGTTATCGATTATTGTATTTTTTTTTTTTATCGATAATAGTAAATTTGCTAAAGAAAATTATGTGTTATCGATTATAGAAAATTTTCTAAAGAAAATTTTGTGTTATCGATAATAGTAAATTTTCTGAAAAAAAATTTGTGTTATCAAAAATTCTGTGCAAAATTTTGTATAATCGATTATAGAATTTGTTTTGCTTTCGATAATAGTAAATTTTCTATAGAATATTTTGTGATATCGATAACAGTCAATAGAAAATTTTTCTGTTATCGATAACACAACATTTCTCACCGAAAATAAGCTCTTTTTGATAATACAAAATTTTCTATAAAAAGTTTTCTGTTATCGATAACATACAATTTTCTATAGAAAATTTATTGCTATCGATAAAACAACATTTTTTATAAAAAATTAATTGTTATCGGTAACACAAAATTTTGTACTGAAATTTTACGGTTATCATTAAACAAAATTTGTTAGAGAAAATTTACTGTAATTGATAACACAAAATTTTCTATAGAAAATTTACTTTTATCGATAGAAAAAAATTTTCTACAGAAAATTTACTGTTATCGATAGCATAAAATTTTCTATAGAAAATTTACTCACAGTAAACACAAAATTTCTATAGACAATTTACTGTTATCAATAACACAAAATTTTCTACAGAAAAATTACTGTTATCGATAACACAAATTTTTCAATAAAAAATTTTGATGTTATTGATAACACAAAATATTCTATAAAAAATTTACTGTTTCGATAACGCAAAATTGTCTGTAGAAAATTTACTGTTATCAAGAACACAAAATTTTCTATAGAAAATTTACTGTTATCTATAAAAAAAATTATTTATCGAAAATTTTCTAGTAAAAATTTACTATTATCGACAACACAAGATTTTCTGTAGAAAATTTACTGTAATCGATAATACAAAATTTTCAATAGAAAATGTACTGTTATCGATAACACAAAATTTTCTATAAAAAATTTACCGTTATCGATAACACAAAATTTTCTACAGAAAATTTACTGTTATCGATAACACAAATTTTTTAATAGAAAATTTACTGCTTTTGATAACACAAAATTTTCTATAGAAAATTTCGATAACACAAAATTTTATATAGAAAATTTCGATAACACAAAATTTTCTACAGAAGATTTACTGTTACCGATAACACAAATTTTCTACAGAAAATTAACTGTTATCGATAACACTAAATTTTCTATAGAAAATTTACTGTAATTGATAACACAAAATTTTCTATAGCAAATTTTCTTTATCGATAATAAAAATATTCTGTGGAAAATTTTCTCTTTCGATAACACAAAATTTTCAATACAAAATTTACTGTTATCGATAACACAAAATTTTCTATAAAAAATATACAGTTATTGATAACACAAAATTTTTTATTTATTTATTGTTTGTCTATTTATTATTTCTATACCAAATATATTTTTATCGATAACACAAAATTTTCTATAGAAAATTTACTGTTATCGATATCACAAAATTTTCTAAAGAAAATTTACTGTTATCGATAACACAAAATTTTCTATAGAAAATTTACTTTTATCGATAACACAAAATTTTCTACAGAAATTTTACTGTTATCGATAACACATTATTTTCTATAGAAAACTTACTGTTATCGATAACACAAAAAATTTTTTGCAGAAAGTTTAAAAAAGAAAATTTTGTGTTATCAATAACAGTTAATTTTCTAAAAAAAAATGTGTAATCGATATATCGACAACAGTTAGTTTTCTATAGAAAATTTTGTGTTATCGATATATCGATACTAAGTAATTTTCTGTAGAAATTATAGTGCTACCATACATCGATATTTTTCCCTAGAAAATTTTTTGTTGTCAGATAACAGTTGATTTTCTATATAAAATTTTCTATAAAAATTTTTTTGTTATTATATCGATTAAACAAAATTTTCTTTAAGTAATTACCTGTTATCGATATATCGCACACAAAATTTTCTTAAGATAATTAACTGATAAGTCAAATTTTCTTATAGAAATTGTTATCAATATATCGATCACATTTAAAAATTAACTGTTATCGATATATCGATTGCACAAAATTGTTTAAAGAAAGATAACTGTTTTATACAAATTTTCACTAAATTTTTTTATAGAAAATTGACAGTTATCGATATATCGATAACAGAAAGTTAAACATAAATATCGACAACAGTAAATTTTTTGTTAAAAATTTTGTTTAATCGATAACATTATAATTTATACAGATTTTTTTTGTTATCGATAACATTAAGGTTTTAACAGAAAATCTTGTTTTATCGGTTAATCGATGATAATATTATAATTAATTTTCTTAAAGAAAATTTTGTGTTATTTATAGATGAATAACAGTTAATTATAAATAAGTTTTGTGTTATCGACATATCGATAACTGATAATTATAAATAAATTGTGTGTTATCGACACATCGATAACTTATAATTACACTAATAAACATCGGAAATGCGACTTATAGACTTGATTACAATAGTTCTGCTGGTCAAAAATCCGGTGTCCAAACTTTTCGATCACATCAGGTTTTTGAGGAAATTGAGGTTAAAGTTCAAAAAAATCTACGCTTAAGGCATTTTAGGAAACTCGTAGCGGATGAACCCAAGTTGTGATGGCGACTTAAAACTAAGTCAAGGCTAAAGCTTAAACATTACACTCTTAGACGCAAAACTTATTTGGTGAGTCGCCTTGTTGTCTTTCAATAATGTCGTATCCCCCAGTTTCGAAAAAAAGTTTTTAGGGGAAATATATTACACCGCTCAACAAATCGAAGGCTTTTGGCTCCGGTTTGAAGTAACGTATAAAATTTTTAAAGATTTTGACTCGCTGATTTCAAATCCGTGCTCCAAATTTTTCCATCACGTCTAGAATATTAATTATTCGTTGAAAATGCGAAAAAACGCGATTTTTGCCTTTTTTGAAAGCCTGCACAGCAGCCGCTGAGTGGAATAAAAATCTGTTATAAAGCGTGAGAGTAGAATTGAACTATGATCTCAAAAATATGATCAAAAAAATTTTAAGTTGTTGCACTATTATTGCCCAAACATGCATTTTAATAAAACACTGTCAAAAAAATTAGAAAAAGCACCATTTTTAAAAGGCTCTAAAACAAAAACCAGATGATCAATCTTTACTGCGATGAGCTCAAAATTTAGGCAAAAGTTCATTCTTTCTTATAGACTTTTAAACCCATTCAAGATATCTTCCAGTTTATTCAAAAAATAACACAGAAAGCTAAATTTTGTAAAATGTTTATTTTTTTGGAGTTTTTCTTTGAAAAATATCAAAAAACTAAGGTAAATTTTACAAAAATGGTAATTTTAACAGTATCATTTTAAAACGCAAGTACACTGAAAGAATTATTGTACATTATATCTATGAACAAATTTTATAAAACCAAATTCATAGAATCTATGAAACAATTCATTTGCTGAATGAATATTCATTAGTATTCTGAAATATTTCATAGAATTTTATTCATAGATTTTATTAAATTCATAGAAAAAATTCATAGAATTAATGAATGTCATTCATAGAAGAAAATGCCATCAATATGCCATTTAATTTTTTAATTAATTAAAATAATGTTACAATAGTTAAAACAGTTGAATAAATTTATTAAAAAAATAAAAAAAACATTAAAAAAAATTTTCATTGCTGCCCTGATCGGGGCTCGAACCCAAGACTTACCGGCTGAAGTGGTAATTGTCGACGCCTTAGCTATCAGCGCCACCAAAGAATAAAAATCTCGCCAACTAACGCTTGGTTTTATAACTCTTCATTTTTGTAAATACACAAAATATTTGTTTTCTACAAACACACACACAGCGTTTGGAAGAGCATTGTGACAGAGCAAAGACACAAACTCAATATGTTAGCAGAATATTATTCAAATTTGATTTTAAGTGTTGTTACTTGTTTATATAATTTAGCTAAGTGGCTAGAGACTAAGCTTCACGAACAAGAGGTTCTATGTTCGAATCTCGGTGGGGATAAGTTAAAAAAAAAAATATAAATTTTTAAAAACAGAAAATTGTAAATAAATAAAATAACAAAAATAAATAAAAATAAAATAAAAAAAAAAATAAAATTGAAATAATAAAATAAATAAAAATAGAATTGAATAATAATTTTTTTTTTCCATAGCCTATGAACCTTTTCATAGGTTTCTGGTTTCTATGAATTTGTTTCATAGATTCTATGAATATCATTGGCTCATTTCTATTGATTTTTTTCATAGAATAAATGTACGTTTTCATAGCCGTAATGAACAAAATTCTTTCAGTGTAAAGCCCAACCAAACGTAATTATTTGAAAAAATTGTGATCTATGTTGGAGATCATAGACAAATTAAAATATATTATTGCGCTTTATACCAGATTTGTATTCCACTGAATGGCTGCTGTGCAGGCTTTCAAATAATGCAAAAATCTCAATTTTTTGCATTTTCAACCGTGAATAACTAAAAATCTGGACGTGATGGGAAAAATTTGAGAACAGATTTGGAATCAGGAGATCAAAGTCTACTAAAATTGATTATCAGAATTCAAACCGGAAAATGAGTGTTGAGCGGTGTTATTAAAAGACAATTCCTCTAACGGTTAAAGCAATTAATCAAATGAGTTATACATCTTAAAGAGCAATGTTTGTGATTTACCCTTGCTTAATTTGTAATTCGTTAGCACATCGGGTTCTGCCGCTATGAGTTGACAAATAAACTTTTTTTTTTTTTTTTGTATTTCAAATTTCTCAAAAACCCGATGTAATGAAACAGTTTGGATACCGGATTTGTGACCAGGACAATAATTGTAATCATGTTTTTAAAGTCATAGCACATCGGGTTCATCCGCTATGAGTTGTCAAAAATACACAAAACCGCTATTTTTTTTAACTTTGACATAAATTTTCTCAAAAACCTGATGTCATGGAAAAGTTTGGAAACCAGATTTGTTATCACTAGAACAATTGCTATTAATTGTGTAAGCTCTCGTCCCAGTAGCATCAAGTTTTTTTAAAATATTGAGTAGTGTCATTGTATAGAAATTTTGGAATTTTCTTATAAAATTCTTATTCGAAAAATTTGTGTTTTTTTCTAAATAAAAGTTTTAGAAACCCTGAACTACATTGTGCAGATCTACATAAAACTTATGACATTAATTGCTTTAGTTAAGCGAAAAAATAGTGAAGGCGTAATGTTAGTAAACGGAGCATAAGCTGTGTAAACTATAGTAAGTAAATAAATAGCATGATGGCAAGTAGAACAAAATTAAATAGCTTATGTTAATTGTCAATTGGGGAAATTAACAAAAAATGCTTTATATATATAATTGCTCAATGGTGCTTATAATAAGTCGCAAAATTTATGTTAACTTTCATTTATATGACGGACATTTTAGGTGATTGAACGGAACTGTGTTACTAGGGTTACTTTTATGGGATATTTTGAAAAAAAAAAATCTATTCACATGTAACATTTGTTTTCTCTACATTAAGTTTATTTTATAACTAAAATTAATTAGTTTTTAATTGGTAGTTAGCATTTTTATATACAATTTTCTTTATAACTGAAGACGATACTAAGAATCAAGGTACTGCGCAATAACTCCCAAATGAAATAACTCCAAAAAAAAAATGAAACAACTCCCAAAAATTTTACATACGATTTGGGACTTATTTCATTATGAAATTAGTCCCAGTGTAGTGGGACTTATTGCACAAATTTTGTTGGGATTTATTTCATTATGAAATAACTTCCAAATGAAAAAAACCCCAACAAAAAATAGATTGGGAGTTATTTCATTTCTTGTTAATCATTGGGAGTTATTTCATCAATGGTGGGACTTATTTCATTTTAATTGAAAATCAATATACACCTCTGTGCAATTGTTTTTTTTTTTGCTTAAAATTTTTTCTGCGTAACCGGCCTTCGGCCGGGCTTAGGGATTACAAAATTCATGCATTAGACCCACCCTCTCCGCAAAGTAAAGTTTTCTAGGGTAGCAGGTCTTTAAGCTATCAAATTTGTTATGCCTCAAAATGCCTGATAACCAAAATAGCTTTGGTTTGTAGAGAGGGTGGGTTTAACGCATGGAATATGTAATCCCTAAGCCCGGCCGAAGGCCGGCTACACAGAAAACCTTTATTACAAAAAAAAAACAATGGTAACTTATTTCATTTTCTTTGGCACTTATTTCATTGGGAGCTCTTTCATTTTTTTTGGGAGTTATTATTTTGATTTTAAATAACTCCCAAATATTGGGACATATTCCATTTTTTCTTTGGGAGTTATTTCATTTTTTAAAGTGAGGAGTTAATTCATTTTTCTTGGAACTTATTTCATAGGGAATTATTTCATTGGGACTTATTGTAATTTCATTACAATAATCAAAGCTAAGAGAAATTCATGTCACTGTTCGAATAGATAAGAAGATTATCAGGCGTCCTACACGATTTTCCTGAACTTTTATATATATTATTTCATGCACTCTAATTAAAATGATTTCAGTTTCCTACTATAAATTGGGTAAATTTACACACATTGCGTAATTATACTTAAAATTATTGGAAATTTACGCCATTTATAGAAGTACATTATTTGAATTTGTTGAAATTTGCCCAATTTATAGTAGGAAACTGGACTCATTTTTTTAGAGTGTGTTGGTGGACCAAAAATTTTTTTTTTAAATTTAGATTACACAGTGTTACAAAATTGAATGAAACAGAAAAACCTGGGATGCGATACTTTTTTTCTAGTAGGTGCTGTTGAGTACAACAAGATTCTGTCCTTGAAATTTGCGAAACACCTCCAAAATCTTGAGTTACGGGTAAAAAACCGGTTTTTCGAACTTTTTACACTTATAAGCCAGTAACTTTGTTGAATATTAACCGATTTTGAATTTCTGGACGGTTTTAGAAAGAATAAACTAATATCTTTCGAAGTTGTAAACATGAAATTTAAGTAATATTAAAACAACTGTGCGTATTTTTCCAGCAAACTCAATTTTTCAAAAAAAAATCATTATTTTCTAAGTTTGAAGATGTTTTATCATATTTTTTTATTTAGGAACCGTACCATTTATGCATTTATTAATAAAGTATATTTATTTAAGAGTAAATTACAACCTTGGTTTTTAAAATCGGCTAAAAATTGACTGAGTTATTAAACTTTTAATAAAAACAAAATTTTGTAATAAATGCCTGCACAAAGTTTTTCTACCATCCAACCATAATATGCGGGGTATATTCACTTTGTCGTTCTGTGTGAAACACATCGAAATATCGATCTAGGGTCCCATAAAGTATATATTTTTGATCAGTGATTGATTCTACGACATTCTAGCTTTGTCCGTCTGTCTGACCGTCCGTTTGTCCATCTGTGGAAGACACGAAACTGTCTAAAATAAAAGAGGTAGACTCCTGAAGTTTTGACACGAATATGTGTTATGTTTATAGGACAGTAAAGTTTGTAAATGGGCTAAACCGGACCAGGGGAAAAAAGTTTCCCCTTAGAGAACTAATGCAACCCCAGAAATACACTATTTTATTTTAAAGCTTTTTTGTCTATTTGTTCAACAAATAAAACATTTTTGCGTCATATGAAGTTCATTGACCCGCTGTTGAACCAAGGGGATTAAACAATGCCATTTTTTTGGTCCGCTTTCCTTTTAGGTTAAACGAAAAATAAAAAAAAATATTAAATTTTATTATTTGAGTGTAAATATTATAATATATAAATTTGTAAACATTAATCGCTAGGGCAAGGTGTTCCCAGACAGCAACCACCCCCCCCCCCCCCCCAAAAACCCGCGAAACGTCCTTGTAGTTTTTTATTTTCATTTATCGCAAGGGAAAGGTGTCCCAGGCAGGCCATACATCCGCGCCGCTGAGTTCCCCTTCCCAACAACAGTTTAGAACAAGAGCTTTCGTAAAACTTTTTTGCTTTAGAGTTCCATTGTCATTTATACAAGATTTACATTCCACTAAATTATCATGTATTCTACAAGCGGACGTCCGCACATGACGGACATCTCTTCAATGTCTTAGAATCGATCAATGATCAAAAAAATATATACTTTATAGGACTCTAGACCGATATTTCGCCATCTCTATAATGTCTTATAATCGATCACTGATCAAAAAATTATATTCGATGTGAGACTCTAGACCGATATTTTGATGCGTTTCGCACCGAATGACAAAGTGAATATACCCCGTACTACGGTTAGAGGGTATAAAAACATTGTGCAGGCATTTATTCCAAAATTTTGTTTTTATTAAAAGTTTAATAACTCGGTCAATTTTTTACCGATTTTAAAAACCAAAGTTGGGTTTTTCTCACAAATAAATATACTTTTTTAATAAATTCATAAATAATACGGTTCCTTAACAAAAAAATGTGTAAAAACATCTCCAAAGTTGAAAAATAGAGAAATTTTTTTAAAAAATTGAGTTTGCTGGAGAAATACGCATAGTTGTCTCAATATTACTTAAATATTATGTTCAGATCATCGGAAGGTCTCACTTTCTTCTTTCCAAAACCGTCGATAAATTTAAAATCGGTTGGTTTTCAACAAAGTTACTGGCTTATAAGTGTAAAAAGTTCGAAAAACCGGTTTTTTACCCGTAACTCAAGATTTTGGAGGTGTTTCGCAAATTTCAAGTACAGGGTCTTATTGTACTCGACAACACCTACTAGAAAAAAAGTATCGCATCCCAGGTTTTTTTTCGCTGTCACACAGTGTTATTCGTTGTAAATCTAAAGCGTTATTTTGTTATTTCAACTGCCATCTCTATGTAGCACCACATTTAAAAAACGACTTTGTACCTACATCTTTTTTAATGAATTGTATGAAAATTATTTTTATTTCACCATAAAACGGTGAACATTTGAATATATCTGCTGCTAAAATTTTATAGTATATTTTTTGATTAACTTACGACCACAGAATCTAATCCCTTTACAACCCGCAGTTTTTAAGAGATGGTTAAACTTTATCTAAATATATATTAACTACTATGTAGATTTACAGCTTTTTTTGTTTATTTTCATTTTAACAGTTTTTCCAAGTCAAAATGTTTTTAAAATCTATATTAAAATAAAATATATATATGACTGTTTTCGATTTAAAAATTATAACTGACCCTAAAAACATTTTATTTTTATTAAATAAAAATGGCGTGTCTTAAATTTATTTCCTATTTACTTTATTTGACATTAAGGGATTTATTTTTTTACCCGGTTAAAGTAATAATTTACATCTACAAAACATTATTTTTACTATTTACATTCCTTTTTATGTAAATAATACTTAGGGAACAATTAATTATTTCGTTTATTACTTCAACACATTAACAACAAAAGTCAGGTTTTTGTTTTTTTTTTATGTCAGTAACACTATTATTAAAAAGTATTTTAAATTTTAATAAAAATCAAGTAGAAAAGTTAAATTCGACATGGCAGAATTTATGAACACCCTTCACAATGCCCTTTTGAAGTGATAGTAAATTTTGTAACGTGAAAAAAAAACTAAAAATTTTGATTAAAAATATTTTATTTTTAGTAAAACAAATTTTTTTAGTCATTTTTAGAGATGGGCAAAAAGTAAATAAATACCCAAATGGTAAATACCCGGTAAAATAGGTAAATTGGGTAAAAATTGGTAAATAACCGGGTATTTATCAAAAAGGTGGATATAAAAATTTTGCACCTAAATTTAATGAATTTTATACTTTATTTCATCAATAAAAATAAGAATAAAAATTTTTACAGAGCGGTTGGAAAACAAGAACTTAAGTCGATAACTATATTGTAAATTGGGCATTCCATGTCAATTCGGACATTTTAAAAATTTTCTTTATATATTTTCAATATGTTTACATTTAGTACAAGAGGGGTCTCAAGTGATACCGACCCCCATTGTTTTAAGAAATAAAATACTTTTTGAGGAAAAATAGTACTTTTTCAGAAAAATAGTACACTCAAAATAAATTCTCTGTCCAATCAGCAGAAAAATCTGCTGAAAATACACCCATTTTGGGCCATATGAGAAATCTGCTGATTTTAGCAGACAAGGTTTGCTAAATATCTGTCATAAGAGGTGAATAAATATAACAAGAAAAAAAAAAAAAAAAACATACGCCGCCAGCCAGCATCGAACTCGCCACCTTCCGATTTGAAAGTACACTTCTTAACCACTAGGCTACGGAAGCTTATAATTTTATCTGGCGTTTTGGTTATTAAACATGTGTGTTGTTCAACAGCAGAGAAATCTGATTTTAGCAGAAATATCTGCTGATTTTAGCAGAAAAATCTGCTGATTTTAGCAGAAAAATCGGCTGATTTCAGCAGAATAATCTGCTTATTTCAGCAGAACAATCTGCTGATTTCAGCAGAGCAATCTGCTGATTTCAGCAGAGCAATCTGCTGATTTCAGCAGAGCAATCTGCTAACAATCTGTTCTGCTTTTTTTTTATATAAAAAAATTTCTTAAAGAAATAATGAAATTCAGCAAACAAAATCGGTATAAACATAGTAAAATGTCTGTTATTTTCTTTAACTGAATGACAGAGATTTTACTAAAAATATCCTTCTCAGCAGAACAATCTGCTAAAAGATTGCTAATTCAAATTGAAAGTCGTTTTACAGATTTTTTGACAGAGTTTTTCTTCTGAGTGTACTTTTTCAGAAAAATAGTACTTTTTCAGAAAAATTGTACTTTTTAAGAAAAAATAGTACTTTTTAAAAGAAAAAAATAGTACTTAAAAAAAATAGTTCTTTCTTAAAAAAAAAGTACTTTTTTTTTAATTTTTGCTTTTTTTATAAAAGTACTATATCACTAGAGTTTTTCTTTTCCCGGACTTTTTCATTTCCCGAGAATGCGGGATTCATTTTTAAATTTCCTGGGATCCCAGGAATCCCGTAAAACTTAAAAACCCAAATTTTTTGTAAAAAAAATATATAAAAATCTTATAAATGCGATTACACTATTAATGATGTTTATTTACATCATAAATATCTTATTTAGGGCCTTTAAAACAAAAAGAAAAATTTTTGTTATACAGTTTTTATAAAAAACGGCCCAAATATGTCGAAATCTTTTATCTGTTTTAATAATAAAAATTCATCATTTATTTTAACTAATCTCAGTTCATTTTTACAATTGGTTCTCAACACTTTGCCTCTAAAACACAATGAAACTGGTTCAGAGGGATTTCTCAATTATGTCTCTTGAACTGAATGTAACTGTTTCAGTGAAATAAAATTATAAGAAAATGTACCCAAAAAAAATTATTAAAAAAATTTAAAAAAATTTTAAAATTTCAGAGTCATTCCTTACACAGATTTTTTTATCAATTTATAGATTTAAAAAGAATCATGTCCAGAGATATAAATATTTTCTATTGAAACAAATAATCATACTGCAAATTTTTCTAATGCAGGTCTCGGAAAGAAAATTTCTCAGCTTCTGAAAAAAGTATAAGGTTCGGATAATTATATCCTATCGAAAATTTAGATACTGTGAGACTTTTTTCATTTCGTAAGTCTCAGATTTTATGACATTTTTTAGTTAGAAGGTCTCTCCTGGAATAGTTTTTGGGCCCTCCTGGTCCTTGCGTAGAAGTCGAAAAATCAACAATTTCAAGAAACGGAAATTCCCGTTAATTCCTGCTCTATTTCCCGGGATTTCGGCATCGAAAATTTACGGGAATTCCCGGGAAATCCCGTCCCGGGAATTCCCGTGAAAACTCTATATATCACCTTTAATACAAAAACGTACTTTTTCGGGAAAAAGTACTTATTTAGAAAAAATAGTACTTTTTTCCTTAAAAAGTATTATTTAAGAAAATATAGTACTTTTTAAAAAAAAGTCATTCAAGAAAAGAAAATTCTTTTGTGGACAAAAAAGTACTTTATTGAAAATTACATTTTTTACTTTTTTTTTAGAAAAAAAAATACTTTTTTCTAAGAAAAGTATTTTTTTCTAAAAAATTACTATTTTCCTGAAAAAGTACGTTTTTTTCTTACTTTCTATAAAGTACTATATGACCAAAAAAGGGCTACTTTTTCTAAAAAAGTAGTTCTTTTTCTAAAAAAGTATTTTTTTTTTCTAAAAAGTACCTTTTTCCATTTTTCCTAAAAAAGTACTACTTGTTCAAAAAAATTTCCGTTTGTAACGCATCGAAATATCGGTCGGGGACCCCATAAAGTATATATATTATTGATCCATGATCGATTCTAAGACATTCTGTGAATGTCCGTCCGTCCGTCCTTCAGTCAGTCCGTCTGTCTGTAGATGGCTTGCCTCCTGAAATTTGACATGAATATGTCTTATGGCAGGTTAAGTGGCGTACGGACATAGCGCCCAAGGTCTTAACGCCCAAAACCGTAAATGACATATCGCCCACGCTGCGACATATAGCCCAAAATGATAGGTCTAAAAATGTTATTTCTCCCAAAACAAAATTGTCAAAAAATCCAAAATATTTTTTTTGGGCGAAATGTCGAAATTATGACTTCTATGATTTGTTTAATTGTAATAAAGGTTTTCTGCGTAGCCGGCCTTCGGCCGGGCTTAGGGATTATATACTCCATGCATTAAACCCACCCTCTCTGCAAACCAAAGCTATTTTGGTTATCAGGCCTTTTTGAGGCATAACAAATTTGGTAGCGTAAAGGACTGCTACCCTAGAAAACTTTACTTTGCGGAGAGGGTGGGTTTAATGCATGGATTTTGTAATTCCTAAGCCCGGCCGAAGGCCGGCTACGCATAAAAACTTTAAAATATTGTGTTAAAAAAAGACAATTTTGGTGAGTTTTATGATTATTTTTTTTGGTGCTATGATATTTTATAAATATAACATTTTGATATTTGGGTAATATGACATTTTTGATAATTTATATAAATTTAAAGAAAATTGTTAAAATACCCAAAAATATTGGCCATATCGTCCAAAAAATTTTGCAACAACAACTAACACACATTTTTTTTGGGTGGAATGACTTTTTTAAATTGGGCGATATGCACTTGGGCGTTATGTCCGTACGCCGGTTAAGTTCGTAAATGGGCAAAATCGGCTCAGGGGAAAAAAAGTTCCCCCTTGAAGAACTGAACCAACCTCTGAAAAAATACACTTTTTTACTTGTTTTTTTGTATTTTTGTTAAATAAATGAAACATTTGTTATATTTATCGGGATGGGAAGGTGCTCTCAACGTCCCCCACTGACCCCAAATCACCCCCCCCCCCCAAAAAAAACAAACGCCCCTGACAATTTTTTTTATTTTTTTTACATTTTGGAGGGTATAAAAGATTCGGCACAGCCGAATTTAACACTCTCACTTGTTTTGTTTAACTGTGCGATTCGCTATCTCGGTCGAAGTGAGTGACTACAAAATTTGTACGTAAAACAAAAACAAAAAACTCAAATTTGTTCTTGTTTTACATACAAAATTGCTAGTCACTCACTTTGTACGACATACTGAATCAGGGCATAAGTCTAAATTTTTTTTGAGTGGAAAGTTTTTTTTTGAGTGCATATTTGTTTTTTAGTTCAAAAATATTTTTGAGTGACAAAAATACTTTGTAAAAAATATTTTTGCATTAGAAAGTTTTTAGAGCGTGTTTAACGGTGTTTTCAACACGTGGCTTTATGGTGGCACCAATCTGAAATTCACGGTTTTCCTAATAACAATTTAATCACCCAACCGATTTGCTGAAATTCAATACCACCAGACCAGGGGAACTCAAATGTATATGCCAAGCTTCAGCATTCTCAGATTTAGTAAATTCAAGAAAACTCCTTGCCGAAATTCACTATTTTGCTTATAACTTTTGTACCACTGGACCGCTTTTGCTGAGTTGTAATGCCATTCCGACCCGGTAAATGACCAACATATGTGCCAAACTTCAGAAGCCTCAGTAAAGTCTTTGAAAAGTTAACCAATTTTCAAAAGACAGATGGACGGTGTACTGACATCGTTAGATCTACCCGAGTAAAAATGATCAGATATAATTATATCAAACAAGATATGATGGTATATATTTATATCTTATACGAGATCAAATTATATATAACCAGATATGTTAGATCTGTTCCTATATATGACGATATCTTGTACCATATCTTGTTATGTCTTCTATCGTATCTGCCACTAGAGCAAGATTTATATGCATTCATGTATAAATTCAATTAAACAACTTAGCGGTATACAATTCGATTTTAAATGAACACCCTCTATTTTGAAAATCTTCATCATTTTATTTTGTTTTGATACCGAATGAAAACAAAATAAAATATGTTGATACAAAAAAATCGAATTTGCTGTCAAATAAAAAAAAATATTTTAATTTAAAATTTTTAAATAAATAAAATATGCAAATATTTTGGAGCAAAATTAACAAAAAAAATTTATAATACATCTGTATCAATCAAAATGCGGAATTTCAATTCAGCTTTCAATTTTCTTAATGATGATGTAAGTATTTTGGTAATGAGAACGAAAAATTTAGTATTAACACTTTTTCCTACATAATTTGCAGATTTTTTCAAAATACAAAAATGAGGGAAAATTGGCATTAGCATATCTTGATTTTTATGGACATGAAGATTGAGCCAATGCAACAAGTTTTTCCAATAGCAATTGAAGACCATAAAGTTTTTCCTGAAATCATCAAAATTGCAAAAGGATCCGTTTGCCCATAATGTGATTGTTTTGTTTTTATACCCTCCACTCTGGTGATAGAGGGTATATATAAGTTTGTCATTCCGTATGTAACACATTGAAATATTGGTTTAGGACCCCATAAAGTATATATATTCATGATCCTTGATCGATTTTAAGTCGATCTAACGATGTCCGTCTGTCTGTCTGTCTGTCTGTCTGTCCGTCCGTCCGTCTGTCTGTCTGTTGAAATCACGTTTTTGGCAATAATCCGGAACCGATTTAAACGCTTGGGGTACCAAAAGTTGCGGAATTTATCCAGGCAGAATCTCATATATTTTTTTTTTGAAATCGGTTAAGTATTTTAAAAGTTATGAGTGAGTTTCTGAAAAAAGTCAGAGTGAATTTCTGAAAAAACCCTAAATTAACTCATATTTTGTGTAGATACATAAGAAAGAAAACGGAAATGAAAAAAAACTGAGAAAAAGAAAAAAAATCTTTACAAAAAAGCTTTAAAATATGTAAAACAATATCTAATATTAATTTAAAAAAAATTCTTTAAGAATAAATAAAAAAAAAATGATATTTATTTGTATGTAAATAGCATGTGTGTGTGTCCCTTTTTTTGCTTCGTCATATTAACGGGGTTGCCAGACTTTTTTTTGGCTTTGTCGAAAACTCGGATGTAAAATATCGCAAAAATTCAGTTTTGTTCAGATTTCTTAAAAAAAATATTTTCATTTAAAAAAAATAAATTTTGTTAAATAATAAAAGACAGAAATAAACTTTATGGCAAAAATCGCCAAAATCCTGAAAATCTGTATATATAAAAGAGTAATGTGACTGACTGACATACACATTCATCATCGCCCAGCCCAAACCGCTGAAGTTAGAGACTTGAAATTTGGACTATAGGTTGACCTCCCGGAATAAAAATCCACTAAGGCTGGATTTTTGCCAATGTTGATTCTAAGGGGTTAAAAAGGGTAAAAAACTGTACTTTTGGTACTTTTTAAATCTCCTGATATAATGGTCATAGAGACTTGAAATTTGAAATGTATGTTCACCTGCCGCAATATAGATTTACTATGTCTGGAGTTTTGCCAATGTTGATTCTAAGAGGGTAAAAAGGGTAAAAAACTGTACTTTTGGTACTTTTTAAATCTCCTGATATAACGGTCATAGAGACTTGAAATTTGGACTGTATGTTCACCTCCCGGAATATAGATCCATTAAGGCTGGATTTATGCCAGTGTTGATTCTAAGGGGGTCAAAAGGGTAAAAGACTGTATATACTGTGCTTTATATATCTCCTGAAATAATGATCATAAAAACTTGAAATTTGGACAGTATGTTCACATCCTGGAATATAGATCCAGTACGGCTGGATTATTGCCAATGTTGATTCTAAGGGTGTAAAAAGGGTAAAAATCTGTGCATTTGGTACCTTTTCTATTTCCTTAAAAAATTGTCATATAGACTTGAAATTTGGACTGTATGTTTACCTCCCGGAATATAGATCCCCTAAGGCTGGGTTTTTGCCGATGATGATTCTAAAAGGGTTAAAAGGGTAAAAATATGTACTTTTGTTACATTTTATATATCCTTAAATAATGGTACTAGAAAATTGAAATTTGAAATGTCGGTTCACCTCCCGGAAAAAAGATTCACTAAGGCTCAGGTTTTGCCAATGTTGATTCTACGGGGTAAAATGGGTAAAAAATACTTTTGGTACTTTTTTTTATTTACTGAAATAATGGTTATTCAAACTTGAAATTTATAATGTAGGATCCTTTAGTGAAATAAAACATTCTGTACCTTTTTCAAAAAGTACCTTTTATAAAAAGTACCTTTTATAAAAGGTACCTTTATAAAAAGTACTTTTTATAAAAAGTACTTTTTATAAAAAGTACCTTGTATAAAAAGTACCTTTTATAAAAAGTACCTTTTATAAAAAGTACCTTTTATAAAAAGTACCTTTTATAAAAAGTACCTTTTATAAAAAGTACCTTTTATAAAAAGTACGTTTTATAAAAAGTACCTTATATAAAATGTACATTTTATAAAAAGTACCTTTTATAAGAAGTTCCTTTTATAAAAAGTACCTTTTATAAGAAGTTCCTTTTATAAAAAGTACCTTTTATAAAATGTACCTATTATAAAAAGTACTTTTTATAAAAAGTACCTTTTATAAAAAGTAACTTTTATAAAAAGTACCTTTTATAAAAAGTACCTTTTATAAAAAGTACCTTTTATAAAAAGTGCCTTTTATAAAAAGTACCTTTTATAAAATTACCATTTATAAAAAGTACCATTTATAAAAATACCTTTTAAAATAAATACCCTTTATAAAAAGCACCTTTTATAAAAAGTACCTTTTATAAAAAGTGCCTTTTATAGTAAGTACCTTTTATAAAAAGTACCTTTTATAAAAAGTACCTTTTATAAAAAGTACCTTTTATAAAAAGTACCTTTTATAAAAAGTACCTTTTATAAAAAGTACCTTTTATAAAAAGTACCTTTTATAAAAAGTACCTTTTATAAAAAGTACCTTTTATAAAAAGTACCTTTTATAAAAAGTACCTTTTATAAAAAGTACCTTTTATAAAAAGTACCTTTTATAAAAAGTACCTTTTTTAAAAAGTACCTTTTATAAAAAGCACCTTTTATAAAAAGTACCTCTCATAAAAAGTACCTTTTATAAAAAGTACCTCTCATAAAAAGTACCTTTTATAAAAAGTACCTTTTATAAAAAAGTACCCTTTATAAAAAGTACCTTTCATTAAAAGAAGCTTTTATAAAAAGTACCTTTTATTAAAAGTCCCTATTATAAAAAGTACCGGAAGTACACTTTTTGGTACTTTTTTATTTCCTGAGGTATAAATAAAACAAACGTTTTTGTTTTTTAAATCATTACATTGGTGGAGGGTATTTAAAGATTCGGCACAGCCGAATATAGCTTTCTTACTTGTTTATTTTTAATATCGACGGATGCCGATATGGTACATATACCCCAAACTCCATAAATTTTGGATTTTTGGCTAAATGTAAATGCAATTTATCGAGAGTTTCTACAAATTTAAAGTGTCATTTAGACTTTAAGTTTAGTCTAGAAGATTTTAGGTAATGTAAACTCACTAGAGTGGTTCAAAAAAAAATTGTTATTTGATGCAAAAAGCTTTGCCTGATTTTTCAGATAAAAAAAAAACGTTTAGAACTGTTTAATCAGTTAAGCATGCTTAGTACATTGGGGAAATAAAAGCATTAATTTTTTTTTGCGGTTTCACCCCCCCCCCCCCCCTACCTCTACATATTTTATGATATTTGGCGCAAAAAGCTTAGACTGATTTTTTTTAGATTTTCAAAAAAAAAAAAAAATTAAGTGGTATTTCAAGCATCATCAAATGCACTATGATGTTTGAAATACCTCTAAACATTTTTTTAAATGTCTGAAAAAATCAGGAAAACCTTTTTGCACTACATAACATAAAAGGGGAGGTTTCAAGCATCATTTTGCACTATGGATGCTAAATGATGCTTGAAATAGTTACACACATTTTTTAAAAATCTGAAAAAAAGACAATGCTTTTTGCAACAATTAAAATAAAATTAGAGATTGAACCACTTTAATACTCACCGCACGTACTAAAATTCTTGCGTTTCGAATCAACTGGAGTTAGCATGATATATGCATTTTTTGACGAACTTTTCAAGCAACTATCAGGATTTTCTATCAAAATTTCGATAAATACCCTGATACAGTTATTTAAACAGTTAAAAAAATTTGTATTATATTTTTCTCATGCCTCTACCTCTTATTACAACAAGAATAAATGAGCCTTAAGATTTGTATTTTTATCTTTTTTATAAAAACTTTTTAAAAATTATTTTTTACTTATTTTATTGTATGTAAATCTTTATTACCCGAGTAAAAAAAATGATATGACACAATATATAATTTAATATGGGTTCGTGTCTATTTTGATATAATCTTATACGAAAAATGGTTTCATAAGACTTGATCGAATATTATCTAATAATATCAGTTTATATAACTTTATATCGACTTTGATACGAGTTTTGGTCTAATCCAATGATATAAAATTATATCCAATTATATTAAAATCGGATGTTTTTTTTAGTTTTTAATAAAAAGTTGAAAAATTAAAATAATAAAAATCAGTTGTTCTTGAAAAAAACTTAGAAAAATTTCAAAAAATGGAGTCATGTTAAATTTTATATAAAACACTTATGCTATGTTCAGATTGGCCTCGAAACCCCGTTGAAAGCTCGTATTTTCAATTTAAAAACTCACCTGTTCACACACAACAATTTTGACACTTATTTAGGTTTCGGAAAATATCACACAAAAAATATATTTTTTAACTAATTTAATTATGCGGAAATTATTTTTTGCACGTTTTAATTTTATTTTTATTTCAAATTAATAAATATTTTAAAGAAATTTTGTAAATAAATTGATTTATTTATTTTTTTATTTTTGTCATTTTCCCATTTTCTCTATTTCTCATTGTCGCACAGTGGTAAAAATATGAAATTTATAAGGTTTCGATCGTACTTTCGTTGAAACCTCACTACAAAAAGGTTTAAATTTGTGAGGGAAAATACGTTTTTTCAAATGAGGTTTGGCTCGAAACCTCGTTAAACGGGGTTTCGAGGTCAATCTGAACGTACTATTAGAAAATATTTTCAAAAAAAATTGTCCTTGGAAAAACTTAGACCGTATTTACATTAGGCAATTTTAATTGCGGCAATTCTGATTTTATCGTGTATCAGAGAGAGATCTAAGATTCTTCCCTCTCTCTCTCTGATACACTAGAAAATCAAAATTGCCGCAATTAAAATTGCCTTATGTAAATTCGGTCTTAGAAAAATTAAAAAAAATGGAGTCATATAAAATTTTATATAAAACACTTAGAAAATATTTGCGATAAAAAAATGTTCCTTGAAAAAAAACTTAGAAAAATTTTAAAAGATGGAGTCATATAAAATTTTATATAAAACACTTAGAAAATATTCGTGACAAAAAAGTGGTGCTTGAAAAATAAAAAAATATGAAGTCATATGAAATTTTTTATAAAACACTTTGAAATATTCGCGATAAAATATGTTCTTAAAAAAACTTAAAAAAATTAAAAAATAATGGAGGCATATAAAATTTTATATAAAACACTTAGAAATTGAAAATGACGCATGGGGCTAGATGTTACAACATATAGTTATGTATGGTGATATCTTAAAAAAATCCCCCATCAAAATTTATTATATAAATTTATCTCGCAAGACATAGTGTCACACATGATCATATATGAAATAATATGACTATATAAAAGTATATACGATCATATTAAATAATTTTTACTCGGGTAGTACTAAATAAAATTGAATTATTATCATTTGTTATAAAAACGTGTTTTACTATTTGTTTTTGAAACAAATTTTGCAAAAATCAATATTATTCCCATATACTACAATATCAGTTCTGATCAATTCAGATCCAATAAGATCAGAATATATATGGGACAAATGTCGGATCCAACGAGATCTAAATTGATCAGTTTGTATCAGAGCTGATATAATTAGATCGGGTCAATTTCCGGATCTAATAAGATCTGATTATATATCGATCGAGATCTAAATAGACATGGTGCAATCAAAATTTTTACTCGGGTATTTAAAATCGATCGAGGATCATGAATACATATATTTTATGGGGTCCTAGACATATATTTCGAGGTGTTTCAAACGGAATGACAAACTTATATATACCCTCCTCTATCACTGAGACATTTTTCGTATAAAAAAATTCTTAGGTTTTGAGACATTTTTCTTATAAAAAAATCTCAGATTCTAAGAAATTTTTCGTATAGAAAAATTCTCAGATTCTAAAATATTTTTCGTGTAGAAATACTCTCATATTGTGGAACATTTTTCATACAGAAAAATTCTCATATTTTGAGACATTTTTCGAAAAAGAGAAATTCTGAGAACCTGAGATATTTTTTGGTATAGAAAAATTCTCAGATTCTGAGACATTTTTTGTATAAAAAATTCTCAGATTCTGACACATTTTTCGTTTAAAAAAATTCTCAGATTCTGAGTAATCTTTCCTCAAATTCTGAGACATTTAAAAAAAATTTTCATATATTAGATATTTTTCCTATTCTGAAACATTATATGTATAGAAAAATTTTAGTATAAAAAAGTCTCAGACATTTTTCGTATTGAACATTTTTCAGATTCTGAGACATATTCCACTTAAAAAAACTTACTATTTTTTAACCATATTGTAAATTTATTTGTTTTTTATGGCAACCACGAGTTTAAACTTAAACATTGTTTAGCCAGGCATTAACGAATTATATGTTTGTCCGTCCATCCGTACTTTCGGCTGCCTGTCTGTTGCTCTGCATGTATTCTTGGTGAGGTTTTTTAAAACCAATTCATGCAAAGTATTATTGTGACAACTTAAGTTAAAGTTCCACACAAAAAGAAAACAAAAAAACATGGTGACTTTTCCTGGTTGAAAAATGTTTTTCTGTACTTTTTTCGATTTTATTTGGGTTATTATATGTTTTTTTGTGTATAATTCTTTCTGGGTCGGGTTAAGTAAATGTTAGTCGAGTTGATTTGGGTCTGATTTGCAGGGACTAACTTTTATTTCCTTTCAGTATTTTTTTGTATTTTAATTCTTTTTTTCGTTTTTAGTTTTTATATTTAACTTTTGTTTGCTGGTGATGTTCTGCCTACCGCTGTCAATGTTATTTTAACAAAAAAAAAAGTTTTTATTTTTTGGTTATTCTGTGTAAGAGGTGAAACATAACAGAGAAATGGAACACATTTGTATAACTAGAATTAAATTTAATATTATGACAAAAAAAAAAAAAAGTGTGTGCATGTGTGCAATACAATGAAATTTGATTATTTAGTCTACAGTAAAGCACTATGGGCGAGACGTTAAAACAATTTGAAGCAAACATTTCATGACACATATGAAAATCTAAAATTTTTTTTTTTGATTTTCCCAATTTGCTTACAGTTTTTAGTACCCTTCGAAAACTCCTTCGTGGTAAATTTTCAGATTTTTTTGATAAACCGTTCAAAAGATATTGAATTCTTAAAAATTGGTAGTTTGTTCTTCTTCAATAATGGTCCAAAATAATTTTTTTTTTCAAAATTTTTGTTTTTTTACGTACTTTAAAAAAAAAGTCCCAAAAAATTCTTAAAAGCGCTCGTGTATGCGATTTTTAAGTTTTAAAATTTAAATCTCAATTTTTGAAAATGTTTGTACTCTTCGATTTTTTTGTAATTTTTTTGTGTAAAATCTCTATCGATTCTAAAAATTTTTTGCCCAGGAGGATCGTGGGATAACGATTATTACTATTTTTTAAAATTTTTTGAAAAAACTTTATTGTAATTTTCCAATCTTAAAATCATTTCTACTGCTCGAATGGTGCGTCATAGTGGGGTCATTTATAAGATCGACCCCCATTAATTTTTACGTCTAAACATTTCCTTGGAACAAACTAATACCCTATCTCCAATTTCTAAGGGGGCTCCCACACAAAACGACATTTTTTTAAATTTGGTCCAACCGCTCTAACTGCCCTAATAGTGCCCTTAGAGCTACAAAATGTATGACCGACCCACAATATTTTTTTAAGTCCAAAGATTTTCTCTGAACAAACTTATCCTCTATCTCTAATTGTTAAGGCGGTCCCGATACAATTTTTTTAGTTTTTTGTAAATTTGTTTTATTTTATCAGCTTCTATCGGTCCAATGGTGCGTCCGAGAGGGGTCATTAGTGAGACCGACCCCCATTTATTTTTACCCTACAACATTTCTTTAAAACGTACATACGCCCTATCTCCACCCCTAAGTAGGCTTCCATTCAAAATTACATTTTTATAAAATTTGCTCCAACTGTTGTTTGTATGGGATCCTACTTAGGGAGTGGATATAGGGCGTAGGTATGTTTAAAAAAAATGTTGTAGGGTAAAAATAAATGGGGGTCGGTCTCACTAATGACCCCTCTTGGACGCACCATTGGACCGGTAGAAGCTAATAAAATAAAACAAATTTACAAAAAATAAAAAAAAATTGTATGGGGACCACATTAACAATTAGAGATAGAGGGTATTTTTGTTCAGAGAAAATATTTGGACTAAAAAAATATTGTGGGCCGGTCACACATTTTGTTGCTCTAAGGGCACTATTAGGGCAGTTAGAGCGGTTGGAGTAAATTTTAAAAAATGTCGTTTTGTGTGGGAGCCCCCTTAGAAATTGGAGATAGGGTATTAGTTTGTTCCAAAGAAATGTTAAGACGTAAAAATTAATGGGGGTCGATCTTATAAATGACCCCACTATGAAGCACCATTGGAGCAGTAGAAATGATTTTAAAATTGGAAAATTACAATAAATTTTTTTCAAAAAATTTTAAAAAATAGTAATAATCGTTATCCCACGATCCTCCCGGGCAAAAAATTTGTAGAATCGATAGAGGTCTTACACAAAAAAATTACAAAAAAATCGAAGAGTACAAACATTTTCAAAAACAAGTAAGAAAGTTATAGTCGTTCAAGACCGACCATTTGATATCCTACACCAGTGTTTCCCGGAAAGTGGGGCCCAAGTCCAAACATGGAACGATTGGATCTGTCGTTGTTAGATCTTTATTTAGTGTAGAAAACACACACAGGTCAAATTTTAGTGGAATTGGCTTATTTTTTTATAAATTGACCGATTTAACTGAATATCGGTCCAAATTTGTATATGGGGGACTAAGTCCAAAAATGGTCCAATATATTCTGATTTGATAAGGTTACTTAAGTACACGTTTAAAACCTAAAAATAAAATGTTTATCAAATATTTCCATTTTTATGAATTTTGTGGAAATTATGTGAATATCGGGAGGGTGGTTTGTATGGGGACTACCCGAGGACTGACGCGATTCCTTTGAAATTTGGTTTGATGGTTAGCGCATACAAAATATTATTACCTGTTAAATTTCAAAACGATACCTATTATAATACGGTTATTAGAGGCTCTTAAACGAAATTCAAAGGGAGCGTTTGTATGGGAGCTTGGTCTTAACATGGACCGATTTTTTCCAATTTCAATAGGCTTCGTCTTTGGCCACAAGAAGCTTAAGTTTCAAATTTCAAGTCAATTGATCGAAAATCGCGACCTGTATCGTGCTTAAACCGATAGATGGACAGACGGACGGACGGACGGACATAGCAAAATCGACTCAAAAAGTAATTCTGAGTCGATCGGTATACTTAAAGGTGTGTCTAGGACCAATATGTCGGGTAGTTACAAACATCAGCACTAACTCATTATACCCTGTACCACAGAGTGGGTATAATGAGATTTAAATTTTAAAACTTAAAAATAGCATACTAGAGCGCTTTTAAGAATTTTTTGGGATTTTTTTTTTAAAGTACGTAAAAAAACAAAAATTTTGAAGAAAAAAAGATTGAAATTTGGACCATTATTGAAGAAGTTATGAGTAAAAGTAGTTTTAGTAAAAAAACAAACTACCAATTTTTAAAAATTCGATATCTTTTGAACGGTTCAAAAAAATCTGAAAATTTACCACAAAGGAGTTTTCAAAGGGTACTAAAAACTGTAAGCAAATTGGGAAAATCTAAAAATTTTTTTTTTCAATGTGTCCGATTTAACGTGGAATGCCCCATATACATCATAGATTCAAACACTACAACACTAGTTTACAGAGATTTTGATCCACGTTATTTGGCATTTATTTTCATTGTAAAATCGCGCTCTGAATCCAAAAATGAAGTCAGTTTGCCCGAATTTAGTTCTTTGACTACAAAATGTAGTTTCTACTTTACCAATTTGTAACGAACTACTAGTTTTGGTAGATCAAATATTTTATTTCAATTAAAGTTGATTGGAAATGAAAAATTTGCGCGGATTTTTCATTTCCAACCGATTTCCAATCCCCATCAAAACTTTCAAAATTGTCTGGGCTTTCGAACATTATGCCACATATAAAAAAAAATGTTTCTCGCTACAACAAGAGATGTTCAATATTCAGAAAACGACCAAAACGATTTTAAACAAAAATTTATAACAACCACTTTTTTTAATTTAGTTCAAACTTGGTTGTCATAGCACAACTTAAGTTTTTACGGAGAGACAAACTTTGACGGCGCCCACTTTTACGTCCAATTTTTTTGCGATTTATCTAAAATCGGAGAACGGATTCACCGATTAGGCTAATTTTGCTTAAATGTTCATTATTATCCAACTAAAGTTTTTACGGAAAAAATATAGCTTTTTTCGATAAATAAGAAATCATGATAGTCTAACTTCAGATTTAACGGAAAGAAATTGACCACGCCCACAATTTTCGATACATCAATTATCACAAAATGTCAATAATACTCCATGAAAATTTATGAAACTTGATACATCAATTGTGATGACACATTTTATCAAGTGATGAAAAGCTTAATCAGTTTGACGACGGTAAAATCTTCTCAAAAATTTCTGATTCTCTCCCATTTTCCTGTCCCATAGCTAAAACACTTTCCCAACCACAATTGTATCCGTATTGTTCTTGATGTACACTTTAAGCTTTTTCTTTTTTTCGAGAATAACTGTAAAAAAGTATGTCAACTAAATCCGGCAAATGTCCAGCTTAACATTTTTCTCATTTTGTTGTATTATACGCTCTGTTTAATGTTGATTTTTCAAGTCCTTTTTATTTCAACTAGGATTTTTAGGTTATTAAGTTTATTTAATATGTCCACGTGTATTGTGAACTAAAAAAAACGAGTAAAAAAAGAAAAGTGTCAGCAGATGTCTTTTCTCGTTTTGTTTTGTTTCTTCCAAGATGTTTCTAAATAGTAGTTCATCTGTAGCTGTTGCCATTAAGTTAGTTTTGCTTTTTTGCTTTTGTTGTTAATAGAATTTTATGTTGAAAATTATTTCGCTATTTAAAATTAAAAGGAGCATAGATAAAATATATTGAATAGTCCGGTAAATTTGTGCCATTTATCTTCTTTTTTTTTTTGTTTCTTAAGTTTTATTGCAATAAAAAAGTTTGTAAATTTTTATTTAAAAACATGAGTTTTTTTGCAGAGTTTAGGTAAATATGCAGATGTATATTGTTGATAGATAATTTTTAGCATAGAGGAAAACACTGAGAACAATTTTAATTGTTTTATGGGATTTAAAAATTTTAAAATCCTAGAAGTTATACAAAAATCATAACTTGAATAGATTTTCTGAACATTTAAGGAGTTTTTATTTAATTTTACTGAGTTTTTCTCTAAATCTATAGATTATTTGTTTGGTTTTCCTTTCTTTTTTTTTCTAAAATTTGTGGAAAGGTTTTAATATTATTCCGATTGTTCTTGAAATTTCCCTGATTTTCTTAGAATTATTCTGCAGGTATTTATTCGCGAATTCACGTTTTCAAACACTCATTAAACACTTTTTAAAATGCATTTGTAAACAACAAAAATATTTTACAAAGTTTTTTTGTCACCAAAAAAAAAATATTAAACTCAGAAACAGTTTTTATACCCTCTAGTGATAGAGGGTATATGAGGCATTCCACACCAAATGTATAGCGAAAAAAAACGTGTATCGTAAACCTCTGAATAGGTTGTATGGATAGCCCTATATGGAACTTTGAAAATTGCGTTTTTGGTTTTTCAATTTTTCAAAAACTAGGCTTAGGAGGCGTGGTCAAATATTGGAAAAATGGTAAAATTTGTGTCGAGTTGCCTTGATTAAATATTTATCACATTAAAACGGAATGCACCACAATCTCAAAAATTTACATTCTTATATAGTTTTGTATGGGCTATCGATTAAATTTTTTTTTTTTTGGAAAACTTTCAGAACCCGTTCTGAAATTTTCCATTTTTTAAAAATGTCAATTTATTGAAAAACATGCCAATTTCTTTTATTTTTTAATTTTTTTTTTAGTTTGGATGTTTGTTCATCCACACAAAAAAAATCAAAAACACGTTCTTCGTTTTTTTCGAGAAAATCGCATTTGAACTTTAAATTTCATAACAATTTTGTAATTTGCTTGTATTTTCTTGATTTAACGTTGCGAATGAGTAATATCAATTGCATAAATATTACTCATTAGCAACGTCAAATCAAGAAAATACAAGCAAATTACAAAATTGTTATGAAATTTAAAGTTCAAATGCGATTTTCTCGAAAAAAAACGAAGAATGTGTTTCTGAATTTTTTTTGTGTGGAGGGACAAACATCTAAACTTAAAAAAAAAAAAATTAAAAAAGAAAAAAAAAAGTGGCATGTTTTTTAATAAATTGACATTTTTAAAAAATGGAAAATTTCAGAACGGATTCTGAAAATTTTCCAAAAAAAAAAAAATTTAATCGATAGCGCATACAAAACTATATAAGAATGTAAAATTTGGAGATTGTGGTGCATTCCGTTTTAATGTGATAAATATTTAATCAAGGCAACTCGCCACAAATTTTACCATTTTTCCAATATTTGACCACGCCTCCTAAGCCTAGTTTTTGAAAAATTAAAAAACCAAAAACGCAATTTTCTAAGTTCCATATAGGGCTATCAATACAACCTATTCAGAAGTTTATGGTACACGTGTTTTTTTCGCTGGACATTTGGTGTGGAATGCCTCATATGTTGGTCATTTACCTGGTCAGGTTAGTATTTCAATTTAGCGAAATCGGTCCAGTGGTAAGGATTTTTTGCGAATTTACGAGATCAAAAAAACGCTTTAATATCTTTCGAACGGGTCATCAAAAAAATATGCTTTATAGGGTACAAACCCAATATTTTAATGTTGTTTAAAGGTATGGAAACTACGCAGTCTAACAATAAGTGGATTAACGTTATTGGAAGCGAATGAGTAATATATAAATATCAATTAATATCACTCATACGCCTCTGGGCAGTAACTTATTAATATACTTATGTAGTAGGCTGGGTCGTATTCCAACAAAGTGCTCAGATCAACTATTAATAGTGAAAAAAAGTTGGTATAAGTAAATACAAGCAATTTAAAACCAAAATGAACAAAATCGGTCCATGGCTTCCGTTCTCGCATCGCGGGTCAAAATTGCGGTTTTTGAAAAAATGGACATAATTTAAAAAAAAAAAATAAATATTTAAAAAAAAGAATTAACAAAAAAAAAATTTTTTTTGTATCGCATTAATTCAAAGATATTTAGAAAAATTTTGTTTGTTTTTTTCGGACATCGATAACCCACCCAAACGTGAGGCCGAAAAAAACTCACATTTTTAACATGGAGCTCAAAACTACTTTTTCACAATTTTAAAAATTTAGTGAAACTAAATTTTTAAATATATTAGTTTATCCACTTGATATCATTGAATACATCTCAGGGATTGTAGAAAAAAATTCTTAGTTAAATTCCTTCGTCCAGTTGGTGTGTGGAGCGATTTGAATTTAGCGGATTTCCAGAACATGTGTTTTTATCGACATTTTTGACTAATTTGTAGTTGTTAGCAACATTTTACTTAAATTAACCAACTTTTTTTGTTCAAATGGTTGTTTTGGACCATAGTAACTCTGCTTTGAAATAATAGGCTTTTTGGACAACGTTAACCCTTGCCGGCACGGGGTTAAAAAATTCATCCAATGAAATTTTTGAAAATTCCTCACTCTAAAATCGTGTATGTGTTTAAATAATCAACAATTACAAATTTATACAAAGTTTTCTTGAAGGACATCTTTAACCCTTGTTGAACGAACGCTCAAAAAATTTCAAACAGCTGTTTTTTTGCTCATAGTCAAATGGACTTTTTTGACATATTATATAATATGTTTTTCACTTTTAGCTTTACACAGTAAAAACGACGAAGACGTAATGAAATTTCGGATGCCATTTTTTTTATTTTATTTAGTTTTAAGCATTTTCCGCTTAAGTGCGCAATTGTTGATTATTTAAACACATACACGATTTTAGAGTGAGGAATTTTCAAAAATTTCATTGGAGGAATTTTTTAAGCCCGTGCCGGCAAGGGTTAACGTTGTCCAAAAAGCCTATTATTTCAAAGCAGAGTTACTATGGTCCAAAACAACCATTTGAACAAAAAAAGTTGGTTAATTTAAGTAAAATGTTGCTAACAACTACAAATTAGTCAAAAATGTCGATAAAAACACATGTTCTGGAAATCCGCTAAATTCAAATCGCTCCACACACCAACTGGGGGCTAATTCTCGCAGTCGATAGCGATCGAAATTCCACTCGAACGTGCAATTTTTTTTCTTTTGGGATGATATCACTCGTGATCGAGTTATGTGTATCGAAATTTCTAATGATGTCATTCGATATCGAGCGATTGTTTATACGTTATCGTGCGGTATTTCATTCGATAGCAAATTAGCTTTCGATATTCCGTTTATTTCTGTATTTTATGATATTACTGTATTAAATTTTTGTATAAAATTACAAATAACATTTTTTAAGAGACAAATACAAAAAAAAAACGGAAAATCTTATTCAACAAGTTGAACTTTGTATTTAATGCTTTTGAAGTGTGTATTAAAGATGGGCGATGGTCACGTGATTTGCGTGAATCACGCGTGAGCGATTTTTATTTCAATCACGTAATTGTGAGCAAGCGTGAGTTGAAAAAAATCTGGCGTTAGTCACGAGTAAACAATATTTTTTACTCACGTGATTAGTAAGTGAGCGTGATTAAAGCAAAAAATTTACGTGAGTGATTCGAGCGTAAGTGACTGTGAGTCAAAATTTACTCATACGCCCATCTCTCTGTATGATACTTGTTTTTTCACTACTATTAGTTAGGTAAATTTCAACAAACTCCAATAAAATACTGCTATAAATTGGGTAAATTTCCAATAATTTTAAGTAAAAATACCCTATTTGTGTAAATTTACCCAATTTATAGTAGGAAACTGAATTCATTTTAATTAGAGTGTAATACAATTCAGCTTGACGGCAAAACATTTTCTTTTTTACAATTAAAAACTCAATTACAATGTATTGCATTTAATATTATCTACCCGAATTTTCGACGTTAACACATAACAGTGAACTTTGTATGGCAGAACATTGATAAGTATGCCAACAATAAAGGCCTGTTATAATTCGAAATTATTAAAATAAAACTAAATATTTATAAATGCATATGTTTAGGCTGAGCGACAAAAACATGTTTTACATTAAAAACAAAAACAAATCATACGTTTATTACATGCCTAAAACTATGCTATAAAAAATACAAAACACTGAAACATAAAATCGAATCGAAAAGTAACGAGTCCCATCATCCGCAAATTTCGAACTATCGATATTTAACTCGAAACAAAATAATTTCGATCACGACTGCGAGAATTAGCCCCCTGGACGAAGGAATTTAACTAAGAATTTTTTTCTACAATCCCTGCACTCAAAAAAAAAGTGAACTAAAATCTGGGAAAATTAACTCAATTTTGAGAAAAAGAGGGAATGATTTGGCTCCAAAGATTTTTTTTCTTGGTTTTAGTTCATAATTTTCCCAAAAATAAGGAAAACAAATTTACTTAATTTTAAGCCAATTTTAACTAGAAAATGGGAAAAATTATACTTCACATTTTAGAAATAGATTGGGTCTAGACCCTGGACCCATGGGTTCGGACCCCATTTATCTCGAGACCCCGGGTCCTTTAAGGGTCCCCATAGATTTTGAACCAAAATTTGTGTCCGTTTCGCTCTAACTTGCTTAGATTTTAAGATACAGTAATCTTGATACAGTATACAGTAATCTTGAGAATCTTAAAAACCAGATAACTCAAAAACTATTAATCGGAGGGCTTTCGGGTATTTTGCGGAAGTGTTCTACGAGTCAAGAGCTACAAAAATGCCGTTGGACCTTTTCTCGTGTAGGCAATATTTACCGCGATATGTGCATATATAAAATCTCGGGAATTTCAAATTTTAGATCTAAAATTAGGGTCTTGAGACCCCGACAGATATGCTGAGCTAGGCTATTCCATATTTTTCTTTGTAGTCTTTCTTTTGAAAATTTCATCCGTTTCGCTCTATCTCGCTTAGTTTTCGAGATATCGCCATTTTGAATTTTTAACTAAATTCTAAGAAGTTATTTACTAAATTCTCAGAAGTCATTAACTAAATTCTAAGAAGTACACATCCTCAATTCAAAGAAGAGAAATACGGTGATGTTTTTTTTAGTAAATTTTAACTAAACTTGAACTAAATTGTTTTTTAAGAAATATGTCTTAAAAATAAAGATACGATTCTTAGATTTGTGGAAAATTTCTTTGGCAGTAAGATTTTTTTTTCCTAATATTAAAAAAATCCATTTAAAGAAAACTATGAACTAATTATAAGTAAATGAACTAAAATTTTTTCCTCATATTTAAGAAAATTTCTCATTTTTAAGTTAAATTTAACTAAATTTTAGGAAAATTCATGATAAATTTTCAAAGACATTTTTTCCTTAATTTTAGTTACGTCTTTTTTTTCAGTGTGAGATGTATTCAATGATATCAAGTGGATAACTAATATATTTAAAAATTTTGTTTCACTAAATTTTTAAAATAGTGAAAAAGTAGTTTTGAGCTCCATGTTAAAAATGTGAGTTTTTTTGGCCTCACGTTTGGGTGGGTTATCGATATCCGAAAAAAACAAACAAAATTTTTCTAAATATCTTTGAATTAATGCGATACAAAAAATTTTTTTTTTTTAAATAATTTTTTTTTAAATTATGTCCATTTTTTCAAAAACCGCAATTTTGACCCGCGATGCGAGAACGGAAGCCATGGACCGAGTTTGTTCATTTTGGTTTTAAATTGCTTGTATTTAGTTGTACCAACTTTTTTTCACTATTAATAGTTGATCTGAGCACTTTGTTAGAATACGACCCAGCCTAATATGTAGTACATTAGACTGTCATTTTTTCTTCAACTTTTGATTTTCCCAAGTGTCCGGGCAAATTTTTATTCTAGTGGACCCTAAAAAATATGTGGTACAAATTTGAGGTCAATCGGATTAATCGGATTAATACTTATTAATTTTGATGCGCTGAACACGAATATCAAAGAAGTTTTAAAACCGGTCCAACGGTTTTCGAGATATCTTTATTTGAAATTTGCGAAAAATGGCGATGTTTTCCTAAGTACGTTCTAGAAATTAAAAAAAAAAGACATAGTTTTTTTAAAATTTTTTTTTTTAAAATTTTCAAAAATCCAAAACTTTGATCGCCGGGCGCCACGGGTTAGTTTAATCCGATTGACCTCAAATTTGTACCACATAAGTTCTAGGTCTAAAAGAATAAAAATTTGCCCTGACGTTCAAAATCGGAAGAAAAACTTTTTTGCCATACAACAAAATGCCAGTCTAATAGTACATGTACGTAGTACATCTATCCTAGGATAGGTCCTTTTGATGGGTCCAAGGATAGGTCCTTTTGATAGGACCAAGGGTAGGTCTTTGTTCTTTTGAAAGGTCCTAGGATAGGTCTTTTTGATAGGTCCTAGGATAGGTGCTTTTGATAGGTCCAGGGATATGTCCTCTTGATAGGTCCTAGGATAGGTCCTTTTGATAGGTCCTAGGATAGGTGCTTTTGATAGGTTCAAGGATAGGTCCTTTTGATAGCACCAAGGATAGGTCCTTTTTGATTGGTCCAAGGATAGGTCCGAGGATAGGTGCTTTTGATAGGTCCAGGGATATGTCCTTTAGATAGATCCTAGGATAGGTCCTTTTGGTAGGTCCTAGGATAGGTCCTTTTGATAGGTCCAAGGATAGGTCCAAGGATAGGTCCTTTTGATAGGTCCTTTTGATAGGTCTAAGGATAGGTCCTTTTGATAGGTCCAAGGATAGGTCCTTTTTATAGGTCCAAGGATAGGTCCTTTTGAAATGTAAAAGGAAAGGTCCTTTTGATATGTAAAAGGATAGATCATTTTGATAGATCAAAGGATAGGCCCTTTTGATAGGTCCAAGGATAGGTCCTTTTGATAGGTCCAAGGATAGGTCCTTTTGTTAGTCTAAGGATAGGTCCTTTTGATAGGTCCAAGGATAGGTTCTTTTTATAGGTCCAGGGATATGTCCTCTTGATAGGTCCTAGGATAGGTCCTTTTGATAGGTCCTAGGATAGGTGCTTTTGATAGGTCCAAGGATAAGTCCTTTTGATAGGTCAAGGATAGGTCCTTTTGATAGGTCCAAGGATAGGTCCAAGGATAGGTCCTTTTGATTGGTCCAAGGATGAGTCCTTTTGATAGGTCTAAGGATAGATCCTCTTTATAGGTCCAAGGATGGATCCTTTTTATATTTCCAATAATAGTCCTTTTGATATGTAAAAGGATAGGTCCTTTTGATAGATCAAAGGATAGGTCCTTTTGATAGGTCCAAGGATAGGTCCTTTTTATAGCTCCAAGGATAGCTCCTTTTGATAGGTCCAAGGATAGGTCCTTTTGATATGTAAAAGGATAGGTCCTTTTGATAGATCAAAGGATAGGTCCTTTTGATAGGTCCAAGGATAGGTCCTTTTGATAGGGCCTTTTGATAGGTCCAAGGATAGGTCCTTTTGATAGGTCTAAGGATAGGTCCTTTTGATAGGTCCAAGGATGGGTCCTTTTGATAGGTCCAAGGATAGGTCCTTTTTATAGGTCTTTTTTTTAAAAGAAGCAACACTCAGGCAATGCTGCCTATCAATTACCAATGTAACCGAGATGCTTCTTTCGGAAAGGGGATAGAAGAGGGATGAAAATTTTAAAGATAGAAGGGCTTCAGTATGGCAACACTGTAATTGCGCGTGTTGATAATTTTGAGTACAGTTGTTGCATCGCCATCTGTTATTGATCTGTCGAATTATTTTTGAAGCTGTCTTTATAGCCATTATTTTATTGTTTTACTTCGTTGACGTTTTTAGTGCTATTTATCAAAGAAGGAGGGTGCTGCGATAGATATTAGTTATAAATAGAAACTAATAAATATTTGAAAAAAAATGTTGTTCTGCCTGAGCTGAGAATCGAACCCAGGCTTGCTGACTAGTAGTCCAACGCGCTAACCACTAAGCCACAGCACCCTCAAGGATAGGTCCTTTTGATTGGTCTAAGGATAGATCCTCTTTATAGGTCCATGGATGGGTCCTTTTTATAGTTCCAAGGATAGGTCCTTTTGATATGTAAAGGGATGGGTCCTTTTAATAGATCAAAGGATAGGTCCTTTTGATAGGTCCAAGGATAGGTCCTTTTGATAGGTCCAAGGATAGGTCCTTTTTATAGCTCTAAGGATAGGTCCTTTTGATAGGTCCAAGGATAGGACCTTTTGATAGGTCCAAGGATAGGTCCTTTTGATAGATCAAAGGATAGGCCCTTTTGATAAGTCCAAGGATAGGTCCTTTTGATATGTCCAAGGATAGGTCCTTTTGATAGGTCTAAGGATAGATCCTCTTCAAAGGTCCAAGGATAGGTCCTTTTTATAGGTGTAAGGATAGGTCCTTTTGATATGTAAAAGGATAGGTCCTTTTGATAGATCAAAGGATAGGTCCTTTTGATAGGTCCAAGGATAGGTCCTTGTGATAGGTCCAAGGATAGGTCCTTTTGATAGGTCCATTTGATAGGTCCTTTTGATTGGTCCAAGGATAGGTCCTTTTTATAGGTCCAAGGATAGGTCCTTTTTATTGGTCCAAGGATAGGTCCTTTTGATATGTAATAGGATAGGTCCTTTTGATAGATCAAAGGATAGGTCCTTTTGATAGGTCCAAGGATAGGTCCTTTTGATATGTCCAAGGATAGGTCCATTTGATAGGTCCAAGGATAGGACCAAGGATAAGTCCTAGGATAGGACCTATCAAAAGGACCTATCCTTGGACCTATCAAAAGGACCTATCCTTGGACCTATCAAAAGGACCTATCCTTGGACCTATCAAAAGGATCTATCCTTGGACCTATCATTGATTTCACTAAGAATGACCCACACACATATTTGATATATGGAAAGTTCCCATTGGAAACCAATTATATTGACGCACAAAATAAAAATAAATAAAAAAGGCTAATGGGACATTCTGCCTCAGTTCCAGGTCACCAGCCCTTTATTACAAAATACCTTCCTTATGTTTTTTTGTTTGCCACACAAACAACACAATACCAATCGTTTGCTATAAAGATAAAACAAATTGATTTTATTCATTTCCCGATACTGAAAGTTAAACAATATACGAGTATTTTTACAATCTTGCAATAATTTTTCTCTCACTTTATATATTTACTGATAAATTCTATATTGTGCAGGTGAAAACAAGTAAAAAACGAAAAAAAAACTTATATTCATCACATCAAAATTGACATAAAAACTTAAACTTTAGCATTTTATTTATTGTACATACGTACATTGGGCTTTACAAACAAACGACCCATCCATCGTACACTCATTCATGGGTGCCATGCTAGTTTGTTGGTTTTTCATGGTCCTTCTGCAGTTTTCATATATTTGTTTTTTCTACCTTATTTTTTTCCATTTTTTGTTGCAATGACGATTATAACTATAAAAAATTAAAGCACAATTTATGAAAGTTTATACAAGTTATTCTTTTCACCTTTGAAAAATGTAAGTATTATTATTTTTTTTTTTTTCTTTTCAAAGAAGATTTTTTTTTAAGTTTTTCCTTTACAAAGATGAAAAAAAAAGATACATTTTTCATTGCTACAGCTTGGACGAGTAGTTTTCTGGTGGGTTGGGTTGGCTGTTTCGTTGACTATAGAGCCCTGGGTAGGGCGATGAAAAACGGCCAGTCAATGTAAAGTAAACATTGAGCTGAAACTTCGGCCTTATGTTAGATTGAATGTTTTATGAAAAAAAAAAAAATAAAAAAAAAATCTTGAAAAAGAAATTTTGTTTTAAAAACATGAAAAATAAATTGTGAAAAACATAAAATGACTATAAAGTACTTGAAATTCATAAATGTTGCAATGAAAAATAAATATGCGAAAATCTTACAAAAACAAAAAACAAGCCAACTTAAATGTTTTTAGCAATTTTTGTTGAACAAAAAAAAAAACACAAATATTAAATAAATTGAAGTTTTAAAATGTTTTTCCTATAAACATTGTGTTGTTTTTATTTTTTATATTTTTAGGGGAATTATTTAAAGTGATTTGGAATGCATATTAAGTGGGTCATTTAAAATGAAACTTGCGAAAATTTTTGTTGCATAAAAAATTTTCTGAGAATCTAAGAAATTATTAACAGGATTTGAAAAACAAAATTACAAGTTCTTAGAATTTCTTATCAGGATCTGAGAGTTTTTCTATAATATAAAAGATATTGTTGCGTTTTTTTTTTTTAATTTTTGTGTGAAAAATGTTTGTTAAAAAAATTTTCTTAAAAAAAATGTTTCGCGAAAAAAATTTGTTTTTGTTTAAAAAATTTGTTAAATCTGTCAAAAAATCAGTAAAACGACTTTAGCTTTGATTTAGCAAACTTTTAGCAGATTTTTCTTTTAAAATGGATGTTTTTACTAAAATCTCTGTCATTCAGTATTACAAAATAACAGAGTTTTTACTGCGTTTTTACTGATTGCTGAATTTCAAAATATTTTTGAACATGTTTTCAGCAGATTACTTTTTAATTGTACAGAAATAGTTTGCTGTCATATTTTTTCAAAAAAAAATGTCTAAGTTTTTTTTGTAAATTTTAATTTTTTTTGTTTTTTTATGCAATCAAAACGATATTTTTAAACATATTTTTGAACATATTTTTAGCAGATTATTTGGTAATTTTACAGAAATAGTTTGCTGTCATCCTTTTATCAAGAAAACTTTCTTAAGTTTTTTCAAAGTTTTAACTTTTTTTTTTGTTTTTTATGCAATTAAAACAATTAAAAGAAATAACATTACTAAACATCGAAATTTCGACTGGGACGCCATCATAGCGGATTAACCCGATGTGATGGCGACTTCAAAATAAGTCTAAGGGTTAATGCGACTGAACAAATGAGTTCAGGATCCTTAAGAGGAATGTTTAAGAACATTTTTTTTTTTTTTTAAGTTTATATTAAAAAAAAAACTGTTAAAGTTTTCATGTAAACAAATTTGTTTTTATATAAAAATATCTTAGCAGATTTCTCTGCTGTTTTGACAGATTTATCTGCTGATTTCACCTAGATAATCATGACCGATTTTCAGCAAACTGTGTCTGCTAAAATCAGCATATTTCTCATAAGGCTCATGATGGGTGTATTTTCAGCAGATTCTGCTGATTGAACAGAGAATTGATTTTGACAGTATCTGCAATGTCAGATCATGTTTGTTTTGCAAAAAAAGTACGTAAGAGATCAAAAATTTGACGATAAAAGAGGGGAATTAAAATTACACTAAAAAAAAAAACATTGTGAAATTGCAAGAAAAACTTGTAACTCTTTTTGTTTCCTACCTCCTATTTGACAAAAATTCCTAGTAATTTTACAAGATTTTTAACAATAATTTTGTAATTTTACAAGGTTTTTACCAATAAAATTGTAAATTTACAAATTTTTTGACACGATAAAATTTTTAAAGAGGTTTCGTAATTTAATAGATTTTTTGCTACCTCCTATTTTACAAGAATTCCTAGTAATTTTACAAGCTTTTTACCAATAATTTTGTAATTTTACAAGCTTTTTACCAATAAAATTGAAAATTTAAAGTTTTTTGTCGCAATTAAAATTGCAAGGAATTCTCGTGAATTTACTAGATTTCTGTAAAATTACAAAAAAAAATTGTAAAATTACACAAAAAAATGTAAATTTCGATTTGTTAAAAAACAAGGAAAACTGTCAAATATTGGTAAAATGGGATTACGAGACTTTTCCTAGTAATTTGACAAAATATTTTTTAACATGATAATGTTTTTAGGCTGGTGTCTAATTTTAAAAAAGTTGCAGGACGCCACCTCAATTTGACTATATAAACAAACAATTAACGAAAAAGAAAACAAGAATTACTATTTTCATTTTCTTAAAACCAAAAATTTTAATATCTTGGGCTTGTAACTTGGATAATAATTAGAGTTTTTCTTTTCCCGGACTTTTTCATTTCCCGGGAAAGCGGGATTCATTTTTAAATTTCCCGGGATCCCGGGAATTCCCGGCAAAACTTAAAACCCAAATTTTTGGTCAAAAAAATATATAAGAACCTTATGAATGCGATTACACTATTTATAATGTTTTTAACACCATAAAAATCTTATTTAGTACCTTCAAAACAAAAAAAAATATATAAGTTTCGAGAAAAAAAGAACAATTTTTGTTATACAGTTTTTATAAAAAAACGGCCCAAATATGTCGAAGTCCCTTAAAAGTATTTTTAAGGGAGTATGTTATTTCACATCGCTTTATCTGTTTTACTAATAAAAATTCATCATTTATTCTTATTTACCTCAATTCATTTTTACAATTGGTTCTCTACGCTTTGCCTCTAAAATACAATGAAACTGATTCAGAGGAATTTCTTAATTATGTCTCTGAAACTAAATGTAACTGTTACAGAGAAATGAAGTTATAAGAAAATTTGACCCCAAAAAACTATTAAAAACTATTAAAAACAATTTAAAAAATGTAAAAATTCTGTTTTCTACAAGAATAACCCGTTAATTTCAGAGACATTCCTTACACAGATTTTATACCAATTTATCGACTTAAAAAAAAATCATGTCCAGAGACATAAATATTTTCTATACAAACAAATAATCATACAGCAAATTTTTATAATGCAGGTTTCAGAAAGAAAATTTCTCATCCTCTGGAAAAAGTATCAGGTTCTGATAATTATATCCTATCGAAGATTTAATTCTCAGATTTTATGACATTTTTTAGTTAGAGGGTCTCTATTGGAATACTTTTTGGGCCCTCCTGGTCCCTGCGTACGTTTCTGCCATCAATTATCAAGAATTTTAAACAAATCTCTAAAAAAATCACATTCAAAATAATCAAAAGAAGTCGAAAAATCAACAATTTCAATGAGACGAAAATTCCCGGGAATTCCCGCTCTATTTCCCGGGATTTCGGGATCGAAAATTTACGGGAATTCCCGGGAAATCCCGTCCCGGGAATTCCCGTGAAAAACTCTAATAATAATACACCTCGTGGTGAATAAAACCGTTTTTGACCAGCTGGTGAATAAAAAGTAACATAATTATTTTCAACAAAAAAAAAAATTTTATCAAATTTTTTTTTTTTTCATAAAATTTGTTTTTTTCATCAAATTTTCTTTTTCATCAATTTTTTTCCATGAAATTTTTTTTTCATCAATTTTTTTTCCATCAATTTTTTTTTTTCATAGAATTTTTTTTTCATCGAACTTTTGTTTTCATCAAATTTTTTTTTCATCATTTTTTTTTTTTTATAATTTTTTTTTTTTTTCATCAATATTTTTTTTCATAAAATTTTTTTTCATCAATTTTTTTCCATCATTTTTTTTTTCACCAATTTTTTTTTTTCATCAATTTTTTTTTTTCATCAAACTTTTTTTTCATCAATTTTTTTTCATCAAATTTTTTTTCACCAAAAATTTTGGGTTCATTAAATTTTTTTTAACATAATTTAGTTTTTCGTGAAAAAAAAAAAAAAAAAATTACCAAAACTACTTTTGCACCAAGTCTAAGCTTTTCGCATAAAAATTTTCCAATTTTATACTCTCCAAAATGTAAAAACACTTTTTTGCACTAATTTTTGCACTCACTTACGAAATGTACAGTTCTTGTGGTTTTTTAATCGGGTCCTCGACTGATATTTTAATTCGTTTTGCATGGAATAGCAAAGTAATATAACAATATTTTTTCTAAAAAAACTTTGCTTTGGCAAGTACACCCAAATCATCCGCAAAACATTATCATGATTTAATGTTTTGGGCAAGAGAACAAAATTCGCAGGCATTTTTTTGTGTGTAGATACACCCAGAAAAGTTTTACAGTAACTATTTACGGTTATTCAAAAAGTTTTTAGTTAAAGTTGTTTTAAACGTTTTATCGTTAGTTTTTCAGAGAAACTAAAATATTGAATGCTTTATACAGTTGTTAAAAAAATTAACTATAAAATTTACGGAAAAATACTTTTATCAGTTAAATTATTTGTGACTGATTATAGCCTATAATTTTACAGAAGTACGGTTTTTGTAGTTTGTTCTTAAAAAAATATTATTACTCCAAAAATAAAAAATTGTAAACAGTTAAAATAACTGAAATATCATTTGTTTTTACGGAATATCTAGTCATTTATTAACGTTTAAAAATAACTGAAAAAGTATGTTATTTCAACTGAAATATTAGTAATCCGTTTTTTAAAAGGAAAAACGATTGTTGTAAACGTTTTTTCAGTTGAATTTACTTACAAAATATTATGTGTCTAGAAAAAATTTTGTCGAAACTGTGACCTTTTCTATAGAAAAAATTTCTCAAAATCAAATGTCTCAGAATCTAAAACGTTTTCTAAAGCATTAATGTCTCCGAATCTAAAATCTTTTCTATAAGAAAAATGTCTCAGAATCTAAGATCTCTTATGTATAAAAAAATTTTCAGAATCTGAAATTTTTTTGATACAAAAAAATGTCTCAGAATCTGATATTTTTTTGATACAAAAAAATGTCTCAGAATCAGATACCCTTCCTATTGGAAAAATGTTTCTGAAACTAATATCTTTCTTTAGAAAAAATGTCTTTAAACCCGAGACATTTTCGATAGGAAAAATGTATCAGAATATCAGACTTTTTCCTTATGAAAAATGTCTTAGAACGTGAGAGTTTTTCTGTAAGAAAACTTCCTCAAAATCCTAGAATTTCTATACTAAAATGTCTCGGAATCAGAGACCATTTCTATATGAAAAACATCTTAGAACCTTAGATTTTTTCTATATGAGTTTTAAGTCTCACAATCGTAGAATTTCTATACTAAAAATGTTTTAGAATCTGAGATATTTTCTATACAAAAAAAATTTCAGAATCAGCGACTTTTTCTAGACAAAAAATATTTTAGAATCTGCATCTTTTCTTTACGAAAAATGTCTTAAATTTTAAGACTTTTCACTCAAAAAATTATGTCATTAACTGTTTGTAGTTTATTTAAAAAGTTTTCCGTTTAGTCGTTTGATGTTCAGTTTTTATTGATGACTACTTCTGTCCTTTGTCTCAAAAATAAAACACTAAAAAATAAAGACTTTCATTAATATTTAATCTTTAAAGTCATTTATTTTTGTTCTGTAATTAAAAACTACTGATTATTCTTTAAATTTTTAATGATTTGTGTAAGTATTTTTTTTTTTAAATTGTTGGTATTTTTTAATGAGATATCATTAGTTTTTACCTACACAAGTAGGTTATTTTTTTGTAGAAAAAAAATTCAAAAAATTATTTATAGAAATATAAAAACATCATTGTATCAAGTGACTTTGGCACGATGGGTAAAGTGTCTGGCCAGAATGTAGTTGATTGCGGGATCGATTCCCCAAAATTTTATTAAAAATAAAAAAAAAAAATATTTCTAGAAAATTGTAAAAAATAACTTACGAAATCATTATTTTTTAATGTTTTGGTAGGATATTTTTTTAGAATTTGTTGGTAAAAATAACAGAACTATCGTTAATTTTTAATGTTTTCGTAGGTTATTTTTTTCGAATTTTTTGGTAAAAAAGAATGAAAAAAACTCAATTTTTTAATGTTTGATGTTATTAATTTCTGAAAATTTTGTCAACAGTAAAAAATAAATGTTGATGTTTGTTAGAACAAATGAATAATTACTGGGATGGTTTTCAATTGTTTATTCACTTGTTTTAAGTGTGTTTTTCATTTGTTTTTGCCTACATAATATTTTGAGTGTTTTTGTAGGAAAAAATTATCAAATTTCTTCTACAAAAAAGTATCAGAATCTAATACATTTTCTTTAAAAAAAAAAGTCTCAGAATCTGATAACTTTTCTGTAGAAAAAATGTCTTTGAACAGTCTTTCTATAGGAAAAATGAAAAATTTCTAAAAATGAAAAAATGAATCTGTCTCCGAATCTGAGAACTTTTCTATAGAAAACATATCTTGGAGTCTGAGATCTTTTCTTTTGAGAAAAAATGTTTTAGAATCTGAGAATTTTTTTAAAGGAAAAATGTCTCAGAATTTGAAACTTTTTATAAGAAAGTTGTATCAGTATAAGAGACTTTTTCTGTTGAAATAATTCACAGAATCTTGCAAAATATGTGTCATAGTGTGCTTTGTAGTCTTTTTAACCAACTCTTAACATCTTAATTATTTTTCATTCTTACTAAACATTAAAGAAAATTATAGTGTTTTTTGTTAAAAAAGTTGTAGTTAAAATAAGTTTATTTTTTTGTTGTTTGTTATATTTGTTGTCTTTGTTAAAAACATCTAGTTTAATTTTCTTTCGTTCTATGCCATTTTTATGTGTATGTAAGCACATTTATTGGATTTAATTTGTTGTTTTATTTTTAATGTTATTTTTTTGTATTTTTTTTTTTTTTGTTTTGTATTTTTTGTATTTTTCTAACAAATTGTGTAGAGTTTAGATTTTACTTTACACAAGTTCAGAGAAAAAACAGTATTCTATGTTGGGGCTGGCTAACAAATGCTTAATAAAAGAGCTGCACTTTTTGAAATGTTCTTAATTAAAATTTTATTTGCAACACATTGCACACGAATCTCACTTATAGAACTTCAATTAAATTTAAGCAAACAGCTACAACAACAGCAACAATAACAACAGAGCACAAGCCGAGTTATAGCAATAGCAACAGCAGTCAGTAGTCATCGTTGATAGCAATAACAGCAAGCAGTAAAAGCAATAACAATATCAACACTACTACCAACAACAATCATACATACATACTAAAATGATCAAGGGTGTATGTATGTGTTGTGTTAATGTATTTGCTGGCTTGTGCATGTGTGTGTGTATATTTTTTAGTTAGTTTGTGTGTGTGTGGGTGAATGAGATTGTTAGTAACACCAATTTGAACAACAAGGCATAGGAGACAATCCACACAAACTTTGCCGCTAAAAAATTTTGTATATTTTAATTGATACCTCTGGAATTTTAATAAATTAAATTTTTTATTTGTTATTTCATAACATATTACACTGTACAACAAATTTTGGGTCATCGAGTGTATCTTGATTGGAACCAAACCAAATGAAAGTATACCAATAGCAGTCCAAACCCCCCCCGAAGGATTTTGAAAACATATCTCGAGTTATTTTTTTATGGCCCACTGAAGTTTTTAATTTTTTTTTTTTTAAGGCGTTTGTAGTGAGTCTAAAAAATTTTAAATATAATTCTGACGTAAATAATGTTAAAAAATGTCTTCAGTGAAATTTTATGGCGGTTCTTTTCTTAGAACATATTAAGCCTCTATCTCTACCAGTTTAAGTGGTAATTTTGGTCCTTATTTCGAATATCCTCCTAAAAAACCACGTAAACTTGGGTTAAAAGGTTTAAAATGTTCTACAAAAATGTTCTGCACCAAATTTCACTTAGGGTTGTCAAAGGTCAAAAGTTCGTGCGAAAAGTGCAAAATGTTTAAAAAAGTAAAATTGTGAGTTATCACAAACTGTTAAATTGTTTTTCATCACAGTCGTGTGAAATAAGTCGAAAACACGTTATAAATCTGCTTCTAAGCTTAATAACGTTAAATAAAGTCTTCAATTAAATTGCTCGATCTGTACTTACAGAAAAAATCAAATAAAATTTGATTTGATTAATGAAATATTCGCTATATTCGTGATTTAAAATTTTGACGCTCAAGTACAACAAAAACGGTATTTTTAAATTTTTGCAATAATTTTTAAATTTAAAACCATTCAAGTATATTACATTAGCATAACAAACCATAATACTGTGAATTTTTTCGCGAATATATTTTTTGTTCGCGAAAAATTTTGTGTTTTTGTGAAAAAATTGTTTCATTACCACTATTTTCAGTTTAATTTGAATTTAATACACCCACCTGGTAAAACTAGTTCGTGTACACAAAATCCCATTGTAATATAATTTTTTTCAAAGTTAGCGTATATATTAGCGATATTCGCGATTAGTTTTTTTATTTTTAGGTAAACAAAAAATTATTTTTTTTTTTCATATTATTTAGACATTTGCTGAATTTTTATCATCTAAACTCTATTGAATATAAAAAAAAAATTATTCGCGTAATTTTTATTTGCGATTTGATTTTCGCGAAATTTTTTTTCCAATTTTTTTTTTTTATTTTCCTATTAATTTATGAAAATGAGTAGAATACGATAAATTATAGACACAAAATTTTTCGAAAAAAATTTGTTTCGCGATTTTTTTTTTAAGCGGAAGTTTTTTTTTCGCAAAAAAAATGCATTTTCTAAATTTATATTTAAAAACAATCACAAAAGCATAAAATATTAATTTTTGTAGTACTAAGGCTTTTACGAGAACTTGCAGATGTTGTGTCTACACAACCAGGTTAATTTATTATGGGTATCAGGACACAACGGAATACAGGGAAATGAAAAGGCAGATGAACTCGCAAAACTTGGAGCTGATGGTTTAGGTACCATGGTGCCAGTTTTACCACCACTTCAACACTATAAACTTAAACGGAATTCCATCAATGTTGCAAAGGCAAACAGGAGGTGGAGAGAACTGACAACATGCAAAATCAGCAGAACTTTGTGGCCAACTTATGATCAGGGGAAAACTCAATATCTACTATCACTTACGAGAAGGGAATGCCGAGCTCTGACTGGGATAATAACTGGTCATTGTCTTATCGGCATCCATGCCAAGAATATTGGACTTACTTCAGACGCTAGTTGTAAAAGATGCGCTTCACCAGGAGTAGATGAAACGATGGAACACATACTTTGTCACTGCCCAGCTGTGGCAAGGAGTCGCAGATCCATCACCGGTCAGATAAGTTTCGGTACTTTGGAGGATATAACGCAAATGGATCTTAGGATATTGAAAAGATTCGCAATGACTTTGAACGTGTTTAATTTGCACCGCTAGCGGAAAAAAGTTTTGTGGTACCGCTATGGACCAAGAGGTCTATGCGAGGTGTCAATCGGACACCGCCACCCTAACCTAACCTAACCTAACCTAACCTAACCTAACCTAAGGCTTTACAATTTTAAATCGCGAATATCGCTGATACGAGCGCTAACTTCGAAAAACCTCTAGCACCATTGAATTCAGCGTACCCGAATAAGCTTTACCAGCAGGTTGCCCAGCTTGTTAACTTTTGCGACTAGCACAGTGATATTAATGAAAAAAAAATATTGATAAAAAAAAAATTATGGTTAAAAAAAAATATTGATGAAACAAATATTGATGAAAAAAAAATATTGATGAAAAAACAAATTAATGAAAAAAAATATTGATGAAAAAAATTATTGATGAAAAAAAATATTGATGAAAAAAATTATTGATGAAAAACAATATTGATGAAAAAAAAATATTGATACAAAAAAAATATTGGTGAAAAAAAAATATTGATGGAAAAAAAGATTGATGAAAAAAATATTGATAAAAAAATATTTATTAAAAAAGAATATTGATTAATAGGGATGAGATTTTCATGCACTAAAAAATCGGAAATATGCGCTTAAAATATGCGCTAAAAATTTGAAAATATCCAATTAAAAAACCCAAAAATATGCACTAAAAAATAAAAAGTGTGCAACAAAAATCTTGTTTTCATACACCGAAAAAAATCCATGCAACATTTTACGAAAAAAAGTTTCGTACTTTTTATTTTCGTAAAATACACGAAAGTTGACTACATATTACGAAAAACTTTAGTACTGAATTTCGTATTTTTACGAAAGTAACGAAAATGATTAGTAAATATTTTTTTCGTAATATTTACGAATGTTGACTACATATTACGAAAAAAATGTTGTAAAAACTTTTGTAATTTTACGAAAGTAACGAAAAAAAGAATGTAAATGATTCTTTTGTAAAATATACGAATGTTGACTGCATATTACAAAAAAAGTGTACAGACTTTCGTATTTTTACGAAAATAATTCGTAAAAACTTCTTTCGTAAAATATACGAAAGTGGACTTTATATCACGAAAAAAAATAATCAAGAATTTTGAAATTTTACAAAACTAATGAAAAAAGAAGAAATCTTTAAATGCATGCTTAAATGGTGTTTTTATGCCCTCCAACTACAGTATTGGGGTATAATAAAAAAATATCGGTCGGGGACCCCATAAAGTATATGTTTTATTGATCCATGATAAATTCTAAGGCATTCTATTAATGTCCGTCTATATAAAACACGGATACCACGGAACAAGTCTTTTGGTCATCAGCAGGTTAAGTTCGTATGTGGGCAAAAAAGTATTATTTTTTTAAACCAACCTCTGGAAAACTCAATTTTTTTAAAGGGTTTTTTGTTGTTTTGTTAAACAAATGAAACATTTTTATGTCAAACAAAATTTAAAGTAATGAGCTTCTACCCAGGGGATTAGAAAATGCCTTGTGGTAGTGGGTATAAAGAATTAATTTCATTAATGATAACTCTCATAATTTTTTTACATATTTGGGGTAATGAAAATTCGGCACAGCCGACTTAAAAGCTCTCTCTTGGTTTTTATTTATTTTAAGGCGGATCAAATAAAATTTAAGGCTTGATGATATAAGTTTTTTTTTACATGTGGGAAGGTGGTCCTCCAAAAAAAATCATCTCAACATATCATCATAAGTTCTTGTAGTGTGAACGTAGCCTAAAACAAAATCACTGTAAATAATGAATGAAATCTTATAAGTCTTTGTTAAGAAGAAACAATTAATTGCTTGGAAATGTTGCTGTCAAAACGTTGAAAACGTTGTTCTTATTCTCAAGAAAGAATTTTTACATGTAATTTCGTTAATTTAAGAATTTTTTTTTATTTACCAAAAAATTTTCGTAAAAATAAAAATATTTCGTTTATTTTACGAAATAATTTCGTAAAACAAAAAAAATATTTCGTTTATTTTACGAAAATTTTCGTAAAACACAAAAATTTATTGCGTTTATTTTACGAAATTTTTTTGTAAAATACAAAAACAATTTCGTTTATTTTACGAAACAATTTCGTGCATTTCGTACATTGTACGCAAGAATTTCGTGGTGCGAAACAACGAAATTTTTCGTACAATGTACGAACGTTTTCGTACATATAAGGCAGGAATTTTTTTCGGTGTAGGAAAAACTTTCTAAAAATCAAAAAATAAGGACAGGTAGTAACATTTAAAACTTTATATAAGCAAGACTTTTTTAGAAATTTAGACAATCGATAAAAAAATTAAAAAGAAAAAAAAACCTTTTTTTCTTATTTTGAAAATAAATTATTAAAATTTAAAATAGTTTTTGTAACAAATAAATTTTAAATAGTGATTTTTGCAATTTATGCCAAAATATACAAAAATATGCACTTAAAAGTTGCAAAAATGCGGAAAATATGCATTTAAAACCAAAATATGCAAAAATATGCATTTTCACGAAAATATGCAAAAATATGTAAAAACAAATCGATGCCTTTTTAACTCAAATTTCTTGATTCGGAAATATAATTTGTCGATGTCGTTTTTAGACTATCGACAAAAAACGTGAATTTGCATGGAAATCTCATCCCTATCGATTAATAAAAATATTAATGAAAAAAAAATAATAAATAATGGATAAAATGGATGTGGTGAAGTTGAAATTACTAGCGGCTGAACTGTTGTTGTTACAATTGTCAATCTCTCTGTAGAAAATTGTTAATATGCAATGCAAGCAGTAATGAATAGAAAAAACTAATATTTATCCAAAATATATCTAATCAATGCTTTGGCGGTGATGTCTAGAGTCACTCTAGACATCACTCTAGTAGAGTGCCATCCCACCAGTATTGTTAATGGTATGAAAATATTCGTGGTTCGATTCTGGACTGGGTATTGATATTAATAAAAATTCACATATAAGAAAAACAATTACCATTAACAAAACAAACTGTCATTTGAATCCTACTGATGAAGACAGTTAACTGGAACTGTCCAAAACCGGTATAGGAATACCAAAAATGTATATATGAAAACAGTAATTCTTATTTTCTTTTTTGTTAATCGTTAGCTTATATAGCCAAACTGAGGTGGCGTCCTGCAACTTTTTTAAAATTGCACACCAGCTTAAAAACATTATAATGTTAAAAAATTTAGAAAAATCCAGAATAAAGACAAACATTTTTAGGAAACATGTTTATTATTCAAGAAAATCTCAAACATCCAGAAAAATTAACCAAAAAAAACAGGAAAATTCTAAATATTTTTCTTTGGAAAAATTTAAAAAATTGCAAGTCTGTTGCTAAATTTAGCAGGGAATTTAAATCACAAATTTTTTAAGCAAAACATTTACAAACGAATGGTCCATATCTATATGCTTCACGTACACATGTACACAAATACTAATATAACACAATCTATTATACCGAGTCATACAAATGTAAAATACACTTGCAGTACAGCTGCGATCAAAAAAGATCACTAACGGTTTTTTTACCGTTAATTAACCAACATCTGAAAAAGAGTTATGGTAACCACCTAAAAAGAGAGAAATGAAATGATTCACAAAATGATTTTTAGGAAAGTAGATTTTGATCTAGATAATATCCATATTTTTAAAAAGTTAAAATCGAAGATATTATTTTCTGGAGTTTTTTTAATTTTTTTAACAGCATTTGACACTTTTGTATATAAACATTTATCGAATAAAGATCAATTTTGATCAATTGCTACTTTTTGGTGTTATATTTTTTGTTGCTTCTTTTGATCAAATTAATTCAGTTAAGAACTATTAACTTTATTAGACATCTTTAACCCATATTGGCAGGGGACAAATGTGACCCAAGCAGCAAATTTAAAGTTTGTTTATAGAATTTTAAGAATTTTATTGTTTCAAAATCATTTTGGTGGTCTATTACATACTAATTTATAGTGTCCGACCGAATATTTGGCTTCGGCATTGGCCAAAGAGCAGCACTCGGCCAGTATTCGGCTTCGGCTACATTTTTGGCCAAATATGGCCTTATACCGAATAATTATATAAAACTTGTACGAACGTGTTAAAAAATGTTTTTGTGGAAAAAACAAACACTAAAAAAAAGTCTTGCACTCAAAAAAAAATTTTTACTCAAAACAGGTTTCACACTCGAAAAAATGTGCACTCAAAAAAAAAATATTTTTACAAAAATTAATAAAAAAAAACATTTATGGATTCGGTCAAAATATATTTTAATAGTAAAAACAAATAAAAAAGTTAAATTTGACCGAATCCATAAATGTTTTTTTTAGTAATTTTTGTAAAAATATTTTTTTTTTGAGTGCACATTTTTTCGAGTGTAAAACCTGTTTTGAGTAAAAATTTTTTTTTGAGTACAAGACTTTTTTAGTGTTTGTTTTTTTTACAAAAACATTTTTTAACACGTTCGTACAAGTTTTATATAATTATTCGGTAAATGGCCATATTTGGCCAAAAATGTAGCCGAAGCCGAATACTGGTCGAGTGCTGCTCTTTGGCCAATGCCGAAGCCAAATATTCGGTCGGACACTATAAATAAGTATGTAATAGACCACCAAAATGATTTTGAAACAATAAAATTCTTAAAATTCTAGAAACAAACTTTGAATTTGCTGCTTGGGTCACATTTGCCCCCTGCCAATATGGGTTAACGATGTCTAATAAAGTTAAAAGTTTTTAACTGAATTAATTTGATCAAAAGAAGCAACAAAAAATTTAAATTTGGTCAATTTATTCGAAAATCGATTTTCATAAAAAAAAATTTACACAAAATTCTAATTTCCTTGAAATCCACAAAAATCAAACGGCTCCAAAAACAAATTGAGTCGGTGTATATCCCCAATTTTTTTAATATTTAATCTTTAGGATGTTTTTATAAGTGACTTGTATAGAAATGTTGAATTTAAAAATTTTGTTTAATAAAATTTTTAAAAAATCGAAAATACTCATTTGAAGTACCCCCCTAAATTCATGGTAATTTTTAGCTTAAAATTTTTAACGGGTTAATGATGTCATACAAAGTTGACATAATTTTTTCCAAGTAGTTTTGAGTACAAGCTAAATAAAAAAAAATTATTTTAATTAATTTCATAAAAACTTTTTTTTATTTTTTTTTTCAAATCATCGTCCTTTTTCCCCAAAAACCCGAAACTTTGACCTCAAAGCGGCACGGGTTAAAGTTATTCGATTTTCCTGAAATTTTTACACAATCATTTTTAGACGCAATTACACAATATTCCGACCCGCGCTTTTTGAAATTCGAAAATTTAATTTTTAAGTGCCACTCTAATGTACACATGTCAACATGCACTTGTATAGTTTTACACGAACGCACAATAAAATTTTCAAATGACCTCTTCATATAATTCAATGTTGACAATTTAGTGATATTTTGAATTTAAAAATTTATAAAATTGGACAATACCGAGGAAAATTTTTTGGAACAAATTCCTGGTTCAATATATTCTTGAATATATTCTACGGTAATCACAACAAAATTTTCTATGTAAAAGTATTTTTCAAAAAAACTACTTGCTCTTAAAAACGATTTCTGGAATGTTAGGTAGAACCGGTTGCAGGGTAATTTGATGCGTTCTGGAACCGATTATTTGGAACAGAAAATTTTGCTCGGTATTAAATTCTGTTTTAATTTTTAAATTAAGAAAAAATTATTTATTATTCGACCTATAAATTCTATTGAGAAAGATTACTCCAGCTCGAGGTTACGTTTCTTTACTAATTATTACGATGATATTGTCAAAGTAACACTATTCAAGAACTATTTATAAAGTTTGTTTGTTTTAAATTGATTGGTACGGTCATTTTACAAGACTTACTTGACACGTGTTTCGGAATTCGTCAAATTCCATTGGCAAGAGTATTTAACAAATTGACAATCGTTATTGGCAAAATATAAAGTCTTATATTCGTATACAGACATAATGAGAACTTATGTACGTAGTACAGAACATAATACAGCAAAAAAAAAAAAAAAAACAAATCGGGGGAAAAAGTTACCCTTGAAGAACTAAATCAACCTCTGAAAAACAAAAAAAAAAATGTACGTGTTTTTTGTAGATAAACAAATAAAACATTTTTATGATAGACTACTTAAGTTTGACATGAATACGTTTTATGAAAATAGACAAGTTTGCCTCGTAAATGGGCCAGGACCTAATCGGATTGGGGAGAAAAAAGTTCCCCCTTAACAACAACTTCAGAAATTTGCCAATTTTTAAATGTTTTTTTGTATTTTTATTAAACAAATTACAAATATTTATACTAGAACAAGTTCAATGTCCTGCAATCGAACCCAGGAGCGGGCATTTATCAAAAAAAGAAGTATATCACCCAATTTATTTTATTTTAAGCGCTTTCTGTTGTACTTAAACAGCAATATCAATTAACATCACTGTTTAAGAGGTTCATTTTGCTGATTTATTTTGTATTTACCACTCAAATTGGTTTGGACTATGACGAAAATTGTTCTATTTATTGTGGCAATTCAAATATTGACAAACGAATTCAGACAATAGACACATTGAACTATTAGAACATTTTAGAGCATTATAAACAAAAAAAAAATAATACAAATACAAATAATTGGAATACTATGTTAAAATGTTGTACACACATACACACATACATAGATACAAATACATACACCTAAAAATACAAATGTAAGTTTATCTTTAAATTTTTCATTTTTACTATGACCACATAAATAAATTTGTCAGCCAAAAAATTAAGTCTGTGTGTACGTTAGACCAAAGTGGTTTGAGTAATCAAAATTTTAGAGACAATGTGGATGGCGATGAGGATGATGTAGATGAACATACTCGAGGATGATGTAGATGAACATACTCTCGAAATAACAAACACTCAAATACACGAGTAACACAGTACATAAATAGTATGCAATCATGGCTGTATTTGGTATAAACAACTTTTTTGGTCATTTTGGCCTCGAAAAAATTGAAAAAAATCCTCCAGTTAAATTTTTTGTTAATTTTAAATTTTTTTCTATCCAATTTTGGTTTGCTTTGAGATTTAGAAAAAATAAAAAAAAAATTCCTGATGAAATTTTTGTTAAGAAAAATTGATTTAAAATGGCTTTTAGTCATTATGGCTTCGAAAAAAATTTTAAAATTCATTAGGAATTTTTTTTGGTTTAGAAATTTAGAAACAATAAAAAAAGGTTGAAAATTTATCTTCAGAAAAATCGAATTTCGAAAGGGATATTTCCATACTGGGAAATACCTCGAATACATCCCTGTTTGCATACTACTTATATGTTCTGTACCGACTACATACATAATATTGTATGAGTGTGTGTGTGTGTGTAAATGAACAAATTAAAGTCCCCTCCTGTTCATTTAAATATTTATAACAGTCAGTAAAATTTGAACAACAACATAAAAAATTGTTAAAGTAGATGTACAATCTTTTATTATTGCAACACTTGATAAATACCTACAAATTACATTTTTTTTACAAAGCAAAAGTACAAAAGTACAGAAAACTGAAAATGAAAAAAAAAACTAAAAATGATTTAGGATAAGAAGGGTCATAACACGCAGATAAACACCATTTCTTGTAATAAAACAAAATAAAAGTTAAAAGTAAACAAAAGAAGAAAAATTTAATGGAGAACAATACAAAACAATGGCCTTACATAAAGACCAACATTAGACACACGTTGACATTTATTTTACAAAAAAAATACAAAAAAAAATACAAAAAAATGTTATAAAAAATTACTTGGAAATAAAAGACAATGTCATTTGCCTATGGGCCTCAAATAGGTGAGCTGCAATTAAAGGGATTTACTTTGTAGCAACAGCAGTGACAATATAAACTCATACCCTAAAACTTAAAAAAAAGTATATAAAACATAAAAAATACTCTTAACTTAACTCAATGTCATAAAGCCAGATACAGAAAGAAAGTAAAATATATGTAAATGATATTTTTGGTGGGTTTAAACGAATTTTAAGGAGCCTCTACACTTTTTTTTTGATTTCGCTGATAGCACTATTTGAATATAGGCCCTCGATGTATAAAAGACTTGGTTTAGTGACCTTTTATCACTCAGCCCAAGCCACTGAAGCTAGGGGCTTGATAGTTGGAATGTAGATTGATCTTTCGGACAATAGATCCACTAACAATAAGAGAGGATTTTCGGGTTATAAGTGTACTTTTGTAGAATCGTCCGGCTTCCAACCCTTAAGCAAAAAAAAAAAAAATGGAACGTTAACCTTTTAAAAATTGGACACTTTAATTATAAAATAATAATTACACTGTCCGACATCTGCACATCCTTATAAAGTCGACCGTCCTTGATGTGCAGAACTCAAAAGTGGGGACATCAGAAAATTATACTGCAAAAATGAAAAACAATTATGCTGCAAAAAAAAGATTATGCTGCAAAAAAAAAAATTAAAATTATGCTGCAAATAACAAGAATTTTTTAAAAAAAAAAAGTTTGATGAGCAAATTTTTTAAAAATGCTAGAATTTAAAGAAGTTTAAGACAAAAATTACAATATTAACTAACAAAAAAATAAACTTGTCAAAAATGGTTAAAAAATTTTTTAAAAAAATTTCGATTGAAAAAAAATTTTCACCACTTTTCATAAGCAAATTTTTTTAATTAATATTTTTGTAATTTTTGTCTTAAAATTCTTTAAATTTTGGCATTTTTAAAAAAAATTTTCATTAAACTTTTTTTTTTTATTCTTGATTTTTGCAGCATAATTTTAATTTTTTTTGCAGCATAATCTTTTTTTTGCAGCATAATTATTTTTCACTTTTGCAGCATAACTTTCTGATGACCCCAATTTTGAGTTCTGCACAACCTTATAAGGTCGACCGTCCTTGCTGCACATCCTTATAAAGTCGACCGTCCTTGAGGTTAGGTTAGGTTAGGTTAGGTTAGGTTAGGTTAGGTTAGGTTAGGTTAGGTTAGGTTAGGTTAGGTTAGGTTAGGTTAGGTTAGGTTAGGTTAGGTTAGGTTAGGTTAGGTTAGGTTAGGTTAGGTTAGGTTAGGTTAGGTTAGGTTAGGTTAGGTTAGGTTAGGTTAGGTTAGGTTAGGTTAGGTTAGGTTAGGTTAGGTTAGGTTAGGTTAGGTTAGGTTAGGTTAGGTTAGGTTAGGTTAGGTTAGGTTAGGTTAGGTTAGGTTAGGTTAGGTTAGGTTAGGTTAGGTTAGGTTAGGTTAGGTTAGGTTAGGTTAGGTTAGGTTAGGTTAGGTTAGGTTAGGTTAGGTTAGGTTAGGTTAGGTTAGGTTAGGTTAGGTTAGGTTAGGTTAGGTTAGGTTAGGTTAGGTTAGGTTAGGTTAGGTTAGGTTAGGTTAGGTTAGGTTAGGTTAGGTTAGGTTAGGTTAGGTTAGGTTAGGTTAGGTTAGGTTAGGTTAGGTTAGGTTAGGTTAGGTTAGGTTAGGTTAGGTTAGGTTAGGTTAGGTTAGGTTAGGTTAGGTTAGGTTAGGTTAGGTTAGGTTAGGTTAGGTTAGGTTAGGTTAGGTTAGGTTAGGTTAGGTTAGGTTAGGTTAGGTTAGGTTAGGTTAGGTTAGGTTAGGTTAGGTTAGGTTAGGTTAGGTTAGGTTAGGTTAGGTTAGGTTAGGTTAGGTTAGGTTAGGTTAGGTTAGGTTAGGTTAGGTTAGGTTAGGTTAGGTTAGGTTAGGTTAGGTTAGGTTAGGTTAGGTTAGGTTAGGTTAGGTTAGGTTAGGTTAGGTTAGGTTAGGTTAGGTTAGGTTAGGTTAGGTTAGGTTAGGTTAGGTTAGGTTAGGTTAGGTTAGGTTAGGTTAGGTTAGGTTAGGTTAGGTTAGGTTAGGTTAGGTTAGGTTAGGTTAGGTTAGGTTAGGTTAGGTTAGGTTAGGTTAGGTTAGGTTAGGTTAGGTTAGGTTAGGTTAGGTTAGGTTAGGTTAGGTTAGGTTAGGTTAGGTTAGGTTAGGTTAGGTTAGGTTAGGTTAGGTTAGGTTAGGTTAGGTTAGGTTAGGTTAGGTTAGGTTAGGTTAGGTTAGGTTAGGTTAGGTTAGGTTAGGTTAGGTTAGGTTAGGTTAGGTTAGGTTAGGTTAGGTTAGGTTAGGTTAGGTTAGGTTAGGTTAGGTTAGGTTAGGTTAGGTTAGGTTAGGTTAGGTTAGGTTAGGTTAGGTTAGGTTAGGTTAGGTTAGGTTAGGTTAGGTTAGGTTAGGTTAGGTTAGGTTAGGTTAGGTTAGGTTAGGTTAGGTTAGGTTAGGTTAGGTTAGGTTAGGTTAGGTTAGGTTAGGTTAGGTTAGGTTAGGTTAGGTTAGGTAAGGTTAGGTTAGGCAAGGACGGTCGACTTTTTAAGGATGTGCAGAATTTTGAAGTGGGGACATCAGATTGTTATGCTGCAAAAATAAAAAACAAGTATGCTGCAAAAAAAAGATTATGCTGCAAAAAAAAAAAATTATGCTGCAAAAAACAAGAATTTTTTAAAAAAAAGTATAATGAAAAAATTTTTAAAAATGCCAAAATTGAACGAATTTTAAGACAAAAATTACAAAAATAATTACTAAAAATATAAACTAATGAAAAGTGGTGAACATTTTTTTTTTTTTCAATTAAAGCTTTTTGAAATTTATTTTACCCGGTTTTCACTATTTTATATTTTAAATTATTTTTGTCATACAATTCTTTGAATTTTGGCATTTTTAAAAAACTTTTTCATTAACCTTATTTAAAAAAAAAAATTTTGTTTTTTGCAGCATAATTTTCTTTTTTTTGCAGCATAATTTTTTTTTTTGCAGCATAATTGTTGTTCATTTTTGCAGCATAACTATCCTTGGGATGGGCGTCCGCCCATTTGGCGAATTCACTTGGAGGCCATAAGGCTCATTGTGATTCCCCTAATTATCATTTCGTTACTCCCCTCTAATAGAAAAACTTTGTAACTTTAAGACCACCCCAATTCTCTAAGATATTCGGCTAGAGATGACAATGAGACACCTTTTAGGCAATCTTGGTCATCCAAAAGTCTTTGCCACAAATGCTTAAGACGGCTTCTCATCAGACCCAGACATTCACGTAGCAAGTGCTTCACTGACTCCTCCTCCTCCACTTCCCAGCAACTTCTACAATAGTCCCTATCAGAAATACCCATACGAACGGACATTTGGCCAATTATACAGTATCCTGTGCAATGTCCTGTAAGTACTCGTACTAATAGGCTAACCGTCCATTTGCCAAAAGTATGAAGACTTTTTGTCCTCTCAGCATTTGGCAGTGGCCACATGGTTCGCGATATCCTGCACGTAGTCAGTGATATCCACCTATCCCTCATTCTATTCATAGATATCCTTTCAATTTCGTTCATCAATTCCACTATAGGAACCGAGATGTCAGGTTCAACATGTTTCCCCACAGATTCCGAACCTTTTTTCACACATTCATCAGCCAATTCCTTCCCAGCGACCCCACTATGTACAGGGACCCAGATTATCTTGACTATGTGCTGACTGATTCGACAAAGAGATTATATACAATTCATAACGATTACCGATTTTACAGTGTTTCATTCTAAGGCCTTCAGAGCTGCGAGACTATCTACGAAAATGTTTACGGCGCAAGGACGGAGGTCTCTTGTCATAACCATCTGCGCGGCATTATCAATTGCAAGTACCTCAGCCTGGAAATCACTACACTTATCCGGAAATCTCAATGGGCCGCTGTTTCGAGGCATTCAGAGTACACTCCGAACCCGTACCCATCTCCATTATTTTTGTTAATTTCCACATGATGGCCACTCTCAGAGAAGAAACATTATTGCGACAACCATAATGGAGGGGGCTTACAGTATGGTTGATCACTGTATCATGTTATAATTGTGGCGATCACATTATGATTTTCGCTGATCATATAATAATTGTTGATCATAGTATGATAGTCGCAATCATATATATGATCAATCACACTATGACCCCTCCATAATGGTTGATTTGGTGTGCTGCAATCATGTTCCAAGCCTGTTTTTTCTCCGTATGCATACATTGACAATCACCACTCACTTCAGTAAATTACAATAAAAAAGTTTAAAATTTGCATAAATCTGTTAAGTCTTACAAATCCCAGGATTTGGGATTTTAAGATAAAAATCTAGCGATTTCATAATTTTTTGGAATTATTTGCGATTTGAGTTTCAAAATAGAAGTCTAAAGAAGTCTGTAACTTTCTGCTGGTTAAGTTCTTAAAATATCCTGCTACTACGTAGGGTTCTATAAAAACATACAAGAAGACAAAACATAAAACAAACCTACCGACCAACTCAACCTTACTAGCTTAAACAAACCAACCAAGCAAACCAGTCGAGCTAACCTTTTTTCCATGTATTCACAATAATATCAGTGAATTAAAGTGACTCTTAAAAAAAAGTTGTTGATTTATTCATAAAAAAATAGCTTTGTCTTTTTGATGAATCCTAAATTATAGGGCCTGTGATATTAAGGACTTAAATGATTTAAGCGTATTAATACTTTAAGTCTGAGTTTCCAAAACATCGCTTTAGGTAACATAGAACACTTTGGTGGCCTTTATTTTTAAATTGGGGGCCTTTTATAATTTCATACCTGATTCGACAACTGAGGCATTGTCTTGATTTACAATTAGAGTAAGACTTACAAGGAAGGTCTTTCACAGGGCACCCACCGATTGTCCTGAAACTTGAATATAGGGAAGAGGGGGAAAAAATAAGAGTTATCTGTTTTTTTCTTAGCTGCCCAATTTTAAATTTTAAAAAGGGTTGCCACCTTATGAAAAAATAAGGGCTATCGGGAAAATCCATATAAAAGTCGAACTAGCAGGAATTTTGCCAAACGAAAAATACCCCAACGATAATACATTTTCGACAATAACGAAATTAACGAAGCCGAATTTGAACACGACCGATACACCGTTGGATAGGTCTTCAAAAAACTTTTCGACCTGTATAAAATGTTCACATAGTTTGAAAAAATGGAAAAAATCCTAAAAAAACGAAAAAATCCAGTTTTGCCCCCTTCCCTTTGACCCGCTAAATGTGAGATTGGGCAGCTGAAAAAACATGTTACTCTCATTTTTCTCCCCTCTTTCCTATGTGCAAGTTTCAGGACAATCGGTGGGTGCCCTGTAAAAGGCCTTCCTTGTTGGTGTTACTCATAGAATCGTGTGGATACTTTGTCTTTCTGAATCAAACACATTTTTTGTCCCATACAATTTGAGTCACTCTACTAAACATACACATTTTGTATTTGGGATTGTCGTTGTATTTTTGTTCTTAGTTTTTGTTTTATTATTGTGCCCATAAAAGTTGAAACTTTTTTTTTGCCTTTTTTTTTGCGTAATCTGGATAAGAAATTAGGCTTTTAATGTTTCCCATGGAAAAACAAGTACAATGAATGAATAAATGACTGAATGAATGTTATTTTATGCTTAAGCCAGTGAGCCAAGCCAGTCAGCTCAGCCAGCCAGTTATTCTTCTTTTGCAGTTGATAGAATTTTCTGCAAACAACTCCATCATTCATACTCTCTAACAAATAATGGTGAGGGTTCTTAAATACCCTTCTTTTATTTAAAAGGGGTAGACCTGACTTTGATGTTACGTTTGTTACTGATGAAAAAATTTCAGTTAAAAATTCTTTGAGAGTATTTTTTTAGTATTTTGTGTTATTTTTTTCGGTTTTTGAGTGAAAAAATTAAAATTGTGTAAAATTTTTTTTAAAAACTTTTTTGAGTGAAAATTTATTTTTGAGCGGCAAAACGGCTATGAAATATATTTTTATTGCTTATTCAGTTAAAAAATTCTTCGATCAAAATTTTTTTGAAAAAAAAAATTTTTTTAGGTCTGGGTGAAGATTTCAAAAATCTAGACATTGAACTGTGAAGGGCATTTCTGATTCGGTATAGTCGAATATATTTTTCTTACTTGCTTTTTTTTTGTTTGCTTTTTAACAAATGTTACTTTCTTATTGTTAGTACCGTTGTTGTCGTTAATGTTGTTTTGTTAATGTTATTTCTAGTCTAGAATAAAAATGTATGTATTTTGTTAGTAGTGTTGCTCCCTTTTGAAGCAATTATAAAACATTTTTTAAACTTCTTCACTTAAATATTGTATAAATTGTTGTTCATTGTTGTTGAAAACATTTTTTATATTTTTTTTTATTTGTCCATATGTGGTTACAAACAGATTAACACAAATAGCAAAGGTACTGAAATATATAAAGTTTAAAAAAATATGCAGTGGGTAAATTTAAGTTACACGGAGCAGAATATTTTTTTTTGTTTGTTTTACTGGCATTCCCGCCCAGTACTTCATTATATTAAATGCCAAAAATTTAAAACATTTGGTATTTGATTATTTAAGTCCTTCGAAAAAACTCTTGGGAAAAAGTTAAGAACTAAAATAAAAATTGTATTTTTATAGAGCTAAAACCACTTTTTTAAATATTTAATTTGTGAATATCTAAAAAACGGTTTTATTTTTTTGTTTTTCACTTATTGGCTTCATTTTCGAATTCATAGTGCGATAGAAAATAAATGTCAAATATCGCGAATCGAACAATTTTTAAAAATTTGTAAACTCTTGTGTAAAAATCGATTAGATCTTGTCAGATCTACTTTTATCTAATTATATATATTTGCATCTGATTGTATGTAATTATATCTGGTCAGATATAAATAAATGTCAATTTTGTGGCAATGTTGACCAAATCCGAGATATAATTAGATCTCGATTTTGGACATTTCAGATATAATTATATGCAATCAGATACGATCATATATGAACATTAGGGTGCTCCAAAAAAATGAAGTTGTTAAATATTGGCCGTAACTCCCCCTAGAAATATGCATTTGGGTGTAAAAATATGTTTTGAAAAAATATAGGGTAATCGGATGTGGGTAAGGCATGCCGCATCGGCCCTGTAGTTGGAAAAACGGATCACAAGGGGAAAATATGACTTTTTTGTGATTTTCTCAATTTTTTTGGTATTTTGAGTTAAGTTTGAATTCAAATGATTACTGAATTGTGGTTTAAAGCTAATTGCCTATCTAATAAGGTATTAAAAATTAAAATCGGTTGAAAATCAGCCAAGTTATTACAACTTCCCCAGGCAACTATCGTGTGTCAGGCCACTTAATCAAGTAATTCGAGCCCCATTTTTGAAATTTATTGAAATTATCTACTGTAAAAACAATTTTTTATTCTTTAAGTCCCAATGTACTAAGAAGATACATATTTTTCATATTGCGTTTTGCTAACTTGTTTTAAATAAATGCTAAAGTGGTATGAATTTTTCAACACTATTTTCAAATCTCCAATTTTAAATTTTTATTTTTTTTGTTAATGAAATTTTAAAAAGTCGGCTATTGGAGTTTAAGGATTTGTTAAGCACATATAAAGAAATAAAAACCCCAAAAATTGTAGGGTTTGCTGTTTTCATTTGGCAATTACAGTGATGTAATTTCGGCGGATTTCGGGAAAGTAGTGATTTTTGGCCCTTTTTTAGCTTTTATTTATTTTTTTATGGTTTTTTTTTACAAACTTGATATGTTTTTGACCGAATTATATCAACACGAGATAGAAAACTTCAATTCGTTTTTCAAACTTCAGGGCCGATGCGGCACGCCTTACCCACATCCGATTACCCTATAATTTTGCAAAACATATTTTTACACCCAAATGCATATTTCTAGGGGGAGTTACGGCCAATATTTAACAACTTCATTTTTTTGGAGCACCCTAATGAACATATATGAACAGATCAGATAAGATCTAATACATTTTTACACGGGCTGGTGTTGCACTCAATAAACTAAACATGTACAAAAACTGAATTTCAAAATTTTTATTTAAAGGATATAACATTTACAATTTTCGACGGATTTTCTTAAAAATCCACTTATAAAAGCAAAATTATCGATTAATTGCTTGTAAGGCGATAATCAGGATGAAAAATGTTTCAAGTAGAAATTCAAGTAAATTAAAACAAAAAATGAGAAAAAATTTTACCGGTAAATAATTTCAGATAAAAAAAAAATCAGTCACAAAAAGAAGTTTTTACGAAAAATTTGGTTGAAAAATATTTTAAGTGAAAATAAATAGTGAATGAACAAAATTTGAGTGAAAAATATTTAATTTCATTTCGTTCCTTGTTCCATTCCAAATCGTTTCAAGTTCTATTCCATATCGTTGCACGCAATTTTAATTACTTTTTTAAAAACATTCGTTTTAAGAAATAAAACAATCAAGAGTCCTTATCTCAATAGATATAAAAAGCACAATTATATCCTTGTTTTACCCATTGTTTACCCTAAAAAATATAAATTTCTAAATATGTCCTTCTCTTGGATAAGGAGGATCGCCATGTGAAATTTATAAAAAGTACTTTTTAACCATTTATACCCTGTCTTTGTCCGATTTTTTAGAATCGAAATTTTCAAAAACTCTTTTTTCAAAATATTTTTATCTTTTTGCAAGAAAATTAACAAATTAAAATTTTTAATCCCTTTTATCTCTATTAGTATCAGAAATTTCTAAAAGACGTTTTTTATAATGTTTGTTTCGATGGAGAATTCTGCGTTCCAAAAATCATTTTTTTTTGACTATTATTGCAGAAGATTGAAAAATTACCAAAGTACACTGTTTTACCATTTTAGATTGAAAATTTACAAAAATAACATCTGTCAGAATGTATTTTTTCCCTCGATGAGCCTACACTCCAAATCTCAAGTTTCTAGAATTATTACACCATCCGACAGTCAATATTAGACATGAACTAAATAGAAAACGTCTGAAAGAAGAGATCAAAAGGAGTAAAACTGCATTTAAAGTATTTCATTTCGTAATCCTGTTTCCTTTTAAAAGGACTTCAAAGTTTTAAAGGATACATTTTGTAAAATATTTTGGAAATATTTGTACTTGTTCCATGATGCCAGTGATGGCAAATGAAAAAGGAGGACCTCCCCTAATTTTTCCATTTTTTTATTTTGCCATAATAGCATAAAATGATTCAAATAAAGTCCTTTGAAAACTTCATCAAAATATTTTGTTGAAAATTTTAAATGATATTGATGGATGTAAAAAAAAAACCTCCGTTTTCCTGATATGTAAAAATAATACTACTAAAAAAACTGGAAATGCAGTTTTACTACATTTAGTCTCTAGTTTAAAACGTATATTATCCAGAACGTGTTTAACGTTTTTTTTTCCGTTTTGTCGGACTGTGTTATTAATGGAGAAAGAACAAGTAAGAGTGTTAAATTCGGCCGTGCCGAATCTTTTATACCCTCCAACATGCAAAAAAATAAAAAAAAAATGCAGTGGCGTTTTATTTTTTTTTGGGGGGGGGGTTCGGTAGTGGTTCATGGGGGGGGGGAAAATTTCCTCTCGAATATGTGTTTAAAAATTCATTCTTATGCTTTTTGCGCTAAAGAATTACAAGTTTATCAATATTTTAAAAATAAATTTATTCCACGCCCATAAAAGGGCGGCGGACCGAAAAAAACGATATTTTCTAATTCTTTGGACTTTGAACTTCATGTAGCATAAAAATGTTGCATTTGTTAAACAAAAACACAAAAAAATCATATAAAAAAATGGATTTTTTAGAGGTTGGTTCAGTTCTTTAAGGGGGAACTTTTGCTCATTTACGAACTTAACCTGCCTATTAACATAAGACATATTCGTGCCAAATATCGGGAGTCTAGCTCTATTATTTTGGACTGCATCGTGTTAACTACAGACGGACAGACGGACGGACGGACGGACGGACGAACATCGGTAGAATGTCTTAGAATCGATCACTGATCATAAATATATATACTTTATGGGGTCATAGACCGATATTTTGATGCGTTACACACGGAATAATAAAGTGAGTATACCCCCATACTGTAGTTGAAGGGTATAAAAAAGTACTAACAAGAAGTAACAAAGTACAAATTTTTATCCTTTTTACCCAAACAAAATCGCAATTTTTAAAAGGTGTTTTTCAATGTTCTTTTTTCAGAAAGATCGTTAAAGTTTATTTGACCGTTTTTTAAGGAGATGAAAAAGTTTTGAAGTACACTATTGCACTCTTTTTCCCCTTTAGAATCGGAATTTCCCAAAAGTACTATTTCTGAATATTTTCCAAAGTTTCAAGTTCTTATATTTTGTGGAAATAAGCTACAAAAATATTTTACACGAGTTTGTCCCAAGAAAAATGTTTACACTCAAAAAAAATATGTATACTCAATTTCAACATTCTTTTATTATACCCTCCACTCTAGTGATAGAGGGTATATATAAGTTTGTCATTCCGTTTGTAACACCTCGAAGTATTGGTCTAGGAACCCATAAAGTTTATATATTCATGATCCTCGATCGATTTTAAGACGATCAGCGATGTCCGTCCGTCCGTCTGTCTGTTTATTGAAAACACGCTAACTTTTGAAAAACTTTACCGAGGCTCCTGAAGTTTGGCACATATGGTGGTGATTGACCTGGTCAGGTTGGTATTGCAATCCAGCGAAATCGGTCCAGTGGTTCAAAAGTTATGAGCAGGGAAACCAAAAATATGCAGTATCATGTTATTTCCAGCGCTTTGTATTGATAAATGGGTAAGGTATTTATCCGTTTCAGAAGATTTTAAGAAATCTGGCATCGATTTGTTAGAGCATATTTTTGCATATTTTAGTGTTAAGAGCATATTTTAGGTTTAAGAGCATATTTTAACATAAGAGCATATTTTTAGAGCATTTTTTCAATTTTTAGAGCATTTTTTCACTTTTTAGAGCATATTTTTAAGTTTTTAGAGCAAATTTTTATTTTTAGAGAATTAGTTTTCCAATTTTTTTATAACAACACTTTAAAATTTTAAAATTTTTGTGGGATGATTTTTTGTTATAATTTTGTAAGTGGATTGCAGTGTTTTTTTTTTCAAAATAACGGGGTTCTGACGATTGATAACGCTTTGGCCTCTTCTCGCTTCATTAACCCATATTAACCTTCTAACTACCCCACATAACTTTATTTTTTGGTCTATTCTATAAAAAATTGTAAAAAAACACCACGAAAAAGGGGACATATTTTTTTTTAAGAGCATATTTTTATTGTTTTTAGAGCACATTTTCCGTTTTTAAGGGCATTTTTTAAGCGCATAAAACGTGTTTTTTAGAGCAAATTTTTGGTTTCCCTGGTTATGAGTAAAAGACTTAATTTCGGCAAGGGTTTTTCGTGAATTTAGGAGATAAAAACACGCTTACTTTCGAAAGGTAATTCTGAGGATTCTGAAGCTATTTTTTGTTCCCCTGGCCTGGTTTGTATTGAATTTCAGCCAAATCGGTCCGGTGGTTCAAAAGTTATAAGCAAAACCGTGAATTTGAGATTAGTTTCACATTAAATTCACATGGTGAAAACCCGCTAAACATGTTTTAAAAAAATTGGTTAGTCACAAAATATTTTACAACATATTTTTGTCATTGAAAAAAATGTTTCCACTAAAAAACAAAAAAAAAATAAAAAATACACTCGGAAAAAATTTTACACTCAACAAAAACTTTACACTCAACAAAAATTTTACACTCAACAAAAATTTTAGTAAAATATTTTTTTTTTTTTTTAAATTACTTAAAAAAATTTTTTTTTTACACAAAATAAAATATTTCTAATCAAAACTGTATTTTTTTTTCACGTTAAAAAATTTACTTTCACTGAAAAAGGGCATTGTGGAGGGTATTGGTAGATTCGGCCAAGTCGAATTTAACTTTTCTATTTGTTTAAATTTGAGATTATGCAGCTAAAAAAAACAGGTAGCATTTTTTTTTTCTCCCCTCATTCCCATATGCAAGTTTCAGGACAATCCGTGGGTGCCTTGTAAAAGACCTTTCTTGTTAGTGGTAAAGGGTATTCATAAATTTGTCATTCCGTTTGTAACTCATCGAAAATCGGTCTGGACCCCATAAAGCAGAGCTTCTCACTAACTTTTGCTTTGCGAACCCTTTTCAATATTTCAAACTTTTCGCGACCCCCCAATAAAAAAAAAATCATTAACGTGAACTTTGACCTCAGTTTTTTCAAAAACATGAAGTAATGGAAAAATTTGAAACCAAATTCAGAAGAGCGTTGAAAGATTAATCGAAACCGTGTGGTCAGATCCCAGACGCATACCAAAAATTTCAAGTAAAAAACCTCTAAAAAATAACAAAAAACACAATTTTTGTGAACTTTCCCCTCAATTTTCTCAAAAAACTGGAAACCAGACCCGAACTACGGTATTTAATATCAAACCTTACTTCTTCATAGTTTTTTTTTCCGAAAAAAAAGAAAAACACCAGTTAAACCTGATCAGAAATGAAGAAATTTAAAGTCCAATTTGGAGTAATTAGTTATTTATACCCTACACCACACTGTGGTACAGGGTATAATGAGTTTGTGCTGATGTTTGTAACTACCCGAAATATTGGTCCTAGACCCACTTTTAAGTATACCGATCGACTTAGAATCACTTTTTGAGTCGATTTAGCGATGTCCGTCCGTCCGTCCGTCTGTCTGTCCATGTAAACGGTGTAAACACGATACAGGTCGCAATTTTTAATCAATTGACTTGAAACTTAAGCCTCTTTTGGCCCAAGGACGAAGCCTATTGAAATTGGAAAAAATCGGTCCATATTTAGACCTAGCCCCCATACAAAGGTCCTCTTTATTTTTGGCTCAAATGACTCTAACAACCACATTTTCACAGGTATCTTTTCGAAATTTGGCAGGTAGTCATGTTTCATCCACACAAATCACCATTCCGAATTTTAAAGAAATCGGACCAGTTCTTCTTGTAGCCCCCATACAAACCACCTTCCCGATTTTCATATAAATCTCTCAAATTTCATGAAAATAGAAAATATTTTATTAAAATTCTGTTTGTTTATGTTAAACGCGTACTTTAATAACCTTATCAAATCTGATTATCATCGGACCATTTTTGGACTTAGGTCCCATGTGAAAATTTCGCCCGATATTCAGTTGAAGCGGTTTATTGTCAACAAAAAGAAGCCTATTTCACTCAAATTTGATTTGAGAGTGTTTTTTACACTTATTAAAGATTTGACAAAATATAGATCTAATCAGTCGATGTTTGAACTTGGGCCCCATTTTCCGGGAAACTCTGGTGTAGGGTATTATATGGTCGGTCTTGACCGACTATAATTTTCCTACTTGTTTTTTTTAAAATTATGTACGAATGTTTGGTATTGATCGAATTTTTATTCGATCACGAATCTAGATCCGTTATTCGAATCCAGATTTGGAATCAGCATTAAAAACTAAATCGAAAAAAGTGGACAGATCCCAGACGCATCCGAAAATTTTACAAACAAAGCTCTTTAAAATGCACAAAAATACGTTTTTGTGAACTTTGCCTTTAATTTTCTCAAAAACCTAACGTACTAGAAAAATTTGGAACCCAGATTCGGAATCAGCATCGAAAATTTAATAGAAAACGAACTGTCAGATCTCAGACTGAGCCAAAATACTTCACAAATAAAATAAGTGTTGGGCATCCCGAGAAATTAACAACTGCACATTGATTACGGAGGGACCTTAAGTGATGGAAAAAATATTTTTCTTTAATAAAAGTATTTGTATATTTTTTTAACACAACAATTAAAAAAATGTGTTTTAAATTTACCAAAATTTAAGGTTTTAACAAATTTGTTCGCGACCCCCCCGAAACTCTTCCGCGACCCCCTAGGGGGTCACGACCCCCCGTTTGAGAACCATTGCCATAAAGTATATATATTATTGATCAGTGATCGCTTTTAAGACATTTTACACTAAAAAAAATTACAAGAAAAGCTTGTAACTTTTTTTTGCTAGATGTCCTAAGTAGTTATTTTACAAGCTTTTTTGTAGTTTTACAAGCTTTTTACCAAAAAAGTTGTAAATTTACAACTTTTTTGACACGATAAAACTTACATGGAATTCTTGTGACTTTACTAGATTTTTTCCTGCCTATTTTACGAGAATTCCTAGTAATTTTACAAGATTTTTACCAATAATTTTAAAATTTTACAAGCTTTTTACCAATTTTTTTTTTGGCGCAATTAAACTTAAAAGAAATTCTCGTGAATTGACTACATTTTTTTTGTAAAATTTTCTTGGAAATTTGTATAATTACAAAAAAAATGTTAAATTACAAAAAAAAAGAAAATTTCAATAATTTTTTTTTGTTGTAAAAAAACAAGGAAAACTGTAAAATGGGATTACGAGACTTTTTCTAGTAACTTGACAAGGAGTGTAGCGATGTCCGTCTGTCTGTCTGTTTTTGAAAATGGCGATCACGCCAAAATATTACACGGAATATTTTTTTTTTCAGAAAATTTTTTTTTCTCAAAAGTATTGTTTTTTTAATAAAGTTTTTTGCAATAACCTTTTTTACATTGTGCCAATACATTTGGCAAGGCCAAATTTTACTTTTTTACTTGTTTTCCCTTAGAATTGTAATTTTCAAAAAGTACTATTTCTGAATGTTTTGCCGCCGAGGGAGCCTTCATTCCAAATTTTAAAGTTTATACACCATCATATCTGGAAATAAGCTACAAAAATGTTTTACAAGAATTTGTCACCCAGAAAAATGTTAACACTCAAAAAAAAAAAGTTTACACCTAAAAAAATTTTACACTCAAAAAATATGAACTCTCAACATTTTTTTTATTAATAATTAAAAAAGCTTTTTTAAACAAAATGAATTGTTTTTAGTAATTTCGCTTACAACCGTTTTTTTTATCAATAAAAATAATAGCCGTAAAATAAGTTTCCAGTGTACTTTCATTACAACACATCTTTTCAAGATCTGGATCATTAAGGTCAAGGTAAGTAGTAAAAGAGGAAGTGTATTATATTACAACTTTTTTTCGTTTAAGTAAGGAGGAATTAGCTCACGTGCTTCTAATTCCTTTCAAAAACACAAACACAAAACCAAAACACTCCACGGTGCCCTGGAGAGGATTTAAATAAAATTTTGGTGTTACTCCAATTTGTAAGCGGATTATGTTTTTGGACTATAAAAGAAAGAAAATGAGCCAAAAAAGAAAAAAAAGTACTAGGCGCTTTTTTTTGGCGGGCAAAAAGATGAATTTCAAAAAAACAAAAAAGAATTTATTCTTTCAAATGCATTAAAATTTGTATATGCGGATGTAAATTCATCACATATTTACTTATCAGTGAGATTTAGATATATATGTAACATATTTTTCCAGATATGAGACTTAAAAGAATAATTTCACTATTAATTGAAACTAAATGAAATATGTCCTTGTAAATTATTTATAAATGTAAGTTCTTAAAAGTTTTCAGTGTACTACTCAGACGGACAGCAGAACACAAAGTTGCCTCTGTTTAGACCTTAGTGAGTCATATAATTTTAAAAGAATTAATACTTTTTTGTTAAAAATGTTTTTTCAAAACTAAGAAAAATCAGAAAACGATAGTAAAAATCATTAAAAATGTGTTTGCAATGCCTAAGGAAGATTAAAATAAAGTAAATAGTTTAAAAAGAGATACAGAAAGTGGTTTGGACTATTTGTTTGTTGCGAAACCTATGTATTGACTTAATATCCTTTTTTAATTTTGTTTATTTCGCAAAAAATCCTTTGTAAATTTTATTTGTATTGTTGGGGTTACTTTCCCCCTTTCAAAATCTAGAAACAGGATCAATATTAAATGTGAAGTAACTGCTAGAGCTAAAATTTTCATTAAATTAAAGAAGAAATTTGATTTAGTCTCACTAAATAGTGAAATTATTCTTTTAAGTCTCATATCTGAAAAAATATGTCACATATATAATTAAATCTCACTGACAAGTGAATATGTGATGAATTTACATCTGTATAAAAATTTTTTAATGCATTTGAAAGAATAAATTCTTTTTTGTTTTTTTGAAATTCATCTTTTTGCCCGCCAAAAAAAAAGCGCCTAGTACTTTTTTTTCTTTTTTCGCTCATTTTCTTTCTTTTATAGTCCAAAAACATAATCCGCTTAAAAATTGGAGTAACACCAAAATTTTATTTAAATCCTCTCCAGGGCACCGTGACTCACTTTGTCTACTTCATTGTATAATTTGAATAAAGTTTCTAAACCTGGATGATGTGAATTTGTTTATGCAAAAATAAGTTTAAAGTAAAAAAAAAAATTATGTACGCGCGCCATTTATAATTCGTAGATGTTTTAAAACCATTCACCATAATTACAAAAAGCTTTCAACGTGCGCATTTACAATTCACAATTTTTGTTTTGCTTTTCCTTTTTGTTGGAAAATTTTATCTTTAGCAATGCAAAAAGAAAGACACCATAGTTCTAGATGGTTTAGTGCTAAATGTTTTTTGCTTTTTTTGTGGATGCTGTTCATGAATTTTTTGGTTGGAAAATGTGTACAAGTCTGTTGTATGAAACAAAAAACCTCTAATATCACCATAAAACTAATTTCAGTTACATTTTCGCAATCTGTTTTCTCGTGCACACCTGAACCACTTGACCTAACTGAATTGAAGTTAACACGATAGTAAACAAGACAGTGGAAGGAAGAGAGTGGAAGAGGGAAGATGAGCAGAAAACACATTAAATAACCGAGATGTATGGTAAAATTGCTAGGAAGGAGCTGAAAACCATAACGCGCTTGTTTTTGTATTTGAAGTGACTGTGACTGTATGGGTAAAGAAAATTTAAGTAGAGGTTTGTGTTGTGTTAGTTGTAACATAAAACAACAACAACACAAAAAACATAAACACTGGCTGCTGATATAGGTAGCAAAAAAAAATATAATAAAAAAAAAGAATTTATGAGTAAAGTTGGTGGTAGTCATATTTTCGGCTAAATTGTTGTTTGGTTGTTTTAATACATGCAACCATTAGTTTAACAACCAACACTAGCAATAACAATTTACTATGGGCTGAACGCAAAAATAATAAGGATTTTAAGAATTTCTTTAGTTACTTTGAAGTCTAGAAAGTTTTTACACTCAAAATGGTGAAAAAACATAAACGATGTTTGCTGATCTATACGTATTTCTGTAGAAAACACAATCCAGTTAAAACCAAAAAGCTAGTCTGCTATAATTTAGTAGGAAATTGCCTTTTTGTCAAAAGCTAAGATTTGTTAATAAGTGGAAAAAGTCCGAGAAGAGGAAAAAATATTTTCCCTTGAAAAACTAAAACAACCTCTGAAAATTCCAATTTGGTATCATTCCGTATGTAACGCATTGAAATATCAGTACGGGACACTTTAAAGTGTAATAATATTATTAATCCATGCACGTAGAGAATCAACATGATTGCGTCAACCATAATATTTAGATGGTCAACATAATATGACTGATAAACTTAACCATAACATGATTGTAGCGACCATATTATGATCTTCTCTGATCATAGTATGATGAACAATTATCATTTTATAACTGTTGACGATCATAGCATAGATTGTCACAATCATATATACTATGATCGAATATTTAGTCCTTTAATTCCCACTGGAACATAGGGCCTCAACAAAAGCTTTCCATTCATCTCTATCTGTTGTCATCAGTTTCATTTCGCTCCACGAAACATTATTCTCACGCAATTCGTTTTCAATCTGGCGTCTCCATGTATTAGCTGGTCTTCCAGGTCGTCTGGATCCCTGAGGATTATACTCGATGGACTGTCTGGTGATATCGTTTGTTGGCTTCCTCATCGTGTGCCCCAGCCACTTAAATTTACGGCGCCGGATATCCATTTCTAAAGGGGCTTGACGAGTTCGTTGCCATAAATCCTCATTGGAGATGATGTTTGGCCAATAAATACCGAGGATGCGTCTAAGGCAACGGTTAACAAACGATTGCAGCACTTGGCTTTCGCGCTTCGATAGGTTCCAGGTCTCGCAACCGTAAAGGAGAACTGATTTGACATTGGAGTTAAAGACGTTTATTTTTGTGCGAGCTGTGATACTTCGTGCCCTCCAGAATTTATTAAGCATGCCGAAAGACTGTTTGGCTTTGCACAATCTATTCTGGATATCTTCTTTACTGCCTCCGCTTGTTGAAATAACACTACCCAAGTAGCAAAAACATTCGACATCTTCAACTGGTTGGTTCATAAGTTGAAAGTTGTCCGTTACTGAAGAGTTCAAGCGCATAGATTTGGTTTTGCTAATGTTTATTTGCAATCCAGCTTTAGCAGCGTGCTCTGCAAATAGTACGATTTTAGCTTGCATATCCGAATAGCGGTGGGATAGAAGGCAAACATCATCAGCATAGTCGAAGTCGTCTATTTTTCCAGATAAACCCCATGTTATGCCGTATTGCCCTGACATAGAATTTCGCATCACCACATCAAGAACTATATTAAAAAGCAGCGGGAAAAGGACGCAGCCTTGACGCACCCCGATGTTTATGGTAATGGGATTACTCACTTCGCCGTCGTGGCTGACATAGCACTGAGCGCTGTTATATAGTTCCTTAATGAGTCTAATCAACTTTTCAGGAACTCCTTTACACCTCAGAGATTGCCATATCGCACTGTGTTGCAGGGTGTCGAAAGCGCGCTTAAAGTCTACAAAGATCATATAAAGTGGTGATCGCCATTCCACTGACTGTTCAACAATGACCCTTATGCTATTAAGTAATATGATCCACGCAAGATTTGTTTGGCCTGAATCCCGCTTGTTCTCTCCATAGTTGCGGTTCCAGGACTGACGAAATGCGGTTATGCAGGATGTGTGCTATTATTTTGTTGATCATATTCAGGAGAGTAATTCCCCTCCAGTTTCCACACTCTTGAAGGTTTTCCTTTTTTGCAATATTAATAATAACGCCTTCTCTGATCGTGTCAGGAATTGTTTCGTTATTCCAGAAGTTTTCAATTATTGGTTTCAATAAAATCGCTGAAAGGTGTGTATCCGCTTTGAAAACTTCTGGGGGAGTTCCATCAGGACCTGATGACTTGCCGTTTGCAAGGCGGTTTATTGCGTCTATTATTTCGGTCACTGAAGGCATTGATGTGGGTATATCGTTGCATATGTTTTGAGTGTGACGCATTGGCTCGCAATCACATAAATTAGAAACGCCGTATGTGTTGGGCGATAAAAGATCCCTATATTATTCCGTCCATATTTTCATTTGTTGATCTTTGGCGTAGACCAATTCACCTTCCGCGTTCTTAAGAGGTTTGGTATTATAATGACTACGTCCTGCTATTTCTTTCGTTATTCTATATAGGTCTATGATCAAATGGTCTATGATCAAATGGATCAACCATACTATATTTCCCCTCTATTATGGGTGATTTGGTGAACTGCAATCATGTTCCAAATATGTTTTTTCTCCATGTGTGATTGATTCTAAGACATACTACGAATGTCCGTCCGTTTGTCTGTGGTTAGCACGATGCAGTCCAAAATAAAAGAGCTAGAATCCTGAAGTTTGACACGAATATGTTGTGTGGCCGTGGGTAGGTTAAGTTCGTGAATGGGCAAAAGCAGATCCTAGAGAAAAAAGTTTCCCTTGAAGAAGTGTAAAAAATGTACTATTGCACTTTTACCATCTCCTACCTTTACGATCTCCGCACTGCCATTTGGGACATTCCAACAAATTTAGCTAAAATTTTATTCATTTTTGGAAATGGTGTCTTCAGATTAAATTGAACATTAACGCATAGATAGCCTACATAAATATGACATATTTACAGAATTATGTCGGGTCAAAGTTCGACTTTTTTAGCAAAAGTGAGAAAAATACATCACGTATAAAGCGCTGTAATTTTTTTAACCAATTACCCGATTTAAAAAAATGTTGGCTCATGTGAAAACTGGGGTCTTCTTCTTTTAGGAAATATTTTTTTTAAACATACGTTTTTTTGCAAAAAAACTGCAAAAATGCAAAAACATTTTTTCTTTTTGAATATTTAAAAAAACACATCTTCAATTTTTTTAAAAAAATTCTGGTGAAAAATAACAATGTTTTCTGTAACATACTCAAAATTCAGAGTGGGATATCCATGGGATCAAAAAAAATTTTGTTTTAAGTGCGAGGTTCTCATAGTGTTCCCGTAAAAATTTAAATTTTTAATATTTTGAATGTTTTTTAAAATTTTAAAAGTATAATTTTCTTTGAAAATTTTAGATTTTTATGTTGAAGAAATGGCTGTGCGTATGCAAATTTCTGATAGGGACTATTGTAGAAGTTGCGGGGAAGTGGAGGAGGAGGAGTCAGTGAATGTCCGGGTCTGATGAGAAGCCGCCTTAAGTATTTTTGGGGCAAAGATGACTTAGATTGCCTTAACGGTGTCTCATTGAAATTTCTAGCATAATATCTTAGAGAATCGGGGTGGTTCAAGAAGTTAATTTTTTTTTGAATCGCAATGTGCCTAACCTACGATCTCCTGTAGGAACCACCATCGGAACAACACATTCTGAAAAAATATTTTTTTGAACATTTTTGATATTAAGAGGGCACAAAAAAAAGAGCCTCAGAGTCTATGTGAGCTGACGAAAAACATCAGCAGCCACTTATAACCTCATAACCTAAGAGGACAAAAATAGGCAAATTGTACTTTGGTACATTTTCAATATTCTAAAGTAAAAGTCTTTAAAACTTCAAATTTTGAACCTAGGATCATATCGCAAAAAAACAAACATACATTCTAAAAATTATTTTTTTGAAATTTTGATTATAAGGGCACACAAATGGGGTAAAAGGGATAATTGGAACTTAGCATGGTCTTAAACTGATGTAGAACAAATTTGAGTTAACGATTAACATTAACGATTTTTTGTCGCTCTTTAAAATAGGTTTTCTTTGTTGGTGTTTGGTATTGTGGTCTTAAATATCGAAAAAACTCCATTTTTGCAGTTTTTGACCCCAATTTTAGACCAATATACGATGTCACAAAAAAAAAAAAAATTAAATCTAATTTCAAGAGCAACAACAAACCTTTACTTGTCTTGTCAAAACTTAAAAAAAAAATTTTTTTGAAAAATTTTTGGAGTAAGCACCCAACCAGCCTTAACTTTTTTTTCGAAGTCCATTTTGGAACTGAAAAACTTATCGATCAAAATGAACTTTTTTGCCGTTAATAAGCTAGGAAAGCTCACTAACATTCAAAAATAAAAAAATATAAAAAAAAAAAAAATTTTGGCTTGTATGGAAAGTTTTTTTTTTTTTTACCTTGTGAACTTTGAACTCAATGGGGCACTGGTTAAAGTTATTCGATTTGGATGAAATTTTGTCCACATCAGTTTTAGACCATATGGCACAATATTACGACCCGACAAGGTTAAAAAGCCAACGTTGAAATTTCGATGCCATCCTAAAGTTGGAATGATACTTGCTAGTTTGTGCATGTATTTTTTTAGGACTGATCGTATGAAACAACAAATGCGAGAAAGAACCAGAAATACAATAAAATAAAAACAAAACAAAGAAAAAATATTGCCAACTTTTATTTTCAAAATAACTCTCCCAAAATAGCTAAAAAACGCCCAAAATAAATGTAAAACCGCTTCATTCGAGCAAAAACTAATAAAATTGGCAACACTGTTAACATGTTATTCTGGATATGTCAATTTTAAGTTGAAAATTTTTATATTTTTTTTTACAGTCATTGCAATATTATCGATAACACACATATATTTGACGTTTTAAGTTTTTTTCATGATATTCTCATACTCTTTACACTTGGTCAGTTTTCCTATGAAAATATATTTGCACTGTTCTCCAAAATATAAAAAATACAAAAACTAGCAAGTATCATAACACCTTAATGTAGGGTTATTAGGTAAAAAGGGGTACCCAAGCAATTGGTAAAAGTGGGATTAAATAGTAGTTTTTTTTATAAATACTGAAGTAATGGCTCTAGAACATTTTATACTTCAGAGAAGAATGAAGGCAACATGGAACGAATTTAAATGGAACTGGGAAGGAAATAAAGGTATGGTTAACGAAGTGGATTTGAACACTGATCGAATCGAGTTTGTTTTTTTTTTAAATTTTATCAGTGAAATTTTTTCTTATACTCAATATTTTTTTCTCTCTTAAAATTTTATTTACTCGTTTTTTGTGCTGTTACTTTTTAACAAAAAAATTTTTAATAAAATTTTTTTTTCATTAAAAATTATTACCAACAATCTGTTTGAAATATGTAATTTGAGGGTATAAAAAGAGTTCAAAGATGTAAAGTTATAATTTTTTGGAGCTCCTAGACTCCAAAAAGTTTTAAAACATATTTCTGGGCACAATTAATGTTTTCACCAAAGAACAGTTTTAATATTTGGTACCCTTGAACGGTTAAAAAGGAACATTGTGTTTGTTGTCTTCTTAAGAAAACAAAAACTTTTTCACGAAATTAAACAACTTTGGAAATTTATACCCAAACGGAATAAAACCTTTTTTTTACAAATTTTCAAAGTATTTAATTAAGAATCTTATAAAAATATAATGTTTAAAAAAAAAATTTACTGGAACGAACAAGATTTTGGGCTAATCGGGGTTATTTTAATATAATTGTTTAAAACAGTTTTTGTGGAGAACTTAACCGACCACAATTTATTAAAATCTGGATTCTGTAAGGTTGAATTTTAGAAATTGAGAATAAAATTCGGTCATGCTAGTATGAAAACAATTGAATATGTCTGTGAATATTTCGAAAGGTATAAATGTCGCTGCATATACGATACTCTCAATTGATGAGAACAACACAATGCAAAAATTCAGCCATATCGCAAACAGTTCCTTTTGCCTGTTCTACAATGAAGGACAACATTTGATGTCATAGCAAAAATAATATAATATTAGTTTTTTTGCGCTCTGACCCATAGTGCATCAGTAGCAATAGCATAACCATAATATTATGCTATGATGATACTATGTTTTATATTGTTTTTTTTTTTTGTACAAAAATATATATACGAGTAAATTCTAAAACCATGTTACCATGTTTAAGTATAAATTATAACAATAAATAAATTTTGTAGGTATTTTTCTGGTTGTTCTACAAAATAGGATCTACTTTCAACAGTTCAGTTTTGTTTTATTTTTTTTTTTCATTTTGATCCCCATTTGATAAAGTACAAGTTCTGGACGTCAAATGAATATGAATAAAAACCGAAATATATGTATGGTTTAACATGTGCCGTATTTTTGTTTTTACACATGTATGTTTGCCACTTTAAAGGATAAATGATGCACAACAAAAAAGAAGCAGCAGCAGCAGGAACAGTTGCATAACTATTTATGCTATTTATTTTACCACTCTCTCATTTTAACCAGTTTAATGTCAGTATCTGTATACAAGGATAGACAAAGTTTTATTTTTACCCAGTTTGTGTTTTTTGTTTGTGTTTGTTTCCATTTTGCCGCAAATATGTTGAACATTGTGTTAATCCATTATCAAGTTCCTCCATTCATACACATGATGAATTTTACTATAAATATAAATTATTGTTATGAGTACAAAAATAACAAAAAAAATACGAAAAAAAGACTGCGGAAAAACTAACAAGAACAAAAAACGCACTCAATACACATCAAAATGTTTTCATACATATTCCCTCCACTTATAGTTTAACATATATTTACGCTCAAAGGAAAAAAGCAATAGGAAAACATATAAAATGGGTCAACCGATAAATCGATAACAATTAAATTCTTTATAGAAATTTTTTGTTATCGAAAAAATTTTCTATGGAAAATTTTTCGTTATATCGATTTTGATAAAATTTTCTATAGAAAATTTTTTGTTATCGATTTCGATAAAATTTTCTATAGAAAATTTTGTGTTATCGATTTCGATAAAATTTTCTATAGAAAATTTTTTGTTATCAATATCGATAAAATTTTCTATAGAAAATTTTTTGTTATCGATATCAATAAAATTTTCTATAGAAATTTTTTTGTTATCGGTATCGATAAAATTTTCTATAGAAAATTTTTTGTTATCGATTTCGATAAAATTTTCTATAGAAAATTTTTTCTTATCGATTTTGATAAAATTTTCTATAGAAAATTTTTTCTTATCGATTTTGATAAAATTTTCTATAGAAAATTTTTTTTTATCGATTTTGATAAAATTTTCTATAGAAAATTTTTTCTTATCGATTTTGATAAAATTTTCTATAGAAAATTTTTTGTTATCGATTTTGATAAAATTTTCTATAGAAAATTTTTTGTTATCAATTTTGATAAAATTTTCTAGAGAAAATTTTATCAAAATCGATAACAAAAAAAAAAAAAAATTTTTTTTTTTTATCGATTTTGATAAAATTTTCTATAGAAAATTTTTTCTTATCGATTTTGATAAAATTTTTTTATAGAAAATTTTTTGTTATCGATTTTGATAAAATTTTCTACAAAAAAATTTTTGTTATCGATTTCGATAAAATTTTCTATAGAAAATTTTTTGTTATCGATTTCAATAAAATTTTCTATAGAAAATTTTTTGTTATCGATTTCGATAAAATTTTCTATCGAAAATTTTTTGTTATCGATTTCGATAAAATTTTCTAAAGAAAATTTTTTGTTATCGATTTCGATAAAATTTTCTAAAGAAAATTTTTTGTTATCGATTTCGATAAAATTTTCTATAGAAAATTTCTTGTCATCGAAATCGATAATATAAAATTTTCTATAGTACATTTTTTAATATCGATATCGATTTCGATTAAATTTTCCATAGAAAATTTTTTGTTATCGATTTCGATAAAGTTTTCTATAGAAAATTGTTTGTTATCGATTTCGATAAAATTTTCTGTAAACATTTTTATTATTGATTTCGATAAAATTTTCTATAATTTTTTTTTATCGAATTCGATAAAATTTTATTGTTGTTGATTTCGATAAAATTTTCTATAGAAAATTTTTTGTTATCGATTTCGATAAAGTTTTCTATAGAAAATTGTTTGTTATCGATTTCGATAAAATTTTCTGTAAACATTTTTATTATTGATTTCGATAAAATTTTCTATAAATTTTTTTTTTTCATCGAATTCGATAAAATTTTATTGCCGTCGATTTCGATAAAATTTTCTATAGAAAATTTTTTGTTATCGATTTCGATAAAATTTTCTATAGAAAATTTTTTGTTATCAATTTCGATAAAATTTTCTATAGAAAATTTTTTGTTATCGATTTCGATAAAATTTTCTATAGAAAATTTTTTGTTATCGAAAAGAAAATTTTTTGTTATCGATTTCGATAAAATTTTCTATAGAAAATTTTTTGTTATCGATTTCGATAAAATTTTCTATTGAAAATTTTTTGTTATCAATTTCGATAAAATTTTCTATAGAAAATTTTTTGCTATCTTCATCGAAATCGATAACATAAAATTTTCTATAGAACATTTTTTAATATCGATTTCGATAAAATTTTCTATAGAAAATTTTTTGTTATCGATTTCGATAAAATTTTCTATAGAAAATTTTTTGTTATCAATTTCGATAAAATTTTCTATAGAAAATTTTTTGTTATCGATTTCGATAAAATTTTCTATAGAAAATTTTTTGTTATCGATTTCGATAAAATTTTCTACAGAAAATTTTTTTGTTGTCGATTTCGATAAAATTTTCTATAGAAATTTTTTTGTTATCGATTTCGATAAAATTATCTATAGAACATTTTTTGTTATCGATTTAGATAAAATTTTTAGTTATCGATTCGATAAAATTTTTTATCGATTTCGATAAAGTTTTCTATAGAAAACTTTTTGTTGTCGATTTCGATAAAATTTTCTATAGAAAATTTTTTGTTATCAATTTCGATAAAATTTTCTATAGAAAATTTTTTTTATTGATTTCCATAAAATTTTCTATAGAAAATTTTTTGTTATCGAGATCCATAAAATTTTCTATAGAAAATTTTTTCTTATCGATTTTGATAAAATTTTCTATAGAAAATTTTTTCTTATTGATTTCGATAAAATTTTCTATAGAATATTTTTTGTTATCGATTTCGATAAAATTTTCTATAGAAAATTTTTGTTATCGATTTCGATAAAATTTTCTATAGAAAATTTTTTGTTATCGATTTCGATAAAATTTTCTATAGAAAATTTTTTGTTATCGATTTCGATAAAATTTTCCATAGAAAATTTTTTGTTATCGATTTCGATAAAATTTTCTATAGAAAATTTTTTGTTATCGATTTCGATTAAATTTTCTATAGAAATTTTTTTGTTATCGATTTCGATAAAATTTTCTATAGAAAATTTTTTGTTATCGATTTCGATAAAATTTTCTAAAGAAGATTTTTTGTTATCGATTTCGATAAAATTTTCTATAGAAAATTTTTTGTTATCGATTTCGATAAAATTTTCTATAGAAAATTTTTTGTTATCGATTTCGATAAAAATTTTCTATAGAAAGTTTTTTGTTATCGATTTCGATAGAATATTCTATTTGTTATCAATTTCGATAAAAATTTTTTACAGAAAATTTTTTGTTATCGATTTTGATAAAAAAATTTTATACCAAATTTTTTTGTTATCGATTTCGATAAAATTTTCTATAGAAAATTTTTTGTTAGCGATTTCGCTAAAATTTTATATAGAACATTTTTTGTTATAGATAAAATTTTCTGTTGTCGATTTCGATAAAACTTTCTAAAGAAAATTTTTTGTTCGAAAATTTTTTGTTATCGATTAAAATTCTTTGTTATTTTTTTCATATTTTTCGAGTGTAATTACAATTTTGTATCTAGCCAACAAACACTTATCCGCTAATAGTTTGTTGATATTTTTTTTTAATATTTTTTTTTTGTTGTTGTTCCAGCACTTATGTCTATATACAAAACTTTTTTGTTATATGGGCAATTCCATCATGTCGAACGTGACCGTTGAACACATTTAAGTTGAAATAAAAGTGAAAATAAAAAGAATTTTTTTCTTGACAAAAGGGGAAACTTATAGCTCTTAACTAGCTCTATAATTGTTGCTCAGGTTGATTTTGGAAAATGTTTCAAGTTTTCGAGATAATCGCAAAGAACACAACCATTCGCACGGGACAAAAAACAGAAGTGGTTTTCGCGACTATCAATTAAAACTCTGTTTTTAGCGAAACCTGAGGCAATATCACAATGCGACTAATTTTAGAATGTTGGCTAATAATGTCTCTTAAAAGTTGTAAAATTTTACCTCAAAATTATTTCTACTTTTTTTTTAATTTAACTTTAATCACTGTCGCACGGGACATGTCGCACGGGACATTTTTTTCCATCATCATATTTATGTTGTTTTAGTTGTTCTTTTTTTAACAAATTATAAATAAATAAGCTTAAAAAGCATATTTTTATTCATTCATTTTATTTCAATACGTCCTTCAGCCAACGATTTCCCCTTTTGTCTAGCATTCCGCATTATTTCCTTGTTTTTTTAATTTATTGTCTTGTAATTTTATTTCATCTTCCTTTAACTTTTCTCTCCACCGTTTGCATCACTCTTTATTTTTTTCGCCGTTTATACTCATCTAGAGGGATGTGATTTCCATGCAAATGCATGTTTTTTGTCGATCGTCTAAAAACGATATCGACCAATTATCTTTCCGAATCAAGAAATTTACGTTAAAATGGCATCGATTTGTTTTTGCATATTTTTGCATATTTTGGTGAAAATGCATATTTTAGCATATTTTGGTTTTAAATGCATATTTTGTGTATATTTCCAACTTTCAAGTGCATATTTTGGCATAAATGAGCAAAAACACAAATTGAAATTGATTTGTTTCATATTCGATTTTAAATTTTAGAAATTTATTTTGAAAATAAGAATAATATTTTTTTTAAACTTTTTTATAGATTGTTTAATTTTTAAAACAATTATGGTACATAAATTTTTAAATGTTACTATTTAAGGCCGGCGTTATTTTTTTCTTTTTATGAAGTTTTTCGTATGAAAACAAGATTTTTATTGCTCACATTTTATTTTTTAGTGCATATTTTAAGGTTTTTTAGTGCATATTTTGAATTTTTTAGCGCATATTTTCGATTTTTTAGTGCATGAAAATCTCATCCCTACTCATTAGGCTGGGTCGTATTCCAACAAAGTGCTCAGATCAACTATTAATAGTGAAAAAAAGTTGGTACAAGTAAATACAAGCAATTTAAAACCAAAATGAGCAAAATCGGTCCATGGCTTCCGTTCTCGCATCGCGGGTCAAAATTGCGGTTTTTGAAAAAATGGACATAATTTAAAAAAATAAAATTAAATATTTAAAAAAAAATTATTAACAAAAAAAAATTTTTTTATATCGCATTTATTCAAAGATATTTAGAAAAATTTTGTTTGTTTTTTTTGGATATCGATAACCCACCCAAACGTGAGGCCAAAAAAAACTCACATTTTTAACATGGAGCTCAAAACTACTTTTTCACTATTTTAAAAATTTAGTGAAACAAAATTTTTAAATATATTAGTTTATCCACTTGATATCATTGAATACATCTCAGGGATTGTGGAAAAAAATTCTTCGTTAAATTCCTTCGTCCAGTTGGTGTGTGGAGCGATTTGAATTTAGCGGATTTCCAGAACATGTGTTTTTATCGACATTTTTGACTAATTTGTAGTTGTTAGCAACATTTTACTTAAATTAACCAACTTTTTTTGTTCAAATGGTTGTTTTGGACCATAGTAACTCTGCTTTGAAATAATAGGCATTTTGGACAACGTTAACCCTTGCCGGCACGAGGTTAAAAATCCTCCAATGAAATTTTCGAAAATTCCTCACTCTAAAATCGTGTATGTGTTTAAATAATGAACAATTACAAATTTATACAAAGTTTTCTTGAAGGACATGTTTAACCCTTGTTGAACGAACGCCCACAAAATTTCAAACAGCTGTTTTTTTTCTCATAGTCATATGGACTTTTTTGACATATTAAATAATATGTTTTTACTTTTAGCTTTACACAGTAAAAACGACGAAGACGTAATGAAATTTCGGATGCCATTTTTTTTATTTTATTTAGTTTTAAGCATTTTCCGCTTAAGTGCGCTTACTTTAAAACTTTAATTTAAATGCGATCGTTTAAATGCATTCCCCGCTCAAACGATTCACTCGCAGATGTACATATCTTTCATTTTATAATCATAGTCAAAATGGACCAGGAACAACGACGAATCGTTTAAGCGGGGAATGCATTTAAACGATCGCATTTAAATTAACGTTTTAAAGTAAGCGCACTTAAGCGGAAAATGCTTAAAACTAAATAAAATAAAAAAAATGGCATCCGAAATTTCATTACGTCTTCGTCGTTTTTACTGTGTAAAGCTATAAGTAAAAACATATTATTTAATATGTCAAAAAAGTCCATTTGACTATGAGAAAAAAAAAACAGCTGTTTGAAATTTTGTGGGCGTTCGTTCAACAAGGGTTAAACATGTCCTTCAAGAAAACTTTGTATAAATTTGTAATTGTTCATTATATAAACACATACACGATTTTAGAGTGAGGAATTTTCAAAAATTTCATTGGAGGATTTTTTTAACCCCGTGCCGGCAAGGGTTAACTTTGTCCAAAAAGCCTATTATTTCAAAGCAGAGTTACTATGGTCCAAAACAACCATTTGAACAAAAAAAGTTGGTTAATTTAAGTAAAATGTTGCTAACAACTACAAATTAGTCAAAAATGTCGATAAAAACACATATTCTGGAAATCCGCTAAATTCAAATCGCTCCACACACCAACTGGACGAAGGAATTTAACTAAGAATTTTTTTCCACAATCCCTGAGATGTATTCAATGATATCAAGTGGATAAACTAATATAATTAAAAATTTTGTTTCACTAAATTTTTAAAATAGTGAAAAAGTAGTTTTGAGCTCCATGTTAAAAATGTGAGTTTTTTTTGGCCTCTCGTTTGGTTGGGTTATCGATATCCGAAAAAAACAAACAAAATTTTTCTAAATATCTTTGAATTAATGCGATATAAAAAAAATTTTTTTTTGTTAATAATTTTTTTTTAAATATTTAATTTTTTTTTTTTAAATTATGTCCATTTTTTCAAAAACCGCAATTTTGACCCGCGATGCGAGAACGGAAGCCATGGACCGATTTTGTTCATTTTGGTTTTAAATTGCTTGTATTTACTTGTACCAACTTTTTTTCACTATTAATAGTTGATCTGAGCACTTTGTTGGAATACGACCCAGCCTACTACTCATCTATATTTAAATAATTTAAAAGTATGTATTTATATAAGAAGATCGTTTATGCAAGAAAAAATATTTTTTAAAAATTTTAAAATCCACACTTACCATGTCGCACGTGACCAACTTTATATAAGAACCAAGATAACAGATTTTATTATTTTTAAAATTTTTTTTTTTTATTTTAATTGTAATAAAAATCTGTGTTTGTTCTCAATATTTGATGAATTTTCGTCATGTCTACTTGACTCCCTAATAACTAATGTTGTTTTTCTATGTCGCACGGGACATCGAAATATGTGATAAAGCATAGCGAAAACTTACGGTTATTTTTTAAATGCATAGTTCGTTATGCATTTTTTTTAGCTCTTTGTATCTCCAGAAAGATTTTTTAAAAGCAAAAGTCAACATTTAATGCTTCTCTTTAAGAACTTTTATCAAAACAAAAGGTGCAATAGAAATGTCCCAATGATAAAAAATTGGCTTGCTCGACTTTATATTCGAATATCTCGAAATGGGTTATGAATAAATGTAAAATTTGTTCACGTTAGTAAAATTTGATTGTTTCTTATGAAAATATGTTAAAACAAATTGGTTTCAAGAACTTTTGGTTTTTTGGTCTTGGTAGACCTTTCGGTGGAAGTGCCCATATGTATATGTACTTGAACAATATTGTTTTTTTGTTAAAACGACATTGTTGTAATCGATTTTTGCTGTTTTTTTACATTTTTTTTCGATTCATTTTTCCCCTCCCCCCATTTATTCCGTATAGAGTCTCTATAAACTAAGGATTATACATAATATAAAAAAAAATGTGTTTCAATGGAGGGTTTATGTACGTCCATCCATACGCTTTATTCCGTTTTTTTTTTGCAATTGGCAATTATTGTAAATGGGATTTTCTCTTCAATTTCAATTAATTTCACTTATACCAACTACTACAACAACAACTTTCACAGGAAAAGTGCTGTTGTTGTTTTTGTAACAAATACGTATATTTATGTTCCGAATAAAATCAAACACCCTATTCATGTGTGAATTATTTAAGGAAAGATCCACCTTTTTTTTGTATCCTTCATTTTTTGGTAGAGGAATTATAGACTCTTGTTTTTCATTGTGCGTGTAACAATTCTAAATATCGGTATAGAACCCCTTAAAGTGTTATTCATGATTCCTGATCAATATAAGGCGATTTGGGCAGGTTAGTGGAATTTTTTGTCTGTTGAAATCACGTTTACTTTTGATAGACAACTTGAAAGAGGCTGATGTTTGGTACATATATATGTAAGAGTTGCAATTATTATGGTATAGCATTTCCGCAAAATCGCTTCAGCGGTTAAAAAGTTATGAGCAAAAATGTAAGACAGCATTTTTTTTACAAAAAAAAGTTTTCACTTTCGCAAAAAAAATTTCGAACACTAACTTAATACATTTTGTACGGTTTTTTGTAAGGTATTCATAGATTCGTTTAAGCTAAAATTAACTTGTTTGTTTTTTGACAAAGTAGGTGAAATTTGCAAGTAAAACTAATGGCACAAGGTATTACAAATTTACGAGAGTTTTTTTTTTTTTTTTTGTTTTTTTGCTCCCAACTGACATTGATGTTGGTTTTTTATCACTTCTTTAAATTTAAAATGATTTTAGTTGTATTTTATGCCCAAAAAAACTTTTGCAAATTACTAAAATAACATAAAACCCTTATAAAAAATTATTTCTAAACCTATGTTTATATTCCTTATGCCTGCTAATGTATACGATTATAGGGCAAAAGGTGGAGAAGGGGGGGAGAGGAGTAAAGATTTTCTAAAATTTAATGCTTTCATTTTTAAATAAGCCATTAACTGTAATGTGCGTAAATGTTTACAAGTAACATTATTTACCCTTTTTCCAAAGTGCTATAACCCAATAAAGGAATCCTTTTAAATGTTTACTCTCAAATAATATATTTATATGTATTAAATCCTCACTTATATTTATATAAGGGGGATTCCACACCAAATATCCAGCTACAGAAAAACATGTGTCCCATGAATTTCTGAATAGGTTTTTTTTATATTAAACCAACACTCAGGGGATGCCCCCTACGAATTGTGTTGATATCAGGAAAAATAGGTATGAGAGGGAGGAAAGAGGGAGTAGTGTTTATGAATATTTGACTTGAACCTTTCTAGATTAAATGCGTTAGGAAAGTCTTCTGCGGGGAGGTTATTCCACATACGAATAGATCGACTGAGAAACGAATTCTCTCTGTAATGCGTTGTGCAAAAAACTGGACTGTCGATTAAAAACGGATGGAGCTCTATTTGATAAGCGAGTGTTACGATTTGTGTCAAGTTACCCTGAGAAAATATTTATCAAATTAAAATGGAATTTTCTTAGTTCAATATAGAGTTAATAATACAACCTATTCAGAAATTTATGGGACACATATTTTTCTGAGTGGGACATTTGGCATGGAATGCCTCATATTTATATACGGTTGTTTATAATTTAAAAAATATTTATATACATTTTAGCTAACAACTTAAATATACTATTATTTTCTATATAAATTTAAAACTTTGTAGTACGAGAAAAAGGTAATGGTGATCCAAACTCCCATCCATATAACCCATATATTTACTTAAAAATTCACATTATTGTATAAAGATAAGGAAAGGTGAAATAACCCAAAGAACAAATATATTGTAAAGCAATTAAGAGGAAGAATGGGAACATTTTTATTCAAATTCAATTTAAACACATTTGAGAACAAGATTGAGTTTAGATACTATTGGGTTCAGACCCTGGGTCCTTTTTTGGTCGCAATAGATTTTGATCTAAAATCTATAGATTGTGATCCAAATTAGTTTCACTCTTCGACTAACAGTTTTTTTTAGTATTTTTTAATTTTTTTTTATCATCAAAAAATTTATTTTATCAAAAATTTTTTTTCATCAAAAATTTTTTTTCGTGAAATTTTTTTTTTTTTCATAAAAAATTTTTTTCGTGAAAATTTTTTTTTTCATTAAAAATTTTTTTCATCAAAATTTTTTTTTATGAATAACTTTATTTTCATTACAAATTGTTTTTTATGAGAGTTAAAACACCTCAATTCAACTGACAAAAGTAGCATTTTTGACCTTACCCCTTTCGAATTTTATGAAACTTGGAATATAGTTGGGCGCTTACAAAAAAATCATAGTGTCAAAATTTGCGACTTCTGGTAGTTTTTCTTTTCGATATATGGGGTCTTGAAAATTGGCAAAATCGTATATATTTGACAAAAGTGTTCTAAGATAAATAAAGATAACTCGAAAATTAATAAAAATACAGGTCTCACAAGGGAAGTCTCCCTGGTGTCACCCTCCGATCTTCATGAAATTTGGATATGTTGTTAAGAACGAAAATTAATTCGACATGTATTTTTTTTAGCGACCCAAACTCCTTTTTAGGGGGGGGGTCGATTTGTATGGGGGGAAATTTACCTTTTTCAGTTTATAGGCATGTGTGGTATCAGATTAAAGGTATTAAAAATACCTAACTCGTGGTGCTAACAACGGTTCAAAGAAGTTAATATTTTTCGACTTATTAAGAAAAATGTCCTAAAATTTTTGTATTTTACTTAATATGACGAAAAGTTGTGCATGTTTTGACACTAGGGTGGGTCGATGAAATGCATATTTGCAAATCTCGTTAACTAATAGCAAAAACTCGAAGCGCATTTTCGAGCTGATAAGGGGAAAAATCATGAAAAATATTTAGGAGGGTACTTCTACAAGCGGTTTTAGTTCGCGGTTTTTGTAAAAAAAATATTTTTTGTGTTTTTATATTGTTGGACTGTATATTTTATAACTGAATTTTTATTTAGTTCGGTTTAAGTCCATATTAATTATTTCTGAGAAATAATAATTGTTGTACAATGAGAAAATCTGAAAAAAATCAAGTGACAACACAGGCTAAGTGGAGATGTCGACAGCTTTCGGAAGATGCCACCCTTCCATCATCAGCACTCCTTCGATTGCCACACACTTAATGTGTGTCAGATTAAAATTAGCCATTTAAATGAAACTTTTGAAGAAATTAAGAATTGGAATTACTCCTCTTTGTGTTGAATAACCCCTATTCACCATTAATTCGTGTTGTATTCATTTGGCAGAAACTTAATCCATCTTAACTTTTAACAGAGTTGTATTTTTCCCATTGTTAACCCTTAGTAGGACTTTTCAAATCTTGAAAAATGTCCGTTAGGTTTGAATTTTTGTTTCATATTTCTAATTCTTAGAAATATTACTAAATTGCAATGTACCTTATGAGTTGTGTATTAATTGTGTTTTTATATTGTTGGGGTTATTCAACACAAAGAGGAGTAATTCCAATTCTTAATTTCTTCAAAAGTTTCATTTAAATGGCTAATTTTAATCTGACACACATTAAGTGTGTGGTAATCGAAGGAGTGCTGATGATGGAAGGGTGGCATCTTCCGAAAGCTGTCGACATCTCCACTTAGCCTGTGTTGTCACTTGATTTTTTTCAGATTTTCTCATTGTACAACAATTATTATTTCTCAGAAATAATTAATATGCACTTAAACCGAACTAAATAAAAATTCAGTTATAAAATATACAGTCCAACAATATAAAAACACAATTAATACACAACTCATAAGGTACATTGCAATTTAGTAATATTTCTAAGAATTAGAAATATGAAACAAAAATTCAAACCTAACGGACATTTTTCAAGATTTGAAAAGTCCTACTAAGGGTTAACAATGGGAAAAATACAACTCTGTTAAAAGTTAAGATGGATTAAGTTTCTGCCAAATGAATACAACACGAATTAATGGTGAATAGGGGTTATTCAACACAAAGAGGAGTAATTCCAATTCTTAATTTCTTCAAAAGTTTCATTTAAATGGCTAATTTTAATCTGACACACATTAAGTGTGTGGCAATCGAAGGAGTGCTGATGATGGAAGGGTGGCATCTTCCGAAAGCTGTCGACATCTCCACTTAGCCTGTGTTGTCACTTGATTTTTTTCAGATTTTCTCATTGTACAACAATTATTATTTCTCAGAAATAATTAATATGGACTTAAACCGAACTAAATAAAAATTCAGTTAAAAAATATTTTTTTTAATTTTTTAAAAATATTTTAAAAATTAAGTAAAATAATGCTTATTACAAAACAAGTTCCAAAAAAAAAATTATCTCCCCAATTTAGCCCGTGGATGCATTTTTATACCCAGGAAAGTTCGATTTATATACATAAAAAAAAATATTTTTTAATTTATAATAGCACTCAAATTGTGCATAAGGCCGATTTAAGAACATGAATGATAAAAATAAAAAAATTTCGGGTATTTATAGCAATCCGCAAGTGCAAAAAATTCGCAAATTACAAAAAAATTAAAAATGGGTATTTTTATTTTGGTAAAATAAAGCGCAATTTTTTTATTTTTATCATTCATGTTCTTAAATCGGCCTTATGCGTCATTTGAGTGCTATTATGAAATAAAAAATATTTTTTTTATATACATAAATCGAACTTATCTGGGTATAAAAATTGGCGAGATAAATTTTTTTTGGAACTTGTTTCGTAATAAGCATTATTTTTCTTAATTTTTAAAATATTTTTAAAAAATTAAAAAAAATATTTTTTTTTCAAAAACCGCGAACTAAAACCGCTTGTAGAAGCCTAAAAGTACCCTCCTAAAATTTTTTCATGATTTTTCCCGTAATCAGCTCGATAATGCGCGTCGAGTTTTTGCTATTAGTTAACGAGATTCGCAAATATGCATTTCATCGACCCACCCTATTGGACACGTTCTTAGCACACGTAGATAGGTTTTCCAAAGACCTTTCATTTGGTATGTAACATGACTAGGTTTCTTTTCATAACATAGGAGATGAACGAAAAAAACTGGAAAATGGCCTTGTCTTCCCCCCCCTCCTTTTTACCCTCTAAATATGAATTTGGGCCGCTAAAAAAATACGTGTCCCTTTATTTTTTCTGCTCTACAAAATAAAACCAATTCCATAAAGATCCGCGGGTGACACTAGGGAGACTTCCCTTGTCAGTCAGGTTGCAAATAATAAGTAATGAGACAGCCTTTTAAATGGTATTCCCCAAGATTTTTTTTGAAAAAGGTCAAAGGTCATTGGTTTTAACCTTAATGGAGAGCTATATCTCAAAAATAAATATTTTTAAAATTTTGGAAAAAAATATATGTTATTAAGGGTCACCCATAGTACTTAAGTTTAAATTTTCAGGATGGAGACTTCATTGGAACTTTTAATATCACTAGAAACATAGTGACAGGAAATAAAAAGTGGTGTATTTTCCCTTAAAAAAAAAAACTTTTTTTTGTCTTTGAGATTCTGGTACCAAAGTTCACTTTTCTGAAAGTTTTTGACGTGCTGAGTCCATTTATGACCTTAGAACTGGCCTATTAGTTTTCAATGTGTGAAAATTGCTGAAATGCTATTACTGTGTTTTTTTGAACATCTAGTTGCATATATCTCAAAAATTAATAGCGATAGGTCAGTTCAAAGGTCATATTTGGACTCAACACGTCAAAAACATTCAGAAAAATGAATTTTGGTACCAGAATTTCAAAGACAAAAAAAAATACTTTTTTTTCTAAGTGAAATTACACCGCTTTTTCTTTCCTGTCACAATCTTTCTATTAATATTAAAAGTTCCAATGAAGTCTCCATCCTGAAAATTAAAATTTAAGTTGTATAGGTAATTCTTAACATCATATATTTTTTCCAAAATTTTAAAAATATCGTTTTTTGAGATATAGCTCTCCAAAAATTAAGGTTAAAACCAATGACCTTTTTTTATTTATCATAAGTTTTTTTATTCAGCTGGTGAATAATTATTTTTCATCAAAAAAATTTTCATCAAAATTATATATCGTCGAACTACTTATATTCAATAAATGCCAACTCGAAAAAGCTTACTTTTCAGGAGAGCTAAAAAACTAGTTATTTTGCATATTATTGTAAAAATAAACAATGTACCTTCCATAAGATGGTTTAAATATTCTAAATAATTTTTACCTATGCCAAAAATTTCATATTTTGCACTGGTTTGCGTATTTTTTTGAGATGGCATTTATTACTATATCAAAAAACAAATATTTTTTTAGAGTTGGCATATTTTGTCGGAAACTAAAAATTATTTTTTTTTTTTAAATTTTTTATATTTTTTTTTTTTGGACTTTGTTTTCCTTAGTGCGGTAATTGCAAAAACAAAAAAAATTAAAAATCTTTGCATATTTTTAAAAGTTACTAGCTCCGAAAGCCTTTTAATCTTAGGGTGGTCAACTTTGGCACTCTGTAACTCACGCTTTATTGTAGAAGGCTCACTCCAAACTAGCTATTTTGAAAGCTTATATCACTGACTTTATTTGCCCCACTCATAATATTTCAATCTGATAAATAGTTTGAAAGTTATATATGGGGCATTCCATGTGAAATCGGACACTTTGAAAAACTTTTTTTTTAGATTTTCCCAATTTGTTTACAGTTTTTAGTACCCTTCGAAAACTCCTTTGTGGTAAATTTTCAGATTTTTTTGATGACCCGTTCAAAAGATATCGAATTTTTAAAAATTGATAGTTTGTTCCTTTACTCCAACTTCTTTTAATCATAACTTCTTCAATAATGGTCCAAATTTCAAATTTTTTTTTTCAAAATTTTTGTTTTTCTAAGTACTTTCTAAAAAAAAATCCCAAAAAATTCTTAAAAGCGCTCTAGTATGCGATTTTTAAGTTTTAAAATTTAAATCTCATATTTGAAACTGTTTGTACTCTTCGATTTTTTTGTAATTTTTTTGTGTAAAACTTCTATCAATTCTACAAATTTTTTGCCCAGGACGATCGTGGGATAACGATTATTACTATTTTTTAAAATTTTTTGAAAAAATTTTATTGTAATTTTCCAGTCTTAAAATCATTTCTACTGCTCCAATGGTGCGTCATAGAGGGGTCCTTTATAAGACCGACCCCCATTAACTTTTACGTCTTAACATTTCTTTGGAACAAACTAATACCCTATCTCCAATTTCTAAGGGGGCTCCCACACAAACGCCATTTTTTTAAATTTGTTCCAACCGCTCTAACTGCCCTAATAGTGCCCTTAGAGCAACAAAATGTATGATCGACCCACAATATTTTTTTAGTCCAAACATTTTCTCTGAACACACCTACCCTCTATCTTTAACTGTTAAGGCGGTCCCCATACAATTTTTTTTATTTTTTGTAAATTTGTTTTATTTAATCAGCTTCTACCGGTCCAATGGTGCGTCCGAGAGGGGTCATTAGTGAGACCGACCCCCATTTATTTTTATCCTACAACATTTTTTCAAAACATACCTACGCCCTATCTCCACTCCCTAAGTAGGCTCCCATACAAATAACAGTTGGAGCAAATTTTATAAAAATGTAATTTTGTATGTGAGCCTACTTAGGGAGTGGAGATAGGGCGTAGGTATGTTTTGAAAAAATGTTGTAGGGTAAAAATAAATGGGGGTCGGTCTCACTAATGACCCCTCTCGGACGCACCATTGGACCGGTAGAAGCTGATTAAATAAAACAAATTTACAAAAAATAAAAAAATTGTATGGGGACCGCCTTAACAGTTAAAGATAGAGGGTAGGTGTGTTCAGAGAAAATGTTTGGGCTAAAAAAATATTGTGGGTCGGTCATACATTTTGTTGCTCTAAGGGCACTATTAGGGCAGTTAGAGCGGTTGGAACAAATTTTAAAAAATGTCGTTTTGTGTGGGAGCCCCCTTAGAAATTGGAGATAGGGTATTAGTTTGTTCCAAAGAAATGTTAAGACGTAAAAATTAATGGGGGTCGGTCTTATAAAGGACCCCTCTATGACGCATTTTTTTTTTTGCAAACACTATTTACCGATATTTTCAAAATGGCAATATCTCGAAAACTAGGCATTAGATATCAAAATCTTTACCAGATTCGTGTTCATAAAGGCAAATGCAATAAAATATGTGGTCTAATTTTTTTTTAAAAAAAATTTGAAAAATTTTTGGAAATTTACAATGGGAGTTGGCATTTATTTTCACCAAACAAATATGTACTTTGAGTTAGCAGAAAAACAAAAATGGATGTAAAACGGCAAAAAATTATTTTTTTGCTCTGAAATTTTTACTACAGATGGGTATTGCATAGGGGAGCTATTTTCCATCGGAAACTCATTTCGGTCAAATTTGAGTTGGCATATTTTGAATATAGGTTCACGATATATTTTTTTTGTTTTTATAATTTTTTTTTCATATTATATTTTTATTAAAATTAGAATTTCATCAAAATTTTGTCATTCCGTTTGTAACGCATCAAAATATATTATATATGATCCATGATCGATTCTAATACATTCTGTGAATGTCCGTCTGTCCGTCCGTTCGTCCCTCTCTCTGTAGATGGCACGATACAGTCCAAAATAAAACCGCTAGACTCCTGAAGTTTGGCACAAATATGTCTCATGTTCATAGGCAGGTCAAGTTCGTGAATGGGCAAAATCGAGCCAGGGGGAAAAAGTTCCCCCTTGAAGAACTGAACCAACCTTTGAAAAAAAAACACTTTTTTTTACATGTTTTTTGGTATTTTGGTTAAATAAATGAAACTTTTGGTATATTTATCGCGATGGGAAGGTCCCACACTGACCCTCATCACCCCCCCCCCCCCCAGCCCCAAAAAAACAACGCCCGTGACAATTTTTTTTTTTTTTTATTTTTTTTACATTTTGGAGGGTATAAAAGATTCGGAACAACCGAATTTAACACTCTCACTTGTTTTTTCATAAATTTTTTTTACATCAAAATTTTTTTTCTTATTTAATCTAATTGCCTACTGAAGACGTAGAAGTGGCTACAGGAAACCATGGTCTAGGGTAAATCCACATTTAGTTTAATATTTAGAAGGTACAATTTTCTTCTTCAATTAAAATCACAAGCAACAAATTATAATACACTTGGCTTACGCCGAAAAAAAATAATAAATAGAAATACTGACAAAATAAAATGTCGCTCTTGTGAGCATTTCATTTTACTTTCACTTTTAAAGTATGCGTTATTGTTGTGTGAAGAACAAAAAATTCTCCACAATGCAATGGTAAAGTTTGCTTAAAACGGCATACGACAAAAATTAAAAAAGTCGTTGAACACGAACTGGATAATATACGTTTGGAACTAGAGACAAAATGTGGTAAAACAGAATTTACAGTTTTTTTTTCATTTCGTGATCCTGTTTCCTTTTAAAAGGACTTCAAAGTTTTAAAGGACCAAATTTTATAAAATATTTTTTTAATATTTTTACTTGTCCTAGCCTGCCACTAGCAATAGCAAATGAAAGAGGGTGATCTCCCCTAATTATTCTATTTTATTATTTTTACATATCGGGAAAAAGGAAGTTAGTTACGTCCTTTCAAAAATGTATCCATCAATATCATTAAAAATTTTCAACAAAATATTTTGATAACGTTTTCAAATGACATTATTCACAACTTTTTATTCTAATATGGGAAAATAAAAAAAAAAAAAAAATAAGGGGAGATCCTCCTCTTTCAGTTTTCGTAACCAGTGTCATCCTAGGACAAGTACAAATATTTAAAAAATATTTTACAAAATGTATGCGTTAAAATTTTGAAGTTCTTTTAAAAGGAAACAGGATTACCAAATGAAAAGGTGTAAATGCAGTTTTACTCAATTTGATCTCTACTTTCAGACTTATATCATACTGTTCATGTTTAATATTGGCTGTCGGACGGTGTTATACATAAAATGTGAAAAAGGGTAAAAAGTGCATTTTTTTTTCTGTTTATTGATGCATTTTAGTACACGATAAGGTGTCACAGATAGGAATAACATTTTTTGTGGATATGTATCATTAAGAGCAACATCTCAGCTAAAATCCATTCAAGTCAAAACTAAAAAAAAAATTTTAAAAATTTTTGGAGTAGGACCCCAACGGCCCTAATTTTTTTTTTGCGAACTCAATTTTGAAGGGAAAGGGTTTATCCCACCATAATGATATTTTTAGTCTTTAATAAGCTAATCAAGTAAAATAATAATTTAAAAAAAAAAAATTTAAAAATCTAAAAAAATTTTTGGTTTGTATGGGAAATTTTTTTTTTTGGCAAAATCAAAGGCACGGGTTAATTTTGTCCGATTTGGCAAAAATTTATACATAGAGTTTTCAGGCCAAAACGAACCATAATTTTCCCGGCGATCGACGAAATTCAAAAAATTGTGCATAATTTTTAGCAAAAGTGTTTGTGTTAATTTTACATAGGTTTTTTTTTTGAGTGTAACTGTAGGGCATAAAAAGCTTCTTTTTTAATATTATTACTTTTTATTGTTGCTGGGAAATAAAAGCAACAACATTATCCATAAACAACATATCCAACATAAGGAAGAAACCGAAAAAGGATGCAGAAGAGAAATAAATGCAAGTACCTAAAGTGAAGTTTATGGTGATTGATGATACATTGTTAGGTTAGTATGCAAATAATGTAACTTTTAGACTCTTTAAGGATAATCAACTACATCCACAAGATAAAAAAATAAAAAAAAAAATAAAAACTGAAGAAACCAAAACTATACACAACATTACAGCAAAGATAAAACATGAATTTAACTATAAATGCATCGTATGACATAAACAGATCAAATTTTTAAAAGGTCAAATAAAATACAAAATAAACATTAAATTTGAAAATAAAAAAAAATAAAGGTCATATACATATTCTCAGAAATGAAAACACACACAGAGATTTAAACCCTGATATATGTAGATAAAAATGGCTAACCGCAAGTATTTTGTTTAATTTTTTTGGCAGCTAACCAACATAATATGAAATAAGGTAATTTTATACATCAAGACCTCACTAAACGGACTATTTTGGTTACTTATCGAGTAACAGAAATGCGGTGTAACACCTTTCGAAAATATTAAACATGAACCGGATGATATACGACTTAAAGTAGATATTAAATGGATTAAAACTACATTTACAGTTTTTCATTTCGTGATCCTGTTTCCTTTGTTTTCTTCTTCAAAGTTTTAAAGAATAATTTTTTTTTAAATATTTGTACTTGTCCTAGAATGGCACTGGTAATGGCAAATGAAAGAGGAGGACCTTCCCTAATGTTTCCATTTTTTTTTTGCCACATCAGGATAAAAGGATGGAAATAAAGTCATTTGCAAACTTTATCAAAATATTTTGTGGAAAATTTTTAATGATTTTAAAGGAGCAATTTTTGATATAATGAAAATAATACAATAGGAAAATTAGGGGAGATCCTCCTCTTTCATTTGCCATCACTAGCGGGATCCTAGGACAATTACAAATATTAAAAAAAAATATTTTATAAAATTTAATCCTCTAAAACTTTGAAGTCATTTTAAAAGGAAACAGGATCACGAAAAGAAAAACTGTAAATGCAGTTTTACTACATTTAGTCTCTAGTTTCAAAATAGCGGTTGTTTCCTACGTTTAAGAAATTTTTTAAAAAAAATCTGTAAAGGTCTTTCCCTCAACCCTTTCATAGAATTGGGAGTAAAATCCGATCTATTAAACCAGATCAAAGTTTTGTTTTTTTAGAAAATTTTCACCAAAAACTTAAAATTTTGATCGAAGGGCGCCATGGGTAAAAATTTTCTAATTTGGCTCAAATTAAGATAAAATGAACGCTTGTCTCAAGCTCTATGAAATAGTCTATATACCCGAGTAAAAATTTTTATATGATGCAATATATAATGATATGTAATACAATATATAATTTGATCCGAAAAATGGTGGATGTTTTTGCATTAAAAAAGATCAACTTGTATAAAATATGATTTGATTTCATCCGAGTTTTGACCAGACATTACCATATATTGGTGGATCTAATTAGATCTAATTGCATAAAAACATATAAAATCCTGGTGTTTTTTGGTTTGTGTTGAGATACACCACAGGTCAACGATACATTCACCAAACATATAATTTTCTAAAACAAAAAAATGTTTGGGTACGCTTCGAACCAGATAGGTGATATACATAACCCTAACAAGGAAATGTTTAGGAACATTTTAAAAAGTTTTTTATACTTTGTCTAAGAAACTTAGAAAATTGTTGGTTAATTAGAAACATTTATGGTTATATATGGAACAAAATGAGAAATATATAATTTTATATTAAATTATACAGAAAAACAAATTTTGTATTGACCCTCATATAATTAAATATAATCATATCAAACGTACGCATTTTAATCCGAATCATGATTAAATTATATATAACTACATATGACGGCATTTAAAATATTTAGAAAATATCTCACGGAATATATGATCATATATGATTCGTTAGGTTTGTATCAAGTTATATATTGTTATATATGTTTATTTTTACTCGGGTAAAAAATTTTCAGATTTTTTTTAAGAAATTTCTTAAACGTAAGAAAACACCGGTACTTTTAGAAATTTTTTGATAAATTTGAAATGGCGATGTCTCGATAACCGCTCGACCGATTTTAGATATATTTTGATATTAATATTCAGCATGCCAAAATTAATAGTGTTAATTTAAAAAAAAAAAACCCAAAATACTGCTGAAAATTTTTCGAAAATCCAAAACTTTGATCGAAGGGCGACATGGGTTGAGTGTAGAGATGGGCACATGAGCAGATTAGAGCGTGATTCACGTGATTCACGCGTGATCACGCGTGATTGTGACTGAATTAAATTTAACTCACGTGATTGTGAGTGAGTGTTAGTGGAGAAAAAAATTGCGTGAGTACTCACTGAGTAAGATTTTTGCGTGAGTGAGTGTGCGTGAGTCGATTTTTCCGCGTGAGTTTGCGTGATTATTTTTCTCTTTATATTTCTTTTCGGACCCAAAAAAGCAACAAAAAAATTTTAAAATTTGGCTTAACTTAAGATTTCGTCCCTAAAAATGTAAAATAAAATGTAAAATTTCGCTGAACTTTAAATTTTGCTGAAAACTTTGAAAGATTTTTGAAATTTTCTTTATTGATTTTTTTTTTTTTGTAAAAAAAAGAGTTTCGTGAGTGTGAGTCAACGTGAGTGTGAGTGAAGCTTGAGTGAGTGCACGTGAGTGTGAGTTGTATTAAATTTACTCACGTGATTGTGAGTGAGTGTGAGTAGAAAAATATGCTCGTGAGTGAGTGTGCGTGATTCGAAAATTCCTGTCGTGAGCGTGAGTGAGTGTGCGTCAAAAATCAATCACGCGCCCATCTCTAGTTGAGTGTACAGGGTTAGTTTAATTCGATTGGGCTCAAATTTGTACCACATAAGTAGGGATGAAATTAACATGCACTAAAAAATCGAAAATATATGCTTAAAATATGCGCTAAAAAATTCGAAATATGCAATAAAAAACCGAAAAATATGCACTAAAAATTAAAAAGCGTGCAATAATAATCATGTTTTCATATGAAAAACTTTTTGAAGAGCAAAAATAACGCCGGGTTTGAATAGTAACATTTTAAACTTTATGTAAGCAAGACTTCTTTTGAAATTATAAAAAAAATAAAAAGAAAAAATAAATAGTTTTTCTTATTTTCAAAATTAATTTTTAAATTGAAAATAGTTTTTAAAACAAAAAAATTCAATTTCTGTTTGCTAAATTAATGCATAATATACACATAAAAGTTAAGAATATGCACAAAATATGCATTTAAAACCAAAATGTGCAAAAATATGCATTTTCACCAAGATATGCAAAAATATACAACCACAAATCGATGCTATTTTAATGCAAATTACTTGATTTGGGAAGACAATTGAATGGTATCATTTTTAAGGCTATCGACAAAAAACATCCATTTGCATGGAAATCACATTCCTACACATAAGTATTAGGCCTGTAAGAATAAAAATTTACCCGGATGTTCAAAACCGAAAGAAGAACTTTTTTGTCATACAAAAAATGCTAGTCTAGGTCCGTCTGTCCGTCCGTCTGTCCGTCCGTCTGTCCGTCTGTAGTTAACACGATGCAGTCCAAAATAAAAGAGCTAGACTCCCCACATTTGGCACGAATATGTCTTATGTTCCTAGGCAGGTTAAGTTCGTAAATTAGAAAAATCGGAGCTGGGGGAAAAAAGTTCCCCCTTGAAGAACTAAACCAACCTCTGAAAAATATCACTTTTTTACATGATTTTTTGTTTAACAAATGCAACATTTTTATGCTACAAGATGTTCAAAGTCCTGCATTTGGACCCTGAGAATAAGAAAATGTCGTTTTTTTTTTGTCCGCTCCCCTTCTATGGGCGTGGAATATATTTTTTTTAATTATGATAAACTTGCATTTCTTTAGTGCAAAAAGCATAAGAATGAATTTTTTAAAACATATTCGAGGGGAAATTTGCCCCCCCCCCAATTTGGAGGGTATTAAAGATTCGGCACAGCCGAATTCAACACTCTTACTTGTTTTTTGTCTCTCTTTGTTTTACGTTTGAACTTTAGTGTGCACACCAGGGATGGAAAAGTTAGTACTTTAGTACTTTTTTCAGTACTTTTTCACTCTCAAAGATACCGTAGTACCCCTACGACTGATTTAGTACCTTTTCTATACCAGACAATTTCATACACTTTCAACCAAAATTTCAAAAATTTTCAAAAAAAATCCGAAAATCGACCGATTTTCATTGGAAAATGTTTCAAAAGCTTTAAATAAATGAAATTTTTTAATTAAACCAACCTTTATTGAAGTTTTGTCTAAAAAATAAATAAATGAATAAGGATGTCCTCAATTTAGGAACTTTTGTATTGAATTGTGCCTAGTTTCTTCTTATTCGTCGCACTCGAACGGCGTTCGTCGTACAGAAACTGGACTTTAATTTTTTTTAGTACCATCGAGGGCGAAAAGTACTCTTTTGGTTGAGTTCCAGTACCATTTCTAAATTCCGATTTTCCATCCCTGGTGCACACAAATAAAAAATCGACAGTTTTCCTTGTTTTTTTAACAAAAAATTTTCAATTGAAATTTATTTTTTTTTTTTGTAATTTTACATTTTTTTTTGTAGTTTTATATATATATGTGTTCCTCTAACTCCCATTGGAGCATAGGGCGCCAGTTTTACAAATTTCCAAAAATCCACTAAAATTACGAGAATTCCTTTTAAGTTTTATTGCTTCAAAAAAGTTGTAAATTTATAATTTTATTCGTAAAAAGTTTGTAAAATTACAAAATTATTGGTAAGAATCTTGTAAAATTACAGGAAATTCTTGTCGAATAGGAGGTTGCTAAAAATAATATTTACAAGTTTTTCTTGTGATTTTACAATGCTTTTTTTTGACAGATTTTGGTAGTTATTCTTGGCGATGCCAGATCTACAAAACGGTCGTTACATTACTCTATAACTCAGGTCTAGGCCGTATAAAAGGATAATGGTTTACATAAAAAATACAGAATTTTAAATACTGCTGCAATTTTCTAAAATGCTAAATTTTAATATTATATTAAAATAAAAATAACAAAATAATAAAATAACGTTAAAATAGTGTTTATTAGCGCCAAAAATTTTCCTATACTTTTAGTATTAGTTTTGATGAGGATATTAAAATCCTTTATCGCTGTTCATATCCTTATATTCAAAATGAAAAAAAGTAAAATCAGATTAATTCAGGTTCATGTACGTATACCATCTTCGGGATAGAAACAGTGTTTTTCTATAAGCATAACAATTACTTACCTGCTGGGAAAGGAAATTCTTAGTATATTGGTTGGGAGAAAGAGTAATTTCATGTGTCATCACTTATTTCTTCAATTTGGATGACACGTTTCATTATATTGAAGAAAGCTTCATCAATATGATGATGTTTGAAAATCTTAGAACTTTTCTAAGGAAAAGTGTCCTAGGAAAACATATTTTGTCATATTATGCCATAAAATGTCACAGAATCAAGGAAATTGCCTCAATTATTTTTAAAAAGCATTGGTGTAGATATAACAATTATAATAAAATTGTTCACAACCTAAGAAATTTTATATGGGTAAAAGTCACTTAATCTGAGAATTTTTCAATACGTTAATTACCCCCCCCCCCCCCTTTTTTTTGGCTTATACGCTTTTTTTACGAACCTCACAAAATAAGTGGTTCTAGCTTTTCCAAATATAGCCATGGAATGGTATTTCGGATCAAATTTAACTTTTTAATTTGTTAGAACAATTAAACGAAATAACCCTTTTTCCAATCCTACTTCATATCCTTACATACTAAACACATTTTAATTTTCTATTTTGTTCTTAATTTCTATTTCATTAAAATTGCTGTTTTACATAAACTACACTATGCTATACTATGATGACATGTATGTATGTAGTATACATAAACACATATATTTTGTTGTTACAACTAGTACCTTTGCTGCTGCTATGCACCTTTTGCAAAGAGAGTGAAAGGAGAGTAAAAACTAATTTTATATATTGCCATGTTACATGACATGAGATATGCTGTTGCTGCAATTGTTACGGAGGAGACTGTATTAGATACTCGTCGTAGTTACAATGAGTACTAAAGTACTCAAACAAGAACTACACATACACAGAAAGAATTGAAAATGAATTTTAAAAATTTAATTGATTAAAATTTGTTTCAATCAAAGATTTTTCGGTTTTGATCACAAATTTTATCAGTTTTTTATTTGAACTCAATTAAAATAATGATTAATTTAATGAATAGTTTATAATAGTGCAACAACTTCAAATTTTTTTGATCATATATTTGAGATCATAGTTCAATTCTACTCTAACGCTTTATACCAGATTTTTATTCCACCCAGTGGCTACTGTGCAGGCTTTCAAAAAATGCAAAAATCGCGTTTTTTCGCATTTCAACCGCGAATAATTTAAATTCTAGACGTGATGGAAAAATTTGAGGCACAGATTTGGAATCAGCGAGTCAAAAGCTTTAAAAATTTTGTATCAAACTTTAAACCGGAGTCAAAAACCTTCGATTTGTTGAGCGGTGTTATTGTATCCATAAATAAAGCCAAAAAATCTGGTATGTTAAAATATTATAATTCGACAATAAAAGATCATAACAAACACTTTGATCAAAACAATGATTAATTAAAATTTTTTTGATCAATAGATTGTTTAGTAAATCATTTTTTTACGTGTACATATAAAGTAGAGAATATTATACATCCAACTGGTACTAGATTTGCAAAACGGCATTGTTGGTAACATCATCCTCACATCATAATCATAATTATACATGTCGTTGTCTTCGTTATTGTAGTAGTCAACATATAAATGCACCTGCATACGGCAGACAGACAAACATACACTATACGGTGTATTGAAGGGTGAGGGGGGACTTTAGTCTTGCAGTGTGTTTGTTGTATTAAATCTACGAGCTTTAGTTTCCTGCAACGGGAACAGGAGATTACTGCACGATTTCGTTAAACGTAATTATATCCTTTAACATGAAATGGAAGTGCAAATGAAGGAAATATGTTGTCAAGGTAACATAAAAGAGAGCGGTATGAGAAAGGAGAAAAAGCAAAAAAGACAATAACAAACATACACACACATTTACACTTATTTATAAAAAAAACCCACATACACATAGATAATCACAGATTTAACTGCGTTATAGCCTAAGAGACAAGTTGCCAAACCGATTGTCCTTTTGAGAAACAAGAGAAAATAATATAAAACTTTTTTTTTTTCGAAAGAAAATATTACATAAATTATTTTTTCTGAATATTAATAAGGCAATTGAGATTTTCAATTTGGCTTTCCTGAATTTCAGTTCAGATTTTCTAAATTTCCGGTGAGTTTTTTTTTTTAATTTTATTTAGTACTTTCTTTACCATTTATTTGAAGATTCTACTTGTAATTCGTAGACTCCATTTGAATATTCCATTTGTTATTAAAAGATTCCAATTGTAATTCGAATATTATATTTATAATACAAAAACTTCTGAATGTTTTTTGTAGATGGGAACTAAAATTCGAAAAAAAAAAAACAATTGTAATTAGCAAAAATCAATTTTAACGCGAGAGAGTCTTAAATTCGGCTGTGCCTAATCTTTAATACCTTCCAACATCTAAAAAATCTAAAAAAATAAGAAAAAAACAAATTTAAAAAACGTAATAAATATACGTTTTTGCATTTTTTATCCATGCCTCCATAAAGGCTGAAAAAATGTACATTTCTATTCCTCTTGGTCCAAGTGCAGGTCAATGAACTTCATATGGCACAAAAATATTTCGTTTATTGAACAAATATCCAAAAAAAAAAAATTGTAAAAAAAAAATTGTTTCTCTTTAGGGATGAGATTCTACGCGGTATTTACCCGATGCATGGGTAAATACCGGGTAAATAAAAGATAAATACCGTTTCTGGGAATTTATTTGGGTATTTAAAAAATGCATTTGAAATCGAACATATGACAAGCTCTGGCTGTCAATAATCTGAAAAGTCATTTCAAATGAGTAATTTGTTTTAATTTTTTCAAAAATAAATATGTATATGGGATATTCCATGCATGTCAAAATTTGAATTTTTACAGTTTTTAGTACCCTTCGAAAACTCCTAAGGAATGCAATGGACACATTCTAAAAAGTACTTTTTTTCCTAAAAAGTAATGTATTTTCTTTAATAACACTGTGCTACAAACAACCCAACATCTAATATATTTTTGAAATGAGGACGTTAAGGTTGTAGGTCTCGTCGAAAAGATCACAAAAATGTCCATCAAACTGGCTAGACGCCCTCAAATTTTAAAGTTACCCTGCAAAAAAAGTCATTACCACTTCCCAGTGGAGTGCTTTAAAACTAAAACAAATGTAATGAAATACAACAAAAATAACAAAAAACACAAGACAAAAACACACAAACAGTTTTTTCTACTCCAGACTTCATAGATATTCAGCTCTTAACTCATTACCTTCCGCGACACTCCCATACAAATGTAAGTAGATATTCAGTAGATAAGAAGTACTCCGGGAAGTAGTTGGAAGTTGTTTGAAAACTCGGAGTACTTCTTATCTACTGAATATCTACTTACATTTGTATGGGAGTGTCGCGGAAGGTAATGAGTTAAGAGCTGAATATCAACTTTTTATGGAGTAGAAAAGAAGTTCTTTGCGTTTTTTTCTTGTGTTTTTTGTTATTTTTGTTGTATTTCATTACATTTGTTATAGTTTTAAAGCACTCCAAATAGAAGTACTCCGCACTTTTTTTGCTGGGTATTGTCAAAAAACCTTTTTTTGGGACTTTTCTCACTAATCCACGTATAACTTAAAAAGTTTTCAACCGATTTTCAAGTTTTTAACTGTTTTGGATAGAAGAAGTATAGGGCATTTTTTGTGTGTGAATTGGTCGACACATATAAGAAAGATATGTATTAATTTTTTCAACAATATCTAATTTTTTTGATATTTTTTGAAAATTTTTTGAGTTTATCGATTTTTTTCTGATATAGTTCGTTCAACAATATTTATATTTATAAATTCTTAAAGAAAATTTAGTTGTGAATTTGATGAGCTCTATGCCGAAAAAATCGAAAAACAATTGACAGAGTTGTGATAATTTTTCTAAAAAAGAAAATTAAGAATTTGCATAAAATTGCCGTTCAGACAACCCAGGCAAAAAAAATAAAAAAATAAACGAACATACTAAGAGGTCGCGTATAATTATTTCAAAGGTTTTTTGGCCCCCTGAATTCGAATTTGACCTTGAAATTGCGCTATCTCATTAAGAAATTGATATATCAATTTACATTGAATATCTCAAAAACCTGACGCGATAGAGGAATTTAAAGGCCAGATTCGGATTCAGCTCACCAAAAACCTTTAAAAATATAGTACATGACCTCTTATGATAATATTTTTTTTGCCTGGGTTATCTGAACGCCCATTTCCAGCAAAGTCTTAATTTTCTTTTTTAGAAAAATTATCACAACTCTCTCAATTCTAATCTGATATTTTCAGGACAATGCTCATCGTATTCAGAATTTAATTTTCTTTAAAAATACGAACTATATCAGAAAAAAATCGAAAAATAAAAAAAAAAAATTAAAAAAATAGCAAAAAAATAGATATTATAGAAAAAATCAATAGATATCTTTCTTATATGTGTAGACAAATTCACACACATGGAAAGCCCTATCCTTCTTCTATCCAAAACAGTTAAAAAATTTAAAATCGGTTGAAAATTTTCTGAATTACACAAGGTTTAGTGAGCAAGGTATCAAAAAAAAACGTTTTTTGACAATAACTCAATAATTTGAGGGTGTCTGGCAAGTTTAATGGTCATTTTTGTGATCTACTCGACAACACCAACAACCTGTACCATGTCACAGAAGAAGTATTTTTTCATTTTAGCACAGTGTAATACTTTTTAGGAAAAAAGTAATTTTTTTTTTGTAAATAAGTCCTTTTTTCTATTTTACCAAAAAAGTGGTACTTTTTCTTCAAAAGCAATTATTATTTTAATGAAAGTACTATTTTTTCTAAAAAAAAGTACTCTTTTTTCCTAAAAAAAATACTATTTTTTCTAAAAAAGTACTATTTTTATCTATAATAGTACTATTTTTTCTATAAAAGTACTATTTTTTCTAAAAAAAAAGTACAGTTTTTGCTAAAAAGTATTTTTTTTTCTTAAGAAAGTATTTTATTTCCTAAAACAATGGGGATCAGTCTCACTTGTGACCCCTCTAGTACTAACTGTAAACAAATTGGGAAAATCTAAAAAAAAAAAAATTAAAGTGTCCGAATTGATATAGAATGCCCTAATATAGTTATTGACTTAAGTTCTTATTTTCCAATTGCATTTTTATTTTTATTGATAAAATTTATTATAAAATTCATAAAATTTTGTTGAAAAATGTTTTGTTCACCAAATTTTCTACAACATAGTTTATATCCACCTTTTTTTATAAATATCCGGGTATTTACCAATTTTTACCCAATTTAGCTATTTTACCGGGTATTTATCATTTGGGTATTTACCCTTTGCCCATCTCTATTTCTCTGGCGTAGTTTTAGTTCTTCAATGGAAACCTTTTCCCCCCTAGTCCGATTTGGTTTATATACAAACTTGACCAGCCTATGGTCATAAGACATACATATTATGCTAAACTTCGTTTTGTTAGGACTGCTTCGTGGTTTCTACACAGTTTACAGTTTTTTCTTGTAATTTTATAAATTTCCAAGATTTTTTACAAAAAAAATCTAGCAAATTTATGAGAATTTCTTGTAAGTTTTATTTCGTCAAAAAAGTTGTAATTTTACAACTTTATGGGTAAATATCTTACAAAAAAGCTCATAATTTTTACTAGGAATTCTCGTAAAAAAGGAGGTAGCAAAAAATCTAGTAAAATCACGAAACCTTCTTGTAAGCTTTATTGCGTCAAAAAAAATTGTAAATTTATTGGCAAAAAACTTGTAAACTAACAGGAATTCGTGTCAAATAGTAGATATTTGTATTCAATACTAAAAATTTAACTAAATTTTAGTCCAAAAGGACCTAGTTCAGAAATTAGTAACCAATACTAAAATTTTCTACTAAAATGATTGAAAACCAGTAAAAATGACTAATTTTAGTACTTTGAAGATACTAAAATTAGTAAATAATTAGTAGATTTTGGTACAAAATCACTTATAATAAGTGATTATATAGTGTGAAAAATATAGTAGTAATTTTTAATTCAAAAAAGATGAATTAAAATTCGAAAACGGTCAATTGAAATTCAAAACGATAAATTGTAGTTCGACAAAAATTAATTGTAATTCAAAAAAATCAATAGTAATTTGAAAAAGATCAATTGTAATTCGAAAAACAATGAAAATATCAATTGTAAGTTGAATAACATCAATTGTAATTCGCAAAAGGTCAATTTAAATTCGAACAGTTTATTTGTAGTTTGAAAAACTCAACTCTAATTCGAAAAAAATCATTTGCAATTTGAAAAAAAGAAAAACAAGTGCAATTTCAAAAGAGATGAGACTTATTATTTGAAAAGGCTCAATTGTAATTATATTTAAATTGAATTCCAAATTATTTTTTACGAATTTTGACTGATTTTTTTCGATTTATAATTAGAATCTTCGAACCACATTTGGAATTTGTGAATAACAAAAAGAATATTCGAATTTTCTACAACTAGAATCTTTAAATTACAAATGTTATCTTCGAACTACTAGTAGAATATTCGAATTACAAATGGAATCCTCGAATTGTAAATGGAATCTTCGAATTACAACTGATCTTTTTCGTATATCAAATGTTAATGTTGAAGAATCTTCGAAATCGTTTTTTCGCAATAACATAAACAGCAACATTACGAAAATAAAACACATATACAATTTCAACCATTTATATTTTTTTTGCTACCTCTCCATGGGTTAATCGTATGTATTCTAGCTAAGCATTAGCAAAAAAACTGAAAAACAATTGGTGTATTTTATTTAAACAATGAGTCGACACTATTGTAAAGTCACTGGATTACAAGCTGAGATGCAAAATTACCGACATACGACTACATGCTTTGTAGTGCATAGACAGGAATTTAATTTTGCAGAAAGAGAAATGTATAACAATTGAGTAAATTATTTTTTTAAACAATTGTATTACATGACAAATTTACAATGAATTAAAAAAAATAAAATTATAATACGACTATAAAATTGTAGTTTGCAATTGTTTATCTTATGACGGAATTGTTTGTGTTTAAATCAGATTTTATAGTAGTACGCTACAGCAAAAAAATATTAAATTTATAATATTGAAAAAAAAACTACATAATTTTGCTTTAGAAAACATATTAATCAGGAGCGGATCCACGAAGGGGGGAAAAGGAAATCCTCTCCCACCCCACCAAAATAAAATTCAAAAGAAAGCAAAAAATTAAATAAAAAATTAGGAAAGGAGAGGGGAGGGGGCAAGATACACACAAATTACTAAAAAAAGTCTAGTAATCCCATTTTACAAATATTTTACAGTTTTCCATGTTTTTCAACACAAAAATTTCAAAAAATAACATTTTTTTTTGTAATTTTAAATTTTTTTTGAAAATTTTACAAATTTCCAAGGTTTTATTACAATTATACAAATCTAGTAAATTCACGAGAATTCCTTGTAAGTTTAATTGCGTAAAAAAGTTGAAAATTTACAGTGTAATTGTTAAAAATAATGTAAAATTACAAAAATGCTCGAAATTTTTACTAGAACTTCTCGTAAAATAGGAAGTAGCAAAAAATCGAGTAAAGTCAAGAGAACTCCTTGTAAGTTTTATCGCGTCAAAAAAAGTTGTAAATTTACAATTTTATTGGTGAAAACCTTGTAAAATTACAAAAAGCTTATAATTTTTACTAGGAACTCTGGTAACAGTAAACCCGCAAAAGTGCTAAATTTTACTTTTTAAAAGCAAATATTTCAAAAATGGTACGTGCTTAAAAAATTTGGATGGCAAATTTGGAATCAGGAGAGCAAAATATATAAGAGTCAGTAGGTTTTTTCTCTAGGAGGTTTGTTTGTCGATCAGTGTAACTATTTAGCAATAACTCGAAAACAAGATCTGCTAGGATATTCGTGTTAACGATTTTAAAAGTGCTACATAAAGAGGAATGAAATGCCATTACCCGATATTGTCACCATTTTTCCAAAACCTTAACTTGCTTGAATATGGGTGTAACTAATTGTAAGCCACATTTAAATCTTCAAAATAAATCGAATCGCACATTTAATTTTTAACTTAAAATTACTATTTTTATTTATTTTTGTTTACCAACCTTAAGGGCTTAACTTCATATATTTTTTATCAGCTTTAAATGTCATTTAACTAAAAAACTCTGATTATTTTGCATACACCCACCATCCAGCCTACTTGGTGAAAACCAATCACGCACTTGAAACACACACTCATACAAAAACACACACACACTCATGTAAACACATACACTAACACGCATACATGTTTAAAATCTAAAAATATAGAATTTGCACGAATTCGTGTCGTAAATGTTTATTTTTCTTCATTTTAATTTACCCATAGGATTATGCAAATTTTATCAAGTGATTCACAGTGTTTTGATATTTTTACTAAGATTAAAGTATGTTTAGAGTATAAAAGTACTAACAAAAATATACAAAATACTATATCACTACACTTGGAATAATAAAACAATTGACTTTGAATACTTGGAGAATATAATAACAGAATATTAAAGGAAATAAACAAGATATCAAGAAAATGTCAGAGATTAGAGAGAAATGCAAAAGAAAAACAGATAATGAAATTTTATTTAAAAAAATCATTCAAGGTGACATTTTAGAGATATTTTTGTGAAAGAGATCAAGGTTGGAGAAATTGATCAAAATTGTTAAGTTTCGAAGGGTTGGGTAATGAACTTTGGATTGCCGGGCCGGCGCCCACACACTTTCGTAACCCATGGATGGAGTTGTCCATACAACATCATGTTCGACTTTACTTTCGTAGTTAGAAATTACAGTTTCCTGCTAACTTAAAATCATTTTCCTACACATTTCACTTCATAAACCCTCCTGTCATTTCCACACATTTGGTCAAATGTCAACGCCCTCCCTTTAAGCAAACTGTCGTATAAAGTTTTCCCTTGTATTTATAAAAATACTATCCAGAATGGACACAGAATCAATTATTCTCTTCTTTTTTAAAAAAATTTTAAAATATTGGCCCAATGTTAACTTTTCACATAAATTTAGCACATTGTAACATCTTTTATCTGTTGTTGTTGTGCGAGGGATTTGATGATGGTTTTTAACTAAAATTGGATTTACAACAAAGATCAATTTTTATTGTTCCTCATACTTAACATTGAGTACCATTCAGTTAAGCCTGCATATTCCTACAATACTTGAATGTAAAATGTATGTATGCAGTAAAAAAAAATATACGATACTTAAAATACTTTTGTTATTGTTTGGTTTTTCTTGATATTGCACAATGGGTTTAGAATTTGGGAGATAACGATAAGAACACAACTTTTGATTTTGATAGTAATCTTCCTTATAGAAAATTTTGTATCGATAACAAACTTTTAAATAGGGACAAACAACTGGCAATAACTCCTCGCATAATGAGCCGACTTTTATGACTCTAACGTGGGTGGGTCCAAGCTACAAAATCATTTTGTGGTCAGCGATTGGGGACTAATAGTTTTTTATATAACACTAGAGTGCGCAGGGTATTTGGTTGCTCTGTTGTCAAAAAAATACTGAATAATTAATTTGAGAGAAAAAAATATTGAGTAAATAATACTTTGAGTTTGAAATTGAGTGAACAAATTTTGTAAACATATGAACAAATATGTAGAAATGAAACAAAAAATTATTGCCGAAATTTACTCATTTGCTCATAACTTTTGAACTACTAGACCGATTTGGTTGGATTGCAATACCAACCTGACCAGGCAAATGACAAACGTATATACCAAACTTCAGTAGCCTCTGTAAAGTTTTTCAAAAGTTAGCGTGTATTCTACTGACAGACAGACAGACGGACGGACGGACATCGCTAGATCGACTTAAAATCGATCGAGGATCATGAACATATCGCTCATTTACTTGTATAGTGTCATAACGCAAAATGTTTGATTTTTCAGAAAACCTGTTTAAAGTTTACAATTGAAACTTGTTTTACATTGCAAAAGGCCCGTATATAGAAAATGTTATAATTGTATGTTCTCTTCTCAAACGGTGAGTTTAAAAAATATCAATACAAATTTTTGACACAGTATAAAGCAGGATATAACAAATAATTCTGTATGGTTTACCCAAAAACGACATATTTTGAGTTATGACACTATACAAGTAAATGAGCGATATATACTTTATGTGGTCCTAGACCAATATTTCGACAAACGGAATGACAAACTTATATATACCCTCCATCACTAGAGTGGAAGGTATAACATTTTCATTCCAATGCATTCCCCGTTCTATTCTATTTGATTCCCTGATCCATTTAAATTCGTTCTATGTGGTTTTCATTCCTTTACAAATAGCAACCGTTAAAGAAGAAAAGAGTTTCTAGGAATTTCATCATTAGATTAAAAAGAATAATTTTATCACTTTTTTAAGACAGAAAATATAAAAAGTACCAAAGTTCAGGTTTTGACATCTTTTTACCTCTTTGGAATCAGAATTTCCAAAAAATTATTCTTTAAGGAATTGTTTTTTTCGCTAGATGATCCTACATTCCAAATTTCAAGTATCCAGGACCATTATATCAGAAAATATGGAAAGTACGAAACTGGTCGTTTTACCCCCTTGAAATCGAAATTTCTAAAAACGTACTTTTTTCAGAGTTTTTTCCTGTTGTTGGATCCCACATTCCTAATTTTTATGACCTCTATTTAAGAAAATATAAAAAGTACCAAAATCAAATTTTTTAATTTTCAAAAAAAGTACTTTTTTGGGGGACATTTCCTAATTTCAAGTTAATAGGACCATTATTTAAGGATATAATTTCCCTTTTATAATTTAAGGAAACATAAAAAAGGCACCAAAGTACAGGTTTTTATTCCTTAGGAATCAGAATTTCCAAAAATTATTCTTTTGGGAATTGTTTTTCGCTAAATATTCCTACATTCGAAATTTAAATCCTTCAGCACCATTATTTCAGAAAATATGAAAAGTACCAAACTGCTCGGTTTAACCCCCTTCGAATTGAAATTTCTAAAAACGTACTTTTTTCAGAGTTTTTTCTATTGTTGGATACTACATTCCTAAATTTATGATCTCTATTTAAGAAAATATATAAAGTGTTATTAAGGATTTGTGATTGAAGACGAAAACATTGTATTTCTAAAGATTATTTTTAATTTGGATTTATTCCAGACCATGGTTTCAGTAGCCTCTACGTCATCAGTGGAGAAAATTACATTAGATTTAAATTGTTTGATTTTTGTAAGACTGTTTTTTTATTATATGTTTTTTTTTTACCCCCTTGGAATCACAATTTTCAAAAAGTACTTTTTTGGGGGATTTCTCCCCATAAGAGGATGCTAATTTCCAAATTTAAAGCTTATAGGGCCATTGTTTCAGGATATAATTTCTCTTTTATAATTTAAGTGAATATTAAAAAAGGTACCAAAATATAGGTTTTTATTCTTTAAGAATCAGAATTTATTTAGTTTTTTTGTAACGTTTTTTTGCAAGACTATCCTACATTCAAAATTTCAAGTTTTCAGGACCTTTATTACAGAAAATATAAAAAGTACCAAAGCACTAGTTTTAAAAAAAGTACTTCTTATCAGTATAAACCCTTGTTTATCCACCTTTAGAATCAAAATTTCAAAAAAAAAGTTTTCAGAACTTTTTTTTTTTTTTTTGCTTTAGAATCCTAGAAAATCGAAAAAGTATGAATAAAACTTTTACCCCAGAAATGTTTTTTCCGATGAAGGATCCTTTATTCTAAGAATCAAGTTTTTATTACTATTACATTAAGAGATCGAAAAAGTACCAAAGTGCAAATTTTTACCATCTTAGAATTAGACTTTCTAAAAAGTAGAATTGGCAGAATGTTTTTTTGTTTGATGATCCAAATTTCAAGTTTTTATAGCGATTATTTCAGGAGATAGAAAAAGTACCAAATTACAATCTAGAAAAAAAAATTTTCATAAAGTTTTTTTTCGGCTAGAGGATCCTACATTTAAAATTGCTAGTTTTTAGACTAGTGCTTAAGGATATTAAGAAAGAGAACACACTTTTTCCTTCCATTTAGAGTCGGAATTTCCAAAAGGTACTTTTTATTTTTTTTTGTGCCGACCACAATTTCAGGAAATAAAAAAAATTACCAAAGCAGACTTTTAACCTCTTTTTCCATATAAGAATCGGAATTTTTAAAAAGTACTTTTTCAAAACACTTTTCTGCCGGACGATCCTGCACTCCAAGTTTCACATTTCTATGATTATTATTTAAGGAAATATAAAAAGTACCAAAGTACTTTTTAACTTAAATTAAACCCAGTCTTTGCGAACTGATTTTCGGGAAGGTTTCTATACATTCCAAATTCCAACTCTTTTGAGTAGTTTGGGCTGTGCGATAAATAACACTACTTAACATCGTAAAAGCGACTGGGACGCGACCTTATAAACTTGATTATAATCTTTCTGCTGGTCAAAAATCCGGTCTCCAAACTTTTTTATCACATCTTGGTTTGTAGAAAATTGAGGTCAAAGTTAAAAAAAATCGCCGTTTTGGGAATTTTGAAAAACTCACAGTGGATGAACCCGATGTGACGGCGACTTTAAATTAAGTCGAGGGTAAAGCTTAAACATTACTCTTTAAGATGCAGAACTTATTTGGTGAGTTACCTTAACGCTTTGGACACAAATTGTTTTTTAATGACGTCTTATCGAAAAAAAAAGTTTTTGGGGTAAAAGACCTTATTAAACGACAATTTGTGCTCCAACGCTTAAAGCGACTGATCAAATGACTTATACATCTTAATGAGCAATGTTTGTGCTTTACCCTTGACTTATTTTTAAGTCGTCAGCACATCGGGCCTATCCGTTATGAGTCGTTAAATATGTCAGAACGGCGATTTTATTGTATTTCAAATTTCTCAAAAACCTGATGTAATGGAAAAGTTTGTTTGACTGGATTTATGACTAGGAGAATAATTGTAATCATGTGTATAAGATGGAGTTACAGACGCATGAAGTTTTTTTTCACAAAATGAGTTCAGCATCTTTAAGGTCAATGTTTAAGCTTTACCCTCGACTTATTTTTAAGTCGCTATCAAATCGGGTTCATTAGCTACACTCAAAAAAATACGTTAGTAGATTTACTAATTTTTTTTTTGCTAATACTAGTTAGCTAACTTTTAGCAAATTTTTAGTTGAGATTAGCATGTTAGCGAAAAATTCTTGTAAACTCCATTTAGCACATTAGCAATTTTAAACAAACGTTGAACTAATTTCTTTTGCTAAGATTTGAAATTGAGTTGACAACATTTTTACAAGATTTTTTGCTAACATTAGCAAAAATAAATGGTAATTTTTTTTTTATTTTCAGAAAACTTAAAATGGCTCTATCTCGGAAACTAAGCCAGATAGAGCAAAATGGAGGGCATTTTTGGTTCTTAGAATCTCCATACTTTCGCGGGTCCTCTTCACATGTGTGGACCCTAATGGGCCCTAACTTTGGATCCAAAAAAGTTAGCATTCCCGAAAATTTAAAAATGCTCATATCTCGGTAAATATTGCCGACACAACAAAAAGTCCAAAAGCTTTTTTGTAGCTCTTAATACGTAGAACAAGACCGCAAAATAGTCAAAAGCTCTCCGAGTAATATTTTTGAAGTTATCGAGTTTTTTAATTCTCAAGACCCCAGTGGTCCCCTTTAATAACGTATCTCAAAAACTAAGCAAGGTAGAGCGAAATGGACACAAATTTTGGATCAAAAACTATGACGATTTTTAAGGAACCCAACTAGGTCCATCGGGGTCTGGACCCATCGGGTCCGAACCCAAAGGGGTCCTCAAATGTGTCAAAAAAAAAAAAAATTTAGTTAACTAATTATTGGCAAAACATTTTTGCTAACTTTAGCAAAAAAATTGTGGGTTCAAAATCAGCAAATTTTCTTGTAGGTTTACAAGCTTTTTTTGCTAACATTACAGTTTTTTTTTTTTTGAGTGTAAGAGTTGTCAAAAATGACCAAAACGCCGATTGTTTAGAACTTTGAGGAAATTTTCTCAAAAATTTGATGTGATGAAAAGTTTGGAGACCAGATTTGTGATATCAAGAACAATTTCACTTAACTGTGTAAGGTCGAGTCCCAGTCGCATCAAGTTGTTTTTAAAATGTTCAGTAGTGTAATTATTCATTCAGTAAGTCACCTAACTTTAAATATCGTTATATCATCCCATTGTGTTTTAAATTCATATTATTGTTGTTATAGTCTTATACTAAGTAAAGACTATTGCTGTCTGGTGATGTTTTTATTACAACATTAAGTGTATATTTGTATGTGTACGTACGTAGATATGTTTATATGGGTGTGTGCTATTTGAAGGGATTTACGTTCGATTTATACCCTCCTTGTATTTGAACATACATCTAAGGTAGAGTATATGTCAACCAAAACCAGCCAGCCATCCAGCCGACTGACTACTAAAGTTTAACATACAATCGCTATAAAATCCTCCCTTTCAGTACTAGCAAAAACAATTCATTCATTTCACTTGTTATTTGCAGCAGAATTTAGCAACGATAAAAAAATGAATTTGTCGTTTTGCGCAAAAAAAAAAAAATATATACAGATTTAGTGGAATTTTCATCGATAACAATCACTAAACGACAATAGCTCAACAATTGGGAATGGATTAGTTAGATAGAAGCTCTAGCAATACCAAAGGGAAACATAAAGAGAAAATTATGTAAAGAAATAACGGAATAGGATTTTGCTAAATAAATACTTAGCTGCTGCTGTTGGTAGTGCTGGGGCTGCTGCAACCAAGAAATTATTTATAAATTATTTTGAAAAAAAAAATCTTTAATAAGATTAAATTATGGAATGTTGATGAATACAAAAGATTCATTAGTATTAATGAACAGTGGGATGAGGAAAAAAATTTAATTCCTAAAAAGTTTCAAGAGTATCCTTTCTTTTGGCTGACATAATGTGTCATCAATTTGCAAACACTTACACAGTGCAACAATGCGAATTGATTGTCTGAGAAAAGCGGAATTTTTAATAGATGTTATGTCCGTTCAAATTCGTTTAATATAATTCTAAAGGGAACTAATCAGGGATCGATTTCTGACTTATTCCACTAAAAAATTAGTCAAAAAGTTAAATTTTCTAAAAAAAATATAGACCTTAAAATTGTCTCTTTTAAATACATTTTTAGTTTCAGGCAAATCCGAGTAAAACGGTTGGGAGACTTTCCTTCTAACAAGGGCGGTCTTTTAAAGGGCACCCATCGTTTGTTCTGAAACTTGAGTATGGTAATGAGGGGAGAAAATAAGAGTTACCTTTGTTTTTTTTGAGGCCATGAGGTCAAAGTTAAAAAAATCGTCGTTATGGGCATTTTTAACAACTCATGTCGGATGAACCCGATGTGATAGCGACTAAAAAATAGATCGAGAGTAAAACTTAAACGTTTCTCTTAAGGATGCTGAACTTATTTGCTTAGTCGCCTTAACCTTAGAACACCAATTATCTTTCAATTATGCCTTATTCCCAAAAACAATTTTTTTGGTACAAATCATATGAAAAATGCCTGCAAAAAATAATATTATATTACTTTGCTTTTCCATGCAAAAAGAATTGAAATATCAGTCGAGGACCCTAAGAGCTGTACATTTCGTAAGTGAGTGCACAAATAAGTGCAAAAAAGTGTTTTTACATTTTGGAGAGTATAAAAGATTCGGCACCAAAGAAGATAACACTCTCACTTGTTTTATGTACATTTGATAAACAAATAGAAAATTTTTATGCGAAAAGCTTAGTAGTTTTGGTAAAAAAAATTTTTTTTTTTCACGAAAAACAAAATTATGTTAAAAAAAATTTAATGAACCCAAAATTTTTGGTGAAAAAAATTTTTGATGAACAAAAGTTTTTGATGAATTTTTTGGATGAAAAGAAAAATTTTTTGATGTAAATAAAATTGATAAAAAATATAAAAAAAAACAATTTTTTGGTGAGAAAAAAATTGATAATAAAAAATTTGATAAAAAAAAATTGATGAAAAAAATTATAAAAAAAAATATGATAAAAAAAAAATTATGAAAAAAAATTTGATGAAAAAAAAATAATGAAAAAAAAAATTGATAAAAAAAAAATATATAAAAAAAAAATTGATAAAAAATATATAAAAAAAAAACAATTAGGAAAGTTAAATTCGACTTTTCCGAATCTATGAATACCTTCTACAATGCATTTTTTAAAGAATATTACATTTTTTAACGTGAAAAAAATTAACAATTTTGATTAGAAATATTTTATTTTGAGTAAGAAACTCTTTTTTGTCATTAAAAAAAAACAAAAATTACAAATTTTTTTTTGGTGAAAATTTTTTTCCGAGTGTAATGTTTTTTTTACTGTAAAAATATTTTTGAGTGAATGCACGTACGTATGTACACAAAATATTGTAATTTTTGTAAAAAAAAAAACTAAATTTTTTTTGAGTATAAAATTTTTTTTGAGTGTAAAATTTTTTTTGAGTGTAATTTTTAAATTATCAATGCTCTTAAAATTAAACAAGTTTAAAAAGCATTGCTTCAAAACTAAACAAGTTTGAAAAGAATTGTTAAGTTACCACCAATGCTTTTAAAACTTGTTTAACACGTGGCATTTAGGTTGAAACCAATCTGAAATTCAGGGTTTTGTTTATAACTTTTGAACCAATAAACCAATACCAAACAGACCTGGGGAACGCCAAAGATACATGCTAGGTTTTAGTAGTCTCATTATTGTCTTTCGAAAGTTATCGTGTTTTTTATCTCGTAAATTCATGAAAACCCCTTGCCGAAATTCAGTCTTTTGCTCATAACTTTTGAACAACTAAACCGATTTCGCTGGATTGCAATACCAACCTGACCTGACCCAACATATATGCCAAACTTGAGGAGCCTCCGTAAAGTCTTTCAAAAGTTAGCGTGTTTTCAACAGACAGACGGAGAGACGGACGGACGGACGGACATCGCTAGATCGTCTTAAAATCAATCAAAGATCATAAATATATGTACTTTAAGGGGTCTTCGACCAATATTTCGAGGTGTTACAAACGGAATGACAAACTTATATGTACCCTCTATCACTAGAGTAGAGGGTATACAAATTATTAAAACAAAAGTTTGATGAAAAAAAAAAAAAAATATGAAAAAAAAAAAATTTGATGATAAAAAAAGTTTGATGAAAAAAAAAAAAAATGATGAAAAAAAAAAATTTAATAAAAAAAAAAAATTTTGATGGAAAAAAAAAATTTTGATAAAAACAAAAATTGATGAAAAAAAAACTTTGATGAAAAAAAAAAAATTGATGAAAAAAAAATTTGATGAAAAAAAAAATTAATGAAAATAAAAATTGATGAAAAAAAAAAATTTGAAAAAAAAAAATGATGAAAAAAAAAATTTTATGAAAAAAAATTGATGAAAGAAAAAAGTTTGATAAAAAAAAAATTGTTAAAAAAAAAAAAAAATTTTGTTGAAAAATAATTATGTTACTTTTTATTCACCAGCTGGTGAAAAACGGGTTTATTCACCACAAGGTGAATTATTATCCAAGCTACAAACACAAGTTATTAAAATTTTTGGTTTTAAGAAAATAAAAATAGTAATTCTTGTTTTCTTTTTCGTTAATTGTTAGCTTATATAGTCGAACTGAGGTGACGTCCTGCAACTTTTTTAAAATTATACACCAGCCTAAAAACATTATCATGTTAAAAGTTTCAGATTCTGAGACTTTTTTCCTATAGAACAAGTATCAAATTCTGAGATTCTTAGATCTTACTTCTATAAAAAAAGATTAATATTTGAAGTCCTTTTTCGTATCGAAAAAGTCTTAAATTCAGAGACTTTCTTCCAATAGAATAATTTTCAGCTTCTGAGACTTTTTTCAACAGAAGAAGTCTTAGATTTTGAGACCTTTTTTTCGAAGAAGACAGAAACTAGATTATGCAAAATTTTTCCTATAGGAAAATTATTAGATTCTGAGGCATTTTCCTGTAGAAAAAGTCTCAGATTCGGAGCCATTTTTCTTTTCTTTAAGAAAAGTCTCAGATTGTGAGACATAGAAAATTTCTTTTCATAATAAGAGCTTCCAGATTGACATATATTTTCTTTCATAAAAAATTCATCGGAATTTCCCCTCCCTACCTTGTACTCGCGCATATCCTGATGTGATGGAAAAGTTTGGAGACCGGTTCTTGATCTAGAAGAATTACTGTAATCAACAGTGTAAGGTCGCGTTCCAGTCGAATTTTCGATGTTTAGTAGTGAAATTTACCAAAAAATGTTTTTTTATTAAAAAAAAGTTTTTTCTTGTAAATAAAAATAAGAAATGTTTTTTATACATTTTTTTTTTTTTCTTGTAAATATTTTGAGTAAGATTGTTCTAGATCAAGGTCATATTTCTTATCGATTTCGAGATAAGCTCGAAATGGCAATTTATTGAAGTTTTGTCAAAAACGGATCTGGCGATCGTTCTTTAGTAGTGGGGCATCCCAGATTCACATTCAAGAAAGACATTTATAGTGTTCGCATTTTGAGATTTAAGCCGTTTTCGATGAAGTGTGTCCAACTGGGTATTCACTTTTAATGTAATGCATTTTAATTTCATCTCTTACACCACTGTAACTCATTTATCACAACAGTCAAATAAATTTTAAACCCTAGGCAAGATATATATTTATAAAATACAGAAAGAGCACAGCAGCAAATACTATACAGAGAATTTAACAAAAACAATACACTACAATGGAATGACATCTCTTTGAAAAATTGCAAATTGTACATTTAAAACGTTTATGTAATTAACTGCTAAAGGAAGTAGTGGTTGTTGGTCTGTCCGTCCGTCCGTTTAGTTCTTTCAAAGGCAAAAAAACTAAAAAAAATAAAAATAAATAAAACGAAATAAGGAAAATATTATTAAAACAAAAAATTAGCAAGATAGTCAAAGATGGGTAAAAGGAAAATACTTTTTTTTTAACCCCCCTCCAGTTTCTCTTTTTAGACAAACACAACAGAATTATTTTTAATGAACAATTCAAGATGTTCTTTCTGTTTGTGAAACAGAAATGAACAAGAAAATAATGAAAAAAAAAATTAAAATGAAAATTTAAAAAAACAGAGAATTAAAAAAAAGGTCACTGCATATACCGTATGTTATGAAAACACTACATTTTCTTTCTTTTTTTGTTTAATTATTTCTACGTCAACTTGTTAAACATATTTTAATACTCGCGCATAATATAAATGACAACTGTTCAAATAGAAGGTACGAATATTTAAATAAAAATTGTTAATACTAAAATTACAAAATAATTTAAATTTAATGATGTTTTCTTTAAATTAACAAATGTTAATTATCTTTGTAGCTAGGGAAATATGTATAATTGCACAAGCAAATTGCTAAAAATAAACACACAATAAAAAAGGAAATTTTAAAATATTTTCCTTGACACTGTGGAAAGATAATTTACAAGTTTTTATTTGCAAAAGGAAAAACTTATTGTTGAATGACTTACAAGGTAATATTTTAATTTTATAAAAAATCTTGAAAAAATGTAAAGTTTCAAAAAAGTCTTAGATGTGCTCCCTTGTATATACTATTTAACAGACATTTACTAAAAAGATTTGCTCGGATTTCCGCTCCCCGGGTATAAGGCTGTAAGGTTACTACAAAAAATATTCATAAACAAATGTTGATCCACTGAAAAGTATCCAGACAAAAAGTTTTTAATGAAAAACCCAGGAAAATTTTTTGGAACAAATTCCTAGTTCAATAGATCTTGAATATATTCTACGGTAATCACAACAAAATTTTCTATGTAAAATTATTTTTCAAAAAAACTACTTGCTCTAAAAAACGATCGCTTTCGGGACAATTTCAAACAAAAATCATTGATTCTGGAATGTTAAGTAGAACCGGTTGCAGGGTAGTTTGATGCGTTCTGGAACCGATTATTTGGAACAGAAAATTTTGCTGTGAAGATTATTAATAAAAAAAAAACAAGTAAAAAAGTTAAATTCGACCTTGCGGAATGTATTGATACCCTCCACAGTGTAAAAAAGTTTATTTGCAAAAAAAAAAAAAAAATTGGAAAAAAAAATTCGGTGAAAAAAAATGTTTTTGTAAAAAATATGTTTGTACTTGTTTAAAAACCATCAATACTGTTCACATGTGTCGACCAGCAGCCACATTAAAATTTAAATTTTGTATTTTTAGGTTATGATGAATGTACCAACATTTTCCAGGTGTTCTTACATTTTCTTTCATACCTTTTGAACCGCACAACCGATTTCGCTCAAATGCAATCTGTTAAATACTTTGGTCGTGATCACCATTTCCACAGACGGACAGACGGACATCGCTAGATTGTCATAAAATCGATCACTGATCAATAATATATATGGGGCATTCCATGTCAAATCATACACTTTGAAAAATTATTTTTTTTGATTTTCCCAATTTGTTTACAGTTTTTATTACCCTTCGAAAACTCTTTCGTGGTAAATTTTCAGATTTTTTTGATGACCCGTTCTAAAGATATCGAATTTTTAAAAATTGATAGTTTGTTCCTTTAGGGCCATTCCAGAAAATTTAGCTCAAATTTTAGTCATTTTTGGAAATGGTGTCTCAGATTAATTTGAACCTTGACACATAGATAGCCCTCGTAAATACGATATATGTACCATATATAGTTTTTTTTACATTTGGTGTATTTAACGAATTATGGCGGGTCAAAGATTGACTTTTTAAGCAAAAGTAAGAAAAATACATCACGTTTAAAGAGCTGTAACTTCTTAACCAATGACCCGATTTTCACAAATTTAGGCTCATGTGAAAGCTGGGGTTCTTCTTTAGAAAATATTTTTAAAATAACAAAGTTTTCTTTTACAGAAATGATGCAAAAATGCAAAAACATTTTTTCTTTTCGAATATTTAAAAAACACATCTTCGATTTTTTTTAAAAAAATTCTGGTGAAAAATAACAATGTTTTGTATAACATATTCAAAATCCAGAGTGGGATCTCCATGGGATCAAAAAATATTCTGTTTTAAGTGCGAGGTTCTCATATTTTTCCCTTAGAAAATTTAAATTTCTAATGTTTTGAATGTTTTTCAAAATTTTAATAGTATAATTTTCTTTGAAAATTTAAATTTCTATATTGAAGAAACATAAAATTTTAATTTTCTAAGGTAAAATTTAAGAACTTCGTACTAAAACCAGAATATTTTATGATCCCATTGGGATCCCACTCTGAATTTTGGATATGTTGTACAAAACAGTATTGTTTATCACCAAACTTTTTTTTAAAAAAATCGAAGATGTGTTTTTTTAAATATTCGCAAAAAAAAAATGTTTTTGAATTTTTGCAACACTTCTGAAAAAAACCGTATGCTTTTGAAAATATTTCCTAAAAGAAGAAGAATTAATCTTTCATATGAGCCATTACTTGTGATAATCGGATTACTAGTTAAAAAGTTAGAGCACGTTAAACGTCATGTATTTTTCTGACTTTTGCTAAAAAAGTCGAACTTTGACCCGCGATAATTTGAAAACTACAGCAAATTTTGAAAATCCAAAAATGCAACATATCTCATATAAACGTGGATATCTATGAGCCAAATTCTCAGTGGCGTCCAAAGGCATGTTTCCGAACAGTGGGGCGAAAATTTTTGGAATTACCCTTTACTTAAACTTCTTTTACTCATAACTTCTTCAATGATGGTCCAAATTTCAAATTTTTTTTCTCAAAATTTTTGTTTTTTTACGTAGAAATTCTTTCAAGAAATTCTTAAAAGCGCTCTAGTATGAGATTTTTAAGTTTTAAAATTTAAATCTCATTTTTGAAAATGTTTGTACTCTTCGATTTTTTTGAAATTTTTTTTGTGTAAAACTTCTATCGATTCTAAAAATTTTTTGCCCAGGAGGCTCGTGGGATAACGATTATTACTATTTTTTAAAATTTTTTGAAAAAATTTTATTGTAATTTTCCAACGACATTTTTTAAAATTTGCTCTAACACCCCTAATAGTGCCCTTAGAACAACAAAATGTATGACCGACCCACAATGTTTTAAAAAAATGTTGTAGGGTAAAAATAAAAGGGAGTCGGTCTCACTAATGACCCCTTTCGGACGCACCATTGGACCGGCAGAAGCTGTTTACATAAAACAAATTTACAAAAAATAAAAAAAATTGTATGGGGACCGCCTTAACAATTAGAAATAGAGGGTAGGTATGTTCAGAGAAAATGTTTGGACTAAAAAAATATTGTGGGTCGGTCATACATTTTGTTGCTCTAAGGGCACTGGTAGGGCAGTTAAAAAATGTCGTTTTGTGTGGGAGTCCCCTTAGAAATTGGAGATAGGGTATTAGTTTGTTTCAAAGAAATGTTAAGTGGAAAAATTAATGGGGGTCGGTCTTATAAATGACCCCTCTATGACGCACCATTGGAGCAGTAGAAATGATTTTAAGATTGGATAATTACAATAAAATTTTTTCAAAAAATTTTAAAAAATAGTAATAATCGTTATCCCACGATCCTCCTGAGCAAAAAAGTTGTACAATCGAGAGAAGTTTTACACAAAACAATTTCAAAAAATCGAAGAGTACAAACATTTTCAAAAATGATGTAAACAAATTGTGGAAATTTAAAAAAAAAAAATTCAAAGTGTCCGATTTGACATGGAATGCCCCATATAGACATTATGGGGTCCTAGACCGATATTTCGATGAGTTACAAACGGAATGACAAATTTATATGTACCCTCAATCACTAACAAGGAAGGTCTTTTACAAGGCACCCACCGATTTTCCTGAAACTTGCATATATGAAAGAAGGAATAAAAATAAGTTACCTGTTTTTTTTTGAGCTGCCCAATCTCACATTTAGCGAGTCAAAGAGGAGGGGGAAAAAGGGATTTTTTTTTTGTTTTTTGAGGATTTTCCTTATTTCTTCAAAAGAAACTATATGAACATTTAATGCAGTTCGAATGGTTTTTTGAAGGCCTAGCCAAAATATTGATGAAAAAAATATTGATGAAAAAAATATGTATAAAAAAATATTTTTAAAAAATTGATAAAAAAATATTGGAACGTACCAAAGAAAAATAAAAACTCTATTTTAAAAAAAGTTTTATTTTAAATTTCAAATTTTCTATACATTTTTTTAAAGTCGATTTAAAAAAAAACAATTTGTTTTTTTTTTTAATCGTTGTTTTTTTTTTTATTTTATTTTCTTGTGGTAAGGCTGATTGATTAAAAAAATATTGATGAAAAATAATTATGTTACGTTTTATTCACCATCTTGTGATTTTTTTTATTCACCACGAGGTGAATTACAAACCCAAGTTACTAAAATTTTTGGTTTTAAGAAAATGAAAACAGTAATTCATATTTTCCTGTATTTCACAAGGAAAGTCCGCAAGGGAAGTCCCCCTGGTGTCACCCTCCGATCTTCATAAAATTTGGATATGTTGTTCAGAATGAAAATAAATTCGACACCTACTTTTTTTAGCGGCCCAAACTCATTTTTAGGGGGGTAGATTTTTACGGGGAGAAATTGACCTTTTTCAGGTACATGTATTTTTTAGCGGCCCAAATTAACATATATTAAATTATATATTTATATTTAGGGAGTGCAAATGAGGGGGAAGAAACGAAAATTTTTCAGTTTTTTCGTTTATTTTTTTTTTTTCAAGTTGTTACTTCAAGTTGTTACTCAAAAGAAATTAAGTAGGTGCCTTTGCGAAATTTCCTTGTAAATTACAGAAAAACCCAACTATAGAATAATAGAATTAACTTTAAAATACAATATGGAGCAGAGTTTATTTAAATTTTAAATCATGAGTAAGCAGAAAATGTGGCTTTCGATTAAAAATAAAAAGTAATAAATAAAAAAGAAAATGAAGTCGACTTTCTATAACTGTTACTCAAAGAAACACAAAGCATAAAAAAGAACGTTTTGCTATTATAATTATATTAATTATCAAAAACAATTTAAAAGACAAATTTATGACATTTTTGTAATGACATGATGAAATGTATCATTACCTGTTTCTTTAATTTTGATAATATGTTTTATCCTATAGAAGAAAATGTTCATCATTATGATGAAATTTGTCATTAAAGTTGACGACTGTAATTGATGAAACAGTTTCATTGATATGGATGAATAATTTTTCTTTGAGTGCAGCAATTTCAATAATTTACAAAAAAAAATCTAATCAAGCTGACCTCCTTTTAGTTTATAAATTTCTGTTATTTGAAACTAACTGTATCAAAGAAAGTTACCATAAGATGTTCATTTTAATGCAATGATAAAGCAAAATCTAAATTTTAAAATTTGTTTTTTCGCACGAATTACCTGCAAACCTTCAAAATGATTTCTATATTAACATTAAACGTGCTGTTAAACATTTGTAATAATATTTTTTTAATATATCCAACATGTTTTTCTTACAATAACAAATTAAATTTACAAAATATACTAAATTAAAAAAAAATAGTACACTAAAAAAAAAACTTGTAAAATGACAAGAAAAGCTCGTAATTTCTACACTGATAGAAATTTATACATGACAATAATGAAAATCTACATTAATGTTATGAAAAATGGCGTTAAAAAGGAACCTACGTAGGGTTTCATTGAATTAATGAAATAGGTATCATAAAATGTAATTGCAAGAACAAGTTTCATTAAATTAATGAAAATTGTTCATACAAAATATAAATTGTATTTTATGAAAATTTTTCATTACTTTAATGAAAAAAGTAGTTAATTCTTATGAAATACTTTCATTGAATAAATCCTACTTTTTATTTTTGAAATGAAATACTTTCATTCAATAAATGCTACTATTATTTTTAAAATGAAATATATTTATGATATTGTAAAGATCTTTTTATAAAATTAAAAATAATAAAAATGGTTTTCACTTTGTTTTCTCGCACACAATTTTACTCCAACATTAAATTGTAATACGTAATTAAAACCACGAACTAATATAAGACAGCACGAATTTAGTAAATATAAAAATAATAATTTACTTTTTTCCAAATTTCGTAAAAAAACCTGAAAAAATCACAAAATCACCAAGTAAAAAAAAACTCTTTCACATATTTTTTATTTTATCTATAGATTTCACTCAGTTTTCTCACACAAAATTTTACTATAACATTTACTTTTAATACATAAGTAAAACCACGAAGTAAAACAAAAAAAAATCACGCTGTGATCAGCTGTTTTTTGCACGCGTAAACTAACAGACTAAACAGACGCGACACGACAGGTGTCAAAAAACAACAAATTTTGTAATAAAACTTAATGAAATTTTTTAATGAAACTACGAAATCTAAGAATCAAAAATTTTTATTCAAAATTAATGAAAATTTTGCATTATATGTATGAAATTTCATTCAGCATATGAAATATTTCATTTTTGTAATGAAACAACGTTAATATGAAGCCTTTTTCTATCAGTGTAGAAAGAATAATCGTCAAATAAGAGGAGCCAAAAGATCGCGGGAATTGTGTGTAAGTTTTTTAGCATCAACAAGTTGAAAATTTACAATTTTATTAAAAAAAATTAAATTTAAATTCACAAAAAATAAAAATACAAAGAATTCACTTTTTCTTATAAATTTGAAATTTTTTCACGAAAATTTTGCTGCTTTAACAAAAATTTTACCAATAAAATAGTGAATTTTTGATGCGATAATATTTACAGGAAATTTTTGTCCTTTTTTTTGGAAGAAACGTAAGAATATGTAACAGTGGACACTCAAATTTGTTTTTTTTACTTTTTAAAAAACGATTTGGATGGAAGATTGGGAATTAGGAGAGCAAAATCTTTAAGAGGCAGTTGGATATTTTGATGGATGGTTTTTGTTGTTGTACAGTGCAATTAACGATATTTTGATTTTTCTAAATAAAGGCGAATGAAACGCCGTTAGCCAATTTTGTCACCATTTTTACAAAACCTGAATCTGCTTGAAGAGGGGTGTGTGCGAAGGGTATTCATGGATTCGTCAAAGTCAAATTAATCGTTTTGTTTGTATTACTATTTGATTAAATATGTTTTAATTATGAATCTCTCCATTATGATGTGAAAAACATTTTTGCTGGGTATTATTAGATATTGTGTTATATTCTAATGCTTTCTTTAGTTTAATGAATATTAAGATGGTTTAAATAAATTGTAAATCTAATTTTTATTCCATTCAAGTAAATGAGTGCTTAAAAAGGCAATAAGCAAATAAAATGTCTATCACAGAATATTTTTCTACTTGAAGAAATTTATTTATGACCATTTTTAATAATTTGTTATTGAAATTTATTTATTTAAGATCACGTGCATTTGATTTCTGGAAGTATATTTATAAAAAAAATTATATAGTCTATTTTTTGTAAATTCTTGATTAATTAACAAAAGAAAAACAATATTTATGTCTATGCATTATCTGTCAAACTCCAATGACATGTACATTAGTGTGTCCCGCAATCAGACGTTTTGAAATTTCGTTTGGCAGAACCAATCAGCCAAGCGTATTCAAATTTTTTGAAAAAAAATCCAAAAATAAAATTTACCCTATTTTTTTTTTTGCTATAACATTAAAATAAAATTTTTCGGGACATGCCCATTTACATCCCAGCAAAAATAAATCGAGATTTTGGCGACACAGCATCTTTTTATATCATACCGAAGCGCATCCAAGAGCGCTCTTGAGGATGCAATAAAAGTAAGGGGAAAAAATTAAAATTTTTTAAATAAAACCTAAAATAAAAAATTATATTTTGATAAAATTTCCCACATGCTTTCCTTTTAAATATATTTAACACTTTTTAAATAAAAAACCATGAGCTTTGGACAAAGACACGTGATTTCACTGCATCATTATTGCGCATTAATCAGCGCTGCAAAGAGTGCTTCACTCATAACACCTTTAACACATTTTGAATGAGAAAAAGTTGAGTACACAATTTCCACTTTAGTTTCAGAATATACAAATTATATTACAAAAAATGTCCAATCATATTTTAGAGTCTCCAGTTATATTTAAAAATGTCCAATTATATTTAAAAAATTTCCAATATAATTGAAAATTGTAATTTATCATTTTTTGGTTATAAATGTTAATATCTGAAATATAAAGGGAAGTTTCTGAAATAAAATTTAAAATTTTCGAAATATAATTGGAAATTTTTTAAATGCTTGCAGGGAGTCAACTGATTTTCAGAATTAGTCAATTGTATTTAAGATTTTCAAATTGTATTCAGAAATAGTCAATTGTATTTCAGATTTTGTAATTTATATTTCAGAAATAGTCAAATGTGCTTCATCTTTATTCTGCTTAAATAGCTCTTAAAAGCTACATGAATTCACTGCATCTTTATAGCGATTTTTTCAGAGCTCTAAAGAGATGTGAATTCAGAGCATCTTAGGAGCGCTTCTTCGGTGTATCCAGGCGCGGATCCAGGGGGAGAATGGGATTTCTCCCCCCCCAAAATGATTTAAAAAAAAAAAAAAAAAGGAAAAAAGAAAGGAAAAAAAGAAAAAGAAAGGAAAAGAAAAGAAAGGAAAAGAAAAGAAAAAGGAAAAAGGGAGAGGAACAAAGATAGAAGGAAAATGACTAGGATGTAAACAAATAGAGGCTATTTGTACTGAAGTAAATTTTTTTTAAATCCTTAAAATGTTTCAGAATGAAAGAAATTGCATTTGAAAAACTTAAATGACAATAGAGTTAAATGGCAACAGAGTTAAATGGCAATAGAGTTAAATGGGAATAGAGTTATCATACTCTACGAAAAAATATCTGAATATTTTATAGAAAAATGTTTCGAAATTTTAGACTTTATTTTTATTCCATTTTTGATACTTATTTGACTCTAAATGTAAAATTTTTTTATTGTAAAACTATCTTAAATTTTAGGAATAATATTAATAAAAGAAATACAATATAATATTTTTAGGAAAAATGTCTTAAAACTTTTCTATAGAAAACATCCCACAGCAACTGAGAATTTTGCCTTTGAAAGAATGTTTTAGAATATACCAAGATTTTTTCAGCAAAAAATTTCTCAGAATCGAATAACATTTCTAAAGGAAAAACGTCTTAGAGTCTGAATATGTAAATTTTTCTTTTGAAATGTGTCTAATAAAAAAATTTTTTCTATATGAAAATGTTTCAGAATCTAGATGGCATTAAACCCGTAACATTTTTCGTATTTTAAGAAAATTGATTCAAAATTTCTTCATAAAATGTTTTAAAACTGATAATTTTTTTTATCTGATAATTTTCTTTTACAATTATATTTTAGGATCTGAGAATTTTGGTATACGAAAAAGTTCTTAGAATCTGAGAATAACTTTGAAATATGAGAATTATTTCAGAGGTTTTTTATAAGAAAAATATATAAGAATTTGGAATTTTTTTTATAGAAAGAATGTCTCAAAATCTCAGATTATTTCTATAGAAAATTTTAAAAATCTGAGACATTTTCTATAAGAAAGGGTTTCAGTTATTTTTTTATATGAAAAATATTTAAGAATCTAATAGTTTTTCTGTAGTAAAATTCTTTCAACATCTGAGATATTTTGCGAAGGGTACATGCATAAAAATCTAATACTTAATTAATTTTTATCGGAATATTAATGCTTAATGTTATTAATGTTTTCGAAAATTAAAAATTTTTATATAAAATTTTACGTGTCTATTCACAGTTGTGACTAGCTTTGACTGTCATAAGCCAATTTTTATGACTGAAAAGTTAATATCAATCTTAAAATTTGCAAATGAAATTTAAATTTTTTAAATTTTTTTGTATAGAAAAATATTTGATGTTATGACTGTTCAATCATAAACATTAGCTTATGATAGTCATAGTCAGTCACAACTGTGAATAAGCACGTTTGTAAGACTATCGAAATGGTCCTATTTTGGAAGTAAATACGACTGACAGGTCCCCTTGTGAAAAAAATTACCCTAAATCCAAATGCTTTTTCTTGGTTATGAATTTGTTACGCAATATTAAATATTAACAAAAATTAACACACTACCCCCCCCCCCCCCCCCCTCAAACCAAACTTTATTGCTTTCGGATTTTTTGGTAAAAAAAAAATCTCCCCCCCCAAATGAAATTCCTGGATCCGCGACTAGGTGTATCCAACTAGCACTGTAAAGTGTGACATCGCCTTAGAGAATCATGCATGAATACAGCAGGTTTGGATGAGCTCCTTGACTCGAGTTTCCTTTCCAAAAGCTGCTGCCAGTACAGCAAAATTTCTGCTGGGATATTTTTGTCCTTTTTTTTGGAAGAAACGTAAGAATATGTAACAGTGGACACTCAAATTTGTTTTTTTTACTTTTTAACAGGAAATATCTCAAAAACTGTTCGTGCTAAAACGATTTGGATGGAAGATTGGGAATTAGGAGAGCAAAATCTTTAAGAGGCAGTTGGATATTTTGATGGATGGTTTTTGTTGTTGTACAGTGCAATTAACGATATTTTGATTTTTCTAAATAAAGGCGAATGAAACGCCGTTAGCCAATTTTGTCACCATTTTTACAAAACCTGAATCTGCTTGAAGAGGGGTGTGTGCGAAGGGTATTCACGGATTCGTCAAAGTCAAATTAATCGTTTTGTTTGTATTACTATTTGATTAAATATGTTTTAATTATGAATCTCTCCATTATGATGTGAAAAACATTTTTGCTGGGTATTATTAGATATTGTGTTATATTCTAATGCTTTCTTTAGTTTAATGAATATTAAGATGGTTTAAATAAATTGTAAATCTAATTTTTATTCCATTCAAGTAAATGAGTGCTTAAAAAGGCAATAAGCAAATAAAATGTCTATCACAGAATATTTTTCTACTTGAAGAAATTTATTTATGACCATTTTTAATAATTTGTTATTGAAATTTATTTATTTAAGATCACGTGCATTTGATTTCTGGAAGTATATTTATAAAAAAATTATATAGTCTATTTTTTGTAAATTCTTGATTAATTAACAAAAGAAAAACAATATTTATGTCTATGCATTATCTGTCAAACTCCAATGACATGTACATTAGTGTGTCCCGCAATCAGACGTTTGAAATTTCGTTTGGCAGAACCAATCAGCCAAGCGTATTCAAATTTTTTGAAAAAAAATCCAAAAATAAAATTTACCCTATTTTTTTTTTTGCTATAACATTAAAATAAAATTTTTCGGGACATGCCCATTTACATCCCAGCAAAAATAAATCGAGATTTTGGCGACACAGCATCTTTTTATATCATACCGAAGCGCATCCAAGAGCGCTCTTGAGGATGCAATAAAAGTAAGGGGAAAAAATTAAAATTTTTTAAATAAAACCTAAAATAAAAAATTATATTTTGATAAAATTTCCCACATGCTTTCCTTTTAAATATATTTAACACTTTTTAAATAAAAAACCATGAGCTTTGGACAAAGACACGTGATTTCACTGCATCATTATTGCGCATTAATCAGCGCTGCAAAGAGTGCTTCACTCATAACACCTTTAACACATTTTGAATGAGAAAAAGTTGAGTACACAATTTCCACTTTAGTTTCAGAATATACAAATTATATTACAAAAAATGTCCAATCATATTTTAGAGTCTCCAGTTATATTTAAAAATGTCCAATTATATTTAAAAAATTTCCAATATAATTGAAAATTGTAATTTATCATTTTTTGGTTATAAATGTTAATATCTGAAATATAAAGGGAAGTTTCTGAAATAAAATTTAAAATTTTCGAAATATAATTGGAAATTTTTTAAATGCTTGCAGGGAGTCAACTGATTTTCAGAATTAGTCAATTGTATTTAAGATTTTCAAATTGTATTCAGAAATAGTCAATTGTATTTCAGATTTTGTAATTTATATTTCAGAAATAGTCAAATGTGCTTCATCTTTATTCTGCTTAAATAGCTCTTAAAAGCTACATGAATTCACTGCATCTTTATAGCGATTTTTTCAGAGCTCTAAAGAGATGTGAATTCAGAGCATCTTAGGAGCGCTTCTTCGGTGTATCCAGGCGCGGATCCAGGGGGAGAATGGGATTTCTCCCCCCCCAAAATGATTTAAAAAAAAAAAAAAAAAGGAAAAAAGAAAGGAAAAAAAGAAAAAGAAAGGAAAAGAAAAGAAAGGAAAAGAAAAGAAAAAGGAAAAAGGGAGAGGAACAAAGATAGAAGGAAAATGACTAGGATGTAAACAAATAGAGGCTATTTGTACTGAAGTAAATTTTTTTTAAATCCTTAAAATGTTTCAGAATGAAAGAAATTGCATTTGAAAAACTTAAATGACAATAGAGTTAAATGGCAACAGAGTTAAATGGCAATAGAGTTAAATGGGAATAGAGTTATCATTCTCTACGAAAAAATATCTGAATATTTTATAGAAAAATGTTTCGAAATTTTAGACTTTATTTTTATTCCATTTTTGATACTTATTTGACTCTAAATGTAAAATTTTTTTATTGTAAAACTATCTTAAATTTTAGGAATAATATTAATAAATGAAATACAATATAATATTTTTAGGAAAAATGTCTTAAAACTTTTCTATAGAAAACATCCCACAGCAACTGAGAATTTTGCCTTTGAAAGAATGTTTTAGAATATACCAAGATTTTTTCAGCAAAAAATTTCTCAGAATCGAATAACATTTCTAAAGGAAAAACGTCTTAGAGTCTGAATATGTAAATTTTTCTTTTGAAATGTGTCTAATAAAAAAATTTTTTCTATATGAAAATGTTTCAGAATCTAGATGGCATTAAACCCGTAACATTTTTCGTATTTTAAGAAATTGATTCAAAATTTCTTCATAAAATGTTTTAAAACTGATAATTTTTTTTATCTGATAATTTTCTTTTACAATTATATTTTAGGATCTGAGAATTTTGGTATACGAAAAAGTTCTTAGAATCTGAGAATAACTTTGAAATATGAGAATTATTTCAGAGGTTTTTATAAGAAAAATATATAAGAATTTGGAATTTTTTTTATAGAAAGAATGTCTCAAAATCTCAGATTATTTCTATAGAAAATTTTAAAAATCTGAGACATTTTCTATAAGAAAGGGTTTCAGTTATTTTTTTATATGAAAAATATTTAAGAATCTAATAGTTTTTCTGTAGTAAAATTCTTTCAACATCTGAGATATTTTGCGAAGGGTACATGCATAAAAATCTAATACTTAATTAATTTTTATCGGAATATTAATGCTTAATGTTATTAATGTTTTCGAAAATTAAAAATTTTTATATAAAATTTTACGTGTCTATTCAGTTGTGACTAGCTTTGACTGTCATAAGCCAATTTTTATGACTGAAAAGTTAATATCAATCTTAAAATTTGCAAATGAAATTTAAATTTTTTAAATTTTTTTGTATAGAAAAATATTTGATGTTATGACTGTTCAATCATAAACATTAGCTTATGATAGTCATAGTCAGTCACAACTGTGAATAAGCACGTTTGTAAGACTATCGAAATGGTCCTATTTTGGAAGTAAATACGACTGACAGGTCCCCTTGTGAAAAAAATTACCCTAAATCCAAATGCTTTTTCTTGGTTATGAATTTGTTACGCAATATTAAATATTAACAAAAATTAACACACTACCCCCCCCCCCCCCCCCCCCCCTCAAACCAAACTTTATTGCTTTCGGATTTTTTGGTAAAAAAAAAATCTCCCCCCCCAAATGAAATTCCTGGATCCGCGACTAGGTGTATCCAACTAGCACTGTAAAGTGTGACATCGCCTTAGAGAATCATGCATGAATACAGCAGGTTTGGATGAGCTCCTTGACTCGAGTTTCCTTTCCAAAAGCTGCTGCCAGTCCAGCAAAATTTCTGCTGGGATATTTGAATACAAATTTGAGCTATGCATATATCTAGGCAAAACTCATGTATGTATGCGTTAGCAGGCAAGTATATCCCAATATGAATGTATAATCAAATGCCTGCATGCATGTGTGTGTAAAATTTAACTTCAAGTTAAACATTCACACATTCAGACAGACAAAACATAATCATTTATACATGAATATCATGAAAAATAATTTTTCATTATTGAAATAACATTATTTTTCTCTTTTGCATTGTTATAGACCATCAGTTTGTATATTAGGGTACCTGCATATATAGAACAGCAATTTATTAGGGTACCTATATATAAGAGCTCTTATATTAACTGCTATGTGTGGTCAGTCTGCACATTTTCCAGTTAATTTAGAGAAAAAAATCATATCCGTAAAAAAAGAGAATAGTCACCAACGGGGGATAACTAGTATTTCACTTCTGATCTAAGACCGTCAGATCTTAAATTTAACATAAAGAGCCACCCTAATATCCCCAAATCATGATTTTACCAGAAAAGTATGCTTTCATTTTCGCCTTTCAAATTATATTATTGTTAGTTTTTTTGACTTCATTGAAAAAAGGTTTTATACTAGAGATGGGCGCGTGAGTGAATTTTGACTCACGCACGCTAACGCTCACGAAATAAAAATATTACTCACGCACGATCACGCACGAAATTCTTTTTTCTGATCACGTTCACGCACGCTCACGTGAGTAACTAAAATTTTTCTCACGCTCACGAAAAAATCACGCTCACGAAGACTCACGAAATTAAAATTAGCAAATTTTTATTTCACTTCTTTCGATTTCTTGCACAAAAAGTATTGAATTTCCTTAAAACAATAATAAATATCCCAATTTTGGATTAATTTCCCTCTAAATTCAATATAATGACGATTTTTTTACTCGTTTTCTGTTTCAAACAGCACAAAAAAATCACGCAAACTCACGAAACACAAATTACTCACGCACGCTCACGCACAAAACTATTTTATATAATCACGCGCACTCACGATCACGTGAGTAAAAATGAATTTCACTCACGATCACGCGTGATTCACGCGTGAATCACGTGAATCACGAAAAATTCGTGTCACGCGCGCATCTCTATTTTATACCCTTCACTTATTGTTAGTGACAGAGGATGTATATAAGTTTGTTACTACGAATACTATGACCTTTCCAAGATCTACAGTCAAGTGCAGAATTCAAGGAAAGGGTTGGCATCTCCCTTATAATTTTGATCAAAAAAAATGATTTAACTTTCTCCTGGTATATTTAAATATTAAAAAAATGTCAGTTAAAATTATTTTTTTCATTGTGTACGGTATTTAAAGATTCGCCACAGCCGCCTCTATAACAGTCATATTTGTTTTTTTTTTTGCTATTTTCCGTTACACACAAAAGCGTAATGTGAAACACAATTCTGTAAAAATTGGTTAGTTCACATGTTGTGGCCATGTTAGTTATTTGGAATTGTGGTAAAATGCACGTACGCCTGACAGTAGTAGAGTTGTTAGGTTTTACAAGTAGTGACAGTGTAATTTTTTTTTTTTGATAGCCATGTAAATACTTGTTTATGGACAACCACAGTTATTGATGTATGTAATTTAAATCATATCAGAAGTTGTTGTTTGATTAAGAAAAAAGTGCCGTTTTTTTTAAGTGTTTCAATTAGTTATATGGAATAATATTGGATACCGTGGTCAACGCATCTAAGGCAGGGTTTTTAAAATTCATTCATTCATTCATTCATTCATTCATTCATTCATTCATTCATTCATTCATTCATTCATTCATTCATTCATTCATTCATTCATTCATTCATTCATTCATTCATTCATTCATTCATTCATTCATTCATTCATTCATTCATTCATTCATTCATTCATTCATTCATTCATTCATTCATTCATTCATTCATTCATTCATTCATTCATTCATTCATTCATTCATTCATTCATTCATTCATTCATTCATTCATTCATTCATTCATTCATTCATTCATTCATTCATTCATTCATTCATTCATTCATTCATTCATTCATTCATTCATTCATTCATTCATTCATTCATTCATTCATTCATTCATTCATTCATTCATTCATTCATTCATTCATTCATTCATTCATTCATTCATTCATTCATTCATTCATTCATTCATTCATTCATTCATTCATTCATTCATTCATTCATTCATTCATTCATTCATTCATTCATTCATTCATTCATTCATTCATTCATTCATTCATTCATTCATTCATTCATTCATTCATTCATTCATTCATTCATTCATTCATTCATTCATTCATTCATTCATTCATTCATTCATTCATTCATTCATTCATTCATTCATTCATTCATTCATTCATTCATTCATTCATTCATTCATTCATTCATTCATTCATTCATTCATTCATTCATTCATTCATTCATTCATTCATTCATTCATTCATTCATTCATTCATTCATTCATTCATTCATTCATTCATTCATTCATTCATTCATTCATTCATTCATTCATTCATTCATTCATTCATTCATTCATTCATTCATTCATTCATTCATTCATTCATTCATTCATTCATTCATTCATTCATTCATTCATTCATTCATTCATTCATTCATTCATTCATTCATTCATTCATTCATTCATTCATTCATTCATTCATTCATTCATTCATTCATTCATTCATTCATTCATTCATTCATTCATTCATTCATTCATTCATTCATTCATTCATTCATTCATTCATTCATTCATTCATTCATTCATTCATTCATTCATTCATTCATTCATTCATTCATTCATTCATTCATTCATTCATTCATTCATTCATTCATTCATTCATTCATTCATTCATTCATTCATTCATTCATTCATTCATTCATTCATTCATTCATTCATTCATTCATTCATTCATTCATTCATTCATTCATTCATTCATTCATTCATTCATTCATTCATTCATTCATTCATTCATTCATTCATTCATTCATTCATTCATTCATTCATTCATTCATTCATTCATTCATTCATTCATTCATTCATTCATTCATTCATTCATTCATTCATTCATTCATTCATTCATTCATTCATTCATTCATTCATTCATTCATTCATTCATTCATTCATTCATTCATTCATTCATTCATTCATTCATTCATTCATTCATTCATTCATTCATTCATTCATTCATTCATTCATTCATTCATTCATTCATTCATTCATTCATTCATTCATTCATTCATTCATTCATTCATTCATTCATTCATTCATTCATTCATTCATTCATTCATTCATTCATTCATTCATTCATTCATTCATTCATTCATTCATTCATTCATTCATTCATTCATTCATTCATTCATTCATTCATTCATTCATTCATTCATTCATTCATTCATTCATTCATTCATTCATTCATTCATTCATTCATTCATTCATTCATTCATTCATTCATTCATTCATTCATTCATTCATTCATTCATTCATTCATTCATTCATTCATTCATTCATTCATTCATTCATTCATTCATTCATTCATTCATTCATTCATTCATTCATTCATTCATTCATTCATTCATTCATTCATTCATTCATTCATTCATTCATTCATTCATTCATTCATTCATTCATCATTCATTCATTCATTCATTCATTCATTCATTCATTCATTCATTCATTCATTCATTCATTCATTCATTCATTCATTCATTCATTCATTCATTCATTCATTCATTCATTCATTCATTCATTCATTCATTCATTCATTCATTCATTCATTCATTCATTCATTCATTCATTCATTCATTCATTCATTCATTCATTCATTCATTCATTCATTCATTCATTCATTCATTCATTCATTCATTCATTCATTCATTCATTCATTCATTCATTCATTCATTCATTCATTCATTCATTCATTCATTCATTCATTCATTCATTCATTCATTCATTCATTCATTCATTCATTCATTCATTCATTCATTCATTCATTCATTCATTCATTCATTCATTCATTCATTCATTCATTCATTCATTCATTCATTCATTCATTCATTCATTCATTCATTCATTCATTCATTCATTCATTCATTCATTCATTCATTCATTCATTCATTCATTCATTCATTCATTCATTCATTCATTCATTCATTCATTCATTCATTCATTCATTCATTCATTCATTCATTCATTCATTCATTCATTCATTCATTCATTCATTCATTCATTCATTCATTCATTCATTCATTCATTCATTCATTCATTCATTCATTCATTCATTCATTCATTCATTCATTCATTCATTCATTCATTCATTCATTCATTCATTCATTCATTCATTCATTCATTCATTCATTCATTCATTCATTCATTCATTCATTCATTCATTCATTCATTCATTCATTCATTCATTCATTCATTCATTCATTCATTCATTCATTCATTCATTCATTCATTCATTCATTCATTCATTCATTCATTCATTCATTCATTCATTCATTCATTCATTCATTCATTCATTCATTCATTCATTCATTCATTCATTCATTCATTCATTCATTCATTCATTCATTCATTCATTCATTCATTCATTCATTCATTCATTCATTCATTCATTCATTCATTCATTCATTCATTCATTCATTCATTCATTCATTCATTCATTCATTCATTCATTCATTCATTCATTCATTCATTCATTCATTCATTCATTCATTCATTCATTCATTCATTCATTCATTCATTCATTCATTCATTCATTCATTCATTCATTCATTCATTCATTCATTCATTCATTCATTCATTCATTCATTCATTCATTCATTCATTCATTCATTCATTCATTCATTCATTCATTCATTCATTCATTCATTCATTCATTCATTCATTCATTCATTCATTCATTCATTCATTCATTCATTCATTCATTCATTCATTCATTCATTCATTCATTCATTCATTCATTCATTCATTCATTCATTCATTCATTCATTCATTCATTCATTCATTCATTCATTCATTCATTCATTCATTCATTCATTCATTCATTCATTCATTCATTCATTCATTCATTCATTCATTCATTCATTCATTCATTCATTCATTCATTCATTCATTCATTCATTCATTCATTCATTCATTCATTCATTCATTCATTCATTCATTCATTCATTCATTCATTCATTCATTCATTCATTCATTCATTCATTCATTCATTCATTCATTCATTCATTCATTCATTCATTCATTCATTCATTCATTCATTCATTCATTCATTCATTCATTCATTCATTCATTCATTCATTCATTCATTCATTCATTCATTCATTCATTCATTCATTCATTCATTCATTCATTCATTCATTCATTCATTCATTCATTCATTCATTCATTCATTCATTCATTCATTCATTCATTCATTCATTCATTCATTCATTCATTCATTCATTCATTCATTCATTCATTCATTCATTCATTCATTCATTCATTCATTCATTCATTCATTCATTCATTCATTCATTCATTCATTCATTCATTCATTCATTCATTCATTCATTCATTCATTCATTCATTCATTCATTCATTCATTCATTCATTCATTCATTCATTCATTCATTCATTCATTCATTCATTCATTCATTCATTCATTCATTCATTCATTCATTCATTCATTCATTCATTCATTCATTCATTCATTCATTCATTCATTCATTCATTCATTCATTCATTCATTCATTCATTCATTCATTCATTCATTCATTCATTCATTCATTCATTCATTCATTCATTCATTCATTCATTCATTCATTCATTCATTCATTCATTCATTCATTCATTCATTCATTCATTCATTCATTCATTCATTCATTCATTCATTCATTCATTCATTCATTCATTCATTCATTCATTCATTCATTCATTCATTCATTCATTCATTCATTCATTCATTCATTCATTCATTCATTCATTCATTCATTCATTCATTCATTCATTCATTCATTCATTCATTCATTCATTCATTCATTCATTCATTCATTCATTCATTCATTCATTCATTCATTCATTCATTCATTCATTCATTCATTCATTCATTCATTCATTCATTCATTCATTCATTCATTCATTCATTCATTCATTCATTCATTCATTCATTCATTCATTCATTCATTCATTCATTCATTCATTCATTCATTCATTCATTCATTCATTCATTCATTCATTCATTCATTCATTCATTCATTCATTCATTCATTCATTCATTCATTCATTCATTCATTCATTCATTCATTCATTCATTCATTCATTCATTCATTCATTCATTCATTCATTCATTCATTCATTCATTCATTCATTCATTCATTCATTCATTCATTCATTCATTCATTCATTCATTCATTCATTCATTCATTCATTCATTCATTCATTCATTCATTCATTCATTCATTCATTCATTCATTCATTCATTCATTCATTCATTCATTCATTCATTCATTCATTCATTCATTCATTCATTCATTCATTCATTCATTCATTCATTCATTCATTCATTCATTCATTCATTCATTCATTCATTCATTCATTCATTCATTCATTCATTCATTCATTCATTCATTCATTCATTCATTCATTCATTCATTCATTCATTCATTCATTCATTCATTCATTCATTCATTCATTCATTCATTCATTCATTCATTCATTCATTCATTCATTCATTCATTCATTCATTCATTCATTCATTCATTCATTCATTCATTCATTCATTCATTCATTCATTCATTCATTCATTCATTCATTCATTCATTCATTCATTCATTCATTCATTCATTCATTCATTCATTCATTCATTCATTCATTCATTCATTCATTCATTCATTCATTCATTCATTCATTCATTCATTCATTCATTCATTCATTCATTCATTCATTCATTCATTCATTCATTCATTCATTCATTCATTCATTCATTCATTCATTCATTCATTCATTCATTCATTCATTCATTCATTCATTCATTCATTCATTCATTCATTCATTCATTCATTCATTCATTCATTCATTCATTCATTCATTCATTCATTCATTCATTCATTCATTCATTCATTCATTCATTCATTCATTCATTCATTCATTCATTCATTCATTCATTCATTCATTCATTCATTCATTCATTCATTCATTCATTCATTCATTCATTCATTCATTCATTCATTCATTCATTCATTCATTCATTCATTCATTCATTCATTCATTCATTCATTCATTCATTCATTCATTCATTCATTCATTCATTCATTCATTCATTCATTCATTCATTCATTCATTCATTCATTCATTCATTCATTCATTCATTCATTCATTCATTCATTCATTCATTCATTCATTCATTCATTCATTCATTCATTCATTCATTCATTCATTCATTCATTCATTCATTCATTCATTCATTCATTCATTCATTCATTCATTCATTCATTCATTCATTCATTCATTCATTCATTCATTCATTCATTCATTCATTCATTCATTCATTCATTCATTCATTCATTCATTCATTCATTCATTCATTCATTCATTCATTCATTCATTCATTCATTCATTCATTCATTCATTCATTCATTCATTCATTCATTCATTCATTCATTCATTCATTCATTCATTCATTCATTCATTCATTCATTCATTCATTCATTCATTCATTCATTCATTCATTCATTCATTCATTCATTCATTCATTCATTCATTCATTCATTCATTCATTCATTCATTCATTCATTCATTCATTCATTCATTCATTCATTCATTCATTCATTCATTCATTCATTCATTCATTCATTCATTCATTCATTCATTCATTCATTCATTCATTCATTCATTCATTCATTCATTCATTCATTCATTCATTCATTCATTCATTCATTCATTCATTCATTCATTCATTCATTCATTCATTCATTCATTCATTCATTCATTCATTCATTCATTCATTCATTCATTCATTCATTCATTCATTCATTCATTCATTCATTCATTCATTCATTCATTCATTCATTCATTCATTCATTCATTCATTCATTCATTCATTCATTCATTCATTCATTCATTCATTCATTCATTCATTCATTCATTCATTCATTCATTCATTCATTCATTCATTCATTCATTCATTCATTCATTCATTCATTCATTCATTCATTCATTCATTCATTCATTCATTCATTCATTCATTCATTCATTCATTCATTCATTCATTCATTCATTCATTCATTCATTCATTCATTCATTCATTCATTCATTCATTCATTCATTCATTCATTCATTCATTCATTCATTCATTCATTCATTCATTCATTCATTCATTCATTCATTCATTCATTCATTCATTCATTCATTCATTCATTCATTCATTCATTCATTCATTCATTCATTCATTCATTCATTCATTCATTCATTCATTCATTCATTCATTCATTCATTCATTCATTCATTCATTCATTCATTCATTCATTCATTCATTCATTCATTCATTCATTCATTCATTCATTCATTCATTCATTCATTCATTCATTCATTCATTCATTCATTCATTCATTCATTCATTCATTCATTCATTCATTCATTCATTCATTCATTCATTCATTCATTCATTCATTCATTCATTCATTCATTCATTCATTCATTCATTCATTCATTCATTCATTCATTCATTCATTCATTCATTCATTCATTCATTCATTCATTCATTCATTCATTCATTCATTCATTCATTCATTCATTCATTCATTCATTCATTCATTCATTCATTCATTCATTCATTCATTCATTCATTCATTCATTCATTCATTCATTCATTCATTCATTCATTCATTCATTCATTCATTCATTCATTCATTCATTCATTCATTCATTCATTCATTCATTCATTCATTCATTCATTCATTCATTCATTCATTCATTCATTCATTCATTCATTCATTCATTCATTCATTCATTCATTCATTCATTCATTCATTCATTCATTCATTCATTCATTCATTCATTCATTCATTCATTCATTCATTCATTCATTCATTCATTCATTCATTCATTCATTCATTCATTCATTCATTCATTCATTCATTCATTCATTCATTCATTCATTCATTCATTCATTCATTCATTCATTCATTCATTCATTCATTCATTCATTCATTCATTCATTCATTCATTCATTCATTCATTCATTCATTCATTCATTCATTCATTCATTCATTCATTCATTCATTCATTCATTCATTCATTCATTCATTCATTCATTCATTCATTCATTCATTCATTCATTCATTCATTCATTCATTCATTCATTCATTCATTCATTCATTCATTCATTCATTCATTCATTCATTCATTCATTCATTCATTCATTCATTCATTCATTCATTCATTCATTCATTCATTCATTCATTCATTCATTCATTCATTCATTCATTCATTCATTCATTCATTCATTCATTCATTCATTCATTCATTCATTCATTCATTCATTCATTCATTCATTCATTCATTCATTCATTCATTCATTCATTCATTCATTCATTCATTCATTCATTCATTCATTCATTCATTCATTCATCTACAACAATTTCGAGGACTTAAATTAAATTAAAACTGGGCTGTTCTGGAATTATTTTCAGAGCTGCACTATGGGCAAGGGTTTTACGTGAATTTATTTAGCAAAACCGTAAATTTTAAATTCGCTTCCCATTAAATTCACGTGCTGAAAAAACCGAGCCTGAAAACAAACAAGCTTTAAAAACATTGGAAAGCCACAAAATTACTTTAAAAAGTATTTTTGTCACTCAAAAATATTTTTATACTAAAGTAAAATTTACACTCGAAAAAAATTTTACACTCGAAAAACATGTACACTCAAAAAAAAATTAGTAATTTTTCTTTTTTTTTATTTAAATTTTTTTTTTATTTTAAAATTACTTTAAAAAGTGTGTTTGTCACTCAAAAATATTTTTACAATAAAAAAAAATTTTTAAAAAAATTTTACACCCGAAAAAAATTTTACACTCAAAAAAAAAAATTAGCAGTTTTTCTTTTTTTTTACAAAAATGACAAAAAGAAGTGTTTTACTCAAAATAAAATATTTCTAATCAAAATTGTTAATTTTTTTTTTAGAAAATTTACCATTCTTTAAAAAGGGCATTGTGGAGGGTATTCATAGATTCGGCCAAGTCGACTTCGACTTTTCTACTTGTTTTTTTGTTCAAAAAATTTTGCTAGGATTTTTTATGTTTTCAAATTTCATAATCAGATATTATAAAATTTTTGTTTGATGCTTAACATTTTTAAACATATGAATATCTGAAGTCTTGACATTATTAAATAATCTTGAAATTTCAAGATTTTATAATAATTCTGTTAAATTTTAAATCTCATGCATTTTTCTGTCATTTTTAAGTATTAAATTGAAATCCTTTAATTTTCTTATTACGATTGTATTCCGTGTGATTCATTGAATATTTTATTTTTTTTCACAAAATGTTTAATGAATTATTATTTGCATAAAGTCCATAAAAGAAAGACGTATTAAGAAAATAAATGTACAAAGATTTATTGAATGCATAATATTGATCGAAGAATCCGTAGGCTTAAAATTAAAATTTCGTTATATATACAATTTTCTGAAAACGCACAATATCTTTTGGTATGTTTGTGTGTGTGATAATTTTTTTTATTGGCGGAGATTTAAAAGGATTCCCTACATACACTTTGCTAAGTAATATTTATAGCAAAAAATTTCAATTGAAATTAAATTTAACTGTATCTACGAGTATATCATGTAAACTCAAACTTTATTAAAAAGAAAAATGTTTAATTTTTTAGTGGAAAAATTGCAATAAGTAATTTGATAACAGGCCTTACATCGACTGGGGACAGATAGACAGACTGATATTATTGAAACAAACAGTGATTTAGAGTCGTTCGGTTTTACTTAAAATAAATATTTTAGATTCAAACACCGTAATGGCATATTAAATACAAAGGATTCAAGTCAAACTTACGGACCATATCACCCTACACGCAGACAAAAAACATGTTTCTTAACATGATCACGGCCACTTTTCTAAGTTATCTGCAACCATATATTCACTCAATAAATTATGTCATTAACTGTTTGTAGCTTATTTAAAAAGGTTTACGTTTTGTCGTTTTTAAAAGAAAAAAACATTTGTTTAATGTTCAGTTTTTTTTAATGACTATTTATGTTCTTTGTTTCAAAAATAACAACATAAAAAATAAGGACTTTCATTAGCATTCAATTTTTAAAGTCATTTATTTTTGTTCTGTAAGTAAAAATTAGTGATTCTTCTTTAATTTTTAATGCTTTGTGTACGTTATATTTTTTTTTTAATTGTTGGCAATTTTTAAAGAAATGTCATTAGCTTTTACCTACTTGTGTGGTTTATATTTTGTAGACAAAAAATTCAAAAAATTATTTATAGAAATATAAAAACATGTTTGTATCAAGTGACTTTGGCGCGATGGGTAGAGTGACTGGCCAGAATGTAGTTAATTGCGGGATCTATTCCAAAAAAATTTTATTAAAAATTTTTTAAAATAAAATTCAATAGAAAAATTGTAAAAATAACCTACGAAATCATAAATTTTTAATGTTTTCGAAGATAATTTTTTTTTTTGAATTTTTTGGTAAAAATAACAAAACAATCATTAATTTTTAATGTTTTCGTAGGTTTTTTTATCGAATTTGTTGGTAAAAAAAATGAAGCTGACGTTATTGTGTTATTTATTTTACAAAATTTTATTAACAGTAAAAAATATATGCTGATGGTTGTTAAAACAAATGAATAATTACTGGGATGGTTTTCAAATGTTTTATTACTTATTTTAAATATGTTTTTTCATTTGTTTTTGCCTACAAAATATTTTGAGTGTTGTTTTAGCAATCAATATAACCTGAATACCCTTCTAAATCTCTATTTTCACTCTCTAAAATTAAAAACATGTTTAGTTGGAACAACAGTATGGTTACGAAAAACCTGACCACAAATGTGATGAATTTTTTATTTTAACATTTGGAGGGTATAAAAGATTCGGCACAGCCGAAATCTCATTTTTCTATTGATAAAAAAAAAATATTGATAAAAAAAAATATTTATGAACGAAAAAAGTTTTGATGAAAAATTAATATTGATGAAAAAAAAAATATTAAAAAAACTTTTGAGTAAAAAAAATATTGATGAAATAAAGATATTGATGAAAACAAAATATTGATGAAAACAATATTGATGAAAAAAAAATATTGATGAAAAAAAAAAATTGATGAAAAAGATATTAAAGGAAATATTCATGCAAAAAAATATTGATGAAAAAAATATTAATGAAAAAAAATATTGGCTAAAAAAATATATTGATCAAAAAATACATTGATGAAAAAAAATTATTTTTAATTTTTAGTTACATTACAATTTACTAAAATTTTTGGTTTTTAAAAAATGTTGATTAAAATAAAAATATTGATGAAAAAATATATTGAAAAAAAAAAATATTGAAGAAAAAAAAAATTTATGAAAAAAGTATTGATGTAAAAAAATATTGATGAATAAAAGTATTGATGAAAAAAATATTCATGAAAAAAAAACATTGATGGAAAAAATATTGGTGAAACTAAAAATATTGATAAAAAAATATTGATGAAACAAAATTTTATTGAAAAAGGAATTGATGAAAAAAAATATTGTTGAAAAAAAAAAAATATTAATGAAAAAATATTGATGAATAAAATATTGATGAAAAAAATATGAATGAAAAATAAAAAATATTGATAAAAAAAATATTGATGACACTAAATATTAATGAAAAAAATATTAAATATAAAAATATATTGACTAAAAAATATATTGAATAAAAATAATTATGTTTAATTTTATTCATCAGCTGGTGAATATTTTTTTTCACCACAAGGTGAATTATTATCCAAGTTACAAACCCAAGTTACTAAAATTTTTGGTTTTAAAAAAAATGTTGATTAAAACAAAAATATTGATGAAAAAAATATTGATAAAAAATATTGAAGAAAAAAAATGTTGATGCAATATCTATTGATGAAAAACACCCAGCAAAATATTCGATTCCAAAGAATCGGTTGTGGAATCAACTATACTACCCTGCAATCGATTCTACTCTGCATTGCATCATCGATGATTTTTGTTTGAGATTGTCACGAAAGCAATACATCCTTTTCCTCCAAACTAGAACACTTATCTGTTCTACGGAATCTGTTCTAGAATATGTTGCATATAGTGGTACAAGAAGAGATTTCGCGATTTTTTAACGGTTACATATCGGTTCCATGTAATGAATTATGGAACTAGTTCTGAATAATTAAATAAAATTATTTTTTTTACATTTTTTTTTTTTTATTTTTTCTTCTTTACAAAAATTCTAAAATTACATACAATAATTACATATTTATTTAAAATTATTTTATCACAATAAAAATGTCTTAAAATCTAAGATTTTTCCTATAGGAAAAATGTCCCAGAATCGAAGACTTTTTCTATAGAAAAAATGTCCCACAATCTGAGACTTTTTCTATAGAAAAAATGTATCAAAACCTGAGACTTTGTCTATAGGAAAAATGTCTCAGAATCTGAGACTTTTTCTATAGGAAAAATGTCTCAAAATCTGAGACTTTTTCTATAGGAAAAATGTCTCAGAATCATTTTTCCTATAGAAAAAGTCTCAGATTCTGAGACATTTTTCCTATAGAAAAAGTCTCAGAATCTGAGACTTTTTCTATAGGAAAAATGTTTCAGAATTTGAGACTTTTTCTATAGGAAAAATGTCTCAGAATCTGAGACTTAGAATCTGAGACTATTTCTATAGGAAAAATGTCTCAGAATCTAAGACTTTTTCCATAGGAAAAATGTCTCAGAATCTGAGACTTTTCTATAGGAAAAATGTCTCAGAATCTGATACTTTTTCTATAGGAAAAATGTCTCTGAATCTGAGACTTTTTCTATAGGAAAAATGTCTCTGAATCTGAGACTTTTTCCATGGGCAAATGTCTCAGAATCTGAGACTTTCTATAGGAAAAATGTCTCAGAATCTGAGATTTTTTCTATAGGAAAAATGTCTCAGAATCTGAGACTTTTTCTATAAGAAAAATGTCTCAGAATCTGACTTTTTCTATAGGAATAATGTTTCAGAATCTGAGACTTTTTCTATAGGAAAAATGTCTCAGAATCTGAGATTTTTTCTACAAGAAAAATGTCTTGGAATCTCAGACTTTTTCTATAGGAAAAATGTCTCAGAATTTGATACATTTTCTACAGGAAAAATGTCTCAGAATCTGTGACTTTTTCTATAGGAAAAATATCTCAGAATCTGAGACTTTTTCTTTTGGAAAAATGTCTCAGAATCTGAGACTTCTTCTATAGGAAAAATGTCTCAGAATCTGAGACTTTTTGTATAGGAAAAATGTTTCAGAATCTGAGAATTTTTCTATAAAAAAATGTCTCAGAACCTGAGACTTTTTCTATAGGAAATATGTCTCAGAATTTAAGACTTTTTATATAGGAAAAAGGTTTTGAATCTGAGACCTTTTCTAAAGGAAAAATATCTAGAACATTTTTTTTAGAAAAATTCTATATTTCGCGACATTTTTCCTTAAGAAAAAATCGAGGATTTAAAAAATTTGGACATTTTAAAAATTGTGTGAAACTGTGGATACATACTACAATCTTGATCATACTTGAAAGATGAATAGTTTATCCCACGCTCCTGGTTTCATTGGAACAACCGACAGCATCAGTACTCCCAAGTTACAGCTTAAAAGCTTAAAATATGTCTATTTATACCTCCTCACATTTTTGGAATCTGAAAGCAACAATAAAACAACATTATAAGTACTACGTTAACCAAAATATGTTCATAATAATTAAGACGTGTACTTACGTTATTTCCACCAAATATCCGCCAAATATATCCGCAACGTATTAAAAACCACAATAAGTGCTGCGAAAATCCAAAAATTTGTCAACATAAAGATAACAAATAAATTGTTTTTTTATAAATTTTATTTTTCTGTTTGACATTTTTTTCAAAAATTTTAAGTTTTTTTATCGATTCCGTGGAAACAGTAGAGGAATGGAGTAACATTACTGGGGAATCTATTCTAGAATACATTGACAAAGAAACGATTCCAAAAAATTTTGCTGGGCAGTATTGATGTAAAAAAATATTAAAAAAAAAATATGATGAAAAAAATATTGATGAGAAAAAAAATATATTGATAAAAAAAAAATTATGAAAAAAACATTGATGAAAAAATATTGATGAAAAAAAAAATATTGATGAAAAAAAAATATTGGTGAAAAAAAAAATTGATGAAATGAAATTTTGATACAAAAAATAATATTGATAGAACAAAATATTGATGAAAAAAAATATTAACTGTAAAAATATATTGATTAAAAAATATATTGATGAAAAATAATAATGTTAAATTTTATTCACCAGCTGGTGAATATTTTTTTATTCACCACAAGGTAAATTATCATCCAAGTTACAAACCCAAGTTACTAAAATTTTTGGTTTTAAAAATAATGTTGATACAAAAATATATTGATGAAAAAAAAATATTGATGAAAAAAAAAAATATTGATGAAAAAAATATAAACGAAAAAATATTGTTAAAAAAAAATATTCATGAAGAAAAATATTGATGAAAAAAAATATTGATGGAAAAAATATTGATGTAAAAATATTAATGAAATAAAAATATTGATAAAAAAATATTGATGAAAAGAAATATTTTTTCAAAAAAATATTGAAAAAAAAAAAAAATATTGATGGAAAAACTAATTATGAAAAAAAAAATATTGATGAAAAAAATTATTTAAAAAAAAATACTGATGAAAAAAAATATTGACAAAAAAAATATTGAATAAAAAAAATATTGATGAAAAGTAATTATATTATATTTAATTCACCAGCTGGTAAATATTTTTTTTATTCACCACAAGGAGAATTATTATCCAAGTAACACAACCAAGTTACTAAAATTTTTGATTTAAGAAAATGAAAACATTAAATTCTATTTTCTTTTTTGTTAATAGTTAGCTTATATAGTTATATAGTCAAGTTGAGGTTGAGTCCTGCTAATTTCTTAAATTAGACACGATCCTAAACAAAAAAAAAACAAGTAGAAAAGTTAAATTCGACTTGGCCGAATCTATGAATACCCTCCAAAATGCCCCTTTTAAGTTATAGTAAATTTTCTAGAGTGAAAAAATAACATTTTTGATTAGAAATATTTTATTTTGTTTAAAAAAACTTTTTTTTTTTAACTAATTTTTTAAAAAAAAAAAAAATAATTTACTTAATTTTTTTTTGTGTGTAAAATTTTTTTTTGAGTGTAAAATTTTTTTCGAGTGTATTTTTTTTTTCTTTTAGTGTAAAAATATTTTTGAGTGACAAAAATGCGTTGTAAAATATTTTTGTGACTTACCAATGTTTTTAAAACCTGTTTAACGGGGTTTCAACACGTGAATTTAAGGTGAGGCGAATCTGAAATTTACGGTTTTGCTAATAACTTTGAACCACTGGACCGATTTGGCTGAAATTTATAACGAACCGGACCAGAGGAACGGCAAATATATATGCCACACCTTAGCACCCTCAGAGTTGCCGTTCGAAAGTTACCGTGTGTTTTATCTCGTAAATTCCAGAAAAACCCTTGCCGAAATTCACTCATTTGCTTATAACTTTTGAACCACAGAACCGATTTTGCTGGATTGCAACACCAACCTGACCAGGTAAATGCCCAACATATATGCTAAACTTCAGGAGCCTCCGTAAAGTCTTTCAAAAGTTAGCGTGTTTTCAACAGACAGACAGACGGACAGACGGACGGACGGACATCGCTAGATCGTCTTAAAATCGATCGAGGATCATGAATATATATACTTTATGGGGTCCTAGACCAATATTTCGAGGTGTTACAAACGGAATGACAAACTTATATATACCCTCTATCACTAGAGTGGAGGGTATAACAACATGCTGACAAAGGTACCTACTTTTTAAAAAAGTTAAATTTTAAGAGGTTTATTCATAATTCTTATAGTATTCTTAATGTAACTTTATTTGACACATTTTCAAGAAATATCTGTCCAAGAAACCTACTTTAGCAACATTTCAGTTATTATGAATAAACCCCTAAGTGGGTGAATATTTTTCATTGGTACTTTTTCGATCTTATGAAATAATGGTCATGAAAAATTAATATTTGGAATGAATGGAAGTTCCTCCAGTCCAACCCGATATTTTAAAAAAAAGTTTTAGGAATTCCAGTTTCTAAGCTGCAAAAAAAAAAAATTTCTTGTAACTTTTTCGATTTCCTAAAATAACGGTCTTATAAACTTTAAGTTTTGAGTCTGGGATTCCACAGTAACAGGGAATGAAATGAAATAGAACGGAAAACGAAATGGAATGCAACAGGGAACAACCTGGAATAAAATTATTTTTACTCAAAATTTGTTTCCTCAAAAGTTTTTTTTTATATTTCTTTCAGCTCATTTTTGAAAAAAGGTCACTTTTCCTACATTTCCAGAGCTGTGAGCAAGACTCTGAATACCTCTTATATGATGTATATTTTTTACTCTACCTTAACAATTTATATTAAAGCAAAAAAAAAATCATTTTAAAAAAATTCTCTATAATTTTTAGTGTTTCCACAATTTAATTTGAGAATAAATAACATTTTCGCTAACCTTTATAATTTCCTAAAATCACCTTGTGGATAAATACACTTTCAACATTCTATTCCCAAGAACTACTAATATAAAAAAAGGCCACAAGCTGAATTAGGTTAACAGAGAAATGCATTCGTAACGAAAACTATTTGTTTTGCTTCCACTATTTATGATATGTATTTAATTAAAATTCCATTTCGCAGAAAGCAAAAACTATTTCATTTTCCTTTTAGTATTTAGATTAAAAGATATTAACTTTCTTATGCAAAATATAATAAAAATGACTTAAAAGGAGACTGTAGAAGAAAATTTTTGAATTATATTAAAACTGCTGCATGCATGTATGTATGCATGCATGTGTGTGGGCATGGATGGTAATGGTTACTATAGCGGCAACTTTATGTTCATATGAATATGGAATATTTTAAGTCGTCCTCACTCAATATTATGACTTTAATATGCCTTTAAAAACTTTTTAGTTGTTATACCAGGTAGTTTTGTGCTAATGTTACCTGCAAATGTTGTTGGTATGTGCAATTATGGCAAGCACTCTAGCACAGCATGATTGAACATACAGCCAGCATATATGGTTTTTTTTTATAACTATCCCTTGAAATGCGGGAATAATTAACCAGCTTTTTTTTAACCAGCTGGGCACCCTACTGGTAAAGTTAAGTCGGGTACACTAAATTCAACGGTGCTAGCTGTTTTTCGAAGTTAGCGCTCGTTTTCGCGATATTCGCGATTTAAAATTTTGATACTTTAGTACAATAAAAACGATATTTTTAAACTTTTGCGAAATTTTTAAATTTAAAACCATTCAAATCTGTTAAACTAACACAACAAACCATAATACCGTGATTTTTTTCGCGAAAAATTTTTTTTGTTCCCGAAAAATCTTTATTTTCGTGAAAAAAATTGGTTCAATACAAATATTTTTAGTTTGATTTGAATTTATGACAGCCATCTGGTAAAGCTTGTTCGTGTATACTAAATCCCATTGTAATATCGGTTTTTTCAAAGTTAGCGTATGTATTAGCGATATTCTCGATTATTTTATTTTTTTATTTTTTAAGTAAAAAAATATTTTTTATATTATTTAGACCAATGTACTGTGGCCGAAATCACTGATCTAGCTGCGCTTAAGTCAAAATTAAAAAATTAAGATCGATAAACGTTTTTGCACTGCATCGTTTGCCTATACTGTACAGAAAAAATTTACGTTTTTACTTTTGTTTTGCTTTCAATATTCGCATAGCTGTAAGCTGTCAAATATACATTTTCTGCAGCAAGTGTATTAAAGGAATTTAGGACCTAATTACTCACAAGGGAAGTATCTTAACCTTTATGAACCGAATTGCCTGAAACTTAAAATATATATCAAAGAGACAATTCTAAGTTTGGGGTGTCTCGGCTTATCGGCCATATCGGGGATTTAGGGGTTCAAAACATGGGTCAAAAAATGGCGAAAATATCGTTTTTTGGATTTTTCAGCCATTTTCTTTTAAGGAACTATATGATGTTTTCATATGAGAAGAAAGGTTTTTTTAATGCCTATCCATAACTGGCATAACCTTGTAAAAATTCGGCTTCTTTAAATATTTTTTTCAGGAAAATGTGTAAATTTTGGGGGGTACTTATGTGAAGAAATAGACCTACGATATCCATATGGATAAGAAATAATCTTTATTAAATTTAAGTCGACCCGTATTTTTGCCCTAGATGATATTCCAGTTTTACTTAAAAAGCCCTAACAATAGTATTTTAACTAATATCCTCTTGAAATTCGACTGTTATATGTTTTTTGTAGCCATAAATAATCACTCTAAATTTTAACGGAATCGGAACATTTTAACTTCTAGTCCTCATACAGACCACCCTCCCGATATTCACATAAACTTCCCAAAATACATAAAAACACTGAAATAAATATTGTTAAAAATTAAATTCTTTATAAGTTTTATAATCACAAATATGCATTGGGCTTTATTATTTTACATTTCCGAATTAAGCGCTGCTAGATTTGGTGTTTGGCCACTGTGCAATGGTTCTCAAACGGTGGTCGCGGAAGAGTTTCAGGGGGGTCGCGAACAAATTTGTTAAAACCTTAAATTTTAGTAAATTTAAAACACATTTTTTTTAATTGCTGTGTTTAAAAAATATACAAATACTTTTATTAAAGAATTTTTTTCATCACTTAAGGTCCATCCGTAATCACTGTGAAGTTTTTAATTTCTCGGGATGCCCAACACTTAATTGTGAAGTGTTTTGACTGAGTCTGGGATCTAACAGTTCGTTTTCTATTAACTTTTCAGTGCTGATCCCGAATCTGGGTTGCAAATTTTTCTAGTAAGTTAGGTTTTTGAAAAAATTAAAGGCAAAGTTCACAAAAAAATATTCTTGTGCATTTTAAAGCATTGTTTGTGAAATTTTCGGATGCGTCTGGAATCTGACCACTTTTTTCGATTTACTTTTTAATGCTGATTCCGGTCGAAATTTTTATATGGGGCACAAGTCCAAAAATGGTCCAATTATATTACGATTTGATTAGGTTACTAAAGTACACGTTTAACACCTAAAAATAAAATTTTTATCAAATATTTCCATTTTTATGAATTTTGAGGGAATTGTGTGAATATCGGGGGGGGGGGTGGTTTGTATGGGGGCTATCAGAAGGACTGACCCGATTCCTTTGAAATTTAGAATGGTGATTCGTGCATACAAAATTTGTTTACCTGCTAAATTTCAAAGCGATATCTGTTATAAGACGGTTATTAGAGTCATTTAAGCCGAATCCAAAGGGGCGTTTGTATGGGGGCTAGGTCTTAACATGGACCGATTTTCTCCAATTTCAAAAGTCTTCGTCTTGGGGCCAACATATGCTTAAAATTAAAATTTTAAGTTAATTGTTTGAAAATTGCGACCTGTATCGTGCTTAAACCGATGAATGGACAGTAGAACTGCAAAACAATCGATAGTCGTCCCATTCGATATTTTCGATAGTTTGTTTTTAAACTATCGATACTATCGATAGTATCGGATATTTTAAGGAATTGTAAGATTTTGCGTAAAATTACAGTTTTTTTCATTACAACTTGGTCATTTGTGTGTTCAGAAATACACACAAATGACAGTTTTTGGCGTTCACTGCCATTCCAGTCTATTTTAACTCACTACGGCGATCTTCCACCATGCCGTGATTGTTCTGTTCGGACCTTAAATTTCGCAATAAGATTAACTCGAGATTACTATCATTGTATTAGTACTTCAAAAAGTAGAATTATTCCAAAATGATATAAAGATTTTTAAAACTGTTCACTTTTTGATTAAGTTTTCAGCAAGTGACAATCTTTTTGAAGCCAATATTTTTTCGGCGATAGTATCGCTATTGGATAAAAACTATCGATATTCCCTTTAAAATAAAACTGTCGATACTATCGATAGTACCATCGATAGTTTTGCAGCTCTAATGGACAGACGGACGAACGGATGGACATAGCTAAATCGACTCAAAAAGTAATTCTGAGTCGATCGGTATACTTGAAGGTAGGTCTAGAAATAATATTTCGGGTAGTTACAAACATCAGCACTAACTCATTATACCCTGTGCCACAGAGTGGTGTAGGGTATAAAGAACAATCATTACTCCAAATTGGACTTTAAATGCTTTTTCGGTAAACATTTCTTCATTTCTGATCAGGATTAACAGGGGTTTTTCTTTTATTTTTGGAAATAAAAAATCGATGAAGATAGTAAGTATCGATATAAAATGCCGTAGTTCGGGACCTGGTTTCCAAATTTTTGAGAAAGTTGAGGTCAAGTTCACAAAAATTGTGTTTTATTTTTATTTAGAAGTTTTTTTATTTGAAATTTTTGGTATGCGTCTAGTATCTGACCACACGGTTTCGATTAATCTTTCAATGCTGCCTCTGAATTTGTTTTCCAAATTTTTCCATTACTTTAGGTTTTTGAAAAAAACTGAGGTCAAAGTTCACCTTAATTTATTTTTTTTTATGTTGGGGGGTCGCGAAAAATTTGAAATATTGAAAAGGGGTCGCAAAGCAAAAGTTAGTGAGAAGCTCTGATTTAGACAATTGCTGAATTTTTATCATCTAAACTCTATTGAATATACAAAAAAATTTTTTTTTCGCGGAAATTTTTTTCGCGATTTTTTTTTTTTAAATTTTTTTATTTTGCTATTAGTTTATGAAAATAAGTAGAATACGATACATTACAGACACAAAATTTAAAAAAAAAATAAAATTAAAAAAAAAAATATTGTACTCAACGTACCCGAATTAGCTTTACCAGCAGGGTGCCCAGCTTGTTAATTTTTGCGACTAGCACAGTGTTATTTGCCGTACCGTGCTACCGATTTCGCATTTTGTTCAAAACTTGATTTGCTCTAGTCTTCACAGAGAGAAAATAGATCAGTTATGCCAACTGAATTGTTTCGTTTGCAATAGCCGAAAATTCCGGTTGCCAGTTTTTGCCATAGAAAAAGATGCCGTATATTTTTTTCTTTTTACAATTTCATCTCTGTGCACATCTAAGCATAGCTGTAAACATAATATTTAGTACGTTATACTCATAAACTTATACCGTACTTCTATTATATATTATATATATTTTTCTTTTAGTTTATGTATGCTGAAAAACCAAAATAAATTTTTCCAAAAACTGGGTCAGGTGGGCTTAAATGAAGCATATGCTTTTTTTCCTATATATCATGTCGAGGGCCTATATTCAAAACCCTCTATCTTCCATTTTCACGAAAATGACTTTTTGATGGCAAAATATTCAGTATAACGGCCCTCATCTATGGTGTAAAATTCAGAACAAAAATATTTTTTTTTGCTATTTTATTTGCATTTTTGGTTTTCTCTATCTTTTACACAATTATTTTTTCTGAATGCAAAACCCTCTATCTTTTCAAATAATTAATTTACAAATATTTGTTTTAAATAATTTTATCATGCATTACATGTTTTCATACTAATTTATGCATGTTGCACATGAATTAATCAACAAAATTTCAGAACCACGATTTTGGTCCACTGATGCTAATTTTTTCTGAAAATTCTTGTTTGACTTTTTTAAAAAATATGTCTCAAACTTTGGATGTCTTGTGTACATTGTGAAACAAAAATTTTTATCTTAAAAATCCCGATGCTGATCAGCATCTGTGGACCAAAATCCCGTTTTTATTTTTTTTACTATTTCTTACATAACATACTCAACAGTTTGTCAACTTTTGAGACGAATTCAGTAAAAAAAGTAATTTTTGTCTTAACAATCCGCACCTGTGGACCAAAACCGCGATTTCGAAATTATTTATAAGCCGTTATCATTAATAAATTACGTTAAAAATTAACCGATGTCATAAATGAAATCATAATAATTCATTTTTATTAAAATGCAAAACCCTCTATCTGATCATTTTCATTCCTGTACTTAATATTTTTGAGAAACAAAACCCTCTATCTACCCTCTAAAATCCCCAATAGTGCAAAATTTTAAAAACGAATTATATGTCAGATTCAGTAGTTGATTTAAAAAAATATTGTAGAATATCGAATTTTAATTACTCTAACAATTCGCGAAATAAACAGTTTTTTGGCTCTCCTGAAAAGTTGTGTTTTTTTAGATAGAGGGTTTTGAATATAGGCCCTCGATATTCATTTTATTTTATTTTTTGCAAAAATTTTCAAGTATTGCAAGTTTTTGAAACGGTATTAAAATCAAAGTTAAATAGAGACACAACATAAAAAAGATGCAGCAAAATAGAAAAACCTCTAAATATGTATCTATAAAATACAACTTATGAAATAAAGAAAAAAACACCACACAACAACATAATGAAGACGAGAGATTCAAATTAGTTTTTTAAGTTTTCATAAGATTTTGTAGAAAAAAAATATATATCCTTGAAGCTAGAAAATGAAGAAAAAATAATGAAACACTGGCAAATGTCCACATTATAAAGAACATCTAAAAAAAATAAAGAAAAATAGAACAAAACTGCAGGAAAAAAATGAAGATACAAGAATGAACATGAAATTCAGTTTTCATCATGGTTTGCATAAATTATGCTATCAGGTACAATTTTCCTGTTTTTTGCAATAAAACTTTTTACACTGAAAGATAAACTTTTTTTCAATATTTAAATCAATTTGAAAAAAAAAAAACATCAAACGAGTGATAAGATAAATTCTGCTGTGAAGAGTCTGTTGTACCCTCCAAAGTGTAAAAAATTAAAAAAAAAAGTGTTACATTCGGATGTGCCGAATCTTTTTTTTTGGGGAGGGGTTGGTGGGAGACGTTTGGAGCACCATTTCCCCTCGCGAAAGATGCTATCAAATGGATTTATTATTATTCTTGTTATAAATTAATCCAATTAATCATTAATAAAATACATTTCTTATATACACGCCCATAAAAGGGGGCGGGTAAAACTTTTTTTAATGTTTTCTTATCCGCTGAGTCCAGATGTAGGATTTTGAACTTCTTCTGACATGATTATGTTGCATTTGCTTCACAAAAGTATAAAAAACCCTTTTTCTTGGGTTGGTTTAGTTCTCCACAGGCGAACTTTTTTCCTCTTAGTTCCGAATATAACACATATTAGTGCCAAACTTCGAAAGTCTAGCTCTTTTATTTTGGACTTTATCTTGAATGTATATAAAATATATACTTTAAGGGGTCCTAGATCAATGGTGCCCAAACACTTGTTAAAGATCAACGATGATTCGGCTTTGTACACAATCCGAACGACAACGAAACTAACAACAGAGAGCGTAAAAAACAAAAAAACTCCTTAGTTGTTTGCCATCATTCAAAGAAGCAGGTCGATGTCGCTTTGTTTGATAAAAAAACTACACAAATAATATTTATTGTTGTTATGATTTCTTTCAGAGCAATAGTACTAATACACTCTCATATTTGTTAAAAATTACCACTATATTATCGTTTCTCTTTTTGGGCACCACTGTCCTAGATCGATATTTCGATGCGTTATACACGCAATGACAAAGTGAGTATACCCCCATACTGTGGTTCTGAAATACAATTGATACAATTGATAGTTTCTGAAATACAATTAATATTTTCTGACATACAATTAGAAATGGCTATTTTTAAAAATATTTTGACAAATTTCAAATGGCGATTTCTTCAAAACCGGTTGACCGAATTCAGAACTTTTTATAATATCATATTTAGCATGTCAAAATTAATAAAACACAAGTAAGAACATTATAGTCGGACAATACCGACCATATAATACCCTACACCAGAGTTTCCCGGAAAATGGGTCCCATGGACCGATTAGATCTATATTTTGTCAAATCATTAATAAGTGTAACAAACACTGACAAATCAAATTTGAGTGAAATATTCCTTTAATTGTTGAAAATAAAACTATTTAACTAAATATCGGGCGAAATTTTCTCATGGGGCCTAAGTCCAAAACTGGTCCGATGATAATCAGATTTGAAAATGTTATTAAAGTTCGCGTTTAACATACACAAACAAAATTTTAATTAAATATTTTAAATTTTCATGAAATTTGAGACATTTATGTGAAAATCGGGAAGGTGGTTTGTATGGGGGCTACAAGAAGAACTGGTACGATTCCTTGAAAATTCGGAATGGTGATTTGTGAAGATAAAACACGTTTGCCTGCCAAATTTGAAAAAGATACCTGTTATAATACGGTTATTAGAGTCATTTGAGCCAAAACTAAGAGGACCTTTGCATGGGGGCTAGGTCTTAATATGGACCAATTTCAATAGGCTTTGTCCTTGGGCCAAGAGAGGCTTAAGTTTCAAATATCAAGTCAATTGATTAAAAATTGCGACCTGTATCGTGTTTACACCGTTTACCTGGACAGACAGACAGACGGACGGACATCGCTTAATCGACTCAAAAAGTGGTTCTAAGGCGATCGGTATACTTAAAAGTGGGTCTAGGACCTATATTTCGGGTAGTAACAAACATCAGCAGAAACTCATTATACCCTGTACCACAGTATGGTCACAGACTAATACAGACTCGACATAAGTGACAGGTGTTAAAAAAGTAGTTCTGAACCATATGGTTAATATTTTCAAATTATTCTACGAATTAGGTTAGAAAGAGAAAACTGATAAACCGCGCCATAAGAAAAATAGATGCCAGATCGGTTTTTGTTGTTTCACTCACTCCTACGTCGTAGAAAGTGTTGCCATGTTAACGTAAAACGAAAAAAAAAAACCGCTCTGTTTTCTCCTAAAATCGCTTAGTTTTTCCCCATTTTTTCTTATAAAACTCTACTGTCGAGTCTGTTTATAGTCTGTGGTATGGTGTAGGGTATAACAATTCAGAAAATTATAGTCGGTCAATACCGATCATATAATACCCTACACCATTGTTTCCCGGAAAATGGATCTATCTTTTGTCAAATCTTAAATCTTAAAAAGTATAAAAGACACTCACAAACCAAATTTGAGTGAAATAGGCTCAAAAAACCGTTTATTTGTTGCCAATAAACCGCTTTAACTGAATATCCGGCGAAATTTTTATATAAGGTCTAAGTCCAAAAATAGTCCGATTATAATCAGTTTTTATTAGGTCATTAAAGAATGCGTTAAACACACACAAAAAAAAAATTATAAAATATTTTATATTTTATGAAATTGAGAGATTTATGCGAATATCGGCAAGGTGGTTTGTACACAGAGAAAAATAAATTTCCAACTGAATTTTTCAGTTGTATCAACTCAAATTTCGGTTGCTGCTACTAAATTTTGATGTGACTAACAAATTTTTTAATTAGTTTAACTAAAAGGCAGTTGTGTTAACAAAATTAAGTTGTAACTACCGATATTTAGTTGTTTCAACCTTAACACAAATGCATCCACCGATTTTTTGTTGCAACAACTGAATTTGAGTTGGAAATTAGCAAATTTGTTTTCTGTGTGTATGGGAGCTAAAAGAAGAACTAGTCCGATTCCTTTAAAATCAGTGATTACAGAATACAAAACACTTTCACCTGCCAAGAAGCTCAAACTGGTTTAACGACAGGGACTAGTAGGGAAACCTATTACGGTCCCGTGGTATCAGAATGTACCTCAGAGTCTACGTGTGTTGACGTAAAACGTCAGCAGCCACTTACAATCTAACCTAACCCTCACCTGCCAAATTATTTGTGCCAAAATAAAGCGGACATTTGTATGGGGGCTAGGTATAAGCATCGACCGATTTTTACAATTTCAATTACACTTAAAAAAAAAACTCGTAAAACGACAAGAAAAGTTGGTAACTTTTTATTCTTGCTACCTCCTGTTTGACAACAACTCCTTGTAATTTTACCAGCTTTTTACCAATAATTTTGTAATTTTACAAGCTTTTTACAATTAAAATTGTAAATTTACAAATTGTTTAACGCGATAAATCTTACAAGGAGGTTTCGTGTTGGAACTAGATTTTTTGCTACCTCCTATTTCACGAGAATTCCTAGTAAAAATTACAAGCTTTTTCGTAATTTTACAAGATTTTTATCAATGAAATAGTAAATTTACAACTTTTTTAGCGCAATTAAACTTACAAGGAAATCTCGTGAATTTACTAGATTTTTTTGTAAAAAAATGTTGAAAATTTGTAAAAATACAAAAAAAATGTAAAATTGCACAAAAAAATGTAAATTTCAATCGAAAATTTTTTGGTAAAATAGATTGAAAACTGTCAAATAAAATCTCGTAATCCCATTACGAGAATTTTTCTAGTAATTTGACAAGGTTATTTTGTGTGTAGGCCAAAAGAAGCTTAAGTTTCAAATATAAGCCAAATCGATTGATTGGATTGATTATAGTGTTTACAACGTTTACATGGACGGACGGACGGACGGACGGACGGACGGAGAACACTAGAATGACTTAAAAAGTTATTCTGAGTTGATCGGTAAACTTAAAGTTGGGTGTAGGCCTAGACTCTAGGACCAATATTTCGGGTAGTCACAAATATCAGCACAAACTCATTATACCCTGCACAATAGAGTGGTGTAGTGTATAAATATTGGTGAGCCACAAAAAAATTTAACAAAGTCAATCAAAAATGTTCGTACTTAAAAAAAAGATTTACACTCAAAAAATATTTTACACCCAAAAAAAAGATAATGTTTTTAGGCTGGTGACTAATTTTAAAAACTTAGCAGGACGCCACCTCAATTTGAATTTAAAACAGTGGTGCGCACACACATACTATAACATTTATGCTTGTGTGGGTAGTAGCAAGCGAAAAGTCAACAAATTTGCTCAAGCAACAGAATTTTATAGTGTACGTGAGTCGACTGCGCACAAGCAGCAAATTTTTAGCCTATTCGCGCGGGAATAGGAATTACATATATGCTCATCACTGCTTTAAAAGCATAGATGGGAATTTTTCATTACCATTGAAATTTAATTACCATTGGTTGATATCAATGGTAATCAGTGTTGCCAGAACTTGGTAGTCAAAAACGGCTAAATTCATTCGAAAAAACGGCTAAAAAACGGCTAAAAAATGGCTAAAAAAAGCTAAAATTTTTGTTTAAGTTTTACACATAAAATTAAATAAAAAGATCTTATGTTATATATTTGGAACGGTTTTGACTTATTCTAGATAAAAACTAGAGTTCAAAACAGTTTTCCAATGATTAACCATTTTTTAAATGCAAAAACAAAAAACATTTTTTTTTAGTTATTTTTGTTTAAAAAAAAAATGTGGTAAAATTTTTTGATGCAAATTATAATTTTTTTTTTTTTTTTGAGTGCGAAAAAATTTTTTATTTAATTTTTTATAGTAAAAAAACACTGCACTGCGTATATTTATTTTTGGCTTTCTTTTGGAAGTTGGCGCATTTGCAACACGTGAATTCTAGGTAAAACTTTTTACTCCAGGAACCGCTTTCGCTGAAACCTGACGTGAAGAAAGACAAAAATATATATGCCAAGATTCAGCTACCAGTCTTTAAGTTGAGTTTCGAACGTTAGTGTATTTTTAACAGAGAAACTGGCATCGCTAGATCGTCGAAGATTTTGTATAATGTTAATGGTATGAATATGACAAAAATATCCGTTGTTCGATTCCAGACTGGAACTAATTAAAATTCATATACATTTGTGAAAAACAAATACCTACTAACAAAACAAACCGGTTTGAAACCGGTATGGGAATACCAGAAATGTCTGTAATTTTTATAAATTTAAGGGGCCTATTCACAAAAAAAGTCATAACTCAATCATAACTCAATTTTTTCCATGTGGTTGTTGTAAAACAATCATAAAAAAATTTAAATTTTGTTTGAAAATTTCAAAAAAATAAAGACCTGCTACCCACATCGTCTCAAAATTGACAAATAATTTTAAATTTTGAGACATTTTCTGATTTTGTTTACAACAAACACAGGGAATATGAATTTTGAAAATAATAAAATTAGTCATAAGCAGTCATAACTGTGAATAGGCCTGTTAAATTTCTTCCACATTTTTTAACTTTAAACCTTTAGACTAAATAGAATTGGAGCCTGTGCTTGATCTGTACAAAAAAAACAACCAATTTATTCTTTCTTTTAGTATAAAAAACACTAAAAATTACTTTTAAATTAAAAAACTCAAAAATGGCTAAAAAACTGCTAAAATAATTTCGAAAATGGCTAAAAAAACGGCTAAGAGCTAAATGCATTTTTCTCCGGTTAAATGAGTTCAAAAGGAGCTAAATCTAGCCGGAAAATGGCTAAAATGGCAACACTGATGGTAATGAAAAAATTTTCATTACCATTTAATGGTAATTAAATTTTTTTAATTGAAAAAATAATTACTAATGGTAATGAAATGCACCAATTGTTGAAAAACACCAATTATAATTGGTTTCAAAACCATTGGTTTGCACATTTTTGTTTTTTTGAAAAGTTGAAAATTTAAACATCAAAGTATGTTTTTACAAAAAAAATATGAAAACGTTAAAGACAAAAAAACAAAACGCAAATAAAAATTTCAAATATTGTGTTATACAAAGGCAATCAACGTGTGTTTGGTTTATAAAATGTGAAAACTAAAACACCATATAACAAAAAACAACAGATATTTCCAAATACTAACGATTTTGACAATATTGTGACGACTTTTACTAATGGTAATTATTTTTTTTAAGTGATGCCATTATTTTTATTATTATTTTTTTTTTAATTTTCATTAGTAATTAAATTCATAAATAATTTAATTGGTACAATTGATACAACCAATGGTAATGAAAAAAATTTCATTACCATTGACATCAATTAAATGGTAATTAAACCATCAATTAATTGGTCCATTTAATTAATTAGTCCCATCTATGTTTAAAAGCTACCGATCAACAAAAAAAGAAAATAGGAATTACTGTTTTCATTTTCTTAAAACCAAAAAGGTTTCTAACTTGGATAATTATTCACCTGCAGGTGAATAAAACGTAACATAATTATTTTTCAACAAATATTTTTTTTCATCAAATTTTTTTTATATAATTTTTTTTACTATCTTTTTTTTTTATCAAAATAAAAAAGTGATCAAATTTGTGATCAAAATTGTTGATTAAAATTCGTTTCAAATTCTTTCTGTGTACAAAATCTGCGATCTACAGACTATTACATTTAGAAATTTTCCACATTTTTTTATCAATAACTGAAAAACAAGTTCGGACCGATTCAATCGGATTTCAGTGTTTATTCCTTATGCCAGAATTACTTAAAGCCGTCAAAATCTGCTTGACCGCAAAATCTTTACCAAGAATTATGATTTTTTTTATAGTGTACTTAATAATTTGTTTTACTTTATTTCTCCTATTTCTTATACTGCATCTTCTTCATCATTTGCTTTCATTTACAAATGGCAACACAAATGAAACCGAACGAAACAAACGGAACGGAATGAATAAAGCAGATGTCTTGTTGTGTTTCTTTTTTTTTTGTTTTAACCTGCACGTAACCTGGAAATTGCTTCCGCTTTGCAGTAAACTTTATTTCTTTGAAATTCATGTCATCCGCTTGTCATTTTGTATAGTATATCCTCTTAGCAGCATAAACATTTTAATCATATCGTATCTCCTTTGGGCTTCAGTGTTAAAGTCGACCTGCAACTGTAGCTTCATTTTAATTTTACCATTTTTCTAAGCATTGAGACATCAAAGTTTTATAATTTAAATTTTAGTTGATTTGAAAGAAATTCAAACAAAATCAATTTTGTGTATAGAACGAAACACAATCTATTAATATGCAGCAGTATGCTTTAAACGCTCTTGTGGTTTGTCATATTTAGGAACGCATTCAAAGTATCAATTCCCCAATCAGTAATTTACTATTCGTAATAATTTGTCGTCTTGTTGTTGTTGGGTTTTTCCTTTGAGTTGCTATTGAACATATACTTTGTTGTAGTCAAAGTTTTTCATACAATTGATTGTTTTTTTTGTAAGGGAACTCACATTATTAATTTTTTGGCTGATAAACTGAGAATACAGATTGTATTTTTTTGACATTTTATTTACACATTTGCAAATTTACACATTTCCTTACAAAAACACAAAAGCGTTTTTCAAATACATGCAAAATAACGTGGACATAATTAAAAAATATTTTTTTTGCATTTCGACAATCATAAAAAAAGTGTGTATAAAATCAAATCCGACAAAAAATAATAAAATATGATGATATGATTTTTAAATAAAAAAAGGGATCCGAAGTAAAAATGTTTGGATATGTTTTTATATATCACATCTTATCCGAGATTTCAAAGATCAGTAATGATCCGAGAAAGAGCAGTACTGATCCGAGATTTGAGAGATCAGTACTGATCCGAAAAATGTACTGATCCTTCACATTTTTACTTGGGATACTATGCTATGATTTTAAATTTTAAATATCTTCTGAATTACTAATATTTTTATTTGTGAGCATAATTTTGGAATTTAACTAAATGACGTGAAAACCCCTTATGTTTTTTTTTTTTGTGTTAGGCCACATCACGAACACAACAAAATACTTGAGAGCTTTAACCCATCATAATATTGATATAATTGTTACAAAAGAAAAATCCTTTGCCATCATGCTTGTAAGCTACAGTGGAACATGATGATAAGGAACTTTGTCTACAACAATTTAAAGAGTCCCAGAGAATAGTTGAGTCAATGAAAATGTATCGAATCGACAGATGGTGAAACAATTTAATTTTTGTTTTCGTAAAAGAAGTTTAATTTCTGACTCCATCTTCAATGCACAAAATTTTCACAAGATGTTCCACTGTATTTATCTTCATATTTCTGCCGTGTTGTAATTTAGGCCATATTGTATTAAATCAATTATAGCACAACATTTTAATGACTGCCATTAAATGTGCATAAATTATTTGTTAAATTTTTATAACTACTCTGGGAATTCAGTATTTTCATTGTTTTCTTAAGTTTTATTGTAATCAATATTTGAAAAAGACGAGATTATGTGTTGTTCATTATTTTGATTACCTACAGACACAAAAAACCTTGTCAAATAACTAGAAAAAGTCTCGTAATTTCAATTTACCAACATTTGAAAATTTTCCTTGTTTTTAAACAAATAAATTTCGATCGAAATTTAAATTTTTTTTTGGAATTTTACAGTTTTTCTTGAAATTTTACAAATTTCCAAGATTTTTTACAAAAAAATCTAGTAAATTTACGAGAATTCCTTGTAAGATTTATTTTGCTTAAAAAGTTGTAAATTTACAATTTAATTGGTAAAAATCTTGTAAAATTACAAAAAAGCTCGTTATTTTTACTAGGAATTCTCGTGAAATAGGTAGCAAACAATCTAGTAAAGTTACGAAAACCTCTTGTAAGTTTTACAAAGTTTTTTTTTGAGTGTAAGAAATTTTTTTGACTGTAAGAAATATAATCTTGGTAATGGGTAGTGATTATTTTATACATTACCAGGTAATGTATATCAATGCGAATTTTGTACTCTTGCCCAAAACATTAAATCATGATAATGTTTTGCGGAAGATTTGGGTGTACTTGCCAAAGTAATTTTTTTTTAGAAAAAATAGTGTTATATTACTTTGCTATTCCATGCAAAACGAATTGAAATATCAGTCGAGGACCCCATTTAAGAAAACAAAAGAGCTGTATGAAAGTATGAAAGATTCGGCACCAAAGAATATAACACTCTCACTTGTTTTATATACATTTGATAAACAAATAGAAAATTTTTATGCGAAAAGCTTAGATTTGGTGAATGAATAGTTTTGGTAAAAAAAATGATTTTTTTCACGAAAAACAAAATTATGTTAAAAAAATTTAAAGCATAAATAAATTTAAAACAAAAAAATAATTTTCTTGAAAATTATGCTATGAGAATATCATGGTTTTAATTAGTAAAGAAAATAATGACCTCGAGCCAGAATAAACATCCTCACAAAATATAATATTTTAAAGGTCGAATAAAACAATTTTTATTTATTAATAAAAATTAATCAGAATTTGAACATAATGGTTGGCACGCCATAGTGATGAATAGCCCTAATAATGGTATAATTTCATTCACAACAACAAAAAACATATTGTTGTAGTCCAATGGACTATCGTATGTAAAATGTTTTAAATATTTTTGTTGGTTATTGACAATTGTTACTTACTAGTATAGTACAATTTCTTCGTCTTTCTAATTCACATTGTGGATAGAGTCGAATATGTATTAATGCTTTAGTTTGTGCACAAACGATTTGTCATTAGACTCGTTTGCTACTTTGTAGTATATCGTTTCTATTTTTGCTAAATAATCTTGACAATGGAATCTTGACAAATTCCGAAACACGTGTCGATTAAGTCTTGCAAAAATGACCAGCATAAATAAATTTAAAACAAAAAAATAATTTTCTTGAAAATTATGCTATGAGAATATCATGGTTTTAATTAGTAAAGAAAATAATGACCTCGAGCCAGAATAAACATCCTCACAAAATATAATTTTTTAAAGGTCGAATAAAACAATTTTTATTTATTAATAAAAATTAATCAGAATTTAAAAAAAAAAAATTTAATAAAAAAAAAATTATGAAAAAAATTAATGAAAAAAAAAAAATTTGATGAAAAAAAAAATTGATGAAAAAAAATTTGATGAAAAAAAAATTAATGAAAAAAAATGTTTGATAAAAAAAAAAATGATAAAAAACACAAGTTTGATGAAAAAAAAAATTGATAAAAAAAAATGATGGAAAAAAAATTGATGAAAAAAAAAATTGATGAAAAAAAAAAATTTGATGAAAAAAAAAAATTTTTTGTTGAAAAATAATTATGTTACTTTTTATTTACCAGCTGGTGAAAAACGGCTTTTTCACCACGAGGTGAATTATTATCCAAGTTACAAACCCAAGTTATTAAAATTTTAGGTTTTAAGAAAATGAAAATAGTAATTCTTGTTTTTTCGTTAATTGTTAGCTTATATAGTCAAACTGAGGTGGCGTCCTGCAACTTTTTTAAAATTAGACACCAGCCTAAAAACATTATCATGTTAAAATTAATTTCCTGATAATGTTTGGAACTTGTATATGGTGCTGGGATGAAGTTATTGTATGCTATAAAACAACCAAGCTAAAATAAGTCTATCATAAATTTTTCTCACATCTCTGTATTTAATTTTCAATACAAATAGAGTTGTCTTGAATCTACTGCTTCATTTCCATGTACGTTGTGGTCATAATGTGAACTATATGAAAACGAAAGAAAAATATTTCATTAATAATTATTTCTGCCAATATGTGCGTAAGAGTGAAAAAAACAAAATTAAAAAAATATTGTTCAAAATATACGTATTTCTTCTTTTAACAATGTTTTATTAAAGAAAATTCTGAATAAATACCACAATCAATGGTGCTTTAACGCTATTATTACATGTTGATGGTGTTGTTTTATAGCTCTTCATTTTTTTTGCTATAATTGGACTCCAATCTTTTGTTTGAGGGTTTATTTTGTCTTTTGTTGTGTCTGTTACTTATAGGATATCACGAAACCTAACGTTGAGGAGTGCCGAAAAAATATTTTTTATAAGAATATACATCAAAAATCCAAATTCGAATTTTTATAATACCCTACAACCAAATTGTGATACAAATTGCATACGTCAACAATACATTCAGTAAACTAAAGTCAGTTTTGAGTAGTATTTAAAATTTTAAGAAGTGCAATACAGTTTTCACCCACATGCAGAAAAGACAACATGTTTGGAACATGATTGCATCACACAAAATCACCCAAAATGGAGGAGAAAAATAGTATGGTTGGTGCAATCATATATATGATTGTGTCAATCATACTATGATCATCAACAATTATAAAATGACAATTTTTAATCTTACTATGATCAGCGAAAATCATAATATGATCGCTACAATCATGTTATGGTAAAATTAGCAGTCATTCTATGTTGCCCCTCCAATATTGTTGTTGTTGCAATTATGTTTCTTTTCTACGTGCATTATGCATATCGCAATCCTGCATGAGCTGCTGTCTATAAAAATCTATTTCAATTGGAGTATGCATATTTTTTCTATTTGTGTGTATCAAATTTGTTCAAGTTATGATTTCGAAAGTTAGAAAAATCAATATCCGTTGAGCTTTTACCTGAATTTTTCTTAGTATTTAAAATGTTGTCGATGATGTTAGTTATTTCGGTTTTGTTGCTACATATGCTGCTTAACGTATTGTCGCTGCTGTCGGTTGAGAGTTGGTCAGCTATGCTATGACAACAGAAAGCAGCAACAAATAGCTGCAAAAGTACAACATAAAGTTGTTATGTGATGTGTTGAAATGTCCAAATTCAGATGTCAAAGTCATTTTGATAACCGCAGACCAAAGAAACCAAACCATAATGCATATAGACAACATATGTATGTAAGTATGGATGTTTGTTAGAGTGAAGTGAAAATAACAATTTAGTAAAAAAAAACCTCTTTTATGTAGATAATAAAATCCCGGACATATGAAGTGTTTTCAAAGGATATATAAAGCGGAATAAATAAAGCGGAACGGATACCAACAAAATTGAAGTTCGAACCATGCGCCATAAATATATTCATGGATAGTCTTCCAGCGCCGTAGGTCTTCGAATCCGACAAGATCAAATCAGAATAAGTTTTATACAATCTCTTCACTAAATCCAACAGCACACGGTCAGGCTAACTTGGCTCTGGGACAAAATGGAGTTAATGATAACAAATTAGCTGATGAATGGGCAAGAAATGGTTCTAAGTCGTTGGCGGATCAGGTGGAAGCTGGCAATGAATATAACGCCAGGCGGATATCACTGACTACACTTACAAAGCAAATACAGTTGCCACAACCGTAAATATTCCAAAAGAATTGGTGTGGTTATCGAAACTGATCATTCGGTTGTTATAATTGTTATTCGGTTGTTACAACCTACTTGCTGCTGTCACAACCATGTTGCGGTTGTTATAATGGATTACTAGAAGTTGTGAGACCGCATGAATAATTACGATAACCTCAAAAATTCGGTTGAATTATTTACGGTTGTGGCAACTGGATTTTATATGTGAATATAAGTGTAGGATATCATAGCAGCTGCCAACTCCGAAATAAAAAAGGAAATAGTAACAAAACACTAAATAATAATTATCCGAATTCCTATACAGTGCATATGAGAAACTCTAACACGGATTACTCTTCAATTTATGAAGAAGTTGAAAAGAAGGAGTCATCTGGTGAATAAATGTCAGGGACTAAAGAAGCGCTGTTTTTAGACATCTGATCTATCTTAAGCATGACTCTCTGAATTTATTTTTCAAATCCAGATATATTAGAGTTTTTTATCCTTCTCTATTAAACAAATGTATTATGCATGGAGTACATATGGATAAAACCACTGACCTACTGCAGTTTTTTTGCATTTTTTTTTAACAATTTTCTTTTTGTTTTTTTTTTATATACTCGGTTCATGTCGGGTTTTAAACCCACAACAATGGTTTTTTATATGTCTGTGTTGTAAATGATGATGAAGATGACGACGATAATCCATACAACTGACCCATCACAAGTCGTCTAGCAAGTCTTTTTGCCAACTTTCCTCTCAATAAACAATTTCAGTTTACCGTATTGAAGTAAAATTTTGTGAATGAGAAACTGTAGTATTTCAGTTGAAAATAAAGACTACATTGAGTAAATAAAGGACAAAGGAATGGAAAGGAAAAAAAAATTAAATAAAATATAAAAAAATGTCCAAAGCTACACTCAAAAAAAAAAAAATTGCAAAAAAATCTTAAAATGCTGTTACAAGAATGAAAAATTTAGATTTTTTTCCTAATTTACATTTTTTTTGGTAAATTTACAACTTTATCCATTCCACAAAATTTTTTTCCAAATATCCCCTATGAAAAGTCTAGAGTTGGTCAGTCACCACCAGCATTAATACTGTTAGAAAACGCTGACCAACTTGTGACTGGTCCTTGGTGACATTTGTAAAAATTGTATGAGGATGTCATCAATTTTATGAATGGAGGGTCAGCAGTATGTCAAGGATTTGGAGACTAGGTACTAAAAAAACTGTAAATTTAAAATTTTTCCGCAATATCGATGCGTAGATATAAAGAGATATTCTCGAACCAGCATTTTTGCAAATTTTTTTTTTAAAGTGTATAAAGTTGAATCATCTCAAAAAAATATGTGTTACAAGAAAACTGATCAATAAAAACATCATTGACAACATGGACAACTGGACTTCTTTTACAATAATACTTCGTACCAGCATCATTGTGCATTATCAGCAGCAATAACAAAACAAACAACAAAACTAAAAGAACATCAAATGCAACCAATGATGTCAGCAGCCAATGTGTCCAATATCGGCAACTGGCAGAAAAGAACAAACAAAAAATTAAAATGAAGAAATAATTTTGTATGCTGTTTATTATTTATTCTACTTACTCCGGTTTCATTTTGATGAAGCATCCAATATTGACAAGTGTCAAGAGTTGTTGTGATGGTGGTAGTGGTGGTTGTATGTACATTAGGGTGGCACGAATAATGACTTTCTTGGAATTTCGTCAATTGCTGGGTGAATTAGGGTTCTGTTTTGGCTAAAAATTCTTTGTTTGGGGGGTTATAGTTTTTCCCTAAAAAATTTTAATATTGTCCGATTTGGCTACAAATTTAGACATAGAGTTTAGACCAAAACGAACCATAATTTACCCGGCTATTACCGAAATTCGAAAAAAAGTCATTATTTGTGCCACTCTAATGTATAGGGCAAGTACTTTCATGCATCTAAAAAACGAAAATATGTGCCTATAATATGCATCTAAAAATTCAAAATATGCACTAAAAACTTCAAAAATATGCATCTAAAAATATTGTTTTTACTAAAGAAAATAATTTGTCAACATAAATAAGGCTTTGTCAAATATTTTAAGGCCCTCGACAATTCTTAAAAATATTTTTTTGAGTGGAAACAATTTTTAATTAGTGGAATATTTTTTACTCGAGAAGTTTTTTCTTTGAGTCACTAAATATTTCTGAAGTAAACAATTTTATAAAAAAAAACATTAAAATACAATATTTTCTAGAACAATTTATTTTTCAATACTTTTTGTCCTTTATTCTTAAAAAAAATTATTTATTTTAAAAATTTATTTTTTCACTTTATTCGGAATTTTGAAGTAAAAAAATTAACTCAAAAGACCCCACCCTAAATCTAATCAAAACAAAATAGCAATTTTCATGTAAAAAAATAATAAAATCTCAATTTTCTTGTAAAATCTCTCAGAATAGGAATATATTAATTTGGAAACATTTCTCAGAATCTAAAAATTATACTTACAGAATCCATTTTCTTTCAAAAATGCAGAATATGATTTTCATAAATAAGGTTTTGAATTTTCATAAGGAAGTTTTGAAAAAATATTAATGAAATTTAAAAAAAGTCCAATTTATATGAAAATATGCAAAAATATGCATTTATACCAAAATATGCAAAAATATGCAACTACAAATCAATGCCATTTTATTGCAAATTTATTGATTCGGATAAATATTCAATTTATGTTATGTTTACAATGCTGAGTAAAAATATGCATTTTCATGAAAGTACTTGCCCTACTAATGTACATTAGACAGACATTTTTTGTATGTCAAAAATTTTTTTTCTGATTTTGAATGTCTGAGGAAAATTTTATTCTCCTAGGCCTAAAACTTATGTGGTACAAATTTGAGGTCTATCGGATTAAATTCACCCGTGACGGCCGACGATCACAGTTTTGAATTTTTTAAAATTAAAAACAAAAATGTCTCGCGACGAATCATATTTATTGATTTTGAGTGTAGTGTAGCACACTCTAAAAAAATTAGTCCAGTTTCCTACTATAAATTGAGTAAATTTCAACAAATTCAAAAAATATTCTACTATAAGTTGAGTAAATTTTCAATATTTTTTAGTAGAATTACGCAATTTGTGTAAATTTACCCAATTTATAGTAGGAAACTGAAATCATTTTATTAAGAGTGTAATCAAGAAAATCAAAAAAAGTTTTAGAATCTGTCAAACGGTTTTCGAGATATCGCTATTTAAAAAAAAAAATATTTTTTTTTTCCTAGAATGAGGATAAATTGAAAACTATAGAAAACTTAATCTGTCATTGCGCGGCAATTTCTTTTCACTTGTTTTACTGGGATCTAGGAAGCTACACAGCCTTTGAGCTCAAACTGGCTTAAAAGCAGGAACTAAGTAGTAGTGGAACCCCATTAGCGTCCCTTGGTGTTACAACGAAACTCAGAGTCTATGTGTATCGAAGCACTCAAAGAAAATCCTTTTTCATATTGATAAAAAGCCACATAATATGATGATTTTTCATCCAATGTAATGTTTCATCAATATGATGAAGCGGTGTCAAAAGAATTTATTTTTAATTGAAAAATAAAAAAAAAGCCTGCGAATTTTGTGCTCTAGACCAAAACGTTAAATCATGACAATGTTTTGCTGAAGTTTTTTTTAGAAAAATAAAAATGTTATTTGCCACAAACCAAAAGAGCTGTAAATTTGGTAACTGAGTGCATTACTTAAGTGCAAAAAAGTTTTTTTTACATTTTGGAGAGTATTAATGATTTGGCACAGAAGAATTTAACAATCTCACTTTTTTTTGTACATTTGTTAAACAAATGGAAAAATATTCCAAAAATATGTACGAATTTTAGACTTGGTGAAAAAGAAGTTTTAACAAAAACAAAAATAAGAAAAAAAGATTGATAAAAAAATTATTAAAAAAAGTTTTCTATAAAAAAAATTGTTGATGAAAAAAATTTTTATAAAAAAAAAATTGATGAAAAAAAAAATTTATAAAAAAAAAATTTTATGAAAAAAAAATTTTTATTGAAAAACAAAAATGATAAAAACAAAATTTTGTGTTGAAAAATAAATTTGTTACGTGTAATTCACCATCTGTTAAAAAACGCTTTTATTCACTAGCAGGTGAGTTATTTGCTGTGTTTTTCAATAAGTGGATTTATTTTCTGATTAATCTTCTCTCGTTTAAAAAAAAATATTTTAACATACCAAAACAAATTTGGAATATTTTTTTCCGTAATCTTCGATAAATTATCAATTATAATCCAAAAAAATAATCAAAAAAATTGAAAATTAAAAAAGTTATAAATAAATTCAAAATGGACTTATTAAATCTTAAAATTTAGTTGGGTTAATTTTGATTTATTTATAACTTTTTTCATTTTCTAATTTTTTTTTATTATTCTTTCGGTTTATAATTGCTAATTTATTGTAGATTACGGAAAAATATACTCCAAACTTGTTTTGGTAAAATATTTATGTTAAACTAAATAAGATTAATCCAAAACTAAATCCACTTATTGAAAAACACAGCAATTATCCAAGTTACAAATCGAAATTGCAAACCTTTTGGGTTTTAAAAAAATTGACGAAAAAAAAAAATGTTGATAAAAAAAATTTTTTGTTGAAAAATAATTATGTTACGTTTTATTCACCATCTGGTGAAAAACTCTTTTATTCACCAGCAGGTGAGTTATTATCCAAGTTACAAATCGAAGTTGCATGAGCTGTAAATTTGGTAACTGAGTTCATTACTTAAGTGCAAAAAAGTTTTTTTTTTACATTTTGGAGAGTATTAATGATTCAGCACAGAAGAATTTAACACTCTCACTTGTTTTTTTGTACATTTGTTAAACAAATGGAATTTTTTAATGTAAGAATTTTAGATTTGGTGAATAGGAAGTTTTTGATGAAGAAAAAAAATTAATGAAAATAAATAAAAAAATTTATGAAAAAAAATGTGATACAATAAAATTTGACAAAAAAAAATTTATGAAAAAAAAATTAAGAAAAATTTGATGGAAAAAATTATAAAAAAAATGTTTGTTGAAAAATAATTATGTTACGTTTTATTCACCATCTGGTAAAAAACGCGTTTATTCACTAGCAGTTAAGTTATTATCCAAGTTAAAAATCGAAGTTGCAAACCTTTTTGGTTTTAAAAAAATTTACGAAAAAAAATTAAAAAAAAAAAAAATTATGAAAAACAAATTTTTTTTGGCGACAAAAAATTTTTGTTGAAAAATAATTATGTTACGTTTTATTCACCATCTGGTGAAAAACGCTTTTATTCACCAGTAGGTGAGTTATTATCCAAGTTGCAAACCTTTTTGGTTTTAAAAAAATTTACGAAAAAAAGTTTTGAATACCAAAAAAAAAATTTGATGAAAAAAAAAATATATATACATTTCCTTTATTTACATAAAATAGTAAGATAAATATGTATTAACTAAATTATATAAAAGTTCATAATGAACATAGGGCGTCTACAAATTCTCTCCATTTGGAACGATCCTTGGCTAGCGACTTAATTTGATTCCAAGACAAGTTGCAACTTTGACCTTCGTTTCTCACCATCCTCACCCAGGTGTTTCGCGGGCGACCTGGATTGCGATGACCTTGCGGATTCCATTCAAGAGCCGCTCTGGTGATTTCATTGGTCGGTCTTCTTAATATGTGGCCTATCCAAGACCACTTACGACGTTTAATTTCAATATCAATAGGTTCACAACGGGCTAGATATAAAAGTGGTTCATTTGTTACCCAGCATGGCCAAAAGATACGCAGAATCTGTCTAAGGCAACGATTTACGAATGTCTGCAGCTTTCTTTGGGTGGCCTGTGTTGTACTCCATGTTGTGCACCTGGATAGCAGGACAGACTTAACACTACAGTTAAATATTCGCAGTTTCGTAGCTTTTGAGATGTTGTTTGCTCGCTAGACTTTATTTAATGAGTGAAATGCGACTCTAGCCTTGTTGATGTGCTCCTCTATATCTTTTCCAGAACCACCATCTTTTGTTATGCGGCTACCTAGGTAGCAAAAAGAGTCAACGTCCTCAATAAGATCTCCGTGCAATATGAGAGGTGTTGAGTTGTTTGTACCAATTCTCATTAGTTTTGTCTTATTAACGTTGATTCTGAGACTTACTTTTCTTGCGTTTCTGTCAAGACATATGAGTTTCTGTTCGATATCTTCAAACCGATGGGCCATCATGCATAAATCATCTGCGTAGTCAATATCATTAAGACGTTCACGTAGGTTCCAACGTATGCCATTCGGAGCTTCGATGTTTGTGTGCTCCATGACTCCATCTAAGAGTATTAGAAATAAAGTCGGCGATAGAACACACCCCTGTCTGACACCCTCATTACGTTCAAATGGACGGCTCTCTTGCCCACAGAATCTAACTCTACATTCGGCACCATTGTAAAGTTCACGAATGAGATCAATAATCTTATCGGGTATGCCTTTACTCCTAAGAGCAGCCCATATTGCCGGTCTGTATACGGTGTCAAAGGCGCGCTGAAAATCTACAAACAGCATATAGAGGTGGTTATTGAACTCTTGAGATTGCTCTATGATAATTCGTAGAGTATTTATATGGTCCGCGCATGATCGACCAGGCCTAAAACCCGCTTGCTCCTGACGTAACAGCGGTTCAACAATTGGTGCTATTCTTTGCAAAAGAAGAAGGGCCATTACTTTGTTGATAACGTTTAGCAATGTAATCCCTCGCCAGTTTTTGCTGTAGCTCAGATCACCCTTCTTGGGTATAGTGATGATCACACCAGCCTTCCAACATTCTGGGATAATATTGCTCTGCCATGCAGACTGTATTATTGGCAAGAGCACCTCAGCAATGGTGCCAGCACCATATTTCAGCAGTTCTGCCTGTACTGTATCGGGACCGGCAGACTTTGATTCCTTCAAATTGCACAATGTTGAAAAGATTTCCTGATAGGTTGGTCGAGATGTAGCTATTTCCCTGCGAGGGTTACAACGGCGAGAGAGCCAAGGGCAGCCATTTAAGTTAAATTCGGAAGTATTATTCTGTGATATACCAGAGGTGAAAAATTCTTGCCAGCGTTCTAGTTTCTCTTCAGTTGTAGTGAGATCACGACCGTGTTTATCTTTTAGCATTGATATATTCTTTATGTTTCTGCCTCCTAGATCTTTAATTGCTTTATAAACCCCACGCATGTTACCAATGTTCGCTGCTTGTTCGGCTTCCTCTGCGATGATGTTAAAGTAGCGTTCCCGGTCAGCTCGTGCTAATTTCTTTACGGAGTTCGCTGACAATCTGTAATTCTTTCTCGCTTCAAGTTTCTCATCAGGGTTTCGCGTTCTTGAAACTATTTTGTTAAGACGCTTGCGATTTGCTATTTCGGCCCACGTCTCTTCGCTGATTCAAGGCTTCTGGTTTTTCTTGCGGACGCCTAGAATTTCCTTCGCAGTTCGAGAGCAGTTTTGTGCTACATTTGTCCAAGATTGTATACCAATGTTGTTGTTGTTGTTGTTTTTTGAAATGAGTCTCTCAGAGTAGAACCGTAGCGGGAAGCAACATCAGGGTTACGAAGCCGAGCAGTATTAAATTTCACGACACCTTTTGTAAAAAAAAAAATAATATGGAAAAACATTTTTGGATGAAAATCGAAGTTACAAATCTTTTTGGTTAAAAAAATGAATACAGTAATTCTTATTTACATTTTTGTTAGTCGTTAGCTCATATAGTCAAACTGAGGTGGCGTCATTATTAAATTCGACACCAGCCTGAAAATATTAACAAGTCAAAAAATTGTATAATCGTAAATCGGATAACTTTTTTGTAAGTTATACAATATTAAAATACCGACATAATATATGGCACTTCTTTTAAATATGCGTTTGCTTGAGTTTGTCCTGCAAATGTTTGTTAGTTTTTTTAGAAGTTTTTTCTCATAACAATCAATAAAATTGACCACCCAAATTTATACACTTTTATTGCTTTCCAACACTTGCAAACTAAGCCAGTTATAAATTCATAAACTTGTTTGTAACAGTACTTACATTCAGACATAGAATTCATAACTACATATTTGGAAAAAAACCACACATCTAGAAAACAAAAACTTAAATACACTTATCCCTATTGAATATAACTGATTAAGTAAGTTAAGTTCTGATTTGGGTGATTTGTAAAAATTGAGGAATACTAAAGTTCGGAAGCAATATTGTATTTTAAATCTAACCTTGTAAATCGAGAGGCAGGTATAATGTAACAAACAAACAAAAAACACACCAAGCAAACTTTGTTTTATCTACTTTTTTTTTCTGGTGCGTATAAATAAGTTAGTTTTGATTTTTTTGTTCTTTTTGCGCAAAAAAAATATTTTTTTCACCATTTGTAACACAGAAAAAAGTGATTATTTTTTGGTCCAACAAAAAATGCCATGACTAATCTAAAAGCAAAAAAACGCTTTTGAAGTATATTTTTTGCTCCCACTTACTAGGGAGGTCCTTCAATTGATACCCAACGATAGTCATTAAAACTGCGCAAAAACCCTAACTTGCATTGAATGACTTAAAGTCGACTGAGCGATGCTTGTCTATCTGTTGAAATGAGGATTTTAGGTCTCTTAAGTTCATAATTTTTTTTTACATTTTTTTCTATATTTTTCTATATATTTTTTTTTTTTTGTAGTTTATAAAGATTTTTTTCTGTGCGCCTGTTTTATAGTATTCGTGCTTGTATTTATATGATGATTAGAGCACATTTTCTTATAAATATGTGCGTATATATAGTTGTTTGTTTGCCTATTTGTGGTTATATTTGGCCTACGTGTTGGGTATGTTAAAAAGACCAAAAAGTTGCAAAGTACTTTAAAGCCATGATGTGCTGATTTTCAACATGATAATTTTACCCCATAAATACTTAAGAGACTTGGCCATAATCCACTATGATTATTTATCTAATCAAGGTTAAAAACACATACTCATAGAAATAACTACGCATACACACATACTTACACGCAACAGCCCCTGCTCAAGAAAACTCACACATACAACTTTTTACACATTCACGCCGATGTTATTAATTTATTGAAATATAAAAAAAATCCTAAAATAAAAAAATAATCTGTAAAGGAAAAGTTTATTGAACAACAAAAAAAATATAAATAAAAAGGAAATATGTATAAAATAAATTATCCAAACATACCTTTTTGTATTTGAAACTTTTGCACATATGCTAAGCCACAAAAATAACCAAAATTTTTTAATAAAACTATTCAATTATATGCCCCAGTTTTATTAGAATATATATAAATGTGTAAACTATGGGATGGAATTAAAGAACTAATGAAAATTGTGGCTTTAATTATATTATTTATGATTTAGTGATGCATAAATTGAATTGCTACATCGCTTATTTGGTTTAAATCATATGTCAAAATCAAAGCTGAAAAAGCTTCAGCTGATAATGATAAAAATTCAGAATTGTTGGTCCAAAATCGCTATAAAAGCTCCTAAAAGCTTTAAACTAAGTCATTTAAACTAAACATAGAGATACAAGATTTAAAGTCTCGATACAATTTTTAGAAGAGATAAAAGATGAAAACAAGGTTTGATAAAAGCTTTAAAATATAATAAATTGATACGAAAGCTCCAAAACCAATTAAAGTGTGCAATACCGAGGTAACAAGTTAAAAATCCGTTTAAATTTTTTTGCTGAAATAAAAGCTCAAAAATTGTTGTAGACATTTAAACAGAGCTAAAAGTTCAAGAACTTAAATAATAATTTAATGTTTTTATTTCATTTAATGTTCTTTTTAACAAAAATATTATTTTTCCCAACAAATTAGACTTCTTATCCATTGTGCACAATAGCAAAACATGTGTATGCATACATAAATGAATAAAAATATTTGTGTATTGCATGAGTATGAGATAAATAAAAAAAAAATAGCAATAAACAACATTAGAAAAACAAAAAAAGTGTAAAATTGGTCTGCCCCGAATCTTAAAGACACTTCGAGGCATGTCACAGATTCAATTCCTCTCCGATTTGGAAAAAGTGGTTTACTCGTAAAATGCAAAGCGAATATTTTTTTCGGAATGAAACCACTTTTATGCAATTCAATTCCACTTCGATTTTTGAAGTTATTTCATTCCGAAAATTATAATATTCGTTTTGTGGTTAACGAGTAAACCACTTTTTTTAAATCCGAACGGAATTGAGTCTGTGACATGCCTCTTCAATTACAAAAAATGCTTGCGAATTTTGTACTCTTTCCCAAAACATTAAATCATGAGAAAGACAGAAAAAAATACCTGGGATGCCATACTTTTTTTTTTGTAGGTGTTGTCGAGTACAACAAGACTCTGTCCTGAAATTTGTGAAAAACCTCCGAAATCTTGAGTTACGGTTAAAAACCCCGTTTTTCGTTTTTTTTGTACACTTATAATCCAGTAACTTTGTGTAATATCAACCGATTTTGAATTTCTCGACGGTTTTAACAAGAAGAAACTAAGACCTTTCGAAGATGTCAATGTGACATTTAAGTAATATTGAGACAACTGTGCGTATTTCTCCAACAAACTCTATTCTTTAAAAAAAATCTCTATTTTTCAATTTTGGACATGTTTTTACACATTTTTTTATTTACGAACTGTACCATTTATGATACTATTAAAAAAAAAAAATATTTATTTGTGAATAAAACCTAACTTTGGTTTTTAAAAGCGGTTAAAAATTGACTTAGCTATTAAACATTCAATAAAACAAAATTTTGGAATAAGTGTTTTTATAGCACTGTGGGCCAGGATTGCCATTTTTTGGCCAATAAGGGCTGTAAGACAACACACATTTAAAAATATTTTCCCAAAAAGTCGACATCTTGAATTTTATACACCTTTAATATCTTTTGATTGTTGCTTAAAGTTTTTTTTTTTTTGGATGAGGTTAAAGTCAAAGTTTGAGATTTTTTATATTTTTAACCCTTTTGTGTGTGGAAAAAAAACACCTTCTATAGGGTGGATAGGTACCTGGGTTTTTTGTCTTGTATTGTACAAAAAATCGATGGTTAATGATATAATATTAGAATTTTACTCTGGTTTTCCCCTTTTCATATATTTTTTAAAATCCTACACCCAAAAAAAAAAAAATTGTAATATCAGCTACTTTTTTGCTGGGAGTCAAATAATTTAGATTATCACACGTTAGTAAAGCAACTAATTAATTTTTTTCATGTGCCTCCATATAAAACGTGTACAGGTACCCAGGTACCTATTCACCCTATTAAGGGTGCAAAAAGAAAATTGATATGCCACGCCCCCCCCCCCAACTGATATTGTATATAAACACCTATGAAAATATAATAATAACAAAAAGTGAGAAGTTCTCATGAAATTGTAGAATTGTAGACTAAAATCTTATATAAAAAATTTCGATTTGAAAACGCAATAGGTACAGGTACCTGTCCACACACATAAGGGTTAATTAACAAACAAAATCATTTTTTTTGTAGTCCTAAAGCCATACCTGTTTATCCAACACATGAGATAAATTGCCAAAAATTAAGCTGTAAGTATATATTTTTTTAATAAATTATGGCTATTCATACTTTTGTTGAAATCCGCCTTTTTTCAACACCAAAGTCCAAAAAAGTCCAAACGATATATTAACAAAGCTCGAATTACAATCTGTCTCTGACATTTTTGCGACCCTGTGCGACAGTTCATAAACTTTTGATATAAACTTTTGACAATAAACCAAAGTATGACTATTAGAAATGCCCTAAATTGGAAGTTAAAAAATTATATTGATATTTTTTTATTGTTTTTTAATAAAAAATTTAAACTTTGGCAACACTGGCGTGATAATTGAATGAGGCACGTGAGTGAATTTCGACTCACGTTTATTCACGCAAAAAAATCATAGTTAACTCAATTGTTTTTTTACTCACGCTTACACACCATTTACGTAAGTCAACTAAACACGACTCACTTGCGACTCACGCTTACGCGTGACAAACGCTTTTATACTCACTCAAATTTCAAATATGATCACAATATTTTAACGCAAAAAAAAACAGTTGTTCTTATATTGGCAATCGTTAATTTAACACTGAACCGATTTAAAACACGAAACAAATTTAAAAAACTTTTAATAAAACTGAAACCATACTATTAAATAATTTTGAATCACACAAAAAAATGACTCACTACAAATCACCAATGTAAAAACTGTACTCACACACTTATCACTAACGAACAAAAAATTTGACTAACGCTCACTTGAGAACCTGGAATTTCGATCATGCAGAATTCACATGACCAGCGTTCATCTCTACTGCAAAAAATTAAAGCTGGGAACGCATTTAAGCGGGCACATTTAGGTGATAGCATTTTAAATATTGTTTATGAGATTGTTAGCTAGTAGCATTATTTATACATTTAGGATGGCAAAAGCAAATTAAAAATAAAAAAGATGCCCCATAAATGTTCCACTGAATACATGAACTTTTTGACGCATTTAAAGGGCAACGTTTTATTAAAACCTTCTGATAAAACCAAAAAGAGGAATTTTTAAAAACTTAGGAGAGTAAAAATTTTAAATTTTTTTTAAAAAGCTGTGTCCTATATTTTGAATCCGCCATTTTGATTTCAATTAATCTGAGTTCATATTCGTGTTGAACGTTGTACAACCATTTCCAAGTGATAATTTTATATTTTAATTAATAATTAAAAAAACCTGTCCGCCATATTGGATCCGACATTTTGAATTTCGAATATTTCATTCTAAAATCATATTTGGCATCCGAAAAACCATCAAAAGCAAAAACAGACAACATTGAAAAAAGCTTAAGATTATATTTGTCGCCATATTGAAATATTCGTAATTACCGAAACCTAAATACATTGACAATGATTAATTAAAGTACAATTAGCTAAGAATTAAAAAAGCATATCCGCCATATTGGATCCGCCATTTTGAATTTCTAATCTTTAATTCCAAAATCAGATTGAACATCCGAAATCCCATCAAAATCAAAATTTTTGGCCAAAACAGACAATATAGAAAAAAGCTTAAATTTAAATTTGCCGCCATATTGGATCCGCTATTTTGAATTTTAAAAGTCTGAGCTCATATTCGGTATTAGCGACCCCAAATACATCAAGAATGATTATCTTAAATACAATGAGCAAAAAAAATTAAAAAATCATGCCCCCATTTAGAATCCGCCCTTTTGAATTTTAAATTTTTTTTCCCGAATCGTAATCAGCGATCCTGTATCACCCTTATGTAATACTCTTTTTACACATAAGTTCAGCGGTCTACTTATGGCCAAAATTCAGGGATGCTGGCCCACAGTGCATAGTATGGGTATGGGGTACACTTACTTTGTCATTTCGTTAAGTGTATATACTTTTGAACAGTGATCGATTCTAAGACATTATAGCGATGTCCGTCTGTCCGCCCGTTTGCAGAAGACACGATAGTTTAATAAAATGTTAAGTTTTGTATCATTGACAATGTGGCTCAAAAGCAAAAAAGTTTGGCGAACACTGCAATGCCTTTAAAAGGGCATGGTTAAAAAAATTCGATGAACACCATTTGTTGAACAAATACACAAAAAACTTTTAAAAAGATTAGTGTATTTCTGGGCATGCATTAATTCTACAAGGGGAACATATTCGTTCCAAACTTCAGAAATCTAGATTTTGTATTTTGGACAGTTTCGTGTCTTCATCAGGCGGACAAACGGACTATCGTACAGACGGACATCAAAAAGATTCGGAACGGAAGTATCTAAAAACAAATGAAATATTTTTATGTCTGAAGTTTGGATTGGTAAAAAAGTAGTTTTGGTGAAAAAAATAAAAAAAATTCTGATGAGCAGCAAAGTTTTAATGAAAAAAAAATTGGTGAAAAAAATTGATGAAAAAAAAAAGTTTTTGATGAAGAAAAAAGTTTTTGATGAAGAAACAAATTTTTTATGAAAATTTTTTATGCAAAACAAATTTTTTGATGAAAAAAATATTTTTATGTAAAAAAATTGATGAAAAAAAATTATAAAAAAAAATATTGATGAAAAAATGTTGATGAAAAAAAAATTGAGAAAAAAAAATAATGACAAAAAAAATTGATGAAAAAAAACATTGGTAATACACGATGTTGATGGAAAAAAAAAACATTGATAAAACACGATGTTGATGAAAAAATAAAGTTTTTGGTGTAAAAAAAATTTATGAAAAAGTTTTTTTTGTTGAAAAATAAGTATGTTACCTTTTATTCACCAGCTTGTGAAAAAAAGTTTTTATCACCCATTGTAGATGCTTATTTTAATAAAACAATTTGCTTAATATAAATTATTTCAATAATAATAAAAACCAATTCTTTATTGTTCAAGATTGTGTGAATCAATAATAAAATTTATAGAAAATTATTTGATCGATAAAATTATTAAATTCAAAGAAAACTTAATTCTAAAACAACACAGTACAAAATTTATCATGTACCTACATTACCTCCCCTCCGAAAATTTACACTCAATAAATTAAATGTTACATGTTTCGATCTGTTAGAGTTGTTAGAGTTACTGTTGGAAAATGTCTTTGATGGAGTGTTCTCTATAATGGCTGGTTTTATTCGATCTATATGAACTGTTACTACTTCGCCATCTTTCTCAATCTTAAACCATTTTTTATCTTTTTCCACTACTTTATAAGGTCCTTCATAAGGCCGCTGTAAAGATCTTTTATTCAATACACGCAGAAATACAAATTTGCAATCTCTTAAATCCTTTGGCACATGTACTCCCGATTCAGAATCCCTATGATGTGAAATATTTGATCTTACAGTTTTAAAATTATTCTTTAACTTAAACAAAATGTCGGATGGATCAAATTCATTCTCTGGGACAACGATTTCCCCCGGTAATCGCAAGTTTTGCCCATAAATCATTTCCGCAGGGGTTGCCTTTAAATCTTCTTTATAAATAAAACGTAGCCCAAGTAAAACAATTGGGAGCTCCTCATACCATTTTGTTGAATCGGCTCTGGACGTTAAAGAAGCTTTAAGCTGTCTGTGAAACCTTTCTACTATACCATTAGCTTGCGGATGATATGCTGAAGTTGTGATTTTATTACTACCTAAAAATTTAGTTAGTTCAACGAACATCTGAGAAGTAAATTGACCACCCTGATCTGTGGTAATATCTAATGGTACACCAAATCTAGATATGTAATTCCTAGCAAAAGTATCTATAACGGACGACGTTGTTATATTCCTAAGTGGGTACACTTCAGGCCAACGTGAATAACGATCTATTACTGTAAGCATGTACCGATAACCGTGTGACGGAGGAAGTGGTCCAACAATATCCAAATGAATGTGTTGAAAACGACCATTAGGTATCGGAATTTTTACTACAGGCGACTTAGTGTGTTTATGAACTTTTGACATTTGACATTTTAAACATTCTCTAGACCATTCATTTATCTGTTTGCTCATCTTTGGCCAAAAATACTTTTGTGATATTAAGCGTTTTGTGGACCATGTACCAGGATGAGAAAATTGAAGCTTTGCAAAAACGACTTTACGTAGTGACACAGGGACATAAGGCCGTGGATTATTAAGTGTCGTTTCACACCAAATTTCCGCACTTATGAAAGGAATTTGAATTAATTTTAGATTAAGTGAATTATTAGAGTCGTTAATTGTTTTGTTTAATTCAGAGTCAGTCTGTTGTTCCTTATATAAAATCCTTAAATTAAGATCAGTGTTTTCAATCACGTCTATATCGAACGGTCTAGAAAGACTATCAGCTACAATATTAGACTCGCCTCGAATATATTGAATATCCGTTGTGAATTGTGATATGTATTCCAAGTGTCTAGTCTGTCTAGGGCTTCTTTCAGTTTTAGAGTTCATTGCACTCGTTAAAGGTTTGTGATCAGTATAAACAGTAAAACGTCGTCCTTCTAAAATGTACCTAAAATGTTTTATATTCAAATATATTGCAAGTAATTCCCTATCAAATGAGCTGTACTTTGTTTCTGAAGGAGTCAGTTTCTTTGAGAAAAATGCTAAAGGTTCTGTTTTGCCTCTATAAGTCTGATTTAAAACACCACCAACAGCCACACTCGAAGCATCTACAGTTAAACTTAAATTTGCATCGCTATTAAAATGATTTAACAGAACACGTGACGCAAAACTGTTTTTAACTTCCTCAAAAGCCTTAATTGCCTCTTCATTCCACTCTATATTCTTAAGCTTTCCTTTAATAGCCTCATTTATTAATGCATGTAAAATAGAGGTTTTATGTGCTAATTGTGGAATATAGTGATGGTAATAATTTACCATACCTACGAATTTCTGTGTATTCTTAACCGTTAAGGGTCGTTCAAAATTACGTATAGCAGAGACTTTTTCTTCTGAAGGTTGAATACCTTTTTCCGAAATGTTATGGCTAAGAAAATCTATGCTACTAACACCAAAAGTACATTTGCCTGGTTTAATATTTAACCCATATTCATCTAGTCGTTGAAATACTTGTCTTAAATGGTCCAAATGTTCATTCTCATTCTCGCTAGCTATTAACACGTCATCAATATATGTAAACACAAAATCTAAACCATTAAAAACTTCATTAATAAAGCGTTGGAAAGTTTGAGCCGAATTTCTAAGCCCAAATGGCATACGGACAAACTCAAACAACCCGAAAGGAGTAGTAATGGCGGTTTTATAAATATCCTCGGTAGCCATTGGTATTTGATGGTATGCTCGAATCAAGTCTAGTTTGGAAAATATTTTCTTGTTACGAATATTCATATTTAAATCATGTATGTGAGGTAGGGGATATCGGTCGGGAACAGTAACTACATTGAGGCGTCTGAAATCGCCACAAGGACGCCATTCATTTGGATCCTTTTTGGGGACTAGGTGAAGAGCCGATGTTACACTTGAATTGGATGGTCTACAAATACCGGATTTTACTAGAAACTCAAATTCAGTCTTAGCAACCTTATGTTTAATAGGATCAAGTCTTCTAGGCTTGGTAAAGGGGAGAGTTCCTTCTGTAACCAGTTTATGGACTGTTGAGTGCTTTACGGGTTTTGTATAATCTGGTTCAGAAATTAAACTAGGAAACTCTTTTAGTAACAGCGTATACTTATTTTCCATAGAAAACACTTTTGGAAGAGGAATGTCGCAATTTAACCGAAACGCATTAACAGATAAATTAGTAAGGGGGTCGATTAATTTCTTGTGTTTAATATCTATAAGAAGTCCGTATTTACTTAAAAAATCTGCGCCAATAATTGGTTTGGAAATATTAGCAATAAGAAAAATAAAAGGGAATTCGCGACGGAGCCCTAAATTTATATTTAATATTTTTTTTCCAAATGTTGAAATGGTTGACCCGTTAGCTGCAGTAAGAACAATATCCGAAACCCTATTAAGTATTACCTTTAAATTTAGAAGATGGTAAAACCGAAATATCTGCTCCACTATCAATTAAAAAATTTAATTTGTTGCATTTATCATAAACAAAAAGGCGACGAGATACAAAATTCATGTCACCATCGTTTGTTGCCGCAACGATGGGAGATTTTAGTTTGACGAACTCTCAGATTGAGAAAAGGCACACGGTTGTTCACATCTAAATGCTTTATCACCATATCTGTAATGATATTTACATAACCAATTTTTACCTGGTGACCGAAAACGGGAACGACGACGAGAGCTGCTTCTATTATTTCTTCTAAAAGGTTGACGAGATCGATTATCTCTTAATTCACTCTTCAACGAACTCACTTCTAATGAAAGTTTACTGATAGTATCACATAAAGATCTAGTTAATCCTTCTACAGCTTTCTCAATATTAGAATCTGAATGTTCCTGAACACTAGCTACTTCAGTGTTAAAAATATCTTCCCACATCTTATCTGCCAATTTCATAAGTTCATTTATGTCACTAATGTTAGACCCGATCAAAGCTACATTAAGGCTCTTTGGGAGTTTTCGCAGCCAGAACTTTTTTAGTATGTCAGAATTGAAACTTGAACCTGCTAAAAGAGATAGTGAACGATAAAATTCTGACGGCTTTCTACCACCCATTTCATTATCTGACAAAATTTTCTCTAATCTAGATGCCTCGCTTAACGAATGACGCTCAACTAACACTTTCTTTAAGTTGTCATAAAGATTACTGGTGGGGGGATTCTGAATAATATCGATAACAGTAATTATTACTTCCTGAGGAAGAGATGTTACTACATATTCATATTTTGTTCTGTCCAAAGTAATTCGTTTGGTTGCGAACTGCATTTCAGCATGTACGAACCAAGCATCGGGACAATTTGTCCAAAACTGTGGAAGTTTGACTGAAGTAGTGCAAATATCAAAACTTGATTGAGTTTGTCTATCACCGGAAGATAAATTCTGATTTATTTCAGTGTTTCGTATTGTATTAGGTATTGTGACGGTATCATTATTATTTGGATGAGTATCGCTATTTTGATTATGAGGGTCGTGGCGAGAAGGTGAATGTATGGTCGCCATTTTCGGGGAAGAGGTTTACAAATACAATAACAAACAAAATATTTAATAGTAACAACAAAATAAAGAACAAACAACAAAAAAATAAAAATTGTCGTTTCAAAATTTCAATTTATGAATTGAGGTATATCTTCTTATTGCAATATTTCCAATTTTTTTTTTTAATTTAAAATTTTGAAATTGTAATTTTGAAGTTCGAAAATTTAACAAAATAAGCAATTTTTTTTTTGTAAATTTTAGCAATGCAAATATATTTTATAAACAACAAAATTATTTTGTATAGATACCAATAGCTGTGTTTAGATTTTAATAAACTCGATGATTCAAAATTTGCTCTCAAATTGTGCTTGTATGCATGTAGATTTTAGATTGACGGTTAATAAATCCTGCTACCAGATTGTACGTACAGATTATCTTGACCAATGTTGAAAATTTTTATATGTTGTATATGTATCTTGAATTTTTTTTTTTTTAATACTCTTCCATTCAAAATTATTGCTTCATCAGAATGTTGACCACGATTAAAAAATCTTAAGATTTATTTTATACTTGATGATTCTTTAAAGATATGTATCTTTATAAATTTATAAAATGCGCATAAATTCTTGCTAAATAGCGGAATTTCCAGATTTGGTGTAGCGAAAAATAATTGTTCTCTCGAAACTGGTTGGATCGCCAAATGTAGATGCTTATTTTAATAAAACAATTTGCTTTATATAAATTATTTCAATAATAATAAAAACCAATTCTTTATTGTTCAAGATTGTGTGAATCAATAATAAAATTTATAGAAAATTATTTGATCGATAAAATTATTAAATTCAAAGAAAACTTAATTCTAAAACAACACAGTACAAAATTTATCATGTACCTACACCCATCAGGTGAGTTTTTATCCAAGTCACAAACCTTTTTGGTTTTAAGAAAAGGAAAACAGGGATGAAAGCAAAAGAAGATGAAAGTTGAAAGGTTTTTTTAGTTTAGTGCGGGATTTTATTTTACACGCATTTGAAGTTGGTGATTTTATAGCATTAAAAGTTTTTGTATACCAAATAAGTATTACTTAAGGGGCCCCTGGTGGTACCCTTATAGAATTTTGTGGTCCAGCGTCCAAACTAAAGCTTGAAATTAGGTTAACCTGAATGAATTTCGCTGCAATCGTTCCAGTACTTACTGAATGGCCGAATTATTAAAAATAAACCACTGTGCACAGTTGCGTATGATTGTTATTTAAAGGCAATTAAAAAAATAAGTATACGCCTCTAATACAGTTTTTAAGAAATTATAATTAAAATAAAAGTTCACCAACTTGAGGGTTCTGTCAACTTTCATTTGCTTTTGGTTTTATTCCATTTCAATTTTGCAATGGTTGTTGCACTGTGATATTTGTCGGTTCTATTCTTTAACAAATTTTTAAACTAATTTTTTATGTTACAAACAGTTTGCGCAACTAAATACATCCTTAGCACCTTTTGTGTAGTTCATAAAAACGTTTTAGCATGAAAAATATTCTTTTGAGTGGATCACGTACATGAGCAAGCAAAACACTGACCACAAATGTAAATTTAATTTAAGTCTAAGCTTGGCTTTATTCTTTCATTTGCAGATGAAAAAAAAAAAAACACACACACACATACAATTGTTTTAGCAATAAAGATATTTATTTTCATATACACATACATATGTACATATCTAATGTAGAAAATTTAACACACTTGGAAAATTTCGTTATTTAACACAATCAAATAAAAAAAAATAAACTTTTATACGAATATTTAATTTTTCAGTTTTAAAAAAGTTTGAGATTGAAAAGTTGTAAAAAGTAATCAATAGTACTAATTTGAAATGTTTGCAAATTGTTTTTAAATGTTTTGGAATGAAGTAGGGTTGTAGAAAAATATATTTTTTTATTTTAAACTAAAACTTTAGTTATGGAAAGTAAAAAAGGTTTTTAAAAATATCTCAAATACTAAGGCATATTAGACTTTAACAGCAAAAATATTATTTAAGGACGTATGTAGAGGATTTTAACAAAATAAAATCAATTGTCGTTTAAAGTTTAAATCTGTACAAAGAGAATGAGAAACACCTACTAAATTAGCAAAGCTGTGTTTTTCATTAAGATTTGCATGAAATATGAAAATTTACAATTCAACTCTATTTCACATCTACTATTTTCTTTAATTCTGTTTTTAAAAAGAAATATGTTTAATAATTTTATTACTACTACTTATTCAAATTATCTCCATTACCTTATCCCTTAATCCTTATTTCAATGAATCCTCTTTAACGGAATCTCATTTTTCTAAGTGCATACTACAACATACATAGTAGACCGGCAGGCAGACACTTTCGTACATGCAGCACTCAAATAAAGGAAGAAGTTAAACTAAAAGAACAAAAAAAAAAATAAAATAAATTCTCTCTAAAATTAAATAAAATGAAATGAAATTAAACACTTTTGGCAAGTTTTCCAAAAACATACGAGTGAATTGAGTGTAGATAAGCTTTAACAGTTTTTAGGATTAACAAGTAAAAAAAAGTTAAATTCAGTCTTGCAGAATGTATTCATACCCTACACAATGTAAAAAATTGATGCACAAAATTGTATTTGTATAAATTTTTAGAAAACAAATTTTTAGAGAAAAAATTTTAGCAGAAAAAAATGTACGGGAAAAAATGTACGGGAAAAAATGTACGGGAAAAATTTTTTTTGGTAAAAAAAATCCGCAAAAAAAATATGTGGGGTGAAAAATTAGCGTGTTCTTACTAAAATACCTGAATTTTATTATTAAATTTTTGAACTTTTTCATAGTATTTATGAAAAAATGTTAAATAGTTCTTAAATTTCACATATTATGATTTATTAATACTATGAAAAATTTTATAAGTATTACTAGCTTACCATCCCGGTACTTCGTTACCGGTTGTATGAATACCGGATAATAGAAGGATCTGGATTTCTCTATCGATTTCAAAAAAATTTCCATACGTAGTCTTTGTTTTATTTACTTGTGGACGTTTAAGTCTTTCATAAAATAATATTTCAATGAATAATTTGAACAATAATATTTGAAGGCCCCTACATTTCAAAATTCAAACTTCTACAATACAATCTTTTCCAAAAAGTACCTATTTCAGAATGTTTTTTTCTTCACCGAAAAATCCTACATTCCATTTTTAAATTTTTTAGGATCATTGCTTCAGCAAATATTAAAAGTACAAAAAGGATTTTACATTCCTAATTTAAAGTTTCTAGAACCATTACGTCAGAAAATATCAAAAGTACCGAAAATACACTTTCTTAGCCATTTTATCCCCAAAACATATTTTTCCCACAATGTTTTTTTACCAAATTTTCCTAAATTACAAATTTTAAGATTCTAGAACCATTTTTTTTCAGGAAATATAAAAAGTTTCAATGATTATTATTTCAGGAAGTAAAAAAGTACCAAAAAGTGTACTTTCGTTACTTTTTACCAAAGGTACTTTTTATAAAAGGTACTTTTTATAAAAGGTACTTTTTATAAAAGGTACTTTTTATAAAAGGTACTTTTTATAAAAGGTACTTTTTATAAAAGGTACTTTTTATAAAAGGTACTTTTTATAAAAGGTACTTTTTATAAAAGGTACTTTTTATAAAAGGTACTTTTTATAAAAGGTACTTTTTATAAAAGGTACTTTTTATAAAAGGTACATTTTATAAAAGGTACTTTTTATAAAAGGTACTTTTTATAAAAGGTACTTTTTATAAAAGGTACTTTTTATAAAAGGTACTTTTTATAAAAGGTACTTTTTATAAAAGGTACTTTTTATAAAAGGTACTTTTTATAAAAGGTACTTTTTATAAAAGGTACTTTTTATAAAAGGTACTTTTTATTAAAGGTACTTTTTATAAAAGGTGCATTTTATTAAAGGTACTTTTTGTAAAAAGTACTTTTTATAAAAGGTACTTTTTATAAAAGGTACTTTTTATAAAAGGTACTTTTTATAAAAGGTACTTTTTATAAAAGGTACTTTTTATAAAAGGTACTTTTTATAAAAGGTACTTTTTATAAAAAGTATTTTTTAAAAAAGGTACTTTTTATAAAAGGTACTTTTTATAAAATGTACTTTTTAAAAAAAATAGTACCAAAAGTACAGTTTTTTACCCTTTTTACCCTCGTAGAATCAACATTGGCAAAGATCGAGCCTTACAAGGGAAGTATCTCAACCCTTATGAACCGATTTGCCTGAAACTTAAAATATATATAAATGAGACCATTTTAAGGTTGGGGTGTCTCGGCTTATCGGCCATATCGGACCATTAGGGGTTCAAAAAATTGGTCAAAAATTGGCGAAAAAATTGTTTTTTGGATTTTTTGGCCATTTCTTTCTAAGAAACTATATGATGTTTCCATATGAGGAGAAAGGTTTTTTTAATGCCTATCCAACGGTGGCATAACCTTTTAAAAGTTCGGCTTCGTTAAATATTTTTCTCATGAAAATGTGTAAATTTTGGGGGGTATATATATGAAGACATAGACCTACGATATCCATATGAATATAAAATATTCTTTATTAAATTTAAGTCGACACGTATTTTTGCTCTAGTCGATATTCCTCTTAGTTCGGGAGTTATCGAAATTTTCCCGAAGGTTCTCATTGTTTCATAAGGGGACAACGAAATTTTTAAACACTGATATGGCCGATAAGCCGAGACACCCCAATTTTAAAATCGTCTCATTTATATGTATTTTAAGTTTCAGGCAAATCGGTTCATAAGGGTTGAGATACTTCCCTTGTTAGTGGATCTATATTCCGGGAGCTGAACTTACATTCCAAATTTTAAGTTTCTAGGACCATTATTAAAGAAAAGAAAAAAGGTACCAAAAGTACAGTTTTTTTTACCCTTTTCACCCCCTTAGATTCAACATTGGCAAAAGTCCAGCCGTACTGGATCTATATTCCGGGAAGTGAACATACAGTCCAAATTTCAAGTCTATGTGACCATTATTTCAGTAGATATAAAAAGTACCAAAAGTGCAGTTTTTTACCCTTTTTACCCCTTTAGAATCAACATTGGCAAAAATCCAGAGTTAGTGGATTTATATTCCGGGAGTTGGACCTACAGTCCAAATTTCAAGTCTATAGCTTCAGCGGTTTAGGCTGGGCGATGATGAGTCAGTCAGTCAGTCAGTCACATTACTCTTTTATATATGGGGCAAAACGCGTCAACGGTCCACACCCAAAAACAAATGTTGTCCGATTCAAGTATAATTTTGGCAAAATATTTGGTTAATGATAGGTAGTATAAATTACAAATATAAAATTTTTTGATGAAATATTGGCAGAGTTACAGGGTTGGGAAGTTTTGATGTTTTTAAAAAGAATATATTTTGGTGAATTTAAATTAACACTTGGATGAAACAAAAATTATAATTTAAAAAACTAGTTTTAAAGCATTGTTTAGTTTTTTTTTTTTTTGGCCAGAGTGATGAATTAATTAATGTTTTTTTTAAGCTAATGGGGCCTAAATTTCCTCAATGTAAATAAAAAACAATTTTTATTACAATTTTTTCCCGACGTTTCGTCGATTGTTTGTCGACTTTTTCAAGGGATTGTAAATATGAAATTTTATCACATTAAAAATAAAAAGGTTTTATATGTAACATAGAACATAAAAACATAAAACATAAATTTAACATTTAAACACATAAATATAAATAATATCACAGTTTAAGTTATGGCAACACTAGTTTTAAAGCATTTTTGATGGCCTTTAAAATGGCATTTGTGGTTTTTTTGAAAAAAATAAATTTGACCTTAAAATTCAAGGTCAAAATATTAAGTTGTAATTATCTTATAAGGGTCGCACTTTTAAATTTTTTTGACTAAGCCCATTAGAAAGCTTGACATTTTTTTTAATTTCGGTTTTAAAAAAAAAATGGTATGTATGAAACTTTATGAGAAATCAATTTTTTAGGAGTATATAACACTCAAATTGTACTGAAATCGCTTTAATCTGCATATAATAACAACAACAAAAATCAATGCTTAGATAAAGTGTGCGTTGTAAACACACACAACAAACGTTGCACGCATAAAAAATAAAGAAATCAGTACAGTTTGGGTGTTATGTACTCGTAAAAAAATTGATTTCTCATAAAGTATCATACATACCATTTTTTTTAAAAAAAACCGAAATTAAAAAAAATGTCAACCTTTCTAGTGGGCTTAGTGAAAAAAATCTTAAAGTGCGACCCTTATAAGGTAATTACAATTTAATATTTTGACCTTGAATTTTAAGGTCAAATTTATTTTTTTTCAAAAAAAAAACACAAATGCCATTTTAAAGGCCATCAAAAATACTTTAAAAGTCCTTTTTAAAATTATAATTTTTGTTTCATCAAAATGTTAATTAAAATTCACCAAAATATGTTCTTTTCAAAAACATCAAAACTTTCCAACCCTGTAACTCTGCCAATATTTCATCAAAAAATTTTATATTTGTAATTTAGAATACCTATCATTAACCTACTATTTTACCAAAATTATACTTAAATTGGACAACATTTGTTTTTTGGTGTGGACCTTTGACGCGTTTTGCCCCATATGTATATTAGGGTGGTTTTTTATTTTATTTTTTTTGGAATTTCGAGGAGCGCGCAGCGGATTTTTGTGACATTTGATGTTAAAATAATTGTGTAAAAATTTGAGCTAAATCGGATAAAATTAACCCGAGGCGCAAGAAGGTCAAAGTTTCGAGAAAAAGCCAAAATGGCCAAATTTTGAAAAAACTTAAAAAAATGTAAATTTTGTTGAAATAAAAAAAAACAAAATATTTTTTATTTAACTTTCTTGCAATAATACTCAGAAAAAAATTATCTTTACTTTTTATGACGGCAGTAACACTTTCAAACATGAAATACAAAAATTACCATGCATTTTGGGGGGTACCTGAAATGAGTGTTTTCGATTTTTTGAAAATTTTATTAAACAAAAAAATTAAATCTTACTATTTTATAGCAATGGCATGCCATGATTTTTCTGATACTTCTACATCCTAAGGCTTAAATATTTAAAAAATTGGGGATATCCATCGACTCAATTTTTTTTGGAGTCATTTGACTCCTTGAAATCCGCAAAACTCAAATGACTCAAAAAAAAAAAATTGAGTCGATGGATATCCCCAATTTTTTAAATATTTAAGCCTTAGGATGTATTTAATAATCCATTGCTATAGAATAGTAGGATTTAATTTTTTTGTTTAATAAAATTTTCAAAAAATCGAAAACACTCATATCAGGTACCCCCCAAAATGCATGGTAATTTTTGTATTTCATGTTTGAAAGTGTTACTGCCGTCATAAAAAGTAAATATAATTTTTTCTGAGTAATATTGCTAGAAAGTTAAATAAAAAATATTTTATTTTTTTTTTATTTCAACAAAATTTAAATTTTTTTAAGTTTTTTCAAAATTTGGCCATTTTGGCTTTTTCTCGAAACTTTGACCTCCTTGCGCCTCGGGTTAATTTTATCCGATTTAGCTCAAATTTTTACACAATTATTTTAACATCAAATGGCACAAAAATCCGCTGCGCGCTCCTCGAAATTCCAAAAAAAAATAAAATAAAAAACCACCCTAATGTATATAGATGAAAAAGTTAATAAATTTTATAAATTTGTTCATAAATACTATGAAAGTCGTTCATTGGAAAAATTTTCTTTTGTGTGTATAAATTTTCGAAGCTAAGAAAAGTTTTAAAAGGTAAATTGAGTACTTTTTCGATTTCTGGTAATTTTAGGAATTTCTTTTCGAAGAGGGAAAAATTGTTATTTGGTACTTTTTCGATTTCCTGACATCGTAATTGTATTTATGTACAAGTTGGCTTACATTCACACAACACATTTTTCAAATAAAAACGAATTTTCTAAAAAAAATTTAAGACCGGTACATGGCGCTTGGGTGAAGTTTTAGCAAATTCTATATCAATATTTCTAGGTGTTACAAACGAAATGACAAACTAATATACACCCTCTACCACAATCTGTAGGGTTTTCAATAGAAACAAAAAAAATATAGTAAAAAGTTTCATGAAAAATTCCTGCAGCATTAGCAGGAAATTTGAACGAGCGATTCAGGTGAATGAACATAAACTAACAAAATATGCTAAGAATGTAACATAATCATTTTTAAACACTCATTAGAGAAAACTTGTTTTTTTTATGTTTATGTTCTAAAAAATATTTACCTTTTGACCCCTAGAAATATGAAATTTATGAAATGATAGGGAAACAGCAGAAGATTTACTTACAAGGGAAGTATCTCAACCCTTATGAACCGATTTGCCTGAAACTTAAAATATATACAAATGAGACGATTTTAAGGTTGGGGTGTCTCGGCTTTTCGGCCATATCAGTGTTTCAAAATTTCGTTGTCCCCTTATGAAACCATATGGACCTCCAGGAAAATTTCGATAACTCACGAACTAACAGGAATATCCTCTAGAGCAAAAATACGTGTCGACTTAAATTTAATAAAGATTATTTCGTATTCATATGGATATCGTAGCTCTATGTCTTCATATAAATACCCCCCAAAATTTTCACATTTTCATGAAAAAAATATTTAAAGAAGCCAAACTTTTACAAGGTTATGCCACCGTTGGATAGGCATTAAAAAACCCTTTCTTCTCATATGTAAACATCATATACTTTCTTAGAAAGAAATGGCTGAAAAATCCAAAAAACGATTTTTTCGCCATTTTTTGACCCATGTTTTGAACCCCTAAATCCCCGATATGGCCGATAAGCCGAGACACCCCAACCTTAGAATTGTCTCGTTTATATATATTTTACGTTTCATGCAAATCGGTTCATAAGGGTTGAGATACTTCCCTTGTTAGACGACTTAAATATGAGATTATGTATAGGAAGTCACGAAGATGTGAGTATGCATAATTATTACAACGAAAAAAAAAGTATGTAGGTACGCAGGAATTTCCTGTTAGAAACATAATTGCATTTACTTAAAATGGAGGTAGTGATAGAAACATGTTTATTAATATTAAGGTGACACTGTTAAAAAATTTGTAATATGATAATGGTAACTATAGAATTTTTAGTACACAGAATTATTGTTGTTTCGATAACTTTTATATTGTTATAAAAAGCAAACAATTTTTAATAGAAAATTCTAAGTTATCGATAACAAAAAAAATTCTATTAAACATACTAAAGTTATCGATAACAAAAAATCGTCTACAGAAAATTCTTGAGTTATCGATAACAAAACAATTTCTCTAGAAAAATCTAAATTTAAAAAAAAAAATCTAAAAAAAAATTCTACAGTTATCAATATCACAAAATTTTATAATTAAAATTCTATAGTTATCGATATCAAAAAAAATTTTCTTTATAAAACTCTTAAGTTATCGATATCTAAAAATTGGCTATAGAAAATTCTATAGTTATCGATAACTAACAATTGTCTATAGAAAATTCTATAGTTATCGATTAAAAAAAAATTATGAAAAATTCTTTAGCTATCGATAGTAAAATATTTTTTTAGGAAATTCTATTGCTATCGATAACCATAGAACAAACAATGTTCTGTAGAAGTTCTATAGTTATCGATAATAAACAATTTTCTATAGAAAATTCTACAATTTTCTATAGAAAATTCTACAATTTTCGATAACTGTAGAAGATTCTGTAGAATTTTTTTTTATTATCGATAACTACTTATAGCATTTTCTATAGAAAAAAAAATATATATAATATAGAGAATTCTATAGTTATCAATAACAAAAAATTTTCTATTGAAAATTCTTTAGTTATCGACAACAAACAGTTTTCTAAAAAAATTTATATAATTATCGACAACAAAAAAATTTTCTGGAAAATTCTATAGTTTTTTTTTTTTGTTATCGATAACTATAGCATTTTCTGTAGAAAAAAATATGCTATAGAAAATTCTATAGTTACCGACAACAATCAATTTTCTAAAGAAACTTCTATAGTTATCGATAACAAACAATTTTCGATAGAAAATTCTAGAATAGTTGATAACTAAAAATTGTCTATTGAAAATTCTATATCGATAATATTTTTTTTTATAAATTCAATTTTTATCGATAACTATAGAACAAAAAATGGTCCATAGAAATTCTGTAGTTATCTATAACAAACAATTTTCGATAGAAAATTCTATAGTTAGAATTTTCTATAGAAAGTTATCAATTATTCTAGAATTTTCTATCGCAAATTGTTTGATATCGACAGCAATTTTCGATAAAAATTCTATAGTTTTCAATAACAAACAATTTTATATAGAAAATTTTCTATAGCAAATTCTAACTACCCGGGTAAAAATGAAATATATATGATCATATATGAAGATAAATGGATCATATATGGATTTATATAACCATATATTATCATATATGCCTCCATATATTTTTATATATGATCAGATCCGTAAATTGGCCCGATATGAGCTCATATCGGGCCAATTTACGGATCTGATCATATATGAACATATATGGAGGCATATATGATAATATATGGTTATATAAATCCATATATGATCCATATATCATCATATATGATCATATATATTTCATTTTTACCCGGGTATAGAATTTTCTATCGAAAACTCTATAGTTATCGATAACAAATAATTTTCTACAGAAAATTCTATAGCATTCGATAACTATAGAAGATTATTTTAGAACATTTTTTGTTATCGATAACTATAGAACTTTCTATAGAAAATTGCTTGTTATAAAAAAAATTTCTACAGAAAATTCTATAGTTATCAACAACAAAAAATTTTCTACAGAAAGTTCTTTTGTTATCGATAAAAAAAATGTTCTATAGAAAATTTTATAATTATCGATAACAAAAAATTTTCTATTGAAATTTCTATAGTTATCGAAAAAAAAAATTCTATACAAATTCTATAGTTATCGGCAGCAAGTATTTTCTATGGAAAATTCTATAATTATCGATAACAAAAAATTTTCTATAGAAAATTCTATAGTTATCGATAACAAACAATTTTAGATAGAAAATTCTATAGTTATCGATAACAAACAATTTAAGATAGAAAATTCTATAGTTATCGATAACTAAAAATTGTTAATTGAAAATTCTATAATAATCGATTAAGAAAAAGTTCAATAAAAAATTTATAGCTATCGTTAATAAAAAAAAATTCTTTTGAAAAATATTTTCTTATTTATTTCTGTTCTATAGAAATTCTACAGTCATCGATAACAAATGAACAGAAAGTTCTATAGTTTTCGATAACTATAGAAGATTTTTTAGAACATTATTTTGTTGTCGATAACTATTTAATTTTCAATAGCAAACTGTTTGTTATTGGAAAATTTTCTACAGAAAATTTTATAGTTATCGACAACAATTTTTTTTCTATTGTTATCGACAACAAAAAAATTTTTTTGAAAGTTCTATAGTTATGGACAACAAAAAATGTTCTATAGATAATTCTAAAGTAATCGACAGCCCAAAATTTTTTATGGAAAATTCAATAGTTATCACTAACAAAAAAATGTACATAAAAATTCTAAAGTTATCGATAACAGTTAATTTTAATAGAAATTCTATAGTTATCGATAATTAAAAATTGTCTATTGAAAATTTTATAGTTATCGATTAAGAAAAAATTTTATAAAAAATTCTATAATTATCGATAATAAAAAAAAATTTACTATAAAATTTTCTGTTATCAATATATCGATAACTATAAAATTTTCCCTTATCGATATATCCATAATTATAAAATTTTCTATTGAAAATTTCCTCCTTTCGATAATTCGAAAGCTATAGAATTTTCTACCGAACATTTTCTGATATATATTGATCACCATAAAAGTTTTTATAGACAATTTTCTGTTATCGACATATTGTTAACTATAGAGTTTTCTATAGAAAATTTTCTATCATCTTTATATCGATACTTAAAAATTCTTGATAAATAATTTTCTGCTATCGATAGATCGACAGATATCTATAAAATTTTCTGTAGAAAAAAACTAAATTTTCTGTTATCGATTACATTTTATTTTTATAAACAATTTTCTGTTATCGATAACATACAATTTTTTAATGAAAATTTTCTATTATCAATTTTCTAGAAAATTTTCTGTTATCGATAACTATAAAATTTTCAAAAAAAAAATGTTCTGCTGTCGATAACTATAGAACTTTCTATAGAATATTTTGTGTTATCGATATATAAATATACCTATAGAATTTTCTATACAAAATTTTCTGTTATAAATATATAATATAACTATAGAATTTCTTATAGAAAACTGTTTGTTATCGAAAGCTATAGAATTTTTTTATAGAAAATCTATGTTATCGATAATAATTATGTATATAATTTTCTATAGAAAATAAATTTTATGTTGTCAATATATCTATAACCATAAAATTTTCAACAGAATTTTTTTTTTGCTATCGATACAAATTCTATAGTTATCGATAACTATAGATCAAAAAAATGTTCTATAGAAATTCTATAGTTATTGATAACAAACAATTTTCGATAGTAAATTCTATAGATTTTGACACTATAGAATATTCTGTAGAAAATATTTTGTTATCGATAACTATAGAATTTTCTATAGAAAATTTTTTGTTATTAAAAAAATTTCTAGAGAAAATACTATTGTTATCGGCAGCAAAAAATTTTCTAAGGAAAATTCTATAGTTATTGATAACAAAAAATTTTCTATAGAAGATTCTTTAGTTATCGACAACAAACTATTTTCCAAAAAAAATTCTGCAGTTATCGACAACAAACAATTTTCTATAGAAAATTCTATAGTTATCGATAACAAAAAATTATATATAAAAAATTCTATAATTATCGACAGCAAAAAATTTTCAGTAGAAAATCCTATAGAAGATTCTCTAGTTATCGATATATCGAATTTAAAATTAATAAATATAAAGTTTTTTTTTTTTGTTTTCGAAAACTTTTTAAATTTTTTGTTATTTTCTTTACTAGAAGGATAAGTTCCAATCTACTAAAAATATAGATTGAAGGATGTTGTTTTAAGAACATCCTCCCTCAGTCATAATTTATATGTACTGTACATATTTGTAAGCTTTTTACTTACACATTGTGCATATGTTGGCAATTTCCATAAAATTTGTTTTGTTTTCTTTTCAAATTTTTTTAAGTAATTGCATTAAAACAATAAAAACTTAAAACATATTTAAACATTTATTTTTACTTTTTCCAAAACTTTAAAAAATTTAAATATGAATTTGAGGAAAAGTTTATAAAAAGTTTTTCCATTCATTTTTATTATTAAAGCTTAATCTAACTGACTGCTGCTGGTATATTACATACATTTATGTATTAAACATATAAAATAATATTGTTTTTCCGGTTTCCGGTTTAAATTTATAGCATCGTTTATCACATTTACATAATAATACATTTTTTTTAAATAATAATGGTTAATGTCGGATATGAAAATTATATATGTATAAAAAAATCAAAATATATTTAATAAAAGAAATTGTATGAAATATTACCAAACGAAAGAGACAGATGTTTAAATATTTAACAATAAAAATGACAATCAGTTATGTTTAAAAAAAAAATTATAACCTATTTTTTTTTAGTATGACATTTTTGTCACATTGAAAAAATAATTAAAAACAAGTAAAAGTGTTATATTTGAAATATTGATATTTATAGAATTTTCTATAAAAATTAAGCTGCTATCGATAGTTAAATGATATTTTTAAAAAATTTAATGTTATCGATAACTATAGAGACTCCTATTTAAATTTTTTTTCTTATATAGTTTTCGACAATTTTTTGTTGAAAATTGTCCGCTATTTATACAGTGATATATCCATAACTGAGGACATCTTAAGAACTTTCTTTAAATAGTCGACAGTAGAATTTTTTTTAGAACATTTTTTGTTATTATTGATTACTAAAGAATTTTTTATAGAAATTTTCTGTTATCGACATATCGATAAATACATATAACATTTTATATTGAAATTTTCTTTTATCGACAACAGTAGAATTTTCTGTAGAAAATTGTATGTTTCAAAATATCGATAGCTATAGAACTTTCTTTAGAAAATTTTCTGATATCGATTTATCGATAACTATAGAACAGTTATTGCTTTTGAAATATCGATATCAGAAAATTTTCTGTTGAAAAATAGAAAATTTTCTGTTATCGATTTATTAAGATAAAAATAGAATTTTCTTTAAAAAAAATTTTGTTATCGATATATAAGATAACTATAGAATTTTCTACAAAAATAGTTTGTTATCGATATATATGGAGTTATAGAATTTTCTATAGAAAATCTTCTGTTATCGATATTTTAACAATTATGTATATAATTTTCTATAAAAAAAAGTAAACTTTCTATTATCGATATATCTATAATAGAGTTAATTTTGAAAATTTGATTAGGGGAACTGAAAAGAATGGCGGTATTTTTTTTGGAAAAAAATCGCTCCTTGGGGTGGTTCAACGCATCTGAAAACGCGAATTTTGAGCTGATTTTTCTGCAGAGCAAAAACGGCTGAAAATATCACAAATCTGATTTCACCAGTCGATTCTACAGCAAAAAATAATATAATGGTCGTTTTTCAAACTCTTAAAAAAAGTTCCAAAAACCCACCACAGAGGGCGGAAATATAAGGGCTTTCCATTTTCATTTTAAATTAATTTTTTAAATATGCACAATTAAAGGGCATTTTCAGGTTAACAAAATGGTATCAAATTTTCCGTTCTATCACAACCCGTTAAAAAGTTATAAGCTCTCAAAAATGGAGAAAAACACGTTTTTTGAGAATTTTGATCTCAATTTTCTCGAAAACATGACGTGATAGAAAAATTTGAAAACTAGATTCAGAATCAGCATCGAAATGTTAATCGAAAACAAGTTTTATGATCCCAGAATATCATCCAAAAACATCACAAAAAAATGCTCTCAATAATGCACAAAAATGCGTTTTTTGTGAACTTTGACCTCAATTATCTCAAAAACCTGACGTTACGGAACATTTTGGAAACAGATTTGGAATCAGCATTGAGAGGAAAATCGAAAACGAGAATCCAGACCGCTGATCCATCCAAAAAATTTTCAAATTCGGTCAGTGTTTTATAATTTTGCCATAAGAAAAACACCTTTGAAGCCTTATAACTTTTTAATGGGATGTGATAGAAAGGTGCTTTTTGTACCAATTTTCTTAGCATAAACTGCCTCTTCATCGTGCACGATTAAAAAAATAATTTAAATTTTTTTTAAAAAAAATCGATTTTTCCGCCCCCTGTTGTGGGTTATTGGAACTTTTTTCAAGAGTTCAAAAAACTGCTTTTGTATTAATTTTTGCTGTAGAATCGACTGGTGAAATCAGATTTGCAATATATTCAGCTGTTTTTTCCCTGCAGAAAAATTAGCTCAAAATCCGCGTTTTCAAATGCTTTGAACCACCCCAAGGAGTGAAAATTTTTCCAAAAAAATACCGGCATTCTTTTTAGCTCCCATAAATCCTTTAAAAAAATGATGATATCCGTTAAACAGATGAAGTGAGATAGTCACCAAACGAACTCTAATCTATAACTATAAAATGTTTTAATGAAATTTTTGTGCTGTCGATACCGCAATTACTTCACCATTTTAATAGAAACTTTTGTGTTATCGTTAAATATAACATTTTTTTTTTAAATTTTTTTTGAAAAATTTAATTTAGAATTCGCTATAAGAAAATTGTCTGCTATCAATAAATGCAGAAATTTCTATTGATTTTTTTTCGATAACTCAATATTTATAAAATTTTCTATTGATTTTTTGCAATATTTCAATAACTATAGAATTCATTACAGAATTCTTTGTAGAAAATTTTCTGTTATCGATATTTTGATAACTATAGAATTTTCTTTAAAAAATTTGTGATGTCGATATATTGAAAACTATAGAAAATTTTCTGCTACCGACAACTATAAAATTTTCTATCGAAAATTTTTTGCTATCGATAACAATTAAATTTAAATTTTGATATCGATAACTATAGAATTTGCTATTAAAAATTGTCTGGTATCGATATATAAAGATACCAATAGAATTTTCAATAAAAAAATTCTGTTATCGATATTTAAGATAACTATAGAATTTTTTACAGAAAATTGTTTGTTATCGATTATAGAAAGCCATAGAATTTTCTATGGAAAATCTTCTGTTATCGATATTTTAATAATTATGTTTATAAAAAAGTAAATTTTCTGTTATCAATATATCTTAAACTATAAAATTTCAAACAGAAATCTTTCTGTTTTCGATACAGCGATAACTTTACCATTTGCATAGAAAATTTTTTGTTAAATTTTTTCTTTGGAAAATTTTCATTAGAATTTTCTATAAAAAAACTGCTATCGATATTTTTTTTATTAATTTTTTGTTTTCGATAATTCGATAACTTTTTATGCTATCTGTCAATAGATACCTTTATAATTTTCTACAGCAAATTTTCTCTTATGGTTAATAATAAAATTTTCTTTATAAAAAAAAAAAATCTGTTATTGATATTTATTCTATTTTCTAAAGAAAATATTTTTTTAGATCTATCGATTACTATAGAATTTTCTGTAAACATTTCTGGACTTATTAAAAAATTTATAAATAAATCAAGAAATTTTGAATTTCCTTAGACAATTTTCTGAATTTATCGAAATATTCATAATTATAGAATTCTCTATAGAAAAATTTTCGTTATCGATGTATCGATAACTATAAAACTTTGTGTAGAACATTTTATGAATTTATCGATAACTGTAAAATTTTTAATTAACATTTTTCTGTTTTGGATAAATCGGCTACTTTTGATTTTTTTATAATTTTTTTTTTGAATTTATTGATATCTATAGAATGTTTAAAAAATTATCTACATTTATCAGTTTATCGACAACTATTGTCAATGGAATTATTTTTGAATTTATCGATGTATTGAAATATAGAACAGATTTTTATATAGAAAATTGTGTGTTATCGACGACTGTAAAATGTCTAACAGAATTTATTCTGTTTTTGAATTATCGATTTATCCATATACATATGGGGCATTCCATGTGAAATCGGACACTTTGAAAAACTTTTTTTTTTGATTTTCCCAATTTGTTTACAGTTATTAGTACCCTTCGAAAACTCCTTCGTAGTAAATTTTCAGATTTTTTGGATGACGCGATCAAAAGATATCGAATTTTTAAAAATTGGTAGTTTGTTCCTTTACTCAAATTTCTTTTAATCATAACTTCTTCAATAATAGTCCAAATTTCAATTTTTTTTTTTTTTAAATTTTTGTTTTTTTACGTACTTTCTAAAAAAAAATCCCAAAAAATTCTTAAAAGCGCTCTAGTATGCGATTTTTAAGTTTTAAAATTTAAATCGCATTTTTGAAAATGCTTGTACTCTTCGTTTTTTTTGAAATTTTTTTGTGTAAAACTTCTATCAATTCTACAATTTTTTTGCCTAGGAAGATCGTGGGATAACGATTATTACTATTTTTTTAAATATTTTGAAAAAATTTTATTGTAATTTTTCAATCTTAAAATCATTTCTACTGCTCCAATGGTGCGTCATAGAGGGGTCCTTTAAAAGACCGCCCCCATTAATTTTTACGTGTTAACATTTCTTTGGAACAAACTAATACCCTATCTCCAATTTCTAAGGGGGCTCCCACACAAAACGACATTTTTTAAAATTTGTTCCAACCGCTCTAACTGCATTAATAGTGCCCTTAGAGCAACAAAATGTATAACCGACCCACAATATTTTTTATTCCAAACATTTTCTCTGAACACACCTACCCTCTATCTTTAACTGTTAAGGCGGTCCCCAGACAATTTTTTTTATTTTTTGTAAATTTGTTTTATTTAATCAGCTTCTACCGGTCCAATGGTGCGTCCGAGAGGGGTCATTAGTGAGACCGACCCCCATTTATTTTTACCCTACAACATTTTTTCAAAACATATCTACGCCCTATCTCCACTCCCTAAGTAGGCTCCCATACAAATAACAGTTGGGGCAAATTTTATAAATATGTAATTTTGTATGGGAGCCTACTTAGGGAGTGGAGATAGGGCGTAGGTATGTTTTGAAAAAATGTTGTAGGGAAAAAATAAATGGGGATCGGTCTCACTAATGACCCCTCTCGGACGCAGCATTGGACCGGTAGAAGCTGATTAAATAAAACAAATTTACAAAAAATAAAAAAAATTGTATGGGGACCGCCTTAACAGTTAAAGATAGAGGGTAGGTGTGTTCAGAGAAAATGTTTGGAATAAAAAAATATTGTGGGTCGGTCAGAAATGTTAACACGTAAAAATTAATGGGGGTGGGTCTTATAAAGGACCCCTCTATGACGCACCATTGGAGCAGTAGAAATGATTTTAAGATTGGAAAATTACAATGAATTTTTTTCAAAAAATTTAAAAAAAATAGTAATAATCGTTATCCCACGATCCTCCTGGACAAAAATTTTCTAGAATGTATAGAAGTTTTACACAAAAAAAATTCAAAAAAATCGAAGAGTACAAACATTTTCAAAAATGAGATTTAAGTTTTAAAACTTAAAAATCGCATACTTGAGCGCTTTTAAGAATTTTTTGGGGATTTTTTTTTTTTTTGTAAGTACGTAAAAAAACAAAAATTAAAAAAAAAGAATTAAATTTGGACCATTATTGAAGAAGTTATGAGTAAAAAAAGTTTGAGTAAAGGATCAAACTACCAATTTTTAAAAATTCGATATCTTTTGAACTGGTCATCAAAAAAATCTGAAAATTTACCACGAAGGAGTTTTCGAAGGATACTAAAAACTGTAAACAAATTAAGAAAATCTAAAAAAAAAATTTTCAAAGTGTCCGATTTGACATGGAATGCTCCATATATAAATGATTCATGATCGATTCTAAGTCTTTGAATGTGCTTCCATGTGTGTGTATGTAACATGATGTAGATCCAAATAAAAGAGCTAGATGTCTTTAGTTAGGCACAAATACGTCTTATGGTTCTAGGCATATGCTCGTAAATAGGCAAAACAGTACCAAGGAGAAAAAAGTTCCCCTTAAAAATCAAAACCAACCTCTGAAAATCAGAACTTTTTTACACGCTTTTTTTTTTTGTATTTTTGTAATACAAAGGAAACATTTCTTAATCGGAAAAAGGTCAGAGTTCTACATTGTAGATTTTAACACTCTTACTTATTTAATATAACTCATACGCCAAGTATGCCTTAACATTTGAATTTCTATGTTAATCATACGCCATGGAGCACACAAATAAAAAATTAGTAAAAACATATAACCCATACGCAGTGTTACCATATATTTTTTTGAAAAATCTTATTTTTTCTAAGAAAAAATCTTTTTTTTGTAAAAAAAAACTTTTTTTTGAAAAAAGTATTAAAATCATTACAAAAAACTCAAAAATTGTATTTTAAATTCAATTTTAATATAAAAAACAAGTTACAGTAAAGCGCAGAATGAAAAATAATATTAAATTTATAAAAAAATATATATTTCTGAGGTAATTTGAGCTTATTTAGAAATTAAATTTTTGTTTTTACCTTTCCAAAAATCTTTTTTTCAGAAAAAAAATCTTTTTAGGACCTCAAAAAACTTGCAAAAATGATAAATCTTGATATATGGCAACACTGCCCATACGCCACGTTAGACCAGGGCTGCCAGACTTGGGTTTATCCCCAAAGTTGGGGATTTCATGATAGAAAAAAGGACAACAAATCCTATTTGGGGATTGGGGATTTTTATGGGGATTTCCAAAATTATTTTGGGGATTTTTTGGGGATATTCGAAATTAAATCTATATAATACAATAAGCTAAATAGTTATAACCACTCTTTACTACAAGATTACGAAGCTCATTCAGCAAAACTTGCATTTTTCGGCTGTAAAATGTATATTAAAATTGCCAAACACCGTTCATTTACGCGTTTGGGGATTTTTGAGGATTTTTTAATTGCTAAATCTACGAAATCAAATTATATAATTACCACTAATAATTTTTTTTGTTTCAAATTAAGAAAAAAATTTTTGTGTAATTAAAAAGAACGATTTTTTATTGTTTGGGGATTTTTGGGGATATTTTGTTTTATTTTTGGGGACAACGGAAAAAAGTACCTGACAACGCTTCGTTAGACTGGTATTTTTTTGTATGGCAAAATTATTTTCCTCCGGGCATTGTTTTATTCTACTAGGCCTAATACTTAGATGATACCAATTTGAGACCGGTAGTCAAAGTTTTGGATTTTTGAAAACTAAAAAAAAAAAAAAAATTAATTTCTTTCGACAAGAGATGGGACTAATGCATCGTTTTTCGATTAATATTGAGTGTTTCATTGTCATTGAATATGGTCAATGTTAATGAAATTAAAAAATCATTATCATTAATTTTACACAATGAAAATGAAACGAAATTTTCATTCACAATTTTTTACATAATGACAATGAAAAATAAAACCATTACCAATTAATCAATGATAATGAAAAACAAAAATTTCATTGAATTCCTGGAAATATTTCTTTAAAGAAAACGATAAAGTGATAATAACAAATTTTGAAATTGTTATATAGATGAAAAAAATGTCTCAGAATCTGAGACTTTCCTAATAGATAAAATTATCTGGGACTTTTCTTAAGAAAAAATGTCTCAGAATCTATAGAAAAAATGTTTCAGAATCTAAGACTTTTTCTGAAGCAAAAATGTCTCAAAATCTGAGACTTTTTCTATAGAAAAATGTACATCAATCTGATACTTTTGCTATAGAAAAAAGGTTTCAGAATCTGAGACTTTTCCTGAAGCAGAAATGTCTCAGAACCTGCGACTTTTTCTATAAAAAAAATGTCTTAGAATCTGAGACTTTTTGTATAGAAAAAATGTCTCAGCAGAATCTGAGTTATTTTTCTGTAGAAAAAATGGTTCAGAATCTGAGACTTTTTCCTTTTCTATAGAAAAAATGTCTCAGAATTTAAGACCTTTTCTATAGAAAAAATGTCTCAGAATCTTAGACATTTTCTATAAAAAAATGTCTCAGAATCTGGGACTTTTCCTAAAAAAAAAATGTCTCAGAATCTGAGACTTTTTCTATAGAAAAAATGTCTCAGAACCTGAGATTTTTTTCTACAGAAAAAATGTCTCAGACCCTGAGATTTTTTCTACATAAAAAACATCTCAGAACCTGAGACTTTTCTACACTCAAAGAATTATGTAGGTAAATTCCAGTGAATATTCACTTAAAACAAATGAAATTTTATTTAAAAAACATTCCACTGTTTTTTCATTTAAAATAAAAACGTATTACAGTCAATTTTAAATGTTTATTTAATGACTAACCAAAACATTAAAAAACTAGTGAATATCCACTTATTTTATATTGAAAAACAGTAAAACTATAGAAGAAATTTTTTACTGCCGAAATTGAATGTAACAGAAAATTCAGTTTTAAGACAGTAAATTATTTTTTTTAAACTACAGAAACAGTAGAAAACAAGAAATCCATAATAAAATTAATGATTTTTCTTTTAAAATAACTTTACTGTTTAATTTTTAAAATAACCTACAAACAGTTAATGACATAATTTTTTTAGTGTATAGAAAAAATTCCTCATGACCCGAGACTTTTTCTATAAAAAGGTCTCAGAATCTAAGACTTTATCTATAAAAAAGTGTCTCAGAATCTGAGACATTCTATCGATGTCCGTCCGTCTGAGATGGCACGATGCATTCCAAACTAAAAAGGTTAGACGCCTGAAACTGGCCACAAATAAATCTTATGATCATTAGCTGGGTAATTGCGTGAATGGGCAAAATCGGATCTTGGGTATTAGGGTCCCTTTTTGAAGAACAAAGCCAACATCTTAAAAACGCAATTTACATACATATGTACATGTGACTTCTACATTTTTTAAGCAACTGAAGCCTTTCTATGTAAGATTTAACGTCCTTTGTTTGGTAATTGCGCTTTTTAAAGAAAATCCCTTCGCTTACGCAGCAAAACAACAGATTTTCTCAAAGAAATAAAAAAATTAATAGTTTTTTTTATATTTTTAAAGTTGTAAACATAGAGAAACATAGAGGCGAAGGCGTCAAAAATTGAGTTGTCAAAGTACAACTTGTATACATGTATTTGTTGACAAAGTACGACTTGTAAACATGTATTGTGTGGTGAATTCACATCGACAACGTACGTGTGAGAAATTAGAAAAAGATAGTGATATTATTTTTTCTTTCACCTTCGCCTCTATGTTTCTCTATGGTTGTAAACAAATGAAATTGAAAAAATGAATTTCATTAACATTGTGTTAAGAATTTGAAATGAAAATAAAAAATCATTAACATTGAATAGATTAATGACACATTATATTTGTTAATTTCCATGCGCTTACCACAAATATCAAAAACAAATTAAGATCGGTAAAACGGTTTTCGACATATAGCTATTTGAAATTTGCAAAAAGGTGGGTTTTTTCTATGTTTAAGAAAAGAAAGAAAGTTTAGGACTTTTTTTTAATTTCTTGAACGTAGGAAATAGCCACCATTTTTTGCAAATTTCAAATGGTGATATCTCGAAAACCGTTCGATTGATTTTAATATTTTTTTGTTATTCGTGCTCAGAGCATAAAAATTAATAAAATTTTATACGTCGCACATTGGGAACTTTGTATGGAAAAGGCGCGCATCGACGTTTTTTTGTTATAACTCTTGAACGGATAGGAATTTCACAGCATTCTTTACCATTATAAAAACTGAATACCTTAAGGAACTCACACGTGTGGATTGGACATTTTTCGCATTAGTACCCTACTTGTAAATTTAAGGCAAAGTTGGTTAATTTATTCATATAAAAAAATAAAATGGAGGTCAATTATTTAAAATAGTTACGGATTTTAAGTGACAATGTAACAGCTTACCATTCAATACAAAGTGTTTCTTTCATATTTTGGTAAAGTCTACACCCTACACTAAAATAACCAGCAAAATTAACTGTTTTCTATCTATTATCATTTTCAATTTTTTAAACAAAAATAATGGGAAAAGATATCAAACAAAGAAGCAACACACGGTAAATGCGCATTATTTGCATTAATTATTAAGTTATTTTGTAAAAAAAAAAAATATTTTAAAAACAATACTCTATAATCAGTACTTCCAAATTATCTGTCTGTCTTATTAGGGATATATTTGGATTGGACTCAATCTTAAACATATTAAAAACGTTTGCAGGTTGTTGGTTTTTGATTTTTCTCTGTTAAAGTTTCTTTTATAGTTTTGAAAATGCCCATGTAATCTTTACAGAGCCTGCTCCGATAATTGTCATGAAAGAAGGCAAATATTTTTTAAATGTTATTTTAATACCAACGGGCAATCACAATTCTTGTATATATAATGTCATGAGCTAGAATTGTATGCATAGTGGGACTCATGGTCCCATGTTTTTTAACTTAAAATTTTGCAGTTCCATGTATGTGTTTTCTAAACTTAACTGAATGAAATTTTTCATTTGCGTTGATACACAGAAGTATTATAACACCCGTTTTATAATATCTTCTTCTATTCCAGTTATTTTGGTCGTAACCGCGGTCAAGAAAGCCTTTTAGTTACAAGCATTAGGTGAAACTTCTTATGCCTTAATAAAGTAAGGTAGGGTATCAAAATCAGTAATTATTAAAAACCGCGGTTATCTGTTAACAATATAGGTCATTTAAGTAAAATTTTGTAATAAAACGATTAACAGTAAATTATTTTAAAAAATAATCACTTTAAAAATATTCATTTTTTCGCAAATAGACCCCACTTTAAACCTCATTTCAGGGCGCAGCTGCAACTGGCTGCAAAAGTTTCTACCCCAGGAGTATTAAGTAATACTTCTAGTTTATTGTACAAAAATAATCGCCATTCCCTTCCGTTCCCCACAAAAGTTGCAATCCAAAATATAAACTGTTTTTTTCTGATTTTTTAAAAATTGACACTTTTTGATGGCCAGTATTTCCTACTTACAAAGAGTAACATTAAAAACCATAAAATGGGTAACAAAGGTAATAGTTATAGCTACAATCTCCACTTAATTTCAGGAAAATCGCATTATCAGAAGTAGTTTTAAAAAATAAAATCAAAAAAGTCTTCAAAAAAATTATTTTTTTTTAAATTTATGCAAAAAGTCCTTACTTTAAATTTATGTCCTGACTAAACTAAGCGATGGATTTTCTTTCTATGAACGGTTTTGTTTCTCCTAGGGTGTCTACTTAGCAAATACGAGCATTTATTGTAAATAACTAAACATTTTATTGGCTCTCAAATGCGCGTCTAGGATCCAATGTGCGTCGAGAGATTTTCATTTTTTTTTTTTTAAATTTATCAAAAATCTTAAACCTTGAAAGCAGGGCGCCACGCGCAAATTTAATTCGATTGGCCTTAAATTTGTACCCCATACGTTTTTGACTTAGGACAATAAAAATGACAGTCTAACGCCACATGCATCAAATTATAATAACAAAAATACAATTTTTTTTATTCCATTTATATTCAAATATAATTTTTAAACGAAAGAAGAGGAATGAACTCCCAAACAGCTAAACTGATGTCTTATTAAATTTTCTACTAAAAAGATCAGCCTTAAAGTAAAGAAATATTTTAGTCTTTGTTGATAAAGTTTATACAAGAAAATGATAAAAATAGTTGTATATTTTCAATATTTTTCCCCTTTGAAATGTCTATCATTTCTTATTAAAAAAATAAGAAACCAACACAATCATTGTAAAGAGGATACAATATGATGTGGGTAGTAAAAAGGAAATATGTTACATTCAATATCTTTAGATATCAATATTGTATTAGGAAATAAGACATAAACAAACACACATACATATATGATAAGAAGTATACACATTTATGAAGGAAAAACACTGAACAAAATTATATATTTTGCTTGAATGTTTAAGTAAATAGGAAATATGTTTTAGAAACTAAAACTTTTTTTATAAAAAAAAATATTTCGGAGTTTGTGAAATATTCGTCAGAAAAAAAAACATTTTTTGTGAATAAAAAATGTCCCAAAATCTTAGACATTTCTACAGAAAAAATTTTCAGAATCTGATATTTTTTTTTATAAAAAATTTCGCAGAATCTTGAATTTTTCTTTAATTCTACGAAATTTTGCAGAATCTAAGACTTTTTCTCTAGGAAAAATGTTTTGCAATCTAAAAATATTTTACAAGTATTAAGAACAATGTCGCAAAATCTAAAACTTTGTCGCTTCGAAAACTATCTCAGAGCCTAAGACATTTATATATGGGGCATTCCATGTCAAACCGGAAACTGTGAAAATTTTTTTTTTAGATTTTCCCAATTTGTTAACAGTTTTTAGTGCCCTTCGAAAACTCCTTCGTGTTAAATTTTCAGATTTTTTGATGACCCGTTCAAAAGATATCGAATTTTTAAAAATTGGTAGTTTTTTCCTTTACTCAAACTTCTTTTACTCATAACTTCTTCAATAATGGTCCAAATTTCAATTTTTTTTTTTTCAAAATTTTTATTTTTTTGCGTACTTTAAAAAAAAAATCCGAAAAAATTCTTAAAATCGCTCTAGTATGCGATTTTTAAGTTTGAAAATTTCATTTTTGAAAATGTTTGTACTCTTCGATTTTTTTGAAATTTTTTGGGGTAAAACATCTATCGATTCTACAAATTTTTTTCCCAGGAGGATCGTGGGATAACGATTATTACTATTTTTTAAAATTTTTTGAAAAAATTTTATTTTAATTTTTCAATCTTAAAATCATTTCTACTGCTCCAATGGTGCGTCATAGAGGGGTCATTTATAAGACCGACCCCCATTAATTTTTACATCTTAACATTTCTTTGGAACAAACTAATATCCTATCTCCAATTTCTAAGGGGGCTCCCACACAAAATTACATTTTTTTAAATTTGCTCCAACCGCTCTAACTGCCCTTCAGAGAAAACGTTTGGACTAAAAAAATATTGTGGGTCGGTCATACATTTTGTTGCTCTAAGGGTACTATTAGGGCAGTAAGATTGGTTGGAGCAAATTTTAAAAATGTCGTTTTGTGTAAGGGCCTCTTAAAAATTGGAAATAGGGTATTAGTTTGTTCCAAAGAAATGTTAAGACGTAAAAATTAATGGGGGTCGGTCTTATAAAGGACCCCTCTATGACGCACCATTGGAGCAGTAGAACTGATTTTAAGATTGGAAAATTACAACAAGATTTTTCAAAAAATTTTAAAAAATAGTAATAATCGTTATCCCAAGATCTTCCTGGGCAAACAATTTGTAGAATCGATAGAAGTTTTACACAAAAAAATTTCAAAAAAATCGAAGAGTACAAGCATTTTCAAAAATGAGATTTAAATTTTAAAACTTAAAAATCGCATACTAGAGCGATTTTAAGAATTTTTTGGGATTTTTTTTTTTTAAAGTACGTAAAAAAACAAAAATTTAAAAAAAAAATGAAATTTGGACCATTATTGAAGAAGTTATGAGTATAAGAAGTTTGAGTAAAGGAACAAACTACCAATTTTAAAAATTCGATATCTTTTGAACGGGTCATCAAAAAAATCTGAAAATTTACCACGAAGAAGTTTTCGAAGGGTACTAAAAACTGTAAAGAAATTGGGAAAATCTAAAAAAAAAAAATTTTAAAGTGTCCGATTTGACATGGAATGCCCCATATGTACTTTGTTTTTTCCACATAAATACTTTTTTCTTTCAGTGTTTTAGAGCCTTATAAGGATATCCGTATGAGTGTTGCTGAATAATACATAAATTTATTTGTTTATATTTTTTTTATAAGATTTTATATTTGTATGTTTGTATATAACTTTAACAGTTATTTTTGTTCTTTTATGTGTAAAGATACGCGATTTTGAAGTAAAAATAAATGTCAGCATCATTTTGTTTATAAGATGAACAAAAATGATTCGCTTCTTAAATCTTCTTCCCAGCCAAAAAAACACTCATAATACCGACCCGACTACCAGTTAAAAAAAAAAAAAACACAAGAAAATAAAGAACGACCTATATAACAAACCAAGCAATCATGAAGAAACATTCGCAACATTGCAACCTTAAATTGGAGGCCGTTGTGTAATTTTTGTATAAAATCTAAATAAAAACAAGTTTAAAGAAATTGAAAAAGATATATTTCGATGAAAATTTAGAAAAAAAGAAACTAATTTTTTAAAAATAAAAAGAAAACCGAACAAAAGGAATTTTTTCCTTTTATGAAATAAATAAAAATAAATATATAACGGGGAATTACATATAAGAAAAATGAAGGCACTTAATATTATTTTACACACTCATACACAATATTTATAAATACACTAATGCTTGTAAAGAATTTTAAATGTGTTAGTGCGTGCGTGTGTGTTTGAATTTTAATCATACACATTTGAAAATAAACTTTAACCATAGAAATAAAAATAAGTATTCTTAACAATACAGATGTATGTGTATTGCTTTAGTCAATACAAAGAAAAAAAAGGAAACGGAAACTTACGCACACCCATTATCATATTGAAAGTCATTGACATCAACCATCATTCAATAAGTTTTCGCTGGTGTTTATATTTGAGAAATTGAAAAGAAAAGTTTATGCTGTATACCAAACTTTTGGTTTCATCAAAGTCAAAATTATAACACTTAAAGTCGAACAAACGACTTGTTAAATTTTTAATGGTAACAGCCTTTTGTAAAAAATATAAAAAAAAATAAAACCAAAAATATTTAATTTGTTATAAAGTTTGTAACATTAAATTAAAATGTCAAATGTCATTTTAAATTTTTTCTATAGATAAATTTTCAGACTCTTAAATGTTTTTCTCAGACATTTTTAATGGAAAAAGTCTCATATCCTGAGACATTTTTTTATAGAAAATGTCTCAGATTCTTTGAAAATTTTTTTAAAGAAAAAGTATCAGATTCTGTGAAATTTTTCTTTTAGAAAAAGTCTTAGATTCTGAGACGTTTTTCTTATAGAAAAAGTTTTAGATTCTGAAACATTTTTCTTATAGAAAAAGTCGCAGATTCTGAGACATTTTTCTTAGAGAAAATTTTTTTAAAGAAAAAGTATCAGATTCTGTGAAATTTTTCTTTTAGAAAAAGTCTTAGATTCTGAGACATATTTCTTATAGAAAAAGTCTCAGATTCTGAGACATTTTTCTTATAGAAAAAGTCTCAGATTCTGAGACATTTTTCTTAAAGAAAAAGTCTCAGATTCTGAGACATTTTTTTAAAAGAAATAGTCTCAGATTCTCAAACATTTTTCATATAGAAAAAGTCTCATTTTCGTGAAACATTTTTCTTTTAGAAAAAGTCTCAGATTCTGAGACATTTTTCTTACAGAAAAAGTCTCAGATTCTGAGATATTTTTCTTACAGAAAAAGTCTCAGATTCTAAGACATTTTTCTTATAGAAAAAGTCTCAGATTTTGAGACATTTTTCTTACAGAAAAAGTCTCAGATTCTGAGACATTTTTCTTTTAAAAAAAGTCTCAGATTCTGAGACATTTTTCTTATAGAAAAAGTCTCAGATTCTAAGACATTTTTCTTACAGAAAAAGTCTCAGATTCTGAGACATTTTTCTTATAGAAAAAGTCTCAGATTCTGAGACATTTTTCTTATAGAAAAAGTCTCAGATTCTGAGACATTTTTCTTATAGAAAAAGTCTCAGATTCTGAGACATTTTTCTTATAGAAAAAGTCTCAGATTCTGAGACATTTTTCTTATAGAAAAAGTCTCAGATTCTGAGACATTTTTCTTATAGAAAAAGTCTCAGATTCTGAGACATTTTTCTTATAGAAAAAGTCTCAGAATCTGAGACTTTTTCTATAAGAAAAGTCTCAGATTCTGAGACATTTTTCTATACGAAAAATGTCTTAGAATTTGATACTTTTTCTATCAAAAAAAAAAATCATATAGAAAAAGTCTCATTTTCGTGAAACATTTTTCTTTTAGAAAAAATATCCGATTCTGAGACATTTTTCTTATAGAAAAAGTCTCAGATTCTGAGATATTTTTCTTATAGAAAAAGTCTCAGATTCTGAGACATTTTTCTTATAGAAAAAGTCTCAGATTCTGAGACATTTTTCTTATAGAAAAAGTCTCAGATTCTGAGACATTTTTCTTATAGAAAAAGTCTCAGATTCTGAGACATTTTTCTTATAGAAAAAGTCTCAGATTCTGAGACATTTTTCTTATGGAAAAAGTCTCAGATTCTGAGACATTTTTCTTATAGAAAAAGTCTCAGATTCTGAGACATTTTTCTTATAGAAAAAGTCTCAGATTCTGAGACATTTTTCTTATAGAAAAAGTCTCAGATTCTGAGACATTTTTCTTATAGAAAAAGTCTCAGATTCTGAGACATTTTTCTTATAGAAAAAGTCTCAGATTCTGAGACATTTTTCTTATAGAAAAAGTCTCAGATTCTGAGATATTTTTCTTATAGAAAAAGTTTTAGATTCTGAGACATTTTTCTTATAGAAAAAGTCTCAGATTCTGAGACATTTTTCTTATAGAAAAAGTCTCAGATTCTGAGACATTTTTCTTATAGAAAAAGTCTCAGATTCTGAGACATTTTTCTTATAGAAAAAGTCTCAGATTCTGAGACATTTTTTTTATAGAAAAAGTCTCAGATTCTGAGACATTTTTCTTATAGAAAAAGTCTCAGATTCTGAGACATTTTTCTTATAGAAAAAGTCTCAGATTCTGAGACATTTTTCTTATAGAAAAAGTCTCAGATTCTGAGACATTTTTCTTATAGAAAAAGTCTCAGATTCTGAGACATTTTTCTTATAGAAAAAGTCTCAGATTCTGAGACATTTTTCTTATAGAAAAAGTCTCAGATTCTGAGACATTTTTCTTATAGAAAAAGTCTCAGATTCTGAGACATTTTTCTTATAGAAAAAGTCTCAGATTCTGAGACATTTTTCTTATAGAAAAAGTCTCAGATTCTGAGACATTTTTCTTATAGAAAAAGTCTCAGATTCTGAGACATTTTTCTTATAGAAAAAGTCTCAGATTCTGAGACATTTTTCTTATAGAAAAAGTCTCAGAATCTGAGACGATTTTTATATAAAAAAGTCTGAGATTCTGAAATATTTTTCTTATAGAAAAAGTCTTAGATTCTGAGATATTTTTTTTTTAGAAAAAGTCTTAGATTCTGAGACATTTGTCTAATAGAAAAAGTCTCAGAGTCTGAGACAGTTTTCTTATAAAAAATGATTCCGATTCTGAGACATTTTTCTTATAAAAAAGTCTTAGATTCTGGGACATTTTTCTGATAGAAAAAGTCTCAGATTTTTAGACATTTTTCTTATAGAAAAAGTTGCAGATTCTGAGACAATTTTCTTATAGAAAAAGCCTTAAATTCTGAAAAATTTTTCTTAAAGAAAAATTCTCAGATTCTGAGACATTTTTCTTATAGAAAACAGTCTCAGATTCTGAAACAATTTTCCTTAAAAATAATCTCAGATTCTGAGGAATTTTTCCTACAGAAAAAGTCACAGGTTTTGAGTCATCTTTTGCATCTTCTGATTAGTGCTTCTGATAGTGCTTCTTAAAGTCGTCATAACTGCTCATAAAAAATCTTCCCATTTCTTCCTTTATTAAAGTCTGTTAAACAAACAATATAATAACAAAGAGTCAAAAATATAATAAATCAATTGAATAGCAGTAAACAGGATGTATCAGTCCCTACCATTGTAAGGGCTATTATTTCATTTCTCAAATCTATCTATATAGAAAATTTTTTTAAAAAATTGGTTCAATTACTATTGACTGTTTAATAAACAAATTGTTTTTTTATGTGTTTCACATAAATATTGTTTTTTTTCGGTTTACATATCAAATTATTTCACATAAATAAATTGTTTGAATAAAACAATAATTTGATATTCGTATATTCGTTTCACCTTTCAAAATGTTCATTGGGTTACATAATTTATTTTATAATAATTTGACATCATATTAACAATAGGTAAAATACTCTTTAAAATACTCATTGAAACACTCAACAAAACTTTGGCTAGTTACAAAAATCTGTAACCATCCCTTATAAGGTTTATGTCTTCGCTATATTTAACGATTATATGTTATAACTGTCCTAATTTCGTCAAAAGGATAAATACATCAGGGATGGATAGTCTACATTAAAAAAGGATATTTTGTTTTCCTATTTCAGATGTATTTGGACATTCAAATACTTTTTAAATGTGATTTAGAAATGGTTATTGTAGTTTTAGCGACATTTTTCTGTGAGTGTAGTACCGTACGGATGAGTTATCGATTGTTGATTTGATTAGTAAAAGCTCAACTCATTTAATTTACCTTCTTTATTAAAACTCTCTTGGATTGTTAGACAAAAATGTGGTTTCTTTTGTATTTTAACCTGCAGCAAGTAAGAACATACAGTGGAAAGTTTTTTTGTGATATCTAAAACACAATAAATTTTAAAAACCGTTTTAATAAGTGAATATTCGCAAACTGTATAAAATAATTTCGGTAATAAAATAAAGCCGGTAATTTAATAAAGTCAACCGAAGATATTTCTGAGAAGGTACCCCAAAGGGTCCAGATATTTTGCAATCTGGAATTATTGATTTTGTGCAGGAGTCTCGGGAAACCAAATTGAGACAGGTTAACGTTGCCTGATGTACCATCTTAACTACAGTTGGTAACGAAGTCCGTGGTATAACGAACGGCTGATTATATTGAAAAGTCAACCCTTGGTGATTTCAAAATAGGAGGAGTGCCGAAATTAAAATTTCCTAACCTATGTTGAGGTTTACATCACATAACCTCTCATTTTTACACAAAGTTATATAAAACATAATCTGCGTCAGAATTTACGCTTAAAGATCACATAACCTCAATTTTGTGTTGTGCCAACTTGCAGTGGTAGACTATTTAGTTAGCCACCACTGTACGTAAAGCGGTAGATCATAAAAACACTCTGAGCGTACTTACGGTGTGTTGTTTTTATATGACCACGCCTAGCAACATAAGAAAACACAAAATTTTTGTCTTGAGATCTAGTTTGCACGCTACAGTCAGCCAACATAACCTCAACTACATCATATTGGTCAACTACACTTAACCTCAATTTCATCTGGTTACATCATCAGCAAAAATCAATTATAATCATCGACCAGTATATGTCAAAATACCCATCTGGACTGGTGACCTATTCATCCATGATCGTGTATAGTTTACCAAAATCGAAATCTTTATAGGATTTATTCAACCTTCCAGCCAAAATTTAATCGAATTAAATCCATACGTTTGGTATCACATACAAATATTTTGCCTTAACCCTATTTTTTTTTTGAGAACAATTACCTCTTAGTCAACCAACCTATTTCAGTTAACTCGAGTTTAACTACTTGACCAGTGACGGTTAATAATTTAAGGTTATGCTTTGATGTCTTTTTTGTCCACTCATAATTGAATTTTCAAATATTACTATGAGGACACGTTAATTATCGCATTTAAGACACTTAAAGTGGGTTTCTAATTATAAAAACAAAATAACAAAACAAATATAAAACCTTATACCAAAATTCATTCTTCGGAAGTATTATAAGTTTTTGTAGGTTTTTATTTAAGATAAACTCTTAACTTAAAGTCAATGGTTTTTTAAAATCTTTTGAAATTTTAATCGATGTTACCCGCATACGATAAAATTCTCTTAGAGAAATATAAAATTTAATATTCTGCAAACCATTTACTGAATTAATTTTGCACGAATTGTCCACATTATGATGAAATAAAATTTTTATAAAACATAAAAAGAGTCATGTTTTTAAAATTTATTTCAATCAAAAGAACCTACTCTTTTGAAACTCTGATTAGATTTTAAGATTCCGAATTAATTCGAATTCCCCTGTTTGAAATAGTTATGTTCGGAAAATAATGTAACTGTTATAAAAGTATAACACTTAAATTTTAGTATAAGAACCCCTAACTATTTAAGAAATTTACTATACATTTAACGATCATATATTGTCATAATGTAAGTACGTCGAATATGCAATTAAACAACATTCTAACACTTTTTTGAATAAGCCCCAACTCTAGATATTCATCATTAGACTCGGCAAGTTCGAGAGGCCTCATCGTGCTGCTACAGAAGTATAATGTTTTTGGTGAGTCAACTTAAATGATTTTGTTTTGCATAGTATAACATTTTGATTAGTTGCATATTGGTCTTCTTAATGAATAGAAGCAACAATTAAAAAATTTTATATGGTATTTTGCGCGATAATGTAAAGAGCATAATTTTAAATTTATTTTTATTGCTGTTTTTATATTTTAGTCTCTGCTCCCCAGAGAAACGAAGGGGAATGAAACGTCAATATAAAAACTCCATTCAATTTAATTTTTGCTTCTAATTTCAAGACACAAAGAAAAAAAAGAACCACATCGTCGTAATGATGTTGTTAAATAATTAAGTTGTGTTTAGGTTTTTATTCTTACATATAAATTTATAAAAAAATTAAAATAGTTATATTTGAAGTCGTTGATGAGCATGATCATTTATTTAAAAACAGAATTTATTCATTTAACCTTTAAATGATCATGGCATATTTAAATATCTATTTTTTCTGAACTTTGCCTGTACGGCACCCAAATTAATTTTATTTCTACCCTAGTTAGCACTAGCATTTTAAATATAAAATTACTTTAAGCACATAGCTTCTATCTTTAACCGTTAAGATTAATGAATTATTGTTCGGTATTTTTGAACTTAATACTAATGGATTTTGATATTTTATGAATAATGAATTGTTATTAAAAATGGTACTTTAAATTAACCCTGCGTTTTCTTACGTGATGGATTAGGAGGGTAAGGTATAGTTCAATAGTGGGGTTTTAGCTCAACAATGTACGTCGCTAAAACCAACGGTAGGGCGGGTAACGAGACGTAAGTCTTCATAGCCATCTTGAAGACTCTTTAAAATTTAAAATTTTTTTTTATATTGATTAAAAAGCTCCAATCTTTACTATAGGGTAATTTTGATTTTGTAATCTTTTGTTTATTTCATGAGAGCATCAAAATACAAAATTTCGGGAGTCTAAAATAAAATCTGTGTAATAGGGAATATGTGTGTTGACAGGGATGTTAGGTGGACTCGAACCCCCCACACGACTGCCAGCTAGTGGCTGCAACGGCTCCCATTTGTCCTCCCTGATTCCCCTGAAACGGTTTATTAATTTTGAAAAACAACACATATAGTTTTACGAGCTGCGTTTGATTTTAGTTGAATCATTAATTTTGGTGATTGCAACTTAATTTAACCCTTGTCCATTACAGAGTGGCGCCCAACGTGGGGTACGTAAAGTTCCCAGAAAAATATCTTAAATACCATCTTTTGGAAAAATTCAAATTCAATTATATGTCTGACAAATGCAATCAACTTTTCAGTAAGAAATGTTGGCGAAAAATCTCCATTTTGGAATTAATTTTGACGTTAAAATTCAGACTATACTATTTGTACATTCATGGAGAACTTACTGCTCTAAACTTTACATTTTTCTTGTAGATTTCAATACTATTTGTGAAGTTATAACATTTTTTGTAATGAGAAATTAGTGAATTAAATAAATTTTATATTTTCTTTGGATTGACCGACAATTTGGCGATGACCGAATTAGCCGTCCAAGCAAATCCCTAGAATTCCTTTTGATTTGTTAATAGAAAATTCCAAAAATTTGTTAATCTTCTATAGATTCTGTGAGAGTTTCGTTACGAAAATTTATTTTGATTAGGTTACAGCATCCTGGCCTTATATGGATAACATTAATCTAGCTGGTTGCAGTTTAGTGTCCTATATAGTCAGTTAATACGACCAAACGGCATGTTGGTGTTCAAATAAATTTTTATTCGAAATAATTTCATGGAATCTCAATAGCCCAGTTTATATTAATATTTATTTTAATCAATGTTTCAAACTACTATACCTTTACCAAGTAATCCTCATACATGTAAGAAAACCATTTTTTTGAATTTTTGATTAAAAATTTTTTGAGAACGTTTTATTTAAACGTTATATTGAAATTTGAATTATATAAATATAAAACAATAATTTAACTTTAGACAAAAAGTATATTCACGTTGAAGTAATTTGTTGTATATTGACAAAATTATTTCATACCATTTTATTGGCATACCTTGCTACATAAATTGTTGTTTTTTTTAAGCCTTAGTTGGCAAAAGCATTTTTACACTCAGACTATAAAATTGGTTTGCATAATTTGGCTTTAATTTAAAAAGATATTTCTTTTTAGAGTTATTTTTGTTGAATTTTAAAGATATAGTTAAATCTAACGGAAATATAATTTTTCTTTATGTATAATTCAATTATGCATATAGGAAAAAAGACGACAATTTTAAAAGAGAAATTCTTCGTTTTTTAAAGCAACGGTCATGATTAACGAATTAATTTTATACCACTACTTATGCTAAATTTTGTTAAGGATTGTTATTGCACAAATCCAGTTTTTTTATTTGACACAAAGAACCAAAATACACCGTGATAATTACATTTCTTGGCTAACTGATATCAGAAAAAAATTAAATGATATTGGTGGATTGTAATAGTAAAATTTTAAGTTGTTTGGGTCTTAAATTTGTACTCAAACAGAAAAGTATCGTAATTTTACTGAATTAAAATTACTTTATTCAATTTTTATTTTCTCTCAGTTTGAAACTGAACACTTTTTATATTAAATCTTAAGCGAAAACTGCCTTAAGGATTTTTTTTTTATTTTTGGTACATAGTTACGTAATTTTTAAATTGGTTTTTGCCTTCATAAATCTTCTAAAATGGGGATAGATGAAGAACTTGGACATACAGGTCAAGGTGGCGCTGAACACCTTGCTGCTACTACAGATTATTGTACTATTTGTGATGAAATCATTTTGAATAACCAGGCAATTTCAATTATATTGAAGTGTAAACACGAGTTTCACAGCAACTGTATTAAACAGATAATTTCCCAATCTTTGAAATGCCCAGTTTGCAAACAGTTCTTTGAGTTATCAGACTTGGTATCAAAAAATATTGAGCCAATGTCAAAAGGTCCCAATCGTACCGATAATGGGCCTGACAAATCAACCGGTGCGGTCCGTAAGAACTACACTGCTAGTGGTTATGACCAAAGTTCACTACCAGAAATGACACTGGGAGCGCAACTTGAATTTTCAACCATGCCATTGTTGGAAATGTGTTCAACAAGTACAAACACACAGCGCATCTTAGATAACCCTGTACATAGTTCGCCACAAAATTCAGAAAGTCGCGGACATGGATATGTATTGCCGATGCAACATAACCAAGCCCAACAACTTTCGTCTATTTCGGATCCTATGCGATTGTCACCAAGTTTTACTAACAAGGGGCATCGTTCACATAACCCAATTAACAATTCTGTACCCCAATCAAGCAAATCTAATGTCTCATATTCAGACAATCAATCTTCAACCCTACAACCTTTAACTGATTTGTCACAAGTTACTCAATTGATTGAAAGTACTCTCATGAGATTGTTGACAAAGTATGAAGTTGTTCCTAAAGGTCAGAACCAATTACCAAACAGCCATAACGTCCAAAACTTTTCTCAGCGGTCTAAGGGAAATACTAATCCCTTAGGTGCTCAGCATTCAAATAATGACACTAGAATCGAAAACCAAAATTGTTCTTGTGATCAAAATTGTTCTTGTAGTTCGTTAACTCTACCTGAACATCATAGTCCAAATACTCATAGTGCTCGGGTTGTAAACCAAAATTGGAATTATGCTCCTAGGTCCAATAATCAGACACAAAGTGGTTACCGTCAACGGGGACAAAGAAATGTGAATACACATTTTGAAAATACTGACGAATTTGATTATTGTTGGAGACCTGAAAAGGCTACTCAGGCTATCCAGAATTGGAACATAAAATTCGACGGATCGAAAAATGGGCTTAGTGTAAAGCAATTTCTTTATATACTGACGTCTTTGACTAAAAGCACTTTTAAAGGCAATTTTAATTTTGTTTGCCAAAATCTTCACATTTTACTTACCGGTAAGGTCCGCGATTGGTACTGGCGATATCACAAGCGGGTGGAAAAAGTAGAATGGGAACCTTTCTGTGCTGCGTTAAAGCAGGAATATAAGAGTTCGCGATCAAACTTCGACCTTCGTGCAGATATTCGCAATCGTAAAATGAAAACGGGAGAAAAATTTGAAACATTTTACGAATCAATTTTGACCCTGATGGATCGTTTAGACGCTCCAATGGAAGAAGATGAGTTGGTGGAGACCCTTATAAGAAACGTAAGACCCGATATTCGTTTAGGTTTAGTTTACGAAAAAATCGACACTCTGGCAGATCTGCGTGAACTGGTGCAAAAAAGGGAAGAGATTCTAGAGGATGAGGCTTTCCAGCACGCAATTATTTTTAGACCAGCAACAACAAAACGTGGAGTCGCGGCGATTGAATGTCCAGAAGCAAATCGTGATGATTACACTCCGGCCGTAGATTTATCGGTGGATGCCATTCGCCAAGGGCCAATTCTAACAAACTGTTGGAACTGTGACACTCAAGGTCATCATTATAAGCAATGTTTGGAAGATAAGAAAGTTTTTTGCTACGGCTGTGGCGCTAAAACTATTTATCAACCTGATTGTGCCCATTGCGCAACAAAAAAATTATCGAAACCAAAAAACTTAAACCATTAGAAACCTACAATGAACCTAATTTTTCATCGTCAAATCAAGTCGAACAAATAAAATCGAATTTAGATAATTACGTCCAAATTTTAAAACGACCAGATATTTCAGATACAAGTAACACACCTATAGTTAAACTTATTTATCCTATTCGACCATATCATGAAAGATATGATAATTATATTGCGGTCCGCAATGCGATTTTTGAAGCTTCGGCCGTTTCCTTTTGTCCGTCAAAAAAACCGAAAAGGTCATCGATTCGGCTTAGGAATTATTTCAAAAATCGAAAAAAGTTTTCAAAATTCGTTATTTCAGCCATTATCAATAATCAACAAGACCAACGTTACTATGCTAAAATTAGCTTTTTAAATTTTGTCGAATACGGTCTACTGGATACAGGAGCTAACGTATCTTGTATGGGGTCAGACCTGGCAAAGTATGATTTCTCCAAATTTTCAAATTTTCAGTCCATAAAATCATATGTTAGGACAGCTGACGGAAACATTCAGAAAACCACAGGTTTCCTGGATGTAGATGTCACTTTTAAGGACCAAGTCCATAAGTTAAAAATTTTAATTGTACCTTCACTTTCACAACGTTTGATCTTAGGTTTGGATTTTTGGAAGTCATTCAAACTTGCGGCAGATATTTTTGAGTCTGCAATTGTGGCAGAACCGTCCGTCTGTTTATCATTGTCCAAAGATCTTTCTGAGTTGTCCGCTTTAGAAAAAAAGTCCGATGTTTTGTCCGAAAATAGAGAAAAGTCTGCAGAATCAGACGATTTCAAGTTTCCCTTAACTCCAAGCCAGCTTCAGCATTTAAATGCTATTACCCAGTTGTTTCCAAATTTTGAAAAGCAAGGCTTAGGGAGAACAAGCTTGATCAAGCATGACATCGATGTTGGTGATGCTAAACCGATCAAGCAAAGATTCTATCCAGTTTCTCCTGCTGTGGAGAAACTGATGTTTCAAGAAATAGATAGAATGCTGGCATTAGGTGTGATTGAAGAATCATCATCACCTTGGAGTTCTCCAATGCGTTTGGTTGTAAAACCAAACAAAGTCCGCCTGTGCCTTGATGCCAGGAAGGTCAATCAAGTGACCAAAAAGGATGCATATCCGCTTCCAAACATTGAGGGAATATTTTCAAGACTTCCAAAAGCAAACCTGATTTCAAAGTTGGATCTGAAAGACGCATATTGGCAGATCGGCCTAGCCGATCAGGCAAAGTCGTTAACAGCGTTTACTGTACCAGGGCGACCCCTGTATCAGTTTGTTGTTATGCCTTTCGGACTTTGCACAGCTCCCCAGACCATGTGCCGTCTTATGGACCAGTTAATACCCCCAGATTTGAGACACTCTGTTTTTGGATACCTCGACGATTTGATAATCGTTTCCGAGGATTTTTTCTCGCATTTAACGGTTTTAGCAAGAATAGCCGAGCAATTTCGCAAAGCTAATTTGACTCTAAATATCGCTAAAAGTGCTTTCTGTGTAACTCAAGTTAAGTATCTAGGGTTTATTATCGGAAATGGGGGTATAAGAACTGATCCAGAGAAGGTGGAGGCAATTCTTAATTGGCCCGTTCCTAAAAACCTCAAGCAAGTTCGGGGATTCCTTGGCCTCGCTGGATGGTACAGGAGGTTCATCGATAACTTTTCTAGCGTGGTGTCACCAATTTCAGATGTGCTTTCTACCAAGCAGAAATTCTGCTGGACGGCTAAAGCTCAGGACGCGTTTGACGAAGTAAAACGGATGTTGACTTCAGCACCTGTTTTAGCTAATCCTGATTTCTCGAAAAAGTTTTATCTGCATTGCGACGCAAGTGACTTCGGCATCGGCGCGGTTTTGATTCAAATAGACGAAAATGGATCTGAAAAACCAATTGCGTACATGTCGAAGAAACTTAACACTGCTCAGCGAAACTACAGTGTGACAGAGAGAGAGTGCTTAGCTGCAATCGAAGCAATAAAACGCTTTCGCTGTTATCTTGAGATGCAGGAATTTGAAGTGATAACGGATCACTCATCCTTGGTGTGGCTAATGAAACAACCGGATTTGACCGGAAGGTTAGCCAGATGGGTGTTTAAGCTCCAATCCTTCAAATTCACTGTGAGCCATCGAAAAGGAAAAGACCACATAGTCCCAGATGCGCTCAGCAGGATTCCTTGCGACGAGATAGCGGGGGTAGAATTAGCTGACCCAGAAATTGACTTGGAATCAGCACACTTTGAAGGCCAAGATTATTTGGATTTAAAGTCAAAGATTGCGGAAAATGAGGTCAAGTTCCCCGATCTTAAAGTTGTGGGAAAATATGTTTATATTAGAACGGAACATTATTTAGGAGATTTGTTACAGGAACAACAGGCCTGGAAATTATGGGTACCCTGCCAGCTCAGAAACGACGTGATAAAACGTGCACATGGCTCTTCTGTATCTGTGCATGGTGGCATGAACAAAACTTTAGAGCTAATCCGTCGTAACTTCTACTGGCCAGGGCTAGTTAATGATGTCCGAAATTACGTCAGAAAATGCGCGACCTGCAAAGAAACCAAAGCCCCTAATATGTCCCTGAAACCAGAGATGGGTCAACCATCTTCTTCGATAAGACCGTTTCAACGCTTATATATTGACATTCTAGGACCTTATCCAAGGAGTAAGCATGGTCACATCGGCATACTAATAGTCCTAGATCATCTTACAAAGTTTCATTGGCTGTGCCCTCTTAAGAAATTTACAGCACCTGTTATTCAAAACTTTTTATTAAACCACATTTTTCACGTATACGGAATCCCGGAAACCCTAATAAGTGATAACGGATCACAATTTCGGGCAAACGACTTCAATGCATTTTTGACCCAGCTCGGAATATCTCACGTATATACCGCTGTATACTCACCCCAGTCGAATGCATCGGAAAGGGTCAATAGATCGATAATTGCAGGGATTCGTACTTTTTTAAAGAAGGACCAGACCCAATGGGATGAAAATCTTAGTTCAGTTAGCTGTGCTCTGAGAAATTCATTCCATCAAACCATAAAATGTTCGCCTTATCATGCTGTCTTTGGGATGGATATGATCACCCATGGTTCGTCATATAAAATTCTGAAAAATCTAAAAATTCTTGACGAAGCGATAAGTCCTTTAGAAAAAGATGATCAATTAGCAATTTTAAGAAAAGATTTAAGGAAAAATATACGCGAAGCTTACGATTCCAACAGACATCAATACAACCTACGTGCAAGGCCAATATCCTTTAAAGTCGGCCAAGAGGTATTTCGCCGAAATTTCTCTCAAAGCAATAGCGAGAAAAAATACAACGCTAAATTAGCTCCGCTTTTTCTAAAGGCCAAAGTCCGCGAAAAAGTAGGTAGTCATTATTACGTCCTTGAAGATCCTGATGGAAAAGTTGTTGGTACATTCCATGCCAAGGACATTCGTACATAATATCCTTCTTTCCATCTAATTCTGCTGTCTAAAAGACCAGAATTATCTGGTTTGTAAGGGCTATTATTTCATTTCTCAAATCTATCTATATAGAAAATTTTTTTAAAAAATTGGTTCAATTACTATTGACTGTTTAATAAACAAATTGTTTTTTTATGTGTTTCACATAAATATTGTTTTTTTTCGGTTTACATATCAAATTATTTCACATAAATAAATTGTTTGAATAAAACAATAATTTGATATTCGTATATTCGTTTCACCTTTCAAAATGTTCATTGGGTTACATAATTTATTTTATAATAATTTGACATCATATTAACAATAGGTAAAATACTCTTTAAAATACTCATTGAAACACTCAACAAAACTTTGGCTAGTTACAAAAATCTGTAACCATCCCTTATAAGGTTTATGTCTTCGCTATATTTAACGATTATATGTTATAACTGTCCTAATTTCGTCAAAAGGATAAATACATCAGGGATGGATAGTCTACATTAAAAAAGGATATTTTGTTTTCCTATTTCAGATGTATTTGGACATTCAAATACTTTTTAAATGTGATTTAGAAATGGTTATTGTAGTTTTAGCGACATTTTTCTGTGAGTGTAGTACCGTACGGATGAGTTATCGATTGTTGATTTGATTAGTAAAAGCTCAACTCATTTAATTTACCTTCTTTATTAAAACTCTCTTGGATTGTTAGACAAAAATGTGGTTTCTTTTGTATTTTAACCTGCAGCAAGTAAGAACATACAGTGGAAAGTTTTTTTGTGATATCTAAAACACAATAAATTTTAAAAACCGTTTTAATAAGTGAATATTCGCAAACTGTATAAAATAATTTCGGTAATAAAATAAAGCCGGTAATTTAATAAAGTCAACCGAAGATATTTCTGAGAAGGTACCCCAAAGGGTCCAGATATTTTGCAATCTGGAATTATTGATTTTGTGCAGGAGTCTCGGGAAACCAAATTGAGACAGGTTAACGTTGCCTGATGTACCATCTTAACTACAGTTGGTAACGAAGTCCGTGGTATAACGAACGGCTGATTATATTGAAAAGTCAACCCTTGGTGATTTCAAAATAGGAGGAGTGCCGAAATTAAAATTTCCTAACCTATGTTGAGGTTTACATCACATAACCTCTCATTTTTACACAAAGTTATATAAAACATAATCTGCGTCAGAATTTACGCTTAAAGATCACATAACCTCAATTTTGTGTTGTGCCAACTTGCAGTGGTAGACTATTTAGTTAGCCACCACTGTACGTAAAGCGGTAGATCATAAAAACACTCTGAGCGTACTTACGGTGTGTTGTTTTTATATGACCACGCCTAGCAACATAAGAAAACACAAAATTTTTGTCTTGAGATCTAGTTTGCACGCTACAGTCAGCCAACATAACCTCAACTACATCATATTGGTCAACTACACTTAACCTCAATTTCATCTGGTTACATCATCAGCAAAAATCAATTATAATCATCGACCAGTATATGTCAAAATACCCATCTGGACTGGTGACCTATTCATCCATGATCGTGTATAGTTTACCAAAATCGAAATCTTTATAGGATTTATTCAACCTTCCAGCCAAAATTTAATCGAATTAAATCCATACGTTTGGTATCACATACAAATATTTTGCCTTAACCCTATTTTTTTTTTGAGAACAATTACCTCTTAGTCAACCAACCTATTTCAGTTAACTCGAGTTTAACTACTTGACCAGTGACGGTTAATAATTTAAGGTTATGCTTTGATGTCTTTTTTGTCCACTCATAATTGAATTTTCAAATATTACTATGAGGACACGTTAATTATCGCATTTAAGACACTTAAAGTGGGTTTCTAATTATAAAAACAAAATAACAAAACAAATATAAAACCTTATACCAAAATTCATTCTTCGGAAGTATTATAAGTTTTTGTAGGTTTTTATTTAAGATAAACTCTTAACTTAAAGTCAATGGTTTTTTAAAATCTTTTGAAATTTTAATCGATGTTACCCGCATACGATAAAATTCTCTTAGAGAAATATAAAATTTAATATTCTGCAAACCATTTACTGAATTAATTTTGCACGAATTGTCCACATTATGATGAAATAAAATTTTTATAAAACATAAAAAGAGTCATGTTTTTAAAATTTATTTCAATCAAAAGAACCTACTCTTTTGAAACTCTGATTAGATTTTAAGATTCCGAATTAATTCGAATTCCCCTGTTTGAAATAGTTATGTTCGGAAAATAATGTAACTGTTATAAAAGTATAACACTTAAATTTTAGTATAAGAACCCCTAACTATTTAAGAAATTTACTATACATTTAACGATCATATATTGTCATAATGTAAGTACGTCGAATATGCAATTAAACAACATTCTAACACTTTTTTGAATAAGCCCCAACTCTAGATATTCATCATTAGACTCGGCAAGTTCGAGAGGCCTCATCGTGCTGCTACAGAAGTATAATGTTTTTGGTGAGTCAACTTAAATGATTTTGTTTTGCATAGTATAACATTTTGATTAGTTGCATATTGGTCTTCTTAATGAATAGAAGCAACAATTAAAAAATTTTATATGGTATTTTGCGCGATAATGTAAAGAGCATAATTTTAAATTTATTTTTATTGCTGTTTTTATATTTTAGTCTCTGCTCCCCAGAGAAACGAAGGGGAATGAAACGTCAATATAAAAACTCCATTCAATTTAATTTTTGCTTCTAATTTCAAGACACAAAGAAAAAAAAGAACCACATCGTCGTAATGATGTTGTTAAATAATTAAGTTGTGTTTAGGTTTTTATTCTTACATATAAATTTATAAAAAAATTAAAATAGTTATATTTGAAGTCGTTGATGAGCATGATCATTTATTTAAAAACAGAATTTATTCATTTAACCTTTAAATGATCATGGCATATTTAAATATCTATTTTTTCTGAACTTTGCCTGTACGGCACCCAAATTAATTTTATTTCTACCCTAGTTAGCACTAGCATTTTAAATATAAAATTACTTTAAGCACATAGCTTCTATCTTTAACCGTTAAGATTAATGAATTATTGTTCGGTATTTTTGAACTTAATACTAATGGATTTTGATATTTTATGAATAATGAATTGTTATTAAAAATGGTACTTTAAATTAACCCTGCGTTTTCTTACGTGATGGATTAGGAGGGTAAGGTATAGTTCAATAGTGGGGTTTTAGCTCAACAATGTACGTCGCTAAAACCAACGGTAGGGCGGGTAACGAGACGTAAGTCTTCATAGCCATCTTGAAGACTCTTTAAAATTTAAAATTTTTTTTTATATTGATTAAAAAGCTCCAATCTTTACTATAGGGTAATTTTGATTTTGTAATCTTTTGTTTATTTCATGAGAGCATCAAAATACAAAATTTCGGGAGTCTAAAATAAAATCTGTGTAATAGGGAATATGTGTGTTGACAGGGATGTTAGGTGGACTCGAACCCCCCACACGACTGCCAGCTAGTGGCTGCAACGGCTCCCATTTGTCCTCCCTGATTCCCCTGAAACGGTTTATTAATTTTGAAAAACAACACATATAGTTTTACGAGCTGCGTTTGATTTTAGTTGAATCATTAATTTTGGTGATTGCAACTTAATTTAACCCTTGTCCATTACACCATCCAAATCATCAAAACAATAATAAAAATTGAGCGAAAAACTGACAGTTTCTTCAATTCATTGTTCTATTGATAAACAAAAAAAAAACACACACACACAACAAAAAGAACACAGTATTACGATTGATTATTATTTAAAATGACAATACAAAGCAGGAAGTTGCCAGCAATAAGGATGAATTATGTGGGAGTTGGGGTTGGAATACAAGGCTAAGAAGGACACACTGACTGACATCTGTTTGTAATCTGAATTGTGCTTTTGTGTTGGTAGAAAAAAATTCCAATAAACATTGTAATAAAAGTAAAATATGTTAAAAAAAAAAGCAACAAACAACAAGCTGCTGTTGCTACTTGATACTGATGATGCTGCTGCTGTTGTTATATGCTGCGATACTTATACTTACATACAACATATTTTTGATTGTAACACCAAAGTTAAACAAAATTAATTAAAATTGAATATATTTATGAAGAACACTGAGGACAAGATTGGCACGATTGTGGAATATTAAACGGGGATGGAAGAGAAATTTAAATATTTAGAAGAAAAGAAGATTTTTATAATGCAGATAAAGTTATGATAGTCATAAAAAACAAAACCTTTTACTGTGATTGATAAAACTTTTCGACAAATTCAAAATCTTGTCTGTACACATGGACCAGATCAAACGATATTGAAAGTAGGGTCGAAAATAAATAGACACCCTGCAGGAAAAGTGACCGGTTCTTAAAAGGCCTCGTGATATATCACACGGACACAAAAAACCTAAAACAAACTTGACCCCTTTCATTCCAAAAATAACTGTCACTTTAGTTTGTAAAAATGTCAACCTCGGATATATCACTAGCGATATGTCCCAGGACATGTCCCTTACAAACATAGCCCGTGCCCGTTCAATAGCGACATGTCACTGAACAAATCACTGATGTACCCACCTTGGGCCTAATGACAGAACTAGACCCGTTGACTTATCGCAGACCTCACACATTTCATATAAAAACATCAATCACGGTTGTGTGGAAATGTCTCAATCCCGGAAAAAAAATATGACTTGTCACTTGACCTGTCCTCGAGGAACACTACCCGGTCTTTCTACACAATGTAGATAGTATGAAATTATAAATATTTATATTATAATAATTCTGCAACATAAACTCAAATTAACGCAAAATATACAACGTGAAAAAAAGTCAGGTACTTTTTTTCGAAATTTAAAAAAAGTATTTTAGTAAATTTTTAACTTCAAAACGCAAAAAAAAACTTCCAAAAATATTTTTGGAAATTTTTTAATTTTTTTTTTTTTTGTTTTAAACATTTATAACACCGTCTGACAGCCAATATTAAACATAAACCGGATAATATACGTCTGAAAGTAGAGAGCAAATGGAGCAAAACTGCAAGAATTACTATTTTCATTTTCTTAAAACCCAAAATTTTAATAACTTGGGTTTGTAACTTGGATAGTAATTCACCTCGTGGTGGATAAAATCGTTTTTCACCAGCTGGTGAATAAAAAGTAACATAATTATTTTTCAACAAAAAAATTTTTTTTTTTTATCAATTTTTTCATCCATTTTATATTTTTTTTTTCATCAAATTTTTTTCCATCAAATTTTTTTTTTTCCATCAAATTTTTTTTGGTTTTCATAAAATTTTTTTTTTCATAATTTTTTTTTCATCAAATTTTTTTTTCATCAAATTTTTTTTTTTTTTCATATAAATTTTTTTTTCATTGATTTTTTTTCATCAATTTTTTTTTTATCAAAAAAATTTTTTTTTTCATCAAAAAAATTTTGTTTAAGTAAATTTTTTTTCAATATTTTTTTTTGTTTTTTCATCAAATTTTTTTTTCATAAATTTTTTTCTCACCAAAAATTTTTTTTTCCGTCAAAAAGTTTTTGTTTTCATTAAAAACTTTTTTCATCAAAATTTTTTTTCACCAAAAACTTTTTTTCATCAAAATTTTTTAGGCCAAAAATTTTGGGTTCATTAAATCTTTTTTAACATAATTTTGTTTTCGGTAAAAAAAAAAATTTTTTTATTGTTGTAGTATATTGGCCAAGGTGTTAATTCTATTTAAGTTTTTTGTTAAGCTAATTATTTTTTTTACCAAAACTACTATTTCACCAAGTCTAAGTTTTAGCATAAAGTTTTTCCATTTGTTTATCAAATGTATATAAAACAAGTGAGAGTGTTATGTTCTTTGGTGCCGAATCTTTTATACTCTCCAAAATGTAAAAACACTTTTTTGCACTTATTTTTGCACTCACTTACGAAATGTACAGCTCTTTTGGGTTTTTAATGGAGTCCTCGACTGATATTTCAATTCATTTTGCATGGAATAGCAAAGTACTACAACATTATTTTTTCTAAAAAAACTTTGCTTTGGTAAGTACACCCAAATCTTTCGCAAAACATTATCATGATTTAATGTTTTGGGCAAGAGTACAAAATTCGCAGGCATTTTTTGCCACATTAGGAGAAAAGGATGTGAATAAAGTCCTTTGAAAACTTTATCTTCAAACGCATATTATCCAGTTCGTGTTTAACGACTTTTTTAATTTTTGTCGGACAGTGTAGTAAAAGGTTGAAGAATCTGAGACTCTTTCTGTGGAAAAAAATTCTTAAAATTCTAAAAAATTTTTATAGGAAAAAAGTCTCAGATTCTGATACATTTTCCGATAAGAAAAATCTCAGATTCTGAGACATTTTTCAAAATCGGCTGCAGTTGTTTGGCAAAATCTACTAAATTTTCCCATCACTTTTTTTTTCAGAAAAAAATTATGTTTTTGGTCCGAAGTAAAAAAAAAAAATTCCCCGCCCAAACTCAAATGCTGTACCCGCCACTGGTCGTATAAGTTTATTTTTACTCGGGAAACATGAAAATTTGGAAAAGTACTTTTTTGAAATTTGGTACTTTTTTAATTTCGTGAAGCAATTGTCCTAGAAACATATAATTTTGAATTTTCAGAAATAATGGTCATAAAAACATGCAATTTAGAAAATTTTAAAAAAGTGCTTTTTTTATTTGGTACGATTTATATTTCTCGAAACAATGGCCCTAGAAACATAAAATTTTGAATAATGAATCTTCTAGCAAAAAAAAAACATTCCATCAAAAGTCTATTTTTTTAAATTCCGCTTCAAAATGTGCAAAAAGTGTACATTGGTACTTTTCTTGCTAGTAAAATAATGCTTTTAATTTTAAATTTAGGATCTTTCAGCAGAAAAATTAAAAAAAATTGTCTTTTAGAAGATTAGGATAAAAAGGGTAAAAAATGGTACTTTTTATATTTCCTGAAATAATGGTTACTAAAGTTTGTAGACATTACGATCCAGCCGAAAGGCAATTCCCACACTTTTGTTTCCTCTCTGCCTGATCAGTTCATGCCTTAACGTTTTCATTTAACTTTGTTTTTCAAGTCATAGCTGTAAATAATACATATTTTTTTTTTTCAATATGAATTTTTGAATTTAATATATTTTTATATTGAAATTCATATAAATTGTTTTGGTAATTCTTTTTTTTTTCAGTTTGTTTGTTCATATAACACAAAAATGAGGTTAAAACATATTATTAATATGGATTATAATTTCAAAATATTTTAAAAATATTTCAATATTGTTTAATTTTGGTGTCAGGTACAGAAAGGTGTTAAATCTACATAAATATTATATTTTCAGCAAAAAAAAAAAGCTACACGTTTCAACATTAAATAACATAGAAAGTTTAAACAATGGAAATAATATAACAAATTGTTAAGTAAGTCTTCAAATATTTCTTTTGTGGCAAATTGTTGTTAATTAATTTTAAGTTTTCTTTATATTGTTTCAATATCACCTTTTGTTATGGTGGTGGCTGTCGCAAAACAAAACATATCAATCATAACGTTAAATTGAAATAATTATTTTGTTGATAATATCTGTGGAGTTTTGAAAAAAGCATTTACTTGGCTTTAAGTAATTTTGTTAAAAAGATATTAAAAAAAACATGATTTTTTTTAAATATCTCAACAATTTGAAGTAACAGATCTCTTGAAAAATTAAGAGAAAATCGTCCAGTTTTACCATTACAGTCTCCTAAAAATACTCTAAAATGTTTTTTTTTTTTAAATAAGTGCTTTTGTTAAACTTTCACAGCCTGGTAAATAGAAATCAAAACAAAATTTTCATCATAATTTTTTTTAATCAAAATTTTTATTTTACATACATTTTTTTCGAAATTTTTTTTTTTTTCATGATTTTTTTCTATAAAAAATAATCAATTTTTTTTTTCATTAAAAAATTTATATTTTTATCATAATTTTTTTTACCAATTTTTTATTCAAGCAAGTGAGAGGTTAATCAAAACCATTACAGCAATGTTTCCCAACCTTTAATTCTCGCCCCACTGGGGGGCAATTTAAATGTTTCAGGGGGGCAACGAGCTAATTTTTAAGATTTTTTTTTGTAAAAAAACTAAAAAAAATATTATTTTAGTTAAATATTTATTTGGTTGTTGAAAACTTTTGCTAAAAACTGTGTTTAATAGATGATTTTAACAAAAAAAGTTGCTTAACTACAAGTAAATTTTGAATTTTAAAACAAATTTGAAAAATTTACACATTTTTCTTGAGGGTAGAGCAGTGGTCGGCAGAAAGAGAGCATGTGTTGGTGTATTTCTGAAACAAAGCGACATCAATCTGCTTGTTGTTGTATTTTTATGCTCTTAGTTGTGAATTTTGTACACATTCGTATTGAATACATGTGAATAGCCGAATATGTTCGGGATCCATGTGCAATTGATGCCGACCACTGGTGTAGAGGGGAGCATTTTAGTTTTTTTAACTTAAAAGTGGGGCATGGCCCAAAAAAGATTGGGAACCGTTGCATTACAGTCTTTTAAAAAAATTTCTAAAAAAATGTTTTTAAAAAATAAGTGCATTTTTCAAATGTCCACAGGCTGAATTTGTCACTAGAATAATTATTCACCTAGTGGTAAATAAAAATAAAATTTGTTTTCACTAAAATTTCTCTTTTATCAAAGTTTTATTTTTCATAATTTTTTTTTTACATATTTTTATCTAAAATTTTTTTTTTCATGATTTTTTTTAATCAAATTTTATTTTTTTATTAATTTTTTTTTATTAAAAAAAATCATCAATTGCTTTTTTAAATATTTATTTTTTCATCAAAACAATTTTTTTTTCATCAAAAAAATTTTTTTTACTATTTTTTTTTTATTTCAAGCAAGTGCGAGATTAATCTGAGAGGTTAGTGTCGTATCTTTTAAACACTCCAAAATGTAAAAATAAACTATTTTGAACTTAACTAATTTACACCCTCTAAAGGGGCGTAAATTTTCAAGTCCTCTGGATCCATATTGGCCTTTTCCGAAAGTTGGTTTAGTTCTGCAAGGGAAAGCTTTTTTTCATCAAAAAGTCTTTATCAAAATTTTTTTTATATAAAAAAAAAAAAAAATTATTAAAAATATTTTTTTCCTAAAATTTTTTTTTAATCGTAAAATTTTTTTCATTAAATTTGTTTTCCATCAGAAAATTTTTTCATATATTTTTTCTCATATTTAATACCCTACACCAGCGGTTACCAACCTTTTTGCTCGCGTACCCCTAATTTTAAATTTTATCAACCGCGTACCCACTAACGAGTTTTTTGTTTTCGTTAAAAAACTTCACATATAAATATAAGAGTTACCCAGCAAAACTTTGGTAATGGGTAGTGATTATATAACACATTACCAGGTAATGCATATAACTTATTTGTAGCATTATTTTATGATGTCTTACCAAACATTTGTTCCACAAAGTATTATTTTCAAATGAAAAATAATGCATTACTAATAATTTGCTACGTAATTCATGATTATTGGAAAAAATGTATTCCATATTTGTTATTTCAAAACATTAAATCATGGATGACTTATATGTGGTTACATTATGTATTATTTTAAAGTTTGAAATAATGCATTATTTATAATTGGATGCATAATGCATTACAATAACATAAAAAATAATCATTTTATTAAAAAATTCATACGTTTAAACTAGAGATGGGCTCACGACAGGAAATTACTAACGACACACACTCACGACCATATTATATCTACTTACACTCACTTAAAATCACGTGAGTAAATTTAATACAAAATTGCTTTTTCACTACTCGTAACACCTTATATATTATCTTCTGGTATGCTATATTATTTCGTTTCTGGTAACCTATAAAATATCATATATTTTACACCTTACTCGTATTCTTCGTTATAAATTTATGACTTATTTTATACCTTACTGGTATTCTTTGTGATAATGTGGATGCCTTACTTTGAGTCTCATCGCCTGTTAAAATCATCAATGCTGCAATGTATAAAATAAGAGATCCTATACCTTATTTTATACCTTATTTGGTAATCTAAGTTTAGCTGGGTTAATTTTGAAATTTTTGATCTACGGGTATAGTAATTTTTTTGAAAGATTGAGGGGATATCAAAACAATGGGGGTATATTTTGGACAAATTTTCGCTCTTTGGGGTGGTCCAATGCATCAGAAAACGCGGATTTTGAGATCATTTTTCTGCAGAGAAAAAACGGTCACAAGGGCGAAAATATAATGTTTTTAATTTTTTTTTAATGTTTTTTTAATACGAGGGCAGATCAATACTTCCGTGACTTTTTGAATGAAACACCCTCGTATATGCAATGAAAGGGCATTTTGAGTTTAACAAAATGGTACCAAAATTTCCACTCTATCACAACCCGTCTCAAAAATGCCCAAAAACACATTTTTTGAGAACTTTGAGATAAATTTTCTTAAAAACCTGACATCATAGAAAAATTTTGGAACCACCCAATTAGAAATTTTGTCTTTAAGACATTGTCAGTAATGATTCATCAGGTAGAAGTCAGCAAGTGAATACATTTTACTAAAGACAACTTAAGGACATGTCATAATTTTTGTCGGAGCTCCCCAAGTTCTATAAATGTACTGACTTGTCATATAAGTTGTCTTATCAGTTTAGAAAAATCATGTCTTTAATGCTGACAATTATATAGCAAATCCGACCAATCACTAAAAATTTTTTCCCGATGTAAAATCGATGTAATTTTGTATAATCCCTTAAAACTCTTTTAGTTTTCTTTGTAATTAAAAAAATAAAATTGAATTGGTCTTAAAACAATAAAAAAAAATAAAAAAAAATCCGCGACCGGGGATTGAACCGAGGCCAAAAATCTACAACACGTAAGCTGTCGAACCTGCTAGACAACTAGGCCAATTACAACTTAAAATTGTTTGTAATAAAATATAATTTGAAATCATAATATTTTCAAATTTGTCAAAACCAAAATAAATTGAATATATCGTCACCTTTATTGTAAAGGGCTCCTGCAATATTATTTTTGTAAATATTTTTTTTTGTTTTGTATAAATAATATTAAAAACAACTAAGATACGCCTAAATAACTCTAACAAAATCTTGTTAAATAGGATGAAACCAAATTCCAATTAATATTTAAAAAAATGTTATATTTGAGGAAGAAAAATTCATATTGTAGCATTTTTCAATTCAGGTGACGAAATATATATAACAGGACAATTCAAATAATAAATTAATTTAAATTTGTTTTTAAATAAACACATTTATCATCAAAGTTTGGCTAAAGGGGTAAGGTGCTAGACCAGTGAGCAGAAGGTTCTGAGTTCGCGGACCAAGTGAGGCAGATCAAAATAGTAAGTTTTAAAAAATAAAATTTAAGAAATAGACAGATAAAAATAGTAAGTAGTGTAAATTAAAAGACGTGATTAATAAATTTTATATTTTTGGACGATCTCAGACGTACTATGTACATGTCATAATGTAGTCAGCACTATTGACTACCTCCATACTTGTCGGCGAGGAATTTTGACAAAATAGTTGAAAAAGTCAGGAGGTGTCATGAGGTTTTTTGTATGGTCAGAGATTTTTCAGTCAGCAGGTACACTGACATTGTCATAAGGAAGTTCCCAATTAGAAATTTTGTCTTTAAGACAATGTCAGTAATGATTCCTCAGGTAGAAGTCAGCAAGTGAATACATTTTACTAAAGACAACTTAAGGACATGTCATAATTTTTGTCGGAGCTCCCCAAGTTCTATAAATGTACTGACTTGTCATATAAGTTGTCTTATCAATTTAGAAAAAATTATGTCTTTAATGCTGAAAATTATATAGCAAATCCGACCAATCACTAAAACAAATTTTTTCCGATGTAAAATCGATGTAATTTTGTTTAATCCCTTAAAACTCTTTTAATTTTCTTTGTAATTAAAAAAATAAAATTGAATTGGTCTTAAAACAATAAAAAAAAAAATAAAAAAAAATCCGCGACCGGGGATTGAACCGAGGCCAAAAATCTACAACACGTAAGCTGTCGAACCTGCTAGACAACTAGGCCAACCACAACTTAAAATTTGCTTGTAATAAAATATATTTTGAAATCATAATATTTTCAAATTTTCAAAGACAAAATAAATTGAATATATCGTCCCCTTAATTGTAAAGGGCTCCTGCAATATTTTTTTTGTAAATATTTTTTTTTGTTTTGTATAAATAACAATATAAACAACTAAGATACGCTTAAATAACTCTAACAAAATATTGTTAAATAGGATGAAACCAAATTCCAATTAATATTTAAAAAAAAATTATATTTGAGGAAGAAAAATTTATATTGTAGCATTTTTCAATTCAGGTGACGAAATATATATAACAGGACAATTCAAATAATAAATTAATTTAAATTTGTTTTTAAATAAACACATTTATCATCAAAGTTTGGCCAAAGGGGTAAGGTGCTAGACCAGTGAACAGAAGGTTCTGAGTTCGCGGACCAAGTGAGGCAGATCAAAATAGTAAGTGTTAAAAAAATAAATTTAAGAAATGGACAGATAAAAATAGTAAGTAGTGTAAATTAAAAGACGTGATTAATAAATTTTAAATTTTTGGACGATCTCAGACGTACTATGTGGCTGTAGGCAAAATCGCCCAAAGAAAAATCGCCCAAAAAATTTTATGAAAAATCGCCCAAATGCAAAATCGCCCAAAAAATATGAAAAATTACCCAAAAAGAAAAATACGAAACTTCGCCCAAAATTAACGAAAAAAAGCCCAAAAAAGAAATGAAAAATGGCCCAAAATAAAATAATAAAAGATTTTTTCTAACACATTTTTTTCGAAACACATACTACACAGAAAAGCTTTCTTTTGCGGAGAGGGTGGGTCTAACGCATGGAGTTTGTAATCCCTAAGCCCGGCCGAAGGCCGGCTACGCAGAAGAACTTTAAGACAAAGAAAAAACTTTAAGATAAGACCATAGGTTACGTGGTTATTATTTATTTTTATAGATCGTTGTTTTGAGAATACAGCCCGTAAAATGAATAAGTAATTGATATACATAAATTTTAACGAATTAAAAAAAATTGGAATTAGCTCCGATGAAAGCGCCGCAGGCGAAAAATTTTACCAACAAATTTTAACAAAAAATCGCGCGATTTTTTGTTAAAATTTGTTGGTAAAATTTTTCGCCTGCTGAGCTTTCATCGGAGTTGCATGCTGTTTTTAAATTCATTACTTTTGATTTTCTACTGCGCTGCGGTAGATTAATATATAGCGTGGTATCTGCATGTAAGAGCAGGGGGTTTGGGTTCGATTCCCACCACAGCCTTTGTATGTTAGCAACAACGGAACGGTTTTGCTTCAGCTTATTCTTGGTTAGTTAAATATAAATTTTTTATAAAAAAAACACGATATGCGTTTACTGTTTCTAAAAATAATAATATACTGATTTATTGTGATATTTTGAAAAAAAAAGTAAAACCAAAATAAAATTGGGCAATTTTTCATATATAATTTTTGGGTAATTTTTCTTAATGAAAAATCACCCAATTTTTAATTACGAAATTTTGCCCAAAAACTATGAAAATTTGCCCGAAAATGTTGGGTAACTTTTCATATGAAATATGACCCAAATTTGTATGAAAAATTTTTGGGCGAATTTTCGTTTTCTTTTTTGGGCCATTTTTCTTTGGGCGATTTTGCCTACAGCCGTACTATGTACATGTCATAATGTAGTCAGCACTATTGACTTTCTGCATACTTGTCGGCGAGGAATTTTGACAAAATACTTGAAAAAGTCAGGAGGTGTCATGAGGTTTTTTGTATGGTCAGAGATTTTTCAGTCAGCAGGTACACTGACATTGTCATAAGGAAGTCTTTGAGACGTCTTAACGACATTTCTAATTGGGTTTTTGAGATGTCTTAACGACATTTCTAATTGGGGCATATTCGGAATCAGCATCGGAAGGTTACGTTTTTATGATTTTTGTCCTCAACTTTCTTAAAAACCTGACGTTATGGAAAAATTTGGAGGCCAGATGCGGAACCAACATTGAAAGGTTAATCTAAAACGAATGCCCAAATTACTAAAATTGTGCGTACCCCTGCGGACAGTTTCGTGGTACGCGTATCATAGGTTGGTAACCGCTGCCCTACACCACTCTGTGGAATAGGGTATAGTGAGTTTGTGCTGATGTTTGTATCTACCCGAAATATTGGTCCTAGTCCTACCTTCAAGTCAGTCCGTCTGTCCATCTAACGGTTTAAGCACGATACAGGTCGCAATTTGTAATCAATTGATCTGAAATTTGAAACTTAAGCATCTTTTGGCCCAAGGACGAAGCCAAATTTAATTTGTCCATGTTAAGACCTAGCCCCTATACAAACGTCTGCTTCGAATTTGCTTTAAATGACTCTAATAACTGCATTAAAAATCGGGTCGATCCTCTTTTAGTCCCCATACAAACCAACCTACCGATATTTACAAAATTTCCTCAAAAGTCATAGAAATAGAAATATTTGACTAAAATTTTATTTGTAACCTAATCAAATCTGGATATAATTGGACCTTTTTTGGACTTAAAAGGGAAGTCTCCCTAGTGTCACCCGCGTATCTTTTTGGAATTGGTTTTATTTTATAGAACAGGAAAAAAAGGGACACGTATTTTTTTTAGCGGCCCATATTCATATTTAGGGGGTAAAAAGGAGGGGGAAGACAAGGCCATTTTTCAGTTTTTTCGTTTATCTCCTATATTAGACAAAGAAACCTAGTCATGTTACATACCAAATGAAAGGTGTTTGGAAAACCTATCTAAGTGTGCTAAGAACGTCTCCAAACATGCACAACTTTTCGTCATATTGAGAAAAATACCAAAATTTTAGGACCTTTTTGTTAGTAAGTCGAAAAATATTTGTTCTTAACAACATATCTAAATTTCATGAAGATTGGAGGGTGACACCAGGGAGACTTCCCTTGTTAGTCTCTCATATAAAAATTTCGACCGATATTCAATTAAATCGGTCTATTGACAATAAAGATAATTCCACTTAAATAAACTAAAATAAAAATAAAAAGCTTCTTTCTCTGGTTCGATTTTGTCATTAGCAGCCTATAAACACATGTCATATTCGTGCCAGATTTCGGAACTCTTTTGGTTTGTACTGCAGCAAAGACATGCCGACAGACATACATCTCTTAAATTTCCTTAATTAAAATTTGCTCTTTTGCCAAATTAAATATAGCTCTTTTGCTCCGATTTTCCTAATTTATTTATTTTATAAACAAAATGGGTTTGTTGGCCGATATTTGAATTTGTTTTGCTTTGGTAAGTACACCCATGCCTTCAGCAAAACAGGCAAGAAAATCTCCCACAATTTCTTATCGGAAAAATCTAAAATATCTGATAGATTTCTAATTAAAAAATCAGAACATTTTTCTTAAGGACAAATCTGAGAATAATAAAAATTAGTGAATTTTTTTAAGTGCAGAAAATCTCAGATTCAGCTTCAGATTTTTCTTAAAGGAAAAATGTCTAAGAATTTTTCTATAGGAAGAAAGAAAAATAATATGACTTAAAACTTTTACTCATTAAGAAAAGCATTTTTGCTCTGAAATTCTATATGTTTTTGAACCTTAAACTTTTGAAAAAAAATTTTAAAAATAGTTCTTCTTTGGGGAAAGAGAATTTTAGAATTTTAGAATTTCAAAATTTATTAATATTATGTTGTTAAATTTTTACAGTTTTCACATGTTATAACTTTATGTTTAATTCCATATTACATACCCCAATAAATTTAGTTTTTAACTATTTCATAACCTTTATGTATTTCATGTGCAGTGTATCTCCCTAAAATAAACAGTAATTATAATAAAATACATTCCATTGAAAAATCAAAAATTCTTTTTAATCTATCATCATTAATAAAGTTCAAATATTCTGAAAATTAGTTACATTGCGTAGCCAAAAGGTTTCCTTTTAAAGCTACAGCCCAAAGGAAAGTTGCTAATATAAACATAATATGTTCAAACACCATGTAAATTATATACTTACATGTATAAATACATAACTTGTTATAAGAATATGTTTGCAGTACCCACACACTCTCTTCTACATGCATATTTTATTTATGTTAGTAAAGAAGAAAAAAATTCCATAAAAATACGCGAATAAGACATTTTTGGCAGATTTATTGAGACTGATGTTTGTATTCTTTAGCTTAATTATGTTATTTGCCTAAATCACTGCTCTCGATTACATTTGGGTTACTTTCTTTATTTCTTGGGTTTTTTTTTCTTCTTTTTTTCAGGCAATAAACTTACTGTTTGAATGAAAAAAATGTAAGAGTATTGAAGCAGGAAAAAAACCTACGTAAAGTTATTGGCTTTTTACTATATGTTTTTTTTTTTCTTCCTTTATTTGGCTTGATTATATATGCGTAAACACGATATTTGTATTTGATTAAAGTATGAGTTCTCCGATATAAGATGTCATTTAACCCAAAAAGGCAAAAAAAAAAAATATTTTTTTTCTGCATTGCAAATATTTGGGTTATGCTGAAATGTTAACAATTATGCATAAAACCTTCAGTCGGCAAATATTAAATGTGAACCGGATGATATACACCTGAAACTAGAGATCAATGGAGTAAAACTGCATTTACTGTTTTTCATTTTGTGATCCTGTTTTCTTTTGAAAGGACTTCAAAATTTTAAAGGATACATTTTGTAAAACATTTTTGAAATATTTGTACTGGTCTTAAAATGTCTCTATTGATGGCAAATGAAAGTGAAGAATCTTTGCTAATTTTTGAATTTTTTTATTTTGGCATATCAGGATAAAAAGATGTGCATAAAGTCATTCAAAAACTTTATCAAATTATTTTGTTAAAAATTTTGAATGATACTGAAGGATAAATTTTTAAAAGGACGTAACTTACCTCCTTTTCCCGATATATAGAAATAATAAAATAGGAATCTTAGGGGAGATCCTCCTTTTTTCATTTTCTATCATAAGTGGCATCCTAGGACAACTACAAATATTAAAAAAATATTTTATAAAATTTAATCCTCTAAATCTAGAAACTATTAATGCAGTTTTACTACATTTAGTCTCTAGTTTTAAACGAATATTATCCAGTTCGTGTTTAACGCCATTTTATGCTTTTACCAGACGGTGTACTATAAGTATTATATATTGATAAAACATAAAGAAAGGTTTTCTTTAAAAAGTTCAACAGTGCGTATGATTAATACAAACTATTTTTAACTCCAATGTTGCTCATACGCACTGTAGCACAAATGCAATAAGAGCAAAAATATCTTAAAATTTTCAGTATCATTTATTTTAGAGTATTTATTATTTTTTTAATATTTTAATCTTTAACCATCTTATTTCTGTTTTAAAAAATATCTTAGAGTCTTCTTGTGTCTACCTTCTCTGTTAGAGGGTTAAATATAATAAAATTTTCTTTGGAGCACATGTTTGTTTACTACAAATTTTCTTAGTTTCTTCTTTCTTGGCTGACATTCAATTTAAGATGTTATACATTTGTATAAATAAAGCTGCTATACTCCCGTCATACTGCGATTTTCAGAAAAGGAAGAAAAAAAAACGTAGAAAAATCTAAGGAAAAAAATTAAAGTTGGCAAAATTAAACAAAATTACAAAGAGAAAGTAAATCGTGGTAAAAAAAATAATGTTGTACAATAAATTTTTTTTACTAACCTCAATATAAAAATATTGTTAATATTATAAGCATAGATATGAGGCAATCCAGGTTAAACTTTTTAATGCAGAAATTTTCTGTTTCAAGTTTTGGATGTCAAACTGTTTTCAAAAAAAAAAAAAAAAAACATTTTTCAAAAATTAATACAATTTCAAACGAGTGCAAAAATTAAATTCGATTCGACTAAATCCAGGAAAGGCTTAAAAAATAAACTTTTTAAATTAGAGTATTTTTTTTTAACGTAAAAAAATAACATTTTGAAAAAAATGTTTAAATTTGTCATTTTTGTAAAAAAAATATTTGAGTGTAAATTTGTTTAAAATTTGGGTTCCCAGCTAGCAAGCAGACTCATTTTAGACTCCAGAAAGGGGCTCCAAAAATATAACAAGAATTTCAAAGAACTTGAAAGTGGTTCATCCAAAAGAGCCCTCAATTAAGACTCCATAATGACTCCAAAAAAAAAGATTCAAAAAGGGGAAATTTTTCATACTTTGGAGCCTATTTGGAGTCTATTAAAAAAGTGCAGTTTTTTTGATTTTTTGCTGTTTTGATTTAAAAATAAAAAAAGTGCGAAAATTTTTGTTTATTTTGAAAATCTTTATTTATCTTACTAAAACTATAAATTAAAAATCATTTAAAATTGTACATACACATAATTGTAATACGCATAATAAAAACCACAACCACTTCCAATACCAATTAAATTTTTCCTCAGATCTTCTCATACAGCAATTTTGCGTTCCCTAATTCTTCTTCATTCTTTCATTCATTACAAACTTCTTTTTATTCCCGTTTATAATGGTATTTGCATACAAAAAAGTTTTGAAGAAATTTAATTTCTGACTTATAATTTATTTTGAAAGAAAAAATATTTGTAGCCTTTTGTGGATGGGATTTGTAGCCAAAGTGACTCATAAAAGTTTTTTAACTTTTATGAGTCACTTTGGACTGATTTGTGGATGGGATTTGTAGCCAAAGTGACTCATAAAAGTTTTTTAAGTTTTATGAGTCACTTTGGACTGATTTTTTTTGACGAAACAATTTCCAAAACATTTAAGGATTCTTTTAGATTCAAATCGCAAGGTTGATATTGAATCCAAAAATTTAGTGTTTTTGGAAAAAATATTTTAAAACTCAAATAAAAAGTGTTATTTTTAAATCTTTTTTCATTCCAAAAAATGAGGGCTCTAAAAATAATAATTTTTTAGATTAATTTAAGAGTCCTAAATTAGGAGCGCTCCGAAGTTTGTTGGGTGCACTCTAAAAAACGCATGTAAACTTACTATTATAAATTGGGTAAATTTTTGTTGAAAAGCACGCATTTTGTGTTAATATAAGCACAAAATGCGGAAAATATTTTTAAACCAATTAAACACAGCAAATTATAAATTTTATCCGCTAATTCGAATATTTTACACACAAATGTGTGAATAAAATTGTCAAACAACATACATACACACATGTTAAATAACTAAAACGCCAGACAAAAGTATAAGCTTCCGTAGCGTAGTGATTAAGAAGTGTACTTTCAAATCGGAAGGTGGCGAGTTTGATGCTCGCTGGCGCCGAATGATTTTTTTTTTTTTTTTTGTTTTTTTATTATATTTATTCACCTCTTTTTATTAAATTGACCACTAGTGGTAAATTTATTGAATTTACACATTCAGAGTAAAATTACCCAATTTATAGTAGGAGTCGATTTATTATTATTATTGTTCTTTATTTCATCATAAATTCAATTTTACAATTTGAAATATTAAAAACTAGAACATACGACTTTGACATAATGTCGTCAGTCGGACTGTCAAATTTATTCAGTTAATCCATATTTGATACTATATATGATACTGTATATGGTCTCATATATGATATCATATATGATAATATTCAACATTTTTAGCCGGGTAGCCAAAATATAAGATTTTTAGGTCGCGATTTGTACATGTATGCCATATATTTCACTTTACGTATATGGACGTATATGATTCATACATAATTATGTATGCCCACACATATGTTCATATATAAACATATGTGTCCATATATGGTTCATATATGGTCATATACCTTCATATATGTAGCCATATATCCTCGTATATGTTTCCATATACGAACATTTTTCACCGGGTACTTTTAATTTTTAAAAAAATTGTTATTGGCTATATTTTTTGCTTGTTATCTTACGATCATTACCAAAAGATTGTTCAATTATCTTCTTCGAATTCTCAATGAGAGTACAGTTGATTATGTATTAATATTTTTGTTTGAGTATTAGCGATTTGTCATTTAAATTCCCTTTGCTACTGGTAGCACAGCGTTTTATTTGCTAAATAGTCTTAACAATGAAATCTGACAAATTCTGAAATACGTGTTGAAAAAGTGTTGCAAAAATTACCACCATAAACAAATTTGAAAAAAAAAACAGAAAAAACCTCGAGCTAAAATAAACAAACTAAAAAAAATAATGCCTGCGAATTTTGTACTCTAGCCCAAAACATAAAATCATGATAGTTTTTTGTTGAAGATTTTTATCTACTTGCCAAGGCAAAGGTTTTTTTTTAGAAAAAAATGGTCTTTGCCATTCCACTCAAAACGAATTTAAATATCGGTCGAGTACCCTATTAAGTTTATATATTATTGATACATTTCTAAGACAATCTAGTTGTACATCCGTCCATCTGTCTGTGGAAATCAATATGCAGTCCAAACCAAAAGAGCTTTAAATTTGGTAAATTAGTGAATTACTTAAGTACAAAAAAGTATGTTTACATTTTGGAGAGTATAAATGATTCGGCATAGAAGAATCTAAAACTCTCCGTTGTTTTTTGTACATTTATTAAACAAATGGAACATTTTTATGTCAGAATTTTAGACTTGGTGAAAAAGTTGTTTTGTAAAAAAAATAAGAAAAGAATGAGAGAATTTTTTTTTGAAAAAAAAAAAAAAAATTTTGATGAAAAAAAAATTTTTGAGGGAAAAAACATTTTGGTGACAAAAAAAAAATGTTTTTGATGAAAAAAAGCTTTTGGTAAAAACAAGTTTTTGATGAAGAAAAAAAATTTTGATGAAAAAAAAAAAAATATTATGAAAAAAAAAATTGCTTCAGTGAGGTCTGTGGGGGACACCTCTTTCTTTTCTAATCGGAACCATGATATGCATATCAAACGATTTTCAAGAAAATAGTTTTTTGTTTTAAATTTATTTATGTTGGTAATTTTTGAAAGGCTATGCAGACATGTGTTTTGGAATTTGTCAGATTTCATTGGCAAGAATATTTATTTTGGTTGTTATTTGATAATCATGATCAAATTTAGAGATGGTACAATTTTCTTCTCATCATCAATTCGTGTAGAAATAAATATAAGTGAAATCTTTATATGGGCCCATAGAGTATTTCTCCGCAAAATATTAGGAAAATCTGAAGACCGTCGGTCAAAAAGTCGACATTTTTGGGCGGTCTCTCTTGGAATGGCCGATATGTATTAATATTTTTAGTTTGGGTACTAACGATTAATAGCAAAAACATTACAGATCATGGGTTCAATCCTTGGCGGGTACGATCTATTAATAATTTTCACATATAGAGTTGATTAACTGAATAAATTTGACATTTAAAGTTTTTCTGATGATTATATTATTATAACTGGATTATACGAAACTAGTAAAAAATTAACCAGGATGCCTTAAAAATTTTTAGAAAAATTAACTTTTCTTTCACACTTTTCTCAATTCATAACCATATATGATTGTAATTTTAATTCACTATGCTACTTGCAGTGTAGGGTTTTCATATTTTCTAAAAAATTTTGACAATAGAACCTGTCAAATTCTGAAACAACTGACGGTAAAGTCTTGCAAAAACTACCAACATTTATAAATTTATAACAGCAAAATAATTTTACTGAAAATTTTTCTATGAGATTATCATGCTTTTAATTAGTAAAGGAAAAATGAACTCGAGCTAAAACAACCCTACTCAAAATGTTATATTTGAAAGGTTGCGTTAAAAAATTTTAATTTTTTGACAAAAAATTAATTAGAATTTTAAATTTTTTAAAAAAAAATGTAATAAATTTTCAAAAATTTTATTATTTTTTTTAAGATGGTATCAGAAAGTCTGTCTGTAGAAAACACGCTTAATTTTAAAGAACATTTCTGAGGCTGCTGAAGCTTAGCGTTTATGTTTTTAATTTTCCCTGTAAAGTTGGTATTGGATTACAGCAAAATCAGTTTAGTTTTTTAGAAGTTATCAGCAAATCGACGAATTTTAGATTGTTTTTTTCTTAAATTTACGTGTTGAAAAAAACAACAATAAGCACTCTTTAAAAGACATTGTTAAGCCACGAAAATATTTTACAATTTTTTTTACAATAATTGTACAAGAAAAACTTGTACAATTAAAAAATAAATTCAAAAAAATTTCAAACCCACACTCTAATCAAAATTTGTTGAAATTTACCCAGTCGGACTGACGACATTATGTCAAAGTCGTATGTTCTAGTTTTTAATATTTCAAATTGTAAAATTGAATTTATGATGAAATAAAGAACAATAATAATAATAATAGTAGGAGTCGAGTTTCCTACTATAAATTGGGTAAATTTCAACAAATTTTGATTAGAGTGTGGGTTTGAAATTTTTTTGAATTTATTTTTTAATTGTACAAGTTTTTCTTGTACAATTATTGTAAAAAAAATTGTAAAATATTTTCGTGGCTTAACAATGTCTTTTAAAGAGTGCTTATTGTTGTTTTTTTCAACACGTAAATTTAAGAAAAAAACAATCTAAAATTCGTCGATTTGCTGATAACTTCTAAAAAACTAAACTGATTTTGCTGTAATCCAATACCAACTTTACAGGGAAAATTAAAAACATAAACGCTAAGCTTCAGCAGCCTCAGAAATGTTCTTTAAAATTAAGCGTGTTTTCTACAGACAGACTTTCTGATACCATCTTAAAAAAAATAATAAAATTTTTGAAAATTTATTACATTTTTTTTTAAAAAATTTAAAATTCTAATTAATTTTTTGTCAAAAAATTAAAATTTTTTAACGCAACCTTTCAAATATAACATTTTGAGTAGGGTTGTTTTAGCTCGAGTTCATTTTTCCTTTACTAATTAAAAGCATGATAATCTCATAGAAAAATTTTCAGTAAAATTATTTTGCTGTTATAAATTTATAAATGTTGGTAGTTTTTGCAAGACTTTACCGTCAGTTGTTTCAGAATTTGACAGGTTCTATTGTCAAAATTTTTTAGAAAATATGAAAACCCTACACTGCAAGTAGCATAGTGAATTAAAATTACAATCATATATGGTTATGAATTGAGAAAAGTGTGAAAGAAAAGTTAATTTTTCTAAAAATTTTTAAGGCATCCTGGTTAATTTTTTACTAGTTTCGTATAATCCAGTTATAATAATATAATCATCAGAAAAACTTTAAATGTCAAATTTATTCAGTTAATCAACTCTATATGTGAAAATTATTAATAGATCGTACCCGCCAAGGATTGAACCCATGATCTGTAATGTTTTTGCTATTAATCGTTAGTACCCAAACTAAAAATATTAATACATATCGGCCATTCCAAGAGAGACCGCCCAAAAATGTCGACTTTTTGACCGACGGTCTTCAGATTTTCCTAATATTTTGCGGAGAAATACTCTATGGGCCCATATAAAGATTTCACTTATATTTATTTCTACACGAATTGATGATGAGAAGAAAATTGTACCATCTCTAAATTTGATCATGATTATCAAATAACAACCAAAATAAATATTCTTGCCAATGAAATCTGACAAATTCCAAAACACATGTCTGCATAGCCTTTCAAAAATTACCAACATAAATAAATTTAAAACAAAAAACTATTTTCTTGAAAATCGTTTGATATGCATATCATGGTTCCGATTAGAAAAGAAAGAGGTGTCCCCCACAGACCTCACTGAAGCAATTTTTTTTTTCATAATATTTTTTTTTTTTTCATCAAAATTTTTTTTCTTCATCAAAAACTTGTTTTTACCAAAAGCTTTTTTTCATCAAAAACATTTTTTTTTTTGTCACCAAAATGTTTTTTCCCTCAAAAATTTTTTTTTCATCAAAATTTTTTTTTTTTTTTTCAAAAAAAAATTCTCTCATTCTTTTCTTATTTTTTTTACAAAACAACTTTTTCACCAAGTCTAAAATTCTGACATAAAAATGTTCCATTTGTTTAATAAATGTACAAAAAACAACGGAGAGTTTTAGATTCTTCTATGCCGAATCATTTATACTCTCCAAAATGTAAACATACTTTTTTGTACTTAAGTAATTCACTAATTTACCAAATTTAAAGCTCTTTTGGTTTGGACTGCATATTGATTTCCACAGACAGATGGACGGATGTACAACTAGATTGTCTTAGAAATGTATCAATAATATATAAACTTAATAGGGTACTCGACCGATATTTAAATTCGTTTTGAGTGGAATGGCAAAGACCATTTTTTTCTAAAAAAAAACCTTTGCCTTGGCAAGTAGATAAAAATCTTCAACAAAAAACTATCATGATTTTATGTTTTGGGCTAGAGTACAAAATTCGCAGGCATTATTTTTTTTAGTTTGTTTATTTTAGCTCGAGGTTTTTTCTGTTTTTTTTTCAAATTTGTTTATGGTGGTAATTTTTGCAACACTTTTTCAACACGTATTTCAGAATTTGTCAGATTTCATTGTTAAGACTATTTAGCAAATAAAACGCTGTGCTACCAGTAGCAAAGGGAATTTAAATGACAAATCGCTAATACTCAAACAAAAATATTAATACATAATCAACTGTACTCTCATTGAGAATTCGAAGAAGATAATTGAACAATCTTTTGGTAATGATCGTAAGATAACAAGCAAAAAATATAGCCAATAACAATTTTTTTAAAAATTAAAAGTACCCGGTGAAAAATGTTCGTATATGGAAACATATACAAGGATATATGGCTACATATATGAAGGTATATGACCATATATGAACCATATATGGACACATATGTTTATATATGAACATATGTGTGGGCATACATAATTATGTATGAATCATATACGTCCATATACGTAAAGTGAAATATATGGCATACATGTACAAATCGCGACCTAAAAATCTTATATTTTGGCTACCCGGCTAAAAATGTTGAATATTATCATATATGATATCATATATGAGACCATATACAGTATCATATATAGTATCAAATATGGTCTCATATATGAACATATTCCAAAATTGGCGCTTATAAAAGACACGATCATATATGACCCAATATATGTGATCATATATTGTATCATATATTGTGTCATATATTGTGTCATATATTGGATCAAATATTGGATCATATATGATCTTGTTTTCAATTTGTTTTACATTCTTTTTCTTATTTTTTAATTATTTTTTCATCTTAACATATAGTTATAGATTATTATGTATATATTCACCAGAATTGCAAACGGTGTACATAAGTATAATTAAAAATAAAAAATATTTTTTTTATTCATTATGGTGTTTTTCATATATTTCAATGAAAACCTTTAGTTTGATAATTTTGATTTTTTACTTACTCCGTTTGCATTTTTGGTGACCATATAAAAATATATAATTTAACTTATATTTAAACACATTTTGTTAGAAAAAAAAATTTAACATAAAGATTTAAAGGATTTCTCAAGAAGAGAGCAAAGGGCTTATTAAAGGAAGGATGATTTCCTTGTTGTTTTCTTGTTTTATTGTTAATTCAGATTTTCTTCAGACTTAGCGTTTTTTGTTATGCTATAAACCTCATTTGAGCATATTTACAGTCAAAATCTATAAAAAAAAGATATAAAATATTAATATATAAGGTATTTCTAGACGTTTTATTTTATTAAATGACATGTCATAGGCTTAATTCCGTTTGGAATTGTAATAAGTGGTTTACTCGTAAAACGCAAAACGATTATTTTTTTTCGGAATAAAATCACTTCAATCAATCAAAGTGGGATTGAATTGCATAGGAGTGGATTTTATTCCGAAAAAATATTTTGTTTTACGTTTTAAGAGGAAAACTTTCAAACCACTTCGGAACGGAATTGACTCTGTGACAGGCCCTTAAGTATTACCAACAATAGCATTTGGTGCTGATGGGTTTTAATAATAACACTGATAAAGAAACAACCATGTGCCTTTAAATATTGACTTCTTAGATACATATATGTTAATAGAGTTTATTTTGTTAAGACCATGGGATGCTTAAGACCATCGAATACTTTTTACGGAATTTCAACTGAAAAAATATTAAAAATAATTCCACATTTCTTTTATGTTCCAGCAAAAAATAACTTGCTACTACTAAAAACATTTTTTACTCATAATAAGCAAATGAGTACTTAAAACTTTTATTAAAAGCAAGATATTTAGTAGTATGTATATTAACTTACTGGGTTATGTTTGTTAGGATATTTGAAGGAGAGGGATAAATAAACTATTAATACTTACATCATGCCGACAATATTTTCCATGTAGGTAAGGTGACAGTCTTCTTGTGATTGTTAGTAAAACGTTGTCCTTCCCAAATCGTAACTTAATATCAAAACTGATTATACGTTCTTTTCATTTCCGACAGTAAGGGATGTCAAAAGTTTTTAGTGTTAAAATCGTAGTGATAACGTTATGGTGGTGCATATATTTTTCTCCCAAGTTGAGTGAGCTGAACGTTGCTGTAACTCGTAACTCGACCTTCAAACTGCATATATGTTCTTTCCATTTCCAATTTGCTATTGCGACAGTTAGGGATTTCAAAATAGTTTGTAGTGTTGAAATCGTAGTGATAACGTTATGGTGGCGCATATGTTCTCTCTTTCAAGTAGAAGAGCTTTCTTTAACTTGTAACTAGGTATAAAAACTGCTTATACGATCCTTTTATATACAATTTGATATAGCGACCATTAAGGGATTTGTAAAAAGTTTGTAATATTGAAATCGTAGTGGTAACATTATGGTGGTGCATATGCCCTCTCCTCCAAGTTGCGAAAGCTTAACGTACCTGCGTAGTTTAATTTTCTTCAACATCAAAGAACTCAATAATATTGTTTTTTCGACATTTTGAATACGAAAATTTCCAGTTCATCTTGTTTTGGAATAAAATGTCCACGCTTATACTTGTTATGACGATGAACTGGAAAAAAATGAAAACATGATTTTAGAATTCTTTATATATATTAATGAAAACTTACCTTTTCCAACATTTTTCTATGTAAAAGTAATTTTTTAAGCAGAATATTTTGCAAGTAGGTCAATAGTTGTTAAATTATTTATATGCACCGGTATTGCAGTTATGTTTATGTATATATAAGTTAATCGATGGTAATAAAATATAATTTTATTCGTAAATTTTTTTTTGTAATTCTGATTCAAATTTGCATACATATATGGTATCATATATGATGTTATATATGGTACATGGTTTACATACGACTTCATATATGGGATTGATTTATGCATATATGGTCACATATATGTTTCCTTATAAGTCATATATGATCATATAAAGATCAATACATAGCCATATATGAACATACACATTTATTTTTAGCCGGGTATGGAACTTTTTCGAGGTAAGCTTTAAAATTAAGCCCGCACAATGGGAACTTTTTTTTCGACCCGGTCTAATGTACATATATGAAGCATATATGATCATATATGCCTACAAATATGTTCATATATTTCCATGTATGTCATATATTTACATATGGGTTCACTTTAAGTATATGGACGTATATGTTTCATACATAACTACCCAGGCAGAAAAATACAACCGGGAGAGCGCTGGCAAAGTATCTTTTATGGTCGCTTGTGTGCTGGGAAAGCACCACTGTTTAGTACTCTCCCAGCGTCCAAAATGATAACCACGGTAAACGGTATGCCGTTGCTATTTTAAAGCGCTTTCAACCAAAAATATGGTACTATAATAGCACTTTTAGAACAAAAAAATGGGACGTATCTAAATTGTATACATAAGTCCATAAGACATAACTTTTTTTGGTGTTTATTTGAATAAAGAAATTTATTAAATTAGGATAAAAAAATTTATTGACTCATTTATTAGGATACAAAAATTTGAACAAACTTTGAACAATTTTCTAAGTCCCGGAAAAAATTGTTTGCAGTTTTCTTTGCGTTTGGAATAAAAAATTTATTAAAATGCTTTTAGGAAAAAAATTGGAAAATTCCCGAAAAAAGTGGTGTATTGAACCGAAACGGGTATGTATCCGGAGTTTAAGGGTGATGATATCCGGAGTTTAAGACACTTCCTCACGAATAAAACAGGTGTTTTTATATAAAAGGTGTCAAGTTTGTAATATGTAGGTCATTGTGCATAAGTGACATATCACGAATTCTATCAAGGACCGGCCACTTATCCTGCAGGGAAATAAAAAATATTCCAATTGTTATGAAAATTAATAAATTTTAATAAAAAGTTTATACTTTGAACGGATTTAAATAGAAAAATATTGGCAAAGCGCTTGAAAAGCATTTTTTCGAATTCATACTACCTTCTACACAAAAAATAAAGTGCTTTGCCGAGACTTTTTCTTTGGAACGGTTGGCAGTTTCCGCCTGGGTATGTATGCCCACACATATGTTCATATATGTACATTAGACTGGGTCGACCATAAAGGAGAAAAAAAAAGTTCGCATTGTGCGGGCTTAATTTTAAAGCATACCTCGAAAAAGTTCCATAGCCAAAATATTAGATTTTTAGGTCGCGATTTGGTACCGCCGAAATCGTTTTTTGGTTATAGCTTTGTCAGTTGATGTCCGATCGCTTAAAAAAAAAAATTGTTAGAAAGTCCTCAGCGAGTACTAAAGTTGACTCATATCTGGTTTTAACCTCAGACGTCATCTTCTTGTTATGATTGCTAGTTTCTCATCTTTCTACCCACTTAAATGATTTTTATTTTTCCATTAAATTATAGCACTAAAAAATTCATGAAATTCTTCCCTTGGAAGTATCCAGTTAAATTTATTAACAAAAAAGTTACATTTGATTTAAGATTTTCATATACAATATAAAGAAAATTAGAAAAAACACTTGTTATTATGCCTTTAAACTATATTTAATTTTTTTAGTTTGTATTTAAATACATACGAACAAGTGTTTTAAATCTTTTTCTATGGAAATTTAAAATTGAATGTAACTTTTTTGTTAATTAATTTAAGAGGGTACTTCTAAGGGAAGAATTTCATGAATTTTTTAATGCTATAATTTAATGGAAAAATAAAAATCATTTAGGTGGGTAGAAAGCTGAGAAACTAACACTCATGACACGAAGATGAGCTCAGAGGTCAAAACCATTTATGGGTCAAATTTAGTACTCGCGGAGGACTTTCAAACAAATTTTTTTTTAAAACGATCGGATATCAAATGACAAATTTATGAACAAATAACGATTTCGGCGGTACCAAATCGCGACCTAAAAATCTTATATTTTGGCTATGGAACTTTTTCGAGGTATGCTTTAAAATTAAGCCCGCACAATGGGAACTTTTTTTTTCGACCCGGTCTAATGTACATATGTGTCCACATATGGTTCATATATGGTCATATATCTTCATATATGTAGCCATATATCCTCGTATATGTTTCCATATACGAACATTTTTCACCGGGTAGAAAAATTAAAAAAAAAAAATTATGGAATTTTTTTTCCAGCGAATACATTTTTTAAACAGAATTATTTTGTTTAGAAATCATTTTAGAGTCTAGTTTTTTTTTTTTGAAAAAAAATATTTCACAGAAAATTTTTTTTTATACAAAAATATTTAATTTATTTTAAAAATTTAAGTTACTTACAAGTTTCATCATTGTAGATTTTGTATGAAATGTCACATACTTAAGAATATAGTTTGTGTATATTCGTACATACATATGTTAAATTGTATAAATAGCTACAATTGTAATACAAAAATAAATTAGTATGTACTTTTATTAACCTACAATCCTTATAATAACAATTTTGTTCTTTCACAATAATAACAAAATATATAATCTGATTTTCACTCTTTAGATTTCAAAATATAAAAAAAAAATCTAAAAATAAAACAAACAAAAAATTTCCCCCAAAAAATAAATAAAATAGGAAATTTTAGCTAATAAGTCGACAAGGACTCCCCAGTTGGTTGGTTGGCAGTTGCCTGTCAAGCAATTGTTAGCTTTAGCTTTAACCACAGTGTTTGTCGCTAATATAAAAGGGATTTGTATAAAAGTCAGTTAGTTAAAACATGTTTTGTTTTGTTAGGTTAAAATGTATTGAAGGGTTTTTTTGTGTTTGGCTTCATACACTACACACGATTACTAAGTATTGTTTACAGTTTTTTTTTTGCTTATTTGGTTAAGTATTTTTTGTTTTCCCAGCTTGCACAAAATCGATTTGTAGTAGACAAAAAGAATGAGGAACACTCACAAAAATAGGAGCAAATTTGTTAATATATGGGCTATTTATTTAGTAACCAGTAAATTAGCTATCAATTGTTTAAAAGGGTGGTTTTTAATTGTTGAAGTTTTAGTGCCAGTTTACAGAAGGCGAACGATACACGCGAACGAAAATTTTGCATGTGTTTTGTTATTGTAACAACAACAAAATACATGTTAAATTTTCGTTCGTGTGTAGCATTCGCCTTCTGTAAACTGGCCCTTAGAAAATGCCAGGTAAAATGTTTTAGAACATTAGCCACTCTTTGACGTTTTACATATTTAATGCAATTGAAAGTTAAATATTTCATCAACATTTTACAACCGAATTTTTTTGTACCCCCTACGACACATTTTTTTCAGCGGCCCAAACTCATTTTTAGGGGGTCGATTTGTATGGAGGAAAATTGAGCTTTTTCAGTTTTTTACGATTTACGCCTATTTTTTCACAAATAATCTAGGCATATTTGGCATCAGATTAAAGTTATTTAAAATACAAATCTCTTGGTACCAACAGCGTGCCAAAAAAGTTATTATTTTTAGACTTATTAACAAAAATGTCTTAAAATTTTGGTATTTTACTCAATATGGCGAAAAGTTGTGCATGTTTAGACATGTGCTTTACACATTTAGATAGGTTTTCCAAAGACCTTTCATTTGGTATGTAACATGACTAGGTTTCTATGCATAATATAGGAGATAAACGAAAAAACTGAAAAATTTCTTCCCACCTCATTTGCACCCCTTAAACGTAACTTTTTCTGCTCTACAAAATAAAACCAATTCCATAAAGATCGGCGGGTGACACCGGGGAGACTTCCCTTGTTAGTGATAGACTAAAACTTTTAAAAATATCTTAATAGAACTTTTTTATAAAAAAGTACAAAAAAGGACTGAAATAGAAAAAGTACTTTTAAAAGCACTAGTTGTTTAAACAACTACTGCAATAGTATGGTACTTAAGTACTTTTTTTAAAAGGTACTACTTTTTATAGTACTTTTTTTATAAAAACTACTTAGGTTTTTTCTATAACGCACAATAGCATGATTTTAATAAAAGTATTGAAATATTACATTTTTTATAAAAATTACTAACGTTGTACATTTTTATAAAAAAAAAAAAAAACAGAATGGTTCTTTTTTTTATAAAAATTATTAGCATAAATAACACGATTTTATAAAAAAGAAGCAAAGTGGTACTTTTTTAATAAAAAAATACTTAAATAATACTTTTTAATAAAAATAATAAAACGATACGTTTTTTTATAAAAAATACTAAAATAGTTCTTTTTTATAAAAGGTAATAAAATAAAAGGTACTCAAAAAGTATTTTTTATAAAACGTAATAAAATAGTACTCTTTACTGTATTAAATTTGTATTGTTTTATAAAAAAGTACAATTATATTTCTTTAAACTAGAGCAATTGTTTTTTAAAAACAAAGTACCAAATAATTATATTTGAAAAAAAAAAAAATTATTAACATAGATAATCCTTATTTGTTTAAAGAACTATAATGATTCTTTTTTAAAACTACTACCATATACAAATAGTTTTTCTTATGAATTTTCCTTCTTAAATGCTACTTTTTCATAAAAAGAACTAAAATAGTACTTTTTTTTATAAAAAGTAATTAAATAGTACATTTTTAAAAACGGTACTAAATGAGTAATTTTTTTTATAAAACGTACTTAAATAGTTATTTAAAAAAAAAAAGTACTCAAATATTACGACTTCAAAAGTACTAAAATAGTACTTTTTATAAAAAATGCTAAAATGGTACATTTTTATGAAAAGCACTGATAAACTAGAATTTTATAAAAAAAAACCTAAAACGCTACTTTTTTATAAAAAAATACTAAAATAATACTTTTTTATGAAAGGTACGAAAAATGTAAATTTTATAAAAGGCACTTAAAAAGTATTTTTTTTATAAAACGTAGTAAAATAGTACTTTTTAAAAAAAGAACTTAAATAGTACGAATTTTTATATTACAAAAATAGTACCTTTTTTTTAAGTAACAAAATATGTAATACTTTTTTATAAGAAGTACTAAAATTGAACGTTTTATGAACAGCACTTATATGATTCTTTTTAATAAAGGAATAAATTTGCACTTTTTTTATAAAAAGCAGTAAAATAGCTATTTTTTAATAGCTCGCAAAATAGTACTTTTTTATAAAATATACCGAAAAAATATTTTTTATAAAAACCACTTACATTTCACAAAAAGTACTAAAAAAAGAGCAGTGTGTGGAATTCAACTCCAAGCTCCATCTTCTTTTTATTGATTTTGAAAAAGCTTTCGATAGTATTAACCGGGAGTTCATATGGTTAGCTTTGCAAAGAAGAGGTATACCGGAAAAACTTATATCGCTGATCAAGGAAAGTTATAACCAAGCCAGATGTTTCGTTCTTCACAAGGGGAAGCTATCTGACCCATTTATGGTGCATACTGGAGTTCGCCAGGGATGTATATTGTCTCCTTTGTTATTCCTTGTCGTGATAGAAGATGTTCTAAGTTCCATAGAAAATAGCAGCCATGGTATCCAGTGGCAAATCAACAACAAATACCTTAACTACTTGGCATACGCAGATGACATATGCTTACTTTCGCACAGACTTTGTGATCTAAAACAGACAACACTAAATTTGCAAGACAGACTGCGCTGTACAGGTCTTAAAATAAATACCGGAAAAACAAAGGCACTGAGTGTAGGAGTTGACTCTCCATCAACACTAAATATAGGCGACCAAATTTACGACTACACGTCCAACTTTTGCTACCTGGGTTGTGAGATTGACGAAAATGGAGGTGCCGATTTAGATGTAGAGAGTAGAATAAACAAGGCAAGATCATCTTTTGGCATATTAGCCCCAATATGGCAAAACAACAAAATAAGTCTTCGCACTAAGCTTAGAATTTTCGAAGCAAATGTCAAATCGGTACTTCTCTACGGATGCACAACCTGGAAAGTTACGAATATTATTACCCACCGCCTACAAACATTTGTCAACCGCTGTCTCAGAAGAATTCTTCGCATTTTCTGGCCTCGGACAGTCTCTAATGCCGACCTGTTAGTGCAGTCAAGACAGATTCCGATAGAAATTGAAATACGGAAGCGTAAGTGGCAATGGATTGGTCATACACTACGACGAAACGACGACAACGTGGCCAAACAGGCACTTCGATGGAACCCATTTCAACAATCTGGCCGGCAACCTGGCAGACCACGTACAACGTGGCGGCGTTCCACCGAAACTGAGATGAACAGTCTTGGCCTATCTTGGAACGAGTTAAGATCAACTGCACAAAATCGGGTCCGCTGGCGATCAGCTGTTATTGGCGCCCTATGCTCCAATGGGAGTTAGAGGAACACATATATATACTAAAAAAATACTTTTTTATAAAAAGTACCAAAATAGTTAATTTTTGTAAAGAATCTCTAAAATACTACACTTTAATAAAAAAGCATTAAAATAGCATTTTAAATAGCAATTTAATTAATAAAATTGTGCAGTTTTATGAAAATAGCAAAATAATAATCAATAGTAAGATTGTAAGCACTCATTTACGATAAATGTTCTGACAAAAATTATAAAAAAAAGTCGTTAAAAATGAATTGGATAATATACGTTTGAAACTAGAGACTAAATGTAGTAAAACTGCGTTTACAGTTTTTCATTTCGTGATACTGTTTCCTTTTACAAGGACTTCAAAGTTTTAGATGATATAATTTTTCTAAAATATTTTTTTAATATTTAGGATGCCACTTATGACAGCAAATGAAAGAGGAGGATCTTCCCTAAATTTCCTATTTTATTATTTTTACATAACAGGAAAAGGAGGTAAGTTACAACCTTTCAAAACTTTGTCCTTGAATATCATTCAAAATTTTAAAAATAATTTTCAAAAGACTTTATTCACATCCTTTTAACCTAATGTGGCAAAACAAAAAAAAATGAGAAAATTAGGGGAGATCGTTCTATTTCATTTTCCATCACCAGTGGCATCTTAGGACAAGTACAAATATTTCAGAAATATTTTACAAAATGTATCCTTTAAAACTTTGAAGCCCTTTTAAAATGAAGCAGGATCACGAAATGAAAAGCTGTTAATCCAGTTTTACTCAATTTGATCTCTACTTTCAGACTTATATCATCCGGTACATGTTTAATATTGGCCGTCGGACTGTGAATTCATTCAAACAAAAGAAAAAAAATTAAGTAAAAGCTATAGTATTTAAATCAGGCGCGACTTTTGGCGGAACTTTTTTAAATCAAAAAATATTTTTCACGAGGGAATCCTGACAGCCCGATTTACTTCATAAATAACACCGTTTATAGTCAAATAATAAATGTGACTGTCATAGCCAGTCACAACTATGAATAGACACATATTTATATTTTTCTAAACAAAAATTTATACTAAAACTCCAATATTTCGAAGACAAAAAAAAATAGTTTTTTATCAACCTTCCCTTCACAAAATTTCTCAGATGTTGATACATTTTTACTACAGAAAACTCTTAGATTTTAAAATATCTTTCATATAGAAAAATAACCCATTTCCTTTATAAAAATGATTCTAAACTTTGATAAAAAAAATTTCTTTAATTCTTAAATCATATTTTCTGTTGAAAAACTCTCAAATTCAACATTTTCTTAAAGAAAATGTCTCAGATTTCTAAATTTGTTTCTATAGAAATAATCTGAGATTCTGAGATATTCTTTCTACAAAAAAAATTGAACTCTGATTCTCATATTTTAAAGTAATTTTTCGATTTCAAGAACTATTTCGTATACAAACATTTTCAGATCCTGAAACACATTTTGTAAAAGGAAATTATCGACTGGTTCCATTTTAAATAGCATAGGCAATCAGCCGATGGTGGCTCAATTTATCCAAAACTTAACATATCCATTCCTCTGATTTTTATTGAATTTCGGTTTTTGTTATTTAGTCGAAATTGTGAATGGTTCGCGTTTTATCGCTGTTCAAAGTTGGTATTTTGCAACAATTTTATGAAAAATACATAATGTTTAAATGATTGTATCTTTGGATCGCATCATCCGATTGTCACGAAATAAATAGCAAAATAATGGTTATGTCCTATTCTTAAAACAGAATTTTGAAAAAGGATAGGATCCTTTGCAAAAAGGATATTGAAATTAAAAAAATGTCCTTAATTTGCAAATATCTCAAAATGCGTATCTTTAATTTTCCTATATTTTTTTGCACATATAGCTAGGGTTGCCAGAAATTAATTTTCAAAAAGCGGGACAAACACAAAAAAATTACAAAAATGGCGGGATTTCAAAAATTTTGGCGGGACAAAAGTAGTGCATAATATCGTCCATTTTACTTTTTCCCAAATATATCGTCGGTGCGCCAACCAAAACCGCTATGTGTTTTTTTAAATTTTTTGAAGAGGCTTACAAATCAGCTTTATTTTGACCTTTCGCGGTGCTTTAACACATTATTTCTTTCATTAACATTTAAATAATATTGCATAATTTCTATTTACATTAATTTGAATTTTTAAAAACAGCGCAAAAGTACCAAATTTAGCTGTTATTAAAGTCTCTTCAAAAAATTTTCAAATACACATAGCGGTTGTGGTTGGCGCACCGACGATATGTATTTCCCTTTTTAGTCTACATGTAGACAAAAAACTCTGAGGAAAAACTTGTTAAACAACTTTCAGTTTGAATTATCACACTTTTAGCATATTTTTGAAAAAATGAAAATTTTTGTAAAAAAAAATACAATTGCTTTTTTATAAGTTTTAGATAAGATGAATACTTTTTTAAAAAGTCTTCTTAACATAAATAAAATACATTTTAGATGTTTAAATTGTTTATCTGAAATCAGCAGATTTTTCTGCTACAATCCGCAAATTTTTTTGCAAAAATCAGCAGAATTTTCTGCTGTCTTGGCAAAATAAACAGCATTGGCTCAATATGGGTTTATTTTCAGCAGATTTTTCTGATGATTGGACAGAGGTAGTATTTTAAGTGTATGAACGAAAATAGTGAACTCTATTCCTCCCGCTTAAGCTCTATAGCACTATGGAAACTTATATTCACTTCTACATCAATAACAATTTTGAATGAAGCAGTAGATTTTTCTACTGATTGCTGAAATCAGAAAATTTCTTCTCCTTATTTTCTGACGCATAAAAAAAGCGGGAATTCGGAATCCCGCAAGGGACGCGGGAATCGTTGTCACAAAGCGGGACAATCCCGCCATACGCGGGACGTCTGGCAACCCTACATATAGCCCAAAATGTACTTAACAACATATGCAAATCCCAAATTGGGGTGATAAGCGGTTTTATTATAAACGTGGTTTCCTAAAACGACTTATTGATTTTTGTTAATAACTCTTGTTTACAAATGAAAAACAATTTCTGCACAGTAACCCCGAATATTTTTTTATATGTATTTTGGACCGCTAAAATCAAAAATGTCATTAAAAGAACATTTCGCGAATACGTTTTTGTTTAATGAATTTTTTAGCGTTTTTTGGAGGTATTTTGACTATTTTTCTTATATCTTAAGTTTTGTTTATCTGATCTTCTCGCAATAAAAACCAAATTAAAGACAATCAAATTTCCAACAAATCTTACATTCAACATTTTTCCATCAGTTCATAGCTTTACACGCAAATAAATTTTTTAGCGTTATTTGGAGGTATTTTGACTATTTTTCTTATATCTTGAGTTCCGTTCATCTGATCTTTTCGCAATAAGAACCAAATTAAAGACAATCAAATTTCCAACAAACCCTACATTCATCATTTTTCCATCAGTTCAAAGCTTTCCGTTCAAAAGGCAAATATATGACTAACATAAGTTTTTTGATTAACACATCATTTAAAAAAAGTTCAAGAAATAGAAATCTTTGCAATTAATTACGGTTTTTTATTTATCTGCAAAGCCTGAACATTTAGAAATATAATAAAGTTGATTTGATGAAAATCTATAGGTTTACTCCGAAGTTATCACAAATTATATGAATATATATGATAAAATAAAAAAAATTGGTAATTTTTTACGATTTCTGTTTTTTTTTTAATTTTTAAAAAATGAGCTTTGTTAATAAAAAAATAGTTTTTCCTTGTTTGCCTATTGCGCGTAAAGTTATGAACTGATATAAAAATAATGAATGGAGGATTTGTTGGAAATTTGATTTTCTTTAATTTGGTTCTTATTGCGAAAAGATCAGATGAACGGAACTCAAGATATAGGAAAAATAGTCAAAATACCTCCAAATAACGCTAAAAAAATTTAATTGCGTGTAAAGCTATATACTAATAGAAAAATGTTGAATGTAGGATTTGCTGGAAATTTTATTGTCTTTAATTTGGTTTTTATTGCGAGAAGATCAGATAAACAGAACTTAAGATATCAGGAAAACAGTCAAAATATCTCCAAAAAACGCTAAAAAATTCATTAAACAAAAACGTTTTCGCGAAATGTTCTTTTAATGAAATTTTTGAGTTAAGCGGTCCAAAATACATATAAAAAAAATATTTGCGGTTACTGCGCAGAAATTGTTTTTCATTTGTAAACAAGAGATATTTACAAAAATCAATAAGTCGTTTCATGAAACCACGTTTATAATTAAACCGCTTATCACCCCAATTTGGGATTTCCATATGTTTTTAAGTACATTTTGGGCTATATGTACAAAAAAATATAGGAAAATTAAAGTTACGCATTTTGAGATATTTGCAAATTAAGGACATTTTTTTAATTTCAATATCCTTTTTGCAAAGCAACCTATCCTTTTTCGAAATTCTATTTTAAGTACAGGACATAACCATAATTTTGCGCTTTATTTCGTGACAATCGGATGATACGTTCCAAAGATATGATCATTTAAACATTGTGTATTTCTCATGCAATTGTTGCAAAATACTAACTTTGAACAGCGATAAAACGCGAACCATTCACAATTTTGACTAAATAACAAAAATCGAAATTCAATAAAAACCAGAAGAATATATTTACCAATTTTTAAGACAATTGAAATAGGTAAGGCCGAAAAAGTGTTTTTTTTGTAGTCAAAAATTTTGGAATTCTTCAGATACCAAGAAATTATCAGTTTCTAAAACATTTTATGAAGAAATTTTGATACACTTTCTTAAAAATTAAATCTTAAATTTTATAGCATTTTTTAATAGAAAAATTTTACGGTTTTAATGCCAGCTAATGTTTTTTAAGTCAATTTCTAAGATTCTTTAACATTTGTTTATAAAATAATTATTATTATTAGAAAAATTTACATATTTAGAGACACATTTCCTGTAGAAAAATTCCCAGGATTTTCCAACAGAAAAACTTTCATCAAAAAAATCTCCGACAGAAGAATTCAATCTAAAAATTTTTTATACAAAAAAAAAACTCTCAAAATAGGTTTTGATAAACTTTTCATATAGAAAAATTAGCAGATCTAAAAGATATCTTAAAGAGAAAGAAAATATATTTCCTTATAGAACAACTCAGATTCTGAGCATTTTGCCTGTAGAAATCTTTCCGATTCTGAGATTTTTATTTTTTTAAGTTCTTGGCCGATTTTGAAACATTTTTTCTAAGGAAAAATTCTAAATTGCTGAGGAATTTTTCCTTAAGAAAAGTTATGAGATATTTTTCTAAAAATTATAGATAATTATTCAATAAAAAAATTCTTACATTCAGAGTCAAATAAGTATCAAAACATTTTCTAAAAATAAAGTCTGGAGTTCTGAGACATTTTTCTATAAAAATATAATACTTTTTCTTTAAGAAAGTTATTCGGTTAGAAAATGTCCACGACTTTTTTTTAAGTTTTTCAAATGAATTTTCTTTAATTCCGAAACATTTTATCCCAAGGATGTAAAAAAATTCCTTAGGATGGAGACTGTGTGTGCTGACGAAAATCATCAGCACACATACATATACCTCTCCAAAGGATTTTTATACATTCTGGTCATTTGATTTCGATCGTTGTTCCTTTCCCTTCCCTTTTTCCTTTCTTTTTTCTTTTTCTTTTTTTCTTTTTCTTTTCCTTTCTCTTTTTTTTTTTCTTTTGAAATCGTTTTGGGGGGGGGGAGAAATCCCATTCTCCCCCCCCTGGATCCGCGCCTGACAGCCACAAAACGCTGGTGGACATTTTTCATTAAAACACATACATTTTTCTTTAAGTGTACATATCTTATACGAATATTTATATTAGTGTCTACTGTTTTCCTTTGTTGTGTGTAAGCCTTCCGAAAATATAATTTTCCTCTTTATTTTATTTCTTGTTTTTATTTCAGTAATGTTGTTTTCCCGTTTATTGTTTAATATTTCACTTAACTCAGCAGTTTATTTTATATAAATATAATATTATATATAATTTTCTTTAGCCCTAAGATGCGTGCTGTGTTCCACTCCACTTTCAGACAATCTGTCATGGTATGGTTATGGGTTTTTGTGTTTATATTGTATTGTTTAAACAATGTTGATACGCTGGTTTAACGTGAAACCGTATATGAGGAAATACAAATCGAATATCCCAATTTTTAATGTTTTCCTGAATAAAATTTTTACTATCAGAGATATTTCTTTAGAAAAATACTCGGTTTTTATAAAAAAAAAAAAAATAATTAAGGAACATTTTTTTAGTGTAAAATTTTTTTTTTTAGTGTAGAATATTTTGAAAAAATTTTTTTGTTTTGCTTTAAGGGTTTTATTTTGGTTTTTGGAAAATGGAAACAGTAAAATTATTTTCTTTTGTTTTATTTTTTAGCAGTGGCTGTATCGTCTAATGTGCTGGTCAGCTTGTGTTGTTAATGGTATGAATATGACAAAAAATTCACAAACATATGTATATGAAAAACAGTTTTATATAAGCAAGACTAACCAACATTTTAAACCCTTTTGATGATAACACTGAATAGAGTATTTAAAATCGGTATGGGAATACCAGAAATGTTTAAAAATTGTATTTTCCTCTGCATTTTTCAACTTAAACCCATTTATTTTATATGAAATCCTCTAAATACACATAGTAACCATATACGTTGGTGGCGCCTTTAGTTTCATAAATAAATCAGTATGTCAATTATTTACTATTTTATGCGATAATAATTCGCCAAGTTTTCAAAAATCATATCAACACACACACACGAAAAAAGAAAAAACTTGGTTGACACATTTAGTTGAAAGCGAAAGTTATTTTTGAGTTGGGGTTTTTGATTATTTATTTTTTGTTACAAAAATAAACATGTGTTGAAATCAAGTTGTAAATCAAGGAAAACTTAAGAATAATAAGGATTCCTTACCGCCACTAACAATAACAAATACCATCACCACCATCACCTACCACCACTTTGACATTTACCTACATGCGTTACCAACTAATAAAACATGTTTATGCCTACATACATACATACGTACAAACAACGAATATGTTTAAGACATAAAATATGTTATTATTTACTTTTGATTTCATTTCAAATGTCGTTCGTGTCTTCAACTGTATGTTTTATTCTTCTGTATTTTGTGATAAGGATGTTAGTGATGTGTAAGGTGGGGGGAAACGGAAATAAACAAATCCTTACAACGTTATAAAAATTCATTTTTAATACCATTTTGTCTGTAGGTATATTTTTGTGTTATTTAAACATTTGTACATACAATATAGTAAATAAACAGTATTATTGTATTTTTTTTTATTTTTATTTCTTGTGCATCCGTGTTATCTGATATATAATTTTACTTGGCCAGCGGCAAAATTACGTAAAATAATTTACGTCTTTTTTTTTTTGCCTCCACATTTTTTGTGTTCTTCATGTTTTTATTTCTCTACATTCTGTGATGGAGGGTATATATAAGTTTTGCAATTTGTTTGTAACACATTAAAACGGTGATTACACTGTGAAACAAAGTTTTCGTCATATTTGTCACTTGTCTTTAAGAAAAGTTTCTAAAAATCTAGGATTATTTTTCTTACAGCAAAGGTGATTCAGGATCAGATTTATTTGATTTTTTATACACTCAAAAAAAAAAACTGTAAAGTTAGCAAAAAATTTAGTTAAATTTAACTAAAAAAGCACCTGATTTTGGGCCTACTAAATTTTTAGTTAATTTAACTAAAAATATTTAGCTAACTTTTCGTAGAATGAATGTAGCAAAAAAAACCGTAACTTTAACTAAAAATTTAGCTGAAATTTCGTAACGTTTTTATTTACATATATTAACAAAAAAATTAGTTGAATTCAGCTAAACTTTTTGTTACTTTTCGCAAACTAAAATTTACAAAATATTTTATAAAAAATTATAAGTATATTTTTTCTGTTTTTTCATCAGCTTAAGTAGAACTTATGAGATTTGCATAGGAGGCTACACAAGAAATTTCACTTAACAAATTTGTTACGAAAAATCAGCAAATTAATTAGTAAAAATTCGTAAACTCAATTTTGAAGTCAACAAAAAAATTTAATTCAAAATTTGTTCAAAACTAGTATTTTCGTAAATTGAACTTAACTAAAAAAAGTAGTTAAAACGCTGATTTTAACTTAAAATTTGCTAAAAAGCCAGTAAACTTGAGTTAACAAAAAAAATTTGTTAACTTTACAGTTTTATTTTTTTTAGTGTACCCTCCACTCTAGTGATAGAGGGTATATATAAGTTTGTCATTCCATTTGTAAGTCGACCTGTCTGTCTGTCCGTTGAAAACACGCTAACTTTGAAATACTTTACGGAGGCACGCTAACTTTTGAATGACATTAATGAGACTGCTGTACCTTGACATATATCTTTGACGTTCCCCAGTTCTGGTTGGTTTTAAATTTCAGCTCAACCGGTCCATTAGTTCAAAAGTTATAAGCAAATCTCTGAATTTCAGATTTGTTTCATCTTTAATGCCACGTGTTAACAAGTTTTAAAAGCATTGTTGGTAACTTAACAATGCTTTTCAAACTTGTTTAGTCTTAAAAGCATTGGTAACTATAAAATTACACTCGAAATAATTTTACACTCAAAAAAAATTTACACTCAAAAAATATTTTACACTCAAAAAAAAGTTGATGATGTACCCCCCTCAAAATGAACTTTGACATGTTTTATGAAGATTCCCAAAATATTTGGGCTCTAGCGATAATCTCCCGTGAGCTAAACCGCGTCAAAAATGGGTCCAAAAATGGTATTTTTCATGAATAAAAAATTCAGTAAATTTTTTTTTGTCCAATGAATGACCAAATATAATAGATATTTAGGAATTCTTTGATTCTGCATTAAAACATTTCAAAAATCTAACCACAGACTCGAGATAACGAGATGTTTATGTCAGTTTTTTGATGATTTTCAATTCGATTTTACTGAAAACTTAAATAACTTTGGTATTTTTTGTCCGATTTTCACTTCTAATACATCGTTACAAAGGTGTTGACCTCCGCTTGGGATTTAAGTTAAAAATTAACCCTTAACTGCACTGTCCTACTTTTTTATAACATTTACTTCGACGTCATTAAAAACCATTTTATAACCACAAAACGTGTATCTTTGTGCAGGAAACACGTTTAATTAATATATTTGGCCACAATTATTTAACCCATGCATGATCAAAATATTTTGGCAAACATTTTTAAAAAAGTTTTTGCGGAAATTATTGAAAGCTAGTTGAAATACTTTGGCTCTAGAGCTAAAACACCTCAATTCAACCGAGGAGTTGACCGCACCCCCTCCAAATTTAATGAAATTAAGTACTGGGGTTTACTTTAATAAAAAAGAGATTTTGAAAATTTTTCAGGCTTCTTATCATTCCAGTATTCGAGATATTCGGTCTTGATAATTAACAAAATTGTATATATTTGACAAAAGTGTTTTGAGATAAATAAAGATAACTCGAAGAGTAATAACAATACAGGTCTCAGTCAGGTTGCGAATAATAGGTAATGAGACAGCCTTTACAATGACATTCCCCAAGATTTTTTTTGAAAAAGGTCAAAGTTCATTGGTTTTAACCTTAATTTTTGGAGAGCTATATCTCAAAAAACGATATTTTTAAAATTTTGGAAAAAATATATGTTGTTAAGAATCACCCATACTACTTAAGTTTAAATTTTCAGGATGGAGTCTTCTTTGGAACTTTTTATATTAATATAAACATTGTGACAGGAAAGAAAAAGCGGTGTAATTTCCCTTGGAAAAAAAAATATTTTTTTTTCTCTTTGAAATTCTGGTACCAAAATTAATTTTTCTGAATCTTTTTGTCGTGCTGAGTCCAAATATGACCTTTGAACTGGCCTATCGCTATTACTTTCCAAGATATATGCACCTAAATGTTAAAAAAAACACAGCAATATCGTTTTAGCAATTTTCACACATTTATGTGCAGATATCTCGAAAACTAATAGCGATAGGCCAGTTCAAAGGGTATATTTGGACTCAGCACGTCAAAAACATTCAGAAAATCGAATTTTGGTACCAGAATTTCAAAGAGAAAAAAAATATTTTTTCAATATAATATTTTTCCAAGGGAAATTACACCGCTATTTCTTTCCTGTCACAATGTTTCTATTAATATAAAAAGTTCCAATGAAGACTCCATCCTGAAAATTTAAACTTAAGTAGTATAGGTGATTCTTAACAACATATATTTTTTCCAAAATTTTAAAAATATCGTTTTTTGAGATATAGCTCTCCCAAAATTAAGGCTAAAACCAATGACCTTTGACCTTTTTCAAAAAAAAATCTTGGGAAACGCCATTTTAAAGACTGTCTCATTACCTATTTTTTGCAACCTGACTGAGACCTGTATTGTTATTACTTTTCGAGTTATCTTTATTTATCTCAGAGCACTTTTGGCAAATATATACGATTTTGTCAATTTTCAAGATCCCATATCTCGGGAAGTAAAACTACCAGAAGTCCAAAATTTTGGCACTATGATTTTTTTGTAAGGGCCCAACTATATTCCAAGTTTCATCAAATTCGGAAGGGGTGAGGTCAAATATGCTACTTTTTTCGGTTGAATTGAGGTGTTTTAACTCTCTAGCTCTATTTGCCTGCACTGAAAAAAATAACCTTCCTGATATTAATGAAACGGATTCATTATTTTGTTTTCATTTCTTAAATGAAGGAATTCATAAGCTGATTGAAATTTCATGCATGTTATGAACAAATTTTATGAAACTTGTTTCATTAGATTTCATAATTTCATTAAAAAATATCATAAGATTTTTTAGAACTAAATACAACTCTGCGTTGCGAATAAGAGAAAGAAAACAGAACAAAAACATACGACGTTTTATTACACCACGCGTGTTTAGTCTAATTCAAAGGGTATCAGTCGCTCAATTTTAACAACAACAAGCCCTCCGACTTTTAACAAGTGAAAATAATTTCAGCAGCACACTTCCTATTCTGTTTTGTTATTTTCATTTACACAATAAAAACTGCGACAGTGTAAGTGTTTTTTCTGCGATTCTTCTTTAAATATAAGAATGTATTAGTGAAATTTACGAAAATGAACAAAGCAAGGGCGAAGTGTGCTGCTCAAAAGATTTTCGATTCGCTGTAAATTTATAAATCTTTTTGACTGCATCTCTTTCTTATACTCTTTGGTCTAATTGTAATTTTTACATGTGTGTTAACTTTTTTCTAATAAAATAAAATAATTTTATATTATTTTGCTTTGTTATTGAAACTTGTGTGTGTGTTATGCTGGTTATATCTAATTGAAATTACAAGTGAAAAGTTCCGTATCAGTGTTTCTTTTGACTGTTTCTTATAAAATATAATATAATTTGCAACAGAAAAATTGTTTTTCAAGTCATTAAAATTTTGTGATGAAATGTAGGGTAATTTGTGTTGTTCCATTGCTACGTTGTTGCTACGTTTTGGCAGCACGTGTTTTTAATGTCATCGCGTTTTTGTCTTTTATAGTTTACCTTATATGGCAATTCAGACCAATTTAAGTTTGGAGTAAAATTTTGTTGTGTGTAAAAACTAGGATTTCATTCCGAAAATAAAAATTGTTTTGCGTTTTACGAGTAACAACTTTTTTTCAAATCCGATCGGAATTGAGTCTGTGACATGCATCTAAATAAAATTTCAGTGACGGTTACAGTGATGGTTACATGTGACTTACCAAAATTGTTATTAATGCAAATTTTCACTTATGGGTGTATGATACGTGCTGTTTTTAGGTAACTTGTTCCTTACTTTATTAGGGGCTTTCTATGGAAATTTTGATAACTATAACCAACATGAATTTATCGTAATTCCCATATCAAAACCTTAATAAAGTTAGCAACTAGTTACTTGTAAAAAGCAATTATCATACTCTCATTACCAACTACTATTCCACATTTAATCAATGGATATTTTCATACATTTTATGAAAAACTTCATAAAACGTTTCAAACAAGTTCTACGAATATTTTCATTATTTATATGCAAGTTTTCATTGAAAGGAACTTTAATGACACCAGTTTCATTAATCAAATGAAACCTGTCTTCGGTTGAAAACGTGAGTCATTTTTCATTAAGGTTAAGTCAATTTTCATTAATTTCACGAAGCTATTTTTTTCAGTGTGGAGCAATAGCAAATAAAGATTCCAAGAAAATATACATATAGAAATGGATTTTTTTTTTTAAATTTCTATCAGTTCTTGAAAATTTTTATGGTGATGCCCAGAATTGTCTATTTTACAAAAAGAGTAACAAAAATACGTTTGTTCTTTCTTGCTCTATATCATTAAAGTAAGAAGATAATAACAAAAATATAGATTTGAAGAAAATTTTCGTATGGAAGTGATGTTTTTAAAACTGTTTATGGTGATTCCCAGGTTTCGTCTATTTTGTAAATTATGATTTGATGAACAATTTTAATTCCGTCAAGTTTGCTCTACCTCTTTTATTTAAGGAGATACTCTCAAATTATAATTTTATAAAACAATTTATAAATAAGTGCAGCTTTTAAAAATGTTGGTGGTAGAGATGGGCGCGTTAGTGGATTTTGACTTACACTCACGCACACTCAATTGGATTCACTCACTAATCACTCACGCAATTTTTTTTACTCACGCTCACTCACTATTCACGTGAGTAATAAAAAACTTACTCACGCTCACGCGTGACTCACACCAGATTCAATCACGCTCACGCGTGAGTCACGCAAAATCTACTCACGCAATAAAATTTTCTTACCAAAAAAAAAAAAAAACTCCAAAAATTTTTTTTTTACAAAAAATTGGGCAAATCAAAAAAAATCTAATCACTCAAACTCACGCAAAAAAAAAATTACTAACGTACTAATCATTCTCTCATTGTCAGATTTTTCAACTCACGCTCCCTCACAATCACGTTATTGAAATGAAAACTACTCACACTCACGCGTGATTCACGTGAAACACGCAAATCACGTGACCAGTGCCCATCTCTAGTTGATGGTGATCTCCAGACATCGTCTATTTGGCTCTCTCTCTCTGTTTTTGTCAAGAAAATAAAAGCAAATTGAGATTTGAAAAAAATTTTCCTACAAAAGTATACAGCCTTACCATAGAAAAATAAAACATATCGTGAACCTATATTCAAAATATGCCAACTCAAATTTGACCGAAATGAGTTTCCGATGGAAAATAGCTGCTCTATGCAATACCCATCTGTGGTAAAAATTTCAGAGCAAAAAAATAATTTTTTGTCGTTTTACATCCATTTTTGTTATTCTGCTAACTCAAAGTAGATATTTTTTTGGTGAAAATAAATGCCAACTCCCTTTGTAAATTTCCAAAAATTTTTCAAAATTTTTTTTTAAAAAAATTAGACCACATATCTTATTGAATTTGCCTTTCTGAACACGAATCTGGTAAAGATTTTGATATCTAATGCCTAGTTTTCGAGATATTGCCATTTTGAAAATATCGGTAAATAGTGTTTGCAAAAAAAAAAATTGCTTATATATATGTAACTTTCAAACTATTTATCAGATTGAAACATTATGAGTGGGGCAAATAAAGTCAATTATATAAGCTTTCAAAATAGCTAGTTTGGAGTGAGCCTTCCACAATAAAGCGTGAGTTACAGAGTGCCAAAGTTGACCACCCTTAGATTAAAATGCTTTCGGAGCTAGTAACTTTTAAAAATATGCAAAGATTTTTAATTTTTTTTAGTTTTTGCAATTACCACACTAAGGAAAACAAAATCCAAAAAAAAAAAAAAAATTATAAAAATTTTTCAAAAAAAAATTTATTTTTAGTTTCCGACAAAATATGCCAACTCTAAAAAAATATTTGTTTTTTGATATAGTAATAAATGCCATCTCAAAAAAATACGCAAACCAGTGCAAAATATGAAATTTTTTGCATAGGTAAAAATTATTTAGAATATTTAAACCATCTTATGGAAGGTACATTGTTTATTTTTACAATAATATGCAAAATAACTAGTTTTTTAGCTCTCCTGAAAAGTAAGCTTTTTCGAGTTGGCATTTATTGAATATAGTTCGACGATATTTAAAATCAGCTTTTAATTTTATATCCATACAAGTTGTTTTTGTTTTTAAAATAGACTTTCAAAAAATGTATTGAAAATTTGAAATTTAAAAAAAAAAACTTTTGTTAAAATAGACTTTTTGTTTTCTTTTGGTAAGGGCCATAGTTTTTGAACATTTTTAACGTGATTTTGAGATATCATCTATTTTGCAAATGTTATAGTGGTTTTACAATCACTGCAATTTTTTTTTAAAAACACATACAAATGTCATTTCGTCGAAGCTCCGACGATATGCCTATTGATGTCAAAGTCCGCATATTTGCCGTAAAAATACTCTGTAGCATCATATTATCTGTTCACAGAAAAAGGGAGAATAATAGCTCCCTTTTTCTTAAACAATTTTCTTAGAATCTTTAAATTTACCAGTTGGTTCCATATTACATGTCACTCTACACTGCACATTCATAAAGAAGTTTGGTATAATGTTTCCTTTAACAAAAAAAAAAAAAAAAAAACACAAAAAATGAAATGAAAAACGGTAAAATGATATTCCTACCTTAAACGTGTTTTTATTGTCCTTGAGCGAATTCAGTTCTTTTTTATATTTTTCATACTTGTGTGTATATTTTTACGCGTAATAAACACGCAACTGGAACACAAGCAACAATGACAACAGCAGCATTGAGAGCAAGAATAACAACAACATCAACAGCACCAACAATAAATATCAGTAACAACAACAATTGTGGCTGTTACTATAATCAAAAAATAAAAAAAAATAAACCAGAGCATAAGAAAAACAGCAACATAAGGTAAATGACAACAAGTACTATGAGTTCTCCCAGTCAGAAATTGACAGTGGTATAAAAAATATGGTACTTCTAAAGTAGAATTTTTGGAAAATAGATAAATAATAACCCACACTAAAAAAAAAAAAACTGTAAAGTTAGCAAAACATTTAGTTAAATTTAACTAAAAAAGCACCTGATTTTGGGCCTACTAAATTTTTAGTTAATTTAACTAAAAATATTTAGCTAACTATTCGTAGAATGAATGTAGCAAAAAAAACCGTAACTTTAACTAAAAATTTATCTGAAATTTCGTAACGTTTTTATGTACATATATTAACAAAAAAATTAGTTGAATTCAGCTAAACTTTTTGTTACTTTTCGTAAACTAAAATTTACAAAATATTTTGTAAAAATTGTAAGTTTATTTTTTCTGTTTTTTCATCAGCTTAAGTAGAACTTATGAGATTTGCATAGGAGGCTACATAAGAAATTTCACTTAACAAATTTGTTACGAAAAATCAGCAAATTAATTAGTAAAAATTCGTAAACTCAGTTTTGAAGTCAACAAAAAAAATTAATTCAAAATTTGTTCAAAACTTGTATTTTCGTAAACTGAACTTAACTAAAAAAAGTAGTTAAAACGCTGATTTTAACTAAAAATTTGCTAAAAAGCCAGTTAACTCGAGTTAACAAAAAAAAATTTGTTAACTTTACAGTTTTATTTTTTTGAGTGCAAGGGCTTTTTTAAAAAAAATATGTTTTTTTACAAAACATACACTCAAAAAAATAAAACTGTAAAGTTAACCAAATTTTTTTTGTTAACTCGAGTTTACTGGCTTTTTAGCAAATTTTTAGTTAAAATCAGCGTTTTAGCTACTTTTTCTAGTTAAGTTCAATTTACGAAAATACTAGTTTTGTACTAATTTTGAATTAATTTTTTTTGTTGACTTTAAAACTGAGTTTACGAATTTTTACTAATTAATTTGCTGATTTTTTGTAACATTTTTGTCAAGTGAAAAATTTTAAAAATTTCTTGTGCAGCCTCCTATGCAAATCTCATAAGTCCTACTTAAGCTGAACTTAATGCTGTGGAAAAAAGAAAAAATAAGTGAAGTGTTAGTGTTTAAAACCAATATTTACCAAACTTAAAATTTTTTACAAAAAGTTTAGCTGAACTCAACTAATAAAAAATGTTACGAAATTTTCAGCTGAATTTTTAGTTAAAATTACGGTTTTTTTTGCTACATTCATTCTACGAAAAGTTAACTAAATATTTTTTGTTAAATTAACTAGAAATTTAGTAGGTTCAAAATCAGGTGTTTTTTTAGTTAAATTTAACTAAATTTTTTGCTAACTTTACAGTTTTATTTTTTTGAGTGTATGTAAAAAAATATTATTGTTAATTTTATTGGATTTTTGAAATTTATTTTTGCGGTTTATGCGTATAGAAGAATTCCAAAATTTTTGACTACAAAAAAACACTTTTTCGGCCTTACCTATTTTAATTGTCTTAAAAATTGGTATATATGTTCTTCTGATTTTTGTTGAATTTCGTTTTTTGTTATTTAGTAAAAATTGTGAATGGTTCGCGTTTTATCGCTGTTCAAAGTTGGTATTTTGCAACAATTGTATGATAAATACACAATGTTTAAATGCTCATATATTTGGAACGCATCATCCGATTGCGACATGTTTGCCTATTGCGCGTAAAGTAATGAACTGATATAAAAATAATGAATGAAGGATTTGTTGGAAATTTGATTGTCTTTAATTTGGTTCTTATTGCGAATACATCAGATGAACGGAACTCAATATATAAGAAAAATAGTCAAAATACCTCCAAATAAAGCTAAAAAATTTATTTGCGCGAAAAGCTATGAACTGATGAAAAAATGATGAATGTAGGATTTGTTGGAAATTTGATTATCTTTAGTTTGGTTTTTATTGCGAGAAGATCAGATAAACAGAACTTAAGATATAAGCAAAATAGTTAAAATACCTCCAAAAAACGCTAAAAAATTAATTTAACAAAAATGTATTCGCGAAATGTTGTTTTAATGAAATTTTTGAGTTTAGCGATCAAAAATACATATAAAAAAATTATTCGCGGTTAGTGCGCAGAAATTGTTTTTCATTTGTAAACGAGAGTTATTAACAAAAATCAATAAGGCGTTTCATGAAACCGCGTTTACAATTAAACCGCTTATCACCCCAATTTGGGATTTGCATATGTTGTTAAGTACATTTTGGGCAATATGTGCAAAAAAATAAAGGAAAATTAAGGATACGCATTTTGAGATATTCGCAAATTAAGGACATTTTTTAAATTTCATTATCCTTTTTGCAAAGCATCATATCCTTTTTAAAAATTTTTTTTTAAGAACAGGACATAAGCATTATTTTGCTTTTTATTTCGTGACAATCGGATGATGCGTTCCAAAGATACGATCATTTAAACATTATGTATTTTTCCTAAAATTGTTGCAAAATACCAACTTTGAACAGCGATAAAACGCGAACCATTCACAATTTCGACTAACAATAAGTAACAAAAACCGAAATTCGATAAAAATCAGAAGAATGGACATGTTAGTTTTTGGATAAATTGAACCACCATCGGCTGATTGCCTATGCTATTTTAAATGGAACCAGTCTATAGCTATCGGTCGATCTCTCAAAAATGTAAAAAAAAGTCTCAAACACAATTTGTTTTTATACGTTTTAAAATGACAGGAAAAGTTTGTTATTTTTATTTTTTACTACCTCCTATTTGACAAGAATTCCTAGTAATTTTACAAGCTTTTTAACATTAATTTTGTAATTTAACAAGATTTTTACCAACAAATTTGTAAATTTACAAATTTTTTGACGCGATAAAATTTACAAGGAATTTTCGTGACTTTACTAGGTTTTTTGTTATCTCCTATTATATGAGAATTTATAGTAAAAATAACAAACTTTTTTGTAATATTACAAGCTTTTTAACAATAAAATTGTACAACTTACAACTTTTTTGACAAAATAAAACTTTCAAGAAATTCACGTCAATTTACTAGATTTTTTGTAAAATATCCTTGGAAGTTTGTAAAATTACAAAAACAAATTTGTAAAATTACAAAAAAAATTGTAAAATTACAAAAAATAAATGTAAATTTTGATTGAAAATTTTTTCAGATATTGGTAAAATGGGATTACGAGACTTTTTCAAATAATTTGACAGTTTTTTTTTTAGTGTATTTGCAAATAATATAGACTGGTTCCATTTTAAATAGCATAGGCAATCAGCCGATGGTGGTTCAATTTATCCAAAAATTAATATATCCATTCTTCTGATTTTTATTGAATTTCGGTTTTTGTTATTTAGTCGAAATTGTGAATGGTTCGCGTTTTATCGCTGTTCAAAGTTGGTATTTTGCAACAATTTTATGAAAAATACATAATGTTTAAATGATCGTATCTTTGGAACGCATCATCCGATTGTCACGAAATAAAGCGCAAAATAATGGTTATGTCCTGGTCTTAAAATAGAATTTTGAAAAAGGATAGGATGCTTTGCAAAAAGGATATTGAAATTAAAAAAATGTCCTTAATTTGCAAATATCTCAAAATGCGTATCTTTAATTTTCCTATATTTTTTTGCACATATAGCCCTAAATATACTTAACAACATATGCAAATCCCAAATTGGGATGGTAAGCGGTTTAATTGTAAACGCGGTTTCATGAAACGCCTTATTGATTTTTGTTAATAACTCTCGTTTACAAATGAAAAACAATTTCTGCGCACTAACCGCGAATAATTTTTTTATATGTATTTTTGATCGCTAAACTCAAAAATTTCATCAAAAGAACATTTCGCGAATAACTTTTTGTTTAATGAATTTTTTAGCGTTTTTTGGAGGTATTTTGACTATTTTTCTTATATCTTAAGTTCTGTTTATCTGATCTTCTCGCAATAAAAACCAAACTAAAGATAATCAAATTTCCAACAAATCCTACATTCGTCATTTTTTCATAAGTTCATAGCTTTACGCGCAAATAATTTTTTTAGCGTTATTTGGAGGTATTTTGACTATTTTTCTTATATCTTGAGTTCCGTTCATCTGATCTTTTCGCAATAAGAACCAAATTAAAGACAATCAAATTTCCAACAAATTCTTCATCCATTATTTTTATATCAGTTCATAACTTTACGCGCAATAGGCAAACATATGACTAAAATAAGTTTTTTGATTAACAAATCATTTAAAAAAAGTTTAAGAAATAGAAATCTTTGCAATTAATTGCATCTTTTTATTTATCTGCAAAGCCTGAACATTGAGAAATATAATAAAGTTGATTTGATGAAAATCTATAGGTTTACTCCGAAGTTATCACAAATTTTATGAATATACATGATAAAATACAAAAAAAAATGATATTTTTTTACAATTTCTGTTTTTAAAATTTTTAAAAAATGAGCTTTGTTAATAAAAAATAGTATTTCCTTGTTTGCCTATTGCGCGTAAAGTTATGAACTGATATAAAAATAACGAATGAAGGATTTGTTGGAAATTTGATTGTCTTTAATTTGGTTCTTATTGCGAAAAGATCAGATGAACGGAACTCAAGATATAAGAAAAATAGTCAAAATACCTCCAAATAACGCTAAAAAATTATTTGCGCGTAAAGCTATGAACTTATGAAAAAATGATGAATGTAGGATTTGTTGGAAATTTGATTGTCTTTAATTTGGTTTTTATTGCGAGAGAATCAGATAAACAGAACTTAAGATATAAGAAAAATAGTCAAAATACCTCCAAAAAACGCTAAAAAATTCATTAAACAAAAAGTTATTCGCGAAATGTTCTTTTGATGAAATTTTTGAGTTTAGCGATCAAAAATACATATAAAAAAATTATTCGCGGTTAGTGCGCAGAAATTGTTTTTCATTTGTAAACGAGAGTTATTAACAAAAATCAATAAGGCGTTTCATGAAACCGCGTTTACAATTAAACCGCTTACCATCCCAATTTGGGATTTGCATATGTTGTTAAGTATATTTAGGGCTATATGTGCAAAAAAATATAGGAAAATTAAAGATACGCATTTTGAGATATTTGCAAATTAAGGACATTTTTTTAATTTCAATATCCTTTTTGCAAAGCATCCTATCCTTTTTCAAAATTCTATTTTAAGACCAGGACATAACCATTATTTTGCGCTTTATTTCGTGACAATCGGATGATGCGTTCCAAAGATACGATCATTTAAACATCATGTATTTTTCATTAAATTGTTGCAAAATACCAACTTTGAACAGCGATAAAACGCGAACCATTCACAATTTTGACTAAATAACAAAAACCGAAATTCGACACAGATCTCGAGAATTGATATGCCAATTTTTATGCAAATTAAAATAGGTAAGGTCGAAAAAGTGTTTTTTTTGTTTTCAAAAATTTTGGAATCCTTCTATAAATATTTTATTTTTGTGTAAGGTGATCCTCACATTTCGTCAATTGCGCTCTACCTCTTTTTTTGAGGAAATACTTGCAAATTAATATTTTAGTAAAAATTGCATACCAAAGTGAAGTTTATAAAAAGTATTGATCCCCCGATTTCGTCTGTTTTGCTTTTTCCCTTTTATTAAAAGAAATAATGGCAAAAAACGATTTTAAGAATCTTATCATACAAAATTCGTTTATTTTTAATTTTTGATGGTGATTACCAGGTTTTGTCTATTTGGCTCTATTTCTTTTATTTACGGAGTTAATGGCAAATAAGATTTTAGGAAAAATTTCTTACAAAGAAGGAGTTTTTGATATTTTTTTTGGTGATCCCCAGAGTTCGACTATTTTGCTCTATCTCTTTTATTGAAGGAGAAAACTGCAAATAAAAACATTAAAAATCACTGTTTTTGAAATTTTTTATGACAATCCCTAGCTTTAAAGATATAACAGCAAATATTGATTATAAGAACATTTTCGTACAAAAATATATATATTTTTTAATTTTTAATCGTTATTCCCAGGTTAGGTTAGGTTAGGTTAGGTTAGGTTAGGTTAGGTTAGGTTAGGTTAGGTTAGGTTAGGTTAGGTTAGGTTAGGTTAGGTTAGGTTAGGTTAGGTTAGATTAATTAAGGATATAATAGCAAATAAAGATTTTAATAAAATGTTCATTCGAAGTAAGTTTTGGAAAATGTTGATGGTGATCCTCATATTTCGTCTATTTTGCACTTTTTGTTTTATTGAAAAAGAAAATTGCAAAAAAAAGATGTTTAATAAAATGCAGTTGTTGGTGATCCCCAAATTTGGGGGAGATAATAGCAAAAAAAGATTTAAATGTGTGACTCCTTGATTTCGTCAATATTGCTCTATCTCGTTTATTTAAGGAGATAATTACAAATAACGATTTTAAGAACAATTTCAAAAAAACAATTTTTATACCCTACACCACACTGTGGTACAGGGTATATGAGTTTGTGCTGATGTTTGTAACTACCCGAAATATTGGTCCTAGACCCACTTTTAAGTATACCGATCGACTTGGAATCACTTTTTGAGTCGATTTAGCGATGTCCGTCCGTCCGTCTGTCCGTCCGTCCTTCCGTCCGCAATTCTTAATCAATTGACTTGAAATTTGAAACTTAAGCCTCCTTTGGCCAAAGACTTTTGGCTATTGAAATTGGAAAAGAGCGGTCTATATTTAGACGTAGCCCCCATACAAAGGTCCACTTTAGTTTTGGCTCAAATGACACTAATAGCCGCATTTTAATAGCTATCTTTTCGAAATTTGGCAGGTAATCATGTTTTATCCACAGAAATCACCATTCCGAATTTTAAATAAATCGGATCAGTTCTTCTTGTAGCCCCCATACAAACCACCTTCCCGATTTTCACATAAATCTCTGAAATTTCATGAAAATAGGAAATATTTAATTAAAATTCTGTTTGTGTATGTTAAATGCGTCCTTTAATAACCTTATCATCGGACATTTTTGGACTTGGGTCCCATGTGGAAGTTTCGCCCGATATTCAGTTGAAGCGATTTATTGTTAACAAAAAGAAGCCTATTCCACTCAAATTTTATTAGTGAGTGCTTTTTACACTTATTAAAGATTTGGCAAAATATAGATCTAATCAGTCCATGTTTGAACTTGGGACCCATTTTCCGGGAAACTCTGGTGTAGGGTATTATATGGTCGGTCTTGACCGACTATAATTTTCTAATATGTTTTTTTTAATTTTTGATGGTGATCCCCAGGCTTCGGCTACATATCTTTTATTAAAAAAATAAACTTTTTGAAATTTTGTATGGTGATACCTATATTTAAGGAGATAATAGAAAATAAAAATTGTAAGAACACTTTCATTCAAAAATATATTTTTTTAAATTTTTAATGGTGATCCCCAGATTTCTACAATTTGGTTATATCTTTCTTTTTAAGGATATAAAAGCAAATAAAGATTTCAGAAAAATGTGTGCATACGAAAGTGAGTTTTTGAAAACGTTAATGGTGATCCACAATTTCTTTTGAAGAAAATTGCAAAAAAAATATATTTAAAACAATTCAGTTTTTTGCAATTATGTACGGTGATCCCCAAATTTAGGGGAGATAATAGAAAATATAAATTTTAAGAACAATTTCATTAGAAAATAGATTTTAAATGAAATCTGTTTTTTTAATGATTTCGTCAATATTGCTCTATCTCGTTTATTTAAGGAGATAATAACAAATAACGATTTTAAAAACAATTTCATAAAAATAAATTTAAAAATAGATTTTGAATGAAATCTATTTTTTAATGATTTCGTCAATATTGCTCTATCTTGTTTATTCAAGGAGATAATTATAAATAACGATTTTAAGAACAATTTCATGAAAATAGATTTGTGGAAATTTTGATGATGATGTCTAAATTTTGTCTTTTTTGCAAAACCTCCTTTATTTAAGGAGATAATTGCATATAAAGATTTTAAAAAACAAATGCAGTTTTTTAAATTTTGTATGGTGTTCCCTAGAATTAAGGAGATAATAACAAAAAAACATTTTAAGAACAATTTTTTTACAAAAACAGATTTTTTGTTATCGCCAGATTTAAAAAAAAAAAATGTCAGTACTAAAATACCAAAAATATTGCGTCCTAACAATACTTTTACCACCATTTACGTTCCTGGGTCAATATTAGCACACTTGCATTTTTCTGCTTGGGTTATCACAAACACATACTCTCACTCACACACACATAAAGAGTCACTGAACACCATTTGGAATTTCAATTAAAATTTCGTTGTTACTTGTTTGTAAAAAAAGTTTGGTGTCATTGTTGATGTGTTGTTGTTTTTCTTATTGTTGTTATTTTTTTTGTTGGTGTTGTATTGTTTTTATATTGTGATAAAAGATTCACAGACACAATGATACGTACGAACAAATTTTAAGGACATCAACAAAATATTAAAAGAAACTGCCAGTGAAAGTAATACTGAATGAAAATGTAGCAATTTACTGATACTTCGATTAACGCGGTAAAGGTTTTTTTTTCTATGCTCAAGAAATTTTTTAGAATCCTTCTTCGGATTTAAAATTTCCGAGCAAATTTTTGTTCTACTAGGTCTTAAACATACTTATGTGGTACAAATTTGAATCCAGTCGGACTAAATTACCCCTACGATTATCGTTAAAATTTTTTAAAATACAAAAATTTTTCTCGAAGGGTGTCAAGGCATTAAATGATCGAATTTGGATCAAATTAACTTTAAATAAAAGTTGGTCTCAATCTCTATGATATAAGCAATGAAAACAAAATTTGAAATTTTTTAAATTTTGTTTTAATTAAAAAAAAAAAAAAAAATATTTATTGTTCGACCTTTAAAATTCTATTTTGATTAAGACTATACCTCAAGGTCATATTACTTTTACTAATCATTACGATGATATTTTCAAAGTAACAATTTTCAAGAAACTATTTATAAAGTTGTTTGTTTTAAATTCATTGGTTTGGTCATTTTGCAATACTTACTCGACACGTGTTTCGGAATTTGTCAAATTCCATTGTCAAAAGTAATTAGCAAATTGACAATCGTTAGTCAAAATATAATCAAAAGGATAGCACGCCTCACCATCTATTCATTTTTTAAATAAGAGGGAATACAACAAAAGCAGAGAACATCACACTCGGATAAGAGATCTACTGTTAGTATTTATAGGTTTATTCTAGCTCGAGGTCATTATTTCCTTTACTAATTAAAACTATGATATTCTCATAGAATAATTTTCAAGAAAATTATTTTTCTGTTTTAAATTTATTTATGTTGGTCATTTTTTGCAAGACTGTTTTAATATTTGGTTTGTTGATTAGTTGATGATCGTGATCGTACAATTTTCGTCTTCTAATATCCACTGAAAGTAGAGTCGAATATGTACTATTAATATTTTAGGTTGATCATCAACGATTGTCATTAGAGACCTTTGGCTACTTGTAGTATAGCGTTTTTATTTTTACTAAATAATCTTGACAATGTGATCTGACAAATCCCGAAACAGGTGTCGATTAAGTCTTGCAAAAAATGACCAACATAAATAAATTTAAAACAGCAAAATAATTTTCTTGAAAATTATTCTATGAGAATATCATTGTTTCAATTAGTAAAGGAAATAATGACCTCGAACTAGAATAAACCTACTCAAAATATTTTTGAAATATTTTTAATTGTTCTAGGATGACAGTGGTGACGGCATAAAGGTGAAAGAGGAGGACCTCCCCTAATTTTTCCATTTTAATGTTTTGCCATATCAGGATAAAAGGATGTGAATAAAGTCATTTGAAAACTTTATTAAATTATTTTGTTAAAAATTTTGAATGATATTGAAAGACACATTTCTGAAAGACTTTTTTTATTTTTGTCGGACGGTGTTATCAATTGAATTTTTCAGAATTTATCAAATGTATTTCAGAAAATATGAATTGTATTTCATAAATTAGCAATTGTATTTCAGAATTATCAATTGTAATTCAGAAATTATCAATTGTATTTCAGAAGTTATTAATTGCATTTCAGATATTATCAATTGTATTTCATATATAATCAATTGTTTTTAAGAATTTATCAACAGTATTTCAGAAACTAACATTCGTAAAACAATTCAAAATTTCTGAAATACAATTGATAATTTCTGATATACAATTGATAAATTCTGAAAAACAATTGAAAATTTCTAAAATACACTTGATAAATTCTGAAATACAATTGACAATTTCTCAAATACAATTGATAATATCTGAAATACAATTGGTAAATTTTGAAATACAATTGATTAATTCCGAAATACAATTGACAATTTCCAATAAACTCATCTGAAAAATAATTGATAATATCTAAAATATAATTAATAATTTCTGAAATACAATTGATAATTCTGAAATACAATTGATAGTTTCTGAAATACAGTTGGTATTTTCTGAAATACAATTGATAATTTCTGAAATACATTTGATAAGTTCGGAAATACAATTGATAACTTCTGAAAAACAATTCATAATTTTTGAAATACAATTGATAAATTCTGAAATACAATTGATAACTTCTAAAATACAATTGACAATTTCTGAAATACAACAGATAATTTCTGAAATACAACATATAATTTTGAAGTACATAAATTCTCATTATGTCTACTTACATACGATTTTAAGACTTTATGTTTTGCCACTAACTATTGTCAATTTGCTAAATACTCTTGACAATGCATTTTGATAAATTCCGAAACACGTGTTGAGTAAGTCGTGCAAAATGGCCAAATCAATTAATTTTAAAACAAACATCTGTATAAATAGTTTTTTATAAATTGTTATTTTGACAATATCATCGTCATGATTAGTAAAAGAAATATGACCTTGAGTTAGAATAATCTTGCTTAAAATTTTAGATTCTCTTTACAAAATTTCTTGAACATTGGGAAAAACTGTCATTTTTGGAAATTTTTTGACAAATTTTAAATGGTGGTATTTTGAAAACCACTCTAACGAAAAATTTTTAAGGAAACTTTTAAAAAAATCAGACAATTTTTAAAATATTTCTGAAGAAAGAAAAAATCAGAAAAATTAAAAAAATCAGAAATTCGGACAAATTGACAAATTCCAGAGGTTAAAAATAAAGTATTGGGAAATTTTGTACAAAATTTCTAGAAAGTTTCGGAATACCGCCATTTTAAGCAAATTTGAAATAAAAATGACACTAAAATCGTTTGACGGATTTCAAAAAAAAAAAGTTGAAAGAATGTATGAAGTGAGGTTGAGATTGCTTTCTTCGTTATCAAGACAAACCGGCATTTAAAATCCTACTGATGATAACGCTAACTGGAGTGTTTGAAACCGGTATGGGAATACCAGTAATGTCTATAATTTTTCGAAATTCAATTTTTCTTCTGCATTTTTTCAATTTGAACCTTATAAAGATTATTAATTTGTTTTTAATTTCTTAAAATTTTAATATTTTATTTTAAAAATCGAAAGATTTTTGGCGGTCTTCGGGCAACGCTTTTTGATTCTCTATTGTAGATATTTCTTCTTAGGACCTTTTATTTACTTCCAAACATTCCATGTTGATTTGGTTACCGGTGTATAAGCAAAGTGTAATATTTTTAAAGAAATGAAACAAAATCGAAAGTTATGCAAACATTAATAGACAGTTGTACACAAAACAGCTAAAACATGCAGACAATGTTACCAGCTTTATGGTCACCCCTATAACGATTTTTTTTTTTTTTTAAAATCTCCCCTTGAATAAATATTGGAAATGTCCATAAATAAATTAATATTATATTAATGCTGCGAATGACGAATGAATTTTAAAAAGATTTTTTTTTTTTAAAGAGGGATATAAAAATTTTCAATTGTTGAGAAAGTTCTTGAAAAATGAAAATGGTAAGGGCAAAGAAAAGATATGATTGGTTTTAAAATCATTATTAAACAGTGTTAAATTATAATAGATAAAAATGTTTGTAGCAAATTATAATATGATTGCAGCGGTCATATTATGATCTTAAGTAATTAGAAAATTAATCTTTAGTACCAGAACATCATAGTCAAAAACATATTATGGTGATTACAACCATATAAAGATAATATAATCAATTGTAACTCCGTCCGAAAAAAATTGAAAAAGTCGTTAAACTCGAACTGGATAATATACGTTTGAAACCAGATACTAATTGCAGTAAAACTGCATTTACAGTTTTTTATTTAGTGATCCTGTTTCCTTTTAAAAGGACTTTAAAGTTTTAGTGGATTAAAATTTATAAAATATTTTTTAACATGATAATGGTTTTTGGGCTGGTGTCTAATTTTAAAAAATTTGCAGGACGCCACCTCAGTTTGACTATATACGCTAACAATTAACGAAAAAGAAAACAAGAATTACTATTTTCTTTTTCTTAAAACCAAAAATTTTAATAACTTGGGTTTGCAACTTTGATAATAGTTCACCTCGTGGTGAATAAAAACGTTTTTCACTAGCTGGTGAACAAAAAGTAACTTAATTATTTTTCAACAAAAAAAAAACATTTTTTTTTCTTCAAATTTTTTTTTTTCATCAATTTTTTTTTCCATCAATTTTTTTTTCATTAAATTTTTTTTTCATCAATTTTTATTTTTTTTCATCATTTTTTTTTTTCATCAAATTTTTTTTTCATCACTTTTTTTCATTAATTTTTTACGTCAATTTTTTTTCCATCAAATTTTTTTTTCATCAATTTTTATACCCTCCAACTACAGTATGGGGGTATACTCACTTTGTCATTCCGTGTGTAACGCATCGAAATATCGGTCGGGGACCCCATAAAGTATATATATTATTAGGGATGAGATTTCATGCACTAAAAAATCCAAAATATGCGCTTAAAATATGCGCTAAAAAATTTAAAATATGCACTAAAAAAATCTAAAACAAGTAAGAAAATTATAGTCGGTCAAGACCGACCATATAATACCCTACACCAAGGTTTCCCGGAAAATGGGTCCCATGGATCGATTAGATCTATATGTTGTAAAACCTTTAATAAGTGAAGAAAACACTCACAAATCAAATTTGAGTGAAATAGGCTTCTATTTGTTGACAATAAACCGCTTTAACTGAATATTGGGCGAAATTTTCACAAGGGGCCTGAGTCCAAAACTGGTCCGATGATTATCAGGTTTGATAAGGTTATTTAAGTACGCGTTTAACATACACAAACAAAATTTTAATTAAATATTTTATATTTTCATGAAATTTGAGAGATTTATGTGAAAATCGGGAAGGTGGTTTGTATGGGGGCTACAAGAAGAACTGGTCCGATTTCTTTGAAATTCGGAATGATGATATGTGAAGACAAAACATGTTTACCATCCAAATTTCAAAGCGATACCTTCTATAATACGGTTATTAGAGTCATTTGAGCCAAAACTAAAGAGGACCTTTGTATGGGGGCTAGGTCTAAATATGGACCGATTTTTTCCAATTTCAATAGGCTTCGTCCTTGGGCCAAGAGAGACTTAAGTTTCAAATTTCAAGTCAATTGATTAAAAATTGCGACCTGTATCGTGTTTACACCGTTTACATGGACAGACAGACAGACAGACAGACGGACGGACGGACGGACGGACAGACGGACGGACGGACGGACATCGCTAAATCGACTCAAAAAGTGATTCTGAGTCGATCGGTATACTTAAAGGTGGGTCTAGGACCAATATTTCGGGTAGTTACAAACATCAGCACAAACTCATTATACCCTGTACCACAGTGTGGTGTAGGGTATAAATATGTACTAAAAAATAAAATGTGTGCAATAAAAATCTTGTTTTCAAAGAAAAAAACTTCTTAAAAAGCAAAAAGTAATGCCGGGTTTAAATTGTAACATTTAAAACTGCATATAAGCAAGATGTTTTAGAAATTAAGACAATCTTTAAAAAAAAAATTTAAAAGAAAAGAAATAATTTTTATTATTTTCAAAAAAAAATTTTAAAATTTGAAATAGTTTTTGAAGCATTTAAATTTTAATTTGTGTTTTTGCTCACTTATGCCAAAATATGCACTTAAAAGTTGGAAATATGCACAAAATATGCATTTAAAACAAAAATATGCAAAAAAATGCATTTTCACTAAAATATGCAAAAACAAATCGATGCCATTTTAAAGCAAATTTCTTGATTCGGAAAGATAATTGGTCGATATCGTTTTTAGACTATCGACAAAAAACATGCATTTGCACTGAAATCTCATCCCTATATATTATTGATCAGTGATCGATTCTAAGACATTCTAGCGATGTCCGTCTATCGTCCGTCCGTCCGTCTGTAGTTAACACGATGAAGTCAAAAAAGAGATAGGAACCTCAAGTTTGGCACGAATATGTCTTATGTTCCTGGGCAGGTTGAGTTCGGAAATTGGCCAAATCGGATTAAGGGGAAAAAACTTCCCCCTTTATGAACTAAATCAACCTCTAAAAAAATACACGTTTTTACATTTTTTTTTTTATTTTTGTTAAATAAATGAAACATTTGGTATATTTATCGCGATGGGAAGGTGCTCTCAACGTGCCCCACTGACAGTATCAACTTTCCCCTCCCCCCAAAATAGAAACGCAACTGTCAATTTTTTTTTTTTTTGTTTACATTTTGGAGGTTATAAAAGATTCGGCATAGCCGAATTTAACACTCACTTGTTTTTTCATCTTTTTTTTTTTTTTATTAAATTTTTTTTTTTTTTCATCAAATTTTTTTTTTCCATCCAACTTTTTTTTCATCATTATTTTTTTTTTTTATCAATTTTTTTTTTTCATCAAGTTTTTTTTCATCAATTTTTTTTTCATCAATTTTTTTTTCATTAATTTTTTTTTTCATCAAATTTTTTTTTTCATCAAAATTTTTTTTTCATAAATTTTTTTTGTCACATTTTTTTCATCCCTTTTTTTTATCAAATTTTTTATTTTCAATTTTTTTCTCACAAAAAATTTTTTTTTTACATCAAAAAACTATTCTTTTCATCGAAAAAATTCATCAAAAACTTTTTTCACCAAAAATTTGGGGATCATTAAATTTTTTTTAACATAATTTTGTGTTTCGAGAAAAAAAAATATTTTTTTTTTTATCAAAACTACTTTTTCACCAAGTCTAAACTTTTCGCATAAAAATTTTCCATTTGTTTATCAAATGTACATAAAACAAATGAGAGTGTTATATTCTTTCAAATATTCCCAGCAAAAAAAGAGCTTACCATTCACTACAAAATTCACCACAACTTATGAACCAGATGTACTTCTTCTTCAACTGAAACATTGATGAATTTATTATGGGCGTGACACACAAAGTATGTTCTTTTTATCGCCACTTTTCAATGGCGAAAGATTGACACTTAAGTATAACATAAATCACTAGTGTTTTTATCACAACTTCTGAAGTAGTTATATCCGGATGTTAATATAACTTGACCTTTTGGAAGCACTTTTTTCATCACTTCTTTAGAAGTACATATTTCTTGGCATTTTGGGTGTGATTATGTCATTTTTATTTGGTGATTTAGAACTTCTAAATTAGAAGTTCTTTTTTCACTTATTTTTGTAAGATTGAAAGAGTATTTTTTTGTAATATTTACACTAAAAACACTGTTCGACAGCAAAAACCTTCCAGTGAAATTTCTAACTGGTCCTTATAGACTTTGTTCTCCTGCTTTCAAATCTACCGTCCAAATTTTTCTAGCACGTACCGTTTTTGAGATATTCGCTGTTAAAAAGTAAAAAAAGCATTTTTAGGGGTCAACTGTTACGTATTCTTGCGTTGCTTCCACGAAATAGGACTTGATTTCATATAAAATGGACCTCCTGATTCCAAAACTGCAATCCACAATTTTCAAGCATGTTCTGTTTTTGAGATATTAGCGTTCGAATATTTAAGTGTGATTTAAGTTTTTCAAACGCCAATATTTCAAAAACATTACGCGATAGAAAAATTTGGATGCCAGATTTGGAATAAAGATGCCTTATTTTTACTAAATCGAGTTCTATTGTGTTTAAGCAACTTAAGAATACGTTACAGAGGAGACCCAAATATTGGGGGGGTGAAATAAAGCCATAGGCAATAAGGCCATATGGCCTTATTTCCCAATGAGTTGAGAAATAAAGCCATATGGCTTTATTACCAACCACTGTTGGAAATAAAGCCATATATGGCTTTATTACTCATTTGAAAATTTATATTCGTCATTAATTTCCGGAGAGTGTAGGGGAAAATGTGGAAAAAATTTTCCACTAAATAGCAGGATTTTTAATTTTAAGATTGTTTAACAAAAAAGTTTTTCTGCGTAGCCGGCCTTCGGCCGGGCTTAGGGATTACAAACTCCATGCATTAAACCCACCCTCTCTGCAAACCAAAGCTATTTTGGTTATCAGGCCTTTTTGAGGCATAACAAATTTGATAGCGCAAAGGCCTGCTACCCTAGAAAACTTTACTTTGCGGAGAGGGTGGGTTTAATGCATGGATTTTGTAATCCCTAAGCCCGGCCGGAGGCCGGCTACACAGAAAAACTTTTTTTGTTAAACAATCTTTAAATTAAAAACCCTGCCAATAAAAAATTGGTGCCTCTAGACAACTCTAAGTTCCGAGGTTGTCCGTGGTATATGTGGTTTTTTAATTTAAAGATAGTCAAAAACAATTTTTTTCTGGGATTACAAACTCCATAAATTAATTTAGCGGATTCGCTAAATATTTTTTTTTTTTTGGGTAACAGGATTTACGGGGAAATATATTTCCACATTTTGAACTGATATGGCTTTATTTCCACTTTGGTTGCAAAATCAATATGACTTTATTGCTCAATCGTGATGGTAATAATGCCATATGGCCTTATTTCCCATTAAATTGAGAAATAAGGCCATATGGCCTTATTGCCTATGGCTTTATTTCACCCCCCCCCAAATATTTCAATATTAAAACGCGAATATCTTAAAAACCTTACGTGATAGAAACCAACTTCTTTTGATATAAGATATGAAATTTTAAAAATTTATCAATAATCGATTTTCGTCTTTTCGATTTTTTAAGCTCTAAATAAAGAGAAAAGAAATGCAATTACCAAATTTTGTCACCATTTTTGCAAAACCTAAATCTATTTGAAGCTGGACGTAGAAAAAATTGCATACTTCGTGTATCACCCTCATTCTAATTGTTTCAGTTGAAAAAGAAGTTCATATATTGTGGTGATTTGATTTGATTCCTAAGAACATATGAAAAAGGTACTTTAAAATCATTAAGCAAAGAACTGGTGAAAGATGTTTTTATTGTTATTTTGTAGCATTTTTGGAAGTGATTTTAAAAGTACTTCCTACGGAATATGAAGTTCGGCACCTATCGCTACTTTGTATGTAGTGAAACCACTACTTATTTTTGAACCACTTCGTTTATTTTTTGCTGGGTTCTTTCAAATCTTCCGCAAAACATTATCATGATTTAATATTTTGGGCAAGAGTACAAAATTCGCAGTTGTTTTTTTTTTTCTAAAAATTGGAAAAATTAGGGGATATGCTCCTCTTTCACTTGCCATTACCAGTGGCATCTTAGGACAATTACAAATATTTCAGAGAAATTTTATAAAATGTATCCTTTAAAACTTTGAAGTCCTTTTAAAAGGAAACACGATCACGAAATGAAAATCTGTATATGCAAATTTACTTCATTTTATCTCTACTTTCCGACGTATATCATGCGGTTCATGTTTAATATTTGCTGTCGGTGTAATATTACGCTCTTAAGTTATATTTGCCGAAATTATGTTTTTTCTTTGCGTGTAATAATATATTGAACAATTTTTAGTTTACACTGAATATTTTTATTAAAGAACTTTTACTTATTGTTGACTTTAAACATTAAATTGAATTAATGTCAATGGTATTGAATACTAAAATTAAGAGATTTAAAAAGGTTTCGCATGTATGGATGTAAAAGGAAAATTTGAACAGGAAACTTACACTAACATACTACATTAAAATCTCAATGTTCACAAAAGTGGACTTAGTATATATGCTGACTAATTGTAAGCCAACGATAATATACGCCTCACTTTTAAAAGTTAACACATTAAATGCACCGCCTTTTCTCAAAGTAATTAATTTTCTTTTCAAGTAACTCATCTCGTTCCTTTAAGTATTCTACCAAATACCCTATTTAAATGGCAAACACTACAATAACTGTAAAAGACGAATTGCAAACTTAAAAGGCAAATACAAAGTTACTGAAAACTTAAATAGAAACTTTTACTTTTAAAATTTTTTTTATTCTGACGTTTGTAATAAAAACATCAAATAGAACGTGTCGACAATCAACAAACAAATAACAACACAACAGCAATAACAGAAATGACGTCAAAATGTTTTTTAATTAGCCAACATCAAGATGACTTTGAACAATTTCAAATTAACTACGACTACTTTTTGTACCCTACACTAAGAAGTAGAGGGTATTTATTAAATTGTTAAAAATTTTGTAACACTTTGTATTTTTGACATTTTTAGGTTTGTCTGTGGCTTCTGAAATAGTCTGATTTTCTGATTCTCAGAAAATCGTTTAATATATGACCCTTTTCTAAAAAATTAAAAATACTTTTTTTGAAAAAGTATATTTATTTCTTAACAACAAAACAAAAAATATTCAGAAAAACTTTCAATACCTGCTCTGGAAATGCTGTGTTTAAAGTAGAAACGCTTTTAATTTGAACAATTAAAAAAGTTAAATTCGGCCTTGCCAAATGTATAGATACCCTCCACAATCTAAAAAAAAGATTTTTTGTGAAAAAAAAATTCTTTTGAAAAAAAAAAAATTGCGGAAAAAAATTTTTTGGTGAAAAAAAATTTCACGATTTTTTTTTTTTTGTAAAAAATAGTTTTGTACTTGTAAAAATACTACTCTGTGTCCAATTCTGCTCACATATGCCAACCAGCAGCCAATCTAAAGCATTTTGTATATTTAGGTTATGTAGAATGTACTAAAGTTTTCGTGGTGTTCTTACATTTTCGTTCATAATTTCTGAACCGCTGAACCGATTTCGCTCAAATGTAATACCAAACAACTTACACCTAAAAAAAAAAACTGTAATGTTAGCAAAAAAGCTTGTAAACCTACAAAAAAATTTGCTGATTTTGAACCCACAATCTTTTTGCTAAAGTTAGCAAAAATGTTTTGCCAATAATTAGTTAACTAAATTTTTTTTTTGAACTTTTTTCATACACATCTGAGGACCCCATTGGGTTCGGACCCGATAGGTCCAGACCCCGATGGGCCTAGACCTAGTTGGGTTCCTTAAAAATCGTCATAGTTTTTGATCCAAAATTTGTGGCTGTTTTGCTCTACCTTGCTTAGTTTTTGAGATACGTGATTATAGGGGACCACTGGGGTCTTGAGAATTAAAAAGCTCGATAACTTCAAAAATATTACTCGGAGAGCTTTTTTGGATCCAAAGTTAGGGCCCATTAGGGTCCACACATGTGAAGAGGACCGGCGATACTATGGTGAGCTCGAGAACCAAAAATGGCCTCCATTTTGCTCTATCTGGCTTAGTTTCCGAGATAGCGCCATTTTAAGTTTTCTGAAAATAAAAAAAAATTTACCATTTATTTTGCTAATATTAGCAAAAAAGCTTGTAAAAATTTGGTCAACTCAATTTTAAATCTAGCAAAAAAAATTAGTTCAAATTTTGTTTAAAATTGCCAATGAGCTAAATGAAGTTTACAAGATATTTTTGCTAACATGCTACTCTCAACTAAAAATTTGCTTAAAGTTAGCTAAACAGCATTAGCAAAAAAAAAATTAGTAAATCTACTAATGTATTATTTTGAGTGTAGGACAACAACAAGTAAATGTGCTAAGTCTCAGTGATATATATTCAATACATTGGCCGTGATCACCATTTCCACAGACGGACAGACAGACGGACAAAGCTAGAATTTCTTAGAATCGATACTGATCAATAATATATATACTTATATTTCGATGAGTTACAAACGGAATGACAAACTTATATATACCCTCTATCACTAACAAGGGAAGTCTCCCTGGTGTCACCCTCCGATCTTCATGAAACTTGGATATGTTGTTAAGAACGAAAATTAATTCGACCCGTATTTTTTTTAGCGGCCCAAACGAGTTTTTAGGGGGTTTGGGGGGGGGGGGTCGATTTGTATGGGGGGAAATTGACCTTTTTCAGTTTTTTTACGATTTACGCCTATTTAAACAAAATTAATGTTGGCATGTGTGGTATTAGATTAAAGGTTTTAAAAATACCTATCTCGTGGTAGTAACAACGGGCAAAAGAAGTTAATATTTTTCGACTTATTAACAAAATGTTTCTAAAATTTTGGTATTTTACTCAATATGACAAAAAGTTGTGCATGTTTGGACACGTTCTTAGCACACGTAGATAGGTTTTCCAAATACCTTTCATTTGGTATGTAACATGACTAGGTTTCTTTGCATAATATAGGAGATAAACGAATAAAACTGAAAAATGCCCTTGTCTTCCCCCTTCTTTGTACCCCCTAAATATGAATTTGGACCGCTAAAAAAAATACGTCTCCCCTTTTTTTTCAGATCTACAAAATAAAACCAATTCCATATAGATCCGCGGGTGACACTAGGGAGACTTCCCTTGTAAGTGGAAAAAGTACTATTGTAATGAAAACTAGTACAATGTTTAATTAAAAATACAAATTTTGAATGAAGAGTACTTTCAAAGTACTTTTTCTTAAAAGAAAACGTATAAGAAAATTTAATTTTTTTAGAAAAGGTACTTTTTTTATTTTTCAAGAAAAAATACTTTGAGTATAAAAAGTACTTATTTTTAAAAGTTCTTTTTTAGAAAAAATTCTTTTTTTAGAACAAGTCCTTTTTTAGAAAAAGTAAATTTTTTAGAAAAAGTACTTTTTTTAGAAAAAGTTTTATTAAAAATACAAATTTTGAATTAAAAGTAATTTAAAAAAACTTTTTCTTAAAAGAAAAGGTATAAGAAAAAATATTTATTTTAGAAAAAGTACTTTTTTTAAAAAAAAAGTACTTATTTTAGGACATTTTCTTATTTGGAAATAGTTCTTAGTAAAAAGTAAAAAAGTACTTTTTATAAAATTACTTTTTTAGAAAAAGTACTTTTTTAGAAAAAGTACTTTTTTAGAAAAAGTACTTTTTAGAAAAAGTAATTTTTTAGAAAAGTACTGTTTTGTGAGAAATTACGTTTTTTGAGAACAAGTACATTTTCTCTCCAAAAATAATTTTACTTTTTGAAACTAATTTTTTAACAAATTTTTTTTGTGCCAAAATTTTATTTTACCAAATTTTTTTTTCCAAAAAAAATTATTTTGTAATAGCCTTTTTACTTTTTCTCGGATACTAATTTTCTACAACTAACTTATTTTTATACAATTTAAAACCTTCAGGTAAATTTAACAGTCTCACCAGATTTTACAGTAAAGGGTATTAGACAATTCGATTAAGCTAAACTTATCCTTTTGCTATTTTGAAATACAACTGTTAAAATTGCACATTTAACAGAGAATTTCAAATAACAACACAACAAAAGGATTTCACAACAGTTATTGACTTCAAGTATTTGAAAGGATATTGATGTTGTTTTGTGATACGGAAAATTAATATTGTTTTACTCAAAAACCTAAGACACTTAAAAGAAAATAAAAATTAAAAAAGGGAAACACATCGAGGGATTATATTCAAAAACTTTTAAAGGTAGTCAACAAAAAGTGGATTTAAATTTATTCTAACAATAAGTTTAATACAAATTAATTATAGTTGTAAAAATTCGACCATTTAAATTTTATTAAATTAATAGATTTTTCAGGCTCGAGGCTAGTGTTTTTTTAATAAATATTTCTTTTTCTTTTCCAATATTTCGACCTTCATTGAGTGCCATTATCAGGAAAAAAAAAATGATTTTTAAACACAAAAACGTAAAAATAATATTCTTCTAAAACAGTACAAGATTTAATGACGAAGAAGGAAAAATGTTATTTTTAAGTTTTTGTGATAAAAAATCCACTTTTGCTCCCTGATGATGACACTCAAAAAAGGTCGAAATATTGAAAGAGTATAAAGAAAGATTTATTTACGAAAAACTGGCATCGAGCTCAAAAAATCTGTTTATTTAATTTCAATACATACATTTTTTAGCAATTTGAAAAGGATAGTTTTATAAATTTTTTTTTATTTATAAAAATATGTATAGCGCTTTTTAAATAAAAAACATCGACTATAGTTTTACGTTACATTTACCAGACAGATTTAGAGCCTTTAGCAGGACTTAAAAGTGTGATTTTCAAAAAAATTGGAATTTTTAATTTGTAAAATCATTTTGAATATGCATATAAAGCCTAAAGCAACCCTGTCCTGAATTAAACACATGTCTTAAAATATCTTGCAATTAACACAAATGTTACTAAAGGCTAAAGTGAAGACGGTAAAATAAATCCTATATCTGAAATACTACACATCACTTAAATATAAACTTCACTTTCACAAACAATCATTAAACCATAAATAACACATGCCATTCAAGCAACAGTACAAAAAGTATACCGGGAACATTTTTATTAGCTGTGCTGAAGTTTAAAATTATTTTTTTAGAAGAAACTTTGTTTTCTTAGAGAAAAAGTACTTTTTGTCACAAAAGTACTTTTTCTTAAAAGTACTTTTTCTTAAAATTAGAACTTTTTTAACAAAATAAGTGTTTTTATAAAAAGTACATTTTTATAAAACACTTTTTTATAAAACACTTTTTTATGAAATACTTTTGTATAAAAAGTACTTTTTTATAAAACACTATTTTAAAAAAGTGTGTTTTTAAAAACAATTTTTTATAAAAAGTACTATTTGAAAAAGTAATTTTTTTTAGAAAAGTACTTGTTTTAAGAAAAGTATTTTTTATAGATTTTTTATTTAAGAAAAGTACTTTTAATAAGAAAAGCACTTGTTATAAGAAAAGCACTTTTTATAAGAAAGGTACTTCTTATAAAAAGTCCTTTTTTTTTGTTTTTTTTTAGGACGAAATCTTAAGTTAATCCAAATTTTACAATCACGTGAATCACACTCTAATCTGGTCATGTGTCCATCTCTAAAGAAAAGTACTTTTTTTTTAAGAAAAGTACTTTTTTTTTAAGAAAAGTACTTTTTTTAAGAAAAGTACTTTTTTTAAGAAAAGTATTTTTTTTTTAAGAAAGGTACTTTTTTTAAGAAAAGTTCTTTTTTTTACAAAAGTATTTTTTTTTTAAGAAAAGTTTTTTTTTTTAGAAAAGTACTTTTTTTTAAGAAAAGTACTTTTTTTTAAGAAAAGTTATTTTTTAAGGAAAGTCCTTTATTTGAAGAAAAGTACTTTTTTTAAGAAAAGATGTTTTTTAAAGAAAAGTATTTTTTTTAGAAAAAGTATTGTTTTTGAGATAAGTGCTGTTTTGAGAAAAAGCACGTTTTTTTGGGAACAAGTATTTTTTTTTCCAAAAAATAATTTAAGTCAAATAAGTCCTTTTAAAAAAAGTCTCTTGAAAGCCGATTTTCTCAACAAATAGGTATCTTTTTTTAGAAAACTTTCTTTGTTTGCCAAAAGTACTTTTGTGATAAAAGTCACCTTTGCGAATAAAAGCAATTTTTCTTAAAGAAAAAAAAGCTTTTATTGAATACAATAATTTCATCGGTGATTAGCATTTTTGAACCAAAATCGCTGATCAGAATTTTTGGACCAAAGTCGCGTTTTAAATTTTTTTAATATTTTTTAGATAAAGTACTTAACATTTTCCAACTTTTAGTATCAATTTAGGTAAAAAATAATTTTTATGTTAAAAAATTTCAACAGTGGACCAAAATCGCTATTTTTGAATTTTTTTAAAAATTTTCTATACGCAAAAATTCCTAATTTTTGAGCCGAATTTGGTCCAAAAATTCGAACATGAATTTTTATCGAAAAAGTATTTTTTTCAGATTTTGCCCGACTAAAGATATCCTGTCAAAAATTTTTAATAAATACGAAATTCGAAAGTTTAGATTTGATTCTTAAGAAAAATAACCTTATTAAGTACTTTTATAAATAAAAATAAAATATGAAAACATCGTTAAAAAATAAATTTCTTAACATTTCTTAGAGTAAATTTAATTTTTTTTATCGTGTTTGGTCTTTGAGCTACTTTTCGTTACAAAAGATCTTTTAGTCAAAAAACTGATCTTGAAAATAAAAAAAAATCTCTTTTAAAAAAAGTACTCTGTTGTAGAAAATATGACCTTTTATCTAAGCAAAAAAGCACAATTTTTTCTTAACAACAAAACAAAAAATATTCAGAAAAACTTTAAAAATCTGCTCTGGAAATGATATATTTAAAGAAGTTTTAATAAAGTATTTTTACAATAAAAAGTGCCATGTTTAATTAAAAATAAAAATTTTGACAGAATAGTACTTTCAAAATACTTTTTCTTAAAAGAAAATATATAAGAAAAATTATTAGTTTTAGAAAAAGTACTTTTTTTAGAAAACGTTCTTAAAAAAAAGTTATTTTTCATGCAAAAGTACTTTTAGTATAAAAAGTACTTATTTTTTAAAAGTTCTTTTTTTAAAAATTACTTTTTTAGAAAAATTGCTTTTTTAAAAAGGTACTTTTTTAGAAAAAGTACTTTTTTTGAAAAGTGTTTTTTTAGAAAAGGTACTTTTACAGAAAAAGTTTTATTAAAAATACAAATTTTGAGTGAAAAGTATTTTTTATTAAAACAAAAAGTATAAGAAAAAGTAAATTTTTTTAGAAAAAGTACTTTTTTTAAGAAAAAGTACTTATTTTAGAAATAGTTCGTTTTTTAGAAATAGTACTTAGTAAAAAGTAAAAAAATACTTTTTTAGAAAAAGTTATTTTTCAAGAAAAAGTACTTTTAGTATTAAAAGTACTTATTTTTTAAAGTTTTTTTTAGAAAATTACTTTTTTAGAAAAAGTACTTTTTTAGAAAAAGTACTTTTTAAGAAAAAGTACTTTTTAAGAAAAAGCACTTTTTAAGAAAAAGTACTTTTTTAGAAAAAGTACTTTTCTCAGTGTTAAACGCACCTAGGAACTAAAGGTATCCATGCAAAATAAGTTTATGAATTTTTCCACAATCAGCTGTTCCGTGGCCATCGTTCGACAGGTATTACGACACGAAATTCGAAAGTTTAGATTTGATTCCTAAGAAAAAGGACCATATTAAGTACTTTTATAAATAAAAAATAATATATGAAAACATCGTTAACTAATAAATTTCTTAACATTTATAAGAGTGAATTTAATTTCTTTTTATCGTTTTAGTTCTTTGAGAAAAGGTACTTTCTTTACAAAGGAACTTGTAGTCAAAAAACCACTTTTTAAAATAAAAAACTCTCTTTTTTTTAAAAAGTACTTTTTTGACGTTGTCAAAAAGTACTATGGTTAACAAAGTACTTTTACTCAAAATGAAATTATTTTTTTTATTTTTGAAAAGTAATTCTTTGGTTTCAGCATCCACACAACTCATATTCAGAAATACTTTTAATTACTGGAGTCACAAAGACTATTTTTTTAAAAACCTTTTTGTCAAATAACATCACAAATAATGCACTTTAAATGACTTAAGACTTCAATTTAAAATTCATAATTTTTTTTTATGCAAAAAAAAATTTTGCTGGGTTACTTTTAAAACTTAAAACAATTATAGTCGTAGTCGTAGAAGAAGAAGGTGTTTGAAATTAAACACGCATGTTTATAATTGCCAATAAGTTTTTTCGAAGAATTACTCAAACGAACAAAATCACAACAAATACATTTTACTCTAACACTAACACCAACACACACACCCATTTTTATATTTGAATAACTTGGTTTAATTTGTATGTAGTAGTTGTTGTATAACTAGGTAATGGTAGTGTTGGTGTTGTTGATGGTAATGGTAATGGCAATAAAAACGTTGGATCTTTAACTTTTTGTTTTGTTATTATCCTTGGCCTGCTGTCTACAGTTTAGTGTTTTTTTTTTATACAAAATCTAACATAAACACAATATTGCCTGAAATCTATACTTGCAACTAATGATTTTTGTTTTTATATAGTCTGTTGTTGTTTTTCTGTGTCGAGGAGTAGTAGTATCCTTCACATAGTAAAAATAATTTAATGAGTTTTCATAAAAAAAAAATATATAACTTTGAAAGTAAGAACAATTATTAAAAATATGTTCTATAGAATATCATAAAAGTGTTGAGAAGCAAATGCAAACAGTAAAATCTTTGATAAAGGGATATATAAAGAATTTTTCTTTATGAAAAATGTCTCAGAATCTGAGACATTTTCTATCAGAAAAATGTCTAAGAATGTCTCAGAATCTGAAACTTTTTCTATAAGAAAAATGTCTCAGAATCTGAAACTTTTTCTATAAGAAAAATGTCTCAGAATCTGAGACTTCTTCTTTTAGAAAAATGTCTCAGAATCTGAGACTTTTTCTTTAAGAAAAATGTCTCAGAATCTGAGACTTTTTCTATAAGAAAAATGTCCCAGAATCTAAGTCTTTTTCTATAAGAAAAATGTCTCTCAGAATCTGAGACTTTTTCTATAAGAAAAATGTCTCAGAATCTGAGACTTTTTCTATAAGAAAAATGTCTCAGAATCTGAGACATTTTCTATCAGAAAAATGTCTAAGAATGTCTCAGAATCTGAAACTTTTTCTATAAGAAAAATGTCTCAGAATCTGAAACTTTTTCTATAAGAAAAATGTCTCAGAATCTGAGACTTCTTCTTTTAGAAAAATGTCTCAGAATCTGAGACTTTTTCTTTAAGAAAAATGTCTCAGAATCTGTCTCAGAATCTGAGACTTTTTCTATAAGAAAAATGTCTCAGAATCTGATACTTTTTCTATAAGAAAAATGTCTCAGAATCTGAGACTTTTTCTATAAGAAAAATGTCTCAGAATCTGAGACTTTTTCTATAAGAAAAATGTCTCAGAATCTGAGACTTTTTCTATAAGAAAAATGTCTCAGAATCTGAGACTTTTTCTATAAGAAAAATGTCTCAGAATCTGAGACTTTTTCTATAAGAAAAATGTCTCAGAATCTGAGACTTTTTCTATAAGAAAAATTTCTCAGAATCTGAGACTTTTTCTATAAGAAAAATGTCTCAGAATCTGAGACTTCTTCTTTTAGAAAAATGTCTCAGAATCTGAGACTTTTTCTATAAGAAAAATGTCCCAGAATCTAAGTCTTTTTCTATAAGAAAATGTCTCTCAGAATCTGAGACTTTTTCTATAAGAAAAATGTCTCAGAATCTGAGACTTTTTCTATAAGAAAAATGTCTCAGAATCTGAGACTTTTTCTATAAGAAAAATGTCTCAGAATCTGAAACTTTTTCTATAAGAAAAATGTCTCAGAATCTGAAACTTTTTCTATAAGAAAAATGTCTCAGAATCTGAGACTTTTTCTGTAGGAAATATTCCTCAAAATCTGAGACTTTTTTTAATGGAAAAATGTCTCGTATGCTAAAAGACTCTTTATTTTTCTATTATTCACTGTATTTGTTTGTATTCACAAAAATGCCTGCCCGAGAAAAAGTCTCAGATTCTGAGACATTTTTCTTATAGAAAAAGTCTCAGAATCTGAGATTTTTTCTATAAGAAAAATGTCTCAGAATCTGAGACTTTTTCTATAGGAAAAATATCTCAGAATCTGAGACTTTTTCTAAAGGATGAATATCTCAGAATCTGAGACTTTTTCTATAAGAAAAATGTCTCAGGATCTAAGAATTTTCCTACAAGGAAAATGTCTCAGAATCTGAGACTTTTTATAAAAGAAAAATGTTTCAGAATCTGAGACTTTTTCTATAAGAAAAATGTTTCAGAATCTGAGACTTTTTCTATAAGAAAAATGTCTCAGAATCTGAGACTTTTTCTATAAGAAAAATGTCTCAGAATCTGAGACTTTTTCTATAAGAAAAATGTCTCAGAATCTGAGACTTTTTCTATAAGAAAAATGTCTCAGAATCTGAGACTTTTTCTATAAGAAAAATGTCTCAGAATCTGAGACTTTTTCTATAAGAAAAATGTCTCAGAATCTGAGACTTTTTCTATAAGAAAAATGTCTCAGAATCTGAGACTTTTTCTATAAGAAAAATGTCTCAGAATCTGAGACTTTTTCTATAAGAAAAATGTCTCAGAATCTGAGACTTTTTCTATAAGAAAAATGTCTCAGAATCTGAGACTTTTTCTATAAGAAAAATGTCTCAGAATCTGAGACTTTTTCTATAAGAAAAATGTCTCAGAATCTGAGACTTTTTCTATAAGAAAAATGTCTCAGAATCTGAGACTTTTTCTATAAGAAAAATGTCTCAGAATCTGAGACTTTTTCTATAAGAAAAATGTCTCAGAATCTGAGACTTTTTCTATAAGAAAAATGTCTCAGAATCTGAGACTTTTTCTATAAGAAAAATGTCTCAGAATCTGAGACTTTTTCTATAAGAAAAATGTCTCAGAATCTGAGACTTTTTCTATAAGAAAAATGTCTCAGAATCTGAGACTTTTTCTATAAGAAAAATGTCTCAGAATCTGAGACTTTTTCTGTAAGAAAAATGTCTCAGAATCTGAGACTTTTTCTATAAAAAAAATGTCTCAGAATCTGAGACTTTTTCTATAAGAAAAATGTCTCAGAATCTGAGACTTTTTCTATAAGAAAAATGTCTCAGAATCTGAGTCTTTTTCTATAAGAAAAATGTCTCAGAATCTGAGACTTTTTCTATAAGAAAAATGTCTCAGAATCTGAGACTTTTTCTATAAGAAAAATGTCTCAGAATCTGAGACTTTTTCTATAAGAAAAATGTCTCAGAATCTGAGACTTTTTCTATAAGAAAAATGTCTCAGAATCTGAGACTTTTTCTATAAGAAAAATGTCTCAGAATCTGAGACTTTTTCTATAAGAAAAATGTCTCAGAATCTGAGACTTTTGCTATAAGAAAAATGTCTCAGAATCTGAGACTTTTGCTATAAGAAAAATGTCTCAGAATCTGAGATTTTTTCTTTAAGAAAAATGTCTCAGAATCTGAGACATTTTCTATAGGTAATATTTCTCAAAATCTGAGACTTTTTTTAAAGGAAAAATGTCTCGTATGCTAAAAGAATCTTGTTTTTCTATCATTTACTGTATTTGTTTGTATTCACAAAAATGCCTGCCCGAGGCTCAAAGCATTATAATAAAAATATTTTTTTGGATTTTAATACTACTGGGCGCAAAGCTTGATTTTATTTTTTTTTGTATTACACAATCTTTTTTAATATATTTATGTTGAATATTTTTTTGTGTGCTCATTCTTCATTTAAGGATTTAAACTATTATAACTTGTGCTTGTGCACGGTACTTTGCCTAAATGGCCAGAAAATTTAAAGCCAAAAGTTTGTGGGCCAAAACTTTGTTTTCAATGGCTTTGACTACTACAAAAAAAAAAAAAAAAATAAACGAAAAATGAACAAAAACAATAGCAAACCAAACTAAAACCGTATCAAACAACCTTCCTTCTCTTACCATTTCTAGCATTTTAAAATACCATACCACAACATAACATACCATCATCCATCCCATTCAAAAACAGGTCATAAAGGTCATTAAACAAAAACCAACAATAACTTCACGGAAAAAATAAAAAAATTCAGAAGAGTAAAAACAAACAAAAAACATGAACACAAAAATAAAAATATGAATGTTAAACTCGAAATTTTAGTTGCTACCATAGACTATAGAGCACTTATATAGAGAATACACTGGTAACAATATCTTTCTACCACTTGTGTAATGTTACTGCATGCTAGGATGTGATCAAAAAGTAAAAAGAACAACTATCTTGTTGCTCTCTTTATAAGTTCTATCCGTTCTTGAGAATAAAAAAAAAATATCTTTACTGATTATGTATCCCGGTTGCCCTCTACCATATTCTGACGAAAATCAAAGTCTTCCCTTGAGTTAAAAGTTAATTACGTTAAAATGTCAAAAACTTGACATTTAAGGCATATCGCAAAAAAATAAAAAACTGCATTTTTTTCAAAAACTGCAATTTTTAACTTCGAGTTTAAAACTTTTTCTTTTTAGTAGAAAAATCACGAATTTTGAATTCCTAGTGTCGAACTTCTTTTTAATTGATAACAAACTTTTTTGCGTGATTTTTTATACCCTCCAGTGATGGAGGGTATACATAGGTTTGTCATTCTGTTTGTACCACCTCGACATATTGCTGTAGGACCCCATAAAGTATATATGGGGCATTCCATGTCAAATCGGACACATTGAACAATTTTTTTTTAGATTTTCCCCATTTTTTTCAGTTTTAAGTACCCTTCGAAAACTTCTTCGCGGTAAATTTTCAGATTTTTTAATGACCCGTTCAAAAGATAACGAATTTTTAAAAATTGGTAGTTTGTTCCTTTACTCAAACTTCTTTTACCAGGGGGTAGGCATACACCTCAAACACTCAAACATTAACTGCCTGTGATTACTAGAATGAAGGTTGGAAGATGAATTGAAAAAAGACTTTTTGTTTTCTTTAAAAAACGCGCTTTTATATGGTTTAAACAAATTTATGAAATTTACGTACTTAAAATGTTAATAATTCAATATAATTTAAAAAAATTATTAAAAGTGCAAATAAAGTACAAATTTCATGACTTAAAAAAAAAAAAATTTATTTGATCCCAGACAGACTTCGTGTCTGAATCAATTACAATCTCTTTAGATTATTTCTCTATGCTTTTACTCATAACTTCTTCAATATTGGTCCAAATTGTATATAAGTTTTTTTTACGTGCTTTAAAAAAAAAAAAAAATCTTGAAAAATATTTAAAAGTGCTCTAGTATGTGATTTTTAAGTTTTAAGATTTAAATCCCAATTTTGAAAATGTGTGTACTCTTTAATTTTTTTGTGTAAAACTTCAATCGATTTTACAAATTTTTTGCCCAGTAGAATCGTGGGATAACGATTAATACTAGTAATTAATTTTTTCAATCTTAAAATCATTTCTACTGCGCTAATGGTGCGTCAGAGAGGGGTCATTTAGAAGACCGAACTCCATTAATATTGACGCCTGACATTTTTCGTATAGAAAAATCCTCAGATTCTGAGACAATTTTCGTATAGAAAAAGTCTTAGATTCTCAGATTTTTTGAATAAAAAATGTCTCAGATTCTGAGACATTTTCCGCATAAAAAAAGTCTGAGATTCCGAGAGAAGTTTTTCGAATAGAAAAAGCCTTAGATACTAAAACATATAAAAAAAGTCTCAGATTCTGAGACATTTTTCGTATAGAAAAAGCCTTTGATTTTGAGACATTTGTTGTGTTGATAAAGTCTTAGATTGTGATACATTTTTCTGAGACGTTTTTCGTATTAAAAAAAAATCTCAAATCGTACAAAAATATTCTCAGATTCTAAAAAATTTTTCGTAAAAAAACTGTGACAGATTCTAAGACATTTTTCGTATAGAAAAAAGTTCAAAGATTCTGAGGTTTCAGATTCTGAGACATTTTTCGTATAGAAAAAGTTTCAGATGATTCTGAGATAGAAAAAGTCTCACTAAAACCAAATTGTTCTACACAAATATCATGGTTTTCATTAGTAAAGAAACATGACTTTAAGTTAGAATATTCCTACTTAAAATATTTTTTTTGTTTCTTTGTCTTATAACAAAGAATAATAGGAGTTTAATTTGTACCAACTTTTTACTTTCCCTTAAGATAATCCTGAGGCTGATTAAGCTTGGCATATATGTTTATATTGAATTTCAGCAAAATCGGCTGAGTGGTTCAAAAGTTATAAATTAAACCATGAATTTCAGATTGGTTTCACCTTAAATTCACTTGTTAAAAAACCCGTTAAACATACTTCAAAAGCATTAGTAAGTCTGAAAAGTATTTTACAAAGTATTTTTGTCACTCAAAAATATTTTTACACTAAAAAAAATACACTCGAAAAATTTTTACACTGAAAAAAAAAATTTACACTAAAAAAAAATTTGACAATTTTTTTTTCTCCAAACTGACTAACGAAAATTTTTTACTCAAAATAAAATATTTCTAAAGGGTACTTTTCACTATCACACATTTCCATTATACAAGCGTAATTTCACCATGTTAGCGAAATATTTTTTTAAAAAATTTGGCCAGAAATTTTTCACTTATTAGATACACCTAGGCTTCAATCAAAAAAGAATCCAAAAATCTTTAGGAAGTTGGTAAATTTTGATGTGTATAATGGAAAAGTGTGATAGTGGAAAGTACCCTTAACCAATATTAAATCCTTTAAATCCTTTTTTTCACTTTAGAAAATTTATTACCGCTTCAAAAGGGCATTGTGAAGGAACTTAACTTTTTTATATGTTTTTTTTTTTTTTAAACAGCAAAAAATATTGGAAAGGGGCGTTTTTTTGCGCTGTCGACAGAGGACATTGGGGGATATGTTCGGACACCATAACCTTTTGAGAAATTCGATCAAATTTATTAGTACACAGAAAATTATATACCCGAGTAAAAAAGATTATATATGTTTATATTTAATTATATAAAGACATCATATATATTCATATAGAATTTGATGCGAAAAATGAGTCGATAAAACCATATAAAGTTGCATTAAATTTGATATAATTTGATGTGATTTTAATATAATTTTATATGATTTGATGCGAAAATTGGCCCCTTTTTTAGAAAAATTTATGCAATTATATATAATTAAATAAAAAAAAATCCAAAAAAAACCCAAAAAAAAAAAAATTATATTAAATTATATACACAGAAAAAAAAATTCATACTTGGAATTAATTAATTCATAAATAGTATGAATCGTACATGACTTTTTTTTCCCAAACTTTGTTTATACTATTTATGAATTCAGTCATACATAGTATGAACAAGTTCCTGTTGGATATTGTTTTTGATTTTTTAGATTTTTCTCATTTTTTTTGCAATAAATGTACATTTAAATGCATTACAACAATTCGTAAATATTTGAATGAATATCGGCGGTTTTATTATTATTTTTCTAAATACACAGATTTATATACAATGTAAATAAATAAAAGATTTAAACAGGAAAGTGTTGCTAAATTTTTGCTAAATTTCTAATGTCATCTATTGTTGTATAATTGTAAAAGACCCATCTATTTTGTCCGTGGAAAATGTTGACTTCTTGGATGATAATATTCCCGATATCAAATCACATTTGTATAAGACAACCGCCAGAGTTTCTGGAAAAAATTACAAGGAAATGTATGAAAGACATGCCGATATTTAAAATATAAAAGCAAACTTATTTTACATACCTTTTGTTTGCCAAAAAACTGCAGTTTTTATATATTTTTCCCAAATTAAAACCAAAAAAGAAAATCTGTGACAATTATTTTTTTATTTTTTAGAAATTTAAACATTATTGAAATATTCATAAATAGTATGAATTTATTAATACATAGTATAAAGTGAAATCAATGACAGCCATTCATACTATTTATGTACAAAATTTGTTCTGTGTATCAAGAACTTAGATTTTTTTTTTCATAAATTTTGCATTATATATAATAACATATAAAATTTTAAAACAAATGTTTAAGGTTTAGGTTTGGAACTTAAAAAAAAAAAAAAAAATTCTGGACTTAGAAAAATTTTCAAAAGTTATATCAAATTATATATAAAGGACTTAGATTTTTTTTTTAATTTTACTCATATAAGATTACATATGATTCAGAAAAAAGTTGCATAAAGTTTTATATAAAATGTCTTCAAATATTTTGTTATATTAAATTATATAAAAAAACAGACAGAATTTTATATTTCATATGTAATTATATAAACTAACTTTAATCATATGTTATTATGTATAACTTAACATTTTCTTTTATATAATTTTATATAAGAAAAAAATACGAAGTGCAAATATATATAATCTTATATGATAGCAAAACAATTTACGTATAAATTTATCAAATAATATATGTTTATATAAAAATAAGTAAAATTATATATAATCTTTTTTACTCGGGTAGAGAAAAAGTAGACATTATGAGGACTTATATACTAAATATACAACATAGTAAAGCTCTAAATATCAACCGAAATGTCCGACCAAACCATCTCCACTTAATTCAAACATACCTTCGTACATACAGGCTGTGTTACAGACCAGCATGAACATACAAACAGTAGATTTCTTACGCGAGTAAGATGTTCACTTCCTTTGTTGTATTCCCTCTTGTTCATAATATGAATAGAAGTTGAGGCGTGCTATCCTTTTGTTTAAAATTCTGTTTTAATTTTTAAATTAATAAAAATTTCACAGGTTGAAAAAAGTTGAACTTTTTCAATTTGCCTGAACTTTGACAACTGATTTATATGGAGTTTGGTGTGCTGATTCCGAATCTGTTTTCCAATTTGCTCCATCAGCTCTCGTTCGTGAGCGAATCGCTGGTAAAGAGCCAAAGAGGTGAGTTTTTTACCAACTTTGCAAGGCAATAATTGCTTACACTAATTTTAGAGCCTAAGTTTTAAACACAAACTTAACTATATTAGATGCGAGGATTCCAAAACTGTTATTAACTTATTTCTGACCGCTATAGTTTTCGGGATATAACGCAAGTAAATTTCGTAAAATAATTCTCATCATTCCAGCCAAACCACTTGTCTGATTGACTTCATATTTATGTAATGTTTTAATTTGTTTCGGGAATTGTTCTTAGTAAGGTCAAAATGAGTTCACGAACCCTTTGCAAATTTCTGAGGTTGCTTAGTAAATGCTAGTAAAAAGATAACATTTTGCAATTATATGATTAAAAATGTCTGTGAATTTTGTACTCTTTCCCAAAACATTAAATCATGATAATGTTTTGCAAGGATTTGGATGTACTTGCCAAAGCAAAGTTTATTTTAGAAAAATAATGTTATATTACTTTGCTTTTCCATGCAAAACGAATTAAAATATCAGTCGAGGACCCCATTAAAAAACCAAAAGAACTTTACATTTCGTAAGTGAGTGCAAAAATAAGTGCAAAAAAGTGTTTTTACATTTTGGAGAGTATAAAAGATTCGGTACCAAAGAATATAACACTCTTACTTGTTTTATGTACATTTGATATAACAGATATAACACTCTCACTTGTTTTATGTACATTTGATAAACAAATGGAAAATTTTTATGCGAAAAGCTTAGACTAGGTTAAAAAGTAGTTTTGGAAAAAAAATATTTTTTTTTTTTTTACGAAAACCAAAATTATATTAAAAAAAAAAATTTTATGAACCCAAAATTTTTAATGAAAAAAAATTTTAATGAAAAAAAGTTTTTGATGAATTTTTTTGATGAAAAGAAACATTTTTTGATGTAAAAAAATTGATAAAAAATATTAAAAAAAAATTTTGGTGAGAAAAAAATTGATAATAAAAAATTTGATAAAAAAATTTGATAAAAAAAAAAAATGAAAAAAAAAAATTTTATGAAAAAAAATTTTGATGAAAAAAAAAATTGATGAAAAAAAAATTAATGAAAAAAAAAATTAATGAAAAAAAGTTGATGAAAAAACAAAAAAAAATTATGAAAAAAAAATTTTTGATGACAAAAAAAAAATCATGAAAAAAAAATTAATGAAAAAAAAAATTGATGAAAAAAAAAATCTGATAAAAAAAAATAATGACAAAAAAAAATTAGATGAAAAAAAATTTGATGAAAAAAAAATTGATGAAAAAAAATTGATAAAAAAAATTGATAGAAAAAAAATTATAAAAAAAAAGTTTGAGGAAAAAAAAAAATTATGAAAAAAAAGTTTGATGAAAAAAAAAAATTGATGGAAAAAAATTTCAATGGAAAAAAAATTGATTGAGGATTTTAGTTTGGCTTGAGGTCAGTAAATTAACAAATTAAAAAACGATTGTTGAAGACACAATTTTCTTCTTCAATCAGAAAAACACAAACAACAAATTAGAAGACACAATTTTCTTCTTCAATCAGAAAAACACCAACAACAAATTAAATACACTTGGCTTAGGCCGAAAAAATATAATAGATTGTTTATTAAATTTTTAATTTTATTTAATTAATTTCGGTTAGCTCCGCTAACCATCTTCAGGGTGGGATATTAAATTAAAATTAATAAATTTTGATGCGTCCTTATAAACTTTCACTGTTGATGCTTTGGTTACTACTGTTGGTAAACCATTTTTATAAACAATCGTTTTTTAATTTGTTAATTTACTGACCTCAAGCCAAACTAAAATCCTCAATCTATCAACAAAAAGGTCAACAGTATATACAATAAAAAAAAATGATAAAAAAAATTTTTTTTTGTTGAAAAATATTTTTGTTACTTTTTATTCACCAGCTGGTGAAAAGCAGTTTTATTCACCACGAGGTGAACTATTATCCAAGTTACAAACCCAAGTTATTAAAATTTTTGGTTTTAAGAAAATGAAAATAGTAATTCTTGTTTTCTTTTTCGTTAATTGTTACACTCAAAAAAAAAACTGTAAAGTTAGCAAAAAATTTAGTTAAATTTAACTAAAAAAGCACCTGATTTTGGGCCTACTAAATTTTTAGTTAATTTAACTAAAAATATTTAGCTAACTTTTCGTAGAATGAATGTAGCAAAAAAAAACGTAACTTTAACTAAAAATTTAGCTGAAATTTCGTAACGTTTTTATGTACATATATTAACAAAAAAATTAGTTGAATTCAGCTAAACTTTTTGTTACTTTTCGTAAACTAAAATTTACAAAATATTTCGTAAAAAATTATAAGTTTATTTTTTCTGCTTTTTCATCAGCTTAAGTAGAACTTATAAGATTTGCATAGGAGGCTACAAAAGAAATTTCACTAAACAAATTTGATACGAAAAATCAGCAAATTAATTAGTAAAAATTCGAAAACTCAGTTTTGAAGTCAACAAAAAAAATTAATTCAAAATTTGTGCAAAACTAGTATTTTCGTAAATTGAACTTAACAAAAAAAATTAGTTAAAACGCTGATTTTAACTAAAAATTTGCTAAAAAGCCAGTAAACTTGAGTTAACAAAAAAAATTTGTTAACTTTACAGTTTTATTTTTTTGAGTGTAGCTTATATAGTCAAACTGAGGTGGCGTCCTGCAACTTTTTTAAAATTAGACACCAGCCCAAAAACATTATCATGTTAAAAAAAAGTTATTTCTTTCCTTCATAACTCAAAAAATTTAGCCTGCAGGAGAAAATAATAGCATTTTTGAAATCCGCGTGGCCTATTTATTCTAAATCGTGTCCTCAAACTCTGGCACAGTGATAAACGTGCTTAGATTTAAAAACAGGCATGAATGAACATTTTTTAAATTTTATTTTATCGATATCTCAAAAACTAAAGATGACTCACAAAAACGAAGAGCATTTTTGGAATCAGCATAGTCAACAAACCTTAAATTGTCATACACTTTTTGGATGCAAGACCAGTGTTTGTAGATATGGACTCACAAATATGCCGAAAATATCCAATTTTCAAAGTTTCCGTAGGCTATATCTCGAAAACTAGAGCTGACCCAAATAAAACGGTAACCAGATTTGAAATCAGCGTACCCCAATTATGTTATTTATTATTCCACCTTTAAAATTCTATATTGAGAAAAACTATTCTAGCTCAAGTTCATATTTCTTTAACTAATCATTAACATGATATTGTCAAAGTTACAATTTTTAAGAAACTTTTTATAAAGTTGTTTGTTTTAAATTAATTGACTAATCAATTTAAAACAAATACGATTTTATAATCCCGATTCCCTGGATTTGTAAATGTCAATTCCGTTTGGCATCTCTAATAACAATATATTTGGCAAGGCCGAATTTAACTTTTTTACTTGTTTCAAAATGTTTTGTTTTTATGGAGATGCATACATTCCAAAAATCAAGTTTTAATAACCATTATTTAGGGAGATCAAAAAAGTACTTAAGTACATTCTCTTACCCTGATATAATCGAAACCTTCTAGAAAATACTTTTATCAGAAGCTTTTTGTTGGATGATCCTACATTGCGAATTTCAAGTTTCAAAAACCATTATTTCAGGAAAGAGAAAAAGTACCAAAGTACAATTTTTTAACCTTTTTACCTCATTATATTCGGAAGTACTAAGAAGAGCCCTATAATTTAAATTTCAAGTTTCTTTAAACTAAGGCCTCTGTTCTTTCTTTCACAAGTTTTCAATTCAAATGAAAATTTCCGAATCATATGGAATCAAGTCTAGTGTTTTGTTGATCACGTTTTATCCGAAATTAAAATTGAATAATTTAATAAAGTTATGATGAAAAAAGTGCATGCGTTTTACTTTCACCAAATTTTATTTATGTGAAACAAAACGAAAAAAAAATCGGATGTGAAATCTGGAACACCAAAAAATTCGGAAATTTTCATTTTCACATTTTTTATGTGAATTACTTTTTTTGGAACAGCGGCCTCAATTTCAAGTTTTCTTTGTCAAGAGAAAGAAAACGCACAAAAGAACACTGTTTCAAACTATACTTTTTTCAGACTTTTTTTTTGCAGGAAGATCCACCATTTGGTATATCAAGTTTTAAGGACCATTAAATTAGAAAATATAAAAAGTACCAAACGTTTGCATTTAGCGGTTTAAAATTTAGCTGTTTAAGCTTTTTTCAGACAATCTTACATTTTGTTATTGCTTTACAATAATTAGAAAATATCGTTAACTTTTTAAACATAGTGTATTTACTTTAACTGTAGATAGCTTTCGTTTGTGTTTGATGATAGTACTCTTGTTGTAACCATACAAATTGTAGTGATGTGGAAAATAGGCCCGAAAAATATATAACTTTTAAATACTTTGTGGCCTTTTTTTTTTTTTGGTGCAGAGAACAAATAACAAACAACCAAATAAGTAAGGAAAACAACACCAACACCCGCTTATGAAGCCCAAAAATGCAAATGGAACAACTATTACAAACACAACATGCAAACAGAAGTGTTTGCAATTTAAATGTTGTTGGTGATGGTTATATTACTGTTGTTGTTTTTAGTGTTGGTGGGAGTATCAGCAGCAGCAGAAGCGGCAGTGGTGTTAATGGTGGCAGAAGATGTTGGTGATGATGATGTTAGCATACGCAAAATAATAAAGAAAAACCGTTAAAAAAATAAACAGAAGTGCAACTCTAAAGTATTTTCCACAAGTGCTGAAATGTGAAATATGTAAAAAACATTATAAGTGTTTGTTGTTTGTTGTTACTACTTTTACTGCTGCTACTGCTGCGACTACACTGGTTACTGTTGTGTAATCATCGCACCGGGTGTAAAAAACAAATATTGAAACTTTGTTTCATACTTTTGGTTCAGTTCTCATAATTTTTTTTTGTATTTTTTTCAAGTAAAAATAGTCCAAAACCAACGAACCACCAACATCAACAACTACAACAATTCAAAGTGGTTATGGCAAGCAATTAAAAATTTTCTGTTACTACATAAACGCCATTTGGGCACTACAGCAAAACATGTTATGTTAAGAATTTTTAAGTAGTTAAAAGATTCTAAGATCCTTGTTACTTATTTGCTAACAAATTTTATAAAATTTTTGTAATTTTAACAATATTTTGTGGAAGTAATAAACAAAATTTTTCAATGAGATTTCAAAGAAATTGAAGTGGCTGTTGAAAAACAATAACTGCAGTTAAAAATGTTTGTGGTCTACTAATTGAAGCTAAAAATTGAACTTCAAATAAAGCTGATTTAGAAAGTTCCATGAAATAATTTAAAAAGTTACAAGTTTAAATACAATAAAAATTTCATTTATTATTTTTTCTGTTGGAACAGATAAAGCTAGTAAAACTGCATTTACAGTTTTTCATTTCGTGATCATGTTTCCTTCTAAAATGACTTCAAATTTTTGGAGGATTAAATATTATAAAATATTTTTTTAAATATTTGTGACAAGTACAAGTACTTGGATCCCATTATTGACAGCAAAAGAAAGAGGAGGATCTCCCCTAATTTTTCTATTTTATTATTTTTACATATCTGGCAAAAGGAGGTCCATTCAAAAATGTTTCCTTCAATATCATTCAAAGTGTTCAACAAAATATTGTGATAAAGTTTTTTAATGACTTTATTCGCATCCTTTTATCCTGATATGGGAAAATATAAAAATGGAAAAATTAGGGGAGATCCTCCTATTTCATCTGCCGTCACCAGTGTCATACTAGGGCAATTAAAAATATTTCAAAAATATTTTACAAAATCCTTTAAATATCCTTTAAAACTTTGAAGTCCTTTTAAAAGGAAACAGGATCACGAAATGAAAAATTGTAAATGCAGTTTTACTCCATTTGATCTCTACTTTCAGATTGGCTGTCGGACAGTGTAATATGTTAACTAAAAAAAATCAAAAGGGAATGGAAATGCACACAAAAAATGCATTTTTATTTAGAATGCATTTTTTAATGACACAACTTGTTTTGAACGTTAACGTGTATATTAACGTAAGTATATTTTACAAAAATGTTGGAGGGTAAAAATAAGTGGGGGTCGGTCTCACTTACGACCACTCTCGCACGCACCATTAGACCGGTAGAAGCTGATTAAATAAAACAAATTTACAAAAAATAAAAAAAAATTGTATGGGGACCGCCTTAACAGTTACAGATAGAGGGTAGGTGTGTTGATAGAAAATGTTTGGACTAAAAAAATATTGTGGGTCGGTCATACATTTTGTTGCTCTAAGGGCACTATTAGGGCAGTTAGAGCGGTTGGAGCAAATTTTAAAAAATGTCGTTTTGTGTGGGAGCCCCCTTAGAAATTGGAGATAGGTTATTAATTTGTTCCGAAGAAATGTTAAGACGTAAAAATTAATGGGGGTCGGTCTTATAAGTAAATGACCCCTCTATGACGCACCATTGGAGCAGTAGAAATGATTTTAAGATTGAAAAATTACAATAAATTTTTTTCAAAAAAATTTAAAAAATAGTAATAATCGTTATCCCACGATCTCCCTGGGCAAAAAATTTGTAGAATCTATAGAAGTTTTACACAAAAAAATTTCGAAAAAATCGAAGAGTACAAACATTTTCAAAAATGAGATTTAAATTTAAAAACTTAAAAATCGCATACTAGAGCGCTTTTAAGAATTTTTTGTGATTTTTTTTTTAAAAAGTACGCAAAAAACTAAATTTTTGAAAAAAAAAATTTAAGTTTGGACCATTATTGAAGAAGTTATGAGTTAAAGAAGTTTGAGTAAAGGGACAAACTACCAATTTTTAAAAATTCGATATCTTTTGAACGGGTCATCAAAAAAATCTGAAATTTTACCACGAAGGAGTTTTCGAAGGCTACTAAAAATTGTAAACAAATTGGGAAAATCTAAAAAAAAAAATTTTCCAAGTGTCCGATTTCACATGGAATGCCCCATATACATCCGTCCATCTGTCTGTGGAAACTAAAATGCAGTCCATACCAAAAGAGCTGTAAATTTAGTAAATGAGTGTATTAAGTAACTAATAAGGAAGGTATTTCACAGGGTACCCACCGATTGTCCTGAAACTTGCATATAGAAAAGAAGGGAGTAAAATAAGAGTCACCTGAGTCACCTGAAAACAAAATGTTAATCAAATATTTACAACTTTCATGAATTTTGAGAGATTTATGTGAATATCGGGAGGGTGGTTTGTATGGGGACTACAAGAGGAACTGGTCCGATTGCTTTAAAATTTGGAATGATATTTTGTGAATACAAAAAACGATTACCTACCAAATTTCGAAAGGATATCTGTTATAATACGCTAATAAGAGTCACTTGTGTCAAATTATAGGAGACGTTTGTATGGGGGCTAGGTCTAAACATGGACCGATTTTTCCCAATTTAAAAAGGCCTTGGGGCAAAAGAAGCTTAAGTTTCAAATTTCAGCCAAATCGGGTTATAATTGCGACCTGTATCGTGTTTACAACGTTTACATGGACGGACGGACGGACATGGCTAAGTCGACTCAAAAAGTTATTCTGAGTCGATCGGTATACTTAAAGGTGGCTCTAGGACCAATATTTCGAGTAGTTACAAACATCAGCACAAACTCATTATACCCTGTACCACAGAGTGGTGTAGGGTATAATTAAGCTGACCCTTTTTTAAGATTGGGCAGATAAAGAAAGGTAACTCTTATTTTTTCACCCTCATTCCTATGTTAAATTTTCAGGACAATCGGTTAGGGCCATGTGAAAGACCTTCGTTGTAAGTGCAAAAGAGTGTTCTTACATTTTGGAGAGTAACAAAGATTCGACACCAATGAATATAACACTCTCACTTGTTTTTTGTGCATTTGTTAAACAAATGGAAAATTTTTATATTACAAGTTTAGACTTGAATAAAAATTATTTTTGGTAAAAAAATGGAAAAACTATTTTTTTTTTTTTTCACGAAAAACAAAAGTTTAGACTTGATAAAAAAGAAGTTTTGGTAAAAAAAATGGAAAAAATATTTTTTTTTTCACGAAATTATGATAAAAAAAATTGATGAAAATAAACTTTTTGGTAAAAACAAAAAAATTGACGAAATAAAGTTTTTGATGAAGAAAAAAAATGTTTGTTGAAAAAAAAAAAAAAAAATATAAAAAAATTTGTGAAAAAAAAATAATTTTGATGAAAAAAAAATTTTTTGATATGTTAAAAAAAAATGTTTTGGTAAAAAATTGATAAACAAAAAATTATGAAAAAAATTGATAAAAAAAAAAAAAAAAATTGATGACAAAAATTTTTGGTGAAAAAAAATTAAAGAAAAAAATTATTTTATGAAAAAAATTGTTGGTGAAAAAAAAATTTTTTTGATGTAAAAAAATTATAAACAAAATTTTGGTATAAAAAACAAACCCAATAATGAAAAAATATGAAAAAAAAAAATTTTTGGGGAAAAAAAATTTGATGAAAAAAAAATTGATAAAAAAAAAATATGATGTGACTAAAAATTTGATAAAAAAATTTGAAGAAAAATAAAATTAAAAAAAATTTTGATGAAAAAAAACAAAAATTAATGAAAAAAAAATAAAATTGATGAAAAAAAAATTTTATGTAATAAAAAATTTTATGAAAAAAAATATAAACAAGTAGAAAAGTAAAATTTGACTTGGCCGAATCTATGAATACCCTCCACAATGCCCATTTTAAGTGATAGTAAATTTTCTAACGTGAAAAAAATAACAGTTTTGATTAGAAATATTTTATTTTGTGTAAAAAAATTTTTTTTAGCAATTTTTGAAAAAAAAAAAAATAATAATTTACTAATTTTTTTTTTGAGTGTAAATTTTTTTTTTGAGTGTAAAATTTTTTTGAGTCTATTTTTTTTTTGTTTTGGTATAAAAATATTTTTGAGTGACAAAAATACGTTCACATAGAAAAATAAATTTCCAACTGAATTTTTCAGTTGTATTAACTCAAAATTCGGTTGCTGCTACTATATTTTGATTTGGCTTACGAATTTTATAGTTGTTTCGATTAAAAGACAGTTGTAATAACAAAATTTTGTTGTAACTATCAATATTTAGTTGTTTCAACCTTAATTCAAATGCTTCCACCGATTTTTTGTTGCAACAACTGAATTTCAGTTGGAAATTAGCAAATTTGTTTTCTGTGTGTTGTAAAATATTTTTGTGACTTACAAATGTTTTTAAAACAGGTTTAACGGGTTTTCAACACGTGAATTTAAGGTGAAGCTAATCTGAAATTCACGGTTTTGCTAATAACTTTTGAACCACTGCACTATAGGAAATTTTACCTTTTTTTGGCCAAAATTATTTACAGCCAAACGGCTGGACCGATTTGAATGATTTTTTTTTTATTTGACTTTTGGAAGACTTTTTAGAGGGAGGGAGTGACTCTTAAAGTTTTTCATACACTCAACAAAAAAAAAAATTAGTAAAGTTACCTAAAAAATTAACTAATAATTAGTTCCAAACAGGGTTCCCGGGTTAGAAGTTTCCGCATCTAAGATTTTGTAGATCCTTGATAGATTATCTGGTTTCTTAACTGTTTCTATTACTTACTGTTTCTTTTTTTTTATTTGAGTGTACACTAACTTTCGAAGATCACAATAGAAATTTATTCTAACAATTTTAAGAAGTGTCAAACAAAGCTACTTTTTAATGAGGATTTAACTCAAAAATTTGATTTTTGAGTTCCAAGTCGTCGAATACATTTCAAAATGCCACTACGGGCAGCCGTAGATGAAGCAAGAGCTAGGGGCTCAACTCCCTATTTAGATCTTTAGAGATTTCTGCTGTAACTCGAATTTTTGTTCTCGCAGATTTTGACAAAAAAGTTAATTGCGGTCGCCCAGGTTTCGATTTAGTGGAGTCAGGCTGCGTTTTAAGTTTTCGTAGCCAAGTATTGCCTTTAAGCCAAACAGCATGCTGTCTTTCAAAAACTTTCAAACTCCTACAACTTTAAATCCTTTTCATATTTATATTTGAACAAAATATTCTTAATTCCTCCTTTATATATTGTTTAAAGTTTTCGAAACATTCACTCTCAGCAATGTATGAAAAGAAATGACCAGAAATAGCGGCTCCTTATCCGCCTTTGTTTTATTTCTCTCGCCATGTATTAAATAACTCTGAATTTGGCACTCAGTAGTCACCTGGAAAAATGCGTTTTTAAAAAAAGTTTGCACATATCCGACCTTAAAATTTATTAAATTCGGAAGGTAATTGATTGTCCTAGAGAACTTTTATGGTTTTATAGCTAACATATGCTATCATTTTTTTTAAAGTCAAAATAAAATTCCAATTCATACTTCAATAAGTTCATCTTAAGGTCACTTTAATTTTTCCAATTAAATCGATCTAATAGATGAGTTCACCAACATTTCACTATTTATCATTAAAGTACTAAACTTCGACATTATTTTCCATTTTTTAGTTTTTAAAAACTATAAATTCTTAATATAAAAACTTTTGTTAGAAGCTATCACAAAATTCACTGCACTCAATCGTTATTTTATAACTAATTAAGAAATTGCAAGAAAAACTACTGATAAATTGACAGCACATCAATTCTGTCGAAAAATTGAGAAAGAATTGTTTACTTTGTTAAGTTTTTTTTATAAAAATGTAAAAAAAATAATGTTTTGCAAAAATTTTAATTTTGACTTTTGGCCAAAAAATGGGTAAAATTTCCTATAGTGCACTGGGCCGATTTGGGTGAAATTCGATACGAACTAGGCTGGAGGAACGAAAAATATATATGCCAAGCTTCAGCACCATCAGAATTGCTTTTCGAAAGTTATAGTGCATTTTATCTCATAAATTCACGAAAAACCCTTGCCGAAATTCAGTCTTTTGCTCATAACTTTTGAACCACTAGACCGATTTCGATTGCAATACCAACCTGACCAGGTAAATGCTCAACATATATGCCAAACTTCAGGAGCCTACGTAAAGTCTTTCAAAAGTTAGCGTGTTTTCAACAGACAGACAGACGGAGAGACGGACAGACGGACGGACGGACGGACGGACATCGCTAGATCGCCTTAAAATCGATCGAGGATCATGAATATATATACTTTATGGGGTCCTAGACCAATATTTCGAGGTGTTACAAACGGAATGACAAACTTATATATACCCTCTATCACTAGAGTGGAGGGTATAAAAACAAGCTACAAAAGTTCGTACATCTTTATCCTAAGTACGTACAATGAACGTCGCAAATGTTGGTCCAACATTTCAAATTTCTAAGTTTTTATTACCATTATTTCAGAAGATAAAAAATTTACTAAAGTAAACTTTTTTAAGTATCGATATTTCCAAAAAGTACTTTTTCAGAATGTATGTTTTACTACAAGATCCTTCATTTTAAATTTAAGTGTTTGGTGTCATTATTTCAATCTATATAAAAAGCAGCAAAATTACACTTTTTTACCCTTAATCCTACATTCCAAAAAATAAAGTGTTTATGGCCGCTGTTCCAAAAAAAGTAATTCACATAAAAAATGTGAAAATGAAAATTTCCGAATTTTTTTGGTGTTCTAGATTTCACATCCGAATTTCTTTTTCGTTTTGTTTCACATAAATAAAATTTGGTGAAAGTAAAACGAATGCATATTTTTTCTTATAATTTTTTAAATTTTAATTATTCAATTTCAACTTCAAATGAAAACGTGATCAACAAAACACTAAACTTGATTTCATGTGATTCGGAAATTTTCATGTGAATTGAAAAGTTGTGAAAGACAGAACAGAGGCCTATGACTATTTTGTCCGAAATCGAAAAAGTACATACACACATCTGTGTCTGAAATTTTTTTTTTTTGTGAGTTCTACATGTTTAATTTCATGGTTTTATGAAAATAAATATAGAAAAGGTATATATAAAAAAGGTACCAAAGTACCATTTTTTTACATTGTTGAGATTCCGTGTATTCAAAGTAATTTTTCAGAATGTTTTTTACTACTACAGGATCAGGACATTTCAAATTTCAAGTGAATGGTTCCATTATTTCAAGGTATATAAAAAGTACCAAAATACACTTTTTACCCTTTTTGCGCCATAAGAATCGAAATCTCACAAAAGTACATTTTTTAGAATAGGTTTTTTGCGAAAGGATTTTATATTCCGCATTTCAAGTTTCTAGGACCATTTCTTCTCAGGATATATAAAAGGTATCAAATTACACTTGTTTATTTCTTAAAACCACTATTGAATCGTAATTTCTAAAATTATTATTAGGCTGTGCTATGATAGATGAGTATTTTAGTCAGTCATTTACCAAACTCTTTTATATGTGTCACAAAATCTGCGAGTACTTCTACATAAACATTTTCTGAAAATCTAAGAAATTTTGGCTAAACCAAAAAATATTTCAGAAATACCTAATTACCAAAAAAGCGTTATAAATTTTATGCTCTCTAACGATTTAAAAGTTTTTTAAATAAAATAACCACTTAACTTTGGCAAATGAAGTTATTCATTTGAAATACCAAGTCAAGTTGAATAACTTACTTCTATTGACTTATATACGACTATACAAACATTTTCATGCTATACAATACTCATGTCGTAAACTCATGTTACATTTAAAACATATTTTACCGCATTACCGCTTTGAATATTATTTTATTTTCTGTTATTTAATCTCTGCAAAAAAAGAAGTACTTTCATAGTACTTGTCATCAAAAGCCGTTTTTCTTTGAAATTAACTTCTACTTTTGGTTTGAATTTTACACAAAAAAAACACATAAAGAAACTTACGAATAAAATTGAGCAAGTGTAACTGTATTTAATTGCTATTTGTGGATGCCGTTCGTTTATATTTATGAAGTAAATGTTGTGAAAATATTAGTTTTTTTTTTTTCTTCTCATAATTTGAATTCAAAACAATCCAACGTTAACCCAGTTTTTAAACAAAAATAAGTGGTTTTGATATTGCCAACATACAGTTTGCATGATTGTAGCACAATCACATGAAATCATATTTCATTAACCCTTTGTAGCAACCAACATTTTTTTCAATTAATTTTTTTAAAAGGACCATCGTTAATTTTTAATCATCCATGAAAAAAAAATAATTTTGAGAAGTTTTAGTGCCATGATTAAAAATACCTAAAATGGGTATTTTTGGTGTAAACAAAGAAACTGTGATTAAAAAACTCCACGAAATACTTTTTCAAAGTTTTTTTTTATTTTTTATTTTTAAGTAAAACTTATATTTTGTAGACTTTGCTTTTAATTAGGAAGATAAAGTAAAGAGGACACATTTTTGTTACAGCAACATGCACTCATCCCTCTATTAACAGAATAAATTCTATCTATAAGAAATTTTTTTAAATAATTAAACAACTAAAAATTATATGTTCGGTAGAATCGAATCAAGATCTTCACAATTCTTCAGAATGTTGATTCTAAATGATTGTTTTCGAAAGATGAACAATAAGGGCGAACGAAAAGTTTTTTTTTTTTAACAAGAAGACATTTATGCGATCAGTTTGAGAGTTTTTCAGAAATCCATCCGTCTGACTGTGAAACTCACGATGCAGTGAAAACGAAAAGATTAAGAAAACAAAAATACGAATTACAAAGAAAAAGAGCATAATTCTAAAGCCTAAGGAATTTTTGATTATGAGTCGTTCAGAGGCCGATTGAGTCAAATTCAATTTATTTCGGTTTCTATTGTATCTTTTTTATACCAAGTATTTATTTTAAAAATCTTGCACTAACATCTCTTTGAACTCTAAAAAAATGTTTTTATAATTATACTTTTAAAAATTTTTTGTTTCTCTCCTGAAACCAATTGAGCGAAATCCATTCGAATTTTGCACTGATCTTACCTTTGGCGGAAACAACTCAAATTATGGTAATTTTTTCGCATTTAAACAATCGGTGGCTTATTTTATACGCCTAGTATGTATATTTTTTAACACCATCAACAAATTTATAGATTTTAAGAATTAAACTTATTTGATATGCAATTGATATTTTGGAATAAGTTTCTTAAGCCTGGGAATTTTGAACTGATGACATAACCAGAATAAATCATTTCTATTAGTTTCTATATTTAATGTAAGTGAACACTTCACGTGAAATTTTGGAAAAGTGAAAGACTTTGTAATTATTTTTCTAAATATTTTTTTTAAGGAGTTAGCTTAATTGGCCTCTGAATTTTAACTTTAGTAAAGATAGCTTCAATGTAAATCGAGGGGTAGAAAAACATGATTTTTTTATTATTAAAAATTAATAAAACTAGCTTTTTGTTACAGAATAAAAAAAACGCAAAAAATTTCCTGGCATACATATAAGGCATTTCACACCAAATGTCTGAATAGGTGATATGGCTAGCCCCGTATTAAACTAAGACAATTGCGTTTTAGGTATTTCAATTTTTGAAAAACTAGGCAAAGGAGGCGTGGTTTGATATTGGAAAAATGGTAAAATTTTGTGTCGAGTACCATTGATTAACTACCCAGTTGGCAAAATAAAGTCACACCTAACATACTGCTGACACTCCCTTTATGAAATCGCTGACATCTTCATACAATTTTTCAAAATGTCATCAATGACATGTCAGCAGGTGGCAGGACGCCACCTCAGTTTGACTATATAAGCTAACAATTAACGAAAAAGAAAACAAGAATTACTATTTTCATTTTCTTAAAACCAAAAATTTTAAAAACTTGGGTTTGTAACTTGGATAATAATTCACCTCGTGGTGAATAAACCCATTTTTCACTAGCTGGTGAATAAACAGTAACATAATTATTTTTAAAATTTTTTTTTTTTGTTGTGAAATTTTTTTTTTTCATTTTACCATTTTTTTTTCAACAATTTTTTTTTTTTATAAAATTTTTTTTTCATCGTTTTTTTTTATCAAATTTTTTTTTCATCAAATTTTTTTTTCATCAAATTTTTTTTTCATCAAATTTTTTTTTTCATCAAAATTTTTTTCAAAAATTTTTTTTTTTTATCAAACTTTTTTTTTCATCATTTTTTTTTTATCAATTTTTTCTTTTTTCATCAATTTTTTTTTTCATCAAATTTTTTTTTTCATCAATTTTTTTTTCAATCAAATTTTTTTTCATAAATTTTTTATACCCTCCACTCTAGTGATAGAGGGTATATATAAGTTTGTCATTCCGTTTGTAACACCTCGAAATATTGGTCTAGGATCCCATAAAGTATATATATTTATGATCCTCGATCGATTTTAAGTCGATCTAGCGATGTCCGTCCGTCTGTCTGTCAGTAGAAAACACGCTAACTTTTGCAAGACTTTACAGAGGCTACTGAAGTTTGGCATATATGTTTTTCATTTACCTGGTCAGGTTGGTATTGCAATCCAGCCAAATCCGTCCAGTGGTTTAAAAGTTATGAGCAAAAGAGTAAATTTCGGCAAGGGTGTTTCGCGAATTTACGAGATAAAAAACACGATAACGTTCGAAAGACAATAATGAGACTACTGAACCTTGGCATGTATCTTTGCCGTTCCCCGGGTCTATTTGGTATTAAATTTCAGCTCAATCGGTCTAGTGGTTCAAAAGTTATAAGCAAAACCCTGAATTTCACATTAGTTTCATCTAAAATGCCACGTGTTTTACCAAGTTTTAAAAGCATTGGTGGTAACTAAACAATGCTTTTCAAACTTGTTTAATTTTAAAGCAATGCTTTTTAAACTTTTTTAGTTTTAAAAGCATTGCTAACTTAGAAATTACACTCGAAAAAAATTTTACACTCAAAAAAAATTTACACTCAAAAAAAATTACACTCAAAAAAAAATTTGTTTTTTTTTTTACAAAAATTACAATATTTTGTGTACATACGTACGTGCATTCACTCAGAAATATTTTAACAGTAAAAACAAGTAGAAAAGTTAAATTCGACCTGGCCGAATCTATGAATACCCTCCACAATGCCTATTTTAAGTGATAGTTAATTTTCTAACGTGAAGAAAATAACAGTTTTGATTAGAAATATTTTATTTTATGTAAAAATTTTTTTTTTTGTAATTTTTGAAAAAAAAAAAAAAATAATAATTTTCTAATTTTTTTTTTGAGTGTAAAATTTTTTTTGAGTGTAAATTTTTTTTAGAGTGTATTTTTTTTTTTGTTTTGGTATAAAAATATTTTTGGGTGACAAAAATACGTTGTAAAATATTTTTGTGACTTACCAATGTTTTTAAAACAGGTTTAACGGGTTTTTGACACGTGAATTTAAGGTGAAGCTAATCTGAAATTCACGGTTTTGCTAATAACTTTTGAACCACTGCACCGATTTGGGTGAAATTCAATACGAACTAGGCTGGAGGAACGAAAAATACATATGCCAAGCTTCAGCATCCTCAGAATTGCTTTTCGAAAGTTATAGTGCTTTATATCTCATAAATTCACGAAAAACCCTTGCCGAAATTCAGTCTTTTGCTCATAACTTTTGAACCACTCGACCGATTTCGCTGGATTGCAATACCAACCTGACCAGGTAAATGCCCAACATATATGCCAAACTTCAGGAGCCTCCGTAAAGTCTTTCAAAAGTTAGCGTGTTTTCAACAGACAGACAGACAGACAGACGGACAGACGGACGGACGGACGGACGGACGGACATCGCTAGATCGTCTTAAAATCGATCGAGGATCATGAATATATATACTTTATGGGATCCTAGACCAATATTTCGAGGTGTTACAAACGGAATGACAAACTTATATATACCCTCTATCACTAGAGTGGAGGGTATAAAAACATTACACTCGAAAAAAAATTTACACTCAAAAAAAAAATTAGTAATTTTTCTTTAAAAAAAAAAAAATGACAAAAAAAGAGTTTTTTACTCAAAATAAAATTTCTAATCAAAATTGTTAATTTTTTCACGTTAAAAAATGTACTACCCTTTAAAAAAAATGCATTGTGGAGGGTATTCATAGATTCGGCAAAGTCGAATTTAACTTTTCTACTTGTTTTTTCATTAATTTTTTTTTTTTCATCCAATTTTTTTTTCCATTAATTTTTTTTTTTTTCATAATTTTTTTTTATCTATTTTTTTTATCAATTTTTTTTTATCAAATTTGTTTATGAAATTTTTTATTATTAACTTTTTTCTCACCAAAAAAAAAAAAAAATTCCATTTTTTTTTTCATCAATTTTTTTTACATCAAAAAATTTTTCTTTTCATCAAAAAAATTCACCAAAAACTTTTTTCAATCAAAGTTTTTTTCACCGAAAATTTTTGGTTCATTAAATTTTTTTAACATAATTTTGTTTTTCGTGAAAAAAATCGTTGTTTTACCAAAACTACTTTTTCACCAAGTCGAAGCTTTTTGCATAAAAATTTCCCATTTGCTTATCAAATGTACATAAAACAAGTGAGAGTGTTATATTCTTTGGTGCCGAATCTTTTATACTCTCCAAAATGTAAAAACACTTTTTGCACTTATTTTTGCACTCACTTACGAAATGTACAGTTCTTTTGGTTTTTAATGGATCCTCGACTGATATTTCAATTCGTTTTGCATGAAATAGCAAAGTAATATAACATTATTTTTTCTAAAAAAATCTTTGCTTTGGCAAGTACACCCAAAATTTCCGCAAAACATTATCATGATTTTTGGGCAAGAGTACAAAATTCGCAGGCATTTTTTTCTGTAGATAGACAAACACCTGAACTTTAAAAAAAAAACACATAAACATTAAAAAAAAAAATTGGCCGGATTTTTGATAAAGTGAATTTTTTAAAAAATTAAAAATTTCAGAAAGGGTTTTGAAAATTTTCCAAAAAATAAATTTTGAGATTTATTAAAAATTCCTTCACTGTAGAAAAATTGCGGTCATCAAAATTAATAAATATTTTGTATATTAACCGATTTTCCTTAAATTTATACCACATAATTTTTTTCTATATAGAAAAACAATGGTCCGGACACCTGGGAATTTTAAAATTTTTAAGAAAAAAGTTCACTTTAGTGTAAATTTTAGTGACACGAAAAATGGAACTTTTCGAATTTCGTCGATCGTTTCTCAAATTATTGTTCTTTTAGGTCTCAATGTTTAAATTTTTAGCCAAATCGGACAATATTTACCCTTTTGAAACCTTAACATTATATATTATTGATCAGTGATCGATTATAAGACATTCTAGCGATGTCCGTCTGTCCGTCCGTCCGTCTGTCCGTCTGTGGAAGACACGATACAGTCCAAAGTAAAAGAGCTTGACTTCTGAAATTTGACACGAATATGTCTTATGGTATTGAGCTGGTTAAGTTCGAACATGGGCAAAATCAGGGGAAAAAGGTTCCCCTGTTAAGAACTAAACAAACCTCTACCAAAAAAAACATTTTTTTTATAGGTTTTTTGTACTTTTTCTTAGCAAACGAAACATTTTTATGTCAAAAGAAGTTCAAAGTCTTTCAGTTGGATCCAGGAAGGTTGTCTCCCACCGACGTAACCACCACCCCCCCCCCCCCCCCCACCCAATAAAAAAGACCCCTGTTTTTTTAACGTGTTGGAGGGTATAAAAGATTCGGCACAGCCGAATTTAACACTCTCACTTTTTTTTTTAGCTTGATTTTTTTTTGGTTTCCGGCCATATATTGTTTATGGCCATATATCTTCATGTATGTAGCGATATATCATCGTATGTGTACCCATGTGTACCCAAAAATTTTTCGAGGAATAATGAATATCGCGTTTAGTTCAATTCTTAAAAAATAAATAAACTTTTAAGTCGCCAGAGTCTCTCCCTACCGTTCGTAGGGTTAATATTTAAGGTACAAACGTGTAACAACATCGTTATGTAGCAAAGTACATATAGCTAATACCCAAAACAAACACACATAAACACACAGCTATACTTAGTAAGTCACTCACATATGAAATGAAACCTAAACGTATGTATGTGTGCCGTATTGTGATGAATGCCACATAATTACAAATGAAAAGGATGGTTAAAGTCTGTTGCCATAATATTTTTCGTTCTTAGAACTAAATAACGACCTAACCAACCAACAAAACCCCATAACAAATCAAACGGCCTCTAACCGGTACCTACTCCCAAATACTGTCGCCATCATCATTCCCACTTACACCACCACCTCCACAATAATCATACCGTTATTGTGGATATTGAAGGGAGTTAGTTATACACATTTGTGTGTGTGTTTGTATGTATGAGAGTGTGCTTTGTGGTTTTTTTTTCTTGCAATTTTTCAATGCAATCTAATCATAAAAAGGAAATAACTCGACAAAATGTGAGTACATACGATTTCTTGTTTGTTGTATTGCTGTTGCATGTTGCAACAACAAGTTATTCATTCATTCACGTTTGTTGCTCCGTTTGATTACTAGCTTCAATATACACAAAAATTGTTGCCATCATCATCATCACCAACGTCGTCCTCATAAGTTATGACGATGGCATTCGTGAATGTGGTTCTAATGAGCATAATGTAATATTGCCACAAAATACGCGAGCTAACAAATAAACAAACGAATGAACAAGTGAACCCTATAAATGCAACTAAGCTTACACTTTAACAAATATACTTATATCAACTTTCAGTTGTATGTTTTATTAAGGTGACACTTGTGTTATAAGGCTTAGGAAATTTTAAAGGAGTTAGAATTAAATAACAACACGAGTAAAAATCTTCTGATATAATCATACATAACATCTTCCGACAGCCAATATTAAACAAGAACCGGAAAATATACGTCTAAAAGTAGAGACCAAATGGAGTAAAACTGCATTTACAGTTTTTCATTTCGTGATCCTGTTTCCTTTTAAAAGGACAGCAATATTTTAAAGGATACATTTTGTAAAATATTTTTGGCAAATGAAAGAAGAGAATCTCTCCTAATTTTTTTAATTTTTTTATTTTGTCATATAAGGATAAAAGGAAGTGAATTAAGTACTTTAAAAAATTTATAAAAATATTTTGTTGAAAATATTGAAGGAAAAAGTTTTCAAAGGTTGTAACTTACCTCATTTTTCCGGATATTTAAAAATAATAAAATAGGAAAATTAGGGGAAAATTAGATTAGATCCTCCTCTTTCATTTGCTATCTCTAGAGGCATCCTAGGATAAGTATAAATATTAAAAAAATATTTTGTAAAATTTAATTCTCTTAGATTTTGAAGTGCTTTTAAAAGGAAACAGGATCACGAAATAAAAATCTGTAAATTCAGTTTTACTACATTTAGTCTCTAGTTTCAAACTTTTATGGTATATAGTTCGTGTTTAACGACTTTTTCATTTTTGTCGGACGGTGTAATTTGTTTATATCAAATTGTATCTATCTACCTAATCTAAATTATCTATCACCTTGATCTACATATGTTTAGATATATTATTCTAAACATCCCGACCCGAGTAAAAAAGTTTTGATATAATAATATATTTTCAAATATAATTATATATAAATGGATCTATCATTTGATCCCAAAAATGGAGGATCTAAAAATATATGATTATATCTTAATAGATCAAATTTGATATTATTAGACATAATTAGATTCCAAAAATGGAACGGTAAATTTCGTATAATTTGATATTGAAGATCATATTAGATCCAATGAGATATAATTATATATTATGATATCTTTTTAGATCTAATTTTTTATAATATCAAATTAGATAATATTTACCGTTCCATTTTTGGGATCTAATTATATCTAATTAAATCAAATTTGATCTAATAAGATATAATCATATATTTTTATATCCTCCATTTTTGGGATCAAATGACATATGGTGCCGTATTATTTTTTTTAGTCGGGGAGTAAAAAAGTTTTGATATAATCATATATTTTGTTATATAATTTATACAAATTGATCTATAATTTGATCCCAAAAATAGAGGATCCAAAAATATATGTGTATATCTTATTTAATCAAATTTGACATTATTAGACATAATTATATCCCAAAAATGAAACAGTAAATTTCATCTAATTTGATATTGAAGATCATATTAGATATAATAAGATATTATTATATATTATATCTTATAAGATCCCGAGCAAAAAAGATTTGATATAACCATATATGCTAATATATTATTATTTATATTTATATATGGTTATGCATGAACTTTGATATGGATATATAAGTTTATATATAGCATTGTATTTTTCCTTATTTTTTAATATGATAACATACATATTCATATCTATTTATATACCGATCTATATGAAATTAGATATGACATATATGGTCGGGAATTTTTAGATATGGCAGATAAAAAGATATATGATTTTATTTATAATTATATCCCGAAAAAATTTTTCAAAATTTTCTAAGTCCCGGACAATTAAAGAAATAATTAATTTCAAGTCCTAAAAAAGTTTATAAAAATTTTTCAAAGTCCCGGACACAAAATTTTTTTGGCAATTTTTTTTAGAGTAAAAAAATCATTGAAAATGTTTTTAGGAGAATTTTTATTTTTTTTTTTGAAAAATTTTTAAGTTCCGAAAAAATGTTTTTAAACTTTCTAAGACACAAACATTTTTTGGAATTTTTAAATCCCTTATAAATGATTTCCCGAGTAAAAAAGATTATATATGTTTATATTTAATTATATAAAGACATCATATATATTAATATAGAATTTGATGCGAAAAATGAGTCGATAAAACCATATAAAGTTGAATTAAATTTGATATAATTTGATGTGATTTTAATATAATTTTATATGATTTGATGCGAAAATTGGCCCCTTTTTTAGAAAAATTTATGCAATTATATATAATTAAATAAAAAAAAATCCAAAAAAAAAAAATTTTTAATAAAAAACATCCAAAAAAAAATTTATATTAAATTATATATAAAGAACTTAGATTTTTTTTTATTAATTTTGCATTATACATACACTCTAATCAAAATTTGTTGAAATTTACCCAATTTATAGTAGGAAACTGGACTCCTACTATAAATTGGGTAACTTTACTCTGAATGTGTAAATTGAATAAATTGACCACTAGTGGTCAATTTAAATAAAAAAGAGGTGAATAAATATAACAAAAAAAAAAAAAAAAAACATTCGGCACCAGCGAGCATCGAACTCGACACCTTCCGATTTGAAAGCACACATCTTAACCACTACGCTACGGAAGCTTATAGTTTTGTCTGGCGTTTTAGTTATTTAACATGTGTGTGTGTATGTTGGTTGACAATTTTATTTACACATTTGTGTGTAAAATATTTGAATTAACGGATAATATTTTTAATTTGCTGTGTTTAATTGGTTTGAATTTATTATACGCATTTAGTGTTTATATCAACACATAATGCGTGTTATTCAACAAAAATTTACCCAATTTATAATAGTAAGTTTACATGCGTTTTTTAGAGTGTATATAATAACATATAAAATTTAAAAAAAAAATGTTTAAGGTTTAGTTTTGGAACTTCAAAAAAAAAAATTTTTTCTGGACTTAGAAAAATTTTCAAAAGTTATATCAAATTAAATATAAAGGACTTAGATTTTCTTTTTTAATTTTACTCATATAAGATTACATATGATTCAGAAAAAAGTTGCATAAAGTTTTATATAAAATGTCTTCAAATATTTTGTTATATTAAATTATATAAAACAAACAGACAAATTTTTATATTTCATATGTAATTATATAAACTCACTCTAATCATATGTTATTATGTATAACTTAACATTTTCTTTTATATAATTTTATATAAGAAAAAGATACGAAGTGTAAATATATATAATCTTATATGATAGCAAAACAATTTACGTATAAATTTATGAAATAATATATGTTTATATAAAAATAAGTAAAATTATATATAATCTTTTTTACTCGGGTTTAGAAAAAAAAATGACCAATTTTTAATAATTTGCTAAGTCCTGAAAAAATTCCAAAGAATCCAATAAAAACTCTTCTTATTGATAATGTATCCAATCTGATAAAATAATTTCTAATTTCACGTTTAAAATTCCAAAAAAAATTTACCAGATTTCATCTAATTATATAAAAATGTATCTAATTTTAACAGATAAGATATGATTTAATACAATTAGATAGACCCGTTTTTGGGATAAAACTTAATCAAATTTGATATTATTTTATCAAAAATAATAGAATTTGATATAATCGTATAATATTCGATCCGCCAATTTTCGGATCAAAATTAATATGGATTTACATAAAATCATATCTGTTCATATATAATTAAATATTGCGTCATATAACCTTTTTTTACTCGGGATCTATTTTTTTTTTAATATCAAATTAGATAAAATTTACCGTTCCACTTTTGGGATCTAATTATATCTAATTATATCAAATTTGATCTAATAAGATATAACCATATATTTTTTGATGCTCCATTTTTGGGATCAAATGATATATGACCCATATTTTCTTTATTAGTCGGGATACTCCTTGATCTACACATATTTAGATACAGTGCGCGACAATATATTGGAAACTTTTTTATAGTACGTTATTATTATCAAACGAGCATTATTTAAAAAAATGTCATGTAGGTAATTTATAAATCTTTAATTTAAGCTTAATGGCCTCCAGATTGAGTAAACAATAAATGTGCTACGAGGATCGATCTGGAAAATGAAATTATTTATAGACATTTCTCAGAACATTTTTTAAAAATATTATACGTCGCTTTTTTCCAAGTTCAAAGATTACAAATTTAAAAAAGGTAATATTTATTCAGTAATTTTTCCAACAACCCAAACAAACAGTGGAATTTTTTAAGTACATTAGAAAAAATGCACACTTTTTGACCTCCAATTCTTTTGACCACCAATTTTTTGTAAACAAAGAAAACTTTTAATTATTTAATATAATTACACTTAGGTGTAATAAAATTAATAAACAATAATATATTTTCTTTGTTTACAAAAAATTGGTGGTCAAAAGAATTGGAGCTCAAAAAATGTGGATTTATTCTACTGTACTTAAAAAATTCCACTGTTTGTTAGGGTTGTTGGAAAGATTATTTGATCACTGAATAAGATTTATTTGACCTTTTTTAAAATTCTTTTGAACCTGGAAAAAATCGACTCGGAAGTACTTTTTAAAAAATATTCTGGAAAATGTCTATAAATAATTTCATTTTCCAGATCGACACTCTTAGCATATTTATTGTTTATTCAATCTGGACGCCATTAAGCTTAAATTAAAGCTTTATAAATTACCTACATGGCATTTTTTAAAATAATACTCGTTTGATAATAAGAACGTTTTATTGTTAACTTTGTATTTAACAAATTGTATCTACTATAAAAAAGTTTCCAACTAGAGATGGGCACATGGGCAGATTAGAGCGTGATTCACGCGTGATCACGTGTGAGTGTGACTTAATGAAATTTTACTCACGTGATTGCGAGTGAGTGTGAGTTGAAAAAAAATTTCATGAATGCGTCTGCATGAGTCGATTTTTTTCCGTGAGTTTGCGTGATTTATTGATGTTCCCTTCGCACCAAAAACGGTACAAAAAAATTGTAAAATTTGGCTTAACTTCAAATTTCATCCCAAAAAAAGCAATAAAAATTTAAAATTTCGCTAAACTTTAAATTTTGCTGAAAATTTTTAAAGATTTGTCCAAATTTTAGTTTTTAAAATTTCTTTTTGCATAATTAAGAGTTTTGTGCGTGTGAGTTAACGTGAGTGTAAGTGAAGCTTTCATGAGTGCACTTGACTGTAAGTTGCATTAAATTTACTCACGTGATTGTTAGTGAGTGTGAGTAAAAAAAATATGCTTGTGAGTGTGCGTGATTCAAAAAACTTCTGTCGTGAGCGTGAGTGAGTGTGAGTCAAAAATTACTCATGCGCCCATCTCTATATATGGCACTTTTTTTTGGATTTTTGTATGGGTCAGCCGGAATATATATATTAAGCACTGTTAAAAAATATAACGTGTTTTTTTATTTTTTTTTTCATTTAGGTTACCGTCGCTACCGGGCCCTTAACTTTGAGTCTTAAAAAATAATTTTTTCACACAATCAAAAAAGAAATCGATTTCTAATTTTTTTAATTTTATTGTCATTAAGGGCGGATTACTCAATGAAAAGTTAGCTGCTAACTGCCGATTTAACGGAGCCTTATGTCAAATTTTGTATGAAAAAGTTAAATTTAACGGAGAGTCATTTTATATCGGAGCATTGAGTAATCCAGCTTATTAACGACAAAAAATTTCATGTTAGTCGGACAAGTATTTCAGTTCCAAAAGTGACCACGAAAAAAAAAAATTGATGGTTGGGGTCTTACTCTCAAATTTTTTTTTTTTTTTGGTTTTAATAAACATACATAATATGTTTTTAGTTGTTCTTGGTAACACGTTCTCTATAAAACATTTTGTTTATTCTGAAATATCGTTAACTTGCGAAGAATACCAAAGGGATATTTAAAAAAAAAATATTGAAAAAAAAATTTATTTTTTTTTTTGTATTTTTTATTATATTTTGTTGTATTGCATAAGGTAATCAAGTAAATTTATAATAAAAACTAAAAAAAAATATTTTTTTCATTGCTTTTTTTTTTAAATGTCAATTTTTGATTTTGGGCGCAGGTAAACGTTGTTTCAGAAAAAATCTTTAAGCAGAATATCAAGAGCATCTAAACTTCTATTACGTTAGCTTTCCAAAAGTAAAAAAAACATTTTTTGAAAAAAAATTTAGAGTAATACCCTAACCAGCCTAAAATTTTTTTATGGTCACTTTTGGACATTGGCGTAGATAGCCCCCCCAGAATTTTAATCATTCACAATTTTTTTTTTAATAATTTAATGATTTCATTAATTTTTGCAACAATAAATAATAATAATGAGTCTTTAGGACTCCTTATGATTATTCTACGAGTCTTAAGGACTCGTAATGATTATAATATTAGATCTAATGGTTTTTCCCATTGAAAAATAGTCTGAATTATTGAAAAAGTTTTTATATGAATCTAATGTTTTTGTCAGTAATAAAAACTTTATCGAATCTTAGGGTTTTAACTTTAGGAAATCATTTTAACTTCTTTGTTTTAAAAAATTTTCTAAATTCAAAGGGATTTTTTATAGACAAAAGTTATTGGAAGAAAGAATCTGAGAATTTTGACTAATAATCGTCAACTTTTGCAATCATCAGAACTTTTTCTTGAAAAAAAATTATAGTAATCTAATGAATTTACTATAGGAAAAACATTAAAAACCTTTTATTCTCAAAATATATCTGGGAGTTCTAAATTTCCGAAAATTATGCATTCGTTTCTAGGACACCTAGACGCATGTTAAAGGGAACGCTTCAGGAATAGGTCTGAGTTTGTCTATTAAAAAAAAATACCAACAAATTCAAAAAAAAACTAAAAATCCAACTTTAGCTTTTTGAACCACCCTAGTGCCCATTGAAAGACCTGCATAACTTTCAAATAAGTTCCTGCCTTATAAATCCACTTGCTTAATTTTAAAATATAAAGAAATGTTAGCTTCTAATGAAGTCATTGCACGTTATATTGTTGCAACACATAAATAATTAGAGAGTGAGTTGCAATTAAGGCTAACATGTGTAATAAAAACACTAATCATTAGCTAATCCTCAAATAACCTAAAGTATAGGAAGGAGACAGAAAATCCAGGTTTTGCAAATGTTTAACAATTACTTTATATAACATTTATTTTAAGAAGTCCGCGATTGAAGCCGTGAATTGGCTTGATGTAAGTATTAAAGCCTCAAGTGGCTATAAGTTTCCGAAGTCTTTGTGAAGGACGGCAAAATTTGGCGAACGCGAACAAAGTGTGAATTACAATTTTTACTGACAATGAGTTCGATGGCACCAAGTGCCACTAAGAGGTCCAGATTGTTGCATGCGGGTTTGTGAAAACTTGAAACATGCGGGTTTGAGAAAACTTGAAACATGCGGGTTTGTGAAAACTTGAAACATTTTCAAAAAAGTCACACTCTAAAGCTTTTACACTCAAAAAAAAATTCTACATATTTTTCTTTACAAAATAACAAAAAAATAGATAGTTAAAAAACAAAATTTTTGTATTCAAAATTTTTTTTTCTTAATTTTTGGGGCATTAAAGATTCAGCACAGTCGAATTAAACACTCCCACTTGTTTGCTAATATATTTATTTCCATTTTTCAAACCAAAATTATACTGTATAAATATTTACATTAAATAAAGACTACTTAATGTGATTAATATTTTATATGTCTATGCATTTTTAGCATATTTAGAATATTTAGCATACATGTATAGTAGAAAAATAAACATAAAGTCACCAGACCTTATCGACTTAAATCTAATAAAAGAAAAAAAAATAAACAGAAGCGCAATATAAAAATCTAAATTTAACAAACAAATGTATAATTTATACCATTAAAATTCAGAAACGTTAATATTCATTAAAAAAAAATGAAGAAAAAATGCTTTAATATTTATTCACTAAAATTTATAAAAGTACATAATGGAACCTACATTAGGGCGTACCAAAATGTATAAATTTTAAAAAAGCCCAACGGAATGCGAGCCGTAGAATGGCAATTGATAACCTCATTGTGGAAAAAATTATCAAAATTTAAATTTTTTTTAAATTTTCCGATACAGTACAAGAAATTTCTTAATTTTCGAATCGAATGCGGTCAAACAATTCAGACATAATTTTTGGTCAAAAAAGTATATTTTTGACTTTGGCCAGTGTTAACCAACTGAAGGTGCCCTTGCAATTTTTTTTTCATTATTTTTCCTTTAATCAGCTTCTCAAAGGCCATCGCTCGCCTGGTATTCCGTCATGAAATTCAAAAGTTTTTAGAATTTCGGGACTCCCTTACATTCATTTAGTGTATGATTTTGAGTAGGAGTAGTAAGTACATACTGTTTCAATGTATGGATTGTGTATGCACAGACTTATAACATCATTAATGTACACATTATACAGTATAAAGTCGAAACAGTATAAAGTTAGGAAATAATTAATGAATTACACAGGTTCACAAAATTTGAACTTTTTCAATTTGCCTGACCTTTGACACCTGATTTATATGGATTTTAGTGTGCTGATTCCGAATCTGTTATCCAATTGTTGTCATCAGTTCGCATTCGCGAGCAAATCGCTATTAAAGAGTCGAAAAAGTGCGTTTTTTTACCAATTTTGCTTGGCTATAATTTCCAAAAAAAAATTTAGTGCGTCAGTTTTAAACACGAACTTAACTATATTGGATGCCAGGATTCCAAAACTGGTATTAGGTTTTTTCTGACAGCTTTAGTTTTCGAGTTATTAAAAAGGGCATAAATATTCAGACAAAATTACAGAGGTCATAAATTTAAAAATTTTATTTTAGCGATATCTCAAAAACTAAAGATGACTCAACAAAAGTAAGAGCATTTTTGGAATCAGCATATCCAACATACCTAAAATCGTCATTCACTTTTTGGATGTAAGACTAGTGTTGGTAAATATAGTCTCACAAACATGCCAAAAATAGCCTATTTTCAAAGTTTCCTTGGGCTATATCTCGAAAACTAGAGCTGACACAAAAAAATGGTAGCCAGATTTGAAATCAGCGTACCCCTATTACCCAAAATTAGTTATCAGAACCCGGGCAAAAAAAAAGTGTTGCCCTGTGTTACTAATAGCTTCTAAATATTTTTCTAGTTCTGGAAAAATTTGTTACTGATTTCTAATGTAACTGTTTCTCAAACATAGTGTTTGGTTAACCCGACAACATTTTAAATTTATTAAAATTTTCAAAAAAAAATAACATGTTTTAACAAATGGCTTATTTCGTGACAATTTTGAACAAAAATCTTCAATTCTAAAATATTTTGTTTGTTCCATTTCATGTTTTGTTTAATTGATTCCAGTTCCAATTAAATAAAAAATATAAACATATGTTATTTAAAATTTTTCTTTTATTGTTCCAAAATTCAGTCAACACTGAAGCCCATCTTCAGGGGAATATTTAAAAATTAATTAAAAAACAAAAAAACAAAAAATCACTTTCTGGAGCTGTTGTTCACCTGAAAGCTTTTGTTAACATACAGTTGAACAACAGCTAAAGAAAGTGATTTTTTTTTTGTTTTTTATTTAATTTTTAAATATCTCCCTGAAGATGATCAGCAACGTTGACTGAAATAAAAGAAAAATTTAAAATAAAATATGTTTATATTTTTAATTTAATTATTTTTTAACTCATGACCTAATGCCGAAAAAAATCAACAAACTACGAAACTAAAGGTTAACTATTCAAAACTTTAAACCATTTAACAAAAATAAAAAAAAAAAATCAGTAAAAAATTTTTTTTTTTTAAAAAGCGAAATTTTTTTTTGTTATTTTTACTAGGAACTCTTGTAAACTAGGAGGTAGCAATAATTTTTTTACGAGCCTTTTAGTAATTTTACAAGATTTTTTTTTAGTTTATATTAAAAAAACTTAGATTCTGAAACATTTTTCTTATCTCAGATTCTTAGGCATTTTTACTAGAGAACAAGTTCCCGGTTATGAATTTTTTTCTATTGAAAAAGTCTTAGATTTCTTATAAGATTCTCAGACATATTTTTTATAGAAAAAGTTTTAGATTCTGAAAAAATTTTGTTTTTAGAAAAAGTCTCAGATTCTGAAACATATTTCCTATAGAAAAGATCTCAAAAAAATTCCCCATAGAAAAAGTCTTTCATTCTGAGACATTTCCCTTTAAGAAATCTCAGATTCTGAAACATTTTTCTTATAGAAAAAGTCTCAGATTATAAAATAATGTTGCTATAGAAAATGTCTTATATTATATTATTCAAGGGGTGATCTAGCCCTAACGGCCGGCACTGCGACCCTTATGGGTCTTTTGTGCCAAGATCCATTAATCTAATTCAAACTCTCTTCAATGTTCCTAATGAACATTATAACAGAGGATGGAGAAGCTAGCTTTATATCGGCAGAATTAAGCAATTCTTTGTCTAAGAACCGTCTTCTGATCCTACATATTGCGACGCACTCACATAATATGTGTTGCGTTGTTTCCACTTCCTCAAGACAAAGTCGACACAAAGACGATGCACAAAGGTTTAAATTATGCAAGTGATAATTTACCTTATAATGCCCGGTGAGAAAACCTGTCAGTAACCTAATGTCACTTTTGGTGTGATTAAGTATACTTCCATATGATAATGGAGCGATTAGTGCTTTGGATTGTCGTAGACCTCCTGAATTTTCCTACAAGTTTAAGAAGTCGGTTCTTTCCAAACCCTTAATTATGTTCGAGAAGGTGGACCAGTTTACCCTACAATAGAGTTCGGGTCCGGTCATAGGAGTAGCGGAGGCATTTCTAGCAAGCTCATCTCTATGACCAGGGATCCAAAATTGAGTAATTTTGTTTCTCCCGGCCACACTCAAAAAAATAAAACTGTAAAGTTAGCAAAAAATTTAGTTAAATTTAACTAAAAAAACACCTGATTTTGAACCTACTAAATGTCTAGTTAATTTAACAAAAAATATTTAGTTAACTTTTCGTAGAATGAATGTAGCAAAAAAAAACGTAATTTTAACTAAAAATTCAGCTGAAAATTTTTTATTAGTTGAATTCAGCTAAACTTTTTGTAAAAAATTTTAAGTTTGGTAAATATTGGTTTTAAACACTAACACACTTTTCTTATTTTTTCTTTTTTTCACAGCATTAAGTTCAGCTTAAGTAGGACTTATGAGATTTGCATAGGAGGCTACACAAGAAATGTTTAAAATTTTTCACTTGACAAAAATGTTACAAAAAATCAGCAAATTAATTAGTAAAAATTCGTAAACTCAGTTTTAAAGTCAACAAAAAAAATTAATTCAAAATTTGTACAAAACTAGTATTTTCGTAAATTGAACTTAACTAGAAAAAGTAGTTAAAACTCTGATTTTAACTAAAAATTTGCTAAAAAGCCAGTAAACTCGAGTTAACAAAAAAAATGTTGTTAACTTTACAGTTTTATTTTTTTGAGTGCAGCTGTTGAAGGGTATCAAAACATTCCAGTGTCATTCTGGATTTAAATTCTCAAGAAGACAGTGCTTGAAATGCTGCCTGGCTATCAGAGAAGATTGAAATATGAGTACCCTTCATAGCCTTTGCAATATTAACTCTAGCGCATATTGTAATAGCCTGAATTTCAGCCTGAAAAACTGTAGGCCACCTACCCATTGGTTCGGAGATCCGCGTGTTTGGACCGTAGACACCAGCGCCAACTCCAGAGGACATTTTTGATCCGTCAGTATACCAGTTTGGGCTTCTAGTATCCACATATGGACCACCTTCATCCCACTCTGGTCTACTCGGTATCACGATCTCAAATTTCCTTACAAAGCGAAGCACAGTGTTTATTCTATCCGTCGGCATATCTAGGTTTTCCCTAATTCCTATTGAAGAAAGAATATTGGAGTGACCGCTCAAGTTGCGAGGGTCAGAGTAATCGATATTCATTCTACGCGCAGCCATAGTTGCCGTAGATCTAATAAATATGTCGAGAGGTGTGAGACCCAAAATGGCTTCTTGGGCCAAAGTTGGGCAGGTTTTCATAGCACCCGTGATTAGAGTGCAAGCCAGACGCTGTACCTTGCCTAGTCTTACGGTGGCATCTCTCTGCATAGTCTTCGGCCACCAGACTATGGCAGCGTACGTCATGATCGGTCTTACAATCATCTTGTAGATCCACATGACCATTTTGGGGCTCAATCCCCAGGTCCTACCAACAATCCTATTCGCTGCCCATAATGCAGCAATAGCCTTTCTGATAGTGCCGTCTAAATGTGAATTCCAAGTAAGTTTCGTATCCAAGATAACTCCCAAATATTTAACCTCCTTAGAGAGTTGGATATAGTATTCCCTACGGAAATTATACCTAAATTGAGATTTCTTCTCCTAGTAAACGGGACCATAATAGTCTTGTTAGGGTTAATGGAAAGACCCTGTTCAGTGCACCTATTGCTTGATAACCTATATTATCTAGCCTCTGAAGCAAGTCGTCTATCACCAAGGACCATAGTAGTATTGATAGGACGCCGCCCTGAGGACAGCCTTTAACGGCATTCATTGTGACTCGAGTGCAGCCCATAGATGCGGTTATTTCCCTGTTCTCTAGCATGTTCTTAATCCATCTACATGTACCCTGAACTACACCTCTACACCGAAGTGCAGAAAACGTATAAGATTCTGAGATAATTTGTCGTTGGGACAAATTTTTCCTATAGAAAAGGGGTCAGACTCAGCGAAATTTTTCCAATAAAAAAGTCTAAGACTCTGAGATATTTTTCCTTTACCAAAAGTCCCAGTCCCAAGTTCTGAGAAAATGGTATTATAGAAAAAAGTCTCAGATTCTTAAACATTTTTTCTTAAGAAAAAGTCTCAGAATTCTGGGACATTTTTCTAAAGTCCAAAATTCTGTAACATTTTTCTTATAGAAAGTTTTCTGAGTCTTAGAAGTTTTTCTTGTAGAAATAGTATCAGGTTCTAAGAAAAAAAGAGTCTCAGATTTGGAGACATTTTTTCTATGGAAAAGTCTCAGATTCTGAGCCATTTTTCCTATTCAGACTTAAAGATATTTTTCTTATAGAAAAAGTCTCAGATTCTAAGAAAATATTCCCATAGAAAAAGTCTCAGATTTTGAGAGATTCTTTTTATAGAAAAAGTCAGAATATTCTTCTTATCAAAAATTCTAAAATTTTGAGACATTTTTCTTATAAAAAAGGTCTCAGATTCTAACGCATTTTTCCTATAGAAAAAGTCTCAGATTCTGAGACATTTTTACTATAAAAAAGGTTTCAGATTCTGAAACATCTTTCCTATAGAAAAAATCTCTGGTTCTAAAATATTTTCCCGTAAAATAAGTCTCATATTCTTAGATATTGTTTCTATAGAAAAAGTCTCTGTTTCTTATAGAAAATGTGTGATATCCCAAGAAATTTATTTATAGAAAAAGTCTCAAGTACTGAGTCTCAGATTCTGAGGTATTTTCTATAGAAAAATTCTTCCACTCTAAGGCATTTTTTCTATAAAAAAAGTCTCACATTCTGAGACATTTTTCCTGTAGAAAATGTTTTAGATTCTGAGGCATTTTCCTATCGAAATATTTTTAGAATCGGAGGTATATTTCCTTCCCAGTAGAAATTTTGCTGAACTGGCAGCAGCTTTTGGTAAGGAATCCCGAGTCAAAAAGCGCATCCAAACCTGATTCTCTGAGAAGATGTTTTAGTTTAGAGCGCTAGTTTGTAGCACTGAAAAAGCGCACTTAAGATGCAGTGATATCATGTGTCTTTCAGCTCCATTTGGAGTATTTTTATACCCTCCACTCTGGTGATAGAGGGTATATATAAGTTTGTCATTCCGTATGTAACACATTGAAATATTAGTTTAGGACCCCATAAAGTATATATATTCATGATCCTTGATCGATTTTAAGTCGATCTAGCGATGTCCGTCTGTCTGTCTGTTGAAATCACGTTTTTGGCAATACTCCGAAACCGATTTAAACGCTTGGGGTACCAAAAGTTGCGTAATTTTCCCAGGCAAAAACTGATGTATTTTTTTTTTTAAATCGGTTAAGTATTTTAAAAGTTATGAGCGAATTACTAAAAAACACATAGTTTTTTTCAACATAACCCTAAATTAACTCATATTTTGTGTGATACATAAGAAAGAAAACGGAAATGAAAAAAAAACTGAGAAAAAGGAAAAAAATCTTTACAAAAAAGCTTTAAAATATGTAAAACAAAATCTTAATTTAATTAAAAAAAAGTTCGTTAAGTAATAATAAAAAAATTAATAGTTATTTTTATATAGCATGTGTGTGGGTGTGTACATTTTTTGCTTCGTCATATTAACGGGGTTGCCAGACTTTTTTTTTGGCTTTGTCGCCAAATCGGATGTAAAATATCGCCAAAATTAAATTTTGTTCAGATTTCTTAAAAAAAAAAATATTTTCATTTAAATTTAGTAAATAAAATAATTGAGCTCGAGGTCTCGATCATTTTATTTACTAAATATATATAACAAAAGTTCGAAGAAAACTCAACATTCTATTTTCATTTAAAAAAATAAATTTTGTTAAATAATAAAAGACAGAAATAAACTTTATGGCAAAAATCGCCCAAATCCGGAATATTTATATATATAAAAGAGTAATATGACTGACTGACATACTCATTTATCATCGCCCAGCCCAAACCGCTGAGTTAGAGACTTGAAATTTGGACTGTAGTTTGACCTTCCGGAATAAAGATCCAATAAGGCTGGATTTTTGCCAATGTTGATTCTAAGGAGGTAAAAAGGGTAAAAAACTGTACTTTTGGTACTTTTTATACCTCCCGATATAATGGTCATAGATACTTGAAATTTGGACTGTATGTTACCCTCCCGCAATATAGGTCCACTATGGCTGGAGTTTAGCCAATGGTAAGGGGGTAAATATGGTAAAAAACTGTACTTTTGGTACTTTTTAAATCTTCTGATATAATGATCATAGAGACTTGAAATTTGGACTGTATGTTCACCTCCCGGAATATGGATCCATTAAGGCTGGATTTTTGCCAGTGTTAATTCTAAGGGGGTCAAAAGGGTAATAAACTGTACTTTTGGTGCTTTTTATATCTCCTGAAATAATGGTCATAGAAACTTGAAATTGGACAGTATGTTCACATCCTAGAATATAGATCCAAAGTACCTTTTATAAAAAGTACCTATTATAAAAGGTTCCTTTATAAAAAGTAATTTTATAAAAAGTACCTTTTATAAAAAGTACTTTTTATAAAAAGTATCTTTTATAAAAAGTACCTTTTATAAAAAGTACCTTTTATAAAAAAAATTTTTATAAAAAGTACCTTTTATAAAAAGTACCTTTTATAAAAAGTACCTTTTATAAAAAGTACCTTTTATTAAAAGTACCTTTTATAAAAAGTACCTTTTATAAAAAGTACCTTTTATAAAAAGTACCTTTTATAAAAAGTACCTTTTATAAAAAGTACCTTTTATAAAAAGTACCTTTTATAAAAAGTACCTTTTATAAAAAGTACCTTTTATAAAAAGTACCTTTTATAAAAAGTACCTTTACTAAAAAGTACCTTTTATAAAAAGTACATTTTATAAGAAGTACCTTTTATAAAAAGTACCTTTTATAAAAGTACCTTTTATAAAAAGTACCTTTTATAAAAAATACCTTTTATAAAAAGTACCTTTTATAAAAAGTACCTTTTATAAAAAGTACCTTTTATAAAAAGTACCTTTTATAAAAAGTACCTTTTATAAAAAGTACCTTTTATAAAAAGTACCTTTTATAAAAAGTACCTTTTATAAAAAGTACCTTTTATAAAAAGTACCTTTTATAAAAAGTACCTTTTATAAAAAGTACCTTTTATAAAAAGTACCTTTTATAAAAAGTACCTTTTATAAAAAGTACCTTTTATAAAAAATACCTTTTAAAAAAATTACCTTTTATACAAAGTATTTTTTATAAAAAGTACCTTTTATAAAAAGTACCTTTTATAAAAAGTACCTTTTATAAAAAGTACCTTTTATAAAAAGTACCTTTTATAAAAAGTACCTTTTATAAAAAGTATCTTTTATAAAAATTACATTTTATTAAAGGTACCGAAAGTACACTTTTTGGTACTTTTTTATTTCCTGAGTTATAAATAAAACAAACTTTTTTGTTTTTTAAATCATCACATTGGTGGAGGGTATTTAAAGATTCGGCACAGCCGAATATAGCTTTCTTACTTGTTTCATTTCAGTTTTGTAATAAACAAAGAATTTTATATTAAAAGTAAAAAAAAAATCTTAACAAAAAATTAAAATTTGTTCCCTTACTTTTACTGCATCCTAAAGAGAATCCTAAAATGTGCTACAGTATGCTATAAAAAGAAGCAGTGCTGCCAAAATTTCGATTTATTTTTGCGGTATAAAAAGATTTTTAGATTCTGAAACCATTTTCCTATAGAAAAACTCTGAGATTTTGAAAAAAATCTTTAATACCTTTTGAAAAAGTCAGATTTTGAGACATTTTTCCTATAGATTAAGTCTTAGATGTTGAGACATTTCCCATAGAAAATTTCTCAAATTTTATTCTGAAATATTTTTTCATTGGAGAAAGTCTTTGATTCTCGTTGTAGTTTTTTTCCGTCCCCCATTTATCCCCGTCCGTACATTATGCTACTTTTTTTTAACCTTTATAATTATCTGCCCTGCATACTGTTTGTGTATTAGTGCTGTTTGTTTCATTCATAAGCACAACGCAAAGCATACACACGCACACACATACGCACGAAAACATTAATATATTTACTGTTAAGTAAATATTAAAAACATAACAAAAAAAATATAAAACTTCTTTAATATTTTATAAACAAATACATACATACATATGAAAAAAAGTTACTTAAACTGGCACAAAACTACAAGTACAACATGCATACGCAACAACATACACATAAACAAACTTAAAAATAATACACATACACACATATCCTTATATAGATTTAAATGTATATACACACATACATAGATATACACACAATCATGTACTTACATATACTAAAATGTTGACCCAGAGTTATGGAAAATGCCAAAGTGGAAGGGTTAGACGTATGAGAAAAAAAAAGAAAATTATTCACATTCAAAAAAAACTTTAAATTTTTTTCGAAGAAAAAAAGAGTTTAAATTATAGTAGTAAATTTCCATAAGAGTTATTAACAATAGGCCATTTAATTTAAGCTTAAGCTAGGCAATAAACTCTTACAAATCATTAACTCGTTTACTCTTTTATTTTACCATAAAAAAGAGTATAAGCTTTTTGTTATACAAAAACAAGACCTATCTCAAAAAAAGCTTTTACTTAGAGAGAAGTGAATGAAGAGAGATTTTCGTATTTACATTTTATGAAAATTCCAGTTTTTAGTTCATAATAAAATGTCATGGCAAAATGCCATGGGAAAAGTTTTATAGAGAGTTTTAAAATGATTATAGCTTTTTACGGAATTAAATAGAAAACAGAAATCCTTTTTTGCTCCCCACATGGATAATAATATGGTTTAAAATGTCAGTTAATAAGAAATACCAACTTTGGATTAACAATGTTTATGGGATGGAAGTATAGTAGATGGTATAGTATGCCTGCTAGTAGAATTTTAAATTATTTATATGTTTTGTATTTTAATATTTTCCATTTTTTTTACACATTATTGGTTTTTAAATATGTATTATAGAAGTTATTATAGTAAAAATTTAAATAAGACCTTTTGACCAGGATAATTTATGGGTGCATGTCAACTATTCAATAAAGCCAATATAATTGATATTTCAAATTTAAAATTGTCTTATTGAAAATTGAGCATTCGGAGATTATAAGCATCATTGCAAATTTATTTCATTGTTTGGTTTATCAATTTATAAATATAGAATATAATAATAATTATTGTTATAATTAAACATTTTTTTTTAAAGGGACACATTAATTTAATGTCAGCAGTTTCTAATTAAAACATAAAATTATTTATGCAATTAGTCAAAAGGCAGACGCGAATATTGTTTTTGGTTTTAGAAGGACGCAAAATTTTTTTTTTTTTTTAATTCATATTTTCGTATATTCCATTTGTTGTTAATAATTTTATTTTAGCTCTGACATACACTCTAAAAAACGTATGTAAACTTACTATTATAAATTGGGTACATTTTTGTAAAATAGCACGCATTTTATTTTTATTTAAGCAGAAAATGATTAAAATAATTTAAAACCACTTAAGCACATCAAATTATAAATATTATCCGTTTATTCAAATATTTTACTACTGTGTGTAAATAAACTAACATTTTATTGTAATTGTAAAATTGTCGAACAACAATTACATATAAATAAACATATTAAACATAGTTTAAATCATCAACTCAACAAGAGAGTGGTAGCCCAGGTGAAGTGCGCCCGACTAGAATGTAGCGGCTCTTACAACCAATTTTTCTGGCAGTCAACTTTTTTTTTTAAAGATTTTTTTTTTAATTAACATTTTTTTAAACACTGTATTTATATTATTTACTAGCTATACCAAGTCTGCGTTGCAGGTCCCAAGAAAAAAACTGTTTTATATTGCATCTTAATTTAGATATAGTGTCGGACAAAATTAAAGCACGGATCCAGCTAGTAACCTTTGGTTCCACCCTCGGTTAGCACTATCTATAGAGAAATCTCAAAAAATCGGTTCAGCCGTATTTGCGTGATTTAGAAACAGACAGACATAACGTTAAGTATAGTACAAAGGGGCGTGTAATTTAACGCATTTTTATCAAATCGTGATAGTCTAAAGTTCCGTGCTGCATCCTCGATTAGTACTATCTGTGCTGCAAATTTCGTTGACATCAGTTTTGCCGTTTTTGTGTGATTGCGAAAGAGGAGGAAATAACTTTTTATTTATGAAAAACGGGAGTGACATTTTATACCCTTTTGCCTAATCGCGCTCTGCATATGACCTACAGTTCCCGCTCGGTTAGTTCTATCAGTAGTGACTGATTCGGCTTATCCGTTTTTGCGTGATTTCAAAACAGGCGATATAACATTCAATATAAAACAAAAGGGCGTGGAAATTTACGCCTCTTTGTTCAATCGTGGTAAGTATAGTACAAAGGATCTTATATAGCCTACATATGCACTTGGTTATGTAGGAAAATGTCAAGAGAATCAGTTCAGCTGATTTTGCGTGATTGCGAAACAGGAAGACAACGTCCAGTATAGTACAAAGGGGCGTGGCATTTTGCGCCCCTTTTTTTCAATTGTAGTATAATATGGCCTATAGCTCCGAACTCGGTTAACACTATCAGTGCTGAAAATTTATTTAAAATCGAATCAACGGTTTTTTGTTAAGGTTAAGAATGCAGAAATAACATTCAATTAAATACAAAGGGGCATGGGACTTTTCGCCCATTTGTCCGATCACGCTATAATTTGGCACATTGTTAGTGCTATCGTTGCACTGTGGGCCAGGATTTCCATTTTTTGGCAAATAAGGTCTGTAAGGCAACACATATTTAAAAATATTTTTTCGGAATGTTGACATCTTGAATTTTGTCCATCTTTAATATCTTTTTATTATACCTTAAATTTTTTTTTGCATGAGGTTAAGGTCAAAGTTTGAGATTTTTTTTATATTTTTTATTTATGAAACAAATAATTTTTTTTTGTACTTCAGCACAATATTTTTTCAAATTTTCGGTGAAGTTCTCCTAAAGACATACCTGTTTGTTGAACACATGATATAAACTGTCAAAAAGTAAGCTACACTCAAAAAAATACGTTAGTAAAAAAGTTTGTAAAATTGTTTGTATCCCAACTTTACAACTTTTTTACTAAATTGTACTAAAAAAATATTTTTTTGTAATTCGTTTTAGTAAACTCGCTTTACAAACTATTAATTTTTTACTGATTTTTTAATAATTTTTTCAGTTGATTTTTTAAAAATTTTGTATTAACTTTTCGGTTTTCTTTTCTAGAAAAGTAATGCACTAATGAAATACAAAAAGAAAATGTTATTAAAATATTTGGAAATTAAAAAGAGCATTTAAAAAAATATACAGTTAGTTATTTTTTTATTTTAATGGTAAAACTGCGCTTTGATGAGTATGAATATGTTTATTATTTTCAATATTGAATTAAACTTTTTTGTCTGCTTCATTGTAACTACTTTGTTTTCTTTCAAATAAAAAAGTATATTAAAAAGGGAACAAAATGCAGTAAAGAGAAGATGTGCAAAATTCAAAAAAACACCGACCTTTTTCAATTATTTTTTCTTTCTACTCCACTTGCGTTCCTTTTTTGTTTTACGCTATCTGCGAATTTTTTTTCTTGTGTACAGTGTACACAAAGGGTTGATTTCTTAATACTCAGAATCGTATTGGTAATTTTGTGTACTTTTCTTCATGCCTTTCTTTCTATTATTCAGTTGAAAAATAGCATTTAAAATGACAACGTCGCGCAGCGGAAGAAATAAAAAAATGTACAAACAACAACGTCGCGACTCGCGGAGCGGAAGAAATAAAAAAATGTACAAAAACAAAATACAGGTAACCAAATGTTAAAGTATTTTTTGTTTAAAATTAACTCTTTTTTTTTAGGACAATAAATAAAACAAAATAGAAATGATGAAAGCAGGTAACAACTGTATATTTATGTGTTCCATTTAAATAATATCAATATAATGTATTTTTTATTCTAGAACACCAATTTATTCAACATGTCAATTTATTCAACACAATTTTCAAAGCATTTATTTTATGTGGTATATAATTTATATTTTGTATAAAAAAAATGTATTCAATATTTTCTCTTACATATTTCAGACCCAAAATTCAAACAAAATCTGACTTGCATTGAAATAGTAATGGCGACAACAAGCGCAATACGCAGTTTACATATAGTAAAAAAATGCCAAAAATTTAAAATACACAATTTACATTTTTTTTACAAAAAAATTTAGTAATACTAATTTTTTTAGTGTTTTTTAAGATTACTAATTTTTGAAAACCAAAGTTTGTAATGGTAACTGAAAAAGTTATCGGGCTCAAATTGAAAACTTTATTAGTAATGGTAACAGACTTTTTTGTAAGGAATACTAACAAATTTTTATGAGTGTATAAGCATATTTTTTTTTAAATAAATAATGGATATTCATACTTTTGTTGAAATCCGCCTTTTTATAACACCAAAGTCCAAAAAAGTCCAAACGATATTGACAAACCTCGAACTACGATCTGTCTCTGACAATGTATTCTATTCACATTTTTGTGACCCTGTGCGACCGTTCATAAACTTTTGATTTAGAGGCAATAAACCAAAATATGACGTTTACAAATGCATTAACATGGAACTTCAATATTTTTTGATATTTTTGTTTCTATTGATTTCCCGAGTAAAAATTTTTATTTGATGCAATACATAATGATATATAACACAATATATATTTATACGCAATTTAATCCGAATAATGGTGGATGTTTTTGCATTAAAAAAGATCACTTTGTATACAATATGATTCGATTTCATCGGAGTTTTGACCAGGCATTGCCATATTTCATTGGATCCAATTAGATCTAATTGCATAAAAACATAAAAAAGTCTTGGTGTGTTTTGGTTTGGGTGAGTTACACCACAGGTCAACTATACATTCACCAAACATATAATTTTCAAAAACAAAAAAAATGTTGGGGTACGCTTCGAACCAGATAGGTGATATACATAACCCTAACAAGGAAATGTTTAGGAACATTTTAAAAGTTTCTTATACTTTGCTTAAAAAACTTAGAACATTTTTGGTTAATTGGAAACATTTAATTGGAAACATTTATATATGCCCGAGTAAAAATTTTGATATGATGCAATATATCGTCGAACTATATTCAATAAATGCCAACTCTAAAAAGCTTACTTTTCAGGAGAGCTAAAAAACTAGTTATTTCGCATATTATTGTAAAAATAAACAATGTACCTTCCATAAGATGGTTTAAATATTCTAAACAATTTTTACCTATGCCAAAAATTTCGTATTTTGCACTAGTTTGCGTATTTTTAAGAGATGGCATTTATTACTATGTGAAAATACAAATATTTTTTTAGAGTTGGCATATTTTGTCGGAAAATAAAAATAAATTTTTTTTTGAAAATTTTTTATTAATTTTTTTTTTTTGGATTTTGTTATCCTTAATACGGTAATTGCAAAAAAAAAAAAAATAAAAATCTTTGCATATTTTTAAAAGTTACTAGCTCCGAAAGCCTTTTAATCTCAGGGTGCACGGTGTGATATTCGTGCGCATTTGGGTAAAAAAAAAAAATTGCCGATTATTTTTTTTTAGGTGCATACTTAATTTTGACACTCTGGAGACTAAAAATCAGTTTCCGTTACATCAATGCGACTCTTTGTTTGGCTGGGGCAAAACCCCAAAGTATTGAGTTTTTCACATTTTTCTTAATTTATTTTTTTTGTAAAGGACATTTTTTGAAAAAATTTTAAAAATTCATCTTGTGGAGTAATCCATCCAAATTTTTTGCAACATGTTTCCAAGATCCGTTATTTTATTATTCATTTTTTTTTATAACAAAAAAATAACCCAACAAATATTATATTGAGTAAAAATCGATGTTTTTTTTTAAATATCTTTAAAAATCCATTTTCATAATAGACTGCAACTTCTGCAGATAATGATGGATAATGCAAAACGCTAGTGCAGGTTATACTAGAGGTATTCCATAACATTTCGTATGTTATAACTTTTGCCAGAAAGTGCCAGAGCTCTGTCAAATCGAGGTTAAAGTTAGGGTTAAAAACAAAAATATTCAAATTATTTGTTAAATTAGTTTAAAAGTTGTACAATTTGATTGTTTTACATAACATCCCAGCAAAACTTACCTTACCATATAAGGTATAAAATAAGGTATAAGATCTCTTATTTTATACATTGCAGCATTGATGATTTTAACAGGCGATGAGACTAAAAGTAATGCATATACATTATCACAAAGAATACCAGTAAGGTATAAAATAAGTCATAAATTTATAACAAAGAATACGAGTAAGGTGTAAAATATATGATATTTTATAGGTTACGAGTAAGGTATATAATATAGCATACCAGAACGTAATATATAAGGTGTTACGAGTAGTGAAAAAGTAATTTTGTATTAAATTTACTCACGTGATTGTAAGCGAGATAAAATATACTCCTGGGTGAGTGTGTGTCATTAACAAATTTCTGTCGTGAATCCATCTCTAGTTTAAACTTATGCATTTTTTTATAAAATATTTATTTTTTATGTTATTGTAATGCATTATGTATTCAATTATAAATAATGCATTATTTCAAACTTTGAAATAATACATAATGTAACCAAATATAAGTCATCCATGATTTAATGTTTAGAAATAATAAATATGAAATACATTTTTTCCAATAATCATGCATTACGTAGCTAATTATTAGTAATGTATTATTTTTCACTTTAAAATAATACGTTGTGAAACAAATGTTTGGTAAGACATCATAAAATAATGCTACAAATAAGATATATACATTACCTGGTAATGTGTTATATAATCACCACCCATTACCAAAGTTTTGCTGGGATGCTTTTTATTTCTCCGGCGTTACTTAAAAAGATGTATGTCAGTTTCAATCTCTAATGTACACAGAATCCATTTTTCACAATCTGGAGGATATTTTTCATATGTTTATGATTCAAAGTGACCCAAAAATGTCAATAAAACGAAATAACGAACTAAATCCAAAAACAAAAACGAATTATCCACCGGAAGTGTTGAAATTGCTAGAGATTAGAGTTGTCAAATATTCGTCAATTTCAAAAACCGATTTTCGAATACTTAGAAAAACCACCTTTTAAAAAAATCGATTTTTCGGTTTTATAACTAAAACCCGGTTTCGAATAATCGGTTTTTCGGTTTTTGTTTTTAATTATTTATTTGATAAAAAAGTAAAACAAAACAATAAAAAAGGAAAGCAAAACAAGCTATTTGTACATACATACTTAAGAATAGAGATTGGCACATTAGCAGTTTATTTTCCTACATTTTTGAAATCATAATTTTTAAAATTTTTTTTTTTTTTTTTTTGTATAAAAAGTTTCGTGAGTGTGAGTAAACGTAAGTGTGAATGAACGTGAGTGTGAGTTGTCATAAATTTACTCACGTGATTGTGAGTAGAAAAAAATATGCTCGTAAGTTAATATGCGTGATTGGAAAATTCTCTTCGTGAGGGTGAATGTGTTTGAGCCACTCACACTCCCATCTTTACTTCAGAACTGACAATACATATGATTTACGAATGTTACTACATCAAATGTAAAAAGATGTAATTAAGATCAAATTAAATAAAAAGCTTTTAGTTTTTTTTATTAAACAGTATTTCAAACAAGTAGAAAAATTAAATTCGACTTGGTCGAATCTATGAATACCCTCCACAATGTTATCTGATAGTAATTTTCTAAAAAAAATTTCAAAAATTTGCATTACAAATTTTTTATTAAAAATATGTATATTATTTTGAGTCAAACTTTCTTTTAATCAATCAAATTTTTTTGAGTGTAAAATTTTTTTGACTGTCAACTTTTTTTGAGTCTGCCATTTCATAAAAAAAAAAAATAATTATAATGTGTACATTTTTTTTTTTGAGTGTAACATTTTTTTTTGAGTGTAAATAATTTTTTAGGGTACAATTTCTTTGAGTAACAAATTACTTTGTAAAATATTTTTGTTGTTTTATACCTATATGTAATACCAAAAAAAACTATTTCACATATTTTCCTCTTTTTTTTTTATATTACCATCCTCTTCTTTAAAAACCAAAAATAAATTAACATTCAATCATACTCATACTTTATTTGATTTTTTCCCGTTACATACAGTTACACTACCAATAACAAAACAATAACAAATATTTACTTGTCTAACAACTAAACTGCACCCCACCACAAGAAAACAAACAACAACAAGTTTTACAAAACTGGTATTTCACCATGCTTTTAAAACTTGTTTAACGAGTTTTCAACTGTTTAAGGTGAAACAAATCTGAAATTCAGTGCTTTGCTTATAACTTTTGAACCACTGAACCGATTTTGCTGAAATTCAAAACCAAACAGCCATAAGGAACGACAAATATATATGCTAAGCTTCAGTCCCCTCAGAATTGTCTTTCGAAAGTTAAAGTGGTTTTAATCTTGTAAATTCGAAAAATGCCCTTGCCGAAATTTACTCTTTTGCTCATAACTTTTGAACCACTCGACCGATTTCGCTGGATTGCAATACCAACCTGACCCGGTAAACGGAGAACATATATGTCAAACTTCAGGAGCCTCCGTATAGTCTTTCAAAAGTTAGCGTGTTTTCAACGGACAGACAGACAGACAGACGGACGGACGGACGGACGGACGGACGGACATCGCTAGATCGACTTAAAATCGATCAAGGATCATGAATATATATACTTTATGGGGTCCTAGACCAATATTTCGATGTGTTACAAACGGAATGACAAACTTATATATACCCTCTATCACTAGAGTGGAGGGTATAAAAAAGGATACATTTCAAATGATCTGGGGACATCCGATTTCTCAACTTAGAGATGTTTACTAAAAAATTTCATTGAATGCAAAATAACAAAAAAAAATGAATGTATGAAAAAGTCGATTATTCGAGACGGTTTCTCGGTTTCTCGAATACTTCGAAAACCGGCCTTTTTTAAAAAAACCGGAAAATAGAAAAAAATCGATTTTTCGAATACTTCGGAAATCGGTTTTGACAACTCTTGCTAGAGATGGAGTAAATAATTTAATTTTGTTATCTATATTGAACTTTCTTCTTTTTTTCATAATTCAATTTTTATTGGTTAATTTGTTTTATTTGTGTTTGTATTAAATGAGTTTCCTGAAGGCAAACAAGTTTTAATTGCCGGTTCTTTAAATGTAGGGTGTATTATTTGTGTGCAGATAAATAATCCCTCTTAAAAATATTTTAAAGAGATCTACATTGAATAATAAAATAGTTATTTATAAATCGTAAGTAGTTTGATTTTTTTCTTGACTATTTGTAATATATTCTTCAAAAAGCTGGTCGTGAATTCCGATTTTTGGGTTTAACCATATAGTTGTAATGCACATCACAAAAATTCGGTGGTATAAAGTATAATTTTCGAGGAAATCGATTTTTTTTTAACTTTTTTTTTGTTGGTTAGTTAACCAAGTTTACCTTCCCGTTTAAGGTAGGGTATTGACAGTACATCTTTGAAGTGACATCCAAAAATAGCTCTAAGTTTCTAGTTTCCAAAACCGTAAAAATTTTAGAAATAGCCCAATCCGTTCAAAAGTTATAATGAAAAAACTTCGATGCGCGCCTTTTCCATACAAAGGACACACTGTGGGGTGGTCAACTTTGGCACTCTGTAACTCACGCTGTATTGTATTAGGGTCACTCTAAAGCTTTTATCATTGACTTTATTTGCCCCACTCATAATGTTTCAATCTGATAAATAGTTTGAAAGTTACATATATATGAGCAATTTTTATTTGGAAAGCACTATTTACCGATATTTTCAAAATGGCAATATCTCGAAAACTATCCATTATATATCAAAATCTTTACCAGATTCGTGTTCAGCATGGCAAATGCAATAAGATATTTTTTTTTTTTTTTTAATTTCTTTATTAATGCAATCTATCACTTTTTGATATTAAACATTAGATTTGAGTTAAATATATAAATATATTATTTTTTTTCTTCTAAATGGTTATGATCCAGTGATCATACCATGATGTTAAAAAGGTTTTACTATGGCTATTTAAAGAATTGTATGTCTCCATTTTGAATGGAAATAGTTTCATCTCATTAAGTCTTGAGGAGCTCTGCGCTTTAATCTTAAGAATGTTGTGGTATTTCTCATGAGGTTGGATGCAAATGGGTTTGGATGTTGTTCAATTCTATTTTTGTATGATGCCAGATGAGTTTTAATTTCGTCTTTTATGAAAGGTATTTTGAGATCTTTGTGGAGTTGATTATTTGTTACATACCAAGGTGCGTCAACAATTCTTCGAATTGTTTTTGATTGAAAACGTTGAAGAATTTCAATGTTTGAGGTGCAGGCGGTGCCCCACAACTGGATGCCATAGGTCCAAATAGGTTTGAGAATACATTTATAAATTGTTAGCTTGTTTTCAATGGAGAGTCCGGAATCAATTAGAAACCCGAATTTCTTAATTGGATATCTAAAGCTTTACGTTTAGTTTGAATGTGTTTTTTCCACGTTAACTTTTTATCTAGGTGAATTCCAAGATATTTTGCTTCTTCCTTTTGAGGAATTTCAGTGTCATTTAATTTGATAGGAGGGCATGTCTGACGATTAAGTGTATATGTAACTTGGATAGATTTCGACTCGTTTGCTTTTATATGCCAAATTTTAAGCCATGATGATATATCATTAAGGCATTTTTGAAGAGTTAATGATGCGTGTTCATGATTTTTGTCTACAGCTAATGCAGCTGTATCATCTGCAAAAGTTCCGATGATGACACCTTCAGACTGGGGAAGGTCGGAAGTGTAAAGTAGATAAAGTGTGGGTCCCATAACGCTACCTTGGGGAACTCCTGCAGATATTGTATTTAAATCGCTTATATCACCTTCTTCTTTAACAAAAAACAAGCGGTTTTGTAGGTAAGATTTGGTAAATAAATAGAAATTTATAGGTAGGATTTTCTGGATTTTAAATAGTAAACCATCATGCCACACTTTATCGAAGGCTTGGGATATGTCTAAAAACACTGCTGTGCAGTACTGTTTTTTCTCAAATGTTTCATGAATTGTTTCAACTAAACGATGAACTTGTTCTATGGTTCCGTGTTGTTTTCGAAATCCAAATTGGTGCGTTGGAATAAGACCTTTCGATTCAATAATGGGTGACAGTCTCTTAAGAAATAAAGACTCGAGAATCTTTGAAAGAAGAGGCAGCAAACTTATTGGACGGTAGGAAGTAAGTTGCTCGGCTGGCTTTCCGGGTTTCTGTATCATTGTTATTTGTGCAACTTTCCATTGGGTTGGTACGAAGGAGTAAGTTATGCAAGCATTGTATATATAAGTTAATAGCGTTATACCTTTTTCTGGCAGTTCTTTTAATGCCTTTGCTGTGATTAAATCATATCCTGGAGCTTTATTTATTTTTAATTTGCTGATTACGTTATAAGCTTCAGTTTTTGTAAATTTTTTAATCGGTAAATCAAGTTGATGGGTTTCATTTAAAAAATTTTTGATTTGTTTGGGGACTTCATCATTATTTTCTACCTTATTTGGGGTAAATACTTCTTTCAAATAATTGGCAAAAGTGTTTGCCTTATCCTGGTTGCTTTTAGTCCAGTTATTATCAGTCTTGCGAACAGGATGATTTACTTTATGCTGCTGTTTAACTTTATTAGTTATTTTCCATAACGAAAAAACTGTAGATTTTGTAAAATCCAGATTTTGCATGTCTGCTTCAAATTATTTATCTTTTTCATCCTTAAGTAGCATTTTTAATTCCGCAGTTAGTTTATTTAAAATAGTTTTATCACCTGGAGATTTTGTTGTTTGCCAACGCTTTCAAGCTTTACGTTTTTTTGATATTTTATTTCGAATTTCGATGGAACACTTAGGAATGTTCGTGTAGCTATACTGTGGAGTGGAGTTCCAAGCTGATTGTTGTATTTTATTTACAAGATGTTCCACAGCATCTGTAATATCCTCATAGGTTTTAAGTGGATAATAGGGTTTAATAAGATATGAGGTCTAATTAAAAAAAAAATTGGAAAATTTTTGGAAATTTACAATGGGAGTTGGCATTTATTTTCACCAAAAAAATATGTACTTTGAGATAGCAGAATAACAAAAATGGATGTAAAACGAAAACAAATTATTTTTTTGCTCTGAAATTTTAACCACAGATGGGTATTGCATAGGGGAGCTATTTGCCATCGGAAACTCATTTCGGTCAAACTTGAGTTGGCATATTTTGAATATAGGTTCACGATATAAAAAATTATTTTATTTTAACTTATTTGAAAACGTATGTCAAAAATTATTTTTTTTTTTTGTAAAAACTAAAAAAAAGATTTTTTTTATTTTTTAACTTTTTGCAATTTTCAATAGATTTTCGAAACATGTTACCCGATTGCCTTGAAATTTTTAATATATTCTAATTCTGATTAATTTTTATTAAAAAATAAAAATTGTTTTATTCGACCTTTAAAATATTGTATTTTGAGGATGTTTATTCTGGCTCGAGGTCATTATTTTCTTTATTAATTAAAACCAAGATATTCTCATAGCATAGTTTTCAAGAAAATTATTTTTTGGTTTTAAATTTATTTATGTTGGTCATTTTTGCAAGACTTAATCGACACGTGTTTCGGCATTTGTCAAGATTCCATTGTCAAGATTATTTAGCAAAAATATAAACGATTTACTAGAATTTGAACATAGTGATTAGTGTTTATAAAAAACCGACATTTTGGAAAACCGGTTTCTCGGTTAACCGAAAATCAGTTTTTTCGGTTAACCGGTTTTCTCGGTTAAACCGGAATGAAAAAACCGGTTAACCGGTTTTTTTTTTCTTTAACTGACAAACCCAAAAAATACTTTAAAATAGCTAAATTTTATTAAATACAAAAGCGAATATATAACTTAAGTTAACATATTTGTTTCTTTCAGCAAAATAGCGGTATTAAAATACGGTGCTTTTATTTTCCCATATTCTCCGGGGTTTTAATTTAACTTTTATTGGTTTTATTTAAAAAATACATCACTTCGTTGTAAATTGCAGTACCGTATTTTATTTCGATGTTCTTTTATTGGCATTCTCTCCATTAACAGGAATTTTGTGAATTTTTAATATTTACAAGATTCGGAATAAAATCCCTATTTGGAAAATTGTTTCTTGTAGATAAAAAATATGTTAGACTTTATTTCTCACGGATTTTCAAGGTTTTTTTAACGAAATCTTGAAAATGTCATAAAAAATAAGTAAAAACCCTTAATAATTGCAAAAATAATCCGTTTTGCATGTATTTAAAAAAACCGGTTAACCGACAGAAAAAACCCGGTTTTCGGTGCACCGGGAATTTTGAATTCCGGTTAACCGGTTTGCAAAAAAACCGAAATTTTGGGAAAAAACCGGTTTTTCGGTTAACCGGTTAACCGGTTTATAAACACTAATAGTGATGAATAACCCTAATATGGTATTATATCATTCACAACAACAAATAACATATTGTTGTAGTCCAATGGACTATCATATGTAAAATGTTTTAAATATTTTTGTTGGTTATTGACAATCTTTACTAGTATGCTTTACTAGTATAGTACAATTTCTTCGTCTTTTTAATTCCCATTGTGGATAGAGTCGAATATGTACTAATATTTTAGTTTGTGCACAAACGATTTATCATTAGACTCGTTTGCTACTAATCTTGAGAATGGAATCTGACAAATTCCGAAACACGTGTTGATTAAGTCTTGCAAAAATTACCAACATAAATAAATTTAAAACAAAAAAATAATTTTCTGAAAATTATGCTATGAGAATATCATGGTTTTAATTAGTAAAGAAAATAATGACCTCGAGCCAGAATAAACATCCTCAAAATTTTTAATTTATTATTAACATTGATTTAAAGAACATGTCTAAAGGACACCATGGAATTCCAAAACCAAAATGTTGTATTAAAGTTAAGAATACCCATTTAACGCTATAAAAATTTCAGAGAGGTTTTTTTGGTATTGTTGAGCAATACATTTTCAAAGTTTGTTAGAGAGCCAAATACTTAATTTTTTTCAAAATTTTTGCAATAAATTAAAAATTTAGCTTTTTGAACTTTGAGAATTTGTTGCTCTATAACAGTGGTCGGCACCCATTGCACCCAGGTGCATAATGAAATTGGCTATTTGCAGGTAGACAACGCGAATGTCAACGAAATTCGCAACTGAGAGCATTAAAAATACAAATATTTTATTTAGTGTCATGGTAGCATTTAAAAAAGCGGGTAGATAAAGCTATGTTTTAGAAAAATGTAAAAATGTTCCCTCTTTCTGCGGACCACTGCTTTATAATATGAAAAACACTTCCCTGAAATTTTGGCAATGTTAAAAGGACATTCTCAACTTCTTGCCAAAAAAAAACATTCCAATATTGTTTTCAAACATTTTTGTTAATTTTTTTTTTGTTTATAAATTTTAAATCTCCATAATTTTATTAACAATATTGTCGCAGATAGCTTTTTCGTACAATTTACGGTTTCCAAGAAAAAAAAAACTGTCTAAAGCAACTATTTGATTTTTAAAAATTTTTGCAAAAAAATCAGTTATTGGCCTTTTCAACAAACTTTGAAAATTGGTTGCTAGACAATACGAAAAACCACCTCTCAGAAATTTAAACAGCGTTAAAATGACATGCTAGACTTATATACAAAAATTTCGTTTTGGACATCCATGGTGTCCTTGCTAGCAAAGAAGGACGGACATTCCAATATTGTTTTCAAAATTTTTTTGTTGAATTTAAAAAAAAATTTACAAAATTTTACCTACATAAACGATTTTTAAACGCCCATATCTTCGAAAGTATTGATAAAAAAAAAAATATGGTTTTTAATCATTTATAAAGCTCTATCAAATAACCAAAAATTAACAAAATCGGTGATCCGCCAGTTAAATTTTCATTGGATTTGGTCATATTTCATTCACAACAATACGTATGATTAATACTAAATACATGTGAATTTAATATTGCTCATACGCACTGTGCACCACATTGTACGAAATATTCAAAGTTAATTAATTTAATTAAAAAATTTATAAAAAAAAATATAAGAGTCTGTAGATCATGGACCTATTTGGAAAAATTTTTAGGAATCTGGGAACTTGTTTTTATTAGAAAAATTAAAAAATGTAGACTTTTTCTATAAGTTTTTTTTTAATTTTTCAAACATTTTGTAAAAAAAATATCAAGGTTGGCAATCGAAACGAATAACGGTATCGATATCGGTATTGGTATCGTTTTTTTATTTATTTCGGTATCGGTATCGGTTACGGTATTTGAGTTGAATCGGTTACGGTATTACCGATACCGAAACGTCTATACCGGTACGTACCGGTATCATCGAAAAAAATGCTAAAAGTATAAAAAAAGCATAAAAACTTAATTTTTTTTTTCAATTTTAATACTTAAACACGTATTTACGTATTTATTTTTAGCATTTTTGTTAAAATGGCCTTTAAAATGTGAAAAAAAATTAAAATTGCGTTTTCTTAGGGGGTCGGTGGGGATGTTGCCGGACCACACCTAAAAAAGGGGGGCGGACCGAGAAAACTGTAATTTTTTTTATCCCCTTGATCAAAGTGCAGGACTTTGAAGTTATTCTGACATAAAAATGTTTCATTTGTTAAAGAAAAAAGTAAAAAAAAAATGTGTAAAAAAAGTAGAAGAGTTAAATTCGACTTACAAGGAAGGTCTCCCTGGTGTCATCCGCCTATTATGGAATTGGTTTTATTTTGTAGAGTAGAAACAATAAAGGGACACGTATTTTTTTATTGGCCCAAATTCATATTTAGGGGGTTAAAATGAGGGGGTAAGAAACGGTCATTTTTCAGTTTTTGGTGTTTATCTCATTTTTTATACAAATAAACATATGTCATGTTTAGATCGTGCAAAGATCGTGTCCAAACATGCACAACTTTTCGTCATATTGAGTAAAATGACAAAATTTTTGGACATTTTTGTTAATAAGTCGAAAAAAATTCACTTTTTTACACGTTGCACATTGGGTTCGATGGTACCCAAAATGGCGATTAATTCAGATAAGCAGTAGTTTTAGAATATTATATTTTTTTATTAATGAACTAATATAAACACGTAAAAATACACATTTTGGAAAAAAAAATTTAGAAAAAAAAAATTTTTTTTAACCTGTTAGGCGTTTTTTTGTTTTTCGGAAAAAATGGTTACAGTTCACAATTTTTGCTGTAACTTTGGAATGAAAAGCGATAAATTAATAAACAAAAAATGGAAATTAAAGTGTACATAATGTGCTATCAAAGTAATCAAAGAAAGAATGCACAATATGTATTTATATTATTTTAAATTTTATTTAACATCCAATTTTTGTTTTTCACAAAATCTCATAAATGTACAAATTTATCTGAAAAAAGTGATTTATGGGAATACTGTAGTTTTTTTATTAACGAATTATCAAAAATACATAAAAACACAGCATTTGAGAAAAAAAAATTAACAAAAAATTTTTTTTTTTAATCTTTTAGTCGTTTTTTTTTTGTTTTTGAAAAAAAACACGAAACCCTTGAACATATAATAAAGCTACAAAAAACAAATGGAGGGGACGTTTTTTTTGGCGTAGCGGGTGGGGGGTTTACCGGGAGACTATGGGGGACACCTTCCCCTCGCGATAAACGTTGCCAAAAAAATAGATGTAATTTTTTGCACCTAATTAATAAAAATTTATCATTATTTAAATTATTTTTTCTATACACGCCCCCAAAAAGGGGCGGACAGAAAAAATTCGCTCTCCTGATCCCCCTTGGTTCAAATTCAGGTCGATGAACTTCATATGGCATTAAAATGTTTCATTTATTGAACAAATATACAAATAAAACTTGTAAAAAAAATATTTTTCTGGGGTAGTTTTAGTTCTTCAAGGGGGAACTTTTTCTCCCCTGGTCCGATTTTGCTCGTTCAAGAATTTAACCAGCCTATGACCATTATACATATTTGTGACAAATTTCAGGATTCTAGCTCTTGTTTTATGTACTTTATGGTGTGCTCAACAACAGAGGGACGGACGGACACACTGTTAGTCATAGAATGTCTTAGAATCGATCAGTGATCAATAATATACACTTTATGGGGTCCTAGACCCATATTTCGATGCGTTACATACGGAATGACAAAGTGAGTGTATGCCCATACCGTAGTTGAAGGGTATAAACACACATATTATGGTCTTGTTTAATAAACGATACCCAGACTTTTTACACAAAAACGGGAATAAAAAAATAGGGCCGGGCATTGTCTGTACTTTTTTTTTCTTTTAAATAAAAGCTGATATCCTATACTTTTTTAAAATCCACAAAACTAAATCCAACTATTACTAACTTAATATGTGTAGCCCATTAAATGGGGAAAATATTCCAATTTCGAGTCCTTTTTAAAAAAAATATTAAAAACATTAACACCCAATTTTTATAAACAAAAAAAATTTTGCAATTTAGTTTAATACCTATTGTTTAAGGTTCCATTATAAAAGATTTTCTTTTAAAAGATTTAATACTACTAATAATCGCTTGAATTGTAAAAAATTTGAATTTTTTTTCCATTTTTCAAAGACTGCAATAATTTGCTAAATTTGACCGCTCACCGAAAAAAAAGTAAACAACTTAGTTTATTGATTTTGATAACTAGCGTTGCAGAATTTTATCTACTTTTACACCATACCAAAACTTATAACAAAAACTTCATTTATAAATTTCAATTAATCGCCACTTTGGTACCATTTGAACCCAATGTGCGTTGTTAGCATCCAAATCGTAAAAAACTGAAAAAGGTAAATTTTCCTCCATACAAATCGACCCACCCCCCCCCCCCCCCCTAAAAATAAGTTTGGGCCGCTAAAAAAAATACGTGTCGAATTAATTTTCGTTCTGAACAACATATCCAAATGTCATGAAGATGTCATGAAGACCAGGGAGACTCTCCTTGTTAGCCGAATCCATGAATATCCACGGTGCACTTTTAAAGTGATAGTTAGTTGTCTAACTAAATGTTTTATTTTGAGTAAAAAAACTTTTTTTAGCCATTTTTGAAAAAAAAAAATTACAACATTTTTTTTTGAGTGTAAATTTTTTTTCGAGTGTAAGTTTTTTTTGCTTAATTGTAAAAATATTTGTGAGTGACAAAAATACTTTGTAAAATATTTTTCTGGCTCTTCCATGTTTTTAAAGCTGGTTTAACGGATTTTTTAACACGTGAACTAAAGGTGAAACTAATTTGAAAGTGAAACTAATCTGAAATTCACGGTTGGCTAATAATTTTTGAACCACGAAGTCCTATAAATATTAAAAAAAATCCTTGGGCACCCACATCACGGATTAAATAAAAATCTCCAAAAGACTTAACTATACTAAGGGGTGCGGAAAGTTTCTATTGAGAGTCTAAATCAATGGTTCCCAACCTTTTTTTGCGCCATGCCCCACTTTTAAGTTAAAAAAACTACAATGTCCCTCCTACACTCAATAAAAAATTTAAAATTTTTCAAATTTGCCTTAAAATTCAACATTTACTTGTGTTTAAGCAAATTTTTTGTTAAAATCATCGTTTAAACAAAGTTTTTAGAAAAAGTTTTCAACAATCAACCAAATAATTTAACTAAATTAAGATTTTTTTAGTTTATTTGACAAAAAAAAAACTTAAAAATTTGCTCGTTGCCCCCCTGAAGCATTCAAATTGCCCCCCAGTGGGGCGAGAATCAAAGGTTGGGAACCATTGGTCTAAATGATTTCAAAAAAATTTGTTGAAAATCAATAATTTTCTTCTGCTCCCGCATAGCGTTTGAAGTATGATTTTTTTTTGGAAATTTTTACTTAATCCACGATGTGGGTGTCCAAAGATTTTTTTTTATTTTTATGAGACTTCTGGGAGGCATTTAGAGTACGATTTTTCATTTCAAAAACCAAAAAAATTAAAAATTTTCTATTAATTTTTATTTTTTGTAAAAAAAACATGTTTTTTTAGGAAAAACCGTTTCAATACCGTTTCAATACCGGTACGTACCAGTACCGAAGGAAAAGGTTTTTGGATACCGGTATCCGATACCAAAACTGAGTTTCGGTATTGGTATTGGTACCGGTATTCAATTTAAAGGGTTTTGAAACGGATAACGGTATTGAAAAGGTATCGATTGCCAACATTGAAAAATATGCAAGCTCCAAAGCGTTTGCTGCGTGTTTTTTTTCCGCGATGGAGATAAATTAATATCATAGCGTATTTTTCATGCCCTACATAATATTTCGGTTGAACGATGTATCAAAACAAAAATTTGTATCCCTAGAGTACATATCACCAATTCAAGGTAAGATTTTAATTTATTTCTTGGATGCCATTACCATTTCATTACATAAAATTATGCATGGAAAATTTTTCAAAGCTATTGCTTTTATATTACGTAGTAGGTAATTATATTAGCGTGGCACTTGTCTTTGATTTTTAATGACTTTATATTTAAAGGGTGCTAAAAAAAATATTGAATTTAACAATTCAATATTGATTTTGGATCTCAAAAAAAAAAAAACCGAATGATTCCATATATTTTCTAATCTACAAGATGAATAAAATTTAAGTATGAAATCTAAATACGAATATGCAGAATTTTCGTATTTTTTAATATCCTCCATCACAAAATGTTGCGATAACGTGAGTAAAACATCGAAACATACAGAGAAAAATCATCTTTGGAACATAGCTTTGAGCACACTAAATCAACCATAATGGATGAGGTCTAAGTAATTTTTATCATTTGATCATATATATGATTATGAAAACCATATGATGACCATCAACAATTATAAAACGAGAAGTCTTTATCATCCTATGATTAGCGAAGATCATAATATGATCGGTAGAATCATATTATGATAAAGTTTATCAATCATACTATGAACCCCTGCATTATGGTTCTTTATGATGATCATCAACAATTATAAAACGACAAGGGTTTATCATTCTATGATTAGCGAAGATCATTTAATGATCCTTACAATCATAATATGATAAATTTATCAATCATATTATGACCTCCCTCTGTTCTGGCTGTCACAACCATGTTTTTTCTCAGCGTGAAACTCTCGACAACCAAGAAATTTATAAAATCAGTACCCATTTTATAACAATATATAGTTACCACCCTTATAGACATACATTATAATTATGTATGTATGTCTAAATATATAAATATTTTTTTTTCTTCATTTTTTCATACATTTCAAACATGCTCATGAATATTCTAAATTGTTAAAAGATTTAATTTTTGTTAGTTAATTACATGCACTTTTTCTCTTGGGGGTTGGAAACTTAGAACTTGTAAAAATGTTTTTTTTTTTTTTTCTTTTTAGTTAATTTGTTTTTATTCGTGGAATAACGAAAACTGGGGGATGGGGTAGACGGAGAATTTCAAATAATGACCCCTACCTTATGTTATCTTTAAACCGAGAACGGAATTTTTAATAACCATGTGAACATGTTTTAATTAAACAGCAGTTACAAAAAAATAAAAATAAAATGCAGAAAGAATATACAAAATTAACGCAGATGTGAAAAAATTTAAGAAACAGCAGGGTATTCCATCAAATCAAATGCCACAAAATAATGACAAAGTCTACGTGTATACTGTACGGAGATATAAGTATATGAGTGTAGCTGTAAGTGTAACACACAAAAACACATACTGGCACATTAACCAAAAACCATTATTAAGGTAGGTTAAATTAGGGGGGCATTTATAAATTATTATATGGAATTTTATTTTCTTTTTTTTAATTTGTAGTAAAAAAAAATAGTAAATTTAAAGATTTTATAGTTACAGTTACAAGAAAAAGGTCATATTTTGCAAAAATAACGATTTAAAATAGCAAAAAATATTTGTAAATTTACAAAAAATAAAAAAAATTAAAAAAACATGTGATAGTGTTTAATTCGGCTGTGCCGAAACTTTTATGTCCTCAAAAATGTTCAATAACACAGTGATACAAAATCGAGCTTTCCGAATTGGAATGGAATGACACCAAAAGCAAATGAAAGTTGACATTTTATATAACAAAACCCTCAAGGGTTGCTTTAGTTCAGCGCTAAGTTTTTTTTTACACGCATTTAAAAGTGGTGATTTTAAAATATTTAAAGTTTATGTGTATAAACGATGTCCTACTTAAGAGGCCTCTGGTGGTGCCCTTATTGGACATGTTGGGGTTCAGCATAAAAACGTTATCTATAACCGGTATGAATTTTGCAGCAATCGGTCCAGTACCTACTTACTGAATAGTCAAATTATTAAAAATGAAACACCGCGCACCATTGCGTATGATTGTTATTTAAAGGCAATTACAATATCAATCATACGCAACTTATACAGTTTTCAAGCAGTTATTATTACACTCAAAAAATTATGTCATTAACTGTTTGTAGTTCATTTACAAAATTTTACGTTTAGTCGTTTTTAAAAGAAAAAACATTTAGTTAATGTTCTGTCTTTATTAATGATTACTTCTGTCCTTTGTTTCAAAAATAACACACTAAAATATAAAGACTTTCATTAACATTTTATATTTAAAGTCATTTATTTTTGTTCCGTAAGTAAAAACCACTGATTATTCTTTAAATTTTTAGTGATTTGTGGAAGTAATTTTTTTTTTAAATTGTTGGTATTTTTTAATGAGATATCATTAGTTTTTACCTACACAAGTAGGTTATTTTTTTGTAAAAAAAAAAAATCAAAAAATTATTAATAGAAATATAAAAACATGTTTGTATCAAGTGACTTTGGCACGATGGGTAAATTGTCTGGCCAGAGTGTAGAGATCGATTCCCCAAAATTTTATTAAAAATTTAAAAAAAAAAAATATTTCAATAGAAAATTGTAAAAAATATGTTTCGTAGTTTATTTTTTTTGGAATTTGTTCGAAAAAATAACTGAATATCATTAATTTTTAATGTTGTCGTAGGTTATTTTTTCGAAGTTGTTGTTAAAAAAGAATAGAAAAAACATAATTTTTTAATGTTTAATGTTATTTATTTTAGAAAATTTTGCCAAGAGTAAAAAATAAATGTGATGTTTCTTAAAACAAATGAATAATTACTGGGATGGTTTTCAATTGTTTATTCACTGGTTTGAAATGTGTTTTTGATTTGTTTTTGCCTATAAAATATTTTGAGCGTATACTCTGTGGGGTCCCCGACCGATATTTCGATACGTTACAAATGGAATGACAAAGTGAGTATACTCCCATACTGTGGTTGGAGGTTATAAAAACTTAATATCAGCGCCCACATAAGTAGGCGGGTAAAAAAATTATTTTTTTTCTAATTCCCTGGGTCCAATTGCAGGACTTTTGATATGAAAATGTTTCATTTGATTAACGAAAATACCAAAAAAATATGTAACAAATAAGTGTTTAAGGTTCGGCTGTGCCGAATCTTTGATACCCTCCCACACGTAAACAATTTTAAAAAAAATTTCTGTGGGATTTTTTGTGTCACTTTCTCTCTCCCGGCTTGTGCCTCAAAACTCATTTATTATGCTTTTTGCATTATATTTTTATAATTTTATTATAATTATGTTAATATTTTTTTTTTATATCCACGCCCACAAAAGGGGGATAGCCGAAAAAAAAATCTTATCGCCTGGGTCCAAGTGCAGGACTTTGAATTTTTTCTGATGTTAAAATATTTCATTTGTTTAACAAAAGTATAATAGAAAAATGTTTTTTTTTTAGAGGTTTGTTCCCCAAGAAGAATCTTTTGTCTCCCGATTATGTCTATCTCCGTACTTATTAAGCCTATGACCCTTGGGCATATTTGTGACAAACTTTAGTAGTCTAACTGTTTGATTTTGGACTGTATTGTGTCATCCACAGATAGACGGATGGTGAAGCACAGATTGACGAACATCGGTAGAATGTCTTAAAATCGATTACACAGTGATACAAAATCGAACTTTCGGAATCGGAATGAGATGAAAGCAAATGAAAGCTGACGTTTTCCATAACAAAACCCACAAGGCCTTTTTTTAGGTCAGAGCTAGATTTTATTTTACACGCATTTAAAGTTGGTGATTTTAAAGCATTTAAAGTTTGTGTGTACTAAACATGTCCTACTTTAAAGGCCCCTGGTTGTGCCCTTATTTAACATGTGGGGTCCAGTTTCCAAACTTAAGCTGAAAATTACTTCAGCTATGACTGGTATGAATTTTGCGGCGTACGGACATAGCGCCCAAGTGCATATCGCCCAATTTAAAAAAGTCATTCCACCCAAAAAAAATGTGTGTTAGTTGTTGTTGCAAAATTTTTTGGACGATGTGGCCATTATTTTTGGGTATTTTAACAATTTTCTTTAAATTTATATAAATTATCAAAAATGTCATATTACCCAAATATCAAAATGTTGAATTTATAAAATGTCATAGCGCCCAAAAAAATAATCATAAAACTCACCAATATTGTTTTTTTTAAGACAATGTTTTAAAGGTTTTATGCGTAGCCGGCCTTTGGCCGGGCTTAGGGATTACAAAATCCATGCATTAAACCCACCCTCTCCGCAAAGTAAAGTTTCTAGGGTAGCAGGCCTTAGCACTATCAAATTTGTTATGCCTCAAAAAGGCCTGATACCCAAAATAGCTTTGGTTTGCAGAGAGGGTGGGTGTAATGCATGGAGTATGTAATCCCTAAGCCCGGCCGAAGGCCGGCTACGCAGAAAACCTTTATTACAATAAAACAAATCATAGAAGTCGTAATTTCGACATTTCGCCCAAAAAAAATATTTTGGATTTTTTGACAATTTTGTTTGGGAGAAATAACATTTTTAGACCTATCATTTTGGGCTATATGTCGCAGCGTGGGCGATATGTCATTTACGGCTTTGGGCGATAAGACCTTGGGCGCTATGTCCGTACGCCGAATTTTGCTGCAATCGGTCCAGTACCTATTTACTGAATAGCCAAATTATTAAAATAAACCACTAAACACCGTTGCGTATGATTGTTATTTAAAGGCAATTATTAATATAAAACACTGGACACCGTTGCGTATGATTGTTATTTAAAGGCAATTACAATATTAATCATTCGCCACTAATACAATTTTCAAGCATTTATTATTATAATTATAATAAAAGTGCACTAACTTTAAATGCGTGTAAAAAAAAATCTAGCTCTGAACTGGAAAAAAGCCTTGAGAAGTTTGTTATGGAATATGTCATCTTTCATTTGCTTTTGGTTTCATCCCATTCCGATTTTGGGTGTTGCACAGTGTTACTGATCAATAATATATATACTTTATGGGGTCTTAGACTTACATGCCGATGCGTTACACACGGAATGACAAAGTGAGTATACTGTGGTTGGAGGGTGCAAAAATACCGTTTTGTCGAGGAAGGTTTAGTTCTTCAAGGAACATAGCCATTCTTTGATCAAAAGACATATTGGTGCCAAACTTCAGGAGTCTAGATATTTTAGTTTTGACTGCATCATGCTTTCCGCAAACATACGAACGGACAGATGGACTTCGCTAGGATGTCGTGGAATCTATCGTGGACTAACAAATATTCCGATATTTCGATGGTTGAAGGGTATACAAAAATTGTAGATATATATATAAGAGTTGGTTGAGTGACTGAGTTACTCGCTGACTACACCGTTTCCAATTGTATTTTAGAAATTATTAATTGTATTTCAGAAATTATCAATTGTATTTCGGAAGGTATCAATTGTATTTTAGAATTTATCAATTGTATTTTAGAAATTATGAATTGTTTTTCAGAAGTTAGGAATTGTATTTCAGAAATTATCAAACGTATTTCAGAGATTATCAGTTGTATTTCAGAAAATATCAATTGTATTTCATAAACTATCAGTTGTATTTCAGAATTATCAATTGTATTCAGACATGATTAGTTGTTTTTCTGATATTATCAATTGTATTTCAGAAGTTATTAATTGTTTATCAGAAATAGTCAACTGTATTTTAGAATTAATCAGTTGTTCTTCAGAATTTATCAATTCTATTTCAGATATTACACCGTCCGACAAAAATGAAAAAAAGTCGTTAAACACGAACTGGATAATATACGTTTGAAATTAGATACTAATTGTAGTAAAACAACATTTACCGTTTTTCATTTCATGATCCTGTTCTCTTTTAAAAGAACTTCAAAGTTTTAGAGGAATAAATTTTATAAAATATTTTTTTAATATTTGTACTTGTCCTAGTATGCCACTATTGAAGGAAATGTAAGAGGAGGATCTTCCCTTATTTTCCTATTTTATTATTTTTACATATCAGAAAAAATGAGGTAAAATTTTCAACTAAATATTTTGATAAAGTTTTCAAATGACTTTATTCACATCCTTTTATCCTAATATGGCAAAATATAAAAGTGGAAAATTTAGGGAAGATCCTTCTCTTTCATCTGTTGTTACCAGTGTCATCCTGGGGCAATTAAAAATATTTCAAAAATATTTTTCAAAATGTATCCTTTAAAACTTTGAAGTCTTTTAAAAGGAAACAGGATCACGAAATGAAAAACTGTAAATGCGGTTTTCCTCCATTTGATCTCTACTTTCCGACGTATATCATCCGGTTTGTGTTTAATATTGGCTGTCGATCGGTGTTATCACAAGAAAATTTCCAATGTATACCCTATATTTTTTTAAAAAAGAACTATTTGTTTTAACATAACGATTACTTTCGTGACAATTTCAAACAAATATCATCAATTCGGGAATGTTTAGTTAAATCGATTTCTGGCTTACGTAGAATGCGTTCTGGTACCGATTATTTGGAGCTATGTGGTTCCAGAAACTTGGAATTTTGAATGTAGGATCATAATTAAAAAAAAAAAACTATCTGAAAAAGTTATTTTTAGAAAGTTTTCATTCGAAGAGGGTGAAAATGTGTGCTTTGGGCATTTTCGATCTCTTAAAATAATGGTCATAAAAACTGGATATTTAGAATGTTGGATCGTCCACCAAAACAAAACATTATAAAATTTTGTATAAGAATTTCTAAACGAGGGGGTTAAGAAAATTTTTTTTAGAAAGTTTCGACTCTCGGAGGGTAAACATGTGGTGCTTTTTTAAAATTCTGAAATAAAGTTCATAAAAACTTTGTTTTTAAACTGTGAGAAACAAAATATTCTAAAATAAGGCTTTTTGAAATTTCTGATACAAAGGTATAAAAAAATTGTACTTTGGTACTTTTTTCAATTTCCTAAAATAATGGTTTAATAAACTTAACATTTTTATGTCTAGTAGCCTCCAGCAAAAAAAAATCTAGGGAAACTTAAATTCACCTTATTGTATGTGTGTTGTTCTCCTTTTTTTGTGACCATACATTCATTATAATTTATATGCTTATGCTTAACACACACGCATTTATACACTAACACGTTGACAGAAACGAGTTTTATGTTGTCTTTTTACTCTGTAACATAGTTGACATTTTTGTTGATTTTCATGGCGTCATTGATATTGATGTTCTTTATATTCGTTGCCGTTGCTGCTGTATGTATTTGTGTTTGTTTTATGCTATAAAGAGTGATGCTGCTGCTTGTTTTATGTTGTGTTGTTCATTTAGCCAGATAGTTAAACTTGTTCAAGTTGCAGTTAACTGTTGTCAATTAAAGCCATAATGGCAGCCGTATATATGAAACAATTTATAAACGGGGGGTTTTAAATAACGGAAAAAGGACGAGAAAATAAACCAATGTTGGGTATTCGGACACACAAAAATACGCACACGTACATGTGTGAGGAACTCTTTTTGCAAACTGTTTTGCGGTAAAAAATTGATGGCATACCATTGTAGAATTTATTACAACGTATTACAATCAACGACTGATATAGAAATAATGGACTTCGTAGGAGATAGACAGTTAAAAATGCTAAAATTTTTGAACAAGTTTTTTTTTCAAAAATATGTTAAACTCAAATAATTGAAATATAATGAAGTAAACAAACAAGTGAATTTCTTTAGCTGTTCTGAAATTTTCAGAGAAATGAATTGTTGCAGAAGACTAGCGCTGTATACATCAACAACCAAAATCGTAATGGGATGAGACCAAAACCAAATGAAAGTCGACATTTTCCATAACAAACAGGTTTTTTACACGCATTTGAAGTTACACGCATTTGAAGTTACTTAAAAAGATGTATAAGTGTCGTATACTTAATTTTTTAATAGTTTTTAAATAACAATCATACGCAACGGTGCACAGTGTTTCATTTTTAATAATTCGTCCATGCAGTTAGTACTGAAACGATTGCAGCGAAATTCATACCGGTTTTAGCTATCGTAAATTCGAGCTTAAGTTTGGACGCTTGACCCCACATGTGCAACAAGGGCACACCCTGGGGCCTATAAAGTAGGACATATTTAGTACAAATACAAAAACTTCAAAATCAACAATTTCAAATGCGTGTTAAAAAGAATCTAGCACTATACTAACAAAAAAGCCTTGAGTGTTTTGTAATGGAAAATGTCAACTTTCATTTGCTTTTGGGTTTGTCCCATTCAGATCTGGAAAGTTCGAATTTGTAACACTGTGTAATTTGAGATTTTAAAAACTCTGTACCTTCCTCTATCCAAAACATTAATTTTAGGTAGTAAACGTTTATTACCGTCACCTTTCTAACATATAAAACCACTCAATTGTTTACTGTATATTGAGAAATCTACAAAAAATTTATATAACATCTATACTAGAAATAATTTATTATATTCTTAAATCCTATCTTCACAATTCTACCAATAAAATAATGACACTTTGCAGCACCATTATGATCATTTAACACGGCCAACATATAACCTTGTACTCACTTACACTTTCTCAAAATATTTACTAACATTATGTTATTTTATGGTTTGTTACACACTCACACACACGCGCATACCATCCATCCTAACCAAATACACTTAAATATACAGTGGTCGACAATATATTAGAAACTTTTGATGAAATTTTTTAAAGAAAAAGTTAAATAAATTGACCGTTATTAATATTAAACGAGTATTATTTTAAGAAAATTTTATGTTGGTAATTTAGAAAGCTTTCATTTAAGCTTGATATCGTCCAGATTGAGTTAATAATAAATGTCCTACGAGGGTAGATCTGGAAAATGAAATTATTAATACACATTTTTTTATAACATTTTTAAAAAAATATTTCTAAGTCGAGTTGTTTCAAGTTCAAACATTAAAAATTTAAAAAATGATCCAATAGTTGTCATTTAATAATCAAATAATTTTTTCAACAACTCAAACAATTAATGAATTTTTTATGTAGAGTTGAAAAAAATCCACATTTTTTGACCACAAATTTTTTGTAAACAAAGAAAAATTTAAATTATTTTAATATTTCATTACTATACACTTAGGTGTACTAATATTAATAAAGAGTAACATGTTTTCTTTGTTTACAAAAAATTAATGGTCAGAAGAATTGGTTGTCAAAAAATGTGGACTTCTTCTTCTGTTCTTAAAGAACTTCATTATTTGGTTGGGTTGTTACAAAAATTATTTGATTATTAAATAATAACAACTGCACCTTTTTTTAAATCTTTAATGTTTGAACTTGGAAAAAATCGACTTAGAAATATTTTTAAAAAATGTTCTGAAAAATATCTATAATTAATTTCATTTTCCAGATCGACCCAAGTAGCAGATTTATAATTTACTCAATCTGGACGCTATCATGCTTAAATTGAAGCTTTATAAATTACCTACATAATGTAATACTCGTTAGATATTAATAACGTTCAGTATTGTTAACTTTGCCTTTAGTAAATTTTAACTACTATCTCCAATGTACTGTCGCCCACTGTATTTCAAACTTACAAACTGCTACCACTACATTTGTTTTTATAAGTCTATGTCACTTTTTTATGACCCACAATCATTTGTTCAAAAAAAAAGCAATAGAAAATATCTCTAAATGTATATGAAATTTTAGAATATCTAAAAAAAAAAGTTATATATTTCGCACATAAATGTACGTTTCTTAACAAATACGAAATATTCATGTTTCTACCATTAGTAATGTAAGTAAGTATGTTGACCTTTATTACAAATAAATATGTATGTATGTCTTTATGTATGTAAACATATGTTTACATTACAATTCTAAACTTATATGAAATTTATATTAAACTAAGGACTAGATTCGGTGAATGGTTTTCAGAAGTTTTTTACTTAATATGAATATAAAAAGTGAGAGTGTTAAAGTTTGGTAAGCAACGACCTTTAAATATACCTACTTTCTTTTCAGTAATTAAAAATTTTCTAAAAAAAAAAAAAGATTTCAGTGTATCGACAACAAACTTTTCTAAACAAAATTAGTTATGGAAATAAGTTATTGATAACATACTTTTTTGAAAAAAAAATTGTTACCGATAACAAGCTTTTCGAAGCACGCAGAGAAGAAATATGATTGCGACAACCATAATGGAGGGGAAACACAGTATGAGTAATAACTTTGAGTAGCAATCATATTATGATCTTCGCTGATTATAGTATGATAAAAAAGTGTAATTTTGAAATTTTTGATGATCATAGTATTATTGTCATATCATACATATGATCAAAACGATTAACCATTTCCGGGTTAGGAATTTTATATATAATTTTTGGGCTTTGACAAACCATAGTGAAACTTGATAAAGAAAATGTTTGTAGAACATTTTAATCCTTTAAACTCACGTGGTGTTCTATGAGTGTAATTAAAAAAGTACCAAAATTACCCCTAAAACTGGAAGATAGAGGGTTAACATGTTTTTAGGAAACAACCGCCATTAAATTTCACTGAAGACAAATTTTAACATAATTTAGCTCAGAAGCAGATTTATAAATTAATTAGTTCACACGACTAAGGTGAAAAACAAATTAAACAGTATGGGCCATTACACAAAATGTAGCTAAGATTTCAGTCATTTTTGGAAATGGTGTCTTCAGATTAAATTGAACATTGACACATAGATAGCCTAAATAAATATTATATATCTACCGTTAGACTGGGATTTTTCTGCATAGCTAAATTTTTTCTTCTCCGATTTTCAAAAGTTTCTAAAAAGCCAAAACTTTGGTCGATGGGCGCCACGGCTTAAAATTTTCGGATTTGGCTTAAATTAGTTTTAAATGAAAGATTGTCTCAAGCTCTAAAAAGAGTCGTCGGAATGAAATGTTAAGACTTTATTTAAAAAATTTCTTGAACGTAGGAAAAAACCGCCATTTTTTACAAATTTGAAATGGCGATATCTCGAAAACGGATCGAGCGATTTTAATTTTTTTTTTTGATATTCGTGCTCAGCGCACCGAAATTAACAAATATGATGTGTCGAAAGATAAATATTTTTTTTAATTTTTTTTTTTTTTAATTTTTCAAAAATCCAAAACTTTGACCGCCGGGCGCCACGGGTTAATTTAATTCGAATGATTTCAAATTTGTACCACATAAGTTTTAGACCTAGGACAATAAATATTTGCCCGGACACTTGGGAAATCGAAAATTAACAAAAAAAAAAAATGCCAGTCTAATGTACCGCATGTCGATTTTTTTAAATTTGGTGTATTTACTGTATTATGGCGGGTTAAAGTTCGACTTTTTTAGCAAAAGTGAGAAAAATACATCACGTTTAAAGAGCTTTAACTTTTTAACCAATGACCTGATTTTAACAAATTTTGGCTCATGTGAAAGCCGAAATATTCTTATTTTAGGAAATAGTTTTAAAATGAAACTGTTTTCTTAGAGAAATGATGCAAAAATGCAAAAACGCTTTTTTTCTTTTCAAATAGTTAAAAAACACATTTTTTTAATATTCCGGTGAAAACTAACGATGTTTTGTATAACATATTTAAAACTGAGTCTCGGATCTCCATGGGATAAAAAATATTCCGTTTTAAGTACGAGGCTCTCATATTTTCTCTAGAAAATTTTAATTTTTAATATTTTAATGTTTTTCAAAATTTCAAAAGTATAATTTTCTGTGAAAATTTAAAGAAATATAAAATTTTAATTTTCTAAGGTAAAAATTAGAATATTTTTGATCCCATGGGGATCCCACTCTTAATTTTGGATATGTTATACAAAACAGAATCCCAGTTGGCAACGTCCTCGAGCCATCATCAGTGACGGCGCGGTGACACGTCAGAGTCACTACTGACATCTCTATGTACTCAGTTGAGGTTAGTTTTATATAAATTTTCAAAATGTCCTCACTCAAAGTCAGCAGTACTCAGGGCATGCTGACTTTCTATGAACATGGCACCTAAGACTTCTTTGGGGAAATATCTGATGTTGGTCATGCAAAACTACAAAAAAATTTCGTATTTCTTTTGTTTTTACTTTTATCCATTTTCCTCTATAAATTATCTTTCTTATATTTAGAAAAAAACTTTTCGCCTTTTTAGTCCCAACTGGATTTGAACCTAGAGCCTCCAGTTTATTAGTCCCACAACTAACTACTTGTTCCAAACTTTATTTTGAAAATGGTTTGTCTATTTATTACTTTAATACTAAGGGGTGGTCCAATAACTGGTATCTTTTTAAAACATGCAATGAAATGAACAATACTCAATAGTTTTGAAACCTTATGGCTTTATTTGAAAGAGCAAACATTCCCGTTTTTTATGGCAAACGACTTCATTGATGCGTCTTCGGCTTGCTCCGCTGTATCGCGTTGTAGCGCAGTACTGCGCTGCCAAACTGCACGTTTTTCGAAAAAAAGTTTTTACCCGAAATAAGGCACTCAAATGAGGTTATGTTAACAAACAAATTGGTACATCTTGGGATCGTAAAACTCGCAAGGTATTGTAAAGAATCCAATTCATCTATAGAAAGCAATAGATTTGAGTATCAGCATCATTACACAATATTTTCAAAAATACAGCTGAAACTCCCATTTTCGTCAAAGATGAGCGCTACATAGCCATGATTACCGACTTTTTGTTGGCCGTAATAGAATATACCAACTTGGATGACATTTATTTTCAGAAGGATGTCGCAATATGTTCCACAGTCAATCAAACAATCGATATTTTGCGCACTTAGTTCGGAAATCGTGTTTTTCGCCATATTCGCGGTGACAATTGATCACTTCAGAGCTGCCGATTAAAAACTTTAAAAATTTTTTTGAGGGGTCTCGTTAAAGATTCATGCAACATGGGAAATCCAGAAATGTTATAGGCCCATTCGAAGAATATCGTTCAAGCCATTCGTGAGATAGAACCAGAAACATTAGAAAAATGGGTGCCGAGAATGAGCTACTGCGGAGCTAACCCAGGCAACCGCATGAATGAAGTCGTTTGCCATAAATAATGGGAATATTTGCTCTTTCAAATAAAGCCATAAGGTTTCAAAACTATTGAGTATTGTTCATTTCATTGCATGTTTTAAAAAGATACCAGTTATTGGACCACCCTGTACTTGTTAGATTTTGATTTTGCTTTAAATAAATCTACAATATTGCCATCTTTTTCTTTGAAATTGAAGAGTTGCCCAGATTTAAAATTCTAATTTAATATACTGCTATTCTCAAGGCATTTCCTTTTAGACATCTTAGAGGAATTGTCCGCACTCTTAAAACAAACATTCAGTGCTGACAATGTTAGGACATGTCATCAAGGATTACCTATAATTTGTCAGAACCTGAAGACATTTCCTCTAGTGACACATTTTCCAACTGGGTATCAAAATTTTTTTTTTCATATTTTTTTTTTCATCATAAGTTTTTTTTCATCAAAATCTTTTTCATAAAAAATTTTTTTCCCCAAAATTTTTTTTCATCAAAACTTTTTTTTCATAAAAGTTTTGTTTTTCATTAAAAAACTTTTCATTTCATTTTTTTTCTTATTTTTTTCACCAAAACTACTTTTTCACCAAGTCTAAACTTTTGACATAAAAATGTTCCACTTGTATAACAAATGTACAAAAAACAAGTGAGAGTTTTAAATTCTTCGGTGCCGAATCTCACAAGATGTAAAAAAAGTTTTTTGAACTTAAGTAATACACTCAATTACCAAATTTACAGCTCTTTTGGATTGGACTACATCTTGCTTTCTGCAGACAGATAGACGGATGCATATTACTAAATTGTCTTAGAGATGGATCAGAAGTATATTAACTTAATGGGGTCCTCGACCGATATTTCAATTCCTTTTGCATGACATGGCAAATGAATATAATATTATTTTTTCTAAAAAACACCCAAATCTTCCGCACAACATTATCAAAATTTAATGTTTTGGGCTAGAGTACAAAATTCGCAGGCATTTGTCTTGACAAGGATACCATGAATTTCTAAAAACAAAATTTTGTTTTAACATGATAATGTATTTAGGCTGGTGTCTAATTTTAAAAATGTTGCTGGACGAAAGCTCACTTTGATACTGTTTTCATTATCTTAAAACCAAACAAATTAAGAACTTGGGTTTGTAGCTTGGATAATAATTCACCTCCTAAAAAAATATTCACCAGCTGGTGAATAAAACGTAACATAATTATTTGTCATCAATATTTTTTTAATCAAAGTTTTTTTTAATCAATATTTTTTCAGCAATATTTTATTTTATCAATATTTTTTTTAATTAATTTTTTTCCATCAATATTTTTTTTCATCAAAATTTTTTTTTATACTTTTTTTTCATCAATATTTTTTTTACCTCAAAATTTTTTTTATCAATAATTTTGTTTTTCATCAATATTTTTGTTTTTCATCAATATTGATGCTCTGCATCAATTTGATGCAGTGCATTTTAACTCTTTAGGTATTCTCTGAAGGTATTCGAAAAAGGACCAAAATGACCCCTAAACATTTTGCTTATTCAAAATGCCTTTGAAAAAAAATTTAAAGTTTCAGTGGGGCATTAATAAAGAACTCGAGCTAAGTTTTCAAAAAACTTTTTTTTTTTTGGTCCCATTCAAGATAAAAAATTGTGTTGCACTGTGTAACCAAAAAATATCAAAATTTGTGGTCCACCAATTAAATGTTTCATGGACCTGTCCTATAACAAACTAATATGCTCTCCTAAAAAATGATAGAGCTTTAAAAAACAAAAAAAACACACACTATTTCAAGCACGTTCAGCCACTGAATTTTTATAGATTTTATAATTCACGCATACATACACTCAAACATATCAAAAAAGCACCAATACACTTAAAATTGTATAAACACATACAAATGGTCGAATATATTTTGGTTTAATGGGTGGGTGTGAGTGAGTGTAGGATATCAAATCTATATACAATAAACAACTGAATCACGTATTTAAAGTTAAAAACTGTAACATGTCGTAAAATATCTACTGGTATCAAAATGAAACTGAAAACGAAAAAAAAAACACAAAATATATGCTGTTGATGTTCTATTCATTTCTTTTAGCAACTCTTAAACAACAGCAGAAGCAGGGGGACAACTATAACTCGATTTTCAGGGGAAAAGTGGGTTGAAAGGACTGGTATTTTAAAATTTTCAAGGATTTTCGATTTTTTTTTAAATATTCAAAGTCGATTGGACTGAAATTTTAACGATTTTAGATTTTTTTTTTTTTAAATAATATTTCAGCTATAATTTTGCTAATCTAGTGTTAGGTGCTTTTCATAGATTTTCATTTTTTAGGTTTGTCGTTTATTTAACAGCAAACACAAAAAAAATTGTAGAAAAAAATTCAATGGACAAAAATGGACTTTTTGATTTGTCAGAGAATTGATACCAGACAAGTATTACTACACAAAAATTTCATTTCATTTTGTTATTTTGCCCTTAGTGTTTGTTCATTTCATTCTTGTCCATTTTTTTTTTCAGTTTCCAAAAAAAAAAGGAAATTTAATAATAATAAAAATCTACATTAAATTTTGTTTTTGGGTTTTAAATTCATGTTTATTTTTTATTTTTTTTTTCTGTTAGCCATCTCTATCTCAATTCAGCTGTTCTATGTTTTGTATTTACACTTCAGGGTATTATATCAAATTATTTCAATATTTATTAGACACAGGCTACAAAATATCATAATTATTGAAGTGGAAATCTAAACAAAAATCCAAAAACATCATCTCATCTCATCATCAACACCAAACACCACCTCGTACAAATACCCACACCACCCTAACCTATATTAAATGAAAGTCATACACAAAATTCGTCAATATCTAGGATACTGTAGTTTTTAAAAGCCCCTTAAGGGACATTTGCTTAAAACGTATATAAAATAAACAAACAACCTACAATAAAATACAAACACAAAAAAAAAAAAATTAACAACAAAAAATGACATCAAAATATCAGCATTTGAAACGCTTTAAATCTTCTCCCAAAAAAACCATAATAAAATTTTAAAACCAAATAAAATTGTAATTAATTGATACGAGCATTTTATTTGAAATATTCGCTTTTTTGTTTTGTGGACAAAAAAAATGAATAAACTTTCAAATCTATGTGGCAAATAAAAAGGAACACATCCAAAAAAAAATCTGTAAAAATATTTCATCGAATACCACCAGTACCGTTTTAACCATTAGGGCACTTGGGGCCCTAATTTTTAAATAGAAAAATCTTAGACTCTAACACATTTTTCCTTTTGAAAAAGTCTAAGTTGACATTTTTCTATAGAAAAAATTTGCCTTCAAAAACAGTTTCTAATTCAGAGATATTTTTCCTACACACAAACTGTCAGATTTTGAGACATTTTTCATATCAGGTTCTCAAACATTTTTCGTTAAGGAAAATCCATTGATTCTTAGACATTTTTGTATAGAAAAAGTATCAGACACTAAGAAATTTTTCGTTCAAAATCTAAGATTCTGAGATATTTTTCGAATAGAAAAAAGTATCAGCTTTTAAAACACTTCAGATTCTGAGACTTTTTATACCCTACACCACCCTGTGGTACAGGGTATAATGAGTTTGTGCTGATGTAGTTACAAACAAACCCGAAATATTGGTCCTAGAACTACCTTCAAGTATACCGATCGACTCAGAATTACTTTTTGAGTCGATTTAGCGATGTCCGTCCGTCTGTCTGTCCATCTATCGGTTTAAGCACGATACAGGTCGCAATTTTCAATCAATTGACTTTACATTTGAAACTTAAACATCTTTTGGCCAAAGAACGAAGCCTGTTGAAATTGGAGAAAATCGGTCCATGTAAAGACCTAGCCCCAATACAAACGCCCCATTTGGATTCGGCTTAAATAACTCTTATAACCGTGTTTTAATAAATATCGCTTTGAAATTTATCAGGTAATCAATTTTTTTATGCACGAATCACTATTCCAAATTTTAAAGGGATCGGATCAGTCCTTCTGGTAGCCCCCATACAAACCACCCTCCCGATATTCACATAATTCCCGCAAAAATCATAAAAATGAAAATATTTGATAACAATTTTATTTTCAGGTGTTAAACGTGTACTTTAGTAACCAAATCAAATCGGAATATAATTGGACCGTTTTTGGACTGTCCCCCATATAAAAATTTCGACCATATTCAGTTACATCGGTCTATTGACAAAAATATAAACCAATTCCACTAAAATTTGATCTGTGTGTGATCCACTAAATAAAGATCTAACAATAGACAGATCCAAACGGTCCATGTTTGGACTTGGGACCCATTTTCCCTAAAACGCTGGTGTAGGGTATCATATGGTCGGTCTTAACCGACTATAACTTTCTTACTTGTTTTGTTTAAAAAAAGTCTCAGTTTTTTCGTCAAGAGAAAGTCTCATATTCTGAGAAATAGTTTGTGACAGAGACATTTTTCGTATAGAAAACATTTTTTTTAAAGGAAAAAATTCTGAGACATTTTTCGTTTAGAAAAAGTATCAGATTCTGCGACATTTTGTGTTAAAAACAGTCGTATAGAAAAAGGTCTGAGATTCTGAGACATTTAATTTAACCCTTTTTTGTAAAAAAATCTCATATTTTTCGCAAAGAGAAAGTCTCAGATTATGAGACATTTTGCGTATATAAAAAGTCTGTGACCCCGAGACTATTTCATAGAAAAAAAAATCTCATGGGAAATCCTTAAATTCTGAGACATCTTTCGTACAGAAAAGTCTTAGATTCTTAGACATTTTTCGCATAGAAATTCTCAGATCCTGAGAGATTTTTCGCAAAGAGAAAGTTTGAGATTATGAGATATTTTTCCTATATAAAAAGACTGTGAAAGTCTGATCCATTTTTGTACAAAAAGCATTTTTCTCATGGGAAAAATTTTAAATTCTGAATCATTTTTCGTATAGAAAAGTCTCAGTCCCTTACCACAAGAAAACAAAAAGTCTATTTTAACAAAAGTTTTATTTTAAATTTCAAATTTTCAATACATTTTTTGAAAGTCTATTTTAAAAACAAAAACAATTTGTATGGAAATAAAATTAAAAGCTGATTTTAAATATATTTTATTTTACTATGGTAAGGCTGTCAGATTCTTAGACATTTTGCGCATGGAAAAAAATTCTGAGACATTTTTCGTACATAAAATCTCAAGTCTCAAAATATGAGGCATTTTTCGTATAGAAAAATGTCTGATTCTGAAAAAATTTTCGTATAGAAATGTTTTCTATAACAAAAAAATAATTTTTTTCGTATAGAAAACATTTTTTTTATAGAAAACCCTTTAATTCTACGCCATTTTTTATAAAGAAAAGTCTTAGATTCTACGATATTTTTCTCAGATTCTGATGAATTTTTCGTATAGAAAAATCTCAGACCTTGCGACATTTCTCGTATAGAAAAGTCTCAGGCTCTGAGACATTTTTTATGTCGAAATGTCTTAGATTCTGAGATATTTTTCGAACTTAAAAAGTCTCAGATTCTGAGGAATTTTTCGTATAGAAAAAATCTCAGAGTCTGGGACATTTTTCGTATAGAAAAAACCTCAGAGTCTGAGACAATTTTTGTATTGAAAAAATTTCAGCTTTAAAGGCATTTTTCATAGGAAAAAAGTCTTCGAATCTGAGATATTTTTCATATAAAAACATCTCAGAATCTGAGACATTTGTCGTATAGAAAAAGTCTTAAAAATTTAAGAAAAAAATTTCAGAATCCGAGACATTTTTCGTATGGAAAAAGTTTCAGAATCTGAGACATTTTTCGTATAGAAAAATGTCAGACCGTGAGAAATTTTTCGTATAAAATCTGAGACACTTGTATAGAAAAGTCTCAGAATCTGAGATATTTTTCTAATGGAAAAGGTCTCAGAATCTGAGAAATTTTTCTTACAGAAAAAGTCTCAGAATTTGCAACATTTTTCGTACAGAAAAAATCTCAGAATCTGAGACATTTTTCGTATAGAAAAATTCTCAGAATCTGAGACATTTTTCGTATAGTCTTAGATTCTAAAACATTTTTTCGTATAGAACACATTATTCTTATAAGAAAAATTTAAATTAAACTTAAATTCCGCGACATTTTCCGTATTGAAAAAGTCTTAGGCTCGAGACATTTTTTATACAGAAATGTTTCATATTCTGAGATATTTTTCGACCAGAAAAAGTCTCACACTCTGAGTAATTTTTCGTATTAAACAAGTCTCAGAATCTGTGACATTTTTTGTATAGAAAAATCCCAGACCCTGAGACACTTTTTGTATAGAATGTCTCTGACTCGGAGAAATTTTTTATGTATAAAAGTCTCAGACTGTGAGATAATTTTCGACCAGAAAAAGTCAATTTTTTTCATATAGAAAAAGTCTAGGAATCTGAGACATTTTTCGCATGGAAAGTCTCAGAATCTGTCAGAGCCTGAGACATTTTTCCGATTTCCTAAATCTTCGTTTAGGAAAAGTCTCAGATTCTAAGACGTTTTTCGTAAAAAAAAAGTCTCAGATTCTGAGACGCTTTAGTAACGAAAACATCATAGATTCTGTGGAATTTTAAGTACAAAAAAGTCTCAGATTCTGAAAAAGAAATTTCCTGTAGAAAAAATCTTAGACTCCGAGAAATCTTTTTAGAGAAAAAGTCTCGGATACATATATATTAGAGGTGTCCTTAAAAACGAAAATCACCTTTTTATACCTGGTAGGGTCCTATATTGTTCTTTAGTATCTAAAAATGAGTGAGCCAAAATTTGGGGACAATCGGCTAAAAATAACTCGTGCCGAAAATGGATTGAAGTTTTGGGACATTCTTATAAGAACGAAAAACTCGTTTTTTCTAGTTTTTGGAAAAACATTGGTATTTGATATTTTTTGTTAAATTTTTTGTGAAATAATATGAAAATGGTACTAAATTACCTTTTCAAAACGACTAATAAAATTAAAATCGGATGAAAAATAATCATTTTACGAATACATGCCCCAGACCATTGTATGGTTTTTAGAGCCAGAATTTCAAAATTTTCAAAATTTTTAGGCAAAAAAATAGTAAAAATTTAATTTTACTTTATGATCAAATTGAAAACATGTTTAAGATTAAAAATAGCAGATATGGTAGTCAAGCTTTTTTTTTATTTGGCGCGGGTAGGGATAAAATTTCCGCGGATTCCAAAAAAAATGCGTTTTTCTACAATAATTAAGCAAATTTTTGAAAATTTGTGCTCTATTGTGCGGATCGAAGTGTAAAACGTAAATTCTGTAACTTTTGAGAAATCGGATATATGCAGATATTTTTTATTATAGAAATGTATAACGTCTCAAATTTGTCATTTCACCTCGACGAAAAGGGGTTAAAGATGCCCGAATTCTCAAAAAAATTACATAATTTATGTATTTCACTTCGTATAATACAATACAGAAATTGTTTCCCATATTTGCTAAATTATTTTAGAAAACTCATTTTCTTTGGAATCCGCGGAAATTATATCACTACCCACGCCAAATGAAAAAAAATTTAGACTACCATATCTGTTAGTTTTTATCTATAACATGTATTTAATATAATTATAAAGTAAAATTGTATTTTTTTTATTTTTTTGCCTAAAAATTTTGAAAATTTTCAAATTTTGGCTTTAAAAACCATGCAATGGTCTGGGGCATGTATGCGTAAAATGCTTATTTTCATCCGATTTGAATTTCTTTAAGCTTTTCGGAGAGTTAATTTATTACCATTTCCATATTACTTAACAAAAAAATTAACCAAAAATAGCATATACCAATATTTTTCAAAAAACTAGAAAAAAAGTGTGTTTTCATCAGATAAGAGTCCCAGCAAAACTTAGATTACCAAATAAGGTATAAAATAAGGTATATGATCTCTTATTTTATACATTGCAGCATTGATGATTTTAACAGGCGATGAGACTCAAAGTAATGCATCCACATTATCACAAAGAATACCAGTAAGGTATAAAATAAGTCATAAATTTATAACGAAGAATACGAGTAAGGTGTAAAATATATGATATTTTATAGGTTACGAGAAAGGTATAAAATAAAGCATACCAGAAGATAATATATAAGGTGTTACGAGTAGTGAAAAAGTAATTTTGTATTAAATTTACTCACGTGATTGTAAGTGAGTGTAAGTAGATTAAATATGCTCATGAGTGTGTGTCGTTAGAAATTTTCTGTCGTGAGCCCATCTCTAGTTTAAACTTATGCATTTTTTTATAAAATAATTATTTTTTATGTTATTGTAATGCATTATGCATCCAATTATAAATAATGCATTTTTTCAAACTTTCAAATAATACATAATGTAACCAAATATAAGTCATCCATGATTTAATGTTTAGTAATAACAAATATGAAATACATTTTTTCCAATAATCATGCATAACGTAGCAAATTATTAGTAATGCATTATTTTTCACTTGAAAATAATACGTTGTGGAACAAACACACAGAAAATAGATTCAGTTGTTGCAACTGAATTGTTTGCCAACTGAATTTTTGCGGTTGCACCAACTATCACAATATTCAGTTGCCTCTACTGCCAATTCAGTTGTCTCTACCGGTAAATATCTATTATAAGAACCGAATATTTTTATGTTAAAATTGACATTGGTTAGAGTGATCGAATTTTAAAAAGCGTTATATAGTTGTACCAATCAATATTTTTTTTTTAACTGTTTCTTTTAAAATAAAATTTTTAATATTTTTTTCAAGCAATTTTACTAATTTATTTGATTGTAAAAATTTTATAATTTAAAAAGTGAAATAAATACATACAATAGAAAAAATAAATTAAAGCTGATAATTCTGATAAAAAAAATTTAAATCTAAGAATTTTTCTAAAAAAATGTCTCAGAATCTGTGAGACTTTCTAGAGAAAAAATAACTCGAAGTCAAAATATATCTCTTAAAAAAAATGTCAATGAATAAATGGAAAAAATATCTCAGACTTCTAGAATTTTTTTTTATAGAAACAAATCTCAGAATCCAAGATTTTTCTACAGAAAGAATGTCTCAGAAAATATAATAGAATATTTTCTAAAGAAAAAGTTTAGAAGTATCTAAGAATTTCCCTATTGAAAAAGTCTAAGATAATATGGAAAAGTCTCAAATTCTGAAATTGTTCCTATAGAAAAAGCCTCAGATTCGGAGAAAAGGTCTTAGGTTCTGAGAAATTTTTCCTAGAGAAAAAGTATCAGATTTTGAGGCATTTTTCCTACAGAAAAAGTTTCAGATTTTAAGTCATTTTTCCTATAGAAAATGTCTTCGACTCTGATAGTTTTGGGAGAACCTTTGTTAATTTTAATATTCTGGCATTTATAAACCTTAAATTTGTTACCACTCTCTGGACATTTTGGACTCTAAGGATTTCTTGGAAACTGTTCCAGGTTTTTATAGTTGGCTCACAAACGATTTTATTGTCGACTTCTGGGTAAAATATCATCTTTAGCATCTGCATTAAAGTTGCGTGTGCAAATATCTAAAATAAGATTTATTGATTTAAATTGTTAGTATTTCGGCAGTGGTATCAACTTACCGTCAAAATTTGTAAATTTTTTTACGGAATTTTACATGAATTTTATTTTAAAATTTAAAAACACGTCTGAACGCAATAACATTTTTCTTTTAACTAATTGTAATTTTCATTTTTTTGACGTTTTAGTTTCGTAATCGAAATAAAATCCCAACGACCAATTATTAGTTAAGAATACCAATACAAATTTATAATTTCGTTAAAATTTTCAAAAATAAAAAATTATTGAAAATTTGGTTAAGTTAACCAACATTTTCAGTTGTGGATACTATTACCTAATGTTTTAGGAATTAATTAATTTAAACAAATGATTATTGGTCAAGAGGAAAAATAAAGACTAAAATAAACGGTTGTACTTACTAAATATTTTTCAAAAACTTTATTAGTTTTTAGTTTGGGTATATTTACCAAAATATTAGTTGTTGATACATCCATTCGGTCACGATTGATAATTAATTATTACTGCTGTTATTAATTTGGTATTGTGATACAAATTTTACAATAACAACTAAAAATTTGTAAGATTTATCAAAATTCCGTTGTCATAATGGAATTCCAACTAAACATTTCTCTGTGTGAATGTTTGGTAAGACATCCTAAAATAATGCTACAAATAAGGTATATACATTACCTGGTAATGTGTTATATAATCACTACCCATTACCAAAGTTTTGCTGGGGTGTCCCAAAACTTCAATCCATTTTCGGCACGAGTTATTTTTATCCGATTGTCTCCAAATTTTGGCTCACTCATTTTTAGATACAAAACTACAATTTAAGACCCTACCACGTATTAAAAAGTGATTTTGAAAAATTACCTTAGTCGTTAGGACACCTTTAATATATATACTAAGTATAGAAAATGATTCTAAGACAATTTTTCTATCTCAGAGAAATATCAAAAAAGATTCTTAGACCTTCTTACATATAGAAAAAGGTCTCAAAATCTGAGATTTTTTATAAGAATATCATAGTTTTGATTAGTAAAGAATAACCCTAATTTAATAATTATTATATTTTTTGTAGGTTATATTTCTTAAAACAGTTAATAACAATAATTCAATTTGTATTTATTAACCATAATAAATATAAAATCATAACAAGAAAATTTTTTTTTTTTTCATGCGACTTTTTACTTTCCAGCGGGTCCCCAAATTGTGAACCCAAGGGCCCCATCATACCTTCAGACAACCCTGGATACAACATATTTGCATTTATTGTGAATTGTGAAAGAGTGCAGAACTGTTAAATCAAAATATATGTATAAGTATATTAGGGTGGCATTAATAGTAACTTTTTTTCGAATTTCTTCGATTGCTGGACAATAGGGCGTGCCGTCAAATCGAAACTTTCGAATTCCGTGTCGTAATACCTGCCGAACGATGGGCATGGATTAGCTGATAGATGCAAAATTTAAGAAAAATATTTTAGAAAAGTGTCGCCTTAAATCAAACTCATACCGTACATAGTTAGAGGGAAAACAAAAACAAGTTTTGCCTTAGCCGAATTTATTAATACCCTTCTCTAAATTTGAGAAAAAAATTAGACTTAAATGTAGCTTGGGCTAAATAAAGTTAAAAAAAAATTAATAAAAAGTTTCCTAAATTAATTTTTTTCCCCAGAAAATTATTACAAATATAAAGTTGAAAGTAAAAATTTTTTAAATTTTTTTTTATTTTTTTTTCTAAACACAGCTTTTTAATAAATCCAAAAGCAAATGCTAGTTTACATTTTCCATAACACAATCCTAAAGGCCTTTTTTTAGTTCAGTGCTAGATTTTTTTCCACACATTTGAAGGGGGTTTTTTATTATAATTATATTAATAATTACTTGAAAAGTGTATAAGTGACGTATACTTAATTTTGTAATTGCATTTGAATAACAATCATACGCAACGGGGCACAGTGGTTTATTTTTAATAATTTGGTTATTCAGTAAGTAGGTACTGGACCAATTTTGAGCTTAAGTTTGCACCACCAGGGGCCCCTAAAGTGGGACATATGTATTTAGTACACAAAAACTTTAAATGCTTTAAAATCACCAACTTCACATGCGTGTAAAAAAAATCTAGCACTGAACAAAAACAAGCCTGAGGGCTTTGTTTTGTAAAATGTCAACTTCTAATTGCTTTTGGTTTCATCCCATTCCGATTCGAAAATTTCGATTTTGTATCACTGTGTTATTTTTTGGGGTTTATATCGATGTTATGGAGTGTTACAAATGGAATGTACAACTTATACATACCCTCAATCGCATAGTGTAGGGTATGAAAACCAACGAACATATACTAAATTCAAATATTAATACTACCTCCGTCCCAAAATAATCTTAACATTTCTATATTTTGGCTGGGATTATGGAGGATTTTTTGAAAAAGCTTTGGTTTTTTTGTTAATACATATCGGGACATATCAATAATTTAAAAATTCTTTATAGCTTTGCAATTTTTCAATTCACGTGCAAAATAGATGCAATAAACTGCATCCAGATAAATGAGACAACCGGGTTTCGACGTTACAAACAGGCATGGTGTCCACTTTGGTCGAAAAGATGAAAATTATTACAAAATGCGGCGTATGAAATAAGAAATTTTACGCTAGAGGCCCTTTTAACGGTTTTTAATAAATGCATTATGGATGCAATAGGGACATCTTGCAAATATTTTTAATTAATTTTGTTACAGTTTTAGTACACGAGATTAGTATAAGATTGTTTTTTTAACTTTATCTTGTATTATTTCAACTAAAACACTTCTTAATAAAATGTTAAGTTTATTTTGGGACAAAAAATCTATAGAAATGTTAAAAATATTTCGGGACGGAGGTAGTACAATTTTTGACAAATTTGAATGTAAAAATGTTTGGCTGTTTAGTAGAATGATTTCTACACAGAGTTGCCAAGGCGAGAACAATAATTTGGAAAATATTATTGTAATTTAAGAGCGATTTTTTTTTTTTAATGCAATTAAAAATAATTATTCGGTTAATTGGTTCAACTGTATCTTTAAGGTACAGTTTTGTTAACAATGATTTTGTTGATGATTTTTTTTTCATTATTTTTCAAATAATTATTATTAATTCTCTTGTAGACATTTTGTTTACTTCTGGCAACTCTATTTGCTGACCCCTTTGGTCATATTTTGCCATCCACACATCCACAATCACACATATACAAACAAATGAATATTTACCAATTTAAGCAATTTATGGTTTTTGTGAATAGGTTTTTTGGTTGTCGTTTTTTTTTTTTTTTGCTGAAATTCTTTTTTATTTTTATTATTTTAAAATTTACACATACGAATTATAAACACACATAGAGTCTCCATAAATGAAAAAGGACATAACAAGAAGATTTCCAGAAAAAATGTTAGGGAATTCAATTCGAGGTATTTTTTAAAAACAGCATAAGTCGACTTATTTGTAAAAAAAAAGGGGAGAACTTATCATACTCGGATTTAACAATGAATACATGGGGTTCATTATAATTCATTCATTATAAAAAATATAATTAGTTCGCCTGATTTACCAAAATATTTATTGGCAAATTAAAATCAGTTTTTGTTCCGATTTTGAACGTCCGAGAAAATTTTTATTTTCTAAGTTCTAAAACTTATATGGTTTAAAAAATTAAAAAAAAAATGTTTTGAGACACTAGAAAGAAATTTTTATTCAACTTTTGATTTTTCCAAGTATAACTGCAAATTTAAATTCTAATAAACTTAAGACCTTTATATTACACACAGAAAACAAATTTGTCAATTTCCAATCGAAATTCGGTTGGTACAACTAAAATTCGGCTAATACATTTGAATGTAGGTTGTCACAATTAAATATCGGTAGTCACAACTGAATTCGGTTGCTATAACTGCCTTTTTATTGAAACAACCAGAAAATTCGGTTGTCCGAGTCAAATATATATAGCAGCAACTGAATATTGAATAGGTACAAATGAAAAATTCGATTGGAAATTTTTTTTTCTGTGTGTATAAAAATTTTAGGTAAAAGGGATAAAATAAACCTATGGTGGCTGCCGGTCAAACTTTTGGATTTTTGAAAATTAAAAAAAAAAATAAAAAAAATATGTCTTGCGATGCATCATATTTTTTTAATTTTGAAAGAAATTTAAAAAAAAAAATCTCAAAATTTCTTTCACATAAACTTATTTTGAGCCAAATCTGATCATTTTAACCCTTATCGCCCTTTGATTAAAGTTTTTTGATTTTTGGGAAAATTTTTAACAAATTTTGGATTTTTGAAAAATTAAAAAACAATATCTTGCGCACTAAAAGAATTATTGTTCATAATATCTATGAACAAATTTCATAAAACCAAATTCATAGAATCTATAAAAAAATTCATTGGCTATGAATATTCATTAGTATTGAGAAATATTTCAAAGAATTTTATTCATAGATTTTATTAAATTCATAGAAAAAATCATAGAATTAATGAATGTCATTCATAGTAGCAAATGTCATCAATATGCACTTTATTTTTTTTTTAATAATAAAAATAATGTTACAATAATTAAAATAAATAAATAAATATATTAAAAAAAATAATATAAAAAAAAACATAAAAAAATATCTTTGTTGTGTTGTTTAAGCTAGTCGGACCTATGGTTTCTTCAATGTAAATAAAAATGCATTTATATTACAAGTTTTCCTCGAAAATAAAATTAATTCAAATGTGATTTTAAAATATTTATGTTACTGTAAGTAAATGAAATATGTTTTTAGTGTAATGTTATTGTTTTTAAACATATTGTTTTATATTTTGAATAGACGCCTCTTGAAAAAGTCAACAAATAATTGACGAAACGTCGAGGAAAACTTGTAATATAAATGCATTTTTATTTACATTGAAGAAACCATAGGTCCGACTAGCTTAAACAACACAACAAAGATTAAAAAACTGACCAAATTTAACTAAATTGAAAAAATATCATTGCTGACCTGACCGGGGCTCGAACACAAGACCTACCGCCTGAAGTGGTTATTGTCGACGCCTTAGCTATCAGCGCCATTAAAGGAGGAAAATCTCGCCAACTAACACTTCGTTTCATAATGTGTCTTTTTTGCAAATACCCAAGTAAAATTGTGAAGGATAAGTACTGATCTTTCAAATTTCGGATCAGACCTGATTTAACTCGTATCAGTACTAATCTTTCCAATCTCGGGGAAGATGTGGTGTATATAAATATATCTAAACATTTTTACTTGGGTACAAAAACATTTTTTTTTCTACAAACACACACACAGCTTTTGGCAGAGCATTGTAACAGAACATAGATACAAACTCAATATGTTAAAGCAGAATATGAAACAAAATGGATTTTAAGTGTTATTATATGCTATATACTTTAGCTAACAAGGGAAGTCTCCCTGGTGTCACCCTCCGATCATCATGAAATTTGGATGTGTTTTTATAAACGAAAATTAATTCGACATATTTTTTTTAGCGGCCCAAACTCATTTTTAGGTGGGGTCGATTTGTATGGGGGGAAATTGACCTTTTTCAGTTTTTTACGATTTACGCCTATTTAAACAAAATTAATATAGGCATGTGTGGTATCAGATTAAAGGTATTAAAAATACCTATCTCGTGGCGCTAACAACGGGCCAAAGAAGTTAATATTTCGACTCATTAAAAAAAAATTCCTAAAATTTTGGTATTTTACTCAATATGACGAAAAGTTGTGCATGTTTGGACACGTTCTTAGCACACGTAGATAGGTTTTCCAAAGACCTTTTAATTTGGTATGTAACATGACTAGGTTTCTTTGCATAATATATGAGATCAAGGAACAAAACTGAATAATGGCCTTGTCTTTCCCCTCCTTTTTACCCTCTAAATATAAATTTGGGCCGCTAAAACAAATACGTGTCCCTTTATTTTTTCTGATCTACAAAATAAAACCAATTTCATAAAGATCCGCGGGTGACACTAGGGAGAATTCTCTTGTAAGTGGCTAGAGACAAAGCTTCACGAATAACTGGTTCGCTGTTCGAATCTCGGTGGGGATAAATTAAAAAACCTATAAATTTTTAAAAATAGAAAATTGTAAATAAATAAAATAGTAAGAAAATTAATAAAATTGATATAATAAAATAAATAAAAATAGAATTGAATAACATATTTTTTTTCATAGTCCATGAACTTTTTCATAGGTTTCTGGTTTCTATGAATTTGTTTCATAGATTCTATGAAGGGCATCATTGGCTGTTTGTATTAATTTGATCATGCTAAATACGACATTTTAAAATTTTAAATCGGTCAATAGGATTTCGAGATATCGCCATTTGAAACTATTGTTAGTCAAAAAAGCCTGCAAATTTTGTACTCTAGCCCAAAACATTATATCATGATAATGTTATGCTGAAGATTTGGTTGTATTTGCCAAAGCAAAGTTTAAAAAAAAAAATAATTAAAATATCGGTTGAGGACCCCATTTCTAAGACGACCTACAGACATCCGTTCATCTATCTGTGGAAAGCAAGATACAGTCTTAACCAAAAAAGCTATAAATTTGGTAAATAAGTAAGTGCATTACATAAGTCAAAAAAAGTTTTTTTTACATTTTGGAGAGAATTAATGATTCGGCACAGACGCCTATAACACTCTCACTTGTTTTTTTGTACATTTGTTAAACAAATAGAACATTTTTTCAGTTATTTTTAGAAAAATATAAGAAAAAATTAAAAGAAAAAATTTTTTTGGTGAAAAACAAAATTTTGATGAAAAAAAAAAAATTGATGAAAAAATGTTAGTGAAAAAAAAAAATTAAAAAAAAATTAAGTTTTGATGAAAAAAATTGTATCGATGAAAAAAAAATTTCATTAAAAAAATTATTGATGCAAAAACAAAAAAAAAAAAAAATAATGGCAAAAAAAAATTTTTGACGAAAAAAAAAATGATAAAAAAAATTTTTAATGAAAATAATTTGATGAAATTTTTTTTTTTTGTTGGAAAATAATTATATAAAAAATTTGTTAAAAAAAATTATGAAAAAAAAAAATTGTTGAAAAATAATTATGTTACGTTTTATTCACCATCTGGTGAAAAACTCTTTTATTCACCATCTGGTGACAAACCCTTATATTCACCAGCAGGTGAGTTATTATTCAAGTTATAAATCGAAGTTGAAAACCTTTTTGGTTTAAAATAATGAAAACAGTAATTCTTATTTTCTCTTTTGTTAGTCGTTAGCTTTATAGTTAAACTAAGGTAGCGTCCTGTATCATTTTTAAAATTAGACACCAGCCTTAAAACATTATCATGTTAAAAATTTCCAAAAATGACGGTTTTTTCAAACGTTAAAGAAACTTTCAAAATTTTTTCTATTGGGTCTTTCATAGAGCTTGAGACAAACTTTCATTTAAAACTTAATTAAACCAAATCGAACCATGCTAACCCAATCAAAGTTTACACCGTTTTTTAATTGTATTTCAGAATAGTCGTTTGATTTTCATAAATAGTCAATTGTATTTCAGATTTTTCAATTTTGTTTTAGATTTTGTATTTGTATTTTAGAAACATTAAGTTGTATTTCAGATTTTCCAATTGTATTTCAGAAATAGTCAATTCAATATCAGATTAATTCAATTTGATTTAAGAAATAATCATTTTATTTCCGAAATAATTTATTGTATTTCAGATTTACAGGCCTATTCACAGTTATGACTGGTTATAACTAATTTTATTATTTTCGAACTTCATATTCCCTGTGTTTGTTGTAAACACAATCATAAAAAGTCTCAAAATTTAAAATTATTTGTCAGTTTTGAGACGATGTGGGTAGCAGGTCATTATTTTTTTGAAACTTTCAAACAAAATTTAAATTTTTTTTTGATTATTTACAACAACCTCGTGGAAAAAATTGAGTTATGATTGAGTTATGACTTTTTTTATGAATAGGCCCCTTAATCAATTGAATATCAAAATTAGTCAATTGTATTTCAGAAATAGTCAATTTCAGAAATTTAGGAATTTCTGATTGTATTTAAAAAAAAAAAATAGATTTTATTACATTTGGAAATTTCTGAAATACACTTGAATATTTTTGAAATACATTTAACTATTTCTGAAAAACAAATTGACAATTTCTGAAGTAGGTACAATTGAATAAATCAGAATTACAATGACTTTTTCCGAAAAACAATTGGACGAATCTGAAACACAATTGACCATTTCTGAAATACAATTGAAAAGTCTGAAATGCAATCAACTATTTCTGAAAAACAATTGGAAATCTGAAATGCACTATCTGAAATATAAATAGAAAATCTGTAGCGCAATTCACTAACTTTTTAACGACAAAAATCGGTAGTTATATTGTCAAAAATCGTTAAGTATCGACAATTGTCTTTGAAAACAATTCTATAAATTTTTTTTCTCCGAATTTTGTCGTTTTTGAAAATCGTTAACTTATCAACAACAATTTTTTGGAAGTTTAAGTTAACGAAAATTTTCGGTTCTCAATACAATTTCAAAATAAACAAATTTCAAATTAACTATTTTTGTCGTTAATTCTTGTCGATAATCTAAAAATTTATAGAATCACATATTCGTTAAAACAACCGACAATTCTCGCAAGTTAACGATATCGATAATTTCGTTAAAAAAAAGTTACTGAATAGCACTACTGAAAAACAATTGACTTTTTCCGAAAAACAATTGAAAATTGTGTAGAGTTCTTGGTGAAATTTTCTAAAATACCAAAGCCTTGATTGAATACCAGACAAATTTTTCAAAGATCTATATTTGTTGATTGAATTTCTCATTTGGGATATTAAAGTATTGTTTTTTTTTTGTTAAGTCAAGACCGTTTACATTTCAATATACGATAATTATATTTTTCGATAAAAAGAATTTATAGTTTATTCACCAAATAAAAATGAAAAAAAAAGATAACGAATAAATATTTACATTCAATATAGTTAAATATTAGAGTTTAAACAAAAAAAAAAATGTTAGAAAAATATAATTAATTATTTGCAAAAATCTATTTAAATTTATTTGTATTTTATTTTTTTCTTCTTTCAACAAAATTTAAGCTTATATAAATAACTAAAATTGCATTTTATTATAGTAGTATTATTTAAATAATATTCATTAAATTATATGAAAAAATCTATTGGTTTTCAATGATACGTGCATAATAATCTAAATAAATTTTTCTTTTGAAAAAATATCTCAGAATCTGAAAATGTATTGATAAAAAAATGTCTGAGAACTTTGCTATAAAAATACCTCTATCCCTTATAAATAGACTCGGAGAATTTTTCTATATTTAAAGTTTCTCAGAATCTTGATATTTCCGCAAAAATAAATTCAAATTTGTTTCCATAGTTATTTTCATACGCTAATTGGCTATCGTGAAGTTTTTATTGTCTTGCAACTGCAGAATGATATGTCAATTAAGATATATTTATTCAACCAAAAAAGGTACATCAATTGTAGTTTTTTCTTGTTAAACCAGAGATTGAATTTTTTTTCTTTCCATCTGTATATGACTTGTAGAAAAAAAAAAATTCTTCCCGTAGTTAAAATAAACTACGTAATTTCCTGAAGTAACTAAAACGCCAACTCAGTATGCAATTTATTGTCATACTTGATAAAGTTAAACTATGTTGAGAAATTATTTGGAATGATCAATTTTTTAATTTTTTTTCCTTCTCGGTGAATCTCTCGAAAAATAGTTCCATTATGGCTTAATTTTTGGAAATTCCAATTTAAAGGGGATAAAAAATTAAAAAAATTACACATTGGTACTTTTTATGTATTTCCTAAAAAATGGTCACTGAAACTTGAAATTGGGAATGTAGGAATCTCTAGTAAAAAAAATTTGATAAAAGTAATTGTAGAAATTCCGAGGTACTTATACAGATTTTTAGATAACAAAAAGGGGACAAAAAATGAACTTTGGTACTTTTTATATAACCTAAAAAAATGGTCCTACAAATTTAAAATTCAAAATGAAGGAATCTCCTGCAGAAAAAACATTTTGAAAAAAATATTTTTTGGAAGTCGCGATTTAGATGGAGTAAAAGGATAAAAAATTGTACATACTTTGGTAATTTTTAAAAAAAGGGCCCCAGAATTTCAAAATTTTATAAAAAAGTACTCTTAGGCAGTATTTACATATTTTTTCTTATTAATTTAGTAAAAACAATTAAGGGTGTTAAATTCGTCTGTGCCGAATATTTTATACCCTCCAACATGCAAAAAAATATAAAAACTATTCAAGGGCGTTTTATTTTTTTTTGGAGGGCGGTCGGTAGTGGTAATGGGGGGGGCAAATTTTCTCTCGGATATGTGTTTAAAAATTCATTCTTATGCTTTTTGCACAAAAGAAATAAAAGTTTATCGTAATTAAAAAGATTTTTTTTTTTTCCACTCCCATAAAAGGGGGGCTGAAGGAAAAAAACGGCCTTTTATAATTCTCAGAGTCCAAATGCAGGACTTTGAACTTCTTCTAGCATAAAAATGTTGCATTTGTTAAACAGAAACACAAAAAATCATGTAAAAAAATTATATTTTTCAGAGGTTAGTTTAGTTCTTCAAGGGGGAACTTTTTCCCCCCAGGCCCGATTTTGCTCATTTTCGAACGCAACCTGCCTAGGAACATAAGCCATATTCGTGCCAAATGTCGGGAGTCTTACTCTATTATTTTGGACTGACAGACGGACAGACATCGCTAGAATGTCTTAGAATAGATCACTGATCATAAATATACAGTGCCGGTCAAAAAAATAGCACCAATGACAAAATCTCTATGCATTCAATTAAAACAAAATATTATGTGCGTATTCGTTTAAAGTAAATATGCAATACTCTTATACTAAGTCTGAACCCCTTAAATGTTTTTACTTTTTCCAAAAATTGTGGACGGTTCTTTTTTAATGATCGATATTTTAAAAAAACTCCGAATCAGTGCAGTCAATAAAATAGCACCGAATTACAAAATTTCTTTAAAAAAATTAATAATATTTTAATTATTAAAATAAAAGTGTTAAATACTAAAGGAAGATAGTTTTTATTTATAAAAAATTTAATTCATTACAAAATTTCATATTTATTTTCATAAAAATATGACGTGGAAAGAATTCCACTCCTCAAAAACGTTCTTTTGTAAAAAATATGATTTCTGAACATAAACCATATTCTGAAACAGGAAAATTGGTTGGATGCGCTTATAAAATGATTGGAAATTCAGCAAAATTACTTTTGAGCTTGAAAAACTTAGTCACAAGCGACGTTTGTCACCATTAGTGGTTAGGTGTTTGTAAAGTCAATGGAAGAAAGACCCATTTACGGCAGCTCCAGAGCTAAAAAAGGACAGCAAATGGCGAAAATGTTCGTCAAAGATTACAAAACAACAACATTAACGCTTGTAGATTCGGAAAAGTGCGCCTACTCTCACTTAAGCATGCTGCAAGTCCTTTGAAGTTTGCTAACAGTAACTCAGAATGACCAGCTTAAAAGTGGATCAATGATCTATGGGCAAATGAATCCAATGTTGTTTTATTTGGAGTCATGGGATCACATACCTATGTCAGAAGACCCTAATACGCGGAATTCAATCCAAAATTCAAAATAAAAATAACTTTAAATGGTGCTTATGGTGTGGGGAATATTTTCCTACTGTGGAGTGGGGTTCATATATTGCACCATGGCTCACATATTGGACTAGGACAACCGTGGATATACACTTAACGTTTATATCCTCCAGAAAGTAATGTTGCAATAAGTTTCTAAGCAAATGCCACTAATTTAGTTCTTTTAGCACGTCAAATACCCAATGCATGACGGGAAATTGGCAAAAAATTGGGTCTGGACAATAAAATAAACGTGATGGAATGGTCTGGTCAGTCCCCAGATCTAGACCAAATCGATAGTTGATAGACAGATATAGAGAAGGGAGTGTCTCGAATACAACCAACTTGTAATGAAGCACTTTGGGTGGCTGTTCCGCAACTCTGGAACTGAATTTCGAATTAAAGATCCAAAAATCTCGCGAATTCGGAACAAAAACGTTGTACAGAGGTAATTGTCAACAATGAGCACTCGACAATTTTTTTTTTAATATTTAAAGATATTACAACAAAGCTGAATTCATAATCCATTCGTTTTTCTAATTTAAGAATTTAATTTTAATACAAAAAGTACTGTGGTGCTATTTTTTTGACTGAGTCTTTTTTAAGTTTTTTTAAAAACTCTGAAAATTTTTAATAAAATAAAAAACCAAATTAGCCTTTTCTTATGTAATATTGTTTCACACTCTTGTAAGTATCTTATGACACGTTATCAGTGACATAAGTTGAAATTGTTAAAAAGAAACCAACGAAGAAAATTCTGTTGTATCCTGGTGCTATTTTTTTGACCGCAGCTGTACATACTTTATGGGATCCTAGATCGATATTTTGATGCGTTACACACGAAATGTGTAACTGTAGTTGGAGGGTATAAAAATACCGTTTAATTTTTGTTAATAGTGTTTTTACTTGATATTTATAGTTTCCTATAACCATGAAAAGCACACACACACATACAGATTGATTGCATTATTTGAAATTGTGACCATAACGACGACAAACGTTGAAATATTGTTGTATCATATATTTATAAATAAAAATCCAATTTCCTCTTTTTCATATTAAATTTTCAGCAAAAATATTTGATAAACATTAACGTATCACTTGGTTTAAGTACATTTTTTAAATTGTAATAAAACTTATTGTAGAAATGTAGGAATTATCTCATAATCGAGTGTACACTGGAAAAAATGTATTACTTTAGTCAACAAAAGTTGTACCTATTAACAGAGAAATTTGATAAGACAAATAAGATTTACAAAGAATAGTAAAAAAAGTACCATAGTACAATCGTTAAAAAAAAGTACAATTTTTGCAATTTATACTTCGTTTCATAGAATCGTAATTTTTAAAAAGAAATTTCTTACAATACGTTTTTTTTTACCAGGAGATCACAGATTTTATTTTTAGAGAACACTAATATAGGAGACCGAATAGTACATAAGTACAATATATTCACATTCGTAGAATCAGAACTTAAAGACTTACAAGGGAAGTCTCCCTAGTGTCACTCGCGGATCTTTATGGAATTGGTTTTATTTTGTGGATCAGAAAAAATTAAGGGGCACTTTTTTTTTTAGCGGCCCAAAATCATATTTAGGGGGTAAAAAGGAGGGGAGAAGACAATGCCATTTTTCATTTTTTTTTTCGTTTATCTCCCATATTATGCAAAGAAACCTAGTCATGTTACATACCAAATGAAAGGTCTTTGGAAAACCTATCTACGTGTGGTAAGAACGTGTACAAACATGCACAACTTTTCGTCATATTGAGTAAAATACCAAAAATTTAGGACATTTTTGTTAATAAGTCGAAAAATATTAACTTCTATGGCCCGTTGTTAACACCACGAGATAGGTATTTTTAATACCTTTAATCTGATACCACACATGCCTATATTAATAGGCGAGTGTAATACCATATATGGGGTATTTATTATGGCGTGCTAATCATTTTATTCAAATTCTTATTAATTTTTATTAAAAAAAAAATTGTAGGTCCATTTTAGCTCGAGGTCGTTATTTCCTTTTTATATAAACGATTTCCCAGCAAAAACTTGCATTACCAAGTAATGAAATGTGTAATGGGAAATTCAAAAGTTATAACTACTTCTGATTCGAATTACCTTTCCCATTACATTTACAAGCAAATGTGCCAAATGTAATGATTATCAAAACAGTATTAATAACTAATTACGTATGTACTTATAGGTATTAAAAAAATTATTTAAAAAAAAAATTTTAAAAAATAAAAAAATATGTAATTTTATTTTATTTTTAACCAAAATAATGTACAGTAAGTCAAAATGTGGAAATCTAGTTCTGAATTTTTTTTATTTTATTATAATGACTTATGTAAGTCATTATTAATAAGTCCTTATTTTACATATCAAAATAATGCTAAAGGTAATTTTCTGTCTTTACTAAGTAATTCGAATGGTAATGATATGTCATTACCAAGTTTTTGCTGGGTTGGTATTAAAATCTCTTTGCTACTTGTAGTATAGGGTTTTTATATGTAATCCTTCACCTTTATTTGAAATAAAACGCCTTTTTTTATTCAAAAAGAATTACTCAAAAACCAAAACTAAATTTATTTTTTTCAATTTCTTTCAAAAACAAAAATGGAAAATAATTTCATAGATAGATTTGTATTTTTAAATTGTATTTCAGTAACGTTCATGTAGCAAAGTTATTCCACTTCACACGGCCAGTCCTGACCATTGACATCGACTCCTGACGATGTATTCCAAGGTTTCATAAGATCAACAGCTGTAGAAGTATTTTTCGGCCCCTCAGTATCACCTAATCTTTCCACATCGTATCGATCATTTGTTAAAACTCTTTTTATAATATAAGGACCAAAGAATTTACTTTTCAATTTGGATTGAGTTGCAAACTGTGTTCGTTTAATCGCTACAACATCACCAATGCTATACTTCGTTGCCGTTTTACGCTTTTTGTCAAACGAATTCTTTTGACGCTCTTGTGACAGTAGAATTCTTTTTTGAATTAGTTGTCTTTGTTGTTCTCTCCCATCGATAAAATTATTAACCAACTCCTCTTGAAGAATCCTTGCAATATCATAGCTATCTGCTCTCATTTTAACACCAGTTAACGCTTCATGAGGTGACGTTCCAATAACATTATGATAAGTTGAATTTATACACCTCTGAACTTTGTCTACATATTTATACCATTTTTCTGGCTCATGGATTGCTATTTTAGACAAAACGGAAATTATTATTGCATTTATCCTTTCCACTTGTCCATTTCCCCTAGGAACTCCAGTTGTTGTATGATAAAGACGAATGTTATTTTCATCACAGAAATTCTTGAAATCAGTTGAAGTAAAAGCGGAACCTTTGTCCGTTATAATTCGTTCCGGAAAACCAAATATTTTTGAAATACTTTCAAAGCGGGTAATTACTTCATTAGCTGAAGTTGTTTTAGTTGGAAAGATCCAAACAAACTTGGAAAAGGAATCTACGACGACAAAAATATATTTGTATCCTTTGGATGTTGTAATCATAGGACCTACATGATCCAAATGCAATGTAACAAATGGATAATCTCCTTTGGGTATTGGATTTAACAACCCCTCCTGTTTACCTTTTTTCCGATTCATTAAAATACACTCTAGACAACATGTAACATAATGCTGCACCTTCTGATTCATTTTATCAAAAAAGAAATCCATCTTTAAAGTTTTTAATGTTTTTTCGACGCCAAAATGACCAACTTCATGAGCGTTCTTAATGACATCTGATTGTAAATTTTCTGGAACCACAAGTAACTTACGACCACTATCGCTTTTCATAAGAATACCATTTTCCACAAAATACCCATTGAATTCTTCTTGCTGAACTAGTCGAATAAGTGCAGAAAGATGTTCGTCATTTTGTTGATTCCTTCTAATCAAAGCTATTAAAGAATTTTCATTAATCATCACCGGATATCTACTCAACGCGTCGACATGCTTCATACGATCGCTGGCTCGATGCTCCATAACATAATCATATTCCTCTAAATACAGAGTCCAACGTTTTACTCTTGGTGGAATATCTGACTTATTCACTGTTCTCTGAAATGCAGCACAATCGGTTATAATTTTAAATTTAATTCCCAAAAGATATGGACGCAACTTTTTTACAGCTTCTACTATGGCGAGTACTTCCAGTTCATAAGAATGATAATTTTTTTCAGCATCTGTAGTTATTTTGCTCCAATAATAAACAGGGTGAAACTCTGATTGATCGGATGATTTTTGCATTAATATAGCACCGAACCCTTTCTTGCTCCCATCAGTATGCAATTCAGTAATAAATTCGGGATTATATATCTGTAGTACCGGATTTGAAGATAATATTTCCTTTATCTGCAAAAATGCGTTTTCATGTTCCAAGCCGAACACTACATCTTTTTCACCACCACGTAAAAGTTTATATAAAGGAGATACAATGGTTGCGTAACCGTATACAAATTTGCGAAAATAACCCGTCAGACCTAAAAAACTCTGAAGATCTTTTATAGTTTTGGGCAGCGGAAACTTTTTAACTGCATTTATTTTGGTTTCGGATGGATACATTTTAGAATCAGAAACGGTATACCCCAAATATTCTACCTTAGTCCTTAAAAATTGACATTTTTTCCAAGAAATCTCTAAACCATTTTTTTCGGCTTTATCCATAACGATTCGTAAACGTTGAATTCCCTCTTCGAAAGTCTTCGCCGGAATAATAATGTCATCTACGTATTGAATAACAATTCCTTTTTTTATCAACTCATCAAAAACATAAGTAACAAAACGATTAAAGCTGGCTGGAGAATTACATAATCCAAACGGTGTTCTTTTGAACATATACTGACCATCAAACGTTGAAAACGCCGTGTATTTCATACTTTCCTCTTCCATTGGAACATGAAAAAATCCATTTTTTAAATCGATGGTTGAAAATACCTTTGCATCATACAACTTATCCAATTGGTCATCAATTCTTTGCATTGGGAACCGATCCTTCTGAATTATTTTATTAAGCTTCCTATAATCAATGCATAAACGATATCGTCCGTCTTTTTTCCGAACTACCACCACCGGACTTGAAAACTCAGAATTAGAAGGGACTATAATATCTTCTTTAACCCATTCTTCAATTTGTTCGCGCACCACTTTCATTTCCAAAGGAGCAAGTCTTCTTGGACGAATGTATATTGGAGTTTCATCTTTTAATATAAGACGTATTTTAACTGGACAATCAGTAGATTTCTTAGGATTATATTTTTGAACCATATCTTTTATATGTTTTTCATATTGAACTGGTACGTCCAATTCTACATCGCCCACTGTAAGATTTATATTTGTAAACAAATTATCATCATCTCTTTTAGCAATATTAACATTTATTTTTTTAAAAAATATTCCCTGGGGTGACATATTCATTTCAACATTATCAAGAAAATCTCGACCTAAAATTAATTCGTACGACGTGCAATCGGAAGAAATTATGTAAAAATTGCAAGAATATGTTTCATTAGCTACGGTTAAATCCACCTTTAGCAAACCTTCTGATACCGTTTTCTTAAACCCTAGCCCGTAGAAACTTCTGTTGGCCTGTTCGGTTTTGGGGTTTCCAATAAGTTGTAAGACGTCATGTTTCATTAAATTGACACAGCTTCCTGTATCTATTAAAGCGTTAAAATATTTACCATTGATACATACCCGCACTAATGGTTCAGTAGAATTGACATTTATCGACTTATTGCAGTTAGGAGCAATATGTCCAAACTCATTGCACCGATAGCATTTCGGTCCATTTTTTCCTTTAAGGCAATGTTTTGAAGTGTGTCCTTCAGTACCGCATGCATAACAGCGAACATTCTTTAAAAATGTTTTCTTCTCGGAACTGGAACTTTTAGATTTTTTTAACTTTTCGTAATCTATAAATTTCAAAGACAACTCCTTAAAATTTTTGGCCCCATAAAGGATTACTTTATCAGATGTATTATCCCTAATTCCGTCAATGATGTATTCTATAACAGAAATATCGTCTAATTTTATGGCTGACGCAATCTCCTTCATAGTATAGATGTATGACCGCCAGGATTCGGATGGTTTTTTTAGCCTTTTGCGGAGTTGTTCATGAATTAATTTTGGTCTTACCGGTTCCATAAATTCATCTTTTAAAGATTTCTTTAAATTGGCCCAAGATCGAAGATTCTCAGACGTTACAAACTGCCTTGCTGCCCCTACCAATCGCCTTTTCGCAAATAAATATGTTTCCCGATCCGACCAATCGTAGTCGGTTTTTAAATCTTCAATTGTACTAATCCAGTTATCAACATTAACCGAATCTTCGCCAGAAAATTCTGGTACAAGGTCTTCGGCATCTTTAAACGTCATTATACTAACCCCAGTGTTCGATCTTTGTCGGTCACTATTTTCTTGATGTTGAACTCCAACATCAGCATGGGAATCTAAAATCTCATCAGTAGACTCTTCATCATCTACTGGGTCTTGTTCGCCTTCTGGCCTCTGCTCAGCCCTCCAATTCATAAGCCGCAGTTTTAGTACGGCTTTACTTCCGGAAGCAGATATATTTTTTTCCTCTAACTCCGCACGAAGTTGAGCAACAGTCATCGAATCTATGGATCTCAGTGAAAGCATTCTTCTTAAGTTTGGTTGAGCCCCCAAAAATTGTAATCCTTCACCTTTATTTGAAATAAAACGCCTTTTTTTATTCAAAAAGAATTACTCAAAAACCAAAACTAAATTTATTTTTTTCAATTTCTTTCAAAAACAAAAATGGAAAATAATTTCATAGATAGATTTGTATTTTTAAATTGTATTTCAGTAACGTTCATGTAGCAAAGTTATTCCACTTCACATATATGTGCTACATAATCTTGACAATGGAATGTGACAAATTCCGAAACACGTGTCGATTAACGGAACTATTCACAGTTATGACTGGTTTAGTTAAATTTATTATTTTTAAATTTCATATTCCTTGTTTTTGTTGTAAACACAATCATAAAAAGTCTCAAAATTTAAAATTATTTGTCAATTTTGAGACGATCTGGGTAGCAGGTCTTTATTTTTTTGAAATGTTCGAACAAAATTTGAAGTTTTTTATGATTGTTTACAACAACCACATGGAAAAAATTTACTTACGATTGAGTTATGACTATTTTCTGTGAATCGGCCCCTAAGTCTTGCAAAAATGACCAACATAAATAAATTTAAAACAGAAAAATATTTTTTTTGAAAATTATTCTATGAGAATATCATCGTTTTATTTAGTAAAGGAAATAATGACCTCGAGCTAGAATAACCTTCTCAAAATATAATATTTTAAAGGTAGAATAAAAATAATTTTGATGTTTTTTAAATAAAAATTAATCAGAATTAAAAAAAAATATATATTATTCGACCTTTAAAATATTATATTTTGAGTAGGTTTATTCTAGCTCGAGGTCACTATTTCCTTTGCTAATTTAAACTATGATATTCTCATAGAAAAATTTTCAAAAAAATTATTTTGCTGTTTTAAATTTAATAATGTTGGTTATTTTTGCAAGACTAAAAAAACACGTGTTTCGGAAGTTGTCAAATTTCATTGTCAAGATTATTTAGCAAGTATAAATAGCAATACAGAAATTGTTTTCTTGAAAATTATTCTATGAGAATATCATAGTTTAAATTAGTAAAGCAAAATAATGAACTAAACCTACACAAAATATTTATTTGCCATCTTTAATAATTATCAGCAGTTGAGTCAAATGTGACCCGAGCAGCAATTTTAAAGTTTTTTACTAAAATTCTAGGAAATTTATTGCCTCAAAATCATTTTGGTGTGTTATTACACAATAATTTTTTATGTACTACCAAATATTCGGCTTCGGTATTTTCCAAAAATCAATATTTGGCCAGTATTCGGCTTAGGCCACATTTTTGCATGAATATGTCCGAATGCCGAATAATTATAATAAATTGTGTTTTTATATTGTTGGAATATATATTTTTTGACTGAATTTTTATTTACTTCGGTTTGAGTCCATATTAATTATTACTGAGAAATAAAAATTGTTGTACAATGAGAAAATCTGAAAAAAATCAAGTGGCAACACAGGCTAAGAAAATGCCATCCTGCTATCATCAGCACTCCTTCGTTTGCCACACACTTAATGTGTGTCAGATTAAACATATATATTTTTTTTATTTTCAACAGATTTTTGCCTTCCAATTATCTTAGCAAAAAAAACCCCTACTCAAAAGGTAGCCCTGGAACACTTTATTAAGAAAGAAACCCATTTTTAAATTCCAATAAAATTTCTAAATGATTCTCTAAACAAAAAAAACATGCAATATCTGCAAATTGTTTTTCAATAAAAAAATGTCAGTGATAAAGAAAAAACTTTTAAATTCCTTTAAACGTTTTGACAATTTTTGCTGTGATAAAATACCACAATACACCAATCAATAATTGCTAAAAGTTATAACTGCATTTAAAGTATACCAAAATATTGACTTTAACAAAAAAAAAAATTCAATGTTTCATAAAACAAGCGTAGAAAAAATTGTTTTATTTTGTTGATTTTATTCAACAAAACTTTAGTTTTTTTAACTTAAACTCACAAAACTATACCACTGACTAGAGTTTGCAAATAATCGAGATATTTCATAATCGCGATTACGATTAAAAAAATTGCCGTTAATCGCGATTACGATTAATCGAATTTTTTAAATAATTTGAGTTTCAATAGCTTTAAAAAAATCTTTTGAAATTTTTATTTTAAAAGTACGAAAATACAAAAATTATTATTTTTAAGAAATAATATTAAAAACTTTCGAACTTTCCTACACTCAAAATAATAACTCTGTTAAATTACAGAAAAACTGCTAATTTAACAGAGTACACCATACTTTTCCAGCTAACAACATTTCTTGGTAATTTTACTAAAAAACTGTAAAATTATTTTGACAGAAAAAAACTGTTAATTTACAGAGTTTAAAGTAAAATATTGGTTAAATATGAAAGCTTTTTTACAGAGAAAACTCTGTAATTTTACTATAAAACTCTGTAAAATGATTTGGACAAAAAAAAACTGTTAATTTACAGAGTTTCTAGTAAAATATTGGTTAAGTAAACCACCATTTAGCAAAGAAAACTATGTAAATTTACATATATTTGTAAAATGCATTTGATGCAAAAAAAAAATTACAGAAAAAACTCTGTAAATTTACAGAGTTTAGTTAAATGCATGTTATTTTGTAAAATTTTTATAAGATTTCTAAAAAAAAAATTTTTTGAACATTTTTTTGCTTCTTTTTTAACTTTTTCTCAAAAAAAATTTACAGATAAAATTTTGATGTTTGGTAACAAAAACTACTAAAAACAAAAAACTTTTTTGGTTATAAAAAAATACGAAGTATTTTGCTTAGGTCTGTATTTTAACAGAAAACTCTGTTAATTATCTGTAAAATTAAGATTACGAAGTAAAAAGTAATATAACAGAGGAAACTTTGTTTTTTTGTCACAACAAATTTCAAAGTATTTTCTCTAAATCTGTATTTTGACAGAAAACTCTGTCAAATATCTGTTGAATTGAGATTACAGTCATTTTACAGAGTATTTTACAGAGTTATTATTTTGAGTGTAGTAAAAATAATTCGAGATTTTGAAACCACAGTCTCTTTTTAAGTATATCATTGCGCATCGAAAGAACGCATAATTCTTTGTTATGAAAATTTTACACGTACTTTAATTTTTGACATCTTTAACATCAAAAAGATTTTTGGAGAAAAATACTGGATTTTCTTACATCTTTATTGCGCTTAAATAAATCAGAGCCTGCGGTCAGAACCGGGAAGCTCGAGTACCCGGGAACTCGCCTACCCGGGAAGCTCAACTACCCGGGATTACTACCCGGGTAGTTGAGCTACCCGGGTAGTTGAAATGAGCTTTTTTTACTTTTAAAACCGTGTAAAGTCTAAACTATTACTAGAAAGTATAGCAAAGTTATATAAATTTTAATGGAGAGATTGCAAGGAATAACCTCAAAAAATTTTATGCAAATCTAACGACAACTGTGGCTTCGGCATACAACTACCCGTCTCGGCTCGTCCACTTTCCATACAAATATGTGAAAAACTGTACAATTTTCAAGTTTGACATCATTTTATGAAAATTTTTTAAAAACGACTTGTTAAAAAAATTACATGGCTGGGATCGGCTTATAATTATTAATTCTTGTTTAAAATTTCAAAAGAATCCGATGAAAATTGTGGCCTTGCCAAACTACTACCCGTCCCGGCTCGTCCACTTTCCATACAAATGTGTAAAAAAGTGTACAATTTTCAAGTTTGAAGTCATTTTATGAAAATATTTTCAAAGAGACTTGTTAAAAAAAATACATGGCTGGAATCGGCATATAATTGTGATTACTTGTTTAAAATTTCAAAAGAATCCGATGAAAATTGTTGCCTGGCCAAACTACTACCCGACTACCCGTCACGGCTAGTCCACTGAAAAAAAAAAAAATGAAAAAAATCCAAAAAAAAAAAAAATTTTTTTTTACTAATTATAATTGACTATATTCAAGGACACCAAATTTCAAATTTTAGTACAATCCGATGAATTTTGTGGCATTGGCGAACTACTACCCGTCCCAGCTCGCCCAATCACCATACAAATGTGTGAAAAAGCGAAAAATTTTCAAGTTTGAAGTCATTTTATGAAAAAAATTTCAAAGAGACTTGTTGAAAAAATTACATGGCTGGAATCGGCATATAATTGTGATTACTCGTTTAAAATTTCAAAAGAATCCGATGAAAATTGTGGCCTGGCCAAACTACTACCCGACTACCCGTCTAAGCTAGTCCACTTAAAAAAAAATGTAAAAAATAATCAAAAAAAAAAAAATATTTTTTTTATTTACTAATTAGAATTGACTATATTCAAGGACACCAAATTTCAAATTTTAGTGCAGTCCGATGAATTTTGTGGCATTGGCGAACTACTACCCGTCCCAGCTCGTCCAATTTCCATACAAATGTATGAAAAAGTGTACAATTTTCAACTTTGAAGTCATTTTATGAAAAAATTTTCAAAGAGGATTGTTGAAAAAATTACATGGCTGGAATCGGCATATAATTGAGATTACTTGTTTAAAATTTCAAAAGAATCCGATGAAAATTGTGGCCTGGCCATACTACTACCCGTCCCGGCTCGTCCACTTTCCATACAAATGTGTGAAAAAGTGTTCAATTTTCAAGTTTGAAGTCATTTTATGAAAAATTTTTAAAAAAGACTTGTTAAAAAAATTACATGGCTGGAATCGGCTTATAATTGTTATTACTTGTGTAAAATTGCATAAGAATCCGATGAAAATTTTGGCCTGGCAATACTACTACCCGTCCCGGCTAGTCCACTTTTCATACAAATGTGTGAAAAAGTGTACAATTTTCAAGTTTGAAGTCATTTTAAGAAAAAATTTTAAAAAAGACTTGTTAAAAAAATTACATGGCTGGAATCGGCTTATTATTGTTATTGCTTGTGTAAAATTTCATAAGCATCCGATGAAAATTGTGGCCTGGTCATACTACTACCCGTCCCGGCTCGTCCACTTTCCATGCAATTGTGTGAAATAGTGTACAATTTTCAAGTTTGAAGTCATTTTATGAAACATTTTTTAAAAAGACTTTTTAAAAAAATTACATGGCTGGAATCGGCTTATAATTGTTATTACTTGTTCAAAATTTCATAAGAATTCGATGAAAATTGTGGCCTGGCCATACTACTACCCGTCCCGGCTCGTCCACTTTCCATACAAATGTGTCAAAAAGCGAAAAATTTTCAAGTTTGAAGTCATTTTATGAAAAAAATTTCAAAGAGATTTGTTGAAAAAATTACATGGCTGGAATTGGCATATAATTGTGATTACTCGTTTAAAATTTCAAAAGAATCCGATGAAAATTGTGGCCTGGCCAAACTACTACCCGACTACCCGTCTCGGCTAGTCCACTTAAAAAAAAAATGTAAAAAATCAAAAAAAAAAAAAAAATATTTTTTTTATTTACTAATTAGAATTGACTATATTCAAGGACACCAAATTTCAAATTTTAGTGCAGTCCGATGAATTTTGTGGCATTGGCGAACTACTACCCGTCCTAGCTCGTCCAATTTTCATACAAATGTATGAAAAAGTGTACAATTTTCAACTTTGAAGTCATTTTATGAAAAAAAATTCAAAGAGGCTTGTTGAAGAAATTACATGGCTGGAATCGGCTTATAATTGCTATTACTTGTTTAAAATTTCATAAGAATCCGATGAAAGTTGTGGCCTGGCCTTACTACTACCCGTCCCGGCTCGTCCACTTTCCATACAAATGTGTGAAAAAGTGTACAATTTTCAAGTTTGAAGTCATTTTATGAAAAATTTTTAAAAAAGACTTGTTAAAAAAATTACATGGCTGGAATGGGCTTATAATTGTTATTACTTGTGTAAAATTTCATAAGAATCCGATGAAAATTGTGGCCTGGCCATACTACTACCCGTCCCGGCTCGTCCACTTTCCATACAAATTTGTGAAATAGTGTACAATTTGCAAGTTTGAAGTCATTTTATGAAAAATTTTTAAAAAAGACTTGTTGAAAAAATTACATGGCTGGAATCGGCATATAATTGTGATTACTTGTTTAAAATTTCAAAAAAATCCGATGAAAATTGTGGCCTGGCCATACTACTACCCGTCCCGGCTCGTCCACTTTCCATACAAATTTGTGAAATAGTGTACAGTTTTCAAGTTTGAAGTCATTTTATGAAACATTTTTAAAAAAGACTTTTTAAAAAAATTACATGGCTGGAATCGGCTTATAATTGATATTACTTGTTTAAAATTTCAAAAGAATCCTATTAAAATTTTGGCCTGGCCATACTACTACCCGTCCCGGCTCGTCCACTTTCCATACAAATGTGTGAAAAAGTGTACAATTTTCAAGTTTGAAGACATTTTATGAGAAAATTTTCAAAGAGACTTGTTAAAAAAATTACATGGCTGGAATCGGCTTATAATTGTGATTACTTGTTTAAAGTTTCAAAAGAATCCGATGAAAATTGTGGCCTGGCCAAACTACTACCCGTCTCAGCTCGTCCACGTTCCGCACAATTGTGAGAAAAAGCAAATTTTTTTAGGTTTGATGTTGTTTGTTTATGTTTTTGTGAAAAGTATGTTTGTATTTGAAGAGATATTCGAAAAGTTAGCACACAGAGAAAAATAAATTTCCAACTGAATTTTTCAGTTGTATCATCTAAAAATTCAGTTGCTGCTACTACATTTCGCTGTGGCAAACAAATTTTGTAGTTGTTTCAATTAAAATAAGGTTGTGTAAACAAAATTTAGTTATCACTGCCAATATTCAGTTGTTACAACCTTAACACAAATGCATCAACCGATTTTTTGTTGCAACAACTGAATTTCAGTTGGCAAATACCAAATTTGTTTTCTGTGTGCAGTTGAAAAAATAATCCAATAGTTTACTTGCTGTTAAAGTTCAAACAAATTTTGAGCAGTTTTACTAATCCAATGGTATTTGCGGTAATCCAAACGTAGACTGATAAATTACACAAATTTTGGCTGCTTTATATACCTTTTTTTTGTCATCAAAATCACTACCTAAAATGCGATGTAACATATTTTTTACAACTTCTCGCGAAATATTTAACAAAAGTTATTAAAATTATCTATCATAAAACCATATTCTTAAAAAATTTGCGCACTTGTAAGTGAAACTAACTACCTATCATAAAACTCTATCATAAAACTCTATAAGAGCAGGTAGTACTTAGATTCAGAATATATCAAGATGTTTGTTTATTTAAATGCGACTGGATCCTTTTTAAGCATAGGAAAAATTTATCAATGGTGAAATTACGTTTTAGAACTTAATAGAAATTGCCACACACACAGTGTAGTACACATTTTGGGATAAGAGTGTTTTTTTAGGAAAAGTGAAAAACTCGTGACAGGTAGTAGTTTAGCCAGGCCACAATTTTCATCCGATTCTTTTGAAATTTTAAGCATGCCGATCCCAGCCATGTAAATTTTTTTAACAAGTTTCATTGAAAATTTTTTCATAAAATGACTTGAAAATTGTACACTTTTTCACACATTTGTATGGAAAGTGGAAGAGCCGGGACGGGTAGTAGTATGGCCAGGCCACAATTTTCATCGGATTCTTTTGAAATTTTAAACAAGTAATCACAATTATATGCCGATTCCAGCCATGTAATTTTTTCAACAAGCCTCTTTGAAAATTTTTTCATAAAATGACTTCAAAGTTGAAAACTGTACACTTTTTCATACATTTGTATGGAGATTGGACTGCACTAAAATTTGAAATTTGGTGTCCTTGAATATAGTCAATTCTAATTAGTAAATAAAAATTTTTTTTTTTTTTTTTTGATTTTTTACATATTTTTTTTTTAAGTGGACTAGCCGAGACGGGTAGTCGGGTAGTAGTTTGGCCAGGCCACAATTTTAATCGGATTCTTTTGAAATTTTAAACAAGTAATAACAATTATAAGCCGATTCCAGCCATGTAATTTTTTTAAAAAGTCTTTTTTAAAAATGTTTCATAAAATGACTTCAAACTTGAAAACTGTACACTATTTCACAAATTTGTATGGAAAGTGGACGAGCCGGGACGGGTAGTAGTATGGCCAGGCCACGATTTTCATCGGATTCTTTTGAAATTCTAAACAAGTAATCACAATTATATGCCGATTCCAGCCATGTAATTTTTCAACAAGTCTTTTTTAAAAATAATTCATAAAATGACTTCAAACTTGAAAATTGTACACTATTTCACAAATTTGTATGGAAAGTTGACGAGCCGGGACGGGTAGTAGTATGGCCAGGCCACAATTTTCATCGGATTCTTATGAAATTTTACACAAATAATAACAATTATAAGCCCATTCCAGCCATGTAATTTTTTTAACAAGTCTTTTTTAAAAATTTTTCATAAAATGACTTCAAACTTGAAAATTGTACACTTTTTCACACATTTGTATGGAAAGTGGACGAGCCGGGACGGGTAGTAGTAAGGCCAGGCCACAACTTTCATCGGATTCTTATGAAATTTTAAACAAGTAATAGCAATTATAAGCCGATTCCAGCCATGTAATTTTTTTAACAAGCCTCTTTGAAATTTTTTTCATAAAATGACTTCAAAGTTGAAAATTGTACACTTTTTCATACATTTGTATGAAAATTGGACGAGCTAGGACGGGTAGTAGTTCGCCAATGCCACAAAATTCATCGGACTGCACTAAAATTTGAAATTTGGTGTCCTTGAATATAGTCAATTCTAATTAGTAAATAAAAAAATATTTTTTTTTTTTTTTGATTTTTTACATTTTTTTTAAGTGGACTAGCCGAGACGGGTAGTCGGGTAGTAGTTTGGCCAGGCCACAATTTTCATCGGATTCTTTTGAAATTTTAAACAAGTAATCACAATTATATGCCGATTCCAGCCATGTAATTTTTTCAACAAGCCTCTTTGAAAATTTTTTCATAAAATGACTTCAAAGTTGAAAATTGTACACTTTTTCATACATTTGTATGGAGATTGGACGAGCTAGGAGGCCAATGCCACAAAATTCATCGGACTGCACTAATATTTGAAATTTGGTGTCCTTGAATATAGTCAATTCTAATTAGTAAATAAAAAAAATATTTTTTTTTTTTTGATTTTTTACATTTTTTTTTTAAGTGGACTAGCCGAGACGGGTAGTCGGGTAGTAGTTTGGCCAGGCCACAATTTTCATCGGATTCTTTTGAAATTTTAAACTAGTAATCACAATTATATGCCGATTCCAGCCATGTAATTTTTTCAACAAGTCTCTTTGAAATTTTTTTCATAAAATGACTTCAAACTTGAAAATTTTTCGCTTTTTCACACATTTGTATGGTGATTGGGCGAGCTGGGACGGGTAGTAGTTCGCCAATGCCACAAAATTCATCGGATTGTACTAAAATTTTAAATTTGGTGTCCTTGAATATAGTCAATTATAATTAGTAAAAAAAAAAAATTTTTTTTTTTTGGATTTTTTTCATTTTTTTTTTTCAGTGGACTAGCCGTGACGGGTAGTCGGGTAGTAGTTTGGCCAGGCAACAATTTTCATCGGATTCTTTTGAAATTTTAAACAAGTAATCACAATTATATGCCGATTCCAGCCATGTATTTTTTTTAACAAGTCTCTTTGAAAATATTTTCATAAAATGACTTCAAACTTGAAAATTGTACACTTTTTTACACATTTGTATGGAAAGTGGACGAGCCGGGACGGGTAGTAGTTTGGCAAGGTCACAATTTTCATCGGATTCTTTTGAAATTTTAAACAAGAATTAACAATTATAAGCCGATCCCAGCCATGTAATTTTTTTAACAAGTCGTTTTTAAAAAAATTTCATAAAATGATGTCAAACTTGAAAATTGTACAGTTTTTCACATATTTGTATGGAAAGTGGACGAGCCGAGACGGGTAGTTGTATGCCGAAGCCACAGTTGTCGTTAGATTTGCATAAAATTTTTTGAGGTTATTCCTTGCAATCTCTCCATTAAAATTTATATAACTTTGCTATACTTTCTAATAATAGTTTAGATTTTACACGGTTTTAAACGTAAAAAAATTTTATTTCAACTACCCGGGTAGCTCAACTACCCGGGTAGCAATCCCGGGTAGTTGAGCTTCCCGGGTAGCTCGGGTACTCGTCTACCCGGGAAACGGGGGGCTCTGAAATAAATTATACAAATAGTGCTTCAATCAGCACTGAAAAGACACACGATTTTACTGCGTCTTAATATCTCTTTATCTGTGCTACTAAAGAGTACTCCAAACTGTGACTGGTTTGGATTCGCTCTTTGCTTCGTGATTCCTTTCCAAAAGCTGCTTCCAGTTCATCAAAATTTCTGTGCGGTCGTGTCGGAATACCTGCCAATGACCAGCGAAGGAGCTAAGTGCAAGGAAATTTATTAAAAAAGATTACAAGGCATCATGTATCGGCAACCAGCGGTCAAAGTATGAAAAAATTAAGTTTTTTTTTTTAAAACTTCATGTCCAAATTGTTTGACCAATCCGACCAAAGCCTTTTGAGTCTATTTTAAAAACAAACATCTTTAAAACTTACTCATATCAGAATTTTAATTTTCCTTTAAATTTGAATGACTTTTACGAGAAAAGGAAAGAAAAATCGCAATTAAGTTAAATGATTTCCGTTCCAAATAATCGGCACCAGAACGCATCATATAATCCTGCAATCGATTCTACTAAACATTCCAGAATCAATGATTTTTGTTTAAAATTGTTCCGAAAGTAATCGTTTTTTAGAGTAATTTAGTTTTTTTGAAAAATAATTTTAAATAGAAACTTCAAAATGGGTTTCAAAAAATTTTGGAACTGATTTAAATTAGTTATAAAAACAGTGTATTTCATAGAAAATTATTAATCGTAATCGCATGATTTTTTTGTCGATTACGATTACGATTAATTGGTGCGATTAATCGCGATTACGATTACGACTTTAATCGTTTTGCAAACTCTACCACTGACAATAAAATACGAGTACAAACAAGTTGTTCCAGTTTAATGCAAAAGTTTAAGGATAGTTTGTTTTTTTAGAGATTGACCGGGAAATATATTTTTTAATATTGGAAAAAAAGTAATAAAACCTCTATGACAAGCATAAAATGATGGGGTTAGTGGGGGACGTTGAGAGCACCATCCCATTGCGATAAATATACCAAATGTTTCATTTATTTAACAAAAAAACATGTAAAAAAACTGTATTTTTTCAGAGGCTGTTTCAGTTCTTCAAGGGGGAACTTTTTTCCCCCTGGCCCGATTTTTCCCATTCACGAACTTAATCTGTCTATGAACATGAGACATATTCGTACCAAACTTCAGGAGTCTAGCTGTTTTATTTAGGACTGCATTGTGTTATCTACAGACAGACGGACGGACATTCATAGAATGTCTTAGAATCGATCATGGATCAATAATATATATACTTTATAGGGTCCCGACCGATATTTGGATGCGTTACAAACGGAATGACAAAGTGAGTATACCCCTATACTGTGGTTGGAGGGTATAAAAACGTTTTTTTTAGGATTTCTGATTCTAAGAGGGTAAAAAGGGATAAAAATTGTACTTTGGTACTCTTTGGAATTCCTTAAATAATTATTTAATAGTTTAAAAACCTTAAATTTTGCATCTAGGATTCTCTAGCAAACCAAAGAAAAAAAATTGAGAAAAATATATTTTCGGAAATTTTCTATCAAAGAGTGGAAAAATCATAACAAGGTAAAAAAAATGGTACTTTTTAAAAACTTTTGAACCAAACAAAAACAAACCGCAGTATCTCAAAATTGGACTTGCAGGACTCTCCAGCAGACTCACCACTTATTGAGCCCTTTATTTATTATATTTTGAGTAGGTTTATTTTAGCTCGAGGTTCATTATTTCTTTTACTAATCAAAACTATGATATTGCGAATAATTATTTTCAAGAACACAAAAAAAAAAAAAAAAAAAACACAAAATTAGTTTCTTGTTTCAAAAATGGCAGAAAAAAAATTTTTAATGAAAAAAAAAAAAAAATTATAAAAAAAAAAAATATTGTTGAAAAAAAATTTACAAAAAAAAAATATTGATGAATAAAAATATTCATAAAAAAAAATATTGATGAAAAAAATATTAATGAAAAAAATTTTGATGAAAAAAAAAAATTATAAAAAAATATTGATGAAAAAAAAATAAGATTAAAAAAAATATTGTGAAAAAAAAATATTGTGAAAAAAAAATATTGATGAAAAACAATATTGGTAAAAAAAAAATATTGATGAAAAAAAAATATTTATGAAAAAAAAATATTGATGAGAAAATATTGATGAAAAAAATATTGATAAAAAAAAATATTGATGATGCGGAAAAAATTGAATGAAAAAAAAAAGCATTGATGAAAAAAATATTGATGAAAATAGAATATTGATGAAAAAAAAAATATTGATGAAAAAAAAAAATATTGGAAAAAAAAATATTAATGAAAACAAAGTATTGATGAAAAAAATATTGAAGAAAAAATATTTATAAAAAAAATATTGATAAAAAAATATTGCTGAAAAAAAAAAATATTAATGATGAGGAAAAAATTGAATGAAAAAAATATTGATGAAAATAGAATATTGATGAAAAAAAATATTGATGAATAAAAAATGTTAATGTAAACAAAATATTGATGAATACAAAATATTGATGAATACAAAATATTGATGAAAAACAAATTTTGATGAAAAAAAAAAAAATATTGATGAAAAAAAATATTGATGAGAAAAAATATTGATGAAAAAATATTGATAACAAAAATATTGATGAAAAAAATATTGATGAAAAAAAAATATTAATGTTAAAAAAAATATAGATGAAAAAAACATATTGAAGGAAAAAATATTGATGAAAAAAATATTGATGAAAAAAATATTGATGAAAAAAATATTGATTAAAAAAAATAAAGATGAAAAACATTTATGAAAAATAATTATGTTTCGTTTTATTCACCAGCTGGTGAATATTTCTTTAATCACCACGAGGTGAATTACTATCCAAATTACAAACCCAAGTTACTAAAATTTTTGGTTTTAAGAAAATGGAAACAGTAATTCTTATTTTCTTTTTGGTTAATCGATGATTTATATAGTCAAACTGAGGTGGAGTCCTGCAACTTTTTTAAAATTAGACACCAGCCAAAAAACATTATCATGTTAAACAAGTGAGAGTTTTAAATTCGGCTGTGCCGAAGCTATTATACCCTCCAAAATATAAAAAAAAATAAAAAATAAATTTGACAGGGGCGATGTTTTAAGGGGGGGGGGGAATGTAGGGGGAGGGGTCGGTGAGCTAGGGTGACTCCTTGCCCTTCACGGAATATGCTTACAAGTTTATTTTTGTCTGCTTTGTGCACTTAAGTATTATAGTTTTATAATTATTTAAATTATTTTTTTATCCACGCCCTTAAAAGAGGGGCGGGGCAAAAAAAAGCCAAATTTTTTAGTCCCCTGGGTCCAAGCGCAGGACTAAAAACTACTACAAATATAAAAATTTCTCATTCGGTTCACAAAAATACAAAAAAACGTCAAAAAAATTAGCATTTTTAAGAGGTTGGTTTAGTTCTTCAAGGGGGAACTTTTTTTCCCCCAGTCCGATTTGGCCCATTTCCGAACTTAGCCTGCCTAGGACCATAAGACATATTTACACCAAACTTGAGGGGTCTAGCTCTTTTATTTTGGACTGCATCGTGTTAACTACAGACGGACGGAAGGACGGACGGACGGACGGACGGACGGACGGACGGACATCGCTAGAATGTCTTAGAATCGATCGCTGATCAATAATATATATACTTTATGGGGTCCCCGACCGATATTTCGATGCGTTACACACGGAATGACAAAGTGAGTATACCCCCATACTGTAGTTGGAGGGTATAAAAACTTTCTACTTTAAACTGTTTGCGAAAAAATATTTTCGTGAACAGTCTTTACTAAACAAATATTTCGCATGTTTAATAGCTGGAGGATTTGCACTAAACAATGTTACGCAGACCTTTTTTGCAATATATTAACCCTTCAAGTTCGATCATAAATATTATGAAACTTTTTATTAGTTTGGAAATATTTTAGACCCTAAAAAACGACGAGAAAAGTTATATTCGCCTAAGGCGAGTCTGTGAACACAATTTCCAATGACTAAAACATTAAGTGACGGAAAAATAAAAAAAAAAAATAAACTGTAAAATTTTCATTGTAATGTTTACTAAAAAATAATTAAAAAAGAAAATGGCAAATTTTTTTTTTTTTTTAATAAAATTTGTTTGAGTAGGTTTATTCTAGCTCGAGCCCATTATCTCCTTTACTAATTAAAACTATGATATTCTCATAGAAAAATTTTCAGGAAAATTATTTTTCAATTTTTAATTTATTTACGTTGGTAATTTTTTCAAGACTTCATCGACACGTGTTTCGAAATTTGTCAGATTCCATTGTCAAGATTATTTAGCAAATATAAAAATCCTATACAACAAGTAGCAAAGAGATTTTAATGCAAAAATCGTTAATGATCAAACTAAAATATTGATACAAATTCGACTCTACTCCCCACTCTGACAAATTTCTAAACACTTTTCGATAAAGTCTTGCAAAAATGACAAAACAGGAAAATAATTTTCTTAAAAAATTATACTATGAGAATATCATAGTTTTAATAAGTAAAGGAAATATTGACCTCGAGCTAGAATTAAAAACTTTCCATTTTATGGATTATGGTCCTACATACTTTTCCTAAATTTGAATATAATGTAAACAAAAAGGTTAAAATTATTCGTTACGATATTCAATTTGTTTATATATGTGTAGAGCTTATATATTTTTTTATATAAATATTCGCATGATGTTCCCCTAACTACTACAACTACTGCTATTGCAACTACTTCCACTATATCAACAAAAAAGTCTATTGAAATTCAGGGAATTCTAAATATAAAAGGAGTAAGAGTGTAGTATTGATTTAGCCGAATTTTATTTACCCACCATTTCACTGACAGAATTTTGTTTATTATAGTTATGAAATTGTTCATACAATTTATGAAAAATATTATAAATATATATTAATAAGTGAGTCCATGATTTATTCCATTGGAAGAATGATTTTTGTTTTTAATAAAATTAAAGAAAAATTTCATTGATCTAAAGAAAATGGCTACATATTTAATGAAAAAGTTTCACAAATCATTAAATGAATGATTATTTTCATAAACGCAATGAAATTTTTAATAAATTATATGAAAAAAATCGTCGCCATTATGAAAATATCATTGAAAATTTTAATTGTTATTCGATAAAGCTCAATTGTAACACGAACTGGATAATATGCGTTTCAAACTAGAGACTAAATGTAGTAAAACTGCATTAACAGTTTTTAATTTCGTGATCCTGTTTGCTTTTAAAAGGACTCCAAAGTTTTAGAGGATTACATTTTTTTTAATATTTGTACTTGTCCTTGGATGCTAGGATGATAGAAAATGAAGGAGGAGGAACTCCCCTGATTTTCCTATTTTATTATTTTTGCATATCAGGAAAAAGGAGGTAAATTACGTCCTTTCAAAAATGTATCCTTCAATATCATTCAAAATTTTCCACAAAATATTTTGATAAAGATTTCAAATGACTTTATTTACATACTCTCATCCTGATATGGCAAAATAGAAAAATAAAAAAAATATGGGGGATCCTCCTCTTTCATTTGCCGTCACCAGGATATTTCGTTGTGTTGCAAACGGACTGACAAATTTATTTTGCATCATTTTTTAAAGAAGGGTATAACAAAAAAAAATTGATTACGACCAGTATTAAAAATGCATGGAGTATAGCATCATCAATGTGTTTTGTAGTCCAAAAACTTTTTTCATATTGAATGGGGAATTATTAACAAAAATAAAATAATTTTTTTTTTTTAAAAAAGTTCCAAACATTTTAAAGTGAATAAAATATTTTCTCAATCATTAAACACTCTTCAATATAGAAATGTACCAAAAAAAAAAAACTATCAAACAACTTCTGATTTACAAAAAGTTGTTTTAAAAAAACATTTTATTTACAGTTTGTATCTGTTATTTATTTTAAGGGAATTGTTAAATGGGTTACCAAATATTCAAAGTTTTTACATATGGGGAGAAATTTTTTCAATTGAACAGCAGCAAGAAAAATATGTATTTAATGTTAAATTTTATGAATAATTTTAAATAAATAATTAATCGATATGTAATGGGTAGGTTAGGTTAGGTTAGTGAGGATGACGCCAATCCCCAAAACATAAAAGTTTTCGGGAATGACATCCATAGAGGCCAATGTTTGGCCCATTATGATTCCTGCTATTGTTTCCTTCCTTCTCTCCATTCAAACACGCATTTTTACGTTTCCCACATCGACGCTTTGATGAATGACATTAGTAGCCAAGGGTTTATACCTCGTAGGTCCTGAAGATCCTGAAAGACGTAAGAACCTAAACATTTAAATCTTCTAAATGATAATGCAGGGCATTCACATAAGAAATGGAAGCTGTCTTCGACAGACTCATTGCACCATCTGCAAATGTCGTTTGCCATAACCCCGATTCTTACCATGTGTTTCGCGAGTTTACTGTGCCCCGTGATAAGGTTTATCACTGATCTTATCTGTCTTCTGTCCATATCCAGAAGAATTTTGCTATTACCTTGCGATTTTTCATCCCATAGCATTTTCGTCTGTATGCTATCATTTGATGTCGTCCATCTATTAATCCACTTGTTTCTAGTGTCCAGCTTAATATTGTGAAAAGTAAGGGAGAGTGGTGAAAAAATTCCCTCAACGGCGAGCTCATGTGGAAGGCTTGCGCCTGCCTTCGCAAGCATATCCGCTTTCTCATTACCTTTAATATCCTTGTGACCAGGTACCCAGCACAGTCGTATATTATGCTGATCCCTGAGAACTTGTAGTTCTCTGTGGCAGCGGCTGACTACCTTGGATTTGATATTATCCGTAGTTAACGCCTTTAAAGCCGCTTGGCTGTCGATGAAGAAAGCAATATCGCTGTAGAATATTGGCCTCATCGAGATTAGCTCAGCTGCCTTGGCGATCGCATAGACCTCGGCCTGAAAAATGCTATAATTATTCTCCAAGCGGTAAGATTCATCAATACCTAACTCAAGCAGTGCACACCACTTCCTGTGCCTGTCCCTGTTTTTGAACCATCCGTAAAAACGTTTATCTGAGAAAAATCAACGTTATCCATCATCCAGTCATCAAGCGATGGAAACAATACGTCTATTTTCCCTGTAATGGGTATGGAAAAATTGTCTGGGCAATTATTAGCGTATCTCCCTTGAAATCGCCAGGTCTTGATTATTACGTTGTCATAAATGCTCTCAGGTTATCTGTTATTAGTGAAAATCAACTGTTTTTTTTTCATCTATAAAGTTCCTTTTTATACAAGCCCACAAAAAGGCAGACCGAAAAAATTATTTTTCCTAGATCCGTTGGTCCAACTTTAGTTTTATATCATTATTATCCAAACATAAATTTTGTATAAAAAATAAATTTTGAGTTAAAAAAAAATAGTGAAAAAGAAGTTTCAATGGAAAAAGTTAGACGGAAAAATATTTTGAGTGAAAAAAAAATTTAGTGGCAATAATCTTTTTTCTTGAGAATCCACGTTAAAAATAAATTTTAGAAGATAAAAAAAAGTACAATATTTAGATCCTTTTGATATCGGAATTTCCAAAAAAAAAAGGTTTTTGTAAATGTTTTTTCCGCCGGATTATCCTTCATTCCACATTTATTAAGACCATTATTTTAGGAAATCAAAAAACGTACAATGTTCAATTTGTCACCCCATTTTAGCAGTATTTCAGGAGAAAGTATTAATTTTTTACCATTTTCAAAATATAATTTTCTACTTGAAGTGACCGTCTTTTTACGATCTCGAAAAAGTACCAAGGTACAATTTTTCATCCAAATGTTATTAGTAATTTTTATAAGTGTATTTAACAGAATTTTTTTGTTTCGATGAAGGATTCTATCCTTCAAAAATTAATTTTTTATGACCATTATTTCGAGAGATTGAAAAAGTACTTTTCTCCCCCTCTTAGCGTCAGAACTATCTAAAAAGTGTTTTGTTTAGAACGATGAAGATGATCCTACATTAAACATTTCAAGTGTTTTATACCATTACTTCAGGAGATAGAAAAGTACCAACGACCATTTTTTACTCCATTTAAATCTAAATTTCAACAAGGTACTTTTTTTCTTAATTTTTTTTTCGGATACCACATCTTAAAATTCAAAGGACTAAAGTCGTTACCAGGGAAACCAAAAATATGCTCTAAAAACACGTTTTATGCGCTTAAAAAATGCCCCTAAAAACGGAAAATATGCTCTAAAAACAATAAAAATATGCTCTTAAAAAACTTATGTCCCCTTTTTCGAGGTATTTTTTTACAATTTTTTAGAGAATAGACCCAAAAAATACCGTTATGTGGGGTAGTTAAAGGGTTAATATGGGTTAATGAAGCAAGAACAGGCCAAAGCGAAATCGTCAAAACCCCGTTATTTTGGAAAAGAAAAAAAAAAAACATTTCAATCCACTTACAAAATTAAAAAAAACAAGTGAGAGTGTTACATTCGGCTGTGCCGAATCTTTTATACCCTCCAAAATGGTGGGAGACGTTCGGGGGCACCTTCCCCTTGCGATTTTGAACGTCTTCTGAGATAAGAATGTTGCATTTGCTTTCCAAAAGTACAAAATACTCTGCCAAAAATGCGGTTTTTCTTGGGTTGGTTTAGTTCTCCAAGTGGGAACTTTTTTCCCCTTAGTCCGATTTTGCCCATTTCCGAACTTAACCTGCCTAGGAATATAAGACATATTCGTGCCAAACTTCGGAAGTCTAGCTCTTTTATTTTGGACTGTATCGTGTCCTCTACAGACGGACAGACGGACAGACGGACAGACGGACGGACGGACGGACGGACGCACAGTGAGACAACGCCGGCATTAAATACAAGGAGTCATTGTAGAGCTCTGAAATTTTGCACAGGTTACTTTTGAGACAATTCCAGTTTTTTGAAAAAAAAAATATGAAAATACGCCCACTTTTACGCCCACCTCCCATACAATCGAAATTTGTAAAATGCCGTATTGTCCGTAATACTTAAGGTATAACTTTCAATTTTGGTATACTTGAATGTTATATTGTTACAAACATTATCGGAAAAAATTTTGAACTTTGGCCCACTTTTACCCCCACCACCCATACAACCCCAACATAAAAAGTGCCATATTTTCTAAAATATTTTAGGTACAACCTTCAAATTTGATATTACTGTAATTTATATAATTTCAAATGTTTCATGCAAAAACAAAAATAACACGCCCACTATTACGCCCACCTCCCATGGAAATGCAATAAAAAAGAACAATTTTTTTTTCACTCTATCAATAATTTTTTAATATCATCATGGTATTCTAATTTTTCCAATATGTTAGAGAAATGCTAATCTCTTATCAAAAGAGATCATTACAAGAACACTCATTATTACTTAACCCAATAAATAATGCAACATCTAAATTCAATATACATATAACAATTAAACTAACCACATTAGAAAGTGAGCATAACACAATTTAGATAAGAATAACAGCTTGCACTATCAATTTAAATTAAAAATTATGCAACTATCTAACCCAAAGTCAATGACCTTCAAAAAAATTATCAATCAAATGAATAATGTAAATAAAATAATAATAAACAATAAGGGAATATGTGTAAACAATTAAAAAAAAATAACATGCTATTGCATGCTAACATACGTATAGCGACAGAATGTGCGCGTTGAATATTTTTTGTATTTTTTTGTGTTTTTTTGTATGTTTAAAGTACTTTTGCAAACTTTTGCTATAGTTCCTTTACTTTAAATGAAAGCTGAGACTTCAATCTTTCATTTGATATAAGTCTTCACCTAGGGCGAGGGGCTGCTCTATATTTCCTAGTCCATTGAAAATGCAAAATGTTCAATTTTTACACCACAATTCTGTTGTTAAGAAATTTTTTTTGTGTTTTTTTTTTTTTAATTTATTTTTCATCTACTCATTCTACAACAACTAAATTAATTTATAAAATAGTTTAAAGTTATATTTATTATGTATTTTTTATTTAGTAAGCTTTTGAATGTTACATACTGAACTAACATATTTCAAGCGCTGTGGCATACCTCAACTTTGACTTGCTCTAGACCAAAAAGTAATGAAGTTATGAGGCTGAAATTTCAGGGAATTGTTACTCATATATCTGTTAATATACTGTGAAAATTTCATCCAAATTGGACGACACGCCAAAACACAATTTTTGCCGCGGTTACTATAGGGCTGTCTCACTGTGGGACGGACGGACGGACGGACGGACGGACATCGCTAGAATGTCTTAGAATCGATCACTGATCAATAAAATATATACTTTATGGGGTCCTAGACCGATATTTCGATGCGTTACACACGGAATGACAAAGTGAGTATACCCCATACTGTGGTTGGAGGGTATAAAAACATCCCACAAAAATTAAAAAATTTTTAAAAATAAGTGTTGATATAAAAAAATTGGAAAAAATTCTCCAAAAATTAAAAAATGCTATAAAAACTTAAAAAAATGCTCAAAAACGTGAAAAAATGCTCTAAAAATTAAAAAAATGCTCAAAAAATATGCTCTTATGTTAAAATATGCTCTTAAACCTAAAATATGCTAAAATATGCTCTTAAGGCTAAAATATGCAGAAATATGCTCTAACAAATCGATGCCAGATTTCCTAAAATCTTCTGAAACGGATAAATACCTTACCCATTTATCAATACAACGCGCAGGAAAAAACATGATACTGCATATTTTTGGTTTCCCTGGTCATTACTTTACCCCTTGTTGCCGCATTAGAATCCAAATGTCAAAAAAGTAAGATTTTTTACTGTTTTTAATCCCACTAAAATCTGATATTCCTTTTCAAAATCTGTTTTTCTGCTTAATGTGCCTATTATTTTACCATCACAAAAAAGTATCACGGTACAATTTTTCCCCCAAATTTTATAAGTAATTCTTAAAAGTCAAAAGATCAGGTTTTTTAACACAATTATTTCGAGAGATTGCAAAAGTACCAAAGTATGTTTCGATAAAGAATTCCATACTTCAAAAATTAAGTTTTTATCACTATTATTTCTGGAGATGCAAAAAGTACCAAAGTATACCTTTTTGCCCCTCTTAGCGTCAAAATTATCTAAAACGAATCGAAATATCTCAGTAGTGGAAAAGTACTAAAGCACAATTTTTTACCCTTTTTTAAGACCACTTTTTTTTCAATATTTTTTTATATCAATATTTTTGTTAATCAATATTTTTTTGTCAATATTTTTTTTTTTTGTTTATCAATTTTTTTTTCGTCAATACTTTTTTTCGTAATTTTTTATACCCTCCACTCTAGTGATAGAGGGTATATATAAGTTTGTCATTCCGTTTGTAACACCTCGAAATATTGGTCTAGGACCCCAAAAAGTATATATATTCATGATCCTCGATCGATTTTAAGACGATCTAGCGATGTCCGTCCGTCCGTCCGTCCGTCCGTCCGTCCGTCCGTCTGTCCGTCTGTCTGTCTGTCTGTCTGTTGAAAACACGCTAACTTTTGAAAGACTTTACGGAGGCTCCTGAAGCTTGGCATATATGTTGGGCATTTACCTGGTCAGGTTGGTATTGCAATCCAGCGAAATCGGTCCAGTGGTTCAAAAGTTATGAGCAAAAGACTAAATTTCGGCAAGGGTTTTTCGTGAATTTATGAGATAAAAAGCACTATAACTTTGGAAAATCAATTCTGAGAATGCTGAAGCTTGGCATATATATTTTTCGTTCCTCCAGCCTAGTTCGTATTGAATTTCACCTAAATCGGTCCAGTGGTTCAAAAGTTATTAGCAAAACCGTGAATATCAGATTAGCTTCACCTTAAATGCACGTGGTGAAAACCCGTTAAACCTGTTTTACAACCATTGGAAAGTCACAAAAATATTTTAAAACGTATTTTTGTCACTCAAAAATATTTTTATACCAAAACAAAAAAAATACACTCGAAAAAAATGTTACACTCGAAAAAAAATTTACACTCAAAAAAAAAAATTAGTAAATTTTTTTTTTTAATGTAAAATTCAAAAAAAAATTTACAGTCAAAAAAAAACAAGTAAGAAAATTATAGTCGGTCAAGACCGACCATATAATACCCTACACCAGAGTTTCCCGGAAAATGGGTCCCAAGTTCAAACATGGACTGATTAGATCTATATTTTGTCAAATCTTTAATAAGTGTAAAAAGCACTCACTAATCAAATTTGAGTGGAATAGGCTTCTTTTTGTTGACAATAAATCGCTTCAACTGAATATCGGGGGAAATTTCCACATGGGGCCTAAGTCCAAAAATGGTCCGATGATAATCAGATTTGATAAGGTTATTAAAGAACGCGTTTAACATACACAAACATAATTTTAATTAAATATTTTCTATTTTCATGAAATTTGAGAGATTTATGTGAAAATCGGGAAGGTGGTTTGTATGGGGGCTACAAGAAGAACTGGTCCGATTTCTTTAAAATTCGGAATGTTGATTTGTGTGGATAAAACATGATTACCTGGCAAATTTCGAAAAGATACCTATTAAAATGCGGCTATTAGAGTCATTTGAGCCAAAACTAAAGAGGACCTTTGTATGGGGGCTAGGTCTAAATATGGACCGATTTTTTCCAATTTCAATAGGCTTCGTCCTTGGGCCAAAAGAGGTTTAAGTTTCAAATTTCAAGTCAATTGATTAAGAATTTCGACCTGTATCGTGTTTACACCGTTTACATGGACAGACGGACGGACGGACGGACGGACGGACGGACAGACGGACGGACGGACGGACATCGCTAAATCGACTCAAAAAGTGATTCTAAGTCGATCGGTGTACTTAAAAGTGGGTCTAGGACCAATATTTCGGGTAGTTACAAACATCAGCACAAACTCATTATACCCTGTACCACAGTGTGGTGTAGGGTATAATTACACTCAAAAAAAATAATTTTTTTTTTTTATCGCTTAAATATTTTCTATTTTCATGAAATTTGAGAGATTTATGTGAAAATCGGGAAGGTGGTTTGTATGGGGGCTACAAGAAGAACTGGTCCGATTTCTTTAAAATTCGGAATGTTGATTTGTGTGGATAAAACATGATTACCTGGCAAATTTCGAAAAGATACCTATTAAAATGCGGCTATTAGAGTCATTTGAGCCAAAACTAAAGAGGACCTTTGTATGGGGGCTAGGTCTAAATATGGACCGATTTTTTCCAATTTCAATAGGCTTCGTCCTTGGGCCAAAAGAGGTTTAAGTTTCAAATTTCAAGTCAATTGATTAAGAATTTCGACCTGTATCGTGTTTACACCGTTTACATGGACAGACGGACGGACGGACGGACGGACAGACGGACGGACGGACGGACATCGCTAAATCGACTCAAAAAGTGATTCTAAGTCGATCGGTGTACTTAAAAGTGGGTCTAGGACCAATATTTCGGGTAGTTACAAACATCAGCACAAACTCATTATACCCTGTACCACAGTGTGGTGTAGGGTATAATTACACTCAAAAAAAATAATTTTTTTTTTTTCAAAAATTACTAAAAAAAAAATTTACACTCAAAAAAAAATTTACTAATTTTTTTGTAAAATTCGAAAAAAAATTTACATTAAAAAAAAATTTTACACTCAAAAAAAAAATAAGTTTTTTTTTTAAATTAAAAAAAAAAAATTTTACACAAAATAAAATATTTATAATCATAACTGTTATTTTTTCACGTTTGAAAATATACTATCACTTAAAAAGGGCACTGTGGAGGGTATTCCTAGATTCGGCCAAGTCGAATTTAACTTTTCTACTTGTTTTTTTTTCATTTATATTTTTTTCATCAATTTTCATCAAAAAAATTTTTTTTACGTATTTTTCCATATTTATACCCTACACCACTCTGTGGTACAGGGTATAATGAGTTTGTGCTGATCTTTGTAACTACCCGAAATATTGGTCCTTGACCTACCTTAAAGTATACCGATCGACTCAGTATTACTTTCTGAGTCGATTTAGCGATGTCCGTCCGTCCGTCTGTCCATCTATCGGTTTAAGCACGATACAGGTCGCAATTTTCAATCAATTGACTTGAAATTTGAAACTTAAGCATTTTTTGGCCCAAGGACTATTGAAATTGGAGAAAATCGGTCCATGTTAAGACCTAGCCCCCATACAAACGCCCCCTTTGAATTCGGCTTAAATGACTCTAATAACCGTATTATAAAAGTTATCGCTTTGAAATTCAGCAGGTAATCAAATTTTGTATGCACAAATAACCGTTCTAAATTTCAAAAGAATCGGTTCAGTCCTTCTGGTAGTCCCCATACAAACCACCTTCACGATATTCACATAATTCCCTCAAAATTCATAAAAATGGAAATATTTGATACAAATTTTATTTTTAGGTGTTAAACGTGTACTCTAGTAACCTAATCAAATCGGAATATAATTGGACCATTTTTGGACTTAGTTCCCCATACAAAAATTTCGGCCGATATTCAGATAAATTGGTCTATTGACAAAAAAATAAACCAATTCCACTAAAATTAGATCTGTGTATGTTTTCTACACTAAATAAAGATCTAACAAAAGACAGATACAATCGGTCCATGTTTGGACTTGGGACTCATTTTCCGGAAAACACTGGTGTAGGGTATCATATGGTCGGTCTTGACCGACTATAACTTTCTTACTTGTTTATTTTGTATTCATCAAAAATTTTGTTTTTTTTTTTTAATCAACATTTTTTCTCATCAATATTTCTTTTTCTCAAAAATATTTTATTTTCGTCAATATTTTTTTCGTCAATATTTTTTTCTTCAATATTTTTTTTAGTCAATATTTTTTTCATATATATTTTTCACATAGATATTTTTTTATCAATATCTTTTTTGCATCAATATTTTTTTTCATCAATATGTTTTTATCAATAATTTTTTTGTCATCAAATCAATATGGGGGTTAACTCATCTGTCATTCCGTTTGTAACGCATCGAGATATCGGTCGGGGACTCCTTAAAGTATATATAATATTGATCCATGATAGATTCTAAGACATTCTGTGAATGTCCGTCCGTCCGTCTGTAGAAATAACTATGCAGTCCAAACCAAAAGAGCTAGACCCCTGAAATTGGGAAAGAATATCTCTTATGTTACTGGTAAGGTTAAGTTCGAAGTTGGGCAAAATCGGACCAGGGGGAAAAAATTTCCCCCTTGAAGAACTAAAATGACCCCTGAAAATACAATATTTTTACGATTTTTTTTTTAATTTTTGCTCAACAAATGTAACATTTTTATGCCATATTATGTTCATAGACCTGCGCTTGGACTAAGAGGGTTAGGAAATTCTCTTTTTTTTAGGGCGTGGTTATTATAATTAATTAAAAATAACGATAATAATGTATTATTTTAGCGTAAATATCATAAACAAATAATTTGTAAACATATGTAGCGGTGGTAAAGGTGTCCCCCACCGATTCCGCCGGACCTTTTCTTTCAGGAGATAGAAAAGATAAAAAAGTACCTACTCTTCTCTATGAAATTTCCAAAAAGCCTGCATTACCAGATACATATTTCGGGAGTTTAATATACATTCCAAATATTAAGTCTCTAGCTACAGTGGTTTTTGGGCTGGGCGATGACGAGTTAGTCAGTCAGTGAATCAACTCTTTTATTGATGTAGATAGTATACAAGACCTTTTAAACGATGCGTTACGCACGCAACGACGAGTTTTATTTTTTGTCTCCCTTAATTGACAACTGACAAAAGCAATAGCAGGAAAATATTTTTAATCAAGCTTTTCTGTGACCCATCTCTTCATATACATTAATATACATACATTAAGGTGGAGAACATTTTCCTTATTTTCGAGATTAAAAATCAACGGTGTCGGAATATTTTTGTGTGATTTTTAAATTCGAAAAAAAGGAAAATTTGCTCCACCCTAATATATATTCATTGTCACAACCTTTAAAAATTAAACTAAAACAGACAACACACATATGTCAACACTTTCCATCACACAACACTTAATACAACAAAATCCTGACAACTGACTTTGACAACTATGGATATTTGTTGTGATCATGATTAATTAAGGTTAATGAAAGATTTTTATCATGTTTTTCCCCCACCCACATCTAAATAACGTGACTTTAATTCATTGTTTAACAAAAAAAACTATAAAAACAATATTTACTTTGCAAAACTCTAAATTAATTTCATGTTTTTTATGTTTTTAGATTTATTATCTAACAAACATATTTTTAATCTCTTTCATTGTTATTTAATAACTGTCCTAATGACTTCACACATGTGATGAGTGTGAATGTAGTAACACATTTTTTTTTTAGTTCTTCTTCTTTCCAGCCAGATAATTTGGGTCATAAAAAACACTTTATTTTATTAATTTCACTTAAACTCCTCCCGCACACATTGTTTGACTTTATAGTTCCTGGTGCCGCTCTACAATAAATCCCCACATGATTTATAGATGTCCGAATATGTTCATAAAAAGTAGATGTTTGTAGTTTTTAATAAGTTTTTGTTTTTTTCTCTCGCAATTTTTAGTTAAAAAACTTTTGTGCATATTCTAGACATGCATATGAAAAATAAATATGCATGGTATTTTTTTTTTCATAAAGTAACGGGTATAAAATTTGTTCTAGTTTTTGAGCAGAAAAATTTAATAGACGAGGGACAATTGAAGATTTCATTAAAAACCAAAAAAAATTCAAGTTTGATATTGACAATTAGCCGAATTTATAAATACCACAATAACTAAAAAAATGTATTTTAATTATGACTATAGAAATTTTTTTCTAAAACAATTTTTTAATAGAAAATATATCAGATTTGAGACAGGATTTTTCCAAAAATGTTTTATGATTCTAAAATTTGTTTTAATCATTTGCTTAACGAGAAATTTTATAATTCTCAGACATTATCCCTTTAGAAAAATTCTAAAGTTCTCAGGAATTTTGCTACAGAAAAGCTTTAAGAATTTATGAAATTTTTGCCATAGAAAAATTTCAGATTCTGATACACTTTTATATGAAAATTCTTAAGACATGATATTTCCAAAAATGTTTCCCGATTTTAAAATTTGTTTTAATCATCTGCTTAAAGAGAAACTTTATGATTCTCAGACATAGTCTAAGAAACCGAAACGTTTTTTCTACTTCAAAACTTTCAGGCTTTTAAAAACTATTCTGTAGAAAGTACCTAAGATTAGAAAAATTAAAGACTTTCACTCTTTTGAAACTTGGTTAAGGCGATTTCCTAGATTCGGAAACATTTTTTATAGAAAGACACTTTTTCTTAAAAAAAGTCTAAGATTTTCAAAATTTTCTACAACATATTTTCAATTGAAAATCTGTGAATTTAAGACATTTCCCTACAACGCAGTCTTAAATTCTGAGACATTTTACCTATCGAAAAAGTCTTGCTTTTAAAACATTTGTCCTATAGAAATAGTCTCAGAGTCTGAGTCTTGGGCAGTTTCCTACCTAAAAAGATTTAGATTCGAGACATCTTTTAAACAGAATCTGAGACATTTTCTAAGACTCTGGTACGTTTTTCATTTTAGTCTAAGATTCTGAAGCATTTTTTTCATTAAATTTTTCATAGAAAATTTTCTTTTTTTTTTTAAGAAACTTACAAATGCTGACATAATTTTCATATCGATTTTTTTCAAGGATTTGAAGAATTTTTACCTACAGAAATAGTCTTTACTATTACAAAAGTCTAAAAAAAAATTTAAATTCTTTTTTTTTTCCAAAAAAAAAGTCTTAGATTCTGAGACATTTTTAAATAGAAAAATCTAACAATTCTATGATTTAAAAACATTTTTCTACAGAAATTTTTTCCAAGAAAAATTCTCACATTATTTGCATTTCTTTTTCTCTTCCACTTTTATCTACCATATTTTCAAATTTTCATTAACGAAACATTATCAGATTTTTTCCTATAGAAAACTATCAGATTTCTCCTATAAAAATCTCCGATTTTTTCTATAGAAATACTCTCAGATTTTGCCAACAGAAAAAACTGTCAAATTTTCCTTATAAAAATTATCAAATTTTTCCTATAGAAAAATTCGCAAATTATTCCTATAGGAAAATTCTCAATTTTTTTCTATAGAAAAATACACAAACTTTTGTTGTAGGAAAATTCAAAAATTTTTCGTCTAAAAAAATTTTCGCATTTTTGCTTAAGAAGAATTTTTATTTAGAAATATTCTAGCACTCCGAGATATTTTTCCTTTAGAAAAATTTTAAGATTCTAAGACTTTTTTCATAGAAGAGTTTCTATAAAAAAATTCTCCTATAGAAAAATTTTCAGATTTTTCTAATAGAAAAACTCTAAGGTTTTTGCTAAAGAAAAATTCGCAAATTATACCTTTAGAAAAATTTTAAATTTTTTCCCAAAGAAAAATTCTGAAATTTTTATATAGAAAAATTCTAACATTCCGAGACGTTTTTCTCAAATTATTTCCTGTACTTTACACTTTCCTTTTTTCTCGATACTTTTCTATTCATTCCTTTTTCTTGTTTTTGTCCTTTTTATACCCTCCAACCGCAGTATGGGGGTATACTCACTTTGTCATTCCGTTTGTAACGCATCGAAATATCGGTCGGGGACCCCATAAAGTATATAAATTATTGAACCATGATCGATTCTAAGACATTCTGTTAATGTCCGTCTGTCCGTCCGTACGTCCGCCCGTCTGTTTGTAGATGCACTGAAAGAATTTTGTTCATTACGGCTATGAAAACGTACATTGATTCTATGAAAAAAATCATTAGAAGTGAGCCAATGATGCCCTTCATAGAATCTATGAAACAAATTCATAGAAACCAGAAACCTATGAAAAAGTTCATAGGCTATGGAAAAAAAATTATTATTCAATTCTATTTTTATTTATTTTATTTTTTTTTTATTTTATTTTTATTATTTCATTTATTTACTATTTTCTATTTTTAAAAATTTATATTTTTTTTTAACTTATCCCCACCGAGATTCGAACATAGAACCTCTTGTTCGTGAAGCTTAGTGTCTAACCACTTAACTAAATTATATAAACAAGTAACAACACTTAAAAGATATTTTGAATAATATTCTGCTAACATATTAAGTTTGTGTCTTTGCTCTGTCACAATGCTCTGCCAAAAGCTGTGTGTGTGTTTGTAGAAAACAAATATTTTGTGTATTTACAAAAATGAAGCGTTATAAAACCAAGCGTTAGTTGGCGAGATTTTTCTTCTTTGGTGGCGCTGATAGCTAAGGCGTCGACAATTGCCACTTCAGCCGGTAGGTCTTGGGTTCTAGCCCCGGTCAGGGCAGCAATGAAAATTTTTTTTTTAATGTTTTTTTATTTTTTTTTTTATTTTTTTTAATAAATTTATTCAACTGTTTTAATTATTGTAACATTATTTTAATTATTTAAAAAATTAAATGGCATATTGATGGCATTTTCTTCTATGAATGACATTCATTAATTCTATGAATTTTTTCTATGAATTTAATAAAATCTATGAATAAAATTCTATGAAAAATTTCAGAATACTAATGAATATTCATTCAGCCAATGAATTGTTTCATAGATTCTATGAATTTGGTTTTATGAAATTTGTTCATAGATGGAATGAACAATAATTCTTTCAGTGTGGCACGATGCAGTCCAAAATAAAACAGCTACCCTCCTGAAATTTGGCACGAATATGTGTTATGGTCCTAGGCAGCTTAAGTTCGAAAATGGGGAAAATCGGACTAGTTGGAAAAAAGTTCCCCCTTGAGGAACTAAACCAACCTCTGAAAAACACGATTTTTCAAGTGTTTTTTATATTTTTGTTAAACAAATGAAACATGTTTATAACTTTATTGCAAAAAGCATAATAAATTAATTAGTTAAGAGGGGGAGGTATCCCCCATCGCCCCCACTGAAGACCCACCCACCCCACCCCAAAAAGACGCCCCTGGATTTTTTTTAGCATGTTGGAGGGTATAAAAGATTCGGCACCGAATTTAACACTCGCACTTGTTTTTTCCTTGTTTTCTTAAGAATTCGGTTGGGGGGGGTGTGGGGGTAAGGGAATTTCCTTTTCCCCCCGTTGATCCGCACCTGGTCGCAATATAAACCAACCTCCCGATATTTACATAAATCTCTCAAAATTCTTTCAAAAAAAAAATTATTAAAACTTAATAAGTACACTCAAAATAATACATTTGTAGATTTATTAATTTTTTTTACTAACCTTTAGCAAATTTTTAGTTGAGATTAGCATGTTAGCAAAAATATCTTGTAAACAAAATTTAAACTAATTTTTTTTTGCTAAATTTAAAATTGAGTTGACCAGATTTTTACAAGCTGTTTTGCTAATATTAGCAAAAAAAATTGTATTTTTTTTTTTAAAAAAAACTTAAAATGGCGCTATCTCGAAAACTAAGCCCGATGGCGCAAAATGGAGGACATTTTTGGATCTCGGGCTCTTAGTATCGCCGGTCCTCCTCACATGTGTGGACCCATTAGGGTGAAAAACAAAACAACCAAAAGCTCTCCGAGTAATATTTTTGAAGTTATCGAGTATTTTAATTCTCAAAACCCCTGTGGTCCCCTAAAATCACGTATCTCAAAAACCAAGCAAGGTAGATCGAAACGGACACAAATTTTGGATCAGAAACCATGACGATTTTTAAGGAACGCAACTAGGTCTAGACCCATCGGGGTCCGGACCTATCGGGTTCAAACCCAATGGGGTCCTCAAATGTGTATGAACTAAGTTGAAATAAAAAAATTTCATTTAAGTTATTTTTGGCAAAACATTTTTGCTAAATTTGCCAAAAAAAATTGTGGGTTTGAATTCAGCAAATTTTCTTGTAGGTTTACAAGCTTTTTTGCTTACGTTACGGATTTTTGAATGTATGCGTTAAACGTGTACTTTGTTAATCCAATAAAATTTAATTCTGATTGGACCATTTTTGGACTAGTCCTTATGTGTTTAAGTGTCCGATATACAGTGAAATCGGTCTACCACTTAAATTTGATTTCTGTGTGTATTTTTACACTAATTAAAGATCCAAGAAAAGAAATATTCAATCGGTCCATGTTTGGACTGGGTACCCATTTTGCGGACTATAACTATTCCAGCAGAAATTTTGCTGAACTGGCAGCTGCTTTTGGAAAGGAAACTCGAGTCAAAGAGCGCATCCAAACCTGCTGAATTCATGCATGATTCTCTAAGGCGATGTCACACTTTAGAGTTGGATACACATAAAAAGCGCTCTTAAGATGCACTGAAATCAGGTTTCTTTAGAGCGCTGATTTAAGCACTGTAAAGATGCAGTGAATTCATGTATCTTTTTAGAGCTGATTTAAGCAGAAGAAAGATGAAATACATTTGACTATTTCTGAAATACAATTGGAAAATCTTAAATACAATTGACTAATTCAGAAAATCCGTTAAAAATTTATAAAATATATTTTGTGAGGATGTTTATTCTGGCTCGAGGTCATTATTTTCTTTACTAATTAAAACCATGATATTCTCATAGTATAATTTTCAAGAAAATTATTTTTTGTTTTAAATTTATTTATGTTGGTCATTTTTGCAAGACTTAATCGACACGTGTTTCGGAATTTGTCAAGATTCCATTGTCAAGATTATTTAGCAAAAATAGAAACGATATACTACAAAGTAGCAAACGAGTCTAATGACAAATCGTTTTTGCACAAACTAAAACATTAATACATATTCGACTCTATCCACAATGTGAATTAGAAAGACGAAGAAATTGTACTATGCTAGTAAGTAACAATTGTCAATAACCAACAAAAATATTTAAAACATTTGGTTATTGACAATTGTTACTTACTAGCATAGTACAATTTCTTCGTCTTTCTAATTCACATTGTGGATAGAGTCGAATATGTATTAATGTTTTAGTTTGTGCAAAAACGATTTGTCATTAGACTCGTTTGCTACTTTGTAGTATATCGTTTCTATTTTTGCTAAATAATCTTGACAATGGAATCTTGACAAATTCCGAAACACGTGTCGATTACGTCTTGCAAAAATGACCAACATAAATAAATTTAAAACAAAAAATAATTTTCTTGAAAATTATACTATGAGAATATCATGGTTTTAATTAGTAAAGAAAATAATGACCTCGAGCCAGAATAAACATCCTCACAAAATATAATATTTTAAAGGTCGAATAAAACAATTTTTATTTATTAATAAAAATTAATCAGAATTTGAATTTATAAAATAAAAATATTTTTTAGTTTATTTTGTAGTATTGTTAAAAAAAAATAAAGATTTTTATGTAAAAAAAGTTCAAAGGTCTGACTACATAATCTTCACTATTATTTCAGAAAATACAAAATTTATTGCCGAAATTTAAATTTAAATTTCATAAATTTTTATTTTGATATCAGACATTCACATTTATATTTCAGAAACATCTATTTATGTTTCAAAAATTTTCAACTGTATTTAAGAAATTTCCGTTTGTATGTAAAAATTTTTATAAATGAAGGAAATATAAAAAGAAAATTTTGAAATACAAATAGAAATTTTTGAAATACAAGAGGAAATTTCTAAAATATACGTGGATTTTTTATTATTTTTTTTTAATTTAAATAAAATTTTCTTAATAGCAATTCTTAAATTTTTAAATGCAAATGGAAATTTTTTGAAATACATACAAATGGAATTTTCTGAAAAGCATTTAGAAAATTTTGGAAATACACCCAGCAGAAATTTTGCTGAACTGGCAGCAGCTTTTGGAAAGGAAACTCGAGTCAAGGAGCGCATCCAAACCTGCTAAATTCATGCATGATTCTCTAAGGCGATGTCCCACTTTAGACCGCTAGTTGGATACACCGAAAAAGCGCTCTTAAGATGCTCTGAATTCACATCTGAAAAAATCGCTATAAAGGTGCAGTGAATTCATGTATATTTTTAGAGTGATTTAAGCAGAATAAAGATGAAGCCCATTTTACTATTTCTGAAATACAAATTACAAATTCTAAAATACAATTGACTTTTTCTGAATGCAATTGGAAAATCTTAAATACAATTGACTAATTCTGAAAATCAGTTGACTACCTGCAAGCATTTGGAAGAAATATCGCCTAAGAGATCCAATTACATTTAAAAAATTTCCAATTATAATTCGAAAACTTAAATTATATTTTAGAAACTTCCATTTATATTTCAGATATTACCATTTATAACTAACAAAATTTTAATTACATTTAAAAAATTTTCAATTATATTGGAAATTTTTTAAATATAATTGGACATTTTTAAATATAATTGGAGATTCTAAAATATGATTGGACATTTTTTGTAATATAATTTGTATTTTCTAAAACTAAATTGAAAATGGTGTACACAATTCTTTTTTCATTTAAAATGTGAGGAGTTATGATTGAAGCACTCTTTGCAGCGCTGATTAATGCGCAATAATGATGCAGTAAATTCATGTGTCTTTGCCTAAAACTCATGGTTTTTTATTCAAAAAGTGTTAAATATATTCAAAAGGAAAGCATGTATGAAATGTTATCAAAATATAATTTTATATTTTGAGTTTTATATACAAATCTTAAAAAAAAAATTAAATTTTTTCCCCTTACTTTTACTGCATCCTCAAGAGCGCTCTTTGGATGCGCTTCCGTATGCTATAAAATGATGCTGTGTCGCCAAAATCTCGATTTATTTTTACTGGGCAAATTTAAATTTCTTAAATACAATTGGAAATTTCTGAAACATAAATAGAAATTTCTGTAATATAAATGGAAATTTCTGATATGTATATACAAAATAGAAATTTTTGAAATATAAATGGAAATTAATGTATTCTTTAAAATAACAAAAAGGCATTTGCTATTTTTTGGTCTCCTATTCGCCATCATTCAAAATGTGTTAAATATGTTATGATTAAAGCACTCTTAGCAGCGCCGATTAATGCGCAATAATGATGCAGTGTAATCATGTGTCTTTGTCCAAAACTCAATATTTTTCATCCAAAAAGTGTTAAAAATTTTACAAAGGAAAGCAAGTATGAAATTTTATTAAAAAATAATTTTATGTTGCACATTTTATACAAAAAATCTTAACAAAAAATTAAAATTGTTTCCCCTTACTTTTACTGCATCCTCAAGATCGCTCTTTGGATGCGCTTCGGTATGCTATAAAAAGATGCTGTGTCGCCAAAATCTCGATTTATTTTTGCTGGGATATAACGATTATAAATGTCTTACTTGTTTTATTAAGGAAAATGTTGTTTCTGCCTCTTTCGCAATCACCCAATAACGGCTAAACCGACTGAAATCAAATTTGCAGCACAGATAGTGCTAACACCGATGTCGGAACTATAGGCCATATTATACCTATTTTGGATACATGCGCATATAATAACACTCAAAATATTTTGTAGGCAAAAACAAAAGAAAAACACACTTAAAAGCAGTGAATAAGCAATTGAAAACCATCCCAGTAATTACACCGCTCTACAAATCTGAGGTTTGTCGCTGCGTTTTGAGTCAAATCAAAAAAAGTTTATAGATTTTGGTTTCCCGATTCCAAAACAGTCACTCAAATTTTTCTATCACGTCACAATTTTGAGAAAATCGCGATTAAAGTGTCAAAAAAGGTCCATTTTGGCCATTTTTGAGCGCCTATAAAATAAAATCCTGACATGCGCATGACTTGATATCAAGCTCATTCGAAAGTGCGTAATTTTCTCTTTAAGACAAAATCAAATTTTTTTGGAATTTAATTTTTCATAATGGTGACAAAAACGTTAGCCACAAGGGCCTTAAATCTAATATTTACATGTGTATTTGTATGGAAATTTGTTAAAAAACACTGTGTAAATACACTAATTATTTAAAAAATGGAAGGTTTTTTGTTAAGGATTTTTTGACCATTTTAGAAAATTAAATTCCAAGAACATTTTATCATGTCTTATAGAGAAAATTACATACTTTTGAATGAGCTTGATACCAAGTCAATCGCATGTCAGGATCTTAAATTATAAGCTTTCAAAAAGGGTCCAAAATGGCCATTTTCGGCACTTTAACCGCGAATAACTCAATATCCTGACGTGATAGACATATTTGGGTCGCAGAATTGGTATCAGCGCAACAAACACTACCTAAATCACTTACCAGAATCCAATACGCATTTTCATGTTGAGCTGTGTTATTCATTTGTTTTAAAAACATCAACATTTATTTTTTACTGTTGGCAAAATTTTTTAAAATAAATAACACTAAACATTAAAAAATTACGGTTTTTTCATTCTTTTTTACCAACAAATTCGAAAAAAATAACCTACGAAAACTTTAAAAATTAATGATAGTTCTGTTATTTTTACCAACAAATTTCAAAAACCTACAAATACAATAAAAATTAATGATATCGTAGGTAATTTTTTAAATTTTTTTATTGAAATATTTTTTTAAAAATTTTTAATAAAATTTTTGGGGAATCGATCCCGAAATCAAATACATTCTGGCCAGACACTCTACCCATCGTGCCAAAGTCACTTAATACAAACATGCTTTTATATTTCTATAAATAATTTTTTGATTTTTTTTTTCTTCAAAAAAATAACTGACTTGTGTAGGTAAAAACTAATGATATTTCATTAAAAAATACCAACAATTTAAAAAAAATTACTTACACAAATCATTAAAAATCAAAAGAATAATCAGTAGTTTTTACTTACAGAACAAAAATAAATGACTTTAAAAATTAAATGTTAATGAATGTCTTTATTTTTTAGTGTGTTATTTTTGAAACAAAGGACTGAAGTAGTCATTAATAAAAACTGAACATCAAGCAAATATTTTTTCTTTTAAAAACGACTAAACGGAAAACTTTTTAAATAAACTACAAACAGTTAATGACATAATTTTTTGAGTGTAGATCATATTAGACCTCTTTTGGATACGTGCGCATAAAATAACGTTTCCTATTGTACCATACTAAATGCTATGTCTGCCTGTTTCACAAAAACACAAAAACGTCTAACATATGCTGATTTTGTTGAGATTTTATCTACATACTGATGGCGGAACTTTTTTTAAATCGAACTGCAATTTAAGACATCTGTTGTGTTAGGACCAGCAACGTGGACCAGGCCCAGCTAGTATCAAATAATTAAAAACTTATCAATAGGGCAAGTACTTTCATGAAAATGCATATTTTTACTCAGCATTGTAAACATAACATAAATTAAATATCTATCCGAATCAATGAATTTGCAATAAAATGGCATTGATTTGTAGTTGCATATTTTTGCATATTTTGGTATAAATGCATATTTTTGCATATTTTCATATAAATTGCACTTTTTTTAAATTTCATCAATGTTTTTTCAAAACATCCTTAGGAAAATTCAAAACATCGCTTATTTTTTATAGAAAATGTATTAATTTTTAGAAATCATATTCTGATTTTGGAATTTTGGATTTTTGGAAGAATAATTTTTTGATTTTGAGAAATGTTTCCTATTTAAAATGTTCTTTTTCTGAAACGTTCTACTAATCGGTAAAAAAAATGTTTTCGGATTTACGATTTTTTTTAACAGGAAATTGCGCTTTTATTTTGATAAGCGTTAGGGTATGGTCTTTTGATTTTGAGTTAATTTTTTGACTTAAAAATCTTAAAATTCCGAAAAAAGTAACAAAAAATATTTTTAAAATAAATAATTTTTTTTAGAGTAAAGATCAAAAAGTAATGAAAAATAACTTGTTCTAGAAAAATATTGTATTTTACTATTCTTTTCTTTTGTAAAATTTTTTCTTCAGAAATATTTAGTGACTCAAAGAAAAAACTTCTTAAGCAAAAAACTATTTTACTAATTAAAAATTGTTTTCACTCAATAAAACATTTTTAAGAATTGTCGAGGGCCTTAAAGTATTTGAAAAAGCCTATTTTGTGTTGACAAGTTATTTTTTTTAGTAAAAACAATAATTTTTAGATGCATATTTTTGAAGTTTTTAGTGAATATTTTGGATTTTTAGATGCATATTATAGGCACATATTTTCGTTTTTTAGATGCATGAAAGTACTTGCCCTACTTATCAATGTATCCCTCTATTATAAAAATATTTTTTTTTTATTAATTTTTACTAACTTGATAACGAAAAAAAAAGTAAAGACTCCTAAAGTCTACATATGAAATGGCTATGATGATAGTTTGTATTAGTAAGTGTGTAGATGATTTTTTTTAGTTTTTATTATGAAAGGATGTCCGACCCAAACCCGTAAGTATGTAATTTTGTACTATATGAAATTTGCTGTAAAATAATATTTTGCCTTTTTATTCTCATCTAAATATTAGTTTTTTTTTTCGTTCCATTACTTGTCCCCTTAAATAAAATTGTTCAGCAATATGAGATGCCATATTTTAACCATTTATATAATGTAAAAAAATATATGGGGCATTCCAAGCCAAATCACTCACTTTTAGACCCGACCCCTTTCGATTTATTTTATTTTTGGATATGTTTTAGTCCTTATTAAATGCAACTTGGACACCAATTTTCAGCCTTTTATTCCAAGATGGTGTTGAGTAATCAATTTTTCAAAATGGTGATTTTCTCCAAAAAATTAAAAAATTTAAATTTTTAATTAATTTTGACCATAAAAAATATAGATATTTTAAAAAAAGTTGGACAACGTTTTGTTGGTATTTAAATGTAGTTTTAGAAAAAAATATGAAAAAATTATTCGAAGTAATTATCACTTATTTTTTGACGTTTAAAAATTAAAATCGACTTTTTGAAAAAGTCCGAAACCTTCGATTTTTTTGTAAAAAACTATAAAAATTATACTCTAAATTACGCAACTTTTAAGCCATAACTCGAGATGTGATCACAATTCTTTCTATTTCTTTTTTAATTTTTAAAATTGCACCTTTTATGTTTTGGCTCTTTATTTTAGATGGAGCTCAAAAAAAAAAAAAAATTGGTAGATACTGACCCTAACTTACCCTAAATATATTCATTTGGAGGTAAATATACGTCTCACAAAAATTTAGGACGATCGGACATGCGTAAGGCGTTTAGCATTATCCTTGAAGTTAAAACATTGGATTACAAGGAAAAATATTAATTTTTTTCTGTTTTCTCAATTTTTTTGGTATTTTATGTTAAGTTTTAATTCAAGTGATTACATAATTATGATGTGGAGTGAAATGGCTTTCTAATAAGGTACTAAAAACTAAAATCGGTTGAAAATCAGCCAAGTTATTACAACTTCCCCAGGCATCTAGCGTGTGCCATACAACTTGATTGAAAAATACGAGTCCCTTTTTTTTAATTTATTGAAATTTTCTACTGTAATAACATTTTTTCATTATTCATGTTTCAGTGTAATATTTTTTTGGCTTTTCCAAATTTTAAAACAAAAAAAATAATTTTTTTTTTAAAATAGAGATTTTAAAAGGGTGTTGAAAATGCAGGCATTTTTAGCACTAATTTAAAAAATGTTAGCAAAACACAATATGAAAAATACTTGTCATCTAATAACATTTGAACTTGAAGAATAAAAAAATGTTATTACAGAAGAAAATTTTAATGAATTTCCAGAATCGTATTATATTGCTTAATCAAGTGTTCTGCCATACGTTAGATGCCTGGGGAAGTTGTAATAACTTGCCTGATTTTCAACCGATTTCAGTCTTTGGTACCTTATTAGAGAGGCATTATAATTCTGTAACCACTTGAATTAAAACTTAACTTAAAATACCAAAAATATTAAGAAAACAGAAAAAATTCGTATTTTTCCTTGTAATCCGTTTTCTAAACTTCAAGGCCCATGCGGAAGACCTTATCCATGTCCGATCGTTCTTAATTTTTGTGAGGCGTATTTTTGCCTCGAAATGAATATATCTAGGGTAAGTTAGGGTCAGTATCTACCAATTTAGTTTTTTTGGAGCACCATATAAAATAAATCAGAGTCAAAAAATAAAAGGTGTAATTTTCAAAATTTGAAAAAAAAAATAGAACAAATTGCAATCACATCTCGAATTATGGCTTAAAAGTTGCGTAATTAAGAGTAGAACTTTTAGACGTTTGTAAAAAAAAACCGAAGGTTTCGGACTTTTTCAAAAAGTCGATTTTAATTTTTAAACGTTAAAAAATAAGTGATAATTACTTCGAATAATTTTTTTAATAGTTTTTTCTAAAACTACATTTAAATACCAACAAAACGTTGTCCAACTTTTTTTAAGATATCTATATTTTTAACTGGTCAAAATTAATTGAAAATTTAAATTTTTCAATTTTTTTGAAAAAATCGCCATTTTGAATTTTGATTACTCAACACCATCTTGGAATAAAAGGCTGAAAATTGGTGCCCAAGTTGCATTTAATAAGAACTAAAACATATCCAAAAATAAAATAAATCGAAAGGGGCCCAGCAGAAATTTTGCTGAACGTTCAGCAGCTTTTGGAGGGGGAACTTGAGTAAAGGAGCGCATCCAATTGCGCTGAATTCATGCATGATTCCCTAAGGCGATGTCCCAATTTAGAGCGCTAGTTGGATACACAGAAACAGCGCTCTTTAGATGCACTGAAATCACGTGTCTTTAGAGCGCTGATTTAAGCGGAATAAAGATGCTGTAAATTCATGTATCTTTTTAGCGCTGATTTAAGCAGATTAAAGATGCAGTGAATTCATGTATCTTTGTAGAGCTGATTTAAGCAGAATAAAGATGCTGTAAATTCAAAGTTGAAATCAAATAACTAAAATTTAAAAAAATATAACAAAAAAATTCATTCGTTTTACTTTACAAAACTTTATTTATGTGAAACAAAATGAAAAAAAAAAACGGAAGTGAACATCAAAAAAATATCGGAAATTTTCATTTTCACATTTTTTATGGGATTTTTTTTGGGAACAGCGGTCAAAGATGCTATGATTGAAGCGTTCTTTGCAGCGCTGATTAATGCGCAATAATGATGCAGTCAAATCATGTGTCTTTGTCTAAAACTTATGTTTTTTATTCAAAAAGTGTTAAAAATATTAAAAAGGAAAGCAAGTGTAAAATTTTATCAAAAAATAATTACACATTATAAGTTTTATATAAAAAATCTTAAAAAAAAATTAAAATTTTTTCCCCTTCCTTTTACTGCATCCCTAAGAGCGCTCTTTGGATGCGCTACGGTATGCTATAAACAGATGCTGTGTCGCCAAAATCTTGATTTATTTCTGCTGGGGGTCGGGTCTAAAAGTGAGTGATTTGGCCTGGAATGCCCCATATACTTTTTTTGTTCTTACTTTTTCAGTATATTTTATTATATTATATTATATTTGGGGGCAAATTTGCATTTTCGTTTAGAGTTTAAAAATCGAAAAAAAAAATGGAATGGAAGAAAGAAAAACTTCTCCTTTTTAAATCCAGTTGTGTGTGAAATTGCGTCCACAACTAAAATTCCATTCATCGGTTAATAGTTGTACTGCTACTGCTGGTGCTGATATTGCTCTAGCTATGCTGGTACTATATTTGTACACATAATAGTCGTAATAGTCTCAGAGATTCATCGTTGTCCTTGTCATGTAATGTTGTTGGAATATTATTATTTTTTTCTCCAAATATTGGGTTGTTTTTCTGGTAGTTTATGTGAAATTTCATGAGGCGTATGTTTAATATGGTTATTTTAGCCATATTTCATTTGGTCTTAACTCTAAAAAAAAAAAAAATATTTATACCAACGAGTTTGTTTTCTCCTATATATTGTATGGTTAAAAATTATATGTTTATAAAAAAATTTAGTTAGTATGTATATGAGTTTTTTAAAAGTGTGATTTTTAAGTTCAAAGAGCAGTAGATGTATGAATTTACATAAATATTGGTTAAAGGAAAAGGAAATTTCTTCTATTAATATGCAATTCAAGCAGTAATGAATAGAACGGCGAATATTTATCCAACACAGCAATGCAGTGGCGGTGATATCTAGAGTGCCATCCTACCACTATTGTTTATGGTATGAAAAAATATTAGTGGTTCGATTCCGGACTGGGTATTGATATTAATAAAAAAATCGCATTCCACACCAAATATCCAGCGAAAAAAACATGTGTACTGTAAACTTCTGAATAGATTGTATGGATAGCCCTATATGGAACTTAGAAAATTGCGATTTTGGTTTTTCAGTTTTTCAAAAACTGGGCTTAGGAGGCGTGGTCAAATATTGGAAATATGGTCAAATTTATGGCGAGTTACCTTCAGATTAAAATTAGCCATTTAAATGAAACTTTTAAAGAAATTAAGAATTGGAATTACTCCTCTTTGTGTTGAATAACCCGTATTCACCATCAATTCGTGTTGTATTCATTTGGCAGAAACTTAATCCATCGTAACTTTTAACAGAGTTGTATTATTCCCATTGTTAACCTTTATTAGGACTTTTCAAGTTTTGAAATATGTCCGTTAGGTTTGAATTTTTGTTTCATATTGCTAATTCTTAGAAATATTACTAAATTGCAATGTACCTAATGAGTTGTGTATTAATTGTGTTTATATTTTGTTGGACTGTATATTCTATAACTGAATTTTTATTTAGTTCGGCTTGAGTCCATATTAATTATTTCTGAGAAATAATAATTGTTGTACAATAAGAAAATCTGAAAAAAATCAAGTGACAACACAGGCTAAGTGGAGATGTCGACAGATGGATTAAGTTTCTGCCAAATGCATACAACACGAATTGATGGTGAAAACGGGTTATTCAACATAGAGAGGAGTAATTCCAATTCTTAATTTCTTTAAAAGTTTCATTTAAATGGCTAATTTTAATCTGACACACATTAAGTGTGTGGCAATCGAAGGAGTGCTGATGATTGAAGGGTGGCATCTTCCGAAAGCTGTCGACATCTCCACTTAACCTGTGTTGTCACTTGATTTTTTTCAGATTTTCATTGTACAACAATTATTATTTCTCAGAAATAATTAATATGGACTCAAACCGAACTAAATAAAAATTCAGTTAAAAAAAAAATAAAAAAAAAAAAATTTAACGTGAAAAAAATTAACAGTTTTGATTAGAAATATTTTATTTTGAGTAAGAATCTCTTTTTTTGTCATTAAAAAAAAAAAAGAAAAATCACTAATTTTTTTAGTGTAAAATATTTTTCGAGTGTAATGTTTTTTTTTACTTTAAAAATATTTCTGAGTGAATGCGTACGTATGTACACAAAATAGTGTAATTTTTTTAAAAAAATACAATTTTTTTGAGTTTAAAATTTTTTTCGAGTGTATTTTTAAATTATCAATGCTTTTAAAACTAAACAAGCTTTAAAAGCATTGCTTTAAAACTAAACAAGTTTGAAAAACATTGTTAAGCTATCACCAATGCTTTTAAAACTTGTTACCACGTGGCATTTTAGATGAAACCAATCTGAAATTCAGGGTTTTGCTTATAACTTTTGAACCACTGAATCGATTGAGCTGAAATTCGATATCAAATAGACCTGTGAAACGTCAAAAATATATGGCAAGCTTCAGCAGTCTCATTATTGTCTTTCGAAAGTTATCGTGTGTTTTATCTCGTAAATATGCGAAAACCCCGTGCCGAAATTTACTCTTTTGCTCATAACTTTTGAACCACTGGACCGATTTGGCTGGCTTGCAATACCAACCTGACCAAGTAAATGACCAATATATTTGCCAAGCTTCAGTAGCCTCTGTAAAGTCTTTCAAAAGTTAGCGTGTTTTCTACGGACTGACAGACAAACAGACGGACATCGCTAGATCGACTTAAAATCGATCGAGGATCATGAATATATATACTTTATGGCGTCCTAGACCAATATCTCGATGTGTTACAAACGGAATGACAAACTTATATATACCCTCTATCACTAGAGTGTAATTTTACTCTTTTTTTTTCGTTAAAAAATTCATATCACTACACTTGTCTCATCTACGAAACTACATTTTCTAATATCTAACTAGATTCTTACACAGAAAAGTTACTTTCAACACTCTTAAAGATTTTTATGAAATTTGGTGGTGTTCTTTAGGACAAAAAACTAAGTGACACGGGTTTGGCGTCTGAATTTTCATTTTGGGGGAGATTGATTTTGACAGGAAGAAAAGTGGGTAGTCTCTAGAACTTTAGGACATTATTTAATTTTTGATCCCATCTTTCAGTTAATTCGTTTACGCAAAATTAAAAAATTTGGATAGCAGGGAGAGAAAGGTAAAATAAACCGATTTATTTAAAATTTGGCTCAAATGAAATTTGTTTTATCCGTGCAAAAACGGATTAGATCTGTTCAGATATGTTAATATCAGATTTGATCTGCACATAAATAGTTTTGTTTATTTGTATCTGATCGGATCTATTAGATGTCGAATTTGGTCTAAATATTTAAGAACATGATCAGACCAGTAACAGATTAAGAAAATTGTAATCAAATTCTGCATCTGACAGATCTGATCAGATACAATTATATTAAATTAGATCTGAGCAGATCACAATTATAATTTTGTAATTTTACAAAATTTTATGTTAAGTGTAACATCTACTCAATACAAATACTTAGAACCTTTCAAAAGTCATAAGTTAGGTTAAGTAAGTTCGGTACAGTTAAAAAATATTTGTGGTTTTTTTCACAGTTGCTTTTTTTATCGTTGTAACCGTTAATGTCGTTACTGCTACTGTGTTTGTTGTTCTTGTTGGTTACTTTTCGTAACACATACAATTACACAATGACTGACGTAAGTAAGTAAAAGAGAAGTAAGTCAGTGTTGCGTTTTGCATGATAACAAAAAATTAATGTGAACTTGTTTGTGGCTTATTAAGATTTATGGTAGTCGTCGTATGCATATATGTATGGGTGTAGATAAGTTTTATATATATTTTAATATTAGGGAAGTAAATATTTCTTATGAGATTAAGTTGCTGAAAGATCAAAGGACATTACCCAGAGAGCATTCTTTTAACTGGCACTTTTTTGGCCAGAACTTTATATATTACCCTTATATTCCTGCATACTAACATCAAACATTAACCGAAAAATATATGGAAAAGTTAAAAAGGAGAATGAAGAAAGCAGGAACAAAAAAAGTTAAAAATTAAATTTGACTTGGCCGAATCCATGAACACTCTATACAATGATATTTTTAATTGATATTCTTTTAATCTTTACTATCAATATTTTTTGTAAAAAAAATATGTGTAAAGTTTTTTAGTGAAAATTTTTTTTGAGAGAATTTTTTTATTGAGTGTATGTGTCAAAATACTTTGAAAAATATATTTTTAATATTTTTCAAAGAAAGTTAACACGAGATTTCCAATGTCTTTCTCTTTTTTCAAAACACGTGAATTCAAAGTGAAACCAATCATAAATTCACGGTTTGGTCATAACTTCTCAACCACTAAACCGATTTTGCTGAAACTCAATACCAACTTCAGCAGAAAGTTAACAATAAAATGAGCTAAGCTCCGGCAGAATCAAAGTTAACTTTCAAATGTTAGAGTGATTTCAACAGACAGACTGACGGACAGATATCGGTAGAGATCGACTTAAAATCAATTAAGAATCATTGGCTCCTAGACCTACATTTCAAGGTGTTACAAACGGATTAACAAACTCATATATACCCTCCATCACTAAAGTGGAGGTTATCAAAAAAAAAAGGTTGAAATGTTTGTTAACATTTTCGGTTTTTGTTGTTAGTTTAAATGGTTGGTTTGGTTAGTTGACTTGGTTGGTTGTTATTTGTATAGTTGGCTGGTTCACTGGATGGCTGACTAACTGGATGGTTGGCTGTTTAGGTTGTAGGTAGTATGTTATGGGTTTGCTTTATTGTTTGTTTTGTCGTCTGTCGGAATTTATCACGTCGACAGTTCAAGAAGTTAATTTAACAAATGAAAACAAAAAAAGTAAACCAGTAGATTTTCCAAGGATTTTATTTTGTGAACTTTTTTTTTTGTCAAAACAAATTATAAATTCACTTAATTTTTATAAAAAAAAAAAACGATAAACAATAAAGAAAAGCATAAACAAAATAAAACTGACAGTTTAAAATTGTTAATGTGTTAGAAAAACATTTGTTTGTACATGTATTTTACAAAACAAAATTCTTCCAATTTTGAATATCCGGTCAAATTAAACTTGAAGTGGTACAAATTTGAGACCTAACAGATTAAATTAACCCGTGGCGCCAGGCGATCAATTTTAGATATTTGAAATTTAGCAAAAAAAAAATGTCTTGCGCTACAATTAGGGTTGCCAGACGGCCTGGAATGGCCTGGATTTTCCAGTTATTTTTAGTCTGGTCCAGTTTCCAGTTAAAACATAATTTTTCCAGTTAAAAACGAATTCTTCAACATAAACAATGATTTTTTTTATTAAATATATTTTACAGTTATTTTTGATTACTTTTTGAATAAAACATAAATTATGAATAAAACATCAAAATGTGCTTTTTCTTTTCGCTGCATTTCATTCCTTTTTTATTATTAATTTCGGCACGAGTGTTTTCCTTGAGCACGTTGATGATCTGAGGATTGTTTCGAACATTTTGCTTTTCAAATAACCCCCAAAATAACCCCCAATAACTGGCAAATGAATGCCAGTTATTGTCGCCCCTTTTTTTATATCGCACGCACCTCTAAGAAATTTTAATTGGCCACCTAGATTTACAGATTTTACCACTCCGGACTTATTTTTGGGGGTTATTTGAAAAGAAAAATCTGCGCCAGCAATCCTCAGACCTTTGACGAGCTCAAAATCAAAATTTCGAGATGTTCGAAAAAGTAATGGAAATGCTTAAAAAAGGCACATTATTCGTGGCCGATATTTTTAATTGATGTTATATTTGAAAAGTAGTCGAAAATCTCTCACATATGAAAATTGGTTAATTTTTTTAAATAAAAAATATGTATGAGTCCAGTTATTTTTTCAAAATCCAGTTGAAAACTTTCCATTGTCCAGTTATTTGACTTCTAGTATCTGGCAACCCTAGCTACAATATATTTATTAATTTTGATGCTCTAAACATGAATATCAAAAACTTTTTTAAATCGATCAACTGGTTGTAGAGATATCGCTATTTGAAATCTGCAAAATATTACGGTTGTCTTCATTCAAGAATTAAGAAAAAAATCTCAAAATTTCTCTCCCTTAATTCATTCATAGACCTTGAGACAAACATTCGTTTAAACTTAATTTGAACCAAATCCAATAATTTTAACTGTTGTCGCCCATCGATCAAGGTTTTGGAATTTCTGAAATCGGTCGAGTGGTTTTCGAGATGTCGCCATGTGAAAATTGTCAACAAATTTTTTAAAATGCGGTTTTTCCTGCATTAAACTAAAAATGGCTCCAAATTTTGTTCTTTAGCCCTAAACATTAAATCATGATAATGTTTTGCTGAAGAATTGAGTGTACTTGACAAAGCAAAGTTTTTTTTTAGAAAAACAATGTTTTTTGCCATTTCAAAACGAATTGAAATATTGGTCGAGGACCCCAATAAGTTTATTTACTATTGAACCATTTCTTCGACAATGTACACAGAAAAAAAACGAATTGTTATATTGACCCCCAAATTCACAATTAATTTTATCACTGAAAGTGCTTCTATACGGAAATTTGTAATATCAACAAACGTTTGTAAATTTTGATTGTTGAAAAAAGAATTTTTTGTTTTCAACAAAGAAATTCAACAAACACAAACACAATTAGTTGATCTGACAAAAGTAAACAAATCGTAATTTTTTTTCAACAAAGAAATTCAACAAACACAATTTGTTGATCTCAAAAACTAAATTTTTTTTCAACAAAGAAATTTAACAAAAACAAAAACTATTTATTGATATTATAATAATAATAAATTTGACAATTTTATTTTCTGTGTAGCTATATACATTAGGGCGTGGCGAGAAATGCTTTTTAGTGAATTTCGCTTGTGCGCTATGTGGGATTGGTAAAAATAGATGCCAAAACAGTGTGGCTAACATTTCAGGAAGATCACACTTCATCTTTGAGTCTCCCTTCAGCGCCGAAGTTTTAACTTTTCTGAGCCAAAGAGCATTTAAAAAAAAAACTTTCAAAAATTCAAATTTGATCAAATATTTTTAATTTTGGATTTTATGCGGTATAGTTAATCACATCTATTTAGATTTTAAATATAAGCTGTAAACGATTCCGCTTACCTCTAAAACCTCGTGGTGGAAAAATATGCATACATTTTGGAGAAACCAGAAAATCATTTTTTTGTTAAAATATAAAAAAAATTCCTTAAAATACCAAAATATGATTTTTTTCTTCCTGACTTGGAAAAAAGCGTACCCTAGGATTCCAAAATTATTACTGCAAAAAAAACTTTTTCAAACTAATTTGTTAAAATTATTGTGAATTCAGGATGGTCCACACACTGTTTAAGAATTTTTTTTGGAATCCTTTGGTAGTTTATTTTCCAAGTCGGGAAGAAAAAAAAATCATATTTTGCAATTTTATTGTATTTTGTGTATATAATTGCAAGAATTTGATTTTCGTATGACTCCATAATGTATGCATATTCTTCCACCTCTGGTTTTTGGAGGTAAGCGGTATTCTATAAAGCTGGCATTAAAAATCAAGATAGATGTGATTATCTAGACCAAATTCAAGTTTTAGAAGATCTGATAAAATTTGAATTTTTGACAGTTTTTTTAAAAAATGTTCTTTGGCTTTGAAAAGCTGAAACTTCAGAGCTGATGGTGGACTCAAGATAAAATGCGATCTTTCTGAAAATTAAACCACATCGTTTTGGCTTCTATTTTTACCAATAACGCATAGCTCCCTAGCGAAATTCGCGATAAAGCATTTTTCGCTCCGCCCTAATATATATACAGACATCTGTCTGTGGAAAGCATGATGCAGACTAAACCAGAAGAGATGTAAATGAGTTCATTACTTAAGTGTAAAAAGTGTTTTCTACATTTTGAGAGTATAATTTAAGGGCTTTCTGCAATAACTTGATAAGCAACATTTTATTTTTCGAGTTTTTCGCCATCAGCTGATGTTCCATTGACAGATTTTTGGCAGAAATCTTGATTTAACCCTTCGTACAAGTATAATGAAAATCAAAGTTCTGCAAAAGTTGTATTTTTTACATTATTTTAAAAGTTTTTACAATAAGCCATCCAATTGATTCGGCGCAGAAGAATTTAAACAAATGGAACTTTTTTATGTCAGAATTTTACAAAGTAGTTTTGGTGAAAAAAATGAAAAAATAAAAAGAAAAATTTTTTGATGAAAAAAAATATTTTGTTGAAAAAACAAATTTAGTAAAAAAAATTTTTGATAAAAAAAAGTTTTGTTGAAAAAAAATTTTAGTGAAAAAAAAATTTTTTTGATGAAATAAAGTTTTTGATAATGAAAAAAATTTTAGTGAAAAAAATTTCATGTAAAAAATTTTTTGATAAAAAAAAACAAAAATTTGATGAAAAAAATTGATGAAAAAATAATTTTGATAAAAAATTGATAAAAAATATTATGAAATTTTTTAATAAAAATATACTTGATAAAAAAAAAATTTATGAAAAAAAATTTTATGAAAAATCATCCCTCTAGCCATTAATGTTTACGAATTTATTTTTTATGTTATTTAAGCTGTGTTTACATCATAAGATTTTCGGATTTTCTCTCAGTATACATGCAAAACATCGACGATAGTTCGTGAAATCATACCGAAAATCCTATGATGTAAACACAGCTTTAGTTTAAAACAAAACTACAGCTATATAAAACAGTGGTAGAACGAACCTATTCGCACTTATGGATGCGAGAGTTGGCCAGCACGTACATCGGACCTCAGTCGTATAAAGGCAGTGGAAATGAAATGCTTACGAAGACTAGTTGGCAAAACACGTAGAGACAGAGTACGAAATGAACGTATACGAGAAGAATTAAACCATGTATCAATACTTGACAAAATAGAGTCCAAACAATTCAAATGGTTCGGACACGTTGTACGTATGCCAGAACGAAAGATACCAAAGCAATTCCTGGAAACTAACGAAGAAGGAAGAAGACCCATAGGAAGATCGAGGGTATCATATGAAGATTTCGTAAAAGAAGCTGGAACAAAAAGAGGAAAATCTCTTAATGAAATGAAGAGAATAGCGAAAATTCGAACAGATTGTTGGAAGTTTATTGCAGCCCCCCTACGATTGTAAATGCAAAAGGGTAAAGACAAAGAAGAAGAAGAAGTTATTTAGGCTTACATATTAAAATTAAATCATTTTGTTCCATTATTTCCTATAACGACGCCCCAAAAATGTGCGGTCAAACAAAATTGTGTTTTTCATGGCATACAATGGCATAAAAAAGTTACATTTGTTGAACAAATATAGACGAAATTATGTAAACAATTTTATTGTTTTTCTAGGGTTATTAAATTTTTTAGGGAGAATTTTTTCCCCCTTATCCGTTTCAACTCATCTTCGTGCTTAACCTTACAAGTAGCGTGAGATATATTCTTCCCAAGCTTGAGGACTTTAGGTTTTTTGGTTTGGACTGAATCGTGGTTTAAACAGACTGACGGACATTAACAGAATGACTCAGAATCTATCACTGGTCCATAATATAGATACTTTATTGCGTCCTCCACCGAAACTTCGATTCGTTACACACTGAATGACAAAGTAAGTGGTTGGAGGTTATAAAAAACCTAATGGACAAAATTGGATACAGAATGGTATTCAACAGTTCTAAACATATTTTTTTATACAAAAAATTAGTTTCGCTGAATTTTTACAAAAAAAAAAAAAATAAAAACTCTGAGGAAATTTTTTTCAAAAAAAAAATTTTTTACGTCATAATTAACTTTTACCAATTTTTTTAGAAAATTTGTTTTTAAGAATTGTTTTAAATAGCCTTTTTTAGACTGTGGAGGTGTTAATATATTTGGTAAGGCCCATTTGAACTACACTCAAAAAAATACGTTAGTAGATTTACTAATTTTTTTTTACTAATGCTAGTTAGCTAACTTTTAGCAAATTTTTAGTTGAGATTAGCATGTTAGCAAAAAATTCTTGTAAACTTCATTTAGCACATTAGCAATTTTAAACAAACTTTGAACTACTTTCTTTTGCTAAATTTGAAATTGAGTTGACAACATTTTTACAACATTTTTTGCTAACATTAGCAAAAATAATTGGTAAATTTTTTTTTATTTTCAGAAAACTTAAAATGGCGCTATCTCGGAAACTAAGCCAGATAGAGCAAAATGGAGGGCATTTTTGGTTCTTAGAAACGCCATACTTTCGCGGGTCCTCTTCACATGTGTGGACCCTAATGGGACCTAACTTTTGATCCAAAAAAGTTAGCATTCCCGAAAATTTTAAAATGCTCATATCTCGGTAAATATTGCCGACACAACAAAAAGTCCAAAAGAATTTTTGTAGCTCTTAACACATAGAACAAGACCGCAAAATAACCAAAAGCTCTCCGAGTAATATTTGTGAAGTTATCGAGTTTTTTTAATTCTCAAGACCCCAGTGATCCTCTAAAATCACGTATCTCAAAAACTAAGCAAGGTAGAGCGAAACGGACACAAATTTTGGATCAAAAACTATGACGATTTTTTTGAAACCCAACTAGGTCTAGGCCCATCGGGGTCTGGACCTATTGGGTCCGAACCCAATGGGGTCCTCAAATGTGTATGAACTAAGTTCAAAAAAAAAATAAGTTAACTAATTATTGGCAAAACATTTTTGCTAACTTTAGCAAAAAAATTGTGGGTTCAAAATCAGCAAATTTTCCTGTAGGTTTACAAGCTTTTTTTGCTAACTTTACAGTTTTTTTTTTTTTTAGTGTATATTACTTGTTTTTTTCTCTACCGTGTATTTAAATTTTAAGACAATTACCGGGTGCTTTTTGAGAGACCTTTCGAATTCTAGGCTTTACTCTATATTTTAAGTATATATTCTTTAGATAAAATCAATTGCCAACTTATAAAAAAAGTGCAAAACCTAAGAATATACCTCTTTGATCTATTGTGCTCTTTTTCTTATGTTGAATCAGTCTGTCTCACTTTTAATGTCTGGCCAGGTTACTTCTTTAACAAAGTTTGCTAAACATTTTGCAATGTTAAGAATCTTTTGTGCATTCAAAGCTTATCTTCTTCCCTTTTGCAAGGTTTTGTAGTGTCCTCCACTTTAACTGACAGCTAAATGTCTAGTTTATTGTATGTTTTATAAGACGCAATTTGTTAAGAAATTGCGTCGCCTTTTTCTTTAATAAATGACATGAAAAAAAAAACTTCAATGACAAATCCTTTTCTTGGCGTTACTTTGTTGTTTTTCTTTTCTTATGTTTTTTTTAAGTAACTTTTACATTTATCAGTTGAAGTGCTGAAATAGGTCTACAATTTGTTTAACCCCACTTGTATTAATTGAAAAGTTTTTCTTTTTTTACCTTTGGCTAAGATTTAATAATGAAAAATTGCAAAAACTCCTTTTTTTTGTTGTTATTTAACTTATCCTTAATTCATTCATATACGACAAAAACCATACAAATTTAAAATACATAAAGAATAGAATTAAAAAAAAAAAAAAAAAAAACGAAAATCGCTTTAGCTTACCATTTATCCACAAATGGTCATTTGCTTAAAAAACTATATATTTTACTTTTATTTACATATGTATGCAAAATGCAAACAAAGACTTAAAAATATGAAAATACCTTGAAAACCCAACAACATTTTTTTTTGATAAAATTTATTTATTAGTTTATGATTTGTTATTGCTTTATCTGGGTAAAGTTGTACACTATTCCAGTGGAGGTACACTAACCTTGGTAATACCGGTACTCTAATAATAGTGGCGGCTGACTTCCTGAACCTAGTTCAATTGAATAAAGGTTTGTAATAACCAGGGACATGACCTTCATGCACTAAAAAAAAAAAAATGTTTTTAGTGCCTAAAATATGCACAAAAAATCCTAAAATATACACTAAAACAATAAAAATATGCACTAAAATATATGAAAATTAATATAAAAATTAATTTTTCCTTTTTTAATTTTTACTTTTATGAAGAAAATTCTCCAGAAATTCCAAACTTTTTTTTTCGATTTTTTTTTTAATTATTTTTTTTTTTTTGACACGAATTTCGGTTGACATAAATACTTTTGCATCCAGTTTGGTAGCAAGTTAAAGATCCCAGCAAAAAATAATCGAGTTTTTCGTCAGTGCATACAAGAATGCACTTTTGTAAGCGAATGATTTTTGATGTTGTTGTTTTTCCATGACATTCGCTTACACAGCTGCATACTGTATGCAGTAGTGTAAGGGAGAGATTTTGTTGGCATACTAACCTGCATACCGGTTGCAATAAAGTATGGCAGTGACTCAAAAAAATACTACAAATATTTAAAAAAGGCATGATTTCATTTCATATTCATTGTGCCGATATAAGAGCTCGGAAGAAATGCTCTAAAGTGGGACATTGCGAACAAATATCATGCCATACGTAAGCAGGTTTGTAAGCAAACAACAAAAATCACTCCCTTACAAACCTGCTTATAGGCAAGCAGTATTTTTTGGTGGGATGTTTCTAAAAAGTTCACAAAAATTGGAAAAATTAACAATAATTTTATGCAAAATATGACCTAAAAATTGCATTTATATAAAAATTGGCAAATATATGCATTTTCGGTAAAATATGCGAAAACATGCACTAACAAATGCTTTATGCTGTTTATGCTGTTCTAATACTAACAGGAAAAATCAGCATAAAACAAATTATCATAAAATCGTTAGTGGAAATATTAGCATGTTTTACAGAAAATGTATATTATTGCATAAATTGATTTCTCTTTGGGTTTTCAATGTCTACTTCGGAACCGAAATACCTTTTCAACCGAAATAAGTTCAAAAATAAAAATAATATTAAAAACTGCCTGCCAGCTTTTTACTTTTGCCCAAAACGTTAAATTATGATGTGCATATTCTTATTAAAGCAAAATTTATTTAAAGAAACAAGTAGAAAAGTTAAATTCGAATTGGCCGAATCTATGAACACCTCAATGCCCTCTTTAAAGGATAGTAAATTTTCTAACGTGAAAAATAACATTTTTGATTAGAAATATTTTATTTTGTGTAAAAAACTTTTTTGTAGTAATTTTTGAAAAAAAAAAAAAAATTTACAAATTTTTTTTTCAGTCTAAAATTTTTTTTGAGAGTAAAATATTTTTTGTGTTTATTTTTTTTTTTTTTAGGGTAAAAATATTTTTGAGTGACAAAAATACCTTGTAAAATATTTTTGTGACTTTAACGGTCTTAACATTTCTTTGGAACAAACTATCTCCAATTTCTAAGGGGGCTCCCAAACAAAACGAAATTTTTTAAAATTTGCTCCAACCGCTCTAACTGCCCTAAGTGCCCTTAGAGCAACAAAATGTATGACCGACCCACAATATTTTTTTAGTTAAGACGTACAAATTAATGGGGTTCGGTCTTATAAATGACCCCTCCATGACGCACCATTGGAGCAGTAAAAATGATTTTAAGATTGCAAAATCACAATAAAATTTTTTCAAAAAATTTTAAAAAATAATAATAATCGTTATCCCACGGTCCTCCTGGGCAAAAAATTTGTAGAATCGGTAGAAGTTTTACACAAAAAAATTTCAAAAAAATCGAAGAGTACAAACATTTTCAAAAATGAGATTTAAATTTTAAAACTCAAAAATCGCATACTAGAGCGCTTTTAAGAATATTTTGGGATTTTTTTTTTAAAAGTACGTAAAAAAACAAAAATTTTGAAGAAAAAAATTGAAATTTGGACCATCATTGAAGAAATTACGAGTAAAAGAAGTTTGAGTAAAGGAGCAAACTACCAATTTTTAAAAATTCGATATCTTTTGAACGGATCATCAAAAAAATCTGAAAATTTACTACGAAGGAGTTTTCGAAGGGTACTAAAAACTGTAATCAAATTGAGAAAATCTAAAAAAAAAAATTTCAAAGTGTACGATTTGACATGGAATGCCCCATATATATCTTCAATCACTAGAGTGGAGGGAATAAAAATAAAATTTATATATCGGTCTTATGTATATTCAAAACTTGCTATCTGCAGTGTTGTAACATTGTAGATAGCAAGTTTTGAATATACATAAGACTGTGATATTCTAGCGTTATCCATCCATATGCCCGTCTCTCTGTGGAAGCAAGTTGCAATCCAAACCAAAAGTACTGTAAATTTAGTAAAAGAGCAAAATCGAATCCGTCTGGTGTGGAAATTAAGTTGCAGTCCAAATTAAAAGAGCTGTAAATTTGGTAAATGAGGATGTTTTTCAAAAAAAGCTCGACTTCCGAATTTTGCCAGAAATATACCAGGTACCATGTCCCAAAATCAGGATATATTTGAATTTCTTTAGGGTATACCCCTAGAACGATGCTTATTCAAGAGCCGATTACTGGAAAAAAAATTCAAAAATTTGGAGGTCATCTTCAGGGCGCAACCATCGCATAAAGTTTGCATTCGTAGTGCATTTGGTAAAAAAAATATTTTTTTTTATTTTTAAAATTGGTGCCAAAAGTTTCGTAAGGTAGAGTGGACCGAAATGGCTCCATGAAAACTTTTTTATTATTTTTTCCTCAATGTATTATACCTAATGAAACTTTTGGCACCAATTTTAAAAACAAAAAAACAAGTAAGAAAATTATAGTCGGTCAAGACCGACCATATAATACCCTACACCAGAGTTTCCCGGAAAATGGGTCCCGGAAAAAGGGTCCCTTGGACCGATTAGATCTATATTTTGTCAAATCTTTAATAAGTGTAAAAACCACTCACAAATCAAATTTGAGTGAAATTGGCTTCTATATGTTGACAATAACCGCTTTAACTGAATATCGGGCGAAATTTTCACATGGGGCCTAAGTCCAAAACTGGTCCGATGATAATCAGATTTGATAAGGTACGCGTTTAACATACACAAACAAAATTTTAATAAAATATTTTCTATTTTCATGAAATTTGAGAGATTTGTGTGAAAATCGGGAAGGTGGTTTGTATGGGGGCTACAAGAAGAACTGGTCCGATTTCTTTAAAATTCGGAATGGCGATTTGTGAAGACAAAACATGTTTACTTGCCAAATTTCGAGAAGACACCTATTATAATACGGCTATTAGGGTCATTTGAGCCAAACCTAAAGAGGACCATTGTATGGGGGCTAGGTCTAAATATGGACCGATTTTTTTCAATTTCAATAGGCTTCGTCCTTGGACCAAGAGAGGCTTAAGTTTCAAATTTCAAGTCAATTGATTAAAAATTGCGACCTGTATCGTGTTTACACCGTTTACATGGACAGACAGACAGACGGACGGACAGACGGACGGACGGACGGACATCGCTAAATCGACTCAAAAAGTGATTCTGAGTCGATCGGTATACTAAAAGGTAGGTCTAGGACCAATATTTCGGGTAGTTACAAACATCAGCACAAACTCATTATACCCTGTACCACAGTGTGGTGTAGGGTATAAAAATATTTTTATTTTTTTTTCCCCGTAATCAGCTCGTTAATAAGCATTGTTCTAGCATTGTTCTAGCCCTAAAATTTTTTATTTTCGGTACACTCTAATCCCTGGTGTTCATAGGCTGGCTAAGTTCTTAAATGGACGAAATCGAATCTTAATCGACGAATTCCACTAGAACCAACATCTAAAAAAATCCAACTTGTTCTAGGCAGACTCAAAAAATTAATTTTTCTTGTGGGCGTGGATATAAAAAAATTAATAAATTGTATGCATTTTACACCCTCACTTGTATTTTGTACTTTTGTTAAACAAATGGAACATTTTTGTGTCAGATGAAGTTCAGACTTGGGAAAAAGGTAATTTTGGAGAAAAAAAAATTTGTTAAAAAAAACTTTTTTGATGATTTTTTTTTTTTTTTGATAAAACAAAAACAGTTTTTTAGAACAAAAAAAAAACAGTTTTTTTACTAACAAAATTTGGTGAAAAAAGAAATTATGAAAAAAAAAATTTTTTGGTGGCAAAAAAAATTATGAAAGAACACATGAAATGATGAAAGAAAAAACAAGTCGATGAAAAATATTGATAAAAAAATCTGTGAAAAAAAGTCGATAAAAAATAATGTGCTCGGGAGTACTCTTTCACCATTCACCTAATTTTTAAAAATTTGATATTCTTTCGAATTATAATTTTTTAAATTTATTTTGTTAAAATTAAAGATCTAATTAACAAATTCAATAAAACAAAATTATGAAATTGTATTACTCACACAAAAAAAAACTTTGTCAAATAACTAGAAAAACTCTCGTAATCCAATTTTACCAATATTTGACATTTTTACTTTTTTTTTGCAATGTTACTTTTTTTTTTTGTAATTTTACAAATTTCCAAGGTTTTTTTTACAAAAAAATGTCTGCGAAGTTTGTACTCTTGCCCAAACCATTGAATCATGATCTTCCGCGAACTGGTGGTCATCTTGTCGCGATGCGGAAGCTTAAGTGCGAGGACTCACTGCAGGCCAAGCTGGCGGGAGTAGTTCTGCTGAAGTAGACTACTCCTGGTAGGGACACCCATGCCAGACGGGCTCATGAATAGCACGAACTAAGAACAACCTTCCCCGGCCAACAGTGTCTGTCTCTCCTCTTTTGATAAGTGGCGACTGTTGTGCCGTGTCCCCCCAGCGTCTGTCAATCCAAATTCTGGGCCCTATGTTAAGGGCGGCTGGTGGGATACGTCCGTTGGTTTGTTTAAAACCATGTACTTCATTGTACGTCTGTCCGTTAAATCCATCAGCGTTTGTTACTCAGATTGGGCGGCTTGATGGTCCGCGTCTGTACTCAGATTGGGCGGCGGTATTCGATCCTGGCAGAAGGTTAAAAATGCAAAAAACCTTTCTTTTCTCTGATATGCACAACGGCAATTCATGCCCTCAGTATCCGGCACGGGGCTTCATAATCTCCGGAGACCCAAATCCCACGATGAAGGTGACAGGTCGTGGTGATTTGTCTGCTACTGCAACCCCGGTTAGTCAGGTGGTTCCACCGGGCTTGACTAATCGGCAAACTACCGGCGTGGTTGCAAAAGGTCAATCTGACATGGTCGGATCGACCTCTTGTAACAAAAAACAAGCTCCTCAGTCTAAACCTCTAGGTGGACGAGGGGGCTCTCACAGCTTGGTACCGTTGGGTTCTTCGAAACCCAGTACCTCTAAGGCTGCCCAAGCCCTGATTGACAACAAGTCAATCAAAACCCCTTCCTCGGGTGCCAAAGGGACTAGTCTGACTAAGTCGGACAGTTCCAAGGCCTCCCATGTGCCAATTGCACAAAAGGGACAAAAGGAGAGTGATCCTGGTTCCTTAAATGTGCCTCCCCCTGCCACTATCGGCAAGTCTGCAGTCCCCCGGCACAAAACTCCATCCAAACGGGCTTTTGTAACGAGGCGCTCCGCCTACAGAATTCTTCGTCAGCTTGGCGACAAGCCGGCAGATGAGCTCACCGAGAAGGAGAAATCCTCACTCGAGTGGGCAAGAGCTCAAATTAAAGAGCTTCAACGCACTCAACCTCCTGCTGGAGCAGTGCCTACACGGCCAACTGTGAAAGCAGCGCCTAAACGGCAGAGATCTGAGGAAGAGCAGCAACATTCCAGGACAAAGCGTCCTATGCACGCGCCTACACGGCTACATAAGTCCTATAGTGAGGTGACTAAGTCACATTTCATGTGGGCTGTTGTAGATAGGAGTATCGCAGACGGGACTATTTCTCCAGAGAACTGGGAATTAGTCCAACTCAAGATGTTGGAGGTGTACTGGAGGATTCTGGAACAGGATCCCGGTCCACCTCCCCAATGTGATGATGCGGGCTGGTTTCAGGGCCATGTCAAGCTTATCGCTTGTGCGGACGAGCGCTCGGCGCGGCTGTATAAGCAAACAATTGCGTCCCTTGGGGAAGTATGGCAAGGAGCTAGGCTGGAGGCAGTTCCTCTTAATGAGGTTCCCCGAAGGCCTAGGTCCACAGCTAAAATACCAGCTGTGCCATGCGATCCCACGGAGATTTTGAAAATCCTTCAAAACAGCAATCCTCAACTGCCGACCCATGATTGGAAAGTAGTTAAGGTTGCTGAGCCTGAAGGACGATCAAGAAGGGTAACCGTTGTTCTAAATGAACAATCCTTGGCGCCGCTTCGTGAGAAACGAGGGAAGATCTATTACGGTTTCGGAACGATCTATCTTCGTGTCTACCGCGGCGACGACAAGGGCGGTTCCCCACCCTCTGGCGATAAGCCTGGGGCTCCGATTGATGTGGACCGTATGTCGTGCGATGACGAAGTCGCTAATCCATCTGACACAGAAGACACCAACTCAGTTTCAGAGCTGGTTGGTGAGTTCTTTGAACAGATGGATGAAGCGGCAGACGAAGACGCCCTTCTGGACTCGGATCAGGAGGACGCCGACGTCACCGTTATTGAAGGCAACTAGGATGGCGAAGATTTTGCAAATAAATCTTCACCATTCCAAAGCAGCATCCGCTGCACTGCTCCTCCGGTTGGCAAGTAGTGGGGAGGAGCTCATAATGGTCCAGGAACCTTGGATCTCTGAGGGTCAGGTGCGTGGACTCAACACAAGCGAATACACGCTATACACGGCAGGGACAGGTAAGCCACGAGCCTGCATTCTGGCTAAGAAAACCCTTAACCTCTTTATGTTATCTGATTTCAGTGATCATGACACAACTGCTGTAGCTTTGGAGTCAAAGAAGGAGACACTCTGGTTGGCTTCCTGCTACATGGCTCACGACCATGGGGAGAATCCGCCTAACACCTTGGTTCGGAAAATGCTGCGTGAGGCGAACAAGAAAAACACGCCAGTCATCCTGTGTGCAGACGCCAATGCGCACCACACCATCTGGGGTAGCTCAGACGTCAACGCTAGAGGTGAGTCTTTATTCGATTTTATTTTTAGCAATCATATGGCTATAGCTAATATAGGTAATGAACCAACTTTTGTCACAACAAACAGAAGGGAAGTTTTAGACGTTACTCTGATAAGCGAGAAACACTCGCATATGATAGGGGAATGGAGGGTTTCAAGTGACTGTTCATTCTCAGATCACTTGTATATAGAATTTTCTTTAGACGTAGGAAGTCAGGGGAAATTGCCATATCTCAACAGAAGGAGAACAAAGTGGGAGCTGCATATCGATACTCTCTCACAGATTCTCCCAGCTGCTCCTCCGGTTATTAACAACATGGAGGATATCGAAGATGCCGTTAACACGCTAACAGGGGCATTAAGTGTTGCGACATCAACTGCATGCAAACCCACCATAAGGAGGGGAAGGAGTAAACCGGCTTGGTGGAACTCTGACATTGCCAATTCACGATCTGTGTGTCGGAAACTGTTCAACGAGGCTAAAAGATCAGGTAACTGGTCGGCTTATAAAGCCTCTGTGAACAGTTTCAAGAACTTGATAAGGAAGGCGAAGCGACAATCCTGGAGAGAATTCTGTGGCGGCGTGGAAAACTTCTCTGAGACCAGTCGCCTACGCAAAATCCTTTCGAAAGCTCCCTCTGCGCCCAGCTATATCCAAAAGCAAGGTGGCAGTTGGACGACTAGCGCCGAAGAGTCCCTTGACGAACTCATGAATGCGCACTTTCCTGGTTGTCTTCCCGTCTCCGATACGGAAGACATACCTGACACGCCTGAGCCCTGCGTGGTCAATCTGCCCATTGGAGAGAATAGACTACGTTGGGCCATCAGAAGCTTCGCGCCCTATAAATCACCGGGTCCCGACGGTATTATCCCGGCTGACCTTCAATGGAACGCCGATCGGATTATACCATGGCTAGCCAGTATTTATTTGGCCTGTCTCAGATGGTCTTACATCCCTAGGAAATGGACCACCTCTGAGGTGGTTTTCATCCCAAAGGGTGGGAAGACATCCCATACGAAACCGAAGGACTACAGACCGATTAGTCTTTCTTCGTTTCTTCTGAAAACTCTGGAGAGAATTATAGATTCATCCATCAGGATGTCTGTCAATCCAGAGTCATTATCTGCCTCCCAGCATGCCTACAATAAGGGCAAGTCAGTGGAGACGGCACTACACTCTCTTGTTGGATACATCGAGAGATCCCTGGAATACAAGGAGTACACTCTGGCCGCCTTTCTCGATATAGAAGGTGCCTTTAACAATGTCAAACCTGAAGCAATCAGGTATGCCCTGGACGAATTGGAGGTAGATAATACCATAACCAAATTTGTCATGAAACTGCTTGGACATAGGACTATTAGGTCAACTCTTGGCAGGTCCGTGGTAACAAGGGCTGCAGTACGGGGCACTCCGCAAGGAGGAGTCCTATCACCGCTACTGTGGAACCTTACCATAAATACTCTCCTCGTCAAACTGGACGATATGGGGGTCAAAACTGTCGCCTACGCGGACGACGTGGCCGTCGCAGTATCCGGAAAATATCCGGGAATACTGTCTGAACGCCTGGAGCTATCTCTTGAACTACTTTCTGAATGGTGTTCAGATAGCGGTCTGGGGGTAAATGCAGGCAAAACTGACCTTGTTCTATTTTCGAATAGGAACAAGATTCCCAGGTTCATCCCACCGAAATTAGGCGGAATCGAACTCACGGTGTCCGATAGTGCTAAGTATCTAGGAATCATTCTAGACAAAAAGCTGCTATGGAACATGAACACTCAAGCGAGAGTGGCAAAGGCAAACGCTGCCATCTATTGCTGTAAGAAGGCCATTGGAAGCAACTGGGGTCTTACACCCCGGAATGTCAACTGGCTGTTCAATACGGTTGTCAGGCCCATACTTATGTATGGAGTATCTGTTTGGTGGGTGGCGACGGAGAAGGCCACCCACCAAAAGGCATTCAATAGGATCCTTAGGACAAGTGCGCTGCTGATAACAGGCGCCCTTCGCTCCACTCCGACGAAAGGACTACTTGCGATGCTTCATTGGCTACCAGTAGACCTTCTCGCAACACAACTAGCCGAGAACACAGCCACTAGGCTAGCGGCAATTAACGCATGGACGTATAAACCATACGGTCATGCAAGAATCCTGAGGCAGCATGGTGCCGCAGAGAACATCGACTACTGCACCCCCATACCCTCGTTCGAAACCGGGTTTGTAACAAGGTTTCCGGACAGGTCCGACTGGACGGAGGGCCTCGATATTCCTGAGGAGACACTTAAGGTTTTTACCGATGGCTCCAAAATGGACGGTCGAGTGGGGGGTGGCGTTTTTGTGAGTCAACTGGATTACAGGCTCTCATTTCGACTACCGGACCAGTGTAGCGTATTTCAAGCCGAGATAATGGCTATAAAACGGGCTGCAGATTGGTTAGGGTGCCAACGGATATCACTTAGGGATATCTATATTTTCACCGACAACCAAGCGGCTATCAAATCCCTAGCAGGTGTGACAACCACATCTAGAATTGTCCGAGAATGCCGGGCGTCTCTTAATGAGATGGCGAGACATTCGAATTTGGCACTCATCTGGGTGCCTGGACATGTGGGTATAAATGGCAACAGTGTTGCCGATGAATTAGCCAGGCAAGGTACGACTCTACTCTCTAACGAGATAGATCATACGCCTGGCATTCCGCTCAGTGCGAGTAAGAGGCGGAACGAAAATTCACTTTTTCGAATAGCCAACGACAGATGGCGACGTGAATCCACGTGTCTCAACACGAGGATGGTGTGGCCCTCTTTTGATCGCCGGCGCACGGGTAGGATCATCCAACTGTCCCGGAACCAGCTACGCAACCTAGTTGCAGCCGTTACGGGGCACAGTGCGCGATTCGGCGCACACGCCAGGAAAATGGGAATTCCCCACAATGATTACTGCGTGGGATGTCAGGATGTGGAAGAGGAAGATACGGTTACGCACTTCCTATGCCAATGTCCGGCATACGCCCATCGGAGAGCCATACATTTTGGTAACCCGATACTGGCAGATTTGACGTGTCTATCCGGCATGGATGTGAATAGGATAGTCTCGTTCATCCGGGATTCTGAGCGTTCCAGCTTGGATCCCAGTGAGGCCACCTGAGCACTACTATTTCCTTCACCTTTCTCTCTTCTATCCCTAATCTTTTCTTTCTCTCTTTTTCTTATCTCTTCCATAGGTAACACAACGGGACCACGTTTATTGAAGGACCCAAGTGAGCTGTCCAAAAGGCGGCTGCCTACTTACCTAACCTAACCTAATTGAATCATGATAATGTTTTGCTGTATAAATAGGTGATCTAATCAAAGCAAAATCTTTCAAGAAAAAATAACGCTAACGTCAATCCATGCAAAACCCATAAAAGTATCGTTCGAGGATTCCATTATGTTTATATACTATTAATTAGTAAAGGATTCTAAGACATTATAGTTATAATTTGTTTGTCTGTGTTTGTCGTTAAAAAAATTGTTGATGAAAATAAGTTTTTAATGAAAAATTTAATTGATAAAAATAAAAATTTGATTAAAAAAAAAAAAAATTATGAAAAAAAATATTGATGAAAAAAAATATTGAGGGAAAAAAAAATTTTTTATGAAAAAAATAATATTGATAAAAAAAAAATATTGATGAAAAAAAAAATATTGATAAAAAAAAAAAAAAATATTGATGAAAAAAAAATATTGATGAAAAAAAAAAATTATGAAAAAAAAATATTGATGAAAAAAAAAATCATGATGAAAAAAAAATATTGATACAAAAAAGTTGATGAAAAAAAAATATTGATAAAAAAACAAGTAGAAAAATTAAATTCGACTTGGCCGAATCTTTGGATACCCTCCACAATGCCCTTTTCAAGCTTTTCTGAAAAAGTTATTTCTGAAAAAAAAAAAATAATTTACTAAATTTTTTTTTGAGTGTAAATTTTTTTTTTTGAGTGTAAAATTTTTTTCGAGTGTATTTCTTTTTTCTTTTAGTGTAAACTAACTAATTTTTTAACTAATTTTTGAAAAAAAAAAAAATGATTTACTAAATTTTTTTTTTGAGTGTAAAATTTTTTTTTTAGTGTAAAATTTTTTTTGAGTGTATTTTTTTTTTTGTTTTACTGTAAAAATATTTTTGTGTGACAAAAATACCTTGTAAAATATTTTTTTGACTTACAAATGTTTTTAAAACATGTTTAAAGCCCCTATGACACTACATTTTTTTTGTATTTTATTTTTTATTAATTGATAGAATGAAACAGCAAAAGAAGAAATGAAAAAGAAACATAAAAAAACAAACAAATAGTGATGATTACTTTTATTTAAATAAAACCCGCTTAATAAATACCAAAAACCGTCAAAAAAACAAAAAAATCGCTTCATTTAATGAAAAACAGAAAATATATAATATCATTCATGCGTAAATGTCAAAAAAAAATGTAAAATTTTTACATTTTTTTTGACATTCAATCATTTGATAACCAAATTTATCGATAACACAAGAATAAAATTTGACGTTTACTGTTTTTTTTTAGTATGCTTTTACTATTCACACTTATTCAGATTTCCTATGGTGATATATTTGCACTGTTCACATAAATTCCATCAATACAAAAAAAATGTAGTGTCATAGGGGCTTAACGGGTTTTCAACACGTGAATTTAAGGTGAAACTAATCTGAAATTTACGGTTTTGCTAATAACTTTTGAACCGCTTGACCGATTTGGCTGAAATTTAAAACGAACCGGGTCAGAGGAACGGTAAATATATGTGCCACACTTCAGCACCCTCAGAATTGCCGTTCGAAAGTTACCGTGTGTTTTATCTCGTAAATTCCAAAAAAACCCTTGCCGAAATTCACTCATTTGCTTATAACTTTTGAACCACTGGACCGATTTCGCTGGATTGCAATACCAACCTGACCAGGTAAATGCCCAACATATATGCCAAACTTCAGGAGCCTCCGTAAAGTCTTTCAAAAGTTAGCGTGTTTTCAACAGACAGACAGACAGACAGACAGACAGACAGACAGACGGACAGACGGACGGACGGACGGACGGACGGACGGACGGACGGACGGAAATCGCTAGATCGTCTTAAAATCGATCGAGGATTATGAATATATATACTTTATGGGGTCCTAGACCAATATTTCGAGGTGTTACAAACGGAATGACAAACTTATATATACCCTCTATCACTAGAGTGGAGGGTATAAAAATAGATGAAAAAAATATTGATGTAAAATGATTATTTTACGCGTTTTTCACCAGCTGGTGATTTTTTTTTTATTCACCACGAGGTGAATTATTATCCAAGTTACAAACCCAAGTTACTTAAGTTTTTTGTTTTAAAAAAATGAAAACAGTAATTCTTATTTTCTCTTTTGTTAACTTTTAGCTTATATAGTCAAACTGAGGTGGCGTCCTGCAACTTTTTTAAAATTAGACCCAGCCTAAAAACGTTATCATGTTAAAAATCTAGTAAATTCACAAGAATTTCTCGTATGTTTTATTGATCCAAAAAAGTTGTAAATTTACAATTTTATTGGTAAAAATCTTGTAACGTTACAAAAACGCTCATAATTTTTTACTAAAAATTCTTGTAAAATTATCGTGTCAAAAAAATTGTAAATTTACAATTTTATTTGTAAAAAGGTTGTAAATTACAAAACTATTGGTAAAAAGCTTGTAAAATTACAAGGAATTCGTGTCATTTAACAAGATTTCTTTTTGAATAAAAAAAACTTTTTCTTTTATTTTCATCCTCTAGATCTTAATAAAACGTTTACAAATAAGCATTTTATAATGATTGATTGTTTTTTTTTTAAAGAAAACTAATAATTATTATATAGTGATTAAGCTATATTAATGGTTAATATGTCTTCTATAATCTCTACCATAAACCTTAGAAGTGTCTCTTAATATATTATATTCTCTAAATGAATTATAATCCTGTATAACTCTTTAAAGGACTAAAGGTTGGATTATTAACAAAACACTGTAGTACTTATTTTAAAGTCACTGTTGAGAATAAAATAGTTATTCCCAGGAACATAAAATGGATTATACCTGAAAATGTTACAAATAAATGTTTTGCTGGTTATGAGGAGTGACAATGTATCTTCTTTTTTTTTCTCTCTATATGTGGGATATTTTTCTGTTTTTTTTTTTTGTTCATCTTCTTAGTTTTGTTGGTGTTTTAACATTGTTGTTTTTATTTTTTTCACACAGTTGTTTGTATTTTATATTTTTCTACACTTTCAGTGTAGTAGTGGTTATAATACTCTTGTTGTTTTTGTTGTTTGTTGTTGTTGTCACATTTATACCTTTTGTTCCCACTCTAGCCTAGTTTAATCCGATAAAAGCTCGTGTTGTAAATACAAAGGATAATAAATTTCCATGTGACAAGGACACACAACCAAAACAGTAAAAACAAAAAAAAAAAAAAACAAACAGTTATAGAGAGAGAGTTAGTACTTATGTAGCTATATGTATACAATGGTGTTTTTATATATGTGTGTGTGTCTTTGTTTATGTTTTATTAACAAAGTTTGTATGTAGATTTGTATATGTGTGTGTGTGTAGTAGTAGTAGTTGTGTTTATACGTGTGTCCTTTATAGAATTTACTAAAATTCATTTATTAAATTTATTGTTTTCCATTTATTTTTTTTTCATATTTATACCCTACACCACACTGTGGTACAGGGTATAATGAGTTTGTGCTGATGTTTGTAACTACCCGAAATATTGGTCCTAGACCCACTTTTAAGTATACCGATCGACTTAGAATCACTTTTTGAGTCGATTTAGCGATGTCCGTCCGTCCGTCCGTCCGTCCGTCTGTCTGTCCATGTAAACGGTGTAAACACGATACAGGTCGCAATTCTTAATCAATTGACTTGAAATTTGAAACTTAAGCCTCTTTTGGCCCAAGGACGAAGCCTATTGAAATTGGAAAAAATCGGTCCATATTTAGACCTAGCCCCATACAAAGGTCATCTTTAGTTTTGGCTCAAATGACTCTAATAGCCGCATTTTAATAGGTATCTTTTCGAAATTTGCCAGGTAATCATGTTTTATCCACACAAATCAACATTCCGAATTTTAAAGAAATCGGACCAGTTCTTCTTGTAGCCCCCATACAAACCGCCTTCCCGATTTTCACATAAATCTCTCAAATTTCATGAAAATAGAAAATATTTAATTAAAATTTTGTTTGTGTATGTTAAACGCGTTCTTTAATAACCTTATCAAATCTGATTATCATCGGAACATTTTTGGACTTAGGTCCCATGTGGAAATTTCCCCCGATATTCAGTTGAAGCGATTTATTGTCAACAAAAAGAAGCCTATTCCACTCAAATTTGATTAGTGAGTGCTTTTTACACTTATTAAAGATTTGACAAAATATAGATCTAATCAGTCCATGTTTGAACTTGGGACCCATTTTCCGGGAAACTCTGGTGTAGGGTATTATATGGTCGGTCTTGACCGACTATAATTTTCTTACTTGTTTTTTCTATGTATTTTATTTTTGTTATATTTTGGATTTCGTTTTATTTTTTTTTATATTTTTTTGTTGGTATTTGTATTTAGTTATTATTCATAAACTGAAAATACTACGTATTTGTAATACTTGTGTGTGTGTGTATTTGTTGTATATGTAAATTAACAATACTATGTAACATGTAATCCAAAATACAAACATCTAAAATAATAAAATTTATAAATGTTAATGTATTAGATTTAGTATAATGTTTTTTTCTTTTGTTTTCTTTTTATTTCATTTAATTTAAATATTTATTTTTTTATATAAAAAGTAATGATAAGCCGGATCAAATAATGTTCTTTTGAAATTCAAACCCTTTGGTAGATTTTTTATAAAAACACTAGCGAACCCTCTGCACACTTGGTATTTCAATTGCTCGGGTACCACACTTACCCAAAATATTTTTAATTTCAAAATATGTCCTCGTCGTGGATGTTATTTGGGCTGGAGGATACATGTTAGATTCTGAGATTCTGGGGTATTTAGGTTAATATTTTTCACAAATACTGCCAATTCTTCCCTTTTACCTCTTATTTCTCCCCTTACACTCAATGCAAAGTTAGCTGCTAACTGCTGATTTACCGGAGCTTTATATCAAAATTTCTATGAAAAAGTTAAATTTAATGAAAAGTTATTTTAGAACGGAGCATTGAGTAATCCAATCTTAGGATCAAAATTTCAAGTTTATAAGACCACTTTTTTTTAGAAATCTTAGAGTACCAAAGTACAATTGTTTGCCCCATTTGACACTGTTAGCATAACCTTTCAAAGATTTTCCCGTACACAACATATACTCAAAAATACTGGTATGTGCACTAAAATGCATATTATTTAATAACCAATACATATATAAAGATCGGTTATACATTAAACCTTGGTATTGATGTCAGGTTTCATGGGAAATTTTAAGAAACAAAATTGGGTCTCACAATACAAAGAGCACCCATTCAACACAGGCATTATAACTGATGAACCAATACATGTAAAAAGTCTGTTTACACATAAAAATCTTGGTATTGACGTCACCTTTCATGGGAAATTTGTGAAAACAAAATCGAGACACCATACACTCAAAAAAAACCTTGTCCAATTTTGAGAAAAACTTTCGTAATACCATTTTTCAAATATTTGACAGTTTTCCTTGTTTTTTAACAGATAATTTTCGATCGAAATTTACCTTTTTTTGTAATTTTACAGTTTTTCCTGTAATTTTACAAATTTTCAAGATTTTTTTACAAAAAATAAATTTGTAAATTTACGAGAATTTCTTGTATGTTTTATTTGCGCCAAAAAAGTTGTAAATTAACAATTTTATTGGTAAAAATCATGTAAAATTACAAAAAAAAAAAAACTTTTTCATCAATATTTTTTATACCCACCACTCTAGTGATAGAGGGTGAATTTACGAGCATTTCTTGTAAGTTTTATTTGCGCCAAAAAAGTTGTAAATTAACAATTTTATTGGTAAAAATCATGTAAAATTACAAAAAAACCTTTTTCATCAATATTTTTTATACCCTCCACTCTAGTGATAGAGGGTATACAGGGTGATTCAGTCACGACCCGCCGAAATTTACCAGCGTATTCCTTGGCTCATTTCATGAAAATATATCCATTACGACCATCCCCCGAAAATGCAAGCGTGCGAAATGGCAGCGGTTTGAAAATTTTCGGATTGGTGGTTACACTCTAAAAACTCTTTGTAAAATTACTACTATAAAGTGGGTAAATTTCTATGTAAAATAACACACAACGCCTAATATTGAGCACAAAGTGTTTAAAAATCTAATTTGCACACAAAAGTTCGAAAATTAAACACTTTATGTAGTATTTTGTGTGTTGATAAATATATTCGTAGAAAATTACACACAAGATGTTTAAAATAAAACATTAAATGTGTATAGTAAGCATTTTGTGTTTAATATTCAAATATTAAACATTAAATGTGTAACTAAAAAAAACAAAATTAAAATTGTCAAATAAAAATTAATATAAATACAGAAAATTTTCCAGCAACAAAAATAAAACAACGCGAAAAAATTAACAAATAAATAAAAATTAATGTATTTAAAGTAACGGGAAAATTAAAATATATGTCCTGCGTTCAAATGCAATATATGCATTTTGGAATTTACAACCTCAAAGCAAAAATGAAGCAAAAACAAATATCAACAAAGGAAATTATCTCGTGATATTAAAGAAAACTATTTGCCAATTATACAACTTATCGGTAAGTACACCAACTTTCTTTTAAATTGTTTTTAGAAAAAACATGTGTCTCAGATTTTAAGAATTTGTCTTAGCGAAAATGTTTAAGATTCTGTGAACTCATGTATCTTAAAACAAAATGTCTTAGAAAAACTTTCTCAGATTTTAAAATTTTCCACAATCACAAAATCTTCCTGATTTTGAGAATTTTTCTTCACAAAGAATGTGACAGATTCTAAGAATTTTAATATTCAAAAATGTTTTAGATTCTGAGAATTTTTCTTAAGAACAACTGTCTCAGCTTCTGAGAATTTTTTGATACAAAAACTGTCGCAGATTTTAAAAATTTTTCTATAGAAAAAATGTCTCAGATTCTTTAAATTATTCTATAGAAAAAATATCTCAGACTCTGAGACCTTTTCTATAAAAAAAACGTCACAGATTCTGAAAATTTTTTTATAGAAAACATATTTCAGATTATGAGAATTTTTCTATAAAAAATATCTCAGATTCTGAGAATTTTTCGGAAAAAAAAAAAAAAATGTCTCAGATTTTGAGAATTTTTCTATAAAAAAATGTCTCAGATTCTGAGAATTTTTCTGTAGAAAACAATTTTTCTATAAATAAAAATTTTTCAGATTCTGAGAATATTTCTATAGAAAAAATGTCTTAGATTCTGAGGTTTTTTCTATTGAAAAATTGTCTCAGATTCTGAGAATTTTTCTATAGAAAAAATTTCTTAGATTCTGAGAATTTTTCTATAGAAAAAATGTCTTAGATTCTAACAATTTTTATATAGAAAAATGTCTCAGATTCTAAGAATTTTTCAATAAAAAATTTCTCAGATTCTAAGAATTTTTCTATAGAAAAAATGTCTCAGATTCTGAGAAATCTCAGATTTTGAGAATATTTTCTATACAAAAAATGTTTCATATTCTGAGAATTTTTCTATAGAAAAAATGTCTCAGATTTTGAGAATTTTTCTATAGAAAAAATGCCTTAGATTCTAAGAACTTTTCTATAAAAAATTGTCTCAGATTCTGAGAATTTTTCTTTAAAAAAATGTCTCAGATTCTGGGATTTTTTTTTTTAAAGAAAAAAATGTCTCAGATTCTGAGAATTTTTCTATAGAAAAAATGTCTCAGATTCTGAGAATTTTTCTGTAAAAAAAATGTCTCAGATTCTGAGAATTTTTTTAATGCAAAAGTGTCTCAGGTTCTGAGAAATTTTTCTATGGAAAAATGTGTCAGATTCTGAGAATTTGTTCTATACAAAAATGTCTGAGATTCTGAAAATTAAAAAAAAAATGTCTCAGAGTATTAGAATTTTTCTAAAATCTTCCTAAATTTTTTTTTAATGATTCTAAGATTTTTTTCTACAGACTATACTATATCATTCATTCTGAGAACTTTTCTATAGATAATATGACTCAGATTTTGAGAATGTTTTTATAAAATATTGATCAAGCTAAAAATTTTTCTATAAAACAAATCAGATTCTTGTAATTTTAATAACTTTTAATTATTAATTATTTGCAGATTGTGACTAACCTTAATGTTATCAAAATTTAGATTTCTTCAAATTCTGCGTTTTAACGATGTTTAATGAAGCTTTTAGTTGTTAATAATTTTTAATAATTTGTTATTATAGCACAAAAAATATTACTTTTTATTTTTCTTATACATTTTAGTTTATACAATAGATGGATATTTTATCAAAATATTGTAATTGCACTTAAGTTAAAATAAAATCTGTAAAATTAAAAATGCGTTCTATATATTATTTTCATAGGAATAAATAACATTAAATGAAAAAACCCTTATAAATGCAAATTGAAACTTTTTTAATCCATTTTTGCACACAAAGAATGCTTTTTTAAGCACAAACATTTTAAAATTACACACTTTGTGTTTATTTCTAGGGAATTTTCCAAGCGTCAAACATGTAGGTGTACACACAAAATGTTTATTAGTTTTACACACTTTGTGTGCAAATGTTGAAATTTAAACACATAGAGTATTTTTACCCACTTTATTGTAGGAGAACAGTTACCTACAATAAAGTGGGTAAATTTCAACAAAAATTTATAAGAGTGTAGAGTATAGTAGGGTAAAATTGATAACCTCTGAACCTGTGGTCCGATTTTTTTGTTTTTGGCTTTCCAAATGCCTAAATGAAGCCCGGAGGTCTTTCTGTTCTAAAGTTATGGCCATTTGACTGAAATGCAAACAATTTTTTTTGGGGTTTGGAGGCGAAATAACAGCACACATTCATTTGTTTTTGTAAATTAACAAGTTTAAGATTTTATTTTATTAAAATTTTTTGAAGGCAAATGGTCATAACTTTGGAACGGTAGGACCTCCAGGCTTCTTTTAAGGCATTTTGGAAAGGTAAGACGTAGGGCTATCTTTTAAGATAATAAAAAACATAAGTTACCTGCCATCTGGCTGAATAAATTGAGGTTATGTGCAAATTTTTATGTCTTCTTTTTCAAATTTTATTTTTAAAGGCTCTGTATCTCGACGATTTCAGTTTATTTAATTTTTTTGTTATTGGTTCTGAAAGGTCTCCTAATGAACTTTCCAACAAGCCTAAAAACAAAAAAATCGAACCCCAGGTTCAGTGGTTATCAAATTTTCCCTACTACCCTCCAACCACTAATCCGAAAATTTTCAAACCGCTGCCATTTCGCACACTTGCATTTTCGGGGATGGTCGTAATGGACATATTTTCATGAAATGAGCCAAGGAATACGCTGGTAAAAATCGGCGGGTCGTTACTGAATCACCCTGTATATAAGTTTGTCATTCCGTTTGTAACACCTCGAAAAATTGGTCTAAGACACCATAAAGTACAAACATTCATGATCCTCGATCGATTTTAAGATGATCCGTCTGTCCGTCTGTCTGTTAAAAACACGCAAACTTTTGAAAGACTTTACGGCGGCTCCTGAAGTTTGGCATATATGTTGGGCATTTACCTGGTCAGGATGGAATTGCAATCCAGCGAAATCGGTCCTGTTGTTCAAAAGTTATGAGCAAAAGACTGAATTCGGCAAGGGTTTTTCGTGAATTTACGAGATAAAAAACACGCTAACTTTCGAAAGGCGAATCTGAGGATGCTGAAGCATGGCATATATATTTGTCGTTCCCCGGGTCTGATTCGTATTGAATTTCAGCCAAATCGGTGTAGTGGTTGAAAATTTATTACAAAACCGTGAATATCACATTAGTTTCACCTTAAATTCACGTGTTGAAACCCCGTTAAACATGTTTTAAAAACATTGGTAAGTAACAAAAATATTTTAGATCGTATTTTGGTCACTCAAAAATATTTTTACACTAAAAAAAAAAATACACTCGGAAATAGTTTTACACTCAAAAAAAAAATTTAGTAAATTATTATTTTTTTTTTTCACAAATTACTATAAAAAAAAAATTTTTTACACAAAATTAAATATTTTTAATCAAAAATTTTATTTTTTTCACGTTAGAAAATTTACTATCATTTAAAAAGGGCACTGTGGAGGGTATTCATAGATTCGGCCAAGTCGAGTTTAACTTTTCTACATGTGTTTTCATCAATATTTTATTGCCATCAACAATTTTTTTTAACATAATTGTTTTTCATAAATATTTTTTTTTTATCAATATTTTTTTTTTATAAATATTTTTCTTTATCAATATTTTTTTCGTCTGTTTTTTTTTTAATCAATATTTTTTTTTTTTTTTCAATATTTTTTTTCATCAATATTTTTCTAATCAATTTTTTCATCAATATTTATTTTTCATCAATATTTTATTACCACCAAAAAAATTTTTTTTTTCATAATTTTTTTTTTTTTTTATCAATATTTTCTTTCATCAAAATTTTTTTCGTCAATATTTTTTTCATAATTTTTTTTTTCAAAAATATGTTATTGCTATCAAAATTTTTTTTTCATTAATATTTTTTTCGTCAATATTTTTTTCATCAATATTTTTTTTCATCAATATTCCACTAACATTTTTTTCATCAATATTTTTTATCAATATTTTCTTTTCCTCATTTTTTTTTTTCTTATCAATGTTTTTTTCATTATTATTTTTTTCATATTTTCTTTTCATCAATATTTTTTCATCAATATTTTTTTTCAACAAAATTTTTTTTATAATTTTTTTTTCATCAATAGTGTGTTTTTGTATAAAAAATGTTTCCCCAACCCAATATTTAAAAATATTCAATTGATTTGTTTATTTCTATATTTTGTATATTATTTTTTTAGTGGTGTGTATTTAAAAATATTTTGTTTTTCATCTCTAACAAAATAACATACATATGTATATAATTTATGTATGTGTTATGTCTATTTATGTTGTTGATACAGTTTGGCTTAAAATTTCAACCACAAACAACAATTAAAATATTATGTTAAACATAATGAAACTTTATGCTCTTAAACACACTGGCACACATACTGACAATTTAAATACCATAAAGCACACAAACACACTCACAGATGGACATGCACTTTTTTTGTTGTAGAACGTACGGAGGTACAGTGAAAAAAACGTCGTTTAAATTTAACTTTTCATTTAATTTAGATTTTTTTTATAAGTGTTTTTAAGAAGTTCTTTTTAATCAAAAAATGCATGAATCTAATAAAAACCAACTTTGATTTCATTTTAATTACACAGTGCAACAACCAAATTCAGAATGGGATGAAACCAAAAGCAAATGAAAGTTAATATTATTCATATCAAAATCCACAAGGCGTTTTTAAAGTTCAGTGCTAGACGCAAAATACTTAAAAACTTTAAAAGTGCCGTATACTAAATTTGGTAATAGCCTTTACAGTTCTTTTTTTTATAATTTGGCTAGCACTGAACTAGAAAAACCCTTGAGGAAAATGTCAACATTCATTTGCTTTTGGTGTCATCTCACTCCGATTCACAAAGTATGATTTAGTCTGACTGTTTTATCAATGATTGAAATAATTTATTAATATTATGCTAGCATTTCTCTAAGTGCTGTGCATACATGTGTTCTTTATGGTATTGTAAATAATTAGAATATTTTTCGTAGTGGTAGTGATGGTCATTTGTATAAGTAATTTTATAGTTTAGTTACTAATACACGCTTGGATACACTCAGTCACTCACGCACGCACACATGTTTTTAATGTTATTTCTAGTTTTTTTTTTTTGTTTTTTAGTAATTTTAGCATTAGTGGCCACAAAATACGTAGTACTAACACTAATACACACACAAATATGTATCCTTATACACGCACACACATGTAGTTTTAATGACTTACATGATGTATACATACAAGTACATACATAATATACAAACAAATGTCAGTCATTTAAATAACACCCGGTAAACTATTTTGATGATGTTTTAGCGATAGCAATCAATTGATTGGTAACACAGGCCAACACTTTTTTCCACAGGTTCGGATAAATTTTTTTGGGTAAACGCTCTTTGGGTACTAAGCAAGGTAGAGCGAAATGGACAAAACTGTTGGATAAAAGTCTAAGGCGACCCTTAAAGGACCAAATAAGGTCTCGAACCAACAGTGTTTGGACTACAGACAATTTTACAAAATTTTAAATTGTTTTTTGCTTTTATCGTACGAAATCCTAAATTTAGCAGAATTTTAATGTTATTTTGTTGATTTTTTTGCTACGAAAAGAAATATGAAGAGAAAATAAATCACTCAAACTCACGCAAAAAAATCGGCTCATGCACACTCGCATACGCAAAAATCTTACTCACGCACGCTCACTCACGCAATTTTTTTCCGCACTCACACTCACTCACAATAATGTGAGCAAAATCGAATTCAGTCACACTTACGCGTGAATCATGCTTTAATCTGCTCATGTGCCCATCTCTAGTTTGGACCATGGAGTCTGGACCCAATCTAGTCTTCAAATGTGTATGAACTAAAATATAACACCGTCCAACAGCCAATATTAAACATGAACTGGATGATATACTTCTGAAAGTAGAGATAAAATGGAGAAAAACTGCATTTACAGTTTTTCATTTCGTGATCTTGTTTCCTTTTAAAAGTACTTAAAAGTTTTAGAGGATTAAAATTTTGAAAAATATTTCCAAAATATTTGTAATTGTCCTAGGATGACACTGGTGATGACAAATAAATGAGGAGGATCTCCTCTAATTTTTCCTTTTTTTTATTTTGACATATTCTGACATATTTTGACATATAATAAAGTCCTTTATATGACATATTTTGACATATAATAAAGTCCTTTAAAAACTTTATCAAAATATTTTGTTGAAAATTCTGAAGGATATATATTCGATTAGAGTTTTATTCTAGTTCGAGGCCCAAAAATATTTCTATTTATGATATTGTCATAATAGAGTATTTTTAATTTATTGCTTTAAAAAAGTTACTATCTCATAGTATGTCTGTACTGATCAGTTTCATCCCCACTAAAGGAATCTTCAGCAGACTTTAGAGAATCATCGTTGGTCAATCAAACATCAAACCAGCCATAATATTTGATATATTTCCCAAGTTATATGAGAAGTACTATTATGAAGGTCCGAAATCTGTTTTCCAACAAAAATAACTCTTTTAAAGCAAAAATTGTATATATTAAATCACCGTCGGTAACTATTAATATATGTGTTGCTGTTATTTTACAATAACAACAGTGCCTAACCAAACAATAGTGTTGGTAGGATAAGTCGTACTAAACTTTGTGTTAAATGTTGTTTTTTTTTTTTTTTTTTTTATTTTTAGTACCAAAAGGTACATAAAAATAAAATGTATTTATTCGGCCTTTATATATGTATATATATTCGATTAGAGTTTTATTCTAGTTCGAGGCCCAAAAATATTTCTATTTATGATATTGTCATAATAGAGTATTTTTAATTTATTGCTTTAAAAAAGTTACTATCTCATAGTATGTCTGTACTGATCAGTTTCATCCCCACTAAAGGAATCTTCAGCAGACTTTAGAGAATCATCGTTGGTCAATCAAACATCAAACCAGACATAATATTTGATATATTTCCCAAGTTATATGAGAAGTACTATTATGAAGGTCCGAAATCTGTTTTCCAACAAAAATAACTCTTTTAAAGTAAAAATTGTATATATTAAATCACCGTCGGTAACTATTAATATATGTGTTGCTGTTATTTTACAATAACAACAGTGCCTGAAGGATATTGAAGAATAAAGTTTTTAAAGGACGTAACATACCTTCTTTTTCCAGATATGTTAAAAAAATAAAGTAGGAAAATTTGGGGAGATTCTCCTCTTTCATTTGCTATCACCCATGGCACAGGACAAGTACAAATATTAAAAAAAAATATATATAATTTAATCCTCTAAAACTTTGAAGTTCTTTTAAAAGAAAACAATATCACGAAATGAAAAACTGTAAATGCAGTTTTACTACATTTCGTATTTAACGATTTTTTTCTTTTTTGTCGGACGGTGTAATATAAGGAATTTTCGAAGGATGGTAAAAATGTAAAAAAATTGGAAATCAAAAATTGTTTTTTTTTTTCAAAGTGTTTTTTTTTAATAAATTTTAATTCAAAAAAGATCAATCAAGATCTTATAACAAGTAGAATCTTCGAAGTTCAAAAAATTAAACCTTTTGAATTACATCTAAAAAAGTTTAATTTTCCCTTTCATGTGTTTATTGGGTAAATTAACCCAGCAATTAATTCCCCCAAAAAAACAACTAAATACAAACCAACCAACAAAAAAATCTTTCCTGCAAAACCGGAAATATAATTAAATATTAATGAACTGAAAAATCAATTTTACAAATGAATTAGACTGTAAAATAATTTAAAATTTTTTTTTTTTCCATTTCCAACTTATCATGTAAATTAAAATTACAAAAAGGGGTTGTGTGTGTGGTGATCTATGTGGTCAGGTAAAATAAATTATATACTAAAAAAATAAAAAAAATATTTATACGCACTATACAAAATCCCTATTTTTAAATGAAATTTGTAGAAAACACCGACAGACAAACAAAAATTGATCGACCATATATTTATTTAAATAAAATTAAGTGTAAAAATAACAAATTACTAAATTGCTTTTTATATTACAACAATAGGCGTGGAAGTTAAGCCGAATTAGAGGGATTTTTAACACTTTTCCGGAGAGATTTTTAAAAGCGAAATTATAAAAAATTAAAGTGAAATTATTAAAGAAGAATAGTGTAAATATACTTATAAGCTAAAAATTAGTAGTATATTCTAATGTTTAGTAAAGAATTTTATGGTGACTCTTTCCTAAGACCAAATTCTTTAAGAATGCTTTATTTTTATACCCTCCAACAACAGTATGGGGGTATACTCACTTTGTCATTCCGTTTGTAACGCATCGAAACATCGGTCGGGGACCCCATAAAGTATATGGGGCATTCCATGCCAAATCACCCACTTTTAGACCCGACCCCTTTCGATTTATTTTATTTTTGGATATGTTTTAGTATTTATTAAATGCAACTCGGAGACCAATTTTCAGCCTTTTATTTCAAGATGGTGTTGAGTAATCAATTTTTCAAAATGGCGATTTTCTCAAAAAAATTAAAAAATTGAAATTTTAATTAATTTTGACCACTAAAAAATATGGATATTTAAAAAAAAGTTGGACAACGTTTTGTTGGTATTTAAATGTAGTTTTAGAAAAAAATATGAAAAAATTATTCGAAGTAATTATCACTTTTTTTTTGACGTTTAAAAATTAAAATCGATTTTTTGAAAGAGTCCGAAACCTTCGATTTTTTTGTAAAAAACTATAAAAATTCTACTCTTAATTACGCAACTTTTAAGCCATAATTCGAGATGTGATCACAATTCCTTCTATTTTTTTTTTAATTTTTAAAATTGCACCTTTAATTTTTTGGCTCTGATTTATTTTACATGGTGTTCCAAAAAAAATAAATTGGTAGATATTGACCCTAACTTACCCTAGATATATTCATTTCGAGGTAAAAATACGTCTCACAATAATTTAGGACGATCGGACATGGGTAAGGCGTTTTGCATGGTCCTTGAAGTTTACAAAACGGATTACAAGGAAAAATATGATTTTTTTTCTGTTTTCGCAATTTTTTTGGTATTTTAAGTTAAGTTTTAATTCAAGTGATTACAGAATTATGATGTGGAGTAAAATGCCTTTCTAATTAGGTACTAAAAACTAAAATCGGTTGAAAATCAGCCAAGTTATTACAACTTCCCCAGGCATCTAGCGTGTGTCATACCACTTGATTAAAGAATACGAGTCCCTTTTTTAAATTTAATGAAATTTTCTACTGTAATAACATTTTTTCATTATTAATGTTTTAGTGTAATATTTTTTTAATTTTTCCAAATTTTAAAACAAAAAAAAAATTTTTTTTTTTTTAAATCGAGATTTCAAAAGGGTATTGAAAATGCAGGCATTTTTAGCATTAATTTAAAACATGTTAGAAAAACACAATATGAAAAATACTTGTAATCTAAATACATTTGAACTTGAAGAATAAAAAAATGTTATTACAATAGAAAATTTCAATGAATTACAAAAATCGGATTGTATTGCTTAATCAAGTGGTCTGCCATACGTTAGATGCCTGGGGAAGTTGTAATAACTTGGCTGATTTTCAACCGATTTTAGTTTTTAGTACCTTATTAGAAAGGCATTTTACTCCACATCATAATTCTGTAATCACTTGAATTAAAACTTAACTTAAAATACCAAAAAAATTTCGAAAACAGAAAAAAAATCATATTTTTCCTTGTAATCCGTTTTTTAAACTTCAAGGACCATGCAAAACGCCTTACACATTTCCGATCGTCCTAAATTTTTGTAAGACGTATTTTTATCTCGAAATGAATATATCTAGGGTAAGTGAGGGTCAATATCTACCAATTTATTTTTTTTGGAACACCATATAAAATAAATCAGAGCCAAAAAATTAAAGGTGCAATTTTAAAAATTAAAAAAAAAATAGAAAGAATTGTGATCACATCTCGAATTATGGCTTAAAAGTTGCGTAATTAGGAGTAGAATTTTTATAGTTTTTTACAAAAAAAATCGAAGGTTTCGGACTTTTTCAAAAAATCGATTTTAATTTTTAAACGTCAAAAAAAAGTGATAATTACTTCGAATAATTTTTTCATTTTTTTTTTCTAAAACTACATTTAAATACCAACAAAACGTTGTCCAACTTTTTTTAAAATATCTATATTTTTTAATGGTCAAAATTAATTAAAAATTTCAATTTTTTAATTTTTTTGAGAAAATCGCCATTTTGAAAAATTGATTACTCAACACCATCTTGAAATAAAAGGCTGAAAATTGGTCTCCGAGTTGCATTTAATAAATACTAAAACATATCCAAAAATAAAATAAATCGAAAGGGGTCGGGTCTAAAAGTGAGTGATTTGGCATGGAATGCCCCATATATATTATTGATCGATGATCGATTCTAAGACATTCCGTCCGTCTGTCCGTCCGTCCGTCCGTCTGTCTGTAGATGGCAATACACAGTCCAAAATAAAAGAGCTAGCCTCCTGCAATTTGGCATGAATATGTCTTATGGTCCTAGGCAGGTTAAGTTCGTGCTCTCAACGTCCCCCACTGACCCCCCCCCCAAACAAACGCCCCTGATAATTTTTTTTTTATTATTTTTTTTTAACATTTTGGAGGGTATAAAAGATTCGGCTCAGCCGAATTTAACACTCTCACTTGTTTTATCTCATTTACAATGCAATAGGTGTACACAAATTTATTGATCAGTGTTATCGTAGTGTCAACCGGTTTGGCTGCTATTTTGTAATCATCATTCGTCAGCTGAGGCAATAGAAACTCTTTTGTTTGGTACATTATTTTTTTTTTTGCTACGCCCTTATGTTTCAAATCAAGTAAAATTAAATTGATTTCTATAATTTCCCAGCAAAAACTTCATATAAAGTTATCATTGCACCACGAAATAAAAAACTAGATACAAGGAGAGATTAAAATGTATAATAACTAGGTATGAGATTTCAATGCAAATGCATGTTTTTTGTTGATAGTCTAAAAACGATATCGACCAATTGGGGGGGGTGAAATAAAGCCACAGGCAATAAGGCCATATGGCCTTATTTCCCAAAGAGTTGAGAAATAAGGCCATATGGCGTTATTACCAACCACTGTTGGAAATAAAGCCACATATGGCTTTGTTACTCATTTGAATATTTTTTAAAAATGTTCATCATTATTTTGCGGAGAGTGTGGAAATATATTTCCACGTAAATCCTGCTACCCAAAAAAAAAATTATTTAGCGAAGCCGCTAAATTAATTTATGGAGTTTGAAATGGCGTACGGACATAGCGCCCAAGGTCTTATCGCCCAAAACCGTATATGTCATATCGCTCAAGCTGCGACATATAGCTAAAAATGATAGGTCTAAAAATGTCATTTCTCCCAAAACCAAATTGGCAAAAAATCCAAAATATATTTTTGGACAGAATGTCGAAATTACGACTTCTATGATTTGTTTTTTTTTTTTTTTTTGAATAAAGGTTTTCTGCGTAGCCGGCCTGCGGCCGGGCTTAGGGATTATAAACTCCATGCATTAAACCCACCCTCTCTGCAATCCAAAGCTATTTTGGTTATCAGGCCTTTTTGAGGCATAACAAATTTGATAGCGCAAAGGCCTGCTACCCTAGAAAACTTTACTTTGCGGAGAGGGTGGGTTTAATGCATGGATTTTGTAATCCCTAAGCCCGGCCGAAGGCCGGCTACACAGAAAAACTTTTTTTGTTAAAAAATCTTTAAATTAAAAACCCTGCCAATAAAAAATTAGTGCCCTAGACCCCTCTAAGTTCCGAGGTTCCTGGTATATGTGGTTTTTTAATTTATAGATAGTCAAAAAATTTTTTTTTCTGCGTAGCCGGCCTTAGGCCGGGCTTAGTGATTACAAACTCCATAAATTAATTTAGCGGCTTCGCTAAATAATTTTTTTTTGGGTAGCAGGATTTACAGGGAAATATATTTCCACATTTTCAACTGATATGGCTTTATTTCCACTTTGGTTGCAAAATCAATATGACTTTATTGCTCAATCATGTTGGCAATAAAGCCATATGGCCTTATTTCCCATTGAATTGAGAAATAAGGCCATATGGCCTTATTGCCTATGGCTTTATTTCAACCCCCCCCCCCCCCCCCCCCCCCGACAAATTATCTTTCCGAATCAAGAAATTTGTTTTCAATTGGCATCGATTTGTTTTTGCATATTTTATTCATATTTTTGTATATTTTAGTATTTTTGCATATTTTGGTGAAAATGCATATTTTTGCATATTTTGGTTTTAAATGCATATTTTGTGCATATTTCCAACTTTTAAGGGCATATTTTTGCATATTTTGGCATAAATTAGCAAAATCACAAATTGAAATTTGCTTGTTTCAAAAACTATTTTAAATTTCAAAAATAATAAAAATAATAAAAAATTTTTTTTTTCTTTTTAATTTTTTTTTATAGATATTTTTAATTTCTAAAAAAATCTTGGTTATATAAAGTTTTAAATGTTACTATTTAACACGGCGTTATTTCTGCTTTTAAGAAGTTTTTCTTATGAAAACAAGATTTTTATTGCATATTTTTAGGTTTTTAGTGCATATTTTGGATTTTTTAGCGCATATTTGAAGCGCATATTTTCGATTCTTTAGTGCACGAAAATCTCATCCCTAATAATAACAAAGTAAAACAACATAAATCGGAATGGGATTAAGCCAAAAGCAAATGCAAATTGACATTTTCCATAAAAAATTCCCTTATGACTTTTTTTAGTTTAGTCCGATATTTTCTTTACACGCATTCGAAGTATAATTACTTGAAAACTTTATACGAGGCGTATACTTAATTTTGTAATTGGTTGTAAATAACAATCATACGGTGCACAGTGGTTTTTAATAATAGTCGATTCAGTAAGTACTGGACCGATTTCAATGAAATTCATACCGATTATAGCTAACGTAATTTCGAACTCAAGTTTGGGCGCTGGGAATAGCATTTCTATACTCGTTGTTTGTTAATTTAAATTCAGCAAATTTTGGTATTGATCGGACTATCCTAGCAAAAGTTCACTTAGCTTTTGTTTTTTATGTGTTCGTTAGAGGTGCCCTTAAAACGAAAATCACCTTTTTATGCCTGATAGGGTCCTAAATTGTTCTTTTGTATCTAAAAATGAGTAGTCAAAAATTGGGGACAATCGGCAAAAAAAAAAAACTAGTGCCGAATGAAAGAAAACCCATTTTTTGTAATTTTTTGAAAAATATTGGTATTTGCCATTTTTTGTTAAATTTTTTGTAAAATAATATGAAAATAGTGTTAAATTACCTTTCTAAAAAGACTAATAAAATTAAAATCGGATGTATACGGATTTACGTATATGTACATGCCCAAGACCATTGCGTGGTTTTTAAAGCCAGAATTTCGAAATTTTCAAATTTTTTAGGTAAAAAAATAAATTTTACTTTATTATCATATTGAAAACATGTTTAAGATTAAAAATAGCAGATATGGTAGTCAAGGCTTTTTTTTATTTGACGCGGGTAGAAATAAAATTTACGCGGATTCTAAATAAAATGCGTTTTTGCACAATATTTTGCAAGTATAACAAAATTGGTTCTCTATTGTACGGATCGAAGAGTAAAACGTAAATTCTGTAACTTTTGACAAATCGGATATATGCAGATATTTTGTTTTATAGAAATGTATAACGTCTCAAATTTGTCATTTCACCTCGGCGAAAAGGAATTAAAGATTTCTCAAAAAATTTACAGAATTTACACTTTGTATAATACAATACAGAAATTTTTTTCCCGTATTTGCTAAATTATTTTAGAAAAACACATTCTCTTTGGAATCCGCGGAAATAAAAAAAAAGTTAGACTTCCATATTTGTTAGTTTTTACCAATAACATGTATTTAATATAATTATCAAGTAAAATTTTTTTTTTAAATTTTTTTGTCTAAAAATTTTAAAAATTTTTAAATTTTGGCTTTAAAAACAATGCAATAGGCTGGGGCATGTTTGCGTAAAATGCTTATTTTTTATACGTTTTGAATTTCTTTAAGCTTTTTGGGAAGATAATTTATTGCCAGTTTCATATTATTTAACAACAAATTTATCAAAAAATGACCAATATTTTTCAAAAAACTAGAAAAAGACGTGTTTTTTCATCACATAACAGTTTCCCAAAACTTCAATCCATTTTCGGCACGAGTTATTTTTATCCGTTTGTCCCCAAATTTTAGCTCACTTATTTTTAGATACTAAACTACAATTTAGGACCTACCACGTATTAAAGAGTGATTTTGAAAAATTACTTTAGTCGTTAGGACACCTATTTAGGACATTCTATTTCTGTTTTATGCTAAGTGTTCTTTCTAAGTAATAAAAACGAATTTCAATATAAAATTTTTTCTAACATCTCTTATGTTATTTAATCTTAGAATATCAATTCAATTTACTTAAATCTACTACAAATTTTAAATATATTCTATTACAATTGTGATTCGAACGCAAAAGGTCTCAAGGTTCTATCTCATACCGTTCCCGAGACATCGTCAATAAATTTTGAAGGCGATTATCTCAAAACGAGGTTTTTAGACTTAGCATGTTTCAGTTAATTCAAAACTTTTTTAACTATTTTTAGCAAAATGAACCCTTTTTTATTCAAAAGAAAGATTAGAGATTAGGTCTTTTCCTTTCAAAACTTTGGGTCGTTTATTGGGATGCGAGTGGAATATCTTTCTATCAAGAAAATGTTTGTAACTATGTAACTCAAAGCAAGAGTTATCAAATTTTAGAAAAAGCACTATTAGGAATGTAATTGTTCACAAGATTTTGATTCGCATATGAGGAATTCCACAACAAATGTCCAGCTCTGAATAAGTTGTATATGGAACTTAGAAATTGCGTTCTTGGTTTTTCAATTTTTCAAAAACTGGGCTTAAGAGGCGTGGTCAAATATTGGAAAAATGGTCAAATTTGTGTCGAGCTGCCTTGTTTAAATATTTCTCAAATTAAAAAGGAATGCACCACAATCTCAAAAATATTTGAATGAGCTATCGACTAAAATATTTTTTGGTAGAAAATTTTTAGAACCTGTTCTGACATTTTCCATTTTTCAAAAAAGTAAATTTATCAAAAATCCGGACACTTTTTTTTTTTTTTTTTAGTTTAGATGTTTGTCTACCCACACAAAAAAATTCAGACATCTGTTTTTCGTTTTTTTTTTGAGAAAATCGCATTTGAACATTAAATTTCATAACAATTTTGTAATTTGATTGTATTTTCCAGTTTTAACATGGCGAATGAGTATTGAATATTTGCATAAATATTACTCATACGCTACGTTGAACCAAGAAAATACAAGCAAATTACTAAATTGTTATGAAATTCCAAATTCAAATCCGATGTTCTCCAAAAAAAAAAAAAAACATATGTCCGAATTTTTTGTGTGGATAAGACAAACATATACACTTTCAAAGTTTTTTTTTTTAAGTGGCCGGATTTTTGGTGAATTGACTTTTTTAAAAAATGCAAAATTTCAGAACAGATTCTGAAAGTTTTCCAAAAAAAAAATTTTTTTGATCGATAGCCCATACAAAACTATACAAGAACGTAAATTTTTGAGATTGTGGTGCATTCCGCTTTAATTTGATAAATATTTAAACAATGCAACTTGGCAGAAATTTTACCATTTTCCAATATTTGACCACGCCTCCTAAGCCCAGTTTTTGAAAAATTGAAAAATCTAAAACGCAATTTTCTTAGTTCCATATATGTAGAACTATCCATAGAACCTATTCAGAAATGTACGGTACACATGATTTTTTCGCAGGACATTTGGTGTGGAATGCCTCATATGGAACAGTCTGATCTGAAAGTCTGATGAAAAGTCTGTCTGATTTTGAAACCTTTAACTAGCACTGGAAGTTTTTGCTGGGTCATTATAAAAAATATAACAGCATTTATAAAAATAATAAAAATATTTTATTTTGTGTTTTAAATAAAATTGAAAATGATAAATGAATGGAATTATTTGAATTATTTTAAATTTAAGTTGATAATAATTTACTGACACAATATACACCACATAAAACTTTAATTTAATATTCGTTTGTGTTTTTTGTTTTCCTTTTTTTTTTTGTTTGTGCAACCACACATATTTATTTTTTCACATATTTTCTATCACATATCATTACTAGGGTGACACGAATAATGATTTTTTTTTTTAATTTAGTTGATTGCAGGGCAAATTCCTTTCATTTTGGACGCGAAACAGAGGGGTTATAATTTGGCCCTAAAAAATTGGTTTGTATTTATATAAGCAAAACTTTAGAATCACAGTGGGAGGGAATTCAAATTATCCGATTTTGTTAAAAATTTAAATTTGGTTAAACATTTTAATATATTTCCCTGGAAAAATTTAAAAATTCGAAAAAATTAATTTTTCGTGATGATGCATAAAAATCGGGCTGTAACACCAAAAGATGATGATGACATAAAAATCTAAAAAATGGTCAAAAACTAATTTTTAACTGTTTATGGACAAATTTTAGAACGCGATAAAGATGTCACATATCGAAATAATCGTTGCTTGTCAAGTCTAAAAAAATAAAATTAAAAAAATAAAAATTACATTTTTTTTTTCAGAGCCAAACTTTAACCCCCAGCGCGCTGCAGCGGCACGGTTTAAAATTGTCCGATTGTAGAGTTTAGTTCAAAAAGAAGAATTATGCAAAAAAAGTACCATAATTTGACTGGCAATCGACGAAATTAAAAAAAAAAATCATTATTCGTGCCACCCTAATATATACCTACCTACATTCTTATGCATTAATTCACACACACATACATAGACATATACACACATCATTGGCTTACTCATTTTGCCATATGAAAATAATCAATTTAATCCTTTTATATATAAAAAATAAATTCAATTAAAATAGTAATGATATGGTTTCGCCTCATTTAATTTATACTATTTATATAAATATGGTTTATAAGAATGTTTAAGTGTATGTTTAAATTGTGTTTGTGAATGAGTTTACTACAGTATTTGTATAAGTAATTGTTAGTATAAATTTCTGTGTGTGTTTGTGTGTATTAAGTATGATTGAATGTATGTTTTATTTAAATTCATTAAAATAAAAATTTATTTTACCAAAAGCATTTTGTAGTACTTTTCTAATCCTTTTTCATTTAAGTAACTTTGTTGTAATAATAATTTCCTATTCAACTTCCCAAATGGCAAAAACTTTTCTTCATATATTTTATTTTTTTTTTTTTAAAGCAATGATGTCTCTATTGCTAATACGTAGGTTGGTAAGGGATTATAAAGACTTAAGGGGGGTTTAAAGGAAAAAAACCAGGGTATATAAAAAGTACCAAAATAACACTTTACCCCCGTTACCCCGTTTCCCTCTTACAATTAGAAACAAAATTTCCAAAAAGTATTTTTTCCAGAATGTTGATTTCACCGAACATTCCTACATTCCAAATTTCAAGTTTTTGGGACCATTATTTCAGGAAATAGAAAAATTCTAAGACTTTAAATTTTTAGACCAAGTTTTTATGATTATTATTTTGGGAAATAAATAAGTATCAAAAAGTGTACTTTCGGTACTTTTAACAAAAGGTACTTTTTATAAAAGGTACTTTTTATAAAAGGTACTTTTAATAAAAGGTACTTTTTATAAAAGGTACTTTTTATAAAAGGTACTTTTTAAAAAAGGTTCTTTTTATAAAAGGTTCTTTTTATAAAAGGTACTTTTTATAAAAGGTACTTTTTATAAAAGGTACTTTTTATAAAAGGTACTTTTTATAAAAGGTACTTTTTATAAAAGGTACTTTTTATAAAAGGTACTTTTTATAAAAGGTACTTTTTATAAAAGGTACTTTTTATAAAAGGTACTTTTTATAAAAGGTACTTTTTATAAAAGGTACTTTTTATAAAAGGTACTTTTTATAAAAGGTACTTTTTATAAAAGGTACTTTTTATAAAAGGTACTTTTTATAAAAGGTACTTTTTATAAAAGGTACTTTTTATAAAAGGCACATTTTTTTAAAAGGTACTTTTTATAAAAAGTTCTTTTTATAAAAGGTACTTTTTATAAAAGGTACTTTTTATAAAATGTACTTTTTATAAAAGGTAATTTTTATAAAAGGTACTTTTTATAAAAGGTACTTTTTATAAAAGGTCCTTTTTTTAAACGGTACCTTTTTTAAAAGGTACTTTTTTTAAAAGGTACTTTTATTAAAAGGTACTTTTTTTAAAAGGTACTTTTTATAAAAGGTACTTTTTATAAAAGGTTCTTTTTATAAAAGGTACTTTTTATAAAAGGTACTTTTTATAAAAGGTACTTTTTATAAAAGGTACTTTTTATAAAAGTTACTTTTATTAAAGGTTTTTTATAAAAGGTACTTTTTATAAAAGTTACTTTTTAAAAAAGGTACTTTTTAGAAAAGGTACTTTTTATGAAAGGTAATTTTTATAAAAGGTACTTTTTATAAAAGGTAGTTTTTATAAAAGGTACTTTTTACAAAACGTACTTTTTATAAAAGGTACTTTTTATATAAATTACCTTTCATAAAAAGTACCTTTTTTAAAAAGTAACTTTTATAAAAAGTACCTTTTATAAAAAACCTTTAATAAAAGTAACTTTTATAAAAAGAACCTTTAATAAAAAGTACCTTTTATAAAACGTACTTTTTATAAAAGGTACTTTTTCTAAAAGGTACTTTTCTAAAAGGTACTTTTTATAAAAGGTACTTTTTTTAAAAGGTACTTTTTATAAAAGGTACTTTTTATTTTTTATTTTTATTTTTTTTTTCGAATAAAATACCACACCATCGCAATACTAACCAGTATATTTGAAAATCAGAGGTGTTTTTTCGACGTTTTTGTACCTTAGTTTAACTCTCCAACATTTGTAAGTTAAACTTAAAATAAACCACATCTCAAAAACAGAATTTGTGGTTTTAACTCAGTTTAAACCTTAAATCATTAAATTTTACAACTCATAAACTCGCCCTTAGAAACAGAATTTTTAGAAAGTACTTGTTCCAGAATGTTTTATTTCCCTAAATGATCTTACATTCCAAATATCAACAGTCTAGGATAATTTTCATTATATATAACAAAAGTAAAATTTTTTACATCTTTTTCTAGCTTCAGCGGTTTGGGCTGGGCGATGATGAATCTGTCAGTCAGTCCCTTACTCACTCACCCAACTCTTTTATCTCATATAGGTTAGGTTAGGTTAGGTTAGGGTGGCGGTGCCAGATGGGCACTCCGCATAGACCAATTGGTCCATAGCGATACCACAAAACTTTTTCCGCTTATCGATGTAAACTAAATACATTGACCTTCATTGCGAATTGTTTCAAGCTCTTCAGGTCTATCTTCGTAATTTCCTCCAAAGTCTCGAACTGTGAACTTCCTATAATTGATAGTCGAGTTCGTGCCAAAGCCGGGCAGTGACACAGGATGTGTTCAATGGTCTCTTCGACGTCTGGTGTCTCGCACCTTTTACAGATTGCGTCCGTAATAAGATTCATGTTCTTGGCATGTTTTCCGACAAGACAGTGTCCCGTTATTAAACCTGTCAACATACGACATTCTATTCTCGTAAGTGTAAGTAAGAATTTAGTTCTTCCTAAATCATAGCGTGGCCATAAAATTCTGCTTATACGACTTGTCCCAAGTTCCTTCCATCTTAGATTTGCTTTGGCGACACTAAGGGTATTTCGTTTTAGTTTGAAATGCTGGAGTGGCGGTGAAAGCATTATGGTGGTACCTATGCCATCTGCTCCAAGATTCGCGAGTTTTATCTCATATAGATTAGCATAATTTCAACAACAATCCACACTTTTCAAATACAAATAAAAAAAACAAGTGAGAGTGTTAAATTCGGCTGTGCCGAATTTATTATACCCTCCAAAATGTAAAAAAAAAATGCCAGAGGCGTTTGTTTTTTTTTGCGGGGGGGGGGGGGGGGGGGAGCGGGGTTTGGGAGCACGTTTCCATCCTGATAAATATACCAAATGTTTCATTTATTTAACAAAAATACAAAAAACATGTAAAAAAGTGTTTTTTTTCAGAGGTTTGGTTCAGTTCTTCAAGGGGGAACTTTTTTCCCCCTGGGCCGATTTTGCCCATTTACGAACTTAACCTGCCTAGGACCATAAGACATATTCGTGCCAAATTGCAGGAGGCTAGCTCTTTCATTTTGGACTGCATCGTGCCATCTACAGACAGACGGACGGACGGACGGGCATTCACAGAATGTCTTAGAATCGATCATGGATCAATAATATATATACTTTGTGGGGTCCCCGACCGATATTTAGATGCGTTACAAACGGAATGACAAAGTGAGTATACCCCCATACTGTGGTTGGATGGTATAAAATTCCTCAAAATCGGTTCAGTAGTTTTTGCAGTGCAACTGCAGCCGATTTTGACATTAAAAAAAAATATTTATACAATTGAGTGGCAACCCTGGCAATTCTTGTTGATCAAATTTGGTGTTATAAAATTTTTAAAATATTACAATAATTCATCTTTCAAATAAAAAAACAGAATTAAAAAATATTACGTATTTACATATATTTTTATAACTGTTTAAAAATTGCTCACAAGAACACTGTTTTTTTCCCCCCTTTAAACCCCCCCCCTAATAAAAATAATGCTCTAAAATTTATCAAACAATCCACGTATTTCTATTACTCTAGTCGTTTTCGGAAATACTTGTTGTTGCTGCTTTGATGATGACAAAAATTGTATGTGTGTGTGTATAAGAGTATGTGGTATAACAACTGAACTAGTAAAAACAGCAGCTTTAAACAACAACATCATCAAAAAAAAAACAGAGTAAATGGCCCTAAGAGAAAATTGTATGTTTGAGACCCATTTTGAAAACATATTGAATTTTAACAGCCGTAAGTCTTGATTACATTTCCTTTTTCATTTTATTTAACAAACTTTATCAAATTAGTTGTGTGTATGTAAATTTGTTATTGTTTGTGTTTGTATGTGTATGTGTGTGTGTGCTTTGTAGTGATTGTATGTGTAAGTACATTTAAGTCATTAAAAGTGAAAACAAACAAATACTTTTAGTTTAGTTCAGTTAAAAACCAAAAAAAAACTATTTATACCCATATATCAAATATGTCCTTGAGTTGTACAAAACTTTCATTTAATTCAAAACTAAAACGTACTATAATGAAAACGAACAAAAATTAATCGGTATTGCAGATTGGGGAATACACTAAACAAAAACTCTTGAAATCGAGAGGTTTTACTGTACATTGGAACATTTGTCTTCTTGGAAACTTCTAAAGTATTTTCAAAAAATTTTAAGTTTTATAAGTCAAACGGGTCTGTATTATACCGTTCGATAAAAAGAAAAAAGTCGTTAAACACGAACCGAAATTCCTTTTGTGATACTGTGAAACTTAAATTACCAAATAAGGTATAAAATAAGGTATAGGATTGCTTATTTTATACATTGCAGCATTGATGATTTTAACAGGGGATGAAACTCAAAGGGAATTATACAAAAAAATCCCTTTAACTTTGTTAGCACGCAAAGAAAACGATTCATGTGCAATTCTGAATATAAATTCGTTAAAAAAAAAAAATTCTTTCAAAAATATAAAAACCATTTGTTTCAATACGTTATTTAATTTAAATTTCATTTAGTTTCAGAATAGTTTTAATAGTTTTTTATGCTCAAATTCAATTTGTGTTTGTAGCCTTTTTGTTGATTGTGTGTTTATTTTTGCACCAAAAATGTCAGAAACATTTTTCAAGTACATAATAAGGCAGAAAAAAATAACTACAAAGGTCAAATAACTCCCTCACTGCCCCTTTACTACCTACAAAAAAACGTTTTACCATCTTAACAAAATTCAATGTAAATTTTTGGCACAAAGCCATAAAAAAAATATTTTTTTCACAAACACACATTCACAGGCAAAAAAAAAGTAAATTCACTCAATCGCATTGATATTGAAAATATCATTTGTATTATTTATTGTATTGCTGATGCAGTTTCTATTATTTGCTGTTGCCGAGAAATGCTGCTGCTGTATAATTTCTTTCGTAAAAAAAACAAGAAAACTTTTCGTACACAACAATCGTTGATTAATTTCCATAAAAATTACACTTCATCTGTAAAATAAGATCAAAGGTTCATTTGGAGAGTTGTGTGTATCAATGGTTACGAGGAGGATGTTTTGCAACGACAACTAGTAAGCTGCATTATTGTCAACTGTGCGACCTGGTGACGACAACATTCGTTAAATGAAAACAACAATGACATTTTAAAAATTCTTTTGCACTTCTATCCACCCCCGCTGGTTGAATGGTTGGGTCGCTTGGCTGGTCGGTCGGTCGTTTGGGTTATTCACATTTTCTGTTCGTAGTGTATGTAGTACGTTCATTCCTTTTAGCTTAACATGCCAACAAAGTGTCAGTCTTTAAAACTGACTAAACAAATTTTTCACTGTCACTTGTATGTTGCAGGAGGAGTGTTAGTATGTATAAATGAATGTTGCAAATTGTGTTGCAATTGTAGGCTGTAACCGTCAAAAGTTGTTAGTATGTAGTCAGATATAAATTTTGTGTGAATGAGTGTGAGTGTGTGTGTATGTATGTGTGTTATAAGTGTGGTACTTAATTGAAAAAAAGATTAATTATATATGCCTGAAGGTATGCAACATTTTATTTTCTAATTTTCAGTCCCAGAATCTGAGACTCTTCTACAGGAAAGATATCTTAGAATCTGAGATTTTTTCTATAGGAAAAAAATCTCAAAATCTGAGACTTTCTATGAGAAAAATATCTCAGAACCTGAGGATTTTTCTATAAGAAAAATGTCTCAGAATCTGAGACTATTTGCATACGAAAAATGTTTCAGAATCTGAAACATTTTCTGTAGGAAAAATGTCACAGAGTCTAAGATTTTTTCTATAGGAAAAATGTCTTTGAATCTTAAAATATGAGACATTTTATATACAAAAAATCTTGACTTTTTCGATAGGAAAAATGTTTTAGAATCTGAGACTTTTTCTAAAGGAAAAATATCTCAGAATCGAAGACTTTTTCTATAGGCAAAATACCTCAGAATCAGAGAGTTTTCTATACGAAAAAATATGTCAGAATTTGAGTCTTTTTCTATAGAAATGCCTGCAAATTTTGTACTCATGCCCAACACATAAAATCATGATAAGATTTGGGTGTACTTGGCAAAGAAAAGTTTTTTTTAGAAAAAATAATGTTATATTCATTTGCCATTTCATTTAAATTGAATTGAAAAATAAGTCCTCCAATAAGTTTATATATTACTAGCGTGGGCAGGGTACTTCGTTTCCCGTAAATACAGAAAAATTTTATAATGGTAATAGATGAAACACTTACAATAAAATACCAAATACATCAGTTGATATAATAAGTACTACGTCAACTTTAAGACGGTCTTACGTTATCAAAAAAAAAAACATTGATTTATTCATTTGAGCAAAAAAAAAAATGAGTAAATAAAATTTGAGTCAAAAATTGAATGAAAAAATTTTGTAAAAATATGAACAAATATGTATGAATGAAACAAAAAAATTACTGAACAATTAATTAATAAACAAATTTTAGTACAAAAAAAATTTAGTAAAAAAAAAATAAAAAAAAAATTGAAAACATTTTCATTTGAATTCGTTCTCAGTTTCATTCCATTTCGTTCCCTGTTCTATTCCATTTGGTTCCGTGCTCCTTTTAAATTCGTTCAATGTGGTGTTCATTCCTTTTCGAAAATGAACGTTAAAGAACAAAAGAGTTTCTAGGGATAAGATCATTAAATTAAAAAGAATCATTTTGCCCCTTATTTTGTTTCAGACAATTTAAAAAGTACCCTTTTAACTCCTTAGGAATCAGAATTTAAAAAAAAATTCTTTTGGGAACGTTTTTTTTTTCGCTAGACGATCCTACATTCCAAATTTCAAGTTTCCAGTACCATTATTTCAAATAATATGAAAAGTACTAAAGTGCTCGTTTTTTACTCCCTTAGAATCGAAATTTCGAAAAAAGTACTTTTTACAGATTTCTTTTCTGTTGTTGGATCCCACATTCCTAATTTATAAGCTTTTATGACCTCTATTTAAGAAAATATAAACATTACCAAAAAGTAATTTTTGGGGGATTTTTCCCCGTTAGACGATTCTACATTCCAAATTTCAAGTTAATATGCTCATTATTTAAGAATATATAATTCCCTTTTTTAATTAATTTCCTTAGGAATCAGAATTTCCAAAAGATATTCTTTTGGGAATATTTTATTTCGCTAGACAATCTTACATTCCAAATTTCCATCATAATTATTTCAGAAAATATAAAAGGTACTATAGTACTCGTTTTAATCCCCTTCGATCGGAATCGGAATTTCCAAAAAGTACATTTTTCATAGTTTTTTTCTGTTGTTGGATCCTACATTCCTAATTTTAAGTTTTTATGACTTTTATTTAAGCATGGGATGCTACATTCCAAATTTCAAGCTAATACAACCATTATTTAAGTATTTATATAAAAAGTATCAAAATACCTTTTTTACCTGTTTTACCCCCATAGAATCATTATTTCAAAAAAACCCAGCCTTAGTGGATCTATATTCCGGGTGATGCAGCTACATTCCAAATTTCAAATATCTAGCTTCGTTGGTTTGTGGAACTATAAAAAGAATCAACATTTCCAAAACCCAAGCCTTAGTGGACCTATTTTCCGAGAGGTGCATCTATATTCCAAATCTCAAGTCTCTAGTTTCAGTGGCTTGTGGAAATATAAAAAGTACCAAAATACCTTTTTTAACCCTATTCCCTAGAATCAACCTTTCCAAAAACTCAGCCTTAAAGGATCTATACTTCGGGAGGCGCACCTTTATTCCAAATTTCAAGTCCCCATTTCATTTCCTGTTTAATCCATTTGATTCCCTGTTCCATTCCGATTAATCCCATGTGACTTTCATTCCGTTCCGAATATGCGCTTACATGCGCTAAAAAACAAAAAATTCTTTGCCTTCTTTAGAAATCTTTTTTCGCTAAATGACCCTGCATTCCAAATTTAAAGTTTCTAGGACCATTATTTCAGGAATTATAATAAGTACCAAAATACACTTCTTACCCCCTTAAGAATCGGAATTTCGGAAAAGTACTTCTTCAAAATTTTTGCCGTTGTTGGAACTTACCCAGCAAAATTTTTTGTTCCCAATAATCGGTTCCAGAACGCATCATTTTACCCTGCAACCGATTCTACTTAACATTCCAAAATCAATGATTTTTGTTTGAAATTGTCCCAAAAGCAATCGTTTTTTAGAGCAAGTAGTTTTTTTGAAAAATAATTTTACATAGAAAATTTTGTTCTGATTACCATAGAATACATTCAAGAACCAGGAATCTGTTCCAAAAAATTTTCCTGGGTTACATTTTGAAATTTTTTTGTTGGACCTTAATTTCAAAAAATTTAGAAAGTACCAAAGTTTATTTTACCACTTTTAACCCTTAGGAGTCCGAATTTCCAGAAAGTACTTTTTTGGGAATGATTTTCCGTTAGAGGATCCTACATCCCAATTTTAAAATTAATAGGATTTTTTTTTTTCAGAAAAAGTAAAAAGTACCAAAGTGCTCGCTTTTTACTCCCCATAGAATCGGTATTTCGAAAAAGTACTTTTTCATTTTTGGAAACAACAATGCAAATTTTAATTTTTTTGTAGGACTTTATTTTAAAAAAATATAAAAAGTACCAAAGCACAATTTTTTACCCCTTTTACCCTTAAGAATCCGAATTTCCAGAAAGTACTTTTTTTTTGGGAATGTTTTTCCGTTAGAGGATCCTACATTCCAATTTTCGAATTAATAGGATTTTTTTCAAAAAAAATAAAAAGTACCAAAGTACTCGCTTTTTAACCCTCCTTAGAATCGGAACTTCGAAAAAGTACGTTTTCAGAATTTTTTCCGTTGTTGGAACCAGCATTGCAAATTTTAGTATTTTTGTAGGACCTTAATTTCAAAAAATATAAAAAGTACCAAAGTACCATTTTTTACCCCTTTAAACCCTTCGGAATACGAATTTCCAGAAAGTTCTTTTTTTTGGGAATGTTTTTCCGTTACAGGATCCTAAATTTCAAATTTCAAATTATTTGAATTTTTTTCAGAAAAAATAAAAAGTACCAAAGTACTCGCTTACCCCCATTAGAATCGGAATTTCGAAAAAGTACGTTTTCAGAATTTTTTTTCGTTGTTGGAACCACCATTGCAAATTTTAGTATTTTTGTAGGACCTTAATTTCAAAAAGTATAAAAAGTACCAAAGTACCATTTTTTACCCCTTTAAACCCTTCGGAATCCGAATTTCCAGAAAGTTCTTTTTTTTGGGAATGTTTTTCCGTTAGAGGATCCTAAAATTAAAATTTCAATTTAATTGAATTTTTTTCAGAAAAAAAAAATTTCAAATTAATTGAATTTTTTTCAGAAAAAATAAAAAGTACCAAAGTACTCGCTTTTTCCCCTTTTTCAACCCTTCGTTTTTACCTCTTAAAATCAACATTTCCAAAAACCCAGCCTTAGCGGATATGTATTCCAGGAGGTGAAACTACAATCCAAATTTCAAGACTCTAGCTTCAGTGGTTTGGGCTGTGGGATGATGCGTGATTAGTATGTCAGTCAGTCATCAGTCATCAGTCAGTCACGCAACTACTTTATATATATAGATTGATCCATTTCTAAGACACTCTAGCAATATATATATATCCGTCTATCTGTGGAAAGCAAGATGCAGTCCAAACCTAAAGAGCTGCAAATTTGGTAATTGAGGGTATTACTTAAGTGCAAAAAAGTGTTTTTTACATTTTGGAGAGTATAAAAGATTCGGAACCGAAGAATTTAACACTCTCACTTGTATTTTGTACATTTGCTAAACAAATGGAACACTTTGATGTCAAAAGATTAGACTTGGTGAAAAAGTAGTTTTGGTAAAAAAATGGAAAAAATTAGCTGAAGTTTTATTTATTTCGGTTGGAGTCCATATTAATTATTTCTGAGAAATAATTATTTTTGTTGCACAATGAGAAAATCTTAAAAAATTAATTGACAACACAGGCTAAGTGGAGATGTCAACAGCTTTCGGCTTTCGATTGTCACTGTAGGTGTGTAAGATTAAAATCAGCTATTTAATCGTACATTAAGGTGAAAAAGCGAACGAGAATTATATCACATTTCATCACCCATATGTTACGTTTAGCACGAACTTAATCAATATATTTTTAACTTTTACAACAGTGTAAGAAATTACGACTGTGTTAGAAAAAGTTAAAAATATATTGATTAAGTTCGTGCTAAACGTAACATATGGGTGATGAAATGTGATATAATTCTCGTCCGCTTTTTCACCGCTTTTCCGCTTTACAGTGACAATCGAAGAGTGCTGACGTTAAAATTACCATTTTTGTAAAAAAGGTTAGTTTTTTGTTTTGATATTTTTTCAAAGAAAAACTAAGAAAAAAATATTTTACAAATTTAAGTTTTCTGTGTTATTTTTCGTATAAACCGGAAGATATCTTTAATGGGTTTAAAAGTCCATAAGTAAGAATGAACTTTTGCCTAAACTTTAAGCTTATCACAACAAAGATTGATCATCTGGTTTTTGTTTAAGAGCCTTTTAAAAATGGTGCTTTTTCTAATTTTTTTTTCACAGCGATTTTATACCCTACACCTCTCTGTGGTACAGGGTATAATGAGTTTGTGCTGATGTTTGTAACTACCCGAAATATTGGTCCTACCCCCCTTTCAAGTATACCGATCGACTCAGAATCACTTTTTATGCCGATTTAGCAATGTCCGTCCGTCCGTCGATGTAAACGTTGTGCGCACGATAAAGGTCGCAATTTTTAGCCGATTTATCTAAACTTAAGCTTCTCTTGACCCAAGGACGGACGCTATTGAAATTGAAAAAAATCTGTCCATGTGTGGACCTTGCCCCCATACAAACGTCCCCTTTAATTTTGGGTCAAATGACCCTAACAACCGTATTTTAAAAGATATCCTTTCAAAATTTGGCAGGTAAACGTTTTTTGTATTCACAAATCACCGTCCCGAATTTCGAAGGAATTGGACCAGTTCTTCTTGTAGCTCCCATACAAACCACCCTCCTGATATTCACATAAATCTGTGATGATGAAAATAGAAAAAATAGAAAAATTTTATTAAAATTTTGTTTGTGTGTGCTTAACGCATACTTTAATAACCCAAAGATCTGATTATAATCGGACCATTTTTGGACTTAGGCCCCATATGAAAATGTCGCCCCATTTTCCGGGAAAAACTGGTGTAGGGTATTATATTGTCGGTCTTGACCGACTATAATTTTCTTACTTGTTTTAAAATACATGTTTGGCTAATAATAGTGCAACAACTTTAAAAATTTTTTTGATCATATATATTTGCTTTCAAAAAAGCAAAAATCGCGATTTTTCGCATTTTCAACCTCGAAAAATTAAAATTCTAGACGTGATGGACAAATTTAGAGCACAGATTTGGAATCAGCGAGTCAACAAACCGGAGCCAAAAACCTTCGATTTGTTTAGCGGTGTAATTTTTGAAAAAAAAAAATTTACTAAATTTTTTTCGAGTGTAAATTTTTTTTGAGTGTAAAATTTGTTTCGAGTGTATTTTTTTTAGTATAAAAATATTTTTGAGTGGCAAAATACGTTGTTAAATATTTTGTGACTTACCAATGTTTTTAAAACATGTTTAACGGGTTTTAACGTGAATTAAAGGTGAAACTAATCTGAAATTTACGGTTTTGCTAATAACTTTTGAACCACTTGACCGATTTGGCTGAAGGTAAATAGAAACCAGGCCAGAGAAACGATAAATATATATGCCATGTTTCAGCATCCTCAGGATTGCCTTTCAAAAGTTAGCGTGTTTTTATTTCGTAAATTCACGAAAAACCCCTGCCGAAGTTCAGTTTTTTGTTCAAAACGTTTGAACCACTGGACCGATTTCGCTGGATTGCAATACCAATCTGGCCAGGTAAATGCCCAATATATATGCTCAACTTCAGGAGCCTCTGTAAAGTCTTTAAAAAGATAGAGTGTTTTCAACAGACAGACAGACAGACGGAAAAAAGGACAGACGGACAGACGGACAGACGGACAGACGGACAGACGGACAAACGGACAAACGGAATGACACACTTATATATACCATCTATCACTAGAGTGGAGGGTATAAAAAATATTGATGAAAAAAATATTGATGATCAAAAATATTAATGAAAAAAAAATATTGATGAAAAAAAAAAATTATTGAAAAATTATTTTGTTGCGTTTTATTCACCAGCTGGGGAATATGTTTTTATTTACAACGAGGTGAATTATTGTCCAAGTTACAAACCCAAGTTACTAAAATGAAAACAGTATTTCTGAATTACACTGTGCTTCAGTGAAAAAATACTTCTGATGTGACATTGTATAGGTTATTGGTTTTGTCGAGTAGATCACCAAAAAGGCCAATTAAACTTGCCAGACACCCTCAAATTTTAGAGTTATTGTCAAAAAACGTTTTTTTGGGACTTTTCTCACTAAACCTTGTGTAATTCAGAAAATTTTCAGCCGATTTTAAATTTTTTAACTGTTTTGGATTGAAGAATGATTGGGCTTTCCATGTGTGTGAATTGGTCTACACATTTAAGAAAGATATCTATTGATTTTTTCTATAATATCTAATTTTTTTGTTAATTTTTGGAAATTTTTCGAGTTCATCGATTTTCTTCTGCTGTAGTTCGTTTAACAACCTTTATATTTATGAAAGCATTTTTTAAGAATTTTTACGATGAATTTTATCCTGAAAAAATCAGATAAGAATTGACAGAGTTGTGATAATTTTTCTAAAAAAAGAAAATTAAGATTTCGCAGGAAATCGCCGCTCAGATAACCCAGGCAAAAAAAAAAAAAATTATTATAAGAGGTCATGTACAATATATTTAAAGGTTTTTGGCGCGCTTAATCCGAATATGGCTTTTAAATTACTCTATCGCGTCAGTTTTTTGAGATATTCAACATAAATTTATACATCAAAAACTTAATAAGATAGCGCAATTTCAAGGTCAAATTCGAATTCAGGTGGCCAAAAACCTTTAAAATAACGATACGCGACCTCACAGTATGTTCGTTTATTTATTTTTATTTCCTGGGTTGTTGAGCGTCGATTTCCACCAAAATATTAATTTCTTTTTTAGAAAATTTATTACAATTCAGTCAATTGTTATTTGATTTTTTCGGAATAAAGCTCATCGTATTCAAAATTAAATTTTCTTTCAGATTACGTTTATAAATATAAATATTGTTGAACGAACTATAGCAGAAAAAAATCGATAAACTCAAAAAATGTAAGAAAAATAACAATAAAATTGGATATTGTTAAAAAAATCAATACATATCTTTCTTATATATACATACCAATTCACACACATAAAAAGTTCTATTCTTCTTCTATCCAAAACCGTTAAAAAATTGAACATCGGTTGAAAACTTTTTTAGTTACATGTGGTTTAGTGAGAAAAGTCACAAAAACTTTTTTGGCAATAACTTTAAAATTTGAGGGTGCCTGGCAAGTTTAATGTGCATTTTTGTGATCTTTTCGACGAGACCTACAACCTTAACTACCTCATTTCAAAAGTATATTCGATTTTGTGTTTTTTGTAGCACAGTGATATTGTTTTTGTTAATAGTTAGCTTATATAGTCAAACTGAGGTGGCGCCCTGCAACTTTTTTTAAATTTAGACACCAGCCTAAAACCATTATCACGTTAAAAATGTTTTATAATCTGAGACTTTTTCTGTAGGAAAAATGTTTAGAATTTGAGATCGGAAAAATGTTTTAGAACCTGAGACTTTTTCTATAGAAAAAAAATTCTCAGAATCTCAAACATTTTCTATGGGAAAAATGTCATAGAATCTAAGACTTTTTCTCTAGGAAAAATGTTTCAGAATCTGAGATTTTTTCTATTGGAGAAATGTTTCAGAATCTAAGACTTTTTTATAGGAAAAATGTCTCAGAATCTTAGATTTTTTTAGAGAAAATATCTCAGAATCTGACACTTTTTCTATAGGAAAAATATTTTAGAACCTGACACTTTTTCTAAAGGAAAAAGTTCTCAGAAGCTGAGAATTTTTCATTAGAAAAAATGTGTCAGAATCTGAGACTTTTTCTATTGTAAAATATCCCAGAACCTCAGGTATCTTCTATTGGATCAGAGAAATTTTCTATATAAAAATGTTTAAGTAGAATCTAAGACCTTTTCTTTAGGAAAAAAAAATCTCAGAATCTGAGACAATTTTTGAAGAAAAATGTCTCAGAATCTGAGACTTTTTCTATAGGCTGATTCCAAAAATTTTCGCCCACTGTTCGGAAACATGCCTTTGGACGCCACTGAGAATTTGTCTCATAGATATCAACGTTTATATGAGATATGTTGCATTTTTGGATTTTCAAAATTTGCTGTAGTTTTCAAATTATCGCGGGTCAAAGTTCGACTTTTTTAGCAAAAGTCAGAAAAATACATGACGTTTAACGTGCTCTAACTTTTTAACTAGTAATCCGATTATCACAAGTAATGGCTCATATTAAAGCTTAATTCTTCTTCTTTTAGGAAATATTTTCAGAAGGTTTTAAACTAACTACTTCTATCCAATTCTACTATATCCTATCCTATTTTCGTATATAGGAAAAATGTCTCTGGTTCTGAGACATCTTGCAGATAGAAAATGTCTCAAATTTAAGAATTTTTCTATTGTAAAATGAGACTATTTCTGTAAGAAAATTGTCTCAAAATCTGATACTTTTTCTATAGAAAAAAATTTCTCACCCTAATTAACAAAATTGTACAAAAGCTTTTAAAAACTCTTTAAAGCTAAGAACAATTTATTGCATAGTGGATTAGGTTTTTCTTATCCATGTGAAGATAATACTACACTTGCTTAACTAACATACACACAAACACACACACACACACTGAATCGAACACACACTCACACCATACATACAAATGTATGTGTGCTGCTGTGTGTGAATGTTAGAAGTAGACATTGTAAAAATGTGAGTTACATGGGGCCATTAAACCGACAGGTGTGTTGGCAATGAGCGTACATTGTAGTACATGGGTTTTACAGTACGTGGTATGTGTGGGAAAATTTAAAAAATACCAAGAATAACTGGAAAGCTTTACCAAGAATGCACCTGCCTGGACGTGGGTATGTGAACACAGTGAAGAGCAATTAAATGAAGACAGAAAAATTGAACTTTTGTTTAAAAAATGTGTAAAGTTTTATAAACCAACACTCACATAATAAATACAGTTGCAACAACCCTAAATATTTTAACCTCAATTTTGAGGTTGTTCCAACTGGTTCTTTGGTTGTTACAACTACATAACGGTTGTCTCCACTGCATTATGGTTGCCGTAACCGTATTGAGGTTGTGACAACCGCTTGAGTGGTTATGACAACCTAAAAAATGAGGTTAGAATATTTACGGTTAAGGCAACCGAATTTAATATATGAGTGAACAGTGTACACAGAACACGCAGAAAACGAATTTGCTGATTTCTATCTGAAAGTCAGTTATTGCAACAAAAAATCGTTTGGAACATTTGCATATAGGTCGTTACAGTTTATTATCGGCTGTGACAACAGAATTTGATTATTACAACTGGCTTTTAATTGAGGCAACTAAAAAATTAGCTTGTCACAGAAAAATGTAGTGGGAGCAATTGAATTTTGAGAAGATACCACTTAGAAATTCGCTTGGAAACTTCTTTTTTTTTGGTGAATGTATAAAATTCAAGTCGAAAACTACTTATGCCTTAAAAATAATTTTCTTAAAACTTCATCTATTTTCTTTTAATTTTTGCTGAATATTTATTACATACACTGTAAAAATTTACCATTTTACAAATGTATGTATGTATTCAGTTTAACCTACTACATATGTATGTTGAAGGTTTGTATGTATTTATGTGCGATATGGTTGAACCTATGCGGGTTGATATTCTCCATTAATATTTCTTATTGCAAAGAATGAATGAATGAACGAATGAATGAATGTATCAGTGGTAAAACGTAAAGTAAGTCGCGTTGAAGCACTAAAAGTACATAAATTACTCAGAATGAAAGATAAATTGCTTAAAACAAGTGCTGTTCTACCTTTTAGTTTTGCAAAAAAACAAAACGCAAAATAGCAAGGGCTAAAAATTGGAATATGTAAAAGAGATTCAACAGTAAATATATTCATAAAATTTGAATAAAATTGGCTCAAGTGCTAGAGGGTAGCAATGCAGATTAGAGAGCTTTTACAAAACAATTTTAAGAAAAGTAAGTGAATTTAAAAAAATTAACAAACAAAAAATAGGGTCGTTTTACTGACATGTTGGACAATGCTTAGGATTTTTTTTTATAAAAGTAAGAAATTTTTGAAATTGAAAGCTAATTCACTTATTTCTTGTCCCCGGGACATGTGCAGATTTTAAGACATTTTTTTTGTGGAAAAAGTTTAAGATTCTGAAAAATTTGTCCTACAGAAAAAGTCTCAGATTCTGAGACATTTTTCCTATCGAAAAATGCTAAGATTCTGAGACATTTTTCCTATAGAAAAATGTTAAGATTCAGATACATTTTTCCTATAGAAAAAGTCTCAGATTCTGAGACATTTTTGCTATAGAAAAAGTCTCAGATTCTGTGAAATTTTTTCTATAGAAAAAGTCACAGATTCTGGGACATTATTCCTGTAGAAAAAGTCGCAGATTCTGAGACATTTTTCCTATAGAAAATGTCTCAGAATCTGGGACATAATTCCTGTAGAAAAAGTCTCAGATACTGAGACATTTTTCCTATAGAAAAAGTCTCACATTCTGAGAAATTTTTTCTATAGAAGAAGTTTCAGATTCTAAAAATTTTCTTTACATGTCTCAAATATAGAAAAAGTCTCATATTCTGAGACATTTTTCCTATAGAAAAAATCTCAGATTCTGGGAAAAAAAAAAAGTCTCCGCTTTGGAGATATTTTTCCTATAGAAAGAGTCTCAATTCCTGAGATATTTTTCCTATAGAAAAAGTCTCGGATTCTGAAACACTTTTACTATAAAATACGTCTCAGATTCTGAGACATTTTTTTTATAGATAAAGTCTCAGATTCTGAGACATTTTTCTTATAGAAAAACTCTCAGACTCTAAGACATTTTTCTTATAGGAAATGTCTCAGGTTCTGGGACAATTTTCTTATAGAAAAGTTCTCAGATTCTAAAACATTTTTCTAATAGAAAAAGTATCAGATCCTAAAACATTTTTCTTATAGAAAATTATGCGTCATTTTTCATATAGAAAAATCTCAGATTCTGAGAAATTTTTCTTATAGAAAAAGTCTCAGATTCTGAGAAATTTTTCTTTTAGAAAAGTCTCAGATTTCTGAGACATTTTTCTTATAGAAAAAGTCTCAGATTCTGAGACATTTTTCTTGTAGAAAAAGTCTCAGATTCTGAGACATTTTTCTTGTAGAAAAAGTCTCAGATTCTGAGACATTTTTCTTATAGAAAAAGTCTCAGATTCTGAGACATTTTTCTTATAGAAAAAGTCTCAGATTCTGAGACATTTTTCTTATAGAAAAAGTCTCAGATTCTGAGACATTTTTCTTATAGAAAAAGTCTCAGATTCTGAGACATTTTTCTTATAGAAAAAGTCTCAGATTCTGAGACATTTTTCTTATAGAAAAAGTCTCAGATTCTGAGACATTTTTCTTATAGAAAAAGTCTCAGATTCTGAGACATTTTTCTTATAGAAAAAGTCTCAGATTCTGAGACATTTTTCTTATAGAAAAAGTCTCAGATTCTGAGACATTTTTCTTATAGAAAAAGTCTCAGATTCTGAGACATTTTTCTTATAGAAAAAGTCTCAGATTCTGAGACATTTTTCTTATAGAAAAAGTCTCAGATTCTGAGACATTTTTCTTATAGAAAAAGTCTCAGATTCTGAGACATTTTTCTTATAGAAAAAGTCTCAGATTCTGAGACATTTTTCTTATAGAAAAAGTCTCAGATTCTGAGACATTTTTCTTATAGAAAAAGTCTCAGATTCTGAGACATTTTTCTTATAGAAAAAGTCTCAGATTCTGAGACATTTTTCTTATAGAAAAAGTCTCAGATTCTGAGACATTTTTCTTATAGAAAAAGTCTCAGATTCTGAGACATTTTTCCTTTAGAAAATCTCAGATCCTGAGATATTTTTCCAATAGAAAAAGTCTCAGATTCTTAGACTTTTTACATTGTGAAGTGTAACAACATTTTTGTTAAGACCAAATTGAACTTTTTTACTTGTTTTTATTTTTAAAAAAATCAGTTCTCCCCCAAGGACATCACATTTAATTGCACTTAATTTCCTTACCTAATGTCACAACTTAACAATAGGTTGTTTATCACGGATAATAAGTGCAATAAATTTTGAACTCCTTCTGTTTCTTTTTTTTTTCAATAAGAATTGCATACGTGTTTATTTGTACATTTGTGGTGGAGTGGTGTTTGGTGCTGTTTGTGGGGGCAGATTAAATGAAGAATGCAATGCATTCGAAGTTTTTAACAACACTTAAACCAGCAATGGCTCATGAAAGATATCAACAAAAACTTATGGCCCATGTTAAATGGTTTAATTTGTTATCTTGCAATTTCCTATGACTTTAATTCATTTCAAACAGACACACACATACACACACAAAAACATACCAGAAAAGTAAACATAACTCCGAGCACTTAAAAATATCTGTTAAGGCAAAAGTAGACATACACACACAGAGAAAACAGAAATGTACATTAGGGTGGATCAAATTTTCTTTTTTTCGAATTTCAAAATCGTCGGGATCGTAAAGTTACCTTTTGCGGTCAATATTAACACACAAATATATATTGGACTTGTAAGGCAATGCCTCTGTCTTCCTTTTTTGAGTTGAAAATTGGAAAGCCCAGAGCAAAGTGATTTTTTTTTACTTAAATATTAGTTTATAATCGGACATTAATGAGAAACTGTTTTTATTGTCAAAAAATTTTATTGGCAACAAAATTCTTTAAACATTTTTTGTTTCTTTTAAGAACACTTTTTCAATAATGTCCACTAAAAATATTTTTTTTTTCACTTTGTGCGAAAGATTCTAATTTTTGAGTCAAAGAAGGAACCCAAAGACATTTTCTACAGGTCCCATATTTTTGTTGTCTTAATATTGATCATAAAAGGCAATGTTTTCCGATCCCAACGATTTTGAAATTCGAAAAAAGTAAAATTTTGTCCACCCTAATATACATGCATGAATGTATATTTACCTTAAACTTTAGCAACAAATACTTCAGCATATATATTAAGGTGGCATCATGAAGTCTGTCAAATACTGAAAACACGGTTTACTAAATATACGGAGTTTAAGGAACAACATATTCGAAAATAAAAAAAAAACAAGCTACTTATCCGATTTCAATAACTGTTTACCAATATTGAAAAACGTACCATTTTAATTTTAATGACGTCAAAAGTCTAAATTATTGAACTTTAGTGAACCTTTTCTATTTCGTGAAATGATTCTCCTAGAAACTTTATATGTGGAATGATCTTTCATGTGGAATTATCAACAAAAAAAAATCTCTGACAAAAGCACTTTAGAAAGTTCCGATGCTAGCATGGTAAAAGAGTTTCTTTCGATTGTACTGGGACAAAAAGGGGGTAAAATTAAAAAAAGGTTTCCTTTTACATAATTTCTTAAAAACCTTAACTATATACCCAGAATCAGCTACTTTATTCTTTTCTCAAAATTTGAGACTTTGTCTATAGGAAAAATGGCCCAGAAATTTTTCCTTTAGAAATAGTTGAAGATTTCGAGATATTTTTCATATAGAAAATGTCGCAAATTCTGAAACATTTTTCCTTTCCTTTAGAAACAGATTCAGATTCTAAAACATTTTTTTATTAAAAAGAATCAGCTTCCGATACATATTTCGCATAAAGTTAGTGTCGATTTTGAGACATTTTTCTTTTAGAAAATATCTAAGATTCTGAGGCATTTTTTTATTGAGAACGTCCCACAATCTTCACTCTAAAAAAAATTAGATAATATAGTAGTATTACAACAAATTGTGTAAATTTCTAATAATTTGTGTAAATTTACCACATGTATAGTACAAAACTGAAATCAGTCTTATAAGAGTGTTCTCAAAATCTGGGACTTTTTCTGCAGCGGAAGTTTTTCAGAATCTAGAAGTTTTTCTAAATGAAAAAAGGCTCAGATCTGAGACTTCTTCTAAAAGCAGAATGACTTTTTCTATAGGAAGAATATCCTTTTCTATAATAAAAATGTCTCAGAATCTGAGACGTTTTTTAGGAAAAATGTCTTAGAATCTGCAACTTTTTATAAAGGAAAAACGCTATAGAAATTGAGAAAAATGTCACAGAATCTGAGACTTTTTCTATTGAAAAAATATATCAGAACCTAAGACGTTTTCTATAGGAAGAATATCTATGAAGCTAAGATTTTTTCTCTAGCAAAAATGTCTCAGAATAAGAGACTTTTTCTATATGAAAAATGTCTCTAAACCTGAGACTTTTTCTATTAAACAAAAAAATAAAGAAGTTAATTTAGCTTTGCCGAATGTATTGATACCCTCGACAATGCAAAAATGGTTATTGCAAAAAGCTTAATTTAAAAATAAATTACTTTTAAGAAAAAAAAACATGTGTCCCGTAAATTTCTGAATAGGTTGTTTGGATAGCCCTATATGGAACAAAGAAAATTGCGTTTTTGGTTTTTCTAATTTTCAAAAACTGGGCTTAGAAGGCGTGGTCAAATATTGGAAAAATGGTCAAATTTGTGGCGAGTTGCCTTGATTAAATATTTATCACATTAAACGGAATGCACCACAATCTCAAAAACTTACATTCTTATATAGTTTTGTATGAGCTATCGATTAAAATTTTTTTTTTTTGGAAAATTTTCAGAACCCGTTCTGAAATTTTCCATTTTTTAAAAATGTCAATTTATTAAAAAACATGCCACTTTTTTTTTTCTTTTTTAAATTTTTTTTTAAAAGTTTAGATGTTTGTCCATCCACACAAAAAATTTAGAAGCACGTTCTTCGTTTTTTTCGAGAAAATCGCATTTGAACTTTAAATTTCATAACAATTGTGTAATTTGCTTGTATTTTCTTGATTTAACGTTGCGATTGAGTAATATTTATGCAATTGATATTACTCATTCGCAACGTTAAATCAAGAAAATACAAGCAAATTACAAAATTGTTATTAAATTTAAAGTTCAAATGCGATTTTCTCTAAAAAAACGAAGAACGTGTTTCTGATTTTTTTTGTGTGGATGGACTAAACTTTTAAAAAATAATTTAAAAAAAAAAAAAAGTGTTTTTTAATAAATTGACATTTTTAAAAAATGGAAAATTTCCGAACGGGTTCTGAAAATTTTCAAAAAAAAATTTTAATCGATACAAAAAATTTTAACCCATACAAAACTATATAAGAATGTAAATTTTTGAGATTCTGGTGCATTCCGTTTTAATGCGATAAATATTTAATCAAGGCAACTCGCCAAAAATTTGAAAATTTTTCCAAGATTTGATCACGCCTCCTAAGCCCAGTTTGAAAAATTGAAAAACCAAAAACGCAATTTTCTAAGTTCCATATAGGGCTATCCATACAACCTATTCAGAAGTTTATGGTACACGTGTTTTTTTTGCTGGACATTTGGTGTGGAATGCCTCATATGTGAGAATATGTAAGAAAAATAAAATATGAGAGGTTTTATAGGGGAATTTTGTAAAGAGTTTTTCGGGAGCAATTCATCAGAATCTGATTTCTGTGATTCAGTTACTAAATTAATTTCAAAAGAAAGGTGTTCATGGATAAAGCCCAAAATATATTCTATTGTGAAATTAAAAAAATAATTGGAAATATTACGTCCTGGGTTTTAGAAAAATATCCGACCTCTTCCACATGATTTTTAAACCCAGTGGTAAAAGTCTGGACTCTTTACAGTTCTACAACACAAAAAGAATACTACCCTAATACATACACTGTTAAAGAGAATGATAAATTTTATGCACATTATGAATTCCTTTTTATCCATTTCTTTTTTGGAGCGAAGAAAAACAAAAAAAAGGAAAACACCAGCAGCTAAGTAAGGCTCTTAAGAGTAACAACGATAACTGTAATAAGAAAGTTTTTCAGTGGGTGTTTTGTTATTTTTTTCCTAAATTTTTATACCCTACGATTAGTGATATATAAGGTTATATAAGTTTGTCATAACATTTGTACCACCTCGAAATATAGGGGTCTGTTCCCTAGAAATAACATGGTCCCACACACAGAGAAAAACCTTTTTGGAACAAGATTTCAGCACACCCAATCACAAAATGAAGAGACAACATACTATTTTCGATTCGTGTGATCATATATATGATTGTGAAAATCACACTCAAAAAATTATGTCATTAACTGTTTGTATTTTATATAAAAGATTTTACGTTTAGTCGTTTAAAAAAAAAAAACATTTGTTTAATGTTTTTTATTAATGACTACTTCTGTTAATTTTTTCAAAAATAACACACTAAAAAATAAAGACTTTCATTAACATTTAATTTTTAAAGCCATTTATTTTTGTTCTGTAAGTAAAAACTACTGATTATTCTTTAAATGTTTAATGATTTGTTTAAGTATTTTTTTTAAACTGTGGGTATTTTTTAATGAGAAGTCATTAGTTTTTACCTACACAAGTAGGTTAGTTTTTTGTAGAAAAAATTAAAAAAATTGTTTATAGAATTATAAAAACATATTTGTATCAAGTGACTTTGGCACGATGGGTAGAGTGTCTGGCCAGAATGCAGTTGATTGCGGGATCGATTACCCAAAATTTTATTAAAAAATATTTTAATAGTAAATTGTAAAAAATAACCTACGAAATCATTAATTTTTAATGTTTTCGTAGGTTAAAGTATATATTTTATTGATCAGTGATCGATTCTAAGATGATCTAGCGATGTCCTACCGTCTTTCCGTCTGTAGAGGACACGATACAGTATAAAATAAAAGAGCTAGAATTCCAAAGTTTAGCACGAATACGTCTTATATTCCTAGGCAGGTTAATTTTGGAAATAGGCAACATAGGGAAAAAAGTTCCCCCTTGGAGAACTAAACCAACCAAAGAAAAACAACATTCTCATCTCAGATGAAGTCCAAAACCGCAAGGGAAAGGTGCTCCCTAACGCCTCCCACCAACCCCCCCCCCCCCTAAAAAAAAGACGCCACTGGATTTTTTTTATATTGTTTTTTTTTTTTACATTTTGGGTATAAAAGATTCGGCACAGCCGAATTTAACACTCTCACTTGTTTTTTAATCACTACACCCAAAAAAAAACGTGGGTATTCAATACTAAAAATTTTACTAATGAACTAATTTCTTAGTCCAAAATGATCTAGTGCAGGCGTTGGTAATCAATACTAAAATTTTTTACTAATATTATTCAAAACCAGTAAAAATTACTAATTTTAGTACTTTGAAGATACTAAAAAACTACCGTACTACTGGTAATTAGTAACTTATTAGTAGATTTTGGTACCAAACCACTTACTAATATTTTTACTGCAGAATTATTTTGAGTGTACATTTTAATTTAACTCAAAATTTATTTTTTTTAAACCAAATTTAAATAAAAATTTGTTCACTTTAAAAAGGATTTTTGCACTGAAATGCATTTGTATTCAAAATGTTTTGGGCATTGTGGAGGGTACTAATGTAGTCGGCAACGCCGAACTAAAGTTTTTTAGTTATTTTTTTGGCAAAAGTTTTATGTTTATAAAACATTCCTTAATAACACTAGTGTACTTATGTTTTAGAATATTTTTTGTACCTTTTATAACAAAATAATATGCGGATTTGAAATTACTAAATATATGAATAAGGGCTTTAGGGAGATACAAACATGAAAGTGCCTAATTTAATGGTGCCGTCAAGATTCAACAAAAAAAAACAACTAGTGTTTGATTTTAAAACATACAAACTATAATGATTAGTATAATATATTTAAGGTAATTATTTTCAAGAACGACAGTTAAGTTTATTAAATATTTTAACTTCATAAAAGACTCATAAATCCAATCAGGATTTATTAATTTTATTATAGCTAAGAATTATTGAAGTTATGCACTTATCATTTTGTTATAACCTTACTTTGAACTTTTTTTTTTTTAAACAATTCCAAAAATTCCATCCAATTATTATGTTATTTGTTTTTAAAACAAAAACTTTCACTAATCCATGGCAATTGTGGTTCATTGTTTGGGTTATGCTCCGATATAGCGATTGTATTGTGTTGAGAGCTTTGTCTTAACTTATTTGTCTTGTTAAGCCAAAAAGTATGCTTTCAATTTTATACAACAAATTCCCGCCTTTATTAAGAAACAACTCTAATTTCTGTGTGATTTTTGGTTTTCTAAAGTTTTTTTTTTTTTCATTATTTTCGCTTTGAAAAAGTTTATTAATTTTATTTTGTTTGTATAAATAATAGAATAACATCTTTGTCTTAAGTCTTGTCAAAAAGTATGCTTTAATTTTCATTTAATATTTCAGCCAAACAATTTGCTCTAAATTCTGTTGTTTGTAGGCTAAATACATAAAAACGGTGGCCTTGGTGGGTGGCCAATTTAACATGATAACATGAAGTACAAAAAAGTTTTTAATACAATTTTTAAAAGTTGAAAATTAGTTTAGACAAAATAAATTTTGTAAATATTTAATTAAAATAAGATCAAAGTTTTAAGAGAAATAAGTAAACAAATCGGATAAATTTTCTATACGAAAAATGTTCAGAGACTTTTTTCTATAGAGAAATGTCTCACAAAGGAAGTTTCACAACCCTTATGAAACGATTTGCATGAAACTTAAAAATATATATAAAAGAGAAAATTCTAAGGTCGGGGTGTCTCGGCCATATCGGGGATTAAGGGGTTCAAAAAATGGCGAAAAAAGTTTTTTGGATTTTTCAGCCATTTTTTTAAGAAACTTTATTAAAGTTACCACATGAGAAGAAAGGTTTTTTTAATGCATATCTAAAAGTGACAAAATCTTGTAAAAATTCGGCTTTGTTAAACTTTTTAATAAAAATGTGTGAATTTTGGGCGATATTTATGTGAAGACTTAACCAACGATATCCATATGAACATGAAATAATCTTTTTTAAATCTAATCTAAGACATTTTCTATAGAAAAAATGTCTCAGAATCTAAGACTTTTCATGAAGAAAACATGTCTCAGAATTTAAGACTTCTCATACAGAAAATTTTTTTCAGAATCTGAGACTTTTTCTATAGAAAAAATTGCTTTCAAAAATGTCTCAGAATCAGTGACTTTTTTTATAAAAAAATGTCTCTCAAAATGTTACAAAATCTGAAACTTTTTCTATAGCAAGAATGTCTCAGAATCTGAGACTTCTTCGATAAGAAATATGCCTCAGAATCTGATACATTTTCTGTAAGAAAAATGTTTGAGAATCTGAGACTTTTTCTGTAGGAAAACTTTCTCAGAATCTGAGACTTTTTCTATAAGAAAAATGTCTCAGAATCTGAGACTTTTTCTATAAGAAAAATGTCTCAGAATCTGAGACTTTTTCTATAAGAAAAATGTCTCAGAATCTGAGACTTTTTCTATAAGAAAAATGTCTCAGAATCTGAGACTTTTTCTATAAGAAAAATGTCTCAGAATCTGAGACTTTTTCTATAAGAAAAAATCTGAGACTTTTTCTATATGAAAAATGTTTCAGAATCTGAGACTTTTTCAATAAGAAAAATGTCTCAGAATCTGAGACTTTTTCTATAAGAAAAATGTCTCAGAATCTGAGACTTTTTCTATAAGAAAAATGTCTCAGAATCTGAGACTTTTTCTATAAGAAAAATGTCTCAGAATCTGAGACTTTTTCTATAAGAAAAATGTCTCAGAATCTGAGACTTTTTCTATAAGAAAAATGTCTCAGAATCTGAGACTTTTTCTATAAGAAAAATGTCTCAGAATCTGAGACTTTTTCTATAAGAAAAATGTCTCAGAATCTGAGACTTTTTCTATAAGAAAAATCTGAGACTTTTTCTAGAAGAAAAATGTCTCAGAATCTGAGACTTTTTCTATAAGAAATATGTCTCAGAATCTGAGACTTTTTCTATAAGAAATATGTCTCAGAATCTGAGACTTTTTCTATAAGAAATATGTCTCAGAATCTGAGACTTTTTCTATAAGAAAAATGTCTCAGAATCTGAGACTTTTTCTGTAAGAAAAATGTCTCAGAATCTGAGACTTTTTCTATAAGAAAAATGTCTCAGAATCTGAGACTTTTTCTATAAGAAAAATGTCTCAGAATCTGAGACTTTTTCTATAAGAAAAATGTCTCAGAATCTGAGACTTTTTCTATAAGAAAAATATCTTAGAATCTGAGACTTTTTCTAAAAGAAAAATGTCTCAGAATCTGAGACTTTTTTTTATAAGAAAAATGTCTCAGAATCTGAGACTTTTTTTTATAAGAAAAATGTCTCAGAATCTGAGACTTTTTTTTATAAGAAAAATGTCTCAGAATCTGAGACTTTTTTTTATAAGAAAAATGTCTCAGAATCTGAGACTTTTTTTTATAAGAAAAATGTCTCAGAATCTAAGACTTTTTCTATAAGAAAAATATCTCAGAATCTGAGACTTTTTCTATAAGAAAAATGTCTCAGAATCTGAGACTTTTTCTATAAGAAAAATGTCTCAGAATCTGAGACTTTTTCTATAAGAAAAATGTCTCAGAATCTGAGACTTTTTTTATAAGAAAAATGTCTCAGAATCTGAGACTTTTTTTATAAGAAAAATGTCTCAGAATCTGAGACTTTTTCTATACAAAAAATGTCTAAGAAAAATGTCTCAGAATCTAAGACTTTTTCTATAAGAAAAATGTCTCAGAATCTGAGACTTTTTCCATAAGAAAAATGTCTCAGAATCTGAGACTTTTTCTATAAAAAAAATGTCTCAGAATCTGAGACTTTTTCTATAAGAAAAATGTCTCAGAATCTGAGACTTTTTCTATAAGAAAAATGTCTCAGAATCTGAGACTTTTTCTATAAGAAAAATGTCTCAGAATCTGAGACTTTTTCTATAAGAAAAATGTCTCAGAATCTGAGACTTTTTCTATAAGAAAAATGTCTCAGAATCTGAGACTTTTTCTATAAGAAAAATGTCTCAGAATCTGAGACTTTTTCTATAAGAAAAATGTCTCAGAATCTGAGACTTTTTCTATAAGAAAAATGTCTCAGAATCTGAGACTTTTTCTATAAGAAAAATGTCTCAGAATCTGAGACTTTTTCTATAAGAAAAATGTCTCAGAATCTGAGACTTTTTCTATAAGAAAAATGTCTCAGAATCTGAGACTTTTTCTATAAGAAAAATGTCTGAGACTTTTTCTATAAGAAAAATGTCTCAGAATCTGAGACTTTTTCTATAAGAAAAATGTCTCAGAATCTGAGACTTTTTCTATAAGAAAAATGTCTCAGAATCTGAGACTTTTTCTATAAGAAAAATGTCTCAGAATCTGAGACTTTTTCTATAAGAAAAATGTCTCAGAATCTGAGACTTTTTCTATAAGAAAAATGTCTCAGAATCTGAGACTTTTTCTATAAGAAAAATGTCTCAGAATCTGAGACTTTTTCTATAAGAAAAATGTCTCAGAATCTGAGACTTTTTCTATAAGAAAAATGTCTCAGAATCTGAGACTTTTTCTATAAGAAAAATGTCTCAGAATCTGAGACTTTTTCTATAAGAAAAATGTCTCAGAATCTGAGACTTTTTCTATAAGAAAAATGAAAATTTTTTTCAAAATCTGAGAAGTTTTTTATTTGAAAAATGTTTCAGATATTTTCAGATGTTTTATAGGAAAAAGTTCCAAAATCTAAGAATTTTTCTTGAGGAAAATATCAGAAAAAAGGAAAAATCCGAAACTTTTTATATAGAAAAATTGTTAGGGCCTTTCCAAGAATTTTTTCTTTGAAGCTCCCTGCTGATAATATTTGACATTTAATTTTTTTTTTTAATTTCTAATATTGTATTCCCTCCCCTTGCTGCTTTTAATTATTAATTTATGAACTTCCTGTTGTTTCTTTCTTTTGGAAACATTTATTTTGATACTTGTTATTCTTTTCAAATGTTATTAATTTGATTTGCTATTTAAAAAAGTAAATTCTTGTAATTTTAGGGATTATTTAAAAGTTGAAACATTAAGTGTAAAAAAGCCTACATAAGTATATAAATTCCCAATAAGTGTGAGTGCGTAGATAAATTTAAGCGTGTATTAAAAAAATAAAAAAAAAAAATCTAAAACCAAAATTCACACACACATCACTGCCAAACGAAAAGCAACAAAAATCCCTTCAATAGAGTTCTGAGTACTTAAGTAAAGAAAATAAATGAATTCCCATAAGTATTTACCACATTCGAACGTGTAAATAAACCCAAATTGCTTCAGTTTAGATATTTCTCAAGAATGAAGAAAAAAACAAAAAAAAAAAAAGAAACTCTTGCTTAAAACTATGCATACGAGTGCTATACAAATAAGTAGTAGAAAAACAAATTTCCAAAAATTCAGATGAAAAAAAAAATTCCCACAAGTTGGCAAATCCCAATAGCTGCAGCTGTTAGAGCAATAAAAATGTAAATGTTTATTTAACGATGATACGCGGGATTTTCAAAATACAACAAAAAAAAGAGTTGGTACCTTAACAACAACAACTTTGACACACACACACTCATACCTTATAAACCAATACATTGAATCGTTATGCTCAACACACGCACTTAAAGCTTTATGCATATATTTATACAAATGTATTTGAGGTTGTATATGTGTAAAGTCTTTGCTTACCTAGCAAACATTTTGTCATTTTTAATAATTTTGTTAAAAATGCCTAAAATTATACTTTATGAAACTATATTTCTGTATGCCTAAAAGTATGCAACAAAAACGAAATAGAAAGAACCGTTTTACAATAGTATCGTAAAAATTTTCTTTTACAAGTAAACTCCACAATACGAGTTCACGTATTGCTGCAACCATATTTTCCATTCCGCCAATAATTCAGTCATATCGCTTCCATCTCGCTTTGTTTGTTGGGTAAAAAATTTTCACATATTTGTATGAGGGTGTTTAAGTTCTGTGTGAATATGTGTGTAGTTCATAACAACAAAAAAAAAAAAAAATGGGCGTCAATCAGTTACAATTTGACATATGTTTAAAACATGCACGACCACAAACAACAATATCATTTTACTCACATTATAGTTTGATTTCTCATCAATATGGGGATATAGTCACGTTTTATACATTTTTACTCTTTTTATTTTATTTTTTTTTTTTTATTTTAGGAATTCGTACATCAATATGTGTCAAGTGGTTTCGAAACGTTTTCAAAACATTTTCGGACAATTGATTGTCGAAACATGGTATACAAAAAAAACAAATGAACAACAATTTAAGCCTAATACGTATAAAAGTGATGTTGTTTAATGTTAAGGCGAATTTTAAATGCTCTAAACTGGAAAAATAAAAAGAACGACCAGCTAACAAGCTGTGGAGTTAATATACAAAACCCTTTTAAGGATTTAAAAAATCCATTGCAAAGTGCTATCATTTAAGACACTGAGAAAAATATGCCTGTGAGCAGTGTTGTTAACTAATTTAGGTGAAATATCGGCTTAAAAAATCGTCAAAATCGTAATTTTGTATACAAAAATTCATCAAAAAGTCGTTATTGCATTAAAATACCGATTATTACTGAAAAAGTGTTCTGAAATCCTTACTCGATAATTGCACAGTAGAATGTTCCGAAATCAGGAAATTTTGGAGTTTCTTTAGGGCAAACCCCTAGAACGATGATTATTTAAGAGCTGATTACGGGAAAAATAATTAAAAAATTTTTGGAGGTCATCTTAAGGGAGCAACCAGCGCTTAAAATTTGCATACGTGGTGCATTTGGTCAAAAATTTTTTTTTATACCTCCACTCTGATGATAGAGGGTATATACATATGTCATTATATATATATATTAGAGTGTCCCTTATTTTGGAAATGTTGAGACGGTACCCCCACATTTTTTTCCTTTTGACTAAAAAATAACTCAGGAAAAATTTTACGCCCCTACGACCACGCCTTCCCTACGCGACGGGGCCTTAAAGAACGGGGCCTTAAAAATAATTTTCCATACAAACCAAAAATTTTTTTTTTTGATTTTTAATTTTTTTGTTATTAATTATAATATTACTTGGTTAGCTTATTCATGACAAAAAATTTGATTTTGGTGGGATGAGGCTTTCAGTTCTAAAAAATTTTTCGAAAAAAAATTTTTTTGAGCTTTTGGGGTCCTACAGTAAAAATTTTAAAATTTTTTTTTTTTTTTTAGTTTTGACAAGCAACGGTTTTAGTTGTAATGTTGCTTTTAATGGTATTAATTCATAAAAAAATATTATTCATATCTGTGACATCTTGATCGTGTATCGAAAAACATCAAAAATGCATTTTTTACCCTTTTTTAGATCACGATAAAGATGTCACAGATAGGAATAATATTTTTTTATGAAAATATATCATTAAAAGCAACAATTCAACTAAAACGGTTGCTTGTCAAAACTAAAAAAAATATTTTTTAAAAAATTTTTACTGTAGGACCCCAAAAGCTCTAAATTTTTTTTTTTCGAAAATCAAAATCAAATTTTTTGTCGTGAATAAGCTAACCAAGCTATATTATAGTTAATAACAAAAAAATTAAAAATCAAAAAAAATTTTTTTTGCTTTGTATGGAAAAATGATTTTTAAGGCCCCGCTCTTTATGGCCCCGTCGCGTAGGGAAGGCGTGGTCGTAGGGGCGTAAAATTTTTCCTGAGTTATTTTTTAGTCAAAAGGAAAAAAATGAGGGGGTACCGTCTCAACATTTCCAACATTTCCAAAATAAGGGACACTCTAATATATATATTTATATTTGTCATTCCGTACGTAACACATTGAAATATTGGTTACCTATAAACTTACAGTAGATACCGATTAATTTTTATTAAACAATAAAAATAGCTTTATTCGACCTTTAAAATATTATATTTTGAGGATGTTTATGTGTGTAAATTTCCTCAGTGACACATTTTCCAACTAGATGAGTAGTCAAATTATTAAAAATTCTGATTAATTTTTTTATAAAAAATAAAAATTATTTAATTCAACCTTTAAAATATTATATTTTGAGTAGGTTTATTCTAGCTCGAGGTTATTATTTCCTTTACTAATTAAAACTATCATATTCTCATAGAATAATTTTCAAGAAAATTATTATTCTGTTTTAAATTTATTTATGTTGGTCATTTTTTGCAAGACTTAATCGACACGTGTTTTGGGATTTGTCAGATCCCATTGTCAAGATTATTTAGCAAAAATAAAAATGATCAACATAAATAAATTTAAAACAGAAAAATTATTTTCTTGAAAATTATTCTACGAGAATATCATAGTTTTAATTAGTAAAGGAAATAATGACCTCGAGCTAGAATAAACCTACTCAAAATATATTATTAAAAATTAATTACTGTGTACCGTTGCGTATGATTGTTATTTAAAGGCAATTTCAAAATTAAGCATACGCCACTGTTTTTCTAAAGATGATTAAAAATAATGTTATATTCATTGGCCGTTTCATGCACAACAAATTAAAATATCGGTCAAGGACCCAGATATGTATACGAGGCATTCCACACCAAATATCCAGCGAAAAAAAACATGTGTACTGTAAATTTCTGAATAGATTGTATGAATTGTCCTATATGGCACTAAGAAAATAGAGTTTTTGGGTTTTCAATTTTTCAAACACTGGGCTTAGGAGACGTGGTCAAATATTGAAAAAATGATAAAATTTGTGTCGAGCTGCCTTGATTAAATATTTATCAAAAATTTACATTATTTTAAAATTTTGTATGGGCTATCGATTAAAATTTTTTTTGTTTGGAAAATTTTCAGAACCCGTTTTGAAATTTTCTGTTTTTTAAAAAAGTCAATTTATCAAAAATCCGGCTACTTTTTTTTATTTTTTTTTTTTTAAAGTTTCGATGTTTGTCTAGCCACACAAAAAAATTCAAACATAGGTTTTTTGTTTTTCGAGAAAATTTGAATATTAAAATTCATAACAATTAAGTAATTTGCCTGTATTTTCTTGTTTCAACATAGCGTATGAGTAACATTTATGCAAATATTTAATACTGATTCGCTATGTTCAAACTAGAAAATACAATCAAATTACAAAATTGTTATGAAATTTAATATTTAACAAACAAATGTCTGAATTTTTTTATGTGGATAGACAAACATTTAAACTTTAAAAAGAAAATAAAATATAAAAAGTGGCCGAATTTTTCATAAATTTTCATTTTTAAAAAATGGAAAATTTCAGAACCGGTTCTGAAAATTGTCTAAAAAAAAATTTAATCGTTTGTCTATACAAAACTATACAAGAATGTACATTTTTGAGATTGTGGTGCATTTTTTTATTTTATGAGAATTCCTAGTAAAAATTACGGGCTTTTTCGTAATTTTACAAGATTTTTACCAATAAAATTGTAAATTTACTACTTTTTTAGCGCAATAAAACTTACATGCAAATCTCGTGAATTAACTAATTTTTTTTTTTAAATTTTGGAAATTTGTAAAATTACAAAAAAAACTGTAAGATTACAACAAAAAAATGTAAGTTTCTATCAAAAATTTTTTGTAAAAAAATAAGGAAAACTTTTTCTAGTAATTTGACAAGGTTTTTTGTGTAGCTTCACATCATCAGAATTAAGTAATTCCCTGTCTAATATTCTTTTTTTACTCTATAGGGAATTAATGATTTTTAAATGGGATGGAATTTAAAATAATGGATGTGCATTCCTTTAAAGTCGTTTAAAATTTAAATATTTTGATCTGAATTTTAATTTAACAAACTTTACCTTCAACTTAATATACCCATCAGTTCTGTACAGAATTAAATTTAAAAATTGAGCAACACAAAAAACGGAGCCTGATGATAAAAATAAATATTAACTCGAGCAATAAAAAAATCTCCAAAAACAAACAACATTTTGCCAATACAAAGGTTGTCTAATTGACAGCAACACAAAAAACAATAAACAAAATTGGTCGGCTACCAATCGAACTGAATTTACACAAAAAAAAAGACAATCAATATACCAACAAAAACAATATTGAAATAAGAAACTTAAATTAATACTCTCATCCTGCCTAGAAACGTAACGTATGCTTTAACAACCAACACAACAACAACAACAAAAGTAGAAACACGTGCAAAAGTCTAAAATATTTGTTAAAAATTTTTGAGTATGTTACCAGTAAAAAGCTTCCAAATGTATAAATGTACGAAGGTTCATATACTCTACCTACCAAACGGTACAATAAGTTAATGGAAAAGCATAATGTAATGTCTTGTCTTAATTTGAAAGGAAGGAAAAACAATAGAAAGAAAAATTTTTATAAAAATAGAAACCGAAGGATTACAAATGAATAATAGTAAAAACAATATAATAGAATTGATGTCAGATGATGAAGATGGAGAATACAATGGCTATGAAGACAATAAAAATATACTAAAATTTTCATATCAGACATTTTTCGTATAGAAAAAGTTTTAGATTCAAAAGTATTTTTCGTAAAGAAAAATTTTTTAAACTCTGAAAAATTTTTCGTATAGAAAAAAGTTTCAGTTTCTGAGAAATTTTTCTTTAAGAAAAAGTCTCAGTTTCTGCGAGAGTTTTTGTATTGAAAATTCCCAGATTCTGAGATACTATTCTTCGTATAGAAAATGTCTTACAGTTAGATTCAAAATATTTTATATATTGAAAATTAATCTGATTCTGAGACATTATTCGTATAGAAAAAGTTGAGCTTATGTGACTATTTTTGTTTAAAAAACGTCTCAGAATTATTTTTCGTTTAGAAAAAGTCTTACAAATAGATTTATTTTTCGAATTGAAAAAGTTTCAGATTTTGAGATATATTTCATGGCGTTTTCTTTTCTGGCAAAAAATGCATCATTTTGTAACATTTTTTTTATTCTTTGAATTTTTTGTGTTCTTTTCTAAAAAAAATGTACACTTTTGAAAAAATATTATGTTCTTTTCTCAAAATATTGTCTGCATGTGAGGTAAAAAATGCATATTTTCCACCCCGAAATCAAATGACGGGGTGAAAAACTGCCCTGATATTCTCTCATGTAGCAAAACTCAAATTAAGCGAACAAGTTAACTGTTGCTGTTGTGGTGCAGAGGATGTGTCGTGGCATGTGACACTGGAGGTCTGGGGTTCAAATCCCGGTATGGACAATTTTTTTTTTATTCTGATGTTTTTTTTTTATTCAATTGAATAGTTCATGCGAATAAGGACGAATAGACCACTTTTTCGCAAACACGTTTTTTTGCATAAATGCATTTTATTAGCAGAGCCCTACAATCCTATGCAGAAATTTTGGGGAAATTTTGACTTTTAAGGCTAAAAAAATGACTTTAAAAGTGCAATAATTCGTATATTTTTATATTTTTGTTTAAATTGGGAGTGAACTAACGCACAATTTTGATTAAATACAACACAAAAACATACAAAAATTTTACTTTCGGTAACAATGTGTTAAAAGAACATTACGAGGAACAAACCACACTTATTATATTGGCAAAAAATTTTACCGTTCTTAAGTTATAAGACTTTAAAGTGTGGAAAGCAAAAAGGGCGAATATCCATCCTTAACAAAATATTATATAAAAATTATTTAGCTGCGAGTTTAAAATTGATATTAGCTAAAATTTGAAATTGTACACAAAAAAAACAATCTTAGCACATACAAACAAATTAACCAGATTTGTGAAAAAAATCTTCAGTGTTACCGCGTAATTAAGATCATATAACCACGAATACATGGTCTAAACATATTTTAACCGTCAGGAATAAAAAACAAAAATTTTTTCACGTCCTTTTATGTTACATCGTAATATGCAGTCAAGGGTTAATATTATAATTTCTAAAAATGTATTTAGTGTCATAAAGAATTACTACTGCATCAAAAGGCAGGAATATTAAAAAAAAAATTTAAAAAAAAAATTTTTTTGCATGTCCTTGCAATCCTTAAATAGTGTATCCTCGAAGTCCTTAAAGTGTTACAAACAAATACCAACCATAGTTCGTCAAGTTTTGCAAGTCTCGTGAAAATGTAGTCAAAATCTGCTGCAAAATAACACATTTTTATTCAAATTTCAATACATTTGTTTGGATATTCGCCCTTTTTCCATTTAAGCAAAAAATTTAAGTCCAATTTTTGGCAAGTTCTCTTTCGAATACCTTACTAAAATTTTGTATATAGGTAGATGTGACTTAAACCTTTAAGCTAATACCAAAAAGTTGACAAAAATATTATTTTTTAACCGTTTCCTGCGTTTTTATTGTCCCCTGTAAAATTCTACAAATGGTCTATTCGTCTTTATTCGCATGAACTATTCAATTACGTATTATTTTTTATTTAATAATGTTTTTTTTTTTTTAAATAATTTAATAATTTTTTTAAAAAAAAGTAAATTTTCATATAAAATCGACTAAATTTGTTAATTTTTTGGTATTTATATTTTTAAAGTTTAAATAATTAAAAAAAAAAATAATTTAAAGCAAAAAAATAAAAAAAATATATAATGGCCATCGCCGGGATTCGAACCTGAGCTGCCGGCAATATAAGCGAAAAACACATCCATCGAACCAGCAAATCAGGGCAATTGGCGTACAAAACAGCATTTTTGTGTTCTTTTCTGAGTGAAAAAAAATGCAACATCGTTTCAGGGCCATGTCAACATTTTAAAAGTAAACATTTTAACAATGCACAATTTTTTGTTCAGAAAAGAAAACACCATCAGTTTCAAAGAAAATTTTCGTAAAGACAAAGTATCAGATTTTCTATACGAAAAATGTCTCAGATTCTGTGAAACTTTTCATATAGAACAAGTCTCAGATTCTGATAAATTTTTGTTAAAAAAAATGCCTCAGATTCTAAAACAATTTTTGATAAAAAAATTCTTTTTCTACAAGAAAAATGTCACAGAATCTTAGAAATTTTTTGAGATTTTCAGAAATTTTTCGTATAGAAAAACTCTTATATTTTGCGAATTTTTTTAGATTCTGAGACATTTTTCGTAAAGAAAAAGTCTCAGAATCTGAGACATTTTTCGTATAGAAAAAGACTCATATTCTGAGACATTTTTCCTTTAGAAAAAGTCTTAGATTCTGAGACACTTTTTCCATAGAAAAAGTCTCAGATCTGAGGCATTTTTTCTATAGAAAAAGTTTCAGATTCTGAGGCATTTTTTCTATAGAAAAAGCTTCAGATTCTGAGACATTTTTTCTATAGAAAAAGTCTCAGATTCTGAGACATTTTTCCTAAAGAAAAAGTTTCAGACTCGGAGACATTTTTTCTATAGGAAAAGTATCAGACTCTGAGACATTTTTCCTGTAGAAAAAGTCTCAGATTCTAAGACAATTTTCATTAAGGAAAAGATTCTGAGACGTTTTTCTATAGAATAAATCTGAGATTCTGAAAAATTTTTCGTATATAAAAAGCCTTAGATTCTGAGACATTTTTTGTAAAGAAAAAGTCTCAGATTTTCAGACATTTTTCGTATATAAAAAGTTTTTGATTCTTAGACGTTTTACATATAGAAAAATTCTCAGATGCTGAGACATTTTTCCTGTACAAAAGGTCTTAGATTCTAAGACATTTTTCGTATAGAAAAATTCTTAGATTCCGAAATATTTTTCGTGTAGGAAAATTCTCAGATTATGAGACATTTTTTCTTTACGAAAAATGTTTTAGAATCACAAATCGGTTCAGTTGTTTAGATCTTGTGAGCAAAAAACGTGAAATTTTTATGAGTTTCAAATTGAATTCACGAGTACACTCAAAAAAATACTTGTCAAATTACTAGAAAAAGTCTCGTAATCGCATTTTACCAATATTTTACAGTTTTCCTGGTTTTAAACAAAACTTTTCGATTGAAATTAACATTTTTTTTTGCAATTTTATAATTTTTTTTTGTAAATGTACAAATTTCCACGGTAATTTAAAAAAAAGTCTAGTAAAGTTACAAGAATTCCTTGTAAGTTTTATTGCATTAAAAAAGATGTAAATGTTTAATTTTATTGGTAAAATTCTTGTATAATTACAAAATAGCTCGTAATTGTACTACACTCAGATTTTTGGCAGATTAATATGAAAAGAGTTACATTTTTAAGGCCTCCACAGCACATTAGTTCCAAATTTCATAAAGTTTTTGTGCAGATTTTTGGCTGAGTATTATAAAAACAGTTAAATTTTTAAGGCCTCCACAGCACATTAGTTCCTAATTTCAGGGATCTAGCAGTGCGCTTTCCACGGAATGTTAAAAAAAAAAACAATTATCAAAAATTTCATACACTAGTGTGGACCGATAGAATTTATATTAGTGAAATAACACATAAAAAAACAAAAAAAGTCTTATTTTTGTTGCCAATTTACTGATTATAGTGAATTATCGAACGAAGTTTCTATATGGGGACTGATGTGAGTCCAAAAATGGTTTTATTATATTCAGAGAAAGGTATCCCAAGTATATGTTTATCAGCTACAAACACAAGTCTAATAAAATTTGTCCTATTTTCATGATCTTTTTAGAGATTTTCCTAAATAACCACGCCCACAAAAGGTGACAGTACGAAAATCTATCCATGTTCGTCTGTTTGTTGGCCTTTTTAAAACAAGTTAACTTCGAAAGACAATTGGGAGACTATCGATACTTGCCTTATACATATTTTATTTTTGGTATTGAATTTCAGAAAGAACGTTCAAGAGTTTACAAAGTTTTCACTCAAAATTCACCTGTTGAAAAAAATTTTTGTCATTCCAATAAAAAATAAATTTTTCAGTCAAAAAAATTTTAAATTTTTAAATAATTTTTTTTTTTACCATTTTTTTTTGTAATTCTCGTAGCAGTTTAAGTATCTAAGGCAGTTTTTTTTTGAAAAAAAAATTAAATTCTAAAACATTCGATTTTTTTTCCACTGAAAGATCTTTCATTGTTTTTTTAACTTCAGCCCACTGTTCATCATTCGCAGAAAATACCTACAGAAATATAAATAGATGAAAGACAATATCTGAATTTAATACCATAACCATATTTTTACACCAGTTGTTATGATTCTCATTGTTGTGTTTTGTTTGGCTATCTGTCTGTCTGTCTGTTCTTCCATCGGTTTTACTGTTTATTTCTAAAAATAACTGATAGTAAATAGAAATAACCATTACAATGAAATTGACAAAGAGTAGAGTCGAATGGAATTGAACAGCCAAGCCAGCATTCAATAGCAATGATGAAAAATAAAACGAACAAATTTTTATATATCAAATGCCAACAAAACCAATACCATAAATACTATACTGGTATTACTAGTCTGGTAATAGGAATAATAGAGTTAAACAAGATGGTACTTTTTTTTGGGGGGACAATTTTAAAAAATTTTTCACATGAAATGGCATTTTATCGCAAAATTTCCAATTTATCCTTTTAATTTTAAAAATAAAATAAAAAAAATTATTTTAAAAAATACAGTTTTGGTATACTTAAAAACTGAATTGATTCAATTAAAAATTTAATTGATTTAAATAAAAATTTAATTGATTTAAATAAAAGTTTAATTGAATCAATTAAAAATTTAGTTGATTTAAATAAAAATGTAATTGAATCAATAAAAAATTTAATTGAATCAATCCAAAATTTTAGTAAATTGATTCAGCTAAAAATTTAATTGATTCAATTAAAAATTAAATTATTACAATTAAAAATTTAATTGATTAAATTAAAAATTTAATTGAATTTACAAAATTTTTGGAAATTGCTGAATTTTTTTTAATATGTTAAGGTACATTGGAAACATGGAGTTAAACACGATGGTACTGTTTTTTTTTTGGCCAATTTTTAAAAATTTTACACATGAAATGGCATTGTCGTAGAATTTCTAATTTATCCTTTTAATTTTAAAAGCAAAAAAAATAAAATTTATTTAAAAAAATACAGTTTTGATTTATTTAAAAACTGAACTGATTCAATAAAAAATTTAATTGGTTTAAATAAAAATTTAATTTGTTCAATTAAAAATTTAATTGAATTAATTAAAAATTTAATTGAAATGTTGGTTTAACCAGACTTGCAGGAATGCAGTCAGATCCAGGGAGGAAGCATTCAGAAATTGGCGTGATAATAAAAATGCTAATACTGATATGCTACGTAAACAGGCAAGATCTGAGTGTGTTAGAGTACTTAGTCGTGAAAAGCTTCATTACGAACAACGACTTCGTGCTAAAGTTCTTTCGGCAGTAAGAGCTTTTGGTCGTTTGTTAAAAGAGTCAAGGAAAATGCTAGTTCTTCTATCCCGACTCTTTTAAAAGATAACCAAGTGTTCACAGAACCGGTTGATAAAGCTAACCTGTTGGCTGGCCTTTTTGCAAGAAATTCTTTCTTGCCGGAAAGCAATCAACCACTGCCCGAAATCGAAAGGATATCGCATACTATGCCCAAGATATTTTTCCGAGCTCGTGCAGTTAAAAGGGTTCTTGCGGATCTTAACGTAAATAAGTCACCGGGACCGGATGGTATACCAGCACTGGTGCTGAAGCAGTGTGCTTCGACGTTAGCACGTCCACTGGCTAACCTTTTCATCTTGTCCTTCCGTAAGGGAATCTTTCCATTATGTTGGAAGGTTGCCAATGTGCAGCCAATCCCTAAAAAGGGTGCGGCTAATAACCCTGATAATTACCGCCCAATCGCAATATGCTCAGCGCTCTCGAAGGTAATGGAGAGTATGGTAAATTGCCATCTTTTTAGGTATCTGGAGGCTAACTTACTTTTAAACGATCGACAGTATGGTTTTCGGAGAACTCGTTCTACTGGGGATCTGTTGGCGTTCCTTTCCGAACGTTGGAGTCGTTCGATCCACCATTTTGGTGAGAGTAAGGTGGTTGCTCTGGATATTTCCAAGGCATTTGATTGTGTGTGGCACGGTGCGCTCATATCCAAGCTTAATGCCTTTGGTGTCGGTAATGAATTCTCTCGATTTATTTCGAGTTTCCTCAGGGATCGTTCTATACGTGTTGTTATAGATGGGTTCTCATCTGATGAGTTTCAGGGGTGCCGCAAGGTTCTGTTCTTTCTCCTACACTTTTTCTTATTTTTCTTAACGACCTTCTAAGTCAAACTTCAAACCCTATCTACTCTTTTGCAGATGACAGCAACATTTGTCATTCATTTTCCTTTGATCGTGGGCCAAGCCTTGTTGAGGTTGAGGGCAAAAGGCAGATTATGAATGACACACTTAATCAAGACCTGTTGACAATCTCGGAGTGGGGTCTTGCGAATAGGGTCAAATTTAATGCACGCAAGACTCAATGTTGTATGTTGACCCACAGGAATGTGGAATCAACAGTGTCATCTGTACATATGGGTGGTATAAGTATCGAGGAATCTGACTCACTTGATGTTCTGGGCATGAAAATTCAGTGTGATGTCCGTTGGAATAAACACGTTTTTCAAGTGTCGAAAGAAGCATTCAAGTGTCTCGGTTTTTAAACCGGTGTAAGAAGTACTTCACCTCAGCAGATCTCCTTACTGTTTATACCACCTACATCCGACCGAAGATGGAATACAACTCCCATATATGGGCAGGGGCTTCAAAGTCTATTTTGGAGCAATTGGACCGTGTGCAAAGGAGGGCGTTGATGCTAATCAATGACAATAGTGTGTCCAACTCTATTGACTCATTGGAGCATCGTCGGAATGTGGGTTGTGTGACTCTGTTCTATCGATATTACCATGGAAAGTGTTCTGTGAACTTATCCCTAGAGCCCGAGTTTTTGTTCGCAATACTCGGTTGTCTAGAAGATCACATCCGTTTGTTGTCGATTGTCCAATGGATCGCACAGCGCATTACAGAGAAGGTTCGTTCATCAGTCGAACTAGCCGTATGTGGAATAATCTTCCCGCAGAGGTCTTCCCAGTTTCTTTCAATGTAGATAAATTCAAGTCAAATATCCACAAACACTACTTCCTCTTTCCTCCTCCTCATAACCTATTTTCCTTATATCAACACAATGCACTGCATTAATAGGGGCATTCCCTGAGTGTTGGTTCAACGTAAAAAAAAAAAAAATTTAATTAAAAATTTAATTATTTCAATTAAAAATTAAATTATTTCAATTAAAAATTTAATTGATTCAATTAAAAATTTTATTGATTCAATTAAAAATTTTATTGAGTTTATAAAATTTTTGGAAATTGTTGAACTTTTTTTTTTAATATGTTAAGGTAAATAGGAATAGTAGAGTTAAATAAGATGGTACTTTTTTTTGCAAGGCAATTTTTAAAAATTATACACATAAAATGGCATTGTCTTAAAATTTCTAATTTTTTCTTTTAATTTGAAAAATAAAAATTGTTTTAAAAAATACTGTTTCGATTTATGTTAAAACTAAACTGATTCAATTAAAAATTTAATTGATTCAATTAAAAATTTAATTAAAACAATTAAAAATGTAATTGAACCAATTAAAAATGTAATTGAATCAATTAGAAATTTAATAAATTAAATTTAATTGATTCAATTAAAAATTTAATTGATTCAATTAAAAATTTATTGATTCAATAAAAAATGTAATTATTTCAATTAAAAATTCAATTGATTCAATTAAAAATTTAATTGAATTTAGAAAATTTTCGGAACTAGCTGAATTTTTTTTTAATATGTTAAGGTACATAGGAATAATAAAGTTAAACAAGATGGTACTTTTTTTTTGACAATTTTTAAAAATTTTACACATGAAAGGGCATTGTAGTAAAATTTCCAATTTATCCTTTTAATTTTAAAAATATAAAAATAAAAAAAATTTAAATTGTTTAATTAAAAATTTTACTGAATCAATTAAAAATTTAATTGAAACAATTTAAAATGTAATTGAATCAATTATGCGTTTAATAAATTAAATTTAATTAATTGAATTAAAAATTTAATTATTTCAATTTAAAATTTAATTGATTCAATTAAAAATATAATTATTTCAATTAAAAATTTAATTGATTCAATTAAAAATTTAATTGATTCAATTAAAAATTTAATGGATTCAATTAAAAATTTAATTGATTCAATTAAAAAATTAATTGAATCAATTAAAAAATTAATTGGTTCAATTAAAAATTTAATTATTTCAATTAAAAATTTAATTGATTCAATTAAAAATTTAATTGAATTTATAAAATTTTTGGAAATTGCTGAAATTTTTTTTTTAATATGTTAAGGTACATTGAAAACTACGAAAGTTTGCTAGATTTACAAATTTGGTAGTATGTTTTCGTATTTAATAAAAGATTGATCCTTTAAAAAGTAATTTTTTTTTTCCAAATTACCAGTCTATCACAATTAAATTTATCATCTCCGATTGTTTTCATATATAAACAGTTCCGCTGCTATGAATTCGCATTTCAATTTTTATTTTTTTTTTTTAACAAATCTATGTTTGTGGAGTAGAACAGAGTCGAGTAGAGTAATAGATGTTAGATATTTTTTGCAATTTTCTTTCGGGGTAAATATTGTTGTACTACAACAACTATGACATTTTACCCATTTACCCATCATCCATTTTTATTTTTTTTTTTGTATTTTTCCGAAATACATCTCATAAATATGCAAATAACATTGTGAAAACACATACAGAATCAGACAACCGCATCGCATGATAGAGTGAGTAGTTGAAAGAAAATTTAAACAGACACAGTTAGAATGAATGGATATGATGGAATGAAAACCAAAACTGTGAAAGAAACGGCAAATGAATGAATGAATTGAGATGTATGTTCAGATATAGACAAAAACAAAATATATTCTAACTCTAACATCACTAGTAATAGAAATAGCAAAATGATATTTTAGTAGAATCAGCATATTTTATTTATTTATACCATGAATAGAAAACATAAAACACAAGCCAATATACAAATAGGAAAAGTGCCGACATATAAACAGTGGTTGGAAGAAAATAATATTGAAATATGTGTAGAGTAGGTTAGTGTGTCTAAGAACATCTCTTATTAAGAAAAATTTATTAGTTATCAGAAAAACTAGTTATTTTAATGAAGATATACGAGGGCAAGTTAATTAATCTTTTTAACAAAAAGTAGTAATAATTAAAAATAAGTACTAATGATGTTTAAGGACCAAAGAAAATGTCGATATATATTTAGAATAATTTTCATAGCGTAAAACTTTACTCAAAAAAAAAGAGTAGAAATTTTAAATTTGACTTGACCGACTCTATGAATACCCTCCATAATATTCTTTTAAGAAAAAATTATGTTTAACATTTGCACCGTTTGTAAAAAAAAGTCGTTAAACACGAACTGGATAGTAAAAATTTAAAACTAGAGACAAAATGTAGTAAAACTGCATTAACAGTTTCTCTTTTCGTAATCCTGTTTCCTTTAAAAAGGACTTAAAAATTTTAGAGGATTAAATTTTATAAAATATTTTTTTAATATTTGTACTCATCCTAGGATGCCAAGTGATATCAAATGAAAGTAGAGGATCCCCCCTAATTTTCCTATTTTATTATTTTAACATATCAAGAAAAAGGAGGTAAGTTACGTCCTTTAAAAAATTTATCCTTCAACATCATTCAAAATTTTCAACAAAATAAATTTATAAAGTTTTCAAATGAATTTATTCACATCCCTTTATCCTGATATGGCAAAATAAAAAATGGATAAATTAGGGGAGATTCTCCGCTTTCATTTACCATCACCAGCGTTATTCTAGGACAAGTACAAATATTTCATAAAATATTTTACAAAATGTATACTTTAAAACTTTGAAGTCCTTTTATAAGGAAACAGGATCACGAAAATGTAAGTTTTTTTTAGCCTTAGATATTTATTGCTCATAAAAATTTGTTTTAGTGACAAAAATACTTTTTTTAAACATTTTGGGGCATTTCAACGTTTTTTTTAGGGTAAATTTTTTTGGAGTTTTGCTCAGTTTTTGTATCATTTTCTCAGTTTTTAATGCCCTTTCATTCATTACGTGTGTAAAAATAATTCAATTTATTTTTATAGCCTCTACTCTAGTGATAGAGGGTATTTATAAGTTTGTAACATCTCGATATATTGGTCTAGGACCCCATGAAGTATGATCCTCGATCGATTTTAAGACAATCTAGCAATGTCCGTCCGTCTGTCTGTTAAAAAATGCTAACTTTTGAAAAACCTTACGTGGGCTGCTGAAGTTTGGCATATATGAGGAGTTCCGGCTAAGACTTAAATTTTGTGGTAAAAAATATGTGATTTTTGTTTTGATGGCACATCGATGAAAGTTGACATAAATATTAGAAGCTATTTAAGAATAAGAAATTCGTTCGCGTCAATTAAATCGCGCAAGAGGGGCAAAAGTTATGGCGGTTTTAAGATTTAGCGGTTTTAAAAAATCTTAAAAATATTTTAAATATTTTTTTTTCTAGACATTTGTTGCATGCGTTATTAAAACATGCCAGGATATATCATTTCTTCTAAAATATATGATATAAATTTAACCCTTTAATGACAAAACGATTTAAAAAAAAAAAATATCTAAGTACCTAAAATCGCGATTAATTCGCGGTAAAAGAAAAGTTTCTCAATTTTTTATAACATATTTAGGCAATGCGCGTTGGTATTACTGAAAAAAAAAATCACGGAAAATCGTATCATTGTACCAGTGTTTAAAAAAATCGGTGATGCTTTTTTATAACAAGAAAATTTAATATGGTCCAAAAAATCTATAATCATCAAAATTTTTTAACCCGCCTCTGATTTTATGATGACACATCAAGTGGGCTTTCATTTAAAAAAAATTTCATCCGATTTCGTGTAAAGCCTAGGATGTGCCAGATCAAAACAGGTTTAGATAAAATCATCGCGCTTTCCGCTCAGAATGGCTTAAAGTAAAAAGTCAAAAAGCAAATCAGTTCTACTCGTTAAGGCACGTCTTTTGGTGTATTAAAATGAACATGATGCATTAATTGCTACTAAAAAAAATTGGAAACAGATTTGCAAATTTCGCACAATTTTCAAAAATTCCATAAAATTTCTGTAATTTATTTTTTATAAACCCGCCAGTGATTTTTTTATGTAAACTCCTAAAAAACTCGGTTTACGCAAGAGTCCACCAAATTTCGAATGAAACCGCGAATGTGCCTCGCAAAAAACTGGTATTTTAAAAAAATTACGTTTTTTCTTTCGACCTTTGGTCTGCTGAAACTCCTTAACTATTCGTGGCACATTAACGGGATTAATTCCAAAATGTTAAGAATTACAACAGCTACCAACTCTAGTTCAACTTTTTTCATTTTATAGTGGGGGCCGAAATCCCTGATCAAAAAACCTCGAAAATTTAAAAACTCTTAATTTTTGGTTTCAAAACTTAACCGTCATATAACTTCTTATCAAGCGATGAAGCATCTATCAAGCCAACATTAAAATAATCTCTTATATGTACTGACTTTGTGTTATGCCGGAAAAGATTGAAATATAAGGAGAACATAAAAAAAAAAACGAAAGAAGGTAAAAACTATGGATTATTTCAAGCCATTTTTATCGATTTTTCAACTTTAACCCTCTGTAACTTTTACGGATAAAGTGGGGTAATCCTTAAACATTGCTCAGTGATGGTTCAAGGTCTTGTTTACACAACTGCATTTACAGTTTTTCTAAATTCCAAAAACTGCCGGTTTTTTTAAACATTTATTTCGGTTTCACTGAGTTGAAATTTAAAAAAGATTTCATGATATATTAGCCATTTACCTGGTCAGCTTGGTATTGCAATCCAGCGAAATCGGTCCAGTGGTTCAAAAGTTATGAGCAAAAGACTGAATTTCGGCAAGGGTTTTTTGTGAATTTACGAGATAAAAAACACGCTAACTTTTGATTCTGAGAATGCTGATGTTGGTCATATATATTTGTCGTTCCCCTGGCCTGATTCATATGGAATTTTAGCCAAATCGGTTTGTAGTTCAAGAAAACTATGAATTTCAGATTAGTTTCACCTTAAATTCACGTGTTGAAACCCCGTTAAGCATGTTTAAAAAAATTGGGAAGTCACAAAAATATTTAACAACGTATTTTTGTCACTCAAAAATATTTTTACACAAAAAAAAATACACTCGAAAAAAATTTACACTCAAAAAAAAGTTAGTAAACTTTTTTCCTTTTTCAAAAGTTACTTAAAAAAAGGTTTTTTACACAAAATAAAATATTTTTAATCAAAATTGTTATTTTTTTATTAAAAAATAAAAATTGTTTTATTCGACCTTTAAAATATTATATTTTGAGTAGGTTTATTCTGGCTCGAGGTAAATTTTTTCTAGATTTTTATATAGATTATAAATTTTTTTTGGATTGTAATATCCTTCACAGACTTTTTTAATTTAGAAAAAATCTTAGATTCTGAGACTATAGAGAAATTCTTCTCAGATATTTCTTCATTAAAATTTTCTATTGAAAAACGTCTTCAAATATAAAAAATTTCCATCAATATATTGATAATTTCTATGGTGATGGTTTCGCTATTGAAGACTTCTCTATTTTTTTTCAAAGTTCGTTCAATTTTTTTTTTGTTAATTTTTGTATTTATTTTTGTTTTCTTTTTTTTAATGATTTTATTCAACATTTTTGTATTTTTAACGAAAACCAAAACAAAAGACATGATCGAAATAATTCGATCACGAACTGTTGAACGAAAACCAAAATTGACCGATTTGAACTAAATGAACAACCAACAAACATGATCAAAATGATTCGTTCACTGTTAAACGAAAAAGCCAAAAGAGCGATTGAACTAGATGAACGAGGTCTTTTATCAGAAATGAACGAGAATGAGCGCTCACTCAATTGAACGATTAAGCGCAAGTCTAAAAAAATGTTGATAAAAAATGTTGATTAAAAAAAAGTTTCAATAAAGTAAAATGTTTAATAAAAAAAAATTAAAAAAATAAATAAAAAAATTTTTGTTAAAAAAAATTGATGAAAAATAAAAACAAAAAGTGGAAAATAAAAAAAAAAATAAAATAACCATTTATTGTTTTATTCACCAGCTGGTGAATTATTATCCATGTTAAAATTTCAAGTTACAAACCCGTTTAATTTCAAGGAAATAAAAACAAAAATTTTTATGTTCTATTTTCTAGTCGTTAACTTATATAGTCAAGCTGAGGTGGCGTTCTGAGTCACTTTTGTAATTTGACACAAGCCTAAAAACATCATGTCAAAAAAAAAAAAAATATGAATATCGGAGAGTGACGCAAGAAAAGCTTTTTCTTTAGGGTATCTCTTGTAAGCACTGTTGCCAACTATTTTTAACCAAAAATCTCTAAATTTCACTAAAAACTGCTAGAAACCGCTAAAAATAAATTTAGCGGGGAAATTTTAAAATTCTCCCGTTAAATTACGACAAAAAAAACCTACAAATTACACTGTGTTACAGTGAAAAAATACTTCTGATATGATATAGTATAGGCTGTTGGTCTTGTCGAGTAGATCACAAAAATGCCCATTAAACTTGTCAGACACCCTCAAATTTTAGAGTTATTGTCAAAAAACGTTTTTTTTTTTTACTTTTCTCACTAAACCTTGTGTAATTCAGAAAATTTTCAACCGATTTTAAATTTTTAAACTGTTTTGGATAGAAAAATGATAGGGCTTTCCATGTGAGTGAATTGGTCAATACGTAAAAGAAAGATGTCTATTGATTTTTTCTATAAATTCAAATTTTTTTGATATTTTTTTTAAATTTTTCGAGTTTATCGATTTTTATCTGCTACAGTTCGTTTAACAACCTTTATATAAGCGTTTTTTTAAAGAAAATTTGATTCTTAATACGATAACCTTTATCCTGAAAAAATCGGATAATAATTGACAGAGTTGTGATAATTTTTCTAAAAAAGAAAATTAAGATTTTGCAGGAAATCGTCTTTCAGATAACACAGGCAAAAAAAAAAAAATAAATTTATCATAAATGGTCATGTACAATATTTTTAAAGGTTTTTGGCGCGCTGAATCAGAATCTGCTCTATCTTGTCAGGTTTCTGAGATATTTACCATAAATTGATATATCAAAAACTAAATTAGATAGCGCAATTTCAAGGTCAAATTCGAATTCAGGAGGTCAAAAACCTTTAAAATAATGATACGCGACCTCTCAGTATATTCGTTTATTTTTTTATTTTTTTTTTTGCCTGGGCAATCCGCACGGCAATTTCACACAAAATCTTAATTTTTTTTTTAGAAAAATTATCACAACTCTGTCAATTGTTATTCGATTTTTTGGCATAAAATACATCGTATTCAAAATTAAATTTTCTTTAGGAAAAGGTTATTAATATAAATGTTGTTGAGCAAACTATAGCAGAAAAAAATCGACAAACTCAAAAAATTTTCAAAAAATAACAAAAAATTAGATATTGTTGAAAAAATCAATACATATCTTTCTTATATGTATAGACCAATTCACACACATGAAAAGCCCTATCCTTCTTCTATAAAAAACAGTTGAAAATTTTAAAATCGGTTAAAAAATGTTTAAGTTACACAGAGAAAAATAAATTTCCAACTGAATATTTCAGTTGTATCAACTCAAAATTCGGTTGGTGCTACTAAATTTCGCTGAGGCATACGATTTTTTTAGTTGTTTCCATTACAAGACAGTTGCATTAACAAAATTTAGTTGTAACTACCAATATTTAGTTTTTTTGACCTTAACACAAATGCATCAACCGAATTTTTGTTGCATCAACTGAATTTCAGTTGGATATTGGCAAATTTGTTTTCTGTGTGTACACGTGGTTTAATGAGAAAAGTCCAAAAAAAAAACGTTTTTTGAGAATAACTTTAAAATTTTAGGGTGTCTGGCAAGTTTGATGGGAATTTTTGTGATATTTTCGACGAGACCTACAACCTTAACTACCTCATTTTAAAAGTATATTCGATTTTTTGTTTTTTGTAGCACAGTGTTATTTTTCTACGAAAATTGACTTTTCACTAAAAACGCGCAAGAAACCGCTAAGTTACAAAAAAAGTGCTAAAATTCGACAAACTTAGAGTTTTCGATTGAAAAAAAAAAAAAATTGGAAAAAAACTCTTTATTTTCCCACTAAATCCAAAAAAAAGCGCTAGATTTTCCCGCTAAAGCACCGTTCCCGCAAAAAACAATTTTCACCGCTAAATCCAAACAAAAACCCGCCGATAGCGGGAAAACCTCCAACTTGGCAACAGTGCTTTAAAGTTGAATGGCTGAGTGCGTATGATTAATATTAATTCAATTATTTATTATGTGGCGTATGAGTACTATGGAAATCATGTTTCTTTAATATTGTATAATTTTATTGCACTTAAATAAATCAGATACACCAGGTAACATTTCATGCTATACCTATTTTCTTTTTGACAGAATTTCTAAATTAATTTCAAGAATTTCAAGAATTTCAAAATTTGTTTAGTACATACATATTTTTTGATTTATTTCTATTTGAAAATGTTTTTTCTTTTTGTACACACAGATTTTTTTTTTAAATCCACACATGAAACAAATACATACATAGTAGTTTTACTTTCAATCCGTCTATACTTCGATTAAAAGTCAATCATTTAGACATTTAGTTAGTCAGTCATTCATTCCATCAGTCATTTTGTCATTCACTTACAGTCAAGTCGTAAAGTCAATAGGAAAAACTATCGAAGGGAAAGCGCACTTACATTCCAACTGTTATTCTTTTGAAACATCAACAGCAGCAGCAAAAGCAACAGCAAGAGTTTTTGAGATAAAGGAAAATATATTTGACACACAACATGATATGAGTGAGGTTAAGATGATGAGAATTAAATTTAAAAAAACATTTTGTTGCTTCCTTGGTTGGTACTTGGTATTCAATTGGAAAACTGTAAATTTTCAATTTTCAAAATGGTTCTTTTGTTTATATTTTTCTATACGTTTCTTGTTTTTTTTTTTTTTTTTGTTTTTAGCCCAACCAACTTGAGTTCAGTCAAAACAATGCATTTAAAAATGATTTTAGTATTTTATGGGTTTTTACTACTTTACCAGTCTTTACAAATGTTCAAATGTATCTAGAATTGTACAAATTTTGTGTAAATGTATATGGTATTTTTAGTTATTCAATGCATTGAAGGTATGTAAGTGAGTATATGAATCAAATGTATAAATAGTAGGGTTACACTTTTTTGAATAGGGTACTTTAGAATTTATAAATTAGAATTTGAGAGTACTTGATTATAAGAAATTTAAAGATTATATAATTAACAAAAAAAAAAAACTTTGTAAAATCACTAGGAAAACTTATCGTAATCCAATTTTTCCAATTCTTAAGAGATTTCCTTGAATTAAAACAAAAAATATTGCATTTAGGTCATTCGAAATTTAAAGTTTTATTTGTAATTTTACAATGTTTTTTCCTAATAAATTCTTTATATGTACATATTTCTATAGTAATTTTTCAAAAAAACATTTTGTAACACAAGTTCCAAAAATAACACTTAAAACATTTTTCAAGTTCCAGAAACAATTTTGCTTTTTTTTTGCCCATTTCAGCTAAGAATTTCATCACAACTAATCTTAGATAAAGTAAGTAAGAGTAAACAAAATTAAAAAAATGGCAGGGGCGTATTTATTTTGGGGGGGGGTGGTCGGCGGACTCAGATGGGTACACCTTTTCCCTAGCTATAAGTGTTTACAAACTATTTTTCTTTGATATTTAAGCTGTAATAATACATTTTTATCGTTACTTTTAATTATTTTCTATATCCACACCACGCCCCTAAAGGGGCCGGCCTGAAAAAATCGTGTTTTCTAATCCCATTGGTCCAAATTCAGTTTTATGAACATAATATGGCATACAAATGTTACGTTTGTCGAGTAAAAATTAAAAAAAAAATCTTAAAAAATCTGTTTTTCAGGGGTTGTTTTAGTTCTTCAAGGGGGAACTTTTTCCCCCCTCGTCCCATTTTGCCCATCTTCAAACTTAACCTTACCAGTACCATAAGAGATATTCTTGCCAAACTTCATGGCTCTAGCTCTTTTAGTTTGGACTGCATAGTGGTTTCTACAGACGGACGGACGGACATCGCTAGAATGTCTTAGATTCTATTGTGGATCAATAATATACATATGAGGCATTCCACACCAAATGTTCAGCAAAAAAAAGTGATGTCGTGTAAATATGAAATCAATTGCAGAGTATTCGCCCTTAGGTCACTATTAAATAACACAAATAAAATTTCAGTTTTTTCAAAAAGTGGGCTTTGTAGGCATGGTCAAATATTGAAAATATCTGAATTTTTTGCCTTTGTATCTTTTTTTAAATATTTATGCAAAATTAGTGAAACACAGTGAAACCTTTAAAATAAAAGTTTTTTATATATTTTTGTATGGGCTATCGATTAAATAAAAAATAAAAATTGGAAAATTTTCAGAAGAAGTTCTGATTTTTTTAAATTTAAACTTAAACTTTATTTATCAAAAAACATGCCACAATTTTATTTATTTTTTAAATGTTTAAAAATTAGTTAAGGTGTATATATCCGTTCTGAAATTTTCAGAGATATTTTTTTCCTCGTTTTCGAGAAAAAAAATGTTGAACATTGCACTATGCTTATAATTTACAATAATGGGGTATATTACGTATGCGAATGAGTAATATTAACTCTTAAAAAACATTTAAAATAGAGATGTTTTCGTGGGTTAGTTTTTTTTGACGATCACGTACGGTCACGAAGGAAAATTTTTAGTCACGCACGATTTTTCACTTTCCTCACGTTCACGTAGGCTCACGTGATTAGAAAAAAAAATTGTCACGGGCACGATACTCACGTGAGCGTGACTGAGCGTGAGCAAAATTAATGATCATGCGTGATTGAAATAATTTCCTTGGTGAGAGTTCGTGATGGTAAAAAAAACTTACCCACGATTACATCTCTATTTTAAATGTTTTTTAAGAGTTAATATTACTCATTCGCATACGTAATATACCCCATTATTGTAAATTATAAGCATAGTGCAATGTTCAACATTTTTTTTCTCGAAAACAAGGCAAAAAGCCTCTCTGAAAATTTCAGAACAGATAGATATACACCTTAACTATTTTTTGAACATGTAAAAAAAAAATAAAATTGTGGCATGTTTTTTGATATAAAAAGTTTAAATTTTAATTTTAAATATTCAGAACTTCTTCTGAAAATTTTCCAATTTTTATTTTTTTAATCGATAGCCCATACAAAATCTATAAAAAAACTTTTATTTTAAAGATATCACTGTATTTCATTTCATTGGCATAAATATTGAAATAAAGATACTAAGGCAAAAAATGCTGAAATTTTCAATTTTTGATCATGCCTCCAAGGCCCACTTTTTGAAAAATCTTAAATTTTATTTTTGTTATTTAATAGTACCCTAAGGGCGAATACTTTGCAAATGATAGCCCATTGAAACCACTATGGTTTTTCTGTAGTGGAACAGTTGGTGTGGAATGCCTCATATATACTTTGTGGGGTCCTCGACCAATATTTCGATGTGTTACACACGGAATAACAAACTGAGTATACACTGTGAATTGAAGGATATTTCTATCGGAAAAAGTTTGAGAATCTATGTAAAAATTTATAAAAAATTGTCAGAATCATAGAATCTTTTTACAGACCAAAAGTCTCAGAGTATACAAATTTCTCAGATTCAAAAAAATTTCATTTTAAAAAAATTTAATTATTTAAAAAATTTTGCAACAAAACAAAGCTTTAGAAAAGAATTTCGCAGAATCTACGAAACATCTAATAACAAACGTTTTCAAATCTGAAAGTTTTTTTATCGAAAAAATGTTCCTGAATCTAAGAATTTTTCTTCTGAATACATTTTTTAGAATCTAAGAAATTTTCTATAGAAGCAATTTCACAGAATCTAAAAAATTTTCCGTAGAAAAAATTCATATTTGGAAAAACATATTCAAAAAAAAAAAATCTCACGTTCTGTGAAACCATTTTTAAAGAATAATTTTGACATTAAGGTTGATTACACAATGCTCCTTTATAAAATAACTCTCCGTTATATTTAAGTTTTTCATACAAATTTTGACATAAAACTCCGTTAAATCGGCAGTTAACTTTTCATTGAGTAATCCGCCCTAAGAGAAATTATTTCTATAGAAAACTTTTCTATAGAAAACTATTCTTTAGAAAAATTTTCAGAACGTGAAATATTTTTAAGATTCTAAGAATTTTTTTCTGTAGAAAAGTTCTCAGATTCTGCATAAAAAGATTTTGAGATTCTAAAATTTTTCTAAAAAAAATGTCTCCAATTCTAAAACATTTTTTCAGTCAAAAAATTCTCAGATTCTAAGACATTTTTTTTCTATAGAAAAGGTCCTAAGATCGAAGATATTTTTTCAATAGAAAAATTCTTTGAGTCTGGCACACTTTCTTCTGGAGCCAATTTCTCAGATTCTGAGACAGATCAGATCGGCATACGTTTTTTCTATAGAAAAGTTCTCAGACTGGAATACATTTTTTTATAGAAAAATTATCAGATTCTTCGATATCAATGAAAAATTTCAGTATCTAAAAACTTTTCCGATAGATCAAACATTCCAGTATATTAGGATTTTTTTAAAGAAAAAAAAAACGCTCAGAATCTGAGCCATTTTCTCTTAAAAAAAATTTCAAAATCACAAATTTGTGATTTTGAGATTTTCTTGAATGTTGGAATTTTTTTATAAAAAACCTAGAAACTGAGAATGTTTTTATTTGAAATTTTTTTTAATATCTGAGAATTTTTCTAAAAAAAAGATTTTCTATACAAATAATTTAAAGGTCACAAAATTTTTCTATAGAAAATTATCTCAGAATCTGAGAATTTTTTTATAACAAAAAATTTATTAGAATCTGAAAACATGTAACAGAATTCAAGATTTTCTCACGTTCTGAGAATTTTTCCATTGAAAACTTTTCTCAGAATGTGAGAATTTTCTGAACAAAAAATTTCTAATTTCTAAATTTTCTGTGAGAAAATATATCTCTGAATCTGAAAATTTTCTTAAAGAAAAAAATCTGAGAACCTAAAAAAATGTCTGACAATTTTTTTTTATAGCTTTATAGAATTTTTGAAACTTTTTTATAGAAAAATTTCCAGATTCTGTGACAACTATATATACACTCAAAATAATCACTCTGTTAAATTACAGAGATACTCTGCTGAGCCAGCAGAAAATACCATAGATTTCCAACCAGCAAGATTTTTTGTTATTTTACAAAGAAAACTCTGTAAAATGATTTTGATAAAAAAAACTGTAAATTTACAGAATTATCTGTAAAATATTGATAAAAGCGACCAGAATTTGTCTATTTTATTTACTATTTGATTTCTGGTCAAATAGCCAATCTGGTGTTGACAATTGAAAAATGCCATCGAGTAAATTTGCCCGCTTTAATGCTTAAAAATTGTAAATTTACTTTTTTTTTATTTTTGTGAAAGTTTTTTACGAGTACCTCCAATTTTACACGACATCCTCGAAAAATTTTCCAGGGTTTATAATTACAGAGCAATAAATAAAAATACAGTTGAAATTTTGTATTTTGGTTACGAGAAAAAACATAAGTATTTTATAAAATCTGTATTTTAACAAAAAACTCTGTTTATTATCTCTAAAATAGAGATTACAAAGTAAAAAGTAAAATTACAGATAAAATTTTGTTTTTCGGTTACAAGAAAACACAAAGTATATTATTAAAATCTGTATTTCGACAGATAACTTTGTCAAATAACTGTCGAATTGAGATTACAGTCATTTTACAGAGTTTTTAACAGAGTTATTATTTTGAGTGTATAGAAAAACTCTCACATTCTGAGAATCTTTTTCTTTAGAAAAATTCTCTCATTCTGAGAAACTTTTTCTATAGAAAAATTCGGAGAATGTGAAAAAATCTCAGCTTATGGGACATTTTCTCAGATTCTGAAAAATCTTTTAATACATTTTTTTTTAAGATTCTGAGATTATTCTATAGAAATTTAGTCAGAAACTTGGAATTTGTTTAAAAAAAAATTTGTCTGAATCTAAGAATTTTTCTATAAAAAAATATTTCCGAGTCTAAGAATTTTTCTATATAAAATTTGTCTCAGAATCTGAAAATTTTTCTATAAAAAAAAAATTATTCACAATTTGAGAAATTTTTAATAAAAACAATCAGCCTTACGATAGAAAAATAAAATAAATTTAAAATCGACTTTAAATTGTATTTCCATGCAAATTGTTTTTATACCCGCCAACCACAGTATGGGGGTATACTCACTTTGTCATTCCGTTTATAACGCATCGAAATATCAATCGGCGACCCCATAAAGTATATATGTATATTATTGATCCATGATCGATTCTAAGACATTCTGTAAATGTCCGTCCGTCTGTCTGTAGATGGCACGATACAGTCAAAAATAAAAGAGCTAGCATCCTGCAATTTGGCATGAATATGTCTTATGGTCCTAGGCAAGTTCATTAATGGGCAAAATCGGCTAAGTGGGAAAAAAGATCCCCCTTGAAGAACTGAACCAACCTCTGAAAAAATACACTCTTTTTACATCTTTTTTTGTATTTTTGTTAAATAAATGAAACATTTGTTATATTTATCGGAATGGGAAGGTGCTCTCAACGTCCCCCCACTGACCCCCATCACCCCCCCCCCCCCCCCCCCACTTAAAACAAACGCCCTTGACAATTTTTTTTTTTATTTTTTTTTTTACATTTTGGAGGATTTGGCACAGCCGAATTTAACACTCTCACTTGTTTTTTTTAAAATCGACTTTCAAAAAATGAATAGAAAATTTGAAATTTAAAAAAAAACTTTTGTTAAAATAGACTTTTAATTTTTATTTGGTACGGACCAATGTTTTACAATAGAGTTTTCCTAAAAAAATGTCTCAAAAGTTAAGATTTCTTATACAGAAAAATTTCTAAGAGTTTTTTATAAAAAATATCTCTGAATCTAAGAATTTTTCTATACAAAAAAATTTCAGAGAATCTAAGAAATTTTCTAAAGAAAAAAATTCTCACAAAATTTCATAGAGCTACCAAATTAAATCGAAAACGGTTTTAAAGTGTTACGAGAATTTAAAACAACTTTGCTTAAATAATGAAGTTACCTTATTATGGGTACCAGGGCACGAAGGAATAGAAGGAAACGAGAAAGCAGATGAACTCGCGAAACTTGGAGCAGATGGCATAGGTACCACCATAATGCTTTCGTCGCCACTCCAGCATTTCAAACTAAAACGAAATATCCTTACTGTCGCCAAAGCAAATCGAAGATGGAAGGAACTTGGGACAAGTCGTATAAGCAGAATTTTATGGCACGCTATGATTTAGGAAAAACTAAATTCTTACTTACACTTACGAGAATAGAATGTCGTATGTTGACAGGTTTAATTACGGGACACTGTCTTGTCGGAAAACATGCCAAGAACATGAATCTTATTACAGACGCAAACTGTAAAAGGTGCGAGACACCAAACGTCGAAGAGACCATTGAACACATCCTGTGTCACTGCCCGGCTTTGGCACGAACTCGACTATCAATTATAGGAAGTTCACAGTTCGAGACTTTGGAGGAAATTACGAGGATAGACCTGAAGAGCTTGAAACAATTCGCAATGAAGGTCAATGTATTTAGTTTACATCGATAAGCGGAAAAAGTTTTGTGGTATCGCTATGGACCAATTGGTCTATGCGGAGTGCCCATCTGGCACCGCCACCCTAACCTAACCTAACCTTCATAGAGACTGATTCTGTTGAAAAATTCTCAGATTTAGAGTCATTTTTTTTATTAAAAAATTCTTATATTCTGAGAAATATTTTCTATAGAAAAGTTCTCGTAACGAGAGAAAATTTTCAGATTCTTAGATATTTTCTCATATTCTATAAATTTTTTTCTTTAAAAAAAAATTCTACGAATCTGAGATATTTTTCTACGGAAAATTTTTGAGATTCTGAAATTTTTCTATAGAAATGCTTTCTTTAGAAAAGCTTTTAGATACTGAACATTTTTCAATTAAATTTTCTGAGAATTTTTTTCTCTGAATCAGAAATTTTTTTTTAGTTCGAGATTTTTTTTTCAGGAAGAATATCTCGGAATCTAAGAATTTTCAACGTAACAAAATTTTTTTTTGGAATTTTGAATGGAAATGGTAGAGCTGCAAAACTATCGATAGTCGTCCCATTCGATATTTTTGATAGTTTGTTTTTAAACTATCGATACTATCGATAGTATCGGATATTTTAAGGAATTGTAAGATTTTGCGTAAAATTACCGTTTTTTTATTACAACTTGCTACGTCTGAACACACAAATGACAGTTTTTGGTGTTCACTGCCATTCTAGTCTATTTTAAGTCACTACAGCGATCTTCCACCATGCCGTGCTAGTTCTGTTCGAACCTTAAATTTCGCAATAACATTAACACGAGATTACTATCATTGCATTAATACTTCAAAAAGTAGAATTATTCCAAAATAATATAAAGATTTTTAAAACGGTTCACTTTTTGATTAAGTTTTCAGCAAGCTAATATTTTTTTGGCGATAGTATTGCTATCGGGTAAAAACTATCGATAGTCCTTTTAAAATAAAACTATCGATACTATCGATAGTACCATCGATAGTTTTGCAGCTCTAGGAAATGGTGCAAAAATGCTACAATCAAAATTATAACATCAATAGGTCTATTCGATTACCCAAATTTCTTCCTATTTTTTACTACAACTGGAAAGTTTTATTTACTTTTTGTATTGAAAATTTCCAGCTGTAGTAAAATGAGTAAAAAATTGTAGATTGTAGTAAGGTAATCGAATAGACCTATTGATAACTTCCTAGACTACATAAAAAATTAGGTAAAATTTTGTCAACAAAATTTAAATTTCAAACATATTAATTACCTTAGTTAGGCGATATAACCTTAAAACTATAAAAATTAAATGCTTGAGCTCGAGGCCTGGATTTTTGTTTGATTAAAATTCTTCTTTATATATTTCGAATATTTCGCCACTCTTCGAGTTGCATCCTCGGGGAATGTAATAAATTTTAAATAAAAAAACAAACATTTTAAAATAAACATTGTTTATAATAAGTCATTATAATCGGTCTATTAAATTAGAGAGGTACTCTTCTGAGCCTGCAGAAAATACCATAGATTTCCAACCAGCAAGGTTTTTTGTTATTTTACAAAGAAAACTCTGTAAAATGGTTTGGACAAAAAACGACTGTAAAATAACATAGTTTCTAGTAAAATATTAGTCAAATGGGATCACAATGTTACAGAAAAATACTCTGTAAATTTACATATATTTTGTAAAATTATTTCGATAAAAAACTTTATATACAGAATTGTCTCTATGTGACCAGAGGTTTTTCAAGATAATTTTAAAAAGTTTTTGTTAAATTTTTTGCTTTCAAACTTAAACACATGAAATAATTGGGAACAAAACTAGCAACATACATATTTACAATAAAAAAAAACTTCTTAAAGTTGTCAATCCAACGGCGTTTTAATTTTGTTTAACGTTGCGTTCACGAACTCCAGAACTTCTCTGCTTTAAAAAAATTAACAGTCTGATAAGCCATCAAAACTATTCTTTGCATCTTACGTAGTACTTATGAAGGGTTTATTGCAAAAACTTGATAAGCAAAATTTTATTTTTTTGTTTGTTTTCGCCTTCTACTGATGTTTCATTGAAAGATTTTTCCCAGAAGTTTTGTTTAAGACTTCCCAGCAGAAATTTTGCTGAACGTTCAGCAGCTTTTGGAAGGGGAACTTGAGTAAAGGAGCGCATCCAATTGCGCTGAATTCATGCATGATTCCCTAAGGCGATGTCCCACTTTAGAGCGCTAGTTGGATACACAGAAACAGCGCTCTTTAGATGCACTGAAATCACGTGTCTTTAGAGCGCTGATTTAAGCAGAATAAAGATGCTGTAAATTCATGTATCTTTTTAGCGCTGATTTAAGCAGACTAAAGATGCAGTGAATTCATGTATCTTTGTAGAGCTGATTTAAGCAGAATAAAGATGCTGTAAATTCAAAGTTGAAATCAAATAACTAAAATTTAAAAAAATATAACAAAAAAATTCATTCGTTTTACTTTACAAAACTTTATTTATGTGAAACAAAATGAAAAAAAAAAAAATCGGAAGTGAACATCAAAAAAATATCGGAAATTTTCATTTTCATATTTTTTATGGGATTTTTTTTGGGAACAGCGGTCAAAGATGCTATGATTGAAGCGCTCTTTGCAGCGCTGATTAATGCGCAATAATGATGCAGTTAAATCATGTGTCTTTGTCTAAAACTCATGTTTTTTTATTCAAAAAGTGTTAAAAATATTAAAAAGGAAAGCAAGTGTGAAATTTTATCAAAAAATAATTACACATTATAAGTTTTATATAAAAAATCTTAAAAAAAAATTAAAATTTTTTCCCCTTCCTTTTACTGCATCCCTAAGAGCGCTCTTTGGATGCGCTACGGTATGCTATAAACAGATGCTGTGTCGCCAAAAAAAAAAAGTATCTTGAGTATAAAAGTTTTTCAAAAGATATTTTTTTATTAATATTTCAATACTTTTAAGGCAAAAACCAAAAATTAGATGTTGCTTATCGAGTTTTTACAATAAGCCCTTCATATATTTAAATTATTACAGATCACATATTAGTGACGCATTTAAGCAGCAGATGTTAACCGAGGTTTTTATAAATTAATAAATGACGATCTTAGCAGGGACTATTTAAATCTGAAAATTGTGTTTCCTATTAGTACTTTCATAAACTTAGAGAAAAAACTCCCGATCAAAATACAGAATTCTTCGTTAAGATATTTTTTAATGGAATTCATTTTTTTGCATCAATTTCAATTCCAGTAAAAAATAATTTACCGTTTTTAAATAAACAAGTAAAAATTTTCAAAATTATGTAGAATAATCTCAAGAACTCTAACCTGAAAATGCGGATCAAAAACACGATTGCTAAAAAAATTATACCACCCTAATATTTTTTTTTCAGCAGAGTTAGAAAACCCAAAAGTTATTACGAAATACCGATGAAAACTAAAGTAGAGTAGTTGAAATTGTGACAGTAGCAGTTGCTTTGGCAAAACTTAGATGTTTTAAGGTGGATGTTAAATAAACATTGCAAAATGTTCAATTGATTATATACATACTTTGCAATCATATACATATACCTAACCTATAAACAGCATGCGGGAACGGAATTGTTTGCATACACATCTGCTGTACATAGACAGACTGATATTCATTCAAACAAACGAAAAATAAACAGAGAGTTGAAAAATTAAATTTGACTTGGCCGAATCCATCAATACGCTACACAATGCACCTTTAATTGATGGTAAATTTTAAAAGTATAAACTTTTTTTTAGTAATTAAAAAAAAAAAATTGACAAACATTGTTTTTGGGTGTAAAATTTTCTTTGAATGTAACGTGAACACAATTGTCTAAAAATATTGACCAGAAATATGTAATTTTAAGTAAAAAAATATTTTTTGTCATTAAAACAAATTTTAGCACATTTTTTTGGGGTGTAAAACATTCTTTGAGTGTAAAAGTTGTTCGTTTTTTGAGTGTAAATGTTTTTTGAGCAACAAAACAACTTTGGTGTATATTTTTGTGCGGTTTAACAATGTTTTTAAATCGCGGTTTAGCGTTTTTTTAACATGTGATTTAAAGGTGAAAACAATCTAAAAATTCATACTTTTGTTCATAACTTTTGAACCACTTGACAGATTTCACTGAAATGCAATACCAACCAGACCAGATAATTAACAAATATATATAACAAACTTCAGGTACCTCAGATTAGGCTATCGAAAGTAAGCGTGATTTTAACAGACAGACGGGCGGGCTGACATCGCTATATATACATACTAAATGGGTTCCAAGATAAATATTTCGAGGTGCTACAAACGGATTGGGAATCTTTTATATACCCTTTACGACTGTAGTGGAGGGTATTTTATACAGTTGTATAAAATATTCTTTCTTCATTGTCACATTTGTAAATTGTACAGAACCGTAGAATAATGTTAGTAGTTGTATTAAATTGAAATGCATAAATGCAATAACCCATTAAGAAACAATGTGATATGAACAAATAAAAAACTATAAATCAGAATCAGCAAATTTTCAATAAAATAGTACTATATTTTTACAGCAAAAATCAAAATGCATGGATTTTTGGAAAAAACATCTATAAATCTGAAAATTTTTCTCTCACAAAAATTAAATTTCCCCTGTCAAAATATTTGTTTTTAACGGGTTCCGAAAATGTAATTTTGTTTAATAATTTCAAAAACATTTTTAATATCTTCTCGAATATTTTTTTTTGCCTTAAAAATAAATTTTAACTGCCATTTAATGGGTTAAATCAATTTAGTATAAGTGTGCTATGCAAAGACTTTGTATGTAAATTTTAGCATTTCCATGTATTTGTGTATGTGTGTGTAGAAAGCATAGAAAATTTACTTTTCTAAATGCAAATGTGACATTTTAAAATAGTTGTATGCATTTCCGGTTCAAAATCGAAGTCGATTTAGTGTGACATTTCTAACAATCTATAGTAGTATTAAGTAAAAGTAGTCTTTAGCTATAGATGTGTATGTAAATGTAAACATTACATGCAGCCACATGATCTTCCTATACAGGGTGAGGAATTAAGGGGTTTAGGTTTTTAAAATTTTTTGCATTAAAAGTTGTTTTTAATAAAGTTGCTTAAAATATGATTTCGATTTAAATTCAGAGTTAACACGAATTGAAACCAAAAACTTCAAAAAACTTTTATGTAAAACTAAACTTAAAAAAAAGTCTTGTAAAATAACAAAAACAAGCACGTTATTTGTAATAGATTATATTGTTTTCGTAAAATATGAGGAATCGGAAAAACTCGTACAATCATGAGAATTTCTTGCAAGGTTTATTGCGTCAAAACGTTGAAAATTAAGTTTTTTGTTGTTAAAGTTATCGCAAAATTTCAGTAAATAATTGTAAAATTACAACAAAAACTTTTAAATTCACAAAAAATTTAAATTAACAAGGAAAATTTTTAATTTTTATTACCTATTTTTTTTTCAAAATTTGAACATTGCTGGGTAAATTTAAATTTGTTGTTTGTGATCAATTTACAACTTAATTTTTAAATGTAAAATTTTTTTTCTGAAATTGTTGCCAATGATAACAAACAAATTTACCAAGAAAATTGTTAATTAACATCTTTTGCTACCTCCTGTTTTACGAGAATTCTTAGTAAAAATTTCGATTTTTTTTATTATTTTTCAAGATATTTAACATGATCATGTTTTTAGGCTGGTGTCTAAGTTTTAAAAAGTTACAAAAAGCCACCTCAGTTAGACAATATAAGCTAACGATTAACAAAAAAGAAAATAAGAATTACTGTTTTCATTTTCTTAAAACCAAAAATTTTAGTAACTTGAATTTGTAACACGGATAATAATTCACCTCGTGGTAAATAAAACAATATTTACCAGCTGGTGAATAAAACATAACTTAATTATTTTTCATCAATATTTTTTTTAATCAATATTTTTTTCTAATCAATATTTTTTTTTGCATCCACATTTTTATCCATCAATATTTTTTCATCAATATTTTTCATAAATTTTTTTTGATAAATATTATTTTTCATCAATGTTTTATTTCATCAATATTATTTTTCATCACAATTTTTTTTTATTAATCACTTTTTTATTATCATAAAAAAATATTATTCATATCAGTGACATCTTGATCGTGTATCGAAAAACATCAAAAATGCATTTTTTAACCTTTTTTAGATCACGATAAAGATGTCACAGATAGGAATAATATTTTTTATGAATATATATCATTAAAAGCAACATTACAACTAAAACCGTTGCTTGTCAAAACCAAAAAAATAAAAAAATTTAAAAAATTTTTACTGAAGGACCCCAAAAGCTCTAAATTTTTTTTTTTCGAAAAATTTTTTAGAACTGAAAGCCTTATCCCACCAAAATCAAATTTTTTGTCGTGAATAAGCTAACCAAGTAATATTATAATTAATAACAAAAAAATTTAAAATAAAAAAAAAAATTTTTTGCTTTGTATGGAAAAATGATTTTTAAGGCCCCGCTCTTTACGGCCCCGTCGCGTAGGGAAGGCGTGGTCGTAGGGGCGTAAAATTTTTCCTGAGTTATTTTTTAGTCAAAAGGAAAAAAATGAGGGGGTACCGTCTCAACATTTCCAACATTTCCAAAATAAGGGACACTCTAGTATACATATTCATGATCCTTGATCGATTCTAAGCCGATCTAACGATGTCCGTCTGTCGAAAACATGCTAACTTTTGAGAGACTTTACAGAGGCTCCTGAAGTTTGGCATATATGTTGGCATTTACCTGGTCAGATCGGTATTGCAATCTAACGAAATCCATCCAGTGGTTCAAAAGCTATGAGCAAAATACTGAATTTCGGCAAGGGTTTATCTTGAATTTACGAGATAAAAAGCACGCTAACTAAAAAGGCAATTCTGAAGATTGGCAATTCTGAAGATTGGCATATATATTTATCGTTTCCCTGACCTATTATAGTATTGAATTTTAGACCTATTATAGTATTGATTTTTTAGGCTATTAGGAAAACCGTGAATTTATTAGCAAAACCGTAAATTTCAGATCAATTTCACCTTTAATTCACATGTTGAAAACCCGTTAAACATGTTTTAAAATCATTGGTAAGTCACAAAAATATTTTATAACGTACTTTTGTCTCTCAAAAATATTTTTACACTAAAAAAAAAATACACTCGAAAAAAATTTACACTCAAAAAAAAATTTTACACTCCAAAAAAAGTTTAGTAAATTATTTTTTTTTTTTTCAAAAATTGCTTAAAAAAAGTTTTTTTACACAAAATAAAATATTTCTAATCAAAAATTTTATTTTTTTCATGTTAAAAAGGGCATTTGGAGGGTATTCATAGATTCGCCAAAGTCGAATCTAACTTTGCTACTTGTTTTATTCATTAATATTTTTTACATGATAATGTTTTTTGGCTGGTGTCTAATTTTAAAAATACCCAGCAAAACTTTGGTAATGGGTAGTGATTATATAACACATTACCAGGTAATGTATATAACTTATTTGTAGCATTATTTTATGATGTCTTACCAAACATTTGTTCCACAACGTATTATTTTCAAGTGAAAAATAATGCATTACTAATAATTTGCTACGTAATGCATGATTATTGGAAAAAATGTATTTCATATTTATTATTTCTAAACATTAAATCATGGATGACTTATATTTGGTTACATTATGTATTATTTGAAAGTTTGAAATAATGCATTATTTATAATTGTATGCATAATAGGGTGGGGCGATTTGAACATCTTAATGGGCGCATCGCGTTTCTGATTCTTGGGATTGTACTGAGCAAAAAAGTCAACTAGACCATACGTCTACGGTGAAAATCGAGCCTCCCGATTTTGACTTGAAGTTTTTTCTCAGACTTTATTTTTTTGGAAAATTTGCAAATTTTCTTGGGCTCATATTTCGTAAACTATTTGAAATTTTTACTTATTTTGAAAAGTAAAGATGTAGCTATTGTCTCGGGCTACAATTTCTCTGAACATATTACTTAGAAAAAACTTCGTTTTCATGGTCAAAAAGTCGAAAATGTAGAAAATTCACCACTTTTTGTAATTTTTTTTGGATATTTTGGCCTATTGAGATTTTCGATCCAATACTAAGACAAAAATTGTAGCCAAGACAATAGTTAAGAACTCTCTAGTACATCACAAAAGCATTAGAACGCTCCTTCAGGCAGTTTTGGCCTTGTGAAAGTGCAAATTTTTTTGTGAAAATATTGATAAATTACCATTTTCAGTTGTTCATAGCGCAAAATCATAAAAATGTTCTATTTCTTATTTTTCCACTTTTTTTATCCAAAAATATAATGTTTTTTTTTTTTGTTTTGTTCAATATTTATTTTGAAAATTCATTTAAAGTACAAAGTAATTGTATTGGTAGAGACAAGGTATGAATCAAGAAGAATTCCAATTTAGTGTATTTTTCATTCAAAGATTGCCTTCCAAATCTTTTCGAGATTCCATACGAGGCGCTTTCTTTCAGCCTTCAGATACAGATGCCATTTTACCTTCACGGTTTTTGTCGATTGAGCGCTTAGCAACACTAGCTAGTAGCTGGACATGACGCTCCGTACCTTGAATATGACAAGGTATTAGTGGGTCTGGAAATGGTGGATCTTCATCACCACCTTTTATAAAAAGTACCTTTCATAAAAAGTACCTTTTATAAAAAGTACCTTTTATAAAAAGTACCTTTTATAAAAAGTACCTTTTATAAAAAGTACCTTTAATAAAAAGTACCTTTTATAAAAAGTACCTTTTATAAAAAGTACCTTTTATAAAAAGTACCTTTTATAAAAAGTAAATTTTATAAAAAGTACCTTTTATAAAAAGTACCTTTTATAAAAAGTACCTTTTATAAAAAGTACCTTTTATAAAAAGTACCTTTTACAAAAAGTACCTTTTATAAAAAGTACCTTTTATTAAAAGTACAGAAAATACACTTTTTGTTACTTTTTTATTTCCTGAGGTATAAATAAAACAAACTTTTTTGATTTTTAAATCATTACATTGGTGGAGGGTATTTAAAGATTCGGCACAGCCGAATATAGCTTTCTTACTTGTTTTTTTTTTTTTTTTTGTTTACTTTTCGTTATTCCAAAAAACTTCCCAAATACCTTCCAAAAAATGAAAGGGTTGCCATCTATAACGACTTCGTTATTACTGCCGGGAAATGTGTTACCCCTGCTTACATTTGCGGCAGATATTTTAAAATGCGTATTTAATTTTATGTGTATTTGATACTGTGATCGTCAGGGCATTGCGTGTATGGCAATACCGGTTTCTACGTTTATTCAGATGGCAGCACTTGCTAGTAAGACCTTAGTAGCACACTAAATTTTAGAACCTCTATAACAAAATTTTGCGTGGAAAATTTCCAAATTTTATTTTATTTATATGTAAGATATTGGATAGTTCTTACGAGTGTACTGATAATTTCATAGTTATTTGAGCAGTATTTGCTGAGTTATTTGAGCCTTCACTAAGTCTTAGTAACACCTCAAGAATATTAGTAATATTCTTGAGCTGATATTAAAGACTGGCGCTCTCTAGGAGCCAGTAGAAGAACTAAATTTGTTTTATCTCTATATTATAAAGTCTCTGGTGATGGTTTACAATAAACTAACAAAAATGCGTTAAATGAACTTAAAACAATACAAGAATAAAAAATATGAAATAAAATAAATTGAATAAAATAAATAAATAAATAGAATAAAAATATGAAATAGAACATTTTTATGATTTTGCGCTATGAACAACTGAAAATGTTAATTTATCAATATTTTCACAAAAAAATTTGCACTTTCACAAAGCCAAAACTGCCTGAAGGAGCGTTCCAATGCTTTTGCGATGTACCAGAGAGTTCTTAACTATTGTCTTGGCTACAATTTTTGTCTTAGTATTGGATCGAAAATCACAATGGTTTGGCTGTTATTGGCCAAAATATCCAAAAAAAAATTACAAAAAGTGGTGAATTTTCTACATTTGACCATGAAAACGAAGTTTTTTCTAAGTAATATGTTCAGAGAAATTGTAGCCCGAGACAATAGCTACAACTTTACTTTTGAAATAAAGTCAAAATTTCAAATAGTTTACGAAATAAGAGCCCAAGAAAATTTGCAAATTTTCCAAAAAAAATAAAGTCTGAGAAAAAACTTCAAGTCAAAATCGGGAGGCTCGATTTTCACCGTAGACGTATGGTCCAGTTGACTTTTTTGCTCAGTACAATCCCAAGAATCAGAAACGCGAAGCGCCCATTAAGATTTTTTTCCTTCCTTACTAATCGCCCCACCCTAATGCATAATGCATTACAATAACATAAAAAATAATTATTTTTAAAAAAATTCATAAGTTTAAACTAGAGATGGGCTCACGACAGGAAATTTCTAACGACACACACTCACGAGCATATTTTATCTACTTACACTCACTTACAATCACGTGAGTAAATTTAATACAAAATTACTTTTTCACTACTCGTAACACCTTATATATTATCTTCTGGAATGCTATATTATTTCGTTTATCGTAACCTATAAAATATCATATATTTTACAGCTTACTCGTATTCTTCGTTATAAATTTATGACTTATTTTATACCTTACTGGTATTCTTTGTGATAATGTGGATGCATTACTTTGAGTCTCATCGCCTGTTAAAATCATCAATGCTGCAATGTATAAAATAAGAGATCCTATACCTTATTTTGTAATCTAAGTTTTGCTGGGTAATGCAATAAGCCGTTTTCACCAGCTGGTGAATAAAACGTAAAATATTTTTTTTTCAAAAAAAAAAATGTTCATTAATTTTTTTTTTCATAAATTTTTTTCTCATTCAATGTTTTTTTTTTCAATCAATTTTTTTTACATCAAATTTTTTTTCATCAATTTATGTTTTTCATCAAATTTGTTTTTTTATCAAACTTTTTTTTTTCATCAAATTTTTTTTTCATAAATTTTTTTTTTCTTAAATTTTTTTTTTCTTAAATTTTTTTCATCTTTTTTTATCAAATTTTTTATTACATCTAATTTTTTTATTATCAAAAATTTTTTTTTTTTTAATTTTCAAAAAAAAAAAAATTTTTCATCTTTTTTTATCAAATTTTTTATTACATCTATTTTTTTTTTTATAATTTTTTTGATTTTTTTTCATAAAATTTTTTTTTTCATCAATTTTTTTGCATCAAAAAATTTTTCAATAAATTTTTGTTTTTTTCATTCATTTTTTTTATCAAAAATTTTTTTGTCATTAAAGTTTTTTATTTTATCAAAAATTTTATTTATTTTTTTAACTTTCAAAAAAAAAAAAAAAAATCAAAATTTTTTTTTCATCAAAAACATTTTTTTCATAACATGTTTTTTTCACCAAAACTTTGTTTTCATCAAATTTTTGTTTATAATAATTTTGTTTTTCGTGAAATCTAATTTTTTGACATAAAAATGTTCCATTTATTTAACAAATGTACAAAAAAACTAGTGAGAATGTTAAATTCTTCGGTGCCGAATCTTTTATACTAATGCTAAAAACACTTTTTTGTAGTTAAGTTCCACACGTATTTAGCAAATTTACAGCTCTTTTGATTTGGACTGCATGTTGCTTTTCAAAGACAGATGGACGGATGTATACTTGGGCGTCCCATCAAATTTAAATTTTCGAACTTCATGTCGTTCCTGCCAAACGATATTAGTGCTGATTGTGGGAAAATTTATGAAAAAATCTTGCAAGGTTAACTTCAGTCGGTATCCAGCGGTCAAAGTTGGAAAATGACTTATTTCAACCAAAATTCGTGTCTGAATTTTTTGACCAAATTCGGCTCAAAAATTTGGAAATTTTGCGTACTATATTAGAAAAATATTTAAAAAAAAATCCAAAACCGCGATTTTGGTGCACAGATGTTGATTTTTAAACATAAAAATTATTTTTTATCAATATTAGCCTCAAAAATAGGAAAATGTTAAGTGTGGTATCTAAAAAATATTAAAAAAAAATATAAATACACGATTTTGGTTCGAAAATGCGAATCAGCATCTGTGGACCAAAATCGCTGATCAGCACTTTTGGACCAAAATAGCGTTTTTATATATTTTTTATTATTTTTTAGATAACACACCATTATTTTTATCTAAAAAATATTAAAAAAAATATATAAAATACGATTTTGGTTCGAAAATGCTGATCACCATCTGTGGACCAAAATCGCAGATTAGCACTTTTGAACCAAAATCGCGTTTTTATATATTTTTTTTAAATATTTTTTAAATAACACACTTAACATTTTCAAACTTTTGACACTTATTTGGATAAAAAAAATAGTTTTTATGTTAAAAAATCATCATGTGTGCACCAAAATCGCGGTTTTGGATTTTTTTAAATACTTCTCCATTAGCCGGATTTGTTAAAAAAACTCAGACACAAATTTTAGTCGAAAAACGTAATTTTTTCCAATCTTGACCGCTGGTTGCCGACTGAAGATAACCTTGCAAAACTTTTTAATAAATTTTCCCACAACCAGCTCTAACGTGGCTATCGTTTGGCAGGCATTACGACATGAAATTCGAAAAGTTAAATTTGACGGGACGCCCTAATGTATATAGCAAAGTTGAATTAGAAATGGATCAATAATATATAAACCTAATAGGGTCCTCGACCGATATTTCAATTCGTTTTGCATGAAATGACAATGAATTCGTATACATTATTTTTTCTAAAAAAAAAGCTTTGCTTTAGCAATTACACTCAAATCTTTAGCAAAACGTTATGATGATTTAATGTTTTGGGAAAGAGTACAAAATTCGCAGGCATTTTTGGCTAGGGCATGTAAAATTTGATATTTGAAAAATAAAAAATAAAAAATTCATAACCTTAGTATTAATAGATTCTCTGAAAAAAAAGTTTCAAATTTCTGTAATCATTATTTCAAAAAGAAGAAAAAAGTATAAAATTACAATTTTTTACCTAGTTTTACCCACTTAGAATCGTAATTTCCAAAAAATATTTGTTTTAAAATGCGTACGTTTCAAATTTCAAGTTTCGAGGAATATTATTTCAGGAAATATAAAAAGTACCAAAAGTACATTTCTTTACAATTTATATTTCCAACATGAACTTTTAAATTATAAACCCATAACTTCAAAAAAACTCTTAATAAATCACCCTTTACATAAATATATGTATGTATATGCAGGATGTAAAAATTTATTTTACTTGTGATAACATATTTTATAATTTATATTTTTTATATTTACTAACACTTGAAATTTTATACAATGACATGTTGAAACCTATTTCTCTATTGCACTTAATACATGCTCTAACTGCAATATGAACTATAAATATCATAGTAGAGAAGGTGTATACATACACATATATGTAGGAGTAGGTATATGCCAGTTTATATGTATGTATGATTTTTCCCAACCATATGTCACTTAATCAACTACACCTGCTGAGCTAAAAAATATAGTAGGTATTTTGCTAACTTTCTAGCTTCTCTACCATAAAATAATAATAACTATTCACCTGATATTGTTAGCATACATATGGAATATTTGATATTTCTATATGGGTTAATATTGTACCACATTTACCATTTACCCTTTTAACAGCATCAGCAGCCATTTTTGTTGAAAAAGCCATTCAATGTCAGGTATAAATGTCTTAAATATCAATGGGGGCTTTTTGCTGTTTTAGAGTATTGCTATGGAATTTAAAACTCATCATAAATTTCTATTTAGGAAAAAACGATTTTTCGAATGCATATTTGAGAAATTAATTTTTTTTTTTTTGGAATATTTTTGAAAATGCAAATGATTTTAATTACAACACTTGTATTTTATGAGAAATTTATGAAAATTTCTTGTTTTATAAAAAGAAGAAAAATAATTATAGAAAATGCTTTTGATATTATTTTGTATAGGAATTTTTGTTGGTTGAAAGTAAATGGGAGGTATTTTTTGTAATGAGGTAGAAAAAAAATGTCTCAGAATCGGAGAATTTTTCTTAAAAAAATGTTTTATAATCTGAGAATTTATCTATGCAAAAAATTTCTCAGAATTTAAGAAATTGTCTACGAAAAAAACATCTCTGAATCTAAAAATTTTTGTATAAACAAATTGTCTACGAATCTGAGAGTTTTTCTATGGAAAAAATGTTTCAGAATCTGAGAATTTTCCTATAGAAAATATGTTTCAATATCTGAAAATTTTTCTTCAGAAAGAAGGTCGCAGTATATGAGAATTTTTCTAAAGAAAAAATTTTCGGTATATGCGAATTTTTCTGTAGAAAAATTGTCATTTCCAAAAATAAAACTGCCTCAGGATTTAAATTTTTTTTTATATAAAAAAACGTTTCAGAATATAAGAATTATTCTATAAAAAACGTCACGGCATATAAGATTTTTTTCTATAGAAAAGATGTCTCAGAACCTATCATTTTTTTTAGACAAAAAAATATTTCACAATCTGAGAACTTTTATAGAAAAAATATCTCAAATCTGAGAATTTTTCTAAACAAAAAAATTCTCAGAATCTGATAATTTTTCTGTAGAAAAGAGTTTATCAAAATCTGAAAATTTTTCTATAGAAAAAAATTACTTACTTATTACTTTTTTTTTTTCAAAATATAACAATAACAAAAAACAAAAATAACAAAAAATGTCTCAGAATCTAAGAATTTTTCCATAGAAAACTGTCTCATGATCTTAGAATTTTTGCTATATAATCTTGAAGTTTTTCTATAGAAATTTTTATGTAAAAAAAAATTTAAAAATTTTTCTATCGAAAAAATTTCCCAAAATCTGAGAATATTTTTTGCATTTGAGCGAAATCGGTTCAGCGAATCAAAAGTTATGACCGAAAATGTAAGAACACCTCAAAAATTTTGGTACATTTCATTTAACCTAAAAATACAATATGCTTTAAATTGGCTGCTAGTTGGCATATGTGAACAGAATTGGACACTGAGTGGTATTTTTAAAAGAACAAACCTATTTCAAAAATGTCTGCGAATTTTGTACTCTTTCCCAAAACATTAAATCATGATAATGTTTTGTGGAAGATTTGGGTGTACTTGCCAAAAATAAAAATAATGTTATATTACCTTTCTATAAAGCAAAACGAATTGAAATATCAGTCGAGGACCCCATTAAAAAACCAAAAGAGCTGTACATTTCGTAAGTGATTGCAAAAATAAGTGCAAAAAAGTGTTTTTACATTTTGGAGAGTATAAAAGATTTGGAGAGTATAAAAGAATATAACACTCTCACTTGTTTTATGTACATTTGACATACAAATGGAAAATTTTTATGCGAAAAGCTTAGACTTGGTGAAAAAAGTAGTTTTAGTAAAAATTATGTTAAGAAAATTTAAAATATTTGGTGAAAAAAAAATTTGATAAAAAAAGTTTTTGATGAATTTTTTTGATGAAAAGAAAAATTTTTTGATGTAAAAAAAATTGATGAAAAAAAAAATTTTTTTGGTGAGAAAAAATTGATAATAAAAAATTTGATAAAAAAATTTGATGAAAAAAATATGATAAAAAAAAATTTATGAAAAAAAAAATGTTGATAAAAAAAAAAATTTGATGAAAAAAAAAAATTAATGAAAAAAAAAATTTGATGCAAAAAAAAATTAATGAAAAAAAAGTTTGTGAAAAAAAAAAATTGATGAAAAACCAAAAAATTAATGAAAAAAAAAATTTTGATGAAAAAAAATTTTTTGATGAAAGAAAAATTTGATGAAAAAAAAAAATTGATGAAAAAAAAATTGATGAAAAAAAAAATTGATGAAAAAAATTGATGAAAAAAAAATTTGATAAAAAAAATTATGAAAAAAAAGTTTGATGAAGAAAAAAAATTATTAAGAAAAAAAAAATTTGATGAAAAAAAAGCTTGATGAAAAAAAAAAAAAAAAAAAAAATTTATGAAAAAAAAAAAATTGATGAAAAAAAATAATTTGATGAAAAAAAAAAATTGATGAAAAAAAAAAATTCTTTTGTGTGTAAAAATAATTATGTTACTTTTTATTCACCAGCTGGTGAAAAACGGTTTTATTCACCACGAGGTGAATTATTATCCAAGTTACAAACCCTAGTTATTACAATTTTTGGTTTTAAGAAAATGAAAATAGTAATTCTTGTTTTCTTTTTCGTTAATTGTTAGCTTGTATAGTCAAACTGAGGTGGCGTCCTGCAACTTTTTTAAAATTAGACACCAGAATATCATGTTAAAAAAAAAAATCGCGAAATTTTTTTTCACCAAAAAATTTTTTACCGCGCAATTTTTTTTTTCAAAAGATTTTTTTGCAAAAAAATCTTTTTGTACATTTTGGAAGGTATCAATACACTCGGCAAGGCCGAATTGAACTTTTTAATTTTGTTAAATATAACTTTGAAAAAAAAAGTCGGAAAAAAAAATTCGTGGAAAAAATGCGCCAAAAAAAGAATTGCCTCAGAATATTGTCTCATGTTCTTAGAATTTTTGCTATAGAATTTTTTAATAAAAAAATTCTTCAGAATCTAAGATTTTTTTTTATAAAAAAATGCATCAGAATCTGAAAATTTTTTTATAAAAAAATTCCTCAGAATCTTAGAATTTTTCTGTATAAAAAACTAAAGAATTTTTCTTTCGAAAAAATTTCCCAGAATCTGAGAATATTTTTATAGAAAAAATTACTCAGAATCTGAAAGCTTTCACTGTGCTAGTCGCAAAAATAAACAAGCTGGTCACCTTGCTAGTAAAGCTAATTCGGGTACGCTAAATTTAATGGTGCTAGCAGTTTTACGAAGTTAGTGCTCCTATTCGCTTTATTCGCGATTTAAAATTGTAAAGCTAAATTACTACAAAAAATTAAATTTTTATGCTTTTGGGATAGTTTTTAAATATAACTTTGGAAAATGCATTTTTTTAGCGAAAAAAAAATCCGCGAAATTTTTTTTTCGCAAAATTTTGTGTCTGTATTGTATTCTAAATATTTTCACAAATTAATAGCAAAATAAAAAAATTTCGCGAAAAAAAATTTCGCGAAAAAAAATTTCCGCGAATAAAATATTTTTTTTTGTGTATTCAATAGGCTTTAAAAAAAATCAGCAATTGTCTAAATAATATTAAAAAATAGTTTTTTTTTGCTTAAAAATTAAAAAAAAAATCGCGAATATCGCTAATACATACACTAATTTTGAAAAAAAAAAAAAAAATGATATTACTATAGGATTTAATGTACACGGACTAGCTTTACCAGATGGATGTCGTAAATTCAAATTAAACTGAAAATATTTGTATTGAACCAATTTTTTCACGAAAATTTTTTTTTTTTCTCGCGAACAAAACACTGTTTTTCACCAAAAAAGTTCACTTAAATGGTTTTAAATTTAAAAATTGGAGCAAAAGTTTAAAAATATAGTATTTATTGTACTTGAGCATCAAAATTTTAAATCGCGAATATCGCAAATACGAGCGCTAACTTTGAAAAATGGATTTAGCGTTCTCGAATTAATTTTACCAGTATGGTGCCCAGCCTGTTAAAAAAAAGTGTCAAATTCAAGCACAGTATTATTTTATTATTATTAAAATTAATTTTCTTTAACTCGGCTCCCAAAATGGGCGTGCGGAAAATAATTAATTTTTTTTGTTCCCTCGGTGGGTTTTTGATCTTCCTCTAATATAAAAATTTTGTATATGCTTAAATTTAAAAAAAAATTAAACGTTTTCTGAAGTAAATTTAGTTCTTTAAATTCAAACCTTTTTGCCCCTAGTTCGATCTTTCCCATTTCTGAAGTTAAGACAAATTCTCGACGAAATTCTGAAGTTTAGCTCATTCAGTTTGGACTACATCGTGACCTCTGCAGACTGCCACACATTCATAAAAAGTCTGAGAATCAATCACGTATTAATGAAATAAACACTTTATGGGGTCTAAGACCGGTATTTCGATGCGTTACATATGGATTGGCAAAGTGAGTATTCCCCTATACTGTGATTGGGGGTATAAAATTATACGAGACATTTTTTAAACGCAAAACTTTAAAACATATTTTTGTAAGAACGATAATTTGAATCGAAAATTTGTAAAAAAAAATATATAAAATTTTCCAAAAATTAAATACCTCCTCAATTATTTTCTGAATATTTATAATAAATCTGTCTTCTATGAATGTAAACTTAATGTTACATTAAGTTAAGTTTCATATTTGTAAAATGTATCATGAATTATTTATTTTTTAAGAAATTTACTTTTATATTGTTTGCCAAATAGTTTATATTATTCTTTATTTCGTTCAAGTATACTTTTTTTTTTTAAAGCACTGCAAGTACCTCTACTTAAAGAAAAAAAATGCTCAAGTAAAAACTTTTACACAAAAGGGAACAACAAAGTAAATTCGTAATATTTATGTACAATATATCAAGTAATTACTGGAAAAATAGTGTAAGTGACTTAATTTTAAATTTTTTATTTACTTTTTGTGATAAAAATCGAGAATTAACGAGTTAATGTGAATATCTCTTAAAGTTTTTAGGACTTCTTCTTCTTTTATTTGCCTATCCGTTATTCGGATGTTAGCGATCATACAATTATAATTACAATAAACGTATATTACAACATATGTATATATAGTACAACATATTACAAAAAAAGAAATGTATACATAAAATAAAAAAAATAAAAAGCATATGTAATCAGACTTGATAAGTTTTAAAACAATTCAGGAACGATCAATTCTCTAAACTTGGCTGCATTTAGTAGACTTCTTTCATCGTTATAACCTGTCCATTCTTGGATATTTCTTAACCAGGAAAGTTCTCTTCTACCTCTACCGCGTCTTCCTTCAATTTTTCCTTTAAGAATGTTTTGGAGAAGTTTGTACTTTTCGTTTCTCATTATGTGTCCCAAATAAGAGATTTTTCGGTTCTTGACGGTTTTAATCAATTGTCTGTCAACGTTCATTCTCCTTAATACTTCATTATTTGGGACACGATCAGTCCATGGTATCTTCAATATACGTCGATATATCCACATTTCAAAAGCTTCTAATTTTTTCTCATCCGACGCTTTAATTGTCCATACTTCCACCGCATAAAGTAGCACAGACCAAACATAGCACTTAATAAAACGTAACTTTGTCGCAAGACTGATCTCATGGCTGGTCAATATATTGCTGTATTTGAAAAAAGCATCTCTCGCCATTTCTATGCGACATCTTATTTCCTTTGATGCGTCCCACTGATCATTTATCAAAACTCCCAGATATTTAAAATTTTTAACTCGTTCAATTTCTGCGTTTCCTATTTTTAGTGTCGTGATGGAATGAAAGTTTTTTCTGCTGATAACCATGTATTTTGTCTTTTTTATATTTATTTTAAGACCGAATGACTCACTTACACAGATAAGTTTGTCTACCAGCTTCTGTAGTCCAGATATGCTGCCTGCAAGTAAGGTGGTGTCATCAGCATACCGAATGTTATTGATAAACATTCCGTTCACTTTAATGCCTATCCTCTCTCCATCAACAGATTCCTGAAATATTTTCTGCGAATATATGTTAAATAACAAGGGAGATAGTATACATCCCTGTCGGACTCCCTTTGAGATATTAATTTCTTCTGTAGTTTCGCCATTGATTTGAATTCGTGCCGACTGATTCCAGTATAGATTTTTTATGCATCTTATTTCTTTTTCGTTAATTCCAATGGATGTTAGTATTTCCATAAGCTTGTCATGTTGGACAGTGTCAAAGGCTTTCTCGTAGTCTATAAAGCACAGGAAGACATCTTTTTGGACATCCCGACAATTTTGAATAAGTATCTGGATACTAAGTAAAGCTTCTCGAGTACCCATTCCTTCTTTAAAACCAAATTGGGATTTTCCCATAGCGGCTTCGCATTTGGCGTATATCAGTGTTGCCATAACTATGAAATACAAATCTGCTAAAAGGCTAAAAAAAATCTGCTAAAATGCACTACAGCTCAAAAAAAATCTGCTAGATTTTTTTGAGGTATTTTTTTAACTAAAAAAAACTTTGTTAAAAAAATAAAAAAATTAATAATACAAAAAAAACTTCATTTGTAAATTTTTTTTTTTAATAAAAACAAATAACAATATTTTTTAAAAAAATATTAGATAAAATTTTATATTTAACCACAGTTTTGGAGGGTGTATAAAATTTCGTCTTCCTCATCCACCACAACTTTTTCGTATTTTTCTGATGACCTTATTTTTGGAACTAAATCTTCTGGTATTTTAAACGTGTAACAGCAAGAGGTGTCCAGTAGAGATGGGCGCGTGAGTGAATTTTGACTCACGCACGCTCACGCTCACGAAATAAAAATTTTACTCACGCACGATCACGCACGAAATTATTTTTTCTGATCACGTTCACGCACGCTCACGTGAGTAACTAAAATTTTTCTCACGCTCACGAAAAAATCACGCTCACGAAGATTCACGAAATTAAAATCAGAAAATTTTTATTTCACCTCTTTCGATTTCTTGCACAAAAAGTATTGAATTTCCTTAAAACAATAATAAAAATCACAATTTTGGATTAATTTCCCTTTAAATTCAATATAATGACGATTTTTTTACTCGTTTTCTGTTTTAAACAGCACAAAAAAATCACGCAAACTCACGAAACAAAAATTACTCACGCACGCTCACGCACAAAACTATTTTTTATAATCACGCGCACTCACGATCACGTGAGTAGAAATAAATTTCACTCACGATCACGCGTGATTCACGCGTGAATCACGTGAATCACGAAAAATTCGTGTCACGCGCGCATCTCTAGTGTCCAGCTTTAAACCTTCTCTGATTTGTATGATGCTGCACAGCAGATCCGCTTTCATTTTGTTTCTTAACTTATTTTTAATGAGACCCATCATACTAAAAAGACGTTCTACGTCCGCATTTGAAAATGGCAAAACAAGTGACGAAATTACAAAATCAGATAATTCCTTAAATGGATTCTCTTTTACTGAATTTTCAAAATTATTGACTTGAATCCAAAAAGATGTGGTATCCATGTTTGTATCCCACTGCTGTTTTGTTATATTATACCACTGATTATATCTACCAAATTAAAATCCTGGAAACAAATTATTTTTCTTAAAATTTCACTTATAAACAATTGAAGAAAACGTAACTGTGTTAATTTTCTCATTATTATTTGGCTGAAAAAAATAGTATTTAGTTCTTTATAACAAAAGTGTTGGCGTTTTTTCACAATTCAGCAGTAAGCAGCAGACAGCAAAATTTCCTATATAGCGAACAATAATATGTTTAGGGAATTTTGCTGTCTCCTGCTTGCTGTTTAATTATGAATCGGTATTTATTTCTAAATAACAGTTGTAAAAAACCGCAGTTACTAACAAAAGTACATTTTTTACACTTAAAAAAACTATTATCTTAATTGTAAAAAAAAAAAATGCTAAAAAAAATCTGCTTTTTAAAAAAAAAATATGCTAAAATCTGCTTTTTCAAAAAAAATATGCTAAAAAAGCAGTTAGCAGATTTTTTAAAACAAAATCTGCTTTTACTAAACTTTATCTGCTAAATCTAGCAGAAAATATGCTAAAATGGCAACGCTGGCGTATATTCTCTTGTGTATTATTCTTAGAAAAATTTTTAACGCATGGCACATTAGGCTAATAAGTCTGTATTCACTGCATTTCCTCGCATTATTTTTCTTCGGTATGGTGATAAATGTTGATTTAAGCCAATCGTGTGGGTATTCACCCGTATTATAAATATGGTTAAAAAGTGTTTCCAGCAGTTTTACATTATTCCCATCTATTAGTTTTAAAAGTTCGGAAGGGATTTCATCTGGGCCTGTTGCTTTTTTGTCCTTAAGGGATTTAATTGCGTATTCCACTTCACATCTTGTGATTGGCGTTCCAGTAATAATTTCTGCACCACGGTCATAAGCCGACCTTTCGTCATCAGTAAATAACTTCGCTACATAATCTTTCCAAATACGTTTTCTTTCTGTAATCTCAAATACCGCTTCATTATTATCGTCAAATAGAATTGCTGGTGATGCCCTTTTATATACTCCGGCAGCTTCTTTAAGTTTCTTGTGTAGGTTAAAATCGTCATGAAGGCTTTGCAGTTCTTCGATTTCCTGACATTTACGATTAAGTTGTGCATTCTTTGCGGCACGGGTTGCTGTTCGGATCTCCTTATTTATTTCCCAGTACATTTCATAATTTACATTTTTGTGCTTGCTTCGTTCTATTCGGAGTTCTCTGATTTCATCTGTCATCCATTCTTCTTGTCTTGGTGTTATGCAGCTTCCAAGGGTGTTATTCGTAGTTGAGCTAATAATATTCTTGACGTTACTCCATAAATTTTCTACATCTTGTCCGTCGACATCTTCAAGTTTGGTGTTAATACGTTCCTTAACTTCTTTCTTAATTGTCGGATCATTAAGTTTTTTAATGTCAACTCTTGGTTGTGGTTTCTTTTTTCGAATTATAGCCAGTTTGATTCGTACCTTTGACAGTAAGAGGTTGTGATCAGATGGTACGTCTGCTCCCGGGAAAGTTGAGCATTTTGTCACACAAGAGCAATATCGTCGGTTTATCAATATATAGTCAATTTGGTTTCTCACAACGTTTCCTCTATTGTCTTGTGGTGATTTCCATGTGTAAAGTCTTCTAGGGTGAAGTCGAAATAGAGTGTTGGTTACTTTCATTTTGTATTCCTGGCAGAATTGTATAAGTCTGTCACCTCTTTCATTTCGTTCGCCCAATCCAAATTTTCCGGTGACTCCCATTACTTCATCTTGTCCAACTTTCGCATTAAAATCGCCCAAAATGAAAGTCATCTCATGTGGCTTCGTCATTTTTAGTAGTTTTCCAATTTCGCCGTAGAACTCTTCGATATCATCGTCATTTCCATCACATGTAGGAGCGTAGACTTGGATTATGTTTATATTAAGTGGCTTTCCAGTTATTTTTATCATCATTGTCCTGTCTGACATTGGAACGTATCCAGCGACACAGTCAGCAATATGGTTCCTAACAATAATCGCCACACCTTTTCTGTGGATCCCATCCTGATTACCGGAGTGGTAGACTCTAGTGTTTTGGGATCTAAATTCACCGCATTCTTTCCACCATGTTTCACTGACACCCAGTATATCTATATTAAGTCTATTCATTTCACTTATGGTGTTATTTAGCTTTCCAGATTCGTAGAGACTTCTGACATTCCACGTTCCGATGTTGAGTTGTTGGTTTGTTTTACCTCCGGGGATTCTAGGACTTAAAACTTAAAAATTATTTTTTGGTAAATTAATATAAAACCTGTAATTTTATGGGGCAGATCTTGTCAAAAATTTTACTACCAAAAAGTCATTATAATATTACAAGTATTGTCTTTTAACTTTCATAATAAAAAAATTCAGTTTTTTTAAGTTTTTGTTGGTTATTTGACGATCGTAGAATTTTCTTCTTCTAATTCTAAATGCATGTAGAGTTGAATATGTATTAATATTTTTGTTTGAACATTAGCAATTTGTTATTTAAATTTCCATTGCTACTTGTAGTATCGGGTTTTCATATTTGCTAAATTGTCTTGACAATGGAAACTGACAAATACCAAAACACGCGTCAACTTACTATAAGTCTTGCAAAAATAAGCAATATAAATAAATTCAAAACAGAAAAATAATTTTCCTGAAAATAATTCTATAAGTATATCATAGTTTTGAATAGTAAAGGAAATAATGACCTCGACCTAGAATAAACTTTCCCAAAATATTATACTTTAAAGATAGAACAAAACAGTTTTTATTTTGTAATAAAAATTAATCAAAATTTTCAAATATTTTTTAATTATTACTTAAATTTTCATTCCTAATTGGTTGACATTTAAAATCACCCGAAAAAAGTCAATTACATAAAAAATGTCTATAATACTTACAATATTCTGCCGGTAATGGCTCGTTATAAAAGTAAGTGTAGCGTATCCTATGGAAAAATATAAAAAGTTTTAAATTGCAGTGTCGAATGCAATATTAAAAAACAACAGTTAAGTTGTAATAATAATTTACTCAAGTGTTTACTGTTTTTAATCATATGTAAATTACAATAAATAATAACAATCGTTTAAGGAATAAATATGAACATAAACTCATTTTTTGATTTACACTATAAAACGTGGTTTTATAAATGACTTGAAAATTGTGGATAAAGAGTGAATATATGCCTTTAGCAAAGCTCACTAGTAGCAGTTCTGGATAATTTTGTACCAAAAATTTTCAGATTCTAAATCATTTTTCGTATAGAAAAATTTTCAAATTTTGAATCATTTTGTGAACAGAAAAATTGTGGTATTTTTTATAGAAAAAATTTTCAGATTTTTTGTTCAGAAAAAATCTCGGATTTAAAGAGAAATTTTCACATTCTGCGACATTTTCGGAAAAAAAAATTATCGTATTCTGATATATTTGAAGAAAATTTTTCTGTACGAATAATTTCTTAGATTACACTGTGCTCGAGCTTGACACTTTTTTTTAACAAGCTGGGCACCCAGCTGAGTTCAATGGTGCTAGTCATTTTTCGATGTTAGCGCTAGTATTCGCAATATTCGCAATTAAAAATGTTGATGCACAAGTACAATAAAAACGATGTTTTTAAACTTTTGCGATAATTTTTAAATTTAAAACCATTCAAATTTGTTAAACTAACATATCAAACCATACCGTGAATTTTTTTTTCGCGAAAAACATTTTTTGTTCGCAAAAAATCTTTATTTTCGTGAAAAAATTGGTTCAATACAAATATAACCCTTGCGAAATAATATAAGAGACAAAAAAGCTTAAATAAAGTATGAAGTGAGGTTGAGATTGCTAAAAAAATATAATTTTATTGTTGGAAACTGTCAAAATTTATTCTTTAGCAACTATAAATATTCACATATGAGGCATTCCACACCAAATGTCCCGCTACAAAAAAACATGTGTCCCTTAAATTTCTGAATCAGTTGTATGGATAGCCCTTTATGGAACTAAGAAAATTGCGTTTTTGGTTTTTCAATTTTTCAAAAACTGGGCTTTGGAACGTGGTCAAATATTGGAAAAATGGTTAAATTTGTGTCGAGTTGCCTAGATTAAATATTTATCAAATTAAAACGGAATGCATCACAATCTCAAAAATGTACATTCTTGTATAGTTTTGTATGGGTTGTCGACAAAATTTTTTTTTTTTTTTTTAAAAAATTTCAGAACCCGTTCTGATATTTTCCATTTTTTTAAAAGTAAATTTATCAAAAAGCCCGTCACTTTAATTTTTTTATTTTTTTTTTTAGTTTAGATGTCTGTCTATCCACACAAAAAATGCAGACATGTTGTTTTCGTTTTTTTTCGAGAAAATCGCATTTGAGCTTTAAATTTCATAAAAATTTTGTAATTTGCTTGTATTTTCTTGTTTTAACATTGCGGGTGAGTATAGAATATTTGCATAAATGTTGCTCATACGCCATGTTAAAACAAGCAAAGTACTAAATTGTTATGAAATTCAAAATTCAAATGCGATTATATCGAAAAAATACAAAAAACACATGTCTGATATTTTTTTTTGTGGATATCTAAATTTTTAATAACAATTTGTTTAAAAAAACAAGTACAAAAGTTAAATTCTTGGCCGAATCCATTAATACTCTCCCCAATGCACCTTTGAAGTGGTAATAAATTTTCTAAAGTGAAAAAAATAACAATTTTAATTATAAATATTTTATTTCGAGTAAAACACTTTTTTTTAGAAATTTTTGAGAGAAAAAAACTTACTAAATTTTTTTTGAGTGTAATTTTTTTTTTTGAGTGTAAAATTTTTTTCGAGTGCTAATTTTTTTTTATTTTTTATTTCGAATTAAATACTTTAATTTAGTTATTTTTGAGAAAAAAATACTATTTTTTTTTTGAGTGTAAATTTATTTTGAGTGTAAAATTTGTTTGGAGTGTAATTTTTTTTTAGTGTAAACATATTTTTGGGTGGCTAAAATACTTTGTAAAATATGTTTCTGGCTTACCAATGTTTTTAAAGTTTATTTAACGGTTTTTTAACACGTGAATTTAAGGTGAAATCAATCTGAAATTCACGGGTTTTACTTTTGAACCACTGACCGATTTAGCTGAAATTCAATAGCAACCAGACCAGAGGAACCCCTAATATATATGCCAAGCTGCAGCAGCCTCAGGATGGTCTTTAGAAAGTTATCGTGCTTTTTAACTAGTAAATTCACGAAAACCCCTTGCCGAATTTCACTCTTTTGCTTATAACTTTTGAACCACTGCACACTGGTCGATCCCATTGGCCAAAAATAAAAAATAAAATTCAAAAGTTTGTCACCAAATGAGGCATCACTATTTCTTATAAAAACAAGGTTTAAAAATTTATAGTTGTTTTTGTTTTGTTCCAACTGTACTCTTTAAGAACAGCTTCAAAAGAGAGACAGAGTTAACAGTTGGTTTTTAAAGTGTGAAAAAGTGGAAAATTAAGTGCAAATTCAAATTATTTAAAACATTAAAAAAAAAATTGTGTTGAAATAAATCAAAATGAATATTGTATTAAAAGGTATTAACTAAATTTTAAAATTATTACAAAGTGTTTAGCTTGTTGTGGAATTTTTATAAAATTATTATTTTCCCAGTGTAATTTTTAGTGTTTGTTCGTCCATATATTTAAATTTCAACTAGAGTTTTAGTTGTGTTACCCCCAGAAATCTCAAATGGGATTTTTTTTTGGTTTATTAGTTAATATTCCAAGATTCTAAAATTGTTAATATCAGCTGCTTTGGTCTGCCCGTCGTTGAGTTATCTCCCACAATTCAAAGCGGCCTCGATGTTTTTTTGTCCAAATTTGTGTGGTGTTTTGTTAATTTATGCTTGCGTTGCTCTGTTATTGTTATGCATGTAAAGAAATGTGTTTGTTTTTTCTTTTCCATGAACTTTTAATTTAATTTTTTCTTAGTTTTATCCTTATTATAAATTGTTTTTGCAATAGGCACATGTTATAATTGCAAAATTTCGCGATCACATATTTTTGATATTTGGTGCTTCGAAAGAGGTTCAAATGCTGAAAAAGCTCGAAAAGTGAAGGTTACCGTGAAAAGCTATATTCAAAATGAGGGCTACACATTTGAAGAAAGTCAATTAGAAACACGCTTAAATGATATTTGCAAAAAAATTTCAGAATTTTGGCAAAAATGCAATCGCGTAAAAACAAGAGTTTAAAATACATATTCTGATTGGCTTGCCGAAAAGGAGTCGATTTTTATTAAACTAAGAAAAATCTGAGTTGAATCAAGATCGAGGACGTCCTAGATTAAGTTTCAGAAAGGGTTCACGCAGGACAAAGCGACGACGAATAGCAGAAATAGAAAAAAGAAATATTGCATATTTATTTTTTTATAGCAATTTAAAAATTGGTAATATTAAGGCAGTTTTTTAGTTACAACACCCCTTAACTTTCTATAATTTTTAATTACATTTTGTTTTATATTTAATAAGTGAATATTTTTCTTTTTTTAAACTAATCTTTTTAAAATATTGTTAACATTTGAATAATAAACTAGTTTCGCACATTTTTTTCTCAATTTTTTGCTTATGTGAATGTGGGTGCTACCGTAAGGGGTGGGGTTGGGTATGATTCATCGACCACTCCTATTTTATCAATAAATAGTTCTGACATATTTTTAAAGCCGTGACTAAAGTTTCACGACAATACCTATACTGGAAGTATTTTTGGCCGCCAACTCCATACAGCTCCGACCACTGTGCACTGGAGCGATTTCACTGGATTTCAATACCAACCTGCCGCGGTAAATTTAAAATATATTTGCCAATCGGCAGTAGCCTAGCATAAGTCTTTTGAAAGTTAGCGTGTTTTCAACAGACAGACAGACGGACCGACGGATATCGCTAGATCAAATTAAAATCGGTCGAGATTCAATAATAGTAATGAGATATCCATGCAAATGCATGTTTTTCGTCGATAGTCTAAAACCGATATCGACCAATTATCTTTCCGAATCAAGAAATTTGCATATTTTAGAATATTTTGATTTTAAATGCATATTTTGTGCATATTTCCAACTTTTAAGTGCATATTTTTGCATATTTTGGCATAAATTAGCAAAAACACAAATTGAAATTTATATGTTTCAAAAACTATTTTAAATTTAAAAAAAAAATTTCTTTGAAATTTGTTTTTATAGATTGTCTTAATTTCTAAAAAATTTTGCTTACATAAAGTTTTAAATGTTACTATTTAAACCCGGCATTAGTTTTTGCTTTTTAATAAGTTTTTCCTATGAAACCAAGATTTTTATTGCACACATTTTATGTTTTAGTGTGTATTTTTAGGTTTTTTATTGCATATTTTGAATTTTTTAGCGCATATTTTAAGCCCATATTTTTGATTTTTTAGTGCATGAAAATCTCACTCCTAATCATTAATATATATACTTAATAGGGCCCTAGACCGATATATCGAGGTGTTACAAACGGAATGACCAACTAATATATACCCTCTATCACTAGTTGGTTATTGACAATCGTTGCGTTACTAGTATAGCAAAATTTATTAGTCTTTCTAATTCCCATTGTCGATATGTATTAATATTTTAGTTTGTGCACAAATGATTTGTCACTAGACTCGTTTGCTACTTTGTACACTCATAGAAATCCTACAGTATTCCTTACTAAAAAGTTGGTAGTTATTACTAATTGTTAGTATTAAAGGGCCCTACAACGCGTTAGTCAATTTTTACTAACGCAGTTATAAAAAAACGGTAAACAAATTTAAAAGCGAAAAACTATCCAAAATCGATTCTGAAAAATTTTTTAACAAAAAAAATTGTTTCAAAAATATATAATTATTAAGTTTGATAGCTGGCAATGATCTATTTCGGAATTTTTAAAAAAAAATATATATTTATTTTTTTCAACGAAATTTGCTATGTGCGTTTGAAAAAAAAAAAAATATATTCAAAAATGTAAATTTTACCATATTAGGTGTCAAAAATAACACCGCTCAACACTCATTTTCCGGTTTGAATTCTGATGATCAATTTTAGTAGACTTTGATCTCCTGATTCCAAATCTGTTCTCCAAATTTTCCCATCACGTCCAGATTTTTAGTTATTCACGGTTGAAAATGCGAAAAATGACGATTTTTGTATTATTTGAAAGCCTGCACAGCAGCCATTCAGTGGAATACAAATCTGGTATAAAGCGCAAAAGTATAATTTGTCTACGGTCTTCAACATAGAACACAATTTTTTTCAAATTATTACGTTTGGTTGGGCTTTACTTGCGTTTTAAAATGATACTGTTAAAATTACCATTTTTGTAAAAAAGGTAAGGTAGATACCTTAGTTTTTTTTTGATATTTTTCAAAGAAAAACTAAAAAAAATAAATATTTTACAAATTTAAGATTTCTGTGTTATTTTTCGCATACACCGGAAGATATATTTAATGGGTTTAAAAGTCTATAAGAAAGAATGAACTTTTGCCTAAATTTTGAGCTCATCACAGTAAAGATTGATCATCTGGTTATTGTATTAGAGCCTTTTAAAAATGGTGCTTTTTCTAATTTTTTTGACAGTGTTTTTTTAAAATGCATGTTTGGCCAATAATAGTGCAACAACTTGAAATTTTTTTGGACATATTTTTGAGATCATAGTTCAATTCTACTCTCACGCTTTATACCTGATTTTTATTCCACCCAGCGGCTTCTGTGCAGGCTTTCAAAAAAGGCAAAAATCGCGTTTTTTCGTATTTTCAACCGCGAATAATTAAAATTCTAGACGTGATGGAAAAATTTGGAGCACGAATTTGGAATCAGCGAGTCAAAATCTTTAAAAATTTTATATCAAACTTCAAACCGGAGCCAAAAACCTTCGATTTGTTGAGCGGTGTAATTTTCCAAATTTTTTAAAATTACTAACAAAAATTATTAAAAAATCGGTAAAAAATCAGTATTCAGTAAAGTTTAAAGTATTCCAATTTCAAAAAAATAACTAAATTTATACTGTAAAGCTAAATTTATACTGTAAATTACTAAAAAAGTAGTATAGTTAGAGTTATAACACTTTTACTGTATTTTTTACTGTAGGATTATTTTGAGTGTAGTTAATCGTTTGTATTTTTGCTAAATAATTTTGAAAATGGAATCTGACAAATTCCGAAACACGTGTCGATTAAGTCTTCCAAAAATTACCAATATAAATAAATTTAAAACAAAAAAAAATTTCTTAAAAATTATACTATGAGAACATCATTGTTTTAATTAGTAAAGAAAATAATGACCTCGAGCCAGAATTAACGTCTTCAAGATATTATATTTTAAAGGTCGAATAAAACAATTTTTATTTTTAAATAAAAATTAATCAGAATTTAAACATTTTATTTTTTTTTTTAATTAAAAAATATTAATTAATGTTTTGTATGAAAAGTTACAGATTCCGAGAAAATTTTTCGATTAAAATTTTGCCAGATTCATTGTGGCAAAAATATCTCAAACATCAAAAAGTCTACAGTTTTTACCCTCTTAGAATCGATGTTTTCTAAAACGTACTTTTTTACAACGTTTTTTACTGAATTATCGTACACTCAAAATAATCACTCTGTTAAATTACAGAGAAACTCTGCTGAGCCAGCAGAAAATACCATAGATTTCCAACCAGCAAGATTTTTTGTTATTTTACGAAGAAAAATCTGTAAAATGATTTCGATAAAAAAAACTGTAAATTTACAGAATTATCTTTAAAATAATGATAAAACCGAAAAGAATTTGACCAAAAAAGCTCGGTAAATTTACAAAGTTTTAGTTAAATGCATTTTACGATTTCAAAATTTTACCAAAAAAAACTCTGTAAATTTAGTTAAATCCATTTTATTAATTAAAAATTTGTTAAATTTGTCCGCTTTAATGCTTCCAAATTGTAAATTTACTTTTTTATTTTTGTGAAAATTACGAGTTTTTTAACGAGTAACTTCAATTTTACAAAATTTTGATTTTCAGTCACAAGAAAATATATACACAGTATTTTCTTAAAATCTGTATTTCGACAGTTAACTTTGTTAAATATCTGTCGAATTGAGATTACAGTCATTTTACAGAGTATTTAACAGAGTAATTATTTTGAGTGTACATTCAAAATGTCAACCTTTTAGATCCATTATTTCAGAGTATAAAAAAACGAATGTTAAAATTTTTGCTGAGATTTTTCATAATTTTTTTTCGACAATCAACTTTTCAATGGCCATCGTTTATATATAATCGCTGAGTGTTGTCATAAAAAGACTTCCTTTGTATGTGTGGTTTATATAAATAAAACGATTACATGCTACCCAGGAAAGAACACTTATTTTTAATCAAGTGTTATTCAGTAATATTTTTATCTCTTTGTCTGCGTCATTTCTTTAAAAATGTACTTAGCAATATATAATTTATTTCGTTTGTCATTTATTTAACAAGTTTTTTTTTATACCCTACACCACTATGTAGTACAGGGTATATTGAGTTTGTGCAGATGTTTGTAACTAACCGAAATATTGGTCCAAGACATACCTTCAAGTATGCCGATCGACTCAGAATTACTTTTTGAGTCGATTTAGCGATGTCCGTCCGTCCGTCTGTCCATCTATCGGTTTAAGCACGATACAGGTCGAAAATTTCAATCAATTGACTTGAAATTTGAAACTTAAACCTCATTTGGTCCAAGGACGAAGCCTATAGAAAATGGAGAAAATCACTCCATGTTAAGGCCAAGCCCCCATATAAACGCCCCCTTTGGATTCGGCTTAAATGACTCTAATAACCGTATTATAACAGATATCGCTTTGAAGTTTAGCAGGTAAATAAATTTTGTATGCATGAATCATCATTACAAATTTCAAAGGAATCGGATCAGTCCTTCTGGTAGTCCCCATACAAGCCACCCTCCCGATATTCACATAATTCCCTCAAAATTCATAAAAATTAAAAGATTTGATAAAGATTTTATTTTTAGGTGTTAAACGTGTAGTTTAGTAACCTAATCAAATCGGAATATAATTAGACCATTTTTGGACTAAGTCCCCCTCATAAAAATTTCGACTTATATTCAGTATATTGACAAAAAAAATAAACCAATTCCACTAAAATTTGATCTGTGTGTGTTTTCTACACTAAATAAAGATCTAACAAAAGACAGATCCAATCGGTCCATGTTTGGATTTGGGACCCATTTTCCGGAAAACTCTGGTGTAGGGTATTATATGGTCGGGCTTGACCGACTATAACTTTCTTACTTGTTTTTTTTTTTGTATTATTATAAATAGTGTCAACAGCAATAGCAACGTCCTTTTTGTATTGCCTCTTTGTTGTCTGATTCTTTTTTTCAGTTTCTGCTATTTAAAATATCAAGTGGAAAAATTATTATTATTATTAAGTAGAAAAATACTGCAAAGCTTATCATCTTGATATTTGCATACCTTTTGACAAAAATATTTATGAAATGATGAAAATAAAAACAAAATAATTTGAAAAATAGCCCTTTGATGAAAAAAGGCAGACAAAGAAGTGAAATTATGGAAATATTTGAATATTCAGGCACTTTGATATTTGCTGTGTTTTTTTAAAACACAATTTTGTGAGCCATTTATCCTAAAGCGTAATGTTAAAATATAAAACAAGTTTTAATTTAATCAAAAAAGATGGCGCTTTTATAGTTTATATAGTTTATTAATTGTTCGCACTTTAAGCTAGCTTTGAAAAATATTTGATATGTACTAAAAATACAAAAAACTACACTCACAATAAAAAATCGAAATCCAATTTTAATAATATTTAAAACTTTTCGTTGTTTAAATTAGTGTTGGTTTTCCTTGAAATTTCAGTTATAATATTTAAGAAATAAAATTTTGTTGAGCTCGAGGTCACGTTTTTGTAAAATTCTTTATTGCCGATATTTTGCTACACTTCGTATGGCATCATCAGAATTTTATTTATTTAGAAAATAAGCTCTGATGATGCTATACGAAGTGTCAAATTCCTTTGCTACCAGTAGTATTGGGTGTTTATATTTGCTAAATAATATTGACAATGGAATCTGACAAATTCAGAAACACTTGTCGATTAAGTTTTGCAAATACAACCAACATAAATAAATTTAAAACAGAGAAGTGATTTTCTTGAAAATTATACTATGTGAAAATCATTGTTTTAATTAGTAAAGGAAATAATGACCACGAGCTAGAATAAACCTACTCAAAATATAATATTTTAAAGGCCGAATAAAACAATTTTCGTTTTTGAATAAAAATTAATCAGAATTTGAAAAAAAATTGATCTGAGTCATTTTTATTGAACTTTTGTAGATTCTGCGAAATTTTTAGTTGTTAATCTTCGTTCTGTTGCAAAATTTTTAAATTTTGATAAATTTTTTCTAAAAAGATTTTTTTTAATCTGAGAAATTTTCAAACTCTGAAACTTTTGTTCAATAAAAAAATTCAAGGATTCTGACAATTTTTTCTACATTTTTATATAGATTTTGAATTTTTTTGGATTATAATATCCTTCAGTTCACAGACTTTTTAAATTTAGAAAAAATCTTAGATTCTGAGACTATAGAGAAATTCTTCTTAGATATTTTTTCATAGAAATTTTCTATATAAAAACGTCTTAAAATATGAAAATTTCCTATCAATATATTGATAATTTCGATGGTGATGGTTTCGCTATTGATGACTTTTCTAATTTTTTTCAAAGTTTTTTAAATATTTTTTCAAAAATATATTTTGAGTAGGTTGACCAACACAAATAAATTTAAAACCGAAAAATAATTTTCTTAAAAATAATTCTATCAGAATATCTTAGTTTTAATTAGTAATGGAAATAATGACCTCGAGACAAAATAAACCTACTCAAAATATAATATTTTAAAGGCCGAATACAACAATTTTTATTTTTAATAAAAATTAATCAGAATCGGCAATACAGAATTTAACAAAAATTTTACCTTGAGCTGAAAAATAAAAATTATATTTTGAATAGGTTTATTCTAGCTCGAGGTAATTAATTTTTTTTATTAAAACTACGATATTCTCGTAGAATATTTTTCAAGAAAAATATTTTTCTGTTTTAAATTTATTTATGTTGGTCAATTTTGCAAGACTTAATCGACAACTGTTTCGGAATTTGTCAGATTCCATTGTCAAGACTATTAAGCAAATATTAAAACCCTATGCCGCAGGCAGCAAAGGAAATTTAAATGACAAATCGTTAATGTTCAAACAACAATATAAATTTATATCCAACTCTCTCCTAATTGAGAACTAGAAGAAGAAAATTGTAAAATCTCTTGGTAAGATCACGATCGTCAAATAACCAATAATACAAAAACCGTACTTCTGTAAAATTATACGGTATAATCAGTCACAAATACTTTAACTGATAAAAATATTTTTCCGTAAATTTTGTAGTTTATCGTCAAATAACAACTGTAGAATTCCTTCAATATTTTACTTTTTTTGAAAAACAAACGATAAAACGTTTAAAACAAATTTAACTAAAAACTTTTTGAATAACCGTAAATAGTTGCTGTAAAACTTTTCTAGGTGTGCTAGTTGTTGTTGCAAATGCTCAAATGAAAAGGGGTAAACATCTAAAATTTTCGGTCAGCCCCTGCGTGGAAGAAGAAGTTCAGGCTTGGTGAAAAAAAAAATTTTGAAAAATTATAATTCAGATAGAAAAAAAATTTTTAGTTAAAAAAACTTTTTATAAACGAATTTTAAAGAACAACATTTTTTTTCATGGAAAAAAATATGGTGAAAAAAAAATATTTTGATAAAAAAATGTTTGATGAAAAAAAAAAATTTATAAATTTTTTTTGATAAAAAAATATTTGATGAAAATTTTTTTTTTAAGAAAAAAAATTTATTGAAAAAAATTATCAGAAATTTTTTTTTACAACAAAATTTATAAAAAAACAAAATTTTTTGCAAAAAAAAAAAAAATTTTTTGCAAAAAAAAAATTTTTAAAGAAAGAAAAAAATTTTAACGAAAAATACTTATCATAATTTTTATTTTTATACAACAAAATTTATGAAGGCTGTTTACCTTCATATTTTTTGAGTCCAAACATTTTCTCTGAACACACCTACCCTCTATCTTTAACTGTTAAGGCGGTTCCCATACAATTTTTTTTTATTTTTTGTAAATTTGTTTTATTTAATCAGCTTCTACCGGTCCAATGGTGCGTCCGAGAGGGGTCATTAGTGAGACCGGCCCCCATTTATTTTTACCCAACAACATTTTTTTAAAACATACCTACGCCCTATCTCCACTCCCTAAGTAGGCTTCCATACAAATAACAGTTTCAGCAAGTTTTTTAAAAATGTAATTTTGAATGGAAGTCTACTTAGGGAGTGGAGATAGGGCGTAGGTATGTTTTAAAAAAATGTCGTAGGGTAAAAATAAATGGGGGTCAATCTCACTAATGACCCCTCTTGGACGCACCGTTGGACCGGTAGAAGCTGTTTAAATAAAACAAATTTACAAAAAATAAAAGAAATTGTATGGGGACCGCCTTAACAGTTAAAGATAGAGGGTAGGTGTGTTTAGAGAAAATGTTTGGACTAAAAAAATATTGTGGGTCGGTCATACATTTTGTTACTCTAAGGGCATTATTAGGGCAGTTAGAACGGTTGGAGCAAATTTAAAAAAATGTCCTTTTGTGTGGGAGCTCCCTTAGAAATTGGAGATAGGGTATTAGTTTGTTCCAAAGAAATGTTAAGACGTAAAAATTAATGGGGATCGGTCTTATCAATGACCCCTCTATGACACACTATTGGAGCAGTAAAAATAATTTTAAGATTGGAAAATTACAATAAATTTTTTTCAAAAAATTTAAAAAAATAGTAACTATCGTTATCCCACGATACTCCTGGGCAAAAAATTTGTAGAATCAATAGAAGTTTTACACAAAAAGTTAAAAAAAAATCTAAGAGTACAAACAATTTCAAAAATGAGATTTAAATTTTAAAACTTAAAAATCGCATACTAGATCGCTTTTAAGAATTTTTTAAAAGTACGTAAAAAAACAAAAATTTTGAAAAAAAAAATTTTAATTTTGGACCAATATTGAAGAAGTTATGAGTAAAAGAAGTTTGAGTAAAGGAACTAACTACCAACTTTTAAAAATTCGATATCTTTTGAACGGGTTACGAAACAAATTTACCACGAAGGAGTTTTCGAAAGGTAATAAAACTGTAAACAAATTGGGATAATCTAAAAAAAAAAAAATTAAAGTGTCCGATTTGACATGGAATGCCCCATATATTCATGATCCCCGATCGATTTTAAGACATTCTAGCGATGTCCGTCTCTCTGTCTGTCTGTCTGTGGAAATGGTGATCACAACCAAAATACTACATGGATTTGACTGAAGCTTAACATATTTATTGGAAGTTCTCCCGAGAAGTTTGGTATTGCATTTGAGCGATATCGGTTTAGCGGTTCAAAAGTTATGAACGAAAATGTAAGGACACCTCAAAAATTTTAGTACATTCAACATAACTTAAATATACAAAATGCTTTAATTCGGCTGCTGGTTAACATATGTGAACATAATTAAACACCAAATGGTATTTAAACAAGTTCGAACATATGTTTTGAAAAAACAAGAAAAAAATCGCGGATTTTTTTACCAAAAATTTTTTTTTTAAATTTTTTTTTTCAAAAGTAATTTCCTTTTAAAAAAAAGCTTTTTGCAACTATCTTTTTGGAATTGTGGAGGGTATCACTACATTCGGCAAGGCCGAATTTAACTTTTTTTCTGTTTTTTGTCGTTAGTTTATATAGTAAAACTGAAATGACATCATGGGTGACTTTTAATGACTTTTAAAATAAAACACTAGCCTAAATACTTTAAAAATTAAATTTGCATATACCATAAAATCAGAGATAAATATTAATAGAAAATAATTTAATCTTCTTTAGATATTTAAATTTTTAAAGACAGTACTAGACAATTCAAAAAGATTAAAAGAGACACAGAGGAATTTATCAACTTTGATTAATCGGTTACAATTTTAAGGTCTTTGGCTTTTATCTAAATCTATGCAAAATATGTCCTTTAAACACACAGTAAGCTTTGATTAATTGCAAAAAAAAATTAATAAATTTTTAGTTGAGTTAAACAAAGTGGTAAATTGACATCGCAATCAATTTTAATTCTGTTAAATAGCTTGACTTTGAATGTCTACGGTGCGTATGATTAATATATATCGTTGGCTTAGTCGGCAAACCTGTCAAGTCCGTTTTTTTAAATTTTTCAGGAGAGACAAAAAACTGTCTAACTTTTTTTTGTGTTAACTTTTTTTAAATCTGTAAACGCAGTTTTTTTCTTAAGTTCATCTTGTTTAACCCCAAAAAATCATGGAACTCTAAAATTTAAGAAAGGAACACTTATAGGCTCTTTTTGGACTTAGCACATTTGCTCTTTATAATTTTCTATTTTAAATGTGGACTTAGCACATTTTCTTTCCATTTTGTGGACTTAACAGATTTTCTTGTATTTTTTTTTTATTTTTATTGATTTTTTTTTTATTTTTATTGATTTTTTTGTGTTTTTTGTAGTAAAAAATACTACATACTTTTTCATTGTTGTTGACAAAAAAAAAAAAGTAATTATTTATAACCTAAACCGTAGCACAGTGGGAATTCTTAACCGATATTGATTTTTCTTTTTTTGTATTTTAGCTAATAAAATTCCGCATCGATATGTCATGGTGGATTTTTGAAAAAAATTTCCGATTACTTTTTATATTTTCCTAAAGTTCAGAAAATTTAAATTTTTTCAGTTTTTTTGCAATAAAAAATGTATTAGGCATGGGACGAATATGCTTTATGGACTAAATTAATGGTATTTGAACCCCTTATCAACGACGTGATTAGTATTTAAAAATATATTATTATTTTGGTTTTTATAACCAGACAAAAATTCAAGAATTTTCACTTTTAAAAGCCTATATCTTTAATAATAATGTACCAATTTCAATGAAATCTTTTTTAAATTAAAGCTTATGTTTTGCTTAGTCATATTGGTACACAAAATTTTTTGAAACAAATATTTTATTTTTTTGCTTAAATTTTACCTTATGATTTTTGGAATTTCAAAATTATTTTTTAGTCTGTTTAAAAAAAAAAAAAAGTTGTTACATTGTAAATTCGAAAAAAAAAGTTAACAAATTTTGCAAAACTTCTTTATATACCAATAAAAAAAATTTCATTGAAATTGGTACATTATTTAAAATGATATAGGTACTTAAAAGTGACCATTTTTAACTTTTCAGATGTTTATAAAAACCAAAAAAATAATAAATTAACAAATGCTATTAATGTCATTTATAAGGGGTTCAAATACCTTTAATCTTGTCCATACAGCTTATTCGTCCCCTGCCTATTACATTTTTTAGAGCAAAAATTCTAAAAAAATTTATATTTTCTGAACTTTAAAAAAATATTCAAATAAAACAGGAATTTTATTAGCTAAATTTCAAAAAAAAAGAAAAACTAAAATCGGTTAAGAATTGCGACCTGTAGGCAAAATCGGACAAAAAAAGTTCATTTTTCCCCACTGTGCGTAGGGTGGGTCGATGATATGGATATTTGCGAATCTCGTGAACTAATAGCAAAAAGTCGGTGCGCATTTTAGAGCTGATAACGGGAAAAATTATAAAAAAAAATTGCAGGCTACTTTTAGTCCTCTACAAGCGGTTTTAGTTCGCGGTTTTTGAAAAAAAAATATTTTTTTTTTTTAATATTTGAAAAATTTTGTGTTGACAAAAGTTTTCAGCTGAACAACAGCTCTAGAAAGTGAATTTTTTTCTTTTTTTGTTTTTTTTTATTTAATTTTTAAATATCCCTCTGAAGATGGCCAGCAATGTTGACTGAAATATTGGAACAATAAAAGAAACATTTAAAATAAAATATGTTTATTTTTTTTTAATTAATTTTTAACTCATGACCTAATGCCGAACAAAATCAACAAACTACTATATTAAAGGTCAACTATTCGCAACTTTAAACAATTTTGTGAAATAAAAAATTAAAAAAAAAAATTTGCTGATCAATTTTGGTCCGTGGAAGCACATCAAAAGCCAAATTTTCTTTTCTTAGTACGCTTTATTTTACAAAATTTTTGTTTACCATTTTGATTTTTTTTTGCAAATTGCTAATTTTTTGCACTTAAATACCCGCCATTTTTTTTTATTTTTGCTGTACTTAAGTCGGCCTTATGTACCATTTGAATAAAATTTTGAAAAAAAATATATTTTTGATATAAAAAAATCTACCTTTTCTGGCTTTGAAAATGCCATCATGTACCAAAATTTATCAGCTAAAATTTTTTGGAACTTTTGCCTTTATAAGTTTTATTTTGCAACAAAAAACAAGCAGGTTTTTTCATACGAGCTCTCTTTTTGCGTCCTTTTAATAAAATAAACCAACGTCGAATTTAAATCTATTCAAGAAATTTGTTAAAACAAGATGTGTGTTGTTTTCGGCTGGACTTAGCACGTGGCTTTCGATGTTTTTTTTTTTTTGGACTTGACAGATTTTCTTACCACTGCATAACAAGAAGAAAAAACAACATAACGGCATTTTGTTTTTTGTACATGATGTGTTTTGAGTTATACTAGCATACTACATCAAAAACTCAATTTGCATAAAAATTGGACTTGACAGGTTTGCCGACTAAGCCAACGAATATTTATTTTACATAAATAATAACAATCATACGCCTTGGCGGATATATATTTTAACAGAATTTTAAATATTTCTTTAATCTAGATTATCTTCAGAGTTTTTTTTTTTCATATTCTCTACTCTACTCTCTATAGCAGTTATTCAAAGTTGACTGTTTACTTGTTATATTTAAAATCTATAAATTATGGTCAGCTAAAAATGTCCGTTAAATAGACATAAATTTTTTCTGTTGAGACATTTTGATTGTGATTATTTTAAGTAGTTTTGCTTTTATTATATTTTATACATTTGCATATTTTATTTATATAGAGGTTGATTAGTGGAAAGAGTACATGTATTAAGCAGTATTTTTTTGTTTTATTTGACAAACAAATTTTTTCTTTTGATTTTCAAAGTCAAGGCAAATTTTTAATGTTACTAACAATAAGTCAAAAAGTTCAATCTAATAAAATTAGCTCTTGGCACCTTACGTTCAAAATTTGGAACTAAAAAAAAAATATGTATCATGCGACATATATTTGTTGTTTCCTTTATCACTTATAAGAAATTTAGCCGAATATTGATTTACGGTTAATTTTGAACTGATCGGAATTTAACCCGTGCACCATATGATCAACATATTGAATTTTTCAAATATTTTCCAAAAATAATATTGGTAATTTTTAAAAATTTTTTTCAAAATTTAAACATTTTTATCGCAAGATATATATTTTATCTGATGATAAATTACTTTTTGATCTTGGGGCAGTGGTGTTTGACGATCAAAATTTTACCTAATTGTTTGTAAATTAAGACCATACTAGTTTTATCTTGCGATAAATAATTTTTTTATCTAAGGGCAGTGGTGTTTGACGATCAAAATTTTACCTAATTGACTGTAAATTAAGATCATATTAGTTTTAGGCCTTGAGGCATAAAAATTTACCTTGATTTTAAAAATCGCAAGAAAAAATTTTTTGACAAACAAAAAAAATGCCACTCTAATGCAGATATAAAAATCGATATAAAACTTAAAACTCCTAAATTATTGTGTTGTTTTTATTCTTCTTTATACATATTTTATTTTATTTTTTGTTATAGTAATTACCTTAATGCTAATAATGCCAAAGTACGACAATGACTATAAAAAAATACAGATGATGATAATGGTGTTAGAGAAAGTAGTCCGAATAAGTAGCAAGTTGCTTGATTATTGTGTTGGTTTCAAAAAGGCAGGTATCCCTATAGAAAATGGTTGGGATTTGGTAGGAAAAAAAAAATTAAGTTTAGTCGATTCCAAATATTTTCCGGAATTCTTTAGAATCCGTTTTTAAAAACTTCACGAACGATGCGGCACGCATTTCACGTAGCTGATTGTCTTTGCACTTTGTGAGACATATTTTTACATCCAAATGAATATATTTCGGGAAAGTTACGGTCAATATCTAATAACTTAATGTTTTTGGAGCATCGTATTACATAAATCAAATTAAAACAAGTGAGAATGCTATTCGTCTGTGCCGAATAATACTGTATACAGACTAACGTGATTTAAAATCACTATGTGATTTTCCTTTGAACAAAATCACATAGTGATTTACAAAATCATCTCAAATTGTACTAGCATAAAGAAAAATTGCAAAATCATCTCAACTTACCATGGTAAGTTCTTGTAGTGTGAACATGGCCTAAATTATACCCTTAGCATTTGCCCCTTTTTAACTTTTCTTTTTATACCCTCCAACTACAGTATGGGGGTATACTCACTTTGTCATTTCGTGTGTAACGCATCGAAATATCGGTCGGGGACCCCATAAAGTATATATATTATTGATCAGTGATCGATTCTAAGACATTTTAGCGATGTCCGTCCGTCCGTCCGTCCGTCTGTCTGTCCGTCCGTCCGTCCGTCTGTAGTTAACACGATGCAGTCTAAAATAAAAAAGCTAGACCCTTCAAGTTTGGCACAAATATGTCTTATGTTCCTAGGCAGGTTAAGTTCGGAAATTGGCCAAATCGGACCAGGGGGAAAAAAGTTCCCCCTTGAAGAACTAAACCAACCTCTAAAAAAATACACTTTTTTACATGTTTTTTTTGTATTTTTGTTAGTTAAATGAAACATTTGGTATATTTATCGCGATGGGAAGGTGCTCTCAACGTCCCCCACTGACCCCATCAACCCCCCCCCCCCCCCCCCCAAAAAAAAAAGAAACGCCCCTGACAAATTTTTGTTTTAATTTTTTTTTACATTTTGGAGGGTATAATAGATTCGGCACAGCCGAATGTAACACTCTCACTTGTTTAAAATGATAATGTTTTTAGGCTGGTGTCAAATTTTAAAAATGATGTCCTGCATCACCGCCACCTCATATTGATTATGTACGCTAACGACAAACAAAAAAGAAAATAAGAATTACTGTATTCATTTTCTTAAAACCAAAACGGTTTGCGACTTCGATTTGTGACTTTAATAATAACTCACCTGCTGGTAAATAAAAGCGTTTTTCACCGGATGGTAAATAAAACGAAACAAAATTATTTTTCAACAAAAAAAAATTTGTTCATCAATTTTTTTTTATGAATTTTTTTTCATAATTTTTTATTTAACAATTTTTTTTTCATCAAATGTTTTTTCATCAATTTTTTTTTCATGAAATTTTTTTTTTCATCTATATTTTTTTCATTAATATTTTTTGTCATAAATTTTTTTTATCAATTTGATCAAAAAATGTTCCTTTTCATTTTTTTCTTATTCTTTTTTCACCAAAACTACTTTTTCACCAAGTCTAAAATTCTGACATTAAATGCTCCAATTGTTTAACAAATGTACATGGAACAAGTAAGAGTATTAAATTCTTCTGTGCCGAATCATTTATGCTCTCCAAAATGTAAAAAAGCCTTTTTGCGAAAATGATTTTTTTCGTTATTAAGCTAAAAGTAACAAGTAAAAAATTTAAATTCGGCCTTGCCGAATGTAGTGACACCCTCCACAATTTCAAAAAGATTATTGCAAAAAACTTTATTTAAAAGGAAATTACTTTTGAAAAAAAAAAAAAATTTTGAAAAAAAATTTCCGCGAAAAAAATTTTGGTAAAAAAAAATCCGCGATTTTTTTTTTTTGTCAAAAAATATGTTAGTACTTGTTTAAATACCATTTGGTGTTCAATTATGTTCACATATGTCAACCAAAAGCCGAATTAAAGCTTTTTGCATATTTAGGTTATGTTGAATGACCAACATTTTTGAGGTGTCCTTACATTTTCGTTCACAACTTTTAAACCGCTGAACCGATATCACTCATATGCAATACCAAACTTCTCGGGTGAACTTCCAATTAATATGTTACGTTTCAGTCATTTCCGTGTAATATTTTGGCCGTGATCACCATTTCCACAGACAGACAAACGGACAGACGGACATCGCTAGAATGTCTTAAAATCGATCACTATTACTGTTTGCGAGAGTGTGATACAAAATCCACCCATGCCTTTTTGTTTTAGCAAAAAATAAAATTAAAACAGTTAAGAACAGAGTTTTGTGGAGTTATGATGTATCAAAAGCCATTTCGTCAAACCATCATTAGTTTTAAGAATCTTTTTGGAAGATTTACATTTCGCAATCGATACAGCTTTTGATTCCTCAAAAAAAAAAGTAATACCAAACAGAACTTTTGTTGGATTTTTTTGTTTTGTGTTCCACAAAATTCATATTTTATACAAATTATTAAAAAAAATTAAAAATAATTAAAATATTTAAAAAAAGTAAAAAAGTTAAATTCGGCCTTAACGAATGTATTGACACCCACCATAAACTAAAAAAAGATTTTTTGCGAAAAAATCTTTAAAAAAAAATATTCGCGGAAAAAATTTTTTTGATAAATTTTTTTTTGTAAAAAATAGGTTTTTACTTGTAAAAATACCACATTGGGTTTAATTTTGTTTACATATGCCAACCATCAGCCAATTTAAAGCATTTTTTATTTTTAGGTTATGTAGAATGTACTAACATTTTCGAGGTGTTCTTACATCTTCGTTCATAACTTCTGAACCGCGAACCAATTCCGCTCAAATGTAATACCAAACAACTTAGGGCAACAACAAGTAAATGTGCTAAATCTCAGTCATATATGTGTAATACTTTGGCCGTGATCACCATTTCCACAGACGGACAGACAGACGGATATTGCTGGAATGTCTAAGAATCGATCACTGATCAATTATATATACTTTATGGGGCTCAGACCGATATTTTGATGAGTTACAAACGGAATAACAATCTTATATCTACCCTCTAGTACTAAGTGGAGGGTATAAAAAAAAAAATCGGAAACCCGAAAATCCTATGATTTAAAGTCAGAAATCCCGAAAATACGGATTCCTCTGATCCTAAAAACCCCGCGATATACGGGATTAGGATTTTCTGTTTGGAAGCCATAGAATGAAGCAACATTTTCGTTCTTAAAAATGTTTCAACTACCAAACCGATATCGCTTAAATGCAATACCAAACTGCTCGGGACAATTATAAGTAAATATGTTAAAGTTCAGTCATATCTGTTTAACATTTTGACCGTGATGACCATTTCAACCGACATACGTATAGACGAACTACGCTAAAATGTCTTCGATTTGATCACTAATCAATTACTTAAGGGAGCCCCAATTACTTAACATATGCACAAATGAATATGCGCCTTAAACTGGACTCCCCGTGGAGTAAAAGTACTTTTACAGTTTTTCATTCGGCGATCCTGTGAGTTTCAAATTTTTACAAAACTTATAATTGGCCTATGATGCTGAAATATAGAGATATATTTACAAATAAATAAATAAAAATGTGTGTCAAGTTTTTAGGAAATTATTATTAAAATATCTGCTGGAAATTTTCCAAACTTTGTCAAAATACATATATGTTTTTCTAAAATCATTTTAAATGAAACTCTTTACTCCAAAACGCAAAAAAAATTCTGAGGTTCTTAGATAATTTTAAAAAGTTTTTCAGGACTTAGAAAATTTTGATATTTCCATTTATCTATACTATTTTTGAAACAGTTTAGTGATAAGTAAAATTTTTACCTATCACGTTATTAGCTTTATAAAACATTTTAGTGATATATTTTGAGTAGGTTTATTTTAGCTCGAGGTCATTATTTCCTTTACTAATTAAAACTATGATATTCTCATAGAATAATTTTAAAGAAAATTATTTTTCTGTTTTAACTTTATTTATGTTGGTCATTTTTAGCAAGACTTAATCGACACGTGTTTTAGGATTTGTCAGATCCAATTGTCAAGATTATTTAGCAAAAATAAAAACCCTATACTACAAGTAGCAAAGAGTCACGCGTCGATTAAGTCTTGCAAATAATTACCAACATAAATTTAAAACAGAGGAATAATTTTCTTGAAAATTATTCTATGAGAATATCATAGTTTTAATTAAGTAGTAAAGGAAATAATGACCTCGAGCTAGAATTAACCAACTCAAAATATAATATTTTAAAGGTTGAATGGAACAATTTTTATTTTTTAATAAAAATTAATCAGAATTTCAGTGATATATACACTCAAAAAATTATGTCATTAACTGTTTGTAGTTTATTTAAAAAGTTTTCCGTTTAGTAGTTTTTAAAAGAAAAAACATTTGTTTGATGTTCAGTTTTTATTAATGACTACTTCAGTCCTTTGTTTCAAACATAACACACTAAAAAATAAAGACTTTCATTAACATTCAATTTTTAAAGTCATTTATTTTTGTTCTGTAAGTAAAAACTACTGATTATTCTTTTGATTTTTAATGATTTGTGTAAGTAATTTTTTTTTAAATTGTTGGTATTTTTTAATGACATATCATTAGTTTTTACCTACACAAGTCAGTTATTTTTTTGTAAAAAAAAAATCAAAAAATTATTTATAGAAATATAAAAACATGTTTGTATCAAGTGACTTTGGCACGATGGGTAGAGTGTCTGGCCAGAATGTAGGTGATTGTGGGATCGATTCCCCAAAAATTTTATTAAAAATTAAAAAAAAAAAATATTTCAATAAAAAATTGTAAAAAATTACCTACGAAATCATTAATTTCTGTTGTTTTCGTACACTCAAAAAAAAAACTGTAAAGTTAGCAAAAAAAGCTTGTAAACCTACAAGAAAATTTGCTGATTTTGAACCCACAATTTTTTTGGTAAAGTTAGCAAAAATGTTTTGCTAAAAATTAGTTAACTGAAATAATTTTTTTTTCAACTTAGTTCATACACATTTGAGGACCCCATTGGGTTCGGACCCAATAGGTCCAGACCCCGATGGGCCTAGACCTACTTGGGTTCCTTAAAAATCGTCATAGTTTTTGATCCAAAATTTGTGTCCGTTTCGCTCTACCTTGCTTAGTTTTTGAGATACGTGTTTTTAGGGGATCACTGGGGTCTTGAGAATTAAAAAACTCGATAACTTCAAAAATATTACTCGGAGACCTTTTGCGGTCTTGTTCTACGTGTTGAGCGCTACAAAAATTCTTTTGGACTTTTTGTTGTGTCGGCAATATTTACCGAGATATGAGCATTTTAAAATTTTCGGGAATGCAAACTTTTTTGGATCCAAAGTTAGGTCCCATTAGGGTCCACACATGTGAAGAGGACCCGCGAAAGTATGGAGATTCTAAGAACCAAAAATGCCCTCCATTTTGCTCTATCTGGCTTAGTTTCCGAGATAGCGCCATTTTAAGTTTTCTGAAAATAAAAAAAAATTTACCATTTATTTTTGCTAATGTTAGCAAAAACTCTTGTAAAAATGTTGTCAACGCAATTTCAAATTTAGCAAAAGAAATTAGTTCAAAGTTTGTTTAAAATTGCTAATGTGCTAAATGAAGTTTACAAGAATTTTTTGCTGACATGCTAATCTCAACTAAAAATTTGCTAAAAGTTAGCTAACTAGCATTAGCAAAAAAAAAATTAGTAAATCTACTAACGTATTTTTTTGAGTGTAGGTTAGTTTTTTGAAATTTGTTGGTAAAAATAACAGAACTATCAGTAATTTTTAATGTTTTCGTTGGTTATTTTTTTCGAATTTGTTGGTAAAAAAGAATGAAGAAACCGTAATTTTTTAATGTTTAATGTTATTTATTTTAGAAAATGTTGTCAACAGTAAAAAATAAATGTTGATGTTTGTTAAAACTAATGAATAATTACTGGGATGGTTTTCAATTGTTTATTCACTGGTTTTAAGTGTGTTTTTCATTTGTTTTTGCCTACAAAATATTTTGAGTGTACTGTTTTTCCCGGGGCATGTGATTTCGGATTGAACAATCCCGTTTTTCTGCAAGGATGTAACGACATCTCAAATTAAAGTACATTTTCTAATTTTTTTATAGCGTTTTTTAATTGTTTAATTAAGCTGCATTACACTCAAAAAATTATGTAGGTAAATTCCAGTGAATATTCACTTAAAACAAATGAAATTTTATTTAAAAACCATTACACTATTTTTTCAATTAAAATAAAAACATATTACAGTCAATTTTTAATGTTAATTTAATGACTATCCACAACATTAAAAAACTAGTGAATATTCACTTATTTTGTATTGAAAAACAGTAAAACTATAGAAGAAATTTTTTACTGCCGAAATTAAATCAAACAGAAAATTCAGTTTTAAGACAGTAAATTATTTTTTTAACTACAGAAACAGTAGAAAACAAGAAATCCACACTCAAAATATTATGTCACTAACTGTTTGTAGTTTATTTAAAAAGTTTTCCGTTTAGTCGTTTTTAAAAGAAAAAACATTTGTTTGATGTTCATTTTTTATTAATGACTACGTCAGTCCTTTGTTTCAAAAATAACACACTAAAAATAAAGACTTTCATTAACATTTAGTTTTTAAAGTCATTTATTTTTGTTCTGTAAGTAAAAACTACTGATTATTCTTTTGATTTTTAATGATTTGTGTAAGTAATTTTTTTTTAAATTGTTGGTATTTTTTAATGAAATATCATTAGTTTTTACCTACACAAGTCAGTTATTTTTTTGTGGAAAAAAAAAAATAAAAAATTATTTATAGAAATATAAAAACATGTTTGTATCAAGTGACTTTGGCACGATGGGTAGAGTGTCTGGCCAGAATGTAGTTGATTGCGGGATCGATTCCCCAAAAATTTTATTAAAAATTTTTAAAATAATATTTCAGTAAAAAATTGTGAAAAACTACCTACGAAATCATTAATTTTTATTGTTTTTGTAGGTTATTTTTTTGAAATTTGTTGGTAAAAATAACAGAACTATCATTAGTTTTTAATATTTTCGTTGGTTATTTTTTTCGAATTTGTTGGTAAAAAAGAGTGAAAAAAACGTAATTTTTTAATGTTTAATGTTATTTATTTTAGAAAAGTTTGTCAACAGTAAAAAATAAATGTTGATGTTTGTTAAAACAAATGAATAATTACTGGGATGGTTTTCAATTGTTTATACACTGGTTTTAAGTGTATTTTTCATTTGTTTTTGCCTACAAAATATTTTGAGTGCCTAATAAAATTAATGATTTTTCTTTTCAAATAACTTTACTGATTAATTTTTAAAATAACCTACAAATAGTTAATGACATAATTTTCTTAGTGGAAGTCCCAAAAATATGGTACATAGAAAAAATATGTTAACACAAGAAAAAATAATTAAAATTCTTTTTTTAAACAATATATCCATCTTGGGATACATTCTTCTTTGTAATTTAGTTTTAAGCAACATTAGTAAAACCGAAAATAAGGGAACGAACGTGTTGGTCTTATATTCGTCGTATACAATTAAAATAATAATATGCACAAAGAATATTTTGCAGTTATAGTTACCTTCCTTAGACACGAACAGTAAAGAATTAGTTGTACTTTTTTTTTTGCAAATTCCTCCCCTTTACCTAAATAGGCACTTCACATAAATTAAGTTGGACGTAGCGTTTGCAACAATGAGATGTATTCAGAAGGGATTAGGAAATGTTAACATTTTATGAAGGGAGGAAGTTTTAAATTTATGCAGGTAAGGTGATATTCACGTGGCTGACCTAAGAACTATCAAAATCAGGTTAAGAGCATAGGCTTGGCTTTTATATCGGAAGACCATTTGTCTTTTGTTTAAGGGGAGATTAAACAAAAAAGACAGCCTTAATATGAGCAATTTTTAATCAGCTGTTAAAAAAATAAATGCACAATATTTTTTAATTCTGATTTTCTTTTTTGAAAAATAAATTTTTGTACAATATTTAAAATTTTATAATACAAAATTTGGTCAACTATTATTCCCAGGGTTGCCAATCAATTGTGGAATAATTTTTTTAAATGACAAAATCGGCTGCAGTTGTACAGCAAAAACCTCTGAATTACTTTTGATGATTTTTTTTTATTTGTAGATTATTAAATTCTCTAGTACTTAACGAGACCGTTTTTTTTTTAAATTTTGACCTAAAAATGTTTTTAACGAAAAAAGAAGATCAAATTTTTCAATTTTTTAAGTTTACGTTAGCATAATTTACACAAAAATCAACATTTTTCAAAAAAATGGACACGGTAAGTCTTTGAGAATTTAATAATCTACAAATCACAAAAAATTTCGTCAAAATCGGTTCAGAAGTGTTTTCTGTACAACTGCAGCCGATTTTGTGCTTTAAAAAAAAATTAAAAAATGTTGTGCATTAAAAAAAAAAAAAAAAATTAAACAACTCTGATTAAGTAAAAATTTTAAGTCAACTAGGCTGAATCTATGACTATCCTGAAAAGGGCATAAATTATGTTTTGAGCACAGACGAATTTTAGTTCAAATCACCTTATAAGTGATAGTATCGAAAAAAAAAAAAAAATTTGGACTAAAATTTTTTTTTTTTAAATATTTTTTGAAATATCGTTTTTTTGCTCAAATTGAAAACCAACCAAATCAGAAAAATGCAAAATGGGTAAAGGATTGATCAACCTTCAAGTCGCCTTTTGAAAGTAAAAGTGGCTTTAATAGACAGACGAACAGACAGACAGACATTGCTAAATTATCTATAAAAGATGATTTTGCAATGTCATATTTTTCTGCATGGGTTATTATTTAAAGGTTCACTTATATAGCATTAATCAAATTCGTTGCATTATGATCAACAAAACTTCACCTGTTTTTGCAGACTATTTAAAGTGCTAAATTATTTTTTTCTAGTAAATTTTTTAAGTGTGAGAACATTTTTGAACGGTTTTAAAACAATTTCCAACCCTTTCATCAGGTTTTTGTTTAATTTTTTGTTTTGTTTTCTGAAAAAAATATGCATGCCATGAACGTCTATACGTAGCTTTAGCATAATTTCTTTTCCACACTAACATTACGGTTTGGAATTTAGTGAAAACCTTTCTTGCTTTTTCTCTAAATGTACATTTGTATGTTCGTACATTATAAATACATTTTTGCTGTTCATAAACTCAATTTGACTTCGCCTCATCCGTTTTTAATGGCCAGTAAGTACTGGTTATTTTTAATGAGCTAACTTAGGAACTGGCTTTACTTAAATGTCGACATTGGGTAGAGATGGGTTTGGTAAAAATACTGTGAGATACTTGAGCAGGGGAAAAAATTAGAATATGAGAAAATGTTTTAGAGAAAATGTCTCAGGAATTTTTCGTATGCTAAAAATGTCTGATCCTGAGACGTTTTTCGTATAAAAATATCTCAGATTCTGAGATATTTTTTTTTTACATTTTTCTTATAGCAAAAAGTCTCAGATTCTGAGACATTTTTCTTATAGAACAAGTCTCAGATTCTGAGACATTTTTCTTATAGAACAAGTCTCAGATTCTGAGACATTTTTCTTATAGAAAAAGTCTCAGATTCTGAGACATTTTTCTTATAGAAAAAGTCTCAGATTCTGAGACATTTTTCTTATAGAAAAAGTCTCAGATTCTGAGACATTTTTCTTATAAAAAAAGTCTCAGATTCTGAGACATTTTTCTTATAGAAAAAGTCCCAGATTCTGAGACATTTTTCTTATAGAAAAAGTCTCAGATTCTGAGACATTTTTCTTATAGAAAAAGTCTCAGATTCTGAGACATTTTTCTTATAGAAAAAGTCTCAGATTCTGAGACATTTTTCTTATAGAAAAAGTCTCAGATTCTGAGACATTTTTCTTATAGAAAAAGTCTCAGATTCTGAGACATTTTTCTTATAGAAAAAGTCTTAGATTATGTGACATTTTTCTTAAAGAAAAAGTCTCTGATTCTGAGACATTTTTCTTAAAGAAAAAGTCTCAGATTCTGAGACATTTTTCTTATAGAAAATGTCTTAGATTGTGGGACATTTTACTTATAGAAAAAGTCTCAGATTCTGAGACATTTTTCTTATAGAAAAAGTATCAGATTCTGAGACATTTTTCTTATAGAAAAAGTCTCAGATTCTGAGACATTTTTCTTATAGAAAAAGTCTCAGATTCTGAGACATTTTTCTTATAGAAAAAGTCTCAGATTCTGAGACATTTTTCTTATAGAAAAAGTCTCAGATTCTGAGACACTTTTCTTATAGAAAAAGTCTCAGATTCTGAGACATTTTTCTTATAGAAAAAGTCTCAGATTGTGAGACATTTTTCTTATAGAAAAAGTCTCAGATTGTGAGACATTTTTCTTATAGAAAAAGTCTCAGATTCTGAGACATTTTTCTTATAGAAAAAGTCTCAGATTCTGAGACATTTTTCTTATAGAAAAAGTCTCAGATTCTGAGACATTTTTCTTATTGAAAAAGTCTCAGATTCTGAGACATTTTTCTTATAGAAAAAGTCTCAGATTGTGAGACATTTTTCTTATAGAAAAAGTCTCAGATTCTGAGACATTTTTCTTATAGAAAAAGTCTCAGATTCTGAGACATTTTTCTTATAGAAAAAGTCTCAGATTCTGAGACATTTCTCTTGTAGAAAAAGTCTCAGATTCTGAGACATTTTTCTTATAGAAAAAGTCTCAGATTTTGAGACATTTTTCTTATAGAAAAAGTCTCAGATTCTGAGACATTTTTCTTATAGAAAAAGTCTCAGATTCTGAGACATTTTTCTTATAGAAAAAGTCTCAGATTCTGAGACATTTTTCTTATAGAAAAAGTCTCAGATTCTGAGCCATTTTTCTTATAGAAAAAGTCTCAGATTCTGTGACATTTTTCTTATAGAAAAAGTCTCAGATTCTGTGACATTTTTCTTATAGAAAAAGTCTCAGAATCTGAGACATTTTTCTTATAGAAAAAGTCTCAGATTCTGAGACATTTTTCTTAAAGAAAAAGTCTCAGATTCTGAGGCATTTTTCTTATAGAAAAGTCTCAGATTCTGAGACATTTTTCTTATAGAAAAAGTCTCAGATTCTGAGACATTTTTCTTATAGAAAAAGTCTCAGATTCTGAGACATTTTTCTTATAGAAAAAGTCTCAGATTCTGAGACATTTTTCTTATAGAAAAAGTCTCAGGTTCTGAGACATTTTTCTTATAGAAAAAGTCTCAGATTCTGAGACATTTTTCTTATAGAAAAATCTCAGATTCTGAGACATTTTTCTTATAGAAAAAGTCTCAGATTCTGAGACATTTTTCTTATAGAAAAAGTCTCAGATTCTGAGACATTTTTCTTATAGAAAAAGTCTCAGATTCTGAGACATTTTTCTTATAGAAAAAGTCTCAGATTCTGAGACATTTTTCTTATAGAAAAAGTCTCAGATTCTGAGACATTTTTCTTATAGAAAAAGTCTCAGATTCTGAGACATTTTTCTTATAGAAAAAGTCTCAGATTCTGAGACATTTTTCTTATAGAAAAAGTCTCAGATTCTGAGACATTTTTCTTATAGAAAAAGTCTCAGATTCTGAGACATTTTTCTTATAGAAAAAGTCTGAGATTCTGAGACATTTTTCTTATAGAAAAAGTCTCAGATTCTAAGACATTTTTCTTATCTGGGTAAAAATACTTTCTCTTCTGAAAATCTACCTTATTCAATAAACTTGCTATATATTTCCTAATATGATGTAATGCTTCATTTTATCCTTTTTAATGTTTTTTTTTCCTGTCTAACTCTAGGGTGTTTGAGTTACATTAATGTAACGTTTAATAATGCATAGAATTGTAATGTAGTTTTACTACTGTTGATAATGATGATATTTTTGAAATTTAAATATTACTACAACTTTATCACGAAACAAAAAAAAACACAAAGAACGCACAAAACAAAAAAAAAATTACAAAAGGGCCAAGTCAGGCCAGCAATAAAGAAGAACAATCATGAAAAATGTTGGAAATATTATTAAAATTAGAAAAACATGAATAATTTAAAAAATTCGTTTATTCAAACATTTTGAGTCATTCGTAAAAATTTCCTAATTTTTTTTTCTCTTGGATTTCAAATAGGTTCTCGTTGTAAATTATGAGTTTTTACATCATTGATTTTAAGGATAATCACTAAAAATTACAACACTCCTATGTATTTACAAGCTTGCATAGTAATAACAATGATGATGATGGTATTGGCAGTGGCATTGGCTTATCTTACAAACAAACACTTGCCTTTTTGATTCACATTATTGTATTTTCATACATCCAAACATAAATTGAAAACAATTACTAATCAATGAACCTAATAATTGAAATACCAAAAAACAAAAAAATAATAAAACTCATGATCATAATATATTGTAACACACATGCTGAAAGATGTATAACCATATAGAAATCTATACTATGGTCACAAACTTTTCACTTCTACATTTTAAAGCAGAAATTTTTTGAAAATTTCTGAAATTTTCTTAAGGAATCTTTTCTATTGTAATAAATTTTTATTATTCGGATATATATTTTATAAAATTAATAGTTATATACAATAGATATAGCCCAAAACCTCTAAATTTATGATGCAAATCCGAACTGAAATTCTAGAAACAATTTTTTTTTTTTAATTCGATAGACTGCTTCCCCCCCACAACCCAAGAGCTGGATACGCGTCTAAGTCAAACTGAGGTAATGACCTTTGTCACTTTTAAAATTAGACACCAGCTTCAAAACATTTTAATGTAAAACAAAAAATAGTTGTCTTATGGTATGATTTATTTCACCAAAATTTGGGTGATCTCAAAATTTTACCTTTTTCTTAAATATCAATAATAAGCACTTTTCTTATAAAATTTATTATTAAAATTGTTATACATTTATTGATATTTAACATTTCCTTTTACGTAAATAATTTCCTTTTAATGAATACTTTTCGATCTTAGTGTCCATTACTCTTACATACTCATTTATAACAAGGGATTATTATTTTTGTTCCTTTTTTTTGTGTGTGTGTGATTTTGCAAATGGTAAAGCTGCAGCTGATAATAATTTTCCATTTTTCTTCTATTTTATTTTTTAGTAGCAGTATTGTTTAAACATTCATACTTTCATATATCAGCCATTCCATTAGACATTTGGTGATTTTAGGCATTTTTTGACCGAGGGTCTTCCGATTTTTGTTATATTTCGCATACAGATTCTCTATGGAGCCATTTACAGATTTCATTCGTAAGATCGAAAATATTCGAAAAACTCGCGGTGTTATTCACTATTTCCATTTTTTAAAAAGTTAAAAATGCAAAATCTGTGTAACTTTGAGCAGCTACTAAACTACTTATAAACTACTTATAGCATTTGAACCATCTAAAGCGAATACGAATGGTTTGTAAGTCTATTATAATATCTGATAAACTGCAAAAATGTTGGTGTTTCAAAAGTGTGTTTTATCTGCAAATGCAATTTTGAAGTGCATTTTTGAAAATGTTTACCACACTAAATTTTTTTTAATTAGAATATTTTAAAATATTATAATTTTTACTATAAAAAAAAAAAATCTCTTCTTTACAACGGACCAGTTGTGTGAACTATTTTTAATAATTTTTAAAAATTTCATTAAAAAAATGTAATATTTAAAAAAATAACATGATTTTTTTCAAACAAAAAATTTTAAATAGCATAGAAAAAACTATAAGCTTTAAGAATATTCTAATTAAAAACAAGTAAAAAGTTAAATTCGGCCTTGTCGAATGTAGTCCGCGATTTTTTTTTTTTTTTTTTTTTTTTTTTGTCAAAAAATATGTTTCCACTTGTTTAAATGCGATTTGGTGTTCAATTATGTTCACATATGTCAACCAGCAGCCGAATTAAAGCATTTTGTATGTTTAGAGGTGTTCAGAGTTGGACATGCAAGGTAACGGAACTGATCGTCTTTAACTTGGTAAAGTCCAGAACCAATCCTTGTTCTTGTAACCAACTAAGAAGACTCACGACCTCCGACCCTTCGGGGCAGGTGGACACCGGGCAATGGTATTATAACACCCGTTAAAATACTAGCAAATGTGAGCAACACAGAAGGAAAACTTTAAACCCTTCAGAAGGCAACGGGAAACCACTGAAGTAATTTCCCTTGAAAACCAAACAATTATGAATACAAACAATAGCCAATGGCCCTCAATCTCCGGTAATACGAGGGTGCTAAGAATCCCCGGAGGTAAAACAAAACAACATCTTAATATTGCTACATGGAATGTAAGAAGTCTTTATGAAGCTGGAAAACTTGCTAACACCATTAATGAAATGAATAATCTTAAAATTGATATACTTGGCATAAGTGAAACGTGGTGGCCAGACAGCGGCGAATTTATTTCTCACAATGTAAAAATGTACTATTCAGGCAACCTTAACAAAAACCACAGAAACGGAGTGGGAATTATCGTAAAAAATGATATAGCGAAATGTATTACAGGATTTATCCCAAAATCGGACAGGGTCATTCTTATAAAGTTAGAAACAAAACCAATTCATATCAATGTTATTCAAATATATGCACCTACAGCTGACAAAAGTGATGAGGAAATAGAAGTTTTCTATGAAGAAATAAGGGAAGTGCTAAAAGCGACGAAACCCCATGAAATAACCATAATTCAAGGTGATTTTAATGCGAAAGTAGGAGCAGACAAAGTATCTGGTATAACAGGACATTACGGATTAGGGGAAAGAAATGAAAGAGGCGACAGACTCATCCAATTTTGTCAAGAATACAAAATGAAAATAACAAACACGTTGTTTTGCCTTCCTGCAAGAAGACTCTATACTTGGAAATCCCCCCAGCATAGAATAGGGAATATCGTGAGAAATCAAATTGATTTTATTTTGATAAACAAACGCTTTTGCTCATTTATAACAAAAACTTCAACGTACCCAGGAGCAGATGTACCTTCAGACCACAATCTCCTAATGGCAAATTTGCGCACAAAACTTTCCATAACTACAAAAAAGAAAGCATATAGGAAACTAGATACTGCGAAACTCGACGAACCATCTACTCGAACAAATGTAAAAGAACGTATAAATCGAGAACTTAATAACGTTAACAGAGAAGATGTGGAAAACATATGGAATTCTGTTAAAGATACTCTAAAATCAATAGCAGACATTTCCCTTGGACACAGCAAAAGTCCAAAAAGTAAAGAATGGATGACAAACGAAATATTAAAACTAATGGAAGAACGTCGCAAGTATAAAAATTCAAATTATGAGCTTTACTATGACTTAAACAGAGAGGTACAAACAGCTATACGCATTGCAAAGAACTTGCATCTTAACGTTCAATGTCAGGAGATCGAAAGACTACAAGCATTACATGACGATTTTAATCTCCATAAAAAATTAAAGGATGCCGCCGGTATATACCGCAAATCAATACCAAAATTGCTATACAATAACAACAATGAAGCTGTTTTAGAGATAAAAGAGAAAAAGATAATCTGGAGTGAATATATTAGACAATTATTTACTGATGACAACCGATCAAGTTTTGATGCGCAGACAGCACAACCACAAACAGGAGTTGCGATCACTAAAGCTGAGGTTGAGTTAGCAATAACGTCCCTAAGAGACAAAAAGGCATGTGGCCCTGATGAGATTCCTTTTGAAATACTGAAGTTAATAGACGAAAATAACATCCATCTCCTTACAAAGTTGTTTAACTTTATTTACGACACTGGTCAATTCCCACAAGATTGGCTTAAATCAATTTTTGTCACCATTCCCAAAAAAAGCCATGCAAAACATTGCAATGATTATAGGTTAATAAGCCTAATGAGTCACGCCCTCAAAATATTCCTTCGAATAATTCACTCCAGAATCTATAAAAAATGCGAAAAGCAAATGGGTGAGTCTCAGTTTGGGTTTAAAGAAGGCATGGGCACCCGCGAAGCACTTTTTTCTTTACAGATATTAGTTCAGAAATGCAGAAATGTACAGAAGGATGTTTTCTTATGCTTCATTGACTACGAAAAAGCGTTCGACACTGTGCAACATGACAAACTGATGGAAATTCTAATGTCCATTGGTATAGACGGAAAGGAAATCCAATGTATTAGAAGCCTGTATTGGCATCACACAGCACAAGTAAATGTCAACGGCGAGATGACAGACAGTATAGCAATATCAAAAGGGGTCAGACAAGGTTGTATACTGTCCCCACTTCTATTTAACATCTACTCTGAAAGAATTTTCCAAGAGGCCATCAGCAACGTTCGTAAAGGAATATATATAAACGGAATATTTCTTAACAATATAAGATATGCTGATGACACTACCGTACTGGCTGAAAGTATCTCTGGACTCCAACATCTGCTGGACAAACTGACTGCATATAGTGAAAAATACGGCCTTAAGATTAATATACGAAAAACAAAATATATGATTGTTAGTAAGAAAAATACCCACAACACAACATTAAAAATACAAAACTCCTACGTTGACAGAGTTCATAGTTTTAAATACCTTGGGGTTACAATCACTGACCAGTGGGATAGTTCAAAAGAAATAAGATGTCGTATTGAAATGGCAAGAGACGCATTTTTTAAGTATAAAAAAGTTTTAACCAGTCACGACATTAATATTGACACAAAAATACGATTTGTCAAGACCTATGTATGGTATGTTCTTCTTTATGCAATGGAAGTATGGACCATAAAAGCAGCTGATGTAAAGAAGATCGAAGCCTTTGAAATGTGGATCTATCGACGAATTCTCAAAATACCATGGACCCACTTTGTATCAAACGGCGAAGTACTGAGACGAATACATCGAAATAGAGAGCTTTTACTAACCATTAAGAAACGTAAAACAGCGTACTTAGGCCACATTATGAGAAATCCAAAATACAAACTGTTACAAGTAATTACACGAACAAACATTGAAGGAAAGCTTAGTAGAGGAAGAAAAGAATTAACGTGGCTTAATAACATACAAGCGTGGACTGGTATCCGTGACGCAGGCAATCTGTTGAGTGAGGCGAGAAATCGGGAAACATTTTCCGAAATAGTAAGACTTTTATGACATTATTGGAGAATAATATGAAATGTAATTGTATTGGTCGCTAACATTCGAAAAACGAATAGGCAAATAAAGAAGAAGTATGTTTAGATTATGTTGAATGTACTAAAATTTTTGAGGTGTCCTTGCAATTTCATTCATAACTTTTGAACCGCTGAACCGATATCGCTCAAATGAAATGCCAAACTTCTCGGGAGAACTTTCAATGAGTATGTTAAGTTTCAGTCATATCCGTGTAGTATTTTGGTCGTGATCACATTTTCCACAGACAGACGGACAGAAGGACAGACGGACAGACGGACAGACGGACAGACGGACAGACGGACAGACGGACAGACGGACAGACGGACAGACGGACAGATGGACAGACGGACAGACGGACAGACGGACAGACGGACATCGCTAGAATGTCTTAAAATCGATCGGACATCATGAATATATATACTTTATGGGGTCCCAGACCGATATTTCGATGAGTTACAAACGGAATGACAAACCCACTAAGTGGAGGGTATAAAAATACCTTTCTAATATGCTTAAAAACAATAAGATACGATTAGTACTTTATAAAATATAACAGTTTAAACAAATTTCTTTTTACATTATTTTTGGTATAATTTCAGGGTAAGGAATGGCATACACATGTTCCGCACATCACATTACGAAATGTGTCATCTGCACATAGCATGGCACATGACACATAACACATTTCTAAAAAATATAACTTTTGTAGAAAAAATCTTACTTTTTTTTAGAAAAAATAGTAATTTTTTAGAAACACCAGTACTTGTTAGCAAAAATAGTACTATTTTTTAGAAATAATTGTACTTTTTAGAAAAAGTGGTACCTTATTATAAGAAATAGTACTCTTTGAAAAAATAGTACTTTTTCAAGAAAAATAAAAAAAATACTTTTTTAAAAAAAGTAGCACTTGTTTTGTAAAATAGTACTTTTTTCAGGGAAAAAGTACTTATTTAGAAAAAGTGGTACATAAATATAATTTTTAATTTTATTCGACCTTTTAAATATAATATTGCTTTATTAGTTTTAAATAATAATTTTTATTTATTTATTGCCGATATTTCGTTTTTTTTTGAAAGACATTATCTGGGCTTAAAAAAACTTAAAAACAATGATGAGTTGTTTTATTTACGTTTAATTATAGAAAAAGTGGTACTTTTTCCTAAAAATTTTTATTTTAGAAAATAAAGTACTTTCTTGGGAAAAAAGTCATATTTAGACAAAAAATTTTAGATAAAAGCACTTTTTAAAAAAGGTACACTTTTTACTACTTTTTTCAAAAAAGTACGTTTTCTAAAAAAAATTCAAAAAAGTACTATTTCTAAAAAAAAAAATCCTTTTGTACAACTTTTTTGAAAAAAGTACTTTTTAGTACACATTTTTTTGAAAAAAGTATTTTTTTAGAAAGAAATACTGTTTTTTTAGAAAAAAGAATTGTAGTGTTGGAAACTGTCAAAATTTATTCTGTAGACTAAAAATATTCACATATATAAAAAACAGTTTTAATTAACAAGACAAACCGACATTTAAAATCCTACTGATGATAACATTAACTGGGGTGTTTGATTCCGGTATGGGAAATACCAGAAATGTGTATAATTTTTAGAAATTCAATTTTCCTTCTACATTTTTTTCAACTTGAACCCTTATAGTATTTTTTTTTTTTTTACAATTTTTCTAAAAAAATTATTTTTTTATATTTTTTTAGAAAAGTAATGCTTTTTTTTAGAAAAAAGTACTTCTTTCCAAAAAAAAACATACTACAAAAAGTAGTTAAAAATGTACTTTTTTAAAAAAGTATTTTTTCTAATAAAGTACTTTTTTTCCTAAAAAGTAAAGTTTTTTTTTTAAACTACTTTTTCCAAAAAAAGTTTTTTTTTTCTTAAAAAAGTACTTTATTTTCTTAAACAATACTTTTTAGGAAAAAGGTACCAATTATTGTAGATAAGTACTTTTTTCTGAAAAAAAGTTTTTTTTTTAAGGTAGTATAGTACAAATTCTGATTAATTTTTATTAAAAAATAAAAATTGTTTTATTCGATCTTTAAAATATTATATTTTGAGTAGGTTTATTAGAGCTTGAGGTCATTATTTCTTTAACTAACTAAAACTATGATATTCTCATAGATTAATTTTCAAGGAAATTAGTTTTCTGTTTTAAATTTATTTATGTTAGCCATTTTTGGCAAGACTTAATCTACACGTGTTTCGGGATTTGTCAGATCCCATTGTCAAGATTATTTAGCAAAAATAAAAACCTTATACTACTTACAAGAAGGAAAGGGTTTTTAATGACAATCGTTAATGATCAGACTAAAATATAAATACATATTCGATTCTACTCCCATTGGGAATTAGAAGACGAAAATTGTACCATCGTAGTAAGATCACGATCATCAACTAACCAACAACCAAATATTAAAAACAGACATACATACTGATTACTCTCGGCAATCCTATATGCATTTTGTTGTTGTTGCAAATATTTATATTTATGTTATAATATCATATTTGGGGTATTAACCATGCCGTGCAAACCATTTTCAAATTGTTATTAATTTTTATTAAACAACAAAAATTGTTTTATTCGACCTTTAAAATAGTATATTTTGAGTAGGTTTATTCTAGCTCGAAGTCATTATTTCCTTTACTTATTAAAACTATGATATTCTTATAGAATAATTTTCAAGGAAATTGTTTTTCTGTTTAAAATTTATTTATGTTGGTAATTTTTTGCAAGACTTAATCGACACGTGTTTCGGGATTGGTCAGTACTTTTCTAAAAAAAAGTACTATTTTACCAAAAAAACGTGCTGCTTCTTGTAAAAAAGTAAATTTTTTTGTAAAGAAGTACTATTTTTTGTAAAAAAAGTATTATTTCTTGTAAAAAAAAGTACTATTTTTTGTAAAAAAAAGTAAAATTTTTTCTATATAAGTACTTTTTTCCTTAAAAAAAAAAAGTTTTTTCTTAAATATGATACACGATACATTTTATAAAATCTGGACGAAGGTTTTCAAAATTTTTGTTGTATTTTGCACACAGATTCTTAATTTTACATTTACAGATTTCATTCAACAAATCAAAAAATATTCGAAAAACTTGCGGGGTTATTTACGATTTTCGTTTTTTAAAAAATAGTATATAAAAAAAAATACTTTTTTTAGAAACATAGTACTTTTTTAGAAAAATTGTATTTTTTTGAAAAAATAGTACTTTTTTAGAAATAGTAGAACTTTTTTACAAAAAATAGAACTTTTTTAAAAAAAGTATTACTTTTTGGAAAAATAGAACTTTTTTTAGGAAAAATAAAAGCATTTGCTAAAAAAGTACTATTTTACCAAAAAAGTGCTCTCTTTTCTAAAAAAAGTACTTTTTGAAAAGATGTTTTTATTTTTCCTAAAAAAAGTTCTATTTTTCCAAAAAGTAATACTTTTTTTAAAAAAGTACTATTTTTTGTAAAAAAGTACTACTATTTCTAAAAAGTACTATCTTTTCAAAAAAGTACAATTTTTCCTAAAAAAGTACTATATTTCTAAAAAAAAGTATTTTTTTTTTAAATACTATTTTTTAAAAAACGAAAATCGTAAATATCCCCGCAAGTTTTTCGAATATTTTTGATTTGTTGAATGAAATCTGTAAATGGTTCCATTAAGAATCTGTGTGCCAAATACAAAAAAAATCAGAAGACCCTCGTCCAGATTTTTTTTAAATGTCTCGTGGAACGGCCGGTATATGTGAATATATTGAATATAATCTGTACAAAAGCAATTTTACATACAACATTCACATCATATATGTAGAATTGTTGAGGCATAAAATTCTTAGAAATTAATGAAGCGTAGCAATCTTTTTTTTTTCATCATAATAGACAACGTACTATATTGGTTGTATCTGACTATGATCACAATGCTGATGATGATGACGTTGACAATGATTTTAACTGACAAGTGCGTTTTTTTTTTTTAACAATACCACAGCAAAATGTATATGAATCAGGAAAAAAAAAGAAAACCAACAACATAAAATTGAACAAATCTAAAGTGCATTGAGGTCTTTAAACAATTTTATGCTACAATATTATACTATAAATAATCCAATTTAAAATATGTAAAAAATAAAGAAATAAAAAATAAACTTTTTGTTAAAAAAAAACCACAATGCCCAATGTAAACTCAATAGTTTGCAAAAAAAAAAACAACAATGAACAGTGGTTTTAAACGAACTATAAAACAAATTTTTGGTCACCCAGTGTGTCTTGAATGGGACAAAGAAAAATGTTAAAGTATACCATTAATAGACCAAACCAACTTTGCTCCAGTTCTTTCTTCTAATAGTATTCTCAAATTTTTTGTTGGTCCCATTTTAGATACAAAATCGTGTTGCACAGTGCAGTTTGCAAAAAAGAGATTATTCGGTTAAAAGACTCTGATATTCTGAGAACATTTTTGATATAGAAAAATTCTAATAAATTTTCGTATAAAAAATTCTTTTATTCTGAAATTTTTCTTGCAGAAAAGTTTGAAGATGTGACCATTTTTTCTTATAGAAAAGTTCCGCAAAATAAAAATCACCATTCATATTGCATTTCCTCTGTGGCGTATGATTGATATTAATTTAATATTTAATATTAATCATACGCACCGTTAACTTTGATATAAAATTAAATCTAAAACTCTGCATTCTCAAAATTTCTTTACAAAAATCACTGCAAACTACTGTCCATTATAAAAAAAATGTCCATATACAAACTTAAACATACAAAAGAATAAATCAAGAAAAAGAAAAATATTTCCATAAAAATATATTTTTTTCTTTTTATAAAAGAAAAAAGAAATACATAAATAAATACATATTCTTTTTTTATATTTTTAAATATTTTTCAATTTATTTTTTTTTATTTGTTGTTCGTTTCATGGCCATGCAAAGAAAAATAAACCTTTTTAGTCTTTTTTACTTCACAGCACTACTTTTTCTTTTTCTCTAAAGCATTTTTGGTTTTGTCTGTGGTTGTATCAATCATGTATATTTATGCACATTATACCGTCTGAATAATATGATTGAAAAAATAGCAATAAGTATGTATGAAAAGCATATGATTGGATATAAATATAGTTAATCATTTTATATAAAAAATAAACTTTTTCGGAAATTGATGTTTTTAATATTAACAATTTTTTGGTTGATGAAACCAAGGAAGGAATCGTAAGACTTGCTTATGGGTTCTGATATATTTTGTATGCACTTTCGAACAATTTTCCGAAGTTTTCAGAGCTTCTTCTTTAAATTACACAAATTTATAAATATAAAATTAAAAAAAAAATATTTTTTCACTGAAGAATTTTTCAATTTTTCTGAATCTAAAGTGGCCAAAAAACATTAAAAAATCGATTTTTCGTAAGAAAAAAATATTTTAGAATTTTTTTTTTATGTTTTTCAAAATATTTATGTAAACAAAATAAAATAAAATTATAAAATTAACTAAAAAAAAAAACATATTTTTCGCTGAAGAACTTTTAAATTTTTTCGGAGGCCAAAAAGGTCAAAAAAATATTAAAAAACAATTTTTCGTAGGAAAATTTTTTTTAGAGTTTATTTTTTTTCTAAATATTGAAGCAAACCAAAATAAGATAAAAAAAAATTAAAAATTAACTTAAAAAAAAAACATTTTTTCGCTGAAGAATTTTTTAATTTTCTTCGTTGCCAAAAAAAACACTAAAAAATCGATTTTTCGTATGATTTTTTTTTTATTTTTTTTCTAAATCTTAAAGCAAACCAAAATAAATTAAAAAATATAAAATTAAGTTAATTTTTTTTTTGATTTTTCGTAAGAAAAATTTTTTTTAGATTATTTTTTTTTTATTTTTTTTCTTAATCTTAAAGCAAACCAAATTAAGATAAAAATATAAAATTAACTTAAAAAAAAAACATTTTTTCGCTGTAGAATTTTTAAATTTTTTCCGAGGGCAAAGTTGCAAAAAAAAAGCTAAAAAATCGATTTTTCGTAAGAAAAAAATATTTTAGATTTTTTTATATTTTTTTCTAAATATTAAAGTAAACCAAAATAAGATAAAAGTATAAAATTAACTTAAGAAAAAACTTTTTTTACGCTGAAGAATTTTTCAATTTTTTCCGAGACCAAAGTGGCCAAAAAACATTAAATGTCCAATATTTTTAAAACATGTTTAACGGGTTTTCAACACGTGAATTTAAGGTGAAGTTAATCTGAAATTCACAGTTTTGCTAATAACTTTTGAACCACTGGAAATGACAAATATATATGCCAAGCTTCAGCATCCTAAGAATTGCCTTTTGAAAGTTAGCGTGTTTTTTATCTCGTAAATTCACGAAAAAACCTTGCCGAAATTCAGTCTTTTGCTCATAACTTTAGAACCACTAGACCGATTCGTTGGATTGCAATACCAACCTGACCAGGTTAATGCCCAACATATTTGCCGAACTTCAGGAGCCTCCGTAAAGTCTTTCAAAAGTTAGCGTGTTTTGAACAAATAGACAGACAGACGGACAGACGGACAGACGGAAATCGCTAGATCGTCTTAAAATCGATCGAGGATCATGAATAAATATACTTTATCGGGTCCCGGACCAATATTTCGAGGTGTTACAAACGGAATAACAAACTTATATATACCCTCTATCACTAGAGTGGAGCAAAACCGTGAATTTCACATTGAAATTCACGTGTTGAAAAACCGTTAAACAAGTTTTAAACATTAGTAAGTCAAAAAAATAATTACAACCTTTTTTTGTCACTCAAAAATGTTTTTACACTAAAAAAAATACACTCAAAAAACAATTTTATATTCAAAAAAAAATTTTAAACTCAAACAAAATTTTAAACTCAAAAAAGTTTAGTATTTTTTTTTACAAAAATGATTTGAAAAGAGTTTTTTTACTCAAAATAAAATGTTTCTAATCAAAATTGTTAATTTTTTCACGTTAGAAAATTTATTCATGAATTCGAATTTAACTTTTCTACTTGTTTATGCTGAAACCTTCCTTATTTCAAACTTGAAGTTTTTTTGATCTTAATTTCAGGAGTAGAAATCGCCTAACTATTTTATTTAGATCACTTTAGTTAATAATACAATCATAAAATGCAAAACGCCCTAACTAACAAAAAATTCAAGATCGGTATTTTGATATATTTTGATGTATTTTATTAACCTACACGTCCCAACAAAAAATTAGGTTCACATAATAAAAATTAACGATTTTATAGCCAAAAAATAAAAACATATGAATTGCGAAATCGCCAATGAACGCAACTATAAATACATTGTGATTAATTTTGACAAAATTTTTGACCAATTCAATCAAAACCAACAAAGTTATTAACAAATTAAAAATTTTACTGTGTTTTGCTTCTACTGTAAAATTAATAAAATGTTAGTTAGGGCCTTTTGAATTTTATGTGACGATATATTCATGATCCTCGATCGATTTTAAGACGATCTAGCAATGTTCGTCCATCCGTCTGTCTGTTGAAAAAACGCTAGCTTTTAAAAGATTTTACGGAGGCTCCGGAAATTATGGCATATATACTGGTCATTTACCTGGTGAGGTTGGTATTGCAATCCAGCGAAATCGGTCCAGTGGTTAAATAGTTATAAGCAAAACACTGAAATTCGGCAAGGGTTTTTCGTGAATTTACGACATAAAAAACACACTAACTTTCGAAAGGCTATTCTGAGGATGCTGAAGCCTAGAATTTATATTTGCCGTTCCCCTAGCTTGGTTCGTATTGAATTTCAGCTAGATTGGTCCAGTGGTTTAAAAGTTATTACCAAAACCGTGAATTTCAGATTTGTTTCACCTTAAATTCACGTGTTGAAAACCCGTTATAGATGTTTTAAAAACATTGGGGTAATTCCAAAAATTTTCGCCCCACTGTTCGGAAACATGACTTTGGACGCCACTGAGAATTTGGCTCATAGATATCCACGTTTATATGAGATATGTTGCATTTTTGGATTTTCAAAATTTGCTGTAGTTTTCAAATTATCGCGGGTCAAAGTTCGACTTTTTTAGCAAAAGTCAGAAAAATACATGACGTTTAACGTGCTCTAACTTTTTAACTAGTAATCCGATTATCACAAGTAATGGCTCATATGAAAGCTTAATTCTTCTTCTTTTAGGAAATATTTTCAAAAGCATACGGTTTTTTTTTCAGAAGTGTTGCAAAAATTCAAAAACAGTTTTTTTTGCGAATATTTAAAAAAACACATCTTCGATTTTTTAAAAAAAAAGTTTGGTGATCAACAATACTGTTTTGTACAACATATCCAAAATTCAGAGTGGGATCCCAATGGGATCAAAAAATATTCTGGTTTTAGTACGAAGTTCTTAAATTTTACCTTAGAAAATTAAAATTTTAAGTTTCTTCAATATAAAAATTTAAATTTTCAAAGAAAATTATACTATTAAAATTTTGAAAACATTCAAAACATTAGATATTTAAATTTTCTAAGGGAAAAATATGAGAACCTCGTACTTAAAACAGAATAGTTTTTGATCCCATGGAGATCCCACTCTGAATTTTGAATATGTTATACAAAACATTGTTATTTTTCACCAGAATTTTTAAAAAAAAATCGAAGATGTGTTTTTTTAAATATTCGAAAAGAAAAAATGTTTTTGCATTTTTGCACCATTTCTGTAAAAAAAACTGTGTTATTTTAAAAATATTTTCTAAAAGAAGAACCCCAGCTTTCACATGAGCCTAAATTTGTGAAAACCGGGTCATTGGTTAAGAAGTTACAGCTCTTTAAACGTGATGTATTTTTCTTACTTTTGCTTAAAAAGTCAATCTTTGACCCGCCATAATTCGTTAAATACACCAAATGTAAAAAAACGATATATGGTACATATATCATATTTATGAGGGCTATCTATGTGTCAACCCAGGCAGAAAAATACAAACGGGCCAATACTGGCCCAGTAACGTAAACGGTGGTACAAGTATTGGCAGGACGTAGAATTTTTTGTATTTCAGTACTGACCCGGTTACCCAAATGATAACTCTGATCTACGGTTGGCCCAAACGTTCAGACAGCATCGTAAAAGCACTGTAAAAACCAAAAAAACAACGTTGTCCCAATACTTCAAATACAAAAAAATCTGTATTTATTTCATATTTTTATTTATTTATTTTATATTATTTTTTCAAGGCATACTGACTGGCATATTGAATGGAAAAGATTTTAAATTGAATGTTTTAGCACTTTGCTGTGACACCCCAGCTAGGGTTTAAATAGCCAAGGGTATATTAAATCACTTATAAATTTACCAACCAATAATATATGTTTATTAAAGTGCTTATTAAAGTGCAAATACTTGCTTTTTTAAGGGCGGATTACTCAATGAAAAATTAGCTGCTAACTGCCGATTTAACGGAGCCTTATGTTAAAATTTGTATGAAAAAGTTAAATTTAACGGAGAGTTATTTTATAACGGAGCATTGAGTAATCCAGCCTAAGTAATTGTAATATAATGATGGTAACGGAAATTTTTAGTGCTGAACTTCCGGTTAATAAATAGAATATTTACAAAACAAATAGTTAAAGGCCGCTGTTCCAAAAAAAGTAATTCACATAAAAAATGTGAAAATGAAAATTTCCGAATTTTTTTGGTGTTCTGGATTTCACATCCGAATTTATTTTTCGTTTTGTTTCACATAAATAAAATTTGGTGAAAGTAAAACGAATGCACTTTTTTCCTTATAATTTTTTAAATTTTAATTATTCGATTTCAACTTCGAATGAAAACGTGATCAACAAAACACTAAACTTGATTTCATGTGATTCGGAAATTTTCATGTGAATTGAAAAGTTGTGAAAGACAGAACAGAGGCCTTAGTTCACACCAAAAAATGTAAAAAAATAATAATATTAAGCGGCAAGATTTTTTGTACTAAAGTACTGGTACAGGACTTTTAGGGTTGTTATTTCCAATACTGGCATAGTACTCTATTTTCATAAAAAAGGTACTTTGCCAGTACAATATTTTTTGTACCGCTGGCAATTTCTGGCTGGGAAGGTTCAAATTAATCTGAGACACCATTTCCAAAAATGACTAAAATTTGAGCTAAATTTTCTGGAATGGCCCATTGGTAAGTCACAAAAATATTTTACAACGTATTTTTGTCATTCAAAAATATTTTTACACTAAAACAAAAATACATTCAAAAAAATTTCACACTCAAAAAAAAATTTTCACTCACAAAAAAATTTTTTTTTTTTTTTTTTGAAAAATTACTAAAATTTTTTTATTTTTTTTCACAAACTAAAATATTTCTAATCGATTTTTTCACGTTAGAAAATTAACTATCACTTAAAAAGGGCATTGTGGAGGGTATTGATAGATTCGGCCAAGTCGAATTTAACTTTTCTACTTGTGTTTTTTTTTTTTGTTTGTTGTTTTGCTACACATTCAAACTGATTTTTATTGAAGCAAAAGATTGAACCATTTGAGTTGTAAATTTATCTGTTTATACACTGTTCTAAAAAAGTTGACAAACTAAATCAAAACAAGTGAAAGCGTTAAATAAAAGTAAATTATACTGTGAAATTTTCTTACTGCAAATCTGAGAATTTGTTCCTAACAAATTATATCAAAATCTAATAATTTTTCTATATGAAAACTTTTTATGAATCCGAGAATTTTTCTATTGAAGAATTTTAGAATTTTCTTTACGAAAATATATTAGAATCTTAAAACTTTTAGGTATCAAAATTTCAGAATTTTACCACAAGAAAAATGTCTCAGAATCTAAAACAAAAATCTCTATATCTCAATATATCAATAAACTGTATACTTCCTAACCCCATTACACGTTCATCTTTCAATTGAAGGAGAGGTAAACATAAAGAAGAATAAAGTTCATAAAATAGTATCAAGAAAATAAATTTAAGTTAATTTATCATTTTTTATTGGGGTATTTGTACTAAAGCATTGAAAGTAGTTAGTTGTAAAGAAAAATAAATAAAAAAAAATATATTTCTTTAATGTTAAAATATGGAAGAAAATACAATTTTATTGATTTCTCTACCCCCCGTCATTATAAAAATATTAGACCAATCAAGTTCTGGTTTAAAACCAGGAGGTTACAAATTATTCATATAACCATGTAACAGAAGTTTAGCAGACATAATTAAAAAGTTAACTTGAGATTGTTGCAATAAAGAAAAAAAAAATAAACTTGATGACAACTTTAATTGTTGGTTGTCTCATTTAAAATTTAATATTAAAAAGAAGAAGAAAAAATATTGAAACTAATTTAAGAAAAAATAAAAGGAAAAAGTGAAGGATTGAAAATGTTACTGAAGTAAGACAACTTTTAAAAGTAAAAACTTTTCTTAAAAAGTTTGCAAATTTATCAAATTGAGAATATTGATGATTAAGTGTTGAATTTAGCTTAAAATGTTCAATATTGCGTTTAGGTGCATCATCTAAAATTTTATTTGAAAACTTTGTAAGATACTGTCAAATGAACCGATTAAAAATGTGATGGAAGCCCAGGGGTTTTTTAATGATTTTTATTTACTTAAGGGGAAGAAATGATAAAAATTTTAAATAGAAAAATTAAAATTTAATAAATTTTCAGTAATTTTTGTAAAAAAAATTGTTTGGATGTAACTTTTTTTAGAGAAACCATTATTTTAGAGTTTGTAAATTTTGGAATGAAATGACAAATTTTGAGTCATCTAAACGCTGTAAAATAATTAAATATTTTTGTGTTTCCATATGCATAAAAATCTCACATTCATATAGTTCTAAGTAGCAATAAGGCTAAGTTTATGTATGACCTAGTCTAAACGCTGTAATATCATTAAATATTTTTGTGTTTCCACATGCATAACTATCACACATTCTTAAGGTTGAAATATTATACTTACTACCTTCCCATTTCCCATTTACTTTGAAATATTTAACCAGAAATTACAAACATTTCTCAACATATATTTCATCGACTAATGTTTATTTGTAAATACTTCGTTATTCATAATTGCTAATGGCCACATTGAAAGTGCAATAAATTAGAAATTATTGAGGCAGTTACACTAATTAAATTGTTCTTTAATGTCGTTAGTGTTTACAAAAAAATTGGAAAATAAAAATTTTCTTTGAGCTCATATATTACAAAGTAATATATTGAGTTACACAATTTCTAAGAGATTTCTTAAAAAAAAAAAAACAGACAGACAGACAAACTGAGAAAAGGGCGGGCATGTGGAAAATAGATCCACTTTGGCTAAGTTTTTTGAAATTCCTGTTCTAAGGGAGTTAAAAGGTGTATTTGGTACTTTTATATTTCTTGTATAGCACCAAGAACCTCCCAGTGACATGTCAAACTAGTTCTTATAGATTTTGGTCTCCTTGTTCCAATTTTTCTAGCACGCACAGTTTTTGAGATTTTCGCTGTTAAAAATTAAAAAAAAAAAACAAGTTTTTAGAACTTTTGGAGGTCCACTAATTCGTATTTTTACGTTACTTTCACAAACTATAACCTAATTTTATATAAAACGGACCTCCAAATTCCAAAACTGCAATCAAAATTGTTTTAGCATGTTCGGTTTTCGAGATATTCGCTTTTAAAAATTTCAGTGTGATTTATAAAGAATGTAATTGCGTTTTTTGAGTTTGAGTTTTTTAACCCTTTTACGACCATACATTTTCTGCCGAAGCGATTTTTAGTTTCCGTTCATTGTCTTGATCTGTGACCTAATAATAGTTACGAAACAAAAAATTGAACCCCTAACCCCTCTCCTTCCCCTTCATTTTTCTTGATAAAAAATTTGTCCTTTGACGATTACCCAGTTCTGGCCAAACATTTTGCTATTCGCTGTGATTTTTAAGATCTACAACTAAAAAATAGTTACTCTGCAAGAATTTCGACCCCTAAACCCCCTTCTTGTCCCTGATTTTGCTAGACACACTGAAAAAAATACATAACTAAAATTAAGGAAAAAATGTCATTGAAAATTTATCATGAATTTCCAAAAATTTAGTTAAATATAACTAAAAAATTATAAATTTTCTTAACTATGAGGAAAAAACTTTAGTTCATTTTCTTATAATCAGTTCATAGTTTTCTTTAAATGGAATTTTTTAATATTAGAAAAAAAAAAATTCTTATTGCCAAGGAAATTTTCCACAAATCTAAGAAACGTATCTTTATATTTAAGACATATTTCTTAAAAAAACAATTTAGTTCAAGTTTAGTTAAAATTTACTAAAAAAACATCATCGTATTTCTCTCTTTGAATTGAAAAAGTGTGCTTCTTAGAATTTAGGTAATAACTTCTGAAAATTTAGTAAATAACTTCTTAGAATTTAGTTAAAAATTCAAAATGGCGATATCTCGAAAACTACCCGAGAGCGAATCGGATAAAATTTTCACAAGAAAGACAACAGAGAAAAATATGGAATAGCCTAGCTCTTCATATCTGTCGGGGTCTCAAAACCCTAATTTTAGATCTAAAATTAGAAATTCCCGAGATTCCCGGTAAATACTGCCAACACGAGAAAATGTCCAAAGACATTTTTATAGCTCTTGGCTCGTAGAACACTTCTGAAAAATACCCGAAAGCCCCTATTAGTTTTTGAGTTATCCAGTTTTTAAGATTCTCAAGATCCTATCAGACCCCTTATTACCGTTTCTCAAAAACTAAGCAAGGTAGAGCGAAACGGACACAAGTTTTGGGTCAAAATCTATGGGGACCCTTAAAGGACCCAACGGGGTCTCGAGTTAACAGGGGCTGGACCAATGGTGTCCGAAGCTATTGGTCCAGGGTCTAGACCCAATCTAGTTCTAAAATGTGAATGAACTAAAGTGTAATAAAACTTTTCCCATTTTCTAGTTAAAATTGGTTTAAAATTAAATAACTTTGTTTTCCTTATTTTTGGGAAAATTATGAACTAAAACCAAGAAATAAAATCTTTGAAGCCATATCATTCCCTCTTTTTCTCAAAATTTAGTTAATTTTCCCAGATTTTAGTTCACTTTTTTTTTTGAGTGCAGTTAAACATCTTTTTGTGTCTTAAATAGTGATTATTACTTTACAAACTTGGAGGACTTACTAGTGGATCGAATTAGTCACATACTGTAAAATAGACTTTTGTTACCCGAACACGATCTACAATTCATCTTTTAGCACATTTACCCTCTTTTTTACCTGAACAAAAATAATTGGCAAAAACCCTTTGGCAAGTATACTTGACTGTGGTCGTTAAAGGGTTAAAAGCCGATATTTCAAAAACGGAACGCGTTAGAAAAATTTGGATGCCAGATTTGGAGTTAAGAAGTCTCATTTATATAAAATCAAGTCCTATATTGTGAAAGCAACTTAAGAATACGTTTTAGGAGAAACCCAAAAAGAGCTAAATTAGCGTTTTTTTTTTCAATATTCAAACTCCAATATCATAAAAAACTTACGTGATAGAAAAATTTTGAAGACAGATTTTGAATCAGGATGTCAAATCATGTATTCTGATTCATGGGAGTGCGATTTTTTCTGAATTTGTTCAACAGTGTAATTTTTAGAAATTTGAGACTTGGATAGTAGGATCCCCCGGCAGCAAACTTTTGCACATTTTCCACCCAATGATAATAAAAACTTGAAATTTGAAATTAGTATTTTGTTGACGTAATAAAACATTCTAAAAAAGGAATATTTTGGAAATTCTGATTTGTATGGGGTAAAAATTGTACATTGGTACTTTTTCGATCTTCTGATTTAATGGTTATAAAAATTTGAAATTTGAAACATTGGAAAATATTCTGACAAAAACACTTTTTAAACATTTTGTTTCTAAGAGGGTAAAAAAGTGTACTTTGGTACTAATTCGATATATAAACTTAAAATTTTAAATCTAAGATCCTTTACAAAAAAAAATATTTTTCAAAAACGGTTTTTATGCCCTCTAACCCCTGTTTTTGTTAGGACCCTCTAAAGTATTTATAATACATTCCACACCAAATGTTCCGCTACAGAAAAACATATGTCCCATGAATTTTTGAATCGGTTTTATTGATAGCCCTATATGAAAATAAGAAATAATTTTCAAGAATTTTTGGAAATTCCTATGCAAATAAGGTTGATAAAGGTATTTTTTATATTCATTCTTTAATAATATCAATGTTTTTGCAAAAAGTCCTTAAATTATTTCATTTCAAACAATTTATTTTATTAAAAAATATATATGGCCCCAAATATTCTTTGCATTCATAAAACTACTGAAATTTCTTAACAATGAAAAGTAAAAAGATAAATAAACTAAAGAAAAAGATAAATATTTCAAAAATTCTTCTACGAATTCCAACAGTTTATTCATCTTCTTTACAATTTAACATCTATAGTCTTTCAAAAAAAAAAAAAAAAAAAAAAACTAGTTTCTATGGTCAATTGATCTTATTTTTGCTTACCTTGTCTCCATGTCAAATATTCAAAATTTTAGCAAAATCAACATAAATATTTATAAATAACATGAATTTATGGGGGTTTTTTTGGGGCAAGTAAGGGTGGGGGTGTTTGTTTATTACAGCATAATAAAACTATAAATTTATTGTTTCATCAAAGGGGCGTTTATATGGGTAGTAAATGATTCATATTCATTTACGTTTTCATTTCAGAAATATGTACAATGTTGACAATGTCTTAATTCAATTAAATACCAATCAATTAAACAAACGTACAGACGCATGCATACACAGTACAGGATGGTTAACTTGTGAATCACAAAATGTAATAGTCCTAGTTTGAAATCCTTTCTCTTACCTCTTTATTTACTATCTTTTGCAAATGTAGTATATTAGAGCGGCATTTTTTTTTTAACTTTTAAATTTTTCCAAAGTAGTCGGGGTAAATTTTTTTTACTGCTAGGCCTAAAAATTTTGTGATTCAAATTTAGTACCAATCAAATTAAAGAAAACCGTGGCGCCCGGCGATCAAAGTTTTGGACTTTTGAAAATTAAAAAAAAAATATGTCTTGTAATACATTGTATTTTGATAATTTTGATTTGCTGAACACAAATTAAAAAAATTAAAATAGGTCGACCAGTTTTCAAAATATTGCTATTTGAAATTTCCAAATAATGGCGTTTAATTCCAATTTTCAAGACAGTAAATAAAAAGTTAAAATTTGTATCTCTCCTCCCTTTCATAAAACTTGAGGTGAGCTTTTATTTAAACTTAATTTGAGTTAAAGCCGATACTTTAAGCCCATGGAGTACTCGATCAAAATTTTGAATTTTTGAAACACTTTTGGGAAATTTTTAAAGTTAAATTTCCCAAAAGTGTTCCAAAAATCCAAAATTTTGATCGAGTACTCCATGGGTTAAAAGTGTCAGATTTAATTTAACGTTAAAATGATCTGATTTGGCTCAAATTAAGTTTACATAAATGTTTGCCTTGAGCCAAATGAAAGGGGCAATGTACCAAATTTTATTTTTTTCAATTCTTGAAAATAGGAAAGTTCACAATTTTCGAAATTTTTTGAAAAATTCCAAAGATATCTCTCGAAAACTAAATTAAAATTTAATTTTCTTTAAACATTTTCGAATTAAAATTTAATCTATGTAGAATTACATTTTTTTTTTTTAAATCTGTTTTGAATTACAATTGGAATCTTCGAATTACAATTGATTTTTTATACCCTCCATTCTTGTGATAGAGGGTATATATAAGTTTGTCATTCCGTTTGTAACACTTCGAACTATTGGTCTAACAAGGAAGGTATCCCATTGCTCACACTCCGATTGTCCTGCACTTTTAATATGTTATAGAGGAACAAAATCTAAGATTTACCGATTTTTTTATCGGTTATCGTGAAGGTTAAAGGGGGGAAAATGGGAGGGTGAAAAACGGTATTTTTTTCGTTTTTTCTTATATCTTTTAAAGGAACTGTATGAACATTATATATATAAAGTTCCCGTTGTTCCTCTAAGGATCATAGAGCCATAACAAATTCATTCCATTTGGATCTGTCCGATGCTAAGGATTTTATTTCATTCCAGCTCAAATTATGGTTGCCAGTTTCAATTTCAATTTCAATTTGGCGACGCCAGGTATGCGATGGTCTGCCTCTGCGCCGAATACCTTGCGGGTTCCATTCGATAGCATTCTTTGTTATATCATCATTTGGCTTTCGCAAAGTATGCCCCAGCCAACGCCATTTTCTTCTCCGTATTTCCAAATAAATAGGAGTTTGGTTAGTTTGGATCCATAGTCTTTCATTAGAAATGGTGACTGGCCAAAATATTCTTAGTATTCGCCGTAGACAGCGATTTATGAATACTTGTATGGAGTTAATATCTGTCTGCGTTGCATTCCATGATTCACAACCATAGAGAAGAGTTGATTTTACGCAAGCGTTGAATATGCTCAGTTTGGTTCTTTTCGATATTTGAGTTGATCGCCAAATGAGGTTTAGTAAGCCAAATGCTTGTTTACCGGCTCTTATACGGTTTCTGACATCGTCCCCGGAGCCTCCAGCTACAGTCAGCAGGCTGCCAAGATAGCAGAATGTTGTATGAACATTATATATGGATGTAAAGGTTTTTTTAATGCCTATCCAATGGTTTTTCGGAATTGGCAAATATAACCTTTTTAAGTTGGTTTTTGTCAAAAATGTGTAAATGTTGAGCTACTTTATATGGAGAAGTATATATGAACGACCCCCAAATTCATATATAATAATCTCTATTAAGTTTAAGCCGACAGGTGTTTTTGCTTTTGGCGAAATTCCTATAAGCTCGGCTATTATTCAGATTTTCCCGAAAGGCCATCATTTTTCATAAGGTGGCAACCCTTTTTTAAACCACCGGGATAGCCGATAAAAAATAGAAGGTTAATCTTAGTTTTCGGTACTTATTAACATAACAAAATTGCAGAGCAATCGGAATGTAAGTTATGGATACCTTCCTTGTAAGACCTTATAAAGTTTATATGGGGCATTCCATGCCAAATCTGACACTTTTAAATTTTTTTTTTAGATTTTCCCAATTTGTTGACAGTTTTTAGTACCCTTCGAAAACTCCTTCGTGGCAAATTTTCAGATTTTTTTGATGACCCGTTCAAAAGATATCGAATTTTTAAAAATTGGTAGTGTGTTCCTTTACTCAAATTTTTTTACTCATAACTTCTTCAATAATGGTCCAAATTTATTTTTTTTTTTTTTTTTTAATTTTTATTTTTGTACGAACTTTTTAAAAAAAATCCCAAAAAAATCTTAAAAGAGCTCTAGTATGCGATTTTTCAGTTTTAAAATTTAAATCTCATTTTTGAAAATGTTTGTACTCTTCTATTTTTTTAATTTTTTTTGTGTAAAACCTCTATCGATTCTACAAATTTCTTGCCCAGTCGGATCATGGGATAACGATTATTACCATTTTTTAAAAAATTAAAAAATTTTATTGTAATTTTCCAATCTTAAAATCATTTCTACTGCTCCAATGGTGTGTCATAGAGGGGTCATTTCCTATACCGACCCACATTAATATTTATACCCTCCACTCTAGTGATAGAGGGTATATATAAGTTTGTCATTCCGTTTGTAACATCTCGAAATATTGGTCTAGGACCCCATAAAGTATATATATTCATGATTTTTGATCGATTTTAAGACGATCTAGCGATGTCCGTCCGTCCGTCTGTCCGTCTGTCTGTTGAAAACACGCTAACTTTTGAAAGACTTTACGGAGGCTCCTGAAGTTTGGCATATATGTTGGGCATTTACCTGGTCAGGTTGGTATTGCAACCTAGCGAAATCGGTCCAGGGGTTCAAAAGTTATAAGCAAATGAGTGAATTTCGGAAAGGGTTTTTCTGGAATTTACGAGATAAAACACACGGTAACTTTCGAACGGCATTTCTGAGGGTATGACACATATATTTGGCGTTTCTCTGGTCCGGTTTTTTTTAAATTCCGGCCAAATCGGTCCAGTGGTTCAAAAGTTATTAGCAAAACCGTTAATTTCAGATTAGATTAGTAAATTATTTTTTTTTTTTTCAAAAATCACTAAAAAAAGTTTTTTTACACTAAATAAAATATTTCTAACCAAAAATTTTATTTTTTCACGTTAGAAAATTTACTATCACTTAAAAAGGGCATTGTGGAGGGTATTCATAGATTCGGCCAAGTCGAATTTAACTTTTCTACTTGTTAAGTCTTAACATTTCTTTGGAACAAACTAATACCCTATCTCCAATTTCTAAGGGGGCTCCCACATAAAACGACATCTTTTAAAATTTTCTCCAACTGCTATAACTGCCCTAATAGTACCCTTAGAGCAACAAAATGTATCACCGATATTTTGTTAGTCCAAACTTTTTTTCTGAACACACCTACCCTCTATCTTGAACTGTTAAGGCGGTCCCCATACAATTTTTTTTATTTTTTGAAAATTTGTTTTATTTAATCAGCTTCTACCCGTCCAAAGGTGCGTCCGAGAGTGGTCATTAGAGAGACCGACCCCCATTTATTTTTACCCTTAAACATTTTTTTAAAACATACCTACGCCCTATCCTTAATTAGGATTCCATTCAAAATTACATTTTTATAAAATTTGCTCCAACTATTATTGGTAAATGTGAGATTGGGCAGCTATAAAAAACAGGTACCTCTTATATTGCTCCCCTCTTTCGTATATGCAAGTTTAAAGACAATCGATGGGTGCTATATGAAAGACCTTCCTTGTTAGTGGTAGAGGTTTTTTATAAGATTGTCATTCTGTTCTCATCGAAATCGGTTTAGGACCCCATAAAGTACACATAAGTATTTTTGTTCAGTGATCGATTCTTAGATAATGTAGCGATGTCTGTCTTTTAAAATGATAATCACGGCCAAATTATTACATCGCTATATTTGAGACTTAACACATTTAATTGCAGTAGTCCTGATAAATATGTTTGATATTGCCTTTGAACGATATCGATTCTGCGGCTCACAAGTTATGAACGAAAATGTAGTATAACCACAAAAATGCTGGTATATTCCACATAACCCAAAAATAGAAACTGCGTTAATTCGGCTTCTGGTGGACATATGTGAACAGAATTGTATACCGAATGGTATTTAAGCAAGTGTAAATATATTTTTGTTCGCAAGCATTTTTCTTTGCGGTATAATTTTTTTCACCAAAACCTTTTTTCCACAGAAATTAAAAAAAAACATCGCAAAGCTTTTTGCTATAATATTTTTATACCCTCCTTCGTAAACGGGCAAAATCAAACTAGGGCGAAAAAAGAACAAAATAAACTTCTTAAAAACAAGAAGCAATTAGACCAAGCGATAAATAAACACTTTATTTACCAAATTTTTCCAAAAACACAAAACTTGGATCGAAGGGTGCCACGATTTAAAATTATGGAATTTAACCTGAATAAGGTTTAAGTGAAAGATAGTTTCAAGATCTATGAAAAGGTTATGCGAAAAAAAAATTTAAATTTTTGTAAAAAAATTTCTTGAACGTAGGATAAAACCGCCATTTTTTTGCAAAATTCAAATAGCGATATCTCTTAAATAGTTCGTATTTATCAAAACTTATATATATAATATACCGCAAAACATATTTTCTTACATTTTTTTTTTTTAAATCCAAAACTTTGATCGCCGGGCTCTCAAAATTGTGCCACATAAACTTAAGCCATAAAAGAATTAAAATTTCCCGATCGTTCAAAATCGTAACAACAAATTTTTTTGTCATACAAAAAAACGCCAGTCTAGTGTTATATATGGTTGAGTATAAACATGACAAACAAATAATTTTGTAGGAAAATATTATTTGTGTGTAAGATTTTAAACTAAGTAAAAGTGAACAAGATAGATGGCTATCATTACATGAAAATACACTTAAAGAAATTCTGTTATTAATTTTTGTAATTCTAATTTTTTTTTTAAAGAAAACAAATCGAAGTGGCATATTTTTCTTAATAAATTTTTTGGTAATTTTTTCTCACAGTGCATAACATTCATGCTTAACAGTGCGTATGCATTTACATTGATATTATTACCTACCCAAATCTTAGTAAATAGACTACGTTTATTGGATATCAACCCAACTTGTAACACTTATATATCAAATACATGCAATTTGTTTAAGGAGTTTATTATGTATATAAGGCATTTAAATTTAATAAGAAAAACTGATGCAACCATAAGAATAGGTTTGTTTTAACTGACAAACCAGAGAAAAACCCGTCAGGCATATACGATAAATCATTTATTACTTAGACTATTTTGGACAATGCTTTCTACTATGATTTCTTGACGTATTCTCATAGTTCTGGGTCCGTCCGCAGCTTAGTTATGTTAGTTACACCACAACAAAGAAACAAATCGGCCGATTCACGGTTTTGCATATAACTTTTGAAACCATAAAGGGGTTCAAAGGGTCCAGAGGGTATAGGCTCTAGACCAATTTCGATGAAATATAAAACTAACATAACTGGGAGAACAAAAAAAATTTATGCCAAGCTTCGGACGTCGCTAGGTCGACTTAAAGAACACTATTCTATTATTCTGAGATATTTTTCCTACTAAAAAGTCTTTAGAATTTAATTTTTTTTATACAAAAATTGTTAGATGCTGAGATAAGTATTAACATTTTTCCTAGAAAAAACGTCTGAAACTCTTTAAAATTTTTCTATAGAATTTCTTCGGTTCTGAAACATTTTTCCAGAGAAAATAATCTTAAAATCGTCTCTTTTAGATTTATTTTAAATTTCATACCCCTTTTCACCCCTTTTCACCCCGCCCCTTTTTGTGGGTGTAGGCATTAAAAACTTCTTAATATAACGATAAAACTATATTTCTTTAGTGCAAAAAGCATAACAAATTAATTTATTAATATGTTTTTATCGGGAAGGGGAAGGTGACCCCAAAAACCACCCAGATCGCAATACACGATACAGTACAAAATGAAAGAGTCAGACTCCTAATGTTTGGCTTAAGGTCGTAGACTGGTTAAGTTCGAAGATAGACAAAATCGGAACAGCGGAAAAAGTTCCCCTTTAAGAACTAAACGGAGCTTTCAAAAAGTTTTTTACAAATTTTTTTATACCTTTCTAAGGCAATGGAACATTTTTATTCCAGAAGAGTTTCGAAGTCCTCCAGTTGGATCAAGGGTACCAGAAAAAATCATTTGTTTTGGTCCGCCCCCTTTAGTTAAATAATAGTAGTGAACATCCCTATTTATATGTCTAACTCTCTCATAGTCTCTCACTCTTTCATATTTAATAACACTGTGCTAGTCGCAAAAATAAACTAGCTAGGCACCCTGCTGGAAAGCTAATTCAAGTACGCTGAATTCAATGGTTCTAGGCGTTTTTCGAAGTTAGCGCTCATATTCGCGAAATTCGCGATTTGAAATTGTTAAGCCTAGGTACTAAAAAAAATTAATTTGTATTCTTTTGTGATAGTTTTAAATATAAACTTAGAAAATGCATTGTTTTTTTCGCGAAAACAAATATTTCTGCGAAAAAAAAAAATTTTCAGCGAAAAAAAACAGCAAAAATTTTTTTTTCCAAAAATTTTGTGTCTGTATTTCTACTCATTTTCATAAATAAATAGCAAAATAAAAAAAATTGGAAAAAAATTTCGCGGAAAAAAATTCGCGAAAAATATTTCCGCTAATAAATTTTTTTCTTTGTATATTTAATAAAGTTTAGATGATAAAAATTCAGCAATTGTCTAAATAATATAAAAAAATATTTTTTTTACTTAAAAATAAAAATAAAAAAATTAATCGCGAAAATTGCTAACACATACGCTAACTTTGAAAAAACTGATTTTACAATGCGATTTAGTGTACACGAACTAACTTTACCAGATGGGTGTAAATTCCAATCAAATATTTCTATTGAACCAATTTTTTCACGAAAGTAAAGGTTTTTCGCAAACAAAAAATGTTTTTCGCGAACAAAAAATGTTTTTCGCGAAAAAAAATCACGGTTAATGGCTTGTTATGTTAGTTTAACAGACTTGAATAATTTTACATTTAAAAATTATTGCAAAAGTTTAAAAATATAGTCATTATTGTACTGGAGCTTTTAAATAGCCAATATCGCGAATACAGGCGCTAACTACGAAAAACGGCTAGCACCATTGAATTCAGCGTACTCGAATTAACTTTACCAGTAGGGTGCCCATCTTTAGAGTAAAATTAGAGTAACCATTTTGTTATTTGAGTAAAGTTTGTTCTTCCTTTCCTATTAACTAATACTCTATCGACTACACTCTTACTCTTACTCTCTTTATAACATATTTGATTTGTTTATTAATTCTGTTTTATTTATTGTTGGACTTTATATTTTATAACTGAAGTTTTATTTATTTCGGTTTGAGTCCATATTAATTATTTCTGAGAAATAATTATTTTTGCTGTACAATGAGAAAATCTGAAAAAAATTTAATTGACATTACAGGCTAAGTGGAGATGTCGACAGCTTTCGGAAGAAGCCACCCTTCCTTCGTCAGCACTCTTCGATTGTCACTGTAGGTGTGTAAAATTAAAATCAGCTATTTAAACGTACAATAAGGTGAAAAAGCGGACGGGAATTATATCACATTTCATCACCCATATGTTACGTTTAGCACGAACTTAATCAATCTATTTTTAACTTTTTCCAACACAGTTGTAATTTCATACACTGTAGTAGATTTTCTCAGAGTGATATATGGACTCAAACCGAAATAAATAAAACTTCAGTTATAAAATTTAAAATCCATCAATAAATAAAACATAATTAATACTCAACTCATAAGGTACCATGCAATTTAGTAATATTTCTAAGAATTAGAAATATGAAATATAAATTCAAACCTAACGGACATTTTTCAAGGCTTGAAAAGTCCTACTAAGGGTTGCAACTCTGAGAAAATCTACTACAGTGTAAGAAATTACAACTGTGTTGGAAAAAGTTAAAAATAGGGTGATGAAATGTGATATAATTCCCGTCCGGTTTTTCACCTTAATGTACGTTTAAATAGCTGATTTTAATCTTACACACCTACAGTGACAATCGAAGAGTGCTGACGAAGGAAGGGTGGCTTCTTCCGAAAGCTGTCGACATGTCCACTTAGCCTGTAATGTCAACTAAATTTTTTTCAGATTTTCTCATTGTACAACAAAAATAATTATTTCTCAGAAATAATTAATATGGACTCAAACTAAAATAAATAGAACTTCAGTTATATTTGATTTATTTCAACACAACTTAAGTTATTCTTCACTTTCCGCTAACAAGGGAAGTCTCCCTAGTGTCACCCGCGGATCTTTATGGAATTGGTTTTATTTTGTAGAGCAGAAAAAAAAAGGGACACGTATTTTTTTAACGGCCCAAATTCATATTTATGGGGTGAAAATGAGGGGGAAGAACAGGTCATTTTTCAGTTTTTTTTTTGTTTATCTCCTATATTTAGCAAAGTCATGTTACATACCAAATGAAAGGTCTTTGGAAAACCTATCTACGTGTACTAAAAACGTGTCCAAACATGCACAACTTTTCGTTATATTGAGTAAAATACCAAAATTTTATGACATTTTTGTTAATAAGTCGAAAAATATTAACTTCTTTGGCCCGTTAGCGCCACGAGATAGCACCACGGGATAGGTTTTTTTTATGCCTTTAATCTGATACCACATATGCCTATATTAATTATGTTTAAATAGGCGTAAATCGTAAACAACTGAAAAAGGTCAATTTCCCGCCGTACAAATCAACTCCCCCCCCCCTAAAAATGAGTTTGGGCCGCTAAAAAAAAATACGTGTCGAATTAATTTTCGTTCTTAACAACATATCCAAATTTCATGAAAATCGGAGGGTGACACCAGGGCGACTTCCCTTGTAAGCTGTTTTCCTTTCCGTAGAAATAATATTTACTACTCGTTTTTAAGTTAAGAATATATAAAATATATATTATTATTTTTGAGTGTTGCGAAATCGTCTTAAACTTAAAGACAAAAGACATATTTTTATTTAATTTCAAAATGTTGTTTTATTTATTAATAATAAAATAATAAAACTGGCGCAGTCGGTAGAAAATGGTATTTTATTTATTAATAATAGAATAATAAATCTCTTTTGTGGGTCTGGATAAAAAAATAAAAAAATATTGATAAATTGTAAAATAATAAAACTGGCGCAGTCGGTAGAAAATTTTATTTATTAATAATAAATTTTGTTTGTGGGCGTGGATAAAAAAATTTAAAAATTAATGAAAATATTGATAAAATTGTAGAACAATAAAACTGGCGCATTCGGTAGAAAATGTAATTTTATTTTTTAATAATAAAACTCTTTTTTGGGCGGGGATAAAAAAATTTAAAAAGTAATGAAAATATTGATAAAACTGTATATTTTTAATAAATAAATTATTAAGCATTTATAGCGAGGGGAAGAGAGTCTCTCCATCTTTCTCAAACCCCTTCCCCCACAAAGAAAAACACCTGCAAACATTTTTTTTTTAACGTGGTGGAGGGTATAAAAGATTCGTCACAGCCAAATTTAACAACCTCACTTATATTTGTATTAAATCCTTTTTAAATTTTTATAATTCTAAAATATTTTTTTGATTATATGTATTCAATTAAACATTTAATTTTTACTTGTATGTCACAACAATGCATATGATGTATTCATTATCAGTATAGACTAAATTTAGACATAATTATGGTATGAGTAGTCAATAATATTTAGCATTTAGTTGTTGGTTATTATGGTTTAAAATTTATTCATTTATAGTAAATTTTTATATTAGTTAAAAAATACTATTGTTTTCTATATAAAACTATATTATGTTATAAAATATGAAATATATAAAATTGTAAACATATCATTGTGTAAGTTTTTTACAGCTGATGTTCATTCAAATATTAAATAATAAATTTTAGAAAAATCAGTAATTAAATGAATATATTATTTAGATATTTAAGTTTAGAAATTTATTGATAAAAGTATTTAATTATATTAATTTTTGCCGAGCACTTCCAAGAAAACCTATTTAAGGATTGTAACAAAATCTCAATAAAATGTTAATATGTAATAGATGTGATCAATTAATTTCTTATTGTAAGTAGCTTTTATACTTAGGAGTCTTACAATACATATTCGTCCTTAAAAAAAAAACTTAAATAAATGATTACCTTAGCGCTCTTCTTAACAAAACGACTTAAATACTATGAAATGGCCTTGAGTGAAAATTTATTGACTGCATTTCCCAATTGCATTCAATTGCACAATTTATTTTATGTAAATTATATTGATAATTTATATTTTCTATTTAAATTACAACATTCATTACAATATATTAAAACAATTCGTATTTTATGTGTGATGAATGTTGTTATGTGGTTATTTTTGTTTATAGATCCATTAATTTATATTAGTGCTGTAAAAGTATTAAATGGCGAAAAAGGTCGTAAAATCTAAAATTTTTTTCTATTAGAAAAAAGGTCTCAGAATATGAGACTTTTTCTATATGAAAAATGTCTCAGAATCTGAAACTTTTTCTATACTAAAATTGTTTCAGAGTCTAAAAAAATATCTCAAAATCTGAGATTTTTTCTATACGAATAATGTCTCAGAATCTGAGACTTTTTCTTCTTTATATACGAAAAATGCCTTAGAATCTGAGACTTAAAACAGAACTTTGCAGAAAATGTCTCTTCTAAGAGGGTAAAAATGTGTACATTTGTATTATTTCGATCTCTTGAAATAAATGTCATGAATATAGATGGTCAAAAGGTAAGTACCCAAATGGTAAATACCCGGTAAAATAGGTAAATTGGGTAAAAATTGGTAAATACCCGGGTATTTTTCAAAAAGGTGGGTATAAATGTTGTAGAAAATTTGGTGAACAAAAACATTTTGCAGCAAAATTTAATGAATTTTATACTAAATTTAATCAATAAATATAAAAATGCTTACAGAGCAGTTAGAAAATAAAAACTTAAGTCAATAACTATATGAATTTTTATTTTTTTTTTTAGATTTTCCCAATTTGTTTACAGTTAGTATTAGAGGGGTCAAAAGTGAGACCAACTTCAATTGTTTTAAGAAATTAAATACTTTTTGAAGATAAAATTGTACTTTTTTTTAGAAAAAAAATACTTTTTTAGAAATGAAAATACTTTTTTTTAGAAAAAATTGTACTTTTTTAGAAAAAATATAACTTTTTTAGAAAAAATAGTACTTTCTTAGAGGAAATAGTACTCTTTTGGAAAAAATTGTGGAGGTGTTTTTTTTTTAAATAGCCCTTTTTTGGTAAAATAGTACTACTACTATTTTAGAAAAGTACTAAATCCCCTTTAAGACAAAAAGGTACTTTTTCAGGAAAAAAGTACTTATTTTGAAAAAATTGTAATTTTATCCTAAAATGTTTTATTTAAGAACAGTACTTTTTAGAAAAATTTACTTCTTAAACAAAAAAGTACTTTTTTAGAAAAGTAAATTTTTTACTACTTTTTAGAAAAAAAGTTCTTTGTTCTAAAATGAAAAGTAATTTTTTCTAATTTTTTCTAGAAAAGGTACTTTTTTCTATAAAAGGTTCCTTTTCTAAAACAGGTACTTTTTCTAAAAAAGGTACTTTTTTCTAAAAAAGGTACATTTTCTAAAAAAGGTACTTTTTTCTAAAAAAAGGTACATTTTTCTAAAAAAGGTACTTTTTTCTAAAAAAGGTACTTTTTTCTAAAAAGGTTTTTTTATACCCTCCAACCATAGTATGGGGGTATACTCACTTTGTCATTCCGTGTGTAACATAACGAAATATCGGTCGGGGACCCCACAAAGTATATATAATATTGATCCATGATAGAATCTAAGACATTCTAGCGATGACCGTCCGTCCGTCTGTAGAAATAACGATGCAGTCCAAACCAAAAGAACTAGACCCCTGAAATTGGGCAAGAATATCTCTTATGTTACTGGTAAGGTCATGTTTGAAGATGGGCAAAATCGGAGCAGGGGGAAAAAGTTCCCCCTTGAAGAACTAAAATGACCCCTGAAAAATACAATATTTTTACGAGTTTTTTTTTTAATTTTTGCTCAACAAATGTATTATTTTTATGCCATATTATGTTCATAGACCTGCGCTTGGATCAACGGGGTTAGGAAATTTGATTATGAAATTTGGTTATAAAAATTAATGAAAAATAACGATAAAAATGTATTATTTAAGCGTAAATATCATAAAAAAATAATTTGTAAACATATATAGCGGTGGTAAAGGTGTCCCCCACCGATTCCGCCCCCCCCCCCCCACAAAAATAAAAGACGCCCCTGCGATTTTTTTTTAATTTTAAACGTATTGGAGCCGAATTTAATACTTTTACTTGTTTTTTTTTCTAAAAAAGGTACTTTTTTCTGAAAAAAGGTACATTTTTCTAAAAAATGTACACTTTTCTAAAAAAAATTCTAAAAAAAGGTACTTTTTCTAAAAAAAAAATTTTTTCTAAAAAAGTAATTTTTCTTTTTTTTTTTTAAAAAAAAGAACTTATATTAGAAAAAAGTACTTTTTTGTCTAAAGAGTAAGTTTTTTTCTAAAAAATACTTTTTTTTCCAAAAAAGTACTATATTTTCTTAAATATTTTCTAAAAAAAGTTAAATTTTTTCTAAACAAGTACTTTTTTCCTGCAAAAGTACGTTTTTTACTCAAAGGTGCTATATTACTTCTTAAGAAGTACTATTTTACCAAAAAAGTGCAACTTTTTCCCCGGTATTTACTCATGAATCGGGTAAATACCGGGTAGAATCCCATCACTAGTCATGAAAACAGTATATTTGAAATATGGGATTCTATATCGAAACAAAAATTCTGAAAAAGAGGGTAAAAAATAAATAACACAGCCCCGCAAAAAACAAGTAAGTTATAGTCGGCCAAGACCGACCATATGATACCCTACACCACTGTTTCCCGGAAAATGGGTCCCAAGTCCAAACATGGAACGATTGGATCTGTCGTTGTTAGATCTTTATTTAGTGTAGAAAACAAACAAATTTTACTGGAATTGGCTTATTTTTTTGTCAATTGACCGCTTTAACTGAATATCGGTCCAAATTCGTATATGGGGGACTTAGTTCAAAAATGATCCAATTATATTCCGATTTGATAAGGTTACTTAAGTACACGTTTAAAACCTAAAAATAAAATGTTTATCAAATATTTCCATTTTTATGAATTTTGAGGAAATTATGTGAATATCGGGAGGGTGGTTTGTATGGGGACTACCAGAACGACTGACCCGATTCCTTTGAAATTTGGTATGATGGTTTGCTCATACAAAATATTATTACCTGTTAAATTTCAAAACGATATCGAGGGCCTATATTCAAAACCCTCTATCTTCCATTTTCACGAAAATGACTTTTTGATGGCAAAATATTCAGTAAAACGGCCCTCATCTATGGTGTAAAATTCAGAACAAAAATATTTTTTTTGCTATTTTATTTGCATTTTTGGTTTTCTCTATCTCTTACACAATTAATTTTTCTGAATGCAAAACCCTCTATCTTTTCAAATAATTAATTTATAAATATTTGTTTTGAATAATTTCATCATGCATTACATGTTTTCATATTAATCTTTGCATGCTGCACATGAATTTGTCAACAAAATTCCAGAACCACGATTTTGGTCCACTGATGCTAATTTTTTCTAAAAATTCTTGTTTGACTTTTTTGAAAAATATGTCTCAAACTTTGGATGTCTTGTGTACATTATGAAACAAAAAATTTTATCTTAAAAATCCCGATGCTGATCAGCATCTGTGGACCAAAATCGCGTTATTATTTTATTTATTATTTCTTACATAACATACTCAACAGTTTGTCAACGTTTGAGATGAATTCGGTAAAAAAATAATTTTTGTCTTAAAAATCCGCACCTGTGGACCAAAACCGCGATTTCGAAATTATTTATAAGCCGTTATCATTAATAAATTACGTTAAAAATTAACCGATGTCATAAATGAAATCATAATAATTCATTTTTATTAAAATGCAAAACCCTCTATCTGATCATTTTCATTCCTGTACTTAATATTTTTGAGAAACAAAACCCTCTATCTATCCTCTAAAATCCCCAATAGTGCAAAATTTTAAAAACGAATTATATGTGAGATTGAGTAGTTGATTTAAAAAAATATTGTAGAATATCGAATTTTAATTACTCTAACAATCCGCGAAATAAACAGTTTTTTGGCTCTCCTGAAAAGTTGTGTTTTTTTAGATAGAGGGTTTTGAATATAGGCCCTCGATATATATTATAATACGGTTATTAGAGGCTCTTAAGCGAAATTAAAAGGGGTCGTTTGTATGGGAGCTAGGACCGATATTTGCCAATTTCAATAGGCTTCGTCCTTGGGCGACAAGAAGCTTAAGTTTCAAATTTCAAGTCAATTGATCGTAAATTGCGACCTGTATCGTGCTTAAGCAGATAGATGGACAGACGGACGGACAGACGGACGGACGGACATCGCTGACTCGACTCAAAAAGTAATTCTGAGTCGATCGGTATACTTAAAGGTGTGTCTAGGACCAATATTTCGGGTAGTTACAAACATCAGCACAAACTCATTATACCCTGTACCACAGAGTGGTGTAGGGTATAAAAATATATTTTACTCAATATTTTATGTACCCAATTATTTTTTCCTCAATATTTTTTTTACTAAAAATTTTTTTTACTAAAATTTTTTTTTACAAATTTTTTTTTTAATAAATTTTTTCTCAAAAATTGTTTTTTCTAAAATTTTTTTTTTCTCAAATTTTTTTTTTTTCTCAAAAAAATTTTCTTTCCTCAAATTTTTTGTTCTCATATTTTTTTTTTCATTCAAAATTAGATCCAGTTAAACATTTTTTATTCGAACTTTTTTTGTAACAGATTTAAAAAAAAAATCTATTAAATTTTTTTTCACTCAAAATTAAGTGGGAGTTGCCGCCCCTCAATAAAATCATTTTTTTTTTAAAGAAACTGAGAATTACTAAAGTAACCATGATCAGTTTTAAAAATTAACCCAAACTAGCAGCACTAATTTATGTATTCATTCATGCACATTTATACAGTCATTCAATTTTTACTGATTAATTCATTTCATGCACATAAATACAATCAACATGTGTACGATACACACACACAAATACATATTCACACACACATACACAAATTACATGCATCCATAAAATAACAAACACATCAATATTCAATTATACACACAAAGGTAGGAATTTTTGTTAGTAATATTACACTGTGCGACATTGTGAAATTTAAGAAATTTCATAGGCCAGATGATTTATTTTGCATTTGATGACCTCTAGTGATATTTAAAGTAGAAAATACTCGTAGGACATTTCAATAATTAAAAAAAATGGAATAATGAGTTCTAGAAAAAGGAGTTTATCTTAAAATACTACTACGAACACCTTAAGAAATTCATTCACACAACGTTAGGGGTTTCTTTAATTATGTGTTGGACCTCGTTTACCTCCAGACCACGACCGTTAACTTGTTGCACAGTGTTTTACAAACATACACAGAAAAATATAGAGTACAACAGAATAATTCTATGAAAAAAGCAATTTTTTAAATAATAAAATAATGTTATTATAAACGTTCAGGAGTAAATATATAAATTTTCCCAGAAAAATGTTTAAACGGATTCACATTGTAACAAATTCCAGAATACATTCAATGGTAATCACAAAATTGTTTTCAGTGTAAAATTATTTTCCGGAAAAAAGGCTAATTGTGCTAACAAACGATTGTTTCGTTAACATTACGTATGAAAAGAAATCTACTCTAAAGTGTCTAGTATAGGATACTGTAATGTCTACTGAAAACAAATGTTTCTGTAGATGCAAAGTATGTCTATCATTAAAAAGAAAACTATTTTTAATCTTACACATATTAAGTGTGACTGTCGAAAAAGCACTAATGATGAAAGTTATTCGACTTCCGAAAGCAATCGATATCTTTGCTTTGCCTAAACACATAATTTTTATTCATTTTAATGCACACGAGTATCAAAAAAAAATAAAATCGGTCAACCGGTTTTCGAGATATCGCTACTTGAATTTTGCAAACAAATGGTTGTTTTTTCGTACGGTCAAAAAATTAAAGAAAAAAATCGCAAAATTTTTTTTCCTTGAACCTTTTAAAAAGCTTTAGACCAACTTTAATTTATAACTAATTTGAGCAACATACGATTATTCTAACCCATGGCGACCTACGATCAAAAGTTTGGGTTTTAAAAAAAATACCAAAAACTACAAACTTCTATTCAAGGGTTCGATCATGAGTTAGAATGGTCTGATTTGGCTTAAGATAAATTTAAATAAAAGTTTATCGCAAGCATTATAAAAAAGTAATTAAAAAAAATTTGAGATTTAAAAAAAATAAATTCTTAAAAGTAGAAAAAAACTGGCATTTTGAAAATTTATTGACAAATTTCAAACAGCGATATCTTCAAATTTTATTATGCCAAAATTAATAAAAATAATGTATCGCATGTTATTTTCAATTTTTCAAAAATTCAAAGTTTTTTTGTGGAAATTTTCCAAAAATCCAAAACTTTTTTGAAATTGTGCAAGATAATTTAATTTGGGTCAAAGTAATTTTAAATCAAAAGCGTCAAGGGAAGAATTCTGTGATTTTCTTTTAATTTCTTGAACGTAGGAAAAATCTGCTATGTTTTTCCAAATTTTAAATAGCGACATGCAAAACCGTTCGACAGATTTAAATCAGGAAAAGTAAATTTGATGTGTCACAAGACGATTTTTTTATTGAATGATTTTAAATTTTCAAAAATACAAAACTTTGATCGAACTTTCAAAAACACAAATCTCACGACAAGAAAAACAAAAAAAAATGTTGTTCTGCAAACGCCGTTGGTTTCGACCAAATCAAATTTAATTTTTTTACTTTTTTATTGTAATATAATTTTGAGTGTACCTGTGTGTAAACAATACGATCTTTTTGTATTGTACAGTGGGCGACATGTGTAATTTTTTTGGAAATAATTCAACGTTTCAGTAAGAACGGAACTGATACACTCAAAATATTTTGTAGGCAAAAACAAATGAAAATCACATTTAAAACAAGTGATAAAAAAACTGGAAATCGATCCAAGTAATTATTCATTTATTTTAACAAACATCAACATTTATTTTTTACTGTTCATAAAATTTTCTAAAATAAATAGCATTGAACATTAAAAAATAACTTCACGTTCAATTTTTTTACTAACAAATTTGAAAAAAAAAATAACCATTGAAAACTTTAAAAATTAATGATTGTTGTGTTGTTTTTACCAACAAATTCAAAACAAACAACCTACGCAAACATTAAAAATTAATGATTCGTATGTCATTTTTTTAGAATTTTTAAATTATTTTTTAAAAAATGTTTATTTGGGGAATCGATCCCGCAATCAACTACATTCTGGCCAGACACTTTACCCATCGTGCTAAAGACACTTGATACAACCATGTCTTTGTATTTCTGTAATTATTTTTTTTTTTCTACAAAAAAATAACCCACACAAGTAGGTAAAAACTAATGACTTCTCCTTAAAAAAAGCCAAGAATTAAAAACAAATAACGTGCACAAATCATTAAAAATGAAAGAAGAATCACTTATTTTTACTTACAGAACAAAAATAAATGACTTTAAAAATTGAATGCTAATGAAAGTCTTTATTTTTTATATTGTTATTTTTGAAACAAAGAACAGAAATAGTCATTTAAAAAAACTGAACGTTAAACAAATGGTTTTTCTTTAAAAAACGACAAAACGTAAAACTTTTTAAATACACTACAAACAGTTAATGACATAATTATACCCTACACCACACTGTGGTACAGGGTATAATGAGTTTGTGCTGATGTTTGTAACTACCCGAAATACTGGTCCTAGACCCACCTTTAAGTATACCGATCGACTCAGAATCACTTTTTGAGTCGATTTAGCGATGTCCGTCCGTCCGTCTGTCCGTCCGTTTGTCCGTCCGTCCGTCCGTCCGTTCGTCCGTCTGTCTATCTGTCCATGTAAACGGTGTAAACACAATACAGGTCTCAATTTTAAACCAATTTACTTGAAACTTAAAACTAAGCCTCTTGTGGCCCACGGACGTAGCCTATTGAAAATCGGTTCATATTTAGACCTACACTCGGAATATTTTGTAGGCAAAAACAAATGAAAAACACACTTAAAACCAGTAAATAAACAATTGAAAACCATCCCAGTAATTATTCATTTGTTTTTACAAACATCAACATTTATTTTTTACTGTTGACAAAATTTTCTAAAATAAATAATTTTAACATTAAAAAATTTCGTTTTTTTCACTCTTTTTTACCAACAAATTCGAAAAAAATAACCAACGAAAACATTAAAAATTAATGATAGTTCTGTTATTTTTACCAAAAAATTTCAAAAAAATAACCTACGAAAACAATAAAAATTAATGATTTCGTAGGTAATTTTTTATTGGAATATTTTTTTAAAAATTTTAAATAAAATTTTTGGGGAATCGATCCCGCAATCAACTACATCCTGGCCAGACACTCTACCCATCGTGCCAAAGTCACTTGATATAAACATGTTTTTATATTTCTATAAATAATTTTTTGATTTTTTTTCTACAAAAAAATAACTGACTTGTGTAGGTAAAAAAATATTTCATTAAAAAATACCAACAATTTAAAAAAAAAAATACTTACACAAATCATTAAAAATCAAAAGAATAATCAGTAGTTTTTACTTACAGTACAAACATAAATGACTTTAAAAATTAAATATTAATGAAAGTCTTTATTTTTAGTGTGTTAGTTTTGAAACAAAGGACTGAAGTAGTCATTAATAAAAACTGAACATCAAACAAATGTTTTTTCTTTTAAAAACTACTAAACGGAAAACTTTTTAAATAAACTACAAACAGTTAATGACATAGTTTTTTGAGTGTAGCCCATAAAATTGTCCCCTTTAGTTTTGGCTCAAATTACTCTAATAACTGTATTATAGTATGTATCTTTTAAAAATTTGGCAGGTAAACGTGTTTTGTCTTTACAAATCACCATTCTGAATTTTAAAGGAATCGGGCCGGTTCTTCTTGTAGCCCCCATACAAACCACCTTCCCGATTTTCACATAAATCTCTCAAATTTCACGAAAATAGAATATATTTAATTAAAATTTTGTTTGTGTATGTTAAACGCGTACCTTATTAAATCTGATTATCATAGGACCATTTTTGGACTTAGGCCCCATGTGATAATTTCGGCCGATATTCAGTCAAAGCGGTTTTTTGTCAACAAATAGAAGCCTATTTCATTCAAATTGGATTTGTGAGTGTTTTTTACACTTATTAAAGATTTGACAACATATAAATCTAGTCGGTCCATGGGACCCATTTTCCGGGAAACTCTGGTGTAGGGTATTATATGGTCGGTCTTGGCCGACTATAATTTTCTTACTTGTTTTTTGATTCTAGCCATGAAATTTAAAATAATTCAACCGCTGATTCCCAACTTTCAAAGCAATGATCAAAAATACCTTAGCAATGACCACTTCAAACTTCACGGGTATCGATTTTGAACTTACTGAATGGCTGAAATATTTCCAAAAAGTTAGCCATTTCTCACACTGTGTATTGTTGTTTAAGGATTCAATTAAATTTCATGCATATTTGAATGGCTTTACATGTATAAGTGAATTAAGCTGGATAGAAAAGAAAATAAATGCCTTCACGTCATTACACGAAAACTCTAAATGTTCGTTGCTGCACCATGGAAATGATTTTATTGGAAGAGTTTCTTTTTAATAGCTCTATAAAGAAATAATTTGGTGGGGCGTTCTGCAAATAACAAAAAATTACCAATTATTTAGAGTTTGAGTTGAAAAATAAGGAAGAAATTAAATTTCCAAAAATTAATGAAATTTCTGGTTTTCTTACAACAGTTTAAAAAACTTCGTTTATATACACCTCAAGTTGCAAACATTCTTAATATCTTGATAATGAATCTAAGGTGACCCACTGCTATATCAAAACCTTCGCAAGTGCCGTTTTTTGAAAATATCGCAGTCAAAACTGACATTTAAGCTTATCTCAAAAACAATAAGAGATATAAACAAAAAAAAAATTACAAACACAAAAATTCATAATCAAGAAAGACATTAAGAGTGTTCACAACTAGAGGTTAAAGTTGGTTCGGCCGAGGCGTGTTTTGTTAATAGATAATAGTTTTTCTTACAAGTTGTGAATTTTTATTAACATCTCAAAACCAGCAGAGAATCGAACCTTGAATATGTGTTTCATATTCATTCCATTAAAACACAGGCTTGTCGTACCCTTAGACATCACAGCCAACACATTGAACCAATTTTGTATTCCACAAAATGCATTTCAGTAAATTTTTACACTAGTCTAATATTTTTGCTCACATAATTTTATTGTAAATTTTTTATATGCATTTTTGTGTGTGTTTGTTTTTTTAAGCGCATATCGGTCGTATATATTAAAATTAATTATTGGGTCAATCAAGTACAATGAATGCGTACTTAAAAAAATAACATGAAAAAACTCTTATATTGATTATAACAGTGTCAAACAAATTCATTAAAAAAATTTCATATACATTCTTTAATGTAAAAAAAATTATTTATCTTTATAAAAAATTATATTGATGTAATACAAAAGTTGTGCTTAAATTTATGAAAAAATAAATAAAAACAATTTAATTTAATAAAAATATTAAAATTATGGCTGAAAATATATTTATGATAAATTAAAAAAATTTTTTGTTAATGTCAAAAAACTTTTAGTGGAATCATTAATTTTGTGTGAAATGTTGCATACTTTTGAGTGCTACTCAAAACAGTACAATACAAACAAATTTGATTTAAGTAAGAAAAAAATCATTACAATTTGTTAACTTTGTGTAATTTTAATAACTTTATGTTGAATAACAGCTTACAAAACAATGTTCAAGTGTCATAAATAAACAATTACAAGTTTTTTTAGTTGCCATAAAATATTGTTTTAGATACATGAAGTTATTAATAAAATAATTTAAGGGGTTCTTATGAACACAAAACACTCGCAGAAGTAATTAATATAAAACACCATTTCTTGATGGTGTATTTGTGAGAATAACGCCATCAAAAACAAAATTTGAATCGTTAATATTTTGTTACAAAACTTATTCAGAATCTGAGACTTTTTTGTAGAAAAAAATTCTTAAAAAATAACAAGTAGAAAAGTTAAATTCGACTTTGCCGAATCTATAAATACCCTCCCCAATGTCTTTTTTAAAGGATAGTACATTTTTTAATGTGAAAAAAATTAACAATTTTGATTAGAAATATTTTATTTTGAGTAAAAAACTCTTTTTTTTGTCATTTAAAAAAAAAAATAGTGTAAAATTTTTTTTGAGTGTAATGTTTATTTTACTGTAAAAATATTTCTGAGTGAAAGCTCGTACGTTTGTACACAAAATTGTGTAATTTTTGTAAAAAAAACTAATTTATTTTTTTTGAGTTTACAATTTTTTTTAGTGTAATAATTTTTTTGAGTGCAAAATTTTTTTCGAGTGTAGTTTTTAAGTTAACAATGCTTTTAAACTAAACAAGTTTAAAAGCACTGCTTTAAAAAAGTTTGAAAAGCATTTTTAGTTAAGATGAAACCAATCTGAAATTCAGGTTTGGAACGATTGAGCTGAAATTCAATAGCAAACAGACCTGTGGTACGGCAAAGATACATGCCAAATTTCAGCAGTCTCATTATTGTCTTTCGAAAGTTATCGTGTTTTTTATCTTGTAAATTCGCGAAAAAACCCTTGCCGAAATCTAATCTTTTGCTCATAATTTTTGAACCACTGGACCGATTGGGCTGGATTGCAATACCAACCTGTTCAGGTAAATGACCAACATATATGAAAAACTTTAGTAGCCTCTATAAAGTCTTTCAAAATTTACCATGTTTTCTACGGACAGACAGACGGACGGACGGGCATTGCTAGATCGGCTTCAAATCGATCGAGGATCATGAATATATATACTTTATGGGGCCCTAGACCAATATTTCGATGTGTTGCAATGACAAACTTACCCAGCAGAAATTTTGCTGAACTGGCAGCAGCTTTTGGAAAGGAAAATCGGGTCAAGGAGCGCATCCAAACCTGCTGAATTCATGCATGATTCTCTAAGGCGATGTCACACTTTAGAGCGCTAGTTGGATACACCGAAAAAGCGCTCTTAAGATACTCTGAATTCACATCTCTTTAGAGCGCTGAAAAAATCGCTATAAAAATGCAGTGAATTCATGTATATTTTTAGAGCTGATTTAAGCAGAATAAAGATGAAGCACATTTGACTATTTCTGAAATACAAATTACAAAATCTGAAATACAATTGACTATTTCTAAATACAATTGGAAAATCTTAAATACAATTGACTAATTCTGAAAATCAGTTGACTCCCTGCAAGCATTTGGAAGAAATATCGCATAAGAGATCCAATTACATCTAAACAATTTTCAATTATATTTCGAAAATTTTAAATTATATTTCAGAAACTTCCATTTAAATTTCAGATATTACCATTTATAACCAAAACATTTTTAATTACATTTCAAAAATTTTAAATTATATTGGAAATTTTTGAAATATAATTGGACATTTTTAAATATAATTGGAGATTCTAAAATATGATTGGACATTTTTTGTAATATAATTTGTATTTTCTGATACTAAAGAAGATGGTGTACTAAATTTTTATACCCTCCAACTACAGTATGGGGGTATACTCACTTTGTCATTCCGTGTGTAACGCATCAAAATATCGGTCTAGGACCCCATAAAGTATATATATTTATGATCAGTGATCGATTCTAAGACATTCTAGCGATGTCCGTCCGTCCGTCCGTCTGTCCGTCCGTCTGTCCGTCCGTCTGTCCGTCTGTAGTTAACACGATGCAGTCCAAAATAAAAGAGCTAGACTCCCGAGATTTGGCACAAATATGTCTTATATTAATAGGCAGGTTAAGTTCGTAAATGAGCAAAATCGGACCAGGGGGAAAAAAGTTCCCCCTTAAAGAACTAAACTAACCTCTGAAAAAATACACTTTTTTAGATGTTTTTTTGTATTTTTGTTAAATAAATGAAACATTTGTTATATTTATCGAGATGAGAAGGTGCTGTCAACATCCCCGACTGACCCCCATCAACCCCCCCCCAAAAAAAACGCCCCTGACAATTTTTTTTTTACATTTTGGAGGGTATAAAAGATTCGGCACAGCCGAATTTAACACTCTCACTTTTTTTCATTCAAAATGTGTTAAAGGTGTTATGATTAAAACAGTCTTTGCAGCGCTGATTAATGCGCAATAATGATGCAGTCAAATCATGTGTCTCTGTCCAAAACTCATGGTTTTTTATTCAAAAAATATGTTCAAAAGGAAAGCATGTTTGAAATTTTATCAAAATATAATTTTATATTTTAAGTTTTATATAAAAAATCTTAACAAAGAATTTTAATTTTTTTCCCCTAACTTTTACTGCATCCTCAAGAGCGCTCCTTGGATGCGCTTTGGTATGCTAAAAAAAGATGCTGTGTCGCCAAAATCTCGATTTATTTTTGCTGGGTATATGTATATACCCTCTATCGCTAGAGTGGAGGGTATACAAATTTTTTAAGTTTCAATTCGATAATTGTGCAATGAAAAATAGTATATTCTAGTTCGAGGACGTTTTATGTTTCACAGAAAATAAAATCGTCAAATTTAAATCAACAAACTTCAATTGTAAATCAACCAAAAATGATATCAACCAATCATTTAGTAAAAATGGCCGCCTGTTAGTCCATAATACAAAACTTCGATTTTGTTTTCAACAAACTCAGTCAAGTAATTATATTTCAAAATTACTTTATCATGTCAACAAAAAGTGTTTGTGTTTGTTAAATTTCTTTGTTGAAAAAAAAAATAATTTGTCAGATCAACAAATTGTGTTTGTTGAATTTCTTTGTTGAAAAAAAAAATTAAGATTGTTTTACTTTTGTCAGATCAACAAATTGTGTTTGTTGAATTTCTTTATTGAAAACAGAAAAATTATTTTATCAACAATCAAAATTTACAAACGTTTGTTGATATTACAAATTTCCGTATAGGAGCACTTTCAGTGAAAAAATTAATTGTATTCATAAATATGCGGGTCAATATAACAATTATTTTTTTCCTGAGTCCCCTTTACGAAATAACATAACAAGTACTTATGATAACTCTACTTTTTTTAATAGAATATTCTCCCAAAAAATACTCATAGAGTTTCTTGCTTTCAAAAAATCTGGTAATTTTTAGAAGTAATGGTTCACATGAAAAGACCTCGAACTTGAAAAAACGTTTTTTTTTAATTGCTTAAACTTTTTGTTAAAAAAAAAACTGCTACAAAATCTAAGACCATAGAAAAAATGTCATCGACTTTGAGACATCTGAATATTCTTCTGAAAATATCTTAGAATCTTATACTTTATCTACAAAATTTTTTTTTCAGAATCAGATATTTTTTCTATCCTTAATTCCGTCCAAAATTTCTATACCTTTTAATGGTTTCTTATTTCTTAATAGAAAACTTAAATGAAATTACTTATTTACCGCTTTAAAATAGAAATTATATTTAAATAATTATTTAATTTCCCTATGAACAATGTATTTTGGTGTTGTGTATTACCAGTGCTGTATGCTATGATTGAAATAACGAAACAAATAAATAACAATATTTTTAAAAAAATATTCAAATAAGCGATTATTCAAATATTTTGAAAATGAATAATATTTATTTGCTATTATTTAAATAACGAAAAATTTAAATAATTTTTTCTGATTGATTATTCAAACAAAAAAAAATAAATTTTTCTTATTATTCAACAAAAATTTTTGAATAATTTTGGTTATTCACAAAAATATCAAATAAATAACGTATTATTCAAACAAAAAAAAATAAATATTCTTGAAAATTTTGTGTTTGAAAAAGAAATGTATTTTTTTATTTTGTCATTTATTATACAGTGAAACATAAAATTATTCATACAAAATAGTTTTGTTTAAAATTAGCTTCTTTTAAAAAGTTTTATTTTTGAATTTTTAGGAGAATTGTTGTATTGAGAATGCTATTAAAACTATAAAAAGCCCAATTGAATTTCAGAAAAGCTAAGTTGTAATTTATAAAAAGTCAATTGAAATACAGAAAAGTTATGTTGTAATTCAGGAAATTCCAATTGAAATCCTTCTTTTCTGTCATCCTTCTCTCCCACTCTATTTTAAGCTGGTGATATTATTGTAGCTTTAATTTGAGGCCCCCAATTCATTATTAATACTCCTTCGCCAAGTCTATGATGGAGCACCAGGGGAGGGAGCCGGGGGACATTGAGGGACACCTTCCCACTCGTGATAAATGTTAGCAAATTCATTTATTATAATTTTTGCAATAAAGCAAGGATGGATACCAATACCTTTTCAATACCAATACCCTTTAATAACAATTTTAATTGAAAACCAATACCGAAGAAAAACTAATACCTTTATTTGGGCGTGAGTTTGCGTGATTTAATTTTTGATTTTACTTATTTAATTAGAATTTCTTCATTTCTTGCAAAAAAAAAATTTTAGCTGTTTTTTTTTTTTTTTTTGTAAGAAAATTTGTTTGCGTGAGTGGAGCTTGCGAGACTCATGAGCGTGTTTGAATCTTGCGTGAGTTACGCGTGAGCGTGAGAAATTTTAATTTCAATCACGTGATTGTGAGTGAGTGAAAAAAAATTGCGTTAGTGATTAGTAGGGTTGCCATCCGTCCTCTTTTCCCCGGACACCGTCCTCTTTTTTAGGGCGTCCGGGGCAGTCCTACTTCTTTTTTAGAAAGTGTCCGGGGTTGTCCTACTTTTTGCACTTTTCCCCATACATTTTTTTTTGTTAATTCCTAACTTTTGAATTATTGGAATCGCTGTATTTTCGCTTACCAGCAGTAATATCAACTTTTTGAGAGCAAAACGAGCACAAAAATAAAAAAAAAAACACTTTATGTAGTGCGAAAATAACTATGTTGACATCACTTCTTATCAGCTGCCGTGTGTTTTAAAGATTGCTCTCTGAAAAAAGATTTGTGTATCAAACAAAATTTTCTATATGGTTTAAAGCAAATTCCTTTTGAATTTACAAAAATTGTTTTTCAGAAAATCCCCATTGTATTTTAAAATTTTTTATTTGTAATTTTCTAAATGCTTTTTAAAAATTCCATTTGATAAACTTCCAATAGTATTTCAAAAATTTCCATTTATATTTCAAAATTTTCAAAATGCTTTTCGGAAAATTCGAATTAAGTATATTTCAAAAATTTCGATGTGTATATCAAACTTTTTCAAATGCTTTTCAAATAATTTTGATAAACAAATAAAATTTTTTGAAAACCATTTGCATAATTTTTAAATTTAAATAGAAATTTTTGAAATTCAATTAAAAAATCTAATTTTATTTAAATTAAAAAGTAATTTTCATAAAATTTTTTAGAAAATTTTGAAATGAAAATGGAAATTTTTGAAAAACAAATGGAGTTTTCTGAAAAGCATTTAGAAAATTTTGAAGTACAAATAAATAGAAAACTCTGATATACAATACAAAATTTTTGACTTATATTTCGAATTTTTTGAAATATACAGTGGGTAAAAAAAGTAGTCGGACACTCATAACCTCAATTTCTTTCATTAAATTTGGTGGTTAAATTTCATGAAATTCCAAAATGTGTTGGTACCATTTAAAGACTTCCTAGTAATATCCGCAGAAAGTACGAAAGAGAAAAACTAAAGAAAATTAAGAGCTTAAACGTGTATGCAATAGGTGTTAGGATTCGAAGAAGAAATCAACACTTCATTCCCCATTTCAGGTATTAGGATTCTTTGAAGAAATCAACACTTCATTTTCATAAGAAATGCCTAAAAGTATTTAAAATATTCAGCGTACATTTTGACCATTAAGGTTAAGTTAGCCCAAAAACGGCAACTTAACGTTAACTCTATGCAATGTTCATTAAGCAAAATAGTACAAAACATTCTTATTGTATGTTTTGTTTTTTTTTTTTGTTAAGTTAGAGAAATTTTATTCCCAACAAAACTTCTTTACGTTTTTACTTGACATAGAAGTAAGAAAAATAATAAAGACTAGGTTAGCTACCCGTTACCGTCACCTAACGTAGCGTAGCGGTCAAAATCATATACAAAATCCCGTAACCTTCTGCAAAGAAGAATAATTGCTCTCACTTTTTCCCATCTAACAAAAATCTCTCTACTCTACGTTAGGGTACGGTTACGGGTGCATTTAAAAATAGAATAATACATTCAAAAATATTTATTTTTTTTTCTATAGGAAAAATTTTTAATTGTATACATATGCATTTTTTTTATTTAAATAAATTTTGTGTAGTAGAAAGATTTTAGAGTTATTACTAAAGAATATTTTCTTAAAAATGTCACCAAAGCCAAAAACCTTGAAAATCTGAGTAAATATACATCCTCACAGGACTTTTTGTTGTATTTGAAAAATATCTGAAAGTATTTTAAAAACTTCAGTATTTTCCATAGGAAAATGTTTTAACAACATTTTAAAATAGTAAAAATCTAAAGATTTCAGTTCGGGAAAATTTACAAAGAATATTCTAACTAATGTTTTAGTAAAAAAACGCTTTTTGTAAAAATAATTTTATGTTTCACTGTGTTTGTGGGAATCTGTGGGAAAACGGTTGATAATCGATTGGAGCTCTGAGCACAATAAATAAATCAATAATGGATTTATTAGCTCAATTATCCGATAATAAAATGTATCCCAAGTAACCAAATGTAAAGAAAAGGAAACAAATAGTTGGAATTAGAAAAATGGATAACTTTATTATGGACAAAGTGGATTCTTACCAGGCTAGTAGTATGGATGGATGACAAATTCAAAGTGACTTAAAAGTAAGCCGGAAACAGTATCTATGCTCGCAGATGACTTGACATTAGAAAAGATTAGACGGTTTTGCAAAAGAGAGACAGAGAGTTAACTAGATAACTTGCTGCAATTTTCGCCCTCTAGTGTAAATATACAACGTAATAATTAACGATAACGTGACCGGTTTAATGTTAGACGGTTTGACATTAACATTACCGCCCGCCTTGCAGGATTAGTGCAATAGGAAAGGAGGCATTCACTCGAGCATAGATATTGTTTCTGAAATTAGAATAAAAGTAAAGAAAAATTAAATAATAGAATTCATTTGTAATTATATAAATTCAGGTTTATAATTATATGGAAGTTAATCTATAAAAAATTCATTGATATGGTTAAATGTAATTAAAACTACTTAGGATTCTAGGAATATAGTGCGTTTGTTTATTTGCCTTTTAAGGCGCTTGATAGTGCTTGGAATGGAAAAATTATAAAGAACACGGACCGTAAATAGTCCACCCAAATATAGTACTCTGAGCTGTGGTTAGCCCAGTTTTGGATATAACCCCTTCGCAAATCACCTTAGGATAAAGGTCGACTCCTATAATTATATCAATTCCTGCTGACTCAAAGAATTTTGAATCGGCCAAGAAAAGATCACGAAAGTTCTTTTTGTAAGACTCAGGTAGCGACTGAGACGGAGTTTGGAGGCTGAGACGGTTATCGACCCGAAAGGTTCCCTCAATTTTCGACGTAGGATCGAACCTGGACTTCAGGGTCAATGGACAAATCGTCTCATTTTCCATAGTCAGTGTCGTAAGATCAAGTTTCTCAGCGATAGTCTTGGATATTCGGCTTATTGGAGATCCTGAGTCTAAAAGGCACCTAGCGTGAGCAGTCATGGAATCGATCTTCGCAAGTACAGTCGGCAGGAGGATTACGCTGTTCTGACGCAGTAGAGCAGTAAGTGAGGAATATTTAGAAGTCGATGGAGCGGAAGGCGAGAGGGCTTTGTGTTGATCTTTAGAGGCTTTGACGGATCTGGATGGTGGATTCGACGACGTAGAACTCGATGACGAAGAATTGGACGATTGGAGTAATCGAGGATTTAGATGAAGAAGTGTGTTGTGGAATTTGTGGCACTTTTTGCAGCCGTGTTTCGTAAAACACGTCCCCTGGGAGTGATCATGTGCCAGACAGTTGCTGCAATATTTGTTAACCTGAACTGCCTTTATACGTTCTGTAACGTTCATTGATAAAAACTTGCGACAAGTTCTTAACGGATGAGGGCGATTACATAGCTTGCAGAGATAGGAGTTATACTTCAGTGGAAGATTGGATTTGGATTTGGTAGTACTGCGGCGAGGCTGACGATTATTGGTGTTTTTGGCAGCGGTATTTTTAGGCATGTTGAACTACAAAGAATGATTTGATTATGTAACAAACAGACAACTAAGGATTAAGAAAAGTACGAACTAAAGTTAATCTGAGGGTAAAACAACAAGTTTGGTAACCGGCCGCGTAATCTTCCCTCGTTGAGTGAAGATATCAGCAACACGAACGCGTGAATCGGACCCTGGATAAACATTTTCAACTCTGCCGAGACGCCATGATGTTGGGGGAAGATTTTCATCCTTGATAACTACAAGAGTGTTCGGTTTTAAGTTATCTTCAGGCTTTTGCCATTTAACACGCTTTTGAAGCTCTTTGAGATACTCATTTTTCCAACGAGCGGAAAAGTGCTGATGTAAAAGTTTCAATCTTTGCCAACGATTCCTGATTGAAGTGGTCGTTTCATTGATAGTTGGATCAATGGGTTCTAGGATTGGTGTCCCTATCAAGAAATGACCAGGAGTTAATGCGGAAAAGTCAGCAGGATCTTGAGACATTGGAGATAAGGGTCGGGAGTTTAAACACGCTTCTATCCTGGACAAGAGAGTGGAAAATTCTTCAAAGGTGTACTTAAAACCGCCTGAAACCTTTCGGAAATGTAGTTTAAAACTTTTAACACCCGCTTCCCACAACCCACCCATATGTGGAGCCCCAGGGGGAATAAAGTGCCACGTGATGTTCTGATGGGCATAGTTGGAAGCGACTGCCTGGCGAGAAGTTTGAATAAACTCTCGTGCAAGTATTTTGGAAGCGCCTACAAAGGTTGTACCGTTGTCGGAATGCATGTGCAATGGACAACCACGGCGCGATATAAAACGGTTAAATGCCGCCAAGAAAGCTGGAGTGGACAAGTCGGACGTAGCTTCCAAATGGATCGCTTTTGTTGAAAAACATACAAATATACACACATACCCTTTAGTCACACGACAAGCTCTACCGGAATAACTTTTTATATCGAATGGTCCTGCAAAATCTAGACCGGTATGGGTGAATGGACGTGAAAATTCACACCTTTCTGGCGGAAGTGCCGCCATTATCTGCCTCTGGCACCTTTTCTTGTATAGGAGACAAGGCTTACATTTGTTAATTGTGGTTTTTATTAAGTTTTTAACTTTGGGAATCCAAAACTGACTTCGAATACTGCGAAGTACAAGTTGGTTACCGCCATGGATGGTTATATCGTGGACGAATTTTACAAGCAAACGTGTAAATTGGCAATTATATGGAACGATAATTGGATGTCTTTCGTCATAGGACACTCCCGGGGCAAATTCGAGTCGACCGCACGACCGAATAAGTCCCTCTGGGTCTAGAAATGGATTTAAACTAAGAATTGAGCTAGAGAACCCAATGGGTTTCTTGGAGGACAATGCTTGATATTCTTTGGGATAAAAAGCTTTCTGGCACACGGTTATAAGACTATCGCGGGCAACTTTGATTTCCGAACTAGTCACAAAGAGTGAATCTTTAGAGAAATTATTACGATACTTTGGATGTGTACGGAAATAGAACCTATAAATATAAGAGATGACTCGCATTGCTTTAGAGTAGGAGGAAAAGCGTTCTAGTATATCTTCAAAATTCTGAAAATAGGTAAAATGGACCTTGATTGGCTTCTTTTCCATATCAATTTGTGGAACAACGGGAACTGATTTATGACAAAAAGAATCACTGGAGTCTTTAAGGAATTGTGGACCGTACCACCAAAGCTCATTGCCAATGAGTTCCTGCGGAAAAACGCCCCTACTCGCTAAATCAGCTGGATTGTTTTCAGAACCCACATGATTCCAGCGAGACGGATCAATAATTTGGATAATCTTTGAAACCCTATTGGCTACAAAGGTTAACCAATAGCAAGGAGGTTTTGCGAGCCAGGATAGAACGATTGTTGAGTCAGTCCAACAATAGGTTGAATACTTATCAACATCTAATTTAGGAAGAATGCTGTCTATCAACTCCGCTAGAAGAACAGCACCGCAAAGTTCTAACCTTGGGATTGAAATAGTCTTAACCGGTGCAACCTTTGTTTTGGATGAAAGTAGATGAGTCGATACGGAATTATCATGGCAAATTCGAATATATAAAGCTGCTGCGTATGCCTTTTCAGATGCATCGCAGAATCCATGGAATTGGATTTCAGCCTCTGGAATAAAATCGATCCATCTAGCTATTTGGATATCATTGATAGCAGAATAGTTCGATTGAAATGATTTCCACTGAAAAAGTGATTGTTGAGATAGGACTTCATCCCAATCGGTGCCTTCAATCCATATTTTCTGCATAAGGATTTTTGCTAGAACAACACATGGGGACAACCAACCAGCCGGATCAAATAGTTTAGCTATTTGCGACAGGACTTCTCTTTTTGTGCATTGTGAGGACTCGGGAAAGGATTTGGTGGAAAAGTAAAAGCGGTCAGTGCGAGCATTCCAGCGAACACCTAATGTCTTCGCTGTGCTGCAGTCATCAAATTCCAAAAAGTCCTCATGAAGCAAATGCTCAGTGGGAAGCTCATTAAGGATATCCTTGGAATTGGCTGTCCACTTTCTCAAAGAGAAACCAGCTGATTTCAGAGCTAGAATTAATTCATTTTTGGATTTTATTGCTTCTGTAACAGTGTGAGCACCCGCTAGTGCATCATCAACGTACATGTAATTTCGTAAAATGTTGCTAGCAATCGGGAAAACGGACTCGACGTCATCAGCTAGTTTGTGAATTGTTCGAATTGCCAAATACGGAGCACAATTAACTCCAAATGTGACTGTTTTTAACTCAAAGTCTTGGATCATATCAGTCTGATTATTTCGGAACAAAATTCGCTGATAAGGCGTGTGTTCGGGATTCACTAGAATCTGACGATACATTTTTTGGATATCGGCGTTGAACACAAAACGAAAGAAACGCCATTTAAGCATGAGAAGAGTTAAATCACTTTGAAGAATTGGACCAATGTGCAATACGTCGTTCAGGCTTAACCCATTGGAACTTGGAGAGGAGGCGTTGAAGACTACACGAACTTTTGTCGTTGTACTCTCCGGTTTAATTACCGCATGATGTGGTAAATAATAGCACTGCGATAATTTGTCCAAGCTTGGAGGAGATACCTTGAACATATGGTTAAGATGAATGTACTCCTGAACAACGTCATCGTACTCTTTTTTGAAGGTAGGAGTTCGGAGTAATCTAGCTTCATTTCTAAAAAATTGTGCCATTGCACTAACCCTAGACTGACCGATTTTAATTTCAGGAATTTCTTTTTTGAATGGAAGCGAAACAATGTATCTACCATCTGCGCTTCGTTTTGTTGTTCTCTGGTAAAGATCTTCACAAAACTTGTCAGATGGAGATGCAAAGTTCTTCCGTGGAAGATTCTCCACCTCTCAAAAACGTGAAATCTCTTTGGCCAATGAGACTTCACAAAAGAAGGATGTTATTTGGGGATGGGAAACGGATGGCGAAGTATTAGACACCGGACCAGTTAGGATCCACCCAAAGATGGTGTTTTGTGCCATTAGAGATCCACATACTTCCTGTTGAACACCAGGAAGTATGATAGATGGGAATAGATCACCTCCTATTAGGATATCTATATTTGAACTCTTAAAGAATTCTGGGTCAGCTAGTTGTAATTGTGGAAGATTTGGAAAATTGGAAGCATCGACAGGTTGAGATGGAAGATTTCCGGCTAAACGCGGTACGACTAAAGCTCGTACGGATAGCTGAAGATTTTCATCTAGGGGAGAGCCTAGTACAAATGAGCTTTCGTGTCGTACAGTGGCGGAAATTGAATTATTTAAACCGGAAATCTGTGCGCTTGTTCGTTTGGATGGTAGTTTCAGAAGATTAAACAAACGTTCGGATATAAATGTGCCCTCAGACCCTGAATCAATGAGAGCTCTTGCCTTATATTTCATGTCCAAATGATAAATGTAGACCATGGCTGTACCTAGTAAAACACTTTTGGAATGTGTAGTGAAACAAGATTGAACAGTACTAGCTCCCGAAGGACCAATGTTTTTGTTGGAATGAGGAGCTTTAGGACAGCTGGAGAAAAATCGAATGATGCTCTGAGCATGAGTAATATTTGTAGATTTTATTACTCATGTAATAAAATACCCAATGAAACGAAATAAGAAGTAGAAATAAAACAAAGGAAATTAGAATTTTGGATAATTTTATTGGACAAGGATTTGGAGTACGATCTTACCAGTATGACAATAGGAAAAGAACAAGAGCGACTTAATAATAAATTGGACGGAAATAGCATCTACGACACATTTTCGGACTTTTGACATTACTGTTCGAATTTTCGGTGTAAAAAGTGTTTACAACGTACTGTAAGTTAACAGAAGTTGACGATTTAAAAAGTGTAGAAAATTACTAACGATTTTTAATGCCAACACGATTTTGGCATTAACATTACCGCCCGCCTTGCAGTATATGCAAATAATAAAGGAAAACGATAACGGAAATGTCGTAGATACTCTTTGTCCTTAATTAATCAAAAAAGTATATAAAATAAGTAACAAAATAATAATGTACAATAATAAATTTCAATTAAATTTTCTAACATTTCATTATTGAGTTTAAGTTGAATTCATTAAAAACTTATATGTAGGTATAATTAATATTGTAATTTGTTTGTATTTTGCTTAAATATATGTGTTTGATAGTGAATTCATTAGTTTGTGCTTTATGTAAAAATAAGCCTTAAATTGGCTTGACAAATATGGTGCGGATTTAGAAAATATAGCTTCTATTAATTTTGAGCAAGAAAGTATGCGCAAATGTAACTATTTTAACTTTAACTAGCTATGGAAGAGTTGAAAATAGATTCTGCTGAAAACGATCTATTTCTAAAACGAACACGACTGGATGTGGGGAGTCATGGCGGAGTAAAATGAGGTCTGTATTTCAAAGGAAACTTTCCTTTAGAATCGCTATAATATGGATGTTTATAGTTATTCGTAGGATAATTGGCATTTCTGATGAACTGAACGAGGATCGATTCGAACTGCGCATCAAGTTGAGGAGATTGAAATCGTCTTATCATTCGGAATTTTAAACGACCAATTTTGCTATTGGCCATGTATTTTTTCTTCAGGAAAATATTTTTAACCCTGCCAAGGTGCCTGGATTTTGGAAAAATATTTTGATCAACAAAGGAATTGAATCGAGCTAGGAAATATTTCTTTTGGAAAAATGTGTTGGGAATAAGGATCTCATCCCAATCATTAAGCTCTATATAAAACTTCTGTATAATTATAGGATCAAATGGCTTGCCATGCTGAGCGAAATTTTCTCTTTTGGAGATCTGACCGGATTTCGGAATAAGTTTTAAACTGATATTAAAAGAAATCGGCGGAGCATTAGAACGGATTAGAAACATTAACGCTTTGTTATTATCCTCACCAAAATTATGACGCAAAATATCAGAAAATACTTCTTTGCAAATAAATGATTTCTTATCACAAGAGAAACCTACATAGTTCGGAGCGCTAGTAGGTATATTCGTACAATTGATTTTTATTGCGAATATGGAGTTCGAAACGATTTTCTTTGCAAAGTAGGAGTCTATAACAAAGTGTGATATATGCTGTACAGTTAATGTTTCTGTTCTTAGCTCACAATAAAGAAATTTATATCGCGGATCCGGTTGAAAATTGGCTTTTTGTAAGGATATATTCGATAAAACATTTGGATCAAACAAAATTAGCCGATATGTCTTCAGAGTATCTTTTTTAGAACCACTTTCTTGGCTTAAAATGGATAAATTGCCATGGTGGCCTAGACCACTTAAGCATGAAGACGAATCATTAAATACTACAAATAATATTGTAGTTGCTCTTTTCGGTTGAATAACAGCATGTGGAAACAAATAATGCCATGGAGCTATGGAACAACTAGAAGTTTTGGAATAATCCGGAGGCTTGGAATAATATGTGCATTTGTCGCGTTCTTCTTTAAAATCATTAGAAATAAATAACAGAATATGCTCGATTGTAAAAATCTGTGTCAACGAAATCATTTTAGGCTGACCGATTCTCAATTGATAAATGTGTTCCTTTGCTACTCGAGTCGAATTAATAAAATAATTTTTATCTCTCACTATGGTATTCGCGAACAAATTTTGGCGAAATTTTTCGGATGATGTGGGTGAGTTCTTCCTAGGAAGATTCTCCACCCCCCAACAACGCGAAATGTCTTGGGTAGACAATCTTTTACAGCCAAATGAAGCCACTGTGGAAAAAGGGAGAATTGATGCAGAAGAAACTATGTCAGAACATTTGTTATATTGAGTATAAGCTGTTGGAATTTCGGAAAAAGAAGAACCGACGGAATTTGGAGGAGGATTGCCATCCAAACGAGATACAACTTGTACAGTTGCAGATATATTATCGTCATCATGAAACTCGAAAGAATGCACATTTGAACGAATTTGTTTATCCTTGGCAAGAATACAGCTATTTAACTGGAAAACTTGAGCTATTGTGCTCTCGAACGAAAGTTGGAATGAATTAAATAGCAGCTCGGAAAAAGTGAATGATTTAATACGATCTAAATGAAACGTATTAGCAAAAGCTGTACCTAGTAGTGCACCGCTGGAACTGGATGTAAAACGAGAGTGAATTTTCTCGGCAGCCTCATTTTCAGTGGACTGTATTTGCAGAGAATTGGATTCATGATCGAATGAAGCTGAGTTCGAATACAATTTGGAATTGATGTCACTACTAGACTGCTTTATAGGAAGAGAACTAGGACTATCTTTATGGAGTAGAATATTATGGCGTTTGCCACAAGTAGAACAACTACTTTTACTTGTGCAGTTTCTAACGCCATGGATTTTGGAGAAACAATTGAGACATAAACGATGCTTCTTAATTTCGGATATTCTCTGATCATAATTCATGTTTATTAACCGTGGGCATTGACGAACCATATGAGATCCACGACATAATGGACAAATTGGACCAGATAATCTGGATTTCGAGATCGAATCTAATCGAGGTGCATCGATTGCACCGAAATAATCCATTGGATCGAGATTTTCTATGAAATCATCGTGGGATTCGACAAAATCATCTTCTATGCTAGTGAATTTATCAAAGTACATTTCGAAACCAATTTAAAAAAAATGAATATGATCAAGAAAAAGTATTTTTCAACTCGAAAAGTAAAAAATGAATTTTGATCAGGATTAAATTTTATGTCACAATTGGAGAATCAGGAGCGAGATGGAAAGAAACGGAAAAGAAAAAGAAACGTTTAAAAAGTTCGAAATTTGGAATATTTTTGATTGAAAATTAAAATTGAAAACCAAAAATGAACTATCTCTATATGGAAAAACTAACTAAAGAGTCAACAAAACACACGAAATCTTCTTGATAAAAAACTTTTGGTTAAAAATGAAAATTGAAACCAAAAATTAACTATATATGGAACAATAACTAAAAGGTCGACAAAACACAGGAAATCTTCTTGAATGAAAAATAATTTTGGTTGAAAATTAAAATTGAAAACCAAAAAAAAACGAGCTATACTGTTTGACAAGAAAAGTATTCTATCCCAAATTGGAAAAAATACTGCGAAAACCAGGAAATTTTAAGCAACACGAAAAAAGAACCAGAAATTTGCTTGAAAATTTAGATGTCAAACAGTTATTTTGGAAAAAAAGAATTTTGAATCCAGAAACTAGAAGTTTGTTCAAAAATACTGGAAAAAGAATTTTGAATCAAGAAACTAGTAGTTTGTTCAAAAAACTGGAAGTTTTCCAAAAATTTTCAAGAAAGATATTGCAAACTAAACATTTTTCAATGGACCGAAAATGTTGGATGTAAGGATTGTCAACCAATAGAAACAAAAAAAAAATGTTTTTGAAAATTTATCAAGAGAGATATCTATGTCTAAAGAGTTGAACATTTTCCCCTATGGAAAATGTTGGATATAAAGATTGCCGACCTATAAAAACGATAATGTTTAGGAAAACTTTTACTGATAGAGATGGTGAGTTCTTCCTAGGAAGATTCTCCACCCCGCAAAACGTAAAATCTATTAGGGAAAGTATAGCCGGAAATATGCTTTAACAGCTTTGGAACCATCTATTGAAGTTATAATAATTCATTAGAAACAATAAAAAATTAAATTTTTAATTGAATAAGTTACAAGAAACCAGAAAATTTTTCGAAATATAAAATTTTCCAGGTTTAATATGAGTTTTCAGGAATTTTAGGAATGTATTGTATATATATTTTGTGGAATAGTTTTATTTTCAAATGTAACTCTTTTTACTCTTTTTCTTCTTTATTGTCGGTTTTCTTCTTCTTTTTTTTTCTGTTTATTGCACAGAGGCAGAGATGACTGCGATAAGAGTGATTTCGTAGAATTGTATGAACGACAAGGTAGGATAAATGTTATCCCGAATGTAATTAGCACAAAGTTCCCTTAATTTTGATTTTCGCGGAAATTTGTTCTTGAAAATCTTATGTTAAACTCCAATATTTTTCATTAAATTAATAAATAAATTTAAAATACAAAATATCCCAAACGATTTCCAATTATTTTCCTTAAAATAGGTTGATTTTTGTGTAGTAATCGTAAAATGTTGCTAGCAATCGGGAAAACGGACTCGACGTCATCAGCTAGTTTGTGAATTGTTCGAATTGCCAAATACGGAGCACAATTAACTCCAAATGTGACTGTTTTTAACTCAAAGTCTTGGATCATATCAGTCTGATTATTTCGGAACAAAATTCGCTGATAAGGCGTGTGTTCGGGATTCACTAGAATCTGACGATACATTTTTTGGATATCGGCGTTGAACACAAAACGAAAGAAACGCCATTTAAGCATGAGAAGAGTTAAATCACTTTGAAGAATTGGACCAATGTGCAATACGTCGTTCAGGCTTAACCCATTGGAACTTGGAGAGGAGGCGTTGAAGACTACACGAACTTTTGTCGTTGTACTCTCCGGTTTAATTACCGCATGATGTGGTAAATAATAGCACTGCGATAATTTGTCCAAGCTTGGAGGAGATACCTTGAACATATGGTTAAGATGAATGTACTCCTGAACAACGTCATCGTACTCTTTTTTGAAGGTAGGAGTTCGGAGTAATCTAGCTTCATTTCTAAAAAATTGTGCCATTGCACTAACCCTAGACTGACCGATTTTAATTTCAGGAATTTCTTTTTTGAATGGAAGCGAAACAATGTATCTACCATCTGCGCTTCGTTTTGTTGTTCTCTGGTAAAGATCTTCACAAAACTTGTCAGATGGAGATGCAAAGTTCTTCCGTGGAAGATTCTCCACCTCCCAAAAACGTGAAATCTCTTTGGCCAATGAGACTTCACAAAAGAAGGATGTTATTTGGGGATGGGAAACGGATGGCGAAGTATTAGACACCGGACCAGTTAGGATCCACCCAAAGATGGTGTTTTGTGCCATTAGAGATCCACATACTTCCTGTTGAACACCAGGAAGCATGATAGATGGGAATAGATCACCTCCTATTAGGATATCTATATTTGAACTCTTAAAGAATTCTGGGTCAGCTAGTTGTAATTGTGGAAGATTTGGAAAATTGGAAGCATCGACAGGTTGAGATGGAAGATTTCCGGCTAAACGCGGTACGACTAAAGCTCGTACGGATAGCTGAAGATTTTCATCTAGGGGAGAGCCTAGTACAAATGAGCTTTCGTGTCGTACAGTGGCGGAAATTGAATTATTTAAACCGGAAATCTGTGCGCTTGTTCGTTTGGATGGTAGTTTCAGAAGATTAAACAAACGTTCGGATATAAATGTGCCCTCAGACCCTGAATCAATGAGAGCTCTTGCCTTATATTTCATGTCCAAATGATAAATGTAGACCATGGCTGTACCTAGTAAAACACTTTTGGAATGTGTAGTGAAACAAGATTGAACAGTACTAGCTCCCGTGGTATTTGTGGACTGTATATTGTTGGAATTTGATCTGGATGAAAATGGAGCTGAGTTCGGATTAAGGGTGGAACTAGTGCTAGGTAATTCCTCTGATGTATTCACATTATCGGAATCCTTATGGAGAAGGGTATTGTGACGTTTACTGCATTTGTAGCAGCTGTGTTTACTAGTACAGTTTCGAACAGCATGTGTTCTAGAAAAACAATTTAAGCACAGGCTCTGCTTTTTGATTTCAAAGAGTCTTTGATTATAGTTCATTTGGAGAAATCGGGGGCATTTTCGGATTGGATGAAAAACTTCAGGGCACAGAACACACTTGGGTTCTGACACTTTGTTTTGGAAAGCATTTAAAGGTTTGGGAGAATTGGATGTCCTTGAAGGATTTGAAATTTTCAGCTTTGGATCGCTTGGTTTTGGAATTGGATTGGATGCACGCATCGCCGAAACGGACTCTAAAGTGCGATATCTGTTGGTGAGAAAGTTATTAAAATCAGACCATTTTGGGATAACTGATTTATCTTCCACACCTTGTTCCCAAAGGTGATGAGTCATCTCAGGAATTTGTTTGTAACAGATATAGACAAACAGTGGGTCCCAAACTTTTACGTCAATGTCGTATAATTGTAGAGTAGTTATACAACTATTAAGCTCGCGTTGGAGTGTCTTAATCTCATCCGCAGACTCGGAGGAAATCTTTCGAAAATTCCACAGTTTCTCCAATTGACCAAAGACGATAGCTCGACGATTTTCATATCTAGCACATAGATCTTTCCATGCCAAATCGAAACCTTGATTAGTTAGGGGACTTTTCTGGACAATCTCCCGAGCTTCGCCTTTGGTTTTATTGGTGAGATGAAACAGTTTCTCAACTGGACTCAACCTGGAATTGTTGATGTAGATTGCGGAGAACATATCTCGGAAAGTGGGCCAAGACATGTATTCTCCGTGGAAGACTTCGATGTCACATGGCGGAAGACGAAAGCTATGAGAATTGGAAACAGGTGAATTCTCTTCATTAGGTCTAGGGACCTGATGAGAAGTTGATGCAGTTTCCAGTGGGCTAATCTTCGGGAGCAATTCGTATCGCTTAAGCTCGTGGCTCTCGTTGAGCTTGGCAAGTAAATTACTATATGTGATATAGGTGGATTTATATTTTTCCTTAAAGGATTCTAGTTCCTTGGCGGCGTCCTCAGGTTTTGCAACTTCATCTGATTCTTCATTGTCTTTGTCAAACAAATACTTTTCATAGGTCGTCTTCACTCGAGACCATATCGACTTCAACTCATATCGATGGACATCGATAGCATGGACCGAGGTAGTAGAATCGGCTTCAAATTCCACGATGCTATCAGCTAGCCGAATGAAATGATCGAGAGACATACTGTATACGTGGAAATTTGAACAAACGAATGCCAAATGAGACTAATATGGAATAAGTAATTTATGATTGGAGTGAAATATTCGGTAGACTACTGTGTTTGACAAAGCAAGTAGAAAATTCAGAAATGTTTGACAATTTGTGAAAATTCTTGCACCGTTAGTGCAACGTGAATGAACCTACGAGTTGACTGAGTGTTAGCCGAAAAACTACAAAGTATGACGGGTTGTAGCGAATAAGGTATTTCAAGATTCGGTTATTCAGTAACCGATTACTAAATAAATTCAAAACCGAATACGTTTACGAAAATATGGAGGAAAAAGACTTTATTCGACAGAAAAGTTGCTAACAATGCGATTAATTTTTTTTTTTGTTTTTTTTTTTTTTTAATCACACTGTGGAATCAAATTCTTGAGAATGAATTACTATTTGTGTATATGCGAGCTAACTAAAAAAACCAGCAGAACAATAAATTTTGGCACAAAATCTCGTTAAATCTTGGTGTTTATCAATAAAGTTTTTGTAAAGTTAATAAAATCAATTTTTTTTTAATCTTTTTTTTTTTTTTTTGTTTTGTTTTTAGTTTTGATGTTTTGTTTTAAATTTTATTTTTTTGAAATTTTAACAAAAAAAATTTTTTTTTTTAAATTTTAACAAAAAAAAGTTTATGAAATAAGATTTGATTTTTTTTTTGGATTAATAATTTAGCGAATTGGATTTGCCAATAATTTTTTTGACTGGTTTCGGGAAAAATAAAATATTTTTAACAAAATATTAGTACTTAAAATTGTAACTTTTTAGTAAAACTCGCTTTGCGAATAAATTTCACAATTTAGAAAATTTTGAATTTTCGGTTAGTTATTTTTATAATTTCTAAAAATTCTTTGCTAAATTTTTTATTTCGTTAAAAAATCTAGCCAAGTGAATTTTGGATGTAGTATTTGCCCAAAATATATTGCAAACGAGAATTGGTACGTTCATAAATGGAAATCAGATAAAAATTTTACAAAAATAATAATTTGAAATTTTAATTATTAATTATAATGTACTAATTTTTATATTTCTTATTTTCGTTGGGTGTATAATACCGAAAGATAAATTGGGAAAAGTAAATTAGGTTAACCCGTCGCTCCTAATTAATGAAATAATTAAAAAATCTTTTATTAAAAAATGGATCAATTTTGTCGAGTGTATACTTGGACTAATTGAATTATTTGGGTGTAAAAAAAAAACATATGTTTTCAAAATTAAAAACTAAAGTTCATTGACCCCAAATGACTGGAAGTATTTTTACAAATGAGATGTTAACTCTTGGAAAGTAGTTGATGAGAACAAGAGATTTGTAATTGATGAGATCAAAGAGCTGAAACCATAAACAAATCTATGCAAAAAAAATAACAATAGAGCACGTAACCAGAATATACACTTTCTTATAAATGTTTATAAGTATGTACGTTTGTGTCTGTTTTTACGGTCAGTAACCCAACATGCAAAAATATGGAAAATTTTTGACGATATGAAAAATTATGAAATCGAAAAGTACGAGTTCAATATGTATATTTTAATTTGTTTACTTTCTTCTTTTTTCAGGTTTAATATGAGTTTTCAGGAATTTTAGGAATGTATTGTATATATATTTTGTGGAATAGTTTTATTTTCAAATGTAACTCTTTTTACTCTTTTTCTTCTTTATTGTCGGTTTTCTTCTTCTTTTTTTTTCTGTTTATTGCACAGAGGCAGAGATGACTGCGATAAGAGTGATTTCGTAGAATTGTATGAACGACAAGGTAGGATAAATGTTATCCCGAATGTAATTAGCACAAAGTTCCCTTAATTTTGATTTTCGCGGAAATTTGTTCTTGAAAATCTTATGTTAAACTCCAATATTTTTCATTAAATTAATAAATAAATTTAAAATACAAAATATCCCAAACGATTTCCAATTATTTTCCTTAAAATAGGTTGATTTTTGTGTAGTAATCGTAAATTGTTTGCTGGGTTTTTGTATGCAAATTATACACTCGAAATAATATCCCCGTCAACGGTGAAGAAAAAATTCAAACGATTTTCTTCTTTTCCTTAATTTTGCGATAACAAGTGTCGCTATATGTCAAAAATTATATTTCCGACCTTAGTCACGGTATGGTTGATTTTTGTCAACAAGGTTATATTATTTGCAGAATATTTGATTGTATTGCTTTTATTTAATTGGATGATAATTTTACGTGTATATAATTATCAATTGGACCTACTTCTTAATTATTTGAACAAAAGCTTTAAAAAGTGGGATAAGTTTACCAACTAAATTTTTATGGTGAAATATAATGCGTTAAGGTGTTGAAATCTTACACTCAAAAATTTCTTCAACTGTGAACTGATAAAAAATAGATAACGTTGTTCCAAATAATCATTTAATAAATAATTCATTTGCTTAATTCACGAACAGTCAATTATTATTAATATGAAATGCGAAATTGTAAATTTGTGAACAAACCTTTTCCTTTGTGTTTTTGTTTATTGTCACAAATTTTCATTAGCTTTTTGTTGAATTGTTCAAATAAATATTTAGTTTATTTTACGCACAAAATATTCTTGAGTGTATTCTGGAATAAAAGGCACATTGAAAAAATGTACGTAGTTATTGCAACAATAGCTTATATGTATGCAAATTTAAAAACAAGAGTTTAGAATTTTTACCAAACTCCTAATTGTCAAAGGGAATAACTATTACTCTCAATATGTAGGCGGAGTCACACAAGGAAAGAGTGTGAACTAATTGGGGAATATTTATTGGAAATTATCTCAGTATATCAAAAGAGATCATTAATTTAAATTAGTGGTAGTACGGAGTGTATTTACTTCTAGTTAAAAAGGAGTAGAGAAGATAAATAAATCAATTGATCTCTTTATTTTAAGGGGAGTTTTAAAATGAGGATGGGGAATTTATTTAAGAGATTATGAATTCTCTGGATCGTAGGCTTGTGTAAGTAAAGGGTATTGTTAAAATTAAATGTAAGAGATTACGATGCAAGTGGATTTGATTTTAACATGTGTTGTATATGGAGGGGAACAAATGGGGAAGAGTACAAAAGATGGTTGAGTAAAATAAGGGGTAAGTATATTTTGGTATGATAGTTAAATGATTGAAAGCTGAAATAAAATATGAACATTCATGTATATATACATATATTTGGACTATTTATTTTTTCATAGGCTGTAAAAATGGCGGGAAAGATTACTTGATACAAACGACAAGTTTGATCAAACAACGAAATGACATTGAAAGGTACCCTACACTATATCTAAGTGACACGGAATATGCTTCGTAGCACAAAAAACTTGGATTCTAACTGCACCAAAAATAAAGTCTTAAGACTCACCGAATTGAAAATGATGAATTTATTCCACAATTTCAGTCACTTTTAGGAGTTGTTAAATAATCCTTGGATATAGATCTTCCCCCTTCACGGCGTAAACAATCTGCGGCAAACTTATCTCTTTCGTTGGCTTTAAATTTTTGGTTATTTAAACCTTTCGATTTTCTTAAAATTTCACTACTTTTTTTTAAAAAAAATTTCTTTAATTTAATTTTGGATTTAGTTGTCACTTGAAATCTGTTTTTTAATATATTTTTGTTACATTTAATTTTAATTTATGATGGCTACATGCGTTGATGTAACTATTAAAGCAAATAAAATGTCAATGTCTGACCACGAGAATCGTACTAAAGGGCACTATCAAACGCATAAACTCAGATAAATAAAAAGGCAAAAAAACAAACGAACCTGTTTTGTATAATTGATGAGTACTGGATGAGCAAGCAGAACACTGGTAATCTCCAAATCAATAAACGGAATTCTCAGAGCGTAATCTGGTTATCTGGTTCGATGAGGACCAAAATGTTTGTGGGAATCTGTGGGAAAACGGTTGATAATCGATTGGAGCTCTGAGCACAATAAATAAATCAATAATGGATTTATTAGCTCAATTATCCGATAATAAAATGTATCCCAAGTAACCAAATGTAAAGAAAAGGAAACAAATAGTTGGAATTAGAAAAATGGATAACTTTATTATGGACAAAGTGGATTCTTACCAGGCTAGTAGTATGGATGGATGACAAATTCAAAGTGACTTAAAAGTAAGCCGGAAACAGTATCTATGCTCGCAGATGACTTGACATTAGAAAAGATTAGACGGTTTTGCAAAAGAGAGACAGAGAGTTAACTAGATAACTTGCTGCAATTTTCGCCCTCTAGTGTAAATATACAACGTAATAATTAACGATAACGTGACCGGTTTAATGTTAGACGGTTTGACATTAACACACTGTATAGTAAATGACAAAATAAATAAAATACATTTCTTTTTCAAACACAAAATTTTCAAAAATATTTTTTTTTTTTGTTTGAATAATACGTTATTTATACAATTTTTTGTGAATAACCAAAATTATTCAAAAATTTTTGTTAAATAATAAGAAAATTTCTTTTTTTCCTGTTTGAATAATCAATCAGAAAAAATTATTTGAATTTTTTGGAAACAAATATTATTTAATTTGTATGAAATTGAATAAAATAAAATTGTATTTTATTCAAATCAAAATAAATAATATAACAGATCATTTTATTTTTTAATAACCAACTAAAATATTAAAGTATTTTATTTTTTCCAAAAAATTCAAATAAAAGTATTCAATAATACAGCTTTGTGTATTACAAAGTTGTTAATGTTTTTTTTTTTAACAATCATTAATCAACTTTAAACTCATTTGTCAAATTGCCAATACTTTTAAAAACTATACATTTAAAAGGTTAGTTTGATAATATTTGAACCTGTGTTTTAGACTCACTTACTGTGTTGATGTGTAAATTACTAAAAAAAAATAATTTTTCGCTTTCCTTAAATATTGGACTTAAATATGAAATTTAAAGTCTTACGAAAAAAAACCCAAAATATATTTTGAAAAAAAGATTTTTGAAAATTTCGTAATTTTTTTGACAAAAAAGGATTTGAAACATTGTATTAAAAAGTTGTACAAATAGAGTCCTGGTGCACAATTAAAGTTTTAAACATAAATTTTGAGTTTTTGACAAATTAAAAAATAAAATATATTGTGATGCATTAAATTTGACATGCTGAATACAAACATCAAAAAAATTCTGTAAAGCAGGTTTTGAAATATCGCCATTTGAAATTTGTCAAAAAAATTCCAAGAGTGAAGGTTTTTTAAGTTTTAAAAAAGAAATCATAAAATTTGTCCCATTGTCATTTAATTAGAGAGAGAGAAAGTGTGACCATTTTAATTAAAACTTAATTTGAGCCAAATCAAAACATTTTAACCTATGACGTACTTCGATCAAAGTTTTGAGATTCTGGAAAAAATTTTCTAAAAAATCGAAAATCGAATCAAAGACCGAAACGGACTAAAATTATTGACTTTTGCTCAAATTGATTTTGGATTATAGTTTTTCTCAAGTCAACATCAGTAGAAAAAAATTTTAATTTCTTGACGTGGAAAATTACGCCATTTTTAGAAAATTTTTGAAAAATTTTACGATATAAGGGTTTGACCATGATTCCAGTCTAAATGTGGTGATTTTAAGGTTACTGTTTAAATTATTCTAAACAGATTTTGTGAAGGACAATTTCAGAAATAGGGACTCAAATCCTGACTCTTGTATAACTTTAAAAATTCTCAAACCACCCCTTGAAAATAAGTACAAACGCCAGTAAAATTACTTCCACTATTTTCTTTTCTATTGAACTATGGTTACACCATTTCTGTTCCCTTCACCTACTTTTATTTTCAAACTCTTACCCTCTTTGTAACACATTCACCCATCCAACCCCCACTCATTATCGTATTTTGCAAATTCACATCTAAATTAACTAATTGCTGTTGAAAACTGTTTTAAAATTGCTTAATTTCTAATGAACATCAGTAGTCGAACAATTTTATTTGATTGTCTGATGGTTTCAGTTTATTTGAATGTGTCCTTTTTTTGTGAGTGAATTCGCTAAAAACAACATCCAAAAACTACGATAATAAAACTTGAAAAACATTTAATTTTATATTAGGACATTTTTTGGAAATGTTATACAGTCACAAAAGTATCTATCCATCCATCCGCTTGTTTTATAGTACAGTATCACTTGGTTTGTATCGTAATCAATCGAAACTAATAAATATTGAAATATTTCAAATTAGCATTTTAGTGAGTTGCAAAATGTTATATTAGGTAATCATCCATTTAGATAAAATTAGGAGTGGGAGGTTTTTTTGGGAGTTAGAAATTTTGGGATTTTGGGTGTTTGGGTTTTAATATAAGATAAGTTTGCTAACCGATTATGCTTGTGTGTGTGTTGTTGGGGGGGGGGGGATTATTTCATTACTATACATCAGGGACGGATCCAGGGGGAGAATGGAATTTCTAAACCCCCCCCCCCCCAAAAACGATTTCAAAAAAGAAAAAGAAAGGAAAGGAAAAAAAAAAGAAGAAAAGAAAGAAAAAAAAAGAAAAAAAAAGAAAAGGTAAGGAAAAAAGGAAGGGAAAGGATCAAAGTTACAACGAAAATGACCAGGATGTAAAAAAATCCTTAGGAGAGGTAAGATTTACGTCAGCACACATAGCCTCTATCCTAAGAAAAAGTATTATCTAAAACATTTGTTGTAGAAAAATGTCTCAGAATTCTATACTTTATATAGAGAAAAATTATTGATACTTATTTGAATCTGAATGAAAGAATGTTTTGTTTAAAAAATTATCTCAAATTTTAGGAAAAATGTCTAATAACTTTTCTATAGAATTTTTTCTTAGGAAAAATGTTTCAGAATCTGCAAAAAAAAATCACAGAATCGGACAACATTTCTACAAAAACCCTCTCAGAATCTGAGATTTTCTATGGAGAAATATATTTCCGAATCTCAAATTTTTTTATGAACAATTTTTTAAGAATATGAGAATTTCTCTGTTTGAAAAATCTTTTAGAATTGCGATTTTTCTTTTTTTTAAAAACAATTTTGAAGCGGAAGGGTTTATCCCACGAAAATAAAATTTTTAGTCGTTAATAATCTAAACCAGCGGTTACCAACCTATGGTACGCGTACCACTAGGGGGTACGCGAAACTGTCCGCGGGGGTACGCAAAATTTTAGTAATTTGGACATTTGTTTTAGATAAGCCTTTCAATGCTGGTTCCGCATCTGGCTTCCAAAGTTTTCCATAACGTCAGGTTTTTAAGAAAGTTGAGGTCAAAGTTCATAAAAAACGTATTTTTGTGCAATTTAGAGAGCATTTTTTTTGCGATATTTTGAGATCTAACCACTTGTTTTCGATTAACGTTTCGATGCTGGTTCCGAATATGGTTCCCAAATTTTACTATGGTGTCAGATTTTTGAGAAATGTATATCAAAGTTCTAAAAAAACGTGTTTTTGGGCATTTTTGAGACGGGTTGTGATAGAGTGGAAATTTTGGTACCAATTTGTTTATCTCAAAATGTCCTTTCATTGTATATACGAGGGTGTTTCATTCGAAAAGTCACGAAATTGTGGATCTGCCCTTGTATTAGAAAACAAAAAACATTTAAAAAAAATTAAAAAACAATTATATTTCCGCCCTCTGTGATGTGTTTTTGGAACTTTTTTTAAGAGTTCAAAAAACGTCCGTTGTTTAAATTTTTGGTGTAGAGTCGACTGTTCAAATCATATTTGCAATATTTTCAGCTGTTTTTGCTCTGCAGAAAAATGAACTCAAAGTCCGCGTTTTCAGATGCATTGAACCACCCCAAGGAGCGAAAATTTTTCCAAAAAAATACCACCATTGTTTTGATCTTCCCTAAATCCATCAAAAAAATTATAATACCCGCAGATAAAAAATTTCAAAATTAACTCTAATATTTATATGAGCAGTAAGGGTTTAAGTTGAAAAAATGCAGAAGAAAAATTGAATTTCTAAAAATTATAGACATTTCTGGTATTTCCCATACCGTTCTCAAACACCCCAGTTAGTGCCATCATCAGTAGGATTTTCAATGTCGGTTTGTCTTGTTAATGAAAACTGTTTTTTATATATGTGAATAGTTTCTACAGAATAAATTTTGACAGTTTCCAACACTACAATTCTATTTCTAGCAATCTCAACCTAACTTCATACTTTCTTTCAACTTTTTTGTCTCGTACATTATTTCGCAAGGGTTTTTTAACGAAAACAAAAAACTCGTTAGGGGGTACGCGGCTGACAAAATTTAAAATTAGGGGTACGCGAGCCAAAAAGGTTGGTAACCGCTGATCTAAACAATTAAAATAATAATTAAAAAAAATTAAAAAATCGAAAAAAAAAAAATAGGTTTGTATGGAAATTTTTTTTTTGGGTCAAAACTTTATTATTTTTTTTGGTTTGGCTAAAAATTCACACATAGAGTATTTAGACCAAAACGAATCATAATTTGCCCACCGATCGACGAAATTTGAAAAAATTCTTAATTCGTACCACCCTAATATACATACTTTATGGGGTCTTAGACCCATATTTCGCGGTGTTCCAAACGGAATGAAAAACTTATACCCTTATACTTTATACCCTTTACCACTATACCGTAGGAAAAAATCGAAATTTTGTCAAATTTCAAAAGGCGATTTCTCGAAAACCGTTCAACCAATTTTATTTATTTTTTTTAAATCGCAAGAAATATTTTTTAGATTTTTTTATACCCCCCAACCACAGTATGGGAATATACTTACTTTGTCATTTCGTATATAGGAGCAAATCCATGGGAAATTTAAATGACGGATCAGTTTTAAACGCCCATGTCTTTCAAAATATTGATTAAAAAAAATATGGCTTATAATCATTTATGAAGCTCTATTAAATAACCAAAAATTGACTAAATCGGTGATCCGTCAGTAAAATTTGCCATGGATTTGCTCATATATTATTGATCAGTGATCAATTTTAAGACATTCTAGCGATGTCCGTCTGTCGAAGACACGATACAGTCCAAAGTAAAAGATCTAGGCTCCTGAAATTTAGCAAGAATATGTCTTATGGGCTTGGGCTGGTTAAGTCCCAGCAAAACTTTGGTAATGGGTAGGGATTATATAACACATTACCAGGTAATGCATATAACTTATTTGTAGCATTATTTTAGGATGTCTTACCAAACATTTGTTCCACAACGTATTATTTTCAAGTGAAAAATAATGCATTACTAATAATTTGCTACGTAATGCATGATTATTGGAAAAAATTAATTTCATATTTATTATTTCTAAACATTAAATCATGGATGACTTATATTTGGTTACATTATGTATTATTTGAAAGTTTGAAATAAAGCATTATTTATAATTGGATGCATAATGCATTACAATAACATAAAAAATAATTATTTTATAAAAAAATGCATAAGTTTAAACTAGAGATGGGCTCACGACAGGAAATTTCTAACGACACACACTCACGAACATATTTTATCTACTTACACTCACTTACAATCATGTGAGTAAATTTAATACAAAATTACTTTTTCACTACTCGTAACACCTTATATATTATCTTCTGGTATGCTATATTATTTCATTTCTCGTAACCTATAAAATATCATATATTTTACACCTTACTCGTATTCTTCGTTATAAATTTATGACTTATTTTATACCTTACTGGTATTCTTTGTGATAATGTGGATGCATTACTTTGAGTCTCATCGCCTGTTAAAATCATCAATGCTGCAATGTATAAAATAAGAGATCTTATACCATATTTTATACCTTATTTGGTAATCTAAGTTTTGCTGGGGTTCGGGAATAGGCTAAATCGGATCAGGGGAAAAAGTTTCCCCTTAGCAAAATAAATCAACCTCTAAAAAAACATAATTTTTTACAGGTTTTTTTTATAATTTTGCTAAGCAAATGAGACATTTTTATATAAGAGGAAGTTCATAGTCCTTAAGTTCGATCCAGGAGACAAGAAAATGTCACGAACACCGCCGAATCTATAAAAGATTCTGCACAGCCGAATTTAACACTCTTACTTGTTTTGTATTTTAATTTTCAAAAATCCGAAATTTTGATACCTGGGCGCCACAGGTTAGTATAATCCGATTGGCCTTGAATTTGTACAACATAAGTTTTAGGCCCAGAAGAATAAAAATCTGCCCGGATGTTTAAAATCGGAAGAAAAACTTTTGTCGTTCAAAAAAAAAAATGGCATTCTATATTTTTAAGTTAAAAATTTTAACATATTAGTTTGAGAAGAGAGTTGCCATTATAACATTTATAAGAAACTAATTTTTTATTGAGAATTTCAAACACGATTTCTTCGAAATTAGTTTTTTTAAGTTATGTTACTATTGTAGTAAATGTGCGACAATATTAGTTTGGGTGTACTTTCTAATCTAAATAAAAAAATTATAAAATATTGATCGTAACGGCCCACTTTATACCCATTTTTCAGGAAAAACTGCTGTAGGGTACTATAGGATCGGGTCGGTCTTAACTTACAATAACTACTATTATTAAATTTTGTAATATAATTATGTTACATACTTTACTTAAGGGTCTAAATTAACTTTAGCTAAACAAAATCCTTGGCCTTAATATCACCTTATAACGAACGATTCTGTTTTTAGTATTGAAAATTTTCCAATTTATAACACATTTAATCGCAAGGCGTAGTTGTCGATAGGTCTAGTATTTATTATAGCGCCTTATGCACCATTTCATTATTTATTGAAGGTGTTATAATTGTTTATACAAATTATATTTAAACATCATGCCACTCACTATTGTGAGTGTATGTGTGTTTGTAGAGGTATATTGACGTCATTTATTTTTTACTTTTAAAAATACCTCATTCAACTATCCGTCCATCCATCCATTTATCCAACCAACAATCTATCTACTTATTATTGACGTTTTTAATAGTATTTGAACTCATTTAACTCAAGATTGTTTATACAAACACTATGATACGCTAACAATAAGATTTCAACGCATTTTACTACTTACATTCTGCTATTGTACTATATATAAAAAAACATGGTAGTATAATTTTCACATTATTTACCAACTATACCAAGTAGTATATGTATTATATAAAATGAAAAACAATATCAACTACTTCCACTTACTTTCACTACCATGAGTACCACCTCAACATTACTCAACTCGTCTAAAATCGTTTGATATAATAATGAATTCTTATGTATGCTATGCCATACAATATTATCGTTTATATATATGGACAGTAGGGTAGAATTTATATTTAAAGAAAATTTTTAAAAACAAATTGCATTTCTTCATTGCCTTGGTTGAAAAGCAGCACTATACACAGACAAATAAATTTTCAACTGTATTTTTCAGAAAAATTGGGTTGCCGCTACCATGTTCGGTTATATCAACCAAAAACTATGGTTGTTTCAATTAAAAAACATTTTGTTTGACTTATTTAATACTTAGGCGATATCCCCTATAAATTCAGTGCATTGTGGTGGTAATTAGGAAACTAGGTTATGGGAAGGAGGAAAGAGGGAGTAGTGTGTGTGGATATTTCATTTGAATACACACAAAAAAAAAAACTTTGTCAAATTACTAGGAAAAGTCTCGTAATCCCATTTTACCAATATTTGACAGTTTTCCTCGTTTTTTAACAAATCGAAATTTACATTTTTATACCATCCAACCACAGTATGGGGGTATACTCACTTTGTCATTCCGATTGTAACGCATCGAAATATCGGTCGGGGACCCCATAAAGTATATATGGGGCATTTCATGTGAAATCGTACACTTTGAAAAACTTTTTTTTTTAGATTTTCCCAATTTGTTTACAGTTTTTAGTAACCTTCGAAAACTCCTTCGTGGTAAATTTTCAGATTTTTTTGATGACCCGTTCAAAAGATATTGAATTTTTAAAAGTTGGTAGTTTGTTCCTTTACTCAAACTGCTTTTACTCATAACTTCTTCAATAATTGTCCAAATTTCAAATTTTTTTTGTTTCAAAATTTTTGTTTTTTTGCGTACTTTCTAAAAAAAAATCAAACAAAATTCTTAAAAGCGTTCTACCCAGCAAAACTTTGGTAATGGGTAGTGATTATATAACACATTACCAGGTAATGCATATAACTTATTTGTAGCATTATTTTATGATGTCTTACCAAACATTTGTTCCACAACGTATTATTTTCAAGTGAAAAATAATGCAATACTAATAATTTGCTACGTAATTCATGATTATTGGAAAAAATGTATTTCATATTTATTATTTCTAAACATTAAATCATGGATGACTTATATTTGATTACATTATGTATTATTTCAAAGTTTGAAATAATGCATTATTTATAATTGGATGCATAATGCATTACAATAACATAAAAAATAATTATTTTATAAAAAAATGCATAAGATTAAACTAGAGATGGGCTCACGACAGGAAATTTCTAACGAGACACACTCACGAGCATATTTTATCTACTTACACTCACTTACAACCACGTGAGTAAATTTAATACAAAATTACTTTTTCACTACTCGTAACACCTTATATATTATCTTCTGGTATGCTATATTATTTCATTTCTCGTAACCTATAAAATATCATATATTTTACACCTTACTCGTATTCTTCGTTATAAATTTATGACTTATTTTATACCTTACTGGTATTCTTTGTGATAATGTGGATGCATGACTTTGAGTCTCATCGCCTGTTAAAATCATCAATGCTGCAATGTATAAAATAAGATATCCTATACCTTATTTTATACCTTATTTGGTAATCTAAGTTTTGCTGGGTAGTATGCGATTTTTAAGATTTTAAATTTAAATCTCATTTTTGAAAATGTTTGTACTCTTCGATTTATTTGAAACTTTTTTGTGTAAAACTTCTATCGATTCTACAAATTTTTTGCCCAGGAGGATCGTGGGATAACGATTATTACTATTTTTTAAAATTTTTTTAAAAAAATTTATTGTAATTTTCCAATCTTAAAATCATTTCTACTGCTCCAATGGTGCGTCATAGAGGGGTCATTTATAAGACCAACCCCCATTAATTTTTACGTCTTAACATTTCTTTGGAACAAACTAATACCCTGTCTCCAATTTCTAAGGGGGCTCCCACACAAAACGACATTTTTTTAAAATTTGTTCCAACCGCTCTAACTGCCCTAATAGTGCCCTTAGAGCAACAAAATGTATGACCAACCCACAATATTTTTTTAGTCCAAACATTTTCTCTGAACACACCTACCCTCTATTTTTAACTGTTAAGGCGGTCCCCATAAAATTTTTTTTAATTTTTGTAAATTTGTTTTATTTACTCAGCTTCTACCGGTCCAATGGTGCGTCCGAGAGGGGTCATTAGTAAGACCGATTCCCTTTTATTTTTACCCTACAACATTTTTTCAAAACATACTTACGCCCTATATCCACTCCCTAAGTAGGCTCCCATACAAATAGCAGTTGGAGCAAATTTTATAAAAATTTAATTTTGTGCCTACTTAGGGAGTTGAGATAGGGCGTAGGTGTATTTTGAAAAAATTTTGTATTGTAAAAATAAATGGGGGTCGGTCTCACTAATGACCCCTCTCGGACGCACCATTGGACCGGTAGAAGCTGAGTAAATAAAACAAATTTACAAAAAAAAAAAAAATGTATGGGGACCACCTTAACAGTTAAAGATAGAGGGTAGGTGTGTTCAGAAAAAATGTTTGGAGTAAAAAAATATTGTGGGTCGGTGATACATTTTGTTGCTCTAAGGGCACTATTAGGGCAGTTAGAGCGGTTGGAACAAATTTTAAAAAATGTCGTTTTGTGTGAGAGCCCCCTTTGAAATTTGAGAAAGGGTATTAGTTTGTTCCAAAGAAATGGTAAGACGTAAAAAGTAATGGGGTTCGGTCATATAAATGACCCCTCTATGACGCACCATTGGAGCAGTAGAAATGATTTTAAGATTGGAAAATTACATTAAATTTTTTTAAAAAAATTTTAAAAAATAGTAATAATCGTTATCCCACGATCCTCCTGGGCAAAAAATTTGTGGAATCGATAGAAGTTTTACACAAAAAATTTTTAAAAAAAATCGAAGAGTACAAACATTTTCAAAAATGAGATTTAAATTTTGAAACTTAAAAATCGCATACTAGAGCGCTTTAGGAATTTTTCGGGATTTTTTTTTAAAAAGTACGTAAAAAAAAAAATTGGAAAACAAAATTTGCAATTTGGACCATTATTGAAGAAGTTATGAGTAAAAGAAGTTTGAGTAAAGGAACAAACTACCAATTTTTAAAAATTCGATATCTTTTGAACGGGTCATCAAAAAAATCGGAAAACTTACCACGAAGGAGCTTTCGAAGGGTAATAAAAATTGTAAAGAAAATGGGAAAATTTAAAAAAAAAAATTTCAAAGTGTCTGATTTGACATGGAATGCCCCATATATTATTGATCCATGATCGATTCTAAGACATTCTGTGAATGTCCGTCCGTCCGTCTGTCTATAGATGGCACGATGCAGTCCAAAATAAAACAGGTAATCTCCTGAAATTTGGCACGAAAATGTCTTATGGTCCTAGTCAGGTTAAGTTCGTAAATGGGCAAAATCGGACAAGTGGGAAAAAGTTCCACCTTGAGGAACTAAACAAACCTCTGCCCGCCCCCTTTTTAGGGCGTGGATATAAAAAAATAGTTTAAATATTGATAAAATGGTTTTACTTTATTGCAAAGCCTAAAAAAAAAAAATTAGTTAACATTTTTCGAGAGGGGGAGATTTTACAAAAAAAATCTATTAAATTCACGAGAATTCCTTGTAATTTCAATTGCGCCAAAAAAATGAAAATTTACAATTTTATTTGTAAAAAAATTGTAAAATTACAAAGTTATTGGTTAAAACCTTGTCAAATTACTAGGAGTTCTCGTAAAATAGGAGGTAGCAAAAAATCGAAACCTCTTGTAAATTTTATAGTGTCAAAAAATTTGTGAATTTACAATTTTATTGGTTAGAACTATGTAAAATTACGAAATTATTGGTAAAAAGCTTGTAAAATTAATACAAATTTTTGTCAAATAGGAGGTAGCAAAAAAAAAAAGTCACAAGTTTTTCTTGTAGTTTTACAAGGTTTTTTTTTTAGTGTGTACAACATTTTTTAAGAAACCAGAATTTCGAAAATTTGGATATTCCTACGGAGTGAAAAATATTTTCCGCGGAAAAATAATTATGTTGAAAAAAAATTCCACGAAAAATATTTCTGGAGTAAAAAAATAATTTTGAGAAAAAAATCTTTGTCAATTTTAAAATATTTATTATTCGACCTATAAATTTTATTAAGAAGGATTACCCCAGCTCAAGGTCACATTTCACAGATTTTAAGAACTTATTTAAATATTTTAGTTCAAAATTACCTAGTGCAGAAATTGGTAACCAATACTATAATTTTTTACTACACTAAAAAAAAATCTTGTAAAACGACTAAAAAAGTTTGTGCATTTTTTTTGCTACCTCCTATTTGACAACAATTCCTTGTAATTTTACAAGCTTTTTACTAATAAAATTGTAAATTTAAAAATTTTTTTACGCGATAAAACTTACAAGGAGGTTTCGTGTTTTACTAGGTTTTATGCTACCTCCTATTTTACGAGAATTCCTAGTAAAAATTACGAGCTTTTTCAAAATTTTACAAGCTTTTTACCAATAAAATTGTAAATTTACAACTTTTTTGGAGCAATAAAACTGGGAAGGAAATCTCGTGAATTTACTAAATTTTTTTTGGAAAAATACGTTGGAAATTTGTAAAATTACAAAAAAAAAAGTAAATTTCTACCGAAAATTCTTTGTTTAAAAAACAAAGAAATCTCTCAAATATTTGTAAAATGGGATTACGAGTCTTTTTTTAGTAATTTGACAAGGTTTGTTTTTTGTGTGTAAAACCACGAGAAGTCATTGTAATTTCTATCACGTCAAAAAAGTTCTAAATTTGCAATTTCAAAATTTTGTAAAATTACGAAAAAGCTCGTAATTTTTATTTACTTGATTTATTCCTTATCTCCTCCTAATTTCAGTTGTACGGTAAAAAATAGCTCTTAATATCTACCACCCTAATATTATTATCATTTTATTTTAAATCTATATAATGGTGCTATATTGTCTTGCCTTGTTGGTGTACAAAATTTCTTAGAAATGAAATTTACTTCTTCAAGGTTGCAGTTGGTGCTCATTGTTGGGTTTCGTCCAACTAACTATCAACCAAGAAAACTTTTAAGAAACATGAATCTGTTGTTTCAATAGTGTTTAAATTTCATAAACAAGCCAAGGTTTCATAAGTTGCAAATTTATGCGAACTTGTGCAACTAAACTACTTTGGTTAACGGCTGCTTTCACTCTGCACTCAAGTTGGTAACATTTGCAAAAAAAAAAAAAAAACAGAATATAAAAAAATAATCATGTTGAAAAAGAAAATCAAGCCTACAAATGATGGCGAATAAAAATACAAAGTTTACTGCAGCCCGTTGGTGTGTCGATAAATAACGAACTAACAATGTAATAAATGGGTCTTCTATGAAAACGGGGAAGTATTCTAGATATGGATATGGGTATGTATTACTTTGAGGCTGCTTAAATTCAATTTAAAGGGTTAAAAACTATGCTAACTTGCAAAGACAACGTTGGGCAAATAGAGAGATTGCTGGGGCACCGAGGTTAGTGGTCCTAAAGTATTTTTATTGACGACTTTTAACTTCTGCTTTAATTTACTCTTTAGATCAAGTCATCAATTTTTGCTTGACGTTGTTTTATCCCTATTTTATAGATTTACTGTATCCGATAACGTTCTTCACTCAATTCTGAAGATTTTATCTACCTGTCGACACTTTTCCACCAGTTGTTCTATTCTGTTAAGCTGATAAATAGTTTTTGTGGCTGTCATGTATTTTTTTCTATTCCATTGAAACTGGATTCTGTGTTTTTACTTTGTGATTCGGCGCCCCTACTTGGGCGCCAAAATTTTTTTTTTTTTTAACAGCAACAAACTATAAGCTAAAATGAAGAAACTAAATAGAAATCGTGGTAAGTTTCAAAATCCTTTTCGATTGAATTCTCTAAAAAAAACCGACATTCGATTTGATAGTCACTGAACGCATTCGATTTTATATATCAACATTGTATGAATTCCTTGGAATGAATCCTATTTAATGGAAAAAATTTAATGCATTCAATTTATATAAGTCGCGAGTTATTAAAACCAAATGCATTATATAAAATAAGTTGCGATTTATTATAATCGAATGAATTCTTAATTTCATTTCGTTACGTCGCTTTAAAAATTAGATTTTTATAAGATTTTTTAACATCGAATGACGCCAAATGCTGGAATGACTGGAGAATGCAATAATACAAGTTTCAAGGCTATGTTGCGTTGGCACTGGATTCTGTGATTCCACTTTGTAATTCGGCAGCAGGCCCCGGCTTGGGCGCCCAATAACATTTTCCTAAAAATAGATTAAATTAAAATAGATTATCCAGATTAAAATTAAAATTCATGTGCGAGATAGAGTTTGATCTCCCAATTCTAAATCACCTTTTGAAATTTGTCAAAACTGCGACTGTAAGTAGTATTTCACTACTTTTCGGGAGTCTGTTGCGTACACTTAAAAAAAAAAGAACTCGATGTCTACGAAATGGCAAAGTGAGTGTAACCACTTATGTCATACCAAACTGCTTGCGGTAAATTGCTCTCCCTGAGATACCTTGAGTTTGTCGGCGAGGTGTTAGGATTTAGACTAATTAATGTATGTAAAATCAGTTACCTACGATTAATGGGGTAAATTTAAACATATTGTGCAATTATACATGAAATAAGTTAAAATGACTCCATGAAAAGTATATATTATTGATCTTTGATCGAGTCACAGATATTTCGTCTGTGACTTGATCTGTTCGTCTGTGGAAACACATTGCAGTCTTAACCAAAAAATATAGACTTTCAAAGTTATGCCCGAATAAATGTAGTCTTCATGGCCTGGCTATAAGATAAGGCCACATGTAGTGCGTCCGATTCAATCTTTTAGGCAGTCTGGAAGGTGCCCTTTATGTCCCTAGATGTAGATTTCATTTGCTTTTAAGTCTACATATTCCAGTGACCGATACATTTTTCTTCCAAAGTTGATAGCGTAGATAACAATTTCCAGTGGGGTATCCAGTTGCCTGCCGCTGTCTAGAATATAGGTTCCGGTAATTGCCAAACTTAGATACTCTCATTATCGTTATATCTGCCTGATCTTAGCGAATGGGTCTCCTATGATTCGTCCTGCAATCTTCATGTGGCCTCGTTAATCTTCTCTAATATGTTCCCAAAATCCGCCAGTCTAGTGCTACTTCTCCTAGCATCATTCTTTTTAGAAATACCTGTAAAGGTGGGATGTTTAGCACAGCTGCTATGGCATAAGTCGGACCGTATCTTCCCGCCCTAGTGATGTCATTACAGGATAGACGATATACTTTGTCCATTATAGAAATGCCCTTATCTTGTTCTACCTTTGATCACCAAAACCAGACCGGCACTGTTTAGATAAGGAGTTCATTTCATGTGTTTTTCAAGAATAATCCTGGGATAATTCACTTTAGCCGCAAAACCTATCGTGACACAATTTATTTCGGATATAGACCAGTTAATTTTCTTTTTCGTAGTAAAGGGTATCAGGGTCGTCTTTGAAGAATTGATGAGTTTGAGTTGAGGGTGGGTTGTACAAGCCTTAAATAAGGAAATTTTTAGGCAAGTCCATGGAGCTTAGACTTAAAATAGTCCATTGACGAATTTATAGTCATCCCTTTCCTGACACCATTTTAAGGTTATGTTGAGTAACTGTTGCATCCGATCAGAGACTGTTTGTGCATGCCACTCACAGACAGATATTACAAGATCGTCCGCACAACTCCAGGTCCTTAAACCAGAGTGACATCGCCTGAGAGAACCATTCATGAATTCAACAGGTTTGGATGCGCTCTTTGACACGAGTTTGGATGCGCTCCTTGACACGAGTTTCCTTTCAAAAAGCTTATGGCAGTTTAGCAAAATTTCTGCTGAATGTCAAAAAAGTTTTATAAACAAAGTTAACAGGTCTATTCACAGTTATGACTGGTTATGATCAATTTGATTTTTTTAAACTTCATATTCCCTGTTTTTGTTTTAAACACAATCATAAAAAATCTCAAAATTCAAAATTATTTGTCAATTTAAAGACTATCTGGGTAGCAGGTCTTTATTTTTTTGAAATTTTAAACAAAATTTGAATTTTTTATGATTTTTTACAACAACCACATAGAAAAAATTAAGTTATGATTGAGTTATAACTATTTTCTGTGAATCGGTCCTTTAACGAAATTACAAAATCTAATGAAATTTCTTCCTAAAATGCATGCTATTTTAAAAAAGCCGATGAATTCCTTCATTGGTTAAATAAAAATAAAATTATGAATCCGTTTCATTTGTATCACGAAGGTTTTTTTCCGTGTAGTTTCCTTAATTGGCATAGATATGTCACCAATATGTATGACTTGGTGACTGATGATGAATTGATGCCCCTGCAGTTAAGCTTCACCAGGATCCAGTACATGAAAAGTTAAGAAACGTCCTTTCTTTGCATAGCGCCTTTTATATCATCATAAGATGTGTGTGTTGTTGTTCGTAAATGGGCAAAATCGAATAAGGGGAAAAAGTTTCCCCATGAAGAACTAAATTTTCACCACAAAAATGTACACTGAAAAAAAATTTAAACTTGAAATTGTTTTTACAAAAATTAATAAAAAACTGCGTTTTACTCAAAATAAAGTTTTTCTAGCGAAATTTTTTTTACGATAAAAAAAAATTGTGTTTACTGTAAAAAAGACTTTCATTTGTTTAAAAAAAAAAATTTTGTGAAAGAAATTCAAGGATTTATCCAAATGGAATTTAGCTATTTCACTTGTTTTTCATGCTTTCAAGTAAATAAAATTACCCAACAATTTTCCTAATATATCCCTTCGATAACTTCCCTTGCTAAGTAAGTTTATAAAGACAATGTCAGTGGTTTGTTTGGTTGACTTGGCGTGTTGTTCATCTCAAAATGTGTCGAAGGACATTTGAAACAATGTACAACATTATGTAAGCAACTAAAGTGTCAAGTTTGAAAAACAGTAAACAATACAATAGACAGACAGACAAGAGAAGACAATACGTGTAAATAAAAAAAAAAACTAAACTAAAACAAAGAATAAGACAACTAAACAGCAAAGACTAAATAAAAGTAATATGAATTCTTAACAAAAATTTAAACTTTTCAAAAAAAAAACATAAGTAATGGTCTTGAATACTCATTAAGAAAAGGATGATATTTAAAAAAAAAAAAAATACAACAATGTACTTAAAAACAAAAGCTAGTCTAAAAACTCATACTAATACACACTCAGTTTTCATTATTAGAAAATTTAAAAAAATAAAACTTAATGACAATCGTCCTTTTGACAACCAACAGCCAGCCATAGCCATGTTTGTTACACTGGTCGACATGAATTGGATGATATGCGTCTGAATGTAAAGATCAAATGGAGTTAAAGTAATTTTACAGATTTTTATTTCGTTATCCTGTTTTTTTCTTAAAAGGACTTCAAAGTTTTATAGGAATAAAATTTGTAAAATATTTTTAAAATATTTGTACTTGTGCTAGGATGCTACTGGTAATGGCAAATGAAAGAGAAGGATCTCCATTTATTTTTTAATTTTTTTATTTTGACATGTCAACAAAAAGGATGTGAATAATGTCCTTTCAAAACTTAATCAAATTATTTTGTTAAAAATTTTAACTGGTATTGGAGGCTAAAGTTTTGAAAGAACGCTATTTGCCTTCTTTTTTCCTAACATGTCAAAATAATAAAATGGAAAAATTAGGGAAGATCATCCCCTTTAATTTGCCATCACCAATGAAATGCTAGGGCAAGTACAAATATTTAAAAAATATTTTACACAATTTCATTTTAAAAGGAAACAGGATCACGAAATGAAAAACTGCAAATGCAGTTTTACTACATTTAGTGTCTAGTTTCAAACGTGTACACTCAAAATAATACATTAGTAAATTTACTAATTTTTTTTTTGCTAATGCTGGGTAGCTAACTTTTAGCAAATTTTTAGTTGAGATTAGCATGTTAGCACAACTATCTTGTAAACTTTATTGCATTAGCAATTTTAAACAAAATTTGAACAAATTTTTTTTTGCTAAATTTAAAATTGAGTTGACCAAATTTTTACAAGCTTTTTTGCTAATATTAGCAAAAATAAATGGTAATTTTTTTTTAATTTCAGAAAACTTAAAATGGCGCTATCTGGGAAACTAAGCCAGATAGTGCAAAATGGAGGCCATTTTTGGTTCTCGGGCTCTCCATAGTATCGCCGGTCCTCTTCACATGTGCGGACCCTAATGGGTCCTAACTTTGGATCCAAAAAAGTTAGCATTCCCGAAAATTTTAAAATGCTCATATCTCGGTAAATATTGCCGACACAACAAAAAAAAGCTCTCCGAGTAATATTTTTGAAGTTATCGAGTTTTGTAATTCTCAAAACCCCGGTGGTCGCCTAAAATCACGTATCTCAAAAACTAAGCATGGTAGAGCGAAACGGACACAAATTTTGGATCAAAAACTATGACGATTTTTAAGGAACCCAACTAGGTCTAGGCCCATCGGGGTCAATACCTATCGGGTCCGAACCCAATGGGGTCCTCAAATGTGTATGAAATAAGTTGAAATAAAAAAAAAATCATTTAACTAATTTTTGGCAAAACATTTTTGATAACTTTACCAAAAAAATTGTGGGTTCAAAATCAGCAAATTTTCTTGTAGGTTTACAAGCTTTTTTTACTAACATTACAGTTTTTTTTAAGTGTATTATCCAGTTCTTGTTTAACAATTTTTTTCCCTTTTTGTCGAACAGTGTTATAATACCATTTCTATTGTTATTCTAGTGTCTAGCTTAGTATTTATTTTCAAATATAAACAACTCTTTTGAATTTAATTTACGATATTAATATGATACATTGCTCTATTTTTATGTACATAAGTACAATAGATAATTAATACTGATAATGATGATGAAAGTAAATACAAAGAAAATTAATTACAATCTGTTGTTGTAGTAGCCACCGTGAAAATTTACTCCACCACTTACTTATTTTTATCTCAGTTGAACAACTCTTTCCTTTTTTTAATTTGTATTCCCGAACAACAGACATCATAACAATGTTGTTTTGCATATAAATCACAGAAACAACAGTAGTGGTTGTGGCAAGAGCAACAACAAGGCAGCAACAGTTAATTGATGATTGTGATTATTGCTTTGCTCCAATGTTATTAACGGTCTTTTGAAACACTTTTAAAACCCTCTACTTTTGTAGTGGTAGTCGATTTGTTAAGTTTTTCATTAGGTTTGTAACTCAATCGATTTTAAAGCGATCTACCAATTTTCGTATGAAATCACTCTTTCAAAACTAAAATTACTTGAGTACTAATTTAAAATCAATATTATTTCTTATAACACCGTCCGAAAAAAACTAAAAAGGCGTTAAACACTAACTGGACAATATACGTTTGAGACTACTGACTAAATGTAGTAAAACTGCATTTACAGTTTTTCTTTTCGTGATCCTGTTTTCCTTTAAAAGCTCTTTAAAGTTTTAGAGGATTAAATTTAATAAAATATTTTTTTAATATTTGTACTTGTCCTAGGATATCACTAATGATACCAAATGAAAGAGGAGGATCTCCCCTAATCTACCTTTTTTTTTATTATTTTTACATATCAGGAAAAAGGAGGTAAACTACGCCCTTTCAAAAATGCATCCTTCCATATCATTCCAAATTTTTAAGAAAATATTTTTATAAAATTTTCAAATGAATTTATGTACATCTTTTTATCCTGATATGGCAAAATAAAAAAATGAAAAAATTAGGATGCCTCTTTCATTTGGCATCACCAGTGTCATCCTAAGACAAATACCAATAAGTTTAAAAAATATTTTACAAAATGTATCCTTTAAAATTTTGAAGTACTTTTAAAAGAAAACAAGATCACGAAATGAAAAACTGTAAATGCAGTTTTACTCCATTTGATCTCTACTTTCAGACGTATATCATCCGGTTGATGTTTAATATTTGCTATCGAACGGTGTGACATAAAGTTGTTTTCAAATTCTGATTAATTTTTTTTTTTTTTTAATTGCTTTATTCGACCTTTAAAATATTATATTTTGAGTAGGTTTATTCTAGCTCGAGGTTATTATTTTCTTTACTAATTAAAACTATGAACATTGTTGTTGTTGCATATAGTATTATCTAATGGGAAATAATACATATATTATTCTTTTTTAATATTTTTGTTTTTGTTTATTTGACGATCGTTATCTAACTACGATGGTACGATTTTCGTCTTCTAATTCTTAATGGGAGGAGAGTCGAATATTTTTTTCATTTAAATTCCCATTAGAATAAAATTTTTTTATTTATCTTGACAATGGGATCTGACAAATTTCGCAACACGTGTCGATTAAGTCTTGCAAAAAGATTACCAAAATAAATCAATTTAAAACACAAAAATTATTTTCTTAATAATTATTCTATGAGAATATCATAGTTTTAATTAGTAAAGAAAATAATGACCTCGAGCTATAATAAATCTACTCAAAATACTATGATACAATTGTATAATTTAAGTGCCAAATGTATACGAAATGATATTGTAAACATTTACCGCCGGACGAAAGGAGTCGCTCAATGACCCCTTCCAACCCCCCACTTAAAAAAAAACGAACCTGCAAAATTTTAACATGATAATGTTTTTAGGCTGGTGTCTAATTTTAAAAAAGTTGCAGGACGCCACCTCAGTTTGACTATACAAGCTAACAATTAACGAAAAAGAAAACTAGAATTACTATTTTCATTTTCTTAAAACCAAAACTTTTAATAACTTGGGTTTGTAACTTGGATAATAATTCACCTCGTAGTGAATAAACCCGTTTTTCATCAGCTGGTGAATAAAAAGTAACATAATTATTTTTCAACAAAAACAACATTTTTTTTCATATAAAATTTTTTTTTCATATTTTTTTTTTTTTTTTCATCAAACTTTTTTTTCATAAATTTTTTTTTTATAACTTTTTTTTAATAAATTTTTTTTTGTTTTTATCAATTTTTTTTTTTCATCAAAAATTTTTTTTTATCAAACTTTTTTTTTATAAATTTTTTTTTTCATAAATTTTTTCATTCATTTTTTTCTTTTTCGTCAAACTTTTTTTTTCATCAATTTTTTTTTTTCATTAATTTTTTTTTTTTCATCAAACTTTTTTTTCATGATTTTTTTTTTATCAATTTTTTTTTTTCATACAATTTTTTTTTTATCAATTTTTTTTTTCATCAAATTTTTTTCATCAAATTTTTTTCATTCGGGGCTATTCCTGTTGTCATAAACGCGTTTAAAACGCGACGAAGGTAATTTTTGGTATTCCTAAATACGTTGGAGATGATACCGACGAAAACATATGTTTTTTTCGTTATCGTCGACATTCGACGTATTCCTCAATTCGTCTTCGACGGCAGATTCATACAATTTTGTTCGACATCTTTTTTGGCGCGTTTTTATAGAAAATTGTGTTTTTTTTAACTTAATCATTAAAACTCATAGAATTTTCTTTTAAATATCAATTTAGTGTTTTATTTTTGTATAAATTATGTAATAAAAATGCCTCCGGCAGAATAAAAACCATGAAAATGCAAACTGCATTTGTTCCCGGACTGTGCCACACAAGGACGGATTTTTGTTTATGGCGATTTTTTGTTTAATTTCTGAAGTTTAAAATACTTATTCTTAATTTTTTAATTATATATATTATAGTAAGATTGAAAATAAATATAAAATATGACCCGCAACATAATTTTAATTAATTTACAATTCATGTTATTTTATATGTTTTGTTGTTTTTTGTGTTTTGCTAGTGATGACAAAAATTAATCGATATTCCTTCACCGATACCACTGAAGTATTGTAGAATGTGGTGAAACTCGGTCGTCGAAAGTGAAACTCATTCGACGTCGAAGTGATGCGCGTATTTAGAAATAAGGATGATTATTTTTTTTTTTTTCATCAAATTTTTAATTTTCATCAAAATTTTTTTTTCATAAATTTTTTTTTATCGTATTTTTTTCATTAACTTTTTTTTTTATAAATTTTTTTTCATTAATTTTTTCTTCATGAAATTTTTTTTTCATCAAAATTTTTTTTTCATAAATTTTTTTTATCGTATTTTTTTCATCAATTTTTTTTATCTAATTAATAATTTTTTTCTCACCAAAAATTTTTTTTTCATATTTTTTTCATCAATTTTTTTTACATCAAAAAATTTTCTCTTCCCGGTGAAAATATATTTACATATGGGTTCACTTTGCGTATATGGTCGTATATGATTCATATATAATTATGTATGCCCACGAATGTGTTCATATATGTACATTAGGGCGGGTCGATTTGTATGGAGCGAAAAAAACTGAAAAATCGTATAGCAAAAACAAAATCTACAAGAAATTCTAAGAAACTTTTCCAAAGAAACCTTTGGTCTAACATCAAACCCTATACCGCGCCTAACGACATGAAAATCCGTCCGTCTATCCGTCTTTCTGTCTGTGTGAAACACGCTAACTTTCAAATGTTAGCGGAAGAATGAAAAATATATACGGAAAGCTGCTGAAGCATGGCGTATATATTTGTTATACTTATTTTTCCGGTCAGATTAATACTAAATTTCAGCGAAATCTGTCCAGTAGTTCATAAGTTATTAGCAAAATGGGGAATTTCAGATGGGTTTTTATCCGAACTCCCGTGTTGAAAAAAACGCTAAACACGCTTTGAAAAGGAATGGTAAAAAAATATTTTAGAAACTATTTTTGTCACTCAAAAAAAAAAAAAAAAAATATTACACTCAAACAAAAAAAAATTACACTCAAAAAAAAAATTACACTCAAAAAAATTTACACTAGATTTTTTTTTTTACAAAAATTAAAAAAAAAAAATTTCTTAAAATAAATTAAATACTAATGTAAAAAAAAATATTCAGTTATCAAAAATTTTTTCGAACACAGCATTTTTCCTCTCCGATATGCAACTCTCCAATTTCATCCCACAAAAGTATCTATGTGTTTTTTTTTGACGAAATATCATTATGATCCTCAATTACATACCTTTATTTACTAAGAAAAATGCGCTGCACCAGCTCCCTTTGTAATTAACATACAAAGGCTTTGGAGGGAATCGAACCCACAACCCCTGCACTTACTTTCAGAGTATCACGCTACATGTTAATATACTGCAGCCCAATATAAAATAAATAATGGAGTAAAATTATCATGTATTAACGATATAATAATTTTTCGTCTGTGTCGTTTTCATTACAAATCAATCTAATTATTTCTCCATTTCAGGAATTATGTCTAATAAACTTGCCGTTCATAATCCCAAAAATTGTTCGAATTTTATCCAGCGGCAATTAGTAAAACATTGCCGCTGGATATGTTCTTGCAGCATATCGGTATATGAAACTATCTTTGCTTTACATCTGAGGTGTAGGGTATGTTTAACAACTTTGTAGAAAATATTATGGCAAATATTTTTGTGAAACTTATTAACCCTCTAACTTCCTCTCATAACGGTATTTTTTGGCTCTATTTTAACAAATCGCAAAAAGCACCCCGAAAGAAGGGGAGGGTGGGGATGAAATGTTCTACAAAAATGTTGCCAATAAAGTTTTACTATATACCTCAGAGTACACCAAAGCCCAAAAATTAACACAAACACCAAAAAAGAGTCAAGTTCTATGTTTTGCTTATGAAACAAAGGACGGACGGACAAATCTTCATGTCGTTAGGCGCGGTATAGGGTTTGATTTTAGAAACATGGTTCCTTTGGCAAATGTTCTTAGAATTTCGTGTAGATTATGTTTTTGCTATACGATTTTTGACAAAAAAAATCGACCCGCCCTAATGTACATATCGCTCCTTTACTTGTATAGTGTCATAACTCAAAATATTTGATTTTGCAGAAAACATGTTTAAAGTTTACTATTGAAACTGGTTTTTAATTGAAAAAGGCCGGTACATAGAAAATGTAATAATGGCGTGTACTCTTCTCAAACGGTGAGTTTAAAAGATATTAATACGAATTTTTGACACAATATAAAGCACGATATAACGAATAATTCTCCATCATTAACTCAAAAAACGCATTTTTTGAGTTATGACACTGTACAAGTAAAGGAGCGATATGTGTCCATATATGGTTCATATATGGTCATATATCTTCATATATGTAGCCATATATCCTCGTATATGTTCCCATATGCGAACATTTTTCACCGGGTTCATCAAAAATTCATCAAAAACTTTTTTAATTTTTTCGTGAAAAACAAAATCATTTTTTTTACCAAAACTGCTTTTTCACCAAGTCTAAGCTTTTCGCATCAAAATTTTCCATTTGTTTATCAAATATACATAAAACAAGTGAGAGTGTTATATTCTTTGATACCGAATCTTTTATACTCTGCAAAATGTAAAAGCACTTTTTGCACTTATTTTTGCACTCACAAAGTACAGCTCTTTTGGTTTTTTAATGGGGTCCTCGACTGATATTTCAATTCAATATAACATTATTTTTTCTAAAAAAAAAACTTTGCTTTGGCAAGTACACCCAAATCTTCCACAAAACATTATCATGATTTAATGTTTTGGGCAAGAGTACAAACTTCGCAGGCATTTTTTAGGTATCAAAGATTCGACACATTTACTACTCTCACTTGTTTACTACTCTCACTTGTTCTTTTTTTTTTTTTTTTTATTATACAGACGTGTTTAAATGAATATTTTTATGGAAAATCAATCTCACAATTAATTGATTTAATGGAATTTGATAGCATCTACCAAGGACAATTACAAAAAAAAATAAAAATTATCATAGTCGTCATCATCAGCATCATTGACATTATTGTACGTGTAACAGCCATAACAAATTGTATTTAAAAGTCTGACCAACGAAAAAAACAGAACAATGAAATATTTTACATAACAAAAACGTCAAACAGCCAATGAACTTGTCTCCAAGGCAATAATTAATATACTCTTTTTGTTCAATAAACGAAATAATATCACGAAAAAAAAACAACGAAAATAAATCAGTAATTTGAGAGTTTAATATAAAAGCCATGATTAATATACAGAGTATTTTATAACGAAGAAAAATTAAAACAGAAAGGGAGAAGATTTAAAAAAAAAATTTTGTTAAAAAAAAAATTCAAAGGGTTGAAAGGAACAAACATTTTAGAGTAGTATGATTTAAAAAAAAAAAGAATCCCGAAATATAATTAAATTTTAAACAATTTTGAGGGGTAAAACAATCCCAGAGTGGTCAACTTTGACCACTCTAAGACACACCATGAAAGCGGTAAGAGCTGATTTCATAAAATAAATTAAAAAAAAAAAAATGTATGGGAACCGCCTTAATGGTTAGAGATAGAGCGTGGATATATTCTGAAAAGATATTCAGAGTCAATCATTTGACTCTTCTAGAGGCACTTTTAAGGCAGTTAGAGCTGTAGGAGCAGTTTTATAAAAAATTTAATTTTTGTATGAAAGCCCCCTTCATGAGGGCTCTTCTAAGACACACCATGAAAGCGGTAAGAGCTGATTTCATAAAATAAATTAAAAAAAAATGTATGGGAACCGCTTTAATGGTTAGAGATAGAGCGTGGATATATTCTGAAAAGATATTAAGAGTTGATTATTCTAGGGGCACTTTTAAGGCAGTTAGAGCTGTAGGAGCAGTTTTATAAAAAATTTAATTTTTGTATGAAAGCCCCCTTCAGGAGTAAAGACAGAGCTTATGTATGTTTGCAAAAACTGTTAGGGGAGAAAAACTAATGGCGGTCGATCCTGCATTTTATCCTTGTGGGGGCAATTGCGGGACGGTTGTGGGGCCTTTTGTGGAATTTTTTAGTCAAAATCGACCAATATAAGGTACGGAGTTGCAAAATATAAAAACGGAAAAATTATGGAAGATCCTCCTCTTTCATCTGTCGTCACCAGTGTTATCCTAGGACAATTACAAATATTTCAAAAATATTTTACAAAATGTATCCTTTAAAACTTTGAAGTCCTTTTAAAGGAACCAGGCTCACGAAATGAAAAACCGTAAATGCAGGTTTACTCCATTTGATCTTTACTTTCAGACGTATATCATCCGGTTCGTGTTTAATATTGGCTGTCGGATGGTGTTATAATTGATAATTTTAAAACAATTGAGTTTTTTCGATTTAAAAAAAGAATCTTCAAATTACAATTGATATTTTTCGAATAACATCCGTAAACGGTGTAAAAAAAAATGTTTTGTAACTCTCAATACTTCCTTTAATTAACAAATTCAAACTATTACACAAAAATGTTAAACTTAGAAATTCTTGAAACATTCAATCGTCAGATAATAACCTCAAACTTTAACCCACAAACGTAACACACCACATACGTTGTTATTCATACGTACATTCTGGGTAACATAAGGAATAATTCAAATGTTGGATATTTACCTACAAATTCCACAAAATACACATGAATAAACAGAAAGAGATTCCTTTTGCATTCATACGAACATTCATTTTATGGGTTTTAAATGTATTCGAGTTAAAAATATTTTTAAGCCTAACGAATTTGAAACAACATTCACAAAATTCCAATGTAAATTTTAATAATCACCCAAATATCCCAGCAAAAAGAAAATGTTTGCTAATCATTACAACACTGCTTAGTAAAGTAAAAGTGTTTAATTTTTCCTGAAATTGTTTGTAGATATTATTAATTAAATAAATTGTTAAAAAATGTTTTGCAACAATTTTTTTTTTTGCTGGGATTTATCTTTTGTATGACATACAAAACAGAGCACAATACTGATTGTGGTTTTTATACTACAGTTTTCAATGTGCAAAATGATACGATTTTATAATCAATACCAAATATAAATTCTCAAAATAGAACTTTGGTATGGCATGCCATTGCAATGGTAATGGTATAGAATACATGGCATAATCAAACAAATACTGAAACTAAAACTAAAGTAGATTTTAATTGCTCACGTTCCAATTTAAGTTTTGTTTATTAATTTGTTGTCTTTATTGGTAGAAAAGTTTAAAGAAAACAAAAAAAAAAAAACAAGTAGTATAAGGCCGGAATGGTATTATTTGAAAACTTTCAAGATTCATAATTTTAAAATTAAAAGAAATCTTTTGATTAATTTTTAGGAAACAAATGGCTAAAATTTTTAAACAACTTAAAAAGTTGAATTCGACCTTACCGAATCTTTGTATACCCTCTACAATTTTCAAAATATTTTCATAACAAACAAATTTGAATTAAATAACAATATTTAAGTGATCGAAATTTTTTCAATGTAAAAACAAAAATTTCGTAAACATTTTGAATTGCATAATTTTTTTTTAAGAAATTTTTGTAAAAAAAAAACAAGTTGAAAAGTTAAATTCGACTTGGCCGAATTCATGAACACCCTCCACAATGTCATTTTAAAGTGATGGTAAATTTTCTAACGTAAAAAAATTTAACAATTTTAATTAGAAATATTTTTAGAAGTTATTTAACGGGTTTTCAACACTCGAATTTAAGGTAAAACTAATCTTAAATTCACAGTTTTGCTGATAACTTTTGAACAATTGCAAAATGGCCGAAAAACACTAAGTCGTGGCAAAACTATTTTCCGATAATATTATATAAAAAATTTATGAGGGTACAATTTTTTTGGATGTATAATTTTTTTTGAGTGTATTTTTTGTTTTGTTTGAAAAAAAAAAAATTTTTTTGAATAAAAGAAACACTTGCTGTGTTTTTTAAAAAGTGGATTTATTTCCAGATTAATTTTATTTTGTTTAAAAAAATATTTTAACAAACTAAAAGACACTGGAATATTTTTTTCCGTATTTTACGATAAATAAGCAATTATTATCCGAAAAAGTAATAAAAAAATTTGGAAAATGAAAAAAGTTATAAATAAATCAAAATTAATCCAAAGTGGACTTATTAAATCCTAAAATTTAATTGGATTAATTTTGATTTATTTATAACTTTTTTAATTTTCCAAATTTTTTTATTATTTTTTCTGATTATAATTGCTAATTTATCGTAGATTACGGAAAAAAATATTCCAAATATGTTTTGGCCAGTTAAAATATTTATTTCAAACTAAATAAGGTTAAATCGAAAATAAATCCACTAATTGAAAAACACAGCAACTGTAAAATATTTTTGTAGCTTACCACTAAGCTTTAAATCGTATGTGTGTTTTTCAACACGTGAATTTGCGAAAAAAAAAAAATCAATATTCTTGTTTTTGCTAATAACTCATTCGTTTGCACTCGTTCGCATACCATATACAATAAAACCTGAGCTTTATGCGAAGATTTACATGTGTAAAAATTCACAATTTCTCAAAAAATTACCCATAAAAAAACTCCAAAATAACTACGAAATAATATTTTTTTCCAAATATGTTACGAATTCGTAAAAATACTTACCTCGAGTATTAAAATTCATATACACGATATTTTTTTAACCAACATATAACAAGTAGAAAAGTTAAATTCGACTTTGCCGATCTATGAATACCCTCCACAATGCATTTTTTAAAGGATATTACATTTTTTAAAGTGAAAAAATTAACAATTTTGATTAGAAATATTTTATCTTGAGTAACAAACTCTTTTTTGTAATTTTTAAAAAAAGAAAAATTACTATTTTTTTTTTTTAGTGTAAAACTTTTATGTGGTGTAATGTTTTTTTTTACTGTAAAAATATTTCTGAGTGAATGCACGTACGTCTGTACACAAAATATTGTCATTTTTGTAAAAAAAACAAAATTTTTTTTTGAGTGTAAAATTTTTTTGAGTGTACAATTTTTTTGAGTGTAAAATTTTTTTCGAGTGTAATTTTCAAGTTACCAATGCTTTCAAAACTAAACAAGTTTAAAAAGCATTGATAAGTTACCACCAATGCTTTTAAAACTTGTTTAACACGTGGCATTTAAGATGAAACCAATCTTAAATTCAGGATTTTGTCTATAACTTTTGAACCACTGGACCGATTGAGCTGAAATTTAATACCAAACAGACCAGGGGAACGGCAAATATACTTGTGAAGCTTCAGCAGTCTCATTATTGTCTTTTGAAAGTTATCGTGTTTTTTATCTCGTAAATTCGCGAAACATTCTTGCCGAAATTTACTCTTTTGCTCATAACTTTTGAACCACTAGACCGATTTGGCTGGATTGCAATACCAATCTGACCAGATAAATGACCAACATATATGCCAAACTTCAGTAGCCTCAGTAAAGTCTTTCAAAAGTAAGCGTGTTTTCTACGGAAGGACGGACATCGCTAAATCGACTTAAAATCGACCGAGGATCATGAATATATATGCTTTATGGTGTCCTAGGCCAATATTTCGATGTGTTACAAACGGAATGACAAACTTATATATACCCTCTATCACTAGAGTGGTGGGTATAAAAAATATATAGTTTTATTAAAATTTGGTTGCTTCACAACTTGCAACATGTGTCAAAAACTGTATACATAAGCAGCTGTTTACCAGACATGAGCTCAAATGTATTCCCTTCTTCGCTTAAACCAAATCATTCGCTTCAGAGTACACTATTTTTAGAGTACAGTGTTTGCGAATGAGAATGTTTACTATGATGCTAAACAACAAATTAAAAATTTTGCTGTGCTTGTTTAAACGAACACGAAAAATGTCGTGTTTGAACGATTAGAATGAAACAAACGTTCGTTTTTAGAATAACAAACATAGTAGAGATTATAAAAATAACACCGTGTTATAGAATATTTTTAACATACACTGATCGCTTAGAATGTTTTTGTAAAAAAATGTTTTAAAAAAAATTGTTGGAAAACTTATTATAAATATGGGGGTAGTAAAAAAAAAAACGTTTTGATGAAAAAGTAAATTATGCTTTGTGAAAAAATGTTTTAGGATGTATGTATGTATGTATGTATAAGAAAAATATTCAAAATAATGCAGTTAGTTTTTTGTTTGTCTTTTTACACTTGCTCGTACACGCACAATCTTATTGTGTCGTTGAAACAAATCATAAACATTGTGTTTTTTTTTTTTTTAACTAAAAGTATTCCCAACAACAATAAGTACCGCTTTAAAGTTTTTTAAAATATGTTTTTTGCAAATATGTTAGGGTGAAGAGAAATAAAAAAAAGATTAAATAGTAGCGTAGTGAAAAATCATCATATATATACATTAGGGTGGAGCTAATTAGATCTATTTCGAAAACGTCGGGTCGGTAAAGTTGCCTTTTAGGGTTGACATTAACACATTAAAATATTGATCCTGTGAGACAATGGCCTTGGCTTCAAAATCGGAGAGTTCCGAACAAAGTAAAAAAATATATTTTTTTTTCTTAAATTATTTAATATTCGGACATTACTAAAAAAGTGTTTTTATGGTAATTTTTTTTTGTCTGTAAATTTTTTTTCTTGTTTTGCAAAAAATATTTTTAATTCGTTTTTTGCTGAAAATATAACGTCATGTTGGCTCAGTTTTGAGAAGATGTTTATTTTTATTTGTCGTTTTATTTAATTTGGCCTTTAGTGCAATTTGAAATTAATTTTAAGAAAATAAGTTGTTTTTAAAGAACATTTTTTTAATTTCTTTACAGAAAAAAAAATGTTTACCATAAAAACACATTTCAGTAATGTCCGAATATAAACTAAAGGCTGAAAATCACAGTCTGCAAAGAAGAATAATTGCACTCATTTGTTCTTATATAACGAAAATCACTCTACGCTAGTTTACGGTTGAGGGTGCATAATATTTTATTAGCCTAAATATTTAAAAAAAATTAAACAATTTTTTTCACCGACGTTTTCGAAATTCGAAAAAAGCATAATTTGCTCCACCCTAATGCACATACAAAAAAAATAGACAAACTTTCGGTATTAGCAGAACAGTTGAAAATTTTGTAAAAAAATGTATTTGGTCACACACTACATATTTCATCATTATAGGTACTAACATTTTCTGCCATAAAGCAAAACATTTTTTTTTCCCACAATGAACATTATTTTTCGAAATAGAAAAAGAATTTTTCAATCCACCCTAATATTTATTTTTATGTATTAAAATTTTTTTTATCCACTCTTATTTATAAATTAATATTCCAAATACTTATTTTTTATTTACCTCTTCATTTATGCTACATAACAAAATGTTTATTTTAATTCGCACTTGCATACATACATATATTTTTTTTTATAAAAGAATTCCCCCAAATAGCCAAACAATATTTTTTTTTTTTATAAAAATCATTCTATTTACACGCTTCAGAGTAAAGTATTTTCAAATCATTGGCTGTCTATGTACTCCCTAATTGGTTCATTCGTGTTACGAATGTCGTTACACTAGTGTGTGTAGCTTTCTCTTGCACTGTGAGCATAGAATGAAAAACTCATTGGTGTTGAACGATAAGAATAGAATATTGTCCACATTCTAAATTTTTTAGAATGTCTCTAAACGCATTTTAACACCATCCGTGCACATGTCTGCTGTTTACACATAGACAGTGTTGCCAACTAATATTTTTTTTTTAATTTTTTCTAACCAATATATTGGGAATTAAACATAATCAAAAAATGTTTAAAAATCTATACTTGAAAAATTTACTTTTGCCGCCAAAATTTAAAATTCAGCCAAAGTGCACTGGACCGATTTCGCTGATTTGCAACATTAACTTGACCAGGTAAATGCCCAATTTACATGCAAAACTTCAACAGACTCAGTAAAGTCTTTAATAAGTTACAGACAGGCGTATCGAAGATCATGAATATTTACTTTAGACCAATATTTCAAGGTTTTACAAACGGAATGACAAATCATTAAAGTGGAGAGTATTCTATAAGATACCAATACCAAAATTTTCTTCAACTTTCAAATAAAATTTCGAGTTAAAAATTTCAATTGATCTTTTTCATACAATTTCTGTAAATGGTGTATGATTTTGTTTTGTGTTAAAATATGTTTTTATTTTTACTCAATTTGTGCAAACAAAAAAAAGGAAACATTGTTTGGAATTATAAAAAAGACCTCGAGCTCAAGTACTTTAAATTTATAATTAAATTGGAAATGTCGAATAAAAAACAACTATAATTCATTTTTTGGCATATAAAAAATATGTCATCCATTTTCTCCCTTTACTTTGACTAAATGTGAGATTGGGCGGATAAAGGAAAACATATGACTCTTATTTGTCCTCCCTTTTCTTCATATGCAATTTTCAGAACATTTAGTGGGTTCTCTTTGAGAGATTTCCTTGTTCGACCGATATTTCGAGGCCTTATAATTAATTGGAGGTTAAAATAAATGCCTCCGAATATAAAAATATTTTATTTCTTTCCATTCTAAGAAGATTTCGATGTAAAAACCCTTTTAGAATCATAAAGCATATTTTCCTCAGAAAACTTTATTTATTAACGAGATCATACATTTGCATTCCTGTATGCTGCAATTTTAAAAACATACTTATAACATTTCTCTAAAACTTTCATGCAAATAATATAAAAAGAAAAGCTAAAGACTCTTCTTATCGATAAAACTTTAAATCAAATATTTATTTTAAATTAACTGTATTCCTACGACAAACGGAATTGCTAGAAATATAAATAAACTTAAAATAGAGATGTTTAAGCACGCATATATGCATAAATACACTCTCAAAAAAAAAATACTACCAGAAACTCTAGTGAAATGCTAACGAGCAAAGAATTTGGGTTAAATGCACCATAAAAATTGAGAAAGCAGTGTAAAATTATTATTAAATCATTTAAAATGGGAAAAAACTTAAATTTTCTAAAATTAAAGTTGTACTGATGATAAAATCCTACTGATGGTAACACCAACTGGAGTATTTGAAACCGGTATGGGAATACCAAAAATTTCAAAATTTTTAGAAATTAAATTTTTCTTCTGCATTTTTTCAACTCTAAACCTTATAAGGTTTTTAGATTTTCATTTATTTCTTAAATAACGTATAGGTTGTGGGGTCATTTCTACACCATTTGGAGATGTTATTCGAAAAATATCAATTGTAATTCGAAGATCAAATTGTAATTTGAAGACTCTATTTGTAATTAAAAAATTTTCATTTCTACTTTGAAGATTTTACTTGTAATTTGAAAATTCCATTTGTAATTTGAAGATTTCTATTTTGATTCCAAATAATCAAATATATGTCGTAAGAAATCATTTATTACTCGAAAAAGTCCAAATTGTTATTTGGAAAGGTCCAATTGTAATTAGATAAATATCACTTGTTATTCGAATAAAGTCAATTGTTATTTGAAAAATATAATTTTTTTCATCAACTTCAAGACTCTTGTAAGTTGTAGCGAAAAATTTATCAAATTTTCATTTATAGCAAAAATATCATGGATACAGCGATAATCCGAGGTTTTCAAATTTCAGGTTAAGATATATCAGAGATGTGTCTAGATATGACAAAGGTTAAACATTAATTTAAAGTTTATTTGTAGGACTTTCAGATGACGTATCAGGTTTTATAAATAAAGGAGGATTCACGCTGTTATACACAGAAAATAAAATCGTCAAATTTAAATCAACAAACATCAATTGTAAATCAACCAGACATGATATGAATCAAACATTTAGTAAAAACGGCCGACTGTTAGTCCATAATACAAAACTTCGATTTTGTTTTCAAAGAACTCAGTCAAGTAATTTTATTTTTAAATTCTTTTATCATGTCGATAAAAAGTGTTTGTGTTTGTTAAATTTCTTTGCTCAAAACAAAGTTTCATTTGTCAGATCAACAAATTGTGTTTTTGTTTGTTGAATTTTTTTGTTGAAAAAAAAATATTTTTTTTTAATTTTGTCACATCAATAAATTGTGTTTGTGTTTGTTGAATTTCTTTGTTGAAAACGAAAAAATAATTTTTTTCAACAATCAAAATTTACAATCGTTTGTTGATATTACAAATTTTCGTATAGGAGCACTTTCAGTGAAAAAATTAATTCTATTCACAAATATGGGGGTCAATATAACAATTCGTTTTTTTCTGTGTAACGTCTCGTTACACGAAAACCTTTTTTTGTCAACTTCAAGCTAATTATCTCGAAAACCTGGATCGGCAAATCCTGATATCAGATTCGGATTTAGCCCAACTCAAACCGTTAGAAACGTATACTCTGGTCTATGGGTTAAAAACTTGTTGGCCTGTATTATTATTACATTTTAATGCAATCTTCTTTCGAATATCAATTGATGTTTTGCGACTTGTAGTTGGTCTTTTTCGAATTTCAATTGTTCAGTTTCTAAATTTAATTCATAATTGAAATATTTTATTTTAAGTGTATTTATACATAAATATAAATGTAAAAAGTAAGTACATATGTGTATGTAAGTCATATGTAAAGTTATTTTTCATTTTTTTTTTAAAGAAAAACTCTCAAGACGGAAATTTGCATAAGACAAATGTGAAAACGAAAAACAAGAAGTAGAAAAATAAAACTTACAAAACTTTTTCAAACAAAAATTAAACTCTTGATTCATAGACTTACAAGGGAAGTATCTCAACCCTTATGAACCGATTTGCCTGAAACTTAAAATATATATAATAGAGACAATTCTAAGGTTGGGGTGTCTCGGCTTATCAGCCATATCGGGGATTAAGGGGTTCAAAACATGGGTCAAAAAATTGCGAAAAAATCGTTTTTTGGATTTTTCAGCCATTTCTTATTAAGAAACTATATGATGTTTTCATATGAGAAGAAAGGGTTTTTTAATGCCTATCCAGTGGTGGCATAACCTTGTAAAAAATCGGCTTCTTTAAATATTTTTTTCAGGAAAATGTGTACATTTTGGGGGGTACTTATATGAAGACATAGACCTACGATATCCATATGGATAAGAAATAATCTTTATTAAATTTAAGTCGACCCGTATTTTTGCCCTAGACGATATTCCTGTTAGTTCGGAAGTTATCAAAATTTTCCCGAAGGTCCACATGGTTTCATAAGGGGACAACGAAATTTTTAAACACCGATATGGCCGATAAGCCGAGACACCCCAACCTTAAAATCGTCTTTTTAATATATATTTTAAGTTTCAGGCAAATCGGTTCATAAGGGTTGAGATACTTCCCTTGTTAGACTTTTGCAAACACATATTCACATACCAATGCAAACACACACACACATACAAGTTTATATATTTTTATTTATAGTATATAAAAAAAGAAAAACAATATTAAAATACATCTGAATCTGTTACAAAACTTAAACAACAAAAAAACAAAAATATTTCAAAACTTTTTTTTTGGTTTGTCATGCAGCATGGAACCAAAGAATGTAAAAACCAAATACAAAATAACAGAATAGAAAAAACGAAGAAATTCTTTTACATTCCCAGCTAGTTGTTTCATTTCGTTTCCTACTTTTTTTTTTCTTTCTTTACCAACAACAACTGCTTGTTGGTGTGTCCGTCCAATTTGACATTTAAGAAAGAAGAAAACGGTAAAGTTTTCATTTTGAAACCAAATATTTGTGGTAGTCCTAGCTTGAGGAAGCCAAATTAGTTCAAGTGGAAGAAGCCTGACAAAAGGAAGAAAACTCTTGCCAGCATTGCACAGCACCATTACCACAAAAAGAACAGTAAAAGGTTCTTCTTTATCTTCTTACCATTGCTAAATAATGTTGAGAAGAACACTCACACAATACTGTTTAAGTGTTCAATATACTTACACCCGTCCTTGCCATGCTGCTCTCATTTAACAAATACCATAATAAAGGTCATATGAAAGAAAAACCCTGAAATTTTAACAAAATATACAAATTTTATGTAAGATTAAATTACAAAAAGGTCTTCAAAAATTTGGGTAAGAAATCTGAGAGGCTCAAAAAAACTTAATGAGACCAACTTATTTTTCTTAAAGTAGAACAGACTTGAACTCTTAAGAGAGAAATGAATTTTGTAAATTTTTTTCGTTCTGAAATTTACAAGAGAATTTACATTTTTTCCCAAATTTCGGTAAATTTGAACCAACACTGTCGACACATCGATTAAAAGCTTTTTAAGCGATAATCAGATTGAAAAATGTTGTATGTAGAATTTCTAAGGTATTTAATAACATTCAGTAAAATAAAAAAAATAAAAAGAAAAAAGAGATTGAAACATTTCCTAACGTGAAAAAATTAAAAATTTTTATAAATATTTACGAAAAATTTTTTAATAAATTAAATAAAGTATTTTCGAGTGTAACTTTTTTTAGTGTAAACATATTTTTGAGTAACAAAAAGACATTGTAAAAAATTTTTGTGGCTTACCAATGGTAAGTTACCATTGGTAAATTAGTTTTAAAAGCATTGGTAAGTTCCCAATTCATTAAAAACTTGTTTAAGGGTCATTCTTAGTAAAATCAATCATGAATATTTTTGCCCCCTCCGATATTGATGAAATTTAGTTTAGTTCTTACACTACATAAAAAAACAAACAAATGCAAATTTTCAGCCCTCTAAGTCAACAGGGGCCGAAAATACGGAGGGTCAAAATTTCCCCCAAAATCTCCCAGTCGCGACACTTTACACCGTAAAAACTTAATATCGTTGGTTCTATTATAGCATTTTTGGTTTGTTTTGAAGCTTATAGGTGGATGAAATAGGGGGAAAGTCTTCCCCAAAATGTCGCGATTTTGGGGGAAAATTTGGAAAAATTTTGATTTTGGTCGATTCCAATGTTGTCCCAACATAAAAATTGTAGACTATGTTCATTAGGACTTGCACTTTGAGAATACCAAGTAAAAAAAAATCGGGAGATACTTTCCCCCCCATTTCCTCCACCCTTTACCACGACCTTCAAATAAGAGGGGCACCAATTCCTTTTTTTGGAAAATTTTTTGGTTATGGTGGGTCTTATAGAGTGTATTATAAGCTTTAAAACAAAAAAAAATGGGCTCTGTAGCTACAAAAGCACTTATGATATTAAATTTTAAAGGTTAAAGAGTGTTGCGATTTGAAGATTTTAAGGGAAATTGTGAAAAATTTTGATTTTGAGCAATCCCATTGTTGTCCCAACATAAAAATTTTAGAATATATTCGTTAGGACTTTCTCTATAAGATTGTCAAGTAAAGAAAAATCGGGGGATACCATCCTCCCCATTTTCTCCTCCCTATATCACGACCTTAAAATAAGGGAGGTAACCCTTATTTTTTTTCGAAAATTTTTTGTTTATGGTAGGTCTTGTAGAGCATATTATGAGCTTCTAAACAAACCAAAAATGGGCTTTCTAGCTATAATAGAACCAACGATATTAAGTTTTTACGGTGCAAACTGTCGCGACTGGGAGATTTTGGGGGAAATTTTGACCCTCCGTATTTTCGCCCACTGTTGACTTAGAGGGCTGAAAATAAGTGTGCGTCAGTTTATCACTTAGTGTTACAACTAAACCAAATTTCATCAAAAACGGAGGGGGTCACGAAAATTTTTAGCTATTTTTGATTGATTTCACTAAGAATGACCCTTAACGGGTTTTCCGTGAATTAAAGGTGAAACCAATGTGAAATTCGGGCTTTTGCTTATAACTTTTGAACCACTATACCGATTTTCTTGAAATTCGGTTCCAATAAAACCAAGGAAACGACAAATACATATGCACATCTTTAACAGCCTCAGGATTGTCTTTCGAAGGTTAGTGAGTTTTTTAACTAGTAAATTCGCGAAAAACCCTTGCCGAAATTCAATCATTTGCTTATAACTTTTGAACCACTAAACCGATTTTACTGGAATGCAATACCAGCCTGACCAGGTAAATTACAAACATTTATGCGAAACTTTGAAGTCTCAGTTAAGTCTTTCAAAAGTAAGTGTGTTTTCTTCAGACGACTGACGGAAAAGCGGACATCGTTAGATCGACTTAAAATCGGGGATCATGAACATATCGTCGAACTATATTCAATAAATGCCAACTCGAAAAAGCTTACTGTTCAGGAGAGCTAAAAAACTACCCAGGCAGAAAAATACATACGGGCCAGATCTGGCAAAGTAATTAATCATCATCATCATCATCATCTTTTGGTGTTACAGCCCGGGGTGGGCCTTAACCTTGTCCACTTTCTTCTTCCATTCGGATCTATCTTGCGCAGAGTGTTTCCAGTTGTTAATGCTAACTTTTCTACAATCTTCTTCAACTCCATCTAGCCATCTTGATCTCGGCTTTCCTCTCGCTCTTGTGTTGTAGGGCATGGCATTCATTATTCTTTGTTGAGCTCTATTCGGAGGCATTCTTGCTACATGTCCTGCCCAGCTCAGTCTTTGCGCTTTTATAAATTTTACAATATCTTTACCTTCGATTATATTATCGATCTCAAGGTTATTTCGTCTTTGGTAACTACCGTCGTCATTTATTTTTGGGCCATATATTTTTCTTATTATTTTTCTTTCAAAAACCCGAAGCTTTTCTTCATCTGAGAGTGTCAAGGCCCAAGTTTCACAACCGTATGTTAGTACCGGCAGCACTACTGTTTTATACAGCCGTACCTTAAGTGAGCGAGCTATTAGACGGGACTTAAAAAGTTTGAGTTGCGCATAAAATGCTTTTTGGGCAGCTTGAATTCGATCGTTTATAGATAGATGCATATCGTTAGAGCTGTTGATTAATGCGCCTAGGTATTTGAAGCTCGTGACTTTTTCGAATGTGTAGTTGAGAAGCGTTATAGATTGCTGTGCGTTTATGGGTTGAGTTCGCGACATGTGAATGTACTTGGTCTTATTCTCATTTATCAATAAACCAAGCTTTTTCGTTTCATTTTCCAAGATTGCAAAATTTTGTTCTAAGTCGCGCACACTGTGTGATATGAGCGCTATATCGTCTGCATATGCACACATTATTGTTGACCGCGCGAAAATGTGTCCTCCTCTATCAAGCGATGATATTGCATGGTTAAGTGTAAGATTAAAAATTGTTGTTGATAGAGCATCACCTTGTCTTACACCTGATGTAATATTAAATTCTGCACTAAGATTGTTCTGTACAGCAACCTTACACGTTGTTTTTTTAAGTGTGAGTATCACCATTCTTGTTAATTTGTTTGGTATCCCCATGTTAATGAAAATTGGTTCCAAAATGTTTCTATTTATAGAGTCGAAGGCTTGCTTAAAGTCAACCATGAGCATGTGTAAATCTTTTTTGTACTCAAAGCCTTTCTCCATTGTTTGCCTTAATAGGAATATTTGATCAACAGTGGATCGGTTAGGCCTGAAACCGCACTGGTATTCTCCAATGATAGATTCCGCAACTTCTTTAAGTCTGTTGTTAATGACATTTGACAGAATTTTGTACGGTGTGTTTAGTAATGTGATTCCTCTATAGTTCTCACAGCTCATTTTGTTTCCTTTTTTGTGTATTGGTATTATAATACCACGGTGCCAATCGTTAGGTATCGTTTCTGTGTCCCATATTGTGCAGATCAATCTATGCATCTGAACCCGTAGTTTGTTGCCTGCATTCTTGAATAGCTCTATGACTAAGCCATCGTCACCTGGCGCCTTGTTGTTCTTAATTTGCCCTATCGCTTTATCAACCTCTTGTATTGTAGGTAGGTTGTCATATGTTGAAGACGATTCAACTGGAATACTATTTTCACCGGACAATTCGTTGTGTTGCACAGGTACGTTAAGCAGTTCATTGAAGTGTTCTTGCCATCTCATCAGTATTGCACAGTCTTCACTGAGAACGTTACCGTCTTTATCTAGACAGTTGTTTAGCCTTGGCTGGAAACCGTTTTTCATGTTTTTAATACCTTGATAGAAAGCTTTCGAGTTACCAGAGTCGAAGTCGTCACAAATTTTCTCTATTTTTCTTTTTTGGGCAGCTTTTTTTTTACGTTTTATTAGTTTTTTAGCATCAGACCTAAGCCTCTTATAATCTGCTGAAGATTGGCGGGTATTTTGTGCCAAAAACTTGCTTCTAGCTTCCATTTTATTCTTTACTGCTAATTCGCATTCCTCATCGTACCATTCATCATTTCTTTTTCTTTTCACATAGCCGATAGTTTTTTCTGCTGTATCGTTAATCGTTTTGTTTAATCGAGTCCATATTTCGTTTGATTCTAGGTTGTCATCGGTTAGTGTTTCCCTTAATTTGTTGGTAATCATTTCCTCAAAAGCTAGTTTAGTTTGTGGGTTCTTTAGCTTTTCTACATCCCATTTTCGCTTTCTTTGTCCTCTTTCCTTCATCACGTTTGAAAGCCTGTGGCGAAAAACAACCTTTACCATATAATGGTCGCTATCACAATCAGCACCCCTACACGTGCGCACATCAATAATAGATGATAATCTTCGCCTGTTAACTAAGACGTGATCAATTTGGTTAACAGTACCCGTTCCTGGGTGTTTCCATGTTCCCTTGTGTATAAGTTTATGTGGGAAACGAGTGCTAGCTATATACATGGAATAGTTAGCTGCCAATTGACAAAGTTTTAATCCATTCTCCGATGTAGTATTGTGCAGTGAGTGTAAACCGGCTACGTCTTTAGTGAACTGTTCCCTACCAATTCTGGCATTAAAATCTCCTAGGGCTAAGACTGTGTCATATTTGGGGATTTTGTCAATTAGGGATTCAAGGAGCAAGTAAAATTGTTCCTTATCGTCTTCATCAGCGTTTTCAGTTGGAGCATAAGCACATATAATGGTAACATTGTTGAATTTCCCTTTTAGCCGCAGAGAGCATAGTCTTTCGTCGACTGGTGTGAATCCAAGTATACATTTACGAGTGTCTTTCGAGACCATGAATCCTGTTCCAGCTTGACCGCTTTTATCGGCTTTACCACTATAGAAGAATGTAAAGTTTGGTTTATCTATTTTACCCGCTGATTTCCATCTGACTTCTTGCAGCGCTAGGACGTGGAGATTAAGTAATTAATAAGGTAGTATTAATACTGGCTAAGTACATTTTTTTTGGGTTTTTTGTACTTGCTAAGATGCTAAATGATAACACCATTTAGTAGTGGCAAAGTAATTGTTGAATCAAAATAAAGTAATATAAGAGTACATTGAATACAACAAATATTGGGCTTTCCCAGTACTTTCCAGAGCGTTTCCCAGTAATTTCAAAAGTAATATCCGAGATATTTTAAAATTTACTTTCCCATGCATTTTAACTAAATAATTAATTGAAAAATTTAAAATGTGTTAAATTAAATTATTTTTTATTTAATTCGTACTTACGAAATATTTTTTTTTTTTCATTTTAAAAAAATTATATATTAATTATCCTTTTAAATAAATTATATGTTAAAGTTAAAAAATATTTTCGTTTAAATAACATTTCAAATGTTAATATAATCGAATTTGACTTAAATGGTTATGTAGTTTTATCGTATTTTTATCGTTCAGTTCGACCTCCGCATTGATCCTTTGCTGCGGATAGCCAGCGAGTTATCTTTGAAAAAACTGTGGCTTCAGTTTCACTCGGAAACTGTTTCGTGAGGAAAGCTTTAAAAATTTATTTTAATAAACTTAAATGATTAGCTTCAAAACCGACGTTCACGATGAATTTATTGATGCTCAAAATCTTGAAACAACGGATGAGTAAATTTTTTGTGAAGTTGACAGCGATGTCCTCATCTAGTACAGAGGATTTTATACCTGAAACAACGGAAACTGATTTTAGCAACCTTATTAACGGCCATTTAGAGCTCAGGTTAAAGAATTGGGTTTTAAGAAATATAAAAACCCTAACTCAAAAGTCAATCGATGAACTTTTAATAGTTTTGAGAGAAGAAGGATATACGTCACTACCAAAATCCTCTAAAACATTGCTAGGAATTTCAGCTGTAAGCGGTTGCACAAAAATTATGAAAAGTTCATATGACACTTTTGGGAAATTCCAGTATTTTGGAATAAAATAAAATCTTGTTGATATTGTGAGCCCTAAACTGTATGTTGAGGCAGGTATATCGTTGATAATTCATGTGGATGGCATGGATGTCTTTAACAAATCCAAAAAAGGTTTTTGGTCTATTATGGGAAAAGTGTTTGCACCAGATTATATGAGTAAACCTTTTTTAATAGGCTTATATTACGGAAATTCAAAACCATATTCCTCACAAGAGTTTTTGGAAGAAGTCGTTGTGGAATCCAATTTGTTAATAAATGAAGGTATAATATTTCTAAAAAAATTAATTAAAGATTAATTTTGGTTTTATTTTTAAAGGTGTAAATATAAGTGAAAAAAATATTTTTAACTTTAAAGTTCTAGCATTCTGTTGCGATATGCCTGCCCGTGCCTTTATTAGGTGCACTAAAAGCCATACTGGATTTTTTTCCTGTGAAAGATGCACAGTACGAGGAGAAACAGATAACAAAACTCGAGTTTTTAAAGAAATTAACTGCGATGAAAGGACTTTGCAGTCATTTAAAGAAAAAATAAATTCAGAACATCATTTAACAAAGGAAAATAGCCCACTACTTGAAATTTTAAATATTGACCTAGTCAAGAATGTTGTTCTGGATGAGATGCATATGTTGCATCTCGGCATAAGCAAATATTTGCTTCAAAAGATGATTTATAAGAAATCATTTTCATTTATTTCTACAGAAAATGTTGCTGTTTTACAAAGAAACTTTTTAAATTTGTCTCAAGATATTACATCAGAGTTTCAGAGGAAGTCATTCGATTTATATGATATAGGAAACTGGAAAGCAACACAATTCCGATTTTTTTTATTATACGGTGGAGGTATCATATTGAAAAACGTTTTAAAATCTGATCAATACAAGCATTTTTTAATTCTTTACACGGCATGCAGAATTTTATCATCAAAGAAATTGGCTACATTAAAAAATAAGTTTGCTAAGCAGATTTTAAGAACATTTGTCGAACTTATGCCAAGTTTTTACGGTTCTAATTCCCAAACAATGAACATCCACAACTTAATTCATATTGCAGACGATGTAGCTAATATGGGCGCCCCTATATCACAGTTTTCGCCATTTGATTTTGAAAACAGTCTTGGTTATTTAAAACCTATTATAAAATCCCCAACTAACCCTATTGCTCAAATCCAAAGAAAACTACATATTTTTCATTCCGATAACTCAGTTAATAATATTCCATTGCTATATCCGCTTAATAGAAATTCCAAATACTCTCTAGGAAATATAAAACAAAGCTCGGAATCAAAAGTTGTATTTTCTTTCGTAAACATTAAAGATTTTAAAATAAAACCTATTCATCCAGATAACGTATGTTTACTCGACAATGAAAACGTTATTATCGTTACTGAAATTTTTAGTAGAAAGCAGTCTAAATACAAAAGTGATAATATATTTTTGAAAGGCAATATTTTCACTGAATGTAGCGATTTTTTTCAATTTCCACTACCATCAAGAGAAATAGGACTCTACAATGTTAATAAATTAGATAAAAATAACATTGAAATCAGTATCAATATAGTAGAATCAAAATGTATTCTTACTAAATTTTATAATGACACCATTGCAATTGCTTTATTACATAATTAAGAGTTTTTTTAAATGTTAAAATTTAGTAAAATTATTAAAAAAAAAATATTTCAAATTAATAATATAAACCGCCTTTAGTTTGGTAAAAAAGTGTTAGCAAAGTAATTAGTTCGGTAAAACCAAGTACTTTACTAAAAAGAGCTTGGTATACAAAAAAAAGTTGCTTTCCCAGTACTTTTTTTTTGGAACGGTTGGCAATTTCTGGCTGGGTAGTTATTTCGCGTATTATTGCAAAAATAAACAATGTACCTTCCACAAGATGGTTTAAATATTCTAAACAATTTTTACCTATGCAAAAATTTTCATATTTTGCACTTGTTTGCATATTTTTCAGAGATGGCATTTATTACTATATCAAAAAACAAATGTTTTTTTAGAGTTGGCATATTTTGTCGGAATATAAAAATAATTTTTTTTTTTGGAAAAATTTTTTAAATTTTTTTTTTTTTTGGTTTTTGTTATCCTTCCCAGCAAAAACTTGCATTACCAAGTAATGAAATGTGTAATGGGAAATTCAAAAGTTATAACTACTTCTGATTCGAATTACCTTTCCCATTACATTTACAAGCAAATGTGCCAATTGTAATGATTATCAAACCAATATTAATAACTAATTACATATATACTTATAGGTAATGAAAAAATTATTTTAAAAAAAAATTTTAAAAAATAAAAAAATATTCAATTTTATTTTGTTTTTATTCAAAATAATGTACAGTGAGTCAAAAAGTGAAAATCTAGTTCTGAAATTTTTTTATTTTATTATAATGACTTATGTTAGTCATTATTAATAAGTCCTTATTTTACATTTCAAAATAATGCTAAAGGTAATTTTCTGTCATTACTAAGTAATTAGAATGGTAATGATGTGTCATTACCAAGTTTTTGCTGGGTTAGTACGGTAATTGCAAAAACTGAACAAAAAATTAAAAATCTTTGCATATTTTTAAAAGTTACTAGCTCCGAAAGCCTTTTAATCTCAGGGTGAACAACTTTGGCACTCTGTAACTCTCGCTGTATTGCAATAGGGTCACTCCAAACCAGCTATTTTGACAGCTTATATCATTGATGTTTCAATCTGATAAAAAGTTTGAAAGTTACATAAATATAAGCAATTTTTTTTTTTTGCAAACACTATTTACCGATATTTTTAAAATGGCAATATCTCGAGAACCAGTCATTAGATATCAAAATGTTTACAAGATTCGTATTTAGCATGGCAAATGCAATAAGATATGTGATCTAATTTTTTTTAAAAAATTTTTTGAAAAATTTTTGGAAATTTACAATGGGAGTTGGCATTTATTTCCACCAAAAAAATATGTACTTTGAGTTAGCAGAATAACAAAAATGGATGTAAAACGACAACAAATTACTTTTTTTCTCTGAAAATTTTATGGCAGATAGGTATTACATAGGGGAGCTATTTGCTATCGGAAACTCATTTCCGTCAAATTTGAGTTAGCATATTTTGAATATAGGTTCACGATATATACTTTGTGGGGTCCTAGACCAATATTTTCGAGGTGTTACAAACGGAATGCCAAATTATATACAGAGCTTCGAAAATGTAATCCTTTTCGAATGAATTCTCCAAAAAATCCATTCAATTTACAAAATTAGTGAATGCATTCGATTTTATAAATCAACATTGAATGCAGTCCTTGGAATGCATTCGATTGAATGGAAAGAAAGAATGCATTCGATTTCTTGTTCATTCGATTTAGAAAAATCGAATGCATTCGATTTTATCATTCCACTGCGAATGCAATCGATTTTTTAGATAGATAGAGCAAATTGGAGCCAAATTTTGGTCTATAGTATCGCTGACCCTCTTTACATGTGATGACCCTAATAGACCCTAATTTTGAATCCAAAAAATTGGTATTCCCGAACATTTAAAAAATGCAGGTATCACACAGTATTTAACTGCCTACACGACAAAAAGTCCAAAAGCGTTATTGTAGAACACGACCGCCAAATACCTGAAAGCCCTCCGAGAAATGTTTTTTTAGTTATCCAGTTTTTTTTAATTCTCAAGACCCTACAGGGCCCTTTAATTCCACTATCTCGAAAACAAAGCAAAGTAGTGCAAAACGGATAAAAATGTTGGATCAAAATCTATGTCTAGATTTTAATTTTCAAGATTCATAAAGGGTCTTGAGAATTTTTAAATCTGCGTAACTAAAAAACGGTAACTCGGAGATCTTTCAGGTATTTGGCGGTCGTATTATACGAGCTAAGAGCTACAAAACTGGTTTTTATTTTTATCGTATCGGCAGTATTTATCGAGATATGCGCATATAAAAAATTTTGGGAATGCAAATTTTTTTAGATTCAAAAATAGGGCCCATTGGGGTCAACATATGTGAAGAGTGTCGGCGATTCTATGGAAACAAATTGGCTTCGTTTTGCTCTATCTTGTTTAGTTTTGTAAGTTTTTTATGCAATGAATGAATAAGCCATTTAGTTTTCAAATTAAATGAAAAGAAAATCGATTACATTCGCACTAAATGCATTCGATTTTTAAAAGTCGAATGATAAAAAAATCGAATGCATTCGATTTTTGAAAGTCAAATGAAAAAAAAAAATTGAATGCATTCGATATATATAAATCGAATGAGTCTAAAGTGAATTCATTTAATTCGCTAAAATGTGATTGGGGAATGCAATCACAAAAATTTCATTCAGAATGCCAAATCGAATTAAGGAATGAAATCCTTCGAAGCTCTGCTTATATATACCCTCTATCAAAAAACTGTTCTATAGAAAACACGTTGTCGATAAAAAAATAGTTATCGATAACAAATTTTTTTTGTAGAAAATAAGTCATCAAGAACAAACTTTTCTATCGCAAATTTGTTATCGATAGCAAACTTTGGAATAGAAAATTTTCTATAGAAAATTGTTTGTCGACAACAAACTTTTCTATAGAAAATTTGTTATCGATAACAAACTTTTCTCTAAATTTTTGTTATCGATTACTTTGTAATGTATCGACAAAAACTTTTTTTGTCGATGCATCAATATTATATTTTCTATAAAACTGTTTGTTATCGATATTGATTGGGTTTTTTGCTTAAGATTAAAATGTGGCTTTTTGCTAAAAAACAATTGAATTAAAATGGAATTTCTGTAGAAAAGTTTGTTATCGATAACAAATTTTCTATAGAAAAGTTTGTATCGATAACAAATTTTCTATTGAAAAGTTTGTTATCGATAAAAAATTTCTATTACAAAGTTTGTTATCGATAACAAATTTTCTATAGAAAAGTTTGTTATCTATAGAAAAGTTTGTTATCGAGAACAAATTGTCTATAGAAAAGTTTGTTGTCGATAACAAATTTTCTTTAGAAAAGTTTGTTATCGATAACAAATTTTCAATAGAAACGTTTGTTATCGATAACTAATTCTCTAATTTTCATTACAAAAGTTTTTCATCGATAACTTATTATAACATTGCTATCGATACATCAATAACTTATTTTCAAGAGAAAAGTTTGCTGTCGCTAACAAAATTTCTATAGAAAAGTTTGTTGTCGCTAATTTTCTATAGAAAAGTTTGTTATCGATAATAAAATTTTCCACAGAAATTTCTGTTTATTATAACAAACTTTTCTACGGAAAATTTTTTATCAATATGATAAAATATGTATGTATCGATAACAAATTTTTCTATAGAAAATTAGTTATCGACGACAAACTTTTGTATATAAAATTAGTTATCGATGCATTGACAACAATCTTTTCTATAGAAAATGTGTTGTCGATAACATTTCTGTTTAAAAAAAGTATGTATATGTATCGAAAGCAAAGTTTTATATAGAAAATAAATTATCGATGAAAAACTTTTCTAATGAAAATTAGTTATCGATGCATCTATAAAAAAAACCTTCTCAATGAAATTAGTTATCGGTCTCTCGATTACAAAAAAAAAATAATTATATTTTTCTATACAATATTAATTACAAGCTTTTCTATAGAAAATTATTTATCGATGTATCGATAGCAATCCATTCTAAAGAAAATTAGTTATTGATGTATTGATAACAAAATTTTCAATAGAACATTGGGCTATCGATGAATCCATTACAAAATTTTCTATAGAAAATTAGAAATCGATGTATCGATATCATAGAAAATTGGTTATCGATTTATCGATAACAACGTTTTCTATAGAATGTTAGTAGTCGATGTATCAAAAACAAACATTTCAAAACTCAAAAATACACATTTCAAAAGAAAATTAGTTATCGATGTATCGATAGCAAACTATGCTATAGAAAATTACTTATCGATGTATCAAAACAAAGTTTTTATTATAGAAAATTAGTTTTGATGTAACTATCGATCGATAGATCGATAACAATTTTTTTTAAATACTTTTCTATAGCAAATTTGTTATCGATTACAAATTTTTCTAAAGCAAATAAGTTATCGATGCATCGATAACAAACTTTTCTATAGAAATCAAAAAAAAAAATTCTTTGGAAATAAGTTTTCGATAACAATATAACATTAGATATCGATGTTTCGATAAGTCAGTTTTTTATTGAAAATAAGTTGTCGATAACAAGTTATTTTATAAAAAATAAGTTATCGAGACGTTTTACGCTTATAAAAATTCTCCGTTTGTTGGTCCCATTTTATTTAAATCTGTATTGCTAGAGAAAACTAAAAAGTTTTCCAAAAAATTACGATAATGCAAACAAAGATGGTAATAATTTTGATTTGACTTAAGCAAAAAATACAAAAAAGTAACCTAAAAAAAAACAAAAAACAGAGACAACAACGATTTTCTTAACTACATCTGAGTTGAATTCACACATCTTTGCATGCATTTATTTTTATTTATATTTACTTATTTACACACATACAAAAAAAAAATATTAACAAAACAAGAAGAAAAAAACCCTAAACAAACTTAAGTTTTACAAGAAAAAAGAAAAAGTTTTTCTTTTAGGGGGGAAAAAAGAAGCAACAAAAATATCTCTATACCCACGTAGTAACTGAAACAGGAACTTACACTGTTAGTGTGTTGCTTGAATTTTGAAAGGAGCTGCACATTATAAGAAACAGCTAGTACTACTTTCTTGCCATAGTTCTATGGGCTTTAAGTCTTCATTTCGTTATTCTGTTTATAGTTTGCAAAAGAAAACAAAACAAAAACTATAAATTCGAATTTTGTTATGAAAACTTTGTTTTATGGTTAGTATCGCACTGGGTAAACAACAAGAAAATCTATAGAATAAAATAAGAAAAATAAAAAAAAAAAAAAAATATTTACGGAAAATTGAGAAGAGAATTGAGTTTAAATTTGTTGTATGGTGCAAGGATTCACAAAAGAAATAAGTGACCTTTTAAGTGTAGGACCATAAATATAAATAAATACTTTACATACATATGTTGCATGTTAAATTAGACATTTTATCTTAATTTTAAATAAATCACTTAGGAGATTTTTGTTTTGTGTTAAATGGCTTCTATAAGTTAATAGAACAAATTATATGAAAGTTTAAAAAAGGGAAAGTAATTGTTTTTTGTATAAATACACTGTGCTCGAATTTTACATTTTTTTAACAAGCTGGGCACCCTATTGGTAAAGTTAATTCGAGTACGCAAATTCAATGGTGGTAGCCGTTTTTCGAAGTTAACGCTCGTACACTGATAGAAAAACGCTTCATATCACTAATGAATGGAATTCATTAACGTTGGTTTATTGCAACAATGAAATTTTTCATATGCTGAATGAAATTTCATACATATTGTGCAAGATATTCATTAATTTTGATTCATTAGATTTCGTAGTTTCATTAAAAAATTTCATTAATTTTTGTTTACAAAATTTTCTGTTTTTTGACACTTGTCGTGTCGCGTTTCTTTAGTCTGTTAGTTTACGAGCGCAAAAAACAGCTGATCAGAGCGTGATTTTTTCTAAGATTTTATTTAAGAAATTTAAAATAAAATGTTGTTGATTAATTTTAAGTATTTACTAAACTCACGTTGTTTTAAATTATTTCGAGGTTTTACTTTACTAAAAGTAAACGTTATAGTACAATTTTGTGTGAGAAAATTGAGTGAAATCTATAGATAAAATAAAAAATATGTGAAAGTGTTTTTTTAACTTGGTTATTTTGTGATTTTTTTCAGATTTTTTACGAAATCTATATATATAAAAATGGATGTATGTATGTGGGTATGTATGTTCCGTATGGACTCGAAAACGGCTAAACCGATCTTGATGAAATTTTCAGGGAATATTTAGAATAGCCTAGGGAGTAACACTGTGCGGTCAGATTTTTGATTTTTTGCATGTGGGCGGAGGGGCGTGGCAAAATCGAATTTTTACATTGCACCATTAATGACATCTATATATAAAAAACGGATGGACCGATTTTGATGAAATTTAAACCAAAGATAGTACTAAACGATATGCCAAATTACAGCATGATCGGACAAATGGGCGTGAAATGCCATGCTCTTTTGGCTGTTGGCGGAGGGGTGGGCAAAATCGAGTTTTTACATTGCACTATTAATAACATCTATATGTAAAAAACGGATCGAGCGATTTTGATGAAACTTGAACCAACGATAGTACTAACCAAGTACTAACTATATGATAAATTAGAGCGTGATCGGTCAAATGGGGGTAAAATGCAATGCCCCTTTGTATTGAATTGAATGTTATTTCTGCATGCCCCGCAATAACGCAAAAACTTTTGATTCGATTTTATTTAAATTTTCAGCACTGATAGTGTTAACCGAGTTCGGGAATATAGGCCATGTTATACTACGATTGGAAAAAGGGGCGTAAAATTCCACGCCCCTTTGTACTATACTGGACGTTGTCTGCCTGTTTCGCAATCACGCAAACAGCTGAAAAGATTCTCTTGACATTTTCACTACATACAGTGCTAACCAAGTGCATATGTAGGCCATATAAGATCGTTATTGGAAAAAGGGATCAATATTGCAACACCCTTTGTACTATACTGATCACGATTGAACAAAAAGGCGTAAATTGCCACGCCCCATTGCTTTATACTGAACGTTATATCTGCCTGTTTTGAAAGCACGCAAAAACGGATAAACCGAATCTGTCACTACTGATTGAACTAACCGAGCGGGAACTGTAGGTCATATGTAGAGCGCAATTCGGCAAAAGGGTAAAAAAATTTCACTCCCGTTTTTCATAAATAAAAAGTTATTTCCTCCTGTTTCGCAATCACACAAAAACGGCAAAACTGATGTTAATGAAATTTGCAGCGCAAATAGTACTAATCGAGGATGGAGCATGGAACTTTAGACTATCACGATTCGATAAAAATGCGTTAAATGACACGCCCTTTTGTACTATACTTAACGTTATGTCTGTCTGTTTCGAAATTACGCAAAAACGGCTGAACCAATTTTGTTGAGATTTCTCTATAGATAGTGCTAACCGAGGGTGGAACCAAAGGTTACTAGCTGGACCCGTGCTTTAATTTTGTCCGACACTACATTTAAATTAAGATGCAATATAAAACTGATTTTTTCTTAGGGCCAGCAACGCGGACCGGGTATAGCTAGTTTTAAATAAAAACTAAATTATTAATTAACTAATTTTCGTGATATTTTATATTAGTTCGTGGTTTTAATTATGTATTACAAGTTAAAGTTGGAGTAAAATTTTTGTGCGAGAAAACTAAGTGGAAACATAGAACATGACATATAAAAAGATCTTTACAATTTCATACATATATTTAATTTTAAAAATAAAAGTAACATTTATTCAATAAAAGCATTTCATTTCAAAAATAAAAAGTAGGATTTATTCAATGAAAGTATTATATAAGAATTAAATACCTTTTCATTAAAGTAATGAAACATTTTCATAAAATACATTATATTTTGTATGAACAATTTTCATTAATTTAATGAAACTTGTTCTTGCAATTACATTTTATGATACCCATTTCATTAATTCAATGAAACCCTACATAGGTTCCTTTTTAACGTCATTTTTCATAACATTAATGTAGATTTTTATTATTGTCATGTACAAATTTCTATCAGTGTATTCGCGATTTAAAATTTTGATGCTCAAGTACAGTAAAAACGATATTTTTAAACTCTTGCGATAATTTTTAAATTTAAAACCATTCAAGTCTGTTAAACTAGCATAACAAACCATAATACTGTGAATTTAAAATAGAAATGATTTACTACAAAGTAGCAAACGAGTCTAATGACAAATCGTTTGTGCACAAACTAGAATATTAATACATATTCGCCTCTATTCACAATGAGAATTAGAAAGACGAAGAAATTATACCATACTAATAAGGCAACGATTGTCAATAACCAACAAAAATATTTAAAACAATTTTATATACGATAGTCCATTGGACTACAACAATATGTTTTTTGTGTTGTTATTGTGAGAAATACTCCATATTAGGGTTATTTATCACATGGCGTGCCAACCATTATGTTCAAATTCTGATTAATTTTTATTAAAAAATAAAAATTATTTTATTCGACCTTTAAAATATTATATTTTGAGGATGTTTATTCTTTTTGCTAAATAATCTTGACAATGGAATCTTGACAAATTCCGAAACACGTGTCGATTAAGTCTTGCAAAAATGACCAACATAAATAAATTTAAAACAAAAAATTATTTTCTTGAAAATTATGCTATGAGAATATCATGGTTTTAATTAGTAAAGAAAATAATGACCTCGAGCCAGAATAAACATCCTCAAAATATATTTTTGTAGTACTTTAGCTTCACAATTTTAAATCGCGAATACGAGCGCTAACTTCGAAAAAACGGCTACTATCATTGAATATCGCGTACCCGAATTACCAGCAGGGTGCCCAGCTTGTTAATTTTTGCGACTAGCACAGTGTTATTAATAGTTAAAATTTGAATTACCCCGCTGATAGTATTTTGAAAAATTATTTAAATCGAAAAAGATTTTACGGAAAAGAGCTATTATTTATATATGTCACCCGAATTAATTTTGGCAAGTTAATGTTAAAATTTCTCCTTACATAAAATTATCTTCTTTTGACTAGTGCAACATTGCGTATAAGTTATTTTTTTTAATTTGGCCTATTTTAAAAATAAATCATACGCCCACAACCAGTACCAACTTGACAACAAGTGAGATTGTGCAATTCGTCGGTGGCTTTTGTGTGCCATTGGACACCTTCCCTCTTACGATAAATACAAAATATAAAAAAAAATCGACAGGAACGTTCCCTCTATATTTATACCCTCCACTTAGTGATAGAGGGTATATATAAGTTTGTCATTCCGTTTGTAACTCATCGAAATATCGGTCTGGGACTCCATAAAGTATATATATTCATGATCCTCGATCGATTTTAAGACATTCTAGCGATGTCCGTCTGTCCGTCTGTCCGTCTGTCCGTCTGTCCGTCTGTCCGTCTGTCCGTCTGTCTGTCTGTTGAAAATGCTCTCGCGGACAAAATATTGCACAGAGATGACTGAAACTTAACATATATATTGGAAGTTCTCTCGAGAAGTTTGGTATTGCATTTGAGCGATATCGGTTCAGCGGTTCAAAAGTTGTGAACGAAAATGTAAGCACATCTCAAAAATTTCAGTACATTCAACATAACCTAAAAGTACAAAATGCTTTAATTCGGCTTCTGGTTGACATATGTTAACAAAATTGAACATTAAATGGTATTTAAACAAGTACGAACATATTTTTTGACAAAAACGAAAAAAATCGCGGATTTTTTTTACCAAAATTTTTTTTCGCGGAATTTTTTTTTTCAATTTTTTTTTTTTTTTTTCAAAAGTAATTTTAAATAAAGTTGTTTGCAATAATCTTTTTGAAATTGTGGAGGGTATCACTACATTCGGCAAGGCCGAATTTAACTTTTTTACTTGTTTTTCATTACATTTACGCTAAATAATACAATTTCATCATTATTTTCTATAACCACAACCCCAAAAGCAGAAGGCCCGAAAAAATCGAAAATATTTAGCGATTCATTATTTCTAATTATTTTGGCATGCTGAAAAAGTTTATACACTCAAAAAATTATGTCAATAACTGTTTGTAGTTTATTTAAAAAGTATTACGTTTTGTCGTTTTTAAAAGAAAAAGTATTTGTTTAATGTGCAGTTTTTTTAAATGACTATTTCTGTTACTTGTTTCAAAAATAACAACATAAAAAATAAAGACTTTCATTAGCATTCAATTTTTAAAGTCATTTATTTTTATTCTGTATGTAAAAATAGGTGATTCTTCTTAATTTTTAATGATTTGTGTACGTTATTTTTTTTTAACTTGTAGGCATTTTTTAAAGAGAAGTCATTAGTTTTTACCTACTTGTGTTGGTTATTTTTTGTACACATAAAATTCAAAAAATTATTTATAGAAATATAAAAACATGTTTGTATCAAGTGACTTTGGCACGATGGGTAGAGTATCTGGCCCGAATGCAGTTGATTGCGGGATCGATTCCCAAAAAAATTTTATTCAAAATTTTTTAAAATTAAATTCAACAGAAAAATTGTAAAAATAACCTACGAAATCATTAAATTTTAATGTTTTCGATAGAGTTTTTCAGATAGACTTTTATTTTAACTTAATGGCCCTTACCACAAGAAAACAAAAAGTCTATTTTAACAAAAGTTTTATTTTAAATTTAAAATTTTCTATACATTTTTTGAAAGTCGATTTTAAAAACAAAAACAATTTGTATGGAAATAAAATTAAAAGCTGGTTTTAAATATATTTTATTTTTCTATGGTAAGGCTGAATGTGTGCCAATCATAACATTTTAACCCTTGGTGCCCTTCAATCAGAGGTTAGAATTTTTGGTGAACATTTTTTAAACAAGCAAAATTTTGACCGAAAAGCGTCACGGTTTAAAATTATCGGACTTTTAAGCTTGATAGCGCCCAAATAGTTTCTTGAAAATTGTTACTTTGACAATATCATCGTTATGATTAGTAAAAGAAATACGACCTTGAACTAGAATAATCTTTCTCAGAATCGAATTTTAAAGGTCGACTAATAAGAAATGAACTAAAGTTGTTTTTATTCGACCTTTTATTTATAAATAATAAATGCGTTGTTTGAGCTCGAGGCCATGAAATAAATTTTATTGATTTTTTGCCGATATTTCGAAACTCTTTGAGTTTCATCATCTGGGCTAATCTATAATATAATATAACAACATTTTTTTAAAAAAATTATTTTTACTGTGTAAATATAAGACAATTTTAAACAAGACTTTTTTCTGTGTGAGTATAAGTACTCGGCAAACAATAAATAAAATTTATTTCATGGCCTCGAGCTCAAATAACGCATTTATTATTTATAATAAGAAATGTTTATTAATTTAAAAATAAAAAAAGAATTTTGATGATGGGGGAATTAGAACCCCCCGGAATCGTCCGTCAATTCATTCCTGAAAATTGCCAAAATTTTTTGAAAGCAAGAAACTCTACACTCAAAATAATTCTACAGTAAAAGGTTTAGTAAGTGATATTGTACAAAAATCTACTAATTAGTTACTAATTTTAGTATCTTCAAAGTACTAAAATTAGTAATTTTTACTGGTTTTCAATAATATTAGTAAACAAATTTAGTATTGGTTACCAATTCTTGCACTAGGTCCTTTTGGACTAAAATTTACTTAAATTTTTAGTATTGAATACCCACGTTTTTTTTTGGGTGTATGAGTATTTAATGGGAGAATATCCTAAAAAAGAAAGTAGAGTTATCGTAAGAACTTGTCATGTTAATTCATAATGGGGAACATGAAAAGGCCTCGAACCAGAATAAACTCTTTTTCATTGCATAAAAAAAGAATTTAAAATTCTAAAAAACTATAAAAAGAAATCCAAACAAACTCGCAAAATGCTGGAAAATTAAGACAAAAAAAAATAAAATTCTGAAAAATTAAATAAAAAAAGAATCAGACAAATTAAGAAAATTAAGGAAATATCAAAAAAGAAAATTTTAAATTCAGGAAAATATGTGAAATTAGAAAAATAACGTCGATAAAATTATTTATCATAAAAAATTTTGAATTTTTTTTTGAAAATATGATGAAGGGTATTTTTGATTCGGCACACCCGATTAAGTTTATCACTTTAACTTATTATTTAAAATTTTTAAATTATTGTTGCAAATTGTCAGTCAGTGCCAGTTGTCTTAACTAAACACATTTTAAAGTTTATTTCTGATAACAGCACTGCACTTTTCATATTTAGAACTTTCTTTATTGTCTTTAAAATCCATTTATTCCCTAGATATTAATACATTTATCTTACAATCATTTTATAATATTATCATATAAATATGTATGTGTGTATTTTAGCAATTATCATTGAGTTTATGTTGCTTAATCTGTATATAGTTGATATTAAAATTTCCCGCATCGCATGTAAATTACTTTAATTATGCATTTGGGCTAAATTTCTCACAAAGTTCCAAACAGATGTTACCAACACATCATCTTATCGTAAAAGCCAGAGTCTGCAAGCAAGCAAGCAGCAAGAAACCAAACACAAACCAACAAAACGAACTTAAATCTAATGTTGTCTATTTGTATTAGGGTGGCACTTATTATTATTAATACTAATTATCTCAGAAAATTTTATAAAAGAAAAATATTTTTATTTTCGGAAAAATTTCTAAGAATTTTAATTTTTTTTTTAATTTCCGTAAAAAATTAGGTGAATTAAGTCAGATCTGTTAATATCTTAATATATAAATTTCATACTATCAAATCTTTTAAATATGAGATTTTTCATAATATCGTTTTTGTCAAAATTCGTTTTCCAAATTTGTCGAAAAAAAAATATGAAATCAAATTTGGAAGTGACACTTTTTAATCATCACTTAAAATTTACAAAAATTGATTATCTGCTGCATAAGTGCCACCTAAATATAATATAAAAACTTACCTATTTTGGGGGCTATCAAGATTAATTCTACAACACTGATTCTTTAAGACATTTTGACTTGACTTGAGAGTATTTTGTAGCAGCAACAACATCATCATTATCAACAACGATAGCAGTAACAATGGCAACAGCTACTATATAAAACCCAAGTGTATATAAGTAAATTAGAAATGAGGGAAAAATTTTCATTGAAGAAATTCAAAATGGAATAGTTTAAGAGTGGAAAGATTTAGAATGCAAAAGATTCTAAATGCCAAAAACTAACTTTAAAGAAAATCGAGGATTTTTTTTTAATTTCAGAATTGTTTTTTTTTTTTGGAATGTTGCAAAATGATTCAATCTTCACATTTCAAAAAAAAATTTAAATTGTTTTATTCGATCTTTAAATTATTGTGTTTTAAATTATTAAATTTTTCATGTCATTAAAAACCCTTTGCTACTTGTAGTTTAGTGTTTTTATTTTTGCTAAATAATCTTGACAATGGCATCTGACAAATTCCGAAGCACGTGTCGATTAAATCTTGCAAAAAATTACCAACATAAATAAATTTAAAACAGAAAAATAATTTTCTTGAAAATTATTCTATGAGAATATCATAGTTTTAATTAGTAAAGGAAATAATGACCTCGAGCTAGAATAAACCTACTCAAAATATAATATTTTAAAGGTCGAATAAAACAATTTTTATTTTTTAATAAAAATTAATCGGAGTTAGTCTCAATATTCTTATAATAGTCAATGGAAAAAGATTTTGAGATTTAAAAAAAAAAAATTGGTAAAATTTCCTTACGTGAAATGTGAAAAACCATGGAAGCCCCTATTTCCACTACTTGTATTGCTCACTGTTAAAGTTTCGCATCTTTCAATTTTTGATTTTGACAACCCACTCTAATGTTAATTTTATATAGAACATTGACAAGTGCAGCTTATAGCTTTTGAATACATTCCTATGACTATGATAGATGATAATGCTGTGAGTAGTATTGTGTTGGTGTGTGTTTGTACATTACTGAGGGTGTTAAAGTGTATGTTTGCTTATGTGTAAGTGTGGCTAAGTGTATCGTCACCTAAAATGCAAAACGCCCTACCTAACATTTTATAAATTTTACAGGAGAAGCAAAAAACGTGTTTATATAAAAACTATAAAAGTTTTCATTACAATTTCTTTAAATATTAGTAAAAACACACAAACAAATTCATTTCTGTTAAAAAAAATTATAAATTTTTTATATTTGAAAAGTTATGTTAGTAACGCCCTTTTGTCTTGTAATTTTCAGAAACACAAAAAGCCCTATCTGCACTGAATATGTTTAAAAACACCAAGCAGATGTGTTATAAAATGTAACAACATGCTAACAATATTTTACACTGAATGTTGTTTATCATATAGAACTCTAACAAAATGTGGGCGTTACACAGTGGTTCCAAGTCCAAATCTAGCTGGACAAAATTATTTTATCATCGTTTTATATGTTTTTGGGGTCGCTGAGTTCAAAAAACATGTTTAAATTTTTCTAAGTCGATTACACTAATTGACAACTTTTTATTTTTTTTTCTAATTTCAGTAATTCATTAATGTCAAAAATGGTTTATATGCAGAACAGAAATATGAAATGCAAAAACTTATTTTTTGAAAGTTTTGTAATCTCTAAAAAAAAAAAATTTTTTGTCGAGAAGTGTAATTGAAAAAAACAAGTGAGAGCGTTAAATTCGGCTATGCCTAATCTTTTATACCCTCCAAAATGTAAAAAAAAAATAAAAAAACAGTGAGAGTGTTACATTCGGCTGTGCCGAATCTTTTATACCCTCCAAAATGTAAAAAAAAACAATATAAAAAAATCAAGGGGGTTTTTTTTTTGGGGGGGGGTTGGTGGGAGACGTTAGGGAGCACCTTCCCCTTGCGATTTCGAACTTCATCTGAGAGAAGAATGTTGCATTTGCTTAGCAAAAGTACAAAAAACCCTGCAAAAAATGCGATTTTTATTAGGTTGGTTTAGTTCTCCAAGGGGGAACTTTTTTCCCCTTGGTCCGATTTTATCCATTTCCGAACTTAACCTGCCTAGTAATATAGGACATATTCGTGCCAAACTTCGGAAGTCTAGCTCTTTTATTTTGGACTGTATCGTGTCCTCTACAGACGGACAGACGGACGGACATTTTTGAATTTAGTAGAAGTGTGTAATTTTGGCCGCGGTTTAATAGGAAACATCACATTTAATGCTTTATTTAAGCTAAGCATAATTATAATACTTAAAAGTTATCAAAAAGTTACAAAAATTCGATACTTTATTTAGAAAAAAAAATTTAGGCGAAAATCTATTTTCATATAAACTGTGATTAATTTTAAACCTGCAAAAACCTGCAAGAAATGTCTGCATGACAACGTTCAGTAATAAATTACCTAGAAGTTGTATGTAGTAATTCGACATGATATGCCTGGATTCGGTTTTGGCAAGCTGCGGAAGTTTCATAAGTCCTCAAAAATATTGTTATTATTGACCATACTTCAAAGTACAAAAAATGTAAGAAGAAGATCGATAATAAATTTCTTATTAATGTCCAGAATAAGTATAAATCTGTAGCTTTCTTGTACATAAACCGTTTTGAAACCATTGATGTAACATGGATAATATGATGTTATTAGTTGAACACTTATATATACATATATTATTTTTTTAAATATTGGATACCAAAAATGTTATTTCATTCGCATATTTAACACAGTTAAAGACCTAATTCCAAAAAATGGTTATTAGTTTGATCAGAACACACCCTTAGCTTGCCCCTAGCACTATTAATTCCCAATTTTAAGGACACTAATTTTTGGACTTTTGTCCAGCTAGATTTTGATTTGGAACCAATGTGCGTTATTGGAAAAAGGGGCGTGGCACCTGCTATATAACCTAACACTGCAAAATGTCTCATTTCGGATTCTGTTAATCACATGCTAACTTAATTCGATACAGAATGTCAATTTTCCATTTTAAAGCTCCATGTCAAATGAGGGTGGAACAGGACAAGGGTATGGCCCGAAATAAACTAATGCTTCAAAATGCTTTAACATTTTAACGACCACAGGCAACTATACTTCCCAAATCAGTTCTTGCTATTTTTTTTGTTCAAGTAAAAGATAGGATAAATGTTCTAAAAGATGAATTATAGAAGAGTTTAGAGAAACAAAAGTTTTGTTTTCATTAAGTCTCTAACTGGGTCCACTTACTCACTATTAGTTCTAAAAGTTTGCGAAGTAATAAATATATTAGGGACAAAATTATATTTACTTGACAGGCGAAATAAGGGTCAAGAAGGGGGTTCAGAATCCAAATTCTTGTAGAATAGCTATTATTAAATTGGTTTTCTTAAAAATCAAAGCGAGTACCAAAATAGCCTTGGCCAGAACAGCCTAATAAGGGGGAAGAGGGGCCCAATTTTTTTATGCGTAACTATTATTAGGTCAGAAATTACAAAAATGGAAAGAAAATCAAAAACACTTCGACCAAAAATATATGGTCGTCAAAGCGTTTACTCGGCTTCTGGAAAATTTCTTAAGATCTACAGTAAATATTGGGCATTTGATAGATATCTCACTCGCATCCCACAAAGCTCTTAAAGGAAAATTCCTTAAGGGTACTTTCCACTATCACACTTACACATCACATCAAAATTTACCAACTTCCTAAAGATTTTTGGATTCTTTTTTGATTGAAACCTAGTCGTATCTAATAAGTGAACAATTTCTTGTCAAATTTTTTAAAAAAATATTTCGCTAACATGGTGAAATTACGCTTGTATAATGGAAATGTGTGATAGTGAAAAGTACCCTTTAGCTTTATTTTGAGTTAAAAAAAGGGCCGGTTTTAAAAAAATGCCAAACAAGTTTTTGATTTTCCAAAATAAAAAAAAATAATTTTTAATTTTTTTTTGAAAGATTAAAGAAATAGCTATCTTATACACTCGGGACACATTTTGCTAGGAACATTAGGTAATCAGTTACATGGATGCAAAAACAAATTCTGTTTGAATAAAATGTAAAATTACGGTCCCCTCTAAGAAAGTTCTTGACCGATCTCGTTGAAAAATTGTGACTAAACTATCGGTTTTAAAAGTTGTGTCACTTGAGATAAAAACCCCCATATGTAAATGATGAAATTTGACATAGGTTGTTATTTTATCTTTCCTAAGCCCTGTATTTAATGTTATCGGTATTAGACATCAACTTGTTTTTTATTTCTGTCCCTTTTTATGAAGAAATTATAAGCTTTCCAATGAATGCTTATAACAATAATCGTATCGTGTCTATCGTTATTCCATTACCATATAGTGTCATTTTATGGTAATAGAATAATGAGCTAAAGATGAGGATATCAAGTTACATACATAATTAGCCCCCTGTATTTTTTGTAATAATAGCAAAAATTTATAATTAAAAACATTTTTTTTTACTTATTTAACGAAAAATTTACTTTGAATTTTATTCAATCGGAATGAAGAACTTCCAATCATGTTTTTTATCGCCATTAATTATATTGTTATTAAATTTTATGTAAAATTTATATCTAACTTAAGACTAATTTTACTGCATAAATTGCGAATTCTATAACTGAAAAAAGAACGATTCTCGTGAGAGTACGGTCCTGAAGGGGTTAACTGGTAAATTTCTAAACTTTATTTTTTGTGTACATATATAGATATTTTTCCTATTAGTGGACATTGTGGAAGAAGAAGTATCAAAAAAATGTTTAATCTTAAAAAATAACAGTTGCGTCGGCAATATTATGTAAACAAACGTGTAGTTGGGGCTTTTTGGTTTAACAAATATCAAAGCATGTAGATAGGGCTTTTTGAATTTTGTTAATAAAATCTCCATTTTTGATCAAAGGAGTCAAAATTTTTTTGTAGACATGTATTTTGATCCAATACATAAGAATCAATTAAAAACGCACTTTTGAATTTTTTGTTAGTTAGGGCGTTTTGCATTTTAGGTGACGGTATGTTTAAGGTATAAGGTCTGGTTAACCCTTTAGTGCATAAGGCGGCTTTTTGGCGGCCTTGTGGATTTGGTTGTAACTTTTAGTGACAATACTTACAAACAAGAGAGTCGATTTTGAATGCTAACATTGCACAGATTAATATTGTGCTTTCTTCATTATATCGTCCATTCCACCAGACATTTGGTGATTTTAGGCATTTTTTGACCGAGGGTCTTCGGATTTTTGTTATTATTTTCATACAGATACTCTATGGAGCCAATTTCAAATTTCATCCATCAGATCGAAAATATTCGGAAAACTCGCGATTTTATTCACGATTTTCGTTTTTAAAAAAGTCAAAAAAATACAAAATCTGTGTAACTTTGAGCAGCTGTATTTTCTAAACTGCTTATCGCATTTTAACAATCTATAGCGCATACGAATGGTATGTAAGTCTATTTTAATATCTAATAAACTGAAAAAACATTGGTGGTTTAAAAGTGCATTTTATATGCAAATGCACTTTTGAAGTGCATTTTGCGAAACTTTTACCCCTTTTAATTTTTTTTTAATTAGCATATTTGGAAAATTTAGAATTTTTGCTACAAAAAAATGTTTTCATTACAATGGACCGAGAATGTATGCTATTTTTAATATTTTTTTTTTTTAAATACTTCCTTAAGTTTCCCTTATAAATTTTTTTTTTTTAAATTATACCAAAATCATGTAAAAAGACATGTTTTTAAAACGTTATATTTTCGAAAGTACTAATCCTATCGTATTGTTTTTATGCACATTAGAAAGGTATTTATGTCCATTTTTTGCATTTAATAACCGAAAACATGTTGGTGTTTCAAAAATGCATTTTAAATGCAAATGCTGTTTTGAAGTGCATTTTTCAAAACTTTTATCCCTTTGATTTTTTTTAATTATCATATTCGAAATGTTTACAATTTTTACTTCAAAATAATGTCCTGCTAATAATGGACCCACTGTGTGTGCTATTTTTAAAGAAATTTTAAAAATTTCCTTGAAAAAAATTTTAATATTTTAAATTAAATCAAAAAAATCTGAAATTACATGATTTTTTAAAAAATTCTTAAAAATAGCACATAATGTGGGTCCATTATAAGGAGGACATTATTTTGTAGTAAAAATTATAAACTTTTCAAATATGATAATTAAAAAAAAATCAAAGGGGCAAAAGTTTTGAAAAATGCACTTCAAAACTGCATTTGCATTTAAAATGCATTTTCGAAACACCAAAATTTTTGAGGTCATTATATGCAAAAAATAGACAAAAATACCTTTCTAATGTGCATAAAAACAATAAGATACGATTACTACTTTTGAAAATATAACGGTTTATATACATGTCTTTTTACATGATTTTGGTATAATTTAAGAAATACAAATTTTTATAAGGGAAACTTAAGGAAGTATTTTTTTAAAAAAAATATTAAAAATAGCATACATTCTCGGTCCATTGTAATGAAAACATTTTTTTGTAGCGAAAATTCTAAATTTTCCAAATATGCTAATTAAAAAAAAATTAAAAGGGGTAAAAGTTTCGCAAAATGCACTTCAAAACTGCATTTGCATATAAAATGCACTTTTAAACCACAAATATTTTTTCAGTTTATTAGGAATTAAAATAGAATTACATACCATTCGTATGCGCTATAGATTGTTAAAATGTGATAAGTAGTTTAGAAAATACAGCTGCTCAAAGTTACACAGATTTTGCATTTTTTTGACTTTTTTAAAAACGAAAATCGTGAATAAAATCGCGAGTTTTTCGAATATTTTCGATCTGATGGATGAAATTTGAAATTGGCTCCATAGAGTATATGTATGAAAAATATTACAAAAATCGGAAGACCATCGGTCAGATTTTTTAAAATGTATCATGGAATGGACGATATACTTTATTTTGTTCGAAAACAAAATAAATTAGAATTATTATTGTGAAGCGTGCAATAGAGGGTAAGCAATCATCACTAACAAGGAAAGTCTTTCACACAGCACCCACCGATTCTCCTGAAACTTGTATTTAAAAAAGAGAGGGGAAAAATGAAAGTCACCTGTTTTTTCTTAGCTGCTCAATCTCACATTTAGCGGATCAAGTGGAAGGGGGAAAACGGGAATTTTTTTGTTTCTGGAGGATTTTTCGCATTTTTTAAAAGGAACTATATAAAAAATTTTTACAGATCGAAAGGTTTTTTGAAGGTCTATCCAATGGTGTATATATCGAGTCTTAATTCGGCTTCGGTTAGTCCTTATTTTCATAAATGTAAAAATCTTTGTGGTAGTTCATATGGAGAGATATATACGTACGACTGTCAAAATCATAATTAATAATCTCTATTAAAATTAAGCTGACCCATATTTTTGCATTTGGCGAAATTAAAGTTAGTTCGTATTTTATTCGAGTTTTCCCGAAAGACCAAATTTTTTCATAAGGTGGTAATTCTTATTGTTTACTCTTATACACACCTGCAAGTTTCAGGACAATCTGTGGGTGCCCTCTGAAAGACCTCCCTTGTTATGTCTTTACTTGTACTTAAGTGTTAGATTTTTTATCCTTTTTTGTGGGCAGGAGTTTTATTGGTGCTACTTGATTGCTAGAAAAACATGAACTTAAGTACACGCTTACACTTAAGTGTAAACTGTAAAATCTCGCCTTAGCCTTAACTGTAAAATCCCGCCTTATTATTTCTATATGTGTTTGTTTATATTTTGTGCTTACAAATACTAATTTAGTTTAATGTTTCAAATTAGGCTGAAGTTTTTCAATAATTTTTATTTCTCACGTTTCCTCTTGAACACACTCTCTCTCTCAGAAACAGTTTACAAATTACTTTGTTGTGTTATGCAGGATTTTATTTTGTTTTTGTTTTAACTTTTCTATACACATTTCTAATACGCTCCACTTTAGTGGTAGAGGATTAATATAAGGTTGTCATACCATTTGTAACACCTTGAGTTATAGGTGTGAACGCAAAAAGAAACATGATTGCGACAACCATTTTGGAGGGGCAACATAGTATGATTGATAACATCATCATAACATGATTACAGCGATCATGTTAAGACCTTTACTGATTATAGAATTATCAAAAATTGTCACTTTATAATTGATGATGATCATAGTATGTTTGTCACAATCATAAGTATGTATGATCAAGTGGATCAACCATACTATGTTGTCCCTAAATTATGGGTGATAATGTGTGCTGCAATTATGTTCATAACATGATTGTAACGATCATATTATGACCTCTGCTGATTATAGCATGATCAAAAATTGTAATTTTATAGTTGTTAATGGTCATAGTATGTTTGTCACAATCATAAATATGTATGATTAAGTGGATCAACCATAATATGTTGCCCCTAAATTATGGATGATAAGGTGTGCTGCAATCATGTTCCAAAAATGTTTTTTTTTTTTCGGTGTGTGTATTCTAAACATAAGCACAAACTCATTAAACCCTGTACCACAGAGTCGAGTATGCTGAATTTAACGGTGCTAGCCGTTTTCCAAAGTTAGCGCTCGTATTCGCGATATTCGCGATTTTAAATTTTGATGCTCAAGTACAATAAAAACGATATTTTTAAACTTTTGTGGTAAGTTTTAAGTTTAAAATTATTCAAGTCTGTTAAACTAACATAACAATCCATAATACACTGAATTTTTTTTTTGCGAAAAACATTTTTTGTTGGCGAAAAATCTTTATTTTCGTGAAAAAATTGGTTCAAAACAAATATTTTTAGTTTGATTTGAATTTACGACAGTCATCTGGTAAGGCTAGTTCTTATACACTAAATCCCACTGTAATGCCAGTTTTTTTAAGTTGGCGTATGTATTAATAGGGATATAACTTCTTTTAGTGCAAAATACCACTCCAGTACCATCTGAGGAATGTTGTTCTATTTAATATTAAAAAACGAGTTTTTAGGTTGATTCGATGAAAAAAGTTTCCGCACCGAAAGAGAGAGAGAAAGAGAAAGTGCTTTAAATTTTTATTTATAATTTTTAAAAGTTATGGTTTTTTAAATATCGCGATTTGATCAAAATTTTGCATTGGACTTATGAAAAATAGTTTGGTATTGAAGATTATATAAGAATTTTAACAAAAAATAACTTATTTAAGACAAGAATAACTGTTTTGATGAAAAAATAAATAAATGAATATAGAAAAAACTGCAACGCTTTCGGTGCGGAAACTTTTTTTTTTGATATAAGCCAAAATTGCAAAAAGTTATATCCCTAATGTATTAAGGATATTCGCGATTAATTTTTATTGTTTTTAAGTAAAAAAATATTTTTTTATATTATTTAGACAATTGCTGATTTTTTTTTTCATCTAAACTTTATTGAATATACAAAAAAAAAACTCATTCGCGAAATTTATTTCGCAAGTTTTTTTTTGCGAAATTTTTTTTTCCAATTTTTTATTTTGCTATTATTTTATGAAAATGTGTAGAATACAATACGTTACAGACATAAAATTTTTCAAAAAATATTTTTTTTTCGCGAAAAAAAATTTTCCGCTAAAAAAAGCATTTTCTAAAATTGTATTTAAAAACTATCCCAAAAGCATAAAAATTTAATTTTTGTAGTACTATAGCTTTACAATTTTAAATTGCGAATTTCGCGAATACGTGCGCTAACTTCGAAAAACGGCTAACACCATTGAAATCAGCGTACCCGAATTAGCTTTACCAGAAGGGTGCCCAGCTTGTTAATATTTGCGACTAGCACAGTGTAATTTATCATTGAAATAAAAAAACAAATTTAAAAAATATTGCTTATTTAATTTTTATACACTGAAAAAAAAGACATAACTAAAATTAAGGAAAAAATTTCTTTGAAAATTTATCATGAATTTTCCTAAAATTTAGTTAAATTTAACTTAAAAAAGAGAAATTTTCTTAACTATGAGGAAAAAAATTTAGTTCATTTACTTATAATTAGTTCATAGTTTTCTTTAAATGGATTTTTTTAATATTAGGAAAAAAATTCTTACTGCCAAAGAAATTTTCCACAAATCTAAGAATCGTATCTTTATTTTTAAGACATATTTCTTAAAAATCAATTTAGTTCAAGTTTAGTTAAAATTTACTAAAAAAAACATCATCGTATTTCTCTTCTTTGAATTGAGGAAGTGTACTTCTTAGAATTTAGTTAATGACTTCTGAGAATTTAGTAAATAACTTCTTAGAATTTAGTTAAAAATTCAAAATGGCGATATCTCGAAAACTAAGCGAGATAGAGCGAAACGGATGAAATTTTCAAAAGAAAGACTACAAAGAAAAATATGGAATAGCCTAGCTCTGCGTATCTATCGGGGTCTCAAGACCCTAATTTTAGATCTAAAATTTGAAATTCCCGGTATTTTATATATGCACATATCTCGGTAAATACTGCCAACACGAGAATATGTCCAACGGCATTTTTGTAGCTCCTGACTCGTAGAATACTTCCATAAAATACCCGAAAGCCCTCCGATTAATAGTTTTTGAGTTATCCGGTTTTTAAGATTCTCAAGACCCTATCAGGCCCCTTATTACCGTATCTCAAAAACTAAGCAAGTTAGAGCGAAACGGACACAAGTTTTGGTTCAAAATCTATGGGACCCTTAATGGACCCAACGGGGTCTGAGGTAAAATGGGGTCCGAACCCATGGGTCCAGGGTCTAGACCCAATCTATTTCTAAAATGTGAAGTATAATTTTTCCCATTTTCTAGTTAAAATTGGCTTAAAATTAAATAACTTTGTTTTCCTTATTTTTGGGAAAATTATGAACTAAAACCAAGAAAAAAAATCTTTGGAGCCAAATCATTCCCTCTTTTTCTCAAAATTGAGTTAATTTTCCCAGATTTTAGTTCACTTTTTTTTGAGTGTAGCTGTTTAAAAAATTGCTCACATTAGGCTGCCTTTTTATACCCTCCACTCTAGTGATAGAGAGTATATATAAGTTTGTCATTCCGTTTGTAACACCTCGAAATATTGGTCTAGGACCCAATAAAGTATATATATTCATGATCCTCTATCGATTTTAAGTCGATCTAGCGATGTCCGTCCGTCCGTCTGTCCATCCGTCCTTAGAAAACACGCTAACTTTTCAAAGATTTCATAGAGGCTACTGAAGTTTGGCATATATGTTGGTCATTTACTTGGTCAGGTTGGTGTTGCAATCCAGCCAAATCGGTCAAGTGGTTCAAAAGTTATGAGCAAAAGAGTAAATTTCGGCAAGGGGTTTTCGCAAATTTACGAGATAAAAAACATGATACCTTTCGAAAAACAAAAATGAGACTGCTGAAACGTGGCATGTATCTTTGCCGTTGCTCAGGTCTCCTTGGTATTGAATTTCAGCTCAATCAGTCAAGTGGTTCAAAAGTTATAAGCAAAACACCGAATTTCAGATTTTGTTCATCTTAAATGCCACGTGGTAAACAAGTTTTAAAAGCATTGGTGGTAACTAAACAATGCTTTTCAAACTTGTTTAATTTTGAAGCAATGCTTTTTAAACTTGTTTAGTTTTAAAAGCATTGGTGACTTAAAAATTACACTCGAAAAAATTTTACACTCAAAAAAACATTTACACTCAAAAAAAATTTACACCAAAAAAAATTAGTTTTTTTTTTTGCAAAAATGACAATATTTTGTGTACATACGTACGTGCATTCACTCAGAAATATTTTTACAGTAAAAAACATTACACTCGAACAAAATTTTACACTCAAAAAAAAAAATTAGTAATGTTTCTTTAAAAAACAAAAAATGACAAAAAAAGAGTTTTTTACTCAAAATAAAATATTGTTAATTTTTTTTACGTTAAAATGTACTATCCTTTAAAAAGGCATTGTGGAGGGTATTCATATATTCGGCAAAGTCGAATTTAACTTTTCTACTTGTTTTTAATCCCCTTTGAAAAAAAGCGTATTAAAAATTTTATTATAAGGGTTCAAGTTGAAAAAATGCAGAAGAAAAATTGAATTTCTAAAAATTATAGACATTTCTGGTATTTCTCATACCGGTTTCAAACACCCCAGTTAGTGTTATCATCAGTAGGATTTTAAATGTCGGTTTGTCTTGTTAATGAAAACTGATTTTTATATATGTGAATATTTATAGTTTCTACATAATAAATCTTGACAGTTTCCAACACTACAATTATATTTCTAGCAATCTCAACCTAACTTCATACTTTCTTTCAACATTTTTGTCTTACATTATTTTGCAAGGGTTACCAACATGATCTGGAATTGCCGACACAAATGAAGGAATTTGCATTTTCTGTTTCGGAGACGTGCCGAATGGCGACATATTTTGTCATTAATTTTATTTTATTTTTTCTGTAAGTACAGATCGAGCACGGGCTCGGTTTTATTGTTTTCTTTTACGATTAAAAAAAATTATTTGGACTTTAAAAAGTCATTGTGTAGGGTATTAATGGATTCAGCCAAGTCAAATTTAACTTTTCTACTTGTTTTTAAATACAAGGTTATTAATAATGTTTATAAGTATGTATAATAAACATATACGCTCGTATGTGTGTATGTGTGTGTGTGTTAGTTATTATAATGAGTCTTTTGGGTTTGAATACTACAACAAAAATGAATTACCCTCGTATGCATAGAATGTATAAATTTCAACTTGTTCTATTATTAAACTTTTTTTTATTTTTTTTGTTGCTGTGTTATTGCTTTTTTTGTTAAATTTGAGTACTTTAACACACTTAAGTCTAAGTACCTTGTGATTAAAAGTATTATTAAGTTTTGGGAAATTTGTTTACATTTTTTTTTTTTTTTGTTATGTAGCTAAAATTAACCTAAAACATTTTTAATACTTAATACTGTAAGTATAGGTTGCAACTTAAGTCAGATAATGTTTTCAATTTGTTTATAAACTGCGATTTAGTAAATTTTGTTAATGTTCATGTAAATAAAAAAAAATGTAGAGCAGATTTTGTAAGGCACTTGAAAGTAATTTCCATAACATAAAAATATTTACCTTAACTGTTAAATCGATTAGTAAGGCTAATATTTTTATATGACTTAACAATTTTTTTTTTTTTCAATTTAAATTTGTATTGCCTGAAAAATGGTTTTAGTTAAACAGATGGTTTTTTTTCTTAAACCATTTCTTATTTTAATAATATGGCATTTGCGTCATTTTTCCAGTACGTATGATTTATTTTTATTTTATTAATAACACTCATACGCCTACCTTTTTAAGAGCTCATGATACTTAAAATTTGTTACTTAATTTCATATTTATAATGTCCAGACGTCATAGTAGTTTTTTGGCTATTAATTGTTTACTTTATGACAGTAATTACGACATGAAATTTTGTTTTAAGTAACAAATTACAAAATAATGTGATATAAAACCAAGCAGAAAATATAAGTCCAACTTGGCCGAATCATGAATACCTTCAATGAAAGTAACTGTAATACTTCTAAAGTAAAGAGAAATTCTGATTAATTTGTATTAAAAAATTAAAATTTGTTTTTATTAGACCTTTAAAATATTATATTTTGAGTAGGGTTATTCTAGCTCGAGGTCATTATTTTCTTTACTAATTAAAACTATAAAATTTTCATAGAATAATTTTCAAGAAAATAATTTTTCTGTTTTAAATTTATTTGTGTTGGTCATTTTTGCAAGACTTAAACAACACGTGTTTCGGAATTTGTCAGATTCCATTTTCATGATTATTTAGCAAATATAAAAACCAAAAAATAAGTTGTAGAAGGTTTTTATTGACAAATCGTTAATAAACAAACTAAAATGTTAGTTTATTAACGATCGTCAACTAAAAACCAAACAAATATTAAGAACAGTCATAATTTTAATTAGTAAAGCAAATAATGACCTCGAGCTAGTATGAACCTACTCAAAATATAATATTTTAAAGGTCAAATAAAACAATTTTTATTTTTTAATAAAAATTAATCAGAATGTGAACGAAATGGTTAGCACGCCATGGTTAATACCCCTAATATGGTATTATAATGTGAATAGAAATATTTGCGACAACAAAAATGCAAAAAAAAAATAATTTTTGTTTGTTGGTTAGTGGACGATCGTGATCTTACTACGATGGTACAATTTTCGTCTTCTAATTTCCAATGGGAGTAGAGTAGAATATTTGCATAAATAATCTTGACAATGAAATCTGACAAGTTCCGAAACACGTGTCGATTAAGTCTTACAAAAATTACCAACATAAATTAATTCAAAAAATTATTCTATGAAAATATCATAGTTTTAATAAGTAAAGTAAATAATGGCCTCGAGCTAGAATACACCTACTCAAAATATTATATTTTAAAAGACGAATAAAACAGAGCCCGAGCTCGATCTGTGCTTACAGAAAAAACACTTATAAAAGTACTGACAAAATATATCGCCATTAGGCACGTCTCCGAAACAGAAAATGCAAATTCCGTTTTTTGTATCTGCAATTCCAGATCATGTTGGCAACCCTTGCAAAATAATGTAAGAGACAAAAAAGTTGAAAGAAAGTATGAAGTGAGGTTGAGATTGCAGAAATGTAATTGTAGTGTTGGAAACTGTTAAAATTTATTCTGAAGAAACTATAAATATTCACTTATATAAAAAACAATTTCCATTATCAAGACAAACTGACATTTAAAATCCTACTGATGATAACACTAACTGGAGTGTTTGAAACCGGTATGGGAATACCAGAAATGTCTATAATTTTTACAAATTCATTTTTTCTTCTGCATTTTTTTAACTTGAACCCTTATAACAAATATAATTAAAGCCCGAGCTTGATCTATTCTTACAAAAAAAAACACTAATACAATTTTATTTTTTTAATTAAAATAAATTAGAATTCGAGTTACTATTTTCATTTTCTTAAAACAAAATTTTTAGTAACTTGGGTTTGTAACTTGGAAAAAAATTCATCTAGTAGTGAATAAAAAAATATTCACCAACTGGTGAATATTATCAATATTATTTTGTTTTTCATCAATATATTTTTTTTTTTAATCAATATTTTTTTCATCAATATTTTTACCCTCCAACTACAGTATGGGGGTATACTCACTTTGTCATTCCGTGTGTAACGCATCAAAATATCGGTCTAGGACCCATTAAAGTATATTTATTTATGATCAGTGATCGATTCTAAGACATTCTAGCGATGTCCGTCCGTCCGTCTGTCCGTTCGTCTGTCCGTCTGTAGTTAACACGATGCAGTTCAAAGTAAAAGAGCTAGACTCCCGACATTTATCACGAATATGTCTTATGTTCCTAGGCAGGTTAAGTTCGTAAATAAGCATCGGACCAGGGGTAAAAAAGCTCCCCCTTGAAGAACTAAACCAACCTCTGAAAAATACAATATTTTTACATGATTTTTTGTTTTTTCTTCGATATTTTTTTTTCATCAATATTTTTTTTCATCAATATATTTTTTTAATCAATATATTTTTTCCATCAATGTTTTTTTTCATTCAATATTTCTTTTTCATCAATATTTTTTTTTTCAACAATATTTTTTTTATCAATATTATTTCCATCAATATTTTTCTTTTCATCAATATTTATTTTCATTCAATATTTTTTTTTCATCAATATCTTTTTTTCATAAATATTTTTTTTTTTATTTTTTTATGAATATTTTTTTTTATCAATATTTTAATTTAAAATATTTTTTTCTCATAAATATTTTCTGTTGATAAATACATTTTTTTTTATTCAATATTTTTTTTTCATTAATATTTTCTTTTTCATCAATATTATTTTCATCAATATTTCTTTTTTCATATTTTTTTTTATCAAATATTTTTTTTCATAATTTTTTTTTTCATCAATTATTTTTATTTTATCAATAAAATTTTTCATTAAAAACATTTTTTTTTTATCAAAAATATTTTTATCGACAAACAGATAGATGGATATCACTAGAATGTCAATAAAGAGACACGTGTTTTTTAATAGCGGCCCAAATTCATACTTAGGGGTGCAAATGAGGGGGGATGAAACTGGAATTTTTCAGTTTTTTCGTTTATCTCCTATATTATGCAAAGAAACCTAGGCATGTTACATACCAAATCAAAGGTCTTTACAAAACCTATCTACGTGTGTAAACTACATGTCCAACCATGCGCAGCTTTTCGTCATATTGAGTAAAATAGCAAAATTTTAGTACATTTTTGTTAATAAGTCAAAAAAATAACATATTTGGTACGTTGTTACCACCACGAGGTAGGTAATTTAAATACCTTTAATCTGATATCAAATATGCCTATACTAAATTTAATTTAATACCCGAGTAAAAATTTTTATATGATGCAATATATAATGATATATAACACAACATATATTTATACGCAATTTAATCCGAATAATGGTGGATGTTTTTGCATTAAAAAAGATCAACTTGTATAAAATATGATTCGATTTCATCCGAGTTTTGACCAGACATTGCCACATTTCTTTGGATCCAATTAGATCTAATTGCATAAAAACATAAAAAATCTTGGTGTGTTTTGGTTTGGGTGAGTAACACCACAGGTCAACGATACATTCACCAAACATATAATTTTCTAAACAAAAAAAATTATATGGGTACGCTTCGAACCAGATAGGTGATATACATAACCCTAACAAGGAAATGTTTAGGAACATTTTAAAAGCTTCTTATACATTTCCTAAAAAACTTAGAAAATTTTTAGTTAATTGGAAACAATTATAGTTGTATATGAAACAGAATGAGATGTTTATGATTTTATATTAAATTATACAGAAAAGCAAATTTTGTATTGACCATCATATTATTGCATATAATTATATCAACCGTACACCTTTTTATCCGAATCATGATTAAATTATATATTACCACATATGACTGCATTAAAAAAATTTAGAAAACATTTCACGGATGTATAATCATATATGATTTATTATGTTTGTATCAAGTTATATATTGTAATATATGTTTATTTTTACTCGGGTAGGCGTAAATCGTAAACAACTGAAAAAGGTCAATTTCTCCCCATACAAATCGACCCTCTCTAAAAATGAATTTGGACCGCTAAAAAAAAAAAAATACGTGTCGAATTAATTTTCATTCTAAACAACATATCCAAATTTCATGAAGATCGAAGGGTAGCACCAGAGAGACTTCCCTTGTTAGAAACTTCTACGTATCAATAATATATAAACATAATGGGGTCCTTGACCGATATTTCAATACGTTTTCCATGGAATGACAAATTAATATAGCGTTATTTTTTCTAGAAAAATTTTGCGTTGAAAATAACATCTAGTTATACAGCAAAACATTAAAATGATTCAATGGTTTGGGCAAGAGTACAAACTTCTCAGAGATTTTTTTTATAGTAGGCTAGCAATATTCAGAAGTGAAATTATTCGGTGTTGTAAAAAAAGGCTCTAGGAAAAAGAATAAAAAAAGTTATATTTCATAACCTCATTTTTTTGGATAAAATCGATTTGAGCGAGTTTATCCCGTCCTTCCAAAAATCTGAAAAAAAAACTCAAAAATCTTTTAGGACATAATAAATCATATTCCGATTTAAAAGTTTCAAAAACAAAAAACTACTTTTGATGAAGCGCCCTAGTATTCATAGATTCGGCCAAGTCGAGTTTAACTTTTTTTTTATAAATTTTATTGAATATTCATTTTATTTTAATATTTAAAATATTCACTTTAAGTACCTACTAAAAATAAAATATTATAAAACAATACAATCACTATCGAACTCAAACACAATAAGCTGCTGATATAATACAGCCAACTATAATATTAAAAAAAATAATAATACTAATAAAATAAATTGAACTTAAATTATGTAAAACAACAGCATGCAACACAATTACGTTGCTCTTAAATATAATGGTGTAAAAGATAAACACAGACTCCTATCTCCCTCGTTCGCTCCCTCCGTAATTTAATCAATATAAAATTTTATTTCAACACACAATTTTAAACAACTAAATATGTATTCAGAACATTTTTCGTTTATTTATTTTTTTTGTGTAGTGTAGGGAAAATATTAGACTAAAGAGATATAATCTCTTTATGTATGTGTATTTATACTAAATAAAGAAAAAAACTTGTCCATATTCCACTATCGGCAGCATGAACAGTACAATACACACAATGAATTTTATTAAAAATATATATTTTTTTTTGGGATATTGTTCTAACTAGCATCATTAACTTACACATCATCGGTATGACTGACCAATAGCCACCCACCATAATGGTAGAAACAGAACAAGCACGGCACGGGGGACGGTTGCCGTTGCCGGAGAAAATAGGCCCAAAACAATGACGGGGGACGGCGACGACAAAAAATGTCATTTGTTTGTTCAGTGGTGCTAACTTTTAATAAAATAAGCGTAATTTCACGGAAAAAAATCGCTAACCACATAGTCAATGTGGTTAAGTTGGCACTACTGTACGTTCGTTACACCATTGTGAATGAAAAGATAAAAATTTGTTGTGAAAATGCGGCAACCCTGGAGTGTGAGAGGAAGGGAGAATGAGAGAACCCGGAGAACAAATAAAATAAGTTTTAATTTTTTGCCGTGCCGGTCACGGCTTTTAACTGTCAAATCGTATGGAAAAAGTCGTGCCGGGCTTGTTCTGTTCATACCTTAATATTACTACCGAGCATAATAATATTGAGAGATAGCAAAAATTGTAGTAGTTGCAGGACATTTTAAAAATAAACGTTTTTGTTTAACTCTATACATATGCAACAAAAAAAAACCTTATTTTAACACTAACACTTATACAGCCACTTAAAAAGTGTGGATAGTTAGTTCATGCAACTTTTTATATTGTTTTACAAAACCTTTTGTATTTGTGTTATTGTAAGTAAGTGTAAGTATGTGGGTAAGTGTACGTTTTGCATAAAGGAAATTCAATATTTTGAGTTCATTCATTTGACTACGTACGTGTTAGCATAAAAGTAAATTCTTGCATGATGGCTTGCAGTAATGACCACAATTTGTTGTATAAAGTGTATTTGTTGTATAAAGTGTATGTCAGCCAAAGTAACTTAAAACAATAATTATACTTTCGACATTTAACAACAAATACAAATATCATACAACAAGGTTGTGTTGGCATTACAGTGTTAACAGGTTTTGAGAATTTTAGTAAATTAAAGGGAATTGTTTTAAGAAAATTCTTAAAGACTGAATTTTTATGCTGTTTGGTTTGAATTCGTATTAATAATTTTTGAGAAGAAGAAATTTTTCGTGTAAAATAAAAAAATTGCGAACATATCAGAATTTGCAAACGAACATGATGACAGTTTTCAGAAGTTTGCACCCTACCATCATCAGCGCTTTTCAATTGTCCTACTAAGTATTGGGTGTACTTGCCATTCCTTGCACAACGAATTGAAATATCGGTCAAATACCGCAATAAGTTAATATACACTCAAAATATGCTGTATAGACTGAGTTAAAGGTATTTAAACTAGAGATGGGCGCGTGAGTGATTTTTAACTTACACTCACTCACGCTCACGACAGGATTTTTTGAATCACACACACTCACTAACGAGCATATATATATTCTACTTACACTCACTCACAAACACGTGAGTAATTTAAATAAAGCTCACACTCACGTGCACTCACACAAGCTTCACTCACACTCACCTTGACTCACACTCACGAAACTCTTATTTATACAAAAAAAAAATTCAAAAACTAATATTTCAAAAATCTTTAAAAATTTACAGCAAAATTTAAAGTTTAGCGAAATTTTAAATTTTTTTTTATTTTTTGATTTTTTCGGGACGAAACCTTAAATATGAAGAGAAAATAAATCACGCAAAAAAATCGACTCACGCACACTCACTCACGCAAAAATCTTACTCACGCACACTCACTCACGCAATTTTTTTCCCCACTCACACTCACAATCACGTAAGTAAAATGGAATTCAGTCACACTCACGCGTGAATCACTCTCTAATCTGCTCATGTACCCATCTCTAATTTAAACCCCTTATCAACAATGTGGTTAACATTTTCTAATATACTTTTATTTTGGTTTTAAAAACCAGATAAAAATTTATGGATTTTCACTTATAAAAGACCATATCTTTCAAAATAGTTAACCAATTTCAAATATTGGACAAAAAAAATCCATTTTTCCCCACTGTGAGACGTGTGTTGACATCGTCTTGAAATCGATCGAGTATCAAGAAAATATGTACTTTATGGGATCCTAGACCAATATTTCGAGGTGTTACAAACGGAATAACAAACTTATATTTACCCTCCATCACTATAGTGAAGAGTATAACAAAAAAAATGCCTGCGAATTTTGTACTCTTGCCCAAAACATTAAATCATGATAATGTTTTGCGGAAGATTTGGGTGTACTTGCCAAAGCAAAGTTTTTTTTTAGAAAAAATAATGTTATATTACTTTGCTATTCAATGCAAAACGAATTCAAATATCAGTCGAGGACCCCATTAAAAAACCAAAAGAGCTGTACATTTCATAAGTGAGTGCAAAAATAAGTGCAAAAAAGTGTTTTAACATTTTGGAGAGTATAAACTATCACTTGTTTTATGTACATTTGATAAACAAATGGAAAATTTTTATGCGAAAAGCTTAGACTTGGTGAAAAAGTAGTTTTGGTAAAACAAAAAAAAGTTTTTGATGAAAAGAAAAATTTTTTGATGTAAAAAACAAATGATGAAAAAAATATGAAAAAAAAATTTTGGTGAGAAAAAAATTGATAATAAAAATTTTATAAAAAAAAAATTATGAAAAAAAAATTTTAATCAAAAAAAAATTTGATGAACAATTAATGAAAAAAAAATTATGAAAAAGAAAATTTGATGAAAAAAAAATTAATGAAAAAAAAAAAAATTATGAATAAAAAATTTATAAAAAAAAAATTTGATGAACAAAAAATTGATGAAAAAAAATTTTGATAAAAAAAAAATTGATAAAAAAAAAATGATAAAAAAAAATTTGATGAAAAAAAAAAAAAAATATGAAAAAAAAAATTGATGAAAAAAAAAATATATATAAAAAAAACCGATGGAAAAAAAAATTTGATGGAAAAAAAAAATTTGATGAAAAAAAAATAGAAAAAAAAACTGATGAGAAAAAATTGTTTTTGTTGTTGAAAAATAATTATTTTACTTTTTATTCACCAGCTGGTGAAAAACGGTTTTATTCACCACGAGGTGAATTATTATCCAAGTTACAAACATTTTGGTTTTAAGAAAATGAAAATAGTAATTCTTGTTTTATTTTTCGTTAATTGTTAACTTATATAGTCAAACTCAGATGTCGCCCTGCAACTTTTTTAAAATTAGACACCATCCTAAAAACATTATTGTTTTAAAAAAATGGGGGACTTTTTTTGGGGTCTTTGGGGAGTACCTCCCCATCGCAGCTAATGTTTACAAATATGCTTTTCCACCAATTTAATACAATTTCATCATTATTTTAAGACAGGCGCGGATCCAGGGGGAGGAGAATGGGATTTCTGCCCCCCCCCCCAAAACGATTTCAAAAAAAAAGAAAGGAAAAAAGGAAAAAAAAGAAAGAAAGAACTAAAGAAAAAAAGAAAGAAAGAAAGAAAGAAAGAAAAAAAGGGAAAGGAAAAAAGGAAGAGAAAGGAAAGGAAAGAAGATAGAAAGAAAAAAGGTAAAAAACCCTAAAGAGAGTTATATGTGTGCTGATGATTTAAGTCAGCACACATAGCCTCAATCCTTAAAGATTTTTTGCATCCTCATTATAAAATGTTTTAGAATTTATGAAATTTCATATGAGAAACTTAAATGTTTTAGAATTTATGAAATTTCATATGAGAAACTTAAATGTCATTGGACATTTTCTAACCGAATAACTTTTCTTATCATTTTCTAAGAAAAAAGTATTATCTCAAATATTTTTTATAGAAAAATGTCTCAGAAGTCAAGACTTTGCCTTTAGAAATTATCTTGATACTTATGTATTTGACTTTGAATGAAAGAGTTTTTTGATTGAAAAATTATCTCAAATTTTAGAAAAAATGTCTTATAACTTTTCTATATAAAAAATCCCTCAGCAACTGAGAATGTTTAAGAATCTGAAAAGAGTTTTTCTACAAATAAATTTCTTAGAATCGGATAACATTATTACAGGAAAAACGTCTTAGAATATTAGTTTTCTATGCGGTATATTTTCGAATCATAGACTTTTTTTATGGAAAAATTTTTAAGAATATGAGGATTTCTTTGTTTGAAAAATCTTTTAGAATCTACGAATTTTTCTATAGGAAAAGTTTATCAAAATCTATGATTTTGTATGAATAATCTCTCAGAATCTGAAAATTTTTCTGTTGGCAGATTCTGAGAATTTTTCTATAGGAAATGTGTCTCTGAATATGGAAATTTTTCTTTTAAAATTGTGTCCAACAATAATAATTTTTCTATATGAAAAATTTTTGAGAATCTAAGAAATTGCCTTGGAAAACATTAGATGGCATTAAAACCGTAAAATTTTTCAGGATCTAAAAATTTGTGTATACAAAAAATATAAGAATTATTTAAGAGGTTTTTTATAAGAAAAGTATATCAGAATTTGGAAAAAAATTTTATAGAAAGAATGTCACAGAATCTCAGATTATTTCCATAAAATAAAGTTTAAAAATGTGAGACATTTTCTATGTGAAAAATGTTGAATCTAAAATATTTTCTATAGGAAATTCGATCTGAGAATAAAACAACATTTTTATATCAAAGGGTTTTAGAATCTGAACATTTTTCTTAACGCAAATATCTCAGAAATGGGTTATTTTTCTATATGAAAGTATTTGAGAATCTAAGAGATTTTCTGTAGTAAAAATGTCTCAACATCTGAGAAATTTTGTGACGGAAACATGTTTAAAAATTGCATACTTTATTAAAAAGTTTTTCGGAAGATTTCTGAGAAATAAAATTTTTTATACATGAGTTAAAATTTTTCAACATGAACCCCTGATTTCCTTCGATGTCTCCGAATTTGATGAAACTTTGTGTATATGTTGGGACTTATAAGACTTATATTCAGACAAAATTTTAGACCTTTAACTTTCGTGGTTCCAGAAATATGGCGTGTCAAAAGTCAAGAAAATCTTTAAAAGGATGAAATATAAACATTTATATCTTCAAAGGTATTTGATCTATATTACTCCCTGATAGCTTGTTTTAAAGGCAAAATCATGGCCTTTCAAATAACATTTTGCAAAAATTTTTATTTTGGGATTTTTTTTTATTTCTGCAAAATTCGCGATTCGCGAAAATATATCTGAAAAAGCGACATTTTTAAAAATCTGAAAAAAATATATGTTATTGGCTACTATCTTAGCTACAAGCTGTATAAATTTTAAGTTGGTGAACGTATTAAGACCAGAGATATGAATAAAAATGTGTTGCCAAGTAGTAAATTTTTATCAAATCTGATGAAAATTAAATTTTTTTTTGGAATATTTTTGCAAATACTCATAATAAAACGGTGAAAAAAGTAAAGTAAATGGTACATACGGGTACTACACATAGCTACAATATAACATGAATATTTATCATTTACACTACTCTACAAAAATCAACTTTTTTTGCACAGACTCTTAGATTACATTTGCTTAAGTATTTTGGTCTCTTTAACACCAATCTGTCATCATAAAAATTTTATCAAATCGCCTTTTCGAAAAATAACTCTTTTGCGGTCCCTGCCCATAAAAACCAACGAATGACTTTATATTAGAAAAATTATTAAAAATGGATATTATTTCAAAATTCATTGAGTTTATGCAAAAATATTTGCAAAAAAAAATCTAAATTTTGAGCAAAATTTGCAAATATTATTTGCATATACTTTTTTCCCTTATATTTTTAATTTTTTAATTTTCATTGTTTAAAATACATTTTCTTAAGTCGTTTGCCCTCTTTAACGTGAATCCACTAAACGCGAATCCATTGTCATTTTTATGTAATCGTGTTCTCGTGATTTGCCCATTTAGTTTTTGCAGCTGAAGCATACAAAAATATTAAACCAACAAATAATATGAGGTATGTCAGTGTGAAACATTTATTATTACGTTTCTTTCTTGGGTTTGAGGGCTTAGTCTGTAAAATAGGCCTGTATGTCCAGAAGACAATTTGATAAAATGTTTATGATGTCAGATGCGTGTAGGCCAAATACTTTTTAAAATGTGTTCTAGAAGTCTCTGCAAAAAAGTTGACTTTTGTTAAGTACTGTAATCGATAAAAAGTTATGTTACAATATATTCATGTGTAATACTCGTGTGTAACATCAACTTTACTTTTTTCACCGTTTTATTTTATGTATTTGCAAAAATATTCAAAAATAGTAATTAAATATTCATCAGATTTTAAAAAAAATTTCTACTTGTCAACACATTTTTATTATTATCTCTGGACTTAATACGTTCACCAAAGCGAAATTTTTAGAGCTTGTAGCTAAGACTCATACCATTAACATATATTTTTTTCAAATTTTTAAAAATGTCGCTTTTTTCGATATGTTTTTGCGAATCGCGAATTGTGCAGAAACACAAAAAAGATCCCAAAATAAAAATTTTTGCAAAATAATATTTTAAAGGTGATGATTTTGCCTTTAAAAAAAGCTATGTGGGAGTGATTTACCTCAAATACTTTTCGAGATATAAATATTTGTAATTTACCTTTTAAAGGATTTTCTTGACTTTTGAAACGTCATATTTCCAAAACTACGGAAGTCAAAAGTCTTAAATTTTGTTTGAGTATAAGTTGAGTAAGTCCCAACATATATACCGAGTTTCATGAAATTTGGGTCGATTGACGTCAAAAATTCAATTTTTTTTGCTATGTTGATATGGATTTACTCACATATAAAATTTTTCAAGTTTGTTCACATTTGTGAATGGCTATGATTGTCACAAGCCAATTTTTATTACTGAAAAGTCATAATAAATATTTTTAATGACTGAAAAGTCACAGTATCAATATCATTTAATATGTCAATTTTATGATCGTTTCGAGAGCAGGTCTTAAAATTTGCAAATAAAATTTCAAATGTTTGAATTTACGAAGTAAATCTTAAAAAATTTTTTGGATATACAAAAATTTCACCCAAATCCATAAGCTGGATCCGCATTTAAGAAAAAAAAATTTTTTTTGGTCTTCAATTTGTTACTTAATATAAAAAATTTACACACAATTTTTTTTAAAAAAATCTCCAACCCCAAATGAAATTCCTGGATCCGCGCCTGTTTTAAGAAAAGTTGTTATATACACGTCCAAAAAATTCAAGCCCGAGTAAAAATGTTAAGATATAATTATATCTAACAAGATATGATTGTATATATTTATATCTGATACAATATCAAATTATATATAACCAGATATGATAGATCTGCTGCTATATATAACTATATCTTGTATCATATCTGGTTATGTCTTCTATCATATCTGTCACTATAGCAATATTTATATTTATATATAACTGCAAACTTAATCAAACATCTAAGTTTTTTTTCGAATTCGATTTAAAACGGACACTCCCAATTTTAAAAAAATCTTTGTCATTTTTATTTTCATTGATATCAAATAAAAACAAAATTGAATAAATACAAAAAAAAAACCAAATAAAAATAGTTCGAGTAATTTGTCAAATAAAAATAACAACATTTTAAATGAAAAAAATATATTTGAAAGAAACAAAAAATTTGTATAATTTCTCTCAAAATAAGTATTATGAAGATGTAGCAATTTAAATAAGTTTTTCCAATAAAATATGATGAAATTAGTTGTCCATGTAATCAGAAAATTTAGATCCGTTTGTTTAAAATTTAACTGCTTAAAGTGTTCTTAAAGTTCCAAGGATATTGTAATAAAAAATTCGAATTGTGTGTTATATGAAAATTCCAGTTTCCGCGTGTTAAAATAAACTCGAAGGCTCATATAGTCTTAATATAATTCAAGATTCTTCGTACCAGTACAGTGCCTTACATCGATGTAAGGCACACTAACATCTAGTACCAAGTATTCATTTGTATAAAATTGTGCATTAAAATATTTTAAATATCCATATGTGACAGGGCTTAGAGAAAGGGACCTAAGGGTAAAAAAATTATTTTTTTTTTTTTTTGATGTGGACAACATCTGAGCATCGAATGAGACCGATTTTTTTTTAGCCTTATGTCCCTTTCTATTTTGCGCGTCACATATAGAGTTATTTTCTCTATTCGTACGCAAAATCTTGATTTATTTCAAGACTAAATGATCCTTGAAATTTATTTAAACACACGTAAACTGGTATTTACACATATGTACCACAAAATCCGAATTTTTTAATACTATATCCTTGGAATTTAAAGATTATTATCATTTACAAGTATATTATTATAATTACAAGTACTGAATAAAATTTAATTATTTCCATTTTAAATGTGATTATTATTTCTTATTAAAATAGAAATTTAGCTAAAATCAATGTACATATGCTACAATATATATTCTGATCAAATCAGATCTAATAAGATCAGAATATATAAGGGACAAATGTCGGATCCAACGAGATCTAATTTGATCAGTTTGTATCAGAACTGATCAAAACTGATATAAGTAGATCGGGTCAATTTCCCGATCTGATAAGATCTGATTATATATTGAGCGAGATTTAAAGAGATCTCGTGCAATATCAAAATTTTTACTCGGGAGCCTAAAAATGTTTAATTTCTTTAACAAAAGTACAAAAAAATGGTTAAGTTGTATTACCCCTGGTCCGATTTTACCCATTTCCGAATTTCACCAGCATATGACCAGCATATGACTTTACAGACGGACGGAGGGTATAATAAAACACTGTTTATTATTAGTAATTAAGCTCATTTTGTATTATTATTTCCAAAACTGAAAAAGTACTATATTTAAAAATAAAACTCTTCATTTCCAGTACTTTATTTTTTGTACCGCTGGCAATTTCTGGCTAGATGATTTTGTCAAATAGACAAACGTCAAAATCGATTTCAAATAAATTTGGTACCGAAAAATATAAAAATTATACAAGTTTCAAGATATACATGTTAATATTTTGTTAATAACAAACTTAAAATTTTAAATTGTATTAAACAAAGCCCACATTCCTTAATATATTTAACACATAAATACCTTAAATTATATTTAACATTTTATCAAATATCATTATAAATTGTTGTGAACTTTAAACTCTTCAAATGGGATAATATTTAATCAAGTATGTGGCAACATTATGAAAATTACAGCATTACAACACATTTTAACAATCTCTTATGTAACATAATTTTAGACATAAATTGTAATGAATTGATACTAGCAAAATATTTAAATACAAAAACCCCTCTTCACAACCCCCCCCCCCCCCCAAAAAACCTATAAAATAACGACAAAATATCTATTGAATTTACACCATCAATATAATCAACAAAAACAACAACTACAACGGACAGCAATATCAACAACTACAAAATGCAGTAAAATACATATGTTGTAAATATATTTATATATGAATAGATATCTGAGAATCGTAGGGTGGCCGAATCCTAAATTGAGCAAAAAGTTAAAAATGGCCGAAAAAAAAATTTTAAATGTATAAAGTATACAAAAACTTGAAAATGTTTACAAAATATTCTGAGCACTAAATTTTACCATTTTTTGGAAAATTAAAAATTTTTTCCAAAATTTTAACTTTTGAGTTTGTGACCAAAAACCCATTTAGGGTTGCTTAAAAATGAAATTCAACGAAATCCATAATAAGGGCCACCTTTATATGTATATGAATAGGAATGTATTTAACACGTACACAAATGAATGGACATATACATAACATAAATAGATAAGATATACAATAATATGTATAAATATACAACAAGTACAAAATATGTATGTTACGATGAGTTTAAATATATATATTTTGTTTGTATAAATATAGTTTGTAATCAATGGATTAATGTTCAAAAGCATTAACCCTTAAAAAACTGACCTCATAACTGTATACAAAGTCTATGTGTGATGACGTAACAAAACACGAATTAAAAATCATCAGGTAGTTGATACTTGATTTTGTTGATACCAACTTCGCTCATCGGTCTCAAGTGATCGTGCCTAGTTAATAGCAAATAATTCACAAAGTATCATGGTTCAAATCGTGGCGGCTTCTATTTGTTAATAGTTTTCACATATAGAGTACAATTGACTATTAACTGAATAAATTTGACATTACAAGTTTTCTGATGATTATAATAATTAAATGAAACAAGTAAAATCGAATATCTTAAATTTTTAGAAAAATTTAATTTTTTCAATCACACTTTATCCAGTTCAAACCATATATTACAAATTAAAACATTATAATACATATTTTGATTAGTTTTTATTAAAAAATACAAATTGTGTTGTTCGACCCTTAAAATTCTATATTTTGAGAAGTTTTATTTTAGCTCGAGGTCATTATTTCCTTTATTAATTAAAACTATGATATTCTCATATAATAATTTACCAGCATTTTTTTTTGTGTTTTAAATTTATTTATGTTGGTCATTTTTGCAAGACCTAATCGACACGTGTTTCGGAATTTATCAGATTACATTGTCAATATCATTATCAAATATAAAAACCTTATACTACAAGTAGCATAGGGAATTTTAATGACAAATCGCTAATGTTCAAAATTAAATTTTAATACATATTCGACTCTACTCCTATTGAGAATTAGAAGACGAAAACTGTACCATCGTAGTAAAATCACGATCGTCAAATAATCAACAAACAAATAAATATTAACAAGTACAAAAGTTAAATTCAACTTGGCCGAATCTATGAATACCCCCCACAATGCCCTTTTTAAGTAAATTTTCTAACGTGAAAAAAAAAAACATTTTTGATTAGAAATAATTTATTTTGTGGGAAAAAAGTTTTTTTAGTTAATTTTGAAAAAAAAAAAATTTAGTGTAAAATTTTTTTCGAGTGTATTTTTTCTCTGCTTTAGTATAAAAATATTTTTGAGTGACAAAAGTACCTTGCCAAATATTTTTGTGACTTACAAATGTTTTTAAAACATGTTTAACGGGTTTTCAACATGTGAATTTAAGGTGAAACTAATCTGAAATTCACGGATTTGCTAATAACTTTTGAACCACTTGACCGATTTGGCTGAAATTCAATACGAACCAGGTCAGATGAACCACTAATTTATATGCCAAGCTTCAGCATCCTCAGAATTGCCTTTCGAAGGTTTTTATCTCGTAAATTAACAAAAAACCCCTGACATAACTTCACTTAGAAAATTATTGCAGTTTTTTTTTTACGATGAACCAACACTCAGGGGATGCCCCTACTAATGCAATGCATTGTGTTGATATCAGGAAAATAGGTTATGAGGAGGAGGAAAGAGGAAGTAGTGTTTGTGTATATTTGACTTGAATTTATCTACATTGAAAGAAACTGAAAAGACCTCTGCGGGGAGATTATTCCACATACGGCTAGTTCGACTGATAAACGAACCTTCTCTGTAATGCGCTGTGCGATCAACTGGACAATCGACAACAAACGGATGTGATCTACTAGACAGCCGAGTGTTTCGAACAAAAACTCGGGCTCTAGGGATAAGTTCACTTATCTCAGCAGAACACTTTCCATGGTAATATCGATAGAAGAGAGTCACACAACCCACATTCCGACGATGCTCCAATGAGTCAACAGAGTTGGATACCCTAGTGTCATTGATAAGCATCAAGGCCCTCCTTTGCACACGGTCCAAGAGCTCCAAAATAGACTTTGAAGCCCCTGCCCATATATGGGAGTTGTATTCCATCTTCGGTCGAATGTAGGTGGTATAAATAGTAAGGAGATCGGATGAGGTGAAGTATTTCTAACACCGGTTTAAAAAACCGAGACACTTGAATGCTTCTTTCGACACTTGAAAAACGTGCTTATTCCAACGGACATCACACTGAATTTTCATGCCCAGAACATCAAGAGTGTCTGATTCCTCAATACCAATACCACCCATATGTACAGATGACGCTGTTGGTTCCACATTTCTGTGAGTCAACATACAACATTGGGTCTTGCGTGCATTAAACCCACTTAGAGATTGTCAACAGGTCTTGATTAAGTGTGTCATTCATAATCTGCCTTTTGCCCTCAAACTCAATAAGGCTTGGCCTACGATCAAAGGAAAATGAATGACAAATGTTGCTGTCATCTGCATAGAGTAGATAGGATTTTAAGTTTGACTTAGAAGGTCGTTAAGAAAAATAAGAAAAAGGGTAGGAGAAAGAACAGAACCTTGCGGTACCCCCGATTGGAGCTGGAACTCATCTGATGAGAACCCATCTATAACAACACGTATAGAACGATCCCTGAAGAAACTCGAAACAAATCGAGAGAAGTCATTACCGACACCAAAGGCATTAAGCTTAGATATGAGCGCTCCGTGCCACACACAATCAAACGCCTTGGAAATATCCAGAGCAACTACATTACTTTCAGCAAAATGGTGGATCGATCGACTCCAACGTTCCGAAAGGAACGGCAACAGATTCCCGGTAGAACGAGTTCTCCGAAAACCATACTGTCGATCGTTTAAAAGTGAGTTAGCCTCCAGATACCTAACAAGATGGCAATTTACCATGCTCTCCATCACCTTCGAGAGCGCTGAGCATATTGCTATTGGGCGGTAGTTATCAGGGTTATTAGCAGCACCCTTTTTAGGGATTGGCTGCACATTGGCAACCTTCCAACAAGACGGAAAAACTCCAGCACGGTAAGACGAAATGAAAAGATTAGCCAGTGGACGCGCCAACGTCGAAGAGCACTGTTTAAGTACCAGTGCTGGTATACCATCCGGCCCCGGTGACTTATTTACGTTAAGATCCGCAAGAACCCTTTTAACTGCACGAGCTCGAGCTACTACATTGTAGTAACTGTTGTTTTATGTAGTTGTTTTTAGTCTATAAAAAAAGTTATAATTTTCTAGAAATTTTTAGAAAAACGGATGCGTTGAATGAGTTGGAAGTGTCAGATGCAGCAGGAATTATTTCCAACTAATTTTAACCGTTTTTGACGTTTAGAAGAAAATTAAGACAATTTGAGTTACAGTAAAAACAACTGTAATTTGAAGTAGTTTTTACCGTTTTTTGTAGTTTTAATCAATAGTTAAAAACAACAACAATTTTTGGTTGATTTTACCGTTAAATGTAGTGGACGCCTAAACACCAACAAATGTAGTAGTTTTAACTGTCTTTTGTATTGGAATCTACCGTCATAATTTTTTGAGTGTTTTGAACCACTGGACCGATTTTGCTGGATTGCAATACCAACCTGACCAGGTAAATACCCAATATATATTCTAAGCTTTAGGAGCCTCCGTAAAGTCTTTTAAAAGCTAGCGTGTTTTCAACAGACATTCAGACGGACGGACGTACATCGCTAGGTCGTCTTAAAATCGATCGAAGATCATGAAAACATAAACTTTTTGGGGTCCTATACCAATATTTCGAGGTGTTACAAACGGAATGACAACTTATTTGGATTTTTAAAAATTAAAAAAAAAGAACTTAATTATGATGATTATATGTACACAAAAAACAAAAAAAAATTAAAATCGTTGAAACGGTTTTCTAGATATCGCTGAAAAAAATTGCGGTTTTTCCGCAATTTTCTTGACCTGTTTATAGAGCTTGAAATGAATTGACGATCGTTTCGGGGATTTTCCAACCGATTTGCCTGGAACCCAAAAAATGTATATGGGGCATTCCATGCCAAATCACTCACTTTTAGGCCCGACCCCCTTCGATTAATTTTATTTTTGGATATGTTTTAGTACGTATTAAATTCAACTTCCCGCCAAATTTTCAGCCTTTTATACCAAGGTGGTGTTGAGTAATCAATTTTTCAAAATGGCGATTTTTTCCAAAAAATGAAAAAATTTAAATTTTCAATCAATTTTGACCAGTAAAAAATATAGATATATTAAAAAAAGATGGACAACATTTTGTTGGTAGTTAAATGTAGTTTTAGAAAAAAAATATGAAAAATTATTCGAAGTAATTATCACTTGTTTTTTATCGTATAAAAATTAAAATCGACTTTTTGAAAAAGTCCGAAACCTTCGATTTTTTTTTAAAAATGTCAAAAAATTCTACTCTAAATTACGCAACTTTTAAGTCATAATTCGAGATGTGATCGTAATTCGTTCTATTTTTATTAAAATTTTGAAAATTGCACTTTTTTTTTTTTGACTCTGGTTTATTTTATATGGTGCTCCAAAAAAAATAATTTGGTAAATATTGACCGTAACTTCCCCTAGATATATTAACTTGGGTGTAAAAATACGTCTCAGAAAATTTTAGGATGATCGGACGTGGGTAAGGCGTGCCGCATCGGCTTTGAAGTTTGAAAATCGGATTACAAGGGAAAATATGCATTTTTTTCTGTTTTCTTAATTTTTTTGGTATTTTAAGTTAATTTTGAATTCAAATGGTTACAGAATTGAAATGTAGAGTAAAATGTCTCTCTATTAAGGTCATAAAAACCGAAATCGGTTTAAAATCAGCCAAGTTATTACAACTTCCCCAGGCATCTAACGTGTGGCAGACAACTTGATTAATCAATACAATCCGATTTTTGAAATTCATTGAAATTTTCTACTGTAATAACATTTTTTTATTCTTCAAGTTCAAATGTTATTAGATGACAAGTATTTTTCATATTGTGTTTTGCTAACATTTTTTAAATTAGTGCTAAAAATGCCTGCATTTTCCACACCCTTTTGAAATCTCTATTTTAAAAAAAAAAATATTTTTTTTGTTTTAAAATTTGGAAAAGTCAAAAAAATATTACACTGAAACATGAATAATGAAAAAATGTTATTACAGTAGAAAATTTCAATAAATTTAAAAAAAGGGCCTCGTATTTTTTAATCAAGTTGTATGGCACACGCTAGATGCCTGGGGAAGTTGTAATAACTTGGCTGATTTTCAACCGATTTTAGCTTTTAGTACCTTATTAGAAAGGCATTTTACTCCACATCATAATTCTGTAATCACTTGAATTAAAACTTAACTTAAAATACCAAAGAAATTGCGAAAACAGAAAAAAATTCATATTTTTCCTTGTAATCCGTTTTTTAAACTTCAAGGACCATGCTAAGCGCCTTACACATGTCCGATCGTCCCAAATTTTTGTGAGACGTATATTTTCCTCCAAATGAATATATGTAGGGTAAGTTAGGGTCAGTATCTACCATTTTTTTTTTTTTTTTGGAGCTCCATAAAAAATAAATCAGAGCCAAAACATAAAAGGTGCAATTTTAAAAATTAAAAAAAAAATAGAAAGAATTGTGATCACATCTCGAGTTATGGCTTAAAAGTTGCATAATTTAGAGTAGAATTCTTATAGTTTTTTACAAAAAAATCGAAGGTTTCGGACTTTTTCAAAAAGTCGATTTTAATTTTTAAACGTCAAAAAATAAGTGATAATTACTTTGAATAATTTTTTCACATTTTTTTTCTAAAACTACATTTAAATACCAACAAAACGTTGTCCAACTTTTTTTAAAATATCTATATTTTTTACTGGTCAAAATTGATTGAAAATTTAAATTTTTTCATTTTTTGGAAAAAATCGCCATTTTGAAAAATTGATTACTCAACACCACCTTGGTATAAAAAGCTGAAAATTTGGCTGCAAGTTGCATTTAATACGTACTAAAACATATCCAAAAATAAAATTAATCGAAGGGGGTCGGGCCTAAAAGTGAGTGATTTGGCATGGAATGCCCCATATGTTCTTGATGTGTCTCGACTTATCGGCAAAATCAGCGTTTAAAAATTTCGTTGTCCCCTTACGAGCAAAAATACGTCTCGACTTAAATTTAATAAAGGTTATTTCGTATTCATATAGAAATCGTAGGTCTATGTCATCACATAAATACAACCCAAAATTTACATATTTTCATAAAAAAAAATTTATTTATGTCGAATTTTTACAAGGCTGCGCTACCGTTCTTTTCATATGTAAACATCATATAGTTTCTTAAAAAGAACTGGCTGAAAAATCCAAAAATCGATTTTTTTCCCATTTTGTTTGTGACCCACTTTTTGAACCCCTTATTCCCTGATACGCCGATAAGCCGACACCCCAACCTTAGAATGGCCTCTTTTATATATATTTAAAATTTCATACAAATCGGTTCATAAGGGTTGAGATACTTCCCTTGTTAGTGCGAAATAATTATGATTTCGAAATTTCACCGGTGTACCACCAAACATAATTTGAATGCAAGTTAGTGGGTTACTGCATGTTTTGACTTCGGCAAATGTTAAATGCAGTTTTTTTTTTTTGCTTCTTAAACAAATTCTTCCGTGTTAGGACATAATACGAGAGATTTTCATATCCGACGTTTTTGACAAATCCGTCTCAAAAATTCGGAAATCTTTCGTACTTCATGGGAAAACTATATAAAAAATTTCAAAACCACGATTTCTGTCCACTGATGCTAATTTTTTGCGGAAAATTCTTGTTTGACTTTTTGCAAAATATAGCTCAAAATTCCAGAAATCTTGTATTGATTATGGAAAAATATTTTTAAATCCTAAAAAATACGATTTTGGTCCATAGCATAAGCATTATTGGACCAAAATCGCGTTTTTTAATTTTTTTTAACATTTTATTCATAACATACTAAACATTTTTTAATATTTTAGATACATTTGGCAAAAAAATAGTTTTTATGTTTAAAGATCCGCACCTGTGGACCAAATTCGGTGCTTGGATTTTTATTTAAATATTTTTTTCCACAAAGTACGAGAAATTTCCTAATTGTTGAGCCGGAGTTGCATTTTGACCACTGGTTGCCGACTGAAGATGCCTTTGAAAAATTTAATCATAAATTTTCCCACAATCAGCTCATTCCTTGCCATTGTTTGGCAAATATTCAACATGAAATTCAAAAGTTTATAATTGCCTGGACACCCTAATACTAACTTTGTCATTCCATGTGTAACGCATTAAAATATCGATCTATTACCCCATAAAGAATATATCCTTAATCAGCTCTAACTCCGTGTGTCTGTTGAAGTACGATGTAGTCCAAACCAAAGCTGCTTGATCCCTGAAGTCCTATTTTGGTAATTCTAAATAAAACATTTTAATATTTTAAGCCCTACAAAAATATTTTGAAAATTAATTTTCTACGTTCTGAGTGGAGCTCATTCTTTTGGCTGGTTTTTTTGACTCGTGTTTTTAAAGCTATAATGAGTTCTTTAAAAATCAAAACATCTGGTACCTTTAAAAACCCCGTCTGTCCATTATAGTGTTAAAAATATACATAGTTATACCTCAAACACACTTATAAACATATAAGTACAAATAGAATATTTACACATGCAACCAATGATATGTACAATAGTGTAGTGAAGTGGTTATCTATGTATGTGTGTTTATTTTCGTGCATGTGCGTGTCGTCTATATATTTATTATGAACTTCATTCACCAGAGTAATACGAATTCATTGAAAATATGAATTTGTTGTGTGCAATTTGTAAATGTGTGTGTGTGTTTGTGTATGTGTAGGTGGTATAGATTACACATGCATACACATAAAATTTAACTTCCGTGCAATCATTTTTTATTTCTACTACAAGTATTTTGAACACACACACTCTGCCGTAATGCCTCTTCTGGCTTTAATAATATGTAGTTGAGAATTGAAGCCCAGTTAGAATAGAAATAAAAACAACAAAAAATCAGGTCACATCATATACACACACACTCTTACCGGCAATCTCCATAAACTTGGGTATTATTTTTTTATATTTTTCTTTTTTTTATACTACTTTTAAATTCTAAACGGTAAAAATATTGCGAAAAATAAAACAAGAATATGTCATCGAGTATATAAATAAACGATATGACAAATTCTAACATCCGGAAGATCTCACTTACCATAACAAAAAAAAAAAAAAACAAAAAGTGGTGCAATCGGTAGGAGGTTTGAGGATCGGAATACACTACTTGCCACTACTAGGCTGTCGTTTTGTTCATTTACTATTTAAAAAAAAAATTCAACAATGGTCACACATACAAACATACATCAACACATTTAGGGATTCCTTTTTTATGGATTCCTGTATAATTTTTTTTATTTACGTTCTATGTTTTATGGTAACAGTGGTTATGAAGCGGAATCAGAGGAATCATATACATATAATTTGATACAATCTTAAATGAGTAAAAATGTTTCCCGAATAAAAAAGTTTGATATTTCCATATGTTACTTTATAGCACAATAGCGATGATATTGTCATGCACTAAAAAATCGCAAATATGCGCTAAAAAATTAAAAATATCCACTAAAAATCCTAAAAATATGCACTAAAAAATAAAATTTGTGTTAGAAAATCTTGATGTTATGCGAAAAACTTCTAAAAAAATAAATATAACACCGGGTTTGAATAGCAACATTTAAAACTTTATGTAAGCAAGATTTTTTAGAAACTAAAATAATCTATAAAAAAATTTGCAATAATAATTTTTTTTTTTTTTTATTTTCAAAATAAATTTTTCAGATTTTAAACAGTTTTTGAAACAAATAAATTTGTGTTTTTGCTAAATTATGCCAAAATATGCAAAAATATGCACTTAAAAGTTGGAAATATGCATAAAATATGCATTTAAAATCAAAATATGCACTTTTACCCAAATATGCAAAAATATTCAAAAACAAATCGATGACATTTTAACGCAAATTTCTTGATTCTCAAAGATAATTGGTCGATTTCGTTTTTAGACTATCGACAAAAAATATGCATTTGCATGGAAATCACATCCCTACCCGAGTAAAAATGAATACATATAATTTTACATATTTGATGTATGTATATATTAGACTGCCCAGAAAAAAAGCGAAGTTTTTATTTTCTTGGGGGATACCTGCAAATTTTGTTCCTTTTTGTGCAAAAAAATTTCGTTTTTTTTTTGGGATTTTTAAAATAATATCTAGAGGTCGCGATCTCGCGTTTTATAACGATTTATTTTTTTTGAGTTTTTTATTATTTTAAATTGTTAAATATGATTAATATGATAAAATATTAATAATTTCAGACAAAAAAAAATTAAATTAAAAATTAAATATCGCTCATTCCATGAGATGTCTCCCAGCATCTAATCAAATGTTCCTTAATTTATTTGAAATTTTGCACACATGAACACTATGAAGCTATTAAAATAAATCAGTTGTTAGTTCCGAGAAAATCCGTGAATTCGCGAATATATTCGCGTTCGCGAATTCGTGGATTTTCGCGAAACTAAAAACGAATTTATTTTAATTGCTCCATAGTGTACCTGTGTGCGAAATTTCAAATAAATTAAAGAACATTTGATTAGATGCTGGGAGACATCTCATGGAATGAGCGATATTTAATTTTTAATTTATTTTTTTTTTGTCTGAAATTATTAATATTTTATCATATTAATCATATTTAACAATTTAAAATAATAAAAAACTCAAAAAAAATAAATCGTTATAAAACGCGAGATCGCGACCTCTAGATATTATTTTAAAAATCCCAAAAAAAAACCGAAATTTTTTTGCACAAAAAGGAACAAAATTCGCAGGTATCCCCCAAGAAAATAACAACTTTGTTTTTTTCTGGGCAGTCTAGTATATATAGCCATATGAAATAATATGTTTTCATATCAAACAAAGTACATAATTATATCTCGCATTGAGTTTTTCCAAATTTTTTAAATGGAGTTATATAAAATTACATCTAATGATAACCATATTAATATATAAATACATGTGGGAGACATAATCATATGTGACACATATAACTTAATCTGATTGCATACATATTTATATGTGACTTAATATCAAATAACGTATACGAGCATATTTAAAAAAAATCCAATATCATTATATATATAATTATATATGACTTACAAGAAACCATTTAAAATTATATATGACTTACAAGAAACCATTTAAAACTATATATGGTTCCATCTTAAAAAACAAAAAAAAAAATTTTTCAAATATAATTATATATGGTCGCACATATAACTCTATATACAGTTATATAAAACTATACATGGCATCAAACATTTATTTTTTTAATATTATCAAAGATATAATTATAAATGTCTTATGAGATACCGTATATAGTTTTGTAAGGTACCATATAAATACAATTTTTTTTAAACTCTATATATAATTTTAAATGGTGGCACATGTAACGCCATATAAAATGTTATACAATTGTATAAGGTAAAAAATATTTTTTTCTTTCACAATATTTTATATATAATTATGCATACTTTTATATGACAGTATTTCAATATTTTTTTTTTTAATGTTGCATCATATATATTTTTATTTAAGTATACAAGAGAGCTTGTATAATTATATATGATTCTCAAAGCACCTAAAATCAGTCAAAAAAAAATATATATAAATTCTATAAATTTTTAAATAGAAAAAAAAATCTGTTTAATCCATTGTATTTTAAAACTTGAAAAAATGCATATTGGATTTTAAAAGTTAAATGTTTAAAAAATGCATATAACTTAAATAGTTGTGTGTAACTTTATATAAGATCATATAAGATAATATATGATGCTTGGGACCCCGAGTTCGATTCCCGGCTCAACCCAGAAAAAAATATTTTTTTTTAAATTTTTTAAAAAAGAAAATATGTTTTTAAAGCTTTTTGTTTTTTCTAAACTTAAAAATATTGAATAATTAAATTTTTATGATAAAATCGAAAAATAAATATTATTTATTTATAGTTATATAATTTTATATATTACATCATATAAGTTAATATATGGTTCCTAGGGACCCTGGGTTCGATCCCCGGCTGAGCTAAGAAAAAAAGTTGTTTTTTTTAAATTTTTTTTTAAAGAAAATATGTTTTAGAAGCTTTAATTTTTTACTAAACTTAAAAATATTGATTAATTTATTTTTTATGATAATATTTAGAAATAAATATTATTTATATATAGTAATATAACTTTCTATATTGCATCATATATGATAATATATAATTCTTGAGGACCCTGAGTTCGATTCCCGACTAAGTCAAGAAAAAAATTATTTTTTTTTAATCTAAATGATTTTTTAATGCGTTTTCGTTTTTCAAATTTAAAAAAAAATAAAATCCCTGAATTTTAACAAAAATATTTCAAAAATAATTATATTTTGATATAATTATATATTATTTAATCCGAAGAAAAAAATATTTTAAAACTTTAATGTTTAACCATCAATATCTCTGGTTTTAAGAGAGCTAAAGTCCTCAGATCAAGCTCAAATCAAAGCTTTATTTGTTGCCAATAATTAAAAGTGTATTTGGTTCGAACTTATGTTAGCAATATTTTCAGATAAAATTATTTTTGTCTGAAAAAACTTCCGAAAAAAACTTAAAACTCATTATTTGGCCGTTGGTGAGTAAAAAAGTTTATACATGTTTTATACCATTTTAAAGGTATTTTTATTAAATATACAACGGCAGAAAGAAAATTTGGATCCGATGAAAAATGTGAAGCTCATAAGCCAAAAACCGTTTTTACTTTAAAGCTTTATAACTTGGAAAATTAAGAGCATTGGAAGATGAAAATCATGTTGTTGAACTCAGTATTAAACCCCCTATTAGCTCAGCAAATAAACTAAAAAAAAAAAAAAATCACAAATTTTAGCAAAAATTTTCTAAGTCTTTTTTAAAATTTTGTTCAAATTCAAGTCGAATATAATTTGATGCAATCATATACCCGATAAGATAAACTGGATTTAATTATATATAAGTTAAACTTGATATAATTATATATGATAAACTATTTTCTAAGTTTTTTTAAAACATAGTCCTTTAAAGTTGTCATTTATTAACAACGTCCGCTGGGTCAGAGGGTAGAGATTGCGATTACAAAACAGTTGGTAGCTGTTCGATTCCCCCGCCGCTCGAAGTTTTTTTTTTTTTTTTAATAAATTTTAATTATATATATTTATATCTTAATATTGAAAAAAATTGTTTGGATAAAACTTTATCAGTTCTAAAAATAGATTTTATTGTTCGGATTAAATTATATATAGTTCTAAAAATAGATTTTTTTTTTCGGATAAAATTTTATCTAAAGTTTTTTGTAATATTTTTTTTTCTTTCGTATGAAATTTTATCTTTTTTTATCCAGCTAAAAAAATCTTTTTTTTTTGTCTTGGTCCAATAAGATCCAACCATTTTTCGGATGAAATTGTATCCCACCGATTAAAACTGATCTAATTAGATAAACCCACTTTTCGGATCAAATTGTATCCGTCCGGTTAAAACTGATCTAATCTTAGCGATCCATTTTTCGGATCAGTGCTGATCTTTCAAATCTCGGATCTATCAACAGATCTGGAATAATATAAGAACATATATTGCTCCATACAAAAATTTTTACTCGGGTACTCATGATATTTCGTCACTAATTATTTTTTTTTTCGAAAAAATTATGTAGAGGCAAATTTTTGCACTGGCTTTGGGTTTCCTTTTTGACGTGAAAATCGGAAAGTTCCAAACAAAGTTAAAAAAAAAAAATTAACTTTCTTTGTTTTTTTGCTTGAAATATTAGTTAACATTCGGAAATTACTGAAAAAGTATTTTTTATGGTAAAAAAAAAAAAAATTTCTATTTTTTTTTTAAATGATAATGGTATTAGGCTGGTGTATAATTTTAAAAATGATGCAGGACGCCAGCACAGTTTGACTATATAAGCTTACGACTAACAAAAAAAAAATGAGAATTCCTGTTTTCATTTTCTTAAAGCCAAGAAGGATCCAACTTCGATTTGTAACTTGGATAATAACTCACCTGCAGGTGAATAAAAGTGTTTTTCATCAGATGGTGAATAAAACGTAACATAATTATTTTTCTACAAAAGAATTTTTTTTCATAATTTATTTTTTCATCAATTTTTTTTTTCATAAATTTTTTTCATAATTTTTTTTTTTTTTCATCAAAAAAAACTTATTTTCATCAAACAGAATTATTGTTCATTATATCTATGAACAAATTTCATAAAGCCAAATATATAGAATCAATTCATTGGCGGAATGAATATTCATTAGTTTTGTGAAATATTTCCTAGAATTTTATTCATAGATTTTGTTAAATTTATAGAAAAAATTCATAGAATGGAAAAAATGTCATCAATAAGCCTTTAAATTTTTTTAAATAATTAAAAAAACGTTACTTTAATTAAAAATATTTAATAAATATATTAAAAAAATAAAAAAAAACATAAAAAACGTAAAAAAAAATTATTGCTGCCCTGGCGGGATTCGAACCCAAGACCTACCGGCTGTGGAAATTATTGTCGACACCATAGCATCCAGCGCCACCAAAGCAGGAAAATCCTGCCAACTATCACTTAGTTTGATAATATTCGTTATTTTTTTTTTTGCAATTACACAAAAATTTTGTTTTCTACAAACACACACATAGCTTTTGGCAGAGCATTGTGGCAGAGATTAGATACAAACTCAATATGTTAAAGCAGAATATTAAACAAAGTATACTTTAGCTCGGTAGCTAGAGACTAAGCTTCACGAACAACTGGTTTTGTATTCAATTCTCGGTGGGGATAAGTTAAAAACATAAAAATGTTTAAAAATAGAAAATTGTAAATAAAAAAAATAATAAAAAATAAATAAAAATAAAATAATATAATAAATAAAAATTAAATAATAAAATAAATAAAAACAGAATTGAAAAATAAAATTTTTTTTATAGCCTATGAACTTTTAACGTGATAATGTTTTTAGGCTGGTGTCTAATTTTAAAAAAACTTGCAGGACGCCACCTCAGTTTGACTATATAAGCTAACAATTAAAGAAAAAGAAAACAAGAATTACTATTTTAATTTTCTTAGAACCAAAACTTTTAATAACTTGGGTTTGTAACTTGGATAATAATTCTCCTCGTGGTGAATAAACCCGTTTTTCACCAGCTGGTGAAAAAAAGTATCATTATTATTTTTCAACACAAACAAATTTATTTCATAAATTTTTTTTTTTTCATAAAATTTTTTTTTGCATAAATTTTTTTTTTCATCATTTTTTTATAATTTTTTTTTTCATCAAATTTGATTTTTACTTAATTTTTTTTTTCATTAAAATTTTTTTTTTTTCATCAAAAATTTTTTTTCATCAATTTTTTTTTGTGCTTTCATCAAATTTTTTTATCAAATTTTTGATTTTTTATCATATTTTTTTCATGAATTTTTTTTCATCAATTATTTTTAGCAAATTTTTTATTATCAATTTTTGTCTCACAAAATTTTTTTTGTTTTCATATTTTTTTTCATCAATTTTTTTTACATCAAAAAATTTTTCTTTTTATCAAAAAAATTCATCAAAAACTTTTTTTTTCAAAAAAATTTTGGGTTCAGTAAATTTTTTTTAACATAATTTAGTTTTTCGTGAAAAAAAAAAAAAAATTTCCAAAACTACTTTTTCACCAAGTCTAAGCTTTTCGCATAAAAATTTTCCATTTGTTTATCAAATGTACATAAAACAAGTGAGAGTGTTACATTCTTTGGTGACGAATCTTTTTTACTCTCCAAAATGTAAAAACACTTTTTTGCACTTATTTTTGCACTCACTTACGAAATGTACATGTCGACTGATATTTCAATTCGTTTTGCATGGAATAGCAAAGTAATATAACATTATTTTTTCTAAAAAAAACTTTGCTTTGGCAAGTACACCCAAATCTTCCGCAAAATATTATCATGATTCAATGTTTTGGGCAAGAGTACAAAATTCGCAGGCATTTTTTTATATAGCCTATGAACTTTTTCATAGATTTTTGGTTTCTATGAATTTGTTTCATAGAATCAATGTACGTTTTCATAGCCGTAATGAACAAAATTCTTTCAGTGTAAATAATTTTTTTCCTCAAATTTTTTTTTTTATCAAATTTTTTTTTTTCGTAAAATTTTTTTTTGTTTTAATTTTTTTTTTTCATTCAAAACTTTTTTTCATCAAAAAAGTTTTTTTCATAATTTTTTTTTTATAAAAAAAATATTTTTTTCTTCATCAAAAACTTTTTCATCAAAATTTTTTTTTTTTTTGTGCTAAAACGTTTTTTCATCAAAACATTTTCTTTTTCATCAAAAAATGTTTCTTTTTAAACTTTGCTTTGGCAAGTACACCCAAATGTTCGGCAAAACATTATCATTATTTAATGTTTTGGGCTAGAGTACGAAATTCGCAGGCGTTTTCAATTTGTACAGACCAAAAAATATTTTTTTTTTATCATAAAAAAAAAAAATATCAGTAATGTCAGACTATAAGCATATATTTTAAGCAAATTAAAATTAAAAAAAAAAATCACTTTGTTCTGAAATTTACGATTTTCATGTCGAAAAAGGAACCCAAAACCATTGACATTAAAGGCAAATTTTCGACAAAAATCTAAATTTGCTCTATCCTGATATACAGTCCCTAAAAAAGTGTATTTGCACTCAAATTCATGAAACAATGTTTCAGACATTGTGGAGAATATTTATGGGTTCGGCCCAGTCGTAGTGATGTTTTTGATTTTTTTTTGCCTGTTTCCTGAAACAAAAATCACAGATTTAAATAAAATTCCTACAGAAAAACACACAAATTCTGAAAAGTTGTTTTCATAGAAAATTATTCAAATGTGTTTCAAATTATCATTATTTAATCACTGTACTATATCCCAAACTATATAAATGTTCATTCGTATTGCTCACCGGGGGCAATTTTATTTAGTATGCAATTTCCTTTTCCGTTCTCATAGCAGTACGGTACGGTACGTACAACATAGAAGTATCATTCTATCATTCTAGCAATAACAAAACCAACAGCAGCAACAACAGCAATAACAACTGACAATAACAACATATAACGTCCATACCAAGCAAAACACTTCAAACTAAACATAGGAAAAGAAATGACATTGGAAATATGACAGCATTTACTTATAGTTGAACTTTGACAATTTCTACCCATTTGTTTTCGCATTAAGACTCGTAGAAGAAGCATCACCAAAAAGCAGCACCACAAAAGCAAAATGAACAACAAACTTGTGCTTTAACGTTTTAGTTTCATGGAAAAAATTTCTATAAAAATGAAGATTAATTTGTACAATTTATCTCAATATCTCTCTATACACTATACACTTTATCTGTACACCAGTAATCTCAACTCAAGTTGTTCTGTTCTGTACTGGTCATGAAGATGGAGTTAGTGTTTTGTAATTTTTTTTTTTTTTGTATTTCTTAAACGTCCCTAGTACGAGTACTAAACTAAACAAATGAATGAATAGTGTTTTAAAATAGCACAATAAAGAATATTCTGCTCTCAACGTTTTTCAACGCATTTTCAAATGCATCGATAAACGACCCAGAAGTGAAACAAGGGAATTAAGTAAACAAAACAAAAAGAAAACCAGAAGCCAGAAGCACCAGTTTTTAAGATTCCACTTGTTCAAAGATGATAATGTAGTTTTTGTTTTTCTTAAAAAAAAAAATAATGAAAAAAAATCTATAAAACTGCTAAAGAAAATTAAGAAAATTCTGTAATCTTTGCAAGTTTTAAAGTTTAAGTAATAATAAGAATTAATGAAAATTAAACTGAAAATATGATTCTTAGCATTTGCATATTATTTTAATTAAAATAAATGAAAAGAATAATAATTGTGTAGATTTATTTGATGCTAGATTTGGTTAAAATTAAGCAAAAGTTGCAATTAATAAGAGTTTATTTCTATAGAAAAAATGTCTCAGAGTCTGAGACTTTTTCTATAAGAAAAACTGTTTCAGAATCTGAGAAAAACTGTCTCAGAATCTGAGAATTTTTCTATATAGAAAAACTGTCTCAGAAATGAGACTTTTTCTATATAGAAAAACTGTCTCAGAATCTGAGAATTTTTCTATATAGAAAACTGTCTCAGAAACTAAGACTTTTTCTATATAGAAAAACTGTCTCAGAATCTGAGACTTTTTCTATATAGAAAAACTGTCTCAGAATCTGAGACTTTTTCTATATAGAAAAACTGTCTCAGAATCTGAGACTTTTTCTATATAGAAAAACTGTCTCAGAATCTAAGACTTTTTCTATATAGAAAAACTGTCTCAGAATCTGAGACTTTTTTTATATAGAAAAACTGTCTCAGAATCTGAGACTTTTTCTATATAGAAAAACTGTCTCAGAATCTGAGACTTTTTCTATATAGAAAAACTGTCTCAGAATCTGAGACTTTTTTTCTATAGAAAAACTGTCTCAGAATCTGAGACCTTTTCTATATAGAAAAACTGTCTCAGAATCTGAGACTTTTTTCTATAGAAAAACTGTCTCAGAATCTGAGACTTTTTTTCTATAGAAAAACTGTCTCAGAATCTGAGACTTTTTTTCTATAGAAAAACTGTCTCAGAATCTGAGACTTTTTCTATATAGAAAAACTGTCTCAGAATCTGAGACTTTTTCTATATAGAAAAACTGTCTCAGAATCTGAGACTTTTTCTATATAGAAAAACTGTCTCAGAATCTGAGACTTTTTCTATATAGAAAAACTGTCTCAGAATCTGAGACTTTTTCTATATAGAAAAACTGTCTCAGAATCTGAGACTTTTTCTATATAGAAAAACTGTCTCAGAATCTGAGACTTTTTCTATATAGAAAAACTGTCTCAGAATCTGAGACTTTTTCTATATAGAAAAACTGTCTCAGAATCTGAGACTTTTTCTATATAGAAAAACTGTCTCAGAATCTGAGACTTTTTCTATATAGAAAAACTGTCTCAGAATCTGAGACTTTTTCTATATAGAAAAACTGTCTCAGAATCTGAGACTTTTTCTATATAGAAAAACTGTCTCAGAATCTGAGACTTTTTCTATATAGAAAAACTGTCTCAGAATCTGAGACTTTTTCTATATAGAAAAACTGTCTCAGAATCTGAGACTTTTTCTATATAGAAAAACTGTCTCAGAATCTGAGACTTTTTCTATATAGAAAAACTGTCTCAGAATCTGAGACTTTTTCTATATAGAAAAACTGTCTCAGAATCTGAGACTTTTTCTATATAGAAAAACTGTCTCAGAATCTGAGACTTTTTCTATATAGAAAAACTGTCTCAGAATCTGAGACTTTTTCTATATAAAAAAACTGTCTCAGAATCTGAGACTTTTTCTATATAAAAAAACTGTCTCAGAATCTGAGACTTTTTCTATATAGAAAAACTGTCTCAGAATCTGAGACTTTTTCTATATAGAAAAAATGTCTCAGAATCTGAGACTTTTTCTATATAGAAAAACTGTCTCAGAATCTGAGACTTTTTTTCTATAGAAAAACTGTCTCAGAATCTGAGACTTTTTTTCTATAGAAAAACTGTCTCAGAATCTGAGACTTTTTTTCTATAGAAAAACTGTCTCAGAATCTGAGACTTTTTTTCTATAGAAAAACTGTCTCAGAATCTGAGACTTTTTTTCTATAGAAAAACTGTCTCAGAAGCTGAGACTTTTTTTCTATAGAAAAACTGTCTCAGAATCTGAGACATTTTTTCTATAGAAAAACTGTCTCAGAATCTTAGACTTTTTCTATAGAAAAACTGTCTCAGAATCTGAGACTTTTTTTCTATAGAAAACTGTCTCAGAATCTCAGACAGTTTTTTATATAGAAAAACTGTCTCAGAATCTGAGACTTTATCTATAGAAAAACTGTCTCAGAATCTGAGACTTTTTCTATATAGAAAATCTGTCTCAGAATCTGAGACTTTTTCTATATAGAAAAACTGTCTCAGAATCTGAGACTTTTTCTATAGAAAAACTGTCTCAGAATCTGAGACTTTTCTATAGAAAAACTGTCTCAGTATCTGAGACTTTTTCTCTAGAAAAACTGTCTCAGAATCTGAGACTTTTTCTATAGAAAAACTGTTTCAGAACCTGAGACGTTTTCTATAAAAAAACTGTTTTAGAATCTTAGGCTCTGGCTAAGAACTTATCATACGACCTTCATATGTTTCAAAATTAACAAAAAGATTTATTTCAACAAAAATTTAAATTTATATTTAATTTTAAATTACCTTGAACTGTTACCTAATTAAAACCAAACAAAAAAAACATAAATATATTAAAGTACTCCATAAAACCACAGTTTTATAATTATTACTCCTATTTTTTCTCATTTGCATTGAACACTAAATAAAAAATTCAAGCCACCATAAAAACGGCTTAATGTGGTCATGCACAAAACAAACCAAAAATTTTTTTCTCTTTTTTTTTTTATTATTATAACAATTTTTGGCACCACAAACAAAAATTAGTGGAACATCACAGTTTATCCATTATTGTGCCCACATTTTATGCTTAATCCATTTTTTTGGCATTTTATAAATTTTTTATTATTTTTTTTTTGTTTTGTGACTCAATATTTTATTTTACCATTTGCACATTTTTTTCAATCGAAGTACCGCAAAAGAAAATTTGCGGAAAATTTTTTTAAACATTTGCAATGTTGAGTAAATTAATTGTTTCACACACAAACAAACAGGAGCCCCCTACTGTACAAACAAAAAAAATAAAACAAATTAAACAGAATAACTACACTATGGTAAAAAAGGATCACATATTTTATAACCATAAGCCGGGGATTTATGGTGATAAAAAAATGGATAGTAGAAAAATATTGAAATGACAAATTTTGTTCGTTCACCCTTTAGGCGAAATTATCCTTTTATTTCGTTTAAATTGAAACAGCAAAAAAACTGTTTTTTAAAGTTGTTTTCTTAAAAAAAAAATATTTAACAACCAAATTTAGCATTGAGTGAAAAAAATTGAGTAAAAAATTGTGTGTAAACAAAAATAAGCGCAAAAAAAAAATAAAGTGCAAAAAAAATTTCAGTGAAAAAAAAAAATTACTTAAAAGTTTTTACTAAAAAAATTTTACTAAAAAAATTTTACTAAAAAAATTTTTCCAAAAAAATTTTTAACTAAAAAATTTTACTAAAAAAATATTTACAAAAAAAACATTTGTTTAAACAATTTTTACTAAAAAATAGGCTAACTTACAAAAATTAACTAAAAAAACTTACTAGAAAAATATTTAAAAAAAATAAATTTTTTTAGTAAATATTTTTATAATAAAATTTTTTTTAGTAAAATTTTTATAGTTAACATCCTTTTGAGTACCAAATTTTTCCTAAAAATTTTTCATCAAAAAATTTTTACTAAAAAATATTTACTAAAAAAAATTTTACCATAAAAAAATTTTACTAAAAAATGTTTCTTTAAAAATTTTACAAAAAAAAATTTTACTAAAAAAAATTTACAAAACAAGTTTTTACTAAAAACGTTTTTACTAAGCAAATTTTTATTAAAAAAATTTTAACTAAAAATTTTTACCAAAAATTTTATATTAAAAAAAATTTAAATAAAAATAAAAAAAAAAAATGTGTAAAAAAATCTTGCGCAGATGAATTTAAGCGCAAAAAAATTTAGTTAAAAAAAATAAATTGAAATATGATTACTAAAAAATTTTTAATAAAAGAATTTTTCTAAAAAAATTTTTACAAAAAATTTTACTTAAACAATTTTTACTAAAAAAGATGTTTACTTAAAAAAAAATTACTAAAACAATTTTTACCATAAAAATTTTTAATATAAAAGTAATTACTAAGTAAACATCTTTTCTAGAACAAAATTTTTACTCAAAAAAATTTTTATTGAAAAAAAAAGTTTGCTTCAAAAATTTTACTAAAAAAGTTTTTACTAAAATTATTTTTACTAAAAAAAAGTTTACTAAAATATTAAAAAAAATTTTTACTAAAAAATTTTTCTAAAAAAAGTTCTAAAAATAATTTACTAAACAAATTTTTACATAAAAAAATTTTTCAAAGAAAATTTTTACAAAAAATTTTACTTAAACAATTTTTACTAAAAAAGATGTTTACTTAAAAAAAATTACTAAAAAAATTTTTACTATAAAAATATTTACTAAGTAAACATCTTTTTTATAACTAAATTTTTACTCAAAAAATTTTTATTGAAAAAAAAGTTTGCTTCAAAAATTTTACTAAAAAACTTTTTACTAAAAATATTTTTACTAAAAAAATTTTTACTAAAAATTTTTTCTAAAAAAATTTTTACTAAAAAATTTTTACAAAAAATATTTTTACTAAAAATATTTTTACTAAAAAAAAGTTCTAAAATAATTTACTAAACAAATTTTTACATAAAAAAATTTTAAATACGCAAATTTTTACAAAAAAATTTTTTACTAAAAAATTTTAACAAAAAACCTCTATTAGAACTAAATTTTTAATCAAAAAATTTTTACTGAAGTTTTTGAATTAAAAAAAATTTGAATTAAAATCAAAAAAATAACATAAAAAAAAATGGGGAAAAAATATGTTTACTAAAAAATTTGTACTAAAAAATTTTACTAAAAAAATTTTACTAAAAAGAAAATTACAAAAAAAAAAATTTAATTTAACAATTTTTACTAAAAAAGAGGTTTCCTTGAAAAAAATTTATTAAAAATTGTTTACTATAAAAATTTTTGCTATAAAAATATTTACTAAGTAAACATCTTTTTTTAAGCAAATATCTTTTTTAGTACTAAATTTTTACTAAAAAATTTGTACTCAAAAAATTTTTACTGAAAAAAAGTTTACTTTAAAAATTTGACTAAAAAGATTTGTACTAAAAAAATTATTGCAAACAAAATTTTTACTAAAAATAATTTTTCTAAAAAAATTTTTCTAAAAAAAATTTCTAGAAGAAATTTTACCTAAAAAAATTTTAACTAAAAAATTTTTTAATAAAAAATTTTAACTAACAAGTTTTATATAATTTTTTTTTTTACTAAAAAGTCCTAACAAAAAAAATTTTAAGATAAAATAAAAAAAATTTAAAATAAAAAAAATAGCGCAAAAAAAATTTAGTGAAAAAAAATTACTAAAAAACATTTACAAAAAAATTTTTACTAAAAAATTTTTACTAAAAAAATTTTTACTAAAAAAAAATTTTACTTAAAAAAATTTAACTAAAAAAAATTTTAATTAAAAAGTTTAACTTAAAAAATTTTACTTAAAAAAATTAACTAAACAAATTTTTAATTAAAAAATTTTTACTAAAAAAGTTTTACTAAAAAAATTTTACTAAAAAAATTTTACTAAAAAAATTTTACTTAACAATTTTTAAAAAAAAAATTACTTAAAAAAAATTTTTACTTAAAAAAATTTTTATTATAAAAATTTTTAATATAAAAAAATTAACTAAACAAATTTTTAATAAAACAAATTTTTACTTAAAAACAAGGACATAACTATTATAAGTTTTATGGTGATTTACTTATGTCATAACTATTATAGGTCAATTTTTATTTTATTTCTTATGGATAACTATTAACTCCTAATTAATATTTTTTTATTGTAAAATAATAGTTATGGACCTAAGTAATTTTTATAAATCGGGCCATGGTCACTTTATTATTTGCAAAAAAGTAATTTTTTTAACGAATTATTTAGTTTCAGAAAATATCCTTCCAAAAAAGGATATCACTTCATTTGCACCTACAAAGGATACAAAATAACTATTATAAAATAATAGTTATTTAATAGTTATTTTGTTGATAATTATTATTTTCAATTTTTATAAATAACTATTAATTTTTTGGAAATCAAAAATGTCCATAATAGTTATATTGGGTCCTTGCTTAAAAACGTTTACAAGAAAATTTTAATCAAAAAATTTTTACTGAAAAAATGGTTACTTTAAAAATTTTACTAAAAAAATTTTTACTAAAAATATTTTTACTAAACAAATTTTTACTAAAAATTTTATTAATAAAAAATTTTAACTAAAAAATTTTATATAAAAATTTTTTTACTAAAAAGTTTTAACTAAAAAAATTTTAAGTCAAAATCAAAAAATTTAAAAATAAAAAAATCTAGTGTAAAAAATAGCGCAAAAAATTGAGGGAAAAAAAAAGTTTTTAATAAAAAAGTTTTTACTACAAAAATTTTTATTAAAAAAAAATTTACTTAACCAATTTTTAACAAAGTAGTTTTTACTAAAATATTTTAACAAAAAAATTTTATATAAAAAAAAGTTTACTAAAAATATTGTTTACTAAAAAACTTTTAACTTTAATAAAAATAAAATAAAAAAAAAATGTTTTTAGTATTACCCGAAATTTGAGAGGAAAGAAAAAATTCTATTAAATCAATTTTGAAAGTCCTCAAAATTTGAATTTATTATTCTGTATACTTTTTTAGCCCAGGCTGAAAATATACAACTGAAATTCCACTACATTGAACCGCATACAATTCCCTCAAAAAAAAAAAAAAAACACCAACACAAAGAACGACAAAATTTTTTTTACTAAAAACAACAACTACAAAAACAATAATAATGTGTGCAACACCGCAGATTGCTGCATCAGGCCAAGCAATGCATTTTACAACAAAATATTTCTTTCAAATGTGAATACAATTGCATGTAATAAATCAAGAGCAGCACTTTAGCGACACATACAGAAAATAAATGCATACATGCATGGATGTGTGTGAATGTAAATGTGTTACTAGAATTGTATACGGTTGTATGTGTATTTGTACTCTAATACCCAGCTGTAGTAAGGTTTATATACACACATATATTTTTATTTTGGGACATTCTTTACGGTAAGTTTTGTGAATGGGTAACACAAATTTTATAAAACAGTGGGGTAGTAAAACCAAAGTTGAATTTGACAACAAAATTTTAATTTTTAATGTAAAACTGATTTTAAAGATATATACTCAGATTAAGCTATTTTTTTAGCTTTTAGAACTGTTTACTTATTATTGACATCATGTAACCAAAGCTCTAAAAAATTCGTAAGTTACAAAAAAAATAATATCGTCTTCAACAAAAAAAGGCGCCTTGTGCTCAAATTATTATTTTTGGCTCAAATTAATTAAAAACAAGTAAGAGTGTTAAATTCGGCTGTGCCGAATCTTTTATACCCTCCAACACGTTTAAAATTAAAAAAAAAAATTGCAGGGGCGTATTTTTTTTGTGGGGGGGGGGGTGGGTCGGGTAGTTGGTTGGGGACACCTGTTCCCCCGCTATATATGTTTACAAATTATTTGTTTATGATATTTACGCTTAAATAATAAATTTGTATCGTTATTTTTAATTAATTTCTATAACCACGCCCCCAAAGGGGGGGTCGGGTAGTTGGTTGGGGACACCTGTTCCCCCGCTATATATGTTTACAAATTATTTGTTTATGATATTTACGCTTAAATAATAAATTTGTATCGTTATTTTTAATTAATTTCTATAACCACGCCCCCAAAGGGGGGCGGCCTAAAAAAATCGAATTTCCTAACCCCCTTGGTCCAAGCGCAGGTCTATGAACATAATATGACACACAAATGTTATATTTGTTGAGCAAAAATTAAAAAAAAACTCGTAAAAATATCGTATTTTTCAGGGGTCGTTTTAGTTCTTCAAGGGGGAACTTTTTTGCCCCTGGTCCGATTTTGCCCATCTTCGAACTTAACCTTACCAGTAAAATAAGAGATATACCTGCCCAATTTCAAGGGTCTAGCTCTTTTGGTTTGGACTGCATCGTTATTTCTACAGACGGACGGACGGACGGACATCGCTAGAATGTCTTAGATTCTATCATGGATCAATATTATATATACTTTGTGGGGTCCCCGACCGATATTTCGATGTGTTACACACGGAATGACAAAGTGAGTTTACCCCCATACTTTGGTTGGAGGGTATAAAAATTCAAGCTCTATGGGTCAAGAAAAAAAAATTTCTTCCATATTTTGGAAATTTCATATTTTGGAAATTTTCTCCGTTCGTCGGTCCGTCCGTCCGTCCGTCTGTAGAAATCACGATGCAGTCCAAACTAAAAGAGCTAGAACCCAGAAGTTTGGCAAGAATATCTCTTATGTTACTGGTAAGGTTAAGTTCGAAGATGGGCATAATCGGACCAGGGGGAAAAGTTCCCCCTTGAAGAACTAAAAAAACCCCTGAACACAATTTTTTTAAGAGATTTTTTTTAATTTTTGCTCTACAAATGTAACATTTTTATGCTATATTATGTTCATAGACATGCACTTGGAACAACGGGATTAGGACACCCGATTTTTTCCGGCTGCCCCCCTTTTGGGGCGTGGTAATAGAAAATAATTAAAAATAACGATAAAAATGTATTATTTAATCGTAAATATAATAAAAATTTATTTGTTAACAATTATATCAGGGGAGTGGTGTCCCCCACTGACTCCATCGAACCCACCCCCCAAAAAAAAAAGACGCCCCTGGCATTTTTTTTTTATTTTTATTTTTTAACGTGTTATAAAAGAATTTAACACTCTTACTTGTTTTCAAATGAAATCGATCCGTAATATAATGCACTTAAACGACAAAATATCTGATAATTGGTAATTTTTGACCCATTTTAAAGGTCGATCTTAGATTTTTTTGTTCTTTATCTTATGTATAAATTTCAAGAAATCAGGTAGGCTAACTTTGTGAACTTTCCTTGTAAATAACAGTATCCCCAACGATAGAATTTAGTTCTGATGGCGAATTCGCATTAAGAAGGTCAAAAAAAAATATTTGTGGGTCAGAACCTGTTTTTTTTCGAGCTGTGTTTTTTCCAATGCAAAAAATCAGTATTTCCCTAAGAGTTTTAGTTTCTGAGACATTTTTCGTATAGAAAAGTCTAAGATTAATTGATTAATTGATTAATTGATTAATTGATTAATTGATTAATTGATTAATTGATTAATTGATTAATTGATTAATTGATTAATTGATTAATTGATTAATTGATTAATTGATTAATTGATTAATTGATTAATTGATTAATTGATTAATTGATTAATTGATTAATTGATTAATTGATTAATTGATTAATTGATTAATTGATTAATTGATTAATTGATTAATTGATTAATTGATTAATTGATTAATTGATTAATTGATTAATTGATTAATTGATTAATTGATTAATTGATTAATTGATTAATTGATTAATTGATTAATTGATTAATTGATTAATTGATTAATTGATTAATTGATTAATTGATTAATTGATTAATTGATTAATTGATTAATTGATTAATTGATTAATTGATTAATTGATTAATTGATTAATTGATTAATTGATTAATTGATTAATTGATTAATTGATTAATTGATTAATTGATTAATTGATTAATTGATTAATTGATTAATTGATTAATTGATTAATTGATTAATTGATTAATTGATTAATTGATTAATTGATTAATTGATTAATTGATTAATTGATTAATTGATTAATTGATTAATTGATTAATTGATTAATTGATTAATTGATTAATTGATTAATTGATTAATTGATTAATTGATTAATTGATTAATTGATTAATTGATTAATTGATTAATTGATTAATTGATTAATTGATTAATTGATTAATTGATTAACTGATTAATTGATTAATAGATAATTTGATTAATTGATTAATTAACGATTTTCTTAAAAGTCATCGCTTTAAATTTTCCAACAAACAAAAATTATATTAATTTTTTTTCGAAAAATTGCAACTGTTAAATAAAACAAATATTTCCGCGAAAATTATTTTTTCGCTATAATTTTAATAGGTTATTAAATCGTATTCTTTGGAATTGTCTATTTTGCATCAATTGAAATTCTTTGTAAATTTCCCATTCAAATGTTCTTTTTATACCACCGTATTTCAAGTACCATTGAAATTTAATCCTCCATAGTTTTTGGCTATATTTAATACATATGGAAATATAGTAGACTACGTTTATATGTATTTGTGTTGTCTTCCAGGAGAAAAAAAAGTTGTAGTTGTTTTTTTTTACCAACAACCAACAATAAATATGAAATAAAAATGAAGTGCAATCAAGTGGAATTCCGGAGACTACCTATTAAAAAATATAAATGTATTTTGTTGTTTCTGTTGAATTTTTTTTTTGTGTTTGTTACCCATAAATCATTGTTGCAGTTTTGTGCCTGATGCACTTTATGGCATTTTTCTTTTATTTGTTGCATACATAAATAAAATTATTTTCATTTTTATATACATACAATACATATTTATAAGTGTATAAAAAAACACTAAGATTTTAAAGTAGTAAAAATTATGGAAAATATAGCATTTTTTTATGTTGGAAGTATAATTTCACCAAATTTAAAAATTTCATTTCTTATGAATTTTACGATTTAAATTTTTTTTCATATTAAAATTTAATTTCTTTTAAGTGGTAAAAATCGCGATTTTTCTCATAATTTATTTATTATAGCCTCCACTCTAGTGATAGAGGGCAGGCACGTACGCAGGAATTTATTTTGGGGGGGGCCCAAAATTTTTTTTAAATTTCGTTTTTTTGCTTCAATGTTTTTGAGTCTATTTTTTTTTTTGCATTTTTAGAAAACTAAACATATATTTTAAACTTATGGTAAAAAAGGAGTCGAATTATTTTTTTAAAAAAAGAATTTGGAAATTTATGCAACCTTTGTTTGAAAATTCGCAAATATACTTTACGCGTAAAAAATTAAAGTTTGGGACACATTTTTGAATTGTTAATATATTTTTTTAAAGTTTTTGGATTATAAACCATATTTATACAGAAAACTTCTAAGAGCATTTTTGGTATAAAAAAATTCTCCGATTCTAAGATACAAATTATCGAAATAAAATCAAAAATTTTGAGAAATTTTTTGATAGAATGACTCCTTCCTTACATTTCCGGAAATTTTTTAGTTTTACAGTTTTTGAATAAAAAAAAATTCTCTGAACATTTTTAGTTAGAAAATTTCTTAGATTCTAAGACATTTTTCGTATAGAAAATTTCTCAGGTTCGTTAGAAAATTTCTTAGATTCTAAGACATTTTTCGTATAGAAAATTTTTTAGGTTCTAAGAAAAGTTGTTGGATTTTGGGACATTTTGCTTATAGAAAAATTTTCAATTTCTCCAACATTTTTCTTACAGAAAAATTCTGAATGATTTTTCGTACAGAAAAACTCTCAGATTCTAAGAAATTTATCGCATGGAGGGTATTTATACACAGCCCTTTTTTGCTTGCAATAAAGTCTTTCAACTTTTTTTTTTGTTGGCAAACGGGGGTGAAAAGGAAACGGGGTAGAAAAAAAATCACGAATTCTGTTTTCCTTCTTCTATGCTTCTCACCCCCGATTGCCTTCAAAAAAGGCGGGCATAAAAACCCTGTGTGTAAATACCGTCATAGAAAAAGTTCACAGCTTTTGAGACACTTTTTGTTAAAAAAAGTTCAGACTCTGAGACATGTGTCGTATTGAAAAATTTTGATATTCTCTGAGACATTTTTCGTATTGAAAAATTCTCAGATTCGGAAACATTTTTCGTATAGTGAATTTTTTATACGAAAAATCTCAGATTTGTATAGAAAATTTCTAAGATCCTGAAACATTTTTGCATAGAAGAATTCACAGATTTTAACACATTTTCCGTACAGAAAAATTTCTTGCTAAGAAAAATTAGTGTAGAAAAATTCACAGATTCTGATACATTTTTCGTAAAGATTTTTTCGATTCTGAGTCAGTTTTCGTAACGAAAAAACTCAGATTAAAAACTTTTTTTCCATATACAAATTCTCTGGTTCTTAAATATTTTTCGTATAGAAAAAGTCTGAAAAAAATATTATAATCTTAAAAAATCTCTTATCCATTTATTGAATGTGAAAAATTTACAGATTCTGAGACATTTTTGTAAAGAAAATTTTTTTAATTCACTATATTTTTTGTCGATAAATATTTTACAGTTTTATTTAGATATTAAAAAAAAAAAACTTGCACTTTGATTAATTTTTTGTGTAAAAAGGTATCAGATTCAGAGAAGAGGTTTCAATTTAAATTGTCAATTGTCAAATTTGGTTAAACTTGGAATTACATAAGCTTCAAATTAGAGTAGAGGACACAATTTTCACTGTATATGTTTTAAAACATTATTTTCCAATAAAAATTTTTAAACCGTTTGAAAAATTTCGTAAAAAATCTTCGTGTTTACCAAAACTGTACCATTTTAAATTATATTTTTTAAGTTATCATTTGTTTATCTAAAGACATAAAATATATTTTTAAATATCAAAATTTTTTGGCAAAACTTACAATCGAAAATTTTTGATAGTAAATTTTTCTATTGAAAATTTTTGATAGTAAATTTTTATTTAAAAAATTTTTGATAGCAAATTTTTCTATAGAAAATTTTCGAAAGTAAAATTTTCTATAGAAAATTTTCGAAAGTAAAAAATTTTCGATAGAAAATTTTTTTATAGAAAATTTTGAAGAGTAAATTTTTCTATAGAAAATTATTGATAGTAAATTTTCTATATCACAAATCTAGTCAAATGTGGCAGCGGCTTTGAATAAAGTCGAGAGAAAAGCTAATGGAATCATATTTATGATACGTAACTTATGGTCAGACACAATTACATTTTAGAGGTGTCCTATTCACTACCATAAAAGTTTACGAATTTCTTACATTTATTTCAATAAAAAATTTTTATTGTATTTTTTCAGTATTTTGAAATTTTCATAAAAAACAAAAACCTTCGTTAGATTAGAAATAAATAAAAAAAATAATATTCATCATATTTTTGTTAGCAAACGTATATTTTGTAGAGCAATGTCTTAAAATTTGTATATGGTCAAATCATTTTGGGGGGGGCCCGGGCCCCCAGGGCCCACCCCCTGCGTACGTGCCTGATAGAGGGTATATATAAGTTTGTCATTCCGTTTGTAACACCACGAAATATTGGTCTAGGACCCCATAAAGTATATATATTTATGATCCTCGATCGATTTTAAGTCGATCTAGCGATGTCCGTCCGTCCGTCCGTCCGTCCGTCCGTCCGTCTGTCTGTCTGTCCGTAGAAAACACGCTATCTTTTGAAAGACTTTACAGAGGCTACTGAAGTTTGGCATATATGTTTGTCATTTACCTGGTCAGGTTGGTATTGCAATCCAGCCAAATCGGTCCAGTGGTTCAAAAGTTATGAGCAAAAGAGTAAATTTCGGCAAGGGTGTTTCGCGAATTTACGAGATAAAAAACACGATAACTTCCGAAAGGCAACAATGAGACTACTGAAGCTTGGCATGTATCTTTGTCATTCCCCGGGTCTATTTGGTATTAAATTTCAGCTCAATCGGTCCAGTGGTTCAAAAGTTATAAGCAAAACCCTGAATTTCAGATTAGCTTAATCAAAAATGCCAAGTTTTAAAAGCATTGGTATTAACTAAACAATGCTTTTTAAACTTGTTTAATTTTAAAGCAATGCTTTTTAAACTTGTTTAGTTTTAAAAGCATTGGTAACTTAAAAATTACACTCGAAAAAAATTTTACACTCAAAAAAAATTTTACACTCAAAAAAAATTTTACACTCAAAAAAAATTTACACAAAAAAAAAATTTGTTTTTTTTTACAAAAATTACAATATTTTGTGTACATACGTACGTGTATTCACTCAGAAATATTTTTACAGTAAAACAAGCATTACACTCGTAAAAAAATTTACACTCACCAAAAAATAATAGCAATTTTTATTTTTTTTTTTGAAAAAATGACAAAAAAAAGTTTTTTACTCAAAATAAAATATTTCTAATCAAAATTGTTAAATTTTTCATGTTAAAAAATGTACTACCCTTTAAAAAATGCATTGTGGAGGGTATTCATAGATTCGGCAAGGTCGAATTTAACTTTTCTACTTGTTTTGCACTATATTTGGCAACTCCGTAACTAATTTCAAGACCTGATCAAATTTATCTAAGAAGACTAATTTGAGTTATAAATTTAAGGAAAAAAAGGATTTAGATACATGTAACTCTTTTGGGAAATTCGCAAGAAAACATTTTTTTATAATGACAGCATCCCTTTAAAATGGAATGCATTGTTTCATCTTTTAGTATAATATGTAAAAATGCCTAAAAATCTTATGTTTAAAATTTCTAGCAAAAAAAGTTTTTTTTTGCAAATGTTTTCTTAACAAAAACTGGTTTTAAAGTGACTTTTTAACATGATAATGTTTTTAGGCTGGTGTCTAATTTTAAAAAAAGTTGCAGGACGCCACCTCAGTTTGACTATATAAGCTAACAACTAACGAAAAAGAAAACAAGAATTACTATTTTCATTTTCTTAAAAGGAAAAATTTTTATAACTTGGGTTTGTAACTTGGATAAAAATTCACCTCGTGGTGAATAAAACCGTTTTTCACCAGCTGGTGAATAAAAAGTAACATAATTATTTTTCAACAAAAAAAAAAAAAAAAATTTCCATCAATTTTTTTTTTTCATCAAATTTTTTTTTTCATCATTTTTTTTTTTAAATCAATATTTTTTTTCCATCAATTTTTTTTTTTAATTTTTTTTTTTTTAAATTTTTTTTATCAGTTTTTTGGTTTTTTCATCAATTTTTTTTTCATCATTTTTTTTTTTCATTAATTTTTTTTTTCATCAATTTTTTTTTTCATCAAATATTTTTTTTTTATCAAATTTTTTTTTTCATAAATTTTTTATTATCATATTTTTTTCATTCAATTTTTTTAACAAATTTTTTATTATCAATTTTTTTCTCAGCAAAAATTTTTTTTTCTTTATTTTTCATCAATTTTTTTACATTAAAAAAATTTATCAAAAACTTTTTTTCATCAAAATTTTTTTTCACCAAAAATTTTGGGTTCATTAAATTTTTTTTATCATAATTTTGTTTTTCGTGAAAATATAATAATTTTTTTTACAAAAACTACTTTTTCACCAAGTCTAAGCTTTTCGCATAAAAATTTTCCATTTGTTTATCAAATGTACATAAAACAAGTGAGAGTGTTATATTCTTTGGTGCCGAATTTTTTATACTCTCCAAAATGTAAAAATAATTTTTTGCACTCACTTACGAAATGTACAGCTCTTTTGGTTTTTAATGGGGTCCTCGACTGATATTTCAATTTTTTTTCATGGAATAGCAAACATTCCATTATTTTTTCTAAAAAAACTTTGCTTTGGCAAGTACCCAAATCTCTGCAAAACATTATCATGATTTAATGTTTTGGGCAAGAGTACAAAATTCGCAGGCATTTTTTGTTTAAAAAAGGTATTTTAAACCAGTTTTGGTTAAGAAATCTTTTGCAAATATAAACTTTTTTGCTTAAAATTTTATATTTAAGGTTTTTAGGCATGCTTACATATTATAGTAAAAGATGAAGCAATACATCCCATTTTAAAGGGATGATGTCATTATAAAAAAAATGATTTTTCGCGATTTGCAAAAAAAGTTTGATGTACCTAATTTTTTTTGCATAAATTAAAAACTCATATTAGTTTTTTTATATAAATTAGATCAGGTCTAGACATTATTTATGGAGTTTCAAACAAAGCGCAAATTGAAAAAATTATGAGAAAAATCGCGATTTTTACCACAAAAACGCAAACAATTTTATGCAATATCGTACTTGGTATATTGCTTTAGGTCTAATCCACATTTTCCAAATCAAACAAATTTAAATTTGTGAAAGCAGATTTTTTTAAAATAAAAAAACCGCAAAAAAAATAACCAAACTTTGATGAAGATTTGCAAGAAAACTTTTTCATTGATTCAAAAACGGACTTCACCATTGAAATCAGCATGCCTTATTTATATAAAAATTATGGTCAGATCTTGTGTCACAAATTTGATGTTTCGCAGTGTTATTGATAAAAAAATATTTGATAAAAAAAATGTTAAAAAGAAAATTTTCGATAAAAACAAAATATTGAACAAAATATGTATGAAAAAAAATATTGATGAAAAAAAATATGATAAAAAAAATGTATTGACGAAAAAAAATATTGATGAAAAAAAAAAAATATTGATGAAAAAAAATATTGATGACAAACAAATATCTATAAAAAAAATTGATGAAAAATATATTGACAAAAAAAAAATGTTGATGAAAAAAAAATGTTGATGAAAAAAAATATTGATGACATACAAATATTGATGAAAAAAATATTGATGAAAAAAATATTGATAAAAAAAAAATTTGATAAAAAAAATATTAATGAAAAAAATTATTAATGAAAAAAAATATTGATGAAAAAAATATTGATTAAAAAAAAATAATTTTTGATGAAACAAAAAAAAAATATTGAAAAATATGTATGAAAAAAAAATTTTTTTTTATTAAAAAAAAATATTGATAAAAAAAAATATTGTGTTCGATTTTGAAATACGATTTCACCATTCACCTAATTTTTAAAAATTTATTATCCTTTCAAATTCAAAGATTTTAAATTTTTTTTCTTGGAACAATTGAACAGTTAGTTCATGCGCATAAGGACGAATAGACCATTTGTATAATTTTACAAATGAAGATAAAAACGCAAGAAACGGTTTAAAACTTATATTTTTGTGAACTTTTTTGCATTAATGGATTAGTGCATTATGCAAAAATGTAGGAAAAAATATTAGTTTTTAATTGTTTCCTGCATTTTTATCGTCATTTGTAAAAATGTACAAATGGTCTATTCGCCTTTATTCGCATGAACTGAATTACAAGAACAAATTTAAAAATCTTAAAATTCGAAAGAATATAATTTTTTAAAAATGAATGGTGAAATCGTATTCCAGAATCGAGCACATTGTAAAAAAAATGTTTCAAAAAAAATATGGATGAAAAAAAATATTGATTAAAAAAAAATGTTGATGAAAAAAAATATTGATGACAAAAAATATTAATGAAAAAAATATTTATCAAAAAAAAAATAATTATGTTACGATGGTGAATATTTTTTCTATTCACCACGAGTAGATGGCATTTTTTTCTCAACTTTCGATTTTCCCAAGTGTCCGGGCAAATTTTTATTGTCCAAGGTCTAAAACTTATGTGGTACAAATTTGAGGTCAATCGGATTAAATTAACCCGTGGCGCCCGGCGGTCAAAGTTTTAGATTTTTGAAAAATTAAAAAAAAAATAAATTAAATTTCTTTCGACACATCATATTTGTTAACTTTGATGCGGTGAGGACGAATATCAAAAAAAATTAAAATCGGTTGAACGGTTTTCGAGATATCGCCATTTGAAATTTGTAAAAAATGGCGTTTTTTTCCTACGTTCAAGAAATTTTTTAAAAAACATCACAATTTTTCCCCCTCGGCCATTTCATAGAGCTTAAGACAATCTTTCATTTAAATCTAATTTGAGCCTAATCCGATAAATTTATCCCGTGGCGCCCTTCGGTCAAAGTTTTGGATTTCTGAAAAATTTCCACCAAAAATAATTTGATTTTTTAAAAATTAAGAAAAAAAAAATGTTTTTGATACATTATTTTAATTATTTGAAAAAGAATGTCATAAAATTTCTTGAATCGGTCTAACGGTTTTCGAGATATCCCCATTTGAAATTTTCCAAAAAATGCCCAAAATGGTGGTTTTTTCCTACGTTCAAGAAATTTTTTAAAAAACATCACAATTTTTCTTTTCCTCGGCCATTTCATAGAGCTTAAGACAATCTTTCATTTAAATCTAATTTCAGCCAAATCCGATCATTTTATCCCGTGGCGCCATTCGGTCAAAGTTTTGGATTTTTGGTGGAAATTTTTCAAAAATCCAAGTTCAAAATTTCTTGAACGTAGGAAAAAACCGCCATTTTTTGCAAATTACAAATGGCGATATCTCGAAAACCGTTCGACCGATTTTAATTTTTTTTTGATATTCGTGCTTACATCAAAATTAACAAATATGATGTGTCAAAAAAAATTAAAATTTTTTATTTTTATACCCTCCACTCTAGTGATAGAGGGTATATATAAGTTTGTCATTCCGTTTGTAACACCTCGAAATATTGGTCTAGGACCCCATAAAGTTTATATATTTATGATCCTCGATTGATTTTAAGTCGATCTAGCGATGTACGTCCGTCCGTCTGTCCGCCCGTCCGTAGAAAACACGATAACTTTTGAAAGACTTTACAGAGGCTACTGAAGTTTGGCATATATGTTTTTCATTTACCTGGTCAGTTAAGTATTGCAATCCAGCCAAATCGGTCCAGTGGTTTAAAAGTTATGAGCAAAAGAGTAAATTTCGGCAAGGGTGTTTCGCTAATTTACGAGATAAAAAACCCGATAACTTTCGAAAGACAATAATGAGACTACTGAAGCTTGGCGTGTATCTTTGTCGTTCCCCGGGTCTGTTTATTTTAAATTTCAGCTCAATCGGTCCAGTGGTTCAAAAGTTATAGGCAAAAACCTGAATTTCAAATTAGTTTCATCTAAAATGCCACGTGTTTTAACAAGTTTAAAAAGCATTGGTGGTAACTAAACAATGCTTTTCAAACTTGTTTAAATTTTAAGCAGTGCTTTTTAAACTTGTTTAGTTTTAAAAGCGTTGGTAACTTAAAAACCCCACTCGAAAAAAAATTTACACTCAAAAAAAATTTTACACTCAAAAAAATTTTACACTCAACAAAAAATGTACACAAAAAATTTTTTATTTTTTACAAAAATTACAATATTTTGTGTACATACCTACGTGCATTCACTCAGAAATATTTTTACAGTAAAAAAAACATTACATTCGGAAAAAATTTTACACTCATAGTAATTTTTTTTGTTTTTTTTTTTAAATGACAAAAAAAGAGTTTTTTACTCAAAATAAAATATTTCTAATCAAAATTGTTAATTTTTTCACGTTAAAAAATGTACTACCCTTTAAAAAAAAAATGCATTGTGGAGGGTATTCATAGGTTCGGCAAAGTCGAATTTAACTTTTCTACTTGTTTTTTTTTTTTAATTTTTCAAAAATCCAAAACTTTGACCTCCGGGCGCCACGGGTTAATTTAATCCGATTGACCTCAAATTTGTACAACATCCGTTTTAGTCCTAGTAGAATAAAAAAATGTCCGGACTTTAAAATTGGAGAAACGTTTTTTTGGCCATACAGAAAATTGCCAGTCTAACCACGAGGTGAATTATTATCCAAGTTACAAACCCAAGTTACTAAAATTTTTGGTTTTAAGAAAATGTAACAGTAATTCTTATTTCCTTTTTAGTTAATCGTTAGCTCATATAGTTAAACTGTGGTGGCGTACTGAAACTTTTTTAAAATTAGATACCAGCCTAAAAACATTACAATGCTAAAATACTTTTTAATCACAGTCTACATAAATAACATTTTGCATCTTTTGTTAACATCAGCAGTAATCAAAAACATATTATAACAATAATGAAATTGAATTTAGCAACAATAAGCTAATTTATAAATATGAATGAATTTCAAAGGAAATAAATTTATTAGAAAAAAATATTTTCTTGGCAGTTTTTATTAATAATAAATTTCAAAAATTAAAACAACAATAAAAATAAAATAACAATAAAACACATTTGAAACCGACTAGAATTTAAAAAGAAAAATATAAACAGAATAAATCAATTTAATTTTGTGTTTCAATTAACTGAATTTTGATTACATCAAAAAAAATTATTCGTAATTTAAAAATTATTCTAAAATCATGTGATTATTATATCGTCCGACAAAAATGAAAAAAAAGTCGTTATACATGAACTGCGTAATACACGTTTCAAACTTAAGATTAAATGTAGTAAAACTGCATTTACAGTTTTTTATTTCGTGATCCAGTTTCCTTTTACAAGGACTTCAAAAGATTAGAGGATTAAATTTTATAAAATATTTTTTTTAATATTTGCACTTTTCTTAGGAAGCCACTAGTGCTACCAAATAAAAGAAGAGGATCTCCACTAACTTTCCAATTTTATTATTTTTACATCTCAGGTTAGTTACGTCCTTTCAAAAGTTTATCCTTCAATATCATTCAAAATTTTCAACAAAATATTTTTATAAAGTTTTCAAACGACTTTAATCAAATCCTTTTCTCTAAATAGAAAAAATGGAAAAATTAGGGGAGATCTTCCTTTTTCACATGCCATCACCAGTTGCATCCTAGGACAAGTACAAATGTTTTTTTACAAAATGTATCCTTTAAAATTTTGAAGTCCTTCTAAAAGGAAACAGCATCACGAAATGAAAAACTGTAAATACAGTTTTACTCCATGTGATCTATATTTTTAGACTTATTTCATCCCGTTCCTGTTTAATATTGTCTGTCGGACGGTGTTATACTAATCTTTTTTGTAAAACTTATTTAATTTAAAAATTTGCTTTGATTTTCTTCCAATAATTTCAAAAACATTTTCTAAGTAACCCAGTTAATTTTGTGGTTTATTATAAAAAAACAAAATCTCTTGTTAACTCCTTTAATCACCTTTTTCTTATTAACTTCCAAACATTTAATAAGCCCAGGTAATTTACTATAGAAATTTTCAATTGTTATAAAAATGAGTTGAATTGTATTTTCTTTCCACTACCTCTTTACAGCCACTTTAATGGTTTTTTCTTTTTAATTATTTCTTTTATTTGCCATTCAAAGACTACATACAATAATATTTAACTTATAGATAAAGTTATTAAATCTTTGCCAGAGTACTTAATTCAACCACAAAAGACCCATAAGTTCTGCAAGATTTTTAATTATGAAACTCAAATTGACCGCAAAATAAACATTGTTTATACTTTTGAAACATATAATAAAATAAAAAAAAAGAACAAAAGAAAAAAAAAATACTGCTATTTAGCAATTCTAGAAATGAAAATACATAAAACCATAAATTATTAAAACAAAAAAAAAAATATAAAATAAGAAAAGAAATAAAAACGTACATAAGAAACAACCACTATAATAAGAAGAACGGTTATTAATTCTGTATATAATTTCAACTCACCTCCTTCGTTATGTGTTTTGTTGTTTATATATTTCCGGTACATCAAAGACTTGATTAACAAATATATATATGAATAATATCACTGTGCAACAAAAAATACAAAATCGAATATACTTTCAAAATGAGGTAGTTATGGTTGTAGGTCTCGTCGAAAAAATCACAAAAATGCCCATTAAACTTGTCAGACATCCTAAAATTTTAAAGTTAGAGCAAAAAACTTTTTTTTTTTACTTTTCTCACTAAACCACGTGTAACTTAAACATTTTTCAACCGATTTTCAACTTTTCAACTGTTTTGGATAGAAGAAGGATAGGGATTTTCTTGTGTGTGAATTGGTCTATACATATAAGAAAGATATGTATTGATTTTTTCAACAATATCCAATTTTTTGTAATTTTTTTTTGAAAATTTTTTAAGTTTATTGATTTTTTCCGCTATAGTTCGTTCAACAACATTTATATTTATAAGCTTATTCTTAAAGAAATTTTAATTGTGAATACGATGAGTTTTATGTCGAAAAAATCGGTTAAAAATTGACAGAGTTGTGATAATTTTTCTAAAAAAGAAAATTAAGCTATTGAATGAAATTGCCGTTCGAATAAGGTAAAGAAACTAAAAACAAGTAAGAAAGCTATATTCGGCTGTGCCGAATCTTTAAATACCCTCCACCAATGTAATGATTTAAAAAACAATATACCGACGAAACGTTGGGAAAATTGTAATGAAAATTTTGTTTTAACTACAAAGAAAACGTTAGGCCTTATTAGCTTAAAAACAACACAATTTGGAATATCGCAACAATTGGCCAAAATCAAATTTCAACATTAAAAAAGTTTGTTTTATTTATACCTCAGGAAATAAAAAAGTACCAAAAAGCGTACTTCCGGTACTTTTAATAAAAGGTACTTTTTATAAAGAGTACTTTTTATAAAAGGTACTTTTATAATTGGTACTTTTTATAAAAAGTTATTTTATAAAAGGTACTTTTTATAAAAGGTACTTTTTATAAAAGGTACTTTTTATAAAAGGTACTTTTTATAAAAGGTACTTTTTATAAAAGGTACTTTTTATAAAAGGTACTTTTTATAAAAGGTACTTTTTATAAAAGGTACTTTTATAATTGGTACTTTTTATAAAAAGTTATTTTATAAAAGGTACTTTTTATAAAAGGTACTTTTTATAAAAGGTACTTTTTATAAAAGGTACTTTTTATAAAAGGTACTTTTTACAAAAGGTACTTTTTATAAAAGGTACTTTTTATAAAGGGTACTTTTTATAAAAGGTACTTTTTATAAAAGGTACTTTTTATAAAAGGTACTTCTTATGAGAGGTACTTTTTATAAAAGGTACTTTTTATAAAAGGTACTTTTTATAAAAGGTACTTTTTATAAAAGGTACTTTTTGTAAAAGGTACTTTTTATAAAAGGTACTTTTTATAAAAGGTACTTTTTATAAAAGGTACTTTTTATAAAAGGTACTTTTTATAAAAGGTACTTTTTATAAAAGGTACTTTTTATAAAAGGTACTTTTTATAAAAGGTACTTTTTATAAAAGGTACTTTTTATAAAAGGTACTTTTTATAAAAGGTACTTTTTATAAAAGGTACTTTTTATAAAAGGTACTTTTTATAAAAGGTACTTTTATAATTGGTACTTTTTATAAAAAGTTATTTTATAAAAGGTCCTTTTTATAAAAGGTACTTTTTATAAAAGGTACTTTTTATAAAAGGTACTTTTTATAAAAGGTACTTTTTATAAAAGGTACTTTTTATAAAAGGTACTTTTTATAAAAGGTACTTTTTATAAAAGGTACTTTTTATAAAAGGTACTTTTTATAAAAGGTACTTTTTATAAAAGGTACTTTTTATAAAAGGTACTTTTTATAAAAGGTACTTTTTATAAAAGGTACTTTTTATAAAAGGTACTTTTTATAAAAGGTACTTTTTATAAAAGGTACTTTTTATAAAAGGTACTTTTTATAAAAGGTACTTTTTATAAAAGGTACTTTTTATAAAAGGTACTTTTTATAAAAGGTACTTTTTATAAAAGGTACTTTTTATAAAAGGTACTTTTTATAAAAGGTACTTTTTATAAAAGGTACTTTTTATAAAAGGTACTTTTTATAAAAGGTACTTTTTATAAAAGGTACTTTTTATAAAAGGTACTTTTTATAAAAGGTACTTTTTATAAAAGGTACTTTTTATAAAAGGTACTTTTTATAAAAGGTACTTTTTATAAAAGGTACTTTTTATAAAAGGTACTTTTTATAAAAGGTACTTTTTATAAAAGGTACTTTTTATAAAAGGTACTTTTTATAAAAGGTACTTTTTATAAAAGGTACTTTTTATAAAAGGTACTTTTTATAAAAGGTACTTTTTATAAAAGGTACTTTTTATAAAAGGTACTTTTTATAAAAGGTACTTTTTATAAAAGGTACTTTTTATAAAAGGTACTTTTTATAAAAGGTACTTTTTATAAAAGGTACTGTTTATAAAAGGTACTTTTTATAAAAGGTACTTTTTATAAAAGGTACTTTTTATAAAAGGTACTTTTTATAAAAGTTACTTATTATAAAAGGTACTTTTTATAAAAGGTACTTTTTATAAAAGGGGTCCTAAACCAATATTTCAATGTGTTACATACGGAATGACAAACTTATATATACCCTCTATCACCAGAGTGGAGGGTATAATAAGTAAAACTTAAATTCGGCTGTGCCGAATCTTTTATACCCTCAAACATGCACAAAAAACAAAAAAATCCAGGGGAGTTTTCTTTTTTTTTTTTTTGGGTGGGGTCGGTATTTCCTTTCGAATAGGTGTTTAAAAAATAAGATGCTTTTTGCACAAAAGAAATACAAGTTTATCATGATTTAAAAAAAATGTTTTATTACACGCCCATTTGGGGCAGGACCGAAAAAAGTGACATTTTCTAATTCTCTGGGTCCAAGTGCAGAACTTTGAACTTCTTGTGGCATAGAAATGTTGCATTTGTTAAACAAAAACACAAAAAATCACGTAAAAATAATGCTATTTTTCAGAGGTTGGTTTAGTTCTTCAAGGGGGAACTTTTTGCCCCCTGGTCCGATTTTGCTCATATACGAACTTAACCTAACTATTAACATAACACATATTTGTGCCAAATGTCGGGAGTCTAGCTGTTTTATTTTGGACTGCATCGTGTTAACTACAGACGGACAGAAGGACGGACAGACGGACAGACGGACAGACGGACAGAAGGACGGACAGACGGACGGACGGACGGACGGACGGACGGACGGACATCGCTAGAATGTCTAAGAATCTATCACTGATTATAAATATATATACTTTATGGGGTCCTAGACCGATATTTTGATGCGTTACACACGGAATGACAAAGTTAGTATACCTCCATGCTGTAGTTCGAGGGTATAAAAATAAACGAACATACTGAGAGGTCGCGTATCATTATTTTAAAGGTTTTTGGGCTCCTGAATTCGAATTTGACCTTGAAATGGTGCTATCTTATTATGTTAAATATCTCAAAAACCTGACGAGATAGGGCAATTTAAAGGCCAAATTCGGATTCAGCGCGCCAAAAACCTTTAAAATATTGTACCTCTTATGATAAATTTATTTTTTTTGCTTGGGTTATCTGAACGTCGATTTTCTGCAAAATCTTAATTTTCTTTTTTAGAAAAATTATCACAACTCTGTCAATTGTTATTTGATTTTTTCAGAATAAAGCTTATCGTATTCAGAACTTTAAAAATACGTTTATAAATATAAAGGTTGTTAAACAAACTATTGCAGAAAAAAATCGATAAACTCGAAAAATGTTCAAAAAATAACAAAAAAATTAGATTTTATAGCAAAAATCAATAGATATCTTTCTTATATGTGTAGACCAATTCACACACATGGAAAGCCCTATCCTTCTTCTATCTTAAACAGTTTAAAAATTTAAAATCGTTTGAAAATTTTCTGAATTACACAAGGTTTCTAAAACTTGAGGGTGTCTGGCAAGTTTAATGGGCATTTTTGTGATCTACTCGACAAGACCAACAACCTATGCTATGTCACATCAGAAGTATTTTTTCACTGTAGCACAGTGTATTTAACGAAATCGGTCTAGTAGAACACAATTTGTCAAAACAGTCGATTCTGTTATCGAAATCTAAAAACATTAAAGACCAAGCATCGGCCTAACAAACTTTAACCTTTAACTGTAAATGTCTTTCTTGATTATGAATCTAGGGTGCCCCACTACAATACTTCGACGAAAATCAAAATCGCCGTTTTTGAAAAATCGTGATAAAATGTTATCTTGAAAACGTCGATAGATGTGGAAAAATAACTAAAGACTAAAATTTTTTCTCAGGAAAAATTCAATAAAACTGAAAATTCACATTTTGCATGTGCAATGTTTTTGTTGCAAAAAATTTCACTTTTTAATTCCGAGCTCAAAAATTCGCGTTTTCTGTAAAAAAAAATATCCAATTGTTAATACCGCTATTAAAACTTTTTTATTTAGTTACTTTCCTTAAATTTGCAGATATTTTTAGAAATTTTCTATTTTTGTGTATATTTTTTTTATCCACTCTAGTGATAGAGTTTATATGTAAGTTTGTCATTCCGTTTGACACACCTGGAAATATTTATAAACTCATGATCCTCGATCGATTTTAAGACGATGTCCATCCGTCCGTCCGTCTGTCTGTCTGTTGAAAACACGCTTACTTTTGAAAAACTTTACGGAGGCTTCTGAAGTTTGACATATGTATATATTTTGCATTTACCTGGTCAGGTTGGTATTGCAATTCAGTGAAATCGGTCTAGTTATTCAAAAGATCTGAGTAAAAGACTGAATTTCGGCAAGGGTTTTTCGTGAATTTACAAAATTAAAAACACGCTAACTCTCAAAAGGCAATTCTGAGGATGTTGAAGCTTGGCATATATATTTTTCGTTTCCCTGGCTTAGTTCGTATTAAATTTCAGCCAAATCGGTCAGGTGCACTGTGGGCCAGGATTTCCATTTTTTGGCCAATAAGGCCTGTAAGGTAACACATATTTAAAAATATTTTTTCGGAATGTCGACATCTTGAATTTTATCCACCTTTAATATCTTTTTAATATAGCTTAAAGTTTTTTTTTGAATGAGGTTAAAGTCAATGTTTGAGATTTTTTTTATATTTTTTATTTATGAAACAAATAATTTTTTTTTGTACTTCGACACAATATTTTTTCAAGTTCTTGGTAAAGTTCTCCTAAAGACATACCTGTTTGTTCAACACAGGATATAAACTGTCAAAAAGTAAGCTATAAGCATATTTTTTTAAATAAATTATGGAAATTCATACTTTTGTTGAAATCCGCCTTTTTTTAACACCAACGTCCAAAAAAGTCCAAAAGATATTGACAAACCTCGAACTACGATCTGTCTCTGACAATGTATTCTATTCACATTTTTGCGACCCTGTGCGACCGTTCATAAACTTTTGATCTAGAGGCAATAAACCAAAATATGACGTTTAGAAATGCCCTAAAATGGAACTTCAACATTTTTCGGTATTTTTGTTTCTATTGATTTCTAATGAAAAATGGCTGACTTTGACAACATTGGCGTGATAACTGCTGATGGGCACGTGAGTGAATTTTGACTCACGTTGATTCACGCTCACGAAAAAAAACATAATTTACTCAACCGTTTTTTTTCTCACACTTACTCACTATTTACGTGAGTAAACAAAACACCACTCACGTGTGACTCACGCTCACTCGTAACTCACGCTAAACATATAAAACACGAAAAAAATTGTAAAAACTGAATCAATACAATTAAATAAATTTGACTCAAGCAAAAAAAGTGTACTCACTACGAATCACTCACGCAAAAAATTGTCTCACTCACTTATCACTCACGAACAAAAAATTTTAATCACGCTCACTTTCGATCACGAGTAATTCACGTGACCAGCGTCCATCTCTAGTGCTAAACATTCACGCTGGTAACGCATTTAAGCGGGCATATTTTGGCATATTTTTATGTTTTTTTACGAAATTGTAAGCTTGTAGCGTTATTTGTACATTTAGGATGGCAAATGCTTATTGGAAATAAAAAAGTTCTCTCTTAAATGAGCCACTGAATATAGTGATATTTTGAAACATTAATCAATAATTTAAATATCTTGTCCGACATATTGGATCCGCTATTTTAAATATTTGATTCTTAAATCAGATTTGGCATTCCAAAAACCATAAAAATCAGACAACATAGAAAAAAACTTAATATTTGATTTGACGCCATATTGGATCCGCCATTTTGAATTTAAAAAATCGGAGCTCATATTCGTAATTACTGACCCTTAATACATCAAAAATTACTAATTTAAGTACAATTATCTAAGAATTACAAAAGCATATTCGCCATATTGGATCCGCCATTTTGAATTTCAAATCTTTAATTCCAAAATCAGTTTTAACATCCGAAAAACCATTAAAATCGAAGTTTTTGGCCAAAAGAGACAACATATAAAAAATTTTAAATTTAAATTTGTCGCCATATTGGATCCGCCATTTTGAATTTTAAAAGTCTGAGCTCATATTCGTTATTAACGACCCCAAATACATCGATATTGATTATATTAAACACAATAAACATAGAATTAAAGAATCATGTCCGCCATTTTGGATCCGCCATTTTAAATTTTGAAATTTTTTTTTCAGAATCGTGATCAGCGATCCTTTAACACCCATATGCAATACTTTTTTGACATATAGGTTAAGCGGTCTATTTATGGCCAAAATTCAGGGATGCTGGCCCACAGTGCGGTGGTTCAAAATTTGTTAACAAAACCGTGAATTTCAGATTAGTTTTACCTTAAATTCACGTGTTGAAAACCTGTTAAACATGTTTTAAAAACATTGGTGAGTCACAAAAATAATTTACAACGTAGTTTTTTCACTCAAAAATATTTTTACACTAAAAAAATACACTCGAAAAAAATATTACATTAAAAAAAATTTTACACTCCAAAGAAAATTTAGTTAATTATTTTTTTTTTCTTCAAAAATTACTTGAAAAAAAGTTTTTTTACACAAAATAAAATATTTCTAATCAAAAGTGTTATTTTTTCATGTTAAAAAATTTACGATCACTTAAAAAGTGCGTTGTGGAGAATATTCATAGATTCGGCCAAGTCGAATTTAACTTTTCTACTTGTTATTTTTTCTGGGGTTTCTCAATTTCTTGTATATTTTTTCTTACGTTATTTTCTGTACTTTTTACGGAATTTTTTAACTTTAATATCACTATGCTAGTCGCAAAAATTAACAAACTGGCACCCTGCTGGTAAAGCTAATTCGGGTACGCTAAATTCAATGGTGCTAGTCGTTTTTCGAAGTTAGCGCTCGTATTCGAGATATTCGCGATTTAGAATTGTAAAGCTAAAGTACCACAAAAATAATTTTTTATGCTTTTGGGATAGTTGTTAAATGTAAATTTAATAAAAGCTTTTTTTTTTTTTTTGTAAAAAAAAAAATTTCGCGAAAAAGAAAAAAAAAATCCGCGAAATTTTTTTTTTCGAAAAATTTTGTGTCTGCAATGTATTGTATTCTTCACATTTTGATAAATTAGTAGCAAAATAAAAAAGATTCGAAAAAAATTTCGCGAAAAAAAAATTTCGCTACAAAAAATTTTCGGGAATAAAAATTTGTTTGTATATTCAATGATAAGAATTCATAAATTGTCTAAATAATATAAAAAAAATATTTTTTTTACTTTCAAATAAAAAAAAAAAATAATCGCGAATATCGCCAAAAAATCGACAAAAAATGTTTTTCGCGAAAAAAATGCACGTTATTATGGTTTGTTATGCTAGTTTAACAGACTTAAATGGTTTAAAATTTAAGAATTATCGTAAAAGTTTAAAAATATCGTCTTTATTGCGCTTGAGCATCAAAATTTTAAATCGCGAATACGAGTGATAACTTCGAAAAACGGCTAGCACCATTTAATTTATCGTACCCGAATTAACTTTACCAGTAGGGTGCCTAGCTAGTTTAAAAAACCGTGTCAAATTCGAGCACTGTGTATTTAATAAGATTTTTTGTCTAAACTTAATTGTCACCTCACTTTAAAAATCGAGGTATATGTGTATTTTTTTATTTTTACCAATCCCTGTTAAATATACAATAATATTTTTCATTAAATCATAAGGTTTTTAAGCACACACATACAGACAAACACGTACCAATAAACTTTAGATCGTTGGGTCATAAAGTTCTAACAATAAGTAACGCGGCAAAAAAGAATTGCCAACATGCTTGAACATTTAAGATATTAAAGTAACGCAAGGAAAGCAAATAATGGAATAAAATGTGTCCTACAATTTGACTTGAAGCCAAAAAAAAAACTAAATTCGACTTTGTCGAGTCCATGAATACTAGGAATGAACCAGCCTGGGGTATATAGAGAAAATTTTAATTAAAAACAAAATGCGATTTTTGTTTTATTTTAAATAATTAAATTTTTTTAACAATTAGAAAAATTCATCAGAAAAATCACTCAGGTGGAAATATTGAAAAATAAATAAATATTTTAATAGGTCAACAGTGCGTATGAGTGATTTGTATTTCATTGAAATATCAATCATACGCCAATAGAGCCCACAAATAATAAAAGTATGTATGTACCAATTTTTAAAAGAGCAACAGTGCGTATGAGTGTTTTCAATTATATTGAAATATTTATCATACGCCCAAGAGCCACAAACAACGTAATACATACAAGTTAAAAAAAAGAAAACAAGTAGAAAAGTTAAATTCGACTTAGCAGAATCTATGAATACCCTCCACAATGCCCTTTTTAAATATTTTGTCCAAAAAAAAATTTTTTAGTAATTTTTGACAAAAAAAAAAAAATAATTTACTAATTTTTTTTTGGAGTGTAAAATTTTTTTGAGTGTAAAATTTTTTTTGAGTGTACAATTTTTTTTGAGTGTATTTTTTTTGTTTTAGTGTAAAAATATTTTTGAGTGACAAAAATACCTTGTAAAATTTTTTTATGACTCACAAATGATTTTAAAACATGTTTAACGGGTTTTCAACACTTGAATTTAAGGTGAAACTAATCTGAAATTTACGGTTTTGCTAATTACTTTTGAACCACTGGACCGATTTGACTTAAATTTAAAACGAACTGGGCCAGAGGAACGGCAAATATATATGCCACACTTCAACACCCTCAGAATTGCCGTTCAAAAGTTACCATGTGTTTTATCTCGTAAATTCCAGAAAAACCCTTGCCGAAATTCACTCATTTGCTTATAACTTTTGAACCACTGGACCGATTTTGCTGGATTGCAATACCAACCTGACCAGGTAAATGCCCAATATATATGCCAAACTTCAGGAGCCTCCGTAAAGTCTTTCAAAAGTTAGCGTGTTTTCAACAGACAGACAGACAGACAGACAGACAGACAGACAGACAGACAGACAGACAGACAGACAGACAGACAGACAGACAGACAGACAGACAGACAGACAGACAGACAGACAGACAGACAGACAGACAGACAGACAGACAGACAGACAGACAGACAGACAGACAGACAGACAGACAGACAGACAGACAGACAGACAGACAGACAGACAGACAGACAGACAGACAGACAGACAGACAGACAGACAGACAGACAGACAGACAGACAGACAGACAGACAGACAGACAGACAGACAGACAGACAGACAGACAGACAGACAGACAGACAGACAGACAGACAGACAGACAGACAGACAGACAGACAGACAGACAGACAGACAGACAGACAGACAGACAGACAGACAGACAGACAGACAGACAGACAGACAGACAGACAGACAGACAGACAGACAGACAGACAGACAGACAGACAGACAGACAGACAGACAGACAGACAGACAGACAGACAGACAGACAGACAGACAGACAGACAGACAGACAGACAGACAGACAGACAGACAGACAGACAGACAGACAGACAGACAGACAGACAGACAGACAGACAGACAGACAGACAGACAGACAGACAGACAGACAGACAGACAGACAGACAGACAGACAGACAGACAGACAGACAGACAGACAGACAGACAGACAGACAGACAGACAGACAGACAGACAGACAGACAGACAGACAGACAGACAGACAGACAGACAGACAGACAGACAGACAGACAGACAGACAGACAGACAGACAGACAGACAGACAGACAGACAGACAGACAGACAGACAGACAGACAGACAGACAGACAGACAGACAGACAGACAGACAGACAGACAGACAGACAGACAGACAGACAGACAGACAGACAGACAGACAGACAGACAGACAGACAGACAGACAGACAGACAGACAGACAGACAGACAGACAGACAGACAGACAGACAGACAGACAGACAGACAGACAGACAGACAGACAGACAGACAGACAGACAGACAGACAGACAGACAGACAGACAGACAGACAGACAGACAGACAGACAGACAGACAGACAGACAGACAGACAGACAGACAGACAGACAGACAGACAGACAGACAGACAGACAGACAGACAGACAGACAGACAGACAGACAGACAGACAGACAGACAGACAGACAGACAGACAGACAGACAGACAGACAGACAGACAGACAGACAGACAGACAGACAGACAGACAGACAGACAGACAGACAGACAGACAGACAGACAGACAGACAGACAGACAGACAGACAGACAGACAGACAGACAGACAGACAGACAGACAGACAGACAGACAGACAGACAGACAGACAGACAGACAGACAGACAGACAGACAGACAGACAGACAGACAGACAGACAGACAGACAGACAGACAGACAGACAGACAGACAGACAGACAGACAGACAGACAGACAGACAGACAGACAGACAGACAGACAGACAGACAGACAGACAGACAGACAGACAGACAGACAGACAGACAGACAGACAGACAGACAGACAGACAGACAGACAGACAGACAGACAGACAGACAGACAGACAGACAGACAGACAGACAGACAGACAGACAGACAGACAGACAGACAGACAGACAGACAGACAGACAGACAGACAGACAGACAGACAGACAGACAGACAGACAGACAGACAGACAGACAGACAGACAGACAGACAGACAGACAGACAGACAGACAGACAGACAGACAGACAGACAGACAGACAGACAGACAGACAGACAGACAGACAGACAGACAGACAGACAGACAGACAGACAGACAGACAGACAGACAGACAGACAGACAGACAGACAGACAGACAGACAGACAGACAGACAGACAGACAGACAGACAGACAGACAGACAGACAGACAGACAGACAGACAGACAGACAGACAGACAGACAGACAGACAGACAGACAGACAGACAGACAGACAGACAGACAGACAGACAGACAGACAGACAGACAGACAGACAGACAGACAGACAGACAGACAGACAGACAGACAGACAGACAGACAGACAGACAGACAGACAGACAGACAGACAGACAGACAGACAGACAGACAGACAGACAGACAGACAGACAGACAGACAGACAGACAGACAGACAGACAGACAGACAGACAGACAGACAGACAGACAGACAGACAGACAGACAGACAGACAGACAGACAGACAGACAGACAGACAGACAGACAGACAGACAGACAGACAGACAGACAGACAGACAGACAGACAGACAGACAGACAGACAGACAGACAGACAGACAGACAGACAGACAGACAGACAGACAGACAGACAGACAGACAGACAGACAGACAGACAGACAGACAGACAGACAGACAGACAGACAGACAGACAGACAGACAGACAGACAGACAGACAGACAGACAGACAGACAGACAGACAGACAGACAGACAGACAGACAGACAGACAGACAGACAGACAGACAGACAGACAGACAGACAGACAGACAGACAGACAGACAGACAGACAGACAGACAGACAGACAGACAGACAGACAGACAGACAGACAGACAGACAGACAGACAGACAGACAGACAGACAGACAGACAGACAGACAGACAGACAGACAGACAGACAGACAGACAGACAGACAGACAGACAGACAGACAGACAGACAGACAGACAGACAGACAGACAGACAGACAGACAGACAGACAGACAGACAGACAGACAGACAGACAGACAGACAGACAGACAGACAGACAGACAGACAGACAGACAGACAGACAGACAGACAGACAGACAGACAGACAGACAGACAGACAGACAGACAGACAGACAGACAGACAGACAGACAGACAGACAGACAGACAGACAGACAGACAGACAGACAGACAGACAGACAGACAGACAGACAGACAGACAGACAGACAGACAGACAGACAGACAGACAGACAGACAGACAGACAGACAGACAGACAGACAGACAGACAGACAGACAGACAGACAGACAGACAGACAGACAGACAGACAGACAGACAGACAGACAGACAGACAGACAGACAGACAGACAGACAGACAGACAGACAGACAGACAGACAGACAGACAGACAGACAGACAGACAGACAGACAGACAGACAGACAGACAGACAGACAGACAGACAGACAGACAGACAGACAGACAGACAGACAGACAGACAGACAGACAGACAGACAGACAGACAGACAGACAGACAGACAGACAGACAGACAGACAGACAGACAGACAGACAGACAGACAGACAGACAGACAGACAGACAGACAGACAGACAGACAGACAGACAGACAGACAGACAGACAGACAGACAGACAGACAGACAGACAGACAGACAGACAGACAGACAGACAGACAGACAGACAGACAGACAGACAGACAGACAGACAGACAGACAGACAGACAGACAGACAGACAGACAGACAGACAGACAGACAGACAGACAGACAGACAGACAGACAGACAGACAGACAGACAGACAGACAGACAGACAGACAGACAGACAGACAGACAGACAGACAGACAGACAGACAGACAGACAGACAGACAGACAGACAGACAGACAGACAGACAGACAGACAGACAGACAGACAGACAGACAGACAGACAGACAGACAGACAGACAGACAGACAGACAGACAGACAGACAGACAGACAGACAGACAGACAGACAGACAGACAGACAGACAGACAGACAGACAGACAGACAGACAGACAGACAGACAGACAGACAGACAGACAGACAGACAGACAGACAGACAGACAGACAGACAGACAGACAGACAGACAGACAGACAGACAGACAGACAGACAGACAGACAGACAGACAGACAGACAGACAGACAGACAGACAGACAGACAGACAGACAGACAGACAGACAGACAGACAGACAGACAGACAGACAGACAGACAGACAGACAGACAGACAGACAGACAGACAGACAGACAGACAGACAGACAGACAGACAGACAGACAGACAGACAGACAGACAGACAGACAGACAGACAGACAGACAGACAGACAGACAGACAGACAGACAGACAGACAGACAGACAGACAGACAGACAGACAGACAGACAGACAGACAGACAGACAGACAGACAGACAGACAGACAGACAGACAGACAGACAGACAGACAGACAGACAGACAGACAGACAGACAGACAGACAGACAGACAGACAGACAGACAGACAGACAGACAGACAGACAGACAGACAGACAGACAGACAGACAGACAGACAGACAGACAGACAGACAGACAGACAGACAGACAGACAGACAGACAGACAGACAGACAGACAGACAGACAGACAGACAGACAGACAGACAGACAGACAGACAGACAGACAGACAGACAGACAGACAGACAGACAGACAGACAGACAGACAGACAGACAGACAGACAGACAGACAGACAGACAGACAGACAGACAGACAGACAGACAGACAGACAGACAGACAGACAGACAGACAGACAGACAGACAGACAGACAGACAGACAGACAGACAGACAGACAGACAGACAGACAGACAGACAGACAGACAGACAGACAGACAGACAGACAGACAGACAGACAGACAGACAGACAGACAGACAGACAGACAGACAGACAGACAGACAGACAGACAGACAGACAGACAGACAGACAGACAGACAGACAGACAGACAGACAGACAGACAGACAGACAGACAGACAGACAGACAGACAGACAGACAGACAGACAGACAGACAGACAGACAGACAGACAGACAGACAGACAGACAGACAGACAGACAGACAGACAGACAGACAGACAGACAGACAGACAGACAGACAGACAGACAGACAGACAGACAGACAGACAGACAGACAGACAGACAGACAGACAGACAGACAGACAGACAGACAGACAGACAGACAGACAGACAGACAGACAGACAGACAGACAGACAGACAGACAGACAGACAGACAGACAGACAGACAGACAGACAGACAGACAGACAGACAGACAGACAGACAGACAGACAGACAGACAGACAGACAGACAGACAGACAGACAGACAGACAGACAGACAGACAGACAGACAGACAGACAGACAGACAGACAGACAGACAGACAGACAGACAGACAGACAGACAGACAGACAGACAGACAGACAGACAGACAGACAGACAGACAGACAGACAGACAGACAGACAGACAGACAGACAGACAGACAGACAGACAGACAGACAGACAGACAGACAGACAGACAGACAGACAGACAGACAGACAGACAGACAGACAGACAGACAGACAGACAGACAGACAGACAGACAGACAGACAGACAGACAGACAGACAGACAGACAGACAGACAGACAGACAGACAGACAGACAGACAGACAGACAGACAGACAGACAGACAGACAGACAGACAGACAGACAGACAGACAGACAGACAGACAGACAGACAGACAGACAGACAGACAGACAGACAGACAGACAGACAGACAGACAGACAGACAGACAGACAGACAGACAGACAGACAGACAGACAGACAGACAGACAGACAGACAGACAGACAGACAGACAGACAGACAGACAGACAGACAGACAGACAGACAGACAGACAGACAGACAGACAGACAGACAGACAGACAGACAGACAGACAGACAGACAGACAGACAGACAGACAGACAGACAGACAGACAGACAGACAGACAGACAGACAGACAGACAGACAGACAGACAGACAGACAGACAGACAGACAGACAGACAGACAGACAGACAGACAGACAGACAGACAGACAGACAGACAGACAGACAGACAGACAGACAGACAGACAGACAGACAGACAGACAGACAGACAGACAGACAGACAGACAGACAGACAGACAGACAGACAGACAGACAGACAGACAGACAGACAGACAGACAGACAGACAGACAGACAGACAGACAGACAGACAGACAGACAGACAGACAGACAGACAGACAGACAGACAGACAGACAGACAGACAGACAGACAGACAGACAGACAGACAGACAGACAGACAGACAGACAGACAGACAGACAGACAGACAGACAGACAGACAGACAGACAGACAGACAGACAGACAGACAGACAGACAGACAGACAGACAGACAGACAGACAGACAGACAGACAGACAGACAGACAGACAGACAGACAGACAGACAGACAGACAGACAGACAGACAGACAGACAGACAGACAGACAGACAGACAGACAGACAGACAGACAGACAGACAGACAGACAGACAGACAGACAGACAGACAGACAGACAGACAGACAGACAGACAGACAGACAGACAGACAGACAGACAGACAGACAGACAGACAGACAGACAGACAGACAGACAGACAGACAGACAGACAGACAGACAGACAGACAGACAGACAGACAGACAGACAGACAGACAGACAGACAGACAGACAGACAGACAGACAGACAGACAGACAGACAGACAGACAGACAGACAGACAGACAGACAGACAGACAGACAGACAGACAGACAGACAGACAGACAGACAGACAGACAGACAGACAGACAGACAGACAGACAGACAGACAGACAGACAGACAGACAGACAGACAGACAGACAGACAGACAGACAGACAGACAGACAGACAGACAGACAGACAGACAGACAGACAGACAGACAGACAGACAGACAGACAGACAGACAGACAGACAGACAGACAGACAGACAGACAGACAGACAGACAGACAGACAGACAGACAGACAGACAGACAGACAGACAGACAGACAGACAGACAGACAGACAGACAGACAGACAGACAGACAGACAGACAGACAGACAGACAGACAGACAGACAGACAGACAGACAGACAGACAGACAGACAGACAGACAGACAGACAGACAGACAGCCAGACAGACAGACAGACGGACAGACGGACGGACGGACGGACGGACGGACGGACATCGCTAGATCGTCTTAAAATCGATCGAGGATCATGAATATATGAACATTTCCATTTAACTTTTGATTTTTGGATTTAAAAAAAATAAAAAATTTTTTTGAAGGCACATCAAAATCGTTTTGTACACGTATTAACATACATTTAGTGAGTTCAAATCCGTTCGCGTGAAGAACTTTCACCTAACGGCGCAAAAGTTATGGCGGTTTGAAATTACAATTTAAAAAAAAATCTCAAAATTACAATTTTTATCAGAATTTAATAATCTTAACGTTTATAAATGTTGCATACTAACCCTTATTAAAATTTATTTAATTATATATATTTTGGTGGATATATATCAAAATATTAGCGGTTAAAGTATATTTTAATATCTTCATTTCCACTATTTTGCGTAAATTTAAGTTCTATGTAGCTTAAACATTTTAGGAAATTATTTTCTGAATTCTGTAAAGAATTTGCTATGTAGTTAAGAAAACTTTATGAAATTATCTCCAATAGTGCAAAAATTACAGTAGTTTAAAAATTAATGTTTCTCAATATTATATTTCACAATAAAACAAAGTGTTGATTTTTTAAAGAACATAAAATCCCAAATCTTCAAAATTTATGAATGCCGCTCAGTTTTGTGATTAAGTTTCATAGGCACTAGCACTTGCCATTTATATAAATTAATTTCTATTAGCGGTTTGGGTGTGCCCTGGCGGTTTATGTAGAGACAAAATTGGCGCGTTTTCAGCGATTTACGTGAAAACTAAAGATGATGGACCAAATTAAAGGCTATATTCAGGTTTAGCACCTTAAAATTAGTTAAAAAGCTTGTGCATTATGCAAAATTGTAAATTTTTTAAAGAGATGAAATTTCTGATTAATGAAATTTTGAGAGATGCAAACAATCCACAATCTTCAACATTTATGAATGCCGCTCAGTTTTGGGATAAAGCTTCGTAAGTACTATCAATTACCATTTATAGAAGTTAATTTCTATTAGCGGTTTGGGTGTGCCCTGGCGGTTTATCTGGAGACAAAATTGGGGCGTTTTCAGCGATTTACGTGAAAATTAAAGATGATGGACCAAATTAAAGGCCATATTCAAGTTTAGCACCTTCAAATTAGTTAAAAAGCTTGTGCATTATGCAAAATTGTAAATTTTTTAAAGAGATGAAATTTCTGATTAATGAAATTTTGAGAGATGCATAAAATCCACAATCTTCAAAATTTATGAATGCCGCTCAGTTTTGGGATAAAGCTTCATAAGTACTATCAATTACCATTTATAGAAGTTAATTTCTATTAGCGGTTTGGGTGTGCCCTGGCGGTTTATCTGGAGACAAAATTGGCGCGTCTTCAGCGTACAGTTACATTAAGTCCCAATTTTTGCACACGATCCATAATACGCATAACAAGCAATCGTCTGACAAGTATATTTTAAATCTAAATTCTTTTCACGTGAAAATACAAGCAAAACTTTAAAATCGTGAAATGTCAGATTTTTGCAAAATTTTTGCTAATCAAAATTTTAACACGCTATATCGATTTTATTATAAAAACTCAAAAAATATTTGGATCACGCGAAGTGCTGGGCACTTTTAAATAATATTGCGAATTTGCCTCGCAAAAAAGTGGATTTTTGATGACTTTCACGTTTTGTCTCTCAACCTTTGTCTAGCTAGTACTCCACTCCCATTGAGGGCACATTCATGGGACCGGTTTTAAATTGTAGGGAATTACGACAGCTATCATTTTGCGTATCAGATTTTAAAAAGTATGAAGCGGCGCAAATTTCCTGATCAAAAAACGACGAAAAATTGAAAATGAAGAAATTTTAATTTCAAACAGTTACCACTAAATAACTTTTTTAATATTGATGGCACATCAAATTCATAAATACATCTTTTTTGAACAAGTGTAGGGACCATATATTTTCAATCTTCGAAGAATACGTTGGACGGCGCAAGTACAATAGGCCAAAGAGTACATAATTTTTATGAAATTTCAATCGACTTTTCCACATTTCTGAAGTTTGATTGTCGCTAACTACCGCAAATTAAGATTTTTTGCCTTAAAAGCTTGTAAGCTAATTGCATTAGAAGTCCTTTATGCATTTCTATCAGTAGATAGCCATTTCAATGCAAATAAAAAAAGTTTTTGCCAAAAAACCAAAATTTCAAACAAATGAAAAGTTAAATGGAAATGTCCATATATACTTTATGGGGTCCTAGACCAATATTTCGAGGTGTTACAAACGGAATGACAAACTTATATATACCCTCTATCACTAGAGTGGAGGGTATAAAAACGATAAATAAATCGATTTACCCCTTTATCACTGCGCCACATTTCACGTAGACCAACGTGGCCTTGACGGGATACTAACTCAGTAGTTCCTTCATTAATTAACAAATTTTACAAATCCCGGAAGTTTTGTTTTCTTAAATACCCTTGGCATCTCTAACAACTTTTTGTTTTTTTCGGTTTTTTATTTCAATTTTTACTTTTAAGAGTCATTAATCTTTATAATTTTATTTCAGTTTGTTATTAAGTTAAGTTGAAATAAAAATACAAAAATACAAAAAAACAAAAGTAAAAGCAAGTCAACGAACGAGCGAGCGAATGAAAGAACGAATGAACAAACAATCAACATTAAACTTGTAAATGTTATTAGATACGATTGTGAGAAAGTTTTACTCTAAAAGAAAAACAATAAAATATTAAGCGACCGACATTTTTGCATATAAACAAACAAGCAAACATACAAACACACACATAAACAAATGCTAAGTGTATTGCATTTGTTTATGTGTGTGTTACACAGATAAATAAAATTTTAGAAAAAGAAAATACTGGGGAGAGAGAAAGATTCGTGTAACGAAAACTGAAAATTTCAGAAACAGGGAATGGAATTCTGAAAGATTTTGTTTTCACATTTATTGGACTCAAAACTCTTACAACCTCCGGAAAAAGAATTAGATATATCGTCCATTCCACGAGACATTTGGTGATTTTAGGCATTTTTTGACCGAGAGTCTTCCGATTTTTGTTATTTTTTTCATACAAATACTCTATGGAGCCAATTTCAAATTTCATCCATCAGATCGAAAATATTCGTAAAACTCGCGATTTTATTCACGATTTTCTTTTTTAAAAATTCAAAAAAATACAAAATCTGTGTAACTTTGAGCAGCTGTATTTTCTAAACTAATTATCGCATTTTAACAATCTGTAGCGCATACGAATGGTATTTAGGTCTATTTTAGTATCTAATAAACTGAAAAAATATCGGTGGATTAAAAGTGCATTTTATATGCAAATGCAGTTTTGAAGTGCATTTTGCGAAACTTTTACCCCTTTTAATTTTTTTTTAATTGGCATATTTGGAAAATTTAGAATTTTTGCTACAAAAAAATGTTTTCTTTACAATGGACCGAGAATGTATGCTATTTTTAATATTTATTTTTAAAAAATACTTCCTTAAGTTTCCCTTATAAAAATTTTTATTTTTTAATTTATACCAAAATCATGTAAAAAGACATGTTTTTAAATCGTTATATTTTCAAAAGTACTAATCGTATCTTATTGTTTTTATGCACATTAGAAAGGTATTTTTGTCCATATCTTGCATTGAATGACAGCAAAAATGTTGGTGTTTCACAAATGCATTTTAAATGCAAATGCAGTTTTGAAGTGCATTTTTCAAAACTTTTACCCCTTTGATTTTTTTTTTAATTATCATATTCGAAAAGTTTACAATTTTTACTACAAAATATCGTAATCCTAATAATGGACCCACTGTTTGTGCTATTTTTTAGATTTTTTTAAAAATCATGTAATTTCAGATTTTTTTTGGTTTAATTTAAAATATTAAAATTTGTTTTAAGGAAATTTTTAAAATAGAACACACACTGGGTCCATTATTGGGAGGACATTATTTTGTAGTAAAAATTGTGAACGTTTCGAATATGATAATTAAAAAAAATTCTATGGGGTAAACGTTTTGAAAAATGCACTTCAAAACTGCATTTTCATTTAAAATGCATTTGTGAAACACCAACATTTTTGCTGTCATTCAATGCAAGAAATGGACAAAAATACCTTTCTAATGTGCATAAAAACAATAAGATACGATTAGTACTTTTAAAAATATAACGATTTAAAAACATGTCTTTTTACATGATTTTGGTATAATTTAAAAAACAAAAATTTTTATAAGGGAAACTTAAGGAAGTATTTTTTAAAAATAAATTTTAAAAATAGCATACATTCTCGGTCCATTGTAATGAAAACATTTTTTTGTAGCAAAAATTCTAAATTTTCCAAATATGCTAATTAAAAAAAAAATTAAAAGGGGTAAAAGTTTCGCAAAATGCACTTCAACACTGCATTTACATATAAAATGCACTTTTAAACCACCAATATTTTTTTAGTTTATTAGATATTAAAATAGACTTACAACCATTTGTATGCGCTTTATATTGTTAAAATGCGATAAGTAGTTTAGAAAATACAGCAGCTCAAAGTTACACAGATTTTGCATATTTTTGACTTTTTCAAAAACGAAAATCGTGAATAAAATCGCGAGTTTTTCAAATATTTTCGATCTGATGGATGAAATTTGAAATTGGCTTCATAGAGAATCTGTATCAAAAATATATCAAAAATCGGAAGACCCTCGGTCAGATTTTTTAAAATGTCTCATGAAATGGACGATATTTGAATATATTTGGATATATTTGTCCTTCCTACAAAACGAAGTTTTACTAAGTCTCTAATCTAACAATTGATATTTTTTTATTTTACGTTTAAGAATCAGGTCCCTGCTCGGGCGCCATTTATTTCTAATCTAATTTTTTAACAAACTGTTCTGCATTATGCGTTTGAACTTATATAAGGTTTGGGATACCTTCCTCTAAAAAAAAATAGTAAAAAAAAATTATATCAAATATATAAACAAAGTCATAAAAAACCAGCAGGAATGAGAAAAACAATAACATTAACAGGAAAGAAAATGAACAGTAACATAAACAAATACAAAAATTCCAGAAGAAAAAAACAACAACTACTTAATGAAAAGTACTCGAAAATTGTAAAACAAATTAATGTCCAGTAATCATAACACAATAAGGAAGAGCCAAAGGAAAAACGAAAAACATTTACAAATTACAAGTTCATCATTAGCAATTTAAAAAACAAATAAATAAAGAAGAGGGGAATCGAGTATAAGAGAGGGTATGAAGGTACAGTGTTTGTTACACCAGAAAAAATCATGACGAATTTAATAAAAAAAATAATAAATTTGTTCTGGCACAACTAAAGTTACCGATTTTGAACAAACAATTTCTTTTACTCAAAATTTTTTTTTGCTGACGTTTTCCTCATAGAAAGCTTCTTATGTTCTGAAATATTTTTTTTATTATATTTATCTACAGAAAATTTCTATGATACCGAAACAATCTTTCAACACCAAGATTTTAAGGGCTTAAAAAACTATTCCATAGAAAGCACCTGATATTAGAAAAATTGAAGACTCTAAATTTTTTGCTTTTTAAATTTTTTGAGACAATTGTCTAGATTCTGAGACATTTTTCTACAGAAAAAGTATAGTTTTCTGAAACACTTTTCATTAGAAAAAGTTTAAGATTCTCAAGCATTTTCCAAGATATTAAAAAATGTTTCCTTAAAAAAATGTTTTAGATTCTGAGACATTTTTCTTATAGAAAAGGTATCAGCTTTTTACAAGGAGAGTCTTCCTGGTGTCACCCTCCGATCTTAATGAAATTTGGATATGTTGTTCAGATCGAAAATTAATTCGACACGTACTTTTTTTTAGCGGACCAAACTCATTTTTAATGGGGTCGATTTGTATGGGGGGAAATTGACTTTTTTCAGTTTTTTTACGATTTACGCCTATTTACTCAAAATAAATATAGGCATGTTTGGTATCAGATTAAAGGTATTTAAAATACCTATCTTGTGATGCTAAATATTTATCGAATTATTAACAAAAATGTCCTAAAATTAAGGCATTTTACTCAATATGACGAAAGGTTTTGCATGTTTAGACACGTTTTTAGCACATGAAGATAGATTTTCGAAAGAACTTTCATTTGGTATGCCACATGACTAGGTTTCTTTGTATAATATAGGAGATAAACGCAAAAAACTGAAAAACTACCGTTTCTTCCCCCCTCATGTTTACCTTCTAAATATAAATTTGGGCCGCTAAAAAAAATACGTGTCCCTTTATTTTTCCTGCTCTACAAAATAAAACCAATTCCATACAGATCGGCGGGTGACAGCAGAGAGACCTTCCTTGTTAGACATTTTTTCTATGGAAAAAGTCTCAGAAATTTTTCCTAAGGAAAAAGTCTTATATTCTGAGATAATTTTCAAATAAGAGAAAAAATTTCTTTTAATTTTACTTTTTTTATTTTTAAAATTTTAAGATTAAGAATAATTTTTTTAAAGAAAAACTTTGAGGTTATTAAAAATTCTAGAAAAAAATCTCACACGATTAATTTGTCTCTTTACTATTTACACAGAAGAGAACCCTTAGATATTTTTGGTGTAGCACAGTGTTATTTTTCAACAAAATTTTTTTTGCATAAATTTTTTTATCGAAAATTTTTTTCTTCAAATTATTTTGTCATCAAAAATTTTTTTTCCATCAAATTTGTTTACATCAATAAATTAAATTACTTTAATATTTTTTCATCAAACAATTTTTTATATGTTTTTTTTTTTTGTATTTTTTTTTTTTCTTATGAAAAATTTTTTTTTCTTCCTAAAAACATTTTTTATCAAAAAAAATTTTTTTTTATCAATTTTTTTTTTTAACAAAAAAATTGTTTTTATACAAAAACAAGTAAAAAAGTTAAATTCGGCCTTGCCGAATGTAGTGATACCCTCCACAATTTCAAAAAGATTACATTTGAAAAAAAAAAAAAAAAATTCCGCGAAAAAAAATTTTGGTAAAAAAAAAACTCCGCGATTTTTTTCTTTTTTTGTCAAAAAATATGTTCGTACTTGTTTAAATACTATTTGGTGTTCAATTATGTTCACATATGTCAACCAAAAGCCGAATTAAAGCATTTTGTATTTTTTGGTTATGTTGAATAACTGAAATTTTTGAGGTGTGCTTACGTTTTCGTTCATAACTTTTGAACCGCTGAACCGATATCGCTCAAATGCAATACCAAACTTCTCGGGAGTACTTCCAATATATATGTTAAGTTTCAGTCATCTCTGTGCAATATTTTGTCCGCGAGAGCATTTTCCACAGACAGACAGACAGACAGACAGACAGACAGACAGACAGACAGACAGACAGACAGACAGACGGACAGACGGACAGACGGACAGACGGACATCGCTAGAATGTCTTAAAATCGATCGGGCATCATGAATATATATACTTTATGGGGTCCCAGACCGATATTTCGATGAGTTACAAACGGAATGACAAACTTATATATACCCTCTATCACTAAGTGGAGGGTATAAAAAAAATTTCATCAAATTTTTTTTCATAAATTTGTATACCCTCCAACCACAGTATGGGGGTATACTCACTTTGACATTCCGTGTGTAACACATCGAAATATCGGTCAGGGACCTCACAAAGTATATGAGGCATTCCACACCAAATGTCCGCTACAGAGAAACATGTGTCCCGTAAATTTCTGAATAGGTTGTTTGGATAGCCCTATATGGAACTAAGAAAATTGCGTTTTCAGTTTTTCTAATTTTTAAAAACTGGGCTTGGAAGGCGTGTTCAAATATTGGAAAAATGGTCAAATTTGTGGCGAGTTGCCTTGACTAAATATTTATCACATTAAAACGGAATGCACCACAATCTCAAAAAATAACATTCTTATATAGTTTTGTATGGGCTATCGAATAAAATTTTTTTCTTTGACAAATTTTCAGAACCCGTTCTGAAATTTTCCATTTTTTAAAAAAGTCAATTTATCAAAAATCCGGCCACTTTTTTTTATTTTTTTTTTTTTTTTTTTTTTTAAGATATTTGTCCATCCACGCAAAAAAATTCAGAAAAACATTTTTCGTTTTTTTTTCGAGAAAATCGCATTTGAATTTTAAATATCATAACAATTTTGTAATTTGCTTGTATTTTCTTGTATTGACGTTGCGAATGAGTAATATTAATTGCATAAATATTTCTCATACGCTCTGTTGAAACAAGAAAATACAAGCAAATTACAAAATTGTTATGAAATTTAAAATTCAAATGCGATTTTCTCGAAAAAAACGAAAATTTTTTTTCTGATTTTTTTTTTGTGTGGATGGACAAACATCTAAACTTAAAAAAAAAATTAAAAAAAAAGAAAAAAAGTGGCCGGATTTTTGATAAATTAACTTTTTTAAAAAATGGAGAATTTCAGAACGGGTTCTGAAAATTTTCCAAAAAAAATAAAAAAATAATCGATAGCCCATACAAAACTATATAAGAATGTAAATTTTTAAGATTGTGGGGCATTCCGTTTTAATGTGATAAATATTTAATCAAGGCAACTCGCCACAAATTTTACCATTTTACCAATATTTGACCACGCCTCCTAAGCCCAGTTTTTGAAAAATTGAAAAACCAAAAACGCAATTTTCTAAGTTCCATATAGGGCTATCCATACAAGCTATTTAGAAGTTTACGGTACACGTGTTTTTTTCCGCTGGACATTTGGTGTGGAATGCCTCATATATAGTATTGATCTATGATAGGTTAGGTTAGGTTAGGGTGGCGGTGCCAGATGGGCACTCCGCATAGACCAATTGGTCCATAGCGATACCACAAAACTTTTTCCGCTTATCGATGTAAACTAAATACATTGACCTTCATTGCGAATTGTTTCAAGCTCTTCAGGTATATCCTCGTAATTTCCTCCAAAGTCTCGAACTGTAAACTTCCTATAATTGATAGTCGAGTTCGTGCCAAAGCCGGGCAGTGACACAGGATGTGTTCAATGGTCTCTTCGACGTCTGGTGTCTCGCACCTTTTACAGCTTGCGTCCGTAATAAGATTCATGTTCTTGGCATGTTTTCCGACAAAACAGTGTCCCGTTATTAAACCTGTCAACATATGACATTCTTTTCTCGAAAGTGTAAGTAAGAATTTAGTTCTTCCTAAATCATAGCGTGGCCATAGAATTCTGCATATACGACTTGTCCCAAGTTCCTTCCATCTTCGATTTGCTTTGGCGACAGTAAGGGTATTTCGTTTTAGTTTGAAATGCTGGAGTGGCGGTGAAAGCATTATGGTGGTACCTATGCCATCTGCTCCATGATAGAGTCTAATGATAGAGATCTATGATAGAGTCTAAGACATTCTAGCGATGCACATTGGGGCAGCTATATGGGGGCCCTTGGCAAAAAGTCAAAAACTGAAACCGCGAATTTTGAAAAACGGGTAGCACCAATGGAAATACAACAAAATTCTGCATATAACATCATACTTATTTTTTATTTTTAGCTTAGGGCCTTCCTATAGGAAGGGTTCAAAGTCAAGCAAAAATATGTTAAATTATTAAATTAAAATAATTTAAATTTGAAGGCAATATTTGGTGCACTAAAAGATACATAAAACGTCCACACTCCGAAATTTTTTGAATGCCTCATGATTAAGAATTATGTGAAGAACATTTTTGGACCGCTAAAGCTATAAACACATGCAAAAAAGTTATACTTTTAGGGGATTTTCAAATAGGCCATTAAGAAAATAAAAATTAATAAAATTCATAATTTCAAAGGAATAAAAGTATACTGCGAATTGCACTGAATTGATACTACTCATATGTGGAATATAGAGCGACATGTATACAACAAGATTCCAAGTAAAACGGTTGCCTTAATTTGCCTTTAGGCCATGTTATCGCGGTTTTAAAAACCCTCTAAAATCGAAAAAAAAAATAAAAAATTAAGTGTTTTATAGAATTTAATTATAAATCTTACAAATTTCGATATATAAGAAAATAAGCAACAAAGGAGGATTAAGCGATTTTATATAAGGGGTTCCGCACTAAATTTCCAACTCACTAATTTTATTCGAATATATGAGTGATTCCACACTAAATGTCAAACTTAAAAATTTTATTCGTATTTATTTCTACCTTACTCTTTCGATTATCAATTCTGAAGTTACTATTTCGATATTCTTAAAAAATAAATACTATTTGGCGATTTTATATGCGGGGTTTCACACTCAATTTCCAATCAACAAATTTTATTCATATCAATTTCGAAGTTACTGTTTTGATAATCTTAAAAAATAATAAGTTAGAGGGATCTATATATCAGTGGTTTCACACTAAATTTTCAACTCACGTATTTTAATGGTATCCATTATGATTTTTTTTTTATTTTCTTGGAGGAGAAATATTACAATCCTTTTTTATGGATTTCTGCTTTTTGATTTTATTTTTTGTTAAATATAAATTTGCATTGTTTTCGCAAAATCGAAAAAAATGGTTTTGTACACACTTTTTACTCGCTTTTTTACATTCAATTATTTTTACTTGATTTGTTCTCAAAAAAATTCACACAATTTTTTTTGCATGTTTTTCTTCAAAATGCTAAAAAATATGATATAATTAAATATTTCTTATTCACATTTGTTAAAAAAAATAGTTTTTATTGTTTCTGAATTGTATTTTTTGATATTTTTTTGCAATTTTTTTTTGCAAACTCTTACAGAAATCAGAAAGTATATGTATTTTATTATTCCAACTGAGTTTGTTTTTTTTTTTAACGTAATTAAAGATTTTAAAAACAAAAAAAAAACATTAAATGAACATAATATTACAAAAATTTTAGAATTTTGCAAGGTAACCATGAAATTTTATAATGCAAATATGATCTACAGATTGTCCCCTTTACAACGGTACCACACACTCTTATTAAAAATAAGCGGTTTATTTAATGCCAAGAATCGTATATGTTTGCCCCAATGTGCGATGTCCGTCCGTTCGTCTGTAGAAATAACGATGAAGTCCAAACCAAAAGAGCTAGACCCCTGAAATTAGGCAAGAATATTTCTGATGTTACTGGTAAGGTTAAGTTCGAAGATGTGCAAAATCAGACCAGGGGGAAAAAAGTTCCCACTTGAAGAACTAAACGACTCCTGAAAAATACGATATTTTTACGAGTTTTTTTTTTAATTTTTGCTCAACAAATGTAATATTTTTATGTTCATATACCTGCGCTTGGGCCAAGGGGTTAGAAAATTCAATGTTTTTCAGGCCTCCCCCTTTTGGGGGCGTGGTTATAGAAATTAATTAAAAATAGCGATAAAAATGTATTATTTAAGCGTAAATAACATAAACAAATGATTTGTAAACATATATAGCAGGGGTACAGGTGTCCCCCACCAACTTCGCCGACCCACCCCCCCCCCCCACCCCCCAAAAAAAAAAAAGTTCATAAATTTTTTTTTATTAAATTTTTTTTGTTACATCAAATTGTTTTTTCAAATTTTTTGTTACATCAATTTTTGTTTTTTTTTTGCTCATAATTTTTTTTTTAAATCAAGAATTTTTTTTCATAAAAATTTTTTTTTTAATAAAATTTTTTTTTCATCAAAAAAATTGGTTTTTTCATTAAAAATTTTGTTTTTCATCAAAAATTTCTCCTTCATATATTTTTTTTTTCATCAAAATTTTTTTTCACCAATTTTTTTTTTGTCATCAAATTTTTTTTATCATAATTTCGTTGTTTGAGAAAAAAAAATTATTATTTCCAATTTCTATCCAAAACTAGTTTTTCCCCAAGTCTAAACTTTGGGCATTACAATTTTCCATTTGTTTAACAAATGTACAAAAAACAAGTGAGAGTGTTATATTCTTCGGTGCCGAGTCTTTTATACTCTACGAAATGTAAAAACACTTTTTTGCACTTAAGAAATACAATTATTTACCAAATTTACAGCTATTTTGGTATGGACTGCATCTTGCTTTACAAAAGAAAATCTAGTAAATTCACGAGATTTCCTTGTAAGCCTTATATCGCCAAAAAAGATGTAAATTTACAATTTTATCGGTAAAAAGCTTGTAAAATTACAGAACATGCCTCGTAAATTTTATCGCGCCAAAAAAATTTAAAATTTACAACTTAATTGGCAAAATCCCTTTAAAATAAGAAAATAATTGGTAAAAATCTTGTAAAATTACTAGGAATTCTCGTCAAGTAAGAGGTAGCAAAAAAAAATAATAACAAACTTTTCTTCTAATTTTACAATTTTTTTTTTTTTTTTTTGAGGGTATGAAAACAGTTTCCTATCGTTATGGTAGCGACAAGTTCAACAAAAATGTATTACAGTGTAAAAAAACAAAAATCATATGTTGTTATAATATTTTCCAAGAAAAATATGCCAACACAAAAATGTTAACAACGTTTGGTCTTTTTTTTTTGTATAAAATAAAATGAAGACAGACAAATATTAAGGTAAAATGTGTAAAGGAAAGGTAAAAGGTAAAATGCTGTGTTTGGCTGGTCTTAAATAAAAGATTGGCAGTTTCCATTTTACAAAAAAAAAGCAACAACATTCAACAAAATGCAGCTGGCATTTTTGTTGTGTTGTTGTTATTGTTATTTTTTTATATTTTTACTAAGAATCCCAGATTGTTGAAAATTTCATTGAAATATTATAAACTGAAAGTTTATAATATCAAAAAAAAAATAACAGGAAATACAAAAACAACAATAGTCAGGTAAAGAGAGAAAAAGTTTTGAAAAAGAGAGCTATGCTCTAAATTTACGGTAAAACAATAAGAGATTCATATCAGTGTTGCCAGAAAATATTTGGCTCTTGTCCCCAATTTGAAAAATGAAATCCCCAAAAATACCCAACAAATTATATAAAATCCCCAAAAAAAATTTTATGAATATTCAAATATGAACTATCTTTTAATTAAAAAAGTGGTGTTTATTAAACAATATTTTTTATTAATTTTAAGGGTAGACCTTTTTATGATGTTTAAATATTAAATTTTAAATAAAAAAGTTGTATTAAATCGCCTTCTCGAGATATGGGAATTTGAATTTTTTGTGAATCGAGCCCCCAAATCCAAGAATTCAGTTGATATTAAAAAAGTGTAAATATGTTGCCTTTTTATTTCTCTTCCCTTCAAAATTTCATAACTTTTGAAAAAAATCCGGCCTCGATAAGATCAGGAATACCATCAGAACATTGTAAGCAGTGTTGCCATATATTTTTTTGAAAAAACTTTTTATTTCTGAAAAAAAATCTTTTTTTTGTGAAAAAAATCTTTTGTTAAAAAAGTATTGAAATAATAAAAATTAATACAAATTTATGTATTTTCAATTTAATTTTTATATCAAGTGTAAAAAAAATTAATAAAAAAAACAACCCAGGGTTCATTTGAAGCTCTACACTGAGGGAAAAATGCATACTCAAATCAAAAATTTTAATTTTTATTTTAAAAATAAGTACTACATTATTTTCCAAAAATTTTATTATTTATACTGAAGTATGTTGATTTAAAAATAAATATTTTTGTTTTACATTTGTTAACCTCTCAATTTAAAAATGAATAATCTTAAATTTATTATGCTGTCGTAAAAAACCGTTACAAATTTGAATTATTGTCAATTCAAATTTTCATTTTTTAACAATATTGTTTCATTTTCAATTTGATGTTAAACAATTTTAATTTTAGCTGTGAATTGACATATCGAAATCATATGTCAAATTTTGAGATCAAAACACTTTCAATTTGATCATGTTCATTTTTTAAAAAATGTATTGCGTCATGGCTTAATTTTTGCAAAAAAAAATAGAAACTTTTGTTAAATAAGGAATAATCCATGAGAAATACTATATACATCTCTGTAAAAAATAAGTTTGAGGAAAATATCTATAAGTAATGGTAAGTTATAAAGTTTAATATGTTTTTTTTATATCTAACACGATTTTGTTCTTCTTTGGTTCAGGGGCTTCTTTTACTTAAGCGCGTTATCGTGGAAAAAGTAATTGATGATAATTATAAAATGAACTTTACAATTCAATTCCCAGAGAGGATAATAAAAAAATTATAAAGTTTAAGAGGTTAAGTATAATAGTGAAATTTTTAAGTAATATAAGTTTTTTACCACAGTCAATATAGTCTGATTATAGAGTTTATAATTTTACTAGGCTACATTGACTGGTTTGCACATAAAAAACAAATCACAAATCTTATACAAAACTGCATATAATTTTAAATAAATTGTTTAATTTAAAAATTAAAAAAAATTGTTTTAATTAATAAAATAAAATGGAACAACATAAAAATAAAGTTATATCAACCTCAAATCAAAAATTTCTCAATTTTAAATTAAAAATGAAGCAACATTGAATTTAAAACGTTAGTTTTTATTCGTCCATTTTAAAAATGAAAATAAACAATTTCAAATTAAGCAAAAACAAAGTTTGTTGACTTTTGTCACTGTTTTCTTTTTAATTTGAGATTGCTTTTGCTTGATTTGAAAATTTTTTTTTCTTAGTGTAAAAGACTCATAAAAGAGTCCTTAGACGGTCAGAAAACATAATAATATGAGTGTTTTATCCTTTCAAAATGGTCCCTTTTTCTGAGCGCTCTAATAATATAATAATAATAATAATAATAATTTTGATCCAATGATCAGTTTTTATTTAGTTTTCCCAATTTAATTACAAATCATTTTTAATAATTATTTAATCCTACCCGAGAACTGGTTACAATGACCGTCGTCTCGTTGTATCGAAATCGACCAAGGGTTTAGTGGGAATCGAACCCACTACCCCCTGTTTATAGGCTAGAACGCTATCAACTAACCTACAGGGACCCAATCCAATATATTGATCCAATGATCAGTTTTTATTTATTTTTCCAATTTTTATTTACAACTCATTTTAAATAATTTTAACCTAACCGAGAACTGGTAACAATGACCGTCGTCTCGTTGTAGCGAAATCGACCAAGGGCTTTGGTGGGAATCGAACCCATGACCCCCTGTTTCATAGGCTAGCACGCTACCAACTAGCCTACAGGGACCCCTTAGAGCTCTTATATGACTCATAAAAGATTCTGAAAAATATATGTTCATAATCTTTTCTGAGTCCTTTTAGACTCTTTTATGAATGTTCAAAAAAAATATTTTGAATTTTTTACATAACCAAAATTAAGAGTCAAATATGAATTTTTCAGGACTTCAAATTTAGTGCGTTCTATTAATATTTTTGAGCCTTGAAAGAGTCATAATTTATGAAGGCTCAGAAAATTGTACACAGTAAGCAAATATCAAACACCGGTGCATGCTCGACAATATATGACGGATTGGATCTATATAAGATATTTTATTAGTGCAGCAAATACAAAATTTAGTGAAAAATTATTCTATCTTGAAACTTACATATTTAAGTGAATACCGGGTGGAATTTTCATATGGCGACCAAGTCAAAGAATGGTCTGATTTTAAGTGGTTACCAAGCTAAAAACAAAATTTTAATCGAATATCTCATATTTTCATATAATAAAGCCGTATTTAATTGTAACTGTTTACATAGACTGAAGGACGGACACACTAAGTCAACTCAAATAGTGATTCTGAATCGGTCGGTATACTAAAAGGTTAGTCTAGGACAAATATTTCGGGTATTTACCGAAGAAAAACTGGAGCCTTTTGTATTTTTTAACTAATTAAGAAAATCTTGAAAAAACTTCATTATTTTCCAAAAAACTTGTTTTTTTATAAAAAATCTTGAAATCTTTTTAGCACCTCAAAAATCTTGCAAAAAAAGGGAAATCTTAATATATGGCAACACTGATTGTAAGGAAGTTAAAAATGTATTTTTTTTTGGTTTTATCCTTATAATTAGGGATGAGATTTTCATGCACTAAAAAATCAAAAATATGCGCTAAAAAATTCAAAATATGCACTAAAAAACCTAAAAATATGCACTAAAAAATAATATGTGTGCAATAAAAATCTTGTTTTCATAGGAAAAACTTCATTAAAAGCAAAAATAACGCCGTGTTTAAATAGTAACATTTAAAACTTATAATTTTTTTAGGAATTAAGACAATCTATAAAAAAATGTTAAAGAAAAAAAAAATTTTTTCATATTTCCATAAAAAAAATTTAAAATTTAAAATAGTTTTTGAAACAAATAAATTTCAATTTGTGTTTGTTTTGCCAAAATATGCAAAAATATACACTTAAAAGTTGGAAATATGCACAAAATATGCATTTTAAACCAAAATATGCAAAAACAAATCGATGCCATTTTAACGCAAATATAACTTTAACACACACTTTTCCAATCTTAAGAAATTTAATTTTTCTGACGACTGATTCGTATTCAGGAGGCAGGAATACTTAAGTAAATGTCTTTTAAATTTTTTCCCTCAATATTATCAAAAAAAATATTAAAATTGGTACAAAAAAACGTATCTTTAAAAATATGCATATTTGGTTAATAATTTTTACTTTTTTTGCAAATATTTTTGGATATAATCAATGGTTTTTAAATTTTATCCTCAGGTTCTCTTTATTGGAGTGTCCACTTTACATATCTGGTTTGAACAGGAAATTTCTTGCAAAATTTGGATATTTATTGTAAAAAGGACGTTGTCAACTTCCTTGACATTACCTGATGGTATCCCTGATCGTATCGAGCCCGGATTTCTTGGATATGTTAGGATTTTTATAAGAAATTCGAGTAAAAAAAAATATATTCCTTTAACATACACTTTTCCAATATTAATAGAATTGTAGAAGGCTTAGTCCACAAAATATTAAAATGCCTATATCTCGAGAAGGCTATTTGATACAACTTTTCTGATGACAGATTCGTGCTAGGAGGTAATACTCCAAAAGTTTCTATTGGGTTGTCAAATAATTTTTTAAACGACCCACAAAAATACTAAAAGTCAATCAATACAGTTGGAGACACCAGTACCTATTTTTTGGCCTCCAATACTTTTGACCACCAATTTTTTTTTATTCCAATTTTACTACTTTGACATTAACAAATGAATGCAGTTGTAATTTTTGACTGCATTTTGTCAATCTAATAGTCTTAACAATTTTAAAAATTTTAAGAATTAAATTTTTGAAATAAACAAAAATCCCCAAATTTTAGAAAAAATCCCCAAAAATTAGCGAAATCCCCAACTCCCTCCCCTGGAAATCTTGTCCCCAAACCAAACTCGAAATCCCCATTTTGGGGACAAATTCCCTTATCTGGCAACACTGATTCATATAGCCATCTATTGTTTTACAAAACAGCTGGAAGTTTTTTTTATCAAGTTTTTAAAAACAAAAGCTTTGATATTATTATTTCTCACTTTCTCTTTTAAAAGTTCTCTTTTTGTTTTTCTTATAAATATGTTTTGTAAACTTTTTATCTCTTTTTTTTTGGGTTATCCTTGTAACCTATGTCAATATGATAAAGAGTATAACAGGTTATTTTCTTTTTATTTTAAACCAAACAGCTTTTTAGATATAAATTTTCTTTTATCTTGTTTTCTATTATTTTTTCGAGATGAAGAAAGACGAATAAAACTTTAAATTATAAGCTAAACACTATACGAGTACTATAAAATATACTCTCTCTTATTGCTAGATAAATAAACATAAATATGTATGCGATATGTAGAACAAAAACAAAAAATTGTAGTAAAAGAATAAAATCAAGTTTGGTGCACTTGAATAAAATTTTATTGAATGAAAAAAAAAGAAATGGAAATGTAGGAAACATTTATACAGTGGGATGCTAGATGATATTTAATGAGATGAAAATGACTGGAAGGATGTTGTCAAATTTTGGTTGTCCACTTGGTTAACCCAATTCTTACCAGAAATTTAAAGTTTTTTGACAAAACTTTCAGGATCGACTCCTTTTCGTCCCCTTATGAATAATAAATGCACATTTAAACGTTTAAAGTTGATGATTTTTTTTTTAGAAATGTCTCCCCATCCCCTTGTGAAGGTCGGGCTTGTAAAATTTTTCCAAAAATATCTTCTTTCATCAGTAATAGACCAAACCACAAAGAAAACTCCCAAAAAATTAATTATTTATTAATGTTTTCCATGTTTTGTATTTTTTTTAATTATAAGCGTGTGTTCAAACGCACGCTGGTAAGAAATGGGTTAACACAATTACGTTTTTTTTTACATAATTACGTTTTTATACAGCGTTATAATTTTAAAAGTGACGTAAATAAGAATTCCTGATTTTATTTTCTTAGAACCAAAAAGGTTTGTAATTTGGATAAAAATTTACCTGCTGGTGAATAACAAATTGTTCACCAGCTGGTGAATAAAACACAGTGCTACAGAAGACAAAAAAATGCCTGCGAATTTTGTACTCTTACCTAAAACATTATATCATCAAAATGTTTTGCTGAAGATTTGGGTGTACTTGCCAAAGCAAAGTTTTTTTTTTTGAAAAAAAAATGTTATATTCATTTGCCATTTTATGCAAAACGAATTAAAATTTCATTCGAGGACCCTATTAAGTTAATATATTACTGATCCATTTTTAAGACAATCTAGCTATATACATCCGTCAATCTGTCCATGGAGAGCAAGATGCAGTCCTAACCAAAAAAGCTGTAAATTTGGTAATTGAGTGTGTTACTTAAGTGCAAAAAATATTTTTACATATTGGAGAGTATAAAAGATTCGGAACCGAAAAATTTAACGCTCTCATTTGTTTTTGGTCATTTGTTAAACAAATTAAACAAATGTTTATGTCAGAAGTTTAGATATGGTGAAAAAGTAGTTTTGGTGAAAAAAATGATAAAAATGACTGCGAATTTTGTACTCTTGCCCATAACATTAAATCATGATAATGTTTTGCGGAAGATTTGGGTGTACTTGCCAAAGCAAAGTTTTTTTTAGAAAAAATAATGTTATATTACTTTGCTATTCCATGCAAAACGAATTGAAATATCAGTCGAGGACCCCATTAAAAAACCAAAAGAGCTGTACATCTCGTAAGTAAGTGCAAAAATAAGTGCAAAAAAGTGTTTTTACATTTTGGAGAGTATAAAAGATTCGGCACCAAAGAATATACCACTCTCACTTGTTTTATGTACATTTGATAAGCAAATGGAAAATTTTTATGCGAAAAGCTTAGACTTGGTGAAAAAGTAGTTTTGGTAAAAAAAATGTTTTTTTTTTCACGAAAAACAAAACTATGTTAAAAAAAATTTAATGGACCCAAAATTTTTGGTGAAAAAAAATTTCTAATCGAAAAGAAAAATTTTTTGATGTAAAAAAAAAAATGATGAAAAAAAAATATGAAAAAAAAATTTTTTTTTTGGTGAGAAAAAAATTGATAACAAAAAATTTGATGAAAAAAAATTCATGAAAAAAATATGATAAAAAAAAAATTTGGTGAAAAAAAAATTGATGAAAAAAAAATTAATGAAACAAAAATACATGAAAAAAAAATTAATAAAAAAAAAAAAATTGAAAAAAAATTAATGAAAAAAAAATTAATAAAAAATTTGAAAAAAAAAAATGAATGAAAAAAAAATTTGATAAAAAAAAAATTTGATGAAAAAAAAAAAATTATGAAAAAAAAAAATTGATGAAAAAAAAATTTGATGGAAAAAAAATTGATGGAAAAAAAAATTTGATGAAAAAAAAAAAATGTGATAAAAAAATTAATGAAAAAAAAATTTTGAAGAAAAAAAAAAAAAGTTGAAAAAAAAAAAATTTGATGAAAAAAAAATTTATAAAAAAAAAAATATGAAAAAAAAATATTTGATAAAAAAAAAAGTTTGATAAAAAAAAATTTATAAAAAAAAATATGATGAAAAAAAATTTTATGAAAAAAAAAATATGGAAAAAAAAATTGATGAAAAAAAAAAATTTTTTTGTTGAAAAATAATTATGTTACTTTTTATTCACCAGCTGGTGAAAAACAGGTTTATTCACCACGAGGTGAATTTTTATCCAAGTTACAAACCCAAGTTATTAAAATTTTTGGTTTTAAGAAAATGAAAATAGTAATTCTTGTTTTCTTTTTCGTTAATTGTTAGCTTAAATAGTCAAACTGAGGTGGCGTCCTGATACTTTTTTAAAATTAGATACCAGCCTAAAACATTATCATATTAAAAAATTATGACAAATTGCTACCTCAAAATACGAATGTCGTATGTAATTATTTTCGACAAAAATATTCGGAGTCAAAAACGCAAAATTTGACTTGTGCTGATGAAAATAGATTACTCAGACTATATTCAATCCAGAACCGAAGAGAATCCATAGGGCCATTTTGAAGATATTTCATATTTAGAACCGTCTCCTGAAATTTCTATTTTTCATACAATGTTACATTTTGTTCACCATTTGGTGCAAAACGTTTTTATTCACCAGCAGGTGAATTTTTAAAATATAAAAAAAAAAAAATTACACAAAAAAACAAGTAAGAATGTAGAAGTCACGACCGACCATATGATACCCTACACCAGTGTTTTTTGGAAAATGGGTCCCAAGTCCAAATATGGACCGATTGGATCTGTCTTTTGTTAGATCTTTATTTAGTGTAGAAAACACCCACAGATCAATTTTAGTAGAATTGTTTTATTTTTTTGTCAATAGACATATTTAACTGAATATCGGTCGAAATTTTTATATGGGGGACTAAGTCCAAAAATGCTCCAATTATATTCCGATTTGATTAGGTTATTAAAGTACACGTTTAACACCTAAAAATACAATTTTTATCAAATACAGGGTGCGGCTAAAGTTACTATATGATGTAAAACAATTGTAACTTCTTTGCTTGCGAGTATTTAACTTTTTCTTTTTTCCTATTTCAGAAATTAAACTTGGGAGAATATTTAAAAATGGAACGCTATACAATTGCGCAAAGAACTAAGATTGTTTTTCTATTCATTGAAAATCACCGTTCGATAATTAATACTCAACGTGCATACAGAAGATTTTATGGTGTAAGGGGCTAGTGGGGCTTGTGGGGCTATCTCAAAGACAAAGTTTATTTGAATAAGCCCCAAACCTTGCAGAAACTAAAGGACAACATTCAAGAAGAAATTGATCGTATACCACAAGAAACACTCAACAAAGTTATGGAAAATGCCATAAAAAGAGCACATTTTTGCGTTAGAGAAAACGGTTCCCATTTAACTGATATTATTTTTCATAATTAATGTAAAAAAATAACATAAAATAAACTTTCTTTTTATCATAAATTTTTTGTTTTTTCATTCCATTCAATAGTTATTTAAAAAACAAATCATATAGTTACTTTAGCCGCACCCTGTATTTCCATTTTTATGAATTTTGAGGGAATTATGTGAATATCTGATGGGTGTTTTGTATGGGGACTACCAGTAGGACTAACCCGATTCTTTTGAAACTTGCAATAATGCATACAAAATTTGATTACCTGGTAAATTTCAAAGCGATATCTATTATAATACGGTTATACGAGTCATTTTATACGAGTCATATTATTATTATACGAGTCATTTAAGCCTAGTCCAAAGGGGGCGTTTGAATGGGGGCTAGGTCTTAACATGGACCGATTTTCTCCAATAGGCTTTGTCCTTGGGCCAAAATATGCCTAAGTTACAAATTTCAAGTCAATTGATTGAAAATTGCTACCTGTATCGTGCTTAAACCGATAGATGGACAGATGGTCGGATAGACAGACGGACAGGCGGACAGACGGACAGACGGACAGACGGATAAACGGACGGACATCGCTTAACCGACTCAAAAAGTTATTCTGAGTCGATCCGTATACTTGAAGGTAGATCTAGGCCCAATATTTTGGGTAGTAACAAACATCAGCACAAACTCATTGTACCCTGTACCACAGAGTGATGTAGGTTATAAAAACAACCAAGTAGAAAAGTTAAATTCGACTTTTCCGAATTCATGAATACACTCGGCAATGCCCTTTTTTAGTGATAGAAAAATTTTCTAACGTGAAAAAAATTAACAATTTTGATTAGAAATGTTTTATTTTGAATAAAAAACTTTTTTTAATCATTTTTGTTTCATTTAAAGTAATTTGTTGTTCTTTTTTTTTTTTGAGTGTAAAATTTTTTTCGAGTGTAACTTATTTTTAGTGTAAAAATATTTTTGAGCGACAAAAAGATGTAGTATATTTTTGTGACTTACCATTGGCAAACACGTTTGAAAAGCATTGGTAACTTACCAATGCTTTTAAAACTGTTTTCCAACAAGTGAATTTACGGTGAAACCAAAATATTTGATACTGCCGAATTTGACGGTCTAACAAGTTTCCCATTAAAATTGTTTTTTTTTTAATTTTTTTATCAAAACTTTATTTCCACAACATTCTTTTCTCAATTTTTTTCACCAAAATTATTTATATTATAAAATTTGCAAACCATTTGTGAATAACATACGAGTATTGGGGCCAAACTTTTTGGTTTGGACTGTATTGCGCTTTTCAAACAGCTGGAATTACTAAGAATCGATCTAAGATCAATAAAATCTTTTTTAACATCATCCCCCAGTATTTGAACTAAAATTAAGATATATTGTAGAGATTTAAAATTAAAGAATGATAGTTTTTTTTATCTGTCCATTTTCAATTGAATGGTTTTTATTTAAAAGTTCATTTTAAGTAATTTTTCCATATACGACTATATAAATTTTAATATTTTTCGATCTTTTTTTTAAAGAAATTGCAAAATAGAAAACGTAGAAAATAATATAATTCATACTGTCATTTAGTATGACAAAAACACACGCACACAAAACGAATAGTGTATATTGAAGTATTTGCTTAGTACTTTAAAACTGAAAAATCCATGACAACAACGACAAGTTGAGATAAGTGTGCTCTATATAACTCTCTAACAAACAACTAAAACAAAAAAAAAGTAATATAAAAATAACAGAGTGTCAAATAAATATTTAAACAAAAATAGTGACAAGATTTCCAGCAGGAAAATAGGAAAGAATTTTTCAAAACTAATTTTAGAAAACAAAGTTTTTGGACAAATTTAATAAAAAAAAAAGAAAATTTTCTAAGGACACAAAAATTGTTTGTAATTTTTATTTTGTCGGTTTTAAGTAAAATACTTCGTTTAAATGTTTTCTGTAAAAAAAAAATTAATAATTTTTTAACCGATTTTTTTTTTTTTTTTAATTTTCCCAATTAAATTTTTTTTTGCATTTTAGAGTTAAAAAAAGATTTGGAAACATTTTTTCTATCGATTAAGGCTGGATTACTCAATGCTCCGTTATAAAATAACTCTCCGTTAAATTTAACGTTTTCATACAAATTTTGACATAAGGCTCCGTTAAATCGGCAGTTAGCAGATAACTTTTCATTGAGTAATCCGCCCTAAGTATTAGATTATTGAATATTTGTAAAAACTATTTTTTTTTAATTTCTCAGTTTTGTAAAGATTTTTTTTATTATTCGGATCATTTTTTCTAATAAAAATTCATTTTTATCTTAAAAATTCTTTATATTTTTATAAATTTTTTATGCAAACCAGTTTCAGATTCTAAAAAATAAATTTGGCATAAAAATTCTATCATTTTTTCTTTAGAAAAAGACTCATTGTCAGATCTTCAACATTACGACTTATAACTTCTGTATTCCAAAAATCTGTATGATTTTATAACATTCACCCTATTGAACAAATACTAGCAAGCAATAAATTAAACAAGAAAAAAATTTCAATTCGATTTGGCCGAAGCCATTAATACCCTGCACAATCACAAAAACAAATTTTAGTGATTTAAAAATATGAAACACGAAAACTTTTATTTTGAGAAAACCCTTATTTTAGTAGTTTTTGTTAAAAACATGTGGTCAATGTCTTTCAATTCCTTTTTTGATTTGAAATTGAGAAAGTTTCAAACAAAAGACATTGCCCTGCAGCTCCAAAATTTGTGCGTGTTAATATTGACCCTAAAATGCAACTTCGGGAAATTTTTTATTCTACTAGACCTTAACTTTATGTGTTAAAAATTTTAGGAATATCGGTTTAAATTAAATCGGATCAAAGTTTTGGATTTTTGAAAATTAAAAAAAATAAAATAAAACAATTAAGGGCCGATAACACAAACGAACTAACCGGAAGATAAATTCGGTTTAGGGCTAACCGGAGGTTATAGATGTCAAATTTGTATGGGACTAACCGGAGGTTACGTTAACTTTAATTTAACTGGATATTGTGTTAACCGCACTAAGAAAATTATAGTCAAGACTAGGGTTTCTAAATTCCCGGACTTTTTCAATTCCCGGGAAACCGTTTTAAAAAAATCGTATTCCCGGGAATTCCCGGGAATTTTTTAATTAAAAAAAATTGGAGATTTATCATATAAAAATTATTATATTACAAATATGGTCGTATTTTTCAATTTAAAACCATTTTAGATGACTTGTTTTGTAAAATAGTTTTATTAACCTCTAAAATATACGTAGAAAGTTCTTAAAATTGAATTTTTGTAGAAATATTGGACCTTATCACAGTTGTAGTACTTGCTTTCGTTTTTCCACTCCGTACAAAATATTTCACGATTCGGAAAATATGTATAACTTATCGGATTTTAGAATTTTACAAAAAATATGTTTGTAACAACTTTTTTTCTAATTTTGACTACGCCAACCGTAAGAAACAGTAGTATTATATTTTGAAGATATATTTAATAAAACTTTTGAATTATTAAAATTAATATACTATGGATATCAGACTCTTACTTCATACATAAAATTTTAAGCTGAAAAGCAGGTATTTTATATATTATTTTAAATATTGATATTGTGGATTTGAATATGAAATACCAAATTTCGAAAAGAAGAAACCATTGAAATTTTAGATTAAGAAAACTTTTGCAACCAACCTTTGAAGTGAAATTCGGGTTCATTACGTATTTATCACGCAATCGATTAAAGAAAAATAATTATAAGGCTGAAATAATATGCAAGCTGAAGCATATCCTTACTAGTTTTTCTTTAAAAAATTTAATTTTTTCAAAGTTTTAATGTTATTTTTAATGAATCATTTAAAATTGTTTTAAAAATGTGTAAGTTAAATATATTCTTCTTAAAAAAATAAGTGACAAATTCCCGAAATTTCCCGAAGAAAAAATCCCGGGATTTAAAGAAAAATATTTCCCGGGAATACCCGGGAAATTTTTCCCGAATAGAAACCCTAGTCAAGACCGACCATAGAATACCCAACACCAGTTTTTCCCGGAAAATGGGTCCCAAGTCAAAAAAATTTTGGATCTATAACGATTGGATCTACATATATTTTATAATTTATTGAAATTTCATAGATTTATGTAAATATCCGGAAGGTGGTTTGTATGGGGGCTACAAGAAGAACTGGCCCAGTTCCTTTAAAATTCGACATGGTAATTAGTGAATTCAAAACACGTTTACTTGCCAAATTTAAAAAGGATGTCTATTTTAATAAGGTTATTAGAGTCATTTGAGCCAAAGTTAAAGAGGAACATTAGGTAAAAAATTTACCGATTTTTTCCAATTTCTACATACTTTGGACATGAGAGGCTTAAGTCTTAAGAGAGGCTAAAGTTTAATTTTAAGTCAATTAATTAAAAATTAGGACCTGTATCTTGTTTTCACCGTTTACATGGACAGACAGACAGACAGATGGACGAACAGAGGGACGGTTATCACTAAATCGACTGAAAAAGTGATTCTGAGTCGATCGGTACACTTAAAAGTGGGTCTAGAACCAATATTTCGGGTAGTTACAAACATCAGCACAAACTCATTATACCCTGTACTACGCGGGTATAAAAATGTATGTCTTGCGACACATCATATTAATTAATTTTGAACATGAAAATAAAAAAATCCCTGCGAATTTTGTACCTTTTCCCAAACCAATAAATCATGATAATAGTTTGCTGAAGGTTTGGCTGCACTTGCCAAAGTAAAGTTTTTCAGAAAAATAATGTTACATCTATTTGCCATTTTTGCCATTCCAAGTTTATATATTATTGATCCATTTCGAAGACACTCTAGCTTAATAGCAAGATGCAGTCCAAACAAAAACAGCTGTAAATTTGGTAGATGGGTGTATTACTTATGTGCAAAAAGGTGTATTTACATTTTGGAGGTTATAAAAATTTTGCACAGATGAATTTAAAAACCCCACTTTTGTTTTGTACACTTGCTAAACAAATGGATAATTTTTTTTTGCCAGAAAAACTTTTTTTTGTAAAAAAAAAAATTATATAAAAAAATTTTTTGATGAAGAAAAAAAATTTTGGTGAAAAAATCAAATTTTGATGAAAATAAAATTTTATGCAAAAAAAAATTCTTGTTATGAAAAAAAAAAAATTATGAAAAAAAATTGTTGATAAAAAAATTTATGAAAAAAAAAATCATTAAAAAGGGGGAAAAATTTGATGAAAAAATAAACAAAATTGTTAAAAAAAAAAAAAAAATTGGGTTAAAAAACAAGTAAGAGTGTTAAATTCGGCTGTGCCGAATCTTTTATACCCTCCAACATGCAAAAAAATAAAAAAATAAAAATGCAGGGGCGTTTTATTTTTTTTTTTTGGGGGGGTCAGGGGTCGCTAGTAGTAATTGAGGGGGGGGGGGCAAATTCTCCCTCGAATAAGTGTTTAAAAATTTATTCTTATGCTTTTTGCACTAAAGAAATACAAGATTATCATTATTTAAAAAAAAAAATGTTTTATTCCACGCCCATAAAAGGGGGCGGTCCGAAAAAACGACATTTTCTAATGCTCTGGGTTCAAATGCAGGACTTTGAACTTTTTGTGGCATAAAAATGTTGCATTTGTTAAACAAAAACACAAAAAATCATGTAAAATTATGGTATTTTTCAGAGGTTGGTTTAGTTCTTCAAGGGGGAACTTTTTTCCCCCTGGTCCGATTTTGCTCATTTACGAACTTAACCTGCCTATGAACATAAGACATATTCGTTCCAAATGTCGGGAGACTAGCTCTTTTATTTTGGACTGCATCGTGTTAACTACAGACGGACAGACGGACAGACGGACGGACAGACGGACGGACGGACATCGCTAGAATGTCTTAGAATCGATCACTGATCATAAATATATATACTTTATGGGGTCCTAGACCGATATTTTGATGCGTTACACACGGAATGACAAAGTGAGTATACCCCCATACTGTAGTTGGAGGGTATAATAATTATGTTACGTTTTATTCACCAGCTGGTAAAAATCCTTTTTATTCACCAGTAGGTGAATTATTGTCCAAGTTGCAAATCGAAGTTACAAACCTTTTTAATTTTAAGAAAATGAAAACAGTAATTCTTTTTTTTTTAGTCGGTAGCTTATTTAGTCAAACTGAGGTGGCGTCCTGCATCATTTTTGAAATTAGACTCCAGCCTAAAAACGTTATCATGTTTAAAATAATTAAAATTGGTGGAACAGTTTTTGATATATTTCTGTTTGAAATTTTCACATAAATGATGGTTTTCCATACGTTCAAGAAATTAAAAAAAAAAAGTTCAAAATGTGTTTTCCTGAATCCTAAAAACTCTAAACTTTAATCTAAGGACTCCATAAGTTAAAATGGTCTGATGTGGTCTAAATTAAATTTTAATGAAAGTTTGCCTCAAGCTCACAGAAATAGACAATGAAAAAAATGTTTGATGTTTTTGCCATTTTTTTAACAAATTTAAAATGGTGAAATACCGAAAATCAGTCACCGATCAAAAATTAAAAATTTTGTTAGAAACTTTCAAAAAATCCAAAAAAAAAAATAGAAGGGTGCCATGCGTTTAAATGATTGAAGTTGGCACAAATTTATTAAAAAAAATATTGTCTCAAGCTTTATGAAAGGAGCAAGGGAAAACATTTTTCAGATTTTTTAGAAAAATTTCTTCAACTTATGAAAAAAAAACCGGCATTTTTTGCAAATTTAAAATAGCGATATCTCGAAAACCATTCGAACGATTTTAAAAATAAAAATAAAACGATTTTAAAAAATAAATATGAATCGATTTTGATTCACGCTTATGCAAATATAAATCGAATCACTCATTAATCACTGATTCAAACTTTTTTACACACGCTTAAACCCAATTTAATCTCACATACGCGTGAGTCGCGCAATATCTTCTTGAGTTGAGTTGAGGGCGGGTTGTACAAACCTAAAATAAGGAAAAACCTAACCTAACCTAGGCAAGTCCGCGCAATATCTAATCATGCTATAAAATTTTCTTACAAAAAAATAAAATAAATATTTTTTTTTTGCAAGAAATTTAAAAAAAAAAACTAAAAAAGTGAGTAAAATCTAATCGAGCAACTTCAAGCAGTAAATAAATGAATTAATCACTAAGCACTCACGCAAAAATTCGAATCGCTCACTAATCCCTTATGCAGATTTTATTTCAACTCAGGCTCACTCACGTGATTCACGTGAATCACGCAAATCACGTGACCAGCTCCCATTTCTAGTCGCAGGATATATTTATATACCCTCCAACTACAGTATGGGGGTATACTCACTTTGTCATTCCGTTTGTAATGCATAAAAATATCGGTCTAGGACCCCATAAAGTGTATATATTTATGATCAGTGATTGATTCTAAGACTTTCCGTCCGTCTGTAGTTAACACGATGATGTCGAAAATAAAAGAGCTATACTCCAAAAAAAAGAGCTATACACGAATATGTTTTATGTTCCTAGGCAGGTTAAGTTCGGAATCGAGCAAAATCGGACCAGGGGGAAGAAAGTTCCCCCTTAAAGAACTAAACTAACCTCTGAAAAGTAGTATTTTTTTACATGATTTTTTTGTGTTTTTGTTTAACATATGCAACATTTTTATGCTACAATAAGTTCAAAGTCCTGCTAAGAAAATGCCATTTTTCTTCGGTCCGCCCCACTTTTGTGGGCGTGGATTACAAAAAAATTGTTTATATATAATAAACTTGTATTTCTTTAGTGCAAAAAGCATAAGAATAAATATTTACACATAGTTTGAGAGGAAATTAGCCCTCTTTAAATTACCACTACCGACCCCCCCCCCAAAAAAACAAATAAAAAACGCCCCTGCATTTTTTATTTTTTTTTTTATTTTTTTGCATGTAGGAGGGTATAAAAGATTCGGCACAGCCGAATTTAACACTCTTACTTGTTTTTAATTACTTTTTTTTAATTTTTGAAATATCCTAAAATTTACTCGCCGGGCGCCATGGCGGACTTTTAGAATCGGAAGAAAAACATTTTAGCCAAACAAAAAAAATATGCAGCTATAAACGATCCATTGCAAAACTCTCCGAGGTTAAGAATTTTGTTGTTGCAGGGTATATGGGCAGCGGCATGACAAATTCTGAAATTATTTTATACACACATTTTTTGCAATGATTCAGGATGATAAAATATATTTTTTTCTACTTTTGTTCGCATAAGTGAAGTTAACATATTTTGTATTTTCAGATTGTATGAGTGTACCGAAATTTTGGAGTGACAAACTCTTACACTCATATCTTTTGAATCCCTGGACCGATTTCGCTCACTATTGCATGCAAACAATTTAAATCCATGGCCACTATTTACGTATTTACATCAGCCCTTAAAATGTCCTTGTTTTTCTAAAAAACGATTTTTAAAAGACAGACTTTTTTAAAATCGGCCAAGAATAACTAAGTAATACACATAATATACTTTATCCTAGAACTTATTTTTCGATGTGTTACAAAAGTTTTAACAAACTAATTTGAATACCCTATCAATCACTTAGAGAAGGATATAATAAAACACAAGTACAAAATCCCAAATCAATCGTAACGAAAATATCAAAAGCAATATTTGTAGTGAAATCTTAGAAGCAAAATTGTACAAGTAGTTTTAGTATTTAGTAATATTGCATAGAATGCTATAGTGTTTTTGGAATATTGAAGTATTGAAGTTCAGCATTGAAAAAAACAGTACAATATTTCTTTTGTGTTTTAAAAGAATTTTTTAACTATGTACACTAGGATTATGATGAACATTGTGAGCCAAGTGTTAACAAACAAAATAAAAAAAATAAAATAAAGTAAGAAAAAAAGTAAAGTGTATACCACTTCAAATGCCAACTAAGGTTAAATTGAGCAAAAACAAGAAAAAAGGTATTTACAGAAATAAAAGAACATATTTAATACAAATGGAAATATAGACACTATAAAAAAACTTGTCAAATTACTAGAAAAACTCTTGTAGTCCCATTTTAGCAATTAACAAAAAAATTTCAATTGAAATTTATTTTTTTTTTGTAATTTTACAATTTTTTCCTCAAATGTCCAATTTTCCATGGTAGTTTTACAAAAAAAAAATCTACACTCAAAAAATTATGTCATTAACTGTTTGTAGTTTATTTAAAAAGTTTTCCGTTTATTCGTTTTTAAAAGAAAAAACATTTGTTTGATGTTTAGTTTTTATTAATGACTACTTCTGTCCTTTGTTTCAAAAATAACACACTCAAAAATAAAGACTTTCATTAACATTTAATCTTTAAAGTCATTTATTTTTGTTCTGTAAGTAAAAACTACTGATTATTCTTTAAATTTTTAATGATTTGTGAAAGTAATTTTTTTTTAATTTGTTGGTATTTTTTACACTCATAGAAATATCTTAGTAGAAAAATTAGTAAACCCATTGTAGATCAAGTTTTACAGAATAATGCCGTATTCAACAAAAAATAATGTTGATATCGTTGAATAATCAGTATAGTTGGTTCAATTGTTACAATGGCGTCTACAGAATTCAATAGATGAAAGAAAAAAGAAAATACAACCCTGTTCGTTCGTTTTTTTTTTATAACAACGAGTGAACGAGTGAGTTGGTAGCAATGTGTTTGTCTCTTATAAAATTATTTAATGTGTTTGTTTCTTATAAAATTATTTAATATTAGAAAAATAAATAGAAATAGTATCTGATCTGTAAATATTTGGTAAGTAATAAAATACATTGATTACTTTATGTATTCATACTATATTAAAACGTTTTTTGTTTTTTTTTTAGGATTTTGTTTTGGTATCATCAGAAAACTGGAGAATGGCTTATGAGTGCAAAACATGAATAAACGAAGTGTGTGTGAAAATCTTTGTGAAAATCTTCAAATATTGCAGCTTAAAAAGCCGGAAATAAAAAAATATTGTGATTTATATTTAATTAAAGAATATTTACAAATAACAACAAGCTTTTTTTTAATAATATAATTTCTTATATTAACAAAAATATTTTTTTTTTTTCTTCTTTATTTAAACAAAATTTTTAAATTACATGTTTAACTAATACTACGACTAGTCTCTTCAGTGACTAACTAATAGTTTTTTTATTGAAAAAATACTTAAGAACTAAAGTTTCGGTTCTATGACCTTATATTTTATTTGATTAGCTGAAACGGTTAAGCAGATCATGCGGTTGATAACGATTGAGCCTTCTGGTTAGGTCGGAAGTAATTAACAGAGTTGGTATCTCGTTATTTGTATGTTGTTCTAAACGCATTTGGTGTTTTTGGGCATTAATTAAAATTTCTTGTTTTATTGTATTGATATTTAAATCACGATGCAGATCATCATTCCTGATATACCATGGAGCTCTAACGATATTTCTTAAAGCTTTGTTTTGGAAACATTGTATCGTTGCTAACACAGTGTTCTTTGCGCAACCCCATATTTCAGTACCATATAGCCAAACCGGTTTAAGGAGCTGGTTATATAACATTAAATTATTTTCTGTCGACACTTTTGAGTTTCTATCCATAAGCAGATTTAATTTTCTGTATCTGATATCTAATTCTTCTCTTTTTTTCTTTACGTGTACGTTCCAGTTAAGGCGTGCATCTAAGTGCATTCCTAGATACTTTGCCGAATTGGCTGCTGGTACTTCTTGCTGTTCAATAAACAAAGGAATATGATTTATTTTTTTTTAACCTAAAATCAACATGAACGGATTTGGTACTGTTTAATTTCAGACCCCATAATCTAGTCCATTGTTCAATCTCATTTATTGCTGCCTGTAAAGTGTTTATTGACTCAAAGTTTGTTTGAGCTGTTGACAAGATGACCGTGTCATCCGCAAAAGCTCCCACAACGCATGCGTTGTGAGTTGGCATGTCATATGTGTAAAGCAGGTACAAAACCGGTCCGAGAATACTACCTTGTGGTACTCCAGATATTATTTCAAACAGATCAGAATAATCATGTTCATGTTTTACTCTATAGTATCTCGTTGAGATATATAATTCTAGTAAATCGCAGTAATTCCTTGGTAGGATGGTTTTTAGTTTTTGTATAAGTCTTAAGTGACATACTCCGTCAAATGCCTGTGATATATCTAAAAATACAGCTGAGCAGACTTGTTTTTTTTTTCAAAGGCTATTTCGATAGTATGGATAACTCTGTGGATTTGTTGAATTGTTGAGTGTTTTTTGCGAAAACCAAATTGATGGTTAGGTATAAGGTTTCTTGATTGAATAACCATATTTAAGCGAGTACTTATGATTTTTTTGAAGAGTTTTCCCACAACTGGAAGCAATGATATTGGACGGTAGGATTTTGCATCTTTGGGATCTTTTCCGGGTTTTGGTATCATTATTATTTCCGCTATTTTCCAATAGCTAGGAACATATTTGAGTTTTAAGGCGGCATTAAAAAGCGATGTTATTTTCACCATTCCTTGATACGGTAAGTGTTTGAGTATTTCTCCACTTATAAGGTCATAACCGGGAGATTTATTATTTTGTAGTAGCTTTACCTCGTTTACGACTTCTTTAAGCATTACTTTGTTGATGTTATCTTCTTGAGTGATGTTGCTGTTTGTGATGTTATTATTAACATTGTTGACGATGTTGGTGTGTGTGTAATTAACAGTATGTGTGTTACTAACAGTATTGACGTTATTGATTCCGAAAACCGTACTTAGGTGTTCAGCAAACCGGGTGACTTTTTCTAAGTTGCTTTTTGCCCAAGTCCCATCACTATTAATGATAGGGGATTTATAGACTGTTGGCCTGTTGATTTTTTTTGTAGCTTTCCAAAGTGAATAATCGGTTTTTCTATCATAGGTCAAGTTTGAAAGATAGTAATTTACGTTTTTTGATTGTATTTTTGAATTTCTCTTCTTAATATTTGGGTTGCATTATTTAAAGCGTTTTTATCATCTGGAGATCGAGTTTGCTGCCATTTTTTACGAAGCTTTCGTTTTTTTCTTACGAGAATTTTGATATTTTCCGGATAAGAAGGAATATCATTGTTTTTGTTCAGTAGTGGCGTACTTTGCCAAGCTGCTTTCTGAATTGACTTTGTAAATTCAATTGCTTCATATTCAATATCTTTTTCAGAGTTTATTGAAGTATGTGTCATGGTTGATTTTATTAAGTGTGTAAAGTGGCTCCAATCTGTTTTGGTGTTTACAAGTCCTTGATGCGGTATATTTGTGATATGACTTCCGAAGTATGAAAGGTAGATTGGCGAGTGGTCAGAGCTCAAATCGTAACCATCCTTTATTGTAAAGGTATTCTTATTTATTTTTTTTGTTATGAAAAAGTCAATGAGATCCGGTTGTTCAGTTCTATCGGTAGGCCAATAAGTCGGTTTACCTGTTGAGACAATGTCACATCCAGTATTTTGTGCAGCTTTGTATAACTCTTTGCCTTTCTTCGTAGTTAACCTTGAGCCCCATTGAATATGAGTTGAATTTACATAAAATACGAGTTGATTAACAAAAAAACAAGTTGATCAACTTTTACAAAAACTGACAACAATTTTTATTGAAATCAACATAAATATTTGTAAGGTCAAAATCAACAATGATTTCTGTTAAATTTACAACGATTTTCTTTGGGAATACAATGATTTTTGGTTGAGTGTAGTGAAATATCATTAGTTTTTACCTACATAAGTCAGTTATTTTTTTGTAGAAAAATATTCAAAAAATTATTTATAGAAATATAAAAACATGTTTGTATCAAGTGACTTTGGCACGAGTGTCCGGCCAGAATGTAGTTGATTGCGGGATCGATTCCCCAAAAATTTATTAAAAATTTTTAAAAAAATATTTCAATAGAAAATTGTAAAAAATAACCTACAAAATCATAAATTTTTAATGTTTTGGTAGGTTTTTTTTTTGGAATTTGTTGGTAAAAATAACAGAACTATCATTAATTTTTAATGTTTTCGTAGGTTATTTTTTTCGAATATGTTAGTAAAAAAGAGTGAAAAAACCGTAATTTTTTAATGTTTAATGTTATTTATTTTAGAAAACTTTGTCTAGTAAAAAATAAATGTTGATGTTTGTTAAAATAAATGAATAATTACTGGGATGGTTTTCAATTGTTTATTCACATGATTTAAGTGTGTTTTTCATTTGTTTTTGCCTACAAAAAATTTTGAGTGTAGTTAACGAGAATTCCTTGTAAATGTTATTGCGTAAAAAAAGTAGCAAATTTACAAATTTATTGGTAAAAAACTTGTAAAATTACTAAAAATCTAGTAATTTTTACTAGAAATTCTCGTAAAATACGAAGTAGCACAAAATCTACTAGTCACGGGAATTCCTTGTTATTTTTATTGCATTAAAAAAAGTTGTAATATTACAATAATATTGGTAAAAATCTTGTTAAATTTATAAAAAAAGCTCATATTTTCACTTGGAATTCTCATAAAAAAGTAGATAGTAAAATATAGGTCTACAAGTTTTCTTTGTAATTTAACAAGGGTTTTTTCAGTGTAGAAAACAATTTTTTAACATTAAAAAAATTTAAAATAAAAATCTAAACTTACAAACTGCGTTACAATTGAAAATGAATTTAAAGTAATATTAATACAAATAGACAAAAAAAATATCATAGAAACATATAAACATCAACATGATGACCTTCAGGGATAGGAAATATTAAAAACGGAAGTTTGTCATAAATATAACAACAAGAGCATTTTATAAGTTACTCTCACTCGTATACAATACAACACCCAACAAATAAATACAAACAGCAAAATCTAACAAACAGTGTAAACCCAAAATACAACTAACACAACCCACACAAGTTTCAAATATCTGTGATGCCTTTTCAAATGCTATTCTATACTTCCATACCGGAAACTGTAAATAATACAGGATCCTTAAAATACACAATAAAACTATATTTTTGTGTTAATGTGTGTGCACATGAATGTTTGTATTCTATAATAGAGTGTGTGTGTGTGTGATAAATTTAACGAGGGTTAATTGATAATTATCTAAAAAAAAGGCAGCAAAACTTTTATTACCAAATAATGTATAAAATAATGCATGGTCGCATACAGGGGGGACCAGGGTGCCCAGTTCCCCTTTTGGGTTACAAAATTAAAATAAAACAAGTAGAAAAGTTAAATTCGACTTTGCCAAATCAATGAATACCCTCCACAATGCCTTTTTTGAAGGACAATAAATTTTTTAATGTGAAAAAAATTATCAATTTTGATTAGAAATATTTTATTTTGAGTAAAAAACTCTTTTTTTTTTGTCATTAAAAAAAAAAAAAAATACTAATGCTTTTTTTGAGTGTAAAATTTTTTTCGAGTGTAATGTTTAACTGTAAAAATATTTCTGAGTGAATGCACGTACGTATGTACTAGGGTGTTCAGCCGATTAATTTTTGTTCGATTAATCGAACAATTTTCGACGAATAATTGTTCAATTAATTTATAATTGCTAATTTCGATTAAAGGGTTAATCGAAGAACTTATGTCGATTAATCGAATAATAATAACATATGGTTTTTCTGGAAATTTGTATAATTCATGCCAGCCATGTGTACTAGAGTGGTCCTTATTTTATTTTTTTTTCGGATTTTCGCTGCTCCTGAATTATTTGATTTGTTAAACGACCTAAAGTTAATACCTGATAAAATTTTGGGCCAAATCGGTTAACTATGTGACCGTGCTAAAATCGGTCAAAGTTTCGAGTTTTAAGCAAAAACCCACTAAATTATAAAAAAATATTAAATTACAAATTTTATGAATATGCTCAAAACAAACTATTTTTTGTGAAAATTGTTTAAAATGTATTTAGATAATAAATATAGCATTTTTGTGATATCGGTAATGCATATAAATTTGGCAACAAAAAAAAATTTTAATTCTAAATTTTTTTTTTTTTTTATTTTCTTAAATAAAATTGCAGAAAACTTAAATTTTGATACATTTTGTAATGCTATTACATTTATTTTGTTTTTTTTTTATACCCTCCAACCACAGTATGGGGGTATACTCACTTTGTCATTCCGTGTGTAACGCATCGAAATATCGGCCTAGGACCATATAAAGTATATATTTTATTGATCAGTGATCGATTCTAAGACATTCTAGCGATGTCCGTCCGTCTGTCCGTCCGTCCGTCCGTCCGTCCGTCCGTCCGTCCATCCGTCTGTCCGTCTGTAGAGGACACGATACAGTCCAAAATAAAAGAGCTAGACTTCCGAAGTTTGTCACGAATATGTCTTATATTCCTAGGCAGGTTAAGTTCGGAAATGGGCAACATCGGACCAAGGGGAAAAAAGTTCCCCCTTGGAGAACTAAACCAACCCAAGAAAAACAGCATTTTTTGCAGAGTTTTTTGTACTTTTGGTAAACAAATGCAACATTCTTATCTCAGAAGAAGTTCAAAATCGCAAGGGGAAGGTGCCCCCTAACGTCTCCCACCAACCCCCCCCCCCCCCCAAAAAAAAAAAAGACGCCCCTGGATTTTTTTTTTTAATATTTTTTTTTTACATTTTGGAGGGTATAAAAGATTCGGCACAGCCGAATGTAACACTCTCACTTGTTTTGTTAATAAAATGTTAAAACACTTGTAATTAATATTGTTTATTTACTTAAGTACCAATTTTTTTCCAAAATTGTCGAAAACAAATCTTGTAATTTAGAAAATTTCTGAATTTGGAATTATTCGATTAATCGATCAATTTTAGAATTTTATTTAATTAATCGAACAAGTCAAAAATCCCAAATGTCGATTAATCGTTTAATCGAACAATAAAAAAACCCGAATAATTGAACACCCTAGTATGTACACAAAATATTGTCATCGTTGTAAAAAAAAAACTAAACTTTTTTTGAGTGTAAAATTTTTTTTGAGTTTAAAATTTTTTTCGAGTGTAATTTTTAAGTTACCAAAGTTTTTAAAACTAAACAAATTTAAAAAGCATTGCTTAAAACTAAACAAGTTTGAAAAGCATTGTTAAGTAACCACCAATGCTTTTAAAACTTGTTTATTAACACGTGGCATTTAAGATGAAACCAATCTGAAATTCAGGGTTTTGCTTATAACTTTAGAACCACTGGACCGATTGAGCTGAAATTCAATACTAAACAGACCTGGGGAACGGCAAAGTTATATGCTAAGCTTCAGCAGTCTCATTATTATCTCTCGAAAATAAGCATGTTTCTTATCTCGTAAATACGTGTTTAAAAAATTATATCTCCTAAACTATTTGTCTGATCAATAAAAGTTCAATTGAGAAAACATAGTAAAGGATGTAGGCTTTCAGAAAATTAAAACCTGAAACACCCTGTTTCACAACTGGGTTACCCAAATGAGTGCCAAATAGCAATGCCATATCGTCATATATAAAATCGTGTGTGCAATTGTTACTATGAGATCTATTCAACTAATTGTAAGAATTAAACCATAGATACGGTTTAAGCTATTATGCTTTTTTATTTGCATTTGCTACCGGTAGATGGCGGTGGTATTAAGCTTTAAAACAAACTCTAATATTAAGTACGATTGGACAGCAGTTCAGATTATATCTATGTTTTGTAAAAAAAAATATTTATGAATGGACCCGATAGATGGTGCTGGGTGGTGTTTTTTGAAATATTAATGTATACGATGCAAAGTTATTCAAACTCAGAACCTAACATTAACTTAAAAAATAAAACCAAAATATTGAAGGTATTCAGAGTCTTACTGCCAGCACTGGCAATGTAGCAAGAGAGTACTTCTTTCAAAAGTACATGTGTTTTGAAAGGTAATTTGAAAAAGTGCTCTTTTACCACCAGTACTAGGTCTGGCAAGTAAGACTCTGAATACCACTAATTATATTTTTTCAACCAATCTTAAAAAATTGTTTTTTTGATTTTCTTAATTGCCGAATAGAAAATTTTAGGCATAGATATTAGAATATTTGAAGGTATGGACAAGAATAATGTTCTCTTTGCAATTAAATCGTAGGAGAGTATATCGTGAACCTATATTCAAAATATGCCAACTCAAATTTGACCGAAATGAGTTTCCGATGGCAAATAGCTCCCCTATGTAATACCTATCTGTTATAAAAATTTCAGAGCAAATAAATAATTTGTTGCCGTTTTACATCCATTTTTGTTATTCTGCTTACTCAAAGTACATATTTTTTTGTTGAAAAAAAAATGCCAACTCCCATTGTAAATTTCCAAAAATTTTTCAAAATTCTTTAAAAATTTTTTTTCAAAAAATTAGATCACATTTCTTATTGCATTTGCCATGCTTGTAAAGATTTTGATATCTAATGACTGGTTCTCGAGATATTACCATTTTGAAAATATCGGCAAATAGTGTTTGCAAAAAAAATTGCTTATATTTATGTAACTTTCAAACTAATTATCAGATTGAAACATTATGCATGGGGCAAATAAAGTCAATGACATAAGCTCTCAAAATAGCTAGTTTGGAGTGACCCTTTTACAATATAGCGTGAGTTACAGAGTGCCAAAGTTGACCACCCTGAGATTAAAAGGCTTTCGGAGCTAGTAACTTTTAAAAATATGCAAAGATTTTTAATTTTTTTTTTTCAGTTTTTGCAATTACCGTACTAAGGATAACAAAAACCAAAAAAAAAAAAAATATATAAAAATTAAAAAAAAAAAATGTATTTTTAATTTCCGACAAAATATTTGTTTTTTGTCATAGTAAAATTTTTGGCATATGTAAAAATTATTTAGAATATTTAAACCATCTTATGGAAGGTGCATTGTTTTTTGTTACAATAATATGCGAAATAACTAGTTTTTTAGCTCTCCTGAACAGTAAGCTTTTTCGAGTTGGCATTTATTGAATATAGTTCGACAATATATATTTGTTCAATGTTTATTGTTGAAAAAGCGCTGGTACTTACTCTAAAACAAAATTTTCTTTCAATTAAATCAAAAGAGCTTATATAGATTATTATAGCTCTAAAAAAAATAATTACACTAGTAGAAACTCTCATTATTTTCAGTCATATACTTTCAATGTTTATTTTTCTTTCGTGTTTATTTATTTTTGGGTTTTAATATTTGCCAGCATTATACCGTAATATGTTATTTTTTGGGGCTTTTAATTATTAATTTGTTGGTCCCTTTCAAAGAATTCAAAAAAAAATACAAAAGTACCAATAAAAGTACAAAAGTACCAAAAAAAAGTACAAAAAAGTACGAGAAATAAAAACCAAAAAATGGACCAAAAAATACCTTTCCAACGGTGCCTCATATGTATGAGTAGGATACTTCAAAAGTACCAAAATATTTAAAAATCATATACAATTACAGCAACTTGACATCGGCATATTTTATAAAAAAATTTGAGTAAACCGCACGGGCAGACTAGGGCAGCCAATTTTTTATTTACGGGTACTTTATTAGTTGAAGTTTAAAATAAAATTAGTTTTGAGGGTGACATTTGCTGAGCACTTTTCTAATCTCTTTGAATATTTAAAGGAATGTGCTAAAATGAGGTTTATCCAACTTAACTACCGGGACGACCCCTCAAAGGTAGGTAACATCAATGAATGGTTTTTTTTACAAACTTGGGTCATCCATTCATCAAAAAGTATTAATAAGTTAAACCTACCGGCAATACTATTAATATAACGTGACAACAAATTTGCAGCTTCAAAAAGGTGCGTTTGCACATTTTTTTATTTCCAATGTTTGAAGCCCTGTATCTTTCTTAATAGTGTACCAATCCTAGAACTATCAATGGATTTATATGCAGCCACTATCTAAGATTAATCGTGTTATGTTCAGTTGTTATTGTGATATAGTTAATTTTGTATTTTTTGGACGCTAGATTGGTGATTTATCCCACTGTTGGACGTCCTAATGCTTAGTTCTATCAAACCCCAATAAACCAAGTGATAGCGAAAATTGGAGCATCCGTATGATACCGATTACGGTAAAACCTAAAATTAAAATCATAATACTCGATTCTTAGGCGGTTTTGCTATCTTCATTCCTGGAAATTTTCGAAAGCGAAAACGATATCACTTTTTCATGTCAAAACGATATTGTTATCGCCTGGAATAACGATAGTTTTTCGATAAATTCTGAAAAATGGCGTTTTTACCATCGTTATGGAAAAAAGATATCATAATGAAAGATACTTGAAGAACGAAAACACTATCGTTTTCATATAATATGTGATAATTTGGTGATATTGTCCTGATATCATAACTTTATCTTGTGGTTTATTAGGACCCTTTTATATTCTTTCCAATTAATCCTCGTTTATTTGTTTTTTCTTCCTTTTTTCCAAAATAAGACAATAAAATTGTTAAAAAAAAAAAAAAAAAAAAAAAACATCATAAAATTCCACAAATTCAAACAGACAGACAAAGAAACATTCAGTCAACCATTTATGCTATTTTCTTTTTTAAATGCATAAAAATGTCGTGTATATTTTTGAACACAATATTCAACGAAACATAAACAAAAGTTAAATATCACAAGAGAAATTCATTAACCTTTTCTTATTTTTCCTGTTTTCAGACTTTCTGTTTCCATATTTAGTTTTTCTTTTTTGGCAGACTTTTTTTTTGTTGTTGTCTAAAGCACGTTTGTTTCAAAAAAAAAAAAACAAACAAAACAACAGCAACAAAAAAAGTCCTTAAAACGTAAACGAAACTGAAATTCAACGGAAATAAAAAAGGATGCTGGCAAAATTATTATTGTGTTTGCTTTGTTGTTGTTGCTAAATCCTCAGTCTATGTTGTTGTGTTAGTGGTAGAGTTTTTATTTTATGTCTTGTTTGTTTATATATTTTTTTGGGGGTTTTCTTCCTTTCCCGTTCTGCATTAGTATTGCCATAAGACTTTTTGAATTTTATCTTTTTTTTGCTAAAAGTGTAAATAAGTTTATGGATTGTTTGGTTTCGCTTACTTTTTCATTTAAGTTATGCGTTTTCCAACCAATTCTCAATGCACTTTGGAGGTTTAAAACAGTTAAGTTTTTTCTTCATTTTTTGTATTAAAAGTTACGCTAAGGCACATAAGAAGTGACAGATGAAGTACTCTGAACTTTAGCTACTGGAAAGAAATTTTTATTAGACACGTGTTTTTCTTTAGTGTATAGAACATAAAATATTATCTTACAAAAATACAGTTTTCATCTTCGGAAATGTAATTTGTTTACCTTTTCTCTGGAGTACTTAACTGTAAATGGCAAATTGTAGAAACATGCACCCTAAACAACTTTAGGGATATAATTGAGCTGGTAAATATTGTATGTTATGTATCCTCTACTAAGTCAACTTATCTACTTTTACAAAAGCTTATTATGTCGAAATGGTTTCGGAAAATTGGAATACAAATAAATGTTGTCATGAATTGGCATACCAAAAGTACCGTAAATTGAAAGCGTCAAAAAAGAAAAACAAGAAATGTTTAGTTTTTAAAAAGAAAGGATACAAAAACTTAACCAAAGAAAGTTAACCAAGTAAAAAAGTTAAAGTCGACTTAACCGAGTTCATGAATAACCTTCCCAAAACACAAAAAAATATAAATCAAACAAATTAATTTGCGGAGTCACTTTTTTAATTATATTTTGCCTTTATTCTAGCTCGTGGTCATTATTTCCTTTACAAATTAAAACTACAATATTCTCATAGAATAATTTTCAAGAAAATTATTTTTCTGTTCTAAATTTATTTATGTTGGTCATTTTTGCAAGACTTAATCGACAAGTGTTTCGGAATTTGTCAGATTCCATTGTCAAGACTATTTAGCAAATTCAAAGCCCTCTACTACAAGCAGCAAAGGGAATTAAAAACAGAAAAATAATCTTCTTCAAAATTATTCAATGAGAATTTCACAGTTTCAATTAGCAAAAGAAATAATGACCTCGAGTTAGAATAATCCTGCTCAAAATATAATATTTTAAAGGTCGAATAAAGTTATTTTTATTTTTTTAATAAAAATTAATCAGAATTTTTAATAATTTTAATTTGTTTAACGTAGGTACAACAAAATTGTAGTATGTAGTATAAATATTTGAGTAAAAACCTTTTTCTTGTAATTTCCATGAGGTCAAGGTCATTTGAGTGTAAGATTTTTTTTAGTGTAAAATTCGAATTTCACATTGGATTTTTAAAATATTCCAATATTACGTTTTACACTGTTTGCATTGAAATAAAATTTTTATTGTAAGGGTTCAAGTTGAAAAATGCAGAAGAAAAATTGAATTTCTAAAAATTATAGACATTTCTGGTATTTCCTATACCGGTTTCAAACACCCCAGTTAGTGTCATCATCAGTAGGATTTTAAATGTCGGTTTGTCTTGTTAATGAAAACTGTTTTTATATATGTGAATATTTATAGTTTCTACAGAATAAATTTTGACAGTTTCCAATACTACAATTCTATTTCTAGCAATCTCAACCTCACTTCATACTTTCTTTCAACTTTTTTGTCTCTTACATTATTTCGCAAGGGTTACCAGCATGAATTTTTATTATTTTTTCATATTATTTTAAATCAATTATATTAATTAATTTGATTGTATAAAATTGTACCACTTAGTAAAAAAGCGAAATACATACATATAAAAGACAAAATAATTTAAATCTCAGAATCTGAAAATTTTTCTTTAGAAAAAATATCTCAGAATATGATAATTTTTGATTAAAAAATATATCGAGGGCCTATATTCAAAACCCTCTATCTAAAAAAACACAACTTTTCAGGAGATCCAAAAAACTGTTTATTTTGCGTATTGTTAGAGCAATTAAAATTCGATATTCTACAATATTTTTTTAAATCAACTACTAAATCTCACATATAATTCGTTTTTAAAATTTTGCAATATTGGGGATTTTATGATAGATAGAGGGTTTTGTGTCTCAAAAATATTAAGTACATGAATGAAAATGATCAGATTGATGGTTTTGCATTTTAAAAATAGAATTATTATGATTTCTTTTACGACACCGGTAAATTTTTAACGTGATTTATTAATGACAACGGCTTATAAAAAAATCCGAAGTCGCAGTTTTGGTGCACAGGTGGTGATTTTAAAGACAAAAATTATTTTTTTACCGAATTCACCTCAAAAGTTGACAAATTGTTGAGTATTTTATGTAAAAAATAGTAAAAAATATTTTGAGGATGTAATAGTACAAAAATTAAAAACGCGATTTTGTTCAACAGATGCTGATCAGTAGGAATGAGACTTTCATGCACTAAAAAATCGAAAATATCCGCTAAAAAATCCATAATATGCACTAAAAATCCTAAAAATATGCACTAAAAAATAAAATGTGTGCAATAAAAATCTTGTTTTCATAGGAAAAACTTCTTAAAAAGTAAAAAAATAACGCCGTGTTAAATAGTAACATTTAAAACTTTATATAAGTAAACTTTTTTAGAAATTAAGAATACCTATAAAAAATTAAAAAGAAAAAAAAATTATTTTTATTCTTTACAAAATAAATTTTAAAAATTTAAAATAGTTTTTGAAACAAATAAATTTCAATTTCTGTTTTTGCTAATTTCTGCATATTTCCACTTAAAAGTTGGAAATATGCACCAAATATGCATTTAAAACCTAAATATGCAAAAATATGCATTTTCACCAAAATATGCAAAAACAAATCGATGCCATTTCAATGCAAATTTCTTGATTCGGGAAGATAATTGGTCGATATCGTTTTTAGACTATCGACAAAAAACAACCATTTGCATGGAAATCTCATCCCTACTGATCAGTATCGCGATTTTTAAGATTAAAATATTTGTTTCATAATGTACACAAGACATCCAAATTTTTACCCATATTTTACAAAAAAGTCAAACAAAAATTTTCAGAAAAAATTAGCATCAGTGGACCAAAATCGTGGTTCTGTAATTTTGTTGGCAAATTCATGTTCAGCATGCAAAAATTAGTATGAAAACATGTAATGCATAATGAAATTATTCCAAAAAAATATTTATAAACTAATTATGAGGCATTCCACAACAAATGTCCAGCGAAAAAAACACGTGTACCGTAAACTTCTGAATAGCTTGTATGGATAGCCCTATATGGAACGAAGAAAATTACGTTTTTGGTTTTTCAATTTTTCAAAAACTGGGCTTAGGAGGCGTGGTCAAATATTGGAAAAATGGTAAAATTTGTGGCGAGTTGCCTTGATTAAATATTTATCAGATTAAAACGGAATGCACCACAATCTTAAAAATTTACATTCTTACATAGTTTTGTATGGGCTATCGACTAAAATTTTTTTTTTGGAAAATTTTCAGAACCCGTTCTGTAATTTTCCATTTTTTAAAAAAGTCAATTTATCAAAAATCCGGCCACCTTTTTTTCCTTTTTTTTAATTTTTTTTTTTAAGTTTAGATGTTTGTCTATCCACACAAAAAAATTCAGAAAAACATTTTTCGTTTTTTCGAGAAAATCGCATTTGAATTTTAAATTTCATAACAATTTAGTAATTTGCTTGTATTTTCTTGTTTCAAAATAGCGTATTAGGAATATTTTTGCAATTAATATTACTCATTCGCAACGTTAAATCAAGAAAATACAAGCAAAATACAAAATTTTTATGAAATTATAAGTTCAAATGCGATTTTCTCTAAAAAAACGAAGAACGTGTTTCTGAATTTTTTTGTGTGGATGGACAAACATTTAAACTTTTAAAAAAGAAAAAAAATGGGGCCGGATTTTTGATAAATTGACTTTTTAAAGAAATGCCAAATTTCAGAACGGGTTCTGAATATTTTCCAAAAAAAAAATTTTAATCGATAGCCCATACAAAACTATGTAAGAATGTTAATTTTTGAGATTGCGGTGCATTCCGTTTTAATGTGATAAATATTTAATCAAGGCAACTCGCCACAAATTTGACCATTTTTCCAATATTTGACCACGCCTTCTAAGCCCAGTTTTTGAAAATTAGAAAAATCAAAAACGCAATTTTCTTAGTTCCATATAGGGCTATCCAAGCAACCTATTCAGAAATTTACGGAACACATGTTTTTCTGTAGCGGGACATTTGGTGTGGAATGCCTCTTATTTGACAAAAAAATTTATTGCATTTAGAGTTTTTGTGTATGAGATAGAGAAAAACAAAAATGCAAATAAAATAGCAACAACAAGTAGAAAAATTAAATTCGACTTGGTCGAATCTATGAATACCCTCCACAATGTTATCTGATAGTAATTTTCTAAAACAAATTTCAAAAAATTGCATTACAAATTTTTTATTAAAAATATGTATATTATTTTGAGTCAAACTTTCTTTTAATAAATCAAATTTTTTTTTAGTGTAAAATTTTTTTGACTGTCAACATTTTTTGGAGTCTGCCATTTCATAAAAAAAAAAAAAAAATTATAATGTGTACATTTTTTTTTTTTGAGTGTAACATTTTTTTTTTGAGTGTAAATATTTTTTTAGTGTACAATTTCTTTGAGTAACAAATTACTTTGTAAAATATTTTTGTTGTGTTATACCTATATGTAATACCAAAAAAAACTATTTCACATATTTTCCTCTTTTTTTATATTACCATCCTCTTCTTTAAAAACCAAAAACATATTAACATTCAATCATACTCATACTTTATTTGATTTTTTCCCGTTACATACAGTTACACTAATAACAAAACAATAACAAATATTTACTTGTCTAACAACTAAACTGCACCCCACGACAGGAAATCAAACAACAACAAGTTTTACAAAACTGGTATTTCACCATGCTTTTAAAACTTGTTTAACGAGTTTTCAACACTTTAAGGTGAAACAAATCTGAAATTCAGTGCTTTGCTTATAACTTTTGAACCACTGAACCGATTTTGCTGAAATTCAAAACCAAACAGCCATGAGGAACGACAAATATATATGCTAAGCTTCAGCCCCCTCAGAATTGTCTTTCGAAAGTTAATTTGGTTTTAATCTTGTAAATTCGAAAAATGCCCTTGCCAAAATTTACTCTTTTGCTCATAACTTTTGAACCACTGGACCGATTTCGCTGGATTGCAATACCAACCTGACCCGGTAAATGGAGAACATATATGTCAAACTTCAGGAGCCTCCGTAAAGTCTTTCAAAAGTTAGCGTGTTTTCAACGGACAGACAGACAGACAGACAGACAGACAGACAGACAGACAGACAGACAGACAGACGGACGGACGGACGGACGGACGGACATCGCTAGATCGACTTAAAATCGATCAAGGATCATGAATATATATACTTTATGGGGTCCTAGACCAATATTTCGATGTGTTACAAACGGAATGACAAACTTATATATACCCTCTATCACTAGAGTGGAGGGTATAAAAACTATTTTTGTTCTGAATTTTACACCATAGATGAGGGCCGTTTTACTGAATATTTTGCCACCAAAAAGTCATTTCCGTGAAAATGAAAGATAAAGGGTTGTGAATATAGGCCCTCGATATCAAAATCTATGAAATTGTCTGCTAAAAGAATATCTCAAAATCTGAGAATATTTCTTTAGAAAGAATATATCAGAATCACAGAATTTTCTATAGAAAAAATATCTCAGAACCTGAAAACTTTTGTGTAGAAATATTCCAAGGTTTTGATATATTTTTTTAAGGAAAAATACTCACGTTCTAAGAAATTCTGTATATAGAAAATTTTTCGTATTCTGAACATTTTTCCTATAGAAAAAGTGTCTGATTCTTACACCCTTTACCTCTAGAAAAGATCTGAGATTTTGAGACATTTTTCCTATGAATGAATTCTAAAATTCTGTGCAATTTTTCCTATAAAAACAACTCAAATTTTGAGATACTTTTCACAGCGAAAAAAAAAATCTAGATTCTGAGACATTTTGCCTATAGAAAAAGCAATAGATTTTGAGACATTTTTGCTATAGAAAAATTTTTAGATTCTGCGACATTTTCCCTTTAGTAAAAGTTTCAGATTCTAAGACACTTTTCCTATAGAAAAAGTCTCGGATTTCGAGACATTTTTCCAAAAGGAAAAGTCCCAAATTCTGAAATATTTTTCCTACAAAAAATATCAGATTACGAGACATTTCTTCTAAAGAAAAATTCTCAGATTCTAAGACATTTTTTAACAGAAAAAGTCTCAGATTCTGAGAAATTTTTCTATAGAAAGAGTCTCAGCTGCTGAGAATTTTTTCTATAGAAAGTTTCAGATTCCGTTAGGTTTTTCCCTATAGAAAAATCTCAGATTCTGAGATATTTTTTCTAAAAAATAGTCTCAAATTCGGAGAAATTTTTCCTTTTAAAAAAGTCTCAGACTTTGAAACATTTCAGATTGTCAAAAAATTTTCCCATAGCAAAATTCTCAGATTCTGAGACATTTTCGCTATAGAAAAAGTCTGTAATTTTTTGACATTTTTCCTATAGAAAAAGTCTCAGGTTCTGAGACAATTTTTTAATAGAAAAACCCTCAGATTCTATGACATTTTTTCCATAGAAAAAGTCTCAGATTCTGAGACAATTTTCATTTAGAAAAAATCTCAGATTCTGAGACATTTTTGCTATAGAATAATGGCCATTTTGAATTCACCTCATTTATTTTTACTCACCTTCCATTTTATTTTAATTGACCACTTCATTTTTATTTACACACGCAGAGTAAAACTACGGAGTTTTTTTTAGATTGGATACACTTCCACAAATTTTGATTAGAGTTTATAAATGTCCGCATGCCGGTGTCGGTCCGTGTGAGGGAGAACTTTACCCTGCAATTTGGTACGAATATTTCTTATGATCATGAGCTGTTAGAGTTCTTAAATAAGCAAAAATCAAACCTGGGCGAAAACTGTTTCTGCTTTCAGAACTAAACAAACCTCTGAAAAAACCGATTTTATGAGTTTTTTTTTTTACTTTTGTTGAACAAATTAAAATTTTTTATATCAGAAACCTGCACTTGGGCTCAGTGGACTTGATAATGTCGTTTTTTTCACCCGCCCCATTTGTGGGCGTTATTAAAAAATTATTTTAAATAATTAAAAATTATTTTAAATAATGATAAAATTGTATTACTTGAATGCAAAAAAGCAAATTGAAGGAATTTGTAAACATTTATCGATAGTGTAAGTGTTCAAAAGTTGGCCCCAAGGACAACTGTCGGACATTTTTTTATAATTAGATAAACCCATTTTTCGGATGACATTGTATCCGACCGAATAAAACTGATATAATATTAGCGATCCATTTTTCGGATCAGTACTTTCAAATCTCTGATCAGTATTGATCTTTCAAATCTCGGATAAGATCTGTTATACAAAAATATATCTAAACATTTTTACTCGGGATATTATGTTTTTTTAAGATGACATATATTTTGACAAAATCCGTTAAAGACACAAAATTTTTGAAAAATGTTCAAAAGTGCCAACTATTTAAATAATAACTTAAATTAAAAAATATCAATAACCCCATTATTTACTTTTTAACACTTTATCTTAAATTTGGTATATAAATTTTATCAGAACTCTGGCATACATTTATAAAAAGTATGTCAAAGAAATATGTTGTAGTTTACGCTGACAAAATCCTTTAAATCCTTAAACTTTGCTCTTAACATATAAACACGAAAACCTTCTAAAAAATTACTTAAACAATTGTATTATTTATACAAAAGTGTTTTTATTTGTGTATTTCCGGGGTTTTTAACACTTAAAAACATTTTCCAGGAAATAAATAAACATTTCTATGAAATCGATACTACCTAAAATAGAAAAAAGGTAAAAAAAAATATCTTTATAATAAACCACTAAAAGGTGTCAAGACATTTAATACCTTTTTCTTTTACACACATTTTTTCTTAAATAAAACTAAATTGAAATAGAAAAGAAACTTCAGCATTAGCTTTATTATTATCAGTTGACATTTAATGGTAAAATAAGGATAGCATAACAGGAAAAAAGTTTGTCACTGTTTTTTTTTTTTTTTTTTTTTACTTTTAATGTTTCCTTTATTTTTAACAAATTGATGAAAATCAACCCAATATGTCATTTCAATTAACTCAATAATATCTTGTTATAGAAGTTATAATGACACTACACTAATACGAACAACAAGCAAAACTCTAAATGGATAACTTTAAGCTGTTCTTAAGATATAATATTAAGTCAATACATACAACCGGAACGTCAATAATTCCCAATGGCTCTTTAGTGAGTAATAGGAGGGTATTTATTGATATAAGTTAGGAAGATATCAAATTTGACATTATTTGGAGTTTTAAAACAAGGATAAACTACAAATATATATGGGGCATTTCAAGCCAAATCGCACAATTTCAGGCACGACCCCCTTCGATTTTGCTCATTTTTTATATGTAATAGTAAATATTCAATGCAACTTGCTTTCCAATTTCAGTCTTTTATTCCAAGTTAGTTTTGAGCAATCCATTTTTAAAAATATCAATTTTTTCCGTAAAAAATATCGATATCGTAACAAAGTTGGACAACATTTTGATGGCATTTAAATGCCAACCTTAAAAAAAATCAAAATTTCTATCACTTCATTTTTAACATTTTAAAACAAAAATCAACTTTTTAAAAAGTTCAAAGTCATGAATCAATAAATTTCAAAAATGGAGCTCGTATTCCTTAATCAAGTCCCAGACGGCAAAAAAAAATCATCCCTGGCATACTGTTGAAATCTTTGTACAATACAAAATGGCATGTCAGCAGTTGGTCTGCGGTTGTTTAAATGAATTACTGGTTGCCACCGATACTGGTGGGCCTTGCTGACCATTTGCTGACATGTCATTATGCACATTTGGAAAAAATGCATGGAGATGTCACCAATTTCATAAAGGGAGAGTCAGCAGTATGTCAATGGTGATTTTATTTTGCCAACTAAGGTGGTCTGCCACACGTTCTATGTCTGGGGAAGTTGTAATAACTTTGCTGATTTTCAACCGATTTTAGTTGTTCGTACCTTATTAGAGAGACATTGTACTTTAAATCACAATTTTGTAACCAGTAGAATTAAAACCTAACTCAAAATATCTAAAAAATTTATAAATTGAATAAAAAGACATATTTTCCACCGCGTAATTCGTTTTTTCAACTTTATGGCTGATGCGGCACCCCTTACCCATGTCCGATTTTCCAAAAATTTTGTGAGACGTATTTCTACACCCAAATGAATACACCTTAATTTTTTTGCCATTATAATTAATAAATTAAAATCAAAAATTTAAAACCTACAAACGTAAAAGTTGCGTGATTTAGTGTAGGGTAGAGAGGGGCACATACGCCAAATTTTATACCCTCCAACCACAGTATGGGGGTATACTCACTTTGTAATTCCGTCTATAACACATCGAAATATCGTTCGATTACCCCACAAAGTATATATAATATTGATCCATGATAGATCTAAGACATTCTAGCGATGTCCTTCCGTCCGTCTGTAGAAATAATGATGCAGTCCAAACCAAAAGAGCTAGACCCCTGAAATTGGCCAAGAGTATCTCTTATGTTACTGGTAAGGTTAAGTTCGAAGATGGACAAAATTGGACCAGGGGGAAAAAGTTCCCCTTGAAGAACTAAAATGACTCCTGAAAAATACAATATTTTTACGAGTTTTTTAGTTTTTGCTCAACAAATGTAACATTTTTATGTCATATTATGTTCATGGATCTGCGCTTGGACCAAGAGGGTTAGGATATTCGATTTTTTTCATGCCGGCCCCTTTGGGGGCGTGGTTATAGAAATTAATTAAAAATAACGATAAAAATTTATTATTTAAGCGTAAATATCATAAACAAATAATTTGTAAACATATATGGCGGTGGTAAAGGTGCCCCCACCAATTCCGCCGACCCCCCGGAAAAAGAAAAGATACCCCTGCTATTTTTTTTAATATAAAACGTGTTGGAGGGTATAAAAGATTCGGCACAGCCGAATTTAACACTCCTACTTGTTTTTGATTACTTTTGATTTAAGAAGCTTAATATTTTAGCTTTAAAATTTATACTACAAATGGATTTTATCTGTATGGTTTCTTTAATTTTTTTTTTACATTTTTAAAGCAACCCAAATCGGCGAAACTGCCCCATTCATGGGGCACATGCGCCAACAGGGTTGGCCCAATAGTCAAGAAGTTAAATTTCTTGAAACTCGTTAACAATATCATTTTTTAGAAGAATTATTATTAAAAACATGATTTTATTAAAAAAAAACATAGTTTTATTGGAAAAAACCAAAAAAATGTACTACCCGTGGGGCACATCCACCGTCGGCTAATTTGCCCCATTGGGGTGCATTCGCCGCCAAAACTGCCCTATTCTCAACCTGGAGTATGTGCCCCAGAAGCGGGCACTCACAAAAAAATTAAAGTTTGTACACTTAATTATTACATTGCATATTTTTTAATGGATAGTAACGGTTGACCACAATAGGCAATATGTTTGTAACTCACAAAATCACAAAGTTATTACAAAATATACTGACTACGCAATACTTTTTTAGCAACCTAAAAAATACAAAAACACAGCTGTCCGCTTTCACGTGTAAAGTGCAACGGTCGAAGTTCGTAGTGTAAAAGATAATTGATAAATACACATTTGACCCATATGTCACAATTTGATACCTCTCTTTGTTTAAGACAATGGTTCCCAACCTTTTTTGCGCCATGCCCCACTTTTAAGTTTAAAAAACTACAATGTCCCCCATTCACTCAATAAAAATTTTTAAATTTTTAAAAATTGCCTTAAAATTCAACATTTACTTGTGGTTAAGCAAATTTTTGTTAAACTAATCGTTTAAACAAAGTTTTTAGAAAAAGCTTTCAACAATCAACTATATAATTTAACTAAAATAAGATTTTTTAGTTTATTTGACAAAAAAAAGTTAAACATTTGCTCGTTGCTCCCCGAAGCATTCAAATTGCCCCCAGTGGGACGAGAATCAAAGGTTGGAAACCATTGGTTTAAGAGATTAGTGGGGGTGGCGAATGAACCCCACTTGCGAATGTGCCCTTCTCTACCCTATAATTTGTTTTAGGTAAAAATTTTACTTTTAGGTAAAAATTTGACTTTTTTACCCCTCTAGGAGACCGCCTTGGAGCGTTAGGAGCGGATTTATAAAAAAATGTTGTAAACAAAACATTGTATGCGGACCACCTTAAGAAGATATATGGAAAGTATGTTCTATTAAAATGTTGGGGTAGTAAAAGTTTTGGGGGTCGGTCATACATTTGACTCCTCCACGGCCACTCTTAAGAAAATCAGGTAGAAACAGTTTAATGGTTGTAATCCTTATATGGAAGTCGCCTTATGGAGTGGAGATAGGAATGTTTGGAAAAAATATTAGAGAGGTAAAATAAATGGGGGTCGTCCTCACATTTTACCTCTTTTTAGGCGACTCCTGCACAGTTGTGGGGATTTTTGTGTTGGGAGTGTAGGTGTAAAAATTTACAAAAAGGTGTAAAAATTTACAACTGCCCCGGAGATCCAAAAACGAGGTAAAATGTGACATTCTTTTAACCTAATTTTTTTTTTTCAAACCCTAAGGTCTTTTTTCCACCTTTTTAACATTTTATAACAATTTTTTTAAAACAATTTTCGGCTCGTATTCCCCTTATCCGATTGTCTCCAAATTTTTAATTTTTAGATTCCAATGAAATTTTCAACACGAATTAAAAAAATACGTTTTGAAAATTTCTCTTGTATGAAACCAAATTAATTATTATAATTAAAAAAGCACGTATTTTTTTAGCAGCCCAAACTCAATTTTAGGGAGGTCGATTTATTTGGGGGGGAAGTTTAGCTATTTCAGTTTTTTTACGATTTACGCCTATTTACTCAATATTAATAAAGGTGTATTTGGTATCAGATTAATAGTGTTTAAGATACCTATCTCGTGATGCTAGCAACGTGCCAATAAAAAAAGTTATTTTCGACTTATTAATAAAAATGTCCTAAAATTTTTTTCATTTGTCTCAATATTACGAAAAGTTGTACATGTTTGGACACGTTTATTGCACACTGAGATATGTTTTCCAAAGACCTTTCATTTGGTATGTAACATGACTAAGATTTTTTGTATAAAAAATACGTGTCAATTTATTTTTCCTGCTCTACAAAATAAAACAAATTCCATAATGATCGACGGGTGACACCAGGGAGAACTTCCTTATCAGTACATAGAGATTAGAGTGTCCCTTATTTTGGAAATGTTGGAAATGTTGAGACAGCACCCCCTCATTAATTTCCTTTTGACTAAAAAATAACTCAGGAAAAATTTTACGCCCCTACGACCACGCCTTCCCTACGCGACGGGGCCGTAAAGAGCGGGGCCTTAAAAATCATTTTTCCATACAAAGCAAAAAAATTTTTTTTTTGATTTTAAATTTTTTTGTTATTAATTATAATATTACTTGGTTAGCTTATTCACGACAAAATTTGAATTTGGTGGGATGAGGCTTTCAGTTCTAAAAAATTTTTCGAAAAAATTTAGAGCTTTTGGGGTCCTACAGTAAATTTTTTTTTTTAGTTTTGACAAGCAACGGTTTTAGTTGTAATGTTGCTTTTAATGATATATATTCATAAAAAAATATTATTCATATCTGTGACATCTTGATCGTGTATCGAAAAACATCAAAAATGCATTTTTTACCCTTTTTTAGATCACGATAAAGATGTCACAGATAGGAATAATATTTTTTTATGAAAATATATCATTAAAAGCAACAATTCAACTAAAACGGTTGCTTGTCAAAACTAAAAAAAAATATTTTTTAAAAAATTTTTACTGTAGGACCCCAAAAGCTCTAAATTTTTTTTTCGAAAAATTTTTTAGAACTGAAAGCCTTATCCCACCAAAATGAATAAGCTAACCAAGTAATATTATAATTAATAACAAAAAAATTTAAAATCAAAAAAAAATTTTTTTGCTTTGTATGGAAAAATGATTTTTAAGGACCCGCTCTCTACGGCCCCGTCGCGTAGGGAAGGCGTGGTCGTAGGGGCGTAAAATTTTTCCTGAGTTATTTTTTAGTCAAAAGGAAAAAAATGAGGGGGTACCGTCTCAACATTTCCAAAATAAGGGACACTCTAATAGAGATATATTGTGGATATCAGCAGTGAGTCGTACATGTTACCGAAGATGGCTCGCCGTCACTGAAGATGGCTCGAGGACGTTGCCAACTGGGAAGTTTCAGGACATTTATTTTTAAGCGATCCCAGTTCTCCAGAAGACATTAACTTTGACATTACAATAAAATTCCTTTTAACTCCTTCAAATAAATGCTTCCCTTTTTAGAAAAAAAACCCTCTTCAATTGGTTTGAGTTGGGTCTTTGCAACTTTGTGTGAATTTGCTGCTGGAAAACAAAAAAAAAACAGAAACTTCAAGAAAATATGTCTCCAATAAAACAACAACTAAATATTTATCACCAGTCGTAAATACAAATTATGTTTAATATTAGCTACAAACATTAGAAATGTCAACAGTAGAAAAAAATTAGCAGTAGTCGAAGTCGAAGTGAAATAAAATAAAAGAAAAGAAAAAGTTTAAGAAAACTAAATAAAATAAAGAAAAACTACGTACAACATTTTTTTTTAGTTTGAAACTTATGCACTGCTAAACGAGAAAAATCACTGAAATTCCCATTGCTCTTGGTTGTGGTAGTGCTGTTGCTGCTGTTAATGCTGTCGATGCTGCTGTGAAAATAACCAAGCAACCAAACGAACCAACTATAAGTTTGTTCATGGTATTGGACAACTAAAAGTAAAGACTATAAAAATGAAATACCAACTTATACATACAGTGCGGCAGGCAAGCATATTTATATATTTATACACTCAAAAAATGAGCAGATTTCATTTTAAAATTGGTGACATTCTTTACTCACGAGTGGAGAATCTTTTAATAGAATAACTATTTAAAATTGAACATGTTTGCAACATGATTGTACCATACCATAGTACTATAAATCATTTGATCGTGTAAATGGTTGTAACAATCATAGTATGATCTTCAGCCATTATCAAACGACAATTCTTGATCATATTATGATCATCTAAGATCAAAATATGATCGCTTCAATCATATTATGATAAAGTTATCAATCATACCATGACCTGCCTCCATTATGATCTTCATCAATTAAAAAATTACAATTTTTGATCATACTATGATAAGATAAGATCATAATATGACTAATGCAATCATATTATGATAAAGTTATCAATCATACCATGACCTGCCTCCATTATGATCATTGATCATATTATGATCTTCAACAATTAAAAAATTACAATTTTTGATTATACTATGATCAGATAAGATTATAATATGATCAAACAAACATTTTATGATAAATTTATCAATCATAATATGATGACCTGCCTCAATTATGGTTGTCGTAATAAGTTTCTTCTCTGCCTGTTTTTTATCACAATTTTTCTTTAAGCGTACTTTAATACTAACTCGCATAAACCTACACGCATACACACATTTGCACTCATCTTATATACATACATAGTTCGTTTTGGAAGTATGTAGGTATATGAAAAAATATACAAAACTTTTGTTCACTGATAAAGTTCGAAATACTTGCATTTTGATTAAAATGAATGTAGGAAAGTTGGCGAAACAAATGTTGGCAAAACAATAGTCAATTTAAGTGTTTTTTTTTCTTCTTATAATCCTTGACACCCTTTATACCCATTCTTACACCATACAATTCTACTTTTACCAACTACAGTTTATTTTATTTTGCAACTTTTCAAATTGAAAAATTGAGATTTTGTTAAGAATAGGAATAAAAAAATATTGTATATGAAAAGAGAAACAAGTATAAAACAAGAAATTGCATGTACAAGTAAGATAAACCGTAGAAGAGGTAAGAAAAGAAGAGATTAAAAAGTAAAGTGAATTTATTTTTTTTTTTAAGTGTATGAGTGTGAGTATGCATGTGAAGTTTGCATAAACACTGTGGTCATAAACATTTTTAAAATTTATGTCTTGTATAGATTGCAAAAATTGTATGTCATGTATAGAACTGCTATCATATCCGAGTTCTAGTAAGATTTTTGTCGAATTTTATATTGTCTGTTGAAATAAAAATCACAAGAATTGACAAAATTTTTGTCTTCAGTAAAACCAAAATTTATCAACAAAATTTTTTTTTTAATTTTTTTATTGTAAATTTTTTTTTTTTTGAGTGAATTTTTATTAGAATCGTTTTATTTTGAGTAAAAAACTTTTTAACATGATAATGTTTTTAGGCTGGTGTCTAATTTTAAAATTGTTGCAGGACGCCACCTCAGTTTTACTAAATAAGTTGCCGACTAACAAAAAAGAAAATAAGAATTACTGCTTTCAAGTTCTTAAATCCAAAATGTTCGATTTGTAAATTGGATAAAAATTCACCTGCTGGTGAATAAAAACTTTTTTCACCAGCTGGTGAATAAAACGTAACATAATTATTTTATTATTTTTTTTTTTTTTTTCATCAAACTTTTTTTTATTATTTTTTTTTATTTCATTTTTCATGTTTCATTTTTTTCATCAACTTTTTTTGTTTGCATCAATTTATTTTTTCATTAAACTTATTTTTTCATCAATTTTTTTTCATGAATTTTTTTCTCATAAATTTTTTTTTTCATCAATATTTTTTTAATCAAAAATTTTTCTTTCATCAATTTCTTTCATCAATTTCTTAAAAAAAAATTTTAAAAAATTTTTTTCTTAAATTTTCTTAAAAAATTTTTTTTTTCATCAAAAATTTCTTTTCTTCATCCAAAAAATTGTTTTCTTTATTTCTCATTTTTTTACCAAAACTACTTTTCACCAAGTCTAAACTAAATAATTAAAAGTGTTTCATTTTTTTAACAAATGTACAAAAAACAGCTGAGAGGCTGGGCTGTCAGATATAGCGATTTTGAAATGTGTTTGGCGACGAGTTTTTCGATTTGGCGATGTGGCGATTTTTTGGCGATTTACAAAATGATTGGCGATTACTTTGGCGATTTTGTCAAATTATTTCCTGAATATTTTCAAAAGATTAGAGGAGCCATTATTTCAAATTATCAAATTTTATTTACTTTTTCGGCGCTTAGACAGTTAAAACATTTTTTAACATTTTCGACAGACTTTCTACAAGTCTGCTCGTCTAAGTGGCTCTTTATGAATTAAAACAAAACAAAAAACATTTGGGAAATTTGTCCAGTGTCCAGGATAGTCAAAAACTATAATACGCGAATCACAAAAAAATTAATTACTTTTTTCTCCAATTTTACACTGTTGTAAACTGTTGTTGAGTAAAAATAGCGATAAGAAAATTAAGAAATATTGGAGACCGATTACACTGCGGAACACTAAAAAATAAACAAGAGTTACGACCATCATTTCTATATATTTCGGTCATGCTGATTCGAATGGCGTATTCCGTTTTTCGATGTATGGTACAGTTTTCTTGCAAAATGTCGTTAAAGATTTGCTGATTTCGAGCCAGTTTTTTAACAAAAAAAATTTGCAAAGTAAATAGTTTATAAATTTTATGACATGGAAAACAAAGATATGACTTGTAGCAACATTTCTTATGCAAATTTGGTTTAAAGCCTTTCAATTTAAGCCCTTAAATTCGCGAATTTCTTCATTTTTTAAGGTTTTCGCGAAATTAACAGCAAAATTGGTCTATGATAAAAAACTTTCTTTTAATGAATCAAAAATTCATCCCTAACAATACGAATAGTGAACAAAAAACAGTTATGTTATATGGACCATCATGATGAAAATCTCGAAAAACCTTTTTTTGTATATGCCAGCATCACTTTACGAGATGATTTAAGGTTCCATCTTTTAGTATATAATGTGGGAACCTTAAACTGACCAAAAATTCGGCCAAAAAAGTTTTCATTTGCAAAAGTTTTGGGTCAGTTCATTGTTTAAGGTTCCCACATTATATACTAAAAGATGAAGCCTCAAATCATCTCCTAAAGTGATGCTGCCATATACAAAAAAACGGTTTTTCGCGATTGTCATCATGATGGTTCATATAACATAGATGTTTTTTGTCCACTATTCGTAGTGTCATGGACGCCTTTATGATCCACAAAATGTAAGTTTTTTATCAGAGACCAATTTAGGGGTTAATTTCGCGAACACTTAAAAAAATGAAAAAAACCGCGAATTTAAGGGCTTAAGATGAAAACCTTTAAACCAAATTTGTATTAGAAATATTGCTACAAGTTATATCTTTGTTTTCCATGCCATAAAATTTAAAAATCATTAGCTTTGGATTTTTTTTTTGTTAAAAAAGCAGCTGAAAATCAGCCAATCTTTAATGACATTTTACAAGAAAACTGTACCATACATCGAAAAACGGAGTACGCCATTTTTTAATACAAAAACTAAAAAAATTGACTTGGCGATTTTTATGTATTTTTCTAGGATTTTGGCGATTTTTGAGTATTATTATTTTCTAGCCATTATAAAGAAAAAAAAATATATATTTTTTAAATAAAACTAATTATTTTTTTTAACAAAAACTTAAAAAAAGTTTTGGCGATTTCTGGCGATTTTTGACATCCGATTTGGCGATAAGCGTAAAAAAAATCTGACAACCCTGTTGAGAGGGATAAATTCTCCTGTGCCGAATCTTTTATACTCTCCAAAATGCAAAATGTCATTTTTCCACACAACCCAAAAAATTTTTTTTTTTGACTTTTAATTTTTTTGTTATTAATTATTTATAATATTACTTGGTTAGCTTATTTATGACAAAAAATTTGATTTTGGTGGGATAAGTCTCGAAAAAAAATTTAGAGCCGTTGGGGTCCTACAGTAAAAATTTTTTAAAAAAATAATTTTTTAAGTGTGTTTTAATTTTTATTAAATAATAAAAATTAGTTATTTATTCGACCTTTTAATTGTGCAATGAAAAAGAGTTTATTCTGATTCGAGGCCTTTTCATGTTCCCCATTATGAATTAACATAACAAGTACTTATGATAACTCTACTTTCTTTATTAGGATATTCTCCCATTAAATACTCATAGAGTTTCTTGCTTTCAAAAATTTTTTATATTTGGTGTAATACTGGTGGAACTTCGAAAATCATATTTGCTTTCTCACTAAGTTGAGATTATTTAGAGTATGAATATTTGATGTTTGCATGCTAACAGTATTACCTAATTTTCTAAAGAATTCTGATGATGGGGGAATTGGAACACCTCCGAAACGATCGTCAATTCATTCCTGAAAATTGCCAAAATTTTTGAAAGCAAGAAACTCTATGAGTATTTAATGGGAGAATATCCTAATAAAGAAAGTAGAGTTATCATAAGTACTTGTTATGTTAATTCATAATGGGGAACATGAAAAGGCCTCGAATCAGAATAAACTCTTTTTCATTGCAAAATAATTTTTTTTTAGTTTTGACAAGCAACGGTTTTATATGAGATGTTGCTTTTAATGACATATATTCATAAAAAAATATTATTCCTGTCTGTGACATCTTTATAGTCAATTTAAGCGGGTACCGTCTCAATATTTCCAACATTTCCAAAATAAGGGACACTCTATTGTACATTACAGGATTTCACAAGATGCAACTTTATACACCCACATCTTAATAACGAGCATGGTTATCGTTCTTGTAAGTGGCTGCTGACGTTTTACGTCAACACACGTAGACTCTGAGGTCCATTGCGATCGTTCTTATATGATTATTTTTTAAACCCCAACTTTTTTCACCAGCTGGTGAATAATAAGTAACATAACTATTTTGCAACAAAAAATTTTTTTTTTTTAATAAAATTTTTTTTTTTATAAATTTTTTCCCCATCAATTTTTTTTTAATCAAATTTTTTTTTTCATCGATTTTTTTTTTCATAATTTTTTTTTTCATCAAACTTTTATTTTATCATTTTTTTTTATCAATTTTTTTCAACATTTTTTTTTCATCAAATTTTTTTTCATCAAATTATTTTTTCATAAATTTTTCATTAATTTTTTTCATAAATTTTTTTTTTTTCATCAAATTTTTTTTCATAAATTTTTTTTTCATCAATTTTTTTTTTCATCAATTTTTTTTTTTTTCATAAAATTTTTTTGCATCAAATTTTTTTTTTTTCATCAAACTTTTTTCTATCAATTTTTTTTTTCATCAAATTTTTTTATCAAATTTTTCATTATCAATTTTTTTCTCACCAAAAACTTTTTTTTTTCATATTTTTTTTCATATTTTTTTTCATTAATTTTTTTTTACATCAAAAAATTTTTCTTTTCGTCATAACTTTTTTTCATCAAAATTTTTTTTCACCAAAAATTTTGGGTCCATTCATTAAATTTTTTTCAACATAATTTTGTTTTTCGTGAAAAAATATCATTTTTTTTTACCAAAACTACATTTTCACCAATTCTAAGCTTTACGCATACAAATTTTCCATTTGTTTATCAATTGTACATAAAACAAGTGAGAATGTTATATTCTTTGGTGCCGAGTCTTTTATACTCTCCAAAATGTAAAAACACTTTTTTGCACTTATTTTTGCACTCACTTACGAAATGGGGTCCTCGACTGATATTTCAATTCGTTTTGCATGGAATAGCAACGTAATATAACATTATTTTTTCTAAAAAAAACTTTGCTTTGGAAAGTACACCCAAATCTTCCGCAAAACATTATCATGATTTATTGTTTTGCGCAAGAGTACAAAATTTGCAGGCATTTTTTTGAACAAACCTACTTCCTATATCCAAGGCATTTTTATGAATGTCATTTTTATGAAATTTTCTCCCACCGCTCTAACTGCCAGGGTTGCCCCCAGACGAGTGAAATGTGTGACCGACCTCCAAAATTTTTTCAATACCAACATTTTCTCAGAACATAACTACCCTCAAACTTCAGCCCTTAAGGTTGCCCCCATACATTTTTTGTATTTAATTTTTTTTAAGTCTCGTAATCCCATTTTACCAATATTTGACAGTTTTCCTTGTTTTTTAACAAACAAATTTGGATGGAAATTTACATTTTTTTTTAAATCCTTGTAATTGTTATTGCGCCATAAAACTTTAAATTTACAATTTTATTGGTAAAAAGCTTGTAAAATTGCAAAATTTTTGGTAAAAAGCTTGTACAATTACAAGGAATTCTCGTAAAATAGGAGATAGTAAAAAATCTAGTAAAGTTACGAAACCTCCTCGTTAATTTTATCGTGTCAAAAAATGTGTAAATTTAATTTTTTTTTTGGTCAAAACCTTGAAAATTTACAAAGTTATTGGTAAAAAGATTGTAAAATTACTAGGAATTTTTGTCCAATAGGAGGAAACAAAAAAAAATCTTGGTAAAAAAATCTTCTTTTATTTCAACATTGCGAATAATTTTTACCATAGTGTAAATCTTAGTGTGTATGTGTTTGGTAAAAAAGTTCTATAGTTGATTGTCAAAAACTTGTAAATTGTATTGACTATATGACTGGCTTATATATTTACGATTTGCCTGGTATTTCTGTATATTTTTTTTTTTTATAATTCAAATAAATACAAGAAAATTTGCAAAAAGTTTTTATATCTTTTATACCTCGTCATCATAATGTCGAAGTTTTTTATTTTTTTTTCTACTTTTTTTGTAAATTATTGTCTTAAAAATTGTATTTATTTTTTTTTGTACTCTATTTGCATTTATATAGACTGAGAACAAAAAAAAAAATAAAACATGCTTTTAACTTTTCAAGTTTTTTTTTTTTTTTGTTATACATTGAATTTTTACAAAATAGACTCTAAAGGCAATTTGTTACAGATTGAAATTGCATCATATAAAAAAAAGATGAAAAAATGCAGAAAAAAAACTGTTCGCTTAATCGCATTTCAAGGTATTTTAAATAGATCAGAAAAGGTAAATAGAGTATAAAGTAGAATTTGAATTTTAGTGTTTTAAACATATTTTAGCTTTTAACGGTTTTTAGTCTATATTGTAACAAAATTGATGTAGATGGGAACGGATTAAATTTCCAATAAACAAAAAGATTGATGGAAATGCTATTATTGCGAATTTTTTCAGGGTTATTTCTAGTTTATAAATGGAATAATGATTTAAAGAGAAATATTTTTTTTGTTTAACTATATTAAAAGTTTGTAAAATTTATTAAAATACCGCAATATTTTCTACACTCAAAAAAAACCTTGATAAATTACAAGAAAAGTTTGGTCTTTTTTTTTTTTTGCTACCTCCTATTTGTTAAAAATTCCTAGTAATTTTACAAGCTTTTTACGAATAATTTTGTAATTTTACAAGGTTTTTACCAATAAAATTGTAAATTTACAAACTTTTTGACACGATAAAATTTACAATGAGGTTTCGTAACTTTACTAGATTTCTTGCTACCTCATATTTTACGAGAATTCCTTGTTAAATCTTTTTACCAATAAAATTGTAAATTTACAGTTTTTTAGAGTAATAAATATTACAACGAATTTTCGTGAATTTACTAGATTTTTTTTGTAAAATTATCTTAAAAATTTGTAAAATTACAAAAAAAAATGTAAAATTACAAAAAAAGTTTTAAAATTCTAAAAAAAAATTAAATTTCGATCCAAATTTGTTTGTTAAAAAACAAGGACAACTATCAAATATTGGTAAAATGGGATTACGAGACTTTTCGTAGTAATTTGACAAAGTTTTTTTTTTGTGTATGGTGAATAGAAAGTGGCAACCGTTTATATTTAAAAATTTAAATTTTTATTTCCTTAATCTAAAGTGACCATTATAAATAACTTTTAAGTTTTTTTTTTGTAATAAAACAAACATCTCCAACAGCAATAGGACATCTTTTTAAGACAAAACAACGTTCCTCAGGGTTTAACTCTAACCAAAGAACGTATAGCAACCAGGATATGCAGATATTTTTATTTTATTTCAATTTACTATTAAAATAAAACACAAGTAGAAAAGATAAATTCGACTTGGCCGAATCCATTAATACCCTCCACAATGCTTTTTTAAGTGACCCGTGTAAAAATCGATTTGATCTGATTAGATCTGATTTGATCTAATAATATGATTGCATATAATTTTATCTGATCAGATATAATTTGATATCAAATTTGGGGCAACCCGAGTAAAAAAATATAACGCAATATTTAATTATATATGACCAGATATGCTTTTATGTAAATCCATATTAATTTTGATCCGAAAATTGGCGGATCGAATATTATACAATTATATCAAATTCTATTATTTTTGATAAAATTTTTCCATTTTTTTCCATTTGACTTAAAAATAACTCAATAAAAATTTTACGCCCCTACGACCACGCCTTCCCTACGCGATGAGGCCTTAAAGAGCGGGGCCTAAAAAATCATTTTTCCATACAAACCAAAAAAAAAAAAATTTTATTTTTTACGACAAAAAATTTTTCGAAAAAAAATAGAGCCGCAGGGGTCCTACGTTAAAAAATTTTTAAAAAATATTTTTTTTTAGTTTTGACAAGCAATGGTTTTAGTTGCTATGTTGTTTTAAATGATATATATTCATAAAAAAATATTATTTGTATCTGTGACATCTTTATCGTGTTCTAAAAAAGGTAAAAAATGCATTGTTGATGTTTTTCGATACACGATAAAGATTTTACAGATATGAATAATATTTTTTTGGAATATATATCATTAAAAACAACATAACAACTAAAACCGTTGCTTGTCAAAACAAAAAAAAAATATTTTTTAAAAATTTTTTAAAAATTTTTTAAAAATTTTTTAAAAATTTTTTACCGTAGGGCCCCAACGACTCAAAATTTTTTTTTCGTAAAAGATAAAGATGTCACAGATACAAATAATATTTTTTTATGAATATATATCATTAAAAGCAACATAACAACTACCGTTGCTTGTCAAAACAAAAAAAAATATTTTTTAAAAATTTTTTACCGTAAGACCCCAACGGCTCTAAATTTTTTATTTCGAAAAATTTTTTAGAGCTGAAAGCCTAATTCCACCAAAATCAATTTTTTTATCGTGAATAAGCTAACCAAGTAATAAAATAAATAACAAAAAAATTTAAAATCAAAAAAAAAATTTTTTTGGTTTGTATGAAAAAATGATTTTCAAGGCCCCGCTCTTTAAGGCCCCTTCGCGTAGGGAAGGCGTGGTCGTAGGGGCGTAAAATTTTTCCTGGGTTATTTTTAAGTCAAATGGAAAAAACTTAGCGGGTACCGTCTCAACATTTCCAAAATAAGGGACACTCTAATGTGTTATATTGACGGACAGACCGCGTGTCTGTACGTCTGTCCGTCTGTGGAAATGCCGATCACGAGAAAATTATTAAACAGACTTAGTATATTTATTTATTGTTGCCCTAAGCAGTTTGGTATTGCATTTGAGCGATATCGTTTTAGCGGTTTAAAAGTTATGTGAGAAAATGTAAGGACACCTCGAAAATTTTGGTATATTCAACATAACCTAATAATACAAAGTGCTATAATTCGGCTTCTGGTGACACATGTAAATTTAAAAAAAAAAAAAAAACATTTCCGCCGATTTTTTTTTTTTTTCACCAGCAATTTTTTTTTTACCAACATTTTTTTACATTCGCCAAGATCGAATTTAAATTTTTTACTTGTTTTAATTATTATATATTTTTTTTTTTTTTTATCAACAATTTTTTTTACATCTAAATTTTTTTTTGCATCAACATGTTTTTCATCAACATTTCTTTTTTATATATATATTTGTTCCTGCAAGGAGCATAGGGCCGCCACAAGGGTATTCCAATAAATTCGATCTGATGCATGGTGTTTGACTTCATTCCAACACAGGTTTAAATGGGATATTTAGTTTTCAATTTGCCGTTTCCAGGTGTGTGATGGCCTTCCGATACGTCGCCTGCCTTGCGGGTTCCAAACTATAGCTTGTTTAGCAATATCGTTGGGTTGTTTACGCAATGTATGTCCAATCCAATTCCATTTACGTTTACGGATTTCAATTTGGATAGGCCGTTGACTAGTTTCTGACCAGAGACGGTAATTTGTGATTGTTCTAGGCCAGAATATATGTAGAATCTTTCTCAAGCATTTATTTACGAAAACTTGGATGGAGTGTATGTCACGTGGTGCTGCATTCCACGTCTCCAGCATCGTTTTTTAATATCTTGACCGTGGGTTTTGAGGTATTAGTTAATTTCTTTGCCGCACGATAGAGATCTCCCATGCGATACGTTTCGGCAGCAGCCTGTGCCTCTTTTGCGATATTGTTAACCCAGTTTCGTTTGTCGCGCCGGGCACTTCGCTTGACTTCTCGGTTGAGGCGATTGTGCAACTGTTGACATAATGCTTTGGACGAACGCGTTCTGCTAAGATTAATTGAAGCTTTGGCTTCCTTTCTCTCCAGCACCAGTTTCCACGTTTCATCACTGATCCACTCTTTACGGGAATTGTTCTTGTATCCCAAGTGATTGTCAGCAGCTTTAGTAAATATCTTTTTAGTTTCCTCCCAGCAACGATTTCTGTTATTATTTTGAAGCGATGTTTTTAATGCAGAAGTGAAGGAATTTGCAACTGTTGAATCTTTGAGCTTATCAACGTTATACCTTCTTTGGAAGATTTGTGTGTTTTTCTCAATGGCGGCAATTTTTATGCGGATTGTTGCGATTACCAAATGATGATCACTTGCGACATCGGCTCCTCTTTTATTGCGCACATCTAAAAGCGAACCTCGCCATTTCTTACTGATAGTGATGTGGTCGATCTGGTTCTCAGTTATTCCGTCAGGGGAAACCCAAGTCACTTTGTGTACCCTTGGATGAGGAAATAACGTACCACCAATAACAAGATTGTTTGTCGAACAAGTCTCCACTAGCAACTCTCCATTCTCTGTCAACCGCCCTAATCCATGCTTACCCATTGTGCTCTCTACACTTGTGTTGTCAGCTCCAACTTGAGCGTTAAAGTCACCCATCATTATCACAATATCACCTCGATGTACTGATGTTAATACTCTACTAAGAAGGTCGTAAAATGATTCTTTTGAAGATAATTCTGCTGCTTCTGTTGGTGCGTAGCACTGAATGCATGTAAGATTGCGGGCTCGAGTACGCAATCTTGCAGTTATAATACGATCTGAGTGTGGCTTCCACTCGATAAGGGCTTTCTTCGCTGGCTGTGACAGTAAGATGCCCACCCCTTTGGATCTAGGTTCATCACTTGTCTTCCCGGAATAGAGTAGGGTAAGACCATCGGCAGTTGTAAATTCACCCGAATTATACCATCGTGTTTCGCACAGTCCGAGCATTGTAAGCTTGTAGTTGTTAAATTCTTTGCAGACCTGTGCCAGACGGGATGTTTCCGAGAGCGTCCTAACATTCCATGTTCCAATTCGTGTCCTTGTTTTCATGCCAAAGGTCGTCGTCTTTAAACATTTTTTATTTGTCATCAAAAAATTTTTTTTTAAGTTTTTTAAAAAAAAAACTTTTTTCACCAAAACTTTCTTTTTCACCAAAATTTTTTTAAAAATTTTTTCATCAAAAAATTTTTTTTTTTTCATCAAAAACTTTATTTGATCGAAAATTTTTTTCACCAAAAATTTTGTTTTAATCAAATTTTGTTTTTATAAATTTTTTTTATCACAATTTTGTTTTTCATGAAAATATATATTTTTTTTTAATTTTTTCCCCATTTTTTTTTACCAAAACTTCTTTTTCGAAACTTTTTTCGAAACTTTTATATTCTCCAAAATGTAAAAAAAACTTAAGTGAAAAGTAATGCACTCATTTACCAAATTTACAGCTCTTTTGGTTTAGACTGCATATTTCTTTCCACAGACAGATATTGCTAGGTGCTTAGAAATGTATCAATAATATATAAACTTAGTGGGGTCCTCAGCCGATATTTCAATATCAATGATGATAAATAAAAGACGAGGATCTCCCTAATTTTTCCATGTTTTGATTTTGCCGTATCAGGATAAGAGGATGTGAATAAAGTCGTTTGAAAACTTTGTCAAAATATTTTATTAAAAATGTTTAATGATATTAAAGGATAAAGTTTTGAAAGTACGTAACTTACCTCCTTTTTTCTGATATGTAAAAAAATTAAATAGGAAAATTAGGGGAGACTCTCTTCTTTCATATTCTATCACTAGTAGCATGTTGGTGGCCACCGATACTGGTGGACTGCTGATCAACGGCTGATATGTCATTGGGGACATTTTGAAAAATTGTATGAAGATGTCAGCAATTTTAGGGAAAGTCAGCAGTATGACAGCTGTAATTTTTTGCCGACTGGGTTACTTTTATGCTACACACAAAAAAAAACCTTGTCAAATTACTAGAAAAAGTCTCGTAATCCCATTTTACCAATATTTGACAGTTTTCCTTGCTTTTTTTTTGTAATTTTACAATTTTTTTGTAATTTTAAAAAATTTCCAAGGTTTTCTTACAAAAAAAAAATCTAGTAAGTTCACGATATTTCCTTGTAAGTTTTATTGCGCCAAAAAATTTGTATATTTACAATTTTATTGGTAAAAATCTTGTAGAATTACGAAAAACATCGTAATTTTTACTAGGAATTCTCGTAAAATTGGAGGTAGCAAAAATCTTGTAAACCCACGAAACCTCCTTGTTAATTTTATCGCTTCAAGAAATTGTAAATTTACAAGTTTGTAAAATTACAAAATTATTGGTAAAAAGCTTGTGAAATTACAAGGAATTCTTGTCAAAATGCAGGTAGCAAAAAAAAGTTACAAACTTTTCTTGTCGTTTTATAAGGTTTTTTATGTGTACTTGTAAGAGTTTGATGTTATTTTAAATAAATCGATAATGTTGCCATGTTTTTCTTGGAAATTGAAGAGTTTTCCAGATTCAAAATTTTAATTTAATGTTCTGTTATTGTTAAGACATTGTGAAGACATTTCCTTATAGATGTCTTAGAGGATATGTCCACACACTTCAAATAAACATTCATGGAAGATAATGTTAGGACATGTCATCAAGGGTTTCCAATAATTTGTCAGAACCTAGAGACATTTGCTCAAGGAATCACTATGTAAATTTTCTTAGTGACACATTTTCCAACTTGGCTATTCTTCTTTATAGGATTCCAGACCATTTGTTATGTATTACGAACATAACGATAAACTTACTATACCATCTGTGTCAGTAAAGAGTATAATAATATTCTAAAAAAAAACACTACGGGTTATTTTTTACCCTTTTAAAACTATCCAAATGTGTCTTATTCCTGTATTTTACAGGTTCTAATTTTTCTTGTGTTAAAACAAATTGTTTGAATAAGTTTTTACCTTTATTTTTTAAAATGTACATAACTCTTGCACTAGGGTGGCCCTTATATAACACTTTCTCGAATTACCATCCAAAATGGTTTAATTGATTCTTTAAAGAAAATTGTTAAAAAATTTTGCGTACAGTGAAAAAAAATGTATAAGGGTTCAAATTGAAAAAATGCAGAAGAAGAATTGAATTTCTAAAAATAATAGACATTTATGGTATTTCCCATTCCGGTTTCAAACACCGCAGTTAGTGTTATCACTAACTAAAATTTTAAATTTGAACTAAATAAAAATTCAAATTTGATTAATTTCATAAGTAAAATTTAGAATAATAAATATTTTTTCACAATATCTGACCATTTTTAAGGCAATTGTACGATTTTCCTAAAATTTTCCTCAAAGAATCACTGCTCTCCAAGGTGACAGAAAAAAATATTTTACAGAGTCTGAAATAAGGACCATCCTATCTTCCACATAAGAGAATACAAAAAATGGCAAAAAATTTTTTTTCATATTTCCATATATAATTTTTGGGATAATAATTTAAAATCACAAAGTACACGTGCAATACATACACTTTTCATACACATAATAAAAAATCTTTTAAAGTTTTTTCTCTCGGGCCAAAAAAATAAAAATGTAGTTTTAGTTTAAAGTGCATCAGCTTTCAAAAACATACATGCTCACTATACCAGGTAGTGCTATGAAGGAGTGAAATAATTGTTTGCTAATTGATCTAAGAGGGCAAAAATTTAATTATCTCTAACCCTTTGAAGACCACAGGCAAGTATACTTGCCAAATCGTTTTTGGCGATTATTTTGGATCAGGTAAAAGATAGGGCAAATGTGCTAAAAGGTGAATTGTATTATGGCAATAAAAGTCTAGTTTTCAGTTAGTCTCTAACTTTATCCACTTACTCACTGTAAGTCCCCAAAGTTTGTAAAATAAAAATCTCTATTTTAGGGACAAAAGGATCTATACTTGTCAAACAAATTGGTTTCAAGAAGGGGGTTTATAGGTCCAAACATAGGCGCATGCAGGATTGTTTTTTCAGGGCCCAACAACAAAAAAATTTTTGTTGTTCTTTTCGTGAGATTTGTGTTTTCCGATACATATAAAAAAAAATAATTTTTGTTGTTGTTGTTGGGCCCCCCCCTGAATACGTCGTTGGGTCCAAATTCTTGTAGATAACTACAATAGAGTTTCAGATCTTAAAAATCACAGCGAATAGCAAATAGCTTTGGCCAGAACTGCGTAATCGTCGAGGAGCAAAATTTTTCCCCATGAAAACTGAAGGGTAAGGAGAGTGGTTAGGGGTCCAATTTTTTGTTCAGTTACTTTTATTAGGTCAAAGATTAAGACGAAAATTTGGAAGAAAATAAAGAAAGATTTATTTAAAAAAAATCAGGCCTCGATCTCGAAAAATCTTTTTTTAAGTAAAATTATATATTTAAAAAAGAGTTAATTCCTTAAAACCTCTCCTAACTCACATTCAAACGTTCTTTGAACCGACAATAAGATAGATATATGGTATAACATAAAAAAAAAACAAACATAGCCTCCTTTAAGCCATTTAACTCAAGTACACATACATAGAAAAAACACTTTAGACTTAAAGTTAAAGAATAGATAGAAAACGAAGAAAAGAACGCTTAACATTGTCAAGGTAAGAAGTATAAACTCCATCATGTTTTGTAAAATACCGGAAGTCAATGAATATGAAAATCTTTTACGGACAAGTTGCATTTCAAGTGGATTTGAAATTCTCTTCTTTCTATTCATCATCATCATTCATTGTATTCAAATGCAAACATTTGTAGTTGTGAATGACAGATACTTACAATAACTTGCTTAATACAATTCAATGAAGTTGAATTGCAATATTTAAAAATTTAATAAATATTATTTATTTGAAAATATCATTTTAGGTGTGTTTACATTATTCCACTGAGTCCAGTTTTGTATACAGGGGGCCAGGACAAATGTTTCAGAATCTGCGAATTTTTCTATAAGAAAAATGTCTTAGCATTTGAGACTTTTCCTATAAGAAAAATGTCTCAGAATCTGAGACTTTTTCTATAAGAAAAATGTCTCAGAATCTGAGACTTTTTCTATAAGAAAAATGTCTCAGAATCTGAGACGTTTCTATAAGAAAAATGTCTCAGAATCTGAGATTTTTGCTATAGGAAATATGTCTCAGAATCTGAAATTTTTTCTGTATTAAAAATGTCTCAGAATCTGAGATTTTTCTAAAGGCAAAATGTCTCAGAATCTGCGATTTTTTCTATAGGAAACATATCTCAGAATCTGAAATTTTTTCTGTAATTAAAATGTCTCACAACCTGAGATTTTTCTATAAGAAAAATGTCTCAGAATCTGAGACTTTTTCTATAAGAAAAATGTCTCAGAATCTGAGACTTTTTCTATAAGAAAAATGTCTCAGAATCTGAGACTTTTTCTATAAGAAAAATGTCTCAGAATCTGAGACTTTTTCTATAAGAAAAATGTCTCAGAATCTGAGACTTTTTCTATAAGAAAAATGTCTCAGGATCTGAGACTTTTTCTGTAAGAAAAATGTCTCAGAATCTGAGACTTTTTCTATAAGAAAAATGTCTCAGAATCTGAGACTTTTTCTATAAGAAAAATGTCTCAGAATCTGAGACTTCTTCTATAAGAAAAATGTCTCAAAATCTGAGACTTTTTCTATAAGAAAAATGTCTCAGAATCTGAGACTTTTTCTATAAGAAAAATGTCTCAGAATCTGAGACTTTTTCTATAAGAAAAATGTCTCAGAATCTGAGACTTTTTCTATAAGAAAAATGTCTCAGAATCTGAGACTTTTTCTATAAGAAAAATGTCTCAGAATCTGAGACTTTTTCTATAAGAAAAATGTCTCAGAATCTTAGACTTTTTCTATAAGAAAAATGTTTCAGAATCTGAGACTTTTTCTATAAGAAAAATGTCTCAGAATCTGAGACTTTTTCTATAAGAAAAATGTCTCAGAATCTGAGACTTTTTCTATAAGAAAAATGTCTCAGAATCTGAGACTTTTTCTATAAGAAAAATGTCTCAGAATCTGAGACTTTTTCTATAAGAAAAATGTCTCAGAATCTGAGACTTTTTCTATAAGAAAAATGTCTCAGAATCTGAGACTTTTTCTATAAGAAAAATGTCTCAGAATCTGAGACTTTTTCTATAAGAAAAATGTCTCAGAATCTGAGACTTTTTCTATAAGAAAAATGTCTCAGGATCTGAGACTTTTTCTGTAAGAAAAATGTCTCAGAATCTGAGACTTTTTCTATAAGAAAAATGTCTCAGAATCTGAGACTTTTCTAAAAGAAAAATGTCTCAGGATCTGAGACTTTTTCTGTAAGAAAAATGTCTCAGAATCTGAGACTTTTTCTATAAGAAAAATGTCTCAGAATCTGGGACTTTTCTAAAAGAAAAATGTCTCAGAATCTGAGACTTTTTCTATAAGAAAAATATCTCAGAATCTGAGACTTTTTCTATAAGAAAAATGTCTCAGAATCTGAGACTTTTTCTATAAGAAAAATGTCTCAGAATCTGAGACTTTTTCTATAAGAAAAATGTCTCAGAATCTGAGAATTTTTCAATAAGAAAAATGTCTCAGAATCTGAGAATTTTTCTATAAGAAAAATGTCTCAGAATCTGAGACTTTTTCTATAAGAAAAATGTCTTAGAATATGAGCTTTTTCTATAGGAAAAATGTCTCAGAATCTGAGACTTTTTCTATAAGAAAAATGTCTCAGAATCTGAGACTTTTTCTATAAGAAAAATGTCTCAGAATCTGAGACTTTTTCTATAAGAAAAATGTCTCAGAATCTGAGACTTTTTCTATAAGAAAAATGTCTCAGAATCTGAGACTTTTTCTATAGGAAAAATGTCTCAGAATCTGAAATTTTTCTATAAAAAATGTCTCATAATCTGAGACTTCTTCTATAAGAAAAATGTCTCAGAATCTGAGATTTTTTTATAGGAAAAATGTCTCAGAATCTGAGACATTGCTCTATAAAAAATGCCTGCGAATTTTGTACTCTTACCCAAAACATTAAATCATAATAATGTTTTGCGGAAGATTTGGGTGTACTTGCCAAAGCAAAGTTTTTTTAGAAAAAATAATGTTATACTACTTTGCTATTCCATGCAAAACGAATTGAAATATCAGTCGGGGACCCCATTAAAAACCCGTACATATCGTAAGTAAGCTGTACATTTCGTAAGTGAGTGCAAAAATAAGTGCAAAAAAGTGTTTTACATTTTGGAGAGTATAAAAGATTCGGCACCAAAGAATATACCACTCTCACTTGTTTTATGTACATTTGATAAACAAATGGAAAATTTTTATGTGAAAAGCTTAGACTTGGTGAAAAAGTAGTTTTGGTAAAAAAAATTATTTTTTTTCACGAAAACAAAATTATGTTAAAAAAAATTTAATGAACCCAAAATTTTTGGTGAAAAAAAATTTTTATGAAAAAAAGTTTTTGATGAAAAGGAAATTTTTTGATGTAAAAAAAAATGATGAAAAAAATATGAAAAAAAAAAATTGGTGAGAAAAAAATTGATAACAAAAAATTTGATAAAAAATTTTGATGAAAAAAAATTGATGAAAAAAAATATGATGTACATTTGATAATCAAATGGAAAATTGCCTTATTAGTATGGTACAATTTCTTCGTCTTTCTAATTCTCATTGTGAATAGAGGCGAATATGTATTAATATTCTAGTTTGCGCACAAACGATTTGTCATTAGACTCGTTTGCTACTTTGTAGTAAATCGTTTCTGTTTTTGCTAAATAATCTTGACAATGGAATCTTGACAAATTCCGAAACACGTGTCGATTAAGTCTTGCAAAAATGACCAACATAAATAAATTTAAAACAAAAAAAAAAATTCTTGAAAATTATGCTATGAGAATATCATGGTTTTAATTAGTAAAGAAAATAATGACCTCGAGCCAGAATAAACATCCTCAAAATATAATATTTTAAAGGTCGAATAAAACAATTTTTATTTTTTAATAAAAATTAATCAGAATTTGAACATAATGGTTGGCACGCCATTTGATGAATAACCCTAATATGGAGTATTTCTCACAACAACAACACAAAAAACATATTGTTGTAGTCCAATGGACTATCGTATGTAAAATTGTTTTAAATATTTTTGTTGGTTATTGACAATCGTTGCCTTATTAGTATGGTAGAATTTCTTCGTCTTTCTAATTCTCATTGTGAATAGAGGCGAATATGTATTAATATTCTAGTTTGTGCACAAACGATTTGTCATTAGACTCGTTTGCTACTTTGTAGTAAATCGTTTCTATTTTTGCTAAATAATCTTGACAATGGAATCTTGACAAATTCCGAAACACGTGTCGATTAAGTCTTGCAAAAATGACCAACATAAATAAATTTTAAACAAAAAAAAATTTCTTGAAAATTATCCTATGAGAAAATCATGGTTTTAATCATTAAAGAAAATAATGACCTCGAGCCAGAATAAACATCCTCAAAATACAAATGGAAAATTTTTATGAGAAAAGCTTAGACTTGGTGAAAAAGAAGTTTTGGTAAAAAAAATTATTTTTTCACGAAAAACAAAATTAGGTTAAAAAAAAATTTAATGAACCCAAAATTTTGGATGAAAAAAAATTTTGATGAAAAAAAATTTTTGATGAAAAGAAAAATTTTTTGATGTAAAAAAAATTGGTGAAAAAAAAAAATTTGGTGAGAAAAAAATTGATACAAAAAAATTTGATATAATAAAATATGATAAAAAAAAATTTATGAAAAAAAAATTTTATGAAAAAAAAAATTTGATAAAAAAAAAAATTAATGAAAAAAAAAATTGATGAAAAAAAAAATTTGATGAAAAAAAAATTTGATGACAAAAAAAAATAATGAAAACAAAATTTATAAAAAAAAAAATTGATGAAAAAAAAAAATTGTTAAAAAAAAAATTATGAAAAAAATGTTTGATGAAAAAAATAAATTATGAAAAAAATTGATGAAGAAAAAAAGTTTGATGAAAAAACAAAAAAATTGATATAAAACAAATTGAAGAAAAAAAAAATTTGATAGAAAAAAAAATTGATGAAAAAAAACATTTTTTGTTGAAAAATAATTATGTTACTTTTAATTCACCAGCTGGTGAAAAACGCGTTTATTCACCACGAGGTGAATTATTATCCAAGTTACAAACCGAAGTTATTAAAGAAGGATTCCAAAATTTTTGAAAACAAAAAAAACACTTTTTCGACCTTACCTATTTTAATTTGCATAAAAATTGGCATATCAATTCTCGAGATCTGTGTCGAATTTCGGTTTTTGTTATTTAGTCAAAATTGTGAATGGTTCGCGTTTTATCGCTGTTCAAAGTTGGTATTTTGCAACAATTTAATGAAAAATACATGATGTTTAAATGATCGTATCTTTGGAACGCATCATCCGATTGTCACGAAATAAAGCGCAAAATAATGGTTATGTCCTGGTCTTAAAATAGAATTTTGAAAAAGGATAGGATGCTTTGCAAAAAGGATATTGAAATTAAAAAAATGTCCTTAATTTGCAAATATCTCAAAATGCGTATCTTTAATTTTCCTATAATTTTTTGCACATATAGCCCTAAATATACTTAACAACATATGCAAATCCCAAATTGGGATGGTAAGCGGTTTAATTGTAAACGCGGTTTCATGAAACGCCTTATTGATTTTTGTTAATAACTCTCGTTTACAAATGAAAAACAATTTCTGCGCACTAACCGCGAATAATTTTTTTATATGTATTTTTGATCGCTAAACTCAAAAATTTCATCAAAAGAACATTTCGCGAATAACTTTTTGTTTAATGAATTTTTTAGCGTTTTTTGGAGATATTTTGACTATTTTTCTTATATCTTAAGTTCTGTTTATCTGATTCTCTCGCAATAAAACCAAATTAAAGACAATCAAATTTCCAACAAATCCTACATTCATCATTTTTTCATAAGTTCATAGCTTTACGCGCAAATATTTTTTTTAGCGTTATTTGGAGGTATTTTGACTATTTTTCTTATATCTTGAGTTCCGTTCATCTGATCTTTTCGCAATAAGAACCAAATTAAAGACAATCAAATTTCCAACAAATCCTTCATTCGTTATTTTTATATCAGTTCATAACTTTACGCGCAATAGGCAAACAAGGAAAAACTATTTTTTATTAACTAAGCTCATTTTTTAAAAATTTTAAAAACAGAAATTGTAAAAAAATATCATTTTTTTTTTGTATTTTATCATGTATATTCATAAAATTTGTGATAACTTCGGAGTAAACCTATAGATTTTCATCAAATCAACTTTATTATATTTCTCAATGTTCAGGCTTTGCAGATAAATAAAAAGATGCAATTAATTGCAAAGATTTCTATTTCTTAAACTTTTTTTAAATGATTTGTTAATCAAAAAACTTATTTTAGTCATATGTTTGCCTATTGCGCGTAAAGTTATGAACTGATATAAAAATAATGGATGAAGAATTTGTTGGAAATTTGATTGTCTTTAATTTGGTTCTTATTGCGAAAAGATCAGATGAACGGAACTCAAGATATAAGAAAAATAGTCAAAATACCTCCAAATAACGCTAAAAAAATTATTTGCGCGTAAAGCTATGAACTTATGAAAAAATGATGAATGTAGGATTTGTTGGAAATTTGATTATCTTTAGTTTGGTTTTTATTGCGAGAGAATCAGATAAACAGAACTTAAGATATAAGAAAAATAGTCAAAATACCTCCAAAAAACGCTAAAAAATTAATTAAACAAAAAGTTATTCGCGAAATGTTCTTTTGATGAAATTTTTGAGTTTAGCGGTCCAAAATGCATATAAAAAAAAAGTCGCGGTTACTGCTCTGAAATTGTTTTTCATTTGTAAACAAGAGTTATTTAACAAAAATCAATAAGTCGTTTAAGGAAACCACGTTTATAATTAAACCGCTTACCATCCCAATTTGGGATTTGCATATGTTGTTAAGTATATTTAGGGCTATATGTGCAAAAAAATATAGGAAAATTAAAGATACGCATTTTGAGATATTTGCAAATTAAGGACATTTTTTTAATTTCAATATCCTTTTTGCAAAGCATCCTATCCTTTTTCAAAATTCTATTTTAAGACCAGGACATAACCATTATTTTGCGCTTTATTTCGTGACAATCGGATGATGCGTTCCAAAGATACGATCATTTAAACATTATGTATTTTTCATAAAATTGTTGCAAAATACCAACTTTGAACAGCGATAAAACGCGAACCATTCACAATTTCGACTAAATAACAAAAACCGAAATTCAATAAAAATCAGAAGAATGGATATATTAATTTTTGGATAAATTGAACCACCATCGGCTGATTGCCTATGCTATTTAAAATGGAACCAGTCTAAAATTTTTGGTTTTAAGAAAATGAAAATAGTAATACCTTGTTTTCTTTTTCGTTAATTGTTAGCTTCTATAGTCAAACTGAGGTGGCGTCTTGCAACTTTTTTAAAATTAGATACCAGCCTAAAAACATTATCATGTTAAAATGTCTCAGAATCTGAGACTTTTTTAATAGGAAAAATGTCTCAGAATCTGAGACAGTGAAAAAAAGCACAAGAACTTAACTATGTATGTTCGATTCTAATACCAAAAGGTAGTAAGACCCTAAAATTTGGTAGTAGAATCGAACCTAAAAATTCAAGTTCTTCTGTTTCTTCACTGTTGCACTGTGTAATGTTGGATGTCTGCTTTATTTAAAAAAATTTACGAAATTTTGTTTTACAGTTCAATTGAAAATTAAACATTTTTTTTTTTTTAAATATTATACTACTATAAAATATTTGTTTGGTATAAATTTAAAAAAAAATTATTATATAAAAATCAATCAATATTCTTTAAAAGTTTCTTTAAAAAAAAATACCCTTACAGGCTTAAAATTATAACATTTTGATCTTAACAATAAAGACCAACAGCTTTATTGCAATTTGTCTTTATTGAAACCCGTAAACAAAAATAAGAATATATCAACCTTTTGACAGTAGAAGCTTAAATTTTCAATTGAGGTTAAAGTTTAAGTTCCTTTGCACATACCTAAAAACCAGCACAGACAGCCAAACGTACATATATTTTGTATTATTTGAATGTCTTTTCATAAGATCAAACAACATTATTCTTAACCTTTCACACTATCACATAAATACACATACATACATGCATGCATGAGCCCACAAATATGCTACACTTTTACATACATATCCACAGAGTGACACAACCATGGAAACCTTACATAAACACATTTAGACATGCTCAGATGTACATAGACCCATTACTATCAATTGATAACAAAAAAAATGTAAGGTTAAGTACAACATCAAGCATCTTTTTGTTGTATTATCATCTTACTATCCAGCTCTTTTGTCCACGACTATGACTTACGTTATTTGTGTGTAAGACCGTTAAAGGGAAGCCAAAATGAATGACTGGGCTATTCAAAAACGTATTTGTTAGTTTAACAAAGGGAAACACTTTTTGTAATATATGATGTGTGTGTCTTAGGCTGGGTCAAAATTTAATAAGCTGCTACTATTAAATTATAATATAAATGCCTAAAATTATGCTTTGAAAATTATAATTTTTTACACAAAATATATAAAATTGTTTTACTTGAGAGAAGTTTACATTATTTCACAGAGCCATAAAAAAGTGAGAGTTTTTGTTGCATAAATTTAGGAGTTTTAGAAACATAAACTTTTTTATTAAAAGAGTGTTTAACACGCCTCGGCCGACACAACTGTAAACTCAAGTTGCGAACAATGTGAATCCCTTTCTTGATTATGAATCTGGGGTACCCCACTACTATATTTCCACGAAAATCTAAATTTTCGCCAGGGCCATTTTAAAAAATATCGGGTCAAATGTCAAAGAATTTACATTTTAAATTATCTCGAAAACGATAAAAGATATAAAAAAACGACTTAAGACAAAAATTATTCCTCGGGAAAAATGCAATGAAACTACAAATTCAGAATTTGCTTTTGCAATAAAGAAAAAATTTCTCTGAATCTGAAAATTTTCTAGTTAAAAAATGTCTCATAATAGAGAATTTTTCAACAAAAATTTAAGAATTTTTCTATAGAAAAAAATTTCTCAGATTCTGAGTAGTTTTTGTATAGAAAAGTTCTCAGAATTTTAGAGTTTTTCTATAGAAAAAAATGTCTCAGAATCTGCAAATTTTTCTATAGAGAAAATGTCTCAGAATCTGAGAAATTTTCTGTAGAAAAAATGTCTCAGAATATAAAAATTTTTCTATAGAAAAAGTGTCTCAAAATCTAAGAGTTTTTCTAAAGAAGGAATGTCACAGAATCTGAGAATTTTTCTATAGAAAAAATTTTTCAGAATCTGAGAATTTTTCTATAGATAAAATGTCTCAGAACATAAAAAGCTTTCTATAAAAAAAAATATCTCAGAATCTGAGAATTGTTCTATAGAAAAAATGTCTTAGAATAGAAAAATGTCTCAGAATCTGAGAATTTTTCTTTATAAAAAAGTTCTCAGAAACTGAGAATTTTTCGGTAGAAAATGTGTCTCAGAATCCGAGAATTTTCTATAGAAAAATGCCTCAAAAAATTTTCTATATAAAAAATTTTTCGGCATCTAAGAATTTTTGTATAAAAAAAATAAACAAAAATATAAAAAATTTCTCAAAATCTAACAATTTTTCTATAGGAAAAATGTCTCAGAAAAATAATGTCTAAGAACTTGAGAAATTTTCCATAGAAAAAATGTCGCAGAATCTGAGAATTTTTCTTCGGACAAAATGTCTCAAAATGTGAGATCTTTTTTTAGAAAAAAATATATCAGAACTTGAGAATTGTTCTATAGAAACATGTTTCAGAATGTAAGAAAAAATCATCAGAATCTGAAAATTTTTCTATAGAAAAAAATGTCTCAGCATCCAAAAATTGTTCTACAGAAACAATATCTCACAATCTTACATTTTTTCTATAGAAAAAATGTCTCAGAATCTGAGAATTTTTCTATAGAAAAAATGTCTCAGAATCTCAGAGTATTTCTATAGAAAAAATTCCTCAGAATCTGAGAGTTTTCCGATTGAAAAAATTTCTCAGAATTTGAGATTTTTTCTGTAGAAAAAATGTTTAAGAATCCGAGAATTTTTCTGTATCTGTATTATCAGAATCTGAGACTCTTTCTATAGAAAAAATTACTCAGAATCTAAGAATTTTTCTTAAAAAAAAACCTCTCAGAATGTGAGAATTTTTCTATAGAAAAAAAGTTCTCAGGATTTAAGATTTTTTCTATAGAAAAAATGTCTTAGAAACTGAGAATTTTTCTGTAGAAATAATGTTCTATCGAAAAATGTCTCAGAATGTAAGAATTTTTCTATAGCAAAAATGTTTTAGAATCTTGGAATTTTTCTATAGAAAAATTTCTCAGAATCTGAAATTTTCAATAGAAAAAATATCTCAGAATCTGAGAATTTTTCTATAGAAAAAATGACTCAGAATCTGAGAATTTTTCAATAGAAAAAATGTCTCAGAATCTGAGAATTTCGCTATAAAAAAAATGTTTCAGAATATGAGAATTTTTCTATATACAAAATGTCTCAAAAATCTTCTATAGAAAAAATGTCTCAAAATCTGGGAATTTTTCTATAGAAAAAGTGTCTCATAATCTGAGAATTTTTCTATAGAAAAATGGATAAGAATCTGAGAATTTTTCTATAGAAAAATGTAAGTTTTTCTATAGAAAAAATGACACAGAATCTGAGAATTTTTCTATAGAAAAAATGTCTCAGAATCTGGGAACTTTTCTATAGAAAAAATGTCTCAGAATCTGAGAATTTTGCTATAGACAAAATGTCAGAATCTAAGATTTTCTTTATAGAAAAAATGTATCAGAATCTAAGAGTTTTTCTATAGGAAGAATGTGTCAGAGTTTGAGAATTTTTCTATAGAAAAAATATTTTAGACTCTGAGAACATTTCTGTAGGAAAATGTCTCAGAAAAAAATTTTAAATTTTAAATTTTTTTGGTTTTTTAAAACTGACTTAAAAAGTTTTTCACTCGAAATAAAATATTTCTAATTTTTTTTTTCCACGTTTGAAAATCTACTAACACTTCAATAGGGCATTGTGGAGGGTATTTAAAGATTCGACCAAGTCGAATTTAACTTTTCTACTTGTGTTAGCTTAAGTTTTTAATTTATTTTTTACATTTAAAATTATTACACGAAACCTATTTTTACAAGGGTTCAAGTTGGAAAAATGTAGAAGAAAAATTTAATTTCTAAAAATTATAGACATTTTTGGTATTTCCTATACCGGTTTCAAACACCCCAGTTAGTTTCATCATCAGTAGGATTTTAAATGTCGGTTTGTCTTGTTAATGAAAACTGTTTTTTATATATGTGAAAATTTATAGTTTCTACAGAAAAAATTTTGACAGTTTCCAACACTACAATTCAATTTCTAGCAATCTCAACCTCACTTCATACTTTCTTTCAACTTTTTTGTCTCTTACATTATTTCGCAAGGGTTACCAACATTTATTCAAAATTTTATAGGAAATGGTGTAAAAATGTTATTTATAACAATTTCAAGGTAATACTACCAAAAATTTTACGTAAAATTTTCTACTTTTCAATGCTGTTTTATTTAAAAAGCTAAGGTAAAATTCAGACAATATAAATTAATTTTCAAAAATGGAAATTACCTTAGCTGTTAGGTAATATTATATATAACACAGTGCAACAACCAAAATCGGAATGGAATAAAACCAAAATGAAATTTAAGTTGACATATTCCATAACAACACCCTCAAGCCCTTTTTTTAGTGAAGTGCTAGATTTTCTTTTCACACGGACTTAAAGTTTGTGAACTTTTCTTATCATTATAACACTGTCCAACAGCCAATATTAAACATGAACCGGATGATTTCCTTTTAAAAGGACTTCAAAATTTTAAAGGATTCATTTTGAAAAATATTTCTGAAATATTTGTACTTGTCCTAAGATACCACTGAAGATGGCAAATGAAAGAGGAGGATCTCCCCTAATTTTTTTATAGTTTTATTTTGCCATATCAGGAAAAAAGGATGTGAATAAAGTCCTTTGGCTATATATTTATCAAAATAGTTTGTTGAAAATTTTTAATGATATTGAAGGATAAAGTTTTGAAAGGACGTAACTTTCCTTCTTTTTTCTGATATGTAAAAATAATAAAATAGGGAAATTAGGGGAGATCCTCCTCTTTTATTTTCTATCACAAGTGGCATCCTAGGACAAATACAAATATTGAAAAAATATTTTATAAAATTTAATCCTCTAAAAATTTAAAGTCCTTTTAAAGGGAAACAGGATCGCGAAATATGAAACTGTAAATGCAGTTTTACTACATTTAGTCTCTAGTTTCAAACACATATTATACAGTTCTTTTTTTTTAATATTTGTCGGAGTGTGTAATAATAATTGTTTGAAACCTGAAAAGGTGGCGTATGATTAATTTTGTAATTGCAATTAAATAACAATCATACGCAACGGTGCACTGTGGATTATTTTTAATTAATTTGGCTATTCAGTAAGAAGGTACTGGACCGATTGCTGCGAAATTTATAATGGACACCACATGTCCAATAAGTGTACCACCAGGTGCCCCTAAAGTAGGACATGTTTAATAAACGAAAATGTTAAATGCTTAAAAATCACATACTTTAAATGTGTGTAAAAAAAAAACTAGCGCTGAACTAAAAAAAGCCTTGCAGGTTTTGTTATGTAAAATGCAGACTTTCATTTGCCTTTGGTCTCATTCTGAACTTTAGGTAATATTCCTAGAATATTTCAATTTTTTTGAAAGTCCGCAAATTTTGTTGCACTTCAATCCAGTCTAGTTCGTATATGTGTGCCTGTGTTGGTATAAGATTATATTTATGTATATTCATGTAAGATGATATGTATAGTAGGGTGGTTTTTTATTTTAGTTCTTTTGGAATTTCGAGGAGCGCGCAGCGGATTTTTGTGACATTTGATGTTAAAATAATTGTGTAAAAATTTGAGCTAAATCGGATAAAATTAACCCGAGGCGCAAGGAGGTCAAAGTTTCGAGAAAAAGCCAAAATGGCCAAATTTTGAAAAAACTTAAAAAAATGTAAATTTTGTAGAAATAAAAAAAATAAAATATTTTTTATTTAACTTTCTTGCAATAATACTCAGAAAAAATTATCTTAACTTTTTATGACGGCAGTAACACTTCCAAACATGAAATACAAAAATTACCATGCATTTTGGGGGGTACCTGATATGAGTGTTTTCGATTTTTTGAAAATTTTATTAAACAAAAAAATTAAATCTTACTATTCTATAGCAATGGATTATTAAATACATCCTAAGGCTTAAATATTTAAAAAATTGGGGATATCCATCGACTCAATTTTTTTTTGGAGTCATTTGAGTTTTGCGGATTTCAAAGAGTCAAATGACTCCAAAAAAAATTGAGTCGATGGATATCCCCAATTTTTTAAATATTTAAGCTTTAGGATGTATTTAATAATCCATTGCTATAGAATAATAAGATTTAATTTTTTTGTTTAATAAAATTTTCAAAAAATCGAAAACACTCATATCAGGTACCCCCCAAAATGCATGGTAATTTTTGTATTTAATGTTTGGAAGTGTTACTGCCGTCATAAAAAGTTAAGATAATTTTTTCTGAGTATTATTGCAAGAAAGTTAAATAAAAAATATTTTATTTTTTTTTTATTTCTACAAAATTTACATTTTTTTTAAGTTTTTTCAAAATTTGGCCATTTTGGCTTTTTCTCGAAACTTTGACCTCCTTGCGCCTCGGGTTAATTTTATCCGATTTAGCTCAAATTTTTACACAATTATTTTAACATCAAATGGCACAAAAATCCGCTGCGCGCTCCTCGAAATTCAAAAAAAAATAAAATAAAAAACCACCCTAATGTATAGGTAGGTATTGTAAAACAAACACATCAAAAACAATAATACAAAAGAATAAATGCATACATATCCGTTTGTCTCTATTTTGATGTGTGATTGTGTATGTATGTAAATCTACTTATACATTTGTATGGTTATTTATTTTAGATTTATTATTTTGCATATTTTGTTTTTATTATTTTGTTAAAATATTAAAACAAAAAGTTTTTGTTTTTCATCCATTTAAAATCGTATTTATATGTTTTGTGTTAAAATGCCATTCATAATACCATAAAAGTATTTATATGTGTAGTAGTACTCTATACATTCACACACTTACATTTTCGAGCATTATATATTCTTAATAAATAACTATTAAATATTACAAAAATACAGAAAAAAAGGATAATAACAACTAAACAACTACACACAAAAAAAATGCTAGAAAAGGTATTTGTTTTAATCCTTTTATATCCATTTATAATAACATAAAAACACTTGTTTTTATATCAAATTAATGCCACAACAACTGGTTATTAGAAAAAAAATTTAGTTTTCAACATTTGGAAAATAACAAAAATTTGTTAAAAATACTTTATGCCAACATATACCAAAAAATTAAAAACAAACGCATATTCGTGGAAGAGATTAATTACAATTAGAATGGAAAATAAAATATTAAAAATAAAATAGAATGAATTTCATTTAAAACATTGAAATTATTTGCTTAAAAGTAACCCCATTAGCATACCCAGGACCCCGACCTTACGGGGCCCATAAATCCTAATTAATTTAGTTACACGAAAAAAGGAGCTTAATTTCCCATGATTATATTTCCGTTTTATAATGGTCTTTCCGCACTGAAATCGTTTTTTAAATCACAACAATTTTTTTTTTTTTTTTTTTAAACTAAAAAATTTTTCTTATAGCAAAACTCCCAGATTCTAACAAATTTTTCTTATAGAAAAAGTCTCAGATTCTGAGACATTTTTCTTATAGAAAAATTCTCAGATTCTGAGACATTTTTCTTATAGAAAAAGTCTCAGAATCTGAGACATTTTTCTTATAGAAAAAGTCTCAGATTCTGAGACATTTTTCTTATAGAAAAAGTCTCAGATTCTGAGACATTTTTCTCAAAGAAAAAGTCTCAGATTCTGAGACATTTTTCTTATAGAAAAAGTCTCAGATTCTGAGACATTTTTCTTATAGAAAAAGTCTCAGATTCTGAGACATTTTTCTTATAGAAATAGTCTCAGATTCTGAGATATTTTTCTTATAGAAAAAGTCTCAGATTCTGAGACATTTTCCTTATAGAAAAAGTCTCAGATTCTGAGACATTTTTCTTATAGAAAAGGTCTCAGATTCTGAGACTTTTTTCTTATAGAAAAAATGTCAGATTCTGAGACTTTTTTCCAAACTCAAAAATCTCAGATTCTGAAAATTTTTTTCCAATAGAAAAGGTATCAGGTTATGAAACATTTTTCTTATAGAAAACGTGTCATTTTTCTTATAGAAAATTTCTCAGATTCTGAGACATTTTTCTTATAGAAAATGTCTCAGATTCTAAGAAATTTTTCTTATAGAAAAAGTCTCAGATTTTGATAAATTTTTTTTATAGAATAAGTCTCAGATTCTGAGATTCTGAGACATTTTTCTTAAAGAAAAAGTCTCAGATTCTGAGAAATTTTTCTTATGGAAAAAATCTCAGATTCTGAATCTCAGAAAAAGTCTCAGATTCTGATATTCTGAGACATTTTTCTTATAGAAAACGTTTTTTTTATAGAAAACGTCTCAGATTTTAAGACTTTTTTCCGACACAAAAAGTTTTAGATTCTGAGACACTTTTCTTATAGAAAAACATAGTTTTATGACAATCAGTGGGTACCCTGCCTGGTAAGTGAAATAAATTTTTTCGTTATTTCATTTTATATCGAATTAATGCACATATACATGCAAACATACATACATAAATGTCGCATATATTATAGACTTTTTTCGTTTTACTTTGCTGCATATACCACACTATACCCACAACACAAATATACAAAAATTCTTAGCATAATATTAGCATACCCATTTTACTTTTTCTAAAAATGAAATTTAAAATACGCACACACACATAAATACCTATACTAGAACAACAAATACATATGTAAAACTATATCTTGTAGATGATTTTTATGCTGTTGTGTTGTGGTTGGTATTACTTGTCAGAAATGATTATATTATGTTCCGTACACCTTACTCTATACTACTAAAATCAACTTATTGCAAGGTATAAATTAGGGTGGCAGAAAAAAAATTTTTTTTTTATTCTTCAAGTACCGGGAACTTGAAGAAATTCAAGTGCCGGGCAGTCTAAAAACTCCATATTCAAAGTTTTAAGCCATAAAAATATTAAGAAAAATTTAATACATTTTTAGTATGTTTATTCTAGCTCGAGGTCATTATTTCCTTTACTAATTAAAACTATGATATTCTCATAAAATATTTTACAAGAAAATTATTTTGCTGTTTTAAATTTATTTATGTTGGTAATTTTTGCAAGACTTAGCCGACGCGTGTTTCGGAATTTGTCAGATTTCATTGTTAAGACTATTTAGCAAATATAAAAACCCTATACTTCAAGTTTTTATATTTGCTAAAAAGTCTTGACAATGGAATCTGACCAATTCCTAAATACGTATCACCCTCCATCTTCATGATATTTAGATACGTTGATTAGAACAAAAATAGATATGTATTTGTTTTAGCGGCCCAAATTCATATTTAGGGGGTGCAAGTAAGAGGTGAAGAAAAGTTATTTTTGAAAACTAAATTTTTTACCAAATGCCACCTTAATCTTAAGTGTGTGTGTGTGTGTATATAGAATGCAAAAAAATGCGAAAATCTTTATGCAAATTGTTAAAACAAGAGATGTGGAAAAAACAGCAAAATAAATAAATTGAGTTTTATTTTTGTTGTTGTTGTTATTTTTTGTTTGCCCCATACCAGCAGTTGTTGCTTCTGACTATTGCATAGATTTTTTTATACCCTCCAAACACAGTATGAAAGTATACTCACTTTGCCATTTCGTTTGCGACAAATCGAAATATCGGTCGGGCATTCCATAAAGTATATATGAGCTTTTCGGAAGCCATTCTGACTAAATCCTGTTTTTATACCCTCCACTCTAGTGATAGAGGGTATATATAAGTTTGTCATTCCGTTTGTAACACATCGAAATATTGGTCTAGGATCCCATAAAGTATATATATTCATGATCCTCGATCGATTTTAAGTCGATCTAGCGATGTCCGTCCGTCCGTCGTCTGTCCGTCCGTAGAAAATACGCTAACTTTTGAAAGACTTTACAGAGGCTACTGAAGTTTGGCATATATGTTTGTCATTTACCTGGTCAGGTTGGTATTGCAGTCCAGCTAAATCGGTTCAGTGGTTCAAAAGTTATGAGCAAAAGAGTAAATTTCGGCATGGGTTTTTTCCGAATTTACGAGATAAAAAACACGATAACTTTCGAAAGACAATAATGAGACTGCTGAAACGTGGTAAGTATATTTGTCGTTCCCCAGGTCTGTTTGGTTTTAGATTTCAGCTTAATCGGTCCAGTGGCTCAAAAATTATAAGCAAAACCCCGAATTTCAGATTGGGTTCATCTTAAATGCCACGTGGTAAACAAGTTTAAAAAGCATTGGTGGAAACTTAGCAATGCTTTTCAAACTTGTTTAGTTTTAAAGCAATGCTTTTTAAACTTGTTTATTTTAAAAAGTATTGGTAACTTAAAAATTACACCCGAAAAAATTTTACACTCAAAAAAAATTTTACACTCAAAAAAAAATTTAGTTTTTTTTACAAAAATGTCAATATTTTGTTTACATACGTAAGTGTATTCACTCAGAAATATTTTTACATTAAAAAAAAACATTACACTCGAAAAAAGTTTTACACTCAAAAAAATTAGTAATTTTTATTTTTTTTTTTTTTAATGACAAAAAAAGAGTTTTTATTTTTGTGGAAAATTATATTTTTTTGGAAAATTATTGTATGAGAATATCATAGTTTTATTAATTAAAACCTTGAGCTAGAAAAAACCTACTCAAAATATAATATTTTAAAAGGGCAAATAAAAGAATTTTTATTTTTTAATAAAAATTAATCAGAAGTCAATTTAATGTTTTTATTTTATTTTGGTTTGATTGCAGATGTAGAAAAAAATACAAAAAAATAAGTTCTTAAAATATTTTTGTTTTTTATTTCATTCATTTTGGCCGCAGAAAAAATTCAAAAATAGTTTAGTGAATTTTTTTTTATTAGTTAATTTCATATTTTTATCTTATTTTGGTTTGCTTTGAGATTAGGAAAAAAACCTTAAAAAATTCTTAGAATATTTTTGATTGTTTTTTTTGGGGTTGTGGTCATTTTGGCCGCAAAAAAAAATAAAAAATTCTTTAGTTAAACATTTTTTTTATTAGTTAATTTTATATTTTTATCTTGGTTTGCTTTAAGATTTGGAAAAAAAAAATTTAAAAAAAAACTTTTAGCGAATGTGTTTTAAGAAAAATCGATTTTTAATGCCTTTGGTCACTTTGGCCTCTGAAAAAATTGAAAATTTCTCCAGTGAAAAAAAAATTCAGTTATTTGTTATTTTAAATTTATTTTGAATTGCTTTAAAATTTATAATAAAAAAAAATTAAATAAAAACTTAAGAAAATGTTTCCCAAGAAAAACTAATTTTTTAATGGTTTTGGTCACTTTGGCCTCGGAAAAAATTGAAAATGTTTTCAGTTAATTTTTTTTAGTGAATTTTTTTTTTTTTTGGTTTGCTTTGAGATTTAGAAATAAATAAAAAAAATCTTGATGATTTTTTTTTAAGAAAAATCAATTTGTAATGGATTTTGGTTACTTTGGCCTCAGAAAAAATTCTTCAGTAAATTTTGTTTGTATATGAGCAAATCCATGGGAAATTTAAATGACGGATCACCGAATTTTGTATTCGGAAACCGTAAGTCGTACGAAAAAACGGATAAAAGCAATATTGTTGATAAAGTTATAAAGATTTAAACTAAAAAAAAAAAAAAAAATTTCAACCAAAAATTTTGAAAACAATATTTAAATGTCATTTTTTTCCTTGGAAGGACACCATGGATTTCCAAAAGAAAATTTTATTTTAAAGTTTGGAATGCCCTTTTAACTCTGTTAAAATTTCATAGAGGTGTTTTTCCTATTGTTGAGCAATAAATTTTCAAAGTTTGTTAGAGAGCCAAATATTTGATTTTTTTCAAAATTTTTGCAAAAAATCAAATAGTTGGCTCTAGACAGTTTTTTTGTGCTTTTTTACTCGCAAACCGTAAGATGTACGAAAAAACTTTCTGTGACATTATTGTTGATAAAAATGTGGAGATTTGAAATTTAGAAACAAAAAAAATTACAAAAAAATTTTAACAAAAATTTTTTAAAACAATATCGGAATTTCCTTTTATCCTACAAAGGGCACCATGAATTTCCAAAACCAAAATTTTTTATTAATGTCTAGAATGTTTTTTTAACGCTGTTAAAATTTCAGGAAGGGGTTTTTTCGCGTTGTCGAGCAATAAATTTTTAAATTTGGTAATAAAGCTAAATTTTTGATTTTTTGCCAAAATTTTGAAAAAAATCAAATATTTGGCGATCTAACAAATTTTAAAAACTAATTGCTTAACAATACGAAAAAACACATCTCTGAAATTTTAACAGCGGTAAAAGGACATTCTAAACTTTAATATAAAATTTTGATTTTGGAAATCCATGGTGTCCTTCCCAGAAAAAAAAGGACATTTAAATATAGTTTTCAACATTTTTTGTTGAAATTTTAAAAAATAAATAAATGAAATAAAAAAAATTTTTGTTTCCAAATTTTAAATCTTCATAATTTTATATACAATATTGTTTTTTTAAGTTTTTTGTACGACTTATGGTTTCCGAGCACAAAAATGTTAAAAAACTATCGAAAAGTCAATATTGCCAAAATAGAGCTGTTTTAAACGCCCATATCTTCCAAAGTATTGATCTAAAAAAACAAAAAAAATATGGTTTTAAATCATTTACGAAGCTTTATCAGGTGACCAGTTAAGTTAGTTAAATTTCCCATGGATTTGCTCATATGTAACATTTTTTTACTGAAGAATTTTCCAATTAGATATAAAGTTTTTACATTAGAACTTTTCAATTTTATATAATTTTTTTTAATAAAGAAAAAACCATTAAAAAATCGATTTTTTTTTTTGTTCTAACAATAAGTATAAAAGCCAACCCAAATAAGTTTAAAATATAAAATTAGCTTGAAAAACAATATTTCGCTGAAGAATTTTTCCATTTTTTCCGAGGCCAAGTGAAAAAACATTAATAAATTAAAATAAAAAAAAAAAAAAAAATCACTGAAAAAATTTTAAATTTTTTCCGAGGTCAAAGTGACTAAAGCCATTTAAAAAATTGATTTTTCTTAAGAAAAATTTCCGTAAGAATTATTTTTTTCTAAATCTTAATTCAAACCAATATTAGTTGAAAATATAAATTTATATTAAAAAAAAAAATACTGAAGAAATTTTCAATATTTTCCGAGGCCAAAGTGACCAAAATCCAATAAAAAATAATTTTTTTTTTAAGAAAAATTTTCTTGCGAAATTGTTAAGTTCATTTTACATAAGATTTTCCTTAAGTATTTGATGTTGGAAAACTTTGAAACTTTAACAATGATTTACTCGAAATATTGTGTGCGGGATTTGGCTACATTGGCTTCCGAAAAAATTATATACGTCCGCCCGCTATGTGGGCGTGGATATAAAAAAAATTAAAATATTGATAAAATTGCGTATTTAGGTGAAACAGCAAAATGAATAAATTTGAAAACATTTATCGCGAGAGTAAAAGGGCCCCCTAACTGACTTTTTTTTATTTCTTTGTTTTTTTCATATTGTAGGGTAAAAAAGATTCGGCCGAATTTATTACTCTCACTTTTTTTATATTTCAAACCCAACCTCTGTTGATTTTACTATGCTAAATATTTCCATCAGTGTATACTAGGGTGGCTCGTTTTTGGGCTTTTCTCTCTGATCAAATTCTAATACCCGCCAAAAGTGTCAGTCCCCTAAGGGTAACTCACATGCAAAATATCACTCCGATCGGAGTTTATCTTCTGTCTCCACTTTGAGCCTCAAAATTGGGGTTTTCGCAAAAAAGGACTTTTTAAAAAAAATAAAAAAAAATTTAAGTTTTTTTATTAAAATAATTAAAAAATTATTTTTGTATAACATTTGATCGTAAATACTTAAATATGAAATTTAAAGATTTTACGCAACCATTAACCCGTTCAAACTTGATACCAAAAAAATGGCATGAATTTAGGGGAGTTCTCAAAACACCTTTTTTCAAAATTTGAAAATTTTATTAAAAAAAAAATTTAAATATACCATTTTTTCTTTCTGAATTCATTAAGAACACCTTGGAGAAGAAAAATGAGAAATATGGCGGATATCCGTCGAGCCACTTTTCGGGAATCGCGGGGGGAAGTTAGCGGATTTCAAGGAAATGTTGGTTATATCAATAATTTGTATTAATAAAATCTTATAAATTTCATTTTTCTGCAAATTAACGGTTTTTTGGTGTCGTGGCATGCTATTATATAACTTTAAGTCTGTCATGAAATCTTACCAATCTAGGACGTCTTTAACCCACATTGGCTGGGGGTCAAAAATGACCCCCGAATAAAATTTGAAGTTTAGAGTTTAAATTTTGTGCTATAAACAAGTATAAAACGGCTTTTGTGTTTTTTACCCCAACTATTATTTCGTATTATTATATTATCTTTAAAAAAATCGTTAACCCTTCTTGGTAGGGGGTCAAAAATGACCCATTCAATAAAAAATATAAATTTTGTTGATATCAAAAAATTCAAGCACTATGCCTAAAAGTTTTTGCCGGGGTCATTTTCGACCCTTGGCCAATGTGGGTTAAAGATATCTTAAATATGTGAGATTTAAGGGCTGATTTAAAGTTATCTAATAGATTGCCACAAATTAATTTTATATGAAAAAATTTATACTTTTTATTGAATGGGTCATTTTTGACCCCCTACTAAGAAGGGTTAACGATTTTTTTTAGAGATAATATATTAATACAAAATAATAGTTGGGGTAAAAAACATAAAAGTCGTTTTATACTTGTTTATAACACAAAATTTTAGCTCTAAACTTCAAATTTTCCGCGGGGGTCATTTTTGACCACCAGCCAATGTGGGTTTAAGACGTCCTAGATCTGAAATATTTCATGACAGACTTAAAGTTATCTAACAGAATGCCACGACACCAAAAAACCGTTAATTTGCACAAAAATTAAATTTATAAGATTTTATTAATCCAAATTATTGATAAAACCAACATTTCCTTGAAATCCGCCAACTTCCCCCAGTGATTCCCGAAAAGTGGCTCGACGGATATCCGCCATATTTCACATTTTTCTTCTCCAAGGTGTTCTTAATGAATTCAGAAAGAAAAACTGGTATATTTAAAATTTTTTTTTGAATACAATTTTCAAATTTGAAAAAAGGTGTTTTGAAAACGCCCCCAAAATCATGCCATTTTTTTGATATCAAGTTTGAACGGGTTAATGATACCGAAAATCTTTAAATTTCATATTTAAGTATTTACGATCAAATGTTATACAAAAATATTTTTTTAATAATTTTAATAAAAAAAATTTATTTTTTTTTTTATTTTTTTTAAAAAGTCCTTTTTTGCGAAAACCCCAATTTTGAGGCTCAAAGTGGAGACAGAAGATAAACTCCGATCGGAGTGATATTTTGCATGTGAGTTACCCTTAGGGGACCGACACTTTTGGCGGGTATTAGAATTTGATCAGAGAGAAAAGCCCAAAAACGAGCCACCCTAGTGTATACAAAGAGCAAAAAAATAAAAGGAAATATTGAAATTTTTTTTTATAACAAAAAAAATTAAATTAAAAATCAAAATGTGCAATATTTGTACATGTTAAAACCAGCCAACCGACTAACATTTATGCATACAAAACACCATTTCCAATGACATTTAAAATTAGTTTTAAGGCAAAACACAAACAAATTTATTCTAAAAATATCCTGCAGTTAAGAAAATTAAATCTAAAAATATTCCACAAGTATAATTATAAAAAATTAAAATAAAACCATTTATTTCACAGTTGTGGGATGGTTTGGTTGTGACGACAGAGCATAAAAATGCAATTCCATTAGAAAAGGAAATGACATTTTATGTTATTATGGCCTTGACAACTTTTTTTAATAAACTTGATGTTTAAAATATAAATTTAAATTTATTTAATTGCATCTATTTGCAAGATAAAAGAAATGTATGAGTTTGTTATACTGTTTTTGGGATATGAAAATGTGTGTCCAGCACACTTGAAATTTAACAAACATAGTTTTAATCTTAGTGTCATTTAAAGTCGATCTTATTATGTCCCTCCGTCTGATGAAATATTTTTTTTTAATTTCATGAATTGAAACCATACAAATTGTTCCACTATTTTTTATTTTGATGTTCCAATGTAGTCTTCGTTTTAAAAAGCTTACTCAATATGTTGTTTTTTGTTATTCCATTTAACCCGACGAAACATTCTAAATTTAAACAATCATAAAAAATGCAATTTATAAATTGTTAACAATTTCCTATGAAATAAATGTTAAACATTTTATCAAACGATAAAAACTTAATAAAAATATAAATGTAAATTTGGTATCGGTTTTGGCAAACAAACGGGGTTCGGTCACTACTAGTATTCGGTATTCTAATACATTTTGTCCAAAACCGAACTAAAAATTCTTACCATTTCTTCAAGAAATTTAAGCTTAAAAAATTTTCTTTTTTATAAAAATATGTTTTTATAAATTTTTCTGAAAATTTAGCAAAATTACACTAGTAGTATAAATTTTGAGGCCAATCGGAGGCCAAACCCGTGGCGAAAGACGATCAAAGTTTTGGTGTTTTGAAGAGTATATATGAAATTCCTCTCGCAATTGCCTATACATTTGAGCATTGCAACAACAACAACTAGCATATAGTATTAGCTAATGGGTAATCATATGCAAATCTGTTTCATTAAGTTTTTTATTGGTTGTTTGCCTGTTGTAATCAAACTACGAGAATGTCCAGTTTCTGCTTCAAATTCTCAATAAGTGTATCTTATCTTATTTTTTGAGTTGAATATTTTTTTTTTTTTTATTGAAACAAAAAGTGGTATTACAATGTTTTGTTTCTTAAGACTACAACTAGCTCAATAATTAGAACTATCTATTAGTTTTCTTCCAGTTGGTTATTTTAGTTTGAGGTTGTGTATGTTAAAGAGTAATCTACAAAGTATTACAAGGATCGTAAAAAAGTCGACTTGCTTCTTGATTTGAATGGCGTTGAAGTTTTTTATGATGACTTATAGCATGCTTTTTAATAATTGATTCCACACTGTCTATTCCCAGATCGCGGTGGAGGTCAGTGTTTCTGATGTACCATGGTGCATTTATCATATTGCGCAAAATAATATTTACCATATTGAGTTGAATATGTATTAATATTTTTGTTTAAACATTGGCAATTGCTATTTAAATTTCTTGTGCTACTTGTAGTATTGACTATTTATATTTACTAAATAGTCTTGACAATGGAATATGAAAAATTCCGAAACACTTGCTAAGTCTTGCAAAAATGACCGATATAAATAAATTTAAAACAGAAAAATAATTTTCTTGCGAAATATGACCACGATCTAAAACAAACCTCCCAGCAAAAATAAATCGATATTTTGGCGACACAGCATCTTTTTATTGCATACCGAAACGCATCCAAAGAGCACTCTTGAGGATGCAGTAAAAGTAAGGGGAAAAAAATTAAAATTTTTTGTTAAGATTTTTTATATAAAACTCAAAATATAAAATTATATTTTGATAAAATTTCATACATGCTTTCCTTTTGAATATATTTAACACTTTTTGAATAAAAAACCATGAGTTTTAGGCAAAGACACATGATATTAAAACTTGTTAAAACACGTGGCATTTTAGATGAAACTAATCTGAAATTCAGGGTTTTGCTTATAACTTTTGAACCACTGGACCGATTGAGTAATTTAATACCAAACAGACCTGGGAAACGGCAAAGATATCTGCCAGGCTTCAGCAGTCTCATTATTGTCTTTCGAAAGTTATCGTGTTTTTTATCTCGTAAATTCGCGAAACACCCGTGCCGAAATTTACTCTTTTGGTCATAACTTTTGAACCACTGGACCGATTTGGCTGGATTGCAATACCAACCTGACCAGGTACATGGCCAACATTGTAATGAAGTTTTTCATTACATCATATTTACTCGTAAATATGAATTAATTATTTTATAAATGAAGTTATTATTTTGATATTATTATTACCATATTATTTTATTAATTGTGTAATTCATATACTAAGAGCATGAATTCATTGAATATGTTAATATTTTAAGAGAAAGAATATTTTTTTAACATTGCTATGTTTTGTATGTAAGAGTATTAGAGAACCAACTCAACAGGCGATACTCACTCACTCATTGTTTTGTACAATGTATGTGTGAGTAAAACTTGAATATCTTCTTATTCTCTCACTACGTAAATATTGTACTAGGGTTGTCAGTGTGGTCATCACTACTACTTTAGTTTGGCTTGGACTGTTCAAGTGTGTGGATGACACCGCATGTCTTAATGGCAGCCAAGCCAAACTCAATGTAGTAGTGCAGAGGAAAACTACTGGCTCTAGATGACCATAGTTTCCAGGCGAGTATATGTAGTAGTAGCCAGGGAGTCTACTGGTATAATTGCCATAGATCCCAGGTCGTTAGTAGTAGTACCCAGGGAATATACTGGTCTTAACGGCCATATATCTCATTGGTATTGGTAACTAAACACACTAACCACCATAAAATAAACATTCAAGGAACATTGCTTGCCATGGTTTGGGCATTCGGTCTTGGACCACAAAAAGTTAAAGTCACGCGTACGGGTACTCTGCGTTTCTCCGTGTTCTTGCATTTTTTTTAGTAAATCGTCCTGACAACTAGTTGGTTCTCTAATAATAAATATAAGTATTATTAGAGTATAAAATTGTATAATAAAATAAGTAAAATTTGAATCATTTTGCGTTTTCTTTATTATCCTGGATCTGGCTGAGGACTACCCCGACAAAGATTATTATAAATGGCGCCCGAGCAGGGACTCTAAGAAATTTAAAATAAATAAATTTAAAATAAATTAAAAATAAATAAATTTAAAATAAATTTAAATAAAATTTATAAATCAAAAAAAAAAAAAAATTTTATTTAATAAAGTTACAATTAATAAATTTAAAATTATAAATTTAAATAAATAAATTTTACATAAATAAAATTTAATAAAAATAATTCCACGAATAAATTTCTGTAGAGGAAAAAAAAATAAAAACAACAACCATGAGCCGTACTTTTATAAACCAGATGAAGAAGGATGCTTTAACTGCTTGCCTAAAAGAGCTTGGTTTAAATGACGACGGAAGTGTAGAAGACATGAGAGGACGATTAAGAAACTATCTAGACCAAGGCGAACTTCCACCTGACCATGAGATGTACATTCAAAATTTGAGGTTAAGTTACGATCCCGCACGTGGATCAAAAGAATTAAAACTTACAATACCTCAAGTTTCACGTGCTTCTTCCCCAGTACTTTTTTCAAAAGAGCCTGAACAAGTCCCCGAAAATCTGTCCGCCGTCTGTGATAAAGTACGTAAATGGGGTGTAAAATATGATGGCGGCAAAGATCCTTTGTGTTTCTTAGAAAGGATTGAGGAATTGGCCACATGTTACACTCTATCAAGAGGCACGCTTTTGAGTTTCATGCCCGAACTATTAAAGGGTGATGCGCTATCTTGGTACCGCAACAATTACAAGGACTGGAAATCCTACGATGATTTTTCCGCTGATTTTAAACTTAATTTCTTGCCCGTACGTTTTTTTGAAACTTTAGAGGACGATATCCGTAACCGCCTGCAACGTGCAAATGAAAGCTTTGTTAATTACGTAACCTCAATTCAAACTTTGATGCGTTGGTCTAATTTATCTACTGGTGAACAATTAGAAAGAATTTACCGCAACTGCCGACCGGAGTTTAAGAAATATATTAAGAGACACGAATTTAAGAAACTTCGAGAGCTTATAATTCTAGCCCAAGATTTTGAAAGTATCGAAGCACAAGAGACTAGTCAGAATAAAGCAATGCGGCGCGTACAAACTGCGGTCGCAGCTGTTCATAAAACAAATATCTGTCATCGCTGTGGTGAAGCCGGCCATCTCCGTGCGACCTGTTCCAAACCGCAGGTCATATTTTGTTGGGATTGTGGTAAGAAGAATGTGAAGACGATTGATTGTTGCAGACGTGGTGCGGGAAACGCTCAAAGAGGTCCTTCGGCAGGGGAAGGAGGAGCGGATCTCTGAATGTACAAACCTTTCCTATCACATTAACGCTAGATGACGACTTTCGCTTAAGAACACTGATTACGATTAAAAATAAAACTTATTCAGCTATCATGGACACTGGTGCAACCCATTCGTGTATTTCCATAGCTGTTATTCAAGAACTACATATTCCTATCGTTGCTGCCGATGTTAGTACTCTCCACTTAGCTGACCAATCCAGAATTATGGTTGAAGGTTCTGCAAGTTTCTGGTTTAGTTTAAATGGTGTTGTATATCGCCACAACTTTTTGGTCCTAAAAGCGAGTTTAGATCCCATTATAGTTGGGATGAATTTTATACAACAAACTGGTTGCGAGCTCCGCATAATCCCAAGGAGAAATTCTTATAAAAACACAGGTTCGTTAACTAATTCTCATAATGCTCACATTAGCTCTTTACAGGTTCCATCAAATTATCTTTCTAATACTGATGATCTGGTGGAGCAACAAATACAAGATTTCCTTGAAGAGGAGCTTCCGCGCTTTGAATCCATTTCCGGTTATTCAAATGTAACTGAACATGTTATTACTATGAAACATTCTCGTCCACTGCGTCAACGCTATTATCCACGAAACCCAGCTATGCAGAAGGTAATTGATGATCAGATTGATGAGCTATTAGAAGATGAGAGAATCGAACCATCGAAGAGCCCATATAGTAGCCCCATTGTCCTCGCGCGAAAAAAAAATGATGAATGGCGGCTTTGCGTGGATTACCGACAAATTAACGAAAATTCGATCCGAGATGCTTACCCAATTCCACAAATAAATTCAATTCTCGAAAAATTGAGAAACAGCAAATTTTTTAGTACAATTGATCTCCGTCATGGGTATTGGCAGATACCGATGTCTCCTGAAAGCAGGACTTTCACGGCTTTTACGGTTCCGGGGCGTGGCCTGTTTCAGTGGCGTGTAATGCCTTTCGGGCTACATTCTGCACCCGCTACTTTCCAACGGGCTCTAGATGTAGTCATTGGTCCAGAACTAGATGCCTTCGCGTTTGCATATCTTGATGATATCGTAGTTCTGGGTAGTACACTGGAGGAACACTTGAAAAATTTAAAAATAGTATTTGATCGTTTGATAGCAGCAAAACTACGAATCAACAAAGACAAATGTACATTTGCTAAAAGACAGATAAGATATCTGGGACACGTTATAAGTGAAAACGGCGTGCATACTGACCCCGAAAAGATAAGTGCAGTCGTAGCATTACCTGAACCAACAACTCTGAAAGAATTGAGATCGTTTGTGAACACAGCCGCCTGGTATCGACGTTTTCTGCCAAACTTTTCAACGCTTACTGGTCCACTCAACAAACTACTTAAAAAAAATCAAAAATGGGAATGGGGAACCGAGTAGAAGATGGCCTTTGAAGAGATCAAACAGAAACTAATCGAGGCTCCAGCCCTAACATGCCCCGATTTCAGCCGTACTTTTATATTGCAGACAGACGCTAGCGACGTTGGGTTAGGTGTTGTGTTGACCCAGGAATTTGAAGACGGTGAAAAGGTTATTGCGTATGCCAGCCGTACTCTTTCTCCTCCGGAACGAAACTACACAGTAACCGAGAAAGAATGCTTGGCCATAATTTGGGGCATTCGAAAAATGCGGCATTATATCGAAGGCTATCATTTCATCATTGTTACCGACCATCAGTCGTTGAAATGGTTAAATTCCATTCAGTCTTCCTCTGGGAGAATTGCACGCTGGGCCCTGGAGATGATGCAGTTTGATTACGAAATCCGGTATCGAAAAGGTAAATTAAATGTAATAGCAGATTCTCTTTCAAGGTCCCCACTAAACTCCGAAGAAGCAACAACAGCTGTGCTACAAACACTCAAGAAGTTCGATGAAAATAGCGACTCCTGGTACATGGCAAAATTCAAGGCGGTACGTGAAGATCCCGAAAAGCTGCCTGATTATCAAATAGATGATGCTGGAAACTTACGAAGGCATATATATGATTCATCAGCATACAACGAGGCTGATCCGGTTCCCTGGAAATTAGTTGTACCCAAATCAGAAAGAAATCGAGTACTTTACGAGTGTCATGATGACGTATCAGCTGGTCACCTGGGTATAAATAAAACTACTGCAAGAATAACGAAGCTCTATTACTGGCCTGGTATTTTTCGAGACATTGCCAAATATGTCCGAAAATGTGAAATATGTCAGCGTTTCAAGCCTCTTCAACAGGCACCTGCTGGAAAGATGCATACATCGCATGCGTCTCAACCCTGGCAAACAGTCTGCGCTGATTTTGTGGGTCCGCTACCACGCTCTGTTCATGGCAATACAACTTTAATAGTTTTCCATGATAAATTCAGTAAATGGTCCGAATTCGTGGCAGTTAGGCAGGCCACAACTAAAACATTTTTAAAAGCTTTTCGCGAAAGAATTTTGTCTCGTTTTGGTGTTCCCCACATTCTACTAACGGATAACGGTGCTCAATTCACGAGTCGAGACTGCCAAAAATATTTTAAATCGATCGGTGTTAAACAAAATTACACAGCGCCTTATTCTCCACATGAGAACCCTACCGAGAGGGCAAACCGAACGATAAAAACGATGATAGCCCAATATACTAATAAGAATCAAAGGAAATGGGACGAGCATCTGCCCGAATTGATGCTAGCAGTAAATTCTAGTAAGCAAAGTTCTACCAAATACAGTCCGGCTTATTTAACACAAGGTAGAGAATTACGACTTCCGAATACATTGTTCATCGAAAAGACACAAGCGGAAATTATCGACCCTCTTCACCACCCTGATGAAAAATCGAAGCATTTAGAAGAAATATTTCAAATTGTACGCTCTAATCTTCAAATAGCAACAAGTAATCAAGCCACGCATTACAATTTGAGACATCGTGAATGGGCTCCTCGTAAAGGTGATCTGGTATTGGTGAGAAAACGAGTTTTATCAAAAGCTATTGATCATTTCGCTGCGAAGTTGGCACCTCGCTTTGATGGGCCATATCAAGTGGCTGAATTCATTTCTCCTGTAATTGTTCGTCTGGTTGATATTGATAACCACAAAAAGAGTCGAGGCAACGCACACCTTAAGGACCTTAAGGCGTACCACGAGTAAGTTAATCTTGTTCACCCTAACAATTTCCATTTTTTACTCTCTAGACGTTACCAATGGCCGATTCAAAATTTGAACAAAGTTGTTTGCGATTCAAGCAGTCAATAGACAGAGAAAATAGCAAACGAAGAAAAATAATCGTATTAGAGGCAACACCAAATATGGAAAAAGTTAAAGTTACATCCGTTGAAACAAATCTACCAAAACTAAATATTAATGACTTGTTTTCGACGCCGATTCCAAAATCAAACATTCTCGCCAAACTCGTTGACGGTTTGGGTATTGATAAAGATGAGGAAGTAGACATACAAAATACTGTAATTGGCGAGGTCCTACCGACAATCAAGCCGATCAATCCTTATAAGCGCGCTAGATTCATAAGCGGTACCTCTTATGGTCCCGTAGAGGTATACATTAGACGTTCTTTGGATGTGTGGGTTATCTATGACAAGAAAAAGTTTATTTTTCCAAAACCTAGAAGTGATGTAGAGACAGAGTCTTCAGTTCCATAAACACATTCCAAACCAGGAGGGAGATGTAATGAAGTTTTTCATTACATCATATTTACTCGTAAATATGAATTAATTATTTTATAAATGAAGTTATTATTTTGATATTATTATTACCATATTATTTTATTAATTGTGTAATTCATATACTAAGAGCATGAATTCATTGAATATGTTAATATTTTAAGAGAAAGAATATTTTTTTAACATTGCTATGTTTTGTATGTAAGAGTATTAGAGAACCAACTCAACAGGCGATACTCACTCACTCATTGTTTTGTACAATGTATGTGTGAGTAAAACTTGAATATCTTCTTATTCTCTCACTACGTAAATATTGTACTAGGGTTGTCAGTGTGGTCATCACTACTACTTTAGTTTGGCTTGGACTGTTCAAGTGTGTGGATGACACCGCATGTCTTAATGGCAGCCAAGCCAAACTCAATGTAGTAGTGCAGAGGAAAACTACTGGCTCTAGATGACCATAGTTTCCAGGCGAGTATATGTAGTAGTAGCCAGGGAGTCTACTGGTATAATTGCCATAGATCCCAGGTCGTTAGTAGTAGTACCCAGGGAATATACTGGTCTTAACGGCCATATATCTCATTGGTATTGGTAACTAAACACACTAACCACCATAAAATAAACATTCAAAGAACATTGCTTGCCATGGTTTGGGCATTCGGTCTTGGACCACAAAAAGTTAAAGTCACGCGTACGGGTACTCTGCGTTTCTCCGTGTTCTTGCATTTTTTTTAGTAAATCGTCCTGACAACTAGTTGGTTCTCTAATAATAAATATAAGTATTATTAGAGTATAAAATTGTATAATAAAATAAGTAAAATTTGAATCATTTTGCGTTTTCTTTATTATCCTGGATCTGGCTGAGGACTACCCCGACAAAGATTATTATAACATATATGCCAAACTTCAGTAATAGGGGTATAACCAAAATAAGAACCTAACATACCGGTATGGGCAATGTTATACTGATAACAAAAAACGTTATCCGGGGTCATTTTGGTAAAAAAACCTTCGGCACCGATTGCATTTTCTAAAACAACACAAATTTAATTTTTTTTTTTATATTTTGTGGTGGGAATCCCTTCAACGGTTTTTTTGGGTTTTTGTCGTTTTACAACATAAATGAAACAAAAATAAAATAACAGTATGGTTTTCAATTAGAGTTTTTCTTTTCCCGGACTTTTTCATTTCCCGGGAAAGCGGGATTCATTTTCAAATTTCCCGGGATCCCGGGAAATTTTTTGTCAAAAAAATATATAAAAAACCTTCTGAATGCGATTACACTATTTACAATGTTTATTTACACCATAAAAATCTTATTTAGTACATAAAAAAAATAAACTTCGAGAAAAAAAGAACAATTTTTGTTACACAGTTTTTATAAAAAACGGGAAAAATATGTCTTAAGTCTTTTAAAAGTATTTTAAGTCTTGTGGATGTTTATTCTGGCTCGAGGTCATTATTTTTTTTACTAATTAAAACCATGATATTCTCATAGCATAATTTTCAAGATTTTTTTTTTTTTTTTAATTTATTTATGTTGGTCATTTTTTTGTTGGTTATTGACAATCGTTGCCTTACTAAATAGTAAAGTACAATTTCTTCGTCTTTCTAATTCCCATTGTGGATAGAGACGAATATGTATTAATATTTTAGTGTGTGCACAAACGATTTGTCATTAGACTCGTTGGCTATTTTGTAGTAAATCGTTTCTATTTTTGCTAAATAATCTTGACAATGGAATCTGACAAATTCCGAAACAAGTGTCGATTAAGTATTGCAAAAATGACACATAAATAAATTCAAAACAGAAAAATGATTTTCTACAAAATTATGCTAGAAGAATATCATGGTTTTAATTAGTAAAGAAAATAATGACCTCGAGCCAGAATAAACATCCTCAAAATATAATATTTTAAAGGTCAAATAAAACAATTTTTATTTTTTAATAAAAATTAATCAGAATTTGAGTATTAAATGTTTAAATGTTTCAAAGAAATTAAATTATAGGAAACTTTACCCAAAAAATTATTAAAAAAAATTTTAAAAATTTAAAAATTCTGGTTTCTAGAAGAAAACCCCGTTAATTTCAGAGTCATTCCTTACACGGATTTTATATCAATTTATCGATTTAAAAAGAATCATGTCCAGAGGCATAAATATTTTTTACAGGTCCCAGAAAGGAAATTTCTCAGCTTCTAAAAAAAATTATCAGGTTCTGATAATTGTATCCTATCGAAGATTTAGATATTGTGAGACATTTTTCATTTCGTAAGTCTCAGATTTTATGAAATTTTTTAGTTAGAAGGTCTTTCTTGGAATACTTTTTGGGCCCTCCTGGTCCCTGCGTACGTTTCTGCGTTTCGTTATCAAGAATTTTAATAAAATCTCTAAAAAATCACATACAAAATAACACTGTGCCACAAAAAACACAAAATCGAATATACTTTTGAAATGAGGTAGTTAAGGTTGTAGGTTTCTTCGAATAGATCACAAAAATGCCCATCAAACTTGCCAGACACCCTCAAATTTTAAAGTTATTGTCAAAAAACGTTTTTTTGGGACTTTTCGCACTAAGCCACGTGTAACTTAAGAAGTTTTCAACCGATTTTAATTTTTTTTACTGTTTTGGATTGAAGAAGGATAAGGATTTTTATGTGTGTGAATTGGTCTATACATATAAGAAAGATATGTATTGATTTTTTTAACAATATCTAATGTTTTTGTTAATTAAACCCAGGCAAAAAATCATTATTTTAAAGGTTTTTAGCCCCCTGAATTCGAATTTGGCCTTGAAATTGCGATATCTTATTAAGTTTTTGATATATCAATTTATGTTTGAGCTGTTAAACCTAACGCGATAGAGCAATTTAAAGCCCAGATTCGGATTCAGCGCGCCAAAAACCTTTAAAAATATTGTACATGACCTCTTATGATAAATTTATTTTTTTTTTTGCCTTGGTTGTCTGAACGGCGATTTCCTGAAAAATCTTAATTTTCTTTTTTAGAAAAATTATCACAACTCTGTCAATTCTTATGTGATTTTTACAGGATAAAACTCATCGAATTCAGAACTAAATTTTCTTTAAAAATATGTGTAAAAATATAAAGGTTGTTAAACGAACTATAGCAGAAAAATATCGATAAACTCGAAAAATTTTCAAAAAATAACAAAAAAATTAGATATTAATAAAAAAATCAATAGATATCTTTGTTATATGTGTAGACCAATTCATACACATGGAAAGCCATATTTTTCTTCTATCCAAAACAGTTAAAAAATTAAAAATCGGTTGAAAATTTTCTGAATTACACATGGTTTAGTGAGCAAAGTCCCAAAAAAACGTTTTTTGACAATAACTCTAAAATTTGAGGGTGTCTGGCAAGTTAAATGGGCATTTTTGTGATCTTCTCGATAAAACCAACAACCTATACCATGTCACATTTGAAGTATTTTTTCACTGTAGCACAGTGTAATCAATAGAAGTCGAAAAATCAACAATTTCAAAGAAACGACAATTCCCGGGAATTCCCGCTCTATTTCCCGGGATTTCGGAATCGAAAATTTACGGGAATTCCCGGGAATTCCCGTCCCGGGAATTCCCGTGAAAAACTCTATTTTCAATATAAGAAATATGGGTTGCCTGAATAATTGAAAAAAATATTAACGAAAACTTCATCGCGATCGGTGCCGAACCTTTTTTAACATTCCCGGAAAAAAGAACACACATTTCTTATTGATTTTGCATGTACTTTCTCACTATGATAGGTCCTTTTTGATATTTGCAAAAAAATGCAAATGGTTATATCCCTATTCAGTAACCTCTGTAAAGTCTTTCAAAAGTTAGCGTGTTTTCTACGGACGGACGGACAGATAGACGGACGGACGGACAACGCTATCGAATGACAAACTTATATATACCCTCTATCGCTAGAGTGTAGGGTATAAAAAAATTTATGTAAAAAAAAAATTTATGAAAAATAATTTTCGATAAAAAAAATTCTATGAGAACTTAAAAAATATTTTTTTTTTAATTTTCTAAAATTTGTTTGAAAATATTTTTTTTTTAATTTCCAAAATTTGTCTGAATTTGTTTCCAATATTTTGATAAGTTACAAACGCTATGAAAAACCCTCTAAAACGAAATGTAGGATATACAAATTATAATTAAAGTTTTGACTTTTAACTAAATATTGCTTTTTAGAGAAATATTCGGTGTCGGCTTCGGTCCGCTTAGAAAAAGTTCGGTTAAACTCTTTATACACAAATGTTTGGAACCATATGACAATATTATTGTTCAATTGTGCAAATACGTACAAATGTTTATTCTATGTTAATATTGAAATTCTAAGAAACTTTAATGCACTTGATATCGACTGCATTTAAACTTTATATTTAATTTGCAAATACGTTTAACTCTCGATTAACAAGATAAGATATGAAAATAATGCTATTTCAACATAAATTCATAAAATTTTATAAAAATCACTAGTTGAACCCGCAAACGTTGTTTTGCACGAAATTTCAAAATAGCTTTACCCCAGCGCCATCTATCAGGTCCATTTATAAATACACAATTTTCTTATGACGAAACTAACATACGAGTAAATGTACATAATTGTCAATATGAATATTTGATGTTTGGACCACAACAGTGTTACTACATTTTTTTAAAGTATTCTGATGATGGCAGATAATAAGAAAATTCCCGAAACGATCTATTCAATTCAATGCTGAAAATTACCAAAATTAAGTGCCTTTTTATCAAAACTAGAAACTTTTACTTTTAGCCATCCTATTCTGATACTAATTTTTTCACCAAAAAATCTTTTGAAATAATAATCTCCATAACTCACATACTTTTGTTAACTAGATAATAAGTCCGTATAAATGATTCAAGCCAACACGTATTAGAATGCATTGTGCTATATTTTCCATTGCATTATATTAACCTAAAACAAGCAACATTTGAAAAGAGGAGGTTGCAAATTAACGTGAACTCATTGTCATGTTAATTTTTTTTCTGTGCTGTTTCAAATAAAACATGACGTTAACATTTGTGGGAATGTAATGGACGCAAAACCATTAAAAAATTATGAGTAAACCAGTGATACGCATTTTTGTAATTCCTATTCCCGCGGGAATAGGCGCTGCTTGTGCGCTGTCAACACACATACACTATAAAATTCTGTTGCTTGAGCAAATTTGTTGACTTTTCGCTTGCTACTACCCACACAAGCATAAATGTTATAGTATGTGTCTGCGTATCGCTGGAGTAAACACAGGAGCGTTGTGAATGTAAATGATTCTTAATTATAAACTGAATGATTTTTTGGGGGAAAATTGGAAAACTCAGAAAAAATTACTAAAAAATTTAGAAAATTTTTTAAAAATCAAAACAAGGATAGGAAATCTAGAAAATAAAAAAGTTTAAAAAAAGCAAATATACGGTAGCTCGCAGCTTATTTCGTGTGAAAGATATTAGTTATCAATCCATTTAAGACAAAGTTAACCAAAATAGACCTATTTATTATCAAATAAGTATTTTTGTAAAAAGTCCTGTGTATGTTATTAACCAAGCTTTAACTAAATGTGCTACGAGGGTCGAAATGGAAATTTAAATTATTGAAAGACCTTTTTTAGAAAATTTCTTATAAATATTGTTATGTTGATTTTATCTAAGTTAAAACATAAAAAATTTAAAAAATAGTCCAATAGTTAATATTCATTTATTAAATAATTTTTTCAAATACCCAAACAAAACCCAAAATTTTGAAAACACAGTAGAAGAAATCCGAATTTTTTTACCTCCTATTCTTTTGACCACCAATTTTTGGTAAACAAAGAAAAGATTTAATTGTTTAAAAATTTTAGTACACCTAAGTGTATAGTAATGAGATATAAGGTCAAAAGAATTGGAGGTCAAAAAATTCTGATTTCTTCGACTGCATTTTAAAAATTTGGATTTTTGTTTGGGTCATTGGAAAAATTATTTTATAAATGACTACACTCTTATAAATTTTTGTTGAAATTTACCCACTTTATTGTAGGTAACTGTTCTCCTACAATAATGTGGGTAAAAATACTCTATGTGTTTAAATTTCAACACTTACACACAAAGTGTGTACAATTAATAAACATTTTGTGTTTACAGCTACAGGTTGGCTGCTTAGAAATTTCTCTAGCATTAAACAAAAAGTGTGTAATTTTAAAATTTTTGTGTTTAAAAAAGCATTTCGATATGCGTAAAAATGCATTTAAAATGTTCAAAATTGCATATTGAATTTTTCGCAATAAAAACTCCTGTAATGAAATACACCAATAATTTTTTTTTTTTACAATTTTTATTGTTTTTGTTTATAAATACTATTCATAATTACAATAGTTAAATATAAATTGCATAAACTATAATTAAAAATTACTACAAAATTAAAAAACTAAACAAAAAGTACTAAGCAAAAATAGTAGCAACATTAATTAATACTTTATGTAATAGTATTTGTTTATAAATACTATTCATAATTACAATAGTTAAATATAAATTGCATAAACTATAATTAAAAATTACTACAAAATTAAAAAACTAAACAAAAAGTACTAAGCAAAAATAGTAGCAACATTAATTAATACTTTATGTAAATGACAACATATTTTGAATAATTATATTAATTTTTGGACATTATTTAATTTAAAAAAAAGATCTTAATATAACCTCTTTAGCCTGTTAATTCTAGTAGTTGATAGATTATAATTACTTCTTGCTACTCTATAAAAGTAGATTTTTTCTGATGCTTCAGTCTCTGAAAATAGATAAAAAAAATAGTAAAATTTAAATATTTTGGCAAATACATTGCAATCAATCTCATCACTTAAATACTTACAATCACAATAAACGGGGAATAATAACCAAAACCCATGGAATCTGAATTTTTGCTTCATTTCTTCTTGTACCAACTGAAAATATATAAAAATTTTAACATTAACAGAAATCTGACATTTAACATTTAACAGAATCTGAGAAATTTTTTCTACATAAAATTATTAGAATAGCGATATTTTTCTATAGACAAATTATTAGAATCTGATATATTTTTTCTACAGAAAAATTCTCAAAATCTCAGACATTTTTTCTATAAAAAATTCTCAGAATTTGAGATATTTTTTCTTTAGAAAAATTCTCAGAATCTAAGATATTTTTGCTATAGGAAAATTATCAAAATCTGAGATATTTCTTTTATAGATATATTTTTTGAATCCGTAATATTTTTCTATAGAAAAATTCTCAGAATCTGATTTTTTTTTTTATATATAGAACAATTATCTGAATCTGAGATACTTTTTCTATAGAAAGTTTGTCAGAATCTGAGATATTTTTTCTATAGAAAGTTTCTCAGAATGTGAGATATTTTTTATATCGAAAAATTCTCAGCATAAAATATTTTTTTTACAGAAAAATTCTCGTGTCTGAGATATTTTTTTTTACTGAAAATTTCTCAGTATCTGAGATATTTTTTTACAGAAAAATTCTAAGAATTTAATATATTTTTTCTATAGAAAAATTCTTCGAGTCTGAGGTATTTTTTCTTAGAAAAGTTCCCAGAATCTGAAATATTTTGTCTATAAATTTTTTTTCAGAATATGAGACATGTCTTCTAAAGCATAATTCAGACAATATGGGACATATTTTCTATAAAAATTTTTTTCCGAATCTAAAGAAAAATTCTCGGATCCTGTGGCACTGTTTCTATAAAAAATTCTTAGAATCTGAGATATTTTTTCTGTAGAAAAAAATTCAGAATATGAGACATTTTTTTATATAGAGAAATTCTCAGAATCTAAGAATTTTTTTCTAAATACAAATTTTCAAAATGAATTTTTTCTAAAGAAAAATTCTCAGAATGTGAGACACTTTTCCTATAAAAAAAATTCTCGGAATCTGATACACTTTTTCTGTAGGAAAATTCTAAAAATCTGAAATATTTTCCTGTTCAAAAATTCTCAGAATCTATGACTTTTATCCATAGAAAATTTCACAGATTCTTAGAAGACATTTAGAGATTTTGAAATCTGAGGAATTTTATCTAAAATATTTTTGTAAAGAAATATTCTCAGATTCCGAGACCTTTTTTATTGTTAAAAGGATATTGCTGTACTTACCTTTCTGATTTTAAACCGCCATATAATTTTCTTAAACATGACGATTTAATTAATGCTATAAATTTATTAATATCGTAATGCATTTATTGCATTAACTCGTAGCTTAAAATTTTAACATCACTTTCGCTTTTAAGATATATATTTTTTCTTTTTTATAGCATTTCTCTTCGCGCTGCTTAATTTTTGTTAGAAATGCTACAAATTTTCTGATATTTTTATTTTTCTTTTAATTTATATTTGACAATTTAAATTATTTTTTTATATTACGCATTTAATGTTTAATATCAGAAATCAAACACAAAATGTGTAATTTTAAAAATTTAGTGTTTATTTTTCTTCGAATATATTTATCAACACACCAAATACTATATAATGTGCGTAATTTTAAAATTTTTGTGTGTAATTAAGAGTTTTAAACACTTCGTGTTTAATTTTAGGCGTTGTGTGTTATTTTACATAAAAATTTACCCACTTGATAGTAGTAATTTTACAAAGACTTTTTAGAGTGTATATACTATTGGACTTTTTTTTTTTAATTTTTAATGTTTGAGCTTGGGAAAAATTGACCTAGAAGTATTTTTAAGAAATTTTATAAAAAAAAACGTCTTTCAATAATTTCAATTTCCATTTCGATCCTTGTAGCACGTTTAATATTTACTCAATCTGGATGTTATTAAGCTTAAATTAAAGCTCGATAAATTAACTACACAGCACTTTTAACAAAAATACTCGTTTGATAATAATTAGGTGTATTATTGGAAACTTTGTCTTAAATGGATTGCTAACTGATATCTAACACACGAAATAAGCTGCGAGTTACTGTATGTATTTACAAAATTTAAGAACAATCCAAAAATTTAAAAAAGGCATGACATAAATCACAAAAATTAAAAAAAAAAAGATGAAAATCGGAAAAATTCTGGAAAATTTTAAAAATGCTGAAAAACCATCTAGAAAATTTAAACGCTCCAGACTGTTTCCGACTAGTGCTTGCAGACCAAATTAAAAAGACTGGAAAATCCAAAAACAAATTTTAATCCAAAAAAATCAGAAAAAATATTCAATTAGAAAAGAGTTTTAAAAAAAAATTTTAAGAAAAATCTGAATACCTCAAAAAATTTCACAAATAAATAACAATATTTTGAGTCTAATTTTAAAAATGTTGCAGGACACCACCTCAGTTTAACTGTATAAGCTACCGACTAACAAAAAAGAATATTAGAATTACTGTTTTGATTTTCTTAAAACCAAAAAGGTTTGCAACTTTCATTTGTAACTTGGATAATAATTCACCTGCTGGTGACTAAAACCGTTTTTCGCCAGCTGGTGAATAAAAAGTAACGAAATTATGTTTTAATGAAAATTTTGTTTTCATATTTTTTTTTTTATAATTTTTTTTTTTTCATAATCATACCCTACACCACACTGTGGTACAGGGTATAATGAGTTTGTGCTGATGTTTGTAACTACCCGAAATATTGGCCCTAGACCCACTTTTAAGTATACCGATCGACTCAGAATAACTTTTTGAGTCGATCTAGCGATGTCCGCCCGTCTGTATGTCCACGTAAACGGTGTAAACACGATACAGGTCGCAATTTTTAATCAATTTACTTGACATTTAAAACTTAAGCCTCTCTTGGCCCAAGGACGAAGCCTATTAAAATTGGAAAAGATCGGTAAATGTTTAGACCTAGTCCCCATACAAAGGTCCTCTTTAATTTTGGCTCAAATGATTCTAATAATCGTATTCCAATAGACATCGTAACGAAATTTGTCAGGTAAACGTATTTTGTATTCACAAATCACCATGCCAAATTTCAAAGGAATCGGACTAGTTCTTCTTGTAGCCCCCATACAAACCACCTTCCCGATATTAACATAAGTCCAGAAATTGATAAAATAATCCCCCAAGAACAGGCAGGCTTTAGAAAGAACCGAAGTTGCATAGATCAAGTGCTGTCTCTGACAAACTTTATTGAATCTGGCTTCCAAAAACAGATTAAGACTGCCACTGTGTTTGTTGATCTAACAGCAGCGTATGATACAGTGTGGAAGAAGGGCCTGCTATATAAACTATTAAAAGTTGTTCCTTGCATAAATATATGCAATCTCATCAATGCTATGCTCAGCGATCGCCTTTTTAATGTACATCTTAACGACGGAATTAGTAAAACTCGCAAATTAAATAACGGACTCCCCCAAGGCTCAGTGCTAGCTCCAACGTTATTCAACCTTTACACCTACGACCTACCACCCTCTGCATCCCAAAATTTATTTACGCCGATGACATGGCTTACGCTTATCAACATAAACACTTTTCTGTCTTGGAAAACACTTTATCAGCAGATCTAAGCAGTTTGAACATTTACTGCAAAAACTGGCGACTAATTCCTAGCCCTGCAAAAACTGAAGCATGCTGTTTTCATCTTAATACCCACGAAGCAGACCGAGAACTTGATATATTTATAAACAACACCAGAATCACACACAACCCTACTCCAAAATACCTAGGAATTACGCTTGACAGGACTCTGTCTTTCAATGCACATCTGACAAAATCGTCTCAAAAATTAAAGACAAGAAACAACATAATTCAAAAACTAACAGGAACTTCATGGGGAGCAAACTCGAATTGCTTACGAATATCCGCTTTGTCACTTGTGTTTTCCGCTGCAGAGTATCCTTGCCCAGTTTGGCTAAATAGTTGTCATACACAAAAAATCGACACTCAGTTAAACACAACGATGAGGATGATCTCCGGCACGCTACGCCCAACACCCACTGAATGGTTGCCAAAACTTTGCAATATTGCCCCTCCACAAATAAGAAGAAAACAAGCTTTATTACGAGAGTATAAAAAGATCCAGGACAATGTTAACCTCCCTTTAAGAACCGATCTAAACAACCAAAACAAAAGACGACTGCTTGAATCACGACACGCTCCCCTTGACCTCGCTAAAAACTTATCTGATGAAAATTTTGAGGCTGACGCAGCTTGGTCATCTCAATGGTTAAATTCCGGCAGACACAGTCCACTTTTTGAAGAACGAAGTAGTGACGCCGATCTGAAATTGCCTAGAAAAGCATGGTGCAATCTTAATAGATTACGAGCCGGTACTGGTAGAACGCAAGACACACTCTACAATTGGGGGCTGGCCAACGATCCTAAATGCCCATGTGGAGCTCCTCGTCAAACAGTTAGCCACATCCTTTCTGAATGCAGTATTTTGTCATATAAAGGCCCATTGTGCAACATAATCAACTTGACCCCAGACGCAGTTGCTTGGATAAATTGTTTAAATCTATAATATTAAATTAAATTATTAAAATGATTTGTATTTATCTACATATATATATTCTTTCTAATGTATTGAAATCCATACGCTAAATAAAAATAACCTTATCTAATCCGATTATAATTGGACTTAGGCCCCATATTAAAATTTCGCCCGATATTCAGTTAAATCGGTTTATTGGCAACATATAGAAGCCTATTTGACTTAAATTTGGTTTTTGGGTGTTTTTAACACTTATTAAAGATTTGACAAAAGATAGATCCAATCGGTCCATGTTTGAACTTGGGACCCATTTTCCGGGACACTCTGGTGTAGGGTATTATATGGTCGGTCTTGACCGACTATAACTTTCTTGCTTGTTTTTTTTTTTGTTCATAATTTTTTTTAATTATAATTTTTTTTTTTTATTATTTTTTTTTATTCATTTTTTTCTTTTTTATAGATTTTTTTCTTATTTTTTGTAATCAATTTTTTATACATTTTTTTTATAGAATTTTTTTTTTTTTTTACCAAAATTATTTTTCATAATTTTTTTTATCAAAAACTTTTTTCATAATTTTTTTTTACAAAATATGTTGTTTTCTTCAAAAAAATTTTTTTGTTATAATTTTGTCTTTTTTTTTTTTTGTCTCTTAGATAGAGTTTTCAGGTTTGGCAAGAAGTTGTCTTATGGTCATGGGCTGGTTAAGTTAATAAATGGCCAAAATCGCAGCAAGGGAAAAAAGTTTCCACATGAAAAACTTGACCCAGTGGGTATCATGTTGTTGGATACCGTTTTATTTCCTCTCTCGATATTTAGTGTAAGAGGCAAGTACATGTAAAATCGTATATGAAAAGAGAAATACACTAAATCCATTGTTTTATAAAAAATGACAGATTGATTTCGGAGTCTATCAATGTCTCTGATTATCTTTTCTCCATGACTTAACCACCCTCTGAAAAAAAATCTCCAAAGTTTCCTCAGCGACGCATCAGTCAGGCGAAACTTACTTTTTTTTATTTTGAGTAGGTATATTCTAGCTCGAGGTCATTATTTCCTTTACTAATTAAAACTATGATATTCTCATAGAATAATTTTCCTGAAAATTATTTTTCTGTTTTAAATTTATTTATGTTGGTAATTTTTTGCAAGACTTAATCGACACGTGTTTCGGAAAAATAATTTTCTTGAAAAATAATTTTCTTGAAAATCATTCTATGAGAATATCATAGTTTTAATTAGTAAAGGCAATGATAACCTCGAGCCAGAATAAACCTACTGAAAATATCATATTTAAAACAATTTTTATTTTTTAATAAAAATTAATCAGAATTTGAAACCTATTAATACTTAAACATTTTCTAAAAATATTAAACTTTTACTAAAATTAACACTCAAAACTAATTTTATTTGTCAATAGTCCTCAGAAATCTAATATTAAATTTTGTTGTCCAATAAAATAACAAAAGTTGTTAAAATCCAACAACTTTTACAACTAAACAACATGTTTTGTAGCGATTAAATAGACATTTATAAAAGTTTCTAGACGACCTAAATAACAATAAAAATAATACAAAAAAACAAAAAAAATACAGAAAAAACTAAAGCAACGCATCTGTTAAAAATGAAATGATTTAACAAAAAATGCAAATTATATATTTTTGTGGAATGTTTTTTTTTTCGCATAAAACGTCTTGGCATCAACAACATCATCATCACCATCATCATCATGACGATGATGATGACGAATGAGTAGTGGCAGCAGGACTTTAACGACGACAACAGCAGTAAAGTGAAAGAGAGTAACAAGCATAATTATGAATTTCGTTCTGAAAATAAGTGGTCATTGAAAACATTTTTGAAAAGCTTTTGAATTCTTGACACGAAAACAATGTATAACAACAGCATACACCAACCAACCAACAAACTTCACTACAACTACAAAACACTCAAAACTACATGAAATATATTACATTTAATAACAGACTTAACAATAACACAACAACAAAATGCATGCAAGAAAAAAAATAAAAGCTCAAAACCAAAAAACAAGTAAACTAATGCAATAATAAAATGAAATGTTGTTAAACTGAATTTTTTTTATTATTATTTTTGTTGTTGCATAAGTATGCTATGTTTATATGATAGTGAACAGATTACAGAGCTTTGCAGATGTTAATTATTTTGCTAAAAGCTTCAGATTCTGAAATTAACTTAAATTGTCTAAATAGAGCTTTTAAAGCGGTAATTAATTTCTCGGTTTTTAAAGCTTTTAACTCAGATTTATCGCAATTTTTAGGCTTAATAAACTTTAGACTCGATTTTTATGTAAAGCTTTTATGAAATAATTTTGTGTTCAGATTGATAGTTTTTCCTCAGTTAAAAGCTTTTATGCGTTTTATCTTGGCTATTGAACTCTTAGCTCGGATTTTGTGACTTTTTTTGTCAATCAACTACTTTGTCGTGACAATTGAGCTTTTATATTGGTGTTTGAGCTTTCTTCGCAGGCTAAAGCTTTTTAGATATTAATCGCAGTATTGCGTTTTTATAACAGTTTTAAGCCATACCGCTATTTTAGTTTTTAGCATGGCTTTTGCGTTTTATTTTTCAGCGTCTATAATAGAGATGGGCACACGAGTAGACTTTTGCGTAAGTGAATGTTGCTTAGTCGATTTTTTTGAGTGAGTTTGTGTGATTTATTTCCTTTTCATATTTCCACCATAAAAAACCCAACAAAAATTGCAAAATTTGGCCTAACTTAAAATTATGTCCCAAAAAAAAATAATGTAAAATTTGTATAATCCTTAAATTTTGCTTTAATTTTGTTAGATTTTTAAAATTTAAATTAAAAATTTTTTGTTTGTTTCGTGAGTGTGAGTCAACGTGAGTGTGAGTAAAGCTTGTGAGTGAGTGTGAATAAAAAATATGCTCGTGAGGATGTGCAAGTGATTCGAAAATTCCTTTCGTGAGCGTAAGTGAATGTGAGTCAAAATTCACTCACGCGCCCATCTCTACTCATGCGTCCATCTCCACATCTAATACGTTCTATGGTAAAAATGTTGCAAAAAAAAAATATTCCAACTGTTCCAATTGTTTCTGTTGTGATATTTAAGTTTTTTTTTTCAAGTTCTAAGCTTTACCGCAGATTTTGTGCTCGTTTAAAGTCATTCTGTTAATTTTAGGATTTTACATCGGATTTTGAGCTTTTATATACGCTTTGAGCTTTACCGTGTTGCTTAAGCTTTTATCTTAGTTTTTGAGGCTTTATTAATGTGAAAGTTGTATTACCGTTTAAATCACGGGTTAGTTGCTTTTATCTCAATATTAAGCTTTCATCTCGGTTTTGAGGTTTTAAGTGTCTTTTTTCGTCTTTTATGTGAGTTTCTTTTATAAAGCTGCATCGTGTCTTGTAAAAACTTATCTCAGTTTGTCGGCTTATATTCAAGGAAAACTCTGAGACGTTTTTTTTTTCAGAAAAGTATCAAATTCTCAGAATTTTTCTATCAAAAAACGCTCAGACTCCAAGATATTGTTCCTATACCAAAAGCCTCAGATTCTGAGACAGAAAAAGTCTCATAATTTGAATATTTTTTCTATAGAAAAAGTCTCAGCTTCTGACACATATTTCGTATAAAAAAGGTCTCAGATTCCGAAATATTTTACACATAGAAAAATTTTCAGATTCAGAGACAGTTTTCCTGAGACATTTTTCCTGTATTAAAAGTCTCAGATTCTAAAACATTTTTCGTATATGAAAATTCTAAGATTCCGAGACATTTTTCCTATAGAAAAGTCTCAGATACTGAAACATTTTTCTTAAAGAAAAATCTCAGATTTTAAGACATTTTCCCAAAGAAAAGTCATAGATTCTAAGACGTTTTAGCTATTGTGAAAGTTTTAAATTCTGAGACATTTTCCCAATAGAAAATATTTTTCCTATAGAAAAAGTCTTAGATTCTGAGACATTTTTCCTATAGAAAAAGTCTCAGATTTTGAGACATTTCTCCGATAGAAAAGTTCTCAGATTCTGAGACATTTTTCCTATAGAAAAAGCCTCAGATTCTGAGAGATTTCTCCTATAGAAAAAGTCTCAGATTCTGAGACATTTTTCCTATAGAAAAATTCTCAATTTCTGAGACATTTTTCCTATAGAAAAAGTCTCAATTTCTGAGATATTTTTCCTATAGAAAATGCCTCAGATTCTGAGAGATTTCTCCTATAGAAAAAGTCTCAGATTCTGAGACATTTTTCCTATAGAAAAAGTCTCAGATTCTGAGACATTTTTCCTACAGAAAAAGTCTCAGATTCTGCGACATTTTTCCTATAGGAAAAGTCTCAGATTCTGCGACATTTTTCCTATAGAATAAGTTTCAAATTAGAAGACATTTTTCCTGTAGAAAAAGTCTCAGACTCTGAGACATTTCTCCTATAGAAAAAGTCTCAGATGCTGAGACATTTTTCCCATAGGAAAATTCTTAGATTCTTAGACATTTTTCCCATACAAAAAGTCTCATATTTTGAGACATTTTTCCTATAGAAAATGTCTCAGATTCTGAGACATTTTACCTATAGAAAAAATCTCAGATTCAGAGACATTTTCCTTTAGAAAAAGTCTCAGATTCTGAAAAATTTTTCCTATAGAAAAAGTCTCAGATTCTGAGATATTTTTCCTATAGATAAAGTCTCAAATTCTGACACATTTTTTTTATAGAAAAAGTCTCAGATTATGAGACATTTTTCTATAAAAAAGTCTCAGATTCTGAGACATTTTTACCATTAAAAACGTTTAATAGGGCGAAGATACGAAAACCATATTTTGTTACTACTTCTTGCTAATTGTATGAGATTAAAAATATTTTTTTTAGCTTTTAAGTCGGTTAAACGAATAATAATTGTTTGCGAGCTTTTATGCCAGTTTTTGATCTCTTATCTTTTCATTGCTGATTCATGTTTTTACTTTGGTTTTTTGAGCTTTTGTCTTTATATGAATCTTTGATCAAAGCTTAAGATTTTTTTTTAGCCTTTATCTAGTTCTTTGAAATTTTATCTCAGTTTACAGCTTTTTATAGCTTTGAATAGCTTATATAACTTTGAAGTTTAAAAATGTCAGTCTTGATTTTAAGAATCAATTTAAAGCACGATAAATTCCGAGCCAGAAGAGCTAGACCTATGAAGTTTGGCATGAGTATGCCTTACAGTCATATTATGGTTCCCCAGGGGGGGTTCAATTCTGAAGAACTGATTGGTTTTTTTTTTTTTGCAATACGCGGCTATTTCTGAAAACAACACATAAGATTTAATTCATTAAATACTCATTGTCAATCCAAAAAAAAAAAACTCCTATACACACAAAATTATAGTGAAACACGTTTTCATGTACATATGTAGTGGTATAACTTTGTTTAGTTGTATTAGTAGTCTACGTATGTTTGTTGTGTGCTAATTTTAATTTACATGCTTAAATCAGTTTAATATGTATTGCGGTAGTTTGTGTGCACAACTGCGTGTGTGCATGTGCCCACTATGCGTGTATGTGTCCACATAAATGAGGTTTTGTTTGTATATATTAGTACATAAATTCCATATAATGTTTATAATTGAATGTACATGATGATTAGCTTAGAAATTTTCCAATATCAAGTGGTATTAAATTTTAAAATCGTGTTTTATTTTTTTGCATTTTGAATTTTGTTTTTAATTTTTAATTCGTTGTTCGCTTGTCTCATGCAATTTCTCTTGTACATTTTGATGTTGTTGTTCTTTTTGTCATGTTTGGTTGTGTTGGTGTTACCACTATGTAACGCTTTGTAAAACATTTAACTGTTTCTCTGTATCGACCAACACGTACTCATACATGTCACTTGTTTAACAGCAGTCATTCGTTCAGGTCAATCAATTCAATCATGCATGCTTGCATGTATGCATGTCTTTTGCAACTGTTGTGCTGTACGTTTGTCAATTTTTAAATATATAAATAAAAAAAAACTATGTGGGATTTTATATTTTTATTTTTTGAATTGGTTCATAGTGTGGATATATTTAAATAACTAATGGGGATGCATGTTTATATTTAGGTATATTTTTTATTTCAAGTTAGAATTAAATGAAAATTTAAGAAATATTTAAATGAATGCATCAGAGCTGTGAATCTTAAATTTATTTTTAAAAAAACAAATTTTTATCTGAAAAATAATAATCATTTGTTTGTACAATAAAATATGGAAAAAAAAACTAAGTAAATGAAGATATAGGAAGTTGTCACTCTTTTAAGATCAGAGCTTTCCGATTTCCAAATATGACACACATTATATTTCATTTAAAATCTTACGCTGAATCCGAAAATGCACTTTAAAGTTTTTAAATTTGCTTCTTTTAAAAAAACAAAATTTTCCAATCTGCTTATCGCCTTAGAAGCTTTTATCGAATAATCGACAATTTTATTTCTATTTTAGCGAAATTTTAGGAAAAAAGTAAATTCTATTGTAAATTTTAGAAATAAAAGAAAATATTTCTCTTCTGAAAGTTCAAATCTGTTTCTCTTCTAAAAGTTCAAATTCAAACTTTATACATTTTTAGTTTATTGAGTGTAACACCAGTTTATAAATTTTGAAATATTGTTCGATTCACGATATTTGACATTTATTTTTCTTATAAAAATGCGCGTTGAATCAAAAAGTTAAAGAGTAGAAAAGTTTTTAAGATATTGCCAAATTCCACATTTATAAAAGTGGTTTTACATAAATAAAAATATCTTCGGACAAATTCTGAGGATTTGAATTCTTTGCTTCTAAATTAAAGCTTAATAAATACTGTATCAATTCTACAATATTTTTTAATCAGATAATCGCCTTAGAATCTATTCATCGATATATCGACAACTTTACTTCAATTTAAACGAAATTTAGAAAAAAAAACTAAATTCTATTGTAAATTTAACTTATTGTTAGTTAAAAATATTTTAAATATTATTATTTTTGTATGTTAATTTCATGATTGATTTATTGCGAAGAAAATAAGAGGTTTTTAAATAGAATCCGTCAAAAATTGTAGAAATTGCATGCATTTGAACAAAAAGCATGAATTCAGTTTTATAGAAAAATAGTTTTATTTGTTTATTTCGTTTGTGCCGAATATAAAAACACACAAATATAACTGTATTTGTTTAAAAACTGAATATCTGAATTTTTACTCAAATGCAAATAACTTTTACAATTATCAACGATTTTTTTTATATCATCTTAATTTCTTTGTATTAGATCAGACTTGAACGTCAGATGAAAAACAAATTAAAACAATGTTTTCTTTGTTAAATTTACAATGCAATTTTTTTTTTTTTTGCCAAATTTAAGTAAAATTTAAGAAAAATTGTCGATATATCGACTAATCGCTTCTAAGGTGATAATCAGATTGAAAAATGCCTGCGAGTTTTGTACTCTTGCCAAAAACATTAAATCATGATAATGTTTTGCGGAAGATTTGGGTGTACTTGCCAAAGCAAAGTTTTTTTTAGAAAAAATACACACAAAAAATTTTTTTTCCATGAACGATTTTCATAGTATTTATGAACAAATTCATACCATTTATTAACTTTTTCATAATATTTATAAACTTTTTCATAGTATTTATGAATAAATCATAATATGTGAAATCTAAAAATTTTTAACGTTTTTCATAAATACTATGAAAAAGTTTAAAAATATTATGAAAAAGTTAATAAATTGTATGAATTTATTCATAAATACTATGAAAATCGTTCATGGAAAAAAATGTTTGTGTGTAATGTTATATTACTTTGCTATTCAATGCAAAACGAATTGAAATATCAGTCGAGGACCCCATTAAAAAACCAAAAGAGCTGTACATTTCGTAAGTGAGTGCAAAAATAATTGCAAGAAAATGTTTATGTACATTTGATAAACAAATGGAAAATTTTTATGCGAAAAGTTTAGACTTGGTGAAAAAGTAGTTTTAGTAAAAAAAATGATTTTTTTCACGAAAAACAAAATTATGTTAAAAAAAAATTTAATGAACCCAAAATTTTTGTAAAAAAAAAATTGATGAAACAAGTTTTTGACAAATTTTTTTGATGAAAAGAAATATTTTTTTAATGTAAAAAAAAAAAATTAATAAAAAATTTGATAAAAAAATTTGATGAAAAAAATTGATTAAAAAATTAATTAAAAAAAAATGATGAAAAAAAAATGAAAAAAAAAAAATTTATGAAAAAATATTGATGAAAAAACAAAAAAAATTATGAAAAAACAAAAAAAATTATGAAAAAACAAAAAATTTGTGAAAAAAAAGTTTTTTGATGAAGAAAAGAAATGATGAAAAAAAAAATTTGATGAAAAAAAAAATTGATAAAAAAAATTTGATGAAAAAAATTTGATGAAAAAAAATTGATGAAAAAAAAAATTGATGAAAAAAAATGATGAAAAAAAAAATGTTGAAAAAAAATGATGAAAAAAAACTTATGAAAAAAAAATTGATGAAAAAAAAATTTAATAAAAAAAAAAAATTTTTTTTGTTGAAAAATAATTATGTTACTTTTTATTGTGAAAACAGTTTTATTCACCACGAGGTGAATTATTATACAAGTTAAAAACACAAGTTATTAAAATTTTTGGTTTTAAGAATATGAAAATAGTAATTCTTGTTTTCTTTTTCGTTAATTGTTTGCTTATATAGTCAAACTGAGGTGGCGTCCTGCAACTTTTTTAAAATTAGATACCAGCCTAAAAACATTATCATGTTAAAAATTACGGGGTTCCGACGATTGATTCTGGTAGAGGAGACAATTTTAAAAATTTTAAATTCAATGTTTTTGAATAACATCGAAATTTTATTTTAAAGGCGGTTAAAGATTTCTAGCCTTGGCCTGTTCTTGCAGCATATACAATACTATGTTTGCATTTCATATGAATTGTAGGGTATGTTCAGTTACTTTTTAGAAAATTATATGGCAAATATGTTTGTGGAACATATTAACCCTCTGACTCATCCTCATAACTGTATTTTTAGGCTCAATTCTAACAGATCATTTAAAACGACTCTAAAGAGGGGGATTTTACTATATTTTTCAAAACAAACCAAAGCCCGAAATTTAACACAAACACCAAAAACCAGTCAAATTCAAGGTTTCCCATTGAGTTTTAATTTATTTTTTTAATTTTTTTATTAGCAGTCTTGAATTTGACTATAAAACTAAGTGTTCTTCTGAAGAATAACTATGAGTTCTTTTGTTGGGTACGTTCAGCAACTTTGTAGAAAACATTATGGGAAATATTTTTGTGGAACATATTAACCCTCTAGCTCAAACACAAAACGGTAATTTTTGCTCTATTCTAAAAAATCGTATAAGACAATCTTCTTGATGTGATCATTTAAAACGCGTACACACGTAAATTCTTTTTAAGTCTCCTCTACCAGAATTAATGGTCGGAACCTCGTTATTTTGGAAAAAGTTTGAAATTGTTGTTCAGTGTTATAAGTAGGGATGAGATTTTCATGCACTAAAAAATCAAAAATATGCGCTTAAAATATGCACTAAAAATTCAAAATATGCACTAAAAAACCTAAAAATATGCACTATAAAATAAAATGTGTGCAATAAAAGTCTTGTTTTCATTCGAAAAACTTCTTAAAAAAATCAAAAAATAACACCGGGCTTAAATAGTAACATTTTAAACTTTACATAAGCAGGATTTTTTGTAGAAATTTGGACAATCTATAAAAAAAAATTAAAAAGAAAAAAATAGTTTTCTTATTTTCATAATAAATTTTAAAAATTTAAAAAAAATTTTGAAACAAGTAAATTTCAATTTGTGTTTTTGATAATTTATATCAAAATATGCACTTAAAAGTTGAAAATATGCACAATATATGCTAGTGTTTATAAACCGGTTCACCGGTTAACCGAAAAACCGGTTTTTTCCTAAAATTTCGGTTTTTTTGCAAACCGGTTAACCGGAATTGAAGATTTCCGGTGCACCGAAAACCGGTTTTTTTCTGTCGGTTAACCGGTTTTTTAAATACATTCAAAACGGAATATTTTTCGCAAATATTAGAGTTTACACTTATTTTTTATGATATTTTCAAAATTTCGTTGAAAACACATTAAAAATCCGCGAGAAAGAACATCTAAAAAATTTTTTGTCTTCAAGAAACAATTTTCTAAATAGGAATTTTATTCTGAAACTGATAAAAATTTGAAATACTCACCGTTCTAAGCGTTTTTTTGAACATTTCATAAAAAACTTAATAAGTGACTGTTAACCAGATACTAAAATCCCTATTAATGGCGAAATTGTCAATAAAAGAAAATAAAAATAAAATTCGGAACTGCAATTTACTTATAACTAATAAATGTATTTTTCTAAATAAAACCAATGCAAATTAAATTGAAGTTCTAGTGAATATGGTCAATTAAAGTATATTATTTAACTATCGCTTTTTTATAGCGTAATAGTTGCAAACCTGGCTGAAAGAAACAAATATGTTAACTTAAGCTATATATGCTTTTTATTTAATAAAAATAAGCTATTTTCAAGTATTTTTTGTTTTTTCAGTTAAAGAAAAAAAACCGGTTAACCGGTTTTTTTATTCCGGTTTAACCGAGAAAACCGGTTAACCGAAAAAGCTGATTTTCGGTTAACCGAGAAACCGGTTTTCCAAAATGTCGGTTTTTTATAAACACTAATATATGCACTTAAAACCAAAATATGCAAAAATATGCATTTTAACCAAAATATGCAAAAATATGCAAAAACAAATCGATGCCATTTTAAAGCAAATTTCTTGATTCGGAAAGATAATTGGTCAAAATCATTTTTAGACTATCGACAAAAAACATGCATTTGCATGGAAATCTCATCCCTAGTTATAAGTAAACATAAAATCTTGAATTAAAAAACCTGTAATAACAATTTTGTTAAATTTATTTAAATTACATTCATTGCGTTAAAGTTTAAACGCGTTATATAAAACAAAGTATAATTTATTAACTCAATTAAAATTTTCTTTGCATAAATTTATAGTTCAAACGCAGGTTAATCTTTTGTAATAACATCTCCTGTTTTTAGCAGCCAAAGCTGAAAACAATTAATTTACTGCTATTTTTTTTTACTTATTAAAAATTCTTTACGTATAAAACTAAAAGGTATGTATAGTTTTAGTTTCCGTTTTTAAATATCCCGTTAAAAAACTGTTGAAGATATGAAAAAACAATTTAAAAATAAGTTTAAATTTTTTCACTTGCTCCCTCATTCTGGCATATCTGCTCTAATTAGCAGTGAGGAATGAAATACCTACTGGTGCAAAGGCGGTGTTCATGTTAAATAACAGGAAATTATACTTTGTTTTTTTGTTATTTTATGTATTCAATTTTATGTTTTCATACAAATATATATTTTTTTCCAAGAAAATATCATATTTCTTTTCCTAACTACCCATCCACCATCATTTGTTTTGAAGAATTTTTCTTTAAAATAGCAAGACGAATAAACAACAAAAAAATGAGCAGCAATGTCATGGATTTTTTTTTTTGCTAAAAAAAAAATGCTGACAGAAAAATACCGATGATTGTTACAAAAAAAAAAAATTAAAAAAAAACCACAACAAAGAAGAAAAACATGCAACTGAAAAAAAATTTATAAAAAAATAACAAAAATTAACTATAATGGCAGAAGAAAAAAAAAAGGAATGCCAACAGCAAAATTTTAAGTCAATATGATGTAAAATGCAAAAAAATAAAAATAAAAAAAAGAAGAAAAAAATTTACAGGGCTAATATAAAAATAAGAGGAGTTTTGTAAAGCAGAGGTTCTTAAACAGTTGTTGTCAAAGAAGTATTTTTTTTAATTTGAGGTAGCTGTCATGCAGTTTCAAAAAATTTTAGAAAAAGTTTTTTTTTCAATTCATTACAACATTTATTTTGCAAGAAAATGGAATAAGTTTCAATTTTGAGATCACTCATATTTTACAAAAAAGATTTTTTTCAGTGAATTATTTAATAGAAAATGTATTAAATGATTTAAAATTGAAAAAAAAAAAAATGAGTTAGCAAAAAACGAGTGATCTCCAATTTTAGTTGTTTTTAATATTTATTGACCTACTTATTAAATTTCATGCGAGTTCCTTAAAAATATTTAAAAGTTTACAATTAATCGAATTTAAAATTTGTTTATGCTACAATTTAGAACTAAATAGAGAGAATTTAAGAAACTTATTTTATTAAAATTCTAATTTTGGTTCCTAAACAGTTGTTGTCAAAAAATATTTACTTAATTTGAGTTGGCTGTCATGCAGTTTCGAAGAATTTGAGAAAAAGTTTCATTAAATAGATTATTACGTGTATTTTGGCAGACAGTTTACGAAATTTTAAAATTTGAGATCACTCATATTTAAAAAGAAATGATTTTTTTAAGTGAATTGACTTAAAAACGTATTAAATGATTTGAAATTGCTCAAAAAAAATTTTGTTTGTAAAAAATTAGTGATCTCAGATTTTTGTTGTTTTAAACATTTAAAAACATACTAATTTAGTTTCATGCGCGTTCTTTAAAAATACTAAAAATGATACAATTAAGTGAATTTAGAAATATTTTTTAGGCTACGGAGTAAAACTAAATAGGGATTAATTGATATGCAGTTTAAATTTATTCAAGATTTTTTTAAAAAAATTCTTATTTTGTTTATAATTAAATATGAATAGCATAAATTTGAGATCACTCATAGTTAGGAAAAATTACTGATTTTCAGGGTACTGAATTTAAAATAAATTTAATGGTTTGAAATTGCTAGAACAAAATTTGATAAAAAATTAGTGATCACAGATTTTGGTGGTTTGTAATATTAAATGTCCTACTTATTAAATTTCCTGTGTGTTCTTAAAACAATGCTCAAAAGTTTTTTTGGTAAAAAAATGCATTTTAAAAGAATTTAAGAAGTTTTTTTATTAAATACTTCATTTAATTTACTAGCACGCCCGCCGGAACTTTATTACTGGTAATATTAAATACCGGATTATAAAAGGATCGGGATAAGAGTCACGATTTCAAAAATATTCCCCTACAGAGTTTTTGTTTTGTTTAATTGTGTACCTTTAAGTCTTTCACAAAAAATGTTTAAAATAATCTAAATAGTAAAATTAAAATAACTTCGCTGGCATGTTATCATGTTTGTTCCGGTGAAAATTGTCTTGGCAATTTTATGAGGTAACGGAATTATCCAATGAAATTGAGTGGAAAATATTTTGAGTGAAAAAAAATTGTAAAAAAATAATTGAGCACGAAAAATTTGAGAAAAAATTATCATTCTATATCGTTTTCTGCTTTATTCTATTTCATTCCCCATTCTATTCCATTTCATTCCCCATTCTATTCCATTTCATTCCCCATTCTATTCCATTTCATTCCCCATTCTATTCCATTTTATTCCCAGTACCCTCTCATATAACATGCGTCAAAGAAATAAAAAAAATCTGAAGTTTTTATCCTAGAGATATAAAAAGTACCAATTGACCCTTCATTTACCAATTTATGTACCCCTTTTACCCTAAAATTTTAATTTTCCAAATATTTCCTTTCCTTGATGCTTTTTCATAGAAGGATCATACATTCAAAATTTCAAGTTTCTAGGACCATTATTTCAGGATTAGTATATAAAAAGTACAAAAAAAAACACATTTTTAACCCCTTTAGAAACGGAATTTCCAAAAGGTACTTTTTCAGATTTTTTTTTACCGAAGGATCCTACTTTGCAAATTTCAAGATTCTAGGACCATTATTTCAGAATATGTATACAAAAGGGAAAAAACACATTTTTTACCCCTTTTGAAACAGAATTTTTAAAAAGTACTTTTTGCCAGAATGTGTTATCTCACCAAAGGGTCCTACATTCCTAATTTCGAAAATTTGGAATCATTATTTCCAAAAATATTAAAAGACCCAATAAAATTAATTACTTTTTACAGAATGTTTTTTCACCGAAGTATCCTACATTCCAAATTTCTAGAACCATTATTTCAGGAAATATAAAAAATATCAAGAGTACACTTTTTATCCCCGTTAGAAACCGAATTTCCAAAATTTACTTTTTTCAGAATCCTACATTCCAAATTTCATGTTTCTACGACCATTATTTCAGAAAACATGAAAAAAAATACCAAAAGTACGCTATTTTATCCCTTTCACTCCCTTAGAAACGGACTTTTCAAAAAGTACTTTTTCCAGAAGAAGTTTTTATGACCATTATTTAAGGAAATAAGAAAAAGTACCAAAACATACACTTTTTACCCCTTTACCACCTTAAAATCAACATTGGCAAAAACCCAGTCTTGGATATATATTTCGAGAGGTTAACCTACATTCCGTATTTCAAGTTTCTACGACCATTATTTCAGGAAATATAAAAAGTACCAAAAGTAAACTTTTCTATCCCTTTTAAAGCACTTAAAAAATTTATTTCCAAAAAGTATTTTTTGTTTTTAAATATTTTTTCACCGAGAATCCAAAAAGATTAAAATATATTCTATCATTTAAAAGCCCGTAAAAAATTGGTTTCAATATAAAATAGGTGATCTCAAATTTTAGGTATTTTGATCTATAATATTCAGAAGATAAATAAACCAACAAAATTTTGTTTTCTTTTAAAGCCGTAAAAAAAATTGTTATTTTGGTTTTTTAAAAAAAGGGAAAACTTAAACTTTGGGATCACACATATTTTTAAAGCAATGACATCGATTTCATAGCGAAAAGTTAAAAATATATTCCACTATTTAAAGTTCCTAAAAAATTGTTTCAATTAAATATGGGTGATTTTTGGGTAATTTTGCTTTTAAAGTCATCAAAAAATGTTGATCACCAATATTTATGCAGAAAATTTTAAAAAATATTCAGTCTATCGAAATCCCACAAAAAGCATAATTTTAATAAAAATTGGTGATCACAATTTTTGGACATTTTCTGCAAAAATGTCCAGAACGTTAAAATCATGAACAAATTTTAAAATTATCTAAAAATGTTCCTAATTTCCTACAAAGTTTTTTATCAATGTATCTTGCAAACAGTTTTTTACCTCTTACGCAGCAAAAACTCAAACTTTGTAATCACACATATTTTTAAAGCAATAACATTGATTTATTACCGAAAAGTTACAAACATATTTCATCATTTTAAATTCCTAAAAAATTGTTTCAATTAAAAATTGGTGATCTCAAATTTGCGTAATTTTGACCAATACCGTTCAGATGAAAAAAAAAATCTTTTCGCTTTTATAGTCATTAAAAAAAATGATACTTAAGCTTTAACTGTTTGATCACTCATGTTTATGCAAAAAAAAATTTAAAAATATTCAGTCTATCAAAATCCTACAAAAACCTAATTTTAATTAAAAATTGGTTATCATAAATGTTTGACATTTTCTTCAATAATGTCCAGAACTATAAAATCATGAACAAATTATAAAATTATCTAAAAATTTTCATAATTTCCTTTAAACTTTTCTAAAAATGTATCTTGCAAACAGTTGTTTTTACCCTTACTCCAAAGTAAAAAAAAAGAAGCAAAAACTCAAACTTTGTGTGATCACACATATTTTTAAAGCAATAACATTGATTTATTAGGAAAAAGGTAAAAATATATTAAATAATTTAAATCCCTAAAAAATTGTTTTAAATAGAAATGGGTGATCTCAAATTTCAGAAATTTTTATCAATACTCTTCAGATGAAGAAAAAATTATATTTTTTGTCGCTTTTAAAGCCATTAAAAAATTTGTTGTTATTTAAGCTCAATCTTTTGGATCACTCATATTTATTTAAAAAAAATTTAAAAATATTCAGTCATATTCACCAAAATCGCACAAAAAACTTAATGTCAATTAAAAGTTGGTGATCAAAAATATAATGTCCAGAAATTTTTGGTTGCTTTTATAGTCATAAAATTTGTAGTCATTTAATCTCAAACTTTTTTATCACTTTTATTTATGGAAAAAAATTGTTAAAAATATTTAGGTTATCAAAATCCCACAAAAAGCCTAATTTTAATAAAAACTTGGTGATCACCAATTTTTTACATTTTCTTCTATAATGTCCAGAACGTTAAAATCATTAAAAAAATTATTAAATTTCAAAATTTTTCAAAATTGTCCTAATTTCCTACAAACTTTTGTAAGAATATATCTTGCAAACAGTTTTTAAAAAACTCAAAAACTCATAATTTGTGATCACAAATTTTTTTAAAGCAATGACATTGATTTATAAGCGAAACGTTAACATTATATTCCATGATTTCAAATCTATAAACAATTGTTTCAATTAAAAATGGGTGATCTCATATTTGGGTAATTTTGATCAAAACTGTTCAGATGAAGAAAAAATTCTATTTTTTTGTCGCTTTGATAGTCATTAAAATTTTCTTTTGTTATTTAAGCTCAAACTTTTGGATCACTCATAATTATGCAAAAATTTCTTTAAAAATTATTCAGTCCATCAAAATCCTACAAAAAACCTAATTTTAATTAACAATTGGTGATCACCAAATTTTTACATTTTCTTCTATATTGTCCAAAACGTTAAAATCTTTAAAAAAAATTATAAAATGTTCTCAAGATTTTCCTAACTTCTTGCAAACTCTCTAAGAATGTAACTTGAAAATATTTTTTTTACCTCTTACACCAAAGTAAAAATTTGTGTATCCCCTATAACTTTTCTTTAATAAGCCAACATTGTTTTTATACAAGAAAAACTTCAAATTGTGATATACAAGTATGAGTTTAAGAACAAGAAAAAAAATGTAGAAAGATCTATTTGTTCAACCAAAACATGTTTCACTACTCTACTGTTGTTCATTGAAAATTTAAATTTTTGTTTTCTTCATCATTTTTATGTACACACATACACACTCATACTCATACATCTCATCCATACATTCTTAGAGTATTTGGCATTCAATTTGTTCATTGAATGCATATTTGTGGAACAAATACATACGATTTATTATAGAAAAAACCCAGAAATCTAGAAAATAGTTTGTTGAATGTACTACTTGCAATACATACATACGTTGCAAAGTAACTACACACACAGAACATGTTGGTTGTGTGGTAAAAGTTTACCACACTAACAAGATAAGTAAATATAAAAGAAAGTAATTTTTTAACAAAAAAAAAAGGAACCCAGCAAATAGTAAAAAAAAATTTAATATTTTGATTATGATCTTAAGATTACGGAAAATGAATCCACTAAGACCAGATTTTCCAATGGGGTAAAAGGTAAAAAAGTGTACTTTTGGTACTTTTGGTACTTTTTATATTTCCTAAAATAATGGTCGTAAAAACTTTAAATTTGGAATGTAGATTCACCTGCTGTAATAAAGATCCACTAAGGCTGGATTTTTGCCAATGTTGATTCTAAAGGGATAAAAAGGGGAAAAGAGTACTTTTGGTACTTTTTTTTGATTTCCTGAGATAATGGTCATAGAAACTTGAAATTTGGTAGAATTCTTCGGTGAAAAAAGTGGAAAAGGTACTTTTTGAAAATTCCGTTTTTATGAGGGGATGGTCAAATGTACATTTGGTACTTTTTATATTTCCTGAAGTAATGGCCGTAGAAACTTGAAATTATGCGTGTAGGATCCTTCGGTTGAAAAAACATTCTGGAAAAGTACTTTTGGTACTTTTTTTACATCCTGAAATAATGGTCAGAGAAACTTGAAATTTGGAATGTAGGATACTTCGATGGAAAAACATTTTGGAAAAGGTACTTTTTTTGAAAATTCCGTCTTTGAGGGTGAAGTCAAAGAGGTACACATCAACTTTTGGTACTTTTTATATTTCCTGAAGTAATGGCCGTAGAAGCTTGAAATTATGCATGTAGGTTCCTTCGGTGGAAAAAACATTCTGGAAAAAGTACTTTTTGGGAATTAAAAAATGCGTACTTGTGGTACTTTATCCTAGACACCTGATATTTGAAATGTAGGATCCTTTAGTGAAAAAATTATTGCGAAAAGGTAATTTTTGAAAATTCCATTTCTAAGGTTCGTAAAAAGGGGTATAAAAGTGTACTTTTGGTACTTTTTATATTTCATGTTATAATGATCCTAGACATTTGAAATTCGGATAAAAAGTACTTCCTAAAAATTCCGTTTCTTAGAGGTTATAGAAGGGGTAAAAAATGTACTTTTGGTACTTCTTGTAAACCCTACATAATGGTTCCAGAAACTTGAAATTTAAATTGTAGAATTTTTCGGTAAAAAAAAAATCTGAAAAAATACTTTTTGGAAATTCCATGTGGGGTAAAAAGGGTACTTTTGAACCTTTTTATATTAATAGTCATAATAACTGAAATTTTAAATGTAGGCTCATCTCCCGGAAAATAGATCCACCAAGGCTGGGTTTTTGCCAATGTTGATTCTAATTGTACGTGGTAAAAAAGTGTACATTTGGACTCTTCTTAGAATCCCAGAAACTTGAAATTTGTAATGTAGGATCCTTCGGGGAAAAAAGTTTTTGAAAAAATATTTTTTGGCCTCCCATTTCTTAGGGAGGTAAAAAGTGTACTTTTGGTACCTTTTATATTTCCTAAAATAATGGTCCTAGAAACTTGAAATACAGGTTCACCTCCCTTAAAATAGATCCCCTAGGGCTGAGTTTTAGCTAATATTATTCTAAGGGGACAAAGGGCTAAAAAGTGTACTTTAGTACTTTTTTTATTTCCTGATATAATGGTCATAAAAACTTGAAAGTTGGAATGTGTAATCTTTCGGTTAAAAAAACATTCTGAAAAAAGTACCTTTCGTAAAATCCGTTGGTACTTTTTCTGTTTCCTGAAATAATGGGATTGAAACTTGAAATTTGAACTGTAGAATTCTTCAAAAAGTACTTTTTGAAAATTTTGCTTCTAAAGTGTACTTTTGTTTCTTATTATATTTTCTAAAATAATGGTTCTAGAAATTTGACATTTGGAATGTGGGATCCTTCGATGAAAAAAAAACATTCTGGAAAAAGTACTTTTTAAAAAAAGAACTTTTGGTACTTTTAATATTTCCTCAAATAATAAATCTAGACAATTGAAATTTGGAATGTAGGATCCTTTAGTGAAAACAAAAAAAATCTGGTAAAAGTACTTTTTCCGTTTCTTAGGATCCCAGCCAATGTGCTTAGGTTTTAGCCAATGTTGATCTAAGGGTACTTTTGGTACTTTTTTTTATTTCCTGATATAATTAATGGTTACAATAACTTGAAATTTAGAATGTAGGATCCTTCGGTTACAAAAAAAAACATTCTGGAAAAAGTACCTTTTGTAATTTTTTTTCCGTTGGTACTTTTTATATTTCCTGAAATAATGGTTCTAGAAACTTGAAATTTGGATAGCGCGATCCTTCGTTGAAAAAACATTCTACAAAAAGTACTTTTTGAAAATTATTCTAGACAATTGAAATTTGGAATGTAGAATCCTTCGGTGAAAAAAAAAAATATTCTGGAAAATGTACTATTTGGAAATTTCGTGTCTAAAAAGTACTTTTGGTACTTTTTATATATCCCGAAATAATAGTCCTAAAACTTTAAATTTTGAATGTATGTTACTGCGGTGAAAAAACATTCTAAAATAATTGTGTTTCGGAATTTGTCAGATTCCATTGTCAAGATTATTTAGCAAAAATAGAAACGATTTACTAAATAATCTTGACAATGGAATCTGACAAATTCCGAAACACGTGTCGATTAAGTCTTGCAAAAATGACCAATATAAATAAATTTAAAACAAAAAATAATTTTCTTGAAAATTATGCTATGAGAATATCATGGTTTTAATTAGTAAAGAAAATAATGACCTCGAGCCGGAATAAACATCCTCAAAAAATCTGGTAAAAGTACTTTTTCCGTTTCATAGGATCCCATAAACTTAAAATTTGGAATGTAGGATCCTTCGGTTTTAGCCAATGTTGAGCTTATTGATACTTTTGGTACTTTTTTATTTCCTAATATAATTAATGGTCACAATAACTTTAAATTTAGAATGTAGAATCCTTCGGTTACAAAAAAAAACATTCTGGAAAAGGTACCTTTTGTAAATTCCGTTGGTACTTTTTATATTTCCTGAAATAATGATTCTAGAAACTTGAAATTTGGAAAGCGCGATTCTTCGGGGAAAAAAACATTCTGGGAAAAATACTTTTAAAAAATTATCCTAGACAATTGAAATTTGGAATGTAGGATCCTTCGGTGAAAAAAAAATATTCTGGAAAAGATACTTTTTGGAAATTTCGTTTCTAAAAAGTACTTCTGGTACTTTTTATATATCCCGAAATAATAGACCTAAAACCTTAAATTTTGAATGTGTGATCCTGCGGTGAAAAAACATTCTGAAATAATTGTCAAGCAGAAATAACATCGAAAAGAAGGACATATTTGGAAATTTAAAATTTTAGGGTAAAAATGGTAATTGGTAAAAGTGGAGTAAAATTGTACTCTTCATAGCTCTAAGATAAAAACTTTAAATTTTTATATTTTTTTGACGCTTGTTATATGGAAATTAATAAAACTTATATGGAATGAAATGGAATAGATTTGGGAACGAAATGGAATAGAGTGGGCAACGAAATGGAATGGAACAGGAAACGATATGGAATGATAATTTTTTCTTAAATTTTTCGTACTTATTTATTTTTTACAAAAAATTTGTTCACTCAATATTTTTCATCTATATATTTTTTTTTTCACTGAAACTTATATTTGTTTAAATTTCTTATTTCACTGAATTTTTATTCACTCAAAATATTTTCAAATCAATTTTATAGGGTAATCGCATTATTGGGGCTTGAAAATTGTCAAAATAATTTTTCACCGGAGCGAACATGATAATGTCAGCCAGCGAAGTTATTTTAATTTTATTAAATTTTTCTAAATAGTTTTAATGAAAGACTTAAATGTGTAGAATTAAATAAAACAAAAGCCCCATAGGGGAACATTTTTGTAATCGGATCTCTAATCCTGATCTTTTACAATACGGTATTTAGTATTACCGGTAACGAAGTTCCGCCGGGTGTGATATTAGTCTTTATAAAAGTAGTCTTATAAAGTCTTATACATAGGAAATTAAAAAAAAAATGTCCATATATAAATTTTCCTCATCGAAAATTTTCCGATTCTAATATAATTTTTACTCTCGAACATTATTTCTGAGCACTTTTCCTCCCTTTACAAACTTTTTCCAACTCCTTTATACACAGAAAAATTAACTTCAAATCGAATTTTTTTAGTTGCATCAACTAATAATTCCGTTGTCGCTACTATTTTTTGGTGTGACAATCGAATTTCGTTGTTCTTTCAATTAAATATCAGTTGTATCAACCGAATTTTGTTGAGACTACCGATATTCAATTGAGACAACCTATATCAACCGATTTTTACTTACTTAAACTGATTTTCACTTGGAAATTTGTTTTCTGTGTGTTGGTTTTTTTGCTGGGTTTCTATTTGTAAATGATGCCAAATGGAATTTTACATTTACTAAATGATACTAATAAACCTTTTTTCAACTTTTTTTTTCTTCGATCAATGTCTGAGGTTTTATATGATGTAATTTTTAAATTATAAAGATTTCGTTTGTGCATATTCAAGATAAATTATTGCTAACATTTTTTCATTTTTTTTAATTCCTTAAAAATTTTCCATAATAACAGAAAAATGAAAGAAATTTCTTGAAAGTCATTAAAATTGTGTATTGAATGACATTTTATACATTTTTTCTTCTTTATCTATAGTATTTCATTTGTTTTAGGGATTTTTATTATTATTTTTTTTTTTAATTCTATATGATGACATGTTACAGAAAAAACAAAAAAACAATGAAAATAATGTCAGAGTTCCTTAGAAATTCATATTTTTCACCCCAGCAACATAAAGTAATTCATAATATAACAGAAATTCATATGACTGGAAGTGATGTAGGATTGTATGAATAATTTGTAAGTATTTTCTTTCTTTTCTTTACTAATTAAAAAAGATTTTCTTGAAATTATATCTTTAGAGAATTTTATGTTAAAGTTATTATTCCTGAATGTGTGGTAATGAAACATGTTAGGGAGGATGGTTTTTATGCAGGATAAATATAGCAAAATTATGAAATTATGAAAAAAAAAAAATTTTGGCGATATTTTACACCAAACGACGGTCAATATTACAACCGAATCGGATGATACATGTCTTAAATATGAACCGATTAATATTGGTCTCAAACTAGATCCTAAATATAGTCAAACTGCGTTTCCAGTTTTTAATTTCGTGATTCTGTTTTCTTTTAAAATCATTTCAAAGTTTTATAGAATTTTTCAATTTTTTTCTGATTTATGCTTGTTCTAGAATGATGCTATCGTATCTAAATGAAAAAGGAGTTTCTCCGAAATTAAAAAGAAAATAAACATATCAGTACAAAAGGATGTTAATGCTGTCCTTTAAAAACTTTATGCTTCAATATCCTTTGGCGTCTATAGCGATAACCTTAAGACTAGTATTTTCTTTCTTTTCTTTACTAATTAAAAAAGATTTTCTTGAAATTATATCTTTAGAGAATTTTATGTTAAAGTTATTATTCCTGAATGTGTGGTAATGAAACATATTAGGGAGGGTGGTTTTTATGCAGAATAAATATAGCAAAATTATGAAATTATGAAAAAAAAAATTGTTGGCGATATTTTACACCAATCGACGGTCAATATCACAACCGAATCGTATGAAACATGTCTTAAAAATCAACCGATTGATATTGGTCTTAAACTAAATCCTAAATATAGTAAAACTGCGTTTCCAGTTTTTAATTTCGTCATACTGTTTTCTTTTAAAATCATTTCAAAGTTTTATAGAATTTTTAAATTTTTTTTTTTCAGATTTATGTTTTTCTAGAATAATGCTATCGTATCAAAATGAAAAAGGAGTTTCTCCGAAATTAAAAAAATAAATATATTGGTACAAAAGGATGCGAATGCTGTCCTTTTAAAACTTTATGATTCAGTATCCTTTGGCGTCTATAGCGATAACCTTAAGACTAGGAAAAATCGAATCCTTTAGAACTTTAAAGACCTGTCAAAAGGAAATAAAATCACGAAATAAAAAACTGTAAATGCAGTTCAACTCCTCTGATATCTAGCTCCAGAGGTGTAAAATCTAGTTCCTGTAATCCAGTTCCTTTTTTCTGTCAGACCTCATTTTAAGTGCCACCTTAAACATGCATGAATATATTTTTCGCCCCTAAACTAAAATATTAAATTATTCAAAATGTTGTTAATGTATATTAGAGTGTTTTTACTTAAATGTGTGTGTGTGCGTGTATGCATGTTGTAGATGTTTGAGTGTTTTTGTTAAAATACATGTTGTATATGACACTTATTTTGTTTTAAAGTATCTAATTATTTTCGGTTCTGTTTCTTTGTATGATGCTGATTGCCTGTATGTCTTTCCTGCTTTGGCTGCATTGTGCATGTACTCCTTACACAGTTTGTTGCATAAACTGTTCAATGAAAATTGCAACTATGAATTTATTAAATCCCGTAAAGTACGTGACAGTCTCAAAAGTATCTACAAACTAAATTTTAATTAAATAATACCACCACACACATACAAAAACAGACATGAAAAACAGGCACTTATTGCATTAGCTAACTAATTACAATTATAGCGGGATGGCGTTAGGCTGCAAATAAAAATATTTAGTGTTTTACAAAAGTTTAAAAATAATATAAGACCATTAAATTACGCTTCGCCGAATCTATCTTATATATATAAAAATGGATGTGTGTATGTATGTATGTGTGTATGTATGTTCCGTATGGACTCGAAAACGGCTGGACCGATCTTGATGAAATTTTCAGAGAATATTCAGAATAGCCTGGGGAGTAACACTGTGCGGTCATATTTTTGATTTTCTGTCGGTGGGCGGAGGGGCGTGGCAAAATCAAATTTTTACATTCCAATACTAATGTCATCTATATATAAACAAAACGGATGACACGATTTTGATGAAATTTAAACCAAAGACAGTACTAACCGAGTACTACCTATGTGTCAAATTAGAAGGTTATTGGATAAAATGGCGTTAAATGCCACGACCCTTTGTATTGAACTGAAAATATTTCTGAATGATTTGCAATAATGCAAAAACGGCTGTATGTATGTTCCTTATGGACGCGAAAACGGCTGGACCGATCTTGATGAAACTTTCAGGGAATATTCAGAATAGCCTGAGGAGTAAGACTGTGCGGTAAGATTTTTTGATTCTCAGTCTATGGGCGATGGGGCGTGGCAAAATCAAATTTTTACATTGCACCACTATTGACATCTGTATATAAAAAAGGAATAAACCGATTTTGATGAAATTTAAACCAAGGATAGTACTAATCGAGTACTAACTATGTGCCAATTTAGAGCGTTATCGGTCAAAGGGCGTAAAATGCCACGCCTCTTTGTATGGGATTGAAAATATTTCTTCAAAAATGGCTGATACGATTTTAATTAAATTTTTAGCATTGATAGTACCAACGGATAGTGCGGAACTATAGGTCATGTGCGGTATTATAGGTTATGTTACACTACGATCGCAATTACGCAAAGACAGTTGAACCGATTCTCTTGGCGTTTTTAATCAAGATAGTGCTAATCAATTGCATATGTTGGCCATATAAGATTATAATTGTAAAAAGACGCCAAAATACAATGAATTTAATTTATAGGGGCCATCCCCTGTGCGTTGGTCAAACAAACAAATAAAAATATATTTTTTCCACTTCCGCAATCAAGCAAAAACGACAAAGCCGATCCTAATGAAATTTCCTGCACAGATAGTGCTAAAAGAGGGTGGAACTACAGGACATATAAGAACACGATTCGACAACGAGGCGTAAGTTTCCTCGCCTCTTTATGCTATACCCAAAGTTATTTTATCTTTTACTGCTGATAGTACTAACCGAGCTGGAACTGCTTATAGTTCATGTTAGAGAGCGATTCGGCAAAGGGGTAAAAAATGCCACTCCCTTTTTTTATTTAATAAAAGTTATTTCTTCAACAATCACACAAAAACGGCTAAACCGATTTCATGGAAATTTGCAGCATAGATAGTACTTACCGAACACGCATCTTGGAACTTTAGCTATATTAAAAGCCACGATTCGATAAGAATGCGTAAAACGACACGCCCCTTTGTACTATAATCAACATTACGTCTGTCAGTTCTCTATAGATACTATCTATATATAGATACTATATATAGATACTATCTATTAGATAGTCCGAAGGTGGAACTAAAAGCTACTTTTGGACCCAGCCCCGTGCTTTAGTTTTGTCCGACAGTTATATTAAGATCGTGATGCAACAGAAAACAGAATCGATGTTTTTTTGGGCCAGCAACGCGGACCGGGTCAGCTAATCCATTAATACAATGCAAAATATCAACTCAACCACAGAATCCATGAATTTTGGTCTAGATTAGAGATGGGCGCGTGAGTGGATTTTAACTCACACTCACTCACGCTCACGCAAAAAATAATCGAATCACTCACTAATCACTCACGCAATTTTTTTTTACTCACGCTCACTCACATTCACGTGAGTAATAAAAAACTTACTCACGCTCACGCGTGACTCACGCCAGGTTCAGTCACGCTCACGCAAAATCTACTCACGCAATAAAATTTTCTTACCAAAAAGAAAAAAAAATCAAAAAAAAAAAATTTTTACAAAAAATTGGGCAACCCGAGTAAAAATAAACATATATAACAATATATAATTTGATACAAACATAATATATCATATATAATTATATATCCCGTGGGATATTTTCTAAATTTTTTAAATGCAATCATATGCAGTTATATATAATTTAATCATGATTCGGATTAAAAGGTGTACGGTTGATATAATTATATAAAATTATATGAGGGTCAATACAAAATTTCTTTTTCTGTATAATTTAACTTAAAATTATATATAGCTTATGCTGTTCCATATAAACCTATATATGTTTACAATTAACCAAAAATTTTCTAAGTTTTTTAGGCAAAGTATAAGAAACTTTTTAAAATGTTCCTAAACATTTCTTGTTAGGGTAATGTATATCACCTATCTGGTTCGAAGCGTACCCAAACATTTTTTTGTTTTAGAAAATTAAATGTTTGGTGAATGTATCGTTGACCTGTGGTGTATCTCAACCCAAACCAAAAAACACCAGGATTTTATATGTTTTTATGCAATTAGATCTAATTAGATCCACCAATATATGGCAATGTCTGGTCAAAACTCGGATGAAATCAGATTATATTTTATACAAGTTGATCTTTTTTAATGCAAAAACATACACCATTATTCGGATCAAATTGCGTATAAATATATATTGTGTTACATATCATTATATATTGCACCATATACAAATTTTTACTCGGGAAATCAAAAAATCTAATCACGCAAACTCATTCAAAAAATAAATGACTCACTCACTAATCACTCACTCAGATTTTTTTTCAACTCACACTCACTCACAATCACGTGATTGAAATGAAAATCACTCACACTCACGCGTGATTCACGCAAATCACGTGACCAGCGCCTATCTCTAGTCTAGATGTCCCACAAACAAGGGAGGTCTTTCAGAGGGCACCACCGATCATCCTGAAACTTGCATATGGGAATGAGGGGAGGAAAATAAATGTTACCTGCTTTTTTTAAATGCCCAATCTTAAATTTAAAACAAGAAAGCATATACCAGTGTTTTCCGGAAAATGGGTTCCAAGTCCAAACATGGACCGATTGGATTATCTTTTGTTAGATCGTCATTTAGTGTATAAAACACACACAAATCAAATTTTAGTGGAATTAGTATTTCTTTTTTTTCAGTAGACCGATTTAACTAAATATCGGTCAAAATTTTTATATGGGGGACTAACAAGGGAACTCTCCCTGGTGTCACCCTCCGATCTTCATGAAATTGGGATATGTTGTTAAGAACGAAAATTAATTCGACATGTATTTTTTTTTAGCGGCCCAAACTCATTTTTAGGGGCGGTCGATTTGTATGGGGGGAAATTGAAATTGAATTGCGCCTATTTAAACAAAATTAATATAGGCATGTGTGATATCAGATTAAAGGTATTAAAAATACCTATCTCATGGTGCTAACAACGGGTCAAAGAAGTTAATATTTTTCGACTTATTAACAAAAATGTCCTATAATTTTGGTATTTTGCTCAATATGAAAAAAAGTTGTGCATGTTTGGACACGTTCTTAGCACACGTAGATAGGTTTTCCAACGACCTTTCATTTGGTATGAAACATGGCTAGGTTTCTTTGCATAATATAGGAGATAAACGAAAAAAACTGAAAAATGGCCTTGTCTTCCCCCATCTTTTTTACACCCTAAATATGAATTTGGGCCGCTAAAAAAAATACATGTCCCTTTATTTTTTCTGCTCTACAAAATAAAACCAATTCCATAAAGATCCGCGGGTGACACTAGGGAGACTTCCCTTGTAAGCCAGATAGAGCAAAATGGAGGCCATTTTTGGTTCTCGGGCTCTCCATAGTATCGCCGGTCCTCTTTACATGTGTGGACCCTAATGGGTCCTAACTTTGGATCCAAAAAAGTTAGCATTCCCGAAAATTTTAAAATGCTCATATCTCGGTAAATATTGCCAAAAGCTCTCCGAGTAATATTTTTGCAGTTATCGAGTTTTGTAATTCTCAAAACCCCAGTGGTCCCCTAAAATCACGTATCTCAAAAACTAAGAAAGGTAGAGCGAAACGGACACAAATTTTGGATCAAAAACTATGACGATTTTTAAGGAACCCAAATAGACCCAAGCTTTTACAAGATTTTTTTGCTAACATTACAGTTTTTTTTTTTGAGTGTATTTCAAGAGTTTTTAGTGCATATTTTAGGCGCATAAAACATAGTTTTTTTAGTGCATGAAGGTCCTGTCCCTGTTTATTACTATTATACAAATAAAAACACATACAATAATAATATTTAAAATTTAAAGTCACTTAATTTTGTAAAGTTTTTGTCTTCATTAATTGCTTGTCGCTTTAATTCTAACTGAATTTTTCATAGTTTTTGTTTACACAATTGTTGTTTACATTTAATTACGGTACCTCACGAAAAAAAATCTCGTTTCTTTCTATGTAAAATAAAAAAACTTAGAAATTTGTGAAAAAAGTAGGTAAATCATTTAAAGTACAGATAATTCGTAATGTCGAATTTTTCGAAACATTCGACAGATTTTGCTGATTTGTACTTTCCAAAAAAAGAGTTGCATATTGCTGCTCTCAGAGAAAAACATGTTTGGAACATGATTTCAGCGCACCAAATCACCAATAATGGATGGGAAACATAGTATGTTTGATCCATTTGATTATATATATGATTGTGACAATCATACTATGATCATCAACAATTATAAAATAACAAGTTTTTATCATACTATGATCAGCGAAGATCATAATATGATCGCTACAATCTTGTTATGATAAAGTTATCAATCAATATTATGTTGCCCCTCCATTATGGTTGTCGCAAACATGTTTCTTCTCTGCATTTGATGTAAAACATAATTATAATTATTACTATTTTTTACATAAAGCCTGAGGCTACTTTAATTATAATGTAAATAAACTTATGTATTATATGTAAGTTACAACAAAACAACATATGGTAAATTCTAATTAACATTGTTATATATTTATTTTTGTTTAAATAAATTACATTTTCAATTAATCGACTATAATTAATTTAGTATAGTACATAAATACCATATTTATTTATGTTTATTACAAATTACCAGGTGATTTAAAACAATACCAGAAGGTACAATAATTAAATTAGATATTAATTCCATTTTTATACCCTGATGAATAAATTAAATCACAGAAGTTGTAACTATATTTTTTAATTGGATTTATAACTGGTAAAAAATAAATTGGCTAATTTAACCCTTTATTGACGGTGGAGTCAAAGTGATCAAATTTTTAAATTCAAAGTAAAGAGTTCATATGAGAACAGTTTTTCAACTGTTCCCATTTAAACATTTTCTAATTTTGAAAGACAGTTGAAACTGACAAACAAGTGCGATTTTTTTTTTCTGAAATGCAACAAGGCTATAGGGATATTTAAAAGTTTTTTTTAACAAAGACGCTCACACCAGTATTTTAAATTAAACAAGTAAAAAAATTATAGTCGGCCAAGGCCGACCATATAATACCCTACGCCAGAGTTTCCCGGAAAATGGATCCGATGGACCGATCAGATCTATATTTTGTCAAATCTTTAATACGTGTAAGTACGCGTTAAACATACACAAACAAAATTTCAATTAAATATTTTCTATTTTCATGAAATTTTAGAGATTTATGTGAAAATCGGGAAGGTGGTTTGTATGGGGCTACAAGCAGAACTAGTCCGATTTCTTTAAAATTCGGAATGGTGATTTGTGAAGACAAAACACGTTTACCTGCCAAATTTCGAAAATATACCTATTATAACACGGTTATTATAGCCATTTGAGCCAAAACTAAAGAGGACCTTTGTATGGGGGCTAGGTCTAAATATGGACCGATTTTTTTTTATTTCCTTGGGCCAAAAGAGATTTAAGTTTTAAATTTCAAGTCATATGATTAAAAATTGCGACCTGTATCGTGTTTACACCGTTTACATGAACAGACGGACATGTCCGGACAGATGGACGGACATCGCTAAATCGACTCAAAAAGTGATTCTAAGTCGATTGGTATACTTAACGGTGGGTCTAGAACCAATATTTCGGGTAGTTACAAAAATCAGCACAAACTCATTATACCCTGTACTACACACAGAAAAAAATATTGAGAAAAACAATTTGAGTAATCACTTGTTTAAATTTTTAAATAAGATTTGAGTAATTATTTAATTGACGCAATTAAAAATTTACTCAAAAACTAAAAAAAAATTTCAGTAAATAATTTAATACAAAATTTAATAATTTTTTTTATTTTTTTTTATTCTCTTCGTGTTTTGAATTCTCGTTTAGTTTATAGTTTTTTGTGTATGTATATGAAAGTTTGAAATCATCTTTATGAAATTTTCCAATGTCTTCAAGACATAAATATATTTGGTAAAGTTTGAAAAAAACATTTTTTTCGAAAAAAAATGTGAAACTTTTTTAAACTTTTTAAAAAAATAAAATGATAAATTTTGAGTAAATTTTTACTTGACACAATTAAAAAGTTACTTAAAAAATTTAAAAATTTTTAATTAAATTTTTAATAGTATCCATTAAAAATTTTTTAGTAAGCTTTTAATAATTTTTTATTAAAAATTTACTCAATACTATTAAATCGTTTACTGGTGCAAAATTGAGTAATTTATTACTCAATAGTATTAAAAATTTACTCAAATTTATTTTTTATTTTTTTCTGTGCAGTGTGGTGCAGGGTATAAAAATGCTTGCGAATTTTCTTGCCCAAAACATTAAACCATGATAATGTTTTTCTGAAGATTTTGGTGTACTTGCCAAAGCAAAGATTTTTTAGAAAAAATAATGTTATATTCATTTGCCATTCCATGCGAAACGAATTGAAATATCGGTCGATAACCTTATTAAGTTTATATATTATTGATCTATTTCAAAGACACTCTAGCTATATACATCCGTCCATCTGTCTGTGGAAAGCAATATGCAGTCCAAACTAAAAGATCTGTAAATTAAGTGCAAAAAAGTGTTTTTACATTTTTGAGAGTATAAGAGATTCGACACCGAAGAACTTAACACTCTCACTTGTTTTTTTGTGTACATTTGTTAAATAAATGGAACATTTTTATGTCAAAAGCTTAGAATTGATAAAAAAAAATGTTGGTGAAAGAAAAAATCAAACGTTAAAAAAAAATTTAAAAAAAAAATGCAGGGGCATTTTTTTGGGGGGGAGGCTTGTCGGGGGTCCTTGAGGACACCTTCTATCTGGTCAAAAATGTTTACATATTTAAATACTATGCTTTTTGTACAAAAGATATACAATTTCATCAGTATATAAATTATTTGCTAATATCCACGCCCTTAGAAAGGGTCGAACCGAAAAAAAGTTATTTTCAAACCCCCTGGGTCCAAGTCCAAGACATTAAACTTTTTCAAGCATAAAAGTGTTTCATTTGTTTAACAAAACTACAAAAAAAAACCTATAAAAAGTTAGTTTTTTTCATGGGTTGGTTTACTTCGTCAAGGGGGGACTTTTTCCCCCCTAGTCCGATTTTGCCCATCTCCGAATATAACCCGCCTATGAACATAAGACATATATGTGCCGAATTTCGGGAGTCTAGCACTTTTATTTTGGACTGCATCGTGTCTTCCACAGACGGACGGACAGACGGACATCGCTAAAATGTCTTAGAATCGATCACTGATCAATAGTATATACACTTTATGGGGTCCTAGACCGATAAAGTGTATATGAAAACATTATGAAAAAGAAAATTTTGATGGAAAACTTTTTTTTTTATAAAAAAAAAATTATGAAAAAAAAAATTTGATGAAAAAATTTGATAAAATGTAATGAATAAAAAAAAATTTGATGAAAAAAAGAAAATAATGAAAAAAAAAATAAGGAAAAAAACTGTCGAAGAAAACAAAATTGATGAAAAAAAAATATTGAAGAAAACAAAAAATTTATGAAAAAAAATTTTATGAAAAAAAAAAAAATGGATGGAACAAAAAAAAAAGTTTGACAAAACAAAAAAAAGTATTAAAAGTATGCTAACAATATATTATTCAAAAGTAGTTAAATCATGGTAATGGTAATGGGTACTCATTATAAATAATGTACTTGGTAATGATGACTTTTCACAACTCATTACCATGTTTTTGCTGGGTAGGTAACAGCTAACTCGGACCAGCCGCATTTTGTATTACAATTTAAGGTTGGAGTAAAATTTGGTGTGAGAAAAATAAGTGAAAATTAGAAAAAAATGTGAAAGTGTATTTTTTTTACAATGTATACTACAATCACGTAAATTAAATTAAATTTAAGTTACAGTTACACGTGACTCACTAAAAATGTTTATTGATGAACATTTGTATTAATTTCTATTAAAGGTTTCAATTTCCCTTTTCCTACATTTAATCAATGAATAATTTCATTAATTTTATGAAAAACTTCATAAACGTTTCAAAAAAAGTTCTACGAATAACATTGTTCATTATTTCCAGGTAAGTTTTCATTAAAAGGAACTTTAATGACACCAGTTGCATTGATTAAATGAAACCTGTCTTCGGTTGCAAACGTGAATCACTTTTCCTTAAGCTTGTGTCAATTTTCATTACTTTCACGAAACTTTTTTCAGTGTACAAAGACCCACTCAACAGTATACTAAATTACGTCTTAAATGATATTTAAAAAAAATATTGCAAATGCGACTTACACTTTCATTTAACATTCTTTGAAAGCAAATTAAAATTAAAAAAAATAAACTTTTAGATAATATTTAATATTCATTTAGTGGGGCGTTTTTTCTTGTTTCTTAAAAACTCTTTGAAAAAACACCTTTAATTTAAATTAAAAAGCATAAAGAAATAACTCACCAAATTCTTTCATTTCTTTTAGTCATTATTTGTTCAACAGTTTCTATTTGTTTTAACAATATTTAAATTAAAAGAATTTCCACCCCCTCAGAACTGCAAATTGAGATTAGTCAAATAAATTGCGGTTTATTTGTTGTATTCATCATGATGACGCTGAACTTTTCGTTTTTTATTTTTTGCAAATTTAATTTTTTTTTGCCCGACGGCTTTGTTTACAGTTTCATTTGTCAACATTTACACACAGAAAACAAATTTGCTAAATTCCAACTGAAATTCAGTTGTTACAACAAAAAATCGGTGGATGCATTTGAATTAAGGTTGAAACAACTAAATATCGGTACTTACAACAAAATGTTGTTATTACAACTGTCTTTTAATTGAAACAACTATAAAATTCGTTAGTTACATCATAATGTAGTAGCAGCAACCGAATTTTGAGTTAATACAACTGAAAAATTCAGTTGGAAATTTATTTTTCTCTGTGTAAGTCAGTTGATACACTCAAAGATAAAATTATTGACTGAAACAGTTTAAAAATTCAAAAGTTGAGGAACATGGACATATGGATTTTAGTAGAACCTACAGTGTCGCCAAAACTCAAATGCACAGAAAAATAAATTTCCAACTGAAGTTTGTAGTTATATTAACTTAAAATTCGGTTGCTGCTACTATATAAGGCTGTGAGGACCGAATTTTGAGGTTGTTCCAATTAAAAGCCAGTTGTACCAATAGAATTCAATTTTAATCACCGATATTTAATTGTGCGAACCATTTGCAGATGTATTACTCAAATTTGTCTTGTTTGTTAAAAAAGCTTAAAAAAATAATTAAATATTTCTGCTTCAATTAATAACACAGTGATACCAAATCGAACTTTCCAAATCGGGATGAAACCGAAATTACGTCAGCTATAACCGGTATGAATTTCGCTGCAATCGGTTCAGTACCTACTTACTGAATACCTAAATTATTAGAAATAAATCACTGTGCACTATTGCGTATGATTGTTATATCATTGTTTAGGCAATTACAACATTAAGAATACGCCCCGTATAGTTTTTAATAAATTTTTATTATAATTAAAATGCGTGTAAAAAAAATCTAGCCTTAAAGCTTTTGTTATAGAATATGTCAACTTTCATTTGTTTTTGGTTTCATCCCATTCCGATTTGGGTTGTTGCACTGTGTAATGGTAAAACTATGTTAAATTCCTAATTTCAGAATAAAAATCAGCTAAACGTTTTTATACCCTCCACTCTAGTGATAGAGGGTATATATAAGTTTGTCATTCCGTATGTAACACATTGAAATATTGGTTTAGGACCCCATAAAGTGTATATATTCATGATCCTTGATCGATTCTAAGTCGATCTAGCGATGTCCGTCTGTCTGTCTGTCTGTCTGTCTGTCCGTCCGTCTGTCTGTTAAAATCACGTTTTTGGCTATAATCCAGAACCGATTTAAACGCCTGGGGTACCAAAAGTTGCGTAATTCTCCTAGGCAGAATCTGATTTTTTTTAAATCGGTTAAGTATTTTAAAAAATATGAAAATTAATAAATTTTGATGAGTAAAAATGTGAATTTTACACAAAATAAATGCTATAACTTGACACCTGTTGAATGAATGTAAACGAAACTTTGAATTTAATGAAATTTTATCATTCCTAACACTCACAAAAAATTTGGGCCGAATCGCACAATGGGGCGAGGCACCAGCAATTTAACCCAAAATTTTAAAATGATTTATCTTGGCTCATGGTTGACATATTCAAATAAAATTTTAAATAGGTTCATATTTTATTGTTCTCAACGTTTTTCTGGTTATTTTGGTACCAATTATGGCAAAATCAGTCTAGGGGTTAAGAAGCTATGAGCAATGGAGATGAGTTTCAATACAAACCTGCATGATATGGCGTGGAAGCGCGCCATTTGTATTAATAGAAGTAAAAAAATACGTAGTATGTGTAATACACGTGGTTGCTTTTATACAATTTTCATAATTTTTATATAATTTTCATACATACTTATAAAATATTTTTTTTTTTTGTTTTTTAAATATTTACATTGCACTATGGTTCCGTTCAACACTTTTCTTGGCCAAAATTTCAAAAATGGAAAAATTTTTGGTTTTAAATAGGTTTTGTGTTAAAAATTTTTATAGTTTTTTTTTTCCATGTATATTATTATTAGAAATTTTTTGTATTTAAACTCAAAAAAATAATTGAAATTTAAAAAAATACTTTTTCTTATGTTTATCTAAATTTGTTTTTGAACGGTAAATGAGTATACAAAAACAAAATATGTTTTCTGTTGTTTGTAAGTATTAACGATTTTCTATAAAATAAATTTTGAGAAAATTGAATTTTGGCCAAGAAAGGTCGTCTGCGAAACCATTGTGCATTGGTTAACATTGTGGAGGGTATTTGAAGATTCGGCACAGCCGAATATAGCTTTCTTACTTGTTTTATATTGATTGTTTTATATTTTTTCTTACGGAGTTATTATTTTGCGTGTATTTTTAACATTAATTTGAATATGAGACGAAGACTAACAAAAAATAAGTTTGCAGGGTATGCCAACTAAATTGGAATAGAAAACAAATCCAATTTATACATTTTACTCGTACACATTGTTTTGGATGTTTTCTTTCAAAATCCTTAGAGAGATGGAAATTTTTCGAACAAATATAGAATGTTTAAAGATTAATGGATATAAATGTCAAGGATCAGCAAATTATTAAATTAAAATAAATAAGAAAGTTATAGTCGGTCAAGACCGACCATATAATACCCTACATCAGAGTTTTTCTTGAATTAGTGTAAAAAATACTCACAAACCAAATTTAAGTGAAATAGGTTTCTACGCTCAAAAACAAAATCTTGTAAAATTACAAAAAAAAAGCCTTGTAAAATAATTGTTTGTTAACACCTATTTTACGAGAGTTCTTAGTAAAAATTACAATTTTACTGGTAAAAAGCTTGTAAAATTACAAACAATTGGCATGCCTTTTCCAAAAAAATTGTAAATTTTCTCGTGATTATACTAGACTTTAAGCTACCTCTTATTTTACGAGAATTTTTATTAAAAAACAAATTTTTAATTTGCCAATTTTTTGATGCGATAATACTTTCAGGAATCTAGTGGCTTAACTAGATCACTCAAAATATTTTGTACACTCAAAAAATTATGTTATTAACTGTTTGAAGTTTATTTAAAAAGTTTTACGTTTAGTCGTTTTTAAAAGAAAAAACATTTGTTTGATGTTCAGTTTTTATTAATAACTACTTCTGTTCTTTGTTTCAAAAATAACACACTAAAAAATAAAGACTTTCATTAACATTTAATTTTTAAAGTCTATTATTTTTGTTCTGTAAGTAAAAACTACCGATTATTATTTAAATTTTTAATGATTTGTGTAAGTATTTTTTTTTAAATTGTTGGTATTTTTAAATGAGATTGATTGCGGGATCGATTCCCCAAAATTTTATTTAAAATTTTTAAAAAAATATTTTAATAGAAAATTGTAAAAAATTAACCTACGAAATGAAAAATGAATTTAATGTTTTCGAAGGTTATTTTTTGGAAATTGTTGGTTAAAAATAACAGAAATATCATTAATTTTTATACCCTCCAACCACAGTATGGGGGTATACTCACTTTGTCATTCCGTGTGTAACGCATCGAAATATCGGTCTAGGACCCCATAAAGTATATATTTTATTGATGAGTGATCGATTCCGTCCGCCTGTCCGTCTGTAGAGGACACGATACAGTCCAAAATAAAAGAGCTAGACTTCCGAAGTTTGGCACGAATATGTCTTATTCCTAGGCAGGTTAAGTTCGGAAATGAGAAAAATCGGACCAAGGGGAAAAAAGTTCAACCTTGGAGAACTAAACCAACCTAAGAAAAACTGCATGTTTCCCAGGGTTTTTTGTACTTTTGGTAAGCAAAAGCAACATTCTTATCTCAGAAGAAGCTTAGAATCGCAAGGGGAAGGTGCCTCCTAACGTCTTCCACCAACCCAAAAAAAAAAGGCTCCTTCATTTTTTTTTTTATATTTTTTTTTTTTTTTTTTTTTTCATTTTGGAGGGTATAAAAGATTCGGCACGGCCGAATATAACACTCTTACTTGTTAATGTTTTCGTGGATATTTTTTTCGAATTTGTTGGTAAAAATTAATGAAAAAAAGTAATTATTTAATGTTATTTATTTTAGAAAATTTTGTCAACAGTAAAAAATAAATGTTGATGTTTGTTAAAACAAATGAATAATTATGAAAAAAAAATGGATTTTAATTGTTTATTCACTGGTTTTAAATGTGTTTTTCATTTGTTTTTGCCTACAAAATATTTTGAGTGTAGGCAAAAAAAATGAAAAACATATTTAAAACAAGTGATAAATCATTTGAAAACCATCCCAGTAATTATTCACTTGTTTTAATAAATATCAAAATTTAGTTTTCTGAAGTAAATAACAGAACATTAAAAAATAACTCCAATTTAATATTTTTTTACCAACATATTTGAAAAAAATAACCTACGAAAACATTAAAAATTAATGATTGTTGTGTTTTTTTTACCAACAAATTCAAAAAAAAAAAAAAATCAATGAAAAAACAGAAGACAATAAAAATTAATCATTTCGTAGGTTATTTTTACTTTTTTTCTATTGAATTTATTTAAAAAAAATTTTTAATAAAATTTTTGGGGAATCGATTCCGCAATCAACTGCAATCTGGCCAGACACTCTACCCATCGTGCCAAAGTCACTTGATACAAACATGTTTTTATATTTCTATAAATATTTTTTTAGATAAAAACTAATAACTTTTCTTTAAAAAATGCTAACAATTTAAAAAAAAAATAACGTACAAAAATCATTAAAAATTAAAAAAGAATCACTTATTTATACTTACAAAACAAAAATAAATGACTGTAAAAACTAAATGCTAATGATAGTCCTTATTTTTTATGTTGTTATTTTTGAAACAAAGAACAGAAATAGAAATTTAAAAAAACTGAACATTGAACAAATGTTTTTTCTTTTAAAAACGACAAAACGTAATACTTTTTAAATAAACTACAAACAGTTAATAACATAATTTTTTGAGTGAAGTAAAATTACTAAAAATTGCGACCTGTATTGTATTTACGCCGTTAACATGAACATATAGACGGACGGACAGATAGACAGATATTGGTGTAGGACCAATATTTCGGACAGTTACAACAGTGACGTATCCAGGATTTTAAAAACGGGGGGGCACTTTCAAAATAATTTTTGTAATTGCCTATTTATTTTTAACTAGCAGCCTCCCCCCCCCCCCCTTCCTCGATTTTATCTTTATTTTAAAACAAAAATGTCTTTTAATACAGATTTTTTTATAAAAAAATTTCTAAAAATCTCAAAATCTTTTTGCAGGAAAAATGTTTGAAACTACGAATTTTTATTTGAAAAACTAAATTTTTGATGAAAATAATGTCTGACATATTCTCAGCTTCAGAGTTTTTTTTTTAATAAATTGTTCTTGGGAACAATATGTAACCAAAAAGTGTCATCATCAGAAAAGTTACATTGGAATTATTATTTGCGATAAATATCAAAATAAACACTTTTTGCTAAAATCCATTGAATTGCAAAAAAAATTTTTTTTTCCAAAACCAAAATATATGAAGCTAATAGAGTTTAACTTCCTTATTCCAAATCATCTTACCAAAATTTTTAAGCATATAGATTTTTTTCCGATATTCGCGTTCGATACATCGAACGCTTCACGTAAGAATTATAAGTGAGAGACAACTTTTCAGAATCTAAGAATTTCCTATAGAAATAATATCTCAGATTTTAATATAGAAAAAGTGTCTTAGAATATTATAGTTTTAAAATTTTTTACAAAAATTTATTTTCATGACCTGATACATAAATTTTATTAGATAAAACCAATCAATATTAAGTGTCTTTAAACATATTTTACTGATATTTCGACAGAAATTACTTTGTTTTATTTTTTTTTTAATTTTTAAAATTTTTTATTAAATTTTAAAATGTTTCAAATCGAAAAGGGGGGGGCACGTGCCCCCTGTGCCCACCCCCTGTATATGTCCATGAGTTACAAACATCAGCACAAACTCATTATACCCTGTACCACAATGTAGTGCAGGGTATAAAAAATATAAGCTCTTCTTAAACAATTTGTGTTTTAGTAAGCAATAGTTTTAAAAAAATTAAAAATCAACTACTTTCGATACAAACCTAATCTAACAAAATGAACCAGTTCTTAAAACATAAGATGGAATAATTTCTAAAGACAAATATTGAGTTTTAAAACAGGTTTTTTGTAACCAAAATGTTGCTGGGTAGTTTAGTTTAAAATTTTAAGGAAAAATACCATTAAGACAAATTGAGCAACATTTTATTTTTATTAAAATTCTAATAGCAACAATGATCTCCATTATAAAATTCAACTGCAATGATATTATTTTTTTTTTTTTAAATCACATTTAAGGCATTCCACACCAAATGTCCAGCGAAAAAAAATTAGTCCAATGAATTTCTAAATAGATAGTATTGATAGCCCTATATGGAACTAAAAAAATTGCGTTTTTAAATTTTTCAAAAACTGGGCTTATTAGGCGTAGCTTTAAATTGAAAAAAATGGTCAAATTTGTTGCGAGTTTCCATGATTAAATATTTATAAAATTAAAACCGGAATGGATCATAACCTCAAAAATGTTCACTCTTGTATATTTTTTTTTATGGGCTATCGATTAAAATTTTTATTTGGAAATATTTTCAGAACCCGTTCTGAAATTTCCCATATTTTTAAAAGGTCAATTTATCAAAAATCTGGCCACTTAATTTTCTTTTTTAATTTTTGATGTTTTTCTATCCACACAAAAAAGTTCAGACACGCGTTTTTCGTTTTTGTTGTGAAAAATGCATGTGTATATTAAATTTTATATCAATTTGCAATTTGCTTATATTTTTTGGTTTCAACATAACGTATGTGTAACATTATTGCAAAAATTTGTTACTTATGTGCTATGTTGAAAAAAGAAAATACAAGCAAATTACAAAATTGATATGAAATTTAATATTCAAATGCGATTTTGCGTAAATAGACAAACATTTAAACTTAAAAAAAAGTGGACTTATTTTTGATAAGTTAACTTTAAAAAAAAAAAAAGGAAAATTCAGAACGTTTTCTGAAAAATTTTCAAATAAAAATTTTTAATCGATAGCCCATAAACAAATATACAAGAACACTCATTTTTGACGTAATAGTGCATTCCGTTTAACATTGATAACAATTTAATCAAGGCAACTCGACACAAATTTGACTATTATTTTAATAATAAGTCACGCCTCCTAAGCCCAGGTTTTGAAAAATTAAAAACCAAAAAGCAATTTTTCAAGTTCCATATAGGGATACCAATACAACCTATTCAGAAATTCATAGGACACATGTTTTTCTGTAGCGGGCCCTTTGGTGTGGAATGCCTCATATATTCGTACATAGCACACTGTGTTTGTGACACACACACTGTGTGTGTATTATACATTTAAAAATGATAAATATTTAGACTGCATAATGAAATAACAACAATAATATATGACAAAAAACTAAAAACAAGTGATGAATTGTCTTTTCATATAAATGTTCATATGAGGCATTTTACTCCTTACAACTAGAAAAAAAACATGTGTCCTACCAAAAAAAACTTAGCCATTTAGGAAATTTAGAAAAAATTAACTCTGGTTTGTATAGCCACCAACCACAGTATAGGGTTATACTCACTTTGACATTCCGTTTGTAACAAATGTTTATAGTAGAACGCTGCATTCCGCTTGCTCTTCAACAAGGTCTAGGGGCAAAAAGAAGACATCTTGGTGGTCAAATGAGTTGTAGAAGAGAAAAGATTCCTGCAAAAAGCTGCTTCGGAGATAATAAATACACTAAAAAATCTTGTTAAATTACCAAAAAATCACCGTAAAATAATTTTTTGATACCTCCTATTTTTTGGCAATTCCTAGTAAAAATTACAATTTTATTGGTAAAAAGCTTGTAAAATTACAAAAAAAAAATACTAGTTTTTACCAATAAAATCGTAAATTTTACAACTTTTTGGGCGCGATAAAAATTACAAGGAATTTTCGTGACTTTACTAGATTTTGTGTAAATAGTAAAAATTACGAGATTTTTTGTAATTTTACAAACTTTTTACCAATAGCTAATTTACAACTTTTTTCGATGCGATAGAACTTACAAGGAATTCTCGTGAATTAACGAGATTTTTTCTGTAAAATTACTTTGGAAATTTGGACATTTACGAAAAAAAATTGTTAATTTACAAAAAAAAAATAAATTTCAATCGAACATTTTTTGTTAAAAAAACAAGGAAAACTGTCAAATATTGATAAAATGGGATTACGGGACTTTTTCTTGTAACTTAACAAGGTTCTTAAAGCAGTGGGAAGCTTGAAAATAATTGCTCATATCCATTTGAATATGTATTTGTGTATGCATTAGAGTAGGCCGAAACACATTTTTTTTGCTATTTTTTATCCTTTTCTGTGAAAAAAAAATTTTTGATCGCGTGTCTAAATGTCTAAAAAATGTTGGGGTTAGAATAACGAAACAAATAATTTGATTATATAGAATTTTATATAATTCCAGAACAAATTTTAAAAAATTTGATACGATTTTCGGTATTTTATGACTGATTTTTTTATATAATTTTATATAACAATATACATATAAATATGAAGGGCTTACTGCAAAAACTTGATAAGCCACATTTAATTTTTTGTTGTTTTTGGCCTTCTACTGATGTTCCATTGAAAATTTTTTGGCAGAAGTCTTGCTTAAACCCTTCGTACAAGTATCTTGAGAATGAAAGTTCTGCAAAATGTCTACTTTCTACTATATTTCAAAAGTTTTAAGGCAAAAACCACCATAAAATAAAATGTTGCTTATCGAGTTTTTACAATAAGCCCTTCATATGTATTTTTTTGTCAAAAATCGTATAGCAAAAACATAATCTACATGAAATTCTAAGAACATTTCCCAAAGAAACCATATTTCTAAAATCAAACCCTATACCGCGCCTAACGACATGCAGATTTGTCCGTCCGTCCTTTTTTTCATAAGCAAAACAAAGAACTTGACACTTTTTTGGTGTTTGTGTTAATTTTTGGGCTTTGGTGAGCTCTGAGGTATATAGTAAAATTTTATTGGCAACATTTTTGTAGAACATTTCATCCCCACCCTACCACTCTTTCGGGGTGTTTTTTGCGATTTTTTAGAATAGAGCCAAAAAATACCGTTATGAGAGGGAGTTGGAGGGTTAATATGTTTCACAAAAATATTTGCCATAATATTTTCTACAAAGTTGCTGAACATACCCCAAACCTCAGATGTAAAGAAAACATAGTTTTATATACCGATATGCTGCGAGAACATAATAATAATTATGTAATTCGAACAATTTTTGGGATTATGACCAGCAAGTATATTAGACATAATCCTTGAAATGGAGAAATATATAATTAGATTGATTTGTAATGCAAACGCCACAGACGAATAATTATAATAAGAAATTTTAACAATAAATCGCTTCTTTTAGTGTTAATCCATGATAATTTTACTCCATTATTTATTTTTTATTAAGCTGCAGTATATTAACGTTTGTCGTGATACTCTGAAAGTAAGTGCAGGGGTTGTGGGTTCGATTCCCTCCAAAGCCTTTGTATGTTAATTACAATGGGAAGCTGGTGCAGCGGATTTTCTTAGTAAATAAAAGTATGTAAATGAGGATCATAATGATATTTCGTCAAAAAAAAAACACATAGATACTTTTGTGGGATGATATTGGAGAATTGCATATCGAAAAGGAAAAAGACTGTGTTCGAAAAAAATTTTGATAACTGAATATTTTTATTTACATCAGTATTTGATTTATTTTGAGTAAAATTTTTTTTTTAATTTTTGTAAAAAAAAAAAAAAAATTTCTAGTGTAAATTTTTTTGAGTGTATTTTTTTTGAGTTTAATATTTTTTTTTAGTTTTTTGAGTGACAAAAATAGTTTCTAAAATATTTTTTTTGGCTTACCATTCCTTTTCAAAGCGTGTTTAGCGTTTTTTCAACACGGGAGTTCGGGTTAAAACCCATCTGAAATTCCCCATTTTGCTAATAACTTATGAACCACTGGACAGATTTCGCTGAAATTTAGTATTAATCCGACCGGAATTATAACAAATATATACACCACGCTTCAGCAGCTTGCCATATATATTTTTCATTCTTCCGCTAACATTTGAAAGTTAGCGTGTTTCACCAGACAGAAAGACAGACGGACGGACAGATTTTCATGTCGTTAGGCGCGGTATAGGGTTTGATTTTAAACCATTGGTTTCTTTGGAAAAGTTTCTTAGAATTTCTTGTAGATTTTGTTTTTGCTATACGATTTTTCAGTTTTTTTCGATCCATACAAAACGACCCGCCCTAATGTATATTACCCCGACTATAAATCATTTGATCCCAAAAATGGAGGATCTAAAAATATATGATTATTTCTTAATGGATCAAAATTATATATAATTAGATCCCAAAAATGGAACGGCAAATGTTATCTAATTTGATATTATAAAAAATTAGATCCAATAAGATATAATTATATATAATTATATCTAATAAGATTTAATATGATCTTCACTATCAAATTAGATATAATTTACCGTTCCATTTTTGGAATCTAATTATATCTAACAATATCAAATTTGATCTAATAAGATATAATCATATATTTTTGGATCCCACATTTTTGGGATCAAGTGTTGGATCAATTTATATAGAGATATATTAAAAACTATGTGATTATATCAAAACTTTTTTACTCGGGAATATATTATTTAAATTATTTTGTTCGATTGTTTAAATAATTAAATTTTATTGTTTGAATAGTTTCATACAAACATTTGTTCATTTTTATTGGGAATTTCGAAAAAAAAAACTTTTTAGTTATCCAAATTTTTAATTCAATTATTCGAGTAATTTTATTCGATTAGTCAAATTATTTTTTGTTTTCTTTTTTTCAATTAGTTAAGTTTTATTATTTGAATAATATAATTCGAGTGTGTAACCTCTGAACAACTAAAATTTTTCATCCGACTCTAGTGTTTATAATATGCCTTTTCATTTAATGATGCTTTAAGTCAATGGCGTATGTCAATGTTTGTGCGTGTTTGTATTTCATGATATACAAAAATGTATGCTTTTGTATTACGCATACACAGAGAAAAATAAGCAGTTACAGCAAACGTTTGTTTCAATAATCAGTTAAAGCAACGGAATCTAGTACTGTCAACTACATTTATGCAATTGTAGTATATCGACCATATTCTATTTGAAGTAAAATAATTTCATTTGGAATATGATAAATTTTGTTCTCCGAGTGTTCTCCGAGTGTACTAACAACATTAATACATTCACACTCAGTCACTCATACACACATACCAAGCATATTTTTGCCCATTTGCGTCTACTAATATTTCACTCAATTCGTGTGACATGATAAACATAAATAAACGCCATGTGAATTATTAATGTGGGTCAAAGTGTAAAATTCCACACCGTCAAAATGTGACACAATTTAATGAGAAACAACAAAATAACAACAGCAGCAGCAAACAAGAACAGTTGACAACAAAATAACAGCAACATTTGTTGCGCGCTGCGTACAATAATTCGTATGATTTGAACTATGGGATAAGAGAGATGAAAAAATTGAGGAAATTATAAAAAAAACTATTTTCTATAGAAAAATTTTGTTATCGATACATCGATAACTAATTTTTTATAGATATCCAATTTTCTATAGAAAGTAAAAATTTGATATCGATACATCGATAACTAATTTTCTATAGAAAAATTTGTTATCGATAACTAATTTTCTAAACAAACTATTTTATTGAAAACTAATTTTCTATGGAAAATTTTGCTATCGATAACTTATTTTCTGTAGAAAAAATTTTTGTTGATAACATAAAAATGTGTTATCGATAAATAATTTACTATAAAAAACTTTGCTATCGATAACTAATTTTCTATGGAAATTTTGCTATCGATAACTATTTTTTTAAAGAAAAATTTGTTATCGATAACTAATTTTCTATAGAAAAATTTGCTTTCGATAACTAGTTTTCCATAGAAATATTTGTTATCGATGACTAATTTTCTAAAGAAAATTAGATATCGATAACAAATTTTTCCATAGAAAATAAGTTATCGATAACAAATTTTTCCATAGAAAATTAGTTATCGATAACGAATTTTTCTGTGGAAAATTAGTTATCGATTACAAATTTTCTACATAAAATTAGTTATCGATAACAAATTTTTCTATAGAAAACGTTAATATTGATACATCGATAACTAATTGTCTATTGAAAACGTTTATATTGATACATTAATAACTAATTTTCTACAGAAAGAAGTTTGTTATCGATAACTAATTTTCTATAGAAAAGTTTTGATAACTGATTTTCGATAGAAAAGTTTGTTATCTTTACATCAATAACTAGTTTTCTATTGAGAACGTAATTATCGATTCATCGAAAACTAATTTTTATAGAAAATTCTTGTATCGTTACATCGATAATTAATTTTCTATAGAAAACTTTATTGTCGAAACATCGAAAACTAATTTTCTAAAGAAAACTATGATATCGATACATCGATAACTACTTTTCTTTAGAAAAATTGCTTATCGATACATCGATAACTAATTTTCTATAGAAAAATCGGTTATCAATATATCGATAACTTATCTTCTATAGACAAGTTTGTTATCGATGCTTCCTTAACTAATTTTCTATTAAAAAAAAATTGTTATCGATACATCGATAACTAAATATACATCGATAACTAAACTTTGTTATCGATAAATAATTTTCGTTAGAAAACTTTGTTATTGATAGATTGATAACTAATTTTCTATAGAAAAATTTAGCTTCAATGCATAGGGGGCATTCCATGCCAAATCACTCACTTTTAGGCCCGACCCCCTTCGATTAATTTTATTTTTGGATATGTTTTAGTACGTATTAAATGCAGCTTGCAGCCAAATTTTCATATACCAAGGTGGTGTTGAGTAATCAATTTTTCAAAATGGCGATTTTTTCCAAAAAATGAAAAAATTTAAATTTTCAATCAATTTTGACCAGTAAAAAATATAGATATTTTAAAAAAAGTTGGACAACGTTTTGTTGGTATTTAAATGTAGTTTTAGAAAAAAAAATGTGAAAAAATTATTCGAAGTAATTATCACTTATTTTTTGACGTTTAAAAATTAAAATCGACTTTTTGAAAAAGTCCGAAACCTTCGATTTTTTTGTAAAAAACTATAAGAATTCTACTCTAAGTAAATTATGAAACTTTTAAGCCATAACTCGAGATGTGATCACAATTCTTTCTATTTTTTTTTTAATTTTTAAAATTGCACCTTTTATGTTTTGGCTCTGATTTATTTTATATGGAGCTCCAAAAAAAAAAAAATGGTAGATACTGACCCTAACTTACCCTAAATATATTCATTTGGAGGTAAATATACGTCTCACAAAAATTTGGGACGATCGGACATGTGTAAGGCGCTTAGCATGGTCCTTGAAGTTTAAAAAACGGATTACAAGGAAAAATATGAATTTTTTTCTGTTTTCGCAATTTCTTTGGTATTTTAAGTTAAGTTTTAATTCAAGTGATTACAGAATTATGATGTGGAGTAAAATGCCTTTCTAATAAGGTACTAAAAACTAAAATCGGTTGAAAATCAGCCAAGTTATTACAACTTCCCCAGGCATCTAGCGTGTGCCATACAACTTGATTAAAAAATACGAGGCCCTTTTTTTTAAATTTATTGAAATTTTCTACTGTAATAACATTTTTTCATTATTCATGTTTCAGTGTAATATTTTTTTGACTTTTCCAAATTTTAAAACAAAAAAAATATTTTTTTTTTTTTTAAATAGAGATTTCAAAAGGGTGTGGAAAATGCAGGCATTTTTAGCACTAATTTAAAAAATGTTAGCAAAACACAATATGAAAAATACTTGTCATCTAATAACATTTGAACTTGAAGAATAAAAAAATGTTATTACAGTAGAAAATTTCAATGAATTTCAAAAATCGGATTGTATTGATTAATCAAGTTGTCTGCCACACGTTAGATGCCTGGGGAAGTTGTAATAACTTGGCTGATTTTAAACCGATTTCGGTTTTTATGACCTTAATAGAGAGACATTTTACTCTACATTTTAATTCTGTAACCATTTGAATTCAAAATTAACTTAAAATACCAAAAAAATTAAGAAAACAGAAAAAAATGCATATTTTTCCTTGTAATCCGATTTTCAAACTTCAAAGCCGATGCAGCACGCCTTACCCATGTCCGATCATCCTAAAATTTTCTGAGACGTATTTTTACACCCAAGTTAATATATCTAGGGGAAGTTACGGTCAATATTTACCAAATTATTTTTTTTGGAGCACCATATAAAATAAACCAGAGTCAAAAAAAAAAAAGTGCAATTTTCAAAATTTGAATAAAAATAGAACGAATTACGATCACATCTCGAATTATGACTTAAAAGTTGCGTAATTTAGAGTAGAATTTTTTGACATTTTTAAAAAAAAATCGAAGGTTTCGGACTTTTTCAAAAAGTCGATTTTAATTTTTATACGATAAAAAACAAGTGATAATTACTTCGAATAATTTTTCATATTTTTTTTCTAAAACTACATTTAACTACCAACAAAATGTTGTCCATCTTTTTTTAATATATCTATATTTTTTACTGGTCAAAATTGATTGAAAATTTAAATTTTTTCATTTTTTGGAAAAAATCGCCATTTTGAAAAATTGATTACTCAACACCACCTTGGTATAAAAGGCTGAAAATTTGGCTGCAAGTTGCATTTAATACGTACTAAAACATATCCAAAAATAAAATTAATCGAAGGGGGTCGGGCCTAAAAGTGAGTGATTTGGCATGGAATGCCCCATAGATAACTTATTTTCTATAGCAAAATTTTCTATCGATAACTAATTTTCTATAGAAAAATTAGAAATCGATAACTACTATTATTATAAAAAAAAATTGAATCGATACATATATAACTAATTTTCTATAGAAAAATTTGTACTCGATACAGCAATTGATACATCGACAAAAAATTTTCAGTAAAAAAGTTTGTAAACTATATATCGATAACTAATTTTTGATAGAAAAACTTGTTATCGATAATTAATTTTCAATAGAAAATTTGGTTTCGATGATCGATAACAAACGTTTCTTTGAAAAGTTTGTCATCGATAACTAATTTTCTATAAGAAAATTTTGATATAGATTCATCGATCCATCGAAAACTTTGTTATCGATAACTGATTTCTTTAGAAAACTTTGTTATTGATACATTGATAACTAATTTTCTGTAGAAAGTTATCGATGCATCGATAACTTTTTTCTATAGAAAACTTTTCTATCGGTAACTGATTTTCTACAGAAAAATGTGCAATCGATAACTACTTTTCCATAGAAAAATTTGTTATCGATAACTAATTTTCTGTATATAACTTTGTAATAGATACATCGATAACTAATTTTCTATAGAAAAATTTTTAATCCATACATCGATAGCTAATTTTCTGTAGAAAAATTTGTTACCGATAATTTCTTTTCTATAAAAAAAAATTTATCGACACAAAACTAATTCTCTATCTATAGAAAAGTTTGTTATCGATAACTAATTTTCAATATAAGGGTTTGTTATCGAATCATCGATTACTTATTTCTATAGAAAACTTTGTTATCGATTACTAATTTTCTTAAAAAATGTTTGTTATCGATAAATAATTTTTTATAGAAAAGTTTGTTATCGATTTACCGATAACTAATTTTCTATATAAAACTTTGTTTTCAATTTATCGATAAATTATTTTTACAAGAAAATTCTCCTTTTTCTATCACTTCGTCTGTCCCATTGTGAGATCGAATAAAAACGAATGAACTGGAACTAGTAACAGCATGTTACAACACGCATAAAAAAAAAGATTGTGATGTATATTTCAACATAAAAATAAATAAAATACAACAAAAAAAATTTTTAATGATTGTTTAACATTACGTATGATGATGAACCAACCGTGTTTATTACAAAAATTTATATAATCAAATATTCATCATACGCCCGGAAGACCTTTAAGCATTACAAATATCTAAAATTAGGGTGGCATATAAATTAAGGGATTAAATTTGAAATTGATTATTTAAGGATGGTACAGGAGGAAACTTGGGACGTCAATAAGATGGTATTAATTCACCACCCGACAGCCAATATTAAACATGAACCGGATGATATACGTCTGAAAGTAGAGATCAAATGGAGTACAATTGCATTTTCAGTTTTTCATTTCGTGTGCCTGTTTTCTTTTAAAAGGACTTTAAGGATACATTTTGCAAAATATTTTTGAAATATTTATACTTGTCCTAGGATAACACTGGTGATGGTAAATGAAAGAGGAGGATCTCCCCTAATTTTTTATTTTTTTATTTTTCCATATTAGGATTAAAGGATGTAAATAAAGTTCTTTGAAAACTTTATCAAAAAATTTTTTTTTTAATTTTAAATGATACTGAAGGATATATTTTAGAAAGGACGTAACTTGCCTCTTTTTTTCTGATATGTAAAAATAATAAAATAGGAAAATTAGTGAAGACCCTCCTCTTTCATTTGCTATCACTACACTCAAAATAATAACTCCGTAAAATACTCTGAAAAATAACTGTAATCTCAATTCAACAGATATTTGACAGAGTTTTCTGTAAAAATGCAGATTTAAAGAAAATACTTAGTATTTTGTTGTGACAAAAAAAACAAAATTTCATCTGTTATATTACTTTTTACTTTGTTATCTTAATTTTACAGATAATTAACAGAGTTTTTTTGCTAAAATACAGATTTATGCAAAATACTTCGTATTTTCTTATAACCAAAAAAGTTTTCTGTTTTGAGTTGTTTTTGTTACCAATCATCAAAATTTTATCTGTATATTTTTTTTTCTGAGAAAAAGTTGAAAAAGTATCAAACAAAGTTATCAAAAAAATCTTTTCGGAAATCTTATAAAAATTTTACAAATTAACATGCATTTAACTAAACTCTGTAAATTCACAGAGTTTTTTCTGTAAATTGTTTTTGCATCAAATGCATTTTACAAATATATGTAAATTTACATAGTTTTCTTTGCTAAATGGTGGTTTATTTAACCAATGTTTTACTAGAAACTCTGTAAATTAACAGTTTTTTTTTTGTCGAAATCATTTTACAGAGTTTTAAGTAAAATAACAGAGTTTTCTCTGTCAAAAAGCTTTCATATTTAACCAATATTTTACTATAAACTCTGTAAATTAACAGTTTTTTTTTTGTCAAAATCATTTTACAGAGTTTTTTAGTATGGTGTACTCTGTTAAATTAGCAGAGTTTTTCTGTAATTTAACAGAGTTATTATTTTGATTGTAGTGGCATCCTAGGACAAGTACAAATATTTAAAAAATATTTTATAAAATTTAATCCTCTAAAATTTTGAAATCCTTTTAAAAGGAAACAGGAACATGAAAAGAAAAACTGTAAATGCAGTTTTATTTAGTTTGGTCTCTAGTTTAAAATGTATATGATTTTTTTTTTGAAAATTTAAAACATTTTGTGGGTCAAATATTAAAAAAAAATAATAATTTAAAGATTTTTTTAATTTTAAGAAGCCAGTAAAAAAATTATTTTAATATAGTCTAATCTGTTCATAAAAATATGCGTTTAATTGATTGCACCTGTAAAATTTTTAATTTATCTGAATTTTGTAGGATCCTTTCATTTTAAGGGGGTAAAAAATGGTACCTTTTCCACTTCACCTTTTCCATTCTCCTGTAATAATGGTCAAAGTAATTTGAAATGTCGGGTCTTCCTGCAAAAAAAAAAATATTATGGAAATGTAAATGAAATAATTGAGCTCGAGGTCTGTTGTTTTAAATAATTTTTATTTGTTATAAGGGTTTGAGTTGAAAAATGTAGAAAAAAAATTTTTAATTTCTAAAAGCTATAGACATTTCTGGTATTCCTATATCGGTTTCGGACAGTTCCATTTGTTTTGTTTTGTTAGGGTGCTGTGGCTTAGTGGTTAGCGCGTTGGACTACTAGCCAGCAAGCCTGGGTTCGATTCTCAGCTCAGGCCGAACAACATTTTATTTTCAGATATTTATTAGTTTCTATTTATAACTAATATCTATCGCAGCACCCTCCTTCGTTGATAAATAGCACTAAAACGTCAACGAAGTAAAATAATAAAACAATGGCTATAAACACAGCTTCAAAAATAATTCGCCAGATCAATAACAGATGGCGATGCAACAACTGTACTCAAAATTATCCACACGCGCAATTACAGTGTTGCCATACTAAAGCCCTTCTATCTTTCAAATCTTTCATATCTCTTCTATCCCCTTTCCGAAAGAAGCATCACGGTTACATTAGTAATTGATAGGCAGCATTGCCTGAGTGTTGCTTCTTAAAAAAAAAAAAAAAATACCCAGTCCGGAATCGAACCACGAATGTTATCATACCATTAACAATATCGAATTTCATCCTCAGGGACACTTGTAAAAATTACACAAACAAAATAAACTGTAAGCTATAGTTGTTTTATTATCGTCGTCTAGTATTGCTGTCTAGACGACGATGTTAAAACAACTATAGCTTAAAGTTTATTTTGTTTGTGTAATTTTTACAAGTGTCCCTGAGGATGAAATTCGATGAATTTCGAAATATGGGAGAAATAAAATAAAAATTATTTAAAACAGCAGACTTCGAGTTCAATTATAATTGAAAGGTCAAATAAATACAACATTAAATTTATTATTATGAAAAAGTACATTTTTTATGGAGCAAAAAGGATAAAATATTGTGCTTTGGTACTTTTTCTATTTCCTAAAATAATAGTTCTAAAAACTTAAAATTTAACAAGTAGAAAAGTTAAATTCGACTTTGCCGACTCTATGAATACCCTCCACAACGCCTTTTTTAAAGGATAGTACATTTTTTAACGTGAAAAAAAATTAACAATTTTGATTAGAAATATTTTATTTTTAGTAAAAAACTCTTTTTTTGTCATTTAAAAAAAAAAAAAAATAAAAAAAAATGTTTTTTTGAGTGCAAAACTTTTTTCGAGTGTAATGTTTTTTTTTTACTGTAAAAATATTTCTGAGTGAATGCACGTACGTATGTACACAAAATATTGTAATTTTTTTATAGAAAAACTAAATTTTTTTCTGAGTGTAAAATTCCAGATCAGGTCACACATTTTGCATTTCGGATTTTTATATAGAAGTCCAAACACGGAATTGGGTAAATCCCTTGATGGCTTCGATGCCCTTTCCGACTCAATTTCGAAAATCCTGGAGAGTTGTCCGAATAGTGAAATCGTAGTTGCTGGTGATTTTAATATCCACAACTCATCCTGGATTCGCCATTCGAGCCATACAACTCCCGAGGGCCAATACGCTGAGCTTTTCGCCGCGCATAATGATCTTGCGCAACTTGTGAATGAGCCAACACACAATGCGTGTGTTAAAGGGCAGTCGCGGAACACTCTCGACCTCTTCCTCACTTCCCACCCTGAAAAGTACGAAGTGAAAATACTTGCACCTATCGGTAATTCGGATCACAGTACTATTTCTGCATCTTTTTCATATTCTACTCTTCGTAGCGTTTCTAACTTAGCGCCGAAGCGCTCTATTTTCCTCTATGAAAAAGCTCGCTGGGCCGAGCTCAACGATTTCTTTCGGCATTTTAACTGGAAAATCTGTTTTCTCGACAACAAAGTCGATGCCGCTGCAGAAATGATAGTCAATATTATTATGCTAGGAATGAAACTTTTTATTCCAACAAAGCGTATTTCGGCTAAATCAAAACACAAGTGTTGGTTTAACCAGACGTGCAAAAATGCAGTCAGATCCCGAGAGGAAGCGTTCAGTAATTGGCGTTCGAATAAGAACGTCATTACTGATCTGCATCGCAAAAAGGCGAGAACTGAGTGTGCCAAAGTACTTAGACGCGAAAAGGTTCTTTACGAACGGCGTCTACGTGCAAAGGTTCTTTCTGCTCCTCGGGGCAGTAAGACCTTTTGGTCGTTCGTTAAAAGGGTAAAGGATAATGCTGGTTCTTCTTTCCAACTCTTTTAAAGGACGATCAATCATTCACCGACCCGGTTGATAAGGCCAACCTCTTCGCTGAACTTTTTGCAAGAAATTCTTTCTTGACGGAAAGCGATCAATCACTGCCCGTTCTCGAAAGGGTATCCTATAATATGCCTTCGATTTTCTTTCGGGCCCGAGCAGTCAAAAGGGTTCTTTCGGATCTCAACGTAAACAAGTCACCGGGGCCGGATGGCATATCAGCACTGGTGCTGAAACAGTGCTCTTCTACGTTGGCACGTCCATTGGCAAACCTTTTCAGCTCTTCATACCGTGCGGGAGTCTTCCCCTCATGCTGGAAGGTGGCCAATGTCCAGCCAATCCCTAAAAAGGGTGCGGCTAACAACCCTGAAAATTACCGCCCAATCGCAATTTGCTCTGCGCTCTCCAAAGTGATGGAGACCATGGTTAACTACAATCTTGTGAAGTATTTAGAGACCAATTCACTTTTAAATGATCGACAGTATGGCTTCAGTAGCGGTCGATCTACGGGAGACCTGTTGGCGTTTCTATCGGAACGTTGGAGCCGGTCACTCCATCACTTTGGTGAGAGTAAAGTGGTTTCTCTAGATATTTCCAAGGCGTTCGATCGTGTGTGGCACGGGGCACTCGTGACTAAGTTGGTTGCTTTTGGTGTCGATAGTATCTTCTCTCGATTTATAACGAGTTTTCTCAGAGACCGCACTATACGTGTTGTTTTAGATGGGGTCTCATCAAATGAGTTTCACCTAAATTCAGGGGTACCGCAAGGTTCTGTTCTTTCTCCTACCCTTTTTCTTATTTTTATTAATGACCTTCTTGGTCAGACTTTTAATTTTATCTACTCTTTTGCAGATGACAGCAACATTTGTCATTCATTTTCATTTGATCACAGGCCAAGTTCTTTGGAGATAGAGGGCATGCGACAGAACATGAACGACACTCTCAATCAAGACCTTTTTACAATCTCCGAGTGGCGTCGCGCGAATAAGGTCGATTTTAATGCACGCAAGACCCAATGTTGTATGTTAACCCACAGAGGAGCTGTGGAATTAACATTGTCATCTGTAGCTATGGATGGTATAGATATTGGGGAATCGGATACTCTTGATGTTCTGGACATGAGAATACAGTGTGATGTCCGTTGGAATAAGCACGTATTTCAAGTGTCGAAAGAGGCATTCAAGTGTCTTGGTTTTCTAAAACGGTGCAAAACTTACTTCACTCCATCCGATCTCCTTACTATTTATACCAGCTATATCCGGCCGAAAATTGAATACAACTCTCATATATGGGCAAGAGCTTCAGTGTCTATTCTAAAGCTTTTGGACCGTGTTCAGGGGAGGGCGGTGAAGCTTATCAATGACAGTAGTGTATCCAACTCTATTGATTCATTGGAGCATCGTCGGAATGTGGGTTGTGTGACACTTTTCTATCGATATTACCACGGGAGGTGCTCATCTGAGATAAGTGAACTTATTCCTCGAGCCCGAGTATTTATTCGTAATACTCGTTTATCTAGTAGAGCACATTCCTTTATAGTTGATTGTCCTATGTTTCGCACAACGCATTACAGAGAAAATTCGTTTTTCAGTCGAACGATTCGTATGTGGAACAATCTTCCCGCAGACGTCTTCCCTGTTACTTTCAATTTAGAAAAATTTAAATCAAATATCCACAAACACTACTCCCTCTTTCCTGCTTCCCATACCCTATTTTCCTGATCAATACAATGCACTGCATGAGTAGGGGGCATCCCCTGAGTATTTGTTAAATTAAAAAAAAAAAATTAAGAAAACTTTGTGCATTACATAGAAAAATGTCAACCTAATCATCAAAGATGCTAAAGAAAACGCAAAAAAATATATACAATATTTTTAATAAAGAAAAATCAACACAAAACAATGATTTTTCATCTTAACGTTGGTTAAGCCCAGAGACTAAACACAGAGACTATACCCTTCTTGTGTAGAGTATAAAACAAATTTCCAACAAAACAAATAGTCCAAACGTATTTTGTTTGGCTGACTGCCTGGCTCTTTCGATGCCATACTTTCATTTGGTCGTTGTAGAAATCTAAAGGTAAAAAAATATATACAACGTAAAATTAAGAAAAAAAGGGAAAAGAAAATATTCAATTTTCATGTTAAATTGAATTTTTTTTTTTTAAAGATGTTTGCCTGTATTTCTTTTTGCGTTGCCTCCTGCCTAAGGATTCCCATTCTAAGACATCCCTGCAATTTGAATACTCAACTTATTTGAACTTCTTTTTTTTTTTTTTGTTGCTTACAGCCGTGTATATATTTTTAGATTAACTTTCGCTGGTTGTCTTAGATTGTTTTGTAAAGCACCAGAACGACCGAACGACCATTTTTTTACAACCTAGCAACCACACTCTCTATACAATCTTTATACAAAACATGACGGGGAAAAAAGGTTTCATTTCCTATTTTGGCGTAGGCTGCAGCATTTGGGTATCAAAGGAAGTGCCAAAGTTATGGTAAATAATTAAATTAAAATTTGTTTAAATAAATGAAATGTAAAAAGACTACACTAAAGATGATGAAGACGAAAAAGTACAAACAAAACCAAACACAAGAAAAAAAAAAAAACTTGAGTTCTTGGGAATTAGCTTAACAAAATTAATTGAAAATTTTAAAAATTTATGTTCACAAAATAAAATAATGAAAATAAATGGTGTGTTAACTTAACATAAAACACCCTTTTAAATAACCTAAAATAAACCAATACAAACAAAAATCAAATAAGACATTGGTCAAAATGATTTACAATACACCAAAAGAGCTGACCACAATTTAAAGGTTAAACGCAAGATATTTGAACATTTAACTTCATGAAACATTAAGGAAAATATTTAACCAATAAACACAATAATAATAACTTAAACAGTATTTTCCCTGTACTATTCCGTTTACGGCAATTGCATTATTTCGTTAACGGTTAAACCTTAAAGTACACAAAAAAAAAGATTAAAGTTAATTAAATTAAAGACAGTCGGTCAAGACCGACCATATAATACCCTACACCAGTGTTTTTAAGAAAACTATCCCCACTCCAAACTGGAATTTAATTGGGTTAAATATTACACAGTCCGAAAAAAATTAAAAAGAGTCGTTAAACACGAACTGAATAAAATACGTTTTAAACTAGAGACTAAATGTAGTGAAACTGCATTTACAGTATAGAGACGAATTATTTGTTAGTCTTCTATTTATTTTCAAATTATAAAATCGAATGAAAAATTTTATTCATTTTTTGAAAGAAACAATGAAAATTAAAATCGAAACAAACTTGATTTTAAATAAATTAACTTATATGGGAAGTGCTCACATTACTCCCTGCACTCAAAAAAAAAAAAACTGTAAAGTTAGCAAAAAAAGCTTGTAAACCTACAAGAAAATTTGCTGATTTTGAACCCACAATTTTTTGGTAAAGTTAGCAAAACCGTTTTGCTAAAAATTAGTTAACTGAAATTATTTTTATTTCAACTTAGTTCAAACACATTTGAGGACCCCATTGGGTTCGGACCCGATAGGTCCAGACCTCGATGGGCCTAGACCTAGTTGGGTTTCTTAAAAATCGTCATAGTTTTTGATCCAAAATTTGTGTCCGTTTCGCTCTACCTTGCTTAGTTTTTGAGATACGTGATTTTAGGGGACCACCGGTGTTTTGAGAATTACAAAACTCGATAACTTCAAAAATATTACTCGGAGAGCTTTTGATTATTTTGCGGTCTTGTTCTACGTGTTGAGAGCTACAAAAATGCTTTTGGACTTTTTGTTGTGTCGGCAATATTTACCGAGATATGAGCATTTTAAAATTTTCGGGAATGCTAACTTTTTTGGATCCAAAGTTAGGACCCATTAGGGTCCAAACATGTGAAGAGGACCGGCGATACTATGGAGAGCTCGAGAACCAAAAATGGCCTCCGTTTTGCTCTATCTGGCTTAGTTTCCGAGATAGCGCCATTTTAAATTTTCTGAAAATAAAAAAAAAATTACCATTTATTTTTGCTAATATTAGCAAAAAAGCTTGTAAAAATGTTGTCAACTCAATTTCAAATTTAGCAAAAGAAATTAGTTCAAAGTTTGTTTAAAATTGCTAATGTGCTAAATGAAGTTTACAAGAATTTTTTGCTAACATGCTAATCTCAACTAAAAATTTGCTAAAAGTTAGCTAACCAGCATTAGCAAAAAAAAATTAGTAAATCTACTAACGCATTTTTTTGAGTGTGGCTGACGACAACAGCGGGCATTATTGCCAAACTTAAGATGATAGTAACATACCTGTTGTGATGAGTTACGAGATCTTTGGCATCTATTGCGGGAGGTAGAACGTGAACGCCGAAATCTTGAAGATTGGAGTTGTTGAACGGCTGTAGTAAGTGCTGCAATTTGTTGACGCAATTCACTTATTTCAGTCAAACTTTGAATACTTGCAATATTGTTGAAAGATGGACCAGGAATCTCACCGATCTTATCAGCCATTACTGCTAAGTTGTCCAATGTTTCTGAAGACGTTGCTAAAATGGCTTGAGTTTGCGGTGATAGACGTTGGATCCACATAGTCCGAAGAAATTCGTCTGTAACACCGCCGTTGGCCAGATTTCGCATTTCTCGAAGTAGAAAACTGGGTTTTTTATCGCCAATAGGCAATTCGTTGAGAAGCTGTTTGATGCGTTTCTCTTTAGAAACTGAGAAATGTTTAATGAGCCGATCCTTCAACTGCGTATATGCATTGTCTGGACGTTTTAATATTATGTCGCTAACCTCTGACAACAATTCTAGGTCTAGTTCTGGGAGAACAGCAAAATATTTCGAGTTTTCTGAAACGATGCTATGATTTTCAAATTGCGCCTCCAATTGAGCGAACCAAACTGCTGGATTCTCTTTCAAAAAACGTGGAATCCTTAGTGTAATTGCATGTGTTGACGTCGATGCTGTCGGTGTTGGCTCTGCTGCCGACTCACGAGATTCTGTATTTTGACTTTGGGGCATTCTGCACTACCACAATTTATAATAAATTTACTTTCGAATTAAAAACGCGTGGAAAAATCGTGGGTCACCAATTATAGAGACGAATTAATTTGTTAGTCTTCTATGTATTTATTTTCAAGTCATAAAATCGAATGAAAAATTTTATTTATTTTTTGAAAGAAACAATGAAAATTAAAATCGAAACAAACTTATGTTGGAAGTGCCCACAACAGTTTTTCATTTCGTGATCCTGTTTCCTTTTAAAAGGACTTCAAAATTTTAGAGAATTACAAATTTAGAGAACACTAGTGATAGCAAATGAAAGAAGAGAATCTCCCCTAATTTTCCTATTTTATTACCTTTACATACACTCAGAAAATTATGTAAGTTACTACATATTAGTTATTTGGATATTTTACAGTAGTTAGTTGTTTTCAACTACAAAGTCAGTTGTTTTTGTATGAAAAATATCAAACAACTATTTCTGTTAGTTATTTTAAATCGTTTTTTTGAACAACTAACAAAAAAGTACTGTGATGTAGTAACAGTTATTTTAAGTAGTTAATTTAATTTTTTTATCTCTGAAAAATTTTCAAAGTTTTTTTTCCAAAAAATAAAAATAAATTTTCGTTTTTTTTTATTTTTCATAACTTTAAAAAAAAAAAAAAAAACTTGGAAAAAATTTGATCTTCAATTTTTTTTCTGAAACATTTAAAAAAAATATATATATATTGATTATTTTTTTTTACTACATTTTAGTTGTTTTGACTACAAATGTTAGTAGTTTTTACTACATAAGTCAGTTGTTTTTGTCAGTTAAAATAACTAACATTGTTAGTTGATTTAACTGTAAAAGTAGTTGACCCCAAAACAACTTACAAAGTAGTTATTTTAACTGACATTTTCAGTTAATTTTACTAACATAATTTTTTGAGTGTATCATTAAAAAAGATGTAAGTTACGTCCTTTCAAAACTTTATCCGTCAATATCATTAAAAACGGCTTTATTCACATCCTTTTATAATGATACTGCAAAATGAAAAAAAAATTGAGAATTAGGGGAGATCCTCCTCTTTTATTTGCCATCACCAGTGGCATCCTAGGACAAGTACAAATATTTCAGAAATATTTTACAAAATGTAGCCTTAAAATTTTGAAGTCCTTTTAAAAGAAAACAGTATCACGAAATGTAAAACTGTAAATGCAGTTTTACTTCATTTGACCTATACTTTTATGCGTATATCATCCGGATAATGTTTAATATTGGCTGTCTGACGGTGTTATGAGACGTTATCCCAATAGAAAAATTCTGAGGTCCTGAGGCATTTTGCTACAGAAAAGCTTTAAGAATTTATGAAGTTCTTGCTATAAAAAAATTTTTAGATTCGATACATTTTCAGATATAAAATTCTCAGATACTTACAGTGAAGGTATATTACAGGGCACCCACCGATTGTCCTGAAACTTTAATATGGGAATGAAGGGGAACAAATTAGAGTTACTTGTTTTTTTAGCTGACCAATCTCAAAATTTAAAAAAGGGTTACCACCTTATGAAAAATTAAGGGCTTTCGAGAAAATCCGTATAAAAGCCGAACTATCAAGAAAAATCGAAAAAACACGGGTCAGCTTAATTTGTATAGAGATTATTATGTATGATTTTGGCGGTCTTATGTATATACATCTCCATATAAACTACCAAAACGATTGTACATTTTTGACAATAACGACCTTAACGAAGGTCGTTTTTTGACAAAAATGAATAGGCCTTCAAAAAACCTTTCGACCTATATAAAATGTTCATATAGTTTCTTTTGAATAAATGGGAAAAATCTTAAAAAAACGAAAAAATCTCGTTTTCCCCCCACCCTTTTGAACCGCTAAATGTGAGATTGGGCATCTATAAAAAACTGGTAACTCTTATTTTCCTACCCTCTTTGCTACCCTCTTTTCTACATGCAAGTTTGAAGACAATCGGTAGGTGCACTGTGAAAGACCTTCCTTGTTAGACAATTTTATCACCGAGAATTCCTATATTAAGAAAAATTCTCAGATTTAGTGATTTTTCCCCATAGAAAACTTCTCAGGTTCTGAAATATTTTTTTCTACTTTTCTGCAGAAAAAGTCTGGTTTCTCCAAAATGTTCAGGTTTTGAAAAACTATTCTATAGAATGTACCTGAGATTAGAAAATTAAAGACTTTAATGCTTTTTAAAATTTTTTTAAGCAATTTCCTAGATTCTGAGAATTTTTTTAATGAAAGACACTTTTCCTCTGACATATTTTCTATTGAAAATCTGTGAATTTAAGATAGTTTTATCACAACGCAATCTTAGATTCTGAGACATTTTCAGATTTCGACTCAGTTTTCAGAAAAATCTCAGAAAAAGTCTGAAATTATTTTCTAGCATTGTTTTCCTACGCCAAAAGGTCAGTTTTCCCATTAAAAAAAGTTTTACAAGGGAAGTATATCAACCCTTATGAACCGATTTGTCTGAAACTTAAAATATATATATAAAAGAGACGATTTTAAGGTTGGGGTGTCTCGGCATATCGGCCATATCAGTGTTTAAAAATTTTCGTTGTCCCTTTATGAAACAATGTGGACCTTCGGGATAATTTCGATAACTCCCGAACTAACTGGAGTATCGTATAGAGCAAGAATACGTATCGACTTAAATGTAAAAAAGATTGTTTCGTATTCATATGGATATTGTCTTTATATAAATACCCCCAAAATATACACATTTTCACGAAAAAAATATTTAGCGAAGCCGAATTTTTACAAGGTTTCCGAGACATTTTTTCTATAGGAAAAATTACACTGAATCTGTGATTAATTAGGATTCTATAGAAATAGTGTTAAATTTTCCCTGAAAAAAAATTGTTTTTGCTACATAAAAATTTTAAGTTTCCGAGACTATTTTCTTATAAAAAAATTCTAATACTCAAAAACATTTTCCTATAAAAAAATTTTGAGATTCTTGGTCAATTTTCCTAAAAAAAAAATTCTCTCATTCAGTTTTTTTTTAAATAAAAGTTATCAGATTTTCCCTATAAAAATAGAAAAATATAGAAAAAACCACAATTTTTTTTTTTTTAGTTGCCAAACTTTTCCTATAAAAAATTATAAGAAAAATTCGTAAATTATTCGTACAGAAAACTTAAAAATTTTTTCCTACAGAAAAATTTAAAAGTTTTACCTACAGAAAAATTCTATTTTTTTTCCTTTAGAAAAATACCCAAATAGATACAAATGTTTCGTCTCGTCTAGAAAAATTCAAAAATTTTTAGTCTTGAAATATTCAAAAATTTTTCGTGTTGAAAAATTATCGTACATATTTTTTTTAAAGAAAAATATTAAATTTGAGGATCTTTATTCTGGCTCGAGGTCATTATTTTCTTTACTAATTAAAACCATGATATTCTCAAAGCATAATTTTCAAGAAAATTATTTTTGTGTTGGTCATTTTTGCAAGACTTAATCGACACGTGTTTCGGAATTTGTCAGATTCCATTGTAAAGATTATTTAGCAAAACTAGAAACGATTTACTACAAAGTAGCAAACGAGTCTAATGACAAATCGTTTGGGCACAAACTAAAATATTAATACATATTCGACTCTATCCACAATGGGAATTAGAAAGACGAAGAAATTGTACTATACTAGTATGGCAACGATTGTCAATAACCAACAAAAATATTTAAAACATTTTTACAAATGATAGTCCATTAGACTACAACAATATGTTATTTGTTGTTGTGAATGTAATAATATTACATTAGTGTTATTCATCACTATGTCGTGCCAACCCAGCAAAATTTTCGGTTGTAAAGAACCGATTGTGGAACAACTTATACTTCCCTAGAACCTGTTCTAATTCTTGTGCAACACCGATTCTTTTTACAAAGGGTTTGTCCCAAAAGCAACAGGTGTTTGTAAGCAAAATTAGAATATATTTTTATTCCTCGGAATCGGTTCTAGAAGTAAAATTTGGAACAGAAATGAGCATTAAAGAAATATTTTGAACTGCATTAATTTATTAAACAAAGATAAAGACAATCATATATAACATGAAATATTTACATTTTTGTTAATACACATTTATCCTTTTTCGCCTTCAAAGTTGCATTTTGGGCCTTGCAATAATGACATACCAGAACATGGATTTTCTGCAAACAAAAATAAAAAACTGGGGTGTTTGAAATCGGTATAGGAAATACCAGAAATGTCTATAATTTTTGGAAATTCAATTTTTCTTCTGCATTTTTTCAACTTGAACCCTTATAACAAATATAATTAGAGCCCGTGCTCGATCTGTACTTACAGAAAAAATCAAATAAAATTACTGACAAAATATGTCGCCATTAGGCACGTCTCCGAAACAGAAAAAGCAAATTCCTTCATTTGTGTCTGCAATTCCAGATCATGCTGGTAACCCTTGCAAAATAATGTAAGAGACAAAAAAGTTGAAAGAAAGTATGAAGTGAGGTTGAGATTGCTAGAAATAGAATTGTAGTGTTGGAAACTGTCAAAATTTATTCTGTAGAAACTATAAATATTCACATATATAAAAAACAGTTTTCATTAACAAGACAAACCGACATTTAAAATCCTACTGAAGATGACACTAACTGGGGTGTTTGAAACCGGTATAGGAAATACCAGAAATGTCTATAATTTTTGGAAATTCAATTTTTCTTCTGCATTTTTTCAACTTGAACCCTTATAACCAAGGAGAGGACTTTCATGCAAATGCATGTTTTTCCCCTTTGGTCATAGAACAGCATAAACAAGATATCTTTGCGAATCAAAGAATTTGCTTTAAAATGGCATCGATTCGTTAGTGCATATTTTTGCATATTTTGCTTAAAATGCATATTTTTGCATATTTTGCTATTATTTCGCTATAAATGCATATTTTAAGGTCATATTTTGTATAAATTTTAGTTTTTTGGCTATTTTTTAGAATTTTTAGCTATTTTTAAGATTTTTTATGATATTTTTTTTTTTTTGCATTAAAGCAATTATTAAATTTTTTTCGATAATTTTTATTTTTTTAATAACATTTTATACACACTGTATAAGTTTGTATATCTAAGCTTAAAAGGCCACACTGAATTTAAATTTTATGTTTCTTTTTAATAAAAGTAAAAAAACAAGTGGATATTTATTTTTAGTGCATATTTTAAGGTTTTTAGTGCATATTTCAAGCCTTTTTAGTGCATATTTTAGGCGCCTAAAACATAGTTTTTTAGTGCATGAAGGTCCTGTCCCTGCTTATAACAAATATAATTAGAGCCCGTGCTCGATCTGTACTTACAGAAAAAATCAAATAAAAAACATAATATTATTAGTATTTGACCCGACCCAGGCAATGAAAATTTAATGTACTCACCTTTGTTTCAACAATTTTCACGATTATATCCCGCTATTTTAATAGAATTTTGTGTTTTTTCTTGGTTAACAAAAATAAATTAATATTTATTTTTTAATTTTTTTGACACATAATTTTTTTTTAATTCCTGAGAACCAAAATATTATGAAACTTTGATTGCAGAGAACAAGCTTCACAATAATTTTCAATTAACTTGTTCTGAATAATTAAAGTGTAATATCGTATAGTTACCGAAGAACCTGTTCTAGAACATGTGCTGTCAGAATCGGTTCTGAAAAATTTTCCTGGGAACCATTATGTTCAAATTCTGATTAATTTTTATTAAACAATAAAAATTGTTTTATTCGACCTTTAAAGTATTATATTTTGAGGATGTTTATTCTGGGATTATTGACAATCGAAATTTTTTTATAAAAAATTTTTTTTATAGAAAAATTCTCATTTTTTCCCATAGAAAATTTATAAGGTTTTCCTATAGAAAAATTGGCAAATTATTCCTATAGAAAAATTCTGAAATCTTTATATAGAAAAATTCTAACATTCTGAGAAATTTTTCCATTAGAAAAATTTTTAAATTGTTAGACTTTTTTCATAAAAAAAAATCTCAGCTTATATGCATTTTTTTTCTCTCCTTTCCTTTCCTTCCTTTTCTCTTTTTTCTTTCCTTTTTTCTTTTTCCTTTTTTTCGAATTCGGTTTTGGGGGTGGGGATTTCCCATTTTCCCCGTAGATCCGAGCCAGAACTATGTGAGTTTGACTTTGATTTATCAATTTTTTTTTTCTTGGTATGTTTGAAATAAAAAGCTTGGTATTTGGGGTCCTAGACCGATATTTTTATTTGCATTATCACACAGAGACAGAAAATTTCTTAGAAGTTGGGGTAAATCATCAGATTATGACAATTTTCTGATTTTTAAAAATTGAATTGATATATAAAAACTTTCAGATTTTCAGATTTTTTTCTGGGTTTTCATATACCAAAAAATTCATTAAAATCTGAAAGTTTTTATATACCAATCCTTTCTAAAGACTAGAGAATTGTCATACTTAATCTGATGATTTCCCCCAACTTCTGAGAAATTTTCTGTTACTGTTAACTTTTTTATTTCCAAATTGTTTACCACTTTTCAAAGAATAAACGCCCCCTAAAATACATAAAATTAAATCTTTAATTTTAATTAAATGTTTAAAAAACATTAAAGCCAATAAACACATAATTAAAATAAAATAGATTTACTTTAGTTTTATGATGGTGATGATACTAAAAAAAAAAAACTTTAACCTGGTTTTTAGTTACGTAGATTTAGATTTATTTTTTCCATCTCTTCCATTTTTCCATGATAATGATGATGAAAACTTTAACAATCATTATAGTTTCATATAATATTTGTTGGTTGTGCCATATTATACTGCAAATAAATAGATTGTAGATGAGGCAAAAAAAAAAAAAAGAAAAAAAACATAAATGAAAGTTCATGTGTTTGCGAATAAATACACTCAAAAAAATTGTTAGTCAATTTTGTATTTTTTTAAAAAATGTTTCCTTAAAAAATAAACCAACCTCTACGCAATTTTTTATAGTACAAAAGAAGTTCAAATTACTGCACCAAGTGGATTAATTAGTCCTTTTTTCTTGGAACGCCTCTTTTGTGGGCGTGGATATAAAAAAATATAAATAATACAATTGTATTAGTTACGTGCAAATATTAAAATAAATACACTTTCAACATTCATTGCGAGTGGAAAGGTGTCCCCTATTTTCTCCTCTCAAACCCCCTCCCACAGAAAAAAATATTCCTTTCCCTTTTTTACATTTTATAGGGTAAAAAATATTCGTCACAGTTGAATTTAACAGTCTCTCTTGTTTTTGCTTCACACAGAAATATAAATTTCCAACTGAATTTTCCGTTGCATGAACTTAAAATTTGGTTGTTGCTAACATATTCTGCTGTTACAACCGATTTTTTTATTGTTTCATCTTAAAGCCAGTTATATCAGTCATATTTAGTTGTAACTACCGATATTTAATTGCGACAACCTAAATTTAAATGTTTCAACCGAATTTTTGCTACATCAACTAACTTTCAGTTGAAAACTAGCAAATTTGATTTCTGTGTGTTATTTTACAGACTTTTTCTTCTTGAGTGTCTAACACAAAGTTTTGCCAAAGAGTTTTTCATTTAATTGAAATCTGCGGCGAACGTGAAATCAACTGAAACTAAAAGCGATTTGCTACAAAAATTCTTCCTTTATGCATACAAATGAAACACATATTTACACTCTAAATATGAATGTGGAACCACCACGTGCTAGAGAACTAAAAGCTGGAGTAGTCGCAGCCGTGGCAGTAGCAGCAGCAACATCAGAAAAAAAACATTTGTTAGACATACAAAGTTACTTAATGATGGTTTTGCTATATTTTCTTAGTTTCTTTGTAAATATTCCAACATACACTCTAAGTTTTCATATGTGTATGAATGTACTAGAGCCGCACAATGTCATACCACATACTAAAATAGAAAGTGCTGTATAAAAACATGCATATCAAACAAAAAAAAATAGAGAAAGAAAAGTTGGCAGAAAAGAAATTTTAAAAGCCCCTAAATGTGAAAAGTTTTAAAACCGCGAAATGAATTTTTTGTGGCTTTTTTGTCAGCGACATTCAAAATTTTCGAATTACCAGAATTTTTGGAACTTTATGCCTATTGGCAATATGATGCCTTTCCCACTACACTCAAAGAAAAACTCTGTTATGAATTTTGACAAATTTCATCATGTTCACTCAGAGAAGAGATATGATTGTGGCAACCATAATTTAAGAGATTCATTTAATAATAGAACATTGTATTTTAATATGTTTATAGCAATTATAAAACTTTTTCGAATATTTAGGATCATAACATGATTGCTGCAAAAATGTTATAGTTGCTTTCTCTACGTGATGAAACTTTCTTTAATAAGATGAAGCATGTCATCAAAACTGAAGAAACAAGTGATGACACATTTCATCATGTCATCAAAAAGTGTCATGATATGCCTTTTCAATTTTTTTTTTTAATAATTAAAATAATATTAAAATGAATAACACTATTGAATAAATATATTAAAAAAAACAATAAAAACAATTTAAAAAATGTCCTGCCCTGGATGGTACTTGAACCCACGGCCTCCCAGTTGTAGTGTTTTTTGTCGCCTTAACTTAGTGTCGATTTAACTTAGTGTTTTTACTAATCGTAGTTAGCAACATGATCGCCCACTTACCCCGAAAACCAACATTCATTAGTATTAACCCCAATCACCTGCACTGTAATCTAGGAAGTTACTTACAATCATTAGTCTTCTAATAAAAGTTAGCACTCCGATCGCCCTCTGTATCCGAACGCCACCTATCGTTCGTAATAAACAAACTCACTTGCACCCTACTCTCATGAGTTACTAAGTATTTCTACCAATCGTATTAACTAACCCGATCGCCCACTAAACCACCTATCGTTCATATTATCCCGACTCACCTGCACCCCATTCTCGTATGTTACTTACAAGGGAAGGATTCCAACACTTATGAACCGAATTGCCTGAAACTTAAGATAAATATAAAAGAGACGATTTTAAGGTTGGGGTATCTCGGATTATCGGTCATATCAGTGTTTAAAAATTTCGTCGTCCTTTTTTTTCAAAAAAAGATTCTCCTAGTAATGCAGTACATTGTGTTGATATCAGGAAAATAGGTTATGAGGAGGAGGAAAGATGGAGTAGTGTTTATGGATATTTGACTGGAATTTATCTTCACCAAAAAATTATGTTAGTAAAATCAACTGAAAATGTCAGTTAAAATAACTACTTTGTTAGTTGTTTTGGGGTCAACTACTTTTTCAGTTAAATCAAATAACAATGTTAGTTATTTTAACTAACAAAAAACAACTGACTTATGTAGTAAAAACAACTTACATTTGTAGTCAAAACAACTAAAATGTAGAAAAAATAAAATAAACAATATATAATTTTATTTAAAAAACATTTTTCAGAAAAAAAATAAAGACCAAATTGATTCCAAGTTTTTTGTTTTTAAAAAAAATATATTTTATTCACGTGAGTAATAAAAAACTTACTCACACTCACGCGTGAATTACGCCAGATTCAATCACGCTCACGCGTGAGTCACGCAAAATCTACTCACGCAATAAAATTTTCTTACCAAAAAAAGAAAAAAACTCCAAAAAAAATTTAAAAAAAAATTTGACCAAATCAAAAAATTTAATCACGCAAACTCACGCAAAAAATAAACGACTCACTCACTAATCACTCACTTAGATTTTTTTTCAACTCACACTCACTCACAATCACGTGATTGAAATCTCTAGTTGAAAACAACTAACTACTGTAAAATATACAAACAACTAACATGTAGTAACTTACGTAATTTTTTGAGTGCATTGAAATAAACTGGGAAGACTTCTGCGGAAAGATTATTCCACACACGGCTAGTTCGGCAGATGAACGAACATTCTCTGTAATGCGCTGTGCGATCAACTGGACAATCTACAACAAACGGATGTGATCTACTAGACAACCGAGTGTTGCGAACAAAAACTCGGGCTCTAGGGGTAAGTTCACTTATCTCAGAAGAACACCTTCCAAAGTTATATCGATAGAACAGAGTCACACAACCCACATTTCGACGATGACCAATGAGTCAATAGAGTCAGACACCCAATTGTCATTGATAAGCATCAACACCCTCCTTTGCGCACGGTCAAAGAGCTCCAAAATAGACTTTGAAGCCCCTGCCCATTTATGGGAGTTGTATTCCATCTTCAGTCGGATGTAGGAGGTATAAATAGCTCGGAGATCTAATGAGGTTAAGTTCTTCTTACACCGGTTTTAAAAATCGAGACACTTTAATGCTTCTTTCGACTCAGCGCTCGAGAACAGAATCTTGTGGTAGCTCTGATTGAAGCTGAAACTCGTCTAATGAGAACCCATCTATAACAAAACGTATAAACGATCTCTTGGAAATTTAGAATAAATCGAGAGAAGTCATTACCGACACCAAAGGCATTAAGCTTGGATATGAGCGCACAATGCCAACCACACTCCTATGCCTTGAAAATATAAAGAGCAACCACCAAACCCTCACCAAAATGGTGGATCGAACGAATCCAACGTTCCGAAAGGTACGCCAACAGATCAACAGTAGAAAGAGTTCTCCGAAAACCATACTGTCAATCCTGTAAAAAAAAGCTATCCTCCAGATACCTAAAAAGATGGCAATTTACCATGCTCTCCATTACTTTCGGAGCGCTGAGCATATTTCGATTGGGCGGCAATTATCAGGGTTATTAGCCGCACCCACATTGACAACCTTACAACATGACAGAAAGATTCCCGAACGGAAAAACAAGATAAAAAAGTTAGCCAGTGGACGTGCTGACGTCGAAGCACACTGTTTCAGCATCAGTGCTGGTATACTATCTGGTCCCGGTGACTTATTTACGTTAAGATCCGCAAGAACCCTTTAATTTGTTAGCGCCTCTTTTGTTCCTCTTGGTATGAAATGACCCTCTTCACATTATACTTATCGCAAAATGGACGATCTAATGTTCGGTTATACGATCCTAAGTAACTTTGTGAATATTCTCAAGCCATAACAAACTGATAATACCACCCGTATTTAAAAATAATAAAAAAAATCGAAAAAAAAACTTTACACAGTCAAAGAAGAACGGTTATAGACAGAGACATGGAAAGGAATGATGCGGCAAAGAACTAATACAAGTTTCCTTTCAATTTTTTTGTGTCTTTCTTGTTTGTTCCATAAAAAATAATAATATTAAATATTCATTAGTATAATCTAGATTCTAAGAACATGTCGAACATATGCACTGACGACTGACTACAACATGATGCTCACGACCATAACCACTAATATGTAACTAAACCATATTTACCTACATACATACACACTTATGTAATGGCAAACAGGCAATATCAGTTTAGCGTTTATGTATGAGTGTGTGTATGTGTGAGTGTATGTGTGTGTGTGTTTGTGAGGAAAACTAATGGCTTAAAAACAGAACGTTTGAAAGAAATTTTTCTGAACTTTTTTTTTCGTTTTTGCATATTGAGTTTAACATTTAACGATTTTCGCATTTAGTATTTAACAATCTTCAAATTTAAGTAAATAAATGTTTTAATGTGTTTGTAAAACATGTGTCTATGTTTTCAAATACATGTTTAGATGTGGTTGTGCTGTGGCAGTAATGCATGTAGTGGTAGTGTGTGTTTAAGCGTGTATGTTGGAAAGTCGTGATGTTGAGAACTAAATTTTGAAGCAATGCACTATAGGTCAGATAATTTCAAATATAAGAAATTCTCAGAAGCTTTAAAAGACCAAACCCCTTCCCTTGGCTTCCTGACGTAGTTTTTGAAGAATACGTCATATCAGAAATTTAGCAAAGACCTTTTTTTACTTTGAGCCAACACTAACAAGGGAAGTATCTCAACCCTTATGAACCGATTTCCATGAAACTTAAAATATATATGAGCAATTGTCATTAACTTTTAATATTTAAGAAAAAAAAAATTGCGTTTTTTTTTTCGTGGCACATTGATAAGACTTTGTAGGTAAATAACATTATAAATAAGTAAGTCAAATCCGTCCGCGTGCATTAATTTGAGCGATCGCACCCAAAACTATGGCGGTTTAAAGTTAAAATTTTTAAAAAAAATTGTCAAAATTACATTTTTTATCCGAAGTTAACCAAACGTACCATTTTGTATGATGATTACCCAGAGCTAAAATACATATTCAAACATGCATAAAATCTTTGCTAAATATCGAGATATCTGCATTTAACCAATTTTTTTTCGGCGCATTTTCCAATATTTTGGAAATAAAAATGTTTCCAGCGGTTTTATTTTTTTTTAGAAAAATATCACCAAATGCATAAACAAAATCTCAACAAATTCTTAGTTAACACCATTATTCTATCTCTAATAGGTAAGAAACAGCTGTGGTTTAAAGGGAACATTTTTGAAAAAAAAAAATTTATAATTTGGAATTTATTATTTTTTTTAATATTAAATGTCAGATTTTACAGTGTTGTCCTTCACTGAATATTGAAACTATTCAAAGTATGATTAATAATGATAATATTAAGGTTATTACGAAATATTTTAACGTTATTACTTATTTTATCAAAGTTATAAAAAATTTTAGCGATTTTTCGCGATTTTCGCGACTGCAAAAATCAATGGACTAATTTTGAAATATTATTTGAATAAGACATGTCAAAATCTATCAAAATACATTTCTTTTCTACTTTATTTAGGTAATGTAAGATTTTATATAACCATTAAATTTAAAGGTATCAAAAATTTAAAACCACCGTAAAACCGCTTAAACGTTAAATTTTTTCGGGTGCGAATTAATTGAAGATAGAGAATTAAAAAGACTACCAAACGCGCCTTTCACCGAACAATTTCTATAAGCGGCCTGGATGTGCCTTACAAAAAAGTGAAAACTTAAAAACACCGCGGAATTCGCCAATGTTAACTTTTAATCAATGTTGCTTTCCATGATTTATTATATTTGCACATACCATTGTTTCTACATGTTCAACTTTCAGCCATGCACATTTGGCTGTCAAATAATGCAAAATTAAAATATCGAAATTTTGCAAAAAATTTAAAAAGTTCATAAAATTTTTGAAATTGAATATTTTTTGGGTGCGTTTGTAAGTCAAGTGGGAAATGGTAAATTATAAAGTTCACAAAGCATTCGGAACCATTCGGAATAAAACTGGGAGTGTGCCTCGCAAAAAACAGACTTTTTAAAAAATTCACGTTTTTTCTTCCCATCTTTGGAGAGCTGCAGCTTCGTAACCATTGCGAGCACATCACTCGAATCAGTCTCAGATTGTGCATATTTACAAGGGCTTTTACCATGTGTATTTGAATTTTAAAATTACAGTTTGCACCAAAAGGTACAATCAAAAAACCTCGAAAAATTGAAAATTGAAAAAAATTGGTATCAAAGATTTAGGTCCATGTAACTTTTTTCTTATTGATGGCACATCCACTGAACCTACACCAAATAATTATCCAAGTCTACTGATTAAGCGGTATTAAATTTGGAGCAATAGCTTTAACGCACCCAACAATATGGAACTTTGAACGAAAAATTTCATGAGAGTATCAAGCGATTTTTTTACATTTTTCAACTTTGCACGTTCCTTACCATGAGATAATGAGACTATTTGCACTGTGCCTTTGCAGAATTACTCATTATGGTTCCCTTAACATATCTACATTCACAGGTACCACCTAGTTTACAAATAAAAATGTTATTGCGAAATTAGTAAAATATCACAAGCGTTAAAAGTTAATGACAAAAGTCCATATAAAAGAGACAATTCTAAGTTTGGGGTGTCTCGGTTTATCGGGGATATAGGGGTTCAAAAAATGAGTCAAAGATGGCAAAAAAAATAGTTTTTTGGATTTTTCAGCCATTTGTTTTTAAGAAACTATATGATGTTTCCATATGACAAGAAACGCTTTTTTAATACCTATCCAACATAACCTTTTAAAAATTTGGCTTCCTTAAATATTTGTTCATGAAAATGTGTAAATTTAAGGTGTATTTATGTGAAGACAAAGACCTGCGATATCCATATGAATATGAAATGATCTTTATTAAATTTAAGTCGACACTTACTTTTGCCCTAGACGATATTCCTGTTAGTTCGGGAGTTATCAAAATTTTTCCGAAGGTTCACATTGTTTAATAAGGGGATAACGAAATTTTTAAACACTGATATGGCTGATAATCCAAGACACCCCAACCTTAAAATCGTCTCTTTTATATATATTCTAAGTTTCAGGCAAATCGTTTCATAAGGGTTGAGATACTTCCCTTGTAAGCGGTTGTCCCCTACTAATGCATTGAATTGTGTGGGAATCAGGAAAATAGGTTATTAGAAAAAGGAAAGATTGAGAAGTGATTATTGACATTTAGTTAAAATTCTTCAGATCGCAGCGGGAGTGATTTCCAGATATGACTAGTTCGACTGAGAAAATAATTTTTTCGGTAATGAGTTGTGAGATGCATTGGACTGTCGACCACAAAGGGATGTGATCTACTATATTGGCCAGTACTGCGAACAAATACGAAAGTCTCGGGAATTAGTTCACATATCTCAGCAGAGCACTTACTATGGTAATATAGGTAGAACAGTGATGCACAACCCTTTTTCCGGCGATACTCCAATGAATAAGTTAAGTTATATACCCCACTGTCATAGACAAGCTTCAGTACACTTCTTTGCAATTGGTCCAAAAGATTCAAAACAGACTTTGAAGCCCCTGACAAGATTTGGGAGATGTATTCTAGCTTCGGTCGGATATAGGCGGTATAAATGGTTAGAAGATTAGACGGAGTGAATAATTCCGTTTTAAGAAACCGAGGTACTTGAATGCTTCTTTTGACACTTGAAAAACGTGTTGGTGAACATTACATTTTATTTAATGCCAAGAACATCAAAAGTGTCTGATTCCTCAATAGAAATACCGCCTCTTGCGAGCAATAAAATCGACCCGACGACGTAGTTTTTAAAAAAGAAGTAGTATTTGAAAACAGACGTAGTCATTGAAAAAAGACGTAGTCCTTGAAAAAATACGTACACACAGAAAACAAATTTGTTAATATCTAACTGAAATTCAGTTGATACAACAAAAACTTTATTGATAAATTTGAATACAGGTGATCATAATTAAATATCGGTAGTCACAACTGAATTTGGTTGATATAACTGGCTTTTAATTGTTAAAACCACAAAATTTGGTTGTCCGAGCCAAATATAGTAGAAGCAACTTAATATTGAGTTGATACAACTAAAAAATTCGATTGGAAATTTATTTTTCTGTGTGTAGTCTTTAAAAACGACATAGTCTTTGAGAAAAGTCGTAGTCTTTAAAAAATACATATTGTAAGTGAAAACCATAAAAAATGTGAAAGTCTATTTTTTAAACATATATACTACAATCACGTAATTTAAATAAAATGTCAGTAATGGGATGGTTACACTCGCAAAAAATGTAATAATTAAACCTTTTCATTAGTTGAAAAAAAAAAATTGTGTTAGAAAACTGAGTGAAATCTTTAAATAAAAAAAATAAAAAAGTGTATTTTTCTAACTTGTAATTGTAATTTTTTCAGACTTTTTATACGAAATTTAAAATGAAAAGTAAATTATTAATTTTAAATTTTTTTATTTCGTCAGCTTACTAATGCGTTGAAATTACACTTGACTCCCCAAAAGTTGTTATTTCTGAACATTTTTATTAGGTGAAAAAAAAAATGTGTGAAAACTGAGTGAAATCTATAAAAAAAAACAAGTAAAAAAATTAAATTCGAGCTTGCCGAATGTATTGATACTTTCCACAATGTAAAAAAAGTTTATTTGCTAAAAAAAAAACAAAAAAAAAATTCCCAAAAAAAAAAACAAGTGAAAAAGTTAAATTCGGAAGTGCCAAATGTATTGATACCCTCCACAATATCAAAAAGATTATTGCAAAAAAACTTAAAAAAAAAAATTTTAAAAAAAAATTCCGCGAAAAAAAATTTGGAAAAAAAATCCGCGATTTTTTTAATTTTTTTGTCAAAAAAATGTTTTCGTACTTGTTTAAGTACCTTTCGGTGTTCAATTATGTTCACATATGTCAACCAGCACCCGAATTAAAGCATTTTGTATTTTTATACCCTACACCACACTGTGGTACAGGGTATAATGAGTTTGTGCTGATGTTTGTAACTACCCGAAATATTGGTCCTAGACCCACTTTTAAGTATACCGATCGACTTAGAATCACTTTTTGAGTCGATTTAGCGATGTCCGTCCGTCCGTCCGTCCGTCCGTCCGTCTGTCTGTCCATGTAAACGGTGTAAACACGATACAGGTCGCAATTCTCGATCAATTGACTTGAAATTTAAAACTTAAGCCTCTTTTGGCCCAAGGACGAAGCCTATTGAAATTGGAAAAAATCGGTCCATATTTAGACCTAGCCCCCATACAAAGGTCCTCTTTAGTTTTGGCTCAAATGACTCTAATAGTCGCATTTTAATAGGTATCTTTTCAAAATTTGGCAGGAATTAACGTTTTATACACACAAATCACCATTCCGAATTTTAAAGAAATCGAACCAGTTCTTCTAGTAGCCCCCATACAAACCACCTTCCCGATTTTCACATAAATCTCTCAATTTTCATGAAAATAGTAAATATTTAATTAAAATTCTGTTTGTGTATGTTAAACGCGTACTTTAATAACCTTATCAAATCTAATTATCATCGGACCATTTTGGACTTAGGTCCCATGTGGAAATTTCGCCCGATATTCAGCTGAAGCGATTTATTGTCAACAAAAAGAAGCCTATTCCACTCAAATTTGATTAGTGATTGCTTTTTACACTTATTAAAGATTTGACAAAATATAGATCTAATCAGTCCATGTTTGAACTTGGGACCCATGGTCCGGGAAACTCTGGTGTAGGGTATTATATGGTCGGTCTTGACCGACTATAATTTTCTTACTTGTTAGGTTATGTTGAATGTACCAACATTTTTGAGGTGTCCTTACATTTTCGATCATAACTTTTGAACCGCTGAACCGATATCGCTCAAATGCAATACCAAACTGCTCAGGAGAAATTCCATTAAATATGTTAAGTTTTAGTCATCTTCGTGTAATATTTTGGTCGTGATCACCATTTCCACAGACAGACGGACATCGCTAGAATGCCTTAAAATCGACCACTGATTAATAATATATATACTTTATGGGGTCATAGGTCGATATTTCGATGAGTTACAAACGGAATGACAAACTTATATATACCCTCTATCACTAAGTGAAGGGTATAAACATCCGCGAAAAAAAATTTTGGTAAAAAAAAAAAATTCCGCCAAATTTTTTTTTTTTTTTGGAAAAAAATTATGTTTTTTCTTGCTTAAATACCATTTGGTGATTAATTCTGCTCACATGTGTCAAACACCTGCAGAATTAAAGCATTTTGTATTTTTAGGTTATGTTGAATGTACCAAAATGTTTAAGGTGTCCTTACATTTTCTTTCATAACTTTTGAAGCGCTGAACCAATTTTGCTCAAATGCAATACCAAACTGCCTAGGATAACAGCAACTAAATATGCAAAGTCTAAGTCATATCTGTTTAATACTTTGGCCGTGATCACCGTTTCCACATACGGACAGACGGACATCGCTAGAATGTCTTAAAATCGATCACTGATCATTAATATATACACATTATGGGATCTTAGACAGATATTTCGATGAGTTACAAACGGAATGACAAACTTATATATACCCTCAACCACTAAGAATAAGTGGAGGGTATAAAAAGAAATAATCACGAGTCGAAAAGCACTTCCAAACCATCTGTATCCATGCATGATTTCTGTGGGTGATGTTACAGTTAAGAGCATAATTTTGTAGCACTACACTAAGAAAAAAAATCAAGACTCCCCAAAAATTGTTATTATTAAACATTTTTATTAGTTGAAAAAAAAAATTGTGAAATCTTGAAATGAAAAAAAAATAAGAAAGTGTATTTTTCTAACTTGTTTTTGTAATTTTTTCAGAATTTTTATACGAAATTTAAAATGAAAAGAAACAATCTCAAATTAAAATAAAATCAGCGACAAAAGTCAACAAAGTTTGTTCATGCTAAATTTGAAAATGTTTTTTTTAATTTTTTAAATGGGAGAAAAAAAACTAAAAAAAAATAGTTTTAAAATCAAAGTTACAACATTTTTAATTTAAAATTGAGAAAATTTTGATTTATTTTTTTATTTTGTTGCATACCACTTTTTGGTATTACAAAAGTCTTTAAAAAAAGATATAAAATAACGAGGTCTCGTAAAAACAAGTAGCTTTTTTGGAAGTTTTGAATTTCAATGACTACTTTGAAAAGTAATAGCATAATCTGTCCTGAACCGATAACCCATTATGCAATTCGATTACAAAAATGTTCCTGTATTTTTCGATTTTTCTTAACTAAACGTGATGAGAATTGCTAAAGTTTTTCCAAATAAATGTGTATGCATGTATTTACGTTTGTGTTTAACAAACAATTCTTATTATTATAAAATTTGCAATGTCTTAGTTGTGTATGTGTGTAAATAAAATTGTTTACTAATGGTGGTAAATGTTGTTTTAACATTTACATCATTTTTAATTCAATTTTTGTTCCCCCAAAAATGTTTTTTCAATTATTTTTTGCTTTTTTTTTAAGTTTTATGCAATTAAATCTAAATTGTTATTTTATATTTCTTTTTTTTTAATTTTGTTATTTTTGTTTTTCCAGTTGTTGTGTAAATGATTTATATGTTCTGTGTGTGTGTATTACATAAATTTTAAACATACCAAAAGTCCCTTCCGGTGTTTATAGAATAGAAACTACATACAAACAAATCTTGTTTCAAAAAATTGTCTAAACATTACCGATTTTATTTTTTTTTTTTTTTTTGGAAAGCAAAACCGAATGAGATTCTTTTCTTCCTTTTGTACAATATACAAAATATGAATCGTTTTATACATTTTAGCAAGATAATGAACTTATAAATGTTGTCAAGCTTGTCTATTTTAATAGATGACATCTTGGAACAGTGTTTTTTTTAGTAAATGGGAGTTTTTGAAATTATTTAAACTAAAGGTTAGTTTTTAGTCATTTTTTAAATGCCGCAGTCCAAGTTAAGATCAGCTCTTTTCTTAAAAGACGTAGTTTTAGTAATTGACGTAGGTTTTTTTTTTTTTTTTTGTAAAATACGTTGTTTTGTAAAAGACGTAGTTTTTATAAAAGACGTAGTTTTTATAAAAGACGTTGTTTTTATAAAAGACGTTGTTTTTATAAAAGACGTTGTTTTTATAAAAGATAGAGTTTTTATAAAAGACAGAGTTTTTATAAAAGATGTAGTTTTTATTAAAGACGTAGTTTTTATTAAAGACGTATTTCTTATTAAAGACGTAGTTTTTATTAAAGACGTAGTTTTTATTAAAGGCGTAGTTTTTATAAAAGATAGAGTTTTTATAAAAGACAGATTTTTTATAAAAGATGTAGTTTTTATTAAAGACGTAGTTTTTATTTAAGACGTAGTTTTTATAAAAGACGTAGTTTTTATAAAAGATAGAGTTTTTATAAAAGACAGAGTTTTTATAAAAGATGTAGTTTTTATTAAAGACGTAGTTTTTATTAAAGACGTATTTCTTATTAAAGACGTAGTTTTTATTAAAGACGTAGTTTTTATTAAAGGCGTAGTTTTTATAAAAGATAGAGTTTTTATAAAAGACAGAGTTTTTATAAAAGATGTAGTTTTTATTAAAGACGTAGTTTTTATTAAAGACGTAGTTTTTATTAAAGACGTAGTTTTTATTTAAGACGTAGTTTTTATTAAAGACGTAGTTTTTATTACAGGCGTAGTTTTTATTAAAGACGTAGTTTTTATAACAGATGTAGCTTTTATAAAAGACGTAGTTTTTATAAAAAAAAACGTTGTTTTTATAAAAGACGTAATTTTTATAAAAGACGTACTTTTTATAAAAGACGTAGTTTTTATAAAAGACGTAGTTTTTATAAAAGACGTAGTTTTTATAAAAAACGTAGTTTTTATTAAAGAAGTAATTTTTATAAAAGAAGTTTTTATAAAAGGCGTAGTTTTTATAAACGATGTAGTTTTTATAAAAGACGCAGTTTTTATAAAAGACGGAGTTTTTATAAAAGATGTAGTTTTTATTAAAAACGTAGTTTTTATTAAAGAGGTAGTTTTTATTAAAGACGTAGTTTTTATTAAAGACGTAGTTTTTATAAAAGACGTAGTTTTTATTAAAGACGTAGTTTTTATTAAAGTCGTAGTTTTTATTATAGGCGTAATTTTTATTAAAGGCGTAGTTTTTATTAAAGACGTAGTTTTTATAACAGTCGTAGTTTTTATAAAAGACGTAGTTTTTATAAAAAAACGTAGTTTTTATAAAAGACGTAATTTTTATAAAAGACGTAGTTTTTATAAAAGTCGTTGTTTTAATAAAAGACGTAGTTTTTATTAACGATGTAGTTTTTATAAACGACGTAGTTTTTTAAGAGACGCATTTTTTATAAAAAAAAAAGTATTTCTTTATAAAAGACGTTATTTTTATAAAAAGCATGTTATTAAAATAGGCTTAGTTTTTATAAAAGATGTAGTTTTTGTAAAACATAGTTTTTATAAAACATGTAGTTTTTTAATTAAAAATCTAGTTTTTTTAAAAAGACGTAGTTTTTAAAAGAGACGTTATTTTTATAAAAGACGTAGTTGTTATAAAAGATTTAGTTCCTTAAAAAACACGTAAGTTTTAATAAAAGACGCAATTTTTATAAGTTCGTTATTTTTATAAAAGACGAAATTTTTATAAAAGGCGTAGTTTTCATAGAAGACGTAGCATTTATAAAAGATATAGTGGTTATGAAAGCCGTACGCAGTTTTTAACAAGACGTAGTTTTTATAAAAGGCGTAGTTGTTGTAGAGGACGTAGTTTTTATAAAAGACGTTGTTCTCATAAAAGACGTACATAGTTTTTATAAAAGACGTAGTTTTTAAAAAGACCTAGTTTAATTATAAAAAAATTATTTTTTACAAAAGGCGTAGTTTTTATGTAAGACGTAGTTTTTATAAAAGACGTAGTTTTTAAAAAGACCTAGTTTAATTATAAAAAAATTATTTTTTACAAAAGGCGTAGTTTTTATGTAAGACGTAGTTTTTATAAAAGACGTTGTTTTTATAAATTACTTATAATTAGTTTTTATATAAGACGTACACCGAAAAAAATCCATGCAACATTTTACGAAAAAAAGTACGAAAGTACTTTTTACTTTCGTAAAATACACGAAAGTTGACTTCATATTACGAAAAACTTTAGTACTGAATTTCGTATTTTTACGAAAGTAACGAAAATGATTAGTAAATATTTTTTTCGTAATATTTACGAATGTTGACTACATATTACGAAAAAAATGTTGTAAAAACTTTTGTAATTTTACGAAAGTAACGAAAAAAAGAATGTAAATGATTCTTTCGTAAAATTTACGAATGTTGACTGCATATTACAAAAAAAGTGTACAGACTTTCGTATTTTTACGAAAATAATTCGTAAAAACTTCTTTCGTAAAATATACGAAAGCGGACTTTATATTACGAAAAAAATAATCAAGAATTTTGTAATTTTACAAACCTAATGAAAAAAGAAGAAATCTTTAAATGCATGCTTAAAGGATGTTTTTATGCCCTCCAACTACAGTATTGGGTATAATAAAAAAATATCGGTCGGGGACCCCATAAAGTATATGTATTATTGATCCATGATAAATTCTAAGGCATTCTATTAATGTCCGTCTATATAAAACACGGATACCACGGAACAAGTCTTTTGGTCATCAGCAGGTTAAGTTCGTATGTGGGCAAAAAAGTTTCATTTCTTTAAACCAACCTCTGGAAAACTCAATTTTTTTAAAGTGTTTTTTGTTGTTTTGTTAAACAAATGAAACATTTTTATGTCAAAAAAATTTAAAGTAATGAGCTTCGACCCAGGGGATTAGAAAATGCCTTGTGGTCGTGGGTATAAAGAATTAATTTCAATAATGACAACTCTGATATTTCTTTTACATATTTGGGGTAACAAAAATTCGGCACAGCCGACTTAAAAGCTCTGTCTTGGTTTTTATTTATTTTAAGGATAAATTAAAATTTGAGGCTACGGATCAAATAAAATTTGAGGCTTGATGATATAAGTTTTTTTTACATGTGGTGAGGTGGTCCTCCAAAAAAATAATCTCAACATATCATCATAAGTTCTTGTGGTGTGAACGTAGCCTTAAACAAAATCACTGTAAATAATGAATGAAATCTTATAAGTCTCTGTTAAGAAGAAACAATTAATTGCTTGGAAATGTTACTGTCAAAGCGTTGAAAATGTTGTTCTTATTCTCAAGAAAGAATTTTTACATGTAATTTCGTTAATTTAAGGATTTTTTTTATTTACCAAAAAATTTTCGTAAAAATAAAAATATTTCGTTTATTTTACGAAATAATTTCGTAAAACAAAAAAAATATTTCGTTTATTTTACGAAATTTTTTTGTAAAATACAAAAATAATTTCGTTTATTTTACGAAACAATTTCGTGCATTTCGTACATTGTACGCAAGAATTTCGTGGTGCGAAACAACGAAATTTTTCGTACAATGTACGAACGTTTTCGTACATATAAGGCAGGAATTTTTTTCGGTGTAGTTTTAATAAAGACGTTGTTTTTATAAAAGACGTGAAAAGTTTTTGCATAAGTCGTATTTTTTTATTAAAGACGGAGTTTTTGTTAAAGACGTAGTTTTTGTTAAATACGTAGTTTTTATAAAAGGTGCAGTTTTCATAAAATATGTATTTTTTTTTTTAAAAATGTGAACATTTATAAAAGACAATGATTCTAAAAGACGTTTTTTTATTAAACTACGTCTTTTATAAAAACTATATCTTTTTTTAAAACTAGACGTAGTTTTTATAACAGATGTAGTTTTTATTAAAGACGTAGTTTTTATTAAATATATAGTTTTGTTAAAAAAGTAGTTTTTATTAAAGACGTAGTTTTTATTACAGGCGTAGTTTTTGTTAAAGACGTCGTTTTTGTTAAAGACGTAGTTTTTGTTAAAAACGTAGTTTTTGTTAAAGACGTAGTTTTTATAAAAGGTGCAGTTTTCATAAAATATGTAGTTTTTTTTTTAAGACGGAGTTTTTTAGAAGACGTAGTTTTTATAAAAGATGTAGTTTTTATAAAAGAGGAAATTCTGATGAAGTTTCAATAAAATACCTCATTTTTATAAAAGACGTAGTTTAAAAGATGTAGTTAAAAAGACGAATACTTGCAAAAGACAAAAATTTATAAAAGATAAAGGTTTATTAAAGACGTTCCTTAAAAAAGACGTAGTTACTATAAAACTACGTGTTTTTTATAAAAGACGAATTGGATTTATAAAAGATATTGTTGTTTTAATAGACGTAGTTTTTATGAACTTTTAAAAACCACATCTAGTTTTATTTTTTTTTTTTTTGTTTTAAATACGTATTTTTTTTTTTTTTTGTAAAATTCGTAGTTTTGGTAAAATACATAGTTTTTATAAAAAACGTAGTTTTGATAAAAGACATAGTAATATTTTGTTGTGAAAGGCGTAATCTTTATAAAAGATGTAGTATTTGTAAAATACATAGTCTTTATAAAAGTCGTAGTCTTAGTTTAAAACGTAGTACTATTTAAAGACGTAGTTTATATTAAACGCGTAGTGTGAGTAATAGATCTAGGCTTTTTAAAAGACGTAGTCTAAGTTTAAAGTGTAGCTTTGTTAAAAAATCGTAGTTTCTCATAACTGGGTTATGTAGTTTTACTGAGACATATATTTATTATTAGCAAAATTTGTAAATCACAAAAAAAAACGTAATCTCTCCCTATCCACTGTTTAATCTTATCATGCAAAACTATTTAATTTCGAGTAGTATTTATTACTGGACCAACAAAACAACAAAACTCAAAATATGAATAGAAAAAATAGAAATAAATGTAGAAATGAAAATTATACATTTTCTAAAGAATTGAAAATGTCTAAATGTTGACAACAATAGTTGGTCTTTTAAAACGCATTCATTTTATTCAAAAAAAAAAAAAAAACAGCAGCACAGACAAACAAACACTTTCTTTCTACAAAATATTTTGTGTAAATACTCTCGTATCTCTACGATGATATGAACTATAAAGATAATTTTTGTAGTCTAGTAACACTTTGGGGACTTGATAATAATGGAGATGAGACAAGATGGTAATAGAACAAGAAGAAGAAGAAGTAGTAGTTGATGCTCCCAGCAGGATATTATATAATACAGCCTGGGCACATTAAAACGTTCGTTCTACTTGAGATTGGAGTCCATTTAGTTGGTTCAGCAATTATTATTATTATTGAGTCGTCCATTATGTTTTCCAAGTGTGTGTGTATGTGAATAGAAAATTATATTTCCTTTAGCAAGACTATTAATGTTTGTGTGTGTGTGTATGTTTGTGAATTTATTGCTAGTAGATTTAAAATAAATCTATTTGTAAATTGTATACAAAAGATTTTTATACTGTCAAATATGCACAAACAAATTTAAAAAAAATATGTTATTTTAAAAGAATATTATATTTTATAAAACACTGAGAGATTAAATATGATTTAGTGTGAAATCGAAGTAGTACTTAAGAAATTAAATGCAAAAGACTACTTTAAAAAATTATGTTTTAGTTTTTTTTAACTCAAAAATGCAGCAATAAAATAAAGAAACTAATACTTTTATTTGACTTCACTCAAAGCGTCACTTTTAGCCTTGCGGTTTATGTTTGCGAAATCATTTATTATGATTTTTGCACTTAAGTAACAAAATAATATCATTATTTAAATATTTTTTTTAAAACCACGCCCACATAAGGGGGCGGGCCCGAAAAATACTAATTTTCTAATCCCCGGGGTAAAAGCGCAGGACTTAAAACTTCTTTCGACATAAAAATGTGTCATTTGCTTAACAACACTCAGAAAATTATGTAAGTTACTATATGGTAGTTGTTTGTATATTTTACAGTAGTTAGTTGTTTTCAACTACAAAGTCAGTTATTTTTGTATGAAAAACATCAAACAACTATTTCTGTTAGTTATTTTAAGTCGTTTTTTTTAATAACTAACAAAAAAGTACTGTAATGTAGCAACAGTTATTTAAAGTAGTTAATTTTATTTTTTTTATCTCTTAAAAATTTTCAAAGTTTTTTCAAAAAAAAAATCGTTTTTTTATTTTTCTCAACTTTAAAAAAAAAAAACTTGGCAAAAATTTTGTCTTAAATTTTTTTTTCTGAAAATTTTTTGTGAAAAAACAAAAAAAAAATATTGTTTATTTTATTTTTACTACATATTAGTTGTTTTGACTGCAAATGTTAGTAATTTTTACTACATAAGTCAGTTGTTTTTTGTCAGTTAAAATAACTAACATTGTTAGTTGATTTAACTGAAAAAGTAGTTGACCCCAAAACAACTTACAAAGTAGTTATTTTAACTGACATTTTCAGTTGATTTTACTAACATAATTTTTTGAGTGAAGAGTATAATAAATCCTGTAAAAATGGCGTTTTTAGATGTTAGTTTAGTTTCTCAATGGGGAACTTTTTTCCCCTGGTCCGATTTTTCTTATCACCAAACTTAAACAGCCTACGACCATAAGAAATAATTTTAAAACTTAAATGGAAGCCCACTTCGGGAATAAAGATAAGGCGTAGTTAGGTAGAGATAGAGCGGTTGGAGCAAATTTAAAAAATGTCATTTTGTATAGGAGCCCGCTTAGAAATTAAGAGTAGAGTAGTAGTTTTTTCCGAAAACTTTTTAGGCGTAAAAATTAATTGAGGTCGGTCTTGCTACTTACCCCTCTACGAAGTACCATTGGAGCAGTAAAAATGATTTTAAGATTGGAAAATTAAAATAAGTTTTTTTTCAAAAAATTTAAAAAATAATAATAATCGTTATCCCACGATTCTACTGAGCAAAAAATTTGTAGAATTGATAGAAGTTTTCCACAAAAAAATTACATTTTGATACCCTCCAACCACAGTATGGGGGTATACTCACTTTGTCATTCCGTGTGTAACGCATCGAAATATCAATCTAGGACCCCATAAAGTATATATATTACACTGTACGACACGATTTTGCACCCATGATCGGGACCAAAAAATTCTGAAAGTAGAGGTAAAAAAAAGATACCCGTGTCTCCCAGTTTTTCTAGATCAATTCGTTTTCGCGTTTTATTAGCAAATCAATATTTTGTATATTTATGCGTTTTAATTACTTGGGGAAGTAAGGATTACGCGCGCAACAGTAAGTCGTGATGGCTTAAATTAAGCTGAAATACTTGCAAATAGTATCAGATAAAATGTGCGAAACATGAGGAAAATCACTCCACAGGTTTAAAAGTTATGAAGAAATTTCTCAAATTTTGACGTTTTTTCACATGTTTTTATACCCTCTTTTAAATGATAGAGGGTTAAAAATACGCTAACTTTTGAAAGACAATTTGGATGCTCCTTAAATTTGGCATATATATTTGTTATTTCCCCGGTCAGGTTGGTATTGAATTTCGAGAAAATCGATCCAGTGTTTCAGAAATTATGATCAAAACCGTGAATTTTGAATAGGTTTCATCTTGAATTCCCTCTTTCAAAAAAACTTTAAATACTCTTTAAAAAATATTGGTATGCCACAAAAATATTTTACAAAGTTATTTTATCGCTCAAAAAAATAATTACACTCAAAAAAATTTACACGCAAAAAAAAGTAAATTTAAAAAAATTTTACACTCAAAAATTTTTGGCCATCCGAATTGTCTATGATGGCAACAAAAATAAGATGTGTGCATTGCAAAAAGATGTTTAAAACTTTCACAGAGTTGCCACAATTTTTTTTAGAATTGCCACTAACAAACAACCAGAAAAGTAAAAACGACTTGGCCGAATCCATGCATACCCTCCATTAGCCCCTTTAAGGTAACATTAATTTTTCTAACGTGAAAACAAAATTTTTTTAAATTTTTGACTCGACATTTTTTATTTGTATTAAAAAACTCTTTTTGTAATTGTTGTAAAAAAATTTTTTGAGTGTAATAGTTTTTTTTTTGAGTGTAATTTTTTTTTGGAGTGTAAAATTTTTTCAAGTGTAAATTTTTTTCCCGATTGTAAACATTTTTTTAACGATAAAATTACTTTGTAAAATATATTTGTTTAATAAAAATATTTAAAAAGAGCATATAGGGGTTTTTTGAAGGAGGGAGTTCAAGGTGAAATTAATCCGAAATTCACGGCTTTGATCATATCTTCTGAAACCCTGGATCGATTTCCTCGAAATTCAATACCAGGTAAATATCAAGTATATATGCCAAACTTTAGGAGCATCCAAATTGTCTTTCAAAAGTTAGAGTATTTTGAACCCTACATCACTAAATAGAAGGTGTAAAAACATATACAAAAACATCAAAATTTAAGAAATTTCTTCATAACTCTTAAGCCCGTGTACCGATCTTCCTCATGTTTTGCACATTTTATCTGAAACTATTTACAAGTATTTCAGCAAAATTTAAGGTATCACGATTAACTGTTGCGGGTGTAATCCTCACTTCCCAAGTGATTGAAACTTGAATATATACAATATATTAATTTGCTTATAAAACGCGAAAACGAATTGATCTAGAAAAACTGGGAAACACGGGTATCTTTATTTTAGCTCTACTTTCAGAATTTTTTGGTCCCGATCATGGGTGCAACCAAAAATTGAATTTTGTCGTACAGTGTTATTGATCAGTGGTCGATTCTAAGACATTCTAGCGATGTCCGTCTGTAGAAGACACGATACAGTCCAAAATAAAAAAACTAGACTTCCAAAGTTTGGCACGAATATGTCCTATATTCCTAGGCAGGTTCAGTTCGGAAATGGGCAAAATCGGACCAAGGGGAAAAAAGTTCCCCTTAGAGACCTAAACCAACCCAAGAAAAATCGCATTTTTTGCAGAGTTTTTTGTACTTTTGCTAAGCAAATGCAACATTCATATCTCAGAAGAAGTTCAAAATCACACGGGAAAGGTGCCCCCTAACGTCTCCAACCCCCCCCCCCCCCTCCCAAAAAAAAAGACGCCCTGGATTTTTTTATATTGTTTTTTTTACATTTTGGAGTGTATAAAAGATTCGGCACAGCCGAATGTAACACTCTCACTTGTTAAAATTGAGATTTAATTTTTAAAACTTAAAAATCACATACATAAACACTTTCAAGAATTTTTTGGGATTTTTTTTTTAAAGCACGTAAAAAAAAAGATTAAAATTGGAATTTGGACCATTATTGAAAAAGTTATGAGTAAAAGAAGTTTGAGTAAAGGATCAACTACCAGTTTTTCAAAATTCGATATCTTTTGAACAGGTCTAAAAAAACCTGAAAATTAAACACGCAAGAGTTATCAAAGTGTACTAAAAACTATCAACAAATTGGGAAAATCTAATAAAAAAAAAATTTAAAGTGTCCGTTTTGACATGGAATGACCCATATGTTTACTTAACGGGGTCCCAGAACGATATTTCAATGCGTTACACACGGTACGACGAAGTGGCAGCACTTAACGCGTACTATGGTTTTAGGGTAAAATAAGAAAGGTTTATGATTTTTTTATAAAATCATGAAATTTAATGAAATTTTTGTAACAAAACTTCATTATATTTATGAAAGTTTCATAAACATAATGACATTTTATGGCAAAAAGATTTATAAAACCGAAGCATTTTTCTTTGAGTGTGAAAAAAGAAATATAAAAATTTATTTTTTAACTAGTAGTCTTAGTAAAACGTAATCTTAGTAAAAGGAGTAGTCTTAGAAAAAGAAATATGTAGTATTTGTTAAACCCGTAGTCTTAGACAAATGCGAAGTCTTAGTAAATAACGTAGCCTTAGTAAAATATGTAGTCTTAGTAAAAGACTTAGTCTGGGTAAAAGACGAAGTCTTAGTTAAAGACGTAGTTCTAGTAAGACGTAGTCTTAATAAAAGACGTAGTCTTAGTAAAAGACGTAGTCTTTGTAAAAGATGTAGTCTTAGTTAAAGACGTAGTCTTAAAAAGACGTAGTCGTAGTAAAAGACGTAGTCTTAGTTAAAGACGTAGTCTTAGTTAAAGACGTAGTCTTAGTAAAATACATAGTCTTAAAAAGACGTAGTCTTAGTAAAAGACGTAGTATTAGTAAAAGAAGTAGTCTTAGTAAAAGAAATAGTATTTGTTAAACCTGTAGCCTTAGATAAATGATAAGTCTTAGTAAATAACGTAGCCTTAGTAAAAGACGTAATCTCATTAAAAGACGAAGTCTTAGTTAAAGACGTAGTTCTATTAAATCTTTCACTCCCCTTGTATACTACAGTGTACACATCTTTAAAAATTCATTAGGAATTAACCGTACAACATTTTTGTGTTTTGTTTTGACAAGATTGATCATTGAAGGGTTATCTTTACGATAGATGTGCGTAGTCTTAGTAAAAGACGTAATCTTAGTAAAAGACGTAGTATTAGTAAAAGACGTTGTCTTAGCAAAATACGTAGTATTAGGAAAAGACGCGGTCTTAGTAAAAGACGTAATCTTAGTTAAATACGTAATATTAGTAAAAGACGCGGTCTTAGTAAAAGCCATAGTCATATGGCGTTTTCTTTTCTAGCAAAAATCTCACATTTTACCGTCCCTTCAAAAAAAATTTCACTTTTTTTGTTCTTTTCTAAAAAACTGGCAACACTTTAAGAATGTATTATGTTCTTTTCAATAAATGTTGCATTTTTAAAGTTTCAAAATGTCACACTTTTCCCACTTTCATAAAATGACGGGGTAGTAAAATTGCCTTATAAAAACAGCTGTTTGCCAATATTTTGGTTGAAAGAAAATTTTCTAAATTTTTTGTTTTTTTTGTAATCACAAAACTGGCAACACATTAAAAGGGTTGTGGCTACATTTTACAAATGATACTGTTTAAAGGTGCAACATTTTTTTTTTCAGAAAAACGGCTTAGTTAAAGACATTGTCTTAGTAAAAGACGCAGTCTTAGTACACTCAAAAAAATACGTTAGTAGATTTACTAATTTTTTTTTGCTAACGCTAGTTAGCTAACTTTTAGCAAGATTTTAGTTGAGATTAGCATGTTAGCAAAAAATTCTTGTAAACTTCATTTAGCACATTAGCAATTTTAAACAAACTTTGAACTAATTTCTTTTGCTAAATTTGAAATTAAGTTGACAACATTTTTACAAATGGTAAATTTTTTTTTATTTTCAGAAAACTTAAAATGGCGCTATCTCGGATAGCGCCATTATGGAGGCCATTTTTGGTTCTCGGGCTCTCCATAGTTTCGCCGGTCCTCTTCACATGTGTGGACCCTAATGGGTCCTAACTTTGGATCCAAAAAAGTTAGCATTCCCGAAAATTTTAAAATGCTCATATCTCGGTAAATATTGCCGACACAACAAAAAGTCCAAAAGCATTTTTGTAGCTCTCAACACGTAGAATAAGACCGCAAAATAATCAAAAGCTCTCCGAGTAATATTTTTAAAGTTATCGAGTTTTGTAATTCTCAAAACCCCGGTGGTCCCCTAAAATCACGTATCTCAAAAACTAAGCAAGGTAGAGCGAAACGGACACTAATTTTGGATCAAAAACTATGACGATTTTTAAGGAACCTGAGTAGGTCTTGGCCCATCGGGGTCTGGACCTATCGGGTCCGAACCCAATGGGGTCCTCAAATGTGTATGAACTAAGTTGAAATAAAAAAAAAATCAGTTAACTAATTTTTAGCAGAACGTTTTTGCTAACTTTACCAAAAAAATTGTGGGTTCAAAATCAGCAAATTTTCTTGTAGGTTTACATGCTTTTTTTGCTAACTTTACAGTTTTTTTTTTTTTGAGTGTAAAAGACGCAGTCTTAGTAAAAGTCGTAGTGTTAGTAAAAGACGTAGTCTTACTAAAAGACGTAGTCTTAGTAAAAGACACAGTCTTAGTAAAAGTCGTAGCCTTAGTAAAAGACGTAGTCTTACTAATAGACGTAGTCTTAGTAAAAGACGTAGTCTTAGTAAAAGACGTAGTCTTAGTAAAAGACGTAGTCTTAGTAAAAGACATAGTCTTAGTAAAAGACGTAATCTTAGTAAAATACGTAGTCTTAGTAAAAGACGTAGTCTTAGTAAAAGACACAGTCTTAGTAAAAGTCGTAGCCTTAGTAAAAGAAGTATACTAGGCAAACGTCGTAGTCTTAGTAAAAGACGTAATGTTAGTAAAAGATGTAGTGTTAGCAAAAGACATAGTATAAGTAAAAGTCAAAGTTTTAATAAAAGACGTAGTCTTAGCTTAAGAAGAAGTTTTGGCTAAATAATTACTAAAATATATAGTTTAAACAAAATATCTTAAAAGTGAATATAATTTTTCTCAATGTATATCATTCAATGTCCAACAATTTAATAACATATTTTCTATTCTATTGCCATAATCTACAAATTTCAGTACAAGACTTGTCTCTTTAACCCCTTAGCAACAACTTACAACTTTTTTCAGGGCATTTCGTCAATACCAGGCAAATCTTGTATACTTAACAAAAACTGTTGCTGTATGACAAAAAAATTATGAAAAAAATATTAATGAAAAAAAATGTTGATAAAAAAAAAAATTGATGAAAAAAAAAAAGAATTTGTTGACAAAATATTGATAAAAAAAAAAATTATTGATGCAAAAAAATATCGATGAAAAAATATTGACGCAAAAAATATTGATGAAAAAAAAATATTGATTAAAAAAATTATTGATTAAAAAAAAATTTTGATGAAAAAAACTATTGATGAAAAAAAAATATTGATGAAAAATAAATATTGATGAAAAAAATTTATGAAAAAAAATATTGATAAAAAGAAAAAGAATTTGCTGAAAAAATATTGATAAAAAAAGTTTTGATAAAAAAATTATTGATGAAAAAAAAATATTTGAAAATATTGATGAAAAAAAATATTGATGAAAAAATATTGATAAAAAAAACGTTGATGAAAAAATAATATTGATGAAAAATAAATATTGATGAAAAAAATATTGATGAAAAAAAAATATTGATTGATTAAAAAAATATTGAATAAAAAAAAATAATAAAAGAAATATTAAATATTAATAAAAAAAAATTTGATGGAATACTTTTTTTATTCACCAGGAGGTGAATTACTCGTATTATTCAAGTTACAAACCCAAGTAACTAAAATTTTCGGTTTTAAGAAAATGAAAACAGTAATTCTTATATCGTTCATTCCACCAGACATTTGGTAATTTAAGGCATTTTTTGACCGAGGGTCTTCCGATTTTTGTTATTTTTTTCATACAGATACTCTATGGAGCCAATTTCAAATTTCATCTATCAGATCAAAAATATTCGAAAAACTCGCGATTTTATTCACCATTTTCGTTTTTAAAAAAGTCAAAAAAATGCAAAATCTGTGTAAATTTGAGCAGCTGTATTTTCTAAACTACTCATCGCATTTTAACAATCTATAGCGCATACGAATGGTATGTTAGGCTATTCTAATTTCTTATAAACTGAAAAAATATTGGTGGTTTAAAAGTGCATCTTATTCGCAAATGCAGTTTTGAAGTGCATTTTGCGAAACTTTTACCCCTTTTAATTTTTTTTTAATTAGCATATTTGGAAAGTTTCGAATTTTTGCTACAAAAAAATGTTTTCACTACAATGGACCGAGAATGTATGCTATTTTTAACATTTTTTTTTAAAAAATACTCCCTTTAGTTTTCCTTATAAAAATTTTTATTTTTTAAATTATAACAAAATCATGTAAAAAGACATGTTTTTAAACCGCTATATTTACAAAAGTAATAATCGTATCTTACTGTTTTTATACACATTAGAAAGGTATTTTTGTCCTTTTTTTGCATTTAATGACCACAAAAATGTTGGTGTTTCAAAAATGCATTTTAAATGCAAATGCAGTTTTGAAGTGCAGTTTTCAAAACTTTTACCCCTTTGATTTTTTTTTTAATTATCATATTCGAAACGTTTACAATTTTTACTACAAAATAATGTCCTCCTAATAATGGACCCACTGTGTGTGCTATTTTTAAAGAAATTTTAAAAAGTTCCTTAAAACAAATTTTAATATTTTAAATTAAACCAAAAAAATCTGAAAGTACATGATTTTTTAAAAAATTCTAAAAAATAGCACACACCTTGAGTCCATTATTAGGAGGACATTATTTTGTAGTAAAAATTGTAAACTTTTCGAATATGATAATTAAAAAAAATGCAAAGGGGTAAAAGTTTTGAAAAATACACTTCAAAACTGCATTTGCATTTAAAATGCATTTTTGAAGCACCAACATTTTTGCGGTCATTATATGCGAAAAATAGACAAAAATACCTTTCTAATGTGCATAAAAACAATAAGATACGATTAATACTTTTGAAAGTATAACGGTTTATAAACATGTCTTTTTACATGATTTGGTATAATTTAAAAAATAAAATTTTTATAAGGGAAACTTAAGGAAGTATTTTTTTAAAAAAAATATTAAAAATAGCATACATTCTCGGTCCATTGTAATGAAAACATTTTTTTGTAGGAAAAATTCTAAATTTTCTAAATATGCTAATTAAAAAAAAATTAAAGGGGGTGAAAGTTTCGCAAAATGCACTTCAAAACTGCATTTGCATATAAAATGCACTTTTAAACCACCAATATTTTTTCAGTTTATTAAAAATTAAAATAGACTTACATACTATTCGTATGCGCTATAGATTGTTAAAATGCGGTAAGTAGTTTAGAAAATACAGCTGCTTAAAGCTACACAGATTTTGCATTTTTTTGACTTTTTTAAAAACGAAAATCGTGAATAAAATCGCGAGTTTTTCGAATATTTTCGATCTGATGGATGAATTTTGAAACTGGCTCCATAGAGTATATGTATGAAAAATATAACAAAAATCGGAAGACCCTCGGTCAGATTTTTTAAAATGTCTCATGGAATGGACGATATTCTTTTTTGTTAATCGTTAGCTTATATAGTGAAACTGAGGTGGTGTCCTGTTACTTTTTCAAAATAAGACACCAGCCTAAAAACACTATCATGTTCAAATAATTTGACAACATTTTATGTCAATTTTGAATTTGAAAATGCACTTAAAAAAATATTTTATATCCTAAGAGGGTTAATTGTCACAAACAGGCATACAAACAAAGCAATTTAACAACATTTATATTAATATTATTATTATTGTCATAATTATTGTTGTTGCTGTACAATTTTTTGTACAATTTTTTTTTTGTGTCAAAATATTTTATTATATTTATGTTATCCAATACAAAGATGTCGTCATTTATGCCCTATAAATGACATAAACATACGTACATTCGTCAATCTCACACCCACACTTCCTTTCATCTAACCATTAATTTCATCCAGCCAAAACTCCCAAAAAAATTAAACCCACATAATATTGAAGTAAAAATAATTCTAATGGTTAAAAAAAAAAAGAATATTTTTTTTTTAACCAACAGCATGTGTCAAACAAATAAAAGATGAAATATTTCACAGTAGGAAAGAAAGCAGCAACCAAAATACAGATTTCCTAGAGTTTTCAGAAAAAGAAAAAAACCTTAAACAATGGCATTATATTCCAACAACATATCACGAAAATTGGATGACATCCATTATATGGCACGGGCCATAGAATTTTTTATATGATTATTGTATAGTCGACGACAAGTACTAGGATGAGAATGATGAAGATTTTTTTTGTTGTTGTTGGTTTAATAAAAAAAGTATTTATTACATTTGACACACGTGTCGTTGTCGTCGTCGTCGACATTTACATATGCAAAATATTATTTGATTTTATAATTTCCGCTTTTTTGCACACAGTTATTGTTTAAAATTAAAAATTATGCCAATCATACAAGTGTTGCAGTAAAAAATTTAAATTTTTATAATAAAATACAAAATATAAAACGATTTATTTTGTGAATATAATGGTAATGATATTTATATATGTATATTTATGTGCATTTTTCATAATTATGTTACTTTGATAAAAACCATATGTAGGGCAGGGATGTCAAAATTATTGCGCTTCATGTGGCAAGTGATACAGTGCCACAGGCACGCGCAGTGTTTTAGGAAATATATAGCGATGATCATTAATATTTTCTAGTTTACTCCAGCACCTCTAGTAAAGCCAGAAAATGCAACTAAAGTTTTGTTTTTTAAATTCAGAAAAAATGGATTTTTTGGAGTTTTTTATAGGTGATCCCCAATTTTTGCTATTTTTGTTCAATGACCTCTAGTTAAGACAGAAAATAAAATCAAGTGTTTAAACAAAAAATAATATAAAAACTAATTTTTAGAAATTTATAGCGATGATCCCCAATTTTGGTTATTTTTAATCTACGACCTCTAGTTTAGCCAGAAAATGCAATTAAAATATACAAATGTTTTATTACAAATTTATAGCAATTTGTCACGTTTACTTAAGAACCACTACACTCTTGTTAAAATGGTGACAAAATCAGGTAATGGCATTTAATTCCTATTTATTTAGAACTTTTAAAAATCGTTAACACGAAAATTGATTCAAATTATATGCAATCAAGTCCTATTTTTTGGAACAAAAAAGTTAATGTCAATATGTTATTCATGATAAAAACCATAAAGGGAGAGGTCGGAAAAATTGTGGCTGATAAGTGGCATCGTGTTATGATCCGATGATCCGCCCTTTTTTCTTACTTTTGGTCTAAGTCCTCTAGTTAATCCTGAAAATGCAATTAACGCTTTGTAGAAATAGAAATAAAGTCATATAAAAATGGATTTTTGGAATTTTTAACGAAGATCACCAATTTTTGCTCTTGAACTGATAGTTGACCCAAAAAATCATATAAAATGGATTTTTGGATATTTAAACGATGATCCCTAATTTCGTTGTCATATAAAAATGGATTTTTGGAAATTTTAAACAATGATCTCCAATTTTTGCTATTTGTGCTGGATTTTTTGATTTTAACGATGATCCCCAATTTACGACATTTCTACTGTATTTAATCCAGATAATGCAATTTAAGGTTTTTTAGAATAAATCCATATATTTTAACGATGATCCCCAATTTTTGAACTTGAAGCGCTAGTTATGACAAAAAAATGCAATTAAAGTTTTTTTGTAGAAATAGAAAGAAGTCATATAAATTTATTTTTTTTTTTTAATTTTTAACGAAGATCCCAAAATTTATGCTCTTCAACCGATTGTTGATCCAGAAATCATATAAAATGGACTTTTAGATATTTTAACGGTAATCCCTAATTGTTGCTATTTTGCTGTAGCACCACTAGCTAAGCCAGTTATTTAAGTTTTTAGAGAAAAAATCAAATAAAAATGGATTTTTGGAAATTTTTGGTATGACCCCCCAATATTTCTGCTCTAGGAGGACCTGTATTTAAGCCAGATAATGCAATTTAAGGTTTTTTAGAAAAAATTCATTTATTTTAGTGATGATCCCAAATTTTTGCATTTGAAGCGCTAGTTGTCATATAAAAATGGATTTTTGGAAGTTTTAAAACATGATCTCCAATTTTTACTATTTGTGCTGGATTTTTGGATTTTAACGATGATCCCCAATTTACGACATTTTTCTGTATTTATTTTATAATTTTGAAAAATTTTTGGAAATTTTAAAACATGATCTCCAATTTTTGCTATTTTTGCTGGATTTTTGGATTTTAACGATGATCCCCAATTTACGACATTTTCAATATATTTAAGTCAGATAATGCAATTTAAGATTTGTTAAAAAAAAATCATATATTTTAACGATTATCGCCAATTTTTGAACTAGAAGCGCTAGTTATGCCAAAAAAAATCAATTAAAGTTGTTTTGTAGAAATAGGAAAAAGTCATATAAAAATGTATTTTTGGAATTTTTAACGAAGATCACCAATTTTTGCTCTTCAACCGATTATTAGACCAGAAATCATATAAAATGGATTTTTGGAATTTTTAACAAAGATCCCCAATTTTTGCTATTTTGCTCTAGCACCACTAGTTAAGACAGAAAATACAGTTTTACTTAAGTTTTTAAAGAAAAAATCAAATAAAAATTGATTTTAGGAAATTTTTAGGTATGACCGCCAATATTTCTGCTCTAGGTCCTGTATTTTAGCCAGATAATGCAATTTAAGGTTTTTTAGAAAAAAAATCATATATTTTAACGATGATCCCCAATTTTTGAACTTGAAGCGCTAGTTGTCATATAAAAATAGATTTTTGGAAATTTCAAACAATGATCTCCAATTTTTGCTTTTTGTGATGGATTTTTGGATTTTAACAATGATCCCCAATTTTTGAACTTAAAGCGCTAGTTATGCCAAAAAAAGTAATTTAAGTTGTTTTGTAGAAATAGAAAGAAGTCATATAAAAAAATGTCTGCTCTAGAACCTGTATTTAAGCCAGATAATGCAATTTAAGGTTTTTTAGAAAAAATTCATATATTTTAACGATGATCCCCAATGTTTGCACTTGAAGCGCTAGTTGTCATATAAAAATGGATTTTTGGAAATTTTGAACAATGATCTCCAATTTTACTGTATTCAAGCCAGATCATGCAATTTGGGAAATTTTTGGAAATTTTAAAACATGATCTCCAATTTTAGCTATTTGTGCTGGATTTTTGAATTTTAACAATGATCCCTAATTTATGACATTTTTACTGTACTATTTAAGCCAGATAATGCAATTTAAGTTTTTTTTTAAAAAATTCATATATTTTAACGATGATCCCCAATTTTTGAACTTGAAGCGCTAGTTATGCCAACAAAAAAAGCAATTAAAGCTGTTTTGTAGAAATAGAAAAAAAGTCATATAAAAATGGATTTTTGGAATTTTTAACGAAGATCCCCAATTGTTGCTCTTCAACCGATTGTTAAGCCAGAAATCATATAAAACGGATTTTTGGACATTTTAACGATGATCCCTAATTTTTGTTATTTTTGCTCTAGCACCACTTGTTAAGCAAGAAAATTTATTTAAGTTTTTAGAAAAAAAAAAAAAATCAAATAAAAATGGATTTTTGGAAATTTTTTGGTATGACCCCCCAATATTTCTGCTCTAGGACCGGTATTTAAGCTAGATAATGCAATTTTTTTTTAGAAAAAAATCATTTGTTTTAACGATGATCCCCAATTTTTGCACTTGAAGCGCTAGTTGTTATAAAAATATGGATTTTTGGAAATTTTAAACAATGATCTCCAATTTTTGCTATTTATACTGGATTTTTAGATTTTAACAATGATCTCCAATTTACGACATTTTTACTGTATTCAAGCCAGATAATGCAATTTTTAACATTTTTGGAAATTTTAAAACATTCTCTCCAATTTTAGCTATTTGTGCTGGATTTTTGGATTTTAACGATGATCCCCAATTAACGTTATTTTTACTGTATTTAAGCCAGATAATGCAATTTTGAAAATTTTTTGGAAATTTTAAAACATGATCTCCAATTTTAGCTATTTGTGCTGGATTTTTAGATTTTAACGATGATCCCCAATTTACGATATTTTTGCTGTATATAAGCCAGATAATTTATGTTTTTTTTTTTAAATTCATATATTTTAACGATGATCCCCAATTTTTGCTATTTTGCTCTAGCACCACTAGTTAAGCCAGAAAATACAGTTTTATTTAAGTTTTTAGAGAAAAAATCAAATAAAAATGGATTTTTGGAAATTTTTAGGTATGACCGCGAATATTTCTGCTCTCTTAAGCCAGAAAATGCAATTTAAGTTTTTTTAGAAAAAAATTATTTATTTTAACGATGATCCCCAATTTTTGCACTTGAAGCGCTAGTTGTCATATAAAAATGGATTTTTGGAAATTTTGTACAATGATCTCCAATTTTTGCTATTTGTGCAGGATTATAACGATGATCCCCAATTTACGACATTTTTACTAGTTAAGCCAGAGAATCCAATCAAAGTGTTTTTAAAATACATTCATATAAAAATGACTTTGTGGAAAACTTTATCGATGATCCCCAATGTTTGATCTAGGACCTCTAGTTAAGCCAAAAAATTCAATAATACAAAAATTTTAAATTTTTATTGATGTTTTCCAATTTTTTGCATTTTTGCTCATGGACCCCTAGAAAATGTAATTATTTTTAATAAAAAATCGTATAAAATGGATTTAAGGAAATTTTTAGCGATGATCCCCAGTTATTGTTACTTTTGCTCGCAAAAATGCAATTGAAGTTTTAAAAAAAAAAATATATATTTTAAAATTGATTTTTATGGTGATTATCAATTTTAGCTATTTGACTCTAGTAAAGAAAGAAAATTCAATTAACGTTTTTTTTTATCATATAAAATTAACTTCAGGAAAGTTTAAGCGATGATCCCTAGATTTTGCTAATTTTGCTATAGAACCTCTAGTTAAGCCAGAAAATTCAATTGACGTGCTTAAAAAAAATTCTTATAAAAATAAAATTTTTGAAAAATTTTAACGATGATCCCCAATTTTAGCTATTTTTGCTCTCGGACCCTTAATTAAGCCAAAAAAAAAGCAATCAAATTTTTTTACAAAAATGTCATATAGAAATGGATGATTGGAAATTTTTATCGAAGATCCCCAACTTGTGCTATCTGCAAATTATGCAATTTAAGTTTTTTAGAAAAAAATTTTAAACATTTTTAAAAATGATCTCTAATTTTTGCTATTTTTGGTCCTAGGACCTCTAGTTAAGCCAGCAGATTCAATCAAAGTTTCATTTTTAAATATTCATAGAAAAATGGATTTCAGTAAAATTTTATTGATAATCCCTAATTTTTGCTATTTTTGATCTATGACAGCTAGTTAAGCCAGAAAATCCAATTAAAATTTTTTTGGAAAAAAATCAAAGAAAACTTGATTTTTTGAATTTTATAGCGGATTTGTTATTTTTGCTCTAAGTTAACCCAGAAAGTAAGGTTTTTTTTTGCTTAATGTATATCCTGATATGCTAGAATCTCTCTAGTTTAGCCAGATAATGCAACTAAAGTTTTTTTTTTAAAATTCACATAAGTTTGCGGAAAATTTTATCGGTGATCCCCAATTTTAGCTATTTATGCTCTAGGACCTCTATTTGAGCCAAAAAATTCACCAAACTTTTATTTAAAAAAAAATCTTATAAAATAGATTTTATGAAATTTATAGCGATGATCACCAATTTTTGTTTTTTTTGCTCTAGTACCTCTAGTTATGCCAGAAAATGCAACTAAAGTTTCTTAGAAAAAAATGGATTTTTAGAAATTTTAACAAAGATTCCAAATTTTTGATATTTTTCTCTAAAGCAATGGTTCCCAACCTCTGATTCTCGCTCCACTGGGGGGCAATTTGAATGATTCAGGGGGGCAACGAGCAAATTGTTTAGATTTTTTTTGTGAAAAAACTAAAAAAATATTTATTTTAGTTAAATTATTTTGTTGGTTGTTGAAAACTTTTGCTAAAAACTTTGTTTAAAAGATGATTTTAACAAAAAGTTAAACTACAAGTAAATTTTGATTTTTTAAACAAATTTGAAAAATTCACACATTTTTCTGGAGTGTAGGGGGACATTTTGGTTTTTTTAACTTAAAAGTGGGGCATGGACCAAAAAAGGTTGCGAACCATTGCTCTAAAGGTTCTAGTTAGGCCAGTAAAGTCAATCAAAATTTTATTAAAATTCATACAAATTAGCGATGATGATCTCCAGCTTTAGTTACTTTTGACCTCTTGTAAAGCCAGAAAATGCAATTGAAAATTCACTTATAATAAAATTATATAAAAATGAATTTTGGGAAAATTTTATCGATGATCCCTTTTTTTTGCTATTTTCTCTAGGGCTTCTAGTTAAGCCAGCAAATTCAAACAAAGTTTTTTTAAAAAAAAATCATATAAAAATAGATTTTTGTAAAATTTTGTAAAATTTTGTAAATGACCACCAATTTTTGCTATTTTTTATTAGGACCCGTATTTTTGCTATATTTTTATAAGGACCCCCAGTTAAGAAAATGCAATTATTTTTTCTTTTCTATACTAATATTATAAAGAGGTAATGTTTGTATGTTTTTTTGTTTGTTTGTTTGTAGAAAGTAATCTCCGGAACTACTCATCCGATTTCAAAAAAGTTTTCAGCAATATTTAGAGTGTTCCTCCCGGACGGACATAGGCTAGGATCCATCGACCACGCCCACTTCTACGCCCACTTTTTGACAAAAAACGTAAAATTTAAAAATCTTCAAAACTACTAAACCGATTTCAAAATTTTTTTACCAATACATACTTGGAATGGTCCTTCATAATGGACATATGCTGGGTTTAATCGACCACGCCCACTTCTACGCCCACTTTTGGCAAAAAACTTTAAATTTAAATATCTTTGAAACTACTCATCCGATTTAAAAAAATGCTTTTACCAATATTTAGAGTGCTGCTCCAGAGTGAACATAGTGTAGAATTTTTCGACCACGCCCACTTAAACGCCCACTTTTAGCAAACAACTAAAATTTAAATATCTATGAGACTACTCATCCGATTTCAAACATTTTTTTTACCAATATTTAGAGTGTTGCTCCAGGGTGAACCTAGGCTAGGAATCATCGACCACGCTCACTTCTTCGCCTACTTTTTGGCCAAAAAACCTAAAATTTAAAAATCTCCTAAATTATTCATACGATTTCCAAAATTTTTCCACCAATGCTTAGTATGGTTTTTTAGTGTGGAAATATGCTGAGTTTCATTGACCACGCCCATTTATACGCCCACTTTTGGCACGAAAATCGTAAACTTTAAATATTATGAATCTACTCATCCGATTTCAAAAATTTTATCACCAATATACATTTTGAATGGTCCTTCAGGGTGGACATGGGCTAGCTTTCATCAACCACACCCTTTCTACGCCCAGTTTTAGTTACAAAAACGTAAAATTTCAAAATCTCCAAAACTACTAATTAGGTTTAAACATTTTTTTTCTCCAATATTAAGAATGGTCCTAGGGTTCATCGACTTAAAACTTTAAAAAAGACGAAACCTTTTATGATGTTTCAAAAATGATTTCACTAATATTTATAAATCTCCTTCAGGGTGAGTTAGGGTGGGTTTCATTGACCGCACCCATTTTAAAGATCACTTTGGGTCAAAAGACTTCAAATTTAAAAACCTTTAAGACTACTCATCCGATTTCAAAACATTCTAAAAACGCCCTTTTTGGAAATTTCGATTTTAATGGAGCAAATAGTTGCAAAAAAGTGAATTTTGTAACCTTTTCTATCTCCTGAAATATTGGTCATATAAACTTGAAATGTGGGATCCTCCTGTTATGGAACGCTATGAAGTGGAATTCAATGAATTGAAACGAATAGAACAGGGAACGAAATGGAATAGAACGAGGAACGAAATGGAATGATACGGGGAATGAAAGGATATCAATAATAACGATATAAGAGCTCGAAAATGTTCAAGAAATTGTTTTACCGGAACGAACAGGATTCCGGGCAAAACGGGACTGTTTGAATTTTATTGTTTGTTTCAAATAGTTTTTATTTAAGACTTCAACGATAAAAACTTAATGAAATAAAGATTCTGCAGGGGACAGTTTTAGAAATGGGGACTATAATCCTGATGCTTCTTTAATCCCGTATTTATTATTACCGGTGACAAAGTTCCGGGCGGGCCTGCTAGTATCATATAAAATGGATTTTAGAACAAAAAAATTGTTTGAGATCGGAGGGTGATACAAAGGAGACTTCCCTTGTTTGGGCAGCCTCTTTCTCAAAGCTTTTCGAGCAGGCATGCTAATATGGTATACCAAAGTTTGTATTACCTCATACTGTGGTGGTAGGTTTTTTTGGTAGGTTTAAAGTGGCAGCGACGCTTAACTTAACCACACATAGATTTTGAGGTCCTTTGAGATTTTTTTTAGTAAGGCCACAGGCTGTTCATTAAACAGTGTTCAATCCATATTGTTAAAAGGCTAACGCAAATGTTAGCACGTCATTTTATTAAACCATTTAATTCGATTTTTGTATAATCCTTTCAATGTGGTCATCCTTTATGCATTTATATTATTCATAACCATAGAAACTTTATATCCATATACAATCGTTTTTTTCCAATTTCAATTAAATAAACTGTATTACATTTTATTTATTATATTATATGACCTTTTAATAGTTTAACATTAATATACAATTTGAAAATTTAAATAAAATACTTGTTTTAATGTTATCACTGCATTATTATGTTATTGCTATTATTGTTTATTTTTTATTAATTTTTTTTTATTGTTTTTATTTTTACATACATGCATATACTCATTCAATATTTACTTTATTTTCCATAATAACATCATATTTAATGAAACGAAAGTAGTCCTTTTTATTGTAACTTAATATTAAAAAGGACCAAAATTACAATAACACACACACAGAAATAAATGCTATGTTTGTGTATGTATGCTATCTGCAATATAGACTACAATTATTTTTACTAAAAACATGCATGTAGTTGTAAGTTGAACTATACTCTGTACACAGGATACACGAACAAAACTCAAAATATTCGTGTTGTGGTATTGATGAATATTAGGGAGTAATTTATGGGAGTATAGAAAAACGTGCATTCTATTTAATGAGTTGAATTCCATGCAACAACTTTTTATACAAAAAAAAAACAAAATATAGTATGAGTGATCACAAATTTTTGACATTTTTGATTTATTTATCGCTCACTTACTACAACAGTGACATAACTTCGAAACTTGAATTTTGAGGTAATAATGCACATTTTGCATTGCACAGTTGTTCGTTATTTTATGATTTATATTTTAAACTCTACGCTTGGGCAGAGAAAATGACATTATTATATTTTATATATATACCAGCCCACAGCTCTCTTCAAGCAAGTTTAGATTGTGTTGAAAACCTAATTCCAAATCTGAAATAAAAAATTTTCTAGCATGTTCCGTTTTCGAGTTTGCGTTTGAAAATTTTTCCAAGCCAAAATCTCAAACGCGAATATCTCGAAAACGGAACATGCAAGAAAAATTTGAACTACAATTTGAACTGCAGGTCCAATATTTATGACATCAAGTCCTATTTGTTGGAAACAATATAACACTGGACTCCCAAAAGTGCGAAATTATTGGTTTTTTGGATTTTTAACAGCGAATATCTCAAAAACTAGAAAAAATTGAATGGCAGATTTGGATTCAGGAGATCAAAATCTGTAAGATTCAAATGAATATTTCACTGGGAGGTTTTTGTTGTGGAACAGTGTAGTTATTTAGCAATAACCCGAAAACAGGGTCAGCTAAGATTTTCGTGTTAACCAGACATGTGCACGAATGCATTTAAAAGTCGTTTTGATACATTCTAAAAATTTAGAATGAAAAACAGTATTATATTCTTTCAGTTTGAAACGAATGAATAATGTATTCTATGCTTGCAATGAATCGAAAAAAACGAGTACAGTATTTTAGAATTAGAAAATTTCTAAAATACTGTACTCTGAAGCGAATAAATCAAATGATTTATCAAGAAAAAAAAAATTTTTGACAATTTTTTTTTTACATTTTTTTTTTTTTTTTTTTAAAAAATGTTAATCTATTTTTTTTTAATTCACTCATCGAATGAAAATTTTAATTTTCAAAAATTTCGTTCGTTTACTCACGTCATAACCAAAATTTAAAATATTAAAATTTAATATGCTAATATCCCGAAAACTAAGCGAGATGGAGCAAAACAGAGCAATATTTCGGATCAATTTTGACGCTTAAAGGAAAGTTGACCTCTTCACAATTATGGACATTATTGGGTCCTAACTTTGAATCAAAAAATTCAAATTCCCGGAAATTTTAAAATAATCATATCTCGGTAATTACCGCCGACACGACAAAAAGTTGTAAACCAATTTTGTAGCTCTTGGATCGTAGAACAAGACCACCGAACACCCGAAAGCAATTCGAGCAATAGGTTTAGAGTTATTTCAGTTTTTAGGACCCAATAGGTTAAACACATTTAAATAACCCAAAAACTATTGCTCGGATTGCACTCGATCTCGATGTTTTTTTTTTTTTTATTATTATAATTTATATCCTATTACACAGTGATACAAAATCGAACTTTCGGAATCGGAATGGGATGAAACCAAAAGTTATGACGTTTTCCATAACAAAACCCTCAAGGCCTTTTTTAGGTCAGAGCTAGATTTTATTTTACACGCATTTAAAGTTGGTGATTTTAAAGCATTTAAAAATGTTGTGTACTAAACATGTCCTACTTTAAAGGCCCCTGGTGGTGCCCTTATTGGACATGTAGGGTTCAGTTTCCAAACTTAAGCTCAAAATTACTTCAGCTATGACTGGTATGAATTTTGCTGCAATCGGTCCAGTACCTATTTACTGAATAGCCAAATTATTAAAATAAACCACTGTACACCGTTGCGTATGATTGTTATTTAAAGGCAATTATTAATATAAACCACTGGACACCGTTGCGTATGATTGTTATTTAAAGGCAATTACAATATTAATCATTCGCCACTATACAGTTTTCAAGCATTTATTATTATAATTATAATAAAAGTGCTCTTACTTCAAATGCGTGTAAAACAAAATCTAGCTCTGAACTAAAAAAAGCCTTGAGGGGTTTGTTATGGAATATGTCAACTTTCATTTGCTTTTGGTTTCATCCCATTCCGATTTTGGGTGTTGCACTGTGTTATTATTCAATAAAATGCATTTAAATATAAGTGATCACAGTTTTTAGTCAATTTCAAGTAATTTAATTTTAAAATTTCTGATTTAATTACTTTTTCTATTGAATAAAATGCATTTAAAGTTTAACAATCAGTTTTTATTAAAAAAATGTAAGTGATCACAAATTTTAGTTATTTTTACACTTTTTGCATAAGTGAATAGTAATGTGCTATTAAACAAATTTTAAAAATGTCGAAAAATCTTAAAATATTAGAGAATAAATAATTTTTAGCCAAAAAATGTGTGATCCCAAAATTTAATTGTTTTTGTAAACTATAAAAGATCATTAATCAAAAAAATTAGTGATGACAATTTTGAAAAATTTTATTACATCAGTGATTAAACATTTTTATCATTTTTGATTTTTTTTAATAGAAAAAAAGTAATGAAAATAATTTTTTGTTAAGAAATATAAGTGATCAAAAAATTCAGAATTTTTCTCTTTTTACCCTAATTTCACAGTAAAATGCAAATAAAATAATTTAAAAAAATCCGAAAATATATTTTTTGTTTAAGCATGTGTGGTGATCACATCTTCTGAAAATATGAGATCATAAATTTTCATTTTTATAAAAAAATATTTGTGATTACAATTTTTTGTCAGTGGGTAATTTAACTATTTGTAAAAATAATTTTTGTGTATTTAGTACATTTCTCATTATGCCTATTTACATACAAATATAAGACTTTATGTTTTACCACAAACGATTTTCAATTTGCTAAATACTCTTGACAATGGAATTTGACGAATTCCGAAACACGTGTCGAGTAAGTCTTGCAAAATGACCAAACCAATCAATTTAAAACAAACAACTTTATAAAAAGTTTCTTGAAAATTGTTACTTTGACAATATCATCGTAATGATTAGTAAAATAAATATGACCTTGAGCTAGAATAATTTTTCTCAAAAACAATTTTATCATTTTTGATTTTTGTTATTTAAAAAAATGTCAATTAAGTTAATTTTTATTTAGAAATATAAGTGATCACCAAATTCAGTATTTTTTTCACTTTTTACCTTAAATGCAAAAAAGAATATTAACAAAATCCGAAAAATATTACTACTATTTGTTTAAACATGTGTGATCACAACTTTTTATTGGTATTTTGATAAAAAAATATTTGTGATTACAATGTTTCATCAGTGGCTAATTTCACTTTTTGTAAAAATAATTTGTAAACTAATATTTTACAATTTTTTCTTAACGAATCAAACAAGTCTCGAACAAATTTTTAAATTTAAAACAAAAAATAATTTTTTGCCAAAATGTGTGTTATCACACAATTTTATTGTTTTTGTAAACTATAAGTGATTACAAATTAAAAAAAAATATTTTGACCAAAAATATGAGTAATCACAATTTTATTTTTTCCCCCAAAAAAATGATTATAATATTAGTGATTAAACATTTTCTTTATTTTTGATTTTTAATTTAATTTTATACAAAAATTTCATTGAAATTTATAAAAAAAATTATTTTGTTAACCTAATTCTGATGTTATATTATTATTAAGTGATCACAAATCTTAGGATTTTTTGCTCCATCTACCCTTGTTACCAAATTTTGATTTATTTTTGTCTTCGCATAAACGCCACCGTAACGTTCATGCATTTGCATGTATATTTTAACAAACACATGCATGATTTACATACATACATTAATAGTTAGTCTGCGTATAATAAATTTATTTATTTGTGTATTTATTTTTTTTTTTTTTTTTTAATAAAACAATAACAAAAAAATTGTAGTATTTCAATATACACAACGTAATAAAAATATTTATTATTACTATGACATTATCATTTCGACTGTAAATATTTATTTTCCAAAAAAAAAAAAAATACAAAAAACAACAAGAACAAAATTAAATAAAAATATTTAAATCGGCTTAAAAAACATAAACCATTCAGTTATGTACAAAAACAAATTTAAATTTAAGATCTATTGATCTTAATCATTGACCCACTGACCAAATGCCAGTAACCAACCGACCAATAAGAATGATTATGACAGGATAGAGAGATGCCCTTATACAATTTGTCATTTGTAATGTCAGTTTTTAAATTGGTTTTGACATTTGCTATGACTAGTGAGTATGTGAGTGTGTGTGTGTGTGTGTGTGTGAGTATCAAGAGATGAATGTTAAAACAATTTTTTTTTGTTAAGTTTTACCGTTATACATTTGCCATTCACAATAGATAATGTTGACAATAAACAAGAACAAGAATCCTTTAAATTATTTTCAGTTTATTCTTTCTTTTTTTGTTGTTGTTTTTTGTTTTATGCCATTATATATTAAGTTTATAAACAATAACAACTCAAAGCCATTTTTCTTATATTCGACATGCTATTTTTTTCTTTTAAATCTTGAGGTCTCACAACATAACAGAGTGTGTGAGAGAATATTAACATGGTAAGAAAAGTTTATACAAACAGATTTGGTAATTTTAAAGAAATGAAAAAATAATTTTTGGAAAAAAGTACTTTTAAAAGGTACTTTTTGAAAAAGTACTTTTTTGAAAAAAGTACCTTTTGAAAAAAGGACTTTTTACAAAAAGGACTTTTTACAAAAAGTACCTTTTAAAAAAATGCTTTTTAAAAAAAGTACATTTTGAAAAAAGTACTTTTTAAAAAAGTACTTTTTGAACTCTCAAATTGGCATAATCGACATGCTATTTTTTCTTTTAAAACTAAAGTCTCACAATATAACGGAGTGTGTAAGAGAATATTAACATGGCAAGGAAAGTTTATACAGATTTGGTAGTTTTGAAGAAAGAAAAAATAATTTTTTGAAAAAAGTACTTTTAAAAAAGTACTCTTAAAACAAAGGTACTTTTTGAAAAAATACTTTTTTGATATAAGTACCTTTTAAAAAAAGTACATTTTCAAAAAAGTACTTTTAAAAAAAAGTACCTTTTTAAAAAAGTACTTATTGAACTCTCAAAGTGACAAGGGTTGAAATCCATTGATTTTCTTAAAATGTTTACCCACTCATGAAATCTTTTCTAGAAAACCACACTATAGTTGATGCCTGAACGGAGTGTGTGAGAGAATATTAACATGGCAAGTAAAGTTTATAAAGATTTGGTAATTTTTGAGGAAAGGAAAAGTACTTTTTGATAAAAGTTCTTTAAAAAAGTTGTTTTAAAAAAAGGTTTTTTTCGAAAAAAGTGCTTTTTTGGAAAAAATTACCTTTGAAAAAAAGTACTTTTTTGAAAGAAGCACTTTTTTGGAAAAAAAGTACCTTTGGAAAAAAGTATGTTTTGGAAAAAAGTACTTTTTTGAAAAAAGTACCTTTTGAAAAAAGTACCTTTTGAAAAAAGTAGTTTTTGAACTCAAAGTAATACGAATTGAAATTCTTTGATTTTCTTAAAATCCCAGTTGGAAAATGTGTCACTGAGGAAATTTCCACAGTGATTCCTTGAGGAAATGTCTTCAGGTTTTGACAAATCATAGGCAATCCTTGATGACATGTCCTAACATTGTCAGCACTGAATGTTTGCTTTAATAGTGTGGACAATTCCTCTAAGACGTCTAAAAGGAAATGTCTTCAGAATAGCAGTATATTAAATTAGAATTTTAAATCTGGGAAACTCTTTAATTTCCAAGAAAAAGATGGCAATATTATCGACTTAATTAAAATAAAATCAAAATCTAACAAGTAGAATAAAAGTAATAAATAGACAAACAATTTTAAAAATAAAGTTTGGAACAAGTGGTTAGGTGTGGGACTAATAAACTGGAGGTTCCAGGTTCAAATCCAGTTGGGACTAAAAAAGGCGAAAAGTTTTTTCTAAATATGAGAAAGATAATTTATAAAGGAAAATGGATAAAAGTAAAAACTAAAGGAAATACGAAAATTTTTTGTATTTTCGCATGACCTATGTCAGACATTTCCCCAAAGAAGTCTTAGGTGAAATGTCCCCAGAAGGTCAGCCCTGACCACTGCTGACTTTGAGTGAGGACATTTTGAAAATTTGTATGAAACTGTCCTCAACCCAGTACATAGAGATGTCTTGTGGATGTCAGGTGTGACTCTGACATGTCATCGCTCCGTCACTGAGGATGGCTCGAGGACGTTGCCAACTGGGATGTTTACCCAATCTTGACCTCTCTTCTAAAAAACCCCATCATAGTTGATGCTTGACTCGATGCTATGGTGTTTGATCTGTCTAAGAAGGCAGACAATCATAGTTGTTATAAGTGTAACAGCTAGGGTATTCAATTAATCGAGGTTCATGTTTAATCGGTTAATCGAGCAAATAATTAATCGGGGTTGGGATTTAATCGGTTAATAATCGATTAAATTTGAATTATTCGATTAACCGATTAATATTAATTTAAAATTTAAATTGAATATAAAACCATGTATCTGCTTTCAAAAATTTTATTATAAACAAGTAAGAAATCTATATCCGTTACACCAAAGCTTCAAATACCCCCAACAATCTCAGCCCAAGTAAAGAATTTTTGTATGGCATCCTTAAAAATGACCCAATCCAAAATGACATCAACGTGTAAAATATGACCTCATAATTAAATGCCAAATTTGGCCATGCGAAAAAATGCCAAAAAAAAATAAAGCTATTTTTATAAAAAGAAAACCTGCCATTGTTGCCAATTTAGCTATTTTGTAGCTAGATTTAGCTATTTTTTTTTGCATCTAGCGACAAAAAAAGTCATTTAGCTCTTAGCTACAAATCTAGCTACTTTTTTTGTTCGCAAAATTTGTAAAAAAGTGTTTTTTTTAAACCGTTTTATTAGCCATATTTTCAAGTTGACATTTCGTTACACCCGTTCTAGATTAGCAACCAACAAAGCAACCATAGAGGGTGTTCAGTGTTACATTTGACGTTTACAAACGCCAAACTCGATAGTAAAGTGCGTATGATACTTGCTTGTTTCAAGTTACTTGTTGCTGCATTTATTAGGGTTTTTCTATAAAAATTTCGATAACTTCAACCAAAAATTTTGAATTTATCGAAATTCCCATAGAAAAACCCTAATAAATGCAGCAACAAGTAACTTGAAAAAAGCAAGTATCATAAAGGTATAAGCAATGGTAGCAATTTCATATAGACACTTGATTGCTAGCAATCTATAGTAGAACAGGCGCTCTACCATCAATTGTATACCATCATTGTATACAACTGTCCGGATTAGCAATCACAGCCATTACTATCGATTGTGACGTATGATGGAAGTGATGATTGCTAATCTAGACCGGGTGTTAACGTGCTATTTAAGTGTGTATGACATCTGCTAGTTTTTCAACTTTTCAAAAAGTTTTATCAGGGGTTTTCTATGATATTTCCTTTAACTTCAAACAAAAATTTTAAATTTATCAAAAATCTCTCCATGATAAAGTTACTTAAAATTTTCAACATCAAGCAAGTATCGTATTGGCATAATTCATAGAGAATGTAGTTTAGTACCAACATAAAGAAAAAACAGCTATGGGTTTAAAATATAATAGTTTTCATCTCTCCAATAACGTATAAAATTTTACACCAGTATTCATAACCAAAAAAACGAGTGGCTATAATCGAGCTTTTAATTCGCATTCAGATAATTGTGTATTAAAAAATTTGGTACTGCGAAACAACTCCCAAATGAAATAAATCCCAATGAAATAATTCCTAATTTAACTCCCAACTTTAAGAAATGAAATAAGTCCCAAAGAAAAAATGAAACAAGTCCCAATATTTGGGAGTTATTTAAAATCAAAATACTTACTCCCAAAAAAATTAAAGAACTCCGAACGAAATAAGTCCAAAAAAATAAAATAAGTTCCCATTACAGGAATTATATCTATTATGAGTACTTTTTACGTATACAAAATGAGGTGCTGATTCACAGAAAATAGTGAGGTGCCGATTCACAGAAAATAGAAATTCACAGGAAATAGTTCACAGGATCTGCAAATCCAGAAATACATACATATAACATATAGATTAATAATGTTTCTTTGATAAAGAAATTGATTTAAAAGCTTAATTTAATAACTTAAGCGTTGGAAGCAATTTCTAAAGTTTCATGCGTTATAAATTATATCTGCGATATAAAATATGAGTATTTAAACTTTTTGTTTGCAAAATTTAATAAAAATATTTGAAAATATTCGTTTTAATACCAAAACTAACTTATTTTATTATTTAATTAAAAACTTTAGCAAATAAAACCTTTTAAAAACCACAAATCCAAAATCTAGCTATAAAATAGCTAGATTTTTCAACTGTTTATACAAATCTAGCTACAAAATAGCTAGATTTTTTAACTGTTTTTAAATTTAGCTATTTCTAGCTATTTTTTTGTCCAATCTAGCTACATTTTATTAAAAATAGTTGGCATCAGTGAAACCTGCCCTAAAAATATTTAAAAAAAAAAATTTGGTTTCCAAATTTGTTTTCTTTTATTTTTTAGTGCTAAAATTTCAATAATTTCATCGGTCAATATCTCCGTGTTTAAAAAAGATATCTGAATGATTCCAAAAGTTTTTTTTTCAGATGTGCTAAACTATTTTCACATCTAAAAATATTTCACGGTTTTATAGGCTCCCGAACATTACGAAAATCTGAGTTTATTCACACTCTAATTAAAACGATTTCAGTTTTCTACTATAATTAGATAAATTTACACAAATTGTAGTAGTAAATTATTTGAATTTGTATAAATTTACCAATTAATAGTTGGAAACTGGACTCACTTTTTTAGAGTGCAGTATTGTAAATCGAAATCCTAAATATCAAAATATGAGATAGATCAGTTCTAAGGCCAGATTCAGATTACGCGCATGAAAAACTATTAGAAAAATCTATTGTGCTGGAAATGTATAACAAATTGGCTAGAGCCACCAATGTATTTTTTTTTAAGCCGATATAAATTTTAGGGACTCGATAAAATATTTTCTTGACGACAATTTTACACGTTGATAAAAGATTTGATTAATTTTTTTAATACCCTAACTTCTTTAAGCAGAACCGTAATTTGCTGAACCTTAAACAGCAAAAAATAACCAAAAGTACTAAAAAAAAGAAATTTCGGTTAATCGGTTAATCGACACAAATTAATCGGTTTATTTGTTATTTGAAAATTGACAATTTTAAATTATTCGAACAGTTAATCGACCAAAATTAATCGGTTAACCGATTAACGGTTAATCGATTGAATACCCTAGTAACAGCAGACCAATATAATAAAAATTTCTATATAGAGACAATTTAACAATTTTCAAATGTTAAACATATAATTATACTATAGAATCAGTGATGAAGCTAAAATGCAGAAACTATGCAAAATGAAAGACTGTCCCAAGGTATATGAAAGGGTCAAGGGAAAAAAAAAATAAAGACTTTTTTAAAAAATTTCTTGAACGTAGGAAAAAATAGCGATATCTCGAAAACTGTTTGGCGGATGTTAAAAGTCGTGTATAGCGCATTGAAATTAATAAATATGATGTTCGCAAGACATATTTTTTTATTTAAAAAAAAAATATCAGAAGAACATTTTTTTGCCATACAAAAAAAATGCCAGTCTAATAGCACATATGCGCTTAAATTTAAGTTTCATGCAAAGATTGTGTGTAAATTTACATTTTTTTTTAATAAAGAAACGTAAAAAACCTATGAAATAGGACTAAACTATTTAAGGATTACTGATATGTACACTAAAAATAATAATTTTGTAAAATGCCCTGTAAGATGACTAAATTCTCAAATTGACAGATATTTTCTGTCATAATATTTTGATGATACCAAATAAAATATAAATTTTATCTGTAATTTTACTTTAAGCATTGTAATGTTATTTTTACACATAATTAATAATTTTTTGCTTAAGCATAGTAAAAAACAAGTAGAAAAGTTAAATTCGACTTCGCCGGATCTATGAATACCCTCCACAATGCATTTTTTTTTTTTTTTTATTTTAGTAAAAAACTCTTTTTCTGTCATTAAAAAAAAATACTAATTTTTTTTTTGAGTGTAAAATTTTTTTCGAGTGTAATGTTTTTTTTTACTGTAAAAATATTTCTGAGTGAATGCACGTATGTATGTACACAAAATATTATAGTTTTTGTAAAAAAAAAAAAATTTTTTTTGAGTGTAAAATTTTTTTTGAGTGTAAAATTTTTTTTTGAATGTAAAATTTTTTTCGAGTGTAATTTTTAAGTTACCAATGCTTTTCAAACTAAACAAGTTTAAAAAGCATTGCTTTAAAACTAAACAAGTTTGAAAAGCATTGTTAAGTTACCACCAATGCTTTTAAAACTTGAATTTCAGATTAGTTTCATTTAAGATGAAACTAATCTGAAATTCAGGGTTTTGCTTATAACTTTTGAACCACTGGACCGATTGAGCTGAAATTTGATACCAAACAGACCTGGGGAACGGCAAAGATACTTGTCAAGCTTCAGTAGTCTCATTATTGTCTTTCGAAAGTTATCGTGTTTTTTATCTCGTAAATTCGCCAAACACCCTTGCCGAAATTTACTCTTTTGCTCATAACTTTTGAACCACCGGACCGATTTGGCTGGATTGCAATATTAACCTGACCAGGTAAATGACCAACATATATGCCAAACTTCAGTAGCCTCTATAAAGTCTTTCAAAAGTTAGCGTGTTTTCTACGAACGGACTGACAGACAGACGGACGGACGGACGGACATCGCTAGATCGACTTAAAATCGATCGAGGATCATGAATATATATACCTTATGGGGTCCTAGACCAATTTTTCGATGTGTTACAAACGGAATGACAAACTCATATATACCCTCTATCACTAGAGTGGAGGGTATAAAAATAAATTTTGGCAACGCGAGAAATTAAAAGGGTACACTGATAGAAAAACGCTTCATATCACTAATGAATGGAATTCATTAACGTTGTCTTATTACAACAATGAAATATTTCTTATGCCGAATGAAATTTCATACATATTGTGCAACATTTTCATTAATTTTGATTCATTAGACTTCGTAGTTTCATTAAAATATGTCATTAAGTTTTGTTTACAAAATTTGCTGTTTTTTGATACCTGTCGTGTCGCGTCTGTTTAGTCTGTTAGTTTACGCGCGCAAAAACAGCTGATCAGAGCGTGATTTTTTTTTTTTTTTGAATTTTTATACGAAATTAAAAATGAAATGTTGTTGATTAATTATAAGTATTTATTTATATTTTTTCGTGGTTTTACTTACGTATTAAAAGAAAATGTTATAGTAAAATTTTGTGTGAGAAAACTGAGTAAAATCTATAGATAAAATAAAAAATATGTGAAAGTGTTTTTAAACTTGGTTATTTTGTGATTTTTTCAGATTTTTTTTTTTATGAAATTGGAAAAAAAGTAAAATATTAATTTTATATTTACTAAATTTGTGCTGTTTTATATTGGTTCGTGGTTTTAATTATGTACATATTACAATTTAAGGTTGGGGTAAAATTTTGTGCGAGAAAACTAAGTGAAACCCATTTTTTATTATTTTTAATTCTATAAAAAGATCTTTACAAATTTATACATATATTTCATTTTAAAAATAAAAGTAACATTTATTCAATGAAAGTATTTTATTTCAAAAATAAAAAGAAGGATTTATTCAATGAAAGTATTTCATAAGAATTAAATACTTTTTTCATTAAAGTAATGAAATATTTCCATCAAATACAATTTATATTTTGTATGAACAATTTTCATTAATTAATGAAACTTGTTCTTGCAATTACATTTTATGATACCTATTACATTAATTCAATGAAACCCTGCATAGGTTCCTTTTTAACGTCATTTTTCATAACATTATTGTAGATTTTCATTATTGTCATGTACAAATTTCTATCAGTGTATTGTTAAAAAAGTTTTCACGCATTTTTATTGTACAAGACCATTTAAATTGTCGTGAAAAAGTGACATTTCAGTTTTTCTTTCTTAGAATTGTCAAAAATTTTTGTTTTATAAATTTTTTATTGCAATTTGAGACATTTAAAGTTTAAGTGAATTTTTTGCCGTGAATTTTTCGCCGTACTAGGCTTAAAATACAGATCTTACACTCAAAAACAAAACCTTGTCGAATTACTAGAAAAAGTCTCGTAATCCCATTTTGCAAATATTTGACAGTTTGTTTTTTAACAAATAATTTTCGATCGAAATTTACTTTTTGTTTGTAATTTTACAGTTTTTCTTGTAATTTAACAAATTTCTAAGATTTTTTACAAAAAAAAAAATCTAGTAAATTTACAAAAATCTCTTGTAAGTTTTATTTCGCCAAAAAAGTTGTAAATTTACAATTTTATTGGTAAAAATCTTGTAAAATTACAAAAAAGTTAGTAATTTTTACTAGGAATTCTCGTCAAATAGGAGGTAGCAAAATTATTAAAATTATTATTTTATTTTTATTAACATTTTGCTGATTAGTTTGTTAAAAATAATGGAAAAATCCGTTCAGGGGTTACGAAATTATGAGCAAATCAAATCCAGATGAGTTTAAATACATCCATTCCACGTGGAACACTTCCATTTTGTTTAGCTTGCTTGCTTTAACTACAACAACAAAATGTTGTTGACGCAGTAAAGCAGAGAAAAAAGTGCTTCGTCTAGTGCTTGATTTGTTTAAGTTTTAAGCACAATATATGTAAAAAAGTATGCATACAGTTGGTTTAATAACAGAAGACACTTCAACTGATGCAATTTGATATTTTTTTACAAAATTTTAAAGATAATAACGTATCACCACATAAATTTAGATTGTATTGTACATAGAGCCATTAAGAAATCTAAAAAAATATAAATTAAATTAAAAAAATCTTAAAAAAACCTCAAAAAAACTTTTTTTTATCTCTTCTTTGGTTAACATTTTGAAGGACATTTAAAGATTTTTTACAGCCGAATCTTCAAATTTATTGAAACGCGACATAGGTTTTCTACCATCATTTTTATAACTCCAATGTAGATTTTAATGTCATGTATAAATTTCTATCAGTGTATGTGTAAGTATCTCACTTCACCTGTTCAATATGCAGCCGTGAACAAAATGTTTTTTAAATATATTTTTTTCTCATATTTTTAATCGCATTTATTTTGAATATCATACTTTTATATTAGGGTAGAGTGAGAAATGTTTTTTCCCAAATTTTACTTTGGCGATATGCGTATTAAATGATATGGTTAAAATTTTAGGAAGATCGGACTTTATCTTTAGATTCCTTGAAGTTTCCATTTTTTTGAGCAAAAATTCAAATTTGAGCAGTGGGGTAATTATGTAACTTGATAGTCGTTAAATCGTATCGTTAGCTCATTATTCTATTACCATTTAGTGTCATTTTATGGTAATGGAATAATGAGTTAACGATACGATTTGACGACTATCAAGTTACATAATTACCCCTCAGATTTTCATGATTTTTGTACATTATTAAGTTGATTTTCGATTTTCTAAAAAAGTTGGTTACTTTTCCAAATCTGGTTCTTGGAGGTAAGCGATATATAAAGCTGATATTTTAAATCTTAATAGATGAGATTATCTAGATATTATTAAGTCAAAAATTAAGAAGATCTGAGCAAATTTGATTTTTTGACTTTTTTTTTAAATAATGCTTTTGGCTTAGAAACGTGGAAACATTATGACACGGAAGGAACGAAAAGATGTCCTATCTTTCTAAATTGTTAACCAATGTTTCAGAGCCGAAGTTAAATTTGCGACTAAGCATTTCTCGCTCCGCCCTATTGTTTATTGCTCCTGTTTATAATTTTTTATAAAATGTGTATGCATGTATGTAGGACCTACATTGTAGGTAGCAAAATGTTTTTTTTTAATTTTCTTAATAAATGTTTTTCATTTTATCATAAATTAATTTTTTATATAAAAATTTCTTTAAGCATAAATAATTTTGTTTTTCACTTTTGTTCTATATTAAATTAAAACGAAATTAAAATGTTTTTAAAGAAACAATTTAAAAAATCAAATATTAAGAAAATACACATGCCAACAAATTGTCAACAAAAGAAAATGTTATGCCTTATAAATATTTTATATGGCAGACCGAAATAAGGAAACTTTTCCTTGATATCCTTCTGGATATCTCAAAATGTATGTCCCTCGGCTCTTCATAGAGCTTTGATTTTTGAAACCGAATTTTATTAATTTGACTTGCTAAATATGAATATCAAAAAATTTCTGAAATCGGTCGAGAAGTTTTCGAGATATCGCCATTTTTAATTTGTCCAAAAATTTCTAAAAGGAATCGGAGCAGTCTTGACCGACTATAATATTTATACATATTTTTTTGTTTTTTTTTTTAATTTTCAAAAGTCCAAAACTTTGATCGCCGGGCGCCACGGTTTAGTTTAATCCGATTTTGCCAGAAAACTTTGGAAAATCAAAATTTGAAGAAAAAATATTATTTTTTCTCATTATGGCTTCCTCTCGAAAATAACACAAAAATTTTTAAAAAGTCCGTATCACAGTGTAGCTTTTAACAAAAACAATATTTTCACCTACACAAAAAATGCTGCAAAAATGTTTAAAATATTCTATCTTCCAACTACGCACAATACATACTCATATGAAGCCATGTTAAAAACCACATATATTCACGTATGCATACCTAAGTACAGGGCACACAAAAACATGCACACACATTCATGCATTTATGTTTTGTTGTAAGTATGAGTGTATGTCGGTGTAGACAAAACGGAAAAAGGAAACTCGCATAGCATACAATATACTACTTAAGCAAAGAGCATTAAAGATTACAATTTGTTTAACACAAATTATATTTAATGCAAACACAAAAAAAACACATCTATTTGGTTGGCTACACTTTTTTAACGTTATTTATTGTTGTTATTTTTTTGGTTGTTGCTTCTTTCTTAAGTGATAAACAGGGGCGGGACTTTTATAAGCCTTTTAAAACTGCAGCCAAAATTTAATGTACATATTTCCTAACAATCGTTAGGACATATGCTATGTTTTAAGCGTCTAAATAAGCATTAAAAATCTCAAAATATGCACTGAAAGCTTTAAAATATGCACTAAAACTATCAAAAATATTACAAAATTACCCGAGTAAAAAAATTGATATGACACAATATATAATTTAATATGGGTTCGTGTCTATTTTGATATAATCTTATACGAAAAATGGTTTCATAAGATTTGATCGAATAATATCTAATAATATCAGTTTATATAACTTTATATCGACTTTGATACGAGTTTTGGTCTAATCCAATGATATAAAATTATATCCAATTATATTAAAATTTATACAATTTTAGAAATTGGATGTTTTTTTTTTAGTTTTTAATAAAAAGTTGAAAAATTAAAATAATAAAAATAAGTTGTTCTTTGAAAAAAACTTAGAAAATTTTCAAAAAATGGAGTCATGTTAAATTTTATATAAAACTCTTAGAAAATATTTTCAAAAAAATTTGTCCTTGGAAAAAACTTAGAAAAATTTGAAAAAATGGAGTTATATAAAATTTTATATAAAACACTTAGAAAATATTTTCGATAAAAAAAATGTTCCTTGAAAAAAACTTAGAAAAAATTTAAAAGATGGAGTCATATAAAATTCTATATAAAACAGTTAGAAAATATTCGTGATAAAAAAGTGGTGCTTGGAAAAATCTTAGAAAAATAAAAAAATATGAAGTCATATGAAATTTTATATAAAACACTTTGAAAATACTAAAAAATAATGGAGGCATATAAAATTTTATATAAAACACTTTGAAATTTAAAATGATGCATGGGACCAGATGTTGCAACATATAGTTATGTATGGCGATATCTTAATAAAATCCCACATCAAAATTTATTATATAAATTTATCTTGCAATACATAGTGTCACACATGATCATATATCAAATAATATGACTATATAAAAGTATATAAGATCATATTAAATTATTTTTACTCGGGTAGTGCACTTTTACTTTTATAAAAAGGTTCTTCCATAAATTCTAAATTTTTTTCGATTTTTAATTTTTATATTATTTTACTTTGTTAGAAATAAAAATTATTCCGGTCGGACAAGTATTTTGGTCTCAGAATTGACATTCGAAACAAATTGGAGGCATCTTTGGCAGAAAATAAGAAATTTTTAAAAAAAAAGTTCATAACAAAATGGGAAAATAAGCTTAAACTGAAATTTTATACAAATTGTGACCCAAAAATATGCATTTAGAGCAAAATATGCAAAAATATGCACTTTCAGCCAAATATTCAAAAATATGCACTAACGAACCGATGCCAATGTAAAGTAAATTCTTTTACTTACAAAGATTTTTGGTTAATCTTGTTTTAAGACTAAAGGGGAAAAAACATGCATTTGCATGAAGATCCTCTGCCTGCTGAAAACTATAGGTGAACCTCTTTAACCATGTACAAAACTATTAGCAGTTTCGATTATTACGCGATCAAAAATTAAATTTTCACACAATTTAGCAGACCTACTCACATCGCTAGATCTACTTTAAATCGATCAAAGATCAAATACCTTTAATGAAATTCTAGACCAATATGTTACAAACATAATCACTAGATCTTCAGTCTTGTCGATAGTCTAAGATCGATAAGGACATATTTTATTAAAAATGCATATAGAGAAAAAATGTTAAACGAATTTCAATCAACAAAAACGTGGATTCAATAAATTTTTTGATTGAAATTCCTCCAATTAAAAAAATTGTTATACCAAGGTAGGTGATTGATTGAAAAATTTGTTCAAAACAAAATTTTTTCGATCTTGATCAAAAATTGAATCAATTTTTTATTTATAGTCAATCAAAGTAATGATTGATGTAACAAATGAACTGTAAGCTTATGACAAAAATCAAAAAATGCAGCTTTTTTGCTTTCCAATATGTTGCCAACAATATAAAAAAAAGTAAAATCAGATTATATTGTATATTTTTAAATTAATCTATTCAGATAAATTAAAGCGAAACAAGTAGAAAAGTTAAATTCGACTTTGCCGAACCTATGAATACCCTCCACAATGCATTTTTTAAAGGGTAGTACATTTTTTAACGTGAAAAAATTACCAATTTTGATTTGAAATATTTTATTTTGAGTAATAAACTCTTTTTTGTCATTTAAAAAAAAAAAAAAAAAATTACTAATTTTTTTTTGAGTGTAAATTTTTTTTCGAGTGTAATGTTTTTTTTTACTGTAAAAATATTTCTGAGTGAATGCACGTATGTATGTACACAAAATATTGTCATTTTTGTAAAAAAAAAAGAACTAAATTTTTTTTTGTGTAAATTTTTTTTTTGAGTGTAAAATTTTTTTTGAGTGTAAAATTTTTTTTAGTGTAAAATTTTTTTCGAGTGTAATTTTTAAGTTACCAATGCTTTTAAAACTAAACAAGTTTAAAAAGCATTGCTTTAAAATTAAACAAGTTTGAAAAGCATTGTTTAGTTACCACCAATGCTTGTAAAACTTGTTAAAACACGTGGCATTTTAGATGAAACTAATCTGAAATTCAGGGTTTTGCTTATAACTTTTGAACCACTGGACCGATTGAGCTGAAATTCAATACCAAACAGACCCGGGGAACAGCAAAGATACATGCCAAGCTTCAGTAGTCTCAATATTGTCTTTCGAAAGTTATCGTGTTTTTTATCTCGTAAATTCGCGAAACACCCTTGCCGAAATTTACTCTTTAGCTCATAACTTTTGAACCACTAGACCGATTTGGCTGGATTGCAATACCAACCTGACCAGGTAAATGAAAAACATATATGCCAAACTTCAGTAGCCTCTGTAAAGTCTTTCCAAATTTAGCGTGTTTTCTACGGACGGACAGACAGACAGACGGACGGACGGACATCGCTAGATCGACTTAAAATCGATCGAGGATCATAAATATATATACTTTATGGGGTCCTACACCAATATTTCGAGGTGTTACAAACGAAATGACAAACTTATATATACCCTCTATCACTAAAGTGGAGGGTATAAAAAAAATCTGGTATATTGAAAATTTTGTAATTCGACAGAAAATGACAAAAATTTTACCAAAACTCATTTAAATTTTGTTGATCAATAGATTTAAGTGAAAATTTTTAGCCAATAATTTTTTGTGTGTATTTGCATGAAAACGCATTTTTTATATATTTTAATTTAAAATGCATAATTTTTGTCAAAATATGTAAGAAATATGCATATTCTAAACTTGTTAATTCCAAAAAAATTTTCAGTTTTTGCATTTTTTTAAAAATCCTCTCCCTGATTATTGACAACAACAACAAAAACTTAAATAAGTGTAAGCAAATTGAAAAGAAATAAAACTGAAAGAAAATAAAATTATACGGAAAAAATAATGAGAACATTAAAGAAAAAGGGGAAAACTTTTAAAAAAGAAACATGTACTACTTAAAAACATAAAATGGAATTAATGTGTACAATACACCTACACGCAGACATTTTTATACTTGCACATTAGAGTGTCCCTTATTTTGGAAATGTTGGAAATCTTGAGACGGTACCCGCTCATTTTTTTCCTTTTGACTTAAAAATAACTCAGGAAAAATTTTACGCCCCTAGGACCACGCCTTCCCTACGCGACGGGGCCTTAAAGAGCGGGGCCTAAAAAATCATTTTTCCATACAAACCAAAAAAATTTTTTTTTGATTTTTAATTTTTTTGTTATTAATTATTATATTACTTGGTTTGCTTATTCACGACAAAAAATTTGATTTTGGAGGGATAAGTCTTTCAGCGCTAAAAAATTTTTCGCAAAAAAAAAATTTGGGCGGCCGGGGTCCTACAGTAAAAAATTTTTAAAAAATATTTTTTTTTAGTTTTGACCAGCAACGGTTTTAGCTGCTATGTTGCTTTAAATGATATATATTCCAAAAAAAAAATTATTCATATCTGTGACATCTTTATCTTTTTCGAAAAAAAAAATTTTGAGCCGTAGGAATCCTACGGTAAAAAATTTTTAAAAAATATTTTTTTTTAGTTTTGAAAAGCAATGGTTTTAGTTTTTATGTTGTTTTTAATGATATATATTCCAAAAAAAATATTATTCATATTTGTGACATTTTTATCGTGTATCGAAAAAAATCATCAATGCATTTTTTACCCTTTTTTAGAACACGATTAAGATGTCACAGATACAAAAAATATTTTTTTATGAATATATATCATTTAAAGCAACATAGCAGCTAAAACCATTGCTGGTCAAAACTAAAAAAAAATATTTTTTAAAAATTTTTTACTGTAGGACCCCGGCGGCTCAAAATTTTTTTTTGCGAAAAATTTTTTAGCGCTGAAAGACTTATCCCACCAAAATCAAATTTTTTGTTGTGAATAAGTAAACCAAGTAATATAATAAATAATAACAAAAAAATTAAAAATCAAAAAAAAAATTTTTTGGTTTGTATGGAAAAATGATTTTTTAGGCCCCGCTCTTTAAGGGCCCGTCGCGTAGGGAAGGCGTGGTCCTAGGGGCGTAAAATTTTTCCTGAGTTATTTTTAAGTCAAAAGGAAAAAAATGAGCGGGTACCGTCTCAAGATTTCCAACATTTCCAAAATAAGGGACACTCTATTGCACATACATACACACAATATGAATTATAAATAAACTCAATTAAGGATGCACAGGATATAAACACACATATGAGGCATTCCACACCAAATGTCCAGCGAAATAAAAACATGTGTCCCGGGAATTTATAAATTGTTTAATAAGCCCTATATGTAACTAAGAAAATTGCGTTTTTGGTTTTTCAATTTTTCAAAAACTGGGCTTAAGAGGCGTGGTCAAATATTTTAAAAATGGTCAAATTTGTGTCGAGTTACCTTGCTTAAATATTTATCAAATTAAAACGGAATGCACAACAATCTCAAAAATTTACATTCTTGTACAGTTTTGGCTATCAATTAAATTTTTGGAAAATTTCAGAACCCGTTCAGAAATTTCCCATTTTTTAAAAAAGTCAATTTATCAAAAATCCGGCCACGTTTTTCCTTTTTTTTTCCTTTTTTTTAAAGATTAGGTGTTTAAATATCCACACAAAAAAAATCAGACATGTGTTTTTCGTTTTTTTTTTTGAGAAAATCGCTTTGAATATTAAATTTTATAACAGTTTTTTAATTATCTTGAATTTGCGTGTTTCAACGGAGCGAATGAGTTTTAAATATTTGAATAAATATTACTCATTCAAATGCGATTTTCTCGAAAAAAACGAAAAACACATGTCTGATTGTATTTTTGTGTGGATAGACAAACATCTAAACTTTAGAAACAGTTTACATAAACAAAACAAAACAAAAGTGGCTGGATTTTTGATAAATTGTGATTTTTTAAAAAATAGAAAATTTCAGAACGGGTTCTAAAAATTTTCCAAAAAAAAAAAAATTTAATCGATAGCCCATACAAAACTATGCAAGAATGTACATTTTTGAGATTGTGGTGAATTCCGTTTTAATTTGATAAATATTTAAACAAGACAACTCGACACAAATTTGACAATTTTTTTAATATTTGACCACGGCACCTAAGCCCAGTTTTGGAAAAATTGAAAAACCAAAAACGCAATTTTCTTTAGTTCCATATAGGGCTATCCATACAACCTATTCCGAAATTTACGGTACACATGTTTTTTCGATGGACATTTGGTGTGGAATGCCTCATATGTACCTAACATTAGAGTGACATTTTTTTGTGTGGCGAAAAAGTTTTTATTACGATTTTGAATGTCCAATCAAACTTGATGTGGTACAAACTTAGGGCCAATCGGTTCAAACTAACCCATGGCGCCCGGTGATCAAAGTTTTGGAATTAAAAAAAATAGAAAAATATGAACAAATTTTTAAAATCGGTAGAACGGTTTTCGAGATATCGCTATTTGAAACGTTCAAAAACGGCGGTTTTTTCCTACGTTCAAGAATTTTTTAAAAAACCTCAACATTTTTTTTCCATTAACTATTTTATAGAAACTTTAATTTTAACTTAATTTGAGTTAAATCAGAGCTTTTAAACTTATGGCGTGCTTCGATAAAAGTTTAGAGTTTTTGGTAAAAATTTTCTAAAAAAACTAAGACTTTGATTGAATGGATTTGGTTCAAATTAATTTTAAATTCAATTTTGTCTCAGAATCACTTTTTGAGTCGATTTAGCACTGTTCGTCTGTCCGTTCGTTCGTATGTCTGTCCATGTAACGATGTAAACACGATACAGGTCGCAATTATCAACCGATTTGGTACATGTTTAGACTTAGCCCCCACACAAAGGCCCTCTTAGTTGTAATAGATATCCTTTCGAAATTTTGCAGTTAAACGTGTTTGGTATTCACTAATTACCATTCTGAATTTTAAAGGAATCGGACCAGCTTTTCTTGTAGCCCCCATACATAACATCTTCCCGATATTCACATAAATTCCTCAAATTTCATGAAAATATAAAATATTTAATTAAAATTTCGTTTATGTGTGTTTAACGCATACTTTAATAACCCAATCAAATCTCGTAGAATTTTTGGAAATTATGAAAATTTCGCCCGACATTACTTAAAGCGGTTTAATGGCAACAAATGGAAGCCAATTTCACTCCCAATTGGTGTGTGAGTGTTTTCTACATTTATTAAAGATTTGACAAAAGATAGGTCCAATCGGTCCATGTTTGGACTTGGTACCCATTTTCCGGGAAACACTGCTGTAGGATATTATATGACCGGTCTTGACCGACTATAATTTTCTTACTTGTTTGTGTTAATATTGACCCTAAAAGGCAACTTTTCCAACCCCGACGATTTTAACATTCGAAAAAAGGAGAATTTGCTCCATCATATTGTATAATTTACTCCACCATAGTGTACAATGGGGTAGAGCAACTTTTCCTTTTAAAAATTTTGTAAGGACAAAAAAAAAATAAATAAAAACACTTTTTCAGTAATGTTTAAAATTTAACAAAAAATTTAACAAAACTTAAAATTTGAAATTAAAATAAACTGTGAAGTGCTTGAAATTAAAGCACTGCCCAGTGGGATAAAATTAAATTTACCCAGCAATATCTTGATAATCAGTACTCATTCCCAACTGGTTTACCTAACAATGAGTACTAATTACTATCAGCATTACTTTTATCAGCAAAAGGCAAATTGACTCCAATGAAATCGCCATGTTTAAGTAGTGAACATTGAAACTAGATTTACTTGGCATTAAAAATTTTTAAATGTTTTAATTTTTTTTTTTAAATAAGTTTTGCTATTTGAAGCTTATAAAAGTCCTTAAGTTTTAACCCTTAGTAACTATTTAAGTATTTATTTAAAAATAACCTCTTTGACAACCTTCTTGCCCATAGTGCACTGTGTGAATTTATAACACTCACAAATATCGAAAAGCACAGTCAATGATTTTTTTTTCCAACGAAATTACTCATACTGTTCTTCACTCATACAAAAATTAAAGCATATAAATTTTCTGTGTAACTACAAGTAGGCAATTGGAGCAAGTTAAACAACAAATGAATAGGAAAAACGAATGATAAACGTACAAATCGTCCTTAATGCCAAAAATTTATTACACAATTCCCAAAAATAACTAGAGTACGAGTATAGTAGAATCGAACAAGAGATGGACAAAATAATGAAACATCAATTTTGTAGTTTGATTTTAAAGCTGAAAATAATTTCATTTTCTACAATAGTTTTTTTTTTCTTCTTCTTCTTCTCGTTATTCAACACTATTGGGGTACATGTTGATTGACATATTTTCTAAAGGTCACCTACAACATAACTAAACTGTAATAATGAAAAGAAAAAAAATGAATGTCATGTTTAGACGACAACTTTAATTTACTTTAGAATTGAAATTGAATAATTAGAATCTAATACTGCGTTTACACTTTAAAAATAATTGTGATGTGCCCAAGAAAGTTTTTGAATAATAGCTTATTGGGCAAATCCAGCTCAAACCACACAGCATTCGGATTTGTCACCTTCGATTTAAATAAAATTTGCCAAATATATTGCAAATGGATAGTGTTCCTAAAATCATTACCTTTCTGGCTCCAAAACCTTTCGGTTTTCGAAATATGGCGTCTTGAAAATTGGCAAAAACGTCAAATTTTCAATAAGGTGCACATACAAAGTCACCCATAACTTTAAAACTATAAAACCCACAATTACCAAATAGGTACCATTTGAAAGCTGAAAGGATTACCTTTTAAGTGGCATGCACAATTTTTTCTTGTAACGAAAGGTCAAAGGTCATATTTCAAGGTCTAATGTTCAAAGACCTATATCTCAAAATCCGATATTTTTAAAATTCTCAAAAAAATATATGATAACAATCAAGTCTTTCCCTACATTTGTATCAAAATTTCAGGGTGGACACTAGAGTGGCCATAGTAGAAATTTTTTTGAAAAGTTAAATTTTTCGCACTGAAAAATGTGAGGTTGGGGATAAAAATAATTATGTATATTTAAAATTTTTTTTTTTTTTGTTCCGAGTACCTCCGGGTTGAGCCTAAAGTTTGAAAAACGGATTACAAGGGAAAAATATGACTTTTTTTTTCATTTTCTCAATTTTTTTGATATTTTAAGTACAGTTTGAATTCAAATGGTCACTGAATTTTGATTAAGAGTTAATTGTCTATCAAATAAGGTGTTAAAAATTAAAATCGGTTGAAAATTAGCCGAGTTATGACAACTTCCCCCGGCAACTAACGTGTGGCAAACCACCTGATCAAGGAATTCGAGCCCCATTTTTGAAATTTATTGAAATTATCTACTGTAATTAATTTTTTTTATTCCTCAAGTTCCAATGTACTAAGAAGATACATATTTTTCATATTGCGTTTTGCTAACTTGTTTTAAATAAATGCTAAAGTGGTCTGAATTTTTCAACACTATTTTCAAATCTCCAATTTTAAATTTTTATTTTTTTGTTAAAGAAATTTTAAAAAATCGACTATTGGAGTTTAGGGATTTGTTAAGCACATATAAAGGAATAAAACCCCCAAAAATTGTAGGGTTTGCTGTTTTCATTTGGCTATTACAGTGATGTAATTTCGGCGGATTTCGGGAAAGTAGTGATTTTTGGCCCTTTTTTAGCTTTTATTTATTTTTTTTTTTGGTTTTTTTTACAAACTTGATATGTTTTGGACCGACTTATATCAACAAGAGATAGAATAATTCAATTCGCAAATTTAGGGCAAAAATGGGAAATTAAAAATTGCCCCAACTAAAGGTCAAAGGTCAATTTTAGAAGATTTTAAATTTTTAAACATTAACAGATTTTCTGAGTGGAAATATATGAAACTACTTCATGTCATTTTAAAAGGTCTTTACATATGTCTTTTTATTTAAATTCAGAATATTAACCCTTCAGTGATGGTGGGGCCTATTCGACCCTTTGAACAAAATACACTTACATTATCTCCATTAAATTAAAAAAATTATAGGCCCCGACAGCACTTAAGGGTAAATTTCTAAATTTTAATTATTTGACATTTAGTTTAGACCAATTAAAATAACATCAAGTAGATTCAGAAAAATCCGCCCAGCAAATCTGATAATGTTTAAAAATTCAAAATTTTCTAAAATTTGACCTTTGACCCTTAACAGGGGCAATTTTTTATATCTCAATTTCGCCCTAATTTTGCGAATTGAAGTATTCCATCTCGTGTTGATATAATTCGGTCCAAAACATATCAAGTTTGTAAAAAAAAACAAAAAAAATAAATAAAAGCTAAAAAAGGGCCAAAAATCACTACTTTCCCGAAATCCGCCGAAATTACATCACTGTAATAGCCAAATGAAAACAGCAAACCCTACAATTTTTGGGGTTTTTATTCCTTTATATGTGCTTAACAAATCCCTAAACTCCAATAGCCGATTTTTTAAAATTTCTTTAACAAAAAAAATAAAAATTTAAAATTGGAGATTTGAAAATAGTGTTGAAAAATTCAGACCACTTTAGCATTTATTTAAAACAAGTTAGCAAAACGCAATATGAAAAATATGTATCTTCTTAGTACATTGGAACTTGAGGAATAAAAAAAATTAATTACAGTAGATAATTTCAATAAATTTCAAAAATGGGGCTCGAATTCCTTGATCAGGTGGTTTGCCACACGTTAGTTGCCGGAGGAAGTTGTCATAACTCGGCTAATTTTCAACCGATTTTAATTTTTAACACCTTATTTGATAGACAATTAACTCTTAATCAAAATTCAGTGACCATTTGAATTCAAACTGTACTTAAAATATCAAAAAAATTGAGAAAATTAAAAAAAGTCATATTTTTCCCTTGTAATCCGTTTTTCAAACTTTAGGCTCAACCCGGAGGTACTCGGAACAAAAAAAAATTTTTTTTTAAATATGCATAATTATTTTTATCCCCAACCTCACATTTTTCAGTGCGAACACTTATGGATTTAACATTTTTTAATTTTTCTATATAACGCTATGGCCAGTCTAGTGGACACTCATATGGTTCCAAAGTTACAGAGGAAAACGTGCTTGAAGTCAATATTTTCTCAACGAGTTCATATGCAAAAGCTTACACACACGAAGCAGCATAGCATGCTAGCAGTAAACAAACAATGGGACGGACCTAAAAACTGAACCCATTATTTATTGATATTTCGACCTCCTGAATTTTATTTCACTATCAAAACTAAATTTTATCGTAGTGTTTTCTTGTTTTCTTACAAGGAAAATCTTCAAAGTAATTTTAACTTTTAGGTACATTGATGATATATCAGATCCGTTTCATTAAAAAAAAAAAATTTGGGCGTCTGTTTGAGACATTTTATTTGTTGCATAATTGTTTTTGTTAAAAATGTATAGTTTTTGTAAACCAAATTCATTGTTGGTACTATTTTCTATTTAAATTAAGCAATCACATGAATTTTTTATTGGCAGTTTTTCTTACAGGTCGAGTTTCATCCGAATTTAAAAAAAAAATATCTTTATTAGTGTGTCCAAAATAAAATAAGGCAAAAATTCAAAGAAGTTCGAAACATTAGTGTTTTCATTTCTAAACCATTTTTATGCTTGATTATATTCTTGTTTATGAGCTTTATTCCGCTTTGAAAATACGGTTCCCCCACCCCATTCCTATTTCCCTACTATGGAAGAATATAGGTTTCGAATGAAACCGATCTGTTATATGTGGCATCAATATAAAGTACCAAAAAATTAAATAACTGAAAATGGGTAATTTTTAACCCCGTTTAACCTGAATTTAGGCCGACAAGCTCAGCTTGTGTATAAATTTTAAAGAAATCAGGTATGTTCACTTTCTAGGACTTTCCTTGTAAAAGAACAAGAAATCCCCTACAATATAGCTCAAAATACATAAAAAGTATTAAGCCTTGTTCTAGGCCCGCACCTTTGTTTACGACTGTGTATATTGTTTTGTTTGTGCAATATTTTTTATATGAACTCGCAGAAAAAACCTTGCCTTCGAGCACGTTTTCTTCTGTAACTTTGGAGCCATATGAGTGTCCACCCTGAAATTTTGATACAAATGTAGGGAAAGACTTGGTTGTTATCATATATTTTTTTGAGAATTTTAAAAATATCGGATTTTGAGATATAGGTCTTTGAACATTAGACATTGAAATATGACCTTTGACCTTTCATTACAAGAAAAAATTGTGCATGTCACTTTTAAGGTAATCCTTTCAGCTTTCAAATGGTACCTATTTGGTAATTGTGGGTTTTATAGTTTTAAAGTTATGGGTGACTTTGTATGTGCACCTTATTGAAAATTTGACGTTTTTGCCAATTTTCAAGACGCCATATTTCGAAAACTAAAAATTTTTGGAGCCTGTAAGGTAATCATTTTATGAAAACAACGCATGTGAAATATTTTATGCGAATTTCATTAAAATCGGAGGTGACAAATCCGAAAATCATAGTTTTCTGTGCGGTTTGACATGGAATCACCCTATTCGAGTAAATAAATTTAAGAAACACTAACCCTGGTTTTTTCTCTGCTAGCATTTGTTATAAAATAACAAGTAAGAAAGTTACAGTCGGTCAAGATTGATCATATAATATGCTACACCAGTTTTTTCCGAGAAATGGGTCCCAAGTCCAAACTTGGACCGATTAGATCTATTTTTTGTTAGATCTTTAATTAGTGTAGAAAACACAAACAGACAAAATTTTTGTGGAATTGGTTTATTTTTGTGGCCAATAGACCGATTTAACTGAATATCGGTCGAAATTTTTATATGGAGGACTAAGTCCAAATATGATCTGAATATATTCAGATGAAAGTAAGTCAGAAAAGTACAAATTTAACACCTAAAAACAAAAATTTGAATCAAATATTTCCAACATTCATGAATTTTGATAGATTTATGTGAATATCGGTAGGGTGGTTTGTATTAAGACTACAAGAGCAACTCGTCCGATTCCTTTAAAATTTGGAATGATAATTTGTGAATATAAAAACGATTACTTGCCAAATTTCGACAGAATACCTGTTTAAATACGGTAATAAGAGTCACTTGAGTCAAATTAAAAGAGGACATTTGTATGGGAGCTAGTTCTTAACATGGATCGATTTCCAATTTCAATAGGCTTCACTCTTGGGGCAAAAGAAGCTTAAGTTTCAAATTTTAGCCAAATCGGTTGATAGGTGCGACCTGTATCGTGTTTACAACGTTTACATGGACGAAGAGACAGACGGACGGACATCGCTAAATCGACTCAAGAAGTTGTTCTGAGTTGACTAATTTCGAGTAGTTATAACCATCAGCACAAACTCATTGTACACTGTACCAGAAATGGCGCATGAGTGATTTTTGACTCACTCACGCTCACGACAGAAATTTTTGAATCAAGCACACTCACTCACGAGCATATTTTTATACCCTCCACTCTAGTGATAGACGGTATATATAAGTTTGTCATTCTGTTTGTAACACCTCAAAATATTGGTCTTGGACCCCATAAAGTATTTATATTCATGATCCTCGATCGATTTTAAGACTATCTACGATGTCCGTCCGTCCGTCTGTCCGTCTGTTAAAAACACGCTAACTTTTGAAAGACTTTACGAAGGCTCCTGAAGTTCCGCATATATGTTGGACATTTACCTGGTTAGGTAGGTATTGCAATCTAGCGAAATCGGTCCAGTGCACAGTGGGGAAAAATTTACTTTTTTTGTCCAATTTTGCCTACAGGTCACAATTCTTAACCGATTTTAGTTTTTCGTTTTTTGTATTTTAGCTAATAAAATTCCGCATCGACCTGTCATGGTGGACTTTTGAAAAAAAATTTAAGATTACTTTTTATATTTTCCTAAAGTTCAGAAAATTTTCATTTTTTTCAGTATTTTTGCAATAAAAAATGTACTAGGCTTGGGACGAATATACTTTATAGACTAAATTAAAGGTATTGGAACCCCTTATCAACGACGTGATTAGTATTTGAAAATATATTATTATTTTGGTTTTTATAACCAGACAAAAATTTAAGAATTTTCACTTTTAAAAGCCTATATCTTTAAAAGTAATGTACCAATCCCAATAAAATCTTTTTTAAATTAAAGCTTATGTTTTGCTTAGTTATAATTGGTACACAAAATTTTTTTAAAAAAATATTTTATTTTTTGCTTAAATTTTACCTTATGATTTTTGGAATTTTAAAATTATTTTTTTGTCTGTTTAAAAAAAAAAAAAAGTTGTTACATTGTAAATTCGAAAAAAAGAGTTTAACAATTATGCAAAAATACTTTATTTACCAATAATGGTTAAGAAAATGATAAGCTTTAATCTAAAAAAAATTTCATTGAAATTGGTACATTATGTAAAATGATATAGGTACTTAAAAGTGAACATTTTAAGTTTTCATATGTTTATAAAAAACAAAATAATAATAAATTACCGAATGCTATTAATGTCATTTATAAGGGGTTCAAGTATCTTTAATTTTGTCCATACAGCTTATTTGTCCCCTGCCTATTACATTTTTTAGAGAAAAAATTCTCAAAAAAAATAATATTTTCTGAACTTTAAAAAAATATTCAAATAAAATAAAAACGATTTTTAGAAATTCACCATGACAGACCGATGAGGCATTTTATTAGCTAAATTTCAAAAAAAAAGAAAAACTAAAATCGGTTAAGAATTGCGACCTGTAGGCAAAAGCGGACAAAAAAAGTCCAATTTTCCTACTGTGCAGTGGTTCAAAAGTTATGAGCAAAAGACTGAATTTCGGCTAAAACACTAATACCATTCTGAGGATGCTGAATCTTGGCATATATATTTGTCGTTCCCCTGGTCTGGTTCGTATAGAATTTCTGCCAAATTGGTCCAGTGGTTCAAAAGTTATAAGCAAAACCGTGTTGAAACCCGTTAAACATGTTTTAAAAACATTGGTCACATTGTAACTCAAAAATATTGTCACTCAAAAATATTTTTACACAAAAAAAAATAAAAATACATTCGAAAAAAATTTTACACTCAAAAAAAAATTTGTAAATTATTTTTTTTTTTCAAAAATTTATAAAAAAAAAGTTGTTTTATACAAAATAAAATTTTATTTTTTTTACGTTAGAAAATTTACTATCACTTAAAAAGGGCATTGTGGAGGGTATTCAAAGATTCGGCCAAGTCGAATTTAACTTTTCTACTTGTTTCTAATCACATTCACTCACAATCACGTGAGTTAATTTAATACAACTCACACTCACCACTCATGCAAGCTTCTTTCACACTCACGTTGACTCACACTGATGAAACTCTTATTTATACAAAACAAAATTAAAAAACTAAATTTTCAAAAATTTTTCAAAATTTTCAGAACAATTTAAAGTTCAGCGAAATTTTACATTTTTTTATACCCTCCAACTACAGTATGGGGGTATACTCACTTTGTCATTCCGTGTGTAACGCATCGAAATATCGGTCGGGGACCCCATAAATTATATATATTATTGATCAGTGATCGATTCTAAGACATTCTGGCGATGTCCGTCTGTAGTTAACACGATACAGTCCAAAGTAAAAGAGCTACCCTCCTCAAGCACGAACATGTCTTATGGTCCTAGGCAGGTTAAGTTCGGAAATGGGTAAAATCGGACCAGGGCGAAAAAAGTTCCACCTTGAAGAACTTAACCAACCAATAAAAAACGTCAATTTTTTAGAAATTTTACATTTTTGTTAAGCTAATGAAACATTTTAATGTTCGCAGAAGTTCAAAGTCTTGCGCTTGGATTCAGGGGATAAAAAATTTCGGTTTTTTGGCCCATCCCCCTTTGGAGGGCGTGGATAAAATTTTTTTTTAAATATTAATAAAATTTTAATTCTTTTGTGCACAAAGCAGAAAAAAATAAACTTGTAAACATATTCCGCGAGGGGGAAGGGGTACCCCCACTCACCGGTCCCTACCCTCCCCCCCCCAAACGCCCTTGTCAATTTTTTTTATTCTATTATATATTGGAGGGTGTAAAACATTCGGCACAGCCGAATTTAACACTCTCACTTGTTTTTGCTTTTTTCGGAACGAAATCTTAAGTTAAGCCAAATTTTACAATTTTTGTGTTGTTTTTTATTTTTTAGGAATTTAAATATGAAAAGAAAATAAATCACGCAAAAAAATTTACTCACGCACACTTCCTCACGCAAAAATCTTACTCACGCACACTCACTCACGCAATTCCTTTCTCCAGTCACACTCACGCTTGATCACTAGTGAATCACGTGAATCACGCTCTAATCTGCTCATGTGCCCATCTCTACCCTTTACCACATAGTGGTGCAGGGTAGGCCGTACCGATTTTTACTTTTATTTTTTTGTTTGAGCTGAAATGGGTCCAAAAAGTTTCTATTGGGTGTCAAAGCGACTCCACAAAATTTTTGTGAAAACCAAAAATTTCCTTACCATCCCAATTTGACACCCAATGGAAACTTTTTGGAACCCTTTCAGCTCAAACAAAAAATTACAAAAAATACACTCAAAGAAAAAGCTTCATTATATTAATGAAAACTGTCATAAATATTATAAAAATCTTCATTAAAGTTCGTCCAATGTAACAGTTTCATAAATACAATGAAACAGTGTCATAAATGTTCATAGGGTCAATATTTATGAATAATTTCATTATATTTATGAAAGGTTTAAAAATTACACGGATATTTTACAATTTGTATGGCTAAGCGTATATACAGTAATGAGAAAACAGGGCTAAACTTTTAATTTTATTACTTGCATGTTATAAATTTTAAATATTATTGTAATTCTGCTACCCACTAACTTTTAAGACAGTCTAAACTTATTACTTGGCTTTACGAAAAGGTAAAATATATCGTGTATGTAATAAAAAAAAAAGCAACGTTAAATCAATTTTTATCCTTTGAAAAACTATCATCAGCATCATGATTGTGCTTGCCAACACAGATTAGTTTAGTTACGTTAACATTATTTCATTTTATAATTTATTGACTTTACAGCAGTAAAATTCTATACGGTTTTTTTTTTTTCTTATTTCCAAAACGACACACGGATCGACCAAGCGTCGTACAGACCACCACTGACTTCTAGCACACAGTATTAGTAAGTATTAGTATATGTATAGTAGTTGTAGTAGTAAAGCTATTAATTCTAATATAACCATAAAAGTAAAAATGGCGCCACGACAATCAAATTATATTAGACTCTATGCTTTTATACTAAAAAAAAAAATAAGACATTAAATACTTAATAACATTTAATAAGAAGGATTTTATGTGGTTGTGGTAAAAAGGAGACTATGCGAAATAAAACAAGTGATGTTGACGAATCGAAATTCCCTTCAAGCTCCAAAAAAAATACTCTTCTTTATTCTTCAGTTCTTTTTTGTTTTAAGACCCTTCTCTTAGAAGGGAAGTACCCCAACCGTTATTAGGCGACTTAGACGACACGTGTTTCGATCTAGTCAAGATCTTGTCAAGCAAAATATAAACTCCCTATAGTAGCATAGTGTATTCAAATGACAATCGCTTTTGTCGAAAACCAAAATATTAGTATGCATTTAACTCTACACTCATTGAGAACTATAAGAGGAAAAACCAACCAAGAAGAACCAACAAAAAAAATTTAATACAGAAAAAAATTTTTCTTAAAAATTGTAATATGAAAAAATCATGATTGTATTTAGTAAAGAAAAATTACCTCGAGCTAGAATAAACCTACTCACTATATAAAAGAGACTGTTTTAATGTTGGTGTGTTCGGCTTATCGGCCATATAAGTGTTTAAAAATTTCGTTGTCACCTTATGAACAAATATGGTTCTTCGAAAAAATTCCGACAACTGCCAAACTATATCGTAGGTTTATGTCTTCATGTTTGAGTTATTTGGTTTTCAAATTTTCAGAACCCCATTACTTTCTGAGTTTAACAGCCGATTTCTCAAAATTTTTGTTCTACGACCGAGACAAAAAGCTGTGGGTAGATCGGCAAGTATGTCCACAAGACTGGCATTTTGTTGTATGGCAAAAAAGTTTTTCTTCCGATTGTGAACGTCAGGGCAAATTTTTATTCTTTTAGGCCTAAAACAAATTTCAGGTCAATCGAATTAAATTAACCCGTGGCGCCCAGCGATCAAAGTTTTTGATTTTTCCAAATTTTTAGAAAAAAAAATAAAAATAAACTATGTCTGACACATCATACCTATTGAACACGAATATCAAAGAATTTTTAAAATCGGTCAAACGGTTTTTGGGATATCGCTATTTGAAACTTGAAAAAATTACGGTTTTTTCTACGTTCTATAAATTTTTTTAAAAAAATCTCAAAATTTCTTACCCTTGACCCTTTCAAAGAGCTTGACACAATATTTCATTCAACATTAATTTGAGCCATATCCGATCATTTTAACCCGTGCACGGCCGTGGAGCCCTTCAATCAAAGATTTACATTTTTGGAAAATTTCCACCAAAATGGCGGTTTTTTCCTACGTTCAAGAAACTTTTTAAAAAAAATTTTGTTTCCGTTAACTAGTTTATAGAACTGGAGACAAGCTTTCATATAAACTTAATTTGAGCCAAATCAAACCATTTTAACCCATGGCGCCCTTCGATCAAAGTTTCGAGTTTTTGGTTTAGCATTTTGTAAAAAAAGCAAAACTTTGATTGAGGGCGCCAAAATAATTTTGAATGAAAGATTGTGTCAACCTCTTTAAAAGGGTTTAAGGGTAAGAAATTATGTGACTTTTAAAAACAAAATTCTATAACTAAGCAAAGCACCGCCATTTTTCGCAAATTCCAAATAACGATATCTCGAAAACCGTTTGCCCGATTTTAAAAATTTGATATTTGTGTTCAGCGCATCAAAATTAATAAGTATGAAGTGTCGCAAGAAATAGTTGAAAAGCAAATTGCTCAATCAAATAACTTTTGATCTCAGGTCTTTCGGGTATTCTGCGGTTAGTTTCAAGTTTGGTGAAAATAACACTAAACTAACAAGGTAAGTCTCCTTAGTGTCACCTTTCGATCTTTATAAAATTGATTTTTATGCCCTCCAACCACAGTATGGGGGTATACTCACTTTGTCATTCCGTTTGTAACGCATCGAAATATCGGTCGGGACTCCACAAAGTATATATATTATTGATCCATGATCGACTCTAAGACATTCTGTGAATGTCCGTCCGTCCGTCCGTCCGTCCGTCTGTCTGTAGATGGCACGATACAGTCCAAAATAAAAGAGCTAGCATCCTGCAATTTGGGCAAAATCGGCTCAGGGGGAAAAAACTGAACCAACCTCTGAAAAAATTCATTTTTTTTACATGTTTTTTTGTATTTTTGTTAAATAAATGAAACCTTTGTTATATTTATCGGGATGGGAAGGTGCTCTCAACGTCCCCCACTGACCCCTATCACCCCCCCCCCCAAAACCAAACGCCCCTGACAATTTTTAACGTTATTAATATTTCCTAAAATAAATTTGGAATGTAGGTTGACCTCCCGAAAAATAGATACACTATAGCTGGGTTTTTGATAATGTTGATTCCAAGGGGGTAAAATGGGTAAAAAAGTGTAAGTTTGGTACTTTTTTTTATTTTCTAAAATAACGGTCATAGGAACTCAAAATTTGGAATGTAGGATCTTTTAGTGAAAAAAAAAACATATGTTGAAAAAGTACTTTTTGAAAACTCTGTTTCTAAGGGTTAAAAAAATTTACATTTGGTACTTTTAATTTATCCTGAAATAATGATCATACTCACTTGAAATTTGTTATGTAGGATCCTTCAGTGAAAACCCATTAAGGAAAAAGTATTTAAATTTTTGTGTTTTCGGTTTTAAAAATCCGGAGTAAACTGAAAGACAGATTTCCTAATAAATATATTCTATGTTTTTTTAGTGCGTTACATTCTGACTGACAAAGTTTATATGCCTTCATTATTTGATAAAGGTTAACCATTTTAAGGTAAAATCAAGGAAAAATTTTTTACGAAATTTTTAGAATTTAATTTTATGAATTTGTTAATGATCTCCATAAAATTTTTTATTACATAACAAAAAACTTTTTTCAATAAAAATAAATTTTTAACTATCTAAAAAACAGTTTATAAAAAAAGATTATTCCAAATACAGTCAGCAAAATTAAATATTTCCACAATATTTGTTTATAACATAAATTTCAAACTATAGCAATAATCCCCCTTAAAAAGTGTATGTTTTGAGTGCAAAATCGCTAATAGTAGCATCATTTCTTAAATAAACCGAAGGTTTTTGAGTGCCTTTCTACTCTTTTTAGCAAAGTTACCAAAAAATAAGTTTTTAAAACTTGCAACAAAATATTATCAGCTTAAAATCTAAACGCAAACGAATAACCGGTTTCTTGTACCACAGTCAAGAAGGAAAAAAAAGAATAAAATCCTCTTCATGTGGGAGATAAAAAAATGGAATGCCATGTTTTTGAGAAATTAAAGAAAAATGGGAATAATAATAAAAATAAAAAATAATAATAAAAATATTTTAAACAAGTGAGAGTGTTATCCTCGGCTATGCCGAATCTTTTATACTCTCCAACATAATTGAAAAAAAATATTTGATAAAAAAAAATATTGATGAAAAATTAAAATATTGATGAAAAAAAATATTGATGAAAAAAAATATTGATGAAAAAAATATTGATGAAAAAAAAAAATAATGAAAAAATTATTTATGAAAAAAAATTGATAAAAAAAATATTGATGAAAAAAATAATTTATGAAAAAAATATTGATAAAAAAAAATATTGATGAAAAAAAATATTGATGAAAAAGAAAATATTGATGAAAAAAAATATTGATGAAAAAAAATATTGATGAAAAAAAATAATAATGAAAAAAAAATATTGATGAAAAAATATTTATGAAAAAAAATTGATAAAAAAAAAATATTGATGAAAAAAATATTGATAAACAAAAATATTGATGCAAAAAAATATTAATAAAAAAAATGTTGATGAATAAAAAAATATTGATGAATACAAAAATATTGATGAAAAACAAATTTATGAAAAAAATATTTTGATGAAAAAAATATTGATGCAAAAAAAATATTGATGAAAAAAATTGATTAAAAAATTTTGATGAAAAATATATTGATGAAAAAAATATTGATGAAAAAAAAATATTGATGAAAAAAAATATTGATGAAAAAGAAAATATTGATGAAAAAAATATTGATGAAAAAAAAATATTGATGAAAAAAATATTGATGAAAAAAAATATTGATGAAAAAAATATATTGATGAAAAAAAGATAATAATGAAAAAAATATTGATGAAAAAAATATTGATGAAAAAAAAATATTACCAAAAAAAATATTGATGAATAAAAAAATATTGATGAAAAAAAAGTTATGAAAAAAAATTATTGATGAAAAAAAATATTGATGAAAAAAAATATTGATGAAAAAAAAATCGATGAAAAAATATTGATGAAAAAAATATTAATGAAAAAAAATATTGATGAAAAAAAAATTGATAAAAAAAATATTGATGAAAAAAATATGTTACGTTTTATTTACCACCTGGTAAATATTTATACCCTACACCACTCTGTGGTACAGGGTATAATGAGTTTGTGCTGATGTTTGTAACTACCCGAAATATTGGTCCTAGACCTACCTTCAAGTATACCGATCGACTCAGAATTACTTTTTGAGTCGATTTAGCGATGTCCGTCCGTCCGTCTGTCCATCTATCGATTTAAGCACGATACAGGTCGCAATTTCCAATCAATTAACTTGAAATTTAAAACTTAAGCATCTTTTGGCCCAAGGACGAAGCCTATTGAAAAAATCGGTCCATGTTAAGACCTAGCCCCCATACAAACGCCCCGTTTGGATTAGGCTTAAATGACTCTAATAACTGTATTTTAATACGTATCGAATATTGAAATTTAACAGGTAATCAAATTTTGTATGCACAAATCATCATTCCAAATTTCAAAGGAATCGGTTCAGTCCTTCTGGTAGTTCCCATACAAACCAACCTCCCGATGTTCACATAATTCCCTCAAAATTCATAAAAATGGAAATATTTGATAAAAGTTCTAACAAAAGATAGATCCAATCGGTATCACTGGTGTAGGGTATCATATGGTCGGTCTTGACCGACTATAACTTTCTTACTTGTTTTTTTTTTTTTAATCTTAACTTTAAAATAGTGTAACTTTTGACTGAAACAAGATATCGCTTAGTTTTTTTTTTTAATCAGAAATCTATCTATCTTAAATAACTCAAATAAATTTATTTTGAAATATATCGGACTAAATGAGCTATTGGCAAAAAACTGGACCCAGATCGGTCAAAATTTTAAATTTCCGTTTTTAACATGGTTCTATCTCGTAAAGTATAAGAGATAGTCACATATAATTTATAAGAAATCTAATAAACAAATTGGCAAGCCCTAAAATAGTTAATATGCAAAAGGTACCCAACTTTGGGCGGCTCTACTCCATCCCCGTTCAACCGCTGGGCTCCAACTTCCAAACTTAAGCTGAAAAATACGTCAGCTATGACCATTAGGGGTGGGATAGTGCACGAGTTTTCGATTTCGACACGCTAGAACCGCTTATTTTGTGAGGTTCGTAAAAAAATGCATGAGCCAAAAAATGGGGCAGATCGGATAGGATCTAGGGGTCGCTCATCGGGGTCAAAGTTGGGCGTAGAGGGGAAAAAATCCACAAAAAGCCCCAAAACTCCCCTGGTTTTGCTCCTAGAGGGGTTAAATGTGAAACCGGCCCCCATTATTTTTTCCCCCTGAACACTTTTGCCAAACATACCTAAGCCCTATCTCCAATCCCTAAGGGGGGTCCCATACAAAGGTTCAATTTTTAAAAAATCTTGCTCCTACCGCTTTAGCTGTCCTAGAAGTCACCCTAGAGGAATCAAATGTATGACCGACCCCCAATATTTTTTCAACCCCAACATTTTCTTAGAACATACCTACCCCCTATCTTCAATCCTTAGGGTGGTCCCCATACATTTTTTTTTATTTTTTCTTAAATTGTCATATTAAATCAGCTCCTACCGGTCCATTGGTGCCTCCTAGAGGGGTCATTATCAAGACCAACCCCCATTAATTTTTAGCCCCCAACACTTCTTCTGAACATACCAATTCCATATCTCCAATTCCTAAGGGGTCTCCCACACAAAACGACATTTTTGTAAATCTTGCTCCCACCGCTCTAACTATCGCAGGGGTGACCCTAGAGAAGTTAAATGTGTGACCGACCCCCAATATTTTTTCAGCCCCAACATTTTCCCCAAACAAACCTACCCTCTATTTTTAAGCCTTAAGGGTGTCCCCACACAATTTTTTTTTTTAATTTTTTTTTATAAAATTTGCGCCTACCGCTCCCACTGTGCCTTTTAGGGACGGGAAATGCAGACTAACCCCCATTAATTTTTTCCCCCTACATTTTTTCTGAACATATCTACGCCATATTTCCACTTTGTAGGGGTGCTCCCCTGGGGAAAACTAAGTGTTTGAAACCAAATTCGACAAAACGTCTGGACCAGGAGTGCTAATGTTTGCGCGTTTTAAAGAGCAGTGGGAAAATATAAAAGACAAACCGTACAGTCTTGGCATATAAGATGAGGAAGTGGCAGGCAACATACCAGCTCAAAAGCTTGGTTTAGCGCTACCAAAGCAATAGAAGCTCCAAATAATGATTTGGATTTTTTGAAAGCGATTGCCAATTATGCTTCAATTGATAAGATTCTGTCGCAACGATTGGTCAAGAGATTCTGTGGACATCTCTGGAATCTCAGTGGCGAAGCTGTTGCTCTCGCAACTTAAGCATCTTTTGGCCCAAGGACGAAGCCTATTGAAATTGGAGAAAATCGGTTCATGTTAAGACCTAGCCCCCATACAAACGCCCCTTTGAATTCGGCTTAAGTGACTCTAATAACCGTATTATAATAGATATCGCTTTGAAATTTAGCATGTAATCAAATTTTGTATGCACGATTCTTCATTATAAATTTCAAAGAAATCGGGTCAGTCCTTCTGGCAGTCCCCATACAAACCACCCACCCGATATTCACATAAATCCCTCAAAATTCATGAAAATGGAAATATTTTATAAAAATTGTATTTTTAGGTGTTAAACGTATACTTTAGTATCCTAATCAAATCGGAATATAATTGTACCATTTTTGGACTTAGTCCCAAAATGTCTAAAATTAGTCTATTGACAAAAAAATAAACCAATTCCGCTAAAATTTGATCTGTGTGTGTTTTCTACACTAAATAAATTTCTAACAAAAGACAAATCCAATCGGTGCATGTTTGGCCTTGGGACCTATTTTTCGGAAAACACTGGTGTAGGGTATCATATGGTCGGTCTTGACTGACTAAAACTTTTTTACTTGTTTTTTATTCACTACGAGGTGAAATATTATCTAAGTTACAAACCCAAGTTACTAAAATTTTTGGTTTTAAGAAAATGAAAACATGAAATCTAATTTACTTCTTTGTTAATCTTTAGCTTATATAATCAAACTCAGGTGGCGTCCTGCATCTTTTTTTTTAAATAAGACACCAGACTGAAAACATTATCATGTAAGAAAAACGTTTTTCTCATATGAGGCATTCTCATATGAGATAAATCAAATGTCCATCGAAAAAAAACATGTGTACCGTAAATTTCGGAAAGGATGTATGGATAGCCCTATATGGAACTAAGAAAATTGAGTTTCTGGTTTTTCAATTTTTCAAAATCTGGGCTTAGGAGGCGTGGTCAAATATTGGAAAAATGGTAAAATTTGTGTCGAGTTGCCTTGTTTAAAAATTTATCAATTTTTATTTTTAAAACGGAATGCACCATAATCTCAAAAATTTACATTCTTGTATAGTTTTGTATGGGCTATCAATTAAATTTTTTTTTTTTTTAATTTTCAGAACACGTTCTGAAATTTTTTATTTTTTAATAAAGTCAATTTATCAAAAATCCGGCCACTTTTGTTTTTAAAAAAATTTTTTTTAAGTTCAGATGTTTGTCTATCCTCACAAAAAAAAAATCAGACATGTGTTTTTCGTTTTTTTTTTTTTCGAGAAAATCGGATTTGAATATAAAATTTCATAACAATTTTGTAATTTGCTTGAATTTTCTTGTTTTATCGTTGCGAATGAGTATTAAATATTTGCATAAATATTACTCATACGCTATGTTGAAACAAGAAAATATAAGCAAATTATTAAATTGTTATAGTCCAGTTTTTGAAAAATTGAAAAACCAAAAATGCAATTTTCTTAGTTACAGAAATTCACGGGACATATGTTTTTTTGTAACGGGACATTTGGTGTGGAATGCCTTTTATGGAAACATCTTACAAGGGAAGTCTCCCTAGTGTCACCAGCGGATCTTTATGGAATTGGTTTTATTTTGTAGAGCAGAAAAAACAAACGGACACGTATTTTTTTTTAGCGGCCCAAATTCATATTTAGGGGGTAAAAAGGAGGGGGGAAGACAAGGCCATTTTTCAGTTTTTTTCGTTTATCTCCTATATTATGCAAAGAAACCTAGTCATGTTACATACCAAACGAAAGGTCTTTGGACAACTTTTCGTCATATTGAGTAAAATACCAAAATTTTAGGACATTTTTGTTAATAAGTCGAAAATATTAACTTCTTTGGCCCGTTGTTAACACCACGAGATAGGTCTTTTTAATACCTATAATCTGATACTACACATGCCTATATTAATTTTGTTTAAATAGGCGTAAATCGTAAAAAACTGAAAAGGTCAATTTCCCCCCATACAAATCGACCCCCCTTAAAAATGAGTTTGGGCCGCTAAAAAAAAAATACGTGTCGAATTAATTTTCGTTCTTAACAACATATCCAAATTTCATGAAGATCGGAGGGTGACACCAGGGAGACATCCCTTGTTAGCTTCTTAGAAAGAAATGGCTGAATTCGTTTACCCATATTTTGAACCCCGAAATCCCCGATATGGCTGATAAGTCGGGACACAAAAATCCTAGAATTTTCTCTTTTATATATATTTTTAGTTTCATGCAAATCGGTTCATAAGGGTTGAAATACTTCCCTTGCACTATGGTTCCAAATCCATTTTTTTTGGCAGAAATTAAAAAAATAAAATTTAACAAATTTTCAAAAGCTTATACATTTCCTCAATGTCAACACTATAAGCTATCAGGGAAGCATAATGAAAAAAATTTGGTGTCAATACTGTCAGTTTGCTAGGCTTTCAAAGTTGAAAGTTTTAAGACGTATAATAAAACCGGAGTGAAATCAATATTACAGTTATACAAATGGCAAATGGGAAAAACTAAAATTATAAAGAGGCTAAAGGGACAAATTGAAACCTAAGGATACTAGTTCTTGTTAAAAATTCCTATTTTAGAGTTAATGCATCCTTGGCGTTATTCTTGGGTGTTTTGATTATGAGGATTTTGGAGCCAAAATAGCCTATATCTTTCGTGGACAAAAAGTTGTGTTTGGGCACGAACTTGCATGAGTCTTTAAACGTGAAAGTGTTTTCAATATTGTATATTTAATATTAAAATTTACATCTTGCCAGCATTTTTTGGCAAACTCCCAAAATTTCCATTTTAGTTTAGCACAAATTTCGGCCAAATTTGCTGTTTTTTGCGTGACACGTTTTCAAATTATTTTTTTTATAATTTTTTTAACCTTTCGTAAAGCTAATTAATTAAGAAAAATATATTTAAAAAAAAAAAAAAAAATTTTTCCAAAAAAAAAAAAATTGAAAAAAAAATTTTTTCAAAAAAAAAATTTTCAAAAAAAATTTTTTTTTTTTTTTGACAATCGATTTTTGATTGCGCTAAGAGATACAAATCATCCCAGAATTATTCCAAGTGACCTTGCTTCATTTTTTGAATTTATGCCAAAAAAAATGCATTTGGGACCATAGTGCCTTGTATGATTTTTTGATTAAAAATTCTAATCAAATTCAACTTTCATATTTTTACGAAAATATTTTAACGACTAATGGCAACTCCGATAAATTTGCATTATTACCACGTTTAGACTGTCCTTAAAAGTACTAGATTTGGAACACTTTATATTCTCGTATTCTAAAACTATTTTAGAGTCCCCGCACAACAATGTCGGAGCGGTTGACGGTTTCGGTAATGGGAGAGTATAGGCGCAAAACAAAGGCGGCAGCGGAAAATTCAGTCAAACGTTTATATTTACATTATTTTTTCACTTTTTCTACACAATTTTATTTAATCTTATTATTTTTTTTAATATCAACATGATTTTTTCATATTGATTCGTTTTTTTATGTTTTTTTTAGAATTTTATATAAATTTTTTTTTAGAGATCACATTTTTTTGTTTACTTTATCGAAAATAATCGAAATATTTATTATAATGTGGCAACATTTTCATATGAAAAATTAAAAGAGAGAGAGAAACCGACACAAAAATAAAATTGATTTTATTCAAACGGTTTTCGGTCGAGCGTTTTTTCTTGCCAAATTTGTATGAAAAAAACGTCACCGACATTGTTGTGCGGGGACTCTTAGTTTGAAAACTGAAATTTTTTCCAATTATCTGTTGCAAACAATGTCTGGTAAGTAACAACTTTTGCTGGTTGCTTTGAAAACTGTTTTGGCGATCCTGCCAAAAATATTTTTTTTTTAAGTAAACACCCAAAAAAAAATCAGAAATTATGGTGATTTAATTTAAGTTGTGAAAAATCAACTAGATTTTCTTCCAAATCTAGTTTAAACAACATCTTATTGTTAGATGTTCCCTAAATGCGGTATAAAAAAGCATCTTCCTACTTTTGCAATCTTTCCTGAAGATTTCGTAACACTTACAAAATAAATGAGAAAAAATTCTAACATCACTCTCGCTATTGACTTTTTTTTATTATTGTATTGATCTTTGAATACTCTTCTCCACAAAATTAATTAAATAAACACAATTTTTGTATACCATCTGACCATTCAATAAAATATTTTACTCACAATCAGTTAAAATTTAACTACGCAAGGGTGAACATCATCCAAAAACAACAAAAAAATACCATAAAACAAATTATAGTGATTATAAAAAATTAACAAAAATTAAATTTAATTAAATTATGAACATGATAAAAAAAATATATATTTTAAACAAAATATTTAAGCTCTAAAACATTATAAACTTAATCCCATTTATACAAAATAAAAGATTAAAATAAATTGCAATTAAATTTCAATTAAATATTGAAATCACATTATAAACCTACATTACATACATACATACAGCAAAAAATAAAGTTAAATAAATTGAACTACTTTAGAGAAATTTCTGGTCTATTTTAGAGGTCAAGATTTCAATTAAATAATTTAATGACGACACCATGTATTCTGTCATTTATTGACAATATTTGTGTATGTAGAGAAGAAGAAGAAGGTCAGTCAGTGGGTCAGCAAAACATTTAAGTATTTTATAAGCCGGCTATATGAAATTGTATCTAGATATTTTATTCAACTACCTGTAAAAAAAAGAAAAATTTACAAAAATGTTTCAAAATTTCAAATATCTGACATTAGCTATAATCTTCTTTATAACTCTGTCTATGGTAACTGCAAAACAAAAAGATTTTCCCAATAGTGAAATCATTTGTAAATCTACTACTATCAGATCGGTTAAAGATTTCAATCAATTACAAAATTGTACTGTCGTTGTTGGCTCTATTCGTATATTGCACATGCATTTCACTTCTGATCTATTGGAACAAATTGAGCCATCCAATATTGAAGAAATCAATGATTATTTATTGGTCTATCGGGTCGAAGGTCTTGATAGTTTGGATAGACTGTTTCCCAAGTTAATTGTTATACGTGGTGTACAGTTGTTATACGATCAATATGCATTGATTGTAATTGAAAATCGTGATTTACAAAATATTGGTTTAATATCATTGTTGCGTGTTTTGAAAGGTTCCATACGTGTGGAATCAAATCCGTCATTATGTTTTACACACACCATCAACTGGGTATCGATATTGGGAAATGATACCAAGAAATATTACTATGTTTTGAAGGTAAGTTGATAAATTAGAATATTTAAATCGGGTTTAATAAAAACAAGTGAGAGTGTTAATTCGGCTGTGTCCAATCCTTTATAATCTAAAAAAAAAAAAAAATCAAGGGGATTTTTTTTGGAGGGGGTGGGGTTTGGTGGGGGACCCTTTCTCCTTTCGGTAGATGTTATAAAATGGATTTATTATGACCAGGGTAACCAAAAATATGCTCTAAAAAACAGGTTTTGAGCACTTAAAAAATTCCCTTAAAAACGGAAAATATGCTCTAAAAAATATTATGTCCCTTTTTTTGCAGTGTTTTTTTTTTACAATTTGTTAGAGAATAGACCCAAAAAATATCGTTATGTGGGGTAGTTAGAGTGTTAATATGTTCTACAAAAATATTTGCCTTAATATTTTCTACAAAGTTAGTTGCTGAATATACCCTACACTCAGATCTAAAGAAAACATAGTTTCATATACCGATATGAAGCAAGAATATGCCAAAGGGGAATCAATCGTCAGAACTCCATAATTTTGGAAAAAGTTTGAAACACACAGAAAAAAATAAAAAATAAATTTGAGTAAATTTTTAATACTATTGAGTAAAAAATTACTCAATTTTGCACCAGTAAACGATTTAATAGTATTGAGTAAATTTTTAATAAAAAATTATTAAATGCTTACTAAAAAATTTTTAATAGATACTATTAAAAATTTAATTAAAAATTTTTTAATTTTTTAAGTAACTTTTTAATTGTGTCAAGTAAAAATTTACTCAAAATTTACCAATTTATTTTTTTAAAAAGTTTCACATTTTTTTTCGAAAAAAATGTTTTTTCAAACTTTACCAAATATATTTATGTCTTGAAGACATTGGAAAATTTCATAAAGATGATTTGAAACTTTCATATACATACACAAAAAACTATAAACTAAACGAGAATTCAAAACACGAAGAGAATAAAAAAAAAATAAAAGAAATTATTAAATTTTGTATTAAATTATTTACTCAAATTTTTTTTTTAGTTTTTGAGTAAATTTTTAATTGTGTCAATTAAATAGTTACTCAAATTTTATTTAAAAATTTAAACAAGTGATTACTCAAATTGTTTTTCTCAATATTTTTTTCTGTGTAGTTGTTTAATGTAATTTTTTTCTAGCAGAGTTACCAGACATTTCAAACTGACAAGAAAAGAAAACCAAAATAAACATTTCAATACACTTAAAATAATAACAAAATTAAAAAAAAAAACAAGTAGAAAAGTTAAATTCCACTTGGTCGAATCTATGAATACTAGGGATATAACCATTTGCATATTTTTGAAAATATCAAAAAGGACCTATCATAGTGAGAAAGTACATAGAAAATCATTAAGAAATGCATCCTCTTTTTTCGCGAATGTTAAAAAAGGTTCGGCACCGATCGCGATGAAGTTTTTGCTAATATTTTGTTTCAAATATTCATTCAACCCATGTTTCAAATGTTGAAAATCATACTGCTAATTTTTTCTTGTTTTATTTTTGTTCTAAAACGACGAAAAAGAAAATAACGTTGAAAGGGACGGATTCCCACCATAAAACATACAAAAATTAAAATTTGAGGTGTTTTAGAAATTGCAATCGGTGCCGAAGGTTTTTGGATCAAAATGACCCCGGATAACGTTTTTTGTTATCAGTATAACATTGCCCATACCGTTATGATAGGTTCTTATTTTGGTTATACCCCTAATGAATACCCTCCACAATGCCCTTTTTTGGTGATAGTATATTTTCTAACGTGAAAAAAATAACATTTTTGATAAGAAAAATTTTATTTTGTGTAAAAAGCAATGTAAAGCAATTTTTGGAAAAAAAAATAATAATTTACTAAATTTTTTTTTGAGTGTAAGATTTTTTGAGTGTAAAATTTTTTTCGAGTGTATTTTTTTTTGTGTAAAAATATTTTTGAGAGACAAAAATACGTTGTAAAATATTTTTGTGACTTACCAATGTTTTTAAAACATGTTTAACGGGGTTTCAACACGTGAATTTAATGTAAAACTAATCTGAAACTCACGGTTTTGCTAATAACTTTTGAACCACTGGATCGATTTAAATGAAATTTAATACGAACCAGGTCAGGGAAACGACAAATATGTATGCCAAGCTTCAGCATCCTCAGAAAGTTAGCGTGCTTTTTATCTCGTAAATTCGAGAAAAACCCTTGCCTAAATTCAATCTTTTATGAACCACTGGACCGATTTCGCTGGATTGCAATACAAACTTGACCAGGGAAATGCCCAACATATATGCCAAACTTCAGAAGCCTCCGTAAAGTCTTTAAAAAGTTAGCGTGTTTTCTACAGACAGATAGACGGGCGGGCGGATGGACATCGTTAGATCGACTTAGAATCGATCGAGGATCATGAATATATACACTTTATGGGGTCCTAGACCAATATTTCGAGATGTTACACACGGAATGACAAACTCATATATACCCTCTCTCACTAGAGTAGAGGATTTAAAAAAAATCCTAGAAAAATTAAAAAGTTTGAAAAATAAATGTTTTTATAAAAAAAATTATAAAAGAATGCTTAAAAATTTAAAAAATGCTCTAAAAACTAAACAAAAAATCCTCTAAAAAGTAAAAAATGCTCTGAATATTAAGAAAATGCTCTAAAAATATGCTCTTATGCTAAAATATGCTCTTAAACCTAAAATATGCAAAAATATGCTCTTAAACCAAAAATATGCAAAAATATGATCTAACGGATAACGGATAAATGCCTTACCCACACTCTAAAAAACGCATGTAAACTTACTATTATAAATTGGGTAAATTTTTGTTAAATAGCACGCATTTTGTGTTAATATAAGCACAAAATGCGTTAAATACTTTTAAACCAATTAAACATAGCAAATTATTATCCATTAATTTAAATATTTTACACACAAATGTGTAAATAAAATTGTCAACCAACATACATACACACATGTTAAATAACTAAAACGCCAGACAAAATTATAAGCTTCCGTACACAGAAAAAAATAAATAAAGTTTTAATTAGAAAAATTTTTAAAAACAATTAAAATTTTAAATTCTATAAGTTAAAAAAATAAATTAAAAACAATACATTTTCTAAAAATATATAATTTAAAAAAACACTTTTTTTAAATAAAATAGTACAAAAAAAATGTTTCTTCAAACTTTACCAAATACATTTATGCCGTAAAGACAAAGTCACTAACAAGGGAAGTCTCCCTAGTGTCACCCGCGGATCTTTATGAAATTGGTTTTATTTTGTAGATCAGAAAAAATAAAGGGACACGTATTTTTTCTTAGCGGCCCAAATTCATATTTAGGGGGTAAAAAGGAGGGGGGAAGACAAGGCCATTTTTCAGTTTTTTTCGTTTATCTCCTATATTATGCAAAGAAACCTAGCCATGTTACATACCAAATGAAAGGTCTTTGGAAAACCTAACTACGTGTGCTGAAAACGTGTCAAAACATGCACAACTTTTCGTCATATTGAGTAAAATACCAAAATTTTAGGACATTTTTGTTAATAAGTCGAAAAATATTAACTTCTTTGGCCCGTTGTTAGCATCACGAGATAGATATTTTTAATACCTTCAATCTGATACTACACATGCCAATATTAATTTTGTTTAAATAGGCGTAAATCGTAAAAAACTGAAAAAGGCCAATTTCCCCCCATACAAATCGACCCCCCTAAAAATGAGTTTGGGCCGCTAAAAAAAAATACGTGTCGAATTAATTTTCATTCTTTACAACATATCTAAATTTCATGAAGATCGGAGGGTGACACCAGGGAGACTTCCCTTGTAAGACAATTTTATAAAGTTGATTATAAACCTTTTATATACATACACATAAAACTATAAACAAAATGAGAATTCAAAAAACTATATGAGAAATAAAAAAAAAACTTTTAGCAAACTGTTTATACTTACGTATCTTTCTTTGCATGTTTTTTTTGTGCAAAACACAAAAAAAAAAAAAAAATACTGAAGCTAAAAATTTAATTAAACAATTAATTATATTAATTAAATATTTAATTAATTTTAAATTTAAAAACAATCAAAATGTTAATTAAAATTAAGTTAAAAATTTAATTAAACAATTAATTATATTAATTAAAAATTTAATTAATATTAAATTAAAAAACAATTAAAGTTTTAATTAAAATTAAATAAACGATATTATTTTCTGTGTAGCGTAGTGGTTAAGATGTGTACTTTCAAATCGGAAGGTGGCGAGTTCGATGCTCGCTGGCGTCGAATGTTTTTTTTTTGTTTTTTTGTTATATTTATTCACCTCTTTTGTATTTAAATTGACCACTAATGGTCAATTTATTCAATTTACACATTCAGAGTAAAATTACCCAATTTATAGTAGCAGTCCAGTTTCCTACTATAAATTGGGTAAATTTCAACAAATTTTGATTAGAGTGCATTTATCAATACAATGCCCAGGAAAAAAACATGATACTGCATATTTTTGGTTTCTCTGATTACGACTCTTTCAATTATTTAATCCAATAAATCATTATAAAAAAATCAATTTTATATATCCACGCTCAGAAAAGGGGCCGGGTCGAACCTTTTTTATTTTTTTTTTTTATCCACTCGGTCCACCTGCAGGATTTTGAACTTCCTATTACATAAAAATGTTCCATTTGCTTAACACAAGTACAAAAAAACACTGTTTTAGTTCTCAAAGGGGGAACTTTTTCTGATTTTGACCATTTCCGAACTTAACCTGCCTAAGACCATAAGACATATTCGTGCCAGACTAAGGAAGGTTAGAATTTTTATTTTGGACTGAATCGTGTCCTCTACATACGGACAGACGGGCATCGCTAGAATGTCTTAGAATCGATCACTGATCAATAATATATATACTTTATGGGGTCCTAGACTGATATTTCCATGCATTACACACGGAATAACAAAGTGAGTATACCCCAATACTGTGGTTAGAGGGTATAAAAATTGGACTAACGTTGATTAACTGCAAAATCTTTGAGAAATATTTTTACCTGCAGTTTTTTTTGTGTACGAAATTTTCAAATTTAGATAAATTTTTATTAAAAATAAAAATTATTTTATTTTATTTTAAAAATATTATATTTTATATAGGGGTTATCTAGCTCGAGGTAATTTTTCTTTACTAATTACAACCATGATATTCTCATTAAATAATTTTCAAAAAAAATATTTTGTTTAAACTTTATGTTGGTAATTTTTTGCACGACTTAGCCGACACATATTTCGATCTCGTCAAAATCTTGTCAAGACTATTTAAGCAAAATATAAACACCCTTACTAAAATTTTTAGATATTTGAAAATTACAAAAAAACACCATTTTTATTATTTTTGATGCGCTGATCACGAATATAAATATCGGTTTCACGAATGTCGGTTTTCAAGATATCGCTATTTGAAATTTGTAAGAAAATTGCGATTTTTCCTACGTTAAAAAAATTTTTGAAAAAAAAAAACTGAACTTTTCTTTTCCTACACCCTTTTATAAAGCTTGAGACAGTCTTTTGTTTAAACTTAGTTGAAGCCAAATCCCATCATTTTAATCCATAGTGCCCTTCACTGTAATTTGTATATTCACTCACAATCATTTATTTTTTGCTCAAAAAGTTCATTAAAAATTATTTTTCATTCTTTCATCTCAATTTTTCACTCAAAACTTTTTTCACTCAAATTTTTTTTTCACTCAAAACTTGTTTTTACTTAAAACTTCCCGATTTCATAGTGTTATTACGGAAATTATTCAAAAACAATTTTAACCGGAACAAACATGATTCTGGGTTAAACGCCGCTATTTTAATTTTATTTTTTAAATTATTCTAAGAAACTTTTGTGAAAGACTTAAATATTATCGCATGCTAGTCTTTTATAAAATTATAATCGAGTTATCTTATTAATTTACAGAATAATAAAATACCAGGAGAATGTCCATTATGCTATACCTATCAGGATGAAATTGAATCGAAAAATTTAGATCGTCATAAGCGCTGCTGGTCTCAGGGCAAATTTCAACGTTACACAAGCGATTATTATGCTGCCAAAAAATGTAACAAACAAGGAAAACTCAGTAGTAATTGTCTAACATCATGCTACGATAGCAATTGCAGACACTGTAAAAATTTTGTCTCAGATAAAGGATGTACTAATATTTGTAGCCTGCCAAAATATAAATTGGTAAGTGTACAGAGAGAAAAAATGTTGCGACATAAAAAATCACAGACTAAGCAAAAGCGAAACTAATGACAGGTGTCTAGAGTTGTGTCGTTCACGAACGAACTAGTTCAATTGAACTATTCACTTAACTGAGCGGTTTATCTAGTTCGTTCATTTCAGCTCTTTTAGGTCTTTTCGTTCATTCAGCTCAATTGGTCATTACTTCATTTTGATCTTTCAGTTCGGTCGTTCAATTTTTTTTTTTTGTTAATTTTGTCATTAGGCGTTAGTTTTTTCTCCTCTTTTGGCACGCTTTCTCATCATTTATGTTTTTTTTTTTTTTAAATTTACATATTTATTTTTGTTTTCTTTTTTTAATGTTTTTATTCAACATTTTTGTATTTTTTTAACGAAAATCAAAACAACAGACATGATCGAAATGATTCGATCACGAACTGTTGAACGAAAACCAAAATTGACCGATTTGAACGACCAACAGACATGATCAAAATGATTCGTTCACAAACTGTTGAACGAAAAAGCAAAAAAAACGATTGAACTAGCTGAACGAACTAGGTCTTTTATCAGAAATGAACGAGAATGAGCGCTCACTCAATTGAACGATTAAGCACAAGTCTACAGGTGTCAAAAAAAATATTTTTAACCATAATAAATTTATAAAATTGGTATGTCGCTTTTGTCATAAAACCCAACTGTCGCGTCGGTTTAGTCTGTGCTAAACCGTGTTTTTCTATTACCGTTTGCTAAACAAATGTGTTTTTATTTCAGGCCTATAAGAGACAATGCGTTCCCGATTGTACCCAATACAATCTTATAGCTTTCGGTCTGAAATGTATAGAAAAATGCCCTAAACATTATCAGGAAGTAATACAAAATGGCACCGTTTCTTGTGTTCTAAATTGTACTGGAAATTTTAAAGTAAATACGATAGACGATTTGGAAGGTTTTTCGTATTGCTCTACAATAAAAGGATCATTAACTTTAGAGCTATTGGAGAATAATAGTAAGAAAACATGAGAAAAATAATTAAAAATTTAAAGTGTATACACATAGAGAAAAAATTGGGGTACACTGGAAAAAAACTTTCGTGATTTAAATGAAACGGATTCATTATTTTGTTTTCATTTAAGCAATGAAGGAATTAATTCATAAGCTTATTAAATTGGGAACAAATTTCATAAAATAAATTGCATTAGATTTCTTAGTTTCATAAAAAATTTCATTAAATTTTGTTTATAAAACTTGTTGTTTTTTTACATCTGTCACGTAGCGTCTGTAGTTAATGCGCAAAATGTAGACAATAAAAAACAGCTGATCAGAGCGCACGAATTTATTTTGTGATTTTTTTAGAGTTTTTAATAAAAACTGTTTATACGAAATTGAAATCAAATTTTATTTATGAATTACACTTGATTATAATAAATCTGGTGGTCAAAAATCCGATCTTCAAACTTTTCCATCACATCAGGTTTTTTTAAAAATAAAGTTCAAAGTTCAAAAAAATTCGCCGTTTTGGGCATTTTTTGGAAACAACTCATAGCGGATGAACCCGATATGATGGCAACTTCAAAATAAGTCGAGGTAAAGCTTAAACATTACTTTTTAAGATGCAGAGCTCATTTGTCCGTCGCCTTTACCCTTTGGGCACCAGTTGTCTTTCAATGATTCCCTAGTGTCGAAAAAAAGTTTTTGAAGGAAAATACTACTACCATATTAAAAGGCAATTGGTGCTCCAACGGTTAAAGCAAATGATTAAATGAGTTAAACATCTTAAATAGCAATGTTTGAGATTTAGCCTTGACTTATTTTTAAGTCGTCAGGACATGGGATTCATCCTCTATGAGTTGTCAAATATATCCGAAAACGCGATTTATGTGTATTTCAAATTTTTCAAAAACCTGATGTAATGGAAAAGTTTGGAGACCGGATTTTTGACCAGAAGAATATTTGTAATCATGTTTAAAATGTGGCGTTCCATTCGCATAACGTTTTTTTCTATGATTTGTAGCGGAAAAAATCGTTTTTTGGGAATTATACATCATTGAGAGACAATTGGTGCCATAAGGGTTAAGGTCTGAGCAAATGAGTAAGGGTTAAGGCATCCTTGGGAGCAATGTTTAAGCTTTACCCTCGACTTATTTTAAAGTCGCTAGTGTGGGAAAACTGATTGAAATCTATAAATAAAAATAAATGTGAAAGTGTATTTTTCTAACTTGTTTTTGTATTTTTTTTTTTAAGTTTTCATACGATATTTAAAATAAAACGTAAATTAATAATTTTATATTTGGGGGTTTTCGTGTCAACTGACACAACTTTTGAAACCGATGTCTTCCGATCGGGATGAAATTTGCACCAAGGTTAGTCCTATTGGATAGTAGTTCAGACACAATTTTTCAGCGAGATCGGTCAAGGACTCTCTGAGTTAGAGGGGGTCAAAATTTGACATTTTGGCCAAAGAGGTGTTTATTCTGATCCATGTAACTTCTTACCTATTGTTTTTAGCAAAATGTGTCCCAAAGAGTTTATATAGCTATTTCTTCAGTCTTTCGAAAAAAAATTATAAAAAAAATTTTAATTTTTTTTCTTAAAAATCACAAAAAACGGTTCTTCAATTTGCACTTTTAGGCGTGAGATAGCTAACCAGTTTTCGATTTCGATCCGCGATACCCCCTTATTTTTATAGGTTCGAAAAAGAAAGCAGGAGCCAAAAAATGAGGGCGGTGGGGTTGGGCCATATGGCTCCTCATCGGGGTCAAAATTGGGCGTAAAGAGGTTACAATCCTCAAAAAGCCCCACAACTGCCCTAGAACTGCCCACGGAGGGGTGCAATATGAGACCGACCTCTATTAATTTTCAGCCCCCAACATTTTTCTTGAATATACCTAACCTTTATTTCCACTTCCTGTGTCTGAACTACTATCCAATAGGACTAACCTTGGTGCAAATTTCATCCCGATCGGAAGACATCGGTTTCAAAAGTTGTGTCAGTTGACACGAAAACCCCCATTTACTAAAATCTCTTCTATTACTTTGTGGTTTTTACTAATGTATTACAATTAAAGGTTGGAGTACAATTTTGTGTGAGAAAGCTAAGTGAAAACCATAGAAAAAATGTGAAAGTGTATTTTTCTACCATGTATACAACAATCACAAAAATTAAATAAAATTTCAGTCGATTGAAAACCTGCGTAATTTTTTTACTAAGCTTATGTCAATTTTCATTACTTTCACGAAGCTTTTTTTTTTAGTGTAACAGCATAGTAGAAAATTATGACAATCAAATTTATGGTTGTGACAACTAAATTTTGTGTAATTAAAAAAAAAATTGTTCGCTATATCATAAATTTAGTTGCAGAAAATGAATTTGTGTTATTTTTTAATTCACCTCTGTATTTTTTCTACGTGTACTACACAGAGAAAACCGTTTAATTTACCACCCGAATTTAGAGCCAACTGCATGGTTTAATTACAACAACAAACATTTTCGGTTGCGATTACAGAAATTTATTTGAGCCAACAGAAGTAAAGTTGTAATAAACAAACTTCGGTTATCGCAACCGAAAATTTCGGTTGTTGTTGTTATTAAACCATGCAGTTGACTCGAAATTCGGATGGCACAACTAAACTGTTTTCTCTGTGTATCTTATATATTGATTTTTTATTGATTTTTAGAACCAATTATCGCTGATTTGGAGCAGGCTTTTTCTAATCTTAACGAAATTACTGGTTTTTTGAAAATTCTAAGATCACCTCAATTAGTTTCGTTAAATTTCTTTAAAAATCTTCATACAATTAAGGGTTTGGATTTGATAGAAAATACGTGAGTATTTCGAAAAATTTCATTATAAGTTTTACTGACTCATTTACTTCTAGCTATTCCTTTTACGTGGTGGACAATCATCATTTGGAAGAAATATGGAATAAAAATCAACAAGTTGCCATTTTAAATGGTCGTATTTATTTCCATTTAAATCCACGTTTATGTTACAACAAAATTTTGGATTTACAAAAAAATCTTAAGGAAACAACTAACATTAGTATAACCGAAGCATCGCGGACATCAAATGGTGAAAGAATAGTGTGTAAGTATAGAACTCAAAATTTTTTTTTAATTACACTTTAAAAACAAACAATTTCTTATAAAGTATTCTAAATTGATGGCTTAACTGGAGGTATTAAAGCCTAACTAGCTAAAATTAGGCTTGCCCTATAAATTTCCAAATATGTATCCATTTGTATGTGAATTTTTTCTAAAAACTTTACTTGCATCTAATAACTTTATTCGAGGTTCTTAGACATTAATGTTTTTAATTTTCAAAAATTATTTTTTTTTTTTAATTTTCAAAAATTATTTTTTTTTAATTTTTTTATAAACTTAAAAGGGTCTAGAGCAAAAATAGCAAAAATCGGGGATCATTGTTAAAAAAGTTTAAAAAAACGTTTTTATATACACTCTAATTAATTTTCATGTAAATTTACCCTGTTTATAGTAGGTAACTTGTCTCCTACTATAAACCGTGTAAAAATACTTACTTGTTGTGCTTAAAGTGATAGACACAAAGTATGTAAACGGACATATTTATGTGTCTACAAAATGCTTCGCAACAAAAATGTTGCAGGAAAATTTACACGTTTTGTGTGTAAATAAACATGTTTTTTTAGTAAACTTAAAGTAGAAATGCCTGGAAATACATGAAAATTATGTACATATACATTGAAATTGCTTTTTATAAAACCACCCTAACTTTTCCAAATTCAAATATAAAAAAAACAATAAATGCATTTTTAATTATTTTATTTAAAATAAAAAAGGCTAATAAAGGCTTAAAACAAACGTGTTAAAATTAAATAAAAAAAGCTAAAACAAATAAAAAAATTAATTAAAAATGTAACCAAAAACATTTCTTTCTATAGAAAAATTCTCAGATTCTGAGATATTTTTTACAGAAAAATTCTTGTACAGAAAAATTCTCAGATTCTGAGACATTTTTTCTATAGAAAAATTTTCAGATACTGGGATATTTTTTCCATAGAAAAATTCTCAGATTCTGAGACACTTTTTCTATAGAAAACAGATTTTGAGACATTTTTTCTATAGAAAAATTCGCAGATTCTGAGACATTTTTTATAAGAAAAATTCTCAGATTCTGAGACATTCTCAGATTCTGAGACATTTTTTTTATAGAAAAATTCTCAGATTCTGAGACGTTTTTTCTAAAGAAAAATTCTCAGATTCTGAGACATTTTTTCTATAGAAAAATTCTTAGATTCTGAGACATTTTTTCTATAGAAAAATTCTTAGATTCTGAGACATTTTTTCTATAGAAAAATTCTCAGATTCTGACATTTTTTCTATAGAAAAATTCTCAGATTCTGAGAAATTTTTTCTATAAAAAAAATTCTCAGATTCTGACATTTTTTCTATAGAAAAATTCTCAGATTTTGAGACATTTTTTTCTATAGAAAAATTTTCAGTTTCTGAGACATTTTTTTCTATAGAAAAATTTTCAGTTCCTGAGACATTTTTTCTATAGAAAAATTTTCAGTTTCTGAGACATGTTTTTTTATAGAAAAATTTTCAGATTCTGAGACATTTTTTCTATAGAAAAATTCTCAGATTCTGAGACATTTTCTCTATAGAAAAATTCTCAGATTCTGGACATTTCCTTTATAGAAAAATTCTCGGATTCTGAGACATTTTCTCTATAGAAAAATTCTCAGATTCTGAAAGATTTTTTCTACGGAAAAATAAAAAAATGTAGAGTAATTTTCTATAGAAACAATATTCTGAGACATTTTCGATAGAAAAAATATCTATAGAAATATACACTCTAAAAAATGCATGTAACTTTACTATTATTAAGTTAGTAAATTTTCATGTATATTTACAGAGAAGGCGCAAATATAAACACGGAGTGTTTAAACAAAATAGTTACACACTTATTTGTAAAGAATTACACACAAAAACTAGTACATCGTGTATTGTGAAACATGTTTATAAGATAATAAACACTTTCACTTTAACCCCCCTATTCTAGAAAAAATTGTCATTATAACAATTTGTTATAGAATTTTGTATTTTGATTTCTCGCGATATTAATAATTTTTATTGATTCAAAAAATGTGTAAATTCATAAATACAATTTGGCAAAGCCTTTGTCATGAAAAATGTTTTGCAAAATTCGCTAATTGTGAAGATACTTACATAGAAAATTTGCCTTGTTATAGTTTTGTCATTTATTATAGATGACAATTTTGTCATCTATAATAATTTTTTTTTTATTAAAAAAAAAAACAGTTTGAAATATTTTAGAAAAAATTGAAATACATGCAAAGAAAACAGATATCAACTAAGAATACTAATGCCACTATCTCTGCTTCCCTTGGTAAGTAAATGTATTATTTTAATAGCTGCGCGCATGAGGGAGTTTTGGATTCTATGAATACCATTCTTCTCGTGTTCAGACCCTATTGGGTGTACATAAATCTTTAATCTAAAAATGCCAATTTTAATTTTTTATTTATTTTTTATTTCTTAAGGTCCTTTTGGTCTCAAAAGATATATGGGAATCATAACGAAACGCAACCAAAATTAAGGGTATAATATGGAGCCACATTTGTATAAAAATTTAGGTAAAAATTTAAAAATTTTGAATAAATAAAACTAAACCACTCATAAGCTATTTTTTTAGATGCATTTCCAGCATTCAGCGTTAGAATTCTACGTCAAGAAGGGCAACAAAAGAGAGCATTAAATTCGGCTGTGCGGAATCTTTGGTAGCTTAAAAAAAAATTACCAGGAGAAAAAAAAATTGGCATGGGTGTCTTGTGATAGAGAAGGTTGTGTGTGTCGGTGATGTGCGACAGGGGACGTTGAACAAAGTGCAGGTCAAAAATATTTGAAAACAGCTAAAAAAAAAAAGTACAATTCGGCATTGCCAAAAGTATTAATGACCTCCACAATAGAATGTATATAAAAATTATCAGATTCAGAGACATTTTTTCTATAGAAAAATTCTCAGATTCTGAAATAATTTTTCTATAGAAAAATTCACATATTCTGAGATATTTTTTCTATAGAAAAATTCTCATATTCTGATATTTTTCTATAGAAAAATTCTCCGATTCTGAGATATTTTTTCAATAGAAAACTTCTCAGATTCTGAGATATTTTTTCTATAGAAAAATTCTCAGATTCTGAGATATTTTTTCTATAGAAAAATTCTCAGATTCTGAAATATTTTTTCTATAGAAAAATTCTCAGATTCTGAGATATTTTTTCTATAGAAAAATTCTCAGATTCTGAGATATTTTTTCTATAGAAAAATTCTCAGATTCTGAGATATTTTTTCTATAGAAAAATTCTCAGATTCTGAGATATTTTTTCTATAGAAAAATTCTCAGATTCTGAGATATTTTTTCTATAGAAAAATTCTCAGATTCTGAGATATTTTTTCTATAGAAAAATTCTCAGATTCTGAGATATTTTTTCTATAGAAAAATTCTCAGATTCTGAGATATTTTTTCTATAGAAAAATTCTCAGATTCTGAGATATTTTTTCTATAGAAAAATTCTCAGATTCTGAGATATTTTTTCTATAGAAAAATTCTCAGATTCTGAGATATTTTTTCTATAGAAAAATTCTCAGATTCTGAGATATTTTTTCTATAGAAAAATTCTCAGATTCTGAGATATTTTTTCTATAGAAAAATTCTCAGATTCTGAGATATTTTTTCTATAGAAAAATTCTCAGATTCTGAGATATTTTTTCTATAGAAAAATTCTCAGATTCTGAGATATTTTTTCTATAGAAAAATTCTCAGATTCTGAGATATTTTTTCTATAGAAAAATTCTCAGATTCTGAGATATTTTTTCTATAGAAAAATTCTCAGATTCTGAGATATTTTTTCTATAGAAAAATTCTCAGATTCTAAGATATATTTTCTATAGAAAAATTCTCAGATTCTGAGATAGTTTTTCTATAGAAAAATTCTCAGATTCTAAGATATTTTTTTATAAAAAAATTCTCATATTCTGAGATATTTTTCTATAAAAAAATTCTCAGATTCTGAGATATTTTTTCAATAGAAAACTTCTCAGATTCTGAGATATTTTTTCTTTAGAAAAATTCTTAGATTCTGAGATATTTTTTCTATAGAAAAATTCTCAGATTCTGAGATATTTTTTCTATAGAAAAATTCTCAGATTCATAGATAATTTTTCTATAGAAAAATTCTCAGATTCTGAGATAATTTTTCTACAGAAAAATTCTCAGGTTCTAAGATATTTTTTTCTATAGAAAAATTATCAGATTCTGAGATATTGTTTCTATAGAAAAGTTTTCAGATTCTGAGACATTTTTCTATAGAAAAAATGTCTCAGCATTTGAGGATTATTGTACAGAAAAAATCAGAGAATTTTTCTATGGAAAAAATCAGAGAAGTTTTCTATAGAAAAAATCAGAGAATTTTTCTATAGAAAAAATCAGAGAATTTTTCTATAGAAAAAATCAGAGAATTTTTCTATAGAAAAAATCAGAGAAATTTTCTATAGAAAAAATCAGAGAATTTCTCTATAGAAAAAATCAGAGAATTTTTCTACAGAAAAAAATCAGAGAATTTTTCTACAGAAAAAAATCAGGGAATTTTTCTATAGAAAAAATCAGAGAATTTTTCTATAGAAAAAATCAGAGAATTTTTCTATAGAAAAAATCTGAGAATTTTTCTATAGAGAAAATCTGAGAGCTTTTCTATAGAAAAAAATCAGAGAATTTTTCTATTGAAAAAATCAGAGAATTTTTCTATTGAAAAAATCCGAGAATTTTTCTATTGAAAAAATCCGAGAATTTTTCTATAGAAAAAATCAGAGAATTTTTCTATAGAAAAAATCAGAGAATTTTTCTATAGAAAAAATCAGATAATTTTTCTATAGAAAAAATTAGAGAATTTTTCTATCGAAAAAATCAGAGAATTTTTCTACAGAAAAAAATCAGGGAATTTTTCTATAGAAAAAATCTGAGAATTTTTCTATAGAAAAAATCTGAGAATTTTTCTATAGAAAAAATCAGAGAATTTTTCTATAGAAAAAATCAGAGAATTTTTCTATAGAAAAAATCAGAGAATTTTTCTATAGACAAAAACAGAGAATTTTTCTATAGAAAAAAACAGAGAATTTTTCTATAAAAAAAATCAGAGAATTTTTCTATAAAAAAAATCAGAGAATTTTTCTATAGAAAAAATCAGAATTTTTCTATAAAAAAAAATTCAGAGAATTTTTCTATAGAAAAAATCTGAATTTTTCTATAAAAAAATCAGAAAATTTTTCTCTAGAAAAATGTCTCAGAGTTTCTTTAGAAAAATTTTCATATTCTGAGAAATTATTTCTATATTAAAAAAATTTCTCAGAATCTGAGAATTTTTCTATAGAAAAAATGTTTCAAAATCTGAGAACTTTTCTATAGAAAAAATGTCATAGAATCCGCGAATTTTTCTATAAAAAAATGTCTCAGAATCTGAGAATTTTTCTATAGAAAAAATGTCACAGAATCTGAGAAAATTCTCCGATAATTTTTTTTTATCCAAAACAATTTCTCTTTTGACAAGTTATATGATTCTGAAACATTTTTCCTAGAGAAAAATTCTTAGATTCTGAGACATTTTTTTTGTGAAAAATTTTCAGATTTTAAAGTTTTCTATAGAAAAATTATTAAATTCTGAGGCATTTTTGATATTAAAAAAGTTCAAATTATGAGACATTTTTTCTCTAGAAAAACTCTCGAATTATGAAACATTTTTTTTTTTTGTTTAATCTAACTTTTTTATTTAGTTTAAGCATTTTTATTAAATTTTAAGTTTGTTTTAGACCTTTATTAAAATATTTATTTTAAATAAAGCATCATTTAAAAATAAATTTCTTGTTTTTTAATATTTGAATTTTGAAAAGTTAGGGTGGTTTTATAAAAAGCATTTTTAATGTATATGCACATAATTTCCATGTATTTTCAGGCATTTCTATTTTAAGTTTACTAAATTAAAATTTATGTTTACACACAAACACCGTAAAATTTATTGAAACATTTTTGTTCCGAAACATTTTGTAGACACATGAATATGTACGTTTACATACTTTGTGTTTATCACTTTAAACACAACATGTATTATTACACGGTTTATAGTAGGAGAACAGTTACCTACTATAAACAGGGTAAATTTACATGAAAATTGATTAGAGTGTACTCTATAGAAAAAATGACTCGGAATTTGGGAACTTTTCTTTAAAAAAATATATCTCAGAATCTGAGAATTTTGCTACAGAAAAAATGTCACAGAATCTTAGAACTTTGCTTTAGAAAAAATGTCTCAGAGTCTTAGAATTTTTCTACAGCAAAAATGTCTCAGAATCTGAGAATTAAACTTTTCTATAAAAAATATCTAGAATCTGAGATTTTTTTACCAATCTGTATTTTACAAGATTTTTTTTTTTTTCAAATTGTTGGTTTATCAAAATTAATTTCTGTTCTGTTGTGCTTTAGAACATGCTGCAACCTACCCAAACGACCCATTCCCCATATCACAAAATATTGAAATTCTTGAAGTTGAATACTTCCACCGAACATTGTTTGGCCTATTGGTTCAAATGTTTACCCAAATTTTGATGCAAATTGTGGCTCTATATTTTGGATGCGTTTCGCTCTATGATTTCCTTATCCCTTTCAAACCAAATGGACCTTAAGAAATAAAAAAAAAGAAATAGAAAATTAAAATGCGAGTTTTAAGATTAAACATTTGAATCTAAGAGGGCCAGCACACGTGAAGAAGAATCTTCATAGAAACCAAAATTCCCTCATGTGAGAAACTATCAAAATGAATTCATTTACTTACAAAGAGAAGCAGAGATTATGGTATTAGATTCCTCAGTTGCAAGCTGTGTTGCTCGTATTTGATTTTTTGTTTGCCTAATTTTCCAAATTGTTTTTTAAAAATGAAGTTTTGACAATTTCCACAATACTTTGTTAAATTATGTACGATTACATATTTTGTGTCTGAAACAAAATTTACATGGAAAAAATGTATATTTAAAGTGAAAGTGTTTATAATCTTATAAACATGTTTCACAACACACACTGTACTATACTTTGTGTTTAATTCCTTACAAATAAATGTGTAACTATTTTGTTCAAACACTACGTGTTTAAATTTGCGTATTTTCTGTAAATATACATGAAAATTTACTAATTTAATAATAGTAAAGTTACATGCATTTTTTAGAGTGTACATATATATATTTTTTTTAACAACTTTACTTGTCAGTTAGAGGTGCTAGAGAGGTGCTAGAGAAAATTCGTAAAAGTGTGGATCATCCCTTTAAATTTTCAAAACAAAATTAATTTTTATATGAATTTTTTAAAAACAAAAAAAAACTTTACTTGCATGTTTCTCAGGAACAGGAACGAATAATAAAGAAAAATATATATAAATTAGAGGTGCTGGAGTTAAAAAAGCTGAAATTAAGAATCATCGCTTTAAATTTTTAAAACTCCATTTTATTACGATTTTTTTTTTTTTTAACTTTTCGTTTAATAAATAAATATTCGAGCTCGAGGCCTTGAGCTCGAATATTAATTTATTAAACATTTAATAAAAAAGGTCGAATAAAACAAAAATTAAATTAAAAAAAACTTTTCTTCAAATTTATGTCTCAACTAGAAGTGCTACTGCGAAAATAGCTTAAATTGGAGATCACCTATAAATTTTCAAAAATCCTTTTTATTCAAATTTTTTTATGAAAAAAATGTACTTGTATTTTATGGATTGATGGCCATTCCAATAAATTTTCAAAGATCCATTTTTATTCGATTTTTTTCTAAAAACTTTTATTGCAATAAAATCCTTATATAGCTTAAGCCAAAATATGCCTAAACTTCATCCTTATGTGAATATTTTTTAAGAACTTCATGCATTTTATTGTTCACCTAAAGGTGCTAGAGCGAATATATAAAAAATTGGCGATAATCGCTATAATTTTTTCAAAAATCTATTTTTGTTTTATATTTTTCTTGAAATCTTTTATTTCATAACTAGAGGTGCCAGAGCGAAAATATCAAAATTTGGAGATCATCAGTATAAATATCAAAAAAAAAACATGAGTTTTTCCTAAAAAACTTTACTTGCGTTTTATGTCTTATCTAGAGGTACCAGAGCTAAAAAAACTGAAATTGGGGATAACCCCTATAAATTTTCATAAATCCATCGTTATACGAATTTTTAGGCTTTAATGTTTTAGATCTATAATCGTTGGACAATGTGGACAATATATATATTTTTTTGTTAATAAAAAAATCATTTTTCCAATTTTATGGCTTAACTAAAAGTGCTCGAGCGAAAATAGCTAAAATTGAATAAATTTTCTAAAAACCATTTCTATTAAAAAAAAAAAAACCCCCTTTACTTGCATTTTATGGCTTAACCACAAGTTAAGTTTTGGGGATCATTCCTGTTAATTTCCAAAAATCATTTTTTTTTTAACTTGCAATTAAATCCTTATTTAGCTTGAGCCAAAATTATCCTAAAATCCATTCTTATGAAAATTTTTTATAAAACTTCATGCATTTTATTGCTCAGCTAAAGGTGCATTATATGAATAAATTAGAGGTGTTGTAGCTAAAATAGCTGAAATTGAGAACCATCCCTATAAATTTTAAAAACTACATTTTATTATGATTTTTTCTAAAAAAAAGACTTTTTTCCAATTTTAAGGCTTAAGTAGAAGTGCTTAACCGAAAATAGCTAAAATTCAAAATCACCTATAAATTTTCATCGCTATTAATTTTAAAAACTTAATTGTATTACGATTTTTTTCTAAAAAAAAATCTTCAATTTTATGGTTTTACTAGAAGTGCTGGAGCGAAAAGCTAAAATTAGAGATCACCTATTAATTTTCAAAAATCCTTTTATTTAATTTTTTTTTTATAAAAAAAATGTACTTGCATTTTATGGCTTAGCAAAAATAGCTAAAATTAGGGATCACCTATAAACTTTAAAAATCCATTTTTATTTAGTTTTTTTTTTTAACTTTACTTGCATTTTATGGCTTAACTAGAGGTGCTATAGTGCAAATAAGTGTAATTATAGATCATTCCTATAAATTTTTTACTCCTTATCTAGCTTGAGCCAAAATATTCCTAAAATTTAACCTTAAATGAATTTTAAAAAAAAAATACTACATGCATTTTATTTCTTAGCTAAAATTGCTAGAGGGAATATAGAAAAAAATTGGGAATCATCGCTTTAATTTTTACAAAAATCAAGTTTTGTTTGATATTTTTTTAGAAATCTTTAATTGCATGACTTGTGGTGCTAGAGCGAAAGTATCAAAAATTAGGGATCATCGCTATGAATATCCAAAAGAAAAAAAAAATTACCTGATTTTTTTCTAAAAATCTTTACTTGCATTTTATGACTTAACTAGAGCTGCTAAGGCGAAAAATTGTTTAATTGGGGATAATCCCTACAAATTTCCGAAAATTGCATTTTTATATGACAGAACGAATTGAAATCGAATTTCAATCAACAAAAACGCGGATTCAATTAATTTTTTAATTGAAACTCCTCCGATAAAGAAAATTGTTATATCAATCATCAAATTGATTTTTTTTCAATCAATCACTTTTTCGATTTTAATTAAAAATTTTATCAATTTTTTATTTAAAGTCAATTAAAATAATGATTGATTTAACAAATGAATTGTAAGCTTATGACAAAATTATGAAGAAATTCATATTTCTTGCTTTCCAATGTGTTGTCAACAATAAAAAAGTAAAACCCGAGTATAAAGTATATTTTTGAATTAATGTATTCAAATAAATTGCAGCGAAAAAAAATCTGTAGAAAATTTGTAATTTGATAGTTAAAGAAAATAACAAAAATGTTGATATAAGCATTAATTGACACTATTAAATTTTGTGGATACATAGATATAATTGAAATTTTTTAACCAATAATTTTTTGTGTGCTAGATGTTTTTTAGTAAAATATTTTTATCAAAAAATTCTTTCCTAAAATATATTAACCCCCTAACTGCAATTTTTAGGGCCATTTTAGTTTTTTTTTTTAATGAAAAAAATACTCTTTATAAAAATAATTAAATAAATACAATTAATTTTTTTTTCATTTCAGGTGACACCGATGTACGTGAACTAACTGCTAATGTCACCGATGTAAATTCAAATTCCGTACTCATTGTTCATGAACTATTGGACCAAGAAGAATTGCATGTATTAATTGGTTATGTCTACTATTACAAAGAAGCTCCACAAAAAAATGCCACCAAATATGATGGACGTCATGGTTGTGGACTGGATGGGTAAATGGAAAATATATGCAAAATATTTCTTTCAAGGAAGGATATCTCAAGTGATAAAAAGCGATAAAAAATTTAACGTATGGTTCAATATTACTTTTTTTGACATCTGTCATATATGTCGCGTATGTTTAGTCATCTCTAATGTCCTTGTCACAGACTAATGCAGACTCAACAGTAGGGTTTTATAAGAAAAACCAGAAAAAAGTTTTTATTAGTTTTATCTTTCTAATCCAATTAGTAGAATAAAATCAAAAATTAACCATATGGTTCAAGACTACTTTTTTGACACCTGTCATAATTGTCGAGTCAGTATTAGTCTGTGCCCTTGTTCTCTGCACAAATATAAATATTATAAAAATCGGTTTATTTCACTTGTGATAACTTTCTTTTTTCGATATTTTCTAATCTGAATAATCTCTTTTCTTTTACTTTAGTTGGTTCATGGATATAACTCAAAGCAAACAAAGACGTCATATTTTAAAAGATTTGAAGCCCGCTACTCAATACGCCTACTTTGTTAAAACCATGACATTAATCGACTATCATTATCAATTAGAGGCAATATCAGATATACAATATTTCCGTACTTTACCGTCCAAACCGGGAGTGGTAGCAAAATTATACAGTCATTCATTATCAACATCTGAAATTGTAAGTTATTGGAAAATTATAATTCCGTTTTCGAAGCATTCGCGTTTGAAAATAAAATTAGTGCAAATTTTGTATTTTTTGGATTTTCGCCGATACAACAAAAAATCCTCCCCATAAAAAAGCTAACTGAACATAATGGACTTTCACCTCCTGATTCTAAATGAACAGTTTTTAGCAGATAATCGCGTTTGAAAATTAAGTTTTTGGGAAATCCATAAGGGTTAATTTTTTTACCAACACTCATGGGATGCCCCTTATAAATGCAAAGCATTGTGTTAAGATCAGGAAATATAGGTGTGGGAAGGATATCTATAGTATTTATGTATATCCATAGTATTTATGGATATTGAACTTGAATCTCCTAATGTTATATGTGTCAGGAAAGACGTGTTCCACATACGTATAGTTCGGCCGAAGAAGGAATTCTCTCTATAGTGTGTTGTGCGGTCCGTTGTCCAATCAACAACAAACGGATGAGCTCTGCTAAATATACGTGTATTTCGAGTAAATACATGAACCTCCCGAATGAGGTTACCTATCTCAGCAGAACACATTTCGTTGAAATATCGATAGAACAAGGACACACAACCCATATTCCGACGATGTTCTAAGGAATTAATGGAATCAGATATATCCCCAACCCCTATTAGCATTAACGCTCTTCCCTGTACGCGGTCAAGTAACTCCCATACATGAGAGTTATATTCCATTTTAGGTCGGATATAGGTGGTATTGACTGTTAGGAGATCAGCTGGAGTGAAATATCTTCTACACCGTTTCAAAAAGCCTAAGCACTTCGCTGCTTCTTTCGACACTTCGAATATGTGTATATTCCAACGGAAATTACACTGAATCACATTCTTTGTATCTGATCGGGGGTCACCAAAAAGTTATTTCTACGCTGGACCTAATAGAGCACCCTAATAGATCGCCCATTATATGGGCTTTCTCTTATAATTGATGAGGGTTACGCATTTGAAAACCAAATTTTTTCCAATATCGGTATTTCATTTTTAAAATCTTCTAATACCCGGAGGAAAAAAAATCCCAAAAATCCCAAACATATTCTTACAAATATATTGACACTCTGGAATTTCATATTAATATTTAACTCTCTTTAACATTACAGGAAATTTTTTGGTGGCCACCACGTCTACCTAATGGTATAATTGAAAAATACCTTTTACACTATGAAGAAACAAGTAAATTTTTATTTAAAAAAAATAAAAATGGGAACTTAAACTTAATTTTTTTTTTTTTTCTTTCAAAAATAGATATAACAGATCTGACCACTTCAAATATAAATACTCAGACTAAAAACGACCAGTGTCTATGTCCTAAATTGGAAAATCAAAATAGTGCCACGCCCTACGAAGAAAATTACTATAAAAAAGAGGAAGTAATATACACTGATTCGCTAATGAACTTTATGTAAGTATGAAAATTAAAACTTCAAAAAAAATTTCAGACAAAAATTAAAGACCAAATTTTTTTTAGTTGTGAAAAATAAAAAAACGAAAATTAAATTTTATTTTTTGGAAAAAAAATTTAAAAATTTTTCAGAGACAAAAAAATAAAATTAACTTCTTTAAATAACTGTTACTACATTACAGTACTTTTTTGTTATTTATTAAAAAAAACAACTTAAAATGACTAACAGCCAACTTAGCGTATCGGTCTAGAGTGATCGTACCTAAGAGGCAGTTAATAGCAAAAACATTACAGATCATGGGTTCAATCCCTGGCGGCTGCGATCTGTTAATAATTTTCACATATAGAATAAAATTGACTATTAACTGAATAAATTTGACATTAAAAGTTTTTCTGATGATTATAATAACTGGATTATATGAAACTAGTAAAAAACGAACCATGTCTTAAATTTTTAGAAAAATAATTTTTTCTTTCACACCTTTCTCAAACCATATATGAGGAGTTCCGTTTTAGACTTAAATTTTGAGTTAAAAAAGATGTGATTTTTGTTTTGATGGCACATCGATGAAAGTTGGCATAAATATTAGATGCTATTTAAGAATAAGAAATTCGTTCGCGTCAATTAAATCGCGCAAGGGGGTCAAAAGTTATGGCGGTTTTAAGATTTAGCGGTTTTAAAAATCTTAAAAATATTTTAAAGATTTTATTTTCTACACATTTGTTGCATGCGTTATTAAAACATGCCAGGATATATCATTTCTTCTAAAATATATGATATAAATTTAACCCTTTAATGACCAAACGATTTAAAAAAAAAAATATCTAAGTACCTAAAATCGCGATTAATTCGCGGTAAAAGAAAAGTTTCACAATTTTTTATAACATATTTAGCCAATACGCGTTGGTATTACTGAAGAAAATCACGGAAAATCGTATCATTGTACCAGTAGTTAAAAAAAATCGGTGATGCTTTTTTATAACAAGAAAATTTAATATGGTCCAAAAAATCTATAATCACCAAAATTTTTTAACCCGCCTGTGATTTTATGATGACACATCAAGTGGGCTTTCATTTAAAAAAAATTTCATCCGATTTCGTGTAAAGCCTTGGATGTGCCAGATCAAAACAGGTTTAGATAAAATCATCGCGCTTTCCGCTCAGAATGGCTTAAAGTAAAAAGTCAAAAAGCAAATCAGTTCTACTCGTTGAGGCACGTCTTTTGGTGTATTAAAATGAACATGATGCATTAATTGCTACTAAAAAAAATAGGAAACAGATTTGCAAATTTCGCACAATTTTCAAAAATGCCATAAAATTTTTGCAATTTATTTTTTATAAACCCGCCAGTGATTTTTTTATGTAAACTCACAAAAAACTCGGTTTACGCAAAAGTCCACCAAATTTCGAATGAAACCGCGAATGTGCCTCGCGAAAAACTGGTATTTTAAAAAAATTACGTTTTTTCTTGCGAACTTTGATCTGCTGAAACTCCTTAACTATTCGTGGCACATTAACGGGATTAATTCCAAAATGTTAAGAATTACAACAGCTACCAACTCTAGTTCAACTTTTTTCATTTTGTAGAGGGGGCCGAAATCCCTGATCCAAAAACCTCGAAAATTTAAAAACTCTTAATTTTTGGTTTCAAAATTTAACCGTCTTATAACTTCTTACCAAGCGATGAAGCATCTATCAAACCAACATTAAAATAATCTCTTATATGTACTGACTTTGTGTTATGCCGGAAAAGATTGAAATATAAGGAGAACTTAAAAAAAAAGCGAAATAATGTAAAAACTATGGATTATTTCAAGCCATTTTTATCGATTTTTCAACTTTAACCCTCTGTAACTTTTACGGATAAAGTGGGGTAAACCTTAAACATTGCTCAGTGATGGTTCAAGGTCTTGTTTACACAACTGCATTTACAGTTTTTCTTAATTCCAAAAACTGCCGGTTTTTTATAACATTTATTTCAGTTTCACTGAGTTGAAATTTAAAAAAGATTTCTTGATATAACATGATTAAAAAATTATAATACATAATTATAATTAGAGCCTGAGCTCAACTGTCTTTACAGAAAAACAAAAAAAAAAAACAGAAATAGTTGTTTGATATTTTTCATACAAAAACAACTGACTTTGTAGTTGAAAACAACTAACTACTGTAAAATATACAAACAACTATCATATAGTAACTTACATAATTTTCTAAGTGTGGTGACAAAATTGACTAATGGCATTTCACTCCTCTTTGTTTTAAACTTTAAAAATCGTTTACACGAAAATCCTAGCTGATCCTGTTTTCGAGTTATTGCTAAATAATTTTACTGTTCGACAAAAAAAACCTGCCAGTGAAATATCCAACTGATTCTTATTGATTTTTCTATCCTGAATCCAAATCTGCTATTCAATTTTTTCTAGCACGTACCGTTTTCTAGCACGTACGCTGTTAAAAAGTAAAAAAAAACAGTAATTTCGAACTTTTGATGTTTAACTGTAGCTTCGGTCTTATAAATACTTACAATTATTAATATTTTCTATACCTATCTTTACAGTCTTAAAAAGAATGATTCCAAAACAAATAATAATAATAGTATCAAAATCAATACGAGCAACGCCATCAAAGAACAAACTTTAAACTCGAATACAACTTTTGATGATATTCTTACAAAAATCAATGATATTTATCAAGAGGGTGCCAGAAAAATTCAAGATCTTGATAAGGATAAATTTTTTTTAGTTCATCCAAAATCGATTTGTAATCAAACCTATCCTAGTACAATACAATATCAAAGTGAAAATAAGTGTACATCGTTGGAAATGTATGATGACGTTATAAAGATACCCGCACAACAGCATTCATATACGTTGACTAATCTTAAACCCGGAATTACATATCGCATTAGTTTACGAGCTTGTGTGGCAAACTTAATAAATGGTTGTGGTCCAGAGAAGGTACTCTTGGCGGAAACTGTAACAAAAAGTTTGGAAACATTTATAAAAACTCTTCAATTACATAAGTTATGAAATGTTTAAGATATTTTTTGTTTAATTTTATTTTAAGTTATAAAAATCATAATAAACGAGAGAGAAAGAGAGAGTTAAATTCGGCTGTGCCGAATCTTTTATACCCTTCAACAGGTAAAAAAAAATAAAAAATTTGGGAAGGGGACACCTTCTGTCTTGTAAAAAAATTTTAAGAAATTCATTTATTATGCTTTTCCACTAAAGTAATACAGTTAAACCAATTTCTAAATGATTTTCTTATATCCACGCCCACAAAAGGGGGGGATCAAAAAAAGACATTTTCAAGTCCCCTAGGTCTAACAATAAGTGCAAGATTTTGATCATCTTCGAGCATATTTCATTTGGGTACCAAAAACATAAAAAAAAAATGTAAAAAATTGTGGTTTTTAGAGGTTGGTTTAATTCTTCAAGGGGAAACTTCCCCCCCCCCCCCCCCTGGTCTGATTTTGCCCGTTTACAAACTTAAACTGTCTATGACCATAAGACATATTCGTCCCAATTTTCAGGGGGTCTAGCTCTTTAATTTTGACATTCCAAAAATGTCTTAGATTCTATCACTGATCAAAAATTAACTTTATTAGGTCCTGACCGATACTGTAGTTGGAGGGTATAAAAATATATATTAATGATGCATGTAACAGTATTAATTAAAAATTATTATTACACCGTCCGACAAATATCACATTTTGGCTGTACACATGAACCGGACCAAAAAATTCTGAGAGTATGGCCGAAAATCACTGGAGTGAACTTTTTCTATAGTGCAAACATCTTTTTGCATTTTCGCGAAAACGCGAATTGGTCTAGAAAAGCTGGGACACACGTGCATTTTGTTTTCGGCCCTACTTTCAAAATTTGTCGGTCTGGTCCATGTGTAAAAAATTGTGTGGACGGTGTTATTAATTACAATGTATTTAAAAGCGGTTTTATTTCATTAATATAAAAAAATTTAACAACTTTCTGGATTGCCAATGATTTTTAGGGTAAAAAGAAAATTTTTTGGGTAAAATATACGATTGAGGTTTTAAATGTAATGTTTAACTTCTGATTAATTTTTAATAAAAAATAAAAATTGTTTTATTCGACCTTTAAAATATTATATTTTGAGGATGTTTATTCTGGCTCGAGGTCATTATTTTCTTTACTAATTAAAACCATGATATTCTCATAGCATAATTTTCAAGAAAATTATTTTTTGTTTTAAATTTATTTATGTTGGTCATTTTTGCAAGACTTAATCGACACGTGTTTCGGAATTTGTCAGATTCCATTGTCAAGATTATTTAGCAAAAAATAGAAACGATTTACTACAAAGTAGCAAACGAGTCTAATGACAAATCGTTTGTGCACAAACTAAAATATTTAGTGTCAGTTTACAGAAGGCGAACGATGCACACGAACGAAAATTTTGCATGTGTTTTGTTATTGTAACAACAACAAAATACATGTAAAATTTTGGTTCGTGTGTATCGTTCGCCGTCTGTAAACAGGCACTAATACATATTCTTCTCTATTCACAATGAGAATTAGAAAGACAAAGAAATTGTACCATACTAATAAGGCAACGATTGTCAATAACCAACAAAAATATTTAAAACAATTTTACATATGATAGTCCATTGGACTACAACAATATGTTATTTGTGTTGTTGTTGTGAGTAATATTAGACTCGTTTGCTACTTTGTAGTAAATCGTTTCTATTTTTTTCTAAATAATCTTGACAATGGAATCTTACAAATTCCGAAACACGTGTCGATTAAGTTTTGCAAAAATGACCAACATAATTCAATTTTAAACAAAAAAAATAATTTTCTTAAAAATTATGCTATGAGAATATCATGGTTTTAATTAGTAAAGAAAATAATGACCTCGAGCCAGAATAAACATCCTCAAAATATAATATTTTAAAGGTCGAATAAAACAATTTTTATTTTTTAATAAAAATTAATAAGAATTTGAACATAATGGTTGGCACACTATGTGATGAATAACCCTAATATGGAGTATTACTCACAACAACAACACAAATAACATATTGTTGTAGTCCAATGGACTATCATATGTAAAATTGTTTTAAATATTTTTGTTGGTTATTGACAATCGTTGCCTAATTAGTATGGTACAATTTCTTCGTCATTCTAATCCTCATTGTGAATAGAGGCGAATATGTATTAATATTTTAGTTTGTGCACAAACGATTTGTCATTAGACTCGTTTGCTACTTTCTAGTAAATCGTTTCTATTTTTTGCTAAATAATCTTGACAATGGAATCTGACAAATTCCGAAACACGTGTCGATTAAGTCTTGCAAAAATGACCAACATAAATAAATTTAAAACAAAAAATAATTTTCTTGAAAATTATGCTATGAGAATATCATGGTTTTAATTAGTAAAGAAAATAATGACCTCGAGCCAGAATAAACATCCTCAAAATATGTTATGTTTAACTTTTTTCAACATGGACGAATGTTGGAAGGACTATCAGAATCGATTACAATCGTCCAAGATTTATCCAAAAAAATAAAAATTTTACCCATTTTTAGAATGTTTTTAAATTAAACATTTAGTTTGGACACTTATTATCCCCAGTCTCATTAAAAGGTTAATAACTTAAAAAAATAACGGTATAAAGGTGTTTGGCTTTACTAATACAGAGTTGTTAACTTACTACAACTTCATTCACAATAGGATTTGACAGCCACAACAATTGTGATTGATTTTTAATGTCAATAAACCGACAAAAAGAATTGAGAATTGACATTTTCTTTTGCTCAATTTCATTTTAATTCACATTTTGCTTTGAAAAATGTAAGTTGTTGGTTAATTTTTTTTTATCTTAAAAAATTGCAAATTGTGGCGTAGTTTATCAAAATTAACAGAAAAAAGTATAACAAAATAATAAAAATTATACACAATTTACATATTTAATAAAAATGTTATAAAATTCATTAAATAAATTAACTTGAAAAAAATCAAGTCATCATTAAAGTGTGTGAATAAATTGTTTGGTATGAGTGGTGCACCTCCTGCTGCCTGGTTGGAGCACACAAATTAAAAGAAAACTTTTACGTCAGCATTTATCTGATAAAAAAAGAATCGGTATAGATTTATTTACGACTTGTTATGTGATTAAGAAGTAGCGGGGCATTAAAATACATAGAAACATTTTATAAATGAAAATTTGTTTTAAAATATCTATAATTTTCAATACGTGTGTGATACAATGTTTAATAAGCAAAGCAATTATTAACAAAAAAAAGAAATCCATATAGACGTTAGGAACAGCAACAAAATATATAACAAATTGAGCAGCAGAGCACTAGCGAAAAAATTTAACGGAGACGGTAAATTGAATTTGTAAATGTGGTACTATTTGAATAACAGAAATGTTGAACATAAGCCATTTTTGCAATCCGAAAAAGGAAATGTTTGTATTCCTCGGGTACAAATCACAGATCACGAAAATGCAGGAACTGACCATTTGAAAAAGGTTTAAAATACAAAAATAAAACGGTAATAAATGTTATTTTCTGATGTTGGTTTAGTTTTATAAGGGGGATCTTTTTCCCCCTAGTTAGATTTTGCCCATTTTCCAATTTCACCAGACTATTTTCGTGTCAAAATTTAAGAGTACGGCTCTTTTAGTTTGGACTGCGCCGTAGACTCCACGGACGGACATCGCTAAAATGTTTCTGAATCGATTAATAATCAATAATATATACAATAGGGTGGAGCAAATTTAGATTTTTTCAAATTTCAAAAACTTTGGGATCGGAAAAGCTATTGTTCGACCCCATGCAAAAAAAATAAAAAAACAAGTAAAAACGTTAAATTCGGCCTTGCCGAATGTAGTGATACCCTCCACAATTTCAAAAAGATTATTGCAAAAAACTTTATTTAAAAGGAGATTACTTGTGAAACAAAAAATTTTTTTGAAAAAAATTTTTTTCGCGAAAAAAAATTTTGGAAAAAAAATATCCGCGATTTTTTTCTTTTTTTGTCAAAAAATATGTTCGTACTTGTTTAAATACCATTTGGTGTTCAATTATGTTCACATATGTCAACCAGAAGCCGAATTCAAGCATTTTGTATTTTTAGGTTATGCTGAATGTACTGAAATTTTTGAGGTGTGCTTACATTTTCGTTCATAACTTTTGAACCGCTGAACCGATATCGCTCAAATGCAATACCAAACTTCTCGGGAGAACTTCCAATCAATATGTTAAGTTTCAGTCATCTCTGTGCAATATTTTGTCCGTGACAGCATTTTCCACAGACAGACAGACAGACGGACATCGCTAGAATGTCTTAAAATCGATCGGGCATCATGAATATATATACTTTATGGGGTCCCATATCGATATTTCGATGAGTTACAAACGGAATGACAAACTTATATATACCCTCTATCACTAAGTAGAGGGTATAAAAAAAAATACAATGTGTTCAGAATTTTACGATTTTCAAGTCATAAAAAGAACCTGTTTGTTAATATCGACCCTAAAAGGCAACTTTCCTACCAAACCCGACGTTTTCGAAATTCGAAAAATCTAAATTTGCTCCACCCTAATATACATATACTTTGTCTTCCTAGACGGATATTTCGGTAGTATTTCGTGAGCGTCAATTATCGTTGAAATTTTTTTTTTACTCACGTACTAAAAATGTTTCTTTCGTGAATGAAAATTTAACCCCCATCCCATTTCTAATAAAAAGTATGATCGATTTTCCGTCCGTCTGTATAAAACACAATTCAGTTCAAAATAAAACAGCTAGATTCCTGAAGTTTGGTAAATCGGACCAGGGGGAAGTTTCCACTTAAAGATATACAGTGGGCGACAAAAATGTCCAATAGATTTTATTCAGTGATCAAATAATTTTTCGAACAACCCAAACAAACAGTGAAATTTTTTAAGTACGGTAGAAAAAATCCACATTTTTTGACCCCCAATTATTTTGACCACCAGTTTATTGTAAACAAAGAAAAAATGTTATTGTTTATTAATTTTGGTACACCTAAATGTATAGTAATGAAATATTAAAATAATTGAAATTTTTCTTTGTTTACAAAAAATTGGTTGTCAAAAGAATTGAAGGTCAAAAAATGTGGATATTTTCAACTGTACTTAAAACTCTGTCTGTTTGGGTTGTTGGAAAAATTATTTGTTCACTGAATAAAATCTATTGGACCTTTTTAAATTTTTAATGTTTGAACTTGGAAAAAATCAACTTGGAAATATTTTTAAAAAATGTTTTAAAATGTCTATAAATAATTTCATTTTCAAGATCGACCCTTTATTAGCACCTTTGTTTACAAAAAACTGGAGTTGGAGGTCAAAAAATGTGGAGTTTTTTTTACTGTACTTAAAAAATTTCACTGTTTGTTTAAGTTGTTCGAAAAATTATTTGATCACTGAATAAAATCTATTGGACATATTTTAAATTTTTAGTGTTTGCACTTGTAAAAAATCGATTTGGAAATATTTTTAAAAAATGTTATATTTTGAGGATGTTTATTCTGGCTCGAGGTCATTATTTTCTTTACTAATTAAAACCATGATATTCTCATAGCATAAATTTCAAGAAAATTATTTTTTGTTTTAAATTTATTTATGTTGGTCATTTTTGCAAGACTTAATCGACACGTGTTTCGGAATTTGTCAGATTCCATTGTCAAGATTATTTAGCAAAAATAGAAACGATTTACTACAAAGTAGCAAACGAGTCTAATGACAAATCGTTTGTGCACAAACTAAAGTATAAGAACATATTCGACTCTATCCACAATGGGAATTAGAAAGACGAAGAAATTGTACTATACTAGTAACGATTGTCAATAACCAACAAAAATATTTAAAACATTTTACATATGATAGTCCAATGGACTACAACAATATGTTATTTGTTGTTGTGAATGTAATAACCACATTAGGGTTATTCATAACTATGGCGATCCAACCATTATGTTCAAATCAGCGCAACAGATACTATCCCAATCACTTACAAGAATCCAATACACATTTTCTTGTTGAGCTGTGTTATTTACTCAATCTGGACGCCATTAAGCTTTAATTAAAGCTTTGTAAATTAAATGTTATTCTGACAGTCAAAAAGATAAATAATACAATAAATGGAACATTTATAAAAAAATACTCATTTGATAATATTAACGTTTAGTATTGTTAACTTTGTCTTTAACAAATTCAAATCTACTATGAAAAAGTTTCTAATGTATTGTCGCCCACTGTATATCCACTTCATGTTTTTTTGGAGAAGTTATGACAAATTTACTAAAACTGATTTATGGCGGCTTATACCAAATTCGCATTCATTTTTTAAGCATGTTTAACCACTTAAACGTGTTTATGTACCCTTATAAAGTTTAAATTTAAACATGTTTAAGTGGTTAAACATGTTTAAAAAAACATTTTACATATAAATAATTTTGCAGGTTCTAAAATATTTTCCGTTAAAATATTTTTTTATAGTTTTCCATTATTTTACCAAAGTTTTTAAATTTTGGATAAATTTTTCCCGAAAAGGGATCCAACACCTAATGTCCAAAAATTTAACATTTTTAATGTGCAAGGTCCCTTGGTAAACATTTTTTTAAATTTTATTTGGGAGAATAAGCGATTCTGCGTATTAGTTAAATTTTGGAAAACGAATGAATTTATCTAGCAAGGGAACTCATTTCCATTGTCTTCATGCAAACTCTTCAATGACATGTCTTATTAGAAAACTTTGATAAAGTTTCAAATAAGTAGATTTGAGAACAGAAATAGTACCACATTTTTTTTGGCGTTTAAAATTGTACCAAGAGCCATATGTAGCGAAATTGTTCTACCGTTACTATCTCTGAAATAAGAATGTATTGAAAACAAATTTTAGCTATTTGCGATTTTTATTAATAGTTTTTGTATTTTTTTTTTTAATTTTCAAACTGTCTGACCAACCAATCGTTCGACCATACCACGAACCAACCGCCTGGTACTTGGTTAATTTTAACAGTAAAAGCAAAATAAGAATAAATGGAAAGTGACTGTCGGAGTGTGCAAAAATGTGTACAGTACAACTGTATGGTTAAATGACTGTCTATGAAGGAGAATTAAAACAAAATTATTTAATTGTTCTATATAAACAAGCACATTTTTTTGTATAAACAATAACAAAAGTATTTATTTGCTTTGAGTTGTAATATTTATTTTATCTACCTCCACTCTTATACCTTTAATACCCTTCTCATTCATATATAATCTTTATGTACCAATATCGCCTGTATTTGTTTTATAAGAATCATATATATATATTATTTTGTGCTGATTAATTTGTTTTAAAAATTAACTGGTGAAATCTTGTTGTTTTTTTTTATCTTATTTTATAAAGGGAGTTTTTTTAAATGTGTAATTTAAAATATCCCCTTATTAATTTATAAATAATTTTATTTGTTTTTGTTTATATGGATTGAGAACTTGTTTAACACTTGTTGTCGATAATTACGAATTAATGTTTTTTAATTAATTTTAATTACGTTTTCTAATGTTTAAAAACCCTGACATGTAAAATTTTAGGCAAAGCAACAATTGTTAATTGTAGTTTAAACAACAAAAAAAAACTGTATTAGCAAAGTTTTTTTAAATATTTATTATATAGGCAAAGAACTCAAACCAAATTGCTTGATTTGAGCTTATGTCTTTGTTCAAAATCGAAATTTTCTAAATCAAAATTTAGTTTTAACTTGTTATTTTTCTGTAGGAAATATGTTTCGGAATCTCAAAAAAAGTTTCTATACACCAAAGAAATCCATGCAACAATTTACAAAATAAACTTTCGTAGTTTTTTTTTTCGTAAAATACACGGAAGTTTCGTTTATTTTACGAAAATAAACATTTTTAAAAATTTAACAAATTAGGAAAACTTTAACAAATTGTTATATACACAAAAATTTCTTTCATTTCACGAATATTCTTTTTTATATTTATGAACTGATTTTCAAAATTTAACGATATTACGATTTTTTTGCAGAATATGAAAATAAATAAAAAATGTTGAAACTTTGAAATACGAAAGAAAAGTAACGGTGTTTTAGACAGTTTATTAAATTTTAAACTAAAATATTGACGGTCCCTGCAGAAAAAAGTATATTGGTCGATCCGAAATCACCTATCACGTGACTAGTAAAAGCGTCTTACTTAAATGTCTTAAAATGCTTATTAAGTGGCAGATGAAAATTGGACTTATTACTTTACTGTCTCAAAAATACTTATCCCGTGTCCAAAGACAATAAGACTAAGTAAAAAATATTTTCAAAATTTAAATCCCGGACACAAACCTTTTTTGTTTTTGCGTTTTGTATTATATTAACGATCAGTGATCGATTTTAAGTTATTCTAGCTATGTCCGTACGTCTGTAAAGGACACGTTACAGTTCAAAATAAGAGAGTTAGACTCCTGAAGTTTGGCACGAATATCTGTTATAGTCATAGGCTGGTTAAGTTCGGAAATGGGACTAGGGGGAAAGTTTCAAGGGGAACCAAAAATAGTTTTCTTAATGATAAAATTGTATAACTTTAGTGAAAAAAGGATAACAAATGAATTAGTAGAGGGGGGAGGGGTCTCACACAGTCCCCGCCGAATCCCTCCTCAAAAAAGTTATCATGTTTCAATATCCTCCACTTAGTGGTAAAGGGTATATATAAATTTATCATTCCGTTTATATATCGGTCTGGGACCCCATAAAGTATATGGGGCATTCCATGTGAAATCGAACACTTTGAAAAACTTTTTTTTTAGATTTTCCCAATTTGTTTACAGTTTTCAGTACCCTTCGAAAACTCCTTCGTGGTAAAATTTCAGATTTTTTTGATGACCCGTTCAAAAGATATCGAATTTTTAAAAATTGGTAGTTTGTTCCTTTACTCAAACTTCTTTTAATCATAACTTCTTCAATAATGGTCCAAATTTCAATTTTTTTTTTTCAAAATTTTTGTTTTTTTACGTACTTTTTTAAAAAAAATCCCAAAAAATTCTTAAAAGCGCTCTAGTATGCGATTTTTAAATTTTAAAATTTAAATCTCATTTTTGAAAATGTTTGTACTCTTCTATTTTTTTGAAATTTTTTTGTGTAAAACTTCTATCAATTCTAAAAATTTTTTGCCCAGGAGGATCGTGGGATAACGATTATTACTATTTTTTTAAATTTTTTAAAAAAAATTTATTGTAATTTTCCAATCTTAAAATCATTTCTACTGCTCCAATGGTGCGTCATAGAGGGTTCCTTTATAAGACCGACCCCCATTATTTTTACGTCTTAACATTTCTTTGGAACAAACAAATACCCTATCTCCAATTTCTAAGGGGGCTCCCACACAAAACGACATTTTTTAAAATTTGTTCCAACCGCTCTAACTGCCCTAATAGTGCCCTTAGAGCAACAAAATGTATGACCGACCCACAATATTTTTTTAGTCCAAACATTTTCTCTGAACACACCTACCCTCTATCTTTAACTGTTAAGGCGGTCCCCATACATTTTTTTTTATTTTTTGTAAATTTGTTTTATTTAATCAGCTTCTACCGGTCCAATGGTGCGTCCGAGAGGGGTCATTAGTGAGACCGACCCCCATTTATTTTTACCCTACAACATTTTTTCAAAATATACCTACGCCCTATCTCAACTCCCTAAGTAGGCTCCCATACAAAATTACATTTTTATAAAATTTGCTCCAACTGTTATTTGTATGGGAGCCTAATTAGGGAGTGGAGATAGGGCGTAGGTATGTTTTGAGAAAATGTTGTAGGGTAAAAATAAATGGGGGTCGGTCTCACTAATGACCCCTCTCGGACACACCATTAGACCGGTAGAAGATGATTAAATAAAACAAATTTACAAAAAATAAAAAAAATTGTGTGGGGACCGCCTTAACAGTTAAAGATAGAGGGAAGGTGTGTTCAGAGAAAATGTTTGGACTAAAAAAATATTGTGGGTCGTTCATACATTTTGTCGCTCTAAGGGCATTATTAGGGCAGTTAGAGCAGTTGGAACAAATTTTAAAAAATGTCGTTTTGTGTGGGAGCCCCCTTAGAAATTGGAGATAGGGTATTAGTTTGTTCCAAAGAAATGTTAAGACGTAAAAATTAATGGGGGTCGGTCTTATAAAGGACCCCTCTATGACGCACCATTGGAGCAGTAGAAATGATTTTAAGACTGGAAAATTACAAAAAAAAATTTTCAAAAAGTTTAAAAAAATAGTAATCGTTATCCCACGATCCTCCTGGGCAAAAAATTTGTAGAATTGATAGAAGTTTTACGCAAAAAAATTTCAAAAAAATCGAAGAGTACAAACATTTTTAAAAATGAGATTTAAATTTTAAAACTTAAAAATCGCATACTAGAGCGCTTTTAAGAATTTTTTAGGATTTTTTTTTTTTAAAAGTACGTAAAAAAACAAAAATATTGAAAAAAACAATTTGAAATTTGGACCATTGTTGAAGAAGTTATGATTAAAAGAAGTTTGAGTAAAGGAGCAAACTACCAATTTTTAAAAATTCGATATCTTTTGAACGGGTCATCAAAAAAATCTGAAAATTTACCACGAAGGAGTTTTCGAAGGGTACTAAAAACTGTTAACAAATTAGGAAAATCTAAAAAATTTTTTTTTCAAAGTGTCCGATTTGACATGGAATGCCCCATATATATATAATATTGATCAGTGATCGATTCTAAGACATTTTTTTTTTATTTAATTTTTTTACATTTAATAACAATACATGTTTAATAACTTCAACCTAAACGAGAACTGGTAACAATGACCGTCGTCTCGTTGTAGCGAAAAAACCAAGGGCTCTGGTGGGAATCGAACCCACGACCCCCAGTTTGAAAGGCTAGCACGCTACCAACTAGACTACAGGGACATTCTAAGACATTCTAGCGATATCCACCTGTCTGTTGATATTATAAAGGCCAAAATATTAAACAGATATGACTGAAACTTAACATATTTTCTTGAAGTTTTCGCGAGCATTTTGGTATTGTATTTGTGCGATATCATTTCAGCAGTCAAAAGTTATGAACGAAAATGTAAGGACACCTCGAAAATTTTAGTATATCCACAAAAAATAACTTTTTATAAATTTTCTTTTTTCACTTTGTTCTGAACTTTCCGGTTTTTAAGTCAAAAAAAGGAACCCAAACCTATTGCAGTACTAGGGTTCTATAGTCGAAAAGTCGATTAATCGACTTTTTGTGTGAAAAAGTCGAAATCGAGTTTTTTGTTGTTAAAAAGTCGAAAAGTCGACTTTTTCCTTCGTTTTTTTTCAATTTTTTTCGACTTTATCGACATGATTTTTTTTTTACTTTTGCCAATTGAAAATAATTTCTTTCTTCTAAAAAAAAATTTTTAAATTGTGAGCGGAGTTTAATAACAACTGAAGCTATTGGCATTTCGTTGTTACCATGTATTTTGTATGTGAAGCAAAAATGCCAATACCAAATTTATGAGTTAGAAAGTGTTAAGTGCAATAGTTATCAATATTTTTAATTATTATAAAAACCTCAGTGATAGGGTTCTATAAATCGAAAGTCGCCTTTGCTTTCGATTTTTTCAACCTTTTCCACTTTTTCGATTTTTTTGACTTTTTTAACCTTCATTACTTTGGTACCCTACATTGATAAATAAAATACAATCAAAACATATTACCTAAATGCTTACAACAATTCAAAAACAAACTTTTATTTAGAAAAAAAATCGAGAAAGTAGGAAATTCGACTTTTTAAAAAAGTTGAAAGGTCGAAAAGTCGACTTTTTAAAATTTGAAAAAAGTCGACTTTTTAGAATTTGAAAAAAGTCGTAAAGTCGACTTTTTGTTGCGACCATATAATCGTATCCAGTTCATTTGCAATTTTTTTGTGTTAATATAGACCATAAAAGGCAACTGTCCCGACCCTGACGATTTCGAAATTAAAAGTTGTCAAATTTCATAATTTAAAATTGATGCTAAACATTTTTTGTTAGCATTTTTTATCTTAAATGTTTTTTTTTTTTATTTCTGAAACGTAAATAAGGGAATTATATTTTGTATATCATCAAAACAGTAATAATAAAATACAGCTTTTAATGACTTAATTTTTTTCGTATAAACATTTTAAATTTTTAAAATGAAATAAAAAAAAATTATTGTTTCTTTATAATTTTGTTAACTTAACTTTAGTGTTGTAAAAGTATTGAGTATTTGAGTACCGAGTACTCAATACTGCCCATTTTTTAGAGTACTCAATACTCAAAAGTAACTACTCAATACTTTCAGGGTTGTACTTTTCACTTAAAATGCATAATTTAACCAATAAAATGTAACTGTGTGTTTGAAAAAAATAAAAAAAAAAATTTTCTAGAAAAATAATTTTTAAATAAATTAAAAATAATCTATATTTCATAGTGAATGCCTTGTCATCAAATATAAATAGAGTTTAGAAGAAAACTTAATTAAATACTATTTTAGAAGGCTTTATTATTAAATTTTTGAATTTCAAAAAAAGTATTGAGTAGTATCGAGTACTCAGTTGAAAAAGTATCGAGTAGTATTGAGTAGTCAAAAGTAACCACAATTTACAACATTACTTAACTTTATGACTTCTGTTCTTAAATTTTTATAATAGAATTTTATTTTTATAATTTTGTTAATTTATCTTTAAGACTTCTATAGGCGAAAAAAACGGGAAACACAAAAAAAGTACAAATTGCAGTCACGTGACTGGAACAATTTATGCTCTATGTATGACTGTCCCATAGGGTGGCAGCGAAATTTAAACATAAGATTTTCATAATCTACCCCTGCAAAAAAAGTGATTACCACTTCCCAGTGGAGTGCTTTAAAATTATAACAAATGTAATGAAATACAACAAAAATAACAAAAAACACAAGACAAAAACACACAAACATTTTTTTCTACTCCAGAATACATATATATTCAGCTCTTAACTCATTACCTTTCGCGACACCCCCATATAAATGTAAGTAGATATTCAGTAGATAAGAACTACTCCGTGGAAGTAGTTGGAAGTTGTTTGAAAGCTCGGAGTACTTCTTATCTACTGAATATCTACTTACTTTTGTATGGGAGTGTCGCGGAAGGTAATGAGTTAAGTGCTGAATAAAAACTTTTTATGGAGTAGAAAAGAATGCCTTTGCATTTTTTCTTGTCTTTTTTGTTATTTTTGTTGTATTTCATTACATTTGTTATAGTTTTAAAGCTCTTCAAATAGAAGTACTCCGTACTTTTTTGCTGGGACCGTACGGAATATTGGGATTTTAATATCTCCCGGATGGAATATTGTGCCACATGGTCTTAAACTGATGTAGAACAATAATCAGAGAAATCGGATATTTTTGACCCGTGCACCTTTGAGGTCAAAGTTCACAAGTCAAAAATATTTCCATACACACAAAAAAAACTTATTTAAATTTTTTATTTTAGAATGTTAATGAGCTTTATTAGCTTACTAACGGCAAAAAGTTAATTTTGATCGGACAAGTTTTTCAATTTTTACTTATTAAGCTCACTAACATTCAAAAACAAAAAAAATTAAAAATAAAAAAAAAAAAATTTTGTTTTTTCCCCTTGTGAACTTTGACCTCAAAGGGTCACGGGTTAAAATTTTTCGATTTGACTCAAATTTGTTCTACATCAGTTTAAGACCATGTAGCGCAATATTTCGTGTGGGAAATATTCAATTAAAAATAAAAATCATCCACAAATTTCGCTGCCAGTCTACTGTGCAAAGTACCAGCTTTATCAAAATTTTTGGAAAAAAAGCGTTGTCATATATTGTAGTACTATAAAGATTTGACTTTTTAATATTATTATTTTTTAATTGTTGTATATCCAAATTTTGTTTAGGTCTTTGATATCTTAACCCATTTTGGACCAAGATTCAATTTTATTTTTATTTTTTTGAAAAAGGTACTTTTTTAAGGTAATTAGCACCCGCTGATCTTACTGTCACAATCCTGTCAAAAAAAAAAATTCAATGTACCGTTTTCCCAGAAAAGCCTGCATTCCAACTTTTTATGCAATTTTAATATTTGGATTTATTTGCTATTTTATTAATTTATTTCATTATTTTCAAAGTAAATAGTTTCAAAACAATTCAAATTACCCAGCAAAACTTGCATGCCTTCCAGAACTAGTGCTGGAGTACTTCTTTTTTGCTCGACTAGTTCTCTATCTCGTTCTCAGAGTCATGATTTTTGTTTGAAATTGTCACTCTCAGAACTAGTTCTAGGGATGTAGTCTAGGAACAATCACCCCTCCTATGGAACGGTTCCATCACTACTTCTAGAACCAGTTCTTTATCCCATTCTTTAACCCATGATTTTTCTTTGAAATTGTCGCGACAGGAACTACTTCCAAGAAGCTATTGTGGCACTAGTTCTCTACACTCAAAAAAATAAAAATGTAAAGTTAACAAAATTTTTTTTGTTAACTCGAGTTTACTGGCTTTTTAGCAAATTTTTAGTTAAAATCAGCGTTTTAACTATTTTTTGGAGTTAAGTTCAATTTACGAAAATACTAGTTTTGTACAAATTTTGAATTAATTTTTTTTGTTGACTTTAAAACTGAGTTTACGAATTTTTACTAATTAATTTGCTGATTTTTTGTAACATTTTTGTCAATTGAAAAATTTTAAACATTTCTTGTGTAGCCTCCTATGCAAATCTCATAAGTCCTACTTAAGCTGAACTTAATGCTATGAAGAAAATAAGAAAAATTAAGTGAAGTGTTAGTGTTTAAAACCAATATTTAGCAAACTTCAAATTTTATACAAAAAGTTTTGCTGAATTCAACTAATAAAAAATGTTACGAAATTTTCAGCTGAATTTTTAGTTAAAATTACGGTTTTTTTTGCTACATTCATTCTACGAAAAGTTAACTAAATATTTTTTGTTAAATTAACTAGAAATTTAGTAGGTTCAAAATCAGGTGTTTTTTTAGTTAAATTTAACTAAATTTTTTGCTAACTTTACAGTTTTTTTTTTTGAGTGGCACCATCAGAACTAGTTCTAGGGAAGCAGTCTAGGAACATTTTGTACATTTTTTTTTTGCAAAAAAAAAAAACATTTTTGAATTATTTTTTGTTGAAAATATAACGCAATATCAGCACTTTACTGAACAAAATTAGAAGTACTTTTTTGTTTTTTTAGTCATGAATGCAATTAGAAATTATCTAGAAGGAGAATAAGGGATTTTTGAAAAAAAAAATATTGTAAGGACCAAAAAATATACGATTATAAACTTAGTTGGATTACTCAAATTGCTTACTATTTTTGCTACAATTGGAAAGTTTTGTTTACTTTTTGTAATAAAAAGTAGTAAATAAAGCTGTAGTAAATAAAGACGTTTATTGTAGTAAGGTAATTGAATGGATCTATAAAAACCTATTTGCACTAATGCCCCAATACTTAATAATACCAAACAAATTACCCAATACTTAATAATATTTTTAGCCCCTCTGTACATATTTCAAAAGGTTTGACTTTTTCCAAATAGACGATGCAACAGAGAAATACGTAATCAAATATATATTTTTTTCTTTTTTGAAAAAAAGTATAAGTTTTTGAAACAGCTTCTAAGATGTTATTTGAGAACCAGTATTTGTTTCATGGAAGTGGTGCAGATGTCATGTACGACTACTTCCAAATGACTAGTTCCCAAACTACCCCAAAAAAGCTCTTTGGAATCAAAATATTACACTTTAGGATCACTTCTAGAACTACTTGTGACATCACTAGTTCCAGGATGCTCTTTGAGAACCTATCATGACAAGCTTTGAAGTACTTCTAGAACTAGATATTTTTGAATGACTCCGAAAAGTTTTGCTGGGTTATTGGAATTTGATAATAAATTAAATCTAAAAAAATTTTAAATTCGTCAAAAAAATTAAAAGCCGAAAATCGAAAAATGCTAAATTTTCGTTTTTGCTTTAAACAATTTCTGTGCTGATTTGCATTGTATTTAATGGACATATAAATTGCGGTGGTCAAGCGGGTATATTTTTTTATTAATTGCAGAAAGATGAGACTTAACATTCATAGCCACATTTACCCGAAATTCCAGCTCTTTCATACAAAAATATTTTTTTGAAAAAGGTCTTCTCTACTGTTCGAAAAATCGAACAGAGGATCAAAATGGGTTAATATTTCAAGCAGGGTTGGTAACCGTTACCGATTTTAAACTTCTTTAAAGTGACAGCAGCAGTAAGATTAGTAGAAATTTGTTTGTCAAAACTTTCTGATTAACATTTCGATTAGAATATGGAAGCAAATAACAGTATCTGTTGAAATATCTTTAAAGTAAAATTTAAAAAAAAAACCTCTTGTAACTCAAAACAACATAAAATTGCTTTATATATTTCTAAAAATAGAAAGAAAGAATGATTCACAATGTTAAGAGGATACTAAAGTTAATGATTACAACAAAATAAATCCAATATCTATATGACAACACACAGAAAATTGCGTGTCTGGAGTATTGTATCATAAGTATAACCCATGTAGAAAAATGCGGTGGGACATACATTGGCAAAGCGTTGAAATCGGGACAACAAACGTTGACAAAAATTAAAATTTTTCGAAAATGTCGTCACTTGAATGAATAAGTTAAAAATTGTTTGTCAAATTTTCTGTTCTGAAAAAATTTAGCACCGGAAAACTTGTTTTTGCCAAAATAAAAAAAAAAAAAATTTACCTCTTTTTGTTGTTATAAACCAATTTAACTGAATATCGGTCAATATTTTTATATCGGGACTAAGTCAAAAAATGGTCCAGTTATATTCAGATTTGATTAGGTTAGCAATGTACAGTTTGAACAACTACAAATAAAATGTTTATCAAATATTTCCTATTTTTATGAATATTAAGTAGAGTTGTCAACCGATTCTTTGTGTAGCCAATGTTCTGCCAGCATATTTTTTTGTATTGTTGCTAATTTCTGGCTGGAATTTATTGTTTTTGTAAGAAAGTCAATCAGCTATTTTTGGTGTCGTCTCCAAGTAAATGACTGATAAGATTTTACTGGAAACTAAACAAAAATTGCCATTTAATAAATTTCTTATATTGATTTATTAATTTAATGAATACAAAATCAATCCAAACAAGTTAACGAATGCAAAGATATGAAAAAGATTGAGGCAAGCTGGAATTTTTGTACACACTATTTTGTTAAGGAAATTGTATTTAAAAAATGTTATGGAAAATTACTCTGAAGTTTAAGGCCCTTATCATTTTTATACCCTCCTAGTGATAGAATGTACATTAGGGATATAACTTTTTGCAATTTTTGCGAATATCAAAAATACCACCGCATAAAAAAAATATTAAAAAATATGATGTCATTTTTTCTCTATCGTGAAAAAGTTCCCGCACCGAAAGCGTTAAAGTTTTGTATTTATTTATTCATATTTTCTATAACATTTACCTAAAATACGGGGTAATCAAGATGGGTTCCAGGTCTACAAAGTTCAAAAAACCTAAAAGAAGTTTAAAGACAATAAGGCAAATGGACCACACCAAAAATCTAAGCCCTTCGTTAGTGAACCCGAAAGTTCAAACCCAAGCGGGTTTTTTTGGTTATATTGATGGATTGGGCAGACTTAGCTTTTGGGCATGTCAGGAGGAGCCCATTGACAATAATTCTAGCCTTTTAGGGGTTGTTTTTGACTGATATACCTTGGGCATTATGTGATAATCATAATTGAATCATAATTTTGAAAAATAAAAATTTAAATCTAGAGCACTTTAGAAATCGCTTTCGGTGCGGGAACTTTTTTCATCGAATCAACCTAAAAAACAGTTTTTTATTATCAGAACAACATTCCCCACATGGTACTGGAGTGGTATTTTGAACTCAAAGAAAGTTATATCCCTAATGTACATATAAGTTTTTCACTTTTTTGTAACACTTTAAAATATCGCTGTAGGGGCCCATAACTTTTGAAATCCATGTTGAGAGGTTGCTTATCATTTAATAACAATAAGTCCTGATTAGGAACCCTCTACTTGCAAGGGAGGTCTTTCAACATGCACTCACTGATTGTCCTGCAACTTGCATATATTTCGTTTAGATGCCCGATCTTACACTTAGTGGGTCTATGGCAATGGTTCCCAACCTTTGATTCTCGCCCCACTGGGGGGCAAATTGAATGTTTCAGGCAGGCAACGAGCAAATTTTAAAGATTTTTATACCCTCCAACCACAGTATGGGGGTATACTCACTTTGTCATTCCGTGTGTAACGCATCGAAATATCGGTCTAGGACCCCTAAAGTATATATTTTATTGAACAGTGATCGATTCTAAGACTTTCTAGCGATGTCCGTCCGTCTGTCCGTCTGTAGAGGACACGATACAGTCCAAAATAAAAGAGCTAGACTTCCGAAGTTTGGCACGAATATGTCATATATTCCTAGGCAGGTTAAGTTCGGAAATAGGCAAAATCGGACCAAGGGGAAAAAAGTTCCCCCTTGGAGAACTAAACCAACCTAAGAAAAACCGTATTTTTTGCAGGGTTTTTTGTACTTTTGCTAAGCAAATGCAACATTCTTATCTCAGAAGATGTTAAAAATCGCAAGGCGAAGGTGCACCCTAACGTATTCCACCACATACATAATTTATTTATTTATTTAAGTTTTAAGAATTCTTCTCTCTGCAGGAATCTGGGAATTTCCTTAGAAAAAAATATTTCAGAATCTGACACGAATTTTTCTGGAAAAAAAATTCTAAAATCGGAGAACTTTACCCACTAGCCTACGGGGGTCCCCTTATCGGAGATTTTTCTTTAATAAAAAATGATTCAGGATCTAAGGATTTTGTATACAAAAAGTTCTCAGAATCTGAGAACTACTTTAAAATATGCAAATTATTGTAGAATTTTTCTATGAATAAAGTGTATCAGAATTTGGAAATTTTTATATAGAAAGAATGTCTCCGAATCTCATAAAAAAGTCTAAGAATCTGAAACATTTTCTTTAGTAAAATGTTGAATCTGAGAGTTTTTCTACGACCTGAAAAGGGGTTGAGAATCTGAACATTTCTCAGAAAAACGTTATTTTTCTTATGAAAAATATTTTAGAATCTTACGGCCGTATTTAAAATGAAAAACGAATGACTAAAATCGAGTAACTATCTTTTTTATATAGTTTTTTACTAGATGAAGCTTTTCAAACGATGTTAATATTCTTTTGTCTTCATAAGAATGATAAAATGATTGACTTCAATCGAGAGCCTTACCTTCCCTTATGGGAAATTGCGAATAAAAAAGTAAGACACTCGATGTTAGGCACTCGTTTTTCATTTTGAATACGGTCGTGAGAGTTTTCCGAGAAATTTTATGAAGGAAACATATAAAAATTTGATACTTTCTATATTGAAAACTTTTATCGGAATATTGAAAGTGTCACAATAAAAAAATTTTAAATAAAAACTTAATTTGACAAAGAAGGGTCTTATTTATGATGTAAATCGGTCCAAGAGGCCAAAAAGCGGGATAAAGCGGGATAAAGCGGGATGAAGCGGGACTTTTGCTTAAAAAGCGGGATGGGAATTTAAGGCGGGATGAGACATCAAAAAGCGGGATAATCCCGCCAAAAGCGGGATGGTTGGTCAGGTTAGGCATGGCTCAAAAAAGGTTGGGAACCATGGTTAGGGGGAAAACGGATTTTTTTGATTATTGTAAAAACCTCAGTGATATGAGGTCTATAAATCGAAAGTCGAATTTTTCTTTCGATTTGTTCAACCTTTTCCACTTTTACATTTCTTCGACTTTTTAACCCTAATAACACAGTGCAACACCCAAAATCGGAATGGGATGAAACCAAAAGCAAATTAAAGTTGACATATTCCATAACAAAACCCTCAAGGCTTTTTTCTAGTTTAGAGCTAGATATTTTTTTACACGCATTCGAAGTTAGTGAAATTTTATTATAATTATAATAATAAATGCTTGAAAACTGTATTAGTGGCGTATGATATTGTAATTGCCTTTAAATAACAATCATACGCAACGGTGTCCAGTGGTTTATTTTAATAATTGTCTTTAAATAACAATCATACGCAACGGTGTACAGTGGTTTATTGTAATAATTTGGCTATTCAGTAAATAAGTACTGGACCGATTGCAGCAAAATTCATACCAGTTATAGCTAAAGTAATTTTGAGCTTAAGTTTGGAAGCTGGGCCCTACATGTTCACTAAGGGCACCATCAGGGGCCCTTAAAGTAGGACATGTTTAGTACACAAAAACTTTAAATGCTTTAAAATCACCAACTTTAAATGCGTGAAAAAAAATATAGCTCTGACTAGTGTTTGGGAATTCCCGGACTTTTCAATTTCCCGGGAAACGGGAAAAAAATAATTAATTTCCCGGGATTCCCGGGAATCCCGGGAAATTTTCATTATTAATATAAATTATAAAAAACATTAAAATTTTACCAACTTTTTATTAAAAACAGTTTTATTACAGATAAACAAGTAATTAATACATAAAAAAATCAAAAAATAAAAGTTAAAAATCCTGAAATACAATAAAACAAAACATAAAACATATTGCAACTTTTTCCCCCACAAAAAATCGCAAAAATAGCTTTAAATCGCAAAAAACTTTAAAACTAATATAGTTGGAAACTAATATAGTTGGAAACTAATATAGTTGGAAGCACTTTTAATATTTGTTCTGGAAATGTAAATTCTAGGTTCAAAATTTTTATATTTTTTTGACAGTCTTAGCAAAATTATCATTAAACAACATATATTTTTTGACTTTTTAAGTTTTTTCATGATATTGTCATACTTTTTACACTTGGTCAGTTTCCCTATGAATATATATTTGCACTGTTCTTCCAAATAGAAAAACTACAAAAAATAGCAAATGTAATTGTACCTGTATGTAAAAAATATTAAAAATTAAATTAAATTAAAATAAACGTTTTTTATATAAAATGGATTATTTTATAAAATTCCCGGATTTCCCGGGAAAAATTCAAAAAATTCCCGGGAATTCCCGTTAGTCTTTTCCCGGGAATTCCCGGGAAATCCGACCCGGGAATTCCCGGACCCCAAACACTAGCTCTGACCTAAAAAAAGGCCTTGAGGGCTTTGTTATGGAAAACGTCAGCTTTCATTTGCTTTTGGTTTCATCCCATTCCGATTCCGAAAGTTCGATTTTGTATCACTGTGTAACTTTGGTACCCGACATTGATAAATAAAATACAACAAAAAAATGCTTACAACAAGTCAAAAACAGACTTTTATTTACAAAACAAAGTCGAAGAAAGTCGAAAAAGTCGAAACGTTAAAAAAAATCTACTTTTTAAAAAAGTCAAAAAGTCGAAAAAATCGATTTTTTTGAATTTGAAAAGCCGAAAATTTGCAAAGTCGACTTATTTTGACCATTTTTGTTGTTTTAATGGACAAACTTAATATACCTACTTTTCCTATATCCTTTGATTTAAAATTATTGAAAATATTTTTTATCAACTTGTGTGCGTGGCCGAACAATAATACACTTAAGAAGTCACGTCCATTTTTGTTTTATTATTTGATAAGATTTATTATGTTCAATAAAAAAATCATATTATGTGTCCATAGTTCTTAAATGGCGTAATTAATTAAAGAGTTAATTGAAAAGTCGAAAAGTCAAAAAAATCGATTTTTTTGAATTTAAAAAAGCCGAAAATTCGCAAAGTCGACTTATTTTGACCATTTATGTTCTATATGAATGGAAAAACTTAATATACCTACTTTTCCCATATCCTTTAATTTAAAATTATTGAAAACATTTTCTATTAATTTGTGTGCGTGGCCGAACAATAATACACTTAAGTAGTCACGTCCATTTTTTTTTTATTATTTGATAAGATTTATTTATGTTCAATATAAAATCATATCATGTGTCCATAGTTCTTGAATGGCGTAGTTAATTGAAAAGATTGCCAGTAGTAAATCAAAGAATTAAATAAAATTTCATAAATACGTATTAATTTTTATTTAATCTTTGTTATCTGAGGAAAAATATTTTTCCTTGTTGCGATACGAACTTAACACCTTCTTTTGTATTATTTTGATTTTATTTATTTATTTTGTGTTTTACGCACTCTATAATGGAATGCGTGAGAAATTAAATTTGTTATAAGTTATGTTAAAATGTTAAACATTGCTGGTTGTTTTTGTGTATTGATAAGTGATTTCGAAACTATAAAGCTGGTATGTCTTTGGCACTTTTAAATACAAAAAAAAATAATTATTACCAAAAAAAACTAGCGTCGCATAGTGGGCGAAATGCAATTTTTTTGTCAGAATTACTCTGTAGTCTTCAATTCTTAAAAGACTTGAATTTTTTTTGCTGCTTGTAGCTTATAAAATTCGCATCGATTTATGCAGCCGATTTTTAATTGTCATTTAAATTTTATTGTTTAAATTTTATTGCAAAAGTCACAAAATGTGTAGTTTTTAGTTTTTTTTGGCTGCAAAACGTTGTTAGTAATAATTATGTGGTACTATAAAATTTTAAAAAACAATTTTTTTTGGCGAATAAAAAAATATTCGGGAAAAATTGTTTGTACTTGTGTTAATACCATTCTGTATCGAATTTCATTCGCCTGGGTCAACCTGCAGCCGAATTAAAGATTTTTGTATTTTTTGGTTATGTTGAATGCACTGAAATTTTTAAAGTTTTCTTACATTTGGGGTCATAACTTTGGAACCATTGAACCAATTTTGCTTAAATGCAAAATCAAACTGCTCGAAGCATTGACAAGTATGTTTGTTATAGATACGTCATCTATGTATCATATTTTGGCTGTGATCGCTATTTAAACAGTCAGACGAACATCGCTAGATTAACTCAAAATCATAAAAAAAAACTGGAATATATTTTTTAATAGGGTCCCAGAACGATATTTTGATAAGTTACAAACGGGATGACAAAATTATACCCAAGCAGAAATGCTTTTAAATCAGTTTAAAAATCTAAGAACGCTTTAAAAACGATTTCCGAAAGGGTTTTTTCTGATTTCACAAAATTTATGATTGTTCAAAAAATTTTCGAAGTCGAAGAAACAATTTTTTGCATTTTTTGAACAAAGAATTTCATTAAAAATAAAAAATAGAAAAATTTTCGAAGTTTTGGAAAAAAAAAATTAAAAAAAAAAAAACATTTTGAAAAATAACAAAAAATTTTCAAAAAAGTTTCAAAATTTTTTTTGAAAAGTTGAGGCATTCAAATAATTTTTTTTATCTCTCTTGGAACCTTCGTAAGGTATTTAAAAATTCGTTATTACCGAAAAACCCCCCATTTTAATTGTTTTAATATTTTGTTATTTTAAGTTTATTAAAACTAGCATTGAACCACACACTTCACCTCTTTTACCTCGTATAAAATCACACACATTTTATCATACATATGAGGCATTCCACACCAAATGTCCCGCTACAGAAAAACATGTGTCCCGTAAATTTATGAATAGGTTGTTTGGATAGCCCTATATGAAACTAAGAAAATTGCGTTTTTGGTTTTTCAAATTTTCAAAAACTGGGCTTAGGAGGCGTGGTCAAATATTGGAAAAATGGTAAAATTTGTGGCGAGTTGCCTTGATTAAATATTTATCACATTAAAACGGAATGCACCACAATCTCAAAAATTTACATTCTTACATAGTTTTGTATGGGCTATCGATGACATTTTTTTTTTTGAAAATTTTCAGAACCCGTACGCAGGGACCAGGAGGGCCCAAAAAGTATTCTAAGAGAGTCCTTCCACTAAAAAAATGTCATAAAATCTGAAACTTACGAAATGAAAAATTCTCACAATGTCTGTTTTTCTTTTAGAAACCAGAATTTTTAAATTTTTAATAATTATACCCTCCACTCTGGTGATAGAGGGTATATATAAGTTTGTCATTCCGTATGTAACACATTGAAATATTGGTTTAGGACCCCATAAAGTATATATATTCATGATCCTTGATCGATTTTTAGTCGATCCAGCGATGTCCGTCTGTCTGTCTGTCCGTCCGTCTGTCTGTCTGTCTGTTGAAATCACGTTTTTGGCAATAATCCGGAACCGATTTAAACGCTTGGGGTACCAAAAGTTGCGGAATTTATCCAGGAAGAAACTGATGTATTTTTTTTTTTAAATCGGTTAAGTATTTTAAAAGTTATGAGTGAATTTCTGGAAAAAGTCTTACAGTGGCTCAAAGTAATAATGGAACAGCGTATATTTGTTAGCAGTTCTTTAAAGACAAAGTTTTAAATACTAAACCTGATTGTTATCAATCGACTATTTTTGAAAAAAGTGCTACATAGGAAATTTTCCAAGCTTGAATTTAAGCTTGATAGTGTCCAGATTGAGCAAATATTAAATGATATACGAGGGTCGCAATGGAAAATGAAATTATTTCTAGATATTTTTTTGAAATTTTTTTAAAAATATTTCTAAGTCGATTTTTTCCAAGTTCAAACATTAAAAATTTAAAAAATTACCCAGTAATTTTTATTTGGTCATCAGCTTGTTTTTCCAACAATCCAAACAAAAAATGAAATTTTTTAAATACAATAGAAGAAATCCGCATTTTTTGACCTCCAACTCTTTCGACCACCAATTTGTTATAAACAAAGAAAATATTTTATTGTTTATTAATTTGAGTACATCTAAGTATATAGTAATGATAGGTTAGGTTAGGTTAGGTTGGATGGGCGTCCGCCGATTTGGCGAATTCACTCGGAGGCCATAAGGCCCATTGTGATTCCCCTAAAGTTGTTTCCCTACTCCCATGATATACAAAAAATTCTACCTCTCAAACCACCCCGATTCCCTAAGGTATTCTGCTAGAGACGTCAATGGTACATTGTTTAGGCAATCCAAGTCATCAAAAAATCGTTGCCCCAAATACTTAAGACGACGTTTCATCAGACCCGGACATTCACACAACAAGTGCCTCACTGACTCCTCCTCCTCCACTTCCCCACAACTTCTGCAAAAGTCCCTGTCAGAAATTCCCATACGAACGGCCATTTGGCCGATTATACAGTGTCCCGTCAGTACTCCTACTAATAGGCTAACCGTCCGTTTGCCAAAGGTAAGAAGGCTTTCTGTCCTCTTATGATCCGGCAGTGGCCACATGGTCCGCGATATCCTGCACGTGGTCAGCGATATCCACCTATCCCTCATCATATTCCCCGATATCCTATCAATTTCGTTCATCAACTCCACTATAGGAACCGAGATATCCGGTTCGACACGTTCCCCCACCGACTCGGAGCCACCTCTTGCACACTCATCAGCTAATTCGTTACCAGCGACCCCACTATGTCCAGGGACCCAAATTAGCTCGACTGTGTGCTGACCGATTCGATGAAGGGATTGTATACAATTACTAACAATTCTCGATTTCACAGTGTGTGACCCTAAGGCCTTCAGAGCTGCGAGACTGTCCACAAAAATGTTGATGGCGCAAGGACTTAGGTCCTTTGCCATAATCATCTGCGCGGCCCTGTCAATTGCAAAAACCTCGGCCTGGAAAACGCTACACTTGTCCGGGAGCCTCACTGAGGCCCTGATTCCGAGGCATTCAGAGTATACCCCCGAACCCGTACCCATCTCCATCTTCGATCCGTCCGTGAAAATTGAGATCGCATTCCCCGTTATAACAGAGTTTGCCGCCCAGTCTTCCCTAGTTGGTATTTTGATTTCGAAGTTCCTATTAAAGTTCGTCTGCGGTGAGATATAGTCGGTTTTCCCTTCCAATTCCGACCCGCCCACCGTACCCAATATGGTCGAATGTCCCCAAGAGCGTTGCTTAAGCATTTGTGACTCTCTTAACCTAAGAGCCGATTTTGCTGCTGTGCTCTTGATGTAGATATCTACGGGCTGAATGTTTAGTATCACTTCCAGGCCGGCCTGGGGTGCTGATCTAATAGCACCAGTGATACCCACGCACGCCAGTCGCTGTACCTTCTGTAGGTTGCAGAGATATGATTTCTTATCCGCTGCTTTCCACCACACAAGGGCTCCATAGGTAAGTATTGGTCTAATTATCGCACCATACATCCAGTGGATAATATACGGTTTTAGACCCCACCTTCTTCCGAAAGTTCTTCTGCAGGTGTAAAAAGCACATAACGACTTTTTCATCCTTTCCTCCGTATTCCTTTTCCAGGAAAGCTTTGAGTCCAGGATTACACCCAGGTATTTCGCCTCATTAGATAGTTCTAGGGTGATTCCATCTAGTTTGGGAAGAACAAACCTGTCTATCTTAGTCTTTTTCGTGAACAAGACTAGTTCGGTTTTTGAGGGGTTGACTCCCAGACCGTTATTCCTTGCCCACGTCAAGAGTATCTTAAGTGCTGATTCCATGAGTTCACTAATCGTTGGCAAAAACTTACCTCTGATTAGGATCACAACGTCATCAGCATAGGCAACCACCTTGATACCCATTTCGTTGAGTGACTCGAGGATTTCATTTATTACAAGATTCCACAGAAGAGGAGAGATCACCCCCCCCTGTGGTGTGCCCCTTGTAACTACTTTCCTCGCTTCACCATCACCTATCTTCGAGTTAATCGCCCTGCTTTTCAGCATGTTGCCCGTCCATAGAGTAATCTGTGTGTCCGTGCCCGTCTTCCGTAGGGCATTAAGAATTGACGATATTTTGACATTGTTGAACGCGCCTTCCACGTCCAGAAATGATGCCAAAACGTACTCTTTTTTGTGAAGAGTATCCTCAATCAAACCGACAACATCACTCAAAGCCGTCTCAACAGACCTACCCTTAAGATAGGCGTGTTGGGCCTCGCTGAAGTTGTCTGATGTGAGGATACTTCTCACATATACATCTACCATATAAGAATAATTAAAATTGTTCTTTGTTTACAAAAAATTGGTGGTCAAACGAGTTGGAGGTCAAAAAATGCGGATTTCTTCCACTGTATTTAAAAAATTTCATTTTTTGTTTGGGTTGTTGTAAATACTAGCTAATAACTAAATAAAAATTATTGGATAATTTTTTAAATTTTTGATGTTTGAACTTGGAAGAAATCGACTTAGAAATATTTTTAAAAAAATTTCAAAAAAACATCTACAAATAATTTCATTTTCCAGTGCGACCCTCGTATCTCATTTAATATTTGCTCAATCTGGACGATATCAAGCTTAAATTAAAGCTTGGAAAATTTCCTATATAGTACTTTTTCAAAAATAGTCGATTGATAATAATCAGGTTTAGTATTGATAACTTTTCCTTTAAAGAACTTCTAACAAATATATGCTGTTCCATTATTACTTTGAGTCACTGTATGTATTTTCAACATAACCCTAAATTAACTCATATTTTGTGTAGATACATGAGAAAGAAAACGGAAATGAAAAAAACTGAGAAAAGGAAAAAAATCTTTACAAAAAAACTTTAAAATAAGTAAAACAATATCTTAATTTAATTTAAAAAAGTTCTTTAAGAAATAATAAAAAAAATATCTTAAAAATTCTCATTGATATTTTGACGTAAATAGCATGTGTGTGTCCGTTTTTTTGCTTCGTCATATTAACGGGGTTGCCAGATTTTTTTTTGGCTTTGTCGCCAAATCAGATGTAAAATATCGCCAAAATTCAATTTTGTTCAGATTTCTTAAAAAAAAATATTTTCGTTTAAAAAAAATAAATTTTGTTAAATAATAAAAGACAGAAATAAACGTTATGGCAAAAATCGCCCAAATCCGAAAAATCTATATATATAAAGGATTTATGTGACTGACTGACATACTCATTCATCATCGCCCAGCCCAAACCGCTGAAGCTAGAGACTTGAAATTTGGACTGTAGGTTCACCTCCCGCAATATAGATCCACTACGGCTGGAGTTTTGCCAATGTTGATTCTAAAGGGTAAAAAGGGTAAAAAACTGTACTTTTGGTACTTTTTAAATCTCGTGATATAATGATAATATGGACTTGGAATTTGGACTGTATGTTCACCTCCCGGAATATAGATCCATTAAGGCTGGATTTTTGCCAATGTTGATTCTAAGGGGGTAAAAAGGGTAAAAAACTGTACTTTTGGTGCTTTTTATATCTCCTGAAATAATGGTCATAGAAACTTGAAATTTGGACAGTATGTTCACATCCTGGAATATAGATCCAGTACGGCTGGATTATTGCCAATGTGTACTATTAGTACCTTTTATATTTCCTTAAAAAAATTGTCACATAGACTTGAAATTTGGACTGTATGTTTACCTCCCGGAATATAGATCCCCTAAGGCTCGATTTTTGCCAATGATGATTCTAATAGGGTAAAAAGGGTAAAAATATGTACTTTTGTTCCATTTTATATTTCCTTAAATTATGGTACAAGAAAATTGAAATTTGCAATGTCGGTTCACCTCCCGGAAAAAAGATTCACTAAGGCTCGGGTTTTGCCAATGTTGATTCTACAGGCGTAAAATGGGTAAAAAAGAACTTTTGGTATTTATTTTTATTTACTGAAATAATGGTTATTCAAACTTGAAATTTAGAATGTCGGATCCTTTAGTGAAATAAAACATTCTGGAACAAGTACTTTCCGAAAATTCTGTACCGTTTTCAAAAAGTACCTTTTATAAAAAGTACCTTTTATAAAAAGTACCTTTTATAAAAAGTACCTTTTATAAAAAGTACCTTTTATAAAAAGTACCTTTTATAAAAAGTACCTTTTATAAAAAGTACCTTTTATAAAAAGTACCTTTTATAAAAAGTATCTTTTATAAAAAGTACCTTTTATAAAAAGTACCTTTTATAAAAAGTACCTTTTATAAAAAGTACCTTTTATAAAAAATACCTTTTATAAAAAGTACCTTTTATAAAAAGTACCTTTTATAAAAAGTACCTTTTATAAAAAATACCTTTTATAAAAAGTACCTTTTATAAAAAGTACCTTTTATAAAAAGTACCTTTTATAAAAAGTACCTTTTATAAAAAGTACCTTTTTTTAAATGATGAATTTGTATACTTTTAAAAGACTTCGACATACTATTTGGGCCGTTTTTTTATAAAAACTGTGGAACAAAAAATTTTCTTTTTTTCTCGAAACTTATTATTTTTTTGTTTGTTTTAAAGGTACTAAATAAGATTTTTATGGTGTTAATAACCATTATAAATAGTGTAATCGCATTCAGAAGGTTTTTAAATATTTTTTTGACAAAAAATTTGGGTTTTAAGTTTTTGCGGGAATTCCCGGGATCCCGGGAAATTTAAAAATGAATCCCGCTTTCCCGGGAAAAGAAAAACTGTAGTTGAGATGTTTGTCCATCCACACAAAAAAATTCAGAAACACGTTCTTCGTTTTTTTCGAGAAAATCGCATTTGAATTTTAAATTTCATAACAATTTTGTAATTTGCTTGTATTTTCTTTTTTCAACAGAGCGTATGAGAATATTTATGCAATTAATATTACTCATTCGCAATGTTAAAACAAGAAAATACAAGCAAATTACAAAATTGTTATAAAATTTAAAATTCAAATGCGATTTTCTCGAAAAAAACGAAGAATCTGTTTCTGAATTTTTTTGTGTGGATAGACAAACATCTTAACTTAAAAAAAAAAAATAAAAGAAAGTGGCCGGATTTTTGATAAATTGACTTTTTTAAAAAACAGAAAATTTCAGAACGGGTTCTGAAAATTTTCCAAAAAAAAAAATTTAATCGATAGCCCATACAAAACTATATAAGAATGTAAATTTTTGAGATTGTGGTGCATTCCGTTTTAATGTGATAAATATATAATCAAGGCAACTCGCCACAAATTTGACCATTTTTCCAATATTTGACCACGCCTCCTAAGCCCAGTTTTTAAAAAATTGAAAAACCAAAAACGCAATTTTCTAAGTTCCATATAGGGCTATCCATACAACCTATTCAGAAGTTTACGGTACACATGTTTTTTTTCGCTGGACATTTGATGTAGAATGTAGAATGCCTCATATATTAAACATTTTGCTATAGAATTTATTATGTATATGTGATGGTTTTACTTATCTTGACATTTAAATCAACAAGGGATTTTTGATAAACGTAAAACAAACCCCGCCAGGCAGCCAGCTAACAAAATATACTATTTAATGCATTCACATTTTCTTAATGATTTTTTTTCTTTCTTATTTTAGCACTCAAAGTGTAGGGAACGGTATTAACTGTATCCCTTAATAAAGCAGAAGACGAAAATATTGGAAAAAATTTATTTATTTGTTTACTGTGATACTTCCTCCTACTCCATAAAAGTTTAAAAAGAAGATTAAGTGAAATTAATTAAAATATTAAGTAAAAAAAAATTCAAATAGACAACAAAATGTCACAGAATCAATCATATTTTTGGCAAACCACTAGACATAATGTCTACTTGAAGCGTTCAGCTAAATTGCATATGTTTATTGCTTTAATGGCGGTCTTGACGTTCTCTACGATATGTGTAGCAGAGATAGATCCAAAAAACTTTGATGACACGGGTGCGGCAATGGGAATACAAACAGTAAGTACCCAGGCAGAAAAATACATACGGGCCAGATCTGGCAAAGTACCTAATAAGGTAGTATTAATACTGGCAAAGTACCTTTTTTTTGGGTTCTTAGTACTTGCTAAGATGCTAAATGATAACACCATTTAGTAGTGGCAAAGTACTTTTAAAAGCGCTTTCCCTGTACTTTGAAAAGTATTATCCGAGATTTTTTGTAAATAGCTTTTTAACTAAAATATTCCATTACAAAATTAAAAATTGCGAATAAAATTATTTTTTTATTTAATAATTTGTACATTAGAAGTCTTTTTTTAATTTTTCATTTTAAATAAATTATATATTAACACAGCATGCCAAAAGTGACCACTATTTTAGAAAATAAGAGGTATGATCAACATTTCCATTTATTTGCGACATGCTGAGTCCAATGGCGTACTCCTTTTTTTTTGGTGTATGGTACAGTTTTCTTGCAATATGTCATTTAGGATTATCTTATTTCCAGCCTGTTTTTTAACAAAAAAAATGTAAAATTTGGTTTAAAGCTTTTCATCTTAAGCCCTTAAATTCGAAAATTTCTTCATTTTTCAAGGTTCTCTCGAAATTAACCTCTAAATTGGTATTTGATAAAAAATTTGCTTTAAGTGGATCATAAAGGCATCCCTAACACTACGAATAGTGAACAAAAAACATCTATGTGATATAGACCATCATGTTAAAAATCGCGATTTTTTTTTATGGCAAAATCATTTTACAAGATGACTTAAGGGTCCATCTTTAACTATATAATGTGGTAACCTTAAAAAAAAACCTGACAAAAAATTTGTCCAAAAAAATAATTTTTGGTCAGTTAATTCTGTAAGGTTCCCACATTATTTACTTAAAGATGGACCCTTAAATTATCTCGAAAAATGGTGCTGCCATATACAACATGATGATAAAATTCAACACGATTTTTATCAAAGGCCAATTTGGGGGCTAATTTCGCAAAAACGTCAAAAAAATTAAGAAATTCGCGAATTTATTGCTACATCCTCTTAATAGAAGTTCCAAATACTCTAGGAATATAAAAGAAAGCTCGGAATCGAGAGTTGTATTTTCTTTCGTAAACATTAATGGTTTTAAAATAAAACCAATTCATCCAGATAACGTATGTTTACTCGACAATGAAAATGTAAATAAAGTTACTGAAATTTTTAATAGAAAGCTGTCTAAATACAAATGTGATGATATATTTTTGAAAGGCAATATTTTCATTGAATGTAGCGATTTTTTTTAAATTTCCACTACCATCAAGAGAAATAGGACTCAACAATGTTAAACAAATTTGATAAAAATAACATTGAAATCAGTATCCACATAGTAGAATCAAAATGTATTTATACTAAATTTGATAATGACACCATTGTTATAACTTTATAACATAATTAAGTGTTTTCAAATAAAATGTTAAAATTTAATTAAATTATTAAAAAAAAATATTTCAAATAAATAAACCCTTTAGTTTGGTAAAAATGTACTAGCAAAGTACTTAATTCGGTGAAACCAAGTACTTTACTAAAAAGAGCTTGCTATACAAAAAATAAATTGCTTTGCCAGTACTTTTTTTTTGGTACGGTTGGCAATTTCTGGCTGGGTAGTTTTTAAAAAACAAACAGCCTTACCATAGAAAAATAAAATATATTTAAAATCAGCTTTTAATTTTATTTCCATACAAAATGTTTTTTTTTTTAAATCGATTTTCAAAAAATGTATTGAAAAATTTAAATTTAAAATAAAACATTTGTTAAAATAGACTTTGTTTTCTTGTGGTAAGGGCCAAAGTGTTAAATTTGGTATTTTTAAAATTTTTAGAGAGAAAAAAATTTAAAGTGAAACAAAAATTTTTTGAGTGCAAACAAATATATTTTATTTATTACTCTGTCAACTTACGTGTGACTAGAAAATATGTTCGCAAAACAACAACAAAATTAAGTGGTTTGTTTTTCTTTTCCGTACAAAGTTTTCAGCCAGTCACTTTGACTAAGATAGCAAATCGAATTATAAGTGTTTTTAATAAGAATGGAAAAGTTAACAAATGCAAGATTAGTTAATTGCAATTGTTTTAGTGATCACAAATCTGGTCTCCAATCTTTTCCATCACATCAGGCTTTTTAGAGAATTGAGGTCAAAGTTCAAAAAAATCGTTTTCGCATTTTTAACAACTCATATCTCATAAACCCGATGTAATAGCAATTTAAAAAAAGAGTAGTGTAAAGCTTGAACATTGCTCTTAAGGATGCTGAATTCATTTGGCCAGTTGCCTTAACCCTTAGGGCACCAATTGGCCCTCAATGATGTCTTATTCCCAAAAACGATTTTTTTCGCTTCAAATCATATAAAAAAAACTTTATGCGAATGGAACTCCAACTTATACACATGATAATAATTATTCCCCTGGTCGCAAATCCAGTCTCTAAACTTTTCCATTACATCAGGTTTTTGAGAAATTTGAAATAAAAAAATCGCTTTTCGGACATATTTGACTATTCCGTTTCAGTACCGTTCCAACTACCGTTTCCATTTCAGATTTTGACACATTTTTTATTTTAATGAAAATTTTCAGAATCTGAGGCATTTATTTCTCCAATAGATTCTGTCATTTTTCCACCGGAGAAATATCGTGAGATTTTGAGATATGTTTTTATTTAATCTCATAAAAAAATTTTTTACGTAAAAAAATTTTGAAATTCCCAGAAAAAACTTTTTTTTTTACACATAAAAAAATTAAAAAAAAAAAAATTAACAACATTCTAAAGATTTACTATGAATGAAATAAACACTTTTAATTTTCTTTTTAATATAAAAACACTTATTTAATCCTTTCCTGTTTTAAACTCCCTTAGAAAATCGCTGAAGAGGATGCGATCCTGGTTAAAGATGAACAATTCGATGTTGCAAATGATTTACCAAATGCCGATCCAACTAAAGCAGCTAATGGGAATGCCGGCTTTTTGGACGCATTTACTGCGTCCATCTCTGTAATTTTATTTACAGAATTAGGTGATAAGACATTTTTCATAGCAGCCATAATGGCCATGCGCCATCCCCGCTTAATCGTCTTTACCGGTGCCATAACGGCCTTGGCTTTGATGACAGTTCTCTCGGTGGTGTTTGGAATGGCTGCTACTATTATTCCTAAGGTTTATACATATTACATTTCAACGGCGTTGTTTGCCATTTTCGGTTTAAAAATGATATACGAAGGTTATTTTATGAAAGCCACCGATGCTCAAGAGGAATTGGAAGAAGTACAATCAGATTTGCGTAAACGTGAAGATGAGGTAAGTTTGTTATGTTGTCCATGTTGTGTGTTTAAAGCACCATATATAATTTTTTTGTTTTTGCATGTAGTATTTATAATCTCTCTCTATCTAATCACACGTTAGTATGACTATTGAACTTAATTTATTTATATTTTTTTTTTTCTTTTCTGTATTATTTCTTTCAATTTCTTATCTAATATTGATTTTGTTACTTTTTTAACAACCTGCTTTTAACTAAACATTTTATATCAATGAATATAATCACTGCTGTAAATTTATGATTTCAATATTTTTAAATTAATACACTAACATTGTACAAACTACTTAGGGGGCTATTAATACATACTTGCCTAAACCACCTCCTTCCTCATCCTCCTATAAATATAACATTTCAAAATTTTTTACTAATTTATAGATAAAAAACTAATTGGTACTAAAACTTTTAACAAAACCCATTAAGTTATTCATCATATTTTTTTTATTATTTTATACGTTTTTTTTGAATGTTTGATAGCAAGTCGAAATGACTGACAAATCTAAATTTAACTCAGGATCTATTTAAAAATTGTTTTCTTATTTGACAGAATTAAAATTGACAGATATAGTTTAATTTTTTTCCTTTATAAAAAAAAATACAATCTGCAATATTTTTCTAAGAACAAATTCTCAGATTCTGAAAATTTTTTTCTGTAGAAAAATTTTTGGATTTTGAGAAATTTCTTAGACAAATTTTCAGATCCTCAGATACATATTTTTAAAGACTGAATGATAGAGAATCGGCAGATTTAGAAAAAAAAATTCATCATAGAAATACTTTTTTTACTAATGTCCGAATATAAACTTATATTTTAAGCAAAAAAAGTTAAACATTTTTTTTCACTTTGTTCGGAGCTCTCCAATTTTTAAGTCGAAAAGGGAATCCAAAGCCATTGTCCTGTAGGTCCAATAAGTCAACTTTTCCGACCACAACGTTTTCGAAATTCAAAAAAAAATCTAAATTTGCTCCACCCTGATCCTTAAGGCGGTCCCAATACATTTATTTTTTATTTTTTATAAACTTGTTTTATTAATTAAATCAGCTCCTACCGCTTCCATGGAAAGTTCAAATTTTCATTTTTGTTTTTAGGCACAACGTCATGAAATTTTGTATTTAAATAGTTCTTACTAATAGAAATGTGATAGCAAAAAAAGATTTGATGCATTAAATCCCCGAATGATAGAGCATCCACACCTGCCTTTATAGGCTCATCGGGGCGTGCGTTTTTTCCCAGTGGGTTTAATTCGATTTTTGGTCCAAAAAAAGCCAATTTTGGATGGGGCTGGAGGGAGCAATATTAACAGCTCGGCCTCCATTTTTTTTATTGCAAGACTTACTCGACACGTGTTTCGAAATTCAGAATTCGTCATATTTGACCAAAAAAAAATTTTCGCTGAAACCAAAAATATTTTTTTACTTTCTACATAACCTAAAAATGCAAAATGCTTTAAATCGACTGCAGTGGATATTTAAACAAGTACAAGAACATTTTTTTTTTCACAAAAAAAAAGTTTCGCTGATTTTTTTTCACCAAAAAATTCTGCTTCTGGTTGACATATTTCTCATTTACTTGTATAGTGTCATAACTCAATATAATTGATTTAGCAGAAAATTTAAGGTTTACACTTGAAACTGTTTTTTCATTGAAAAAGGTCGGTGCATAGAAAATGTAATAATGATACTATAGCATCCGCTATGGTATTAGCTAGTGTGAGCAACGTCTTATCTGTTCTTGGGCCAACCCGACATATTCGGGGAATAGGGTCAAACAGATTATTGCACTATTATGGCTTGATAGTGCAATAGGGATGGTAGCGGAAGAACCCTTTAAGGTCAACGGTAGCGCCCATAAGCTTCCAGGAAGCCTACGCCTGTGCTTAGTCAACCAAGGAGTGTCAAGCTCCACTAAGCTCTTCTTTGTCCTTACATGCATCGAAGAAACCCTGACAAATAGTCAAACACAAACATGAATAAAACACAAAAAAGGAATATAAGTCTTCCAGGAGGTCACAGACGTATGTCAAATCCTCCCGCTTCGGCGGCAAGCTCCACGTGTCTGGGAGGGAGCAGTTCATGTTCAGACAGTATTTCAGAAACCTCTACAAATAAAAAAATCCAAAGGAATATTTGCATTTAAGAGACGTACTAGAATAGCCTGTTGGAATGTCAGGACACTTTACGAGTGTGGAAAACTTTCGCAATTAGCAAAGGAGCGTAATAAATTTGGACTAGATATTGTCGGAATAAGCGAATGTAGATGGAATGGAACAGGACTTCACACAATGCAGTCCGGTGAAAAACTTATTTACTCCGGCCGAGAAGAAAACGATATCCATAGCGATGGAGTTGCTATTTTCCTAAGTCGCAACGCATCGAAAGCTCTTATTAGCTGGAACCCAGTAAGTGAGCGTATAATAACAGCAAGATTTTACTCCAGAATCCGTAACATCACTAGTCCAGGTCTATAGCCCTACTGAAACATCCCCAATAGAGCCAAAAACAAAATTTTATAGTGAATTAGACCAAGTCCTTTCAAAAACTCCTAAAGGAGACATAGTAATATGTATGGGAGACTTTAAGGTGGGAAAAGATAACATGCAATGGGTAAACAAGGAGTAGGCGTGCAAAACGAGAACGGAGAGCTCCTGTAGGAGGAACCCTCTTTAAGCACAAACTCAGCCATAAAACGACATGGGTCTCTCCAAATCGGAAGACTGAAAACCAGATCGACCATTTCTGCATAAGTCGTAAATGGAAACATACCGTCTGCGATGTGAGAGTAAAACATAGCGCAGATATTGGATCTGATCACCACCTTGTTCTCGCTGTATTACAGATGAAAGTCTCTGCCATCCGTAACGTCCACCAACAACTGCCGGCATGTAAGTTTGATGTCGCAAAATTGAAAACACCTCACCGCCCCATCAAATCCAAAGATGGAACTCTTTTAACAAACGTCGAAGATCAACTAACACGATGGGGAATTCACTTCATGGAAACTCTCAACAATAGCTCACCACATCCTGCCACAACCAATGTCATGCCCAGCTCAACATTAGTCCAACTTAATACCAGCCCACCAACTCTAGATGAAATAGAAATTGCTATTAGAAAACTAAAAAACAACAAATCACCTGGATTCGACCGTATTCCACCTGAAATAATTAAGTGCTGTCCATGTAAAATAGCTCAAATATTCCATCCACTTTTTGAAAAAATATGGCGCGAAGAGAAATTACCGGATGACTGGCTTCAAGGTATTCTTATAAAAATACCAAAAAAAGGAGACCTTTCTCAATGTAAAAATTATCGGGAAATATCGCTTCTCTCAATACCATCCAAAATACTTACACGTATTCTTCTAAGTAGAATAAATGACACGATAGAAATTAAATTACGTAAGGAACAAGCTGGTTTCCGGGTGAACAGATCATGTGTTGACCATATTAACACGTTAAGAATTATCGCTGAGCAAGCAGAGGAATAGCAGTGTTATTTGTATCTCACCTTTGTGGATTACACTACCGCATTTGATAGCATATTCCGTTGCAAAATATGGGATCTCTTACAGGCCACGGGTATAACCCCTAAACTACTCAACCTCATAAGAGCCCAATATGATGGCTTTCAATGTCGAGTTTTGCACAACAGCCGGCTATCAGAACCATTCCTTCCGGAATCAGGTGTGAGACAGGGATGCTTATTGTCTCCATTACTTTTTCTACTTGTTATAGACAAGGTTTTGGATACGACGGTTGCTGATAATCGACGTGGTATTCAATGGACTTTAACCAGTCATCTCGAGGACTAAACATTCTGATATGCAATCGAAACTTGATGATCTAGTTGTCCATTCGGCAAATGTTGGTCTAAAAATTAATACCGGGAAAACTAAGGCAATGAAAATAAGAGCCATAAACAACAACCTATTTGTAATCGGAAACGAACCGGTTGAGTTTACTGACAAATTCTGCTACCTTGGAAGCATGATTTCATCCGAAGAAAGTGCCAAATCAGACATCGAATACAGAATTGGTAAAGCAAACAGTGCGTTCTTTCAGCTGCGAAATATTTGGAAATCAACAATTTTATCGACTAGAACTAAGCTGAATATTTTTAGGTCAAATGTGCTACACTCAAAAAATTATGTTAGTAAAATTAACTGAAAATGTCAGTTAAAATAACTACTTTGTAAGTTGTTTTGGGGTCAACTACTTTTTCAGTTAAATCAACTAACAATGTTAGTTATTTTAACTGACAAAAAACAACTGACTTATGTAGTAAAAACTACTAACATTTGTAGTCAAAACAACTAAAATGTAGTAAAAAAAAAAATAATCAATATATATTTTTTTTTTTTAAATGTTTCAGAAAAAAAATTGAAGATCAAATTTTTTCCAAGTTTTTTTTTTTTTTTTTTTTTTTTAAAGTTATGAAAAATAAAACAAAAACGAAAATTTATTTTTATTTTTTGGAAAAAAAATTTTTCAGAGATAAAAAAATTAAATTAACTACTTTAAATAACTGTTACTACATCACAGTACTTTTTTGTTAGTTGTTCAAAAAAACGATTTAAAATAACCAACAGAAATAGTTGTTTGATATTTTTCATACAAAAACAACTGACTTTGTAGTTGAAAACAACTAACTACTGTAAAATATCCAAATAACTAACATGTAGTAACTTACATAATTTTCTGAGTGTATCCGTATTGCTCTATAGCTGCGAAACCTGGCTGACAACAACGACACTGAACTGTAAACTACAAAGCTTTACGAACCGTTGTTTGCGTTATATTCTGAAAATTTGGTGGCCAAACGTCATAAGCAATGACGAATTATACAGAATATGTCACATTGACACCATTCCCATTATTATAAAAAGAAGAAAATGGAAATGGATCGGCCACACTCTAAGGAAGAGTCCCGACGAAATAAGTCGTCAAGCCCTAGACTGGAACCCACAAGGCAGTAGAAAAAGAGGCCGGCCAAAGATCACTTGGAAAAGAAGCTTGCTTAAAGATATTGAACCCAGCGGAAAAAGCTGGAACGAGATCAAATTACTTGCGAATGACAGAACATCTTGGAGAAATTTTGTAGAGGCCCTATGCTCCACAGGGAGTTAAGCGGAAACGAAGAAGAAGAAGAAGAATACGAATTTTTGACACAATATTTAAATGATATAACGAATAATTTTGTATCATTAACTCAAAAATTACGTTTTTTGAGTTATGACACTATACAAGTAAATGAGCGATATGTAAACAAAATTCTATACCGAATGGGATTTAAACAAGTACAAAAAGTTTTTTTTAACAAACATTTTTTCCCCCCAAATTTTTTTCATACCAAAAAATTTTTTATCAGATTTTTTTTTAAGTATAAAAATCTTAAAAATAAATATCTTTTACCAATCTTAACGAAATTTTTTAAACTATTTTTTTCAAATAAAGCTTTGCAATAATCTCTTTTTGATTGTGGAGAATATTAATATATTCGGCAGCACCGAATTTATCTTTTAGACATTAACATTTGCTGTTGTTATTAACACTTTTTTTTATCATTTCGTTTATTTGGTTACTCTCTATATTTCTTTGCAATGATTTTTATAGCCTGCCTAACCTACGAATTCCTCCTTATCCTTTCCTGCCTTCCAAAAAAAAAAAGTTCCAGCTTCCGGCACATAAAATTGCATAATTTTCCTTCTTTTGTTGTAATCACAAAAATTTATCTCCAATCATACTTCCAAAATCATAAAAAAATATATTTAAATCTTTTCTCATGATGATGATGATAGTATGATAATAATGATGATATGTTAATGATATTTGTTTTGATGAATCGTGTTTTAATGCGATTTTTTTTTATTTTTGTATATTTTTTCTTCTATTGAATGCGTGGTTCTTGATATCAAAACTTGTTACATCCACATCACCAACTCCTTCTACTCCTTCCAACAATTATTGCTACCACCAACCAACCAATCAAAAACATCCATGTTTTCTTCTATAATTTTTTTGAATGGTTTGTTTCCAAATATTTGCAAAAAAAAAAAAAAATCTTCCCATCTCTCCACAACCAACCACCACAATAATAATTGGCAAAAAAATAAATCCATTCCAAAATGCAAATATATATGTAGCTTCTCCGTAAATCTCGTGGTAGTGATAATGATGGTAAACGTAAAAATAGTAATTCGGATAAGGAAGATGCTGATTTAGAATGTGGCGCTGGCGCCTCAACTTTAGCCACTGCCAATAATCCGGAAATGCAACATCGCCAACGCAAACAACTTTCATCCATTCATACTAATATTAACAACAATGGCTGTGATGTTACCAAGGACAATGATGATGACGAAGCTAATGCCGTTGACAATAGTGAAAGTGATGCTTTTCTCACTGGTGAGGAAGCCATTAAAATGTCAACCTTCCATAGCAGCCCGGCTCTATCGGCGTCCGCCTTATCGAATCAAACGAATCAAACAAATTGTGATGATGATACTTCTAGTGATCATAAGCTTAGATTTAATAACAATAATGCCAGCAATGGTGGTACACCTTTGAAGAAAGGTGTTGCCGGTGATTCTTCAACCGGAGGAGTTTTGGTGCATTCAGCATCGGCTTCGGCTAATTTTAATAAGCCAACAATGAACAAACAAAAGAATGGCAAAATGATGACTATGACCACCAGCATTGGCAATAGTAGTGATAGTTTAACTAGCTTGGGCCTCAACTCAGCAGGTGCTGCTGGTCAGTCCAATGGCGAGTTGAAACAAGTTGGCGGCAGCAAAAAACGGGTTAGCGTCTTTTCAATACACTTTAAGACGTTTTTATTTGTTTGTTTCTTTTTCTTTTTAAATAATATTAATTTAAACCATATTGATCATCTCATTGTTTTTTTGTATATAAACAAACAAAAAAAAATTATATTTGGTTGCTGCACATCAGTCACATCAGCCACTCTCACTCATTCCTTAATTCATATTTGTTTTGAATTCATATGGCATTTATAATCACCACAAAATCATTTTACAATTATACTGTAATAGTCTTTTCCCCCGTGCATATGTGTGAGGAATTTATTTATCGAAATTTCATCAACATTTTGTAATTTTTTAAATATTTTTTTTCTCTTTTAAGTTCTTTTTACTTGTACTAATATTTATTTTTATTTTTTTAACATTTTATTAGTAAGGGTGAATGGGTGTAGTCTGTCTGCATGTGTGTGAGTGTATTAATGTGATTTAACTCAGAGTTGTTTAAAAGGATTAACATTTTAAACTAATAATTTGTTCAAAAATAAATTTTCAAATTATTAATTTTGTAAATTTTGAATTGGGTCAGAATCAAAGCAGTAGCAGTAATTGCCCTGCAGGAAAAAAGCTTTTCAGTCGATCTGAAATCACATATTCTGTGACTGGTGAAAACGGGACATGTCACAAAAATATTTATCACGTGACAATTTAAAAAAAAAAATTGAGTACCAAAAAAATGTTCTTCGTAGTTCCAGACACAAATTTTTGGATTTTAAAGTATAGTGTTCCATTTTCAATTGTATATTAAAAATTTCCAAATGTATTTTAAAATTATCCAAATGTATTTTAAAATTGTCCAAATATATTTTAAAATTGTCCAAATGAATTTTAAAATTGTCCAAATGAATTTTAAAATTGTCTAAATTAATTTTAAAACTGTCCAAATGTATTTTAAAATTGTCCAAATATATTTCAAAATTGTCCAAATTAATTTTAAAACTGTCCAAATATATTTAAACATTTTTCAAATATATTTTAAAATTGTCCAAATTAAATTTAAAATTGTCCAAATGTATTTAAAAATTGTCCAAATATATTTTAAAATTGTCCATATGTATTTTAAAATTGTCCAAATATATATTAAAATTGTCCAAATGAAGCTTAAAATTTTCCAAATGTATTTTAAAATTGTCGAATTGTATTTTAAAATTTTTCAAATGTATTTTAAAATTTTCCAAATGTATTTGAAAATATTCTTTGTATAATTCTATGTAGAATATTTTAAAATACAATTGGACAATTTTAAAATACAATTGGACAATTTTAAAATATATTTGGGAAATTTTAAACTACATTGGAACAACTTTAAAATACATTTGGACAATTTTAAAATACATTTGGAAAATTTTGAAAATACATATGGAAAATTTTGAAATACAATTGGACAATTTTAAAATACATTTGGAAATTTTTTAAATACATTTGGAAAATTTTAAACTACATTTGAACAATTTTAAAATATATTTGGACAATTTTAAAATACATTTGGACAATTTTAAAATTATTTTGGATAATTTTAAAATACATTTGAACAATTTTAAAATACATTTGGACAGTTTAAAAATTCATTTGGACAATTTTAAAATATATTTGGACAATTTTCAAATATATTTGGACAATTTTAAAATAAATTTGGAAAATTTTTAAATACAATTGGAAGTGGTGTAGAAAAAAAAACAATTTTAAAACTACGTATTTTTTTTTAATTCTCGAAGTCCCGTTTTGGAGTAAAAAAATCATTTGAAAAATTAATTTTGACAATTTTAAAATACATTTGGATAATTTTAAAATACATTTGGACAATTTTAAAATTCATTTGGAAAGTTTTAAAATATGTTTAGACAATTTTAAAATACATTTGGACAATTTTAAAATTAATTTGGACAATTTTAAAATACATTTGGACAATTTTAAAATACATTTGGACAATTTTAAAATTCATTTGGACAATTTTAAAATATATTTGTAAGTGGTGTAGAAAAAAAAAACAATTTTAAAACTACGTACGTATTTTTTTTTAATTCTCGAAGTCTCATTTTGGAGTAAAAATATAATTTGAAAAATTTTCCGAAAATTTTCAGTCCCAAACAATTTTTTTTTGCGTTTTGCAGAAAAAGAATTTCATTCAAAATGCTTTAGGAAAAAAAATTACAAATTTTAGAAAAAATAAGTCTCGAACAAAACTTGAACCGGCACATTTTGTGTTAAATTAACCAGTGGGGCCCGACGATCAAAGTTATGGATTCTTAAAAATTAAAAAAAAAACACGAATATCAATAAAAAAAATAAAATCGGTTGAACGGTTTCCAAAATAATTTTATTTGCAACCCAGGAAAATTTTTTGGAACAAATTCCTATAACAATAGATTCTTGAATATATTCTACGGTAATCAAAACAAAATTTTCTATGTAAAATTATTTTTCAAAAAATAATCTATAAAACGATTGCTTTTGGGACAATTCCAAACAAAAATCATTAATTCTGGAACGTGAAGTAGAATCGGTTGCAGGGTAATATGATGCGTTCTGAACCGATTATTTGGAACGGAAAATTTTGCTGGGAATTTGCAAAAAATGCAAATGCAATAAAGTTATTGTATCAAGTTGTCCTGAGTATTTGAGCCGAAAATTCGTTTTTTCGCGCTCGTTAAGAAATCCACAGTTAATTTTTCCGCGTATAAATACTTCATTTCATGAACGTTCTTTTCATGTTCGTGTCATAAGAGCTTGGAATTCTTTGCCTCGAGAACTTAGGCTTTTTGTTTTCTCAGTTAACGTTTTTAAAAATAAACTTGGCAAACATGCTACCCGCAATAATTTATTATAAATGTAAATGTTTTAATCTAGTAGAAATGTACTAAGGAGTGAGATCATAAAAATGTTAACACACATTTTTGCCTACAACTTTGGTGTAAAGCTTCCAATTTTTTTTTTTTTCGGCAGTTTACATTTTAAAAATATGTCAGTTAATAAATTAATTTACATCATGAGTTTTAATTTGCAATTTTTTACACAATGGACGATGAAAGAAAAGTGCGTTCAAAAATAATTAAATATTTTCAACAAAACCAAACATGGACATACAAAAAAATTGCCAAAGAAACTAATGTATGCCGCCAAACAGTTTCAAAAGTGGTAAAAAGGTATCTGGAACACCTAACAATTGAAAGGAAGCCGGGAACAGGAACAACGACTGGTTATCGTAACATTGGTAAGGCATATAAAGTTAAAAGCATCCTTAAGAGAGCTCCTAACACATCTGGCAGAAAAACAGCTCGGTTAGCCCAATGCTCAGACTTTTTTGTACGTAAAGTGAAACGTAAGGCGGGACTAAAGTCCTACAAAGTTCAAAAAGTTCCCGATAGAAACGCTTTTAAAAATTTGGAGGCCAAAACCAGAGCTAGAAAATTGAAATCAAATTTTATAAAAAAATACAACTGTTGTGTAATGGACGACGAAACTTATGTCCTGGCTGATTTTGCGCAGCTCCCTGGTCAAGAATTTTATGTTTCCGATGTTCGAGGAAATGTTGCGGAAAAATTTCGGTCAAAAAAGCAAACGAAATTCCCCAAAAAATTCCTAGTATGGCAAGCCATATGTAGCTGCGGCCAAAGAAGCCAGTCATTTGTGACATCTGGCTCTATAAACAGCGAAATTTATATCAAGGAGTGTTTGCAGAAGAGACTTCTTCCGTTCTTGAGTCAGCACAATGTATCCACTTACTTTTGGCCCGATTTAGCATCTTGTCACTACAGCAAGAAAGCGCTGGAGTGGTATAATGATAATAATGTGGTTTTTGTACCAAGAGAGGCAAATCCACCAAACTGCCCGGAGCTCAGGCCAGTGGAGAGATATTGGGCTCTTGTTAAAAAAGAATTAAAGGGCACAAAAAAGGTCTCCCAGGACATGCAAGATTTCAAACGTAGATGGACCACCTGCTCTAAAAAGGTGACAGAAACTACCATAAAAGCCTTAATGGGAGGGTTTCCGGAAAAAGTGGATAACTTTGTTCGTAGTGGTTAGAGTTCCATGCGGTTTTTTTGTTATGATTTTGTATTAAATTTTATTTAATAAAAATTTGGTTTGAAGTCTTAAAATTCAGTAGTCTGTTTTTTATTTAACTTTATGTGTGTTAACATTTTTATGATCTCACTCCTTATTTTTTATATTGATTTCCTTTAAATTTGAGCGCAGTTTTAGGGTTATTATTAGTTTTTTATAAAAATTCAAATCTCATTATTAAATTAAAAATTGTTTTTATTTAGTTATAAGCTTAAGTTTAGTGAGTAGTATGTAAACCATATTTGGCCCTTTGGGCTTGGTTTGTGAATTGTATTTCAATAAAAAAAAAAAAAAAAAAATGGCGGGTTTTTCATACGTTCAAGATTTTTTTTTTTTTTCAAAATATCAAAATTAAGCATAAGAGGAATTTTCATTTTAAGCACATAGCGCCCTTAGATCGAAGTGGAAAAATTTTTAAACGAAGAAAAAATCAACATTTTTAGAATTTTTTTGCAAAAATTACCTAATCTTTTTTGTAAAAATTGCCGTATCTCGAACACCGATTATTCAAATTTTTTGATTTTCATATTTAACATGACAAAATAAATAAAAATAATATTAGAATTCACGTTAGAAATTTTAGTCTTGCGAAATTGCGAAATGTCAACATTGCAACTTTATTTGCTTGTTTCTTTGTAAATAGAAGCAATTGTATTACTCACTTCAGAAATTTTTGGCCCTTGCAACAGTGCAATATTGCAACTCTTTTTTTTTTTAAATGTTTAATAAAATTTTTAATTTTTTATTACCTGTTATATGATGTGTCGTTGCAAGAAAAGATTCATAAGAGCTAAAACACCTCAATTCAACCGAGGAGTTGACCGCACCCCTCCAAATTTAATGAAATTAAGTACTGGGGTTTACTTTAACAAAAAAGAGATTTTGCCAATTTTTCAGGCTTCTGGTCATTCCAGTATTCGAGATATGAGGTCTTGAAAATTAACAAAATCGTATATATTTGACAAAAGTTTTCTGAGATAAATAAAGATAACTCGAAAACTAAAAACACTACAGGTCTCAGTCAGGTTGCAAATAATAGGTAATGAGACAGCCTTTAAAATGGTATTCCCGAAGATTTTTTTTGAAAAAGGTCAAAGGTCATTGATTTTAACCTTAATTTTTGGAGAGTTATATCTCAAAAAACGATATTTTTAAAATTTTGGAAAAAATATATGTTGTTAAGAATCACCTATACTACTTAAGTTTAAATTTTCAGGATGGAGACTTCATTGGAACTTTTTATATTAATAGAAACATTGTGACAGGAAAGAAAAAGCGGTGTAATTTCCCTTAGAAAAAAACATTTTTTTTTTTCTTTGAAATTTTGGTACCAAAATTCATTTTTCTGAATGTTTTTGACGTGCTGAGTCCAAATATGACCTTTGAACTGGTCTATCGCTATTACTTTTCAAGATATCAGCACATAAATGTCTAAAAATTGCTAAAATGCTATTGCTGTGTTTTTTGGACATTTAGGTGCATATATCTTGAAAAGTAATAGCGATAGACCAGTTCAAAGGTCATATTTGGACTCAGCACGTCAAAAACATTCAGAAAAATTAATTTTGGTACCAGAATTTCAAAGATAAAAAAAATATTTCTTTTTTCTAAGGGAAATTACACCGCTTTTTCTTTCCTGTCACAATGTTTCTATTAATATAAAAAGTTCCAATGAAGTCTCCATCCTGAAAATTTAAACTTAAGTAGTATAGGTGATTCTTAACAACATAAACTTTTTCCAAAATTTTAAAAATATCGTTTTTTGAGATATAGCTCTCCAAAAATTAAGGTTAAAACCAATGACCTTTGACCTTTTCAAAAAAAATCTTCGGGAACGCCATTTTAAAGACTGTCTCATTACCTATTATTTGCAGCCTGACTGAGACCTGTATTGTTATTACTTTTCGAGTTATCTTTATTTATCTCAGAACACTTTTGTCAAATATATACGATTTTGCCAAAAATTTTGGCATTATGAGTTTTTTGTAAGGGCCCAACTACATTCCAAGTTTCATCAAATTCGAAAGTGGTAAGGTCAAAAATGCTACTTTTTTCGGTTGAATTGAGGTGTTTTAACTCATAATTTATTTTAATAGTTATACAATTGCTTCTATTCACAAAGAAACAAGCAAATAAAATTGTAATTTTGACATTGCACAATTTTGCAAGACTAAAATTTCTGACGTGAATTCAATTACTATTAAAATAAATTGCGAATCTTTTCTTGCAACGACGCATCATATAAAAGGTAATAGAAAAATAAAAATTTTATTAAACTTTTTTTTTAAGTTGCAATATTGCTCTGTTGCAAGGGTCAAAAATTTCTGAAGTAAAATTTTCAACAATTGCAAGATTTTTTTTTTGTTCAAAAATCCAAAATATTGGTGGAAATTTTCCAAAAATCCAAAACGTTGAGATCGAAGTGCTCCACGGGTTAAAATGATCGGATTTGGTTCAAATTAAGTTTAAAGAAATATGAAAGACTGTCTCAAGCTCTATGAAAGAGGCAAGGAAAGAAATTTTGTGATTTCGTTTAAAAAATTTGTTGAACGTAAAAAAAACCGCCATTTTGCAAATTTCAAATATCGATATCTCGAAACCCGTATAACAGGTTTTCATTTTTTTTCATATTCGTGTTTTTTACATTTTCAGAAATCTAAAACTTTGATCGCTGGGTGCAACGGGTTAATTTAATCCGATTGGATTAAAATTTGCCCTTATGGGAAAACAAAACGAACATTAAGAGACGTTATGTTTTTACAGATTCTTGTGTATTTTTGTTAATCAAATGAAACATTTTAATGTCAGAAGTAGTTTAAAGTCCTGCAGTTGGATCCAGGAAATTTAAAATTTTTAGCCCGCCCTCTTTTGTGGGCGTGGATATAAAAAAATTGTTTTAAAAGTGGTAGAATTGAATTACTTAAATGAAAAAATTATAATAAATCAATTTTTCTACATATATCGCGAAATTGAAGGTGTCCCTCCCTCAAAGTCTCTCGCACCCCACCCCCTTAATGCGACTGGCATTTTTTTAACATTTGGAGGGTAGTTTTAAAATATTCGTCACAGCCGAATTTAACAATCTCACTTATTTTTGCGTTTTTTTGTCCTGAAACTTTTGATTTTGTCATTTCGTGTGCAACGCACCAGATATCGGTCAGAACCTCACCGTATAAAGTATCCTTGATGTCTCGCAATGTCTGCCCGCCCGTGTAAAGCACACTGCAGTCAAAGAGATATGTCTTGTGTTATGTTCTTAAATATGCAATGTTGGTCCTGGGATTACAAATATTTTTTTTTAAACCGCCCCAATTGTGGGCGTGGTTATAAAAATGTAATTAAAATAATAATAATACTATTTCATTATTTAAGTGCAAAAATCATAATAATGGAATTCACGTCAGAAATTTTAGTTTGCATAATTGCGAAATGTCAAAATTGCAACTTTATTTTTTATATTACTATAAATATATTGCAAATCTTTTCTTGCAATGATGCATCATGTAAAAGGCAATAGAAAAATAAAAATTTGTAGTGTCCGACCGGATATTCGGCTTCGGCCAAAAAGCACTATTCGGCCACTATTCGGCTTCGGCCACAATTTTGGAGGAATAGGCCGAATACCGAATAATTGTATAATATTTGTGCTCACGTGTTGAAAAACACACTAAACTAACTTTGAATCACATTAATAAGCCACAAAAACATTTTACTAAGTGTTTTTACAACTAAAAACATTTTTTTTTTAATATTCGGCTTCGGTTTGGCCGAATAGTGAAAATTTGGCCGAATATTCGGCTTCGGCCAAAAAAGGTGTATTCGGTCGGACACTAAAAATTTGATTCAAAATTTTTTTTAAAAAAAAGTTGCAATATTGCACTGTTGCAAGGGTCAAAAATTTCTGAAGTGAATAAGAAGTTAAATAAAAAGTTGTTCCCCAAGATCACCCGCTAGATTTGTTACAAACAGCATGAGAAACTTTTATATACTTTCTTTTATTTTAATTTAAACACATTGGAAAAACATTTCAAAAGATTTGACAAAATTATAAAAAAAGTCTAATACCTGAGAATTAAATTTTAAATAACCACGTTAAGATTTTAATTACGTTTCTATGAATTATTTACAAATTATTTTACACTCGTGAAAGATTTTAAGTAAGTCTCTTAAGACTTACAATAAATAAGCGATAAATGACACCAGTAAATGTTTGGCTTTTTAAGAAATGTAGTGGTATTCATGTCAGGAATTTTTACCCTTGAAATTAAAAGTGAATGCAAAATTGTTTACAACAAACACATGGGATAAAATAAAACACAAAATAATTCTTTGAGTATTTGTTGTAATAAATGTTGCATTTCGCATTTTGCAGGGATAAAAATATTTGGCGTGAATACCGTCGCGTATGCAGTTTTTACCCTTGCAAAGTAAGAAATGCAAAATTTTTTACAACTGCTGCATTTCGCACTTTGCAAGGGTAAACAATTTGGACGTGGATACTCTTAATGTTTGTATACATTGTGAAAAAAATTTAAAAAGTCAGCAATTAAAATATGAAATTTGAGAAATTTTCTAGGTTTGCAAGGTTAACTAACTTCTGTTTTTAGCAAATGATCTTATAATTCTCGCAGACATTGCGATATTTTGATAATATATGGTAGACTTGCTAGATCTGAAGGGTTTGCAAGACTGATGTTTTTAACAAACAGCCTTGCAATCCTAGCAAGTCTAAACAATTTTATAACATTTGTATTCAATTTTCTATCGAAATCATTTTAATTTTTCATTACAAAAACTTACCATAACATTAAACTATTCGAGAAACAAACAAAAAAAATATTTTACAGCTCTGATTTTAATCACCCATATTTTAGTAAACACTTTCAAAAACACATGCACACATACATTAATAATCATTATTTTGGCTTTTTATGTATAATTTTCTTTTTTTCTAACCCTTGTCTTTAAATCATACCCTATTCTTTTTTAAAAATCACTAACGATTTTTACATCAGAAACCTTTACCCTTGCAAAGTGCGAAATGCAAATTTTTGCAAGTGTAAAAATTTCTGTAGTGAAAACCATTACACTATATTTATTAAAGTATAACAAAAATTTATATTTATTTTCTCTTTTAATGTTCTGACTTACAGCTGGAACGTGATGTTACCTCCACCTTGGTCCAAGATCCTGAAAGTGGTGTTGTACGTAAAAATTCGAAAAAGGGTGCTGCTTATGTAACCACCCGTGTTTTAATGCAAGCTTTTACAATGACCTTTTTGGCTGAATGGGGTGATCGTTCGCAATTGACTACAATTATTTTGGCTGCTAGCAAGGTAAATATTGTGAATTGAAAACACTGAATAGCAACGTAAACAATAGTGGTTTTTTAACCTTGCAAAATTGCGAAATGAAAATTTTTTTTCAACAAACACATAAAATGAAATAAAACAAAAAATAATTTTATGTGTGTTGTAATAAATTTTGCATTTCGCACTTTGCAAGGGTAAAAATTTCTGACGTGAATACCATCATTAATGGAATTCACGTCAGAAATTTTAGCCTTGCAAATTGCTTGTTACTTTGTAAATAGAAGCAATTATATTACTATTCAAATAAATTGCAAATATTTTTTTGCAACGACGCATCATGGAAAAGGTAATAGAAAAATAAAAATTTGATTCAATTTTTTTTTTAAGTTGCAATATTGCACTGTTGCAAGGGTCTAAAATTTCTGACGTGAATACCGACATTGTTAACTATGCAAAATAGTAACATTGCAGCTTTATTTTTATATTATTTTGTAAAGTGTGGCAACGTGCGACATTGATGGTATTCACGTCGGAATTTTTTACCCTTGCAAAGTGCGAAATGCAACATTTATTACAACAAACACACGTAAAACTTTTTTGGTGTTTTTTTCATAACATGTGTTTGTTGTTAAAAATTTTGCATTTCGCTCGTTGCACGGGTGAAAACTTCTGGCGTGAATTCCATTATTATTTAAAAAAATGCAGGAGTAAAAATTTCTAAAATTAATAAAAATGGAATTCACGTCAAAATTTTAGTCTTGCAAAATTGCGAAATGTTAAAAGCAATTGTATTATGAAATAAATTGCGAATCTTTTCTTGCAACGATGCATCATGTAAATGTTAATAGAAAAAAAAATTGATTCAAAATTTTTCTTTTTAAAAAAAAGTTGCAATATTGCATTGTTACAAGGGTCAAAAATTTCAGAAGTGAATACCCTGAATGAAATTCATGTCAGAAATTTTAGTCTTGCCAAATTGCGCAATGTCAAAATTGCAACTTTTTTTGCTTGTTTCTTATGTTTCTATTAAAATATGTTGCAAATCTTGTCTTGCAACGAAGCATCATATAAAAGGTAATAGAAAAAAAATGTTATTAAACATTTTTTAAAAGTTGCAATATTGCACTGTTCCAAGGGTCAACATTTTTGAAATGAATGACAATATGGCACTGTTGAGAGAGTCAAAAATTTCTGAAGTGAATGACGGAATTCACGTTAGAATTGTTTAACCTTGCAAAATGCGAAACGCAATATTTATTACAAGAAACACACATAAAATTTCACTCCAAATGCTTGTTGTAAAAAATTTTGCATTTCGCACTTTACAAGATTAAAAATTGCTGACGTCAATAATGGAATTCACGTCAGAAATTTTAGTCTTGCAAAATTGCGCAATGTCAAAATTGCAACTTTTTTTTTGCTTGTTTCTTTGTGAATAAAAGCAATTGTGCTTATATTAAATTAAATTGCAAATCTTTTCTTGCAACTACGCATCATATAAAAGGTAATAGAAAAATACAAATTTTATTAACAATTTTTTTTTTTTAAAGTTGCAATATTGCACTGTTGCAAGGGTTCACTTCAGGCATTATTACAATACTAAAATTTTTGTTGCATTTTTGCAATACTAAATTTGGCGACGTGAGCTCCATTACTATAAATTACTGCTATACTGTTGGCACCACATGTGAAATTTTCAAAGTAAAAGTTGCACCTAACAGCAGTTTCAGGTGTGAAATTTTCAGAGTTAAGGTTGCACCTACCAGTAGTTTAAGTAATAGTGGTTTGGTACGTCAGGAACTTTTACCCCTGCAAATTGCGAATTGCAAACTTTTTTACAACCAACACATGGGATGAAATAAAAACTAAATTTGATGTGTGTTTTTGTAACAAATGTTGAATTTTGCACTTTGCAAGGGTAAAAAAATCTGACTTGAATTCCGTCAATAATGGTATACAAGTCATTAATGTTTACTCTTGCAAATTGCGAAATGTCTGCGTGTTTGTTGTAAAATATTTCGTATTTTTCTGCGGAAAATATTCTCGATATGAACTTTCTTAAACACTTTGCAATATTTATTATAAATTTTGCAATACCTTAAATATTTTACAATACCTTGAACATTTTGCTATACCGTAAACATTTTGCAATACCTAATATTTTGCAATACCTTGAAAATTTTGCAATACCTTAAAGATCTTGAAATACTTTAAATATTTTGCAATACCTTAAACATTTTGCAAAATTTTCAGAATTGCACTTAATAGAGTTTTCGTTGCCTAATCGTTAAAAAAATATATTAAAAAATATATATTCAAAGTATTCACTTCAGAAATGTTTGACCCTTGCAAAAGTGCAATATTGCAACTTTTTTATTCTTTTTTTTTAAATTCTTAATAAAATTTTTATTTTTCTATTATCTTTTATATTATGCGTCGTTGCAAGAAAAATTTCGCAATTTTTTTAATAGTATTACAATTGCTTCTATTTACAAAGAATCAAGCTAATAAAGTTGTAATTTTGACATTGAGCAATTTTGCAAGACTAAAATTTCTGACGTGAATTCCATTATTAATTCTTTTGTCATATCAATTTTGTATTACATAGAACTATTGCAATATTTGTTAAATTTGTTAATACCGTAACTCTTTCTAAATTTATTTTTTTTTTTTTTTTTGCAAAAGTACTAAAATAAGAAACATTGCTATTAATGGAATTCACGTCAGAAATTTTAGTCTTGCAAAATTGCGCAATGTCAAAATTGCAACTTTTTTTGCTTGTTTCTTTGTGAATAAAAGCAATTGTATTTATATTAAAATTAATTGCAAATCTTTTCTTGCAACTACGCATCATATAAAAGGTAATAGAAAAATAAAAATTTTATTAAAAAAATTAAAAAAAATTTTGCAATATTGCACTGTTGCACTGTTGCAAGGGTCAAAAAATTCTGAAGTGAATTCCTTGATTATTCACTTTAGAAACTTTTGCTCCTGCAAAAGTGCAAGATTACCATTTCTAAAATGCCGCACCAAAAATTTTAATTTTGATGTGTGATTACAAAAAAGTGTAATTTAATTGCCGATTTTACAAGATGACATGAATATAAATTGTCAATGTTGCAATTTCGGGTTTTTGTATAGGTAAATTCGCAATGCGTCACATTTTTTCATGAGTTAAATTATTGATGGTATTCACGTGAGAATTGTTTAACCCTTGCAAAAGTGCAAGATTGCAACTTTAAAAAAAAACATTAGCGGTATTCGCTCTTGCTAGCATTTTTACAAGGGTAGTATTAATGCTATGATTTTATACTACAAAGCGTGAGCGTCTTTTTTTCGTTTTTATTGTGAGTTTACAAACAGCTGTTTCTATTATATTCCGCTGTTGTCAAAATAGCTATTATCTATGCTTTTCTGGCGATTTTTTAGTAGAATTTAGCGACTTTCTGTTTGAAGAATAGTTGGCATCAGTGCTGCGCTTAAAGAAGAAGATGAAATAGTTTTATTTTTTCATTTGTGTTGTTCTAATTTTTGGTTAATGTTTGTTATAATTCGTTCTAAAAATCAATTGTTATTTTTTTTTTTACACAAGATATGAAAGTTAGTTAATATTGTTTTCCGGAAAAACTAAAAGATGTTACGTATTGTAAGTTTACAAGGTTTGAAAGGCCAGAATATGCAATGGATTTTAGTCTTGCATATAAATGAAAGTCTTGTATATTTTTATTTCATGTATTTTGTTGTTGTGGTCTTGCATACTCTTGTATTTATACAAGATCTACAAGCTTTGAAAGGTCTGCAAGAGTAGTTTGCTACCAAGAGCGAATACCGCTATTAAATCAACTTTTTCACGTTTCTTTTATCTTTTACGTGATGCGCTGTTGCAAATAAAGTATCGCATTTTAATTTGATAGTAATACAATTGCTAAAATTTGCAAAATAATAAGCAAATAAAGTAACAATTTTGACATTTCGCATTTTTGCAAGATTAAAATTGCTGACGTTAATTCCATTATTAAAAATTTTTATATTTTGCAACAAATATCCTGAATACCTGCAATAAATGTTAAACAACTTTTTCAAAAATTATAATTTCCTTTCTTATTTTTATTCCAGGACGCTTATGGTGTTTGTGCTGGTGGTGTTATTGGTCATTCCATTTGTACCGGTCTGGCTGTTGTCGGTGGTCGTATGGTTGCTGCCAAAATCTCTGTGCGTACTGTTACTATTGTTGGTGGCATTGTGTTCCTATGTTTTGCTGCATATGCCTTAATAGTACGTCCAGATGATATTTAAATTTCCTTGGACAATGTTAGACAATATCTAGAGCGATTTATTATTTTGTTTACAATGACTACCGATCGATCGACCATCAACCCGAATCCAAAGTGTTAATTTACCTGCATTGTAATTGTCGTTATTAATACATGATACAACAACACTAATTAAATTTACATGTTTTATGTTAAATAGTAGTATTTTTTTGTGTGTACATTTAAGAAAACAAACCAATTAATTAGTTAAGTTATTTAATTGCAAATTGCAATAACAAGAAATATAGTTTATAAGTATATAAAGATTTGATTTTTTATTTACAATTTAAAATGTTATTGTGTCTTTTTTTTATTTGAAATTAGTTAAAGTTTTATTAACGATTTGAGTTAAAGTGAGAAAAAATATCAATTGAAATTCGTTAAAAAAGGGGGAATTTGCCCATTTTCAAACTTAACCAGCCTATGTCTATAAGAAATATGTCTGCCAAATTGCAGGGGTCTAGCTCTTTTATTTTTTGCTGTATTGTGTCCTCTGCAGACGGACATCGGTATAATGTTTTAGATCTGATCACTATTCAATAATAAATACTTATATCACTATGTAATAATAAATATACACGAAATAAAAATGTCTGTTTACCTCCCTTGCTGTGATTAGAGAGTCTTAAAATTTCCTAATTTTTTTGCATTTAAATTGTATTTTTCTCGAAAAAATACAAAGGTATTAAATACCTATCTCGTGGTGCTAACAACGGGACAAAGAAGTTAGTATTTTTCGACTTATTAACCAAAATGTCTTGAAATTTTGGTATTTTACTCAATATGACGAAAAGTTGTGCATGTTTGGACACGTTCTTAGCACACGTAGATAGGTTTTCCCAAGACCTTTTATTTAGTATGTAACATGACTAGGTTTCTTTGCATAATATAGGAGATAAACGAAAAAAACTGAAAAATGGCATAGTCTTCCCCCCTCCTTTTTACACCCTAAATATGAATTTGGGCCGCTAAAAAAAAATATGTTTATTTTTTCTGATCTACAAAGTAAAACCAATTCCATAAAGATCCGCGGGTGACACTAGGGAGACTTTCCTTGTTAGTCCCATTTGAGTAAAAAGACGTTGTGTTACCCTTTCTGAGGTTACAATATAATCTTTTATTGTATAAATAAATTCAAATACAGTATATTATGTGCATTTATAGCAGTGGTGCGCACACACATACTATGACATTTATGCTTGTGTGGGTAGTAGCAAGCGAAAAGTCAACAAATTTGCTCAAGCAACAGAATTTTATAGTGTACGTGTGTCGACAGCGCACAAGCAGCATTTTTTAGCATATTCCCGCGGGAATAGGAATTACAAAAATGGCCATCACTGATTTATAATCAGGGTATTCGCTTCAGAATTTTTTAAACCTTGCAAAGTGCGAAATTGCATCTTACTCATTTATATTAATGGAATTCACGTCAGAAATTTTAGTCTTGCAAAATTGCACAATGTCAAAATTGCAAGTTTATTTGCTTGTTTCTTTGTGAGTAGAACTATTAAAATAAATTGTAAATATTTTCTTGCAACGACGCATCATATAAAAGATAATAGAAAAATAAAAATTTTATTAAAAATTTTTTTTTTAAAAAGTTGCAATATTGCACTGTTGCAAGAGTCAAAAATTTCTGAAGTGAATACCCTGATTATCTTCTACATGATACGTGGTCACAAGAAAATATTCGCATTTTAATAGTTATATTATTGCTTATTTTTACAAAATAACAAGCAATAAAAGTTGCAATTTTGACATTGCGCAATTTTGCAAGACCAAAATTTCTGACTTGAATTCCATTAATAAATCTCAAACAACACTCTACTAGAATGTCCTCGGTGCGGTGCATTAGTATGATGCTTTATGACTCTGGCACAATCGCTCTACGTGGTGATATTGACAGGGAAACTCACGGTAGACTGGATAAGGTAGCAGATCGGGATGCAAGCGGATGGTAGAAAGCAGATACACGATTTAACGGTACAATGGACTATTTTAAGTCTGAGCGCCATGGACTTGCCTAGAAAAATTCACTTATTTTTAGGCTTGTACAACCCACCCTCAACTCAACTCAGATACATGATGTCGGCTGGCGGTAGACGGTGGAAAGAAGATACACGATGTCGGCTTGCATTGGACAGCACAGTACTATAGGCGGGGAAGAGCACAATGGCAGGTCACAGCTAATTGAATGGGATGATGGCGATGGAGTAATTTAGCAAGAGAACACAGGACATGAAAATCCAAACAAAACATACCCGAAGGTCCAAGCAGAACTTTGAACCACAAGGTCCAAACATCCAAACATAAGTTCCGAACAGAACATAGAACCCGATGGTCAAAGCAGATGACAGAATCAAAAGAATATAAATTTTTTAAAAGTTAGGTGAACGGTGAAGGAATACTCCCGAATCGAGCACAATGTTCTTATACCCACTAACTACAGTGTGGGGGTATACTCACTTTGTCATTCCGTGTGTAACGCATCGAAATATCGTTCGGGGACCCCATAAAGCAGAGCTTCTCACTAACTTTTGCTTTGCGACCGCTATTCCATATTTCAAATTTCTCGCGACCCCCCCACATAAAAAAAACAAGTAAAAAAGTTAAATTCGGCCTTGCCGAATGTAGTGATACCCTCCACAATTTCAAAAAGATTATTGCAAAAAACTTTATTTAAAAGGAAAATACTTTTGAAAAAAAAAAAATTGAAAAAAAATTTCCGCGAAAAAAAATTTTGGTAAAAAAAAAAAATCCGCGATTTTTTTCTTTTTTTGTCAAAAAATATGTTTGTACTTGTTTAAATACCATTTGGTGCTCAATTATGTTCACATATGTCAACCAGAAGCCGAATTAAAGCATTTTGTATTTTTAGGTTATGTTGAATGTACTGAAATTTTTGAGGTGTGCTTACATTTTCGTTCATAACTTTTGAACCGCTGAACCGATATCGCTCAAATGCAATACCAAACTTCTCGGGAGAACTTCCAATAAATATGTTAAGTGCAATATTTTGTCCGCGACAGCATTTTCCACAGACAGACGGACATCGCTAGAATGTCTTAAAATCGATCGGGCATCATGAATATATATACTTTATGGGGTCCCAGACCGATATTTCGATGAGTTACAAACGGAATGACAAACTTATATATACCCTCTATCACTAGAGTGGAGGGTATAACAAGTGAGAAAATTTAAATCGGTCAAGACCGATGAAGTCCAAACATGGGCTCATTAGATCCCTAGTTTTGAGATCTTCAATTAGTGTAGAAAACTCACAGGAGCGAAAATTGAGGGAAGTAGGCTTTTTTACTGCCAATATACCGATTTTACTGAATATCGAGAGAAATTTTTATATGAGAACTGACTGTAAGTCTAAAAATGGTCCAATTATGATCAGATTTGATAAAGTTACTAAAGCACACGTTTAACAAACACGACCAACATTTTTGTCAAATATTTTCTTTTCATGAGTTTTGAGATATTTTTACGAACATCGGAAGGGTGGTTTGTATGCAGACTACAAGTAGAACTGGTCCGATTTATTTAAAATTTGGAATGATTCTTTGTTAATACTTTTACCTGCTTAATTTCGAAAGCATAATTATTACACTGTACGACACGATTTTGCACCCATGATCGGGACCGAAAAATTCTGAAAGTAGAGGTAAAAAAAAGATACCCGTGTCTCCCAGTTTTTCTAGATCAATTCGTTTTCGCGTTTTATTAGCAAATCAATATTTTGTATATATATGAGTTTTAATTACTTGGGGAAGTAAGGATTACGCGCGCAACAGTTAAACGTGATGGCTTAAATTAAGCTGAAATACTTGCAAATAGTATCACATAAATTGTGCGAAACGTGAGGAGAATCGGTCCACGGATTTAAAAGTTATTAAGAATTTTCTCAAATTTTGATGTTTTTTCACATGTTTTTATACCCTTTTTTAAATGATGGAGGGTTAAAAATACGCTATCTTTTGAAAGACAATTTTGATGCTCCTAAAGTTTGGCATATATATTTGTTATTTCCCTTCTAGAAAATCGTTCCAGTGTTTCAGAAGTTATGATCAAAACCGTGAATTTCGAATTAGTTTCATCTTGAATTCCCTCTTTCAAAAAAACTTTAAATACTCTTTAAAAAATACACTCAAAAAATTATGTTAGTAAAATCAACTGAAAATGTCAGTTAAAATAACTACTTTGTAAGTTGTTTTGGGGTCAACTACTTTTTCAGTTAAATCAACTAACAATGTTAGTTATTTTAACTGACAAAAAACAACTGACTTATGTAGTAAAAACAACTTACATTTGTAGTCAAAACAACTAAAATGTAGTAAAAATAAAAAAATTTATAAATAATTTTTTTTTTTCAAAAAATTTTTCAGAAAAAAATTGAAGACCAAATTTTTTCATTTTTTTTTTTTTTTTTTTAAGTTGTGAAAAATAAAAAAAAACGAAAATTTATTTTTATTTTTTGGAAAAAAACATTGAAAATTTTTCAGAGATAAAAAAATTAAATTAACTACTTTAAATAACTGTTACTACATCACCGTACTTTTTTGTTAGTTATTCAAAAAAAAGTACCTAAAATAACTAACAGAAATAGTTGTTTGATATTTTTCATACAAAAACAACTGACTTTGTAGTTGAAAATAACTAACTACTGTAAAATATACAAACAACTAACATGTAGTAACTTACATAATTTTCTGAGTGTATTAGTATGCCACAAAAATATTTTACAAAGTAATTTTATCGCTCGAAAAAAAATTTACACTCAAAAAAATTTAACACGCAAAAAAAGTACACTCAAAAAAATTTTACACTCAAAAATTTTTGGGCATCCAAATTGTTTATGATTGCAAAAAAATGTTAAAAACTTTCCCAGAGTTACTACAGTTCTCTTTAGAATTGCCATTAACAAACAACCAGAAAAGTTAAAAACGACTTGGCCGAATCCATTCATACCCTCCATTAGCCCCTTTTAAGAGAAAATAATTTTTCTACCGTGAAAACAAAACTGTTAAAAATGTTGACTCGACATTTTTTATTTGGATTAAAAAACTCTTTTATAATTTTTGTAAAAAAAAAAATTTTGAGTGTAATATTTTTTTTTTTTTTGAGTGTAACATTTTTTTAAGTGTACAATTTTTTTTTTCAATTGTAAACATTTTTAGAGCGATAAAATTACTTTTTAAAATATATTTGTGGCATACTAATATTTTAAAAGAAATGTATTTTTTTTTTTTTTGAACGAGGGAATTCAAGATGAAACCAATCTGAAATTCACGGTTTTGATCATAACTTCTGAAACGCTGGATCGATTTCTTCAAAATTCAATACCAATCTGGCCAGGTAAATAACAAATAAATGTGCCAAACTTTAGGAACATCCAAATTGTCTTTCAAAAGTTAGAGTATTTTGAACCCTATATCTCTAAATAGAAGGAATAAAAACATGTACAAAAACGTCCAAATTTGAGAAATTTCTTCATATCTTTTAAACCCGTGTACCGATCTCCCTCACGTTTTGCACATTTTATCTGTTGCAGGTGTAATCCTCACTTCCCCAAGTGATTGAAACTCGAATATATACAAAATATTAGTTTGCTTATAAAACGCGAAAACGAATTGATCTAGAAAAACTGGGAAACACGGGTATCTTTATTTTAGCTCTACTTTCAGAATTTTTTGGTCCCGATCATGGGTGCACCAAAAGTTGAATTTTGTCGTACAGTGTTATAATACGGTTTTAAGAGTAGTTTTTGCTATATTTATACACTCAAAAACTTATGTTAGTAAAATCAACTGAAAATTTCAGTTAAAATAACTACTTTGTAAGTTATTTTGGGGTCAACTACTTTTTCAGTTAAATCAACTAACAATGTTAGTTATTTTAACTGACAAAAAACAACTGACTTATGTAGTAAAAACTACTTACATTTGTAGTCAAAACAACTAAAATGTAGTAAAAATAAAAGAATTAATGGCCTCTGTTCTGTCTTTCACAACTTTTCAATTCACATGAAAATTTCCGAATCACATGAAATAAAGTTTAGTGTTTTGTTGATCATTTCATTGAAGTTGAATTCATTTGAAGTTGAAATCGAATAATTTAAATTTAAAAAATTATAAGAAAAAAAATGCATTCGTTGTACTTTCACCAAATTTTAATTATGTGAAACAAAACGAAAAAGAAATTCGGATGTGAAATCTAGAACACCACAAAAATTCGGAAATTTTCATTTTCACATTTTTTATGTGAATTACTTTTTTTTGGAACAGCGGCCAATATATAATTTTTATTTTTTCAAAACATTTTTCAAAAAAAAAAAAAAAATTGAAGACTAAATTTTTTCAAAGTTTTTTTTTTTTAAAAAAGTTGTAAAAAATAAAAAAAACGAAATTTTTTTTTTTGGAAAAAAAACTGACAATTTTTCAGAGATAAATAAAATAAAATTAACTACTTTAAATAACTGTTACTACATCACAGTACTTTTTTGTTAGTTGTTCAAGAAAACGACTTAAAATAACTAACAGAAATAGTTGTTTGATATTTTTCATACAAAAACAACTGACTTTGTAGTTGAAAATAACTAACTACTGTAAAGTATACAAATAACTAACATGTAGTAACTTACATAATTTTCTGAGTGTAACATAAGATCCACACTGTGTAAGGGTAGAAAGACGAAAGGAAAAAGTAAATTTAATTCTATTTTTTCCAGAGTTTTTTGAAGCCCACTGAAAAGCTAACATTGGCAGATCCTAACGTAGTCGTATATTTTTATAACTCAGCAATTCCCAGAAAATTATGCTTTACTTTTTTTAGAAATTTTAATTATTTCAGCATGATGTTTACTAAACTTTTCGCTACCCCCTAGAAATGCTTTCGCGACCCCCTAGGGGGTCGCGACCCACCGTTTGAGAACCATTGACCTATACCATGTCACATCAGAAGTATTTTTTCACTGTAGCACAGTGTAATTATTTGCATTTTTAATTATTTGTTTCGACATTAACCGAAATAGAGTCGATTCATCGAGGAATCGGTTAATCGATTAACCGATTGGAAACGGTAATTTTTGCATAGATTACCCAATTGTTTACTTTAAAAAACTTAGGTAATTTATGCACACTCAGAAAATTATGTAAGTTACTACATGTTAGTTGTTTGTATATTTTATAGTAGTTAGTTGTTTTCAACTACAAACTCAGTTGTTTTTGTATGAAAAATATCAAACAACTATTTCTGTTAGTTATTTTAAGTAGTTTTTTTGATTAACTAACAAAAAAGTACTGTGATGTAGTAACAGTTATTTAAAGTAGTTAATTTTATTTTTTATCTCTGAAAAATTTTCATTTTTTTTTCCAAAAAATAAAAAAAAAATTTCGTTTTTCTTATTTTTCACAACTTTTAAAAAAAAAAAAAAAAAATTTGGTCTTTCAATTTTTTTGAAAAAAAAAATATTTATTGATTATTTTATTTTTACTACATTTTAGTTGTTTTGACTACAAATGTAAGTAGTTTTTACTACATAAGTCAGTTGTTTTTTTGTCAGTTAAAATAACTAACATTGTTAGTTGATTTAACTGAAAAAGTAGTTGACCCCAAAACAACTTACAAAGTAGTTATTTTAACTGACATTTTCAGTTGATTTTACTAACATAATTTTTTGAGTGCAATATCCGTTTTTCGTTTAAATTAACCCAAAAATTTGCAAGTTTTTAATGTTCAAGAACTTTCAGATCAAATGATTTCTATACATTAAAAAAAATGGAAAAACCCAACTAACCAGTTAATGCTTTGAATATTTAATTTTCCACTTAATTTACTTAATTATTTTATTAATTTTTTTGTTATCTATAATATTTGAAGCGTGCACAATCGAGTTGATATTAATAAAAAATAGATCGCATACAAATTTGTTGGGAAAATGCTTAACATGCAACAATAATTCCGTATTTCTTTTCACAAACAAATTAAAAACCCCCCAAAAAAAAATATTTAATAAAACATGAAAAATTATTTCCTTACTTTTTTATTGATGTTGTGATATTATTAAAAATCACTATAGTTTAAATGGTCATATATAGTTATATTGTTTATAATTTATTTTTAAACAAAAACAAAAAAACTTATAAAATACACATAGAAATTAATTAAATAAAAAAAAAACTAAAACAAATTATAAAATAAAAAAACTCAAATAAATGAATCACGTTTTTAAATTAATGTAGAGTAGTTTAATTGTAAAAAAAAGTATTGAAAATGTGAAAAAAATATATTTAGAGAGAGGGGTTAGATGTTGAATTAAATAACAATAATTTACTTTGAGCTACTAACTCTACACTAAATTCACTTTTGTGTTTTAGGATCACGATAAATGCCGGTGAAAAGAACAGCCTTTGAGGTGTGATCATAGATCAGGAACAAGAATGGATGATTGCACTCAAATTTAGTTGGCTCTACAGGACGCGCCGAACGGAAACTGAATAAGACAGTGGCAGCAGCTGCTGTACTACCCTCTTCATCAACCTTTATTTTGGCAACATGTTTAGCATCTCCCACCATCAATTGATGTTCGGCCGAGAAGCCACTCAAATCGGCAGTATGTTCAAAAAGAGAATTAATGCCTAATTTACGTAAGATCTGCAAAAATAAATTTAAAAAAATATTTAAAAAAATTTAAGTTAATTTATATTATTGGTATTTAATTTAATAAGATTGGAAATAAGAAATAAGTGTCCTAAACTTTTCAAAAGTTTTCTATGAGAAATTTAAAAAATTCAATATAATTGTTTAAAGATTTCCACGATTAAATTTCCGAAAAATGATTATTATTCAATTTTTAAACAACAAATTACTTATATATTTTTAAAAAATAACGATAAGATTTTAAATAAGTATTTAGAATAATATATCCGATCATACATCGCTTGTGACATGTCACTGGATCTGTCCTTCATCCAGAAACAGATTATTGTATTTCAGAAATAGGTAATTGTATTTCAGAAATTTCCAATAGCGCAATTCACTAACTTTGTAACGACAAAAATTGGTAGTTATATTGTCAAAAATCGTAAATTATAGACAATTGTCTTTAAAAGCGATTCTATAACATTTTTCTACCGAATTTTGTCGTTATTGAAAATCGTTAACTTATCAACAAAAAAATTTTCAAGTTAAAGCTTGATTTACACGTTAACTACCCTTGACCACCCTTATCTACTATTTCCCAGTATTGGAGGATAACAATTGCCAAATTCAAATAATTTTTCATACAAAATTATTTAAACCCGGCAAACCGTATCACCAATACTGGGAAATAGTAGATAAGGGTGGTCAAGGGTAGTTAACGTGTAAACTGCCCTTAAAGCTTGATTTACACGTTAACTACCCTTGACTACCCTTATCTACTATTTCCCAGTATTGGAGGATAGCAATTGTCAAATTCAAATAATTTTTCATACAAAATTATTTAAACCCGGCAAACCGCATCACCAATACTGGGAAATAGTAGATAAGGGTGGTCAAGGGTAGTTAACGTGTAAACTGCCCTTAAAGTTAACGAAATTTTTCGGTTCTCAATACAATTTTAAAATAAACAAATTTCAAAATAATTATTTTTGTCGTTAATTGAAAAATTTATAGAATCACATATTCGTTAAAGCAACCGACAGTTCTCGTTAGTTAACGATATCGATAATTTCGTTAAAAAAGTTACTCAATCGCACTACAGATCAGTTATGTTAAATGGGGTTTTCAATTTTGTACCAACTTTCAAAAAAATTTTTTTTTAAATTAATAAAAACTTTAACAAATCAGAGTGTTAATTCGGCTGTACTGAACCGTTAATACCCCCCCCCCCCCCCCCCGCCAAAAAAAACAAATGCTAAAAAATTAAAATACAAAAAACATTTTTATGGGGCGTTTTTAAACAATTTCTTGAAAGCTATTACAGACACCCCCCCCCCTCCCAAAAAAATGCTAACAAATTAAAAAACAAAAAACATTTTTCAGGGGCGTTTTTGAACAATATATTGAAAGCTATATTTCAGAAAAATGTCTCATTTTTCGAGACTTCATCTATAAGAAAAATTATCAGAATTTTAGAGTTTTTCGGCAGGAAAAATGTATTTGAGTGCGTAAACACGAAAAATATATGAAGATCTCAGAAATCTTTTAAAAATTATTGTCTATAAATAACGGACTGATTCTTCTGTGGAAAATTCTGAGACTTTTTGTTCGATAAAAATGAGAAAGAAGTAAAGAAAAAAAGCTGGGGTTTTACCGATATTTCGATGAGTTATAAAGAATGAACTTGAAGTCGCGGTAGTACCACGGTACTTTTGAAGGTCAAAATGTACCAAAAAAAAGTACAATTGTACCAACTTTAACATCCCTGCTACAGATGTATTAAAATAGTTTTTTCCTAAAATACAATTGAAATTTTTTGAAATACAAATGAATATTTCTGAAAAACAACTGACTATTTCTGAAACACAATTGATTCATTTCTGAAATGAGTCAATTGTATTTTGAAATTCGTAAAAGATCAATTGTTATTTGTAAAAGATCAATTGTAATTCGAAGATTCCATTTGTAATTCGAAAAAGATCAATTGGAATTTGAACAAGTAAAAAAGTTAAATATAGTGATACCCTCCACAATTTCGAAAAGATTATTGCAAAAAACTTTATTAAAAAGGAAATTACTTTAAAAAATAAAAAATTATTTAAAAACAAGTAAAAAAGTTAAATTCGGCTTTGCCGAATGTAGTGATACCCTCCACAATTTCAAAAAGATTATTGCAAAAAACTTTTTTTTAAAAGGAAATTAATTAAAAAAAAAAAAATTTAAAAAAAATTTCCGCGAAAAAAAATTTTTGGTAAAAAAAAATCCGCGATTTTTTTCTTTTTTTGTCAAAAAATATGTTCGTACATGTTTAAATACCATTTGGTGTTCAATTATGTTCACATATGTCAACCAGCAGCCGAATTAAAGCATTTTGTATTTTTAGGTTATGTTGAATGTACTAAAATTTTTGAAGTGTCCTTACATTTTCCTTCATAACTTTTAAACCGCTGAACCGATATCGCTCAAATGCAATACCAAACTTCTCAGGAGAACTTCCAATAAATGTGTTAGGTTTCAGTCATATCCGTGTAGTATTTTGGTCGTGACCACCATTTCCACAGACAGACGGACCGACGGACAGACGGACATCGCTAGAATGTCTTAAAATCGATCGGGGATCATGAATATATATACTTTATGGGGTCCCAGACCGATATTTCGATGAGTTACAAACGGAATCACAAACTTATATATACCCTCTATCACTAAGTGGAGGGTATAAAAAAATTCCGCGAAAAAAAAAATTTGGTAAAAAAAAATACGCGTTTTTTTTATTTTTTTTGTCAAAAATTATGTTCGTACTTGTTCAAATTCCATTTTGTGTTCAATTATGTTCACATATGTCAACCAGCAGCCGAATTAAAGCATTTTGTATTTTTAGGTTATGTTGAATGTACTCATATTTTTGAGATGTCCTTACATTTTCGTTCATAACTTTTGAACCGCTGAACCGATATCGCTCAAATGCAATACCAAACTTCTCGGGAGAACTTCCAATAAATATGTTAAGTTTCAGTCATCTCCAATTAATATTTTGTCCGTGATCACCATTTCCACAGACAGACAGACGGACATCGCTAGACTGTCTTAAAATCGATCGGGTATCATGAATATATATACTTTATGTGGTCCCAGACCAATATTCGATGAGTTACAAACGGAATGACAAACTCTTATATACCCTCTATCTCTAAGTGGAGGGTATAAAAATATCAATTGTAATTCGATAAAGATCAATTGAAATTCGTAAAAGATAAATTTTAGTTCGAAAAAGATCAATTGTAATTCGTAAAAGATCAATTTTAATTCGTAAAAGATCAATTGATCTTTTTCGAATTACACTTAATCTTTATCGAATTACAATTGATCTTTTTCGAATTACAATTGGTATTTTTCGAATTACAATTAATCTTTTCGAATAACAATTGATCTTTTACAAATAACAATTGGAATCTTCTATTTACAAATAAAATCTTCGAATACAATTGATCTTTTATGAATTAAAATTGATCTTTTACGAATTACAATTGATCTTTTTTGAACTAAAATTTATCTTTTACGAATTTCAATTGATCATTTTCGAATAACAATTAATCTTTTACGAATTACAATTGATCTTTTACGAATTACACTTGATCTTTATCGAATTACAATTGATCTTTTTCGAATTACAATTGATCTTTTACGAATAACAATTGATCGTTTACGAATACAATTGATTTTTTACGAATTACAATTGATCTTTTACGAATAACAATTGATCGTTTACGAATACAATTGATCTTTTACGAAAAACAATTGATTTTTTTCGAATTACAATTGATCTTCACTGTGGAACAAATTCAGGTTAGCAAAAGTTAGGCGATTCTGAGAGTGAGGGGTGAAAATAGAGGCTAAATTAGAAGACCCGAATCGCGGCGTTTGTTATGTTAGTTCCATTTTTTTTTTTAATAGACCTTCAAACTTTGCTGTCAAATGCCGATTTTCAGCATATTGTTTATATGGTTTTTTGGCTATAACTCGTCGACTAATTGATATTTTTTCAATCTGTAAAAGCCAAATTATCGCTAGAGACCTGTCCAATAATTAAAATTTTTTAAAAAATTGATTTTGAAAATTTTTGTGGTGCTTATAAACAAAATGTTGGAAAATTAAAATTTCCTTTCTTATTATTTCCCATTATTCAACTTACCGGTACTAATTCCAAATTTTGTTCAAACTTAAATTTAGGCAATGAAATATCAATCTCTCTAGCCATACTATCCTTTAAGGCATTTTCCAAAGTTTCCGGTTTCAGTTTAGCTAAAACTTGATCCAAACTCGTTTGGAAGGGTGGCAAGATAATGACCATGGAAATTTCAGAGTCCTTACTTTCATCATTTGAAGTCATGTAGGGCATTTGTAAGACATGAGCACCAATTTGTTCATCTATAGCCAAATTAAAAGTGCCTCTCTTGTGCATCATGGGTACAAATGAATGGTTACTAGATGAGGTATAGAATATTTCTTGTTTAGTATCTTTGGGATCAAATTTATCAGACCATTGTCCCTTGAAATAGGCAGCATTAGCCAAAACCATTTGACTTTCGGTGCTAACATCACCAGGATTTAACATTTCTGGTATTTCATTGCGTGTAATATCAGCAATCCAATGATTAATGTCCATTCTACTCTTTTCAGCATCATTTTTAAAATCTAAAGATTCTAATTCATCTTGAAAATTTTCCGCTAAACAGGGCGTAACATTGATAGACTTGTCAAAGTAGATTTTATCGGCAGAAGCAAATTCGATTGAAGAATTTTTAGCACGTTTAAAACGCATTTGTTTTTCCAATTTATAACCATTGGTTACATGTTGTTTATTTTTGGCCCACTGAAGACGTAAAGCTTGAACTAATTCTTTTTCGGTATTGCCATTGGCACCAAAATAGGCCAGCAACAAAGCATGGAAAGTACTGTAGGGTGAAAAGAATACATTTTCATTTGGTGTGGCTTTTTGTATGGCCTCTAACATGGCCAATGTGAATTCCTGTTGGCCACGATATAAATCGGAACGTATTGTTTTGGGTACACCACCCACTTCATTATCGGAAAAACATCCATTATGTTGGGCTCCTCCAAAGGCAACAAGAACCGTACACAGGAAACCAATTAAAAATAATTTCATTGCTAAATTGTTAGAAATAAATAAAAAAAAAAAAAACAAACATTAGATAATAAATCAAACTATTATTTAAAAGAAACATGATTAATCACGTTTTGTTTTGTAGTGATCATTGACTTTTAGTAAACATTTAAGCAGGCTTTTGAACTTTTGACGTCAATGACTGTGAATTTTGAGCTAAAAACAAATTCCTAGAAATTGTTAATAATAACACCGTCCGACAGTTAATATTAAACATAAACCGGATGATATACGTTTCAAAGTAGAGATCAAATGATGTAAAACTGCATTTACAGTTTGTCATTTCGTGATCCTGTTTCCTTTTAAAAGGACTTCAAAGTTTAAAGGATAAAATTTTTTAAAAAATGAAAGAGAAGAATCTTCGCTAATTTTTCCATTTTTTAATTTGCCATATCAGGAAAAAGGATGCGACTATTGTCCTTTCAAAACTTTATCAAAATATTTTGTCAAAAATTTTAAATGATAATTAAGGACAAAGTTTTGAAAGGACATTACTTACCTCCTTTTTCCCGATATGATAAAATAATAAAATGGGAAAATTAGCGGAGATCCTCCTCGTTCACTTGCCATCCCAAGTGGCATCCTAGGACAAGAACAAATATTTAAAAAAATTTTACAAAAATGTAATCCTCTAAAACTTTGAAGTTCTTTTAAAATGAAACAGGATCTCGAAATGAAAAACTGTAAATGCAGTTTTACTCCATTTAGTATCTAGTTTCAAACGTATATTATCCAGTTCGCGTTTAACGACTTTTTTGTCGTACGGTGTAACACTTACCACTACTATAAATCATATCACAATTCAAATATTTTTAAATTAAATTCAAAATTCCCCCTTCTTTTTAACTCTCTTTCTACAACTTTTGTCTTCTCTTGACCTTGACGTATTATAATGGACGTGAATTTTAAAGTCGTGATTTATTAAACAACGTCTCAAAATCCAAACCACATCAAACCCTAACAAAAACAAACAAATGAATAGATATTTTAAAAAGAAAAAAACGTGATTTGTATTGTAATTTTTGTGGGTGTTAAAAACCCCAATTAACAGCCTTGTGTTTTTGAAATCATTGGAATTTCCAAGTGCATTCAGAGAATCCATTCGAAGAATTAATAAAATACCGCCAATATAAATTATTATCAATTTCAGTACTTAAAACGCTGTGACATTTTCAAAACTTCCAAGTCATGCAACAATAATCATCATAATTGCAGTTTTATTAAAAAAAATAAAAAAAATTGCAACGAAAGAGCAGAAAATTCCTACTTTGTTTTACATAAAAGTGAAAGTGGTTTTAAGTTACATTCAACTAAAATTGACGTTAAACTAAGCTTAACTGTAACGTCGTCTTGAGAAAATACAAGCTTTTAAACAGGCCAATTACACAATATAATTGAGAGAATGGTTAATGAAAGATTACACGAACATCATTAATTAAAAAAGTTTAAAGTTTATGAAAAAACGTATATTTGCAAAAGCTTTTGAATCTAAGAACATTACAATTTCTTAAAGCTTTTGATGACTTGATAATTGTAATTATAAATTAAAGTTTAGTTTTGGAGAATTTTTAATCATTACAAAAGCTTATAAAACATCACTCAAAAAATGCTAAGTATAATGATAGCAAAAAAAGCTTTAAAATTTACAAGGAAATTAAAAGTCCAACACTTGTAACCAGGGGGGTTAACAAATTTAATTTTTGTTGGCCCCCTTTTGTGGGCGTGGATGAGAAAAAACTGTTTTACTAATAATAAAATTGTTTATGTACTTACATAAGTGTAACAAGTAACAAAGTTATAGTCGGTCAAGACCGACCATACGATACCCTACACCTGTGTTTTCCAGAAAATGGGTCCCAACTCCAAACATGGACCGATTTGATCTATCTTTTGTTATATCTTTTATTAGTGTAGAAAACACACACAGACCAAATTTTACTGGAATTGGTTTATTTTTGTTGCCAATAGACCGATTTAACTCAATATCGGTCGAAATTTGTATATAGGAGTCGAAAAATGGTTCATTTATATTCACCACTCTGTGGTACAGGGTATTATGAGTTTGTGCTAATGTTTGTAACTACACTCAAAAAAATAAACTGGTAAAACGCCTGGTTAAATTCCTTGTAATCCCGTTCTATCAATATTTAACAATTTTTCTTGTTTTTTAACAAAAAATATTGTACTTTGCTCAAACGAGAACTACAGTTTTATTGGTAATTTTACAAGTTTATTTTTGTAATTGTATTCTACCGTTTTAAAAGGTTATTTTACAAAAAAAAATTGTAATTTTACAACAAAGTTTTTATTACGAGGATTCTAGTTGAATTACAAAAAAAAAACTGTTATTTTACAAAAATGTTATACGAAGATTTATGTTGTTTAACAAAAAAAAACAATTTTTTTTTGTAATTTTTTTTTTTAATTGAAAAATATTTTTAAAAAAAGTTGACAAAATTTTGAAAAAATTTTTACTTAACTTACAAAAAAAAAAACAGTTATTTTACAAAAATGATTTATGTTGTTTAGGTTAGGTTGGATGGGCGTCCGCCAATTTGGCGAATTCACTCGGAGGCCATAAGACCATTGTGATTCCCCTAATTATCATTTCTCTACTCCCCTCTGATACAAAAACTTTTTACTTTTTGAAGCACCCCGATTCTCCAAGATATTCGGCTAGAGATGTCAATGAGATACCGTTTAGGCAATCTAGGTCATCGAAAAATCTTTGCCCCGAATGCTTAAGCCGGCTTCTCATCAGACCCGGACATTCACATAACAAGTGCTTCAATGACTCCTCCACTTCCACGCAACTTCTACAATAGTCCCTATCAGAAATTCCCATGCGCACGGCCATTTGGCCAATTATACAGTGTTCTGTAAGTACTCCCAGTAATAGGCTAACCGTCCGTTTGCCAAAAGTAAGAAGACTTTTTGTCCTCTCAGGATTTGGCAGTGGCCACATGGTTCGCGATATCCTGTACATAGTCAGTGATATCCACCTATACTTCATTCTATTGTCAAAAATCCATTTAATTTCGTTTATCAATTCCACTACAGGAACCGAGATGTCAGGTTCTTCACGTTCCCCCACCGATTCCGAGCCTTTTCTGGCACCTTCATCAGCCAATTCGTTCCCAGCGACCCCACTATGTCCAGGAACCCAGATTAGCTTGACTGCGTGCTGACTGATTCGACGAAGGGATTGTAGTCCTAACGATTCCCGATTTTACATTGTTTGATTCTAAGGCCTGCTGCGAGACTATCCACAAACATTTTAATGGCGCAAGGACGAAAGTCCCTTGTCATAATCATCTGCGCGGCTTTGTCAATTGCATGTACCTCAGCCTGGAAAACACTACCCTTATCCGGAAGTCTCAGTGAGGCCCCTATTTCGAGGCATTCAGAGTAGAGATGGGCGCGTGAGTGATTTTTGACTCACGCTCACGACAGGAATTTTTGAATCACGCACACTTACTCACGACCATATTTTTTCTACTCACACTCACTCACAATCACGTGAGTAAATTTAATACAACTCACACTCACGTACACTCACGCAAGCTTCACTCACACTCACGTTGACTCACACTCACGAAACTCTTATTTATAAAAATTTCAAAAACTAAAATTTCAAAAATCTTTAAAATTTTTTAGCAAAATTTAAAGTTCAGCGAAATTTTACTTTTTTTTTTTTGCTTTTTTAAGCCAAATTTTACAATTTTTGTAGCTTTTTTTGGTACGAAAGGAAATATGAAGATCAAACAAATCACGCAAACTCACGCAAAAAAATCGACTCACGCACACTCACTCACGTAAAAATCATACTCACGCATACTCACTCAAGCAATTTGTTTCCCCACTCACAATCACGTGAGTAAAATTGAATTCAATCACACTCACGCGTGAATCACGCTCTAATCTGCTCATGTGCCCATCTCTAATTCAGAGTACATTCCCGAACCCGTATCCAACTCCATCTTTGATCCGTCCGTAAAGATTGAGATCGCATTCTTTGTTATAACAGAGTTTTCCGCCCAGCCTTCCCCTGTCGGTATTTGGACTTCGAAGGTTCTGTCAAAGTTCGTCTGTAATGAGATAAAGTCAGTTCGAGTAGTAACTCACGAGAATGGTTTGCAGGTGAGTCGGGTTAGTACGTACGATTGGTAACATTCCAGTTCGGGCTTACTATCACACTCACGAAACTCTTATTTATACAAAAAAAAATTTCAAAAACTAAAATTTCAAAAATCTTTTAAAATTTTTAGCAAAATTTAAAGTTCATCATAATTATACACTTTTCTTTGCTTTTTCGGGACGAAATCTTAAGTTAAGCCAAATTTTACAATTTTTTTTATGCTTTTTTGGTACGAAAGGAAATATGAAGAGTAAATAAATCACGCAAACTCACGCAAAAAAAATCGACTCACGCACACTCACTCACGCAAAAATCCTTCTCACGCACACTCACTCACGGAATTTTTTTTCTCCACTCACACTCACTCACAATCACGTGAGTAAAATTGAATTCGGTCACACTCACGCGAGAATCACGTGAATCACGCTCTAATCTGCTCATGTGCCCATCTCTACTTTCGACTCAGAAATGGAGTTTTAAAATTTAAATCCAGTTTTTAAAATTCAAATGAAATCTTCAAATCCTAACTGATCTTTGTCAAATTACAAAAATAAATTCTTATCTTGACAATCCAATTGAACCGTCGTTAATCAAGACTCCAGTGTTTCATTGTTATTGTCACCAAATCTTAAATATTTTTGTGACTTCTTTGTGAATCACATCAACAAAAATACATAAACAAAAAAAAAAAACTACAATGATCTCTGATTGTGTGTGTTTTTCCCCCATAAATAAATACAAACAGATTTTGTGAAGTGTGGTATTTCATTTGTATGATGACGATAAAATGTAAACACAGTCTGGTTTAATTTGACTTGGTTTCATTTGGTTGCGTAAATGATGTTAAATGTATTTTTAAGGTCTAATTGATGAAATCTATTTACATTGGGCTTTTTTGTTCAACGCAATTTTGGCAAGACTCTTTTTTTTAGCCACATTGTGTACAATCGTGTTTATTTGGCTTTAATCACTCAATGAGTCAGCGCAACGTTGAAATAGTTTAAAACAAGCAAACGCTTGGGCAGCATCGTCGCAGTTCGGATGCCAAAAACAATACAACTGATTTTTTTGCAGGAAATTTCAAGCGGAAATGTTTTAAACAATAGGAAATTAATGCGAAAGTTGGTATCAAATGCAAACAAAAAAGAGGTCAATCATAAATGAAAAGATGAAAAAAAAAATCATTTAGCGTAACAGAAATTCAAACAGGAATTTGAATTGAAATTTTAAAAATGTAACTGGTTTTTACGGAATCTGTGCTATTCTTAAAATTTTGATAGATGTACACTCATAGAAATCCTACAGTATTCCTTACTAAAAAGTTGGTAGTTATTACTAATTGTTAGTATTAAAGGGCCCTACAACGCGTTAGTCAATTTTTACTAACGCAGTTATAAAAAAACGGTAAACAAAATTAAAAGCGAAAACCTATCCAAAATCGATTTTGAAAAATTTTTTAACAAAAAAAATTGTTTCAAAAATATATAATTATTGAGCTTGATAGCTGGCAATGATCTATTTCGGAAATTTAAAAAAAAAATATACATTTAGTTTTTTTCAACGAAAATTTGCTATGTGCGTTTGAAAAAAAAAAATCTTCAAAAATGTAAATTTTACCATATTAGGTGTCAAAAATAATTTTCCAAATTTTTTAAAATTACTAACAAAAATTATTAAAAAATCGGTAAAAAATCAGTATTCAGTAAAGTTAAAAGTATTCCAATTTCAAAAAAATAACTAAGTTTATACTGTAAAGCTAAATTTATACTGTAAATTACTAAAAAAGTAGTATATTTAAAGTTATAACACTTTTACTGTATTTTTTACTGTAGGATTATTTTGAGTGTACGTACTCTAAAATATCAAAAACATAGAGAAACATAGAGGCGAAGGTGAAAGAAAAAACAATGTTGCTATCTTTTTCTAATTTCTCACACGTACGTTGTCGATGTGAATTCACCACACAATACAAGTTTACAAGTCGTACTTTGTCATAGAAATATCTTAGTAGAAAAATTAGTAAACCCATTGTAGATCAAGTTTTACAGAATATTGTCGTATTCAACAAAAATTAATGTTGATATCGTTGAATAATCAGTAAAGTTGAATCAACTTTTTACAACGCTTATACAGAATTCAATAGATAAAACCAAAAAAGAAAAAACAACCCTGTTAGTTCATTTTTGTATTATCAAGTTGGTAGCAATGCATTGCAATGTGAAATTTGTTTGTCTCTTATAAAATTATTTTATGTGTTTGTTTCTTATAAAAATATTTAATATTATAAAAATAGGATCTGATGATCAGATTCTGATCTGTAAATATTTGGTAAGTACACTAAGAAAAAAAAATTCTCAAATCAAGCAAAAACAATCTCAAATTAAAAATAAAACAGTGACAAAAGTCAACAAACTTTGTTTTTTCTCAAATTAAAAATGTTTATCGACACTTTTAATATGGCTTGAGTAACAAACAAAATTTTAAAAATTAAATGAAACAACGTTGATTTGAGAATGTTTATATGTTCAAATCAAAAATGCACATAATCAAATTAAACATTAAAAATTATTTATATAATTTTCTTTCTGTTTCCTAAAATTTTCAATGTAAATAAAACAATTGGAATTTTTTTAAATTTATATACACATTTTATTTATTTTTCTTTACCACAGAAAAGTTATAAAGATGCAATTTTCTATATAGAAAAAAAATAATATATCGTCGCTGCTCTGACGAACACACCCATGTGATTTTCAAAAATTTTTTGAAGACGTCTACGAATTAGATTAATTTTGTCCTTTCGCGATCTTTTAAAGTTACACCTTTTACATATATATTTAAATAATATTGCAAATCTACTTTTTCCATTAAGATTACCTTAAAAGTCAACGCAAACGTTCACAAATTAGATAGTCTCTTTAATAAATACACGTAGGGGTTTTTGTCAGAGCACCGACATTAAATAGACATCAAATAATACAAAATTTCCGGGATTGCTGTCATAAAATGTTAATTTTCTTCTGGATTATAGGTACTCCACATTATTTTCCGCAAACAGGTACTCCACATTAATTTTCACATTAATTTCCACCCATTTTTTTTTTATTTATGTCAATACATACATATGTATTTACTTTTGACTTTTGTCACTTATTACAAAAATTTAGTTCATTGTTTTACTTTAAGAAAATATTTATTATTTTTCGTTTACTTAATTTTTATGGAAATTGAAAAGTTTTCACTTATGAAACGCCACGAGACTTTTCTAAAATAATTGCGTCATTTATATGGCGTCGTTTTTAAAGTTGTTGAAAACTCATTTTGCTAGTGTTTACAATCAAAATGATTATTTTCATAATGGCAGCATCATGAAATAAAAAGGGGTTTTTTTATATTTAATTCAAAAAATATACTTTTAAAATCAAGACCGAAACATATTTAATTTTATAAAATTTCATTTCATTATTAAAATTTCTTTCAAAAATTTGAGAATTTTAAAAATGAGTACGAAAATGTTTGATTTGACGACGATTTTTTCCCTCAGTGTAATAAAATACATTGGTTACTTTATGTATTCATACTATATTATAATTTTTTTTTTGTTTTTTTTTTTGGTTTTTTTTTGTAAGGTTTTTGATTTGGTGTCATTAGAAAACTTGAGAATGGCTTACGAGTGCATAACATAAATAAACGAAGTGTGTGTGAAAATCTCGTGCAGCTTAAAAAGCCAGTGATAATTCTAAAAAATATTGTGATTTTTACTTAATAAAAGAATATTAACAAATAACAACAAGCTTTTTTTTATTAATAAAATTTCTTATATCAACAAAACTATGAGTTGAGTTTACAAAAAATACGAATTGATTTACAAAAGAACGAGTTGATCAACTTTTACAAAAACTGACAACAATTTTTATTGAAATCAACATAAATATTTGTAGGGTCAAAATCAACAATGATTTCTGTTGAATTTACAACGATTTCCTTTGGGAATACAATGATTTATGGTTGAGTGTAACTTTTTTGGAAGTAGTTTGTAAAAGATTAATTGAAATTCGAAGATTCCATTTAAAATTCAAAAATTCCTCTTAATAATGAAGAAATGAAACATGAAAAATTATAAATTATACTGATCTTTTTCAAATATCAAAAGGAGTTTTCAACTCAATGGATCATCGACGACTTAAATTTTAAAATGGTGTGTAAAAAAGTGGGTTTCTAAAGAATCCAAACGCCTTTAAGTTAAGTTTATGTGGAATGGGTGTCACCCCGGATCCCTTAGAAATTCTGCTAGAGTAGTCAACGAGAAATCATTTAGGCAGTGCAAGTCATCGAAAAATCTATGCCCTAAATGCTCGGGGCGCCACTTTATCAGAACCGGACATTCACATAACCAGTGCTTCACTGACTCCTCGTTCACAACTTCTACAAGGAGATTGCCTTACGATTTCCTGTCAGAAATTCCACCAATAGGCCAACCGTCCGTTTACCAGTAACCATAGGGATCCTACATGTAGTCAGTAGTCCTTTATCATATTCCCCCATATGTTATAAATTTCGTTCATCACCTACACTAGAGGAATTAAGATGTCAGGTTCTACCTGTTGGCTCACTGACTCAGAGCCCTTCCTTGCGCATTCATCAGCCAATTCGTTCCTAGAACTTCACAATGTCCAGGTACTGCCGGATTTGGCGGAGGGATTGTTTACAGTTCCTAAAGATTTCCGATTTCACAGTGTTTGATTCCAAGTCCTTTAGAGCTGCAAAACTATCAACAAAATGTTTATGGCCTCTTTGGATTTGGCAGTAACCACATTGATCCTACACGCAGTCAGTTATCCTTTATCATATTCCCTGATATGTTAATAACTTCGTTTATCCCCTACACTAGAGGAATTAAGATGTCAGATTCTATTTGTTGCCCCACTGACTCAGATCCCTTTCTTGCGCATTTATTAGCAAATTGGTTTCGAGCACCCCACAATGTCCAGGGACTGTCGGATTTGGCTAAGGGATTGTATACAGTTCCTAACGATTCCCGATTTCATAGTATTTGATTAGAAGGCCTTAAAAGCTGCGAGGCTATCCACGAAGTGCTAATGGCCTCTTAGGATTTCATAGTAACCACAGGGATCCTACACGTAGTCAGTTGACCTGTATTCTATTCCCTGATATACATATTAACTTCCTTCATCACCTACAATAGAGGAATTAAGATGTCAGATTCTACCTGTTTCCCGACTGACTCGGAGCCTTTTCTTGCGCATTCATTAGCCAGTTCGTTCCCAGGGACCCAACAATGTCCAGAGACCCACAAAATATTGGAATTGTATACAATTTCTAACGATTCCCGATTTCACAGTGTTAGATTCCAATGCCTTCAGAACGAAAATGTTTATAGCGCATGGACTTTGTAAGTCCCTTATATATGAGAGGCCTTATTAATTGCAAGTACCCCTACCTGGAAAGCACTGCACTTGTCCGGATGTCTAAATGAGGCCGTAATTTCAAGGCTTTCAGAATACACTCCCGAACCCGTACCCCTTTCCATCAACATCGTAACAGAGTTTTCCGTCCAGTTCTCCTTAGTCGGTACTTGGATCTCAAATGTTCTGTTAAAGGAATTAAGATGTCAGGTTCTACCTGTTGCCCAACTGACTCAGAAAGGAATTGGTTGATGGATGCAAAAGGATTCGTCAGCCAATTTGTTTCCAGCACCCCACAATGTCCAGGGACTATCGGATTTGGTGAAGGGATTATATACAGTTCCTAACGATTCCCGATTTCACAGTGTTAGAATCCAATGCCTTCGGAGCTTCGAGATTATCCACGAAAATGTTTATAGCACATGCAAGATTTATGGGTTTATATAAACTTCTTGTAGACTTCTATAAGACTTCTTGAAAAACGAAAGGTTTTCAAACTCTCAGAATCTGGTCAAAGACTTATGGGTTCATATAAACTTTCAAACTCTTATAGTATTCTTAAACAAACGAAATTGTTGAATGATTGCAAACTTTTAGAATCTGGAAAAAGGTTTATCGGTTGCTTTAAACCCCCAAACTCTTGCAGTAATTTTGAACAACATAGCGTTTCTTAATTTTTTTAATCATGTCAAAGATTTGTGATGAGCAATCAGGGGTTTGTTAGGTTCTTAACTCTTAGAATAATTCATTATAAATCTTGTCATAGGATTCTTAAGATTCTTAACTCTTAGGTTAGGGTGGCGGTGTACGATTTACACCTCGCATAGACATTTTGGTCCATAGCGATACCACAAAACTTTTTTTTCTTTTTCGCTAGCAGCGCAAGTTAAACACGTTCAAAGTCATTGCGAATCTATTTAATATTCTAAGATCCATTCGCGTTATATCCTCCAAAGTATTGAAGCTTATCTGACCAGTAATCGATCGGCGACTTCTTGCCACCCCTGGACAGTGACAAAGTATGTGTTCTATCGTTTCATCCACTCCTGGTGAGCCGCATCTTTTTCAACTGGCGTCTGGGATGAGTCTAATATTCTTAGCATGAATGCCGATGAGACAGTGACTAGTTATTATTCCCGTCAGAGCTCGACATTCCCTTCTCGTAACTCATTCCCTTCTCTTAACTCTTAAGAACTGTTCAAATATCAATGCAATCTTTTTCTCTTTTAGTATTCATAAACAAGCGTAGGTTTTTTAGCTTTCTATGTTGGAAGCTTTGTTAGCTTCTTTTCATGTTGAACGACTCCATGTGTTACGAGAACGACCACGCTGTCTGCTTCCTTGAGAATTGTTAACTAGTGCTCTTATGCAAATTTTATCTCTAGGTTTTCTAAGTGTGTGACCATTCAACATTTTCAGCCACCATGCTTCCTAAATACTGAAATTCAGAATTTCGTTCTACTAATGCATTATCAATAAGGAGAGGTTGCCCTGATTCGACGTTGATTTCAAACTCCTTCGTTTTACTAGTGTTGATTTTTAGTCCAACGTTTGCTGACTCGGTTACCAAAATATTCAACTTATCCTGCATGACTTTAAGCCTGTGTGATAATTCGCACTTGTCATCGGCGTAATGAAACGATTACAATCTATTAGCAGGAAAAGGGGGATTTCAAATGAAAGATACAAAACTTTAGATTCTGGTTAAACTTTATGGTTTTCTAAACCTTGCAAACACTTAAAATCTGAATAAACACTCTTGGATGTCTAAAGGTTCCAAACTCTTAGATGTAAGACAAACCACCCCGGGGGTAAAACTCTTAGAATCTAGTCATATAATAGAAGTATTCCAAAGGTATAAGAATCTGGTCAAACTATCGAGAGATTCCTAGCACATGTAATCTGATGAACAATAGTTGGGTTCTAAAGTTGAAAAACTTTCAGAATTTGATGTTATATATAACACTGGATTTCCAAGGGTTCTAATGTTTTAAATATAGATTTAATTTATACCAACACTCGGGGGGGGGGGGAGGGTGACACTTCGGATGCCGTTTAAAAAACCGCAATCACACGAATTCTTCTTTCAACACTCGAAAAAAAATAATTGTTCCAACGAACATCACACTGCATTCTTATGCAAACAATTCTCGATGTTTTAACCAAGAATTGTGTACGAAATTTTAAAATCTTGTGAACCTTTCGGTTGTTTCAAGTCGTTAAACGATTGATTTATTGACTTAACATTTAATTAAAAAACATATACAAACTGGTAACAATGATCATTGTCTCGTTGTAGCGAAACAAACGAAAGCCTCTGTTGGGAATCGAACCCACGGCCTCTAAACTCATTGTCTGGCACGCTATCAACTAGCGTAATGGAACGCCTCGTTCGTTTTACGTATTTTTTTTCTTCTTTAGAGTAAAATCATCGCAAAATTCGTTTATCGAGGCTTGGTAGTATTTAAAACTATAATTAATAGACACATTAAGCATGCACTTTATCTTACTTAATTGTTGGAATTTCCAAATATCTTTAAAGCGTTTAACAAAAAAAATATAAAAAATTCACATCAATAACTTAAATCGCAAAAAACAATTTCAATGAAGTTTTTACGAGTTGTTGTAAAGGCAAAATAACTGATTATTGTAAATAGAAATAAATTTAAATACTGATAAACCATAAAGTAAGAAGGTCAATTGATAGTGATTTCAATAATAAAATGTGTATATTTAAAAAAAAATATAAAAAAACCGCCAACTAAAAAACTAGAGCAATAAAAAGAGAAGTGTTTAAATAAATTAGTTATTAAATTTACAAGAAGAAGGTTAGAAGAAGCGTACAAGTAAGGTGTCTCTAATACTTAGAGCCAACGGTCAGTACCGTAGTACCGGTATTCCCGGTACCCCAGGTTTCGGTATTATCGGGAAATGGTACCGGTTTCCCGGTTCTTTGAATATTTCCGGGAATTCCCGGTTCCGGTTCCGATGGTATCACCAGTATTTCCGAGACTACCGGTTTATACTTTATGCAATATTTTGTCCAATAAATATATTTTCTTTAAATTACCAAAAAAACTTCAGATATGTTTTTGAAAGAATTTTACACATACAATTAAATATTTCTGAAATAATGATTGAAATGGTGTAATTTTTAAATTTAAATTAAATAAAAAATATTTTGTGCCTGGGTTTTGTTTTTTGAGAGCCGGTTCCAGGATTAGAACTGGGAATACTGGGATATTCCCTGGATTATATCAAGAACTAGTACCAGAACCGGGAAATGGAAGGCACTAGTCTCTATTATCATGTTGCTGGTAATGATGAACTTACGTCACAAAATACGAGTAATTAAGGGGTTTTTCCATAAATTTGTTTAGAATTTCAAAGCTGGAAATATGAATGTGTAGATAATACCAAATGTTCAGTTTTAGAAAACAAATGATTGATCGATCGATCGTTTGTCGCAGATTGAGAGATCAGTAATTGACATAATCGTTAAAGTAATACTATAATAAACACATTTGTAATATAAATTAGGTGTAGTATTCAGAACCTTAAATGTTTGCATTAACTGAAAGTGCTAGTTCACTTAAAGTGCTAGTTCACTGACAGTTTTACACTAAAAAAATTATGACGGTATATTCCACTACAAAAGACAGTTAAAACAACTTTTGTTTAGGCGTATACTACATTTTACAGTAAAATCAACCAAAAATTGTTGTTGTTTTCAACTATTGATTAACAAATACAAAAACTGGAAAAACTTTCAAATTATCTGAATGTTTTTATTAACAAATAAAAAATACTAAACTTCAAAAATGGTTAAAATTGTTTAGTAATAATTCCTGCTGCATCTGACACTTTTAACTCGTTCATCACATTCGTTTTTCTAAAAAATTCTAGAAAATTATAATTTTTTTATGGCCTAAAACAATTACATAAAACAACTGTTACTTCAATGGAGTAATTTTTTGTATATATTTTTTTAAACGACTACAAAAAATAGTTGTTTGAGATTTTTCATACAAAAACAACTGAAATTGTGGTTGAAAACAACAACTAGTAACTGCAATAATTTTTTAAGTGTAAACAATGGATAAAATTTCGCTATTTTTTATAGCAGTATGTGTAAACAATGGATAAAATTTCGCTATTTTTCAATACGAAAAATGTCTTAGAATCTGCGAATTTTTTTATACGAAAAATCTCTTAGAATCTGCGAATTTTTCTATACGACAAATGTCTTAGAATATGCGAATTTTTCTACACGAAAAATGTCTCAGAACCTGTGAATTTTTCTTTATAAAAAATGTCTCAGAATCTGCGAATTTTTCTATACGAAATGTATCTCAGAATCTGCAAATTTTTCTATAAAAAAAATTCTTAGAATCTGCTCATTTTTCTATACAAAAAATGACTCAGAATCTGCGATTTTTATACCATCCACTTAGTGATAGAGGGTATATATAAGTTTGTCATTCCGTTTGTAAATCATCGAAATATCGGTCTGGGACCCCATAAAGTATATATATACATGATCACCGATCGACTTTAAGACATTCTAACGATGTCAGTCTGTCTGTCTGTGGAAATGGTGATCACGGCCAAAATATAACACGGAGGTGACTGAAACTTTACATATTTATTGGAAGTTCTCCCAAAAAGTTTGGTATTGCATTTGAGCGATATCGGTTCAAAAGTTATGAACGAAAATGTAAGGACACCTCCAAAATTTTAGTACATTCAACATAACCTAAAAATACAAAATGCTTTAATTCGGCTGCTGGTTGACATATGTGAACGTAATTGAACACCAAATGGTATTTAAACAAGTACGAACATATTTTTTGACAAAAAAAGAAGAAAATCGGGGATTTTTTTCACCATTTTTTTTTTTTGCGGAAATTTTTTTTCAATTTTTTTTTTTCAAAAGTAATTTCCTTTTAAATAAAGTTTTTTTCAATAATCTTTTTGAAATAGTGGAGGGTATCACTACATTCGGCAAGGCCGAATTACTAGTTTCTATATGAAAAATGTCTTATAATCAGCGAATTTTTCTATACGAAAAATGTCTCAGAATATTTTGAGAATTTTTAAAAATATGTTTTTTTTTAATAATTTGATTCCTTTTACATCTTAAATTAAAAATAAATGCATTATTTTTTTTTAAAATTTAAAAAATGTTGGCCCAAAAAAAATCAAGCGAAAAAACTGAATTAAAAAAAATTTGCTACAACTTTAAAAAAAAATATATCTTTCCATTTTGTGTTTTAAAATTTAAAGAATATTTTAGTGCTTTAATTCATATTCATATTTATATTTTATTTTTGGTTTTTTTTTTATGAAATTTTTAAAATAATATTTTTTTTTTTTAATTTTTAATAAAATAAAATTTTTGTCCAAAAAATTATAATTTTTTTTATGGAATGGAACTTTTGGTTTTGGTCTGCATTGGTCGGATTACTATAACATAAATATTCACCGATGTCCATAACAATTATTTCAAAGGCTAACTTTTGCGAACGTGTGCGACTTGGACTACAGTGGAGCTTTTAGTTAACCTTATTTTTACATATTTTTTGAACATTTATTTTAAAAGTGGGCGTGACCGTTAACCGGCCGCCCATATATTTAATAATATTATTTTCGCTGGCAAAAAGAACATGTTTACCAAATCTCAAGTCAATATAAATAAAATTGAATTTTTGTCGTACTACACTCAAAAAAAAGTGGGTATTCAATTCAATACTAAAAATTTAATAATGAACTAATTTTTAGTCCAAAATGATCTAGTGTAGGCGTTGGTAATCAATACTTAAATTTGTTACTAATATTATTCAAAACCAGTAAAAATTACTGATTTTAGTACTTTGAAGATACTAAAAACTACTGTACTACGGGCAATTAGTAACTTATTAGTAGATTTTGGTACCAAATCACTTAAGGTACCTACAGACGAAGCAATATTATTCACAATAATTTTGACGTTTACCCACAAATGACATACATAAAATAAAAATACTGTATAAAATATTGTACTGAAAAAAATACATGCAGATTGTGTATAATATTGAATCGTCTGTAGAGGCCTTTACTAATACTTTTACTGAAGAATTATTTTGAGTGTAGATTGGCTAAATGTGGCACTGTGCAATGGTTCAAAAGTTATAAGCAAAATAGTGAATTTCAGCACGGGCTTTTCGCGAATGTAGTAGTTGAAAAACACGATAACTTTCGAAGAAAAAACCTGAGGCTACTGAAGCTTTGCATATATATTTACCGTTTCTCTGGTCTAGTTGGTATTGAATTTCAGAAAATTGGTTCAGTGGTTCAAAAATTGTGGGCGAAACCGTGAATTTCAGATTAAATTCACCTTAATTCACGTAAGTCACAAAAATATTTTAAAACGTATTTTTGTTACTCAAAAATATTTTTACACTAAACAAAAAATGGTTTCACCTTAAATTCACCTTAATTCACGTAAGTCACAAAAATATTTTAAAACGTATTTTTGTAACTCAAAAATATTTTTACACTCAAAAAAAAAAAAATTGTGTTTTTTTTACAAAGTGCTCAAAAATAGTTTTTTATTCAAAATAAAATATTTATATCAAAATTGTTACTTTTTCACGTTAGAAAATTTATTATCACTTTAAAAGTGTATTCATGGAGGAAAAATAAAAAAACACACTTATTATGCAAACTCCAGAAAAAATCAGTTGGAATGCTGCAGAAGACCAGTGTTCGAAAAAAAACAGTACGTTATTTAACGTTCCGTTCCAAGAACACATTCACTAAAAAGTTTTTTAAGTGGTTGTGAAGGTGTTCGCAAACAGAATTCCGAACGTTATGCCTGTGAGTTGAAGAACAGAAACTTTACGATAACGTACCGAACTAGGTTAGAAACAAAATAAAGTTCTTTTAGTGTTCTGTTTGCGAACTTTTGAGACATTTTTTTTTTAAATTTAAAATGGTGATATCTCGAAAACTAAGCAAGATAGAGCAAAACGGAGCACATTTTTGGTTCTTGGGATCTCCATAGTATCGCTAGGCCTCTACACATGGGTGGACCCCATTGGGTCCATATTTTGAATCTAAAAAAGTTAGAATTCCGGGAAATTTAAAAATGCACATTTCTCGCTAAATACTGCCGACACGACATAAAGTCTAAAAGCGGTCATGTACTACGAGACAAGATCCACAAAAATGCTTTTAGACTTTTCATCGTGTCGGCAGTATTTAGCGAGATATGTGCATTTTTAAATTTCCCGGAATGCTAACTTTTTTAGATTCAAAATAAGGACCCAATGGGGTCTACCCATGTGTAGAGGCCTAGCGATACTATGGAGATCCCAAGAACCAAAAATGTGCTCCGTTTTGCTCTATCTTGCTTAGTTTTCAAGATATCGCCATTTTAAATTTAAAAAAATGTCTCAAAAGTTCGCAAACAGAACACTAAAAGAACTTTATTTTGTTTCTAACCTAGTTCGGTACGTTATCGTAAAGTTTCTGTTCTTCAACTTGCAGGCATAACGTTCGGAATTCTGTTTGCGAACACCTTCACAACCACTAAAAAACTTTTTAGTGAATGTGTTCTTGGAACGGTACGTTTCGATAACGTACGGTCGCTCCATAGTTCCGTACAGAACACTAACGTACCGTACGTTAGAGTTTTTTTTCGAACCCTGCAGAAGACCTTCCATGTTAGAATTTGCAATTGTCCTGAAAATCGAAATATTTTAATATATCAAAGATGACACAGAATCTGAGAATTCTTGGTCTGGCTTAACCAAATTAAACACATTAATTTTGAAAAGATGTCAACTAATTTAAAATCCACCAAATTTCAATCATTAACCAATAAAAAAAGAATTAATCACTTTAAGCACTGAATATTTTGTTTAAAGCTTTTTAATATTGCACATAAAAACAACAACACTATTACAACAATTTTTAATGTTGTTTTAGTGTTTATTTCAATACTTTTTCGTAATAATTGTCTATACACTCAAAAAAATAAAACTGTAAAGTTAACAAATTTTTTTTTGTTAACTCGAGTTTACTGGCTTTTTAGCAAATTTTTAGTTAAAATCAGCGTTTTAACTACTTTTTTTAGTTAAGTTCAATTTACGAAAATACTAGTTTTGAACAAATTTTGTATTAATTTTTTTTGTTGACTTCAAAACTGAGTTTACGAATTTTTACTAATTAATTTGCTGATTTTTCGTAACAAATTTGTTGAGTGGAATTTCTTGTGAAGCCTCCTATGCAAATCTCATAAGTTCTACTTAAGCTGATGAAAAAATATAAAAAATAAACTTTTAATTTTTTACAAAATATTTTCTAAATTTTAGTTTACGAAAAGTAACAAAAAGTTTAGCTGAATTCAACTAATTTTTTTGTTAATATATGTACATAAAAACGTTACGAAATTTCAGCTAAATTTTTGGTTAAAGTTACGGTTTTTTTTGCTAATTTCATTCTACGAAAAGTTAACTAAATATTTTTAGTTAAATTAACTAAAAATTTAGTTGGCCCAAAATCAGGTGCTTTTTTAGTTAAATTTAACTAAATTTTTTGTTAACTTTACAGTTTTTTTTTTTTGAGTGTACATACAGAAAAAAAAACTAAAAATAAAAACATGGATTTTTAAACAAATACGAAAAAAAAATTAACAAAATCGTTCAAGTTAAAGCCTTGTTTGCTAATAATCCCCAAGTATTGCTAAATTATTTTTATTTTTTTTTTGTATTTTTACTTTTTTTGTTACTTTGATGAAGTGCGTTTAACTGCAAGTAGTTGAAATAGTCGATGATGATATAATAAGCACCTCCGTTAAACCGGTCCTCACAATATTTATTTTTTTGTTAAATTGCAAAAAAAAGTACTTAATGCCAAACGATAAAAAATTAATTTATTTTTTTGTCTTATTTTTAAAACACTACACAAACACTTTATAAGGAGCTTAAGTTGCCGCTCTACTACTCGTTTCGGTTAATCACGTTGAACTGATTTAATACTTTTTCAACTCAAACATTGAAAGCTAGGTTGAAGTCGACCATTAAGCTCTAGTTTGTTATTCCAATGTGTTGAGACAAAAGAAAAAGCTTTTCATTCCAAAGCTTTATTAAAGCTTTCATTTTTAATGTTTAGAGAAATGGGGATACATTCACGACATTACAGATTTCTCGCTAAAATTGTATAAAGTGACACCTCAAAGAAAAACTCTGTGAAACATTTTTAGCCTAACCAAAAAAGACAAGTAAGAAAATTATAGTCGGTCAAGACCGACCATATAATACCCTACACCCAAGTTACCCGGAAAATGGATCCCAAGTTTTTACAATTACCGATTGGATCTATTTCTTTTGTTATATCTTTAGTAAGTGTAAAAAACACTCTCAAACCTAATCTAACAATAAGTGACATATGCTTCCTTTTGTTGCCAATAAACCGCTTTAACTGTATATCGGGATTTAAGATTAAGATTTGATTAATTAATTAATAAGATTTGACAAAATTTTAATTAAATATTTTCTTTTTTAATAAAATTTGAGAGATTTATGTGAATATCGGGAAGGTGGTTGATATGGGAGTTACAAGAACTGGCCCGATTCCTTTAAAATTCGGAATGGTGATTTGTGAATACAAAAGACGTTTACCTGACAATTTTCGAAAGGAAATCTATATATATAAAAGAGTAACGTGACTGACTGACTGACTGACTGACTGACTGACTGACTTATTGACTGATTCATCATCGCCCAGCCCAAACCGCTAAAGCTAGAGACTTGAAATTTGGACTGTAGGTTCACCTCCCGGAATATAGATCCACTAAGGCTGGATTTTTGCCAATGTTGATTCTAAGGGGGTAAAAAGGGTAAAAAACTGTACTTTTGGTACTTTTTATATCTCCTGAAATAATGGTCGTAGAGACTTGAAATTTGGACTGCATGTTCACCTCCCGGAATATAGAACCGTCAAGGCTGGATTTTTGCCAGTGTTGATTCTAAGGGGGTAAAAAGGGTAAAAAACTGTACTTTTGGTACTTTTTATATCTCCTGAAATAATGGTCATAGAGACTTGAAATTTGGACTGTATGTTCACCTCCCGGAATATAGATCCACTAAGGCTGGATTTTTGCCAGTGTTGATTCTAAGGGGGTAAAAAGGGTAAAAAACTGTACTTTTGGTACTTTTTATATCTCCTGAAATAATGGTCATAGAGACTTAAAATTTGGAATGTATGTTTACATTATGGAATTTAGGTCCAGTAAGGCTGGGTTTTTGCCAATGTTATTTCTAAGGGGTAAAAAGGGTAAAAATCTGTACTTTTGGTACTTTTTATATCTCCTGAAATAATGGTCATAGAGACTTGAAATTTGGACTGAATGTTCACCTCCCGAAATATAGATCCACTAAGGCTGGATTTTTGCCAGTGTTGATTTTAAGTGGGTAAAAAGGGTAAAAAACTGTACTTTTGGTACTTTTTTATATCTCCTGAAATAATGGTCATAGAGACTTGAAATTTGGACTGTATGTTCACCTCCCGAAATATAGATCCACTAAGGCTGGATTTTTGCCAGTGTTGATTCTGAGGGGTAAAAAACTGTACTTTTGGTACTTTTTATATCTCCTGACATAATGGTACTAGAAACTGGAAATTTGCAATTTCGGTTCACTTCCGGGAAAAAAGATTCACTACGGCTGGGTTTTTGCCAATGTAGATTCTACGGGAGTAAAATGGGTAAAAAAGTGTACTTTTGGTACTTTTTTTATTTACTAAAATAATGGTAATTCAAACTTGAAATTTAGAATGTAGGATCCTTTAGTGAAATAAAAAAATCTGGAACAAGTACCTTCTGAAAATTCTGTACCGTTTATAAAAATTATTTTTTTTAAAAAGTACCTTTTATAAAAAGTACCTTTTATAAAAAAGTACCTTTTATAAAAAGTACCTTTTATAAAAAAAACCTTTTATAAAAAGTACCTTTTATAAAAAGTACCTTTTATAAAAAGTACCTTTTATAAAAAGTACCTTTTATAAAAAGTACCTTTTATAAAAAGTACCTTTTATAAAAAGTACCTTTTATAAAAAGTACCTTTTATAAAAAGTACCTTTTATAAAAAGTCCCTTTTATAAAAAGTACCTTTTATAAAAAGTAACTTTTATAAAAAGTACCTTTTATAAAAAGTACCTTTTATAAAAAGTACCTTTTATAAAAAGTACCTTTTATAAAAAGTACCTTTTATAAAAAGTACCTTTTATAAAAAGTACCTTTTATAAAAAGTACCTTTTATAAAAAGTACCTTTTATAAAAAGTACCTTTTATAAAAAGTACCTTTTATAAAAAGTACCTTTTATAAAAAGTACCTTTTATAAAAAGTACCTTTTATAAAAAGTACCTTTTATAAAAAGTACCTTTTATAAAAAGTACCTTTTATAAAAAGTACCTTTTATAAAAAGTACCTTTTATAAAAAGTACCTTTTATAAAAAGTACCTTTTATAAAAAGTACCTTTTATAAAAAGTACCTTTTATAAAAAGTACCTTTTATAAAAAGTACCTTTTATAAAAAGTACCTTTTATAAAAAGTACCTTTTATAAAAAGTACCTTTTATAAAAAGTACCTTTTATAAAAAGTACCTTTTATAAAAAGTACCTTTTATAAAAAGTACCTTTTATAAAAAGTACCTTTTATAAAAAGTACCTTTTATAAAAAGTACCTTTTATAAAAAGTACCTTTTATAAAAAGCACCTTTTATAAAAAGTACCTTTTATAAAAGTACCTTTTATAAAAAGTACCTTTTATGAAAAGTACCTTTTATAAAAAGTACCTTTTATAAAAAGTACCTTTTATAAAAAGTACCTTTTATAAAAAGTACCTTTTATAAAAAGTACCTTTTATAAAAAGTACCTTTTATAAAAAGTACCTTTTATAAAAAGTACCTTTTATAAAAAGTACCTTTTATAAAAAGTACCTTTTATAAAAAGTACCTTTTATAAAAAGTACCTTTTATAAAAAGTACCTTTTATAAAAAGTACCTTTTATAAAAGTACCTTTTATTAAAAGTACCTTTTATAAAAAGTACCTTTTATAAAAAGTACCTTTTATAAAAAGTACCTTTTATAAAAAGTACCTTTTATAAAAAGTACCTTTTATAAAAAGTACCTTTTATAAAAAGTACCTTTTATAAAAAGTACCTTTTAAAAAAAGTACCTTTTATAAAAAGTACCTTTTATAAAAAGTACCTTTTATAAAAAGTACCATTTATAAAAAGGACCTTTTATAAAAAGTACCCTTTATAAAAAGTACCTTTTACAAAAATTACCTTTTACAAAAATTACCTTTAATATAAAGTACCTTTTATTAAAAGTACCGAAAGTGCTGAAACAATGATACTAGAAAATTGAAATATGGAATGTAGGATTTTTCGATGAAGAAAAAAACTTTCTGGAAGAAATACTTTTTGGAAATTCCGTTTCTAACGGGGGTAAGAAAGTGTACTTTTGGTACTTTTTTTGTTCCTATAATAATGAGCTAGATGCTTGAATTTTGGAATGTAGGGTACTTCGGTGAAAAAAACATTCTACTGTATTTTTTAAAAAAATCCGTTTCTAGAGGTATAAAAAAGGGTTTTTTGATACTTTTTATATTTCATGAAGTAATGATCCTAGGCACTGACATTTTGAATGCTTTATTTTAGGATATTCTGTTTCTAAGGGTCGCGACTGATTGTAAAGGGGATAAAGAAGTGTAAATTTCTTGAAATAATGGTTCAGAAACTTGATATTTTAAATATAGGATCAACTAGCACAAAAAAAAGGTTTTTTGGAAAATTTAATTTTAAGGGAAGAGGTGGCAAATGGTTATTTTTACCTATCTAACTATTAAACTAAAAGCCCCAGAAATAACAGCCATATTTTAAAATTTAAAATTTTGGGATAAAATGGGGTACCTGGTAAAAGTGGTGTAAAATGGTACTTTTCATATCTATAAAATAACGACAATATACATTTTTATTTCTTTAACGCATATTATACGGAGAGGAATGAAACTTGCATGGAACAAAAGGAGATGGAATTGGAAACGAAATGGAGTAGAACGGGGATCGAAATGAAATAGAGCAGGGAACAATATGGAATGATAATTTTTACTCAAATTTATCGTATTTAACTTTTTTTATTCCATATTTTTTCTCCCTATATGTTTTTTCAATCAAACTTATTTTTATTCACATTTCTTTTTTCACTGAAATATTTATTCACTTTAAATCCAAAAATCTGATATAAGGGCTCGAAAATTGTCAATATCATTTTTTCACCGGAACGCACATGATAACGTACCAGCGAAGTTATTCAAATTGTATTGTTTAAATTATTCATTGAAATATTATTTTATGAAAGACGTAAGCGTCCACAAGTAAATAAAACAAAGACTACCTAGGGGAATTTTTTGAAATCATAGAGTAATCCTGATCCTTCTATTATTCGGTATTCAATACAACCGGTAACGAAGTACCGGGATGGTAAGCTAGTCTTTTATAATACGGTTATTAGAGTCATCGGCGTATACAGGGGGGGGGGCCCCAACAACAACAACAAAAAAATATTTTTATACCCTCCAACTACAGTATGGGGGTATACTCACTTTGTCATTCCGTGTGTAACGCATCAAAATATCGGTCTAGGACCCCTTAAAGTATATATATTTATGATCAGTGATCGATTCTAAGACATTCTAGGGATGTCCGTCCGTCCGTCTGTCCGTCCGTCCGTCCGTCCGTCTGTCCGTCTGTCCGTCTGTAGTTAACACGATGCAGTCCAAAATAAAAGAGCTAGACTCCCGACATTTGGCACGAATATGTCTTATGTTCATAGGCAGGTTAAGTTCGGAAATGAGCAAAATCGAACCAGGGGGAAAAAAGTTCCCCCTTGAAGAACTAAACCAACCTCTGAAAAATACCATATTTTTACATGATTTTTTGTGTTTTTGTTTAACAAATGCAACATTTGTATGCCACAAAAAGTTCAAAGTCCTGCATTTGGACCCAGAGAATTAGAAAATGTCGTTTTTCGGCCCGCCCCCTTTTATGGGCGTGGAATAAAACATTTTTTTTAAAATAATGATAATCTTGTATTTCTTTAGTGCAAAAAGCATAAGAATTAATTTTTAAACACAAATTCGAGGGAAAATTTGCCCCCCCCCCTCAATTACTACAAGCGACCCCTTGACCCCCCCCCCCCCCCCCCCAGAAAAAAGTAAAACGCCCCTGCATTTTTTTTTTTTTTTTGCATGTTGGAGGGTATACAAGATTCGGCACAGCCGAATTTAACACTCTTACTTGTTTTTATATGTATTGGAAAACACGAATCTCACGAAAAAAACAACAACAAATTTTTTGTTGTTGTTGTTGGGCCCTGAAAAAACAGTCCTGCATACGCCGTTGATTAGAGTCATTTGAGCCAATATTAAAGAGGACCTGTGTATGGGGGCTAGGTCTAAACATGGACCGATTTTTTCCCAAATATAATGAAAATCGAACATATTTTATTAAATTTAAATACGTACTGTAATAACTTAATCAAATTTGATTATAATCGGACCATTTTTCGACATAGGCCCATATAAAAGTTTTGCTCGATATTCAGTTAAAGCAGTTTATTTGCAATAATAGAAGCCTAATTCACTTAAATTTGGTTTGTGAGTGTTTTTTACACTTATTATATATTTAACAAAATAAGATCCAATCGGTTCATGTTTGAACTTGGAACCCATTTTCCGGGGAAACACCGGTGTAGGGTATTATGTGGCTGATTTTGACCAACTACAATTTTCTTACTTGTTTTTATACCTTCCACTTATTGTTAGTGATAGAGGGTTTATATAAGTTTGTCATTCCGTTTGTAGCTCATTGAAATATCGGTCTGAGACCCCATAAAGTAAATATGTAATTGATCAGTGATCGATTTTAAGAAATTTTACCAATGTCCGTATGTCTGTGGAAATGGCGATCACGGCCAAAATATTACACGCAGATGACTGAAACTTAACTTATTTATTAGAAGTTCTCCCGAACAGTTTGGTATTGCATTTGAGTGATATCGGTTCAGCGGTTCAAAAGTTATGAACATTTTCCGGGAAACACCGGTGTAGGATTTATATATTATATATTTTTGAAATCGAACCTACAAGGAAACTATTTCGGGTTGGACACTTCATTTTTAATAAAATTAACAGATGTTATAGATGAACCAAATGAAGAGAAACTTGACTTTTGTTTATGTATTTGAATTAGAGATGGTCTGTGGTCCCGTAATTTGCGTGACTCAAAAAACCATGTAATTCAGGCGTGAGCGATTTTTATTTAAAGTGATTTTCATTTAAATTAAGTACTATATTAGGGTATAAATAATTGACTTGAAACTTTTTGAAATCGGACCTACAAGGAAACTATTTCAGGGTGGACACTTCATTGTTAACAAATCCTGTGTTTTTCAATAAGTGGATTTATTTTCGGATTAATCTTATTTAGTTTAAAATAAATAAATTAAAATGCCAAAACAAATTTGGAATATTTTTTTCCATAATCTACGATAAATAAGCAATTAATATCCGAAAAAATAATAAAAAAATCTGGAAAATTAAAAAAGTTATAAATAAATCAAAATAAATCCAACTAAATTTTAGGATTTAATAAATCCGTTTTGGATTAATTTTGTTTTATTTATAACTTTTTTCATTTTCCAAATTTGTTTATTATTTTTTCGGATTATAATTGCAAATTTATTGTAAATTACGGAAAAAAATATTCGAAATTTGTTTAAGTATGTTAAAATATTTTTTTAGCGCAATATAAGATTAATCAGAAAATAAATCCACTTATTGAAAAACACAGCAAAAATTTACAGATGTTATAGATGAATCAAGTGAGGAGCCACTTACCTTTTGTTTAAGTATTTGAATTGGAGATGGTCTCTGGTCCCGTGATTCACGTGTGAGCGTGAGTGATTTTCATTTAAATCATTTGGTTATAGAGTGATTTTCATTTAAGTCAAGTGACTATATTAAGGTAATAAATAAGTGCCTTGAAACTTTTTGGATTCAGACCTACAAGGAAACTTTTTCAAGAGTGGACACTTCATTTTACAGATGTTATAGATTAAACAAATGAAAAGACACTTGTCTCTTGTTTATGTATTTGAATTGGATGGTCGCTGGTCCCGTGATTTGCGTGACTCAAAAAAGTGATTTTCATTTAAATCACGTGATTGTGAGTTTAAAAATTCTGAGTAAGTGTCTAGAGAGTGAGTCGAATTTTTGCGTGAGGGATGTTTTTTTTTTTGAAAAACCCCTTTTAAAAAAAAAATATTTTTTAGCAGTATTTGCATTCACAATTAAGTCAAACTTTAAACTAAATAGTACATGCTTAACCCATTTTGGACAAAGATTCATTTTTTTTTTTTTTTTGGAAAAAGGTACCTAGTTAGTAAAATTACCACCGGCTGATCTCAAAACTCTTGTAAAAAACAATTTAATGTTCCGTTATTCCAGAAAAGCCTGTATTTCAACTTTTTATGCAATTTTAATATTTGGATTTATTTGCTATTTTATTAATTTATTTCGTTATTTTCAAAATAAATAGTTTCAAAATGTTTCAATTAGTGGAATTTGATAATAAATTAAATCTAAAAATTAATTAAATTAATATTAATTAATAAAAAAATAAAATGCCTAAACTAAAAAAATGCAAAATTTCGTTTCTGCTTGAAACAATTTCTGTGCTGATGCACATTGCATTTAATGCACATATAAACTCCGGTGGTCAAGGGGAGATATTTTTTAATTGCAGAAAGATGAGACTTAACATTTGTAACAAAATATACCTGAACTTCATCCTTTTCATACATAAATATTTTTTTGAAAAAGGTGATCGAAATGGGTTATCATGCAGGGGCCCCTTTTTCGATTTTAGATCTTTTGCCAATTGCGATTACACGGGTCAATTTTTTTCTTATATGGGGTTCACACTTACGACCTTAAACAAGTTTTTTAACAAAACACCAGTAACAGAATAAAAACGTAAAAAGCAAGTGTAAACTGCACATTATGCGTTCTTAAATTCTTATATAATATGACTGTGCCTCTAATAAAACAATAAATTTTTTTTCTGGATTCTGGTGTTGTGACATAAAATTTTGTAACGTCTGCTTGATTAAAATTTTGGAATTTCCAAAAAACGACATTAGTATTTTTTTTTACAACGCAAAGAAGAGTGCAGTGACATTCAATGTACACTCATAGAAATATCTTAGTAGAAAAATTAGTAAACCCATTGTAGATCAAGTTTTACAGAATATTGCCGTATTCAACAAAAATTAATGTTGATATCGTTGAATAATCAGTAAAGTTGAATCAACTTTTTACAACGCTTATACAGAATTCAATAGATAAAACCAAAAAAGAAAAAACAACCCTGTTCGTTCATTTTTGTATTATCAAGTTGGTAGCAATGCATTGCAATGTGAAATTTGTTTGTCTCTTATAAAATTATTTAATGTGTTTGTTTCTTATAAAAATATTTAATATTATAAAAATAAATAAAAATAGGATCTGATGATCAGATTCTGATCTGTAAATATTTGGTAAGTAATAAAATACATTGGTTACTTTATGTATTCATACTATATTATAATATTTTTTTGTTTTTTTTAAGGTTTTTGATTTGGTGTCATTAGAAAACTGGAGAATGGCTTACGAGTGCATAACATAAATAAACGAAGTGTGTGTGAAAATCTCGTGCAGCTTAAAAAGCCGGTGATAATTCTAAAAAATATTGTGATTTTTAATTAATAAAAGAATATTAACAAATAACAACAAGCTTTTTTTATTAATAAAATTTCTTATATCAACTAAAATATGAGTTGAGTTTACAAAAAATACGAGTTGATTTACAAAAGAACAAGTTGATCAACTTTTACAAAAACTGACAACAATTTTTATTGAAATCAACATAAATATTTGTAGGGTCAAAATCAACAATGATTTCTGTTGAATTTACAACGATTTTCTTTGGGAATACAATGATTTTTGGTTGAGTGTAGTTTTTTAAGTCATTAAAATTTTGTGATGAAATGTAGGGTAATTTGTGTTGTTCCATTGCTTCGTTGTTGCTACGTTTTGGCAGCACGTGTTTTTAAAGTCATCGCGTTTTTATCTTTTATAGTTTACCTTATATGGCAATTCAGACCAATTTAAGTTTGGAGTAAAATTTTGTTGTGTGTAAAAACTAGATGAAAACCATAAAAAGTGTGCAATTAAGGGTCATGTCACAGACTCAATTCCGTTCGGAAGTGGAATAAGTGGTTCACTCGTAAAACGCAAAGCAAATACTTTTTTTTTCAGAATGAAACCACTTTTAGCAATTCAATTCCACTTTGATTTTTGAAAGTGATTTCATTCCAAAAAAAAAAATTGTTTTGCGTTTTACTACTTAGTAACAACTTTTTTTCAAATCCGATCGGAATTGAGTCTGTGACATGCCCCTAAATAAAATTTCAGTGACGGTTACAGTGATGGTTACATGTGACTTACCAAAATTGTTATTAATGCAAATTTTCACTTATGGGTGTATGATACGTGCTGTTTTTAGGTAACTTGTTCCTAACTTGATTAGGGGCTTTCTATGGAAATTTTGATAACTTTAACCAACATGAATTTATCGTAATTCCCATATCAAAACCTTAATAAAGTTAGCAACTAGTTACTTGTAAAAACAATTATCATACGCTCATTAGGAACTACTATTCCACCTTTAATCAATGAATATTTTCATACATTTTATGAAAAACTTCATAAAACGTTTCAAACAAGTTCTACGAATATTTTCATTATTTATATGCAAGTTTTCATTGAAAGGAACTTTAATGACACCAGTTTCATTAATCAAATGAAACCTGTCTTCGGTTGAAAACGTGAGTCATTTTTCATTAAGGTTATGCCAATTTTCATTAATTTCACGAAGCTATTTTTTTCAGTGTATATTCAGATTTGATTAGGTCACCAAAATACACGTTGAACTACTAGACAAAATTTTAATCAAATATTTCGTATTTTCATGAATATTAACAGATTTATTTGAATATTAACAGATTTATTTGGAACGATTGTTTGTGTATACAAAATACGATTACTTGCCAAATTCAAAGGGTACGTTTGTATGGGGGCTAGGTCTAAACATGGACCGATTTTTTTCAAATTTCAAAAGGCTTCTGCCTTGGCCCAAAAGAAGCTTAATTTTCAAATTTCAGTTAAATCGGTTAATATGTGCGACCTATATCGTGCGCTGAAATAAACCATGACAGACGGACAGACATCGCTAAATCAACTCAAAAAGTAATTCTGAGTTGATCGGTATACATGAGGGTGAGTCTAGGACCCATATTTCGGGTACTTACAAACATCAGCACAAACTCATTGTACCCTCTACCACAGAGTGGTGTAGGGTATAAAAACAGAAGATTATTTAAAAAAAAAAAAATTTTTAAGTGTGAAAATTATTTTGAATATTTTACTTATTTTTTAAAACATTTGAATGTTTTTTACAAGTATATTCTTTCATAGTGCAATTAAAAAAATCTTGAAAAACAGGATAAACATATTTATTGTTAACAGCTATATTCACCCAGTTTTATTGATAAAATATTTTGAGTGTACATTTTCTAAAATATATTACTGATTAATTTTTTTTTAAGTTTTAAATATTTTTAATATCTCTTTTTTAATATCTCTCAATTATTTATTAAAAAAATGTTCCTTTCATTAAAAATATATAACATTTTAGGCGCTTTTCTTTATACTATCTTGCTACTTGCTTTAATCGCTTGTATTAACCACACTTATGTATCTACAACTGCAGCCAACTTCACATCATTGGAAATTTTCTGTAGATATAGTTAAATTGGAGAATTGTTTGTTGCTCTGTTAATTTTTTGTTAAAAAATGCTATAAAAAGTGTTAATTATTTAATAAAACCTATATAAAATGGCTACTCAAAAACCAGGCGAATGGGCCAATTCATTATTGGCCCGTTTTGAAGATCAGGTAATTGGAAAATCATGAAATTTTTCAATGGTTCCTGCCCAAATTGCCAAAGTGAAAAACGCAAAAAAAAGATGAAAAAAAAAATGTCAGATAAATACAGATGTATCGATTGAAAAAAAACTGTGCAAGTGAAATGGAAAATGTGTGCGAGAGAGATAAAAAATTTGTTATTGTTTTGGGATGTTGGTGTTTTCGTTTGTTTACGTTTTGTTTACGGGCGAAATTATGAATGAAAATGCCGATTGATGAATGAATATAAAATTGCACGTGTATTTTGGGGTATATTTGTGTATATGACATTGAGCGTGTGTATGTAGAAATTTTGTTTGTAAACAAAAAATGTAGGTAAATAGTATTTGTTGTTTTTTTGGTAAAGGGATTTTTTTATTTGTGAATGACATAGATTTGTTAGATGTTATTTGGAATTTAACTTGTTTGAATGTTTTAGTAATTTTCAATAACAGATGGGGTAAAATGAGTAATAATAAAATGTAATCACAGGAATTGGGGTAAAATGAATGGAAATAAAGCGTAATAACAGGAATTGTTTATTTATGATATTTGTTTAAAACTTGCGATTTAACTAGTTTTTTTTAATCCTTTAGTTTTGAAAAATAAACAATAAACTACATGAGCCACTTTCCGACAGTACATAACTTGAATGAAAAATATTTGTAAAAATACAAAATGCCTTAGAAATATCATAACACAAGATGCCTCGGAAATATCTTCTTTCAATAACAACAAATCGCGACATTGGGACAACATATTTCTTTAAGCAAATAGAACCTTGTTGTCCTAAGGTCTCGAAATATCAAAAAGAACCCAAAAGAAAAGTACACTCATAACACAAAATGCCTTGGAAGTGTCTTCCTCCAAGAGTTAGTAAAATTTATTTGTTTAAAACTTACGATGTAACTAAAGAAGTGGCCACTTTAAATCGGTACGCACTGTAGTAATCGTAACAACGCCCCCTGTTATCAAAATGGAAAACCATTAACATACGTTTTTAACAACAAATCTACCGTTAATCTACAATGAATAGCGAGTCATTAAGTTTAATTTTAAAAAGTGTAGACACAATGGAAAAATAAGCTATAAATAAAATTGTGCACAAATATCTAGAAAATCCGACTTTAGCGGGTTCAAATATAGCCAAATCACTTAAAATGGCTACATCTACAGTGTGTAAAGTTTTAAAAAAAGTACAATAATAAATTATCCACTGAAATAAAGATCAAAATTGTGAAAAAACAGGAACTCGAGACAAATAATTAAAGCAGAAAGTGCTAAGGTCTCTCAAAAGAAAAACCCCCAGGCTTATCAAACAATAATCGTGCCAAAAAAAGTCAAACTAACAGAAGTATTGTACGTCGAATTTGTAAAAATGTTGGGTTAAAGTCCTACCGTGCTAATTAATATCTAAATAGAACAGAAAAGAAAGAATCAGTAGCAAAAAAGTGTACCAGATTGCTGTGTGATCGGGATTTTACCAATTTTAAGGGCTGCATTGTTATGGATGATGAAAACACATCAATCCACCAAATTGCTCAAATCGTCGTCCAATCAAAAAATATTGGGCAATTTTTAAACGCAAATTGAAAAAGTGTGCAGGAACAGTAAATAACCATATTTTGATGAGAACAAAGTGGAATAAATTAGCTTGAGAGTGGAAAGAAAAGTTGTGCAGAAGTTGATAGGAGGCATTAAAAGAGAAGCCAGGAAATTTATACGAAATAAGGGCCCATAAACTTCCAATTATATTTTTTTAAAGGTTAATAAATTACCTTTAATTTAATGTATAAAATGTTAATATATGTTGTTTCATTTAAAATTTATGGTCGCTTTAATACGTCCCGATTTTAAGTGGCCACTTCTTTACCTGTATCCATTTCAAATAATGGAATTTTTTTTTATATTTTAAATGCAAAAACTAATATGAAACGGAACGAACTATTGCATATACAGCTTTGAATGATGTTTATAATTCTTATTGAACCATTAAAAAAGTCTGGAACATTAGTTACGGATATGTGATCCGATAAGTTCAAACACATCGTACATAAATATAAATATCTACTACTGCAAATATTTTAAAATAAAAGTAGTTACTTGAAAAACAGAAATTTTTCACGGCCGCATAACGCTGCGTCTGTAAAATTAAATGAAGCATTATCCGAGTTTGCTTTGCAAAACAAGGCTAATTGTGCTGTAACCGATGGCGGCAGCAATTTTTTTGCTGCTTTAAAAATTAAAAACATTACTCACAATCAGTATGGATGCACTGCCCATCAATTGCATCGGTTTTGGATGCATTACATATTAAATAATAAAAAATTGTATATACTAATGATATATTTTGGAAGCTTCAGCAAGTATACCGAAGTCTGATTTGGCGTTAAAAAGAAATTACAAAACTAGAATTTTGATGAGCAATGAGAATTAGACAAAATTATTAAAGACGATGAGTATAACACCGTCCGACAGCCAATATTAAACATGAACCGGATGATATACGTCTGAAAGTAGAGATCAAATGGAGTAAAACTGCATTTATAGTTTTTCATTTCGTGATCCTGTTTCCTTTTAAAAGGACTTTAAAGTTTTAAAGGATACATTTTGTAAATTATTTTTAAAGTATTTGTATTTTTTTTTTAAAGAAGCAACACTCAGGCAATGCTGCCTATCAATTACTAATGTAACCGTGATGCATCTTTCGGAAAGGAGATAGAAGAGAGATGAAAGATTTGAAATATAGTTGATAATTTTGAGTACACGCAAAAAAAAATCTGTGTCGGAGTGAGCAAAAATCTGGCATAATTTTACCAAGAATATGCTAAAACTACAACCGACGAAGTAGTTTTCGTAATTTAGCCAAAACACTTATCTAAAAAATTTTGAAGAAAATGCTAATGCTATTTAAGCAAAAACTAGGTAAAATATACCAAAAGAAATATGGTGAAATATACCAAAATTATTAGAAAAGGTGACTAAAAGTAATGCTAAAAATTACCACATTTATGCTAAAATAAATTTTCTATAAAATTTTTGTAAAAATTTGTATATTTGTTGAATTTAAAATTTTCACAGAATAAATCCATATTAATATAATAAATGTTGTGTAGGATTTTATTTACCACCGACCAATTGACCCTTTATGTACAATTTTCTCCAGTGACTGCTGCCTACGCTTTTTCTTGAAGTGAAGGATCCGCTATAGCTTCACGAATTTATTTAAAAGCATCCTGTAAAAATAGAAAATTATTACAAAACATAAATTTTTAATTTAAAAAACTAGTAAGCCCCATTGGTCTCTTGGTTAGAAGGAACACTTACTTTGTGATTCCATTTGAGGGGGTTAGAGCACAAGGGGTTCAAGTGCCTTATATTTAATAATGAGAAAAAAGAGGTTAAAGTTAAATTGCAATAAAAAATGTTAGATGCTATCTAGAATATTATTTTTTAGTTAATAGAGATCCTGAGATATATTTTAATCCAACAAGTTAAAAAAATACCATCTTTTGCGAATACAAGCACCCAAAAATTGCCCTTAAAGTAAGTAAGTCGCACTTATACCCCTTGTGCTCTAACTTTTTTTATAAATTTCTAAATTTATGAAAATAATATTGGTTTTACGTAAAAGAAAAACAACATTTTGTTACGAAAATCTTTAATGGGTCTTTGTTTCATTTTTAAGTCGTCACAATCAGGTTCCATGACATCATCGGGCTCATCTTCATCTTCATAAGAGCGTCCCGTCAAATCTAAACTTTCAAATTTCGTGCCGTAATACCTGCAGAACGATGGCCACGGATAGCTAATTGTTGGAAAATTTATGAAAAATTTTTGCAAGGTCATATTTAGTTTCGTCGGCAACCAGCGGCCAAAGTTTAAAAAACTGACGTTTTTGGACCAAAATTCATATTCGAATTATTTAACTAAATCTGGCCCAAAAATATGGAACATTTGGGTACTTTATTAGAAAAATATTTAGAAAATTCCAAAATAGCGATTTTGGTCCACAGATGCTGATTTTCAAACATAAAAAATATCTTTTATCAAATTTGTCTTAAAAGTTGAAAAATGTTGAGTATTATGTGTAAAAAATATAAAAAAAATAAAAACACGATTTTGGTCCAAAAATGCTAATTAGCATCTGTAGACCAAAATCTTTGATCAGCACTTTTGAACTAAAATCGTGTTTTTTTAATTTTTTTAATATTTTATATGTAGATAACATGCTTTACATTTTCCAACTTTTGGGACCAATTGGGGGAAAAAATATTTTTATGTTTAAAAATCAGCATCTGTGGACCAACATTTATTTTTTGTATTTTTTTTGATATTTTTCGTATAAAGTAACAACATTTCCTAATTTTTGAGCCGGATTTGGTGAAAAAATTTGGACATGAATTTTGGTCGAAAAACGCCATTTTTTCATACTTTGACCGCTGGTTGCCGACTTAAGATGTTCTTGCAAAATTTTATTACTATTAATACACGAACTTCTCGGAATTCAACCACTTTGTCCACGTGAAAAATTAAATTTTAATAATTGCTTGGAGCACAAGGGGTTTAAGTGCTTATTTAAGCACTTAAACCCCTTGTGCTCCAAGCAAAACAGGTATTTTAATAACAAGAACTAAAAATGGTCGCCATATCTCGCTAACGAATGAGAATTTCACATTCACCTCTTGTGCTCTGAACTTCTGTGAACTTCACCTACTAATTCCATATGTTAACTCAATTTTTTTAAAAAAGTCACTTGAACCCCTTGTGCTTTGAGCCCCTCATTTGTAACTCATAAAAACAGGTCTAGACTCCATTGGCTTTGCTATATAAATCAGTTTTTAGGTTTTAGTTTTATAACTAAAGGGAGGACTGGTGCCCACGCTCTTTATTCTAGTGAAGGATTCGCCATAGCTTCAAAAATTTATTTAGCAGTACCCTGTAAAAATAGAAAATTATTACCAAACACTTATTATTAACTAAAAATCTATTAAACCTTATTGGTGTCTTTGGAATAGGGGTATACTCACTTTATCATTCCATTTGTAATTCATTGAAACAAACGTATGGGACTCCATTGGTTTTGCTAAATGAATGGTGTTTTAAGTTATGACAGCAAAATTACCTTTAGCATTTTTTTATCTTACATTTATTTATCTTTTAAAAAACTAATTATTTATTTTTATTTATTAATTTATTTTAATTTTATTTATCAATTTCCTTTTTACGTTTTTATAACACAAAAAATAAACGAAGCACGCACACAAAAATACAAAATGAATATGGCGGTCTGTATTTGTTTTTTTTTTTTGTTTTCTTTCGATAAATTTTTGTGCAAGTAATTTGCGTTATTGTGCAAGCTACTTGGTTCTTTTTCATAAAAAACTAATTATGTTCTTTAACATCGACAAGCAGAATTTTAGCAAAAATTTGTTAAAAATTTTTTTTTGGTATGAAAAAAAATTTACCAAGTAGGATTGCTTAATCTGACACAGATTTTTTTTTTGCGTGTAGTATATCAAAACTTTTTATGTTAAGTTTACTAACCGATATAAAGTTAAGATTATTTTTTTTCATTTTTTTATTATTATTAATAAAATTATATTGAATTAAACATGAAGTGCTAAATCTTTCATTTAGAGGAATGTTAGGAACAACAAAAGTGTAGTCCCGAGTAAAAATAATTAGATATAAATATATCTAACTAGATATGATTATATATCTGTATATCTTACAAAAGATCAGATTATATATAATCAGATATTTTAGATCTGGTGCTATATATAACGATATCTTGTATCATATCTGGTTATATCTTTAATCATATCTGTTACTAAAGCAAGATTTATATCAAAATCAACTATAAACTTAATCAAGCAACTAAGCTGTTTTTAAAATTGGGTTTTTAATAAACACCCTCTATTTTTAAAATCTTCGTAATTTTTTGTTTGTTTTGATACCGAATGAAAACAAATGTAAATATGTATGTACAAAATAGAAAAAAAAAACAAATCGAAATTTCTGTCAAATAAAAAATAACAATATTTGAAATTAAAAAAATATTTTATATTTTGGAAAAAGACTTGAAATTTCGGTAATTATCAAAATATAGGAAAATCGAATTTTATCCAGCTCTCAGATGTTTATCCTGCTCTCAGATGTTTTAATTGTCGATGTAAGTATTTTAGCAATGTCTACGAAAACTCAGAAATTTAATTATTTAAAATTTCTCTCAATTTTCAGATTTTCCGAAATATTAAAGCGCCGTTAAATAGCTTTTGATCTTAAAAAGATGAAATTGATGTTATGAAGATGAAGATAGAGGCAATGAAATAACTTTTTCTTGAATCAGCGAAAGTGCAAAAGGCTCCGTTTGTTTCGATTTAATTATTTTAAAGTGATCTTTTCTTATTTAAAAATATCTACAGATATTGTCTACATAGTACTTCAAATTTCAGAAAAATTTGGATTTTGGGTTATATGTAAATACCATTTTAATGGGTTTGTAAAAATTTAAAGGCTCATTTGGTCTGTGAATTTCAAGATGAGTCAGTATTATTCTATGAGGATATTTTTAACATTTAGAACATTGGTACTGGCAAGTATACTCCCTGTAGGTTCTAACTTGATTTTCAATTTTACTAAAATGAGAGAGATGATACTAGCTTTGCTTTTTACTTTCCAAGTAACTTGAACTGGGTTCATCTATGATAATTTCGAACAATACTTTTGAAATTATAAAAATTCAAAAAGAAAAACTCTTGTAAAGTTATTTGAAAAGTTCATAAAAGCTGGTATTCCTGCTAATTAGGCAAAACTCACTATTTTCCCCATAATTCTACCTCACTTTACATGACTAAATGAGCCTCAAGATTTTTACAAACGCACGTAAAATGGTATTTACAAAATTCCAAATTACCCCAAAATCCGATAAAACAGTGTCTTATACCCAATTCACACCTGAGGTGAAATCTCGTTCGAACGAGATTTCGATCATATGGTTGTATATAAAATGATACGGACCATATGATCAAAATCTCGTTCGAACAAGATTTCACCTCAGGTGAGAATAGGCCTTTACATCGATAGCACTTTTATTTAAAATTATATACAGAAAAATTAATAGCTGTATTAAAAAAGTTAAAAGCTCGATGATTGCCACTTGTTTTTAGTTATGAATAAGGCCGAAAATTTATTTTAAGATTTGTGTGTAGTTTTAATGCGATACATTTTTAATACTGCATTTTTTCAACTACATAATGCTTTTTTAATTATATTATGTTTAAACATTATTATCTCTTTAAATACCAAATAAAATTTAATTATTACCATTTTAAATAAAAATATTATTATTTGTTCTTAGAAATAGAAATTTTGCAAAAATCAATATTATTCCCATATGCTACAACATCAATTCTGATCAATTCAGATCAGATAAGATCAGAATATATATGGGACAAATGTCGGATCCAACGAGATCTAAATTGATCAGTTTGTATCAGAACTGATATAATTAGATCGGGTCAATTTCCGTATCTAAAAAGATCTGATTATATATCGATCCAGATCTAAATAGATATGGTGCAATATCAAAATTTTTACTCGGGGTGTTGAAGAATGATCATGTAAGGGACAGAATTAAAATTAAGGGTACTCACGCTGTCAACGGCTTAAGGGTGGGACAAGTGTACCTCAGTATGACAAACCAGCTAGTCATACATCTCGTTATGTGCCTCCATGGTAAAATTAAATTTTTGCGAGAACAATAAAATGTTTAAACTAAACTCCTGGTTTAATTATGGCATGGAGAGTTTAGTAATATGATATGCGCCGAAAATACGGGTCAAAGAAACCACTAACCTGACAGAGCTAGCCAGGGTAATTTTAGATCTAACCATGCCTTATTTGACTTTTTGTATTTTTTATAAATTTAGACCATTATGTATACATTGTAAGTTAACCCAACTTACAATGAGCTAGCCGGCGCGTAACAATGTCAAATCGCATACAAAAAAAAACTTGGATTTTGTCAAAATCTAAAAATCGCAATTCAAAATCCCAAAAAAATTCAACTACTAATTGTACAACTATGGTTTTTCCCAAAATAATCATCGCTAATGCTTTTTACAACGCTGCACACTATTTTTTTTTATCAGCTATTGTTGTTTTTTATGAAATAAAAAAACAAATAAAATTTATTTTTTAAAAACTATTAAAAGCTTAATAAAAACAATGTTGAACAATGTTTAATTTAAAATTTACCATTGCAAATGGTAAACGCACAATTTAGTTGACCAATTTGGTCTTCCTAACAAAGAAAAACACTCAATGGTGGCGGCCCCAAACTTGGCAAAAATGTAATTTTTTTTTGCATTTAAAGAAGCAGCTCTATAAAAAAATACATTTTTTATATTCTGGTCCCAACATATACTAGTGGGATTGAAAATATTGGCTCCGACAAAGAAAAATCATTGTTTTTAGAAATATTTATTAAATTGGGTAATTTTCCAATTAACAACCCTGTACACAAATCAAAAGCAAATACAGAGTTAGTACAAACAAAATCCCGCTAAATGTCAAAAAAGCATATGTAAACGGTATAGATTTTAATTGGATTTGAAATCCAAATTTATACAGATTTCAGGGTATATGTAAATAGCATATAAGCCCCAAAAAAAAGTTGTGTAACCTTTTTAATTGCGTTTTGGATTATAAAAAGTTTATTAAGTAAGTTTTAAGATTTATTTGAAAATTACCGATTTTTGGTTCCCCGAAATTTTAGTTGCATAGATCAAAAATGCTTAAAAAACATAAATTTTTCGAGTCCCTACACTTTTTTTGATAAGCTTTCGAAGCCGGCATTAGTTTTATTTAAATGATATGAAATTGGTTTAAAATTTACTTAAAAAAAAATCTTAAATTTCGCATGTCAAGAAAAATCAAGCTTTTTTTTCTAGGTGTCAAGAAAAATTAAGCTTTTTTTTCTAAATGTCAAGCTTTTTACCATTTTCGATCTGGCAAGCCTATAGCCACTTTTGTTATTTGGAATGTAAGATGTCAATAGATGGTGGGGTTGAGGAAGCTGTTTCTAGTATACCAAAAAAGGCAAGGTCGGCATTTGGTCGTCTAAATAAAACGTGGCGGTTACCGCAGATATCGCAAAACACAAAGAAACACTCATTAATACTTGCATAAAATCTACACTGCTTTATGGAAGCGAAACCTGGCGCTGATGTCAAATGTTATAATCCAGAGACTCCAGGTCTTTATAAATAAATGCCTGCGAATAATATGTAGAATATTTTGGCCAAAAACAATCACAAACGCATATCTTTGGTTAACGAAGGAAGAGCCTATAATACGTCAAATTATAAGAAGACAATGGAGATGGATAGGATATACTCTTCGAAAACCCATTGGCAGCGTTACAAGAACTGCATTAGAGTGGAATCCTCAAGGAAGTTGGTGTTTCGGTCGTCATGGTGTAGAACAGTTTTAAATGAATTAACGACCATCAATAAATATTTTGATGAAATCAATTCAGTAAGGCCGAATTTAACTTCTTTATACTTTTTATACCCTCCAACCACAGTATGGGGGTATACTCACTTTGTCATTCCGAGTGTAACGCATCGAAATATCGGTCTAGGACCCCATAAAGTATATATATTATTGATCAGTGATCCATTCTAAGACATTCTAGCGATGTCCGTCCGTCCGTCCGTCTGTGGAAGACACGATACAGTCCAAAGTAAAAGAGCTAGACTCCTGAAATTTGGCACGAATATGTCTTATGGTATTGGGCTGGTTAAGTTCGAACATGGGCACAATCGGTTCAGGGGGAAAAAAGTTTCCCTCTTAAGAACTAAAAAAACCTCTAAAAAAATCCATTTTTTATAGGTTTTTCGTACTTTTGCTTAGCAAACGAAACATTGTTATGTCAAAAAGTTCAAAGTCTTGCAGTTGGATCCAGGAATGTTGTCTCCAACCGACTTTACCCCCCCCCCCAAAAAAAAAAAAGACGCCCCTGTTTTTTTTTTTTTTTAAGTGTTGGAGGGTATAAAAGATTCGGCACAGCCGAATTTAACACTCTCACTTGTTTTACACTATTACTAAATATTATCGGCTTCAGACGCTGCTGATTATTTTTTTGCTTAGCCGTTGTCGAAAATTATTCAGATTGAGTCAACTTTTGAGTTGGACAAAAAAATATCCAGTTTTTCATTTAGTATCACATTTTTCTTAGTAGGTTTGTGTCAAGGAAAATTTTGAAAATATTTTATCCGAAACTCGGTTTAAAGACCAATGACGCATTTATTTAATCCTCGGATATATGCACACATGACACATTTAATAAAATCACATGTTGTAATCGAAAACCATGGAATTGCGAAATTAATATTAAAATTCACAACATTTTGCTTCATAAAATTCAAAAGAACTAAATTTTTTTATGTGCGGCGCATTTAAGTAAATGAATTTGTTGAAGTTGTTGTGTCTTTTGCAAAGTGTTATTTTTTTTTTATTTAAAATAATCTGGCGTTTACTTAATGTGTACATAAAATATTTCTTTTTTTAGCTTCCCAACAAAACAAACGGTCCTCATGGCACCCAGGCTAGAATGAGCCATGACCAATTAGTTGGCTGTCTTATACACATTTCCCGTTATCGTTTTTCCTTGGTAATATCCGGTTTAACGAAAATGCTGCAAAGAGTTAACGAAGGGGTAAGTTGATATCTAAAATCTACAAAATTCCCATACAATTAATCATTCCTTATTAAATTCTCTTTAGGCCATGCAAAATCGTCATGAAACCGATCGTTGCTATTTCGAATCATTGGTCATTATTTTAACAACACTCGAACGTTGTTTAACGAATCAAACCAAGGATACGGCACGTTTTGAAGAAGCTATGAATGTTAAATTATTACTACGTGAAATCACCCAATTTATAGATGTACAAAGTGATACTAATCCTCATGCCGCCCAATTGAAAATTTTAGCTTCAAAAGTTTTATTTGCTTTATCACAAAATCATTTTTCGGCTGTTTTCAATCGTATTTCAGCGCGTATACAAGAATTGGCAGCTTGTTCTGATGAAAATCCCGATTATTCAGATATTGAGCTGATACAGCATATCGATATGGATATGATAAAATTGACAAAATTATTGCAGGAAACCATAACAAAGTTTAGATCGAAAAAAGCACCACCATTAATATTATTGAATTCTATAGAAAAAGCTATATGGAATTGGATAGAATATCACCCACAAGAATTTCAGGATTTACAAAGAGGCATGAATCGTGACATATCAACGTAAGTTTTTGGGAGGGGATTTGAATTAGATGAAGTTTTAAATGTTTTTTTTTTATAGATGCTGGGAACCCCTATTGGATTTTGTAGAGGCTTACAAGGGGGAAAATAAAAAGAGTAAAACTACTGTATGGCCTTTACAAATGTTGCTGTTAATATTAAATCCAGTAAGTTTAAAATTAGAAGTAAATATAAGTAAAACGCATGGCACAATGAGTAAAACGAATATTTTTTATTAACTGAGAAGTTAAACTAATTCACCCACTGTACATTAGAGTGGTCCTTATTTTGAGAATTAATATATTTCCCTTTTTTTCTCCCACAGGCCTGCTTAGAAGCCACCGTCAATGAATTGCAACAGGGCGAAAAGGAAAAAGATAAGACCACCTCGAAAGCTCAAACTCGTGATAAGGATTTTTCGGCCAAACAGTTTATTGAAAGTGTTAAACGTGGCCTAGGTCCCCATTCACCCTCAAAATTGGTTACAGAATCGGCGGCCATAGCCTGTGTTAAACTATGTAAGGCAGCTACTTATGTCAATATCAACGATTCCAATAATGTGATATTCAAATTGGTACAATACATAATCAACGATATTAAGGCTTTATTATTCAATCCGGTAAAGCCCTTCTCTAGAGGCCAGGGCTATAATTTTGCCGATATTGAGTTAATGATTGATTGTTGGGTATCATGTTTTCGTATTAATCCGCATAATATCGAAGCATTGAAAGTGTGTTTAAATTTAAATTCACCCCAGGCTTATCATTTTGTAATTGTATGTTCGTTGTTGAGGTAAGTGGAAAGGTGTCGCGTCTGTGTAGTCAGTGAATGAAATCTGTTTAAATAATATGGTTTTTCAAATTCCTTTCTCATCTTTCAGATTGGCTCATATTTATGTTGACTTTCGTTTGCAAAGTAAAAATCCCTTTCGTATTGTAAATCAGCCCCGTCTACCTTGGTGGCCACAAACTGATGTTGTCCACTATCGTTCCGCTGAAATGAGAGCTTTATTTACCGATACTTTAAATAAAGCCACCCAGGGTTATATAGCACATACTCCCCTTAGAATGATAACCTCATTAACTTTGAAAACAAAAGATACACAGAAAGGTCTAGCTAGATCTGAGGAAGGTCCAGCACATAAAATGTTGCTGTTATTGTTAGTGAGATTAATACATGCAGATCCTACTTTGTTATTAAATGTAAGTATATTTGTTACCATTCTCTTATTGATATTTAAAATTCGAATAGATAACACTACTAAACATCGAAAATGCGACTGGGACGCAACCTTATACACTTGATAACAATAGTTCTGCTGGTCAAAAATCTGTTCTCCAAACTTTTTCATCACATCTGGTTTTTGAGAAATTTGAGGTCAAAGTTCAAAAAAATCGACGTTTTGCGCATTTTTTGAAAGTCAGTTTAGTTCTTCAGGGGGCAACTTTTTCCCCCCTGATCTGATTTTGCCCATTTCCGAAACTGACCAGCTTATGACCATAAGACATATTCGTGCCAAACTTAAGGAGTTTATCTCTTTATTTTAAGATAGAATATATGAAGCTAAAGGGATGCTTGGAATGTTAAATAATATTTGGCAGTCAAGTCAAATAAATACGCACACTAATTAGAATATTTAATTCCAACGTTAAATCTGTCTTGTACTACGCATCAGAAACTTGGAAAAGTACAAGATATATAGACACACGATTGCAAACATTCAACAACAAATGTCTCAGAAATATTTTGGGTATATGGAGGCCCAACCGTATAAGCAACATCGACCTGTGGATGCGGACCAACCAAAAACCGGTTCCCACTCTCCGTAGACCCAGTAGCAATATCGCCCGAGAGGCACTAAGATAGAATCTGAATTGCATGCCGCAAGTTATAGCTGGAATGCCCTATAGACTCAGAGAAAAATGCTTAATAATATATATGACATGGTTTCATAAATATTTTTGTCATAATTTTTCAAACGAAATTTGATTTTTTTTTTTTGATTGTTTACACTCAAAAAATTTCATGCATAAAAATACGAAGTATTATTTCGTAACATTTTTTTCGTACATATTACGAAATTTTTGTACATATTACGAAATTTTTGTAATTTTACGAAAACTTGGAATTTCGTAAAAATACAAATTTCGTTTATTTTACGAAGTACATTTCGTAGCCAAAAAAATACGAAATACTTCGTATCTTAACGAAATATTTCGTAATTTAACAAAATATTTTTCGGAAAAAAAAATCACAAAATCAAGTGGTTTGATTTATTTATCTGAATTACTAGATTTAACAGATTTAACAATTAAAACAATGGAATAACAAACATTTGTTCCTTCTCTTTTTAATTTTTGTTTACGGTTTCTAATTTTAAATTATTTTCAGCATAACACAAAGGCAAATCACCCAAGATATATTTTTCAATGCAGTCTGTTAGGTGTTGCGACATTAGTGAAAAGTTATACGGGCATGTCACCGAGTCAATTCCGTTTAGAAATGGAATTGAATGTTTGCTCGGGAAACTATTTTTTTCGTAAAGAAACCACTTTAAATATTTTGTATGTTTACGAAATATTTCGTAATTATACAAAATATTTCGTAATTATACAAAATATTTCGTAATTATACAAAATATTTCGTATTTATACAAAATATTTCGTAACTTTACGAAATATTTTCGTTAAACTAAACATAATTCGTATTTAAAAAAAAAAAAATTCGTAATATGCACAAAAATATTTTGTATTTTTACGAAATATTTCGTAATTATACAAAATATTTCGTAGTTGTACAAAATATTTCGTAACTTTACGAAATATTTTCGTAAAAATAAACATAATTCGTATTTACAAAAAAAAAAACTTCGTAATATGTAGGAAAATATTTAGTATTTTTACGAAATATTTCGTAGTTGTACTAAATATTTCGTAAATTTACGAAATATTTTCGTATTTATTTCGTAAATATCACTAAAAAAACTTCGTAATATTTACGAAATGCCATAGGTAAATTAGGGTTCTATAGTCGAAAAGTCGAAAAGTCGATTAATCGACTTTTTGTATGAAAAAGTCGAAAAGTCGAAATCGACTTTTTTGTTCTTAAAAAGTCGAAAAGTCGACTTTTGCTTTCGACTTTTTCGACTTTTTTCGACTTTTTTCGTTTTCTTTTTGATTTTTTTTTACTTTTGCTAAAACAAAATAATTTCTTTCTTCTGAAAAAAATTTCAAATGAGAACCGAGTTTAATAACAACTGAAGCTATTGGTGTTTCCATGTATTTTGTATGTGAAGCAAAAATGTCAATGCCAAATTCATGAGTTAGAAAGTGTTAACTGCAATATTTACCAATATTTTTGATTATTGTAAATACCTCAGTGATAGGGTTCTATAAATCGAAAGTCGACTCTTTTGCTTTCGATTTTTCAACCTTTTCCACGTTTTCGATTTCTTCGACTTTTTTTGATAAATAAAATACAACCAAAACAATAGCACCTAAATGCTTACAACAAGTCGAAACTAAACCTCTATTTACAAAAAAATCGACTTTTTAAAGTTGGAAAAGGTCGAAAAAAGTTAAAAAGTCGAAGGAAGTCGAAAAAAGTCGAAAAGTCGAAAAAGTCGAAAAAGTCGAAAAAGTCGAAAAGTCGAAAAAAGTCGAAAAAAGTCGATTTTTTAAAAAGTCGAAAGGTCGAAAAGTCGACTTTTTTAAAATTTGAAAAAAGTCGAAAAGTCGAAAAATCGACTTTTTAGAAATTGAAAAAAGTCGAAAAGTCGAAAAGTCGACTTTTTGTTGCGACTATATAACCCTAAGGTAAATATTACGAAATATTTCGTTCCGGCAAAACCACGAAATATTTCGTACAATGTACGAAGTATTTCGTTCATTTTACCTATGAAATTTTTTGAGTGTACAACATCCACATGGAAAAATTGACTTATGATTGAGTTATGACTATTTTCTATGAATCGGACCTTAAATTTTTGCTTATATAAATGAAACATTTCATAAATGCTACGAAACCTTTTCATAAATATAATGAAACTTTTCATCAAATATATAAGAAAAAATAAATTAAATCTATGAAGAGTTTCATAAAATTTTATGAAATTTTATTCATTACATTTATGACAAATTTCATAATATTAGAAATATTAACCCTTTGAAGAATTATGAAACTGCTTCATTGTATTTATGAAACAGTTACATAGGACGAACTTTAATAAGGATTTTCATTATATTTATGACAGCTTTCAGAAATATAATGAAGCTTTTTCTTTAAGTGTATGCTCCAATGAGAGAGAAGGATGACTGAAGAAGAAGAATTCCGTATATAACTCATCGAAATATTGGTCTAGGAACCCATAAATTCTATCTGGGGCAAATTTTCCTTTTTTCGAATTTAAAAATCGAGTTAAAAAAGTTGCCTGTTATGCTCAATATTAACACAATCAAGTAAAAAACACTCAGAAAATTATTGCAGTTACTACATGACGGTCGTTTGTGTAGTCAGTAGTAGCTGTTGTTTTTAACTACAATTTCGGTCGTTTTTGTATGAAAAAATCTCAAACAACTTTTTTTGTAGTAGTTTCAAAAAATAACTACAAAAAATATACTACACTGTAGCAATAGTTGATTTATGTAGTTGTTTTTAGTTTTTTTTCTAAAACTCGTTTTTTTCTAGAAATTTTTATTGCAAACGAATGTGTCGAGCGAGTTGGTCGTGCGGGTGCGGAAGGAATTATTTTTATACCAAATAAATAATATCTAAATAAATTAAATTACAATTTATTAAATTTAACAAAAAATATGTTTTTGGAAAAATATTCTTGAGCGAAAGAAAATAAGTGGATAAATGAGATAACAAGTGTGTATAATATAGCGCTCACATAAGCGTGCGTAAAAACCAATCGGAAAAAAACAAAATAAAATGTGTGCAGTGTTTTGTTTTCTTATGAGCGCGCCATCTTTCTTTTCTTTGTATACACAACAGAGCAGGTACATACTTTTTTGAAACATTTCAAATTAATTCTTTTTTTTTATAAATCAATTTTGCCAAAGCATTTCGTTTTTTTTATTTCAGACAAATTTTGATCAGTAGCGGGGAAAATTTGAAATGAACTATTAAAAAAACAAAGGTAAATACAATCAATTTATTTTGTTTAACATTTTATTAATATAATTTTTTTCTTTTATAATTCCAGATAAATACATCAAAAAATTGTCATCATGTCGAAATTCTATACAACCAACTGAAATGTATTGCTTTTTAAATAAATAAATATCAATCATTTAAACGTTTAAGAAATTTTTTAAATAAAATTTCAGGCAATTGTAGAAAAAACAACTGTATTAAACAGTTTTGTAGTAGTTTTTACTACATTTTGTAGTTGAAAATCAATAGTTAAAAACAACAACATGTTCAGTTGTTTTTACCGTTTATGTAGTGGACGCCTTTTCAACGACAAAATGTAGTTAAAACAACTTTTGAAAAAAATAAAAATTGTTGAAAAAAATTTTTTTTGAAAAAAAATTTCCGCGAAAAAAATTTTAGGTGAAAAAAAAAATTCCGCGATTTTTTCTTTTTTGTTCCTACTTGTTTAAAAACCATTTGGTGTTCAATTATGTTCACATAGTATGTCAACCATCTGCCGAATTAAAGTATTTTGTATTTTTATGTTATGTTGAATGTACTAAAATTTTTGAGGTGTCCTTACATTTTCGTTCATTACTTTTGAACCGCTGAACCGATATCGCTCAAATACAATACCAAACTTCTCGGGAAAACTTCCAATATGTTAAGTTTCAGTCATCTCCGTGTAATATTTTGGTCGTGATCACCATTTCCACAGACAGACGGACATCGCTAGAATGTCTTAAAATCGAATGTCTATAAATTGATTCCGTTGGGAATCGCACTCCATCTGTTTCAATATAATACTTAATTTAAATTAATAATTTCAATTTTTTTTCCTTTTTTAGACTCAAGGCAAAGTAGCCCATGAAGTTCAAAGTTCCACATTAGAACTAATCAATGGTCTTGTTAGTTTGGTTCATCAACCGTCCATGCCGGATGTAGCCCAGGAGGCTATGGAAGCTTTATTGGCTCTACATGCTCCAGAGAAAATAGAAGTTTGGAATCCCGAGGCACCCATCAACACCTTCTGGGATGTTAGTTCTCAGGTTCTGTTTTCAATATCACAAAAATTGATACAACATCAAATAGCCAACTACACAGATGTTTTAAAGTGGTTGCGGGAAATTCTTATATGCCGTAATACGTTTCTGCAACGTCATAAAGATTATGCTCATGTGGGAAGTCAAATAGCCATTTGCAAACAGGCTCATATAAAGTTAGAAGTGGTATTTTTCATGTATTTATGGTCAGTGGATTTAGATGCTGTGCTAACCTCGCTATCCTGTTTTGGTTTATTATGTGAAGAAGCTGAAATATGCTGTGGTTCAGATGAATTGACAGTGTCTATGTTGGTGCCAAATTATATGATATATCAGGAATTGGCACAGCTTTCTTCAGGTGAGGAAATTTAAATAGCTTAATTTGAATAATAATTAATCCATGGTTTCCAAACATTTTTAGCCGCCACGGATTCTCGCATATGTTTCTATGATACTAGTCATGGCAATGTTTTAAATCGTTTGCATTTACAAAAACGCATCATGCAATTGCTGAGAAAGATCGAACATTGTATACATGGTGTCCAACCCGCTTGGGAAGAAACTTTTAGGTACATATTTCTTATTTAAAGAATTTTATTAAATTTATTTTAATTGTTTCTTTTTCTAACAGAAATTGGGAAATAATGAGTAAAATGTTACAAACTTATCCGAAATGTAAAACCGAAGATGGTCAAGCTGAATTATTTCATCGTGGTGTTGGCAAAAGACGTGCTAGTCATCAAAGTTCTGAACATGATATTGAAGAACAAATTACCGAATGGGCCAATATGACTTGGTTTCTCTTGGCACTGGGTGGTGTTTGTTTAATTAAACGTCGCCAGCTAGTGGTGGCAGCTCAGGCTACCACACACGCCACCGCCTCACATAGTTTATCAAATCAGGGTCCATTTCATCATTATTCACAAAGTTTTGGTTCTTTGCAACAACCCTTGCCACCACCTCATATACATCCAATTAGTCAAAGTTCTATAAGTTCATTGGCACACAATTCATTACATTCTCTATCGAGTTCATCAAGTTCGGGTAGGGGTTCTTTGAATCCTAATTCCGTGTCGTTGGCAGCTATACCTCAGGGACCACAACAAGAAGTACAATATTGTCCAGTGACACAGTAAGTAAATTTAAATTCGTTTTTTTATGTTCACGCCCACAAAAGGGGCGGGTAAAAATAATATAATTTTCTATACCAAAACTGTTTTAAAATAAGAGAAAGTTTCAGAAGAATGAAAAAAGTCTTAGAATCTGAGAATTTTTCTTTATAGAAAAAATGTCTCAGAATACGAGTCTCAGAATCTGAGAATTTTTCTCTATAGAAAAATAGTCTAAGAATCTGAGAATTGGTCTCAGAAATGGACCAATATTCTGAGAATTTTTTTATATAGAAAAATAGTCTCAGAATCTGAGAATTTTTCTATATAGAAAAATAGTCTCAGAATCTGAGAATTTTTTTACATAGAAAAATAGTCTCAGAATCTAAGAAGTTTTCTATATAGAAAAATAGTCTTAGAATCTGATAACTTTTCTATATAGAAAATAGTCTCAGAATCTGAGAATTTTTCTATATAAAAAAAAATAGAAAAATAGTCTCAGAATCTGAGAATTTTTCTATATAGAAAAATAGTCTAAGAATCTGATAACTTTTCTATATAGAAAAATTGTTTCAGAATCTGAGAATTTTTCTATATAGAAAAATTATGTCAGAATCTTAGAATTTCTCTATATAGAAAAATAGTCACAGAATCTGAAAATTTTTCTATATAGAAAAATAGTCTCAGAATCTAAGAATTTTTCTATGTAAAGAAATAGTCTCAGAGTTTGAGAATTTTTCTATATAGAAAAATAGTCTCAGAATCTGAGAATTTTTCTATATAGAAAAATAGTCTCAGAATCTGAGAATTTTTCTATATAGAAAAATAGTCTCAGAATCTGAGAATTTTTCTATATAGAAAAATAGTCTCAGAATCTGAGAATTTTTCTATATAGAAAAAAAGTCTCAGAATCTGAGAATTTTTCTATATAGAAAAATAGTCTCAGAATCTGAGAATTTTTCTATATAGAAAAACAGTCTCACAATCTGAGAATTTTTCTATATAGAAAAATAGTCTCAGAATCTGAGAATTTTTCTATATAGAAAAATAGTTTCAGAAACTGAGAATTTTTCTATATAGAAAAATAGTCTCAGAATCTGAGAATTTTTCTATATAGAAAAATAGTCTTAGAATATTAGAATTTTCTACAGAAAATTTTCTATATAAAAAGTTTTATGTTATCGGTACATCGATAACTGTTTAATGTTCTATACAGAACACTTTTTGTAATCGATACATCAATATACATTTTGTTAAAAATAATTTTGTGTTATCGATAACTATTCTCTTATCTGTAGAAAATTGTGTGTTATCGATACATTAATAACTATAAAATGTTTTTAGAAAAAATTGTGTTATCGATAACTATACAATTTTCATAAGGAAAAATTGTATCGATACATCGATAACTATAAAATTCTTTATGGAATCGATAACTATAACATTTTTTTACTATCGATAATTCGATAACTATAATTTTCTAGTGAATCTGTTTGTTATCGATAATTTGCTAGAATATTACAATATTAATCCTTTCCAATTCTTTTTTCCAGATTCATTGGCCAATTATTAAGATTATTGGTATGCAGTAATGAGAAAATCGGTTTAAATATCCAGAAAAATGTCAAAGAACTAGTTGGCGAAGAAATGTCTACCTATTTATATCCCATACTCTTCGATCAGATACGTGCTATTGTAGAGAAATTCTTTGACCAACATGGTCAAGTTAATGTTACCGATATAAATACCCAATTTATAGAGCACATTATTTATATAATGAAATCGATTTTAGATCCTAAACCCAATAAAGATCCCAACAGTGAACAGCCCTCGACATCTGAAAATCTAGGTGTGACTAGCATAGAAGGCATGATGCTGGGTATTGTGCGTTATGTCCGTCACTTGGATATGACTGTGTATGCTATACGTATAAAGACCAAGCTATGTCAATTGGTGGAGGTTATGATGAAGCGTAGAGATGATTTGGCATTTAGACAAGAAATGAAATTCCGTAATAAATTAGTGGAATATTTAAGCGATTGGGTAATGGGGACTTCGCATCAAATAGCACCACCCAGTTCAACGGATCCATCGATTATAACAAAGTTAGTTGTTTAAATATAGAGTATTAAAAACTTTGTGTACTAATTTTTGTTATTCTTTTTTGTAGTACTTCGTCGATTTTTAGGGACTTAGATCAGGCTTGTATGGAAGCTGTAGCGGCTTTGTTGAGAGGTTTACCCTTGCAACCAGAAGAATCAGATCGTGGTGATTTAATGGATGCCAAAAGTGCTCTATTTCTTAAGTAATTTAAAAAAGATGTTTTTGAAAAAGAATTGTTTAATTAATAATTTATTTTCTTTTTAGATACTTTACTTTGTTTATGAATCTTCTTAACGATTGTATTGATAGTTCAGAGGCGGAAAAAGAACTTAACAATCCTCCCTTATTACCTCCGAGGCCACGTTTGGCCGCTGGTAAATTAACCGCTTTGCGTAATGCTACTATTCAAGCCATGTCTAATCTTTTGGGAGCCAATATTGATTCCGGTCTCATGCATTCTATTGATTTGGGTTATAATCCCGATTTACAAACTAGAGCCGCTTTCATGGAAGTTTTAACTCAAATTTTACAACAGGGTACAGAATTTGATACTCTAGCTGAAACTGTTTTAGCTGATCGCTTTGAACAGTTAGTACAATTGGTAACCATGATCAGTGACAAGGGTGAACTACCTATTGCCATGGCCTTGGCCAATGTAGTAACTACCGCACAAATGGATGAATTGGCCAGAGTTTTAGTAACACTCTTCGATGCCAAACATTTACTTTCGCCGTTATTGTGGAATATGTTTTATCGTGAAGTTGAAGTTTCCGATTGTATGCAGACACTATTTCGTGGCAACTCTTTGGGTAGCAAAATAATGGCATTTTGTTTTAAAATATATGGTTCGGCTTATTTGCAATTGCTGTTGGAGCCTTTGATTAGGCCACTGTTGGATAATCCTAATACTTGTTTTGAGGTGGACCCAGCCAGGTTAGTAAAGAGATCAAGATTATCAGTTTTACCTAAACACTTTTGAAAGTTCACGTTTCAGATTGGATCCGGGCGATGAATTGGATGTCAACCGCCGTAATTTAATAGCTTTGACTAAAAAGGTGTTCGATGCCATAATCAATTCGGCCGATCGTTTTCCGGCTCAACTGCGTTCGATGTGTCATTGTTTGTATCAGGTGTTGAGTAAACGTTTTCCTAATTTACTACAAAATAATATAGGAGCAGTGGGAACGGTGATATTTCTAAGATTCATTAATCCGGCAATAGGTGAGAAACAAAAACATTTCTGAGATACATATTTTCCATAAAAAATGTACATTTTCTTAACGAAAAATTCTCTCGGATTCTGAGAAATGTTTTCTAAAGGAAAATTTTCTCAGATTCTGAGACATATTTTCTATATAGAACAATTCTCAGATTCTACGACATTTTTTCAATATAGAAAAATTCTTAGATTCTGAGACATTTTTTTTTACCTTTATAGAAAAATTTTCAGATTTCGAGACATTTTTTCTAAATAGAAAAATTCTCAAAATCTATTACATTTTTTCTATATAGAAAAATTCCATAAATTCTGAGTCATTTTTTCTTTATAGAAACATTTTCAGATTCTGAGACATTTTTTCTGTATAGAAAAATTCTCAGATTCTGAGGCATTTTTTCTATATAGAAAAATTTTCAGATTCTGAGACAATTTTTCTATATAGAAAAATACTCAGATTTTCAGACAATTTTTCTATACAGAAAAATTCTCAGATTCTGAGAAATTTTTTCCTTATAGAAAAATTTTCAGATTCTGAGAAATTTTTTCTATATAGAAAAATTCTCAGATTCTGAGATATTTTTTCTATATAGAAAAATTTTTAGAATCTGAGAATTTTGAGACATTTTTTCTGTATAGAAAATATTTCAGATTCTGAGACATTTTTTTATATAGAAAATCTATATAGAATCTGAGACATTTTTTCTATATAGACAAATTCTCACAGACTTTTTTTCATAGAGATTTTTTTTTTTATAAATTTTTTGTATTCTGATACATTTTTTTCTATATAGAAAAATTCTCAAATTCTGAGCCTTTTTTTATATAGAAAAATTCTCAGATTCTGAGACATTTTTTCTACATAGAAAAATTCTCAGAACTTGAGACATTTTTTCTATATAGAAAAATTCTCATTTTCTGAGACATTTTTTCTATATAGAAAAATTCTCAGAATCTGAGAAATTTTTTCTATATAGAGACACTTTTTCTATATAGAAAAGTTCTCAGATTCTGAGACTTTTTTTTCTATATAAAAAAATTTGCAGTTCTGGGACATATTTTCGATATACATATAAAAATTCTCAGATTCTGAGACATTTTTTCTTTATAGAAAAATTTTCAGATTCTGAGACACTTTTGGTATATAGAAAAATTCTCAGATTCTGAGACATTTTTGGTATATAGAAAAATTCTCAGATTCTGAGACATTTTTTCTATATAGAAAAATTTTCAGAATCTGAGACATTTTTTCTATATAGAAAAATTTTTAGAATCTGAGAATTTTGAGACATTTTTTCTGTATAGAAAATATTTCAGAATCTGAGACATTTTTTTATATAGAAAATCTATATAGAATCTGAGACATTTTTTCTATATAGACAAATTCTCACAGACTTTTTTTCATAGAGATTTTTTTTTTTTTATCAATTTTTTGTATTTTTCAATCTCAATTATTCCTATATTTTCTTTTGCAGTTTCTCCCCAAGAACTTGGTATTGTTGGCAAACAAGTACCCAGCTCTGTTAAACGTGGTCTCATGTTAATGTCTAAAATCCTACAAAATATAGCCAATCATGTAGAATTCTCCAAAGAACAGCATATGTTATGTTTTAATGACTTTTTAAGAGATCATTTTGAAGCTGGACGTCGTTTCTTTATACAAATTGCTTCAGATTGTGAAACTGTTGATCAAACCTCGCATAGCATGAGTTTTATATCGGATGCCAATGTCTTGGCTCTACATCGTTTATTATGGACCCACCAAGAAAAAATCGGGGATTATTTGTCAAGTAGCCGAGATCATAAGGCGGTAGGAAGAAGACCCTTTGATAAAATGGCCACACTGTTGGCTTACTTGGGACCACCGGAACATAAGCCAGTTGACTCGCAGTAAGTTTGAGATTTAACTTAACCAGGGTAAGGAATGGCAGACACATGTGCCGCACATCACATTAAGCAATGTGTCGTGTGTCCATAGCATGGCACACGACACATGTGCCCTAGTATGGCACACGGCACATTTCAGATGTGTCATGCTACCTACACATGGCACATATGAAATGTGCAGTCTACCCTAGTACGACACATGTCACGTCTGAAATGTGCCGTGTGCCATATAAGGGCACATGGCATATTTCAGATGTTTTTTCAATAATTGTTTTAAGAAATAAAATACTTTTTTAAGAAAAAGTATTAGTTTTTTAGAAAAAATGGTACTTCTTATTGAAAAAATAGTACTTTATAGAAAAAAGTACTTTTACAAGGCACATGCACTCAAAAGAAAAACTCTGTCAAAAAATCTGTAAAACGACTTTCAATTTGAATTAGCAATCTTTTAGCAGATTGTTCTGTTGAGAAGGATATTTTTAGTAAAATCTCTGTCATTCAGTTTTAGAAAATAACAGACATTTTACTATGTTTATACTGATTTAGTTTGCTGAATTTCATTACTTTTTCAAAAAAATTTTTTATATAAAAAAAAGCAGAACAGATTGTCAGCAGATTGCTCTGCTGAAATCAGCAGATTGTTATGCTGAAATCAGCAGATTATTCTGCTGAAATCAGCAGATTGTTCTGCTAAAATCAGCAGATTTTTCTGCTAAAATCAGCAGATATTTCTGTTAAAATCAGATTTCTCTGCTGTCGAACAACACACATGTTTAATAACTAAAACGCCAGATAAAAGTATAAGCTTCCGTAGCGTAGTGGTTAAGAAGTGTACTTTCAAATCGGAAGGTGGCGAGTTCGATGCTGGCTGGCGCCGTATGTTTTTTTTTTTTTTCTTGTTATATTTATTCACTTCTTGTGACAGATATTTAGCAAACCGTGTCTGCTAAAATCAGCAGATTTCTCATATGGCTCAAAATGGGTGTATTTTCAGCAGATTTTTCTGCTGATTGGACAGAGAATTTATTTTGAGTGTGGCATATTTCAGATGTTTTTTTTTTTCAATAATTGTTTTAAGAAATAAAATACTTTTTTAAGAAAAAATAGTACTTTTTTAGAAAAAATAGTAGTTTTTTTGAAAAAATAGTACTCTTTTAAGAGAAATGTAAAAAAATACTTTTTTTAGAAAAAGCAGCACTTTTTTGGTAAAATAGTACTTTTTTACAAAAGTTCTATTTTTAAGAAAAAGTAGTACTTTTTTAGAAAAAATGGTTCTTTTTTTTGAAAAAATAGTACTACTACTTTTTAGAAAAAAGTAATTTTTTTTAGAAAAACACGTACTTTTTTAGAAAAAAGTACTTATTTAGCAAATATAAAAATAAAACTATAGTACTTAAAAAAAGGACTTATTTATAAAAAAGACTTAAAAAAATACTATTTAGACAAAAATGTACATTTTTAAAAATGTACATTTTTGCCTACTTTTTTTTTTAGAAAAAAAAACTATTTTTTGTAAGAGAAAGTACTTTTGCACTACGTTTTTAGAAAAATAGTACTTGTACTAATTTTTTTTTGAGAAAAAAGTACCTTTTTTAGAAAAAGTACTTTTGTGGAAAAAAGTACTTAACAGTACTTTTCCAGTACATTTGCCATGTGCTATTCCTTACCTTGTTTTTAACTAAATTTAGAGTAAAATCGAATTTTAAAACGTTTGTCTTTTTTTAGCATGATGTTCTCCTCCTATCCTCGCTGGAGCTCCATAGACATGTCCTCTACCAACTTTGAAGAAATAATGGTTAAACATCAAATGCATGAAAAGGAAGAGTTCAAGGCTTTAAAAGCTATGAATATATTCTATCAGGCGGGTACTAGTAAATCTGGTCATCCGGTATTTTACTACATAGCTCGGCGTTATAAGTATGATTTTTATTCCATAATTCTTTGATCCTCTTTAATTTTTTCTACTCTCTTTCAGAATTGGTGAAACTAATGGTGATTTATTGATCTATCATGTAATTTTAACTCTAAAGCCATTTTGTCACTCCACTTTTGAGGTTGTAATTGATTTTACTCATGTCAATTCGGATAACAGATTCCGTACAGAGTTCCTACAAAAATGGTTTTATGTTTTACCGGCCGTGGCCTATGAAAATGTACATGCTGTTTATATTTATAATTGCAATTCCTGGGTCAGAGAATATACGAAATTTCATGATCGTATATTGGCTCCTTTGAAGGTAAATTTTTGAAATTTAACAATATCAGACTTCTGTACACACAAAAAAAAAAATCCAATGAACGACTTTCATAGTATTTATGAACAAATTCATACAATTTATTAACTTTTTCATAATACTTATAAACTTTTTCATAGTATTTATGAATAAACTATAATAGTATGTGAAATTTAAGAACTATTTAACATTTTTCATAAATACTATGAAAAAGTCTATAAGTATTATGAAAAAGTTAATAAATTGTATGAATTTGTTCATAAATACGTTTATAAGATTTTTTTTTTTGTGTGTATAGATAAATTTTTTGCTGATCCATACCCAGAGGGAGGGGAAGGTCAGCTGGGGACTTCTTTTTTTATATGCACTCCCACGAATGGGGGCGGGAGTGCATGTCTTTGAACTTCTTTTAACATAAAACTCTTTTATTTCAGGGCAATCGTAAATTAATGTTTTTAGATTCACCTAATAAGCTTAACGATTACATCGAATCAGATCAACAAAAGTTACCAGGAGCTACTCTCTCACTGGATGAGGATCTTAAAGTATTTAGCAATGCTTTAAAATTAAGTCACAAGGATACCAAAGTAGCCATAAAAGTAGGACCAACCGCTTTACAAATTACCTCCGCTGAAAAGACGAAAGTTTTAGCCCATTCGGTACTACTCAATGATGTTTACTATGCTTCCGAAATCGAAGAAGTATGTTTGGTAGATGATAACCAATTTACTTTGTCTATAGCCAATGAAAGTGGTCAATTATCATTTATACACAATGATTGCGATAATATTGTACAAGCCATTATACACATAAGAAATCGTTGGGAACTCAGTCAACCCGATTCGGTAACGGTTCATCAAAAGATACGACCTAAAGATGTACCGGGCACTTTATTGAATATGGCTTTACTTAATTTGGGCTCAGCAGATCCAAATTTGCGTACAGCTGCTTACAATCTACTGTGCGCTTTGACAGCTACCTTTGATTTAAAAATTGAAGGACAACTTTTGGAGACTCAGGGTTTATGTATACCCTCCAATAATACGATTTTCATTAAATCGGTTAGCGAAAAATTGGCTACCAATGAACCTCATTTGACATTGGAATTCTTAGAAGAATGTATACAGGGCTTCCAACGTAGTACTATCGAATTAAAACATTTGTGTTTGGAATATATGACACCGTGGCTTAAGAATTTAGTGAAATTCTGTAAATCCAATGATGATTCAAAGAAATTAAAAGTATCACAGATATTAGATAAACTTATATGTCTAACCATAGAACAAAAAGAAATGTATCCCTCCGTACAAGCTAAAATCTGGGGTTCCGTAGGACAAATTCCCGAACTTATTGATATGGTCTTAGACAATTTCTTGCACAAATCGATATCCTATGGTCTAGGATCACCACAAGTTGAAATAATGGCCGATACGGCCGTAGCATTGGCCTCCGCTAACGTCCAGTTGGTTTCGAAAAAGGTTATAACACGCATGTGCCGTGTAATGGATAAGACTTGTACAAATCCTACACCCTTCTTGGAACAACATGTTATGTGGGATGATATAGCCATCTTAGGTCGCTACTTGCTTATGTTGTCATTTAATAATTGTCTAGATGTGGCTACCCATTTACCATATCTCTTTCATACTATCACCTTTTTGGTATGTTCTGGCTCTTTGTCTATGCGTGCTTCCACACATGGTTTAGTCATTAATATCATACACTCTTTATGTACCTGTACCAAACCTATATTTTCCGAAGAAGCTCAACGAGTATTACGCTTGTCTTTGGATGAATTCTCCCTGCCTAAATTTTATTTACTCTTCGGTATTAGTAAAGTAAAATCTGCAGCCGTTACAGCCTTCCGTTCCAGTTGTCGTCATCCACCCGATAAGTGGCTAGGCAATGAAAGAGTTTCTCAGCTCTTACCAGCCGATAGAGAACGTTTATCATTGCCCTCCCTAGAAGTGATTACAGATGCTTTACTTGAAATAATGGAATGTTGTATGCGTGATGTTCCAGATTGTCAGTGGCTACAAACTTGGAATTCCTTGGCCAGATCATTTGCATTCTGTTATAATCCCGCCTTACAACCAAGAGCTTTGATAGTGTTCGGTTGTATAAGTAAGAGTGTTACGGATCAGGAAGTTAAGCAGTTGCTGAGGATTTTAGTTAAGGCTGTGGAATCTTTTAATGATATAACCTTGATAGAAGCTATTGTAATGTGTTTAACACGCATACAACCTTTATTAAGACCAGTAAGTAAATATTTTAAACCTCGAACTAGAATCAAATTAATGCGTGTATCTTAACGTCGAACGCAACGTAATTTGATTCTGGTTCGACCCTAAATTTTAAAAATAGCAAAAAACGATGTACACATGTAATATTTTTATACCCTCCACTCTAGTGATAGATTGTATAAATAAGTTTGTCATTCCGTTTGTAGCACATCGAAATATTAGTCTAGGACCCCATAAAGTATATGGGGCATTCCATGTGAAATCGGACACTTTGAAAAACTTTTTTTTTAGATTTTCCCAATTTGTTTACAGTTTTTAGTACCCTTCGAAAACTCCTTTGTGGTAAATTTTCAGATTTTTTTGATGACCCGTTCAAAAGATATCGAATTTTTAAAAATTGGTAGTTTGTTCCTTTACTCAAACTTCTTTTAATCATAACTTCTTCAATAATGGTCCAAATTTCAATTTTTTTTTTCAAAATTTTTGTTTTTCTAAGTACTTTCTAAAAAAAAATCCCAAAAAATTCTTAAAAGCGCTCTAGTATGCGATTTTTAAGTTTTAAAATTTAAATCTCATTTTTGAAACTGTTTGTACTCTTCGATTTTTTTTACATTTTTTTGTGTAAAACTTCTATCAATTCTACAAATTTTTTGCCCAGGACGAACGTGGGATAACGATTATTACTATTTTATAAAATTTTTTGAAAAAATTTTATTGTAATTTTCCAATCTTAAAATCATTTCTACTGCTCCAATGGTGCGTCATAGAGGGGTCCTTTATAAGACCGACCCCCATTAATTTTTACGTCTTAACATTTCTTTGGAACAAACTAATACCCTATCTCCAATTTCTAAGGGGGCTCCCACACAAAACGACATTTTTTAAAATTTGTTCCAACCGCTCTAACTGCCCTAATAGTGCCCTTAGAGCAACAAAATGTATGATCGACCCACAATATTTTTTTAGTCCAAACATTTTCTTTGAACACACCTACCCTCTATCTTTAACTGTTAAGGCGGTCCCCATACAATTTTTTTATTTTTTGTAAATTTGTTTTATATAATCAGCTTCTACCGGTCCAATGGTGCGTCCGAGAGGGGTCATTAGTGAGACCGACCCCCATTTATTTTTACCCTACAACATTTTTTCAAAACATACCTACGCCCTATCTCCACTCCCTAAGTAGGCTCCCATACAAAATTACATTTTTATAAAATTTGCTCCAACTGTTATTTGTATGGGAGCCTACTTAGGGAGTGGAGATAGGGCGTAGGTATGTTTTGAAAAAATGTTGTAGGGTAAAAATAAATGGGGGTCGGTCTCACTAATGACCCCTCTCGGACGCACCATTGGACCGGTAGAAGCTGATTAAATAAAACAAATTTACAAAAAATAAAAAAAATTGTATGGGGATTGCCTTAACAGTTAAAGATAGAGGGTATGTGTGTTCAGAGAAAATGTTTGGACGAAAAAAATATTGTGGGTCGGTCATATGTTTTGTTGCTCCAGTTAGAGCGGTTGGAACAAATTTTAAAAAATGTCGTTTTGTGTGGGAGCCCCCTTAGAAATTGGAGATAGGGTATTAGTTTGTTCCAAAGAAATGTTAAGACGTAAAAATTAATGGGGGTCAGTCTTATAAAGGACCCCTCTATGACGCACCATTGCAGCAGTAGAAATGATTTTAAGATTGGAAAATTACAATAAATTTTTTTCAAAAAATTTTAAAAAATAGTAATAATCGTTATCCCACGATCGTCCTGGGCAAAAAATTTGTAGAATTGATAGAAGTTTTACACAAAAAAATTACAAAAAAATCAAAGAGTACAAACAGTTTCAAAAATGAGATTTAAATTTTAAAACTTAAAAATCGAATACTAGAGTGCTTTTAAGAATTTTTTGGGATTTTTTTTTAGAAAGTACTTAGAAAAACAAAAATTTTGAAAAAAAAATTTTAAATTTGGACCATTATTGAAGAAGTTATGATTAAAAGAAATTTGAGTAAAGGAACAAACTACCAATTTTTAAAAATTCAAGATCTTTTGAACGGGTCATCAAAAAAATCTGAAAATTTACCACGAAGGAGTTTTCGAAGGGTACTAAAAACTGTAAGCAAATTGGGAAAATCTAAAAAAAAAGTTTTTCAAAGTGTCCGATTTCACATGGAATGCCCCATATATATTCATGATCCTCGATCGATTTTAAGACGATCTAGCGATGTCCGTCCCTCCGTCCGTCTGTTGCAAACACGCTAACTTTTGAAAGACTTTACGGAGGCTCCTGAAGTTTGGCATATATGTTGGGTATTTACCTGGTCAGGTTGTATTGCAATCCAGCGAAATCGGTCTAGTGGTTCAAAAGTTATGAGCAAAAGACTGAATTTCTGCAAGGGTTTTTCGTAAATTTACGAGATAAAAATCACGCTAACTTTCGAAAGGCAATTCTGAGAATGCTGAAGCTTAGCATATGTATTTGTCGTTCCCCTGGCCTAGTTGGTATTGAATTTCAGCCAAATCGGTCCAGTGGTTCAAAAGTTATTAGCAAAACCGTGAATTGCAGATTAGGTTCACCTTCAATTTAAGTGTTGAAAACCCCGTTAAACATTTTTTAAAAACATTGGTAAGTCACAAAAATATTTAACAACGTATTTTTGTCACTCAAAAATATTTTAACACTAAAAAAAATACACTCGAAAAAAATTTTACACTCAAAAAAAAATTTACACTCAAAAAAAATTTAGTAAATTATTTTTTTTTTCAAAAATTACTTAAAAAAAAGTTTTTTTTACACAAAATAAAATATTTCTAATCAAAAATGTTATTTTTTTCACGTTAGAAAATTTACTATCACTTAAAAGGGGCATTGTGGAGGGTATTCATAGATTCGGCCAAGTCGAATTTAACTTTTCTACTTGTTTTTCTTCCAGGAATCTCCTATACATCGTAATCTCTTTTGGGTTGCCATATCTGTTTTACAATTAGATGAGGGCAATCTTTACGGCGCTGGTTTAGCATTGCTAGAACAAAATCTTCATACCCTTAAATCGCAAGGCTGCTTCGACAGTGCCAACATAGCCGAAGTCATGATGTTGACACGCGAAAAACTCGAATGGCATTTTAAACAATTGGATCATGCGGTGGGTTTATCCTTCCGTAGTAATTTTCATTTCGCTTTAGCGGGGCATTTGATAAAGGTAAGTTTCAATAAATTAAAATTTCAACATGATCATGAATTAAATTAAAATTTCCTATAGGGTTTTAGACATCCCACACCCACTACAGTGTCACGTACTTCCCGTATTTTAACCATGCTATTGGGTATTATAGCTAAACCATTGAGACGTGATAAATTTGAAGTAACACCAGATAGTGTGGCTTATCTAACGGCCCTGGTGGCTGTATCCGAAGAAGTAAGATCACGTTGTCATGTTAAACATGCCCCACGATGGCCAGCTGATTTGAGTACAACAACAGAAAATGGTGAAGCGGCACCAAATGGAACACAAAATGTAAGAATATTTCAATAAAACGGAACATTTTTAAGATTTAAATTGAAAAAATTTTTAATGTATTAAAAAATGAAAAAATAGTTTTTTTTTTTTAAATAAATAAATATATTTCATCTGCGATCGAATATTCTCCAAAACAATGTTAACAAATGGCTCCCATCATGGGGTCTTATCATTGAATTTTTCCATCGATGGCTTTAACTGAATTTTTGTTTCAGATATTTTATCTTTTTATTAAGTAATGTTTCAAAAATAAAAATCATTCTTTACCATCAGTCTTAAATTTCCAAGTCAATGTTAAAAATGGCTCCCAACACGGGGCTCAGCAATATATTTTTCTATTTATGTCTTTAATCATGTTCAGTTATTTTATCTTAAAGGTTAAAGTTTTTAAATAAAAATATTTCATCTGCGATCGAATATTCTCAAAAACAATAAATGGCTCCCACCATGGGGTTTTATCAACGAATTTTTCCATTGATGGATTTAACTGAATTCATTTTTTAATTATTTTTAGTTATTTTATCTTTTTATTTAGTAATGCTACAAAAATGAAAATCATACTTCACCATCGATCTTAAATTCCACAAGTCAACATTAAAAAATGGCTCCCAACACGGGGCTACAGCAATTGATTTTTAAATTTTTCCAAATAGGATCAGTTATTTTATGCCTAAAAATATTTCACCTTCGATCGAAAATTCTTCAAGACAATGGGGTCTTATCGATGAATTTTTCCATCGATGGATTCAACTGAATTTAGCTTTTAATTTGTTTTAGATATTTTATCTTTTTATTTAGTAATGTTATAAAAATAGAAATCTTACTACATAATCGATAATAAATTCCCCCAAGTCAATGTTAAAAAATGGCTCCCAACACGGGGCTCAAAATAAGATAAAAAAAAATTTAAAAATAAGAATTTAAAATAGAAACATTTTAAATTTAAAATAGCAAAATTTTAAATTTAAAATAGCAGTATTTTAAATTTAAAGTAGATCCATTTTAAATTGAAAATACAAAATTTTAAATTTAAAGTAGCTCCATTTTAAATTAAAAGAAGATACATTTTAAATTTAAAGTTGGTCCATCTTAAATTGAAAATACAACATTTTTAAATTTAAAATACAGTACAACTAAAGTAAAGTTTATTTCCTTTTGTTTCTTAGCAATTTGGTATGGCTTTATCACGACGTCAAAAATCCTGGGACATACTCGATCAATCGGCCTTAAATTTTGCGCGCCACTATAAAGTACCTGTACAACCGGTAAGTTTCCCATTACAAAATTTGGTTCATTAGCTACATTCTCCAATCATTAATGTATATTAAAAAAAAAGTATCTTCTTAGCTTCTTTGAAGTTGGTATTTAATATAATATATATTTTAAATGTATAATATATTTTTGTTTTAAATTTAACATAACATAATTGGCAGGGTTGGGAATATATCCGGAAAATCTTTGGTTATAAGAGAAAAATAAATTTCTAAATTCTGCACAAATTTTCATGGCATTTTTTGCCGTTGACTTAATCTTTTTTGAATTTCAATTGATCCTATTTAAATTTTAATTGATGATACATGAACATGTTGAAAAAACTGGATGCGACTGAGACTCGACCTTACACAGTTAATTGCACACTTAGCAAATTCTTGTAGTTACTACATGACAGTCATTTGTGTAGTAAGCAGTAGTTGTTGTTTTCAACTCCATTTCAGTTGTTTTTGTATGAAAAATCTCAAACAACTATTTTTTGTAGTCCTGTTAAAAAATAAATACATAAAATTACTACATTATTGTAACAGTTAATTTATGTAGTAGTTTTTTTAGTCTATAAAAAAAATAGAAAAACGGATTTGTTGAATGAGTTGAAAGTGTCAGATGCATCAGGAATTATTACCAAACAATTTTAACCATTTTTACGTCTAAAAGTGTTTTTTTTTGTTAATAAAAAAATTCCGACAATTTGAGTTAAAGCAAAAACAACTGTAATTTGAAGTTGTTTCCTTCGTTTTTTGTAGTTGTTTATCAATAGTTAAAAACCCAAAACAATTTTTGGTTGACTTTAACGTAAAATATAGTGGACGCCTGAACAACAACAAATGTAAATGTTTTAACTGTCTTTTGTAGTGGAATCTACCGTCATAATTTTTTGAGTGCAATTGTTCTAGTGATCACACATCTGGTCTCCAAACTTTTCCATCACATCAGGTTTTTGAGAAAGTTGAGGTTGAAGTTAAAAAAAAAATCGCCGTTTTGGGCATTTTTGACAACTCATAGCGGGTGAACCCGATTTGATAGCGACTTAAAATAACGTCGAGGGTAAAGCCTAAACATTGTTCTTAAGGATGCCGAACTTTGGTCACTCGCCTTAACCCTTAAGGCACCAATTGTCTCTCTATAATTTTTAATTCTCAAAAAACGAATTTTTCCGCTAAAATCATATGAAAAAAATCTTTATGCGAATAGAACGCCACCTTACAATTATTCTCCTGGTCACAAATCCGGTCTTCTTTTGAGAAATACAAATAATCGCGTTTTCGGGCATACTTGACCACTCCCCAGCAAAAACATAGTAATGAGTTGTGAAAAGTAATCATTACCAAGTACATTATTTATAATGAGTACCCATTACCATTAACATTATTTTAAGCCCAAAAGTAACTACTGCTCAGTAATATATTATAAAAGCACCTCTAAGTAATAATATCTTCTTGCACTTGCAGTTTTTAACCGTTACAATTCAATTTACTTAAAAAGTACTTAAAAACTTAATAAAAATTACGCAATTTTTAAGTTTTAGTAAAAACATGTTAAATTTTAAAAGTTTTAATTAACTCATTATTTTACTTCTTATTGGTAATGGGTTTTTACTTCTTATTTGTAATCTGAGGCAGTAACTACTTATTTATCTCCATACTCTTCACTACTTATTTTTATCTCACGCCCTTGTTAAAATAATTAGTGTTTCATTCAATAAGTAACTACTTATTAACATCTGTTTCGGATTACAAAACCCATTACTAGTAATGCCAATTTTTACTGGGTCATAGCGGATGAACCCGATGTGCTGACGACTTACAAATAAGAAGTTCAAACACTGCTCTTTACGATGTATAACCCATTTGATCAGTTTTCGGGCATATTTGACCACTCATAGCGGATGAACCCAATGTGCTGACGACTTACAAATAAGAAGTTCAAACACTGCTCTTTACGATTTGATCAGTTGCTTTAACCGTTGGATCACCAATTGTCTTTTTATAAGGTCTTTTCCACAAAAAACATTTTTTTCGATACTGGGGAATGAGACTTCATTGAAAGACAATTGGTTCCCAAAGGGTTAATACGAATGACAAAATTAAAGAGTAATTTTTAAGCTTTACTCTCGACTTATTTTAAAGTCGTCATCACATCGGATTCATCCATTATGTGTTTCCAAAAATGCCGAAAACTTAGATTTTTTTGAACTTTGATCTCAATATTCTCAAAAACCTGATGTGATAGAAGAGTTTGGAGACCTGATTTTTGACCAGCAGAACTATTGTAATGAAGTATATAAGGTCGCGTCCCAGTCGCATTTTCGATGTTCAGTAGTGTAATTTTCAAATTTAATTAATTTTCTTCACTTTTGTAAATTTCAATTTATTTTTAAGATTTAATTGACTTCCCAAGTAAAAATGTGAAGGCTCAGTACTGATCCGAAAAAAGGATCGCTAAGATTAGATCAGTTTTAATCGGACGGATACAATTGCATCCGAAAAATGGGTTTATCTATTTAAAGACTGTCTGGGTAGCAGGTCTTTATTTTTTTTAAATTTCAAACAAAATTTGAATTTTTTTATGATTGTTTACAACAACCACATGGAAAAAATTGAGTTATGACTATTTTCTGTGAATTAGCCCCTAAAACTGGTATAATCTTAGCGATCCATTTTTAGGATCAGTACTGATCTTTCAAATCTCGGATAAGATGTGATATGTATATAAGAATATATCTAAAAATTTTTACTCGGGTTGTTTAATTTCAATTAACCTTTTTCAAAAAACAGTTTATAAAAGAAATTTTCAAATTTTATATAAAATTTTCAAAATGCATCTTTAAATTTCAAATGATTATTCCAACTTCAATTGATCAAATTAAAATACCTACTTTCTTTTAAATAATTCCTAACCCTGCCTATCTATGTATGTCTCTCTTTTTCTTAATTACGCTTATTAAAATCTTAAATAATAAAAATTTTCCATTTCTTTCTATTTTTTAATTTTAAATTTTAAAAATCTATTCATTCATATGCCTGCTCTGATTGGTGCTTGTATTTTTTCATATTATATAATCCCAAAAAAAATTCTTTTAATCATATTCATATAACCATTTCATTATATTTCAATATATCTATCTCCTTCGTTCGTTCTTTCTTTCATTCCCTTTACTTTACTTTTGTTTCTCAATATATACATTTCTCCAATTAATCGTTTTACGCCTGTATTTTTGTTTTTTAATTGCATGCCCAAACAATTACAAAATCTCTCATTGTTTTATGTTTGTTTAACAAAAAATCTTCAAAATAAAATTGTTAAAATATTTCTAAAAATGAAATTATCGAAAAAAAAAACAAATTTTAACTGACTGAAGAATGCCCGAGTTTTATTTAAAACTCAGCGCTCATTTTCGGTACCTACCACCAAAGATCCAAATAATGCTAGTGGAATCGAAGAACGTCAGGTATTGCTTATATTTGTTTTTTAACATAAAACCCAACCTAATTTTAATTTTATTAGCAATATTTTTTTTATTTAAATTTGCACTTGATTTTTTTTTTAACAAATTGTAGAAAAAAACAATAACAGATTAACAATAATTACAAAATTTGGTTGGGCACAGTCAAGGAGCATAAACAATAGGAAGAGTCGCAAAATCAGACATACTCCAGAGCATACAAAACCATCAACCAATTTTCAAGAACGAGCTAAAGAATTAATTATTATTTAAATTTTGTTAAGGTATTTTTTTTTTTAATTTCTAAAACTAATAAAAGTTGTTCTTATTCGACCTTTCCAATTTAAAGAAGTAAAAATTCTTCGAGCTCAAAGCCAGTTTTTCTTGTAAAAAATATTCAATTATTCCATTCCAATATTTCGATCCCCTTGAGTATCATCATCAGGGGATTTATTGAATTTTTATACAAACAAAAACTTAAAAACACAACATTTTAGATGTCAATGCGTTCACAACATATTTTTAAGTTTTTGTGTGTATACAAATTCACTAAATCCCCTGGTGATGGTCCTCAAAGAGAATCGAAATATTGGAATGGAATAAAAGAATATTTATTTACAAAAAAAACTGGCCTCGAGTTCGAAGAATTTTAATTTTTTTTTAAAACTATTAAGGTCCACTTATACGTAACACTTGGTTCTTGGTTTTGTTGGAAGTAGGTAGGCGATTTTGCAACTCGTTTTATTTCACATGCTCTTAGAACAGTTTAACAAATCTATTACCTCAATTACATTAAGAAATTCGGTCACTCTTTAGATTAGAGAAACAATACAAACACTATGCAAAAAGACCGGGTTCGTATGTAACAATTTCTAATACAATATCAAAATCAGCTCAATAGCCCATTCGCATTGCTTTTTCATAAAAATTTTACCATTTAAGCTTAATACAGGATAAGTTTTCGTCTCTCCCCAAAATTAGTAATGTTACAAAACTGTAAATCCTACTTGACCATCGATCTTAAATTCCCTAAGTCAATATTACAAAATGGCTCCCAACACGGGGCAATTGATTTTTCCATTTTTCCAATCATTGTAAGTTATTTTTCAAAGTTTTTAAAATTTTTTTACCTACGATCGAAAGCTCTCCAAGACAATGTTTTAAAATGGCCCCCAACATGGGGCCTCATCAATGAATTTTTGCATTGATGGCTTCAACTGAATTTAGCTTTTAATTTGTTTTAGATACTTTATCTTTTTATTAAGTTTCAAAAATAAAAATCCTTCTTTACCATCAATCCTAAACTTCCAAGTCAATGTTAAAAATGGTTCCCAACACGGGGTACAGCGATTTATTTTTCCATTTATGTTTTCAATCATGTTCAGTTATTTTATCTTAAAGGTTAAAGTTTTTTATACCCTCCAACTACAGTATGGGGGTATACTCACTTTGTCATTCCGTGTGTAACGCATCGAAATATCGGTCGGGGACCCCATAAAGTTTATACATTATTGATCAGTGATCGATTCTAAGACATTCTAGCGATGTCCGTCCGTCCGTCCGTCCGTCCGTCCGTCTGTCCGTCCGTCCGTCTGTAGTTAACACGATGCAGTCCAAAATAAAAGAGCTAGATCCCTCAAGTTTGGCACAAATAGGTCTTGTGTTCCTAGGCAGGTTAAGTTCGGAAATTGGCCAAATCGGACCAGGGGGAAAAAAGTTCCCCCTTGAAGAACTAAACCAACCTCTAAAAAAATACAGTTATTTACATGTTTTTTTGTATTTTTGTTAAGTAAATGAAACATTTGATATATATTTCGCAATGGGAAGGTGCTCTCAACGTCCCCCACTGACCCTATCAACCCCCCCCCCCCAAAAAAAAAAGAGACGCCCTGAAATTTTTGTTTTTAATTTTTTTTTACATTTTGGAGGGTATAAAAGATTCGGCACAGCCGAATTTAACACTCTCACTTGTTTCACTTAACTTTTTATACCCTCCAACTAAAGTAGGGGGGTATACTCACTTTGTCATTCCGTGTGTAACGCATCGAAATATCGGACGGGGACCCCATAAAGTATATATATTATTGATCAGTGATAAATTCTAAGACATTCTAGCGATGTCCGTCCGTCCGTCTGTCTGTCCGTCTGTAGTTAACACGATGCAGTCCAAAATAAAAGAGCTAGGCCCCTCAAGTTTGGCATAAATATGTCTTATGGTCCTAGGCAGGTTAAGTTCGGAAATGGGCTAAATCGGACTAGGGGGAAAAAAGTTCCCTCTTGAAGAACTAAACCAACCTCTTAAAAAATTTTTTGACGTTTTTTTGTATTTTTGTGAACCAAATGAGACATTTTTATGTTCGTAGAAGTTTATAGTCCTGCGCTTGGACCCAGGGGAATGAAAAACGTCGCTTTTTTGCCCCGCCCCTCTTTTAAGGGCATGGATAAAAAAATAATTTAAATAATTATAAAACTATAATACTTAAGTCCACAAAGCAGACAAAAATGGACTTGTAAACATATACCGTGAGGGCCAAGGAGTCACCCCAGCTCAACGACCCCTCCCCCTACCTTGCCCCTACTTAAAACAACGCCCCTGTCAAATTTTTTTTTAAATTTTATTACATGTTGGAGGGTATAATATTTGCGGCACAGCCGAATATATTATACTCTCACTTGTTTTTTTTAAATAAATTAAAATATTTCACCTGCGATCGAATATTCTCAAAAACAATGTTAATAAATGGCTCCCACCATGGGATTTTATCAATGAATTTTTCAATTGATGGCTTTATCTCAATTTATTTTTTAATTACTTTTAGTTATTTTATCTTTTATTTAGTAATGCTACAAAAAAGTCAATATTAAAAAATGGCTCCCAACACGGGGCTACAGCAATTGATTTTTCCATTTTTCCAAGTAGGATCAGTTATTTTATCTTAAGGTTTTTTTTTCACTAAAATATTTTTTTTAAATAAATAAAAATATTTCATTTACCCAGCAAAATTTTCTGTTCCAAATAATCGGTTCCAGAACGCATCAAACTACCCTGCAACCGGTTCTACTTAACATTCCAGAATCAATGAATTTTGTTTGAAATTGTCCCGAAAGCAATCGTTTTTTATAGCAAGTAGTTTTTTTTTTGAAAAATACTTTTACATAGAAAATTTTGTTGTGATTACCGTAGACTATATTCAAGAATCTATTGAACCAGGAATTTTTTCCAAAAAATTTTCCTGGGTACGATCGAAAGTTCTCCAAGACAATGTTTTAAAATGGCTCCCAACATGCGGCTTCATCAATGAATTTTTGCATTGATGACTTCAACTGAATTTAGCATTTATTTGTTATAGATATTTTATATTTTTATTTAGTAATGTTACAAAAATAAAAATCCTACTTCGCTATCAATTTTAAATTTTCCAAGTCAATGTTAAAAAATGGCTCCCAACACGGGGCTCAGCGATTGATTTTTCCGTTTATGTCTTTATTCATGTTCAGTTATTTTATCTTGAGTGTTAAAGGTTTTTTTCACTAAAATATTCTTTTTTAGAATTCGTTTTAGTTATTTATCTTTTTATTCAGTAACAAAAATAAAAATCCTACTTTACCATCAATCTTAAATTTCCCAAGTCAATGCTAAAAAATGGCTCCCAATACGGGGCAATTTATTTTTTTAATTATGTCTTCAATAATCGTGTTCAGTTATTTTATCTTTTATAATTTTTTTAACTAAAACATTTTTTTAAAACGATTAAAAATATTTCACCTTCAATCGAAAATTTACCAAGACAATGCCAACAAACTGGTTCCAACATGGGGCCTCAACAATGATTTTTTTCGTGATGGCATCAACTAAATTTAGCTTTCACACCCTTCCTCAAGCAAGTTCAGGTTGTCTTAAAATGGTGACAAAATCGGCTAATGGCATTTCACTCCTCTTTATTTTAAACTTTAAAAATCGTTAACACGAAAATCCTAGCTGATCCTGTTTTCGAGTTATTGGTAAATAATTACACTGTTCGACAATAAAAAGCTTCCAGTGAAATATCCAATCTATTCTTTAAGATTTTGCTCTCCTGAATCCAAATCTGCCATTCAATTTTTTCTACCACGTAAAGATTTTGAGATATTCGCTGTTAAAAAGTCAAAAAACTAATTATTTCGCACTATTGGTGGTTCACAGTTACGGATTCTTTCAAAAATAAGACTTGATTTGATATAAAATGAACCTCCTAATTCCAAAACTTCAATACAAATTTTTCTAAAGGGTTTCAAATGGATTTAGCAAAAGCATTTTTTTTAAATGCCTAAAAATGTTTCACCTTCGATTTAGAATTCCCCAAGTCAATTTCAAAAAATGGCTCCCAACACAGGGCCTCATAGATTTTTTTATTGAATTTTGCTTTCAATCCTTTTAGTTGTTTAATATATCGCTTTTGTATGGGCCCCTGTAGACTAGTAGGAAGCGTGCTAGTCTTTGAACGTTAGGATCCTGGGCTCGGTTCCCACCAGAACCCTTAATATATTTCACCAGAAGACAGTCATTGTTACCGATTCTCGGTTAGATCGAAATTACTAAAAATTAGTTAGAATAAATAAATAAAAAATACTTGACCATGGTTTCAAAACTATTATTTTATCGCTTTTGTGATTTTTGTTCGCTATGTTTTCGGGGCTAAGTACGAATTTTTTTAGTAAGGTCAAGGTCAATGCTAAATAATGGCTCCCAACATGGGTCCTCATCAATGTAGGTATTTTTCTATTGATGGCTTCCATACCGCCATACTGCGCTTATGTTAGTGCATAAGAATACATAATTATTGTTCCAAAATTGATACATGTTTTAGGTAAAACACGGTGCAAGTGTGAACCGGCCATAGGAGAACACCAAAATTCTTATCAAATTAAACACCGCAAAAATGAAATACTTATTTCTGTAAATACTCATAGAAAATAAAGCATGTTTACAGTTTAAAGTTAACCCTAAAACTTAAAATAGCTTTTACAAATATCAGCTTTTATATAAATTATGGAAATATTTTAACTTAGAACATACACATTTATAACACCAAACACCATCACATAATTTTTCACTCTTACAAATCACAGTTGCACTCCAAACATAAATGTAGCACACCGGTAAACTAAAAATATTTGTAGCACACAAATAAGGCCATATTTTCAACTGCCCAGCAATAAATGAGATTTTAACGAAGAAAAAACTTAATGTTGTTTTTCTGCGGGGCAGTTAAAAAATAATGCCCCATAAGGTCACAATTTACACCTAAACAATGGCTTTAAGCTATTTTACTGAAATTTTATTTAAATTTATTAGCAAATTCCAATTTTCTTTACAAAACTCAAAATAAAAAATGTAAATTTCTTTTATGCCCTACAGGAACGCGGCTCACGTACCTCTGTATCCAACGAATCAAATGTTCTACTGGATCCTGATGTTATACCTGATTTGTCGATACAGGCTTTAGTCTTAACTGTATTGGCTACATTAGTTAAATATACCTCCGATGAAAATGAAACAAGAGTATTGTATCAATATTTGGCTGAGGGATCAGTGGTGTTTCCTAAAGTATTTCCAGTGATGTAAGTATTTAATTGTAACGATTTGAAAAATATCTCAGGATCTTAGAATTTTTGCTAAAGAAAAATGTCTTAATATTACAATTTTTCTATAAGAAAGATTTCTCAGAATTTGAAAATAAATTTCTTAGATTTTGTTTTACACAAAAACTCAAAAGAAAATTTTTTCTATAGGAAAAATGTTTTAGAATCTGAGAAGTTTTCTATAAAAAAAATGTTTCATAATCTGATAATTTTTCTATATAGAAAAAATGTCTCAGAATCTGTGAATTTTTCTATATAGAAAAAATCTAAGATTTTTTTTTATATAGAAAAAATGTCTCAGAATCTGAGAATTTTTCCATATAGACAAAATGTTTCAGAATCTGAGAATTTTTCTATATAGAAAAAATGTCTCAGAATCTGAGAATTTTTCTATATAGAAAAAAAGTCTCAGAATCTGAAAATTTTTATATATAGAAAAAATGTCTCAGATTCTGAGAATTTTTCTATATAGAAAAAATGTATCAGAATCTGAGAATTTTTCTATATAGAAAAAATGTTTCAGACTCTGAAAATTTTTCTTTATGGAAAAAATGTTTCAGAATCTGAAAATTTTTCTGTACAGAAAAAGTGTCTCAGAATCTGAGAATTTTTTCTATATAGAATAAATGTCTCAGAATCTAAGAATTTTTCTATATAGAAAAAATGTCTCAGAATATGAGAATTTTTCTTTATAGAAAAAATGTCTCAGAATATAAGAATTCTCACAATCTGAAAATTTTTCTAAAAGAAATGTCTCGGAATCTGAATTTTTTTTTAATAGAAAAAATGTCTCAGAATCTGAAAATTTTTCTATAAAAAAATGTCTCAATAGAAAGAAATGTCTCAAAATCAGTTAATTTTTCTATATTGAAAAAATTTTTTTATAGAAAAAATGTCTCAGAATCTGAAAATTTTTCTATATAGATAAAATGTCTCAGAATCTGAGGATTTTTTTAATATAACAAATTTTGTGATAAGTTACCAGCCCTTTGAATCTGAGAATTTGATTACATGTCTCACAATCTGAAAAGTTTTGTGTATAGAAAAAATGTCTCAGAATCTGAGAATTTTTCTGTATAGAAAAAATGTCTCAGAATTTTTCTATATAGCAAAATTCTTAGAATTTTTAGAATCCGAAAATTTTTCTATATAGAAAAAATGTATCAGAATCTGAGAATTTTTCTATTAAGAAAAAATGACTCAGAATCTGAGAATTTTTCTATATAAAAAAAATGTCTAAGAATCTGAGAATTTTTCTATAAAAAAAAATGTCTCAGAATCTGAGAATTTTTCTATATAGAAAAAATGTCTCAGAATCTCAGAATTTTTGTATATAGAAAAATTGTCGCAAAATGTGAGAATTTTTCTATATAGAAAAAATGTCGTAAAATGTGAGAATTTTTTTATATAGATAAAATGTCTCAGAATCTTAGAATTTTTTTATATAGAAAAAATTTCTCAGAAACTGAGAATTTTTTTTATATAGAAAAAATGTCTCAGAATCTGAGAATTTTTCTATATAGAAAAAATGTTTTTAGAAACTGAGAATTTTTCTTTATAGAAAAAATTTCTCAGAACCTGAGAATTTTTCTATACAGAAAAAATTTCTCAGAATCTGAGAATTTTTCTATTAATAAATTTTCGAATTGATCTTTGTCGAATTTCAATTAATCTTTTTATAACTTTTATTCTTTCTCTTTTCAGTCACTCCTTATTAGATCAAAAGATTAACAACATTTTATCGGTATCCCATGATCAAGTTGTTTTAAATTCAGTACAAAATATTATCCAAAATATGTTGGCCAGTGAAGATCCTTCGCAGCAACAATTACATTTTCTACAAAGTTGTGGTTTTGGTGGTCTATGGCGTTTTGCCGGACCCTTTACCAAATACAATGTTATGGGTGAATCTTCCGAGTTGTTTGTAAATTGTTTGGAAGCCATGGTGGAGACCTGTTTACCGGGTGATGAACAACAAACACCAATTGTTCCTTTGGTACGACCATATAATTTGAGTTCCAGCTTAAGCAGTTTGACACTGGGGTCACCGACGGATAAAGGTTAATACAGAAAGTGTTTTTATAAATGCTATTTTGGTTTTTGCTTCTTCTTTTTTGGGTTTTCCGTAGTTATCACAAAAACATAACATTAACAAAAAAAAAAAAAAGTCATTTAAGAATAACATCTAAACGCACTATAATCCCAGCCTTCAATCATCGTCCTAAACCTGATCACTTCCTGCGATTCACATTAATTTTTTTTGCTCACTAACAATTTCGTTCATTAGATAATCACAACTTTTAAAAAATTTGCTTTATTGTTTAAACCAATTGTGAATTTATTGTGATTTTTTTTTTTTCATTTGTAATTTCTTTTTTTTCCGTATATTTTATTTATTTTTTGGTATCTGTAGCTTTCTCATCGGAATCATTAGATCATGAATTCGGCGGCAGTGTAAGCTCTCTCCGTCGTGCATCACACAGTAAAGCACGCGCCAAGCACCGTCTCACCGAAAGTCCATCACATAACAATTAACAATGAGTCCGGCAGTTAGATTTAAACATTATTATTAACAAAAAATCATTACAACAATCACCACCAATCACCTCACATCAGATTATATTAACAAGAAATCCCATTATATGCTTATATGTAGTTAATATCGTTTTATGCTTTTTATTATTTATATTTTCGATATTGTATGTTGGCAACTCCATGCAGAATCTCAGTGTTGAAAGGGAAAATAAAATCGAATTATTGGTGGCTATTTTAAGGTTAAATAATGAAAGGAATTTAAATCAAAGTTGTAGTCAATGAAAAACTACTGAGCGAAAATTTTTAACCGCGTCTTCATCTTTTTTAAAAAAAAAAAAAAGAAGTTTGTCACAAAGTTTAGTTTTTCCAACGGAAAAAAATGATCAATATCGAATAAAATATATCTCAACTGACATTTTTGCATTATAAATTCAGTTAAAGTCCAAAGAGTCCATTTAAAATTTGAAAAATCAATTCAAAATTTTAAAATTTTATTAAAAAAGATAAATTGAAGGGCTTACTGCAAAAACTTGATAAGCAACATTTTATTTTTTGGTGTTCCACAGACAAATTTGGGCAGAAGTCTAGCTTAAACCCTTCGTACAAGTATCTTAAGTATGAAAGTTTACTAAAGTTATATTTTCTACAATATTTCAAAAGTTTTAAAGCAAAAATCACCATAAAATTAAATGTTGCTTATCGAGTTTTTATAATAAGCCCTTCAATTGAAAAAAAAAATTAAAAAAGATAAATTAAAATTCCAAAATCAAAAAATCCAACGAATGTGATTCTTAAGGTCGGTTGTCCAGAATATGTACATCAAAAACATAAAAAACGCCCACAAAAGGGGCGGCACGAAAAAAATATTTTTTCTAATCCATCGATTGCGATCTTACTAAGATATTGTACAATTTTCTTCTTATTATTCTCAATGAATATAGAGTTGATTATGTATTAATATTTTTGCTTGAACATTAGGGATTTTCAATTTATATCCCTTTGCTACTTTTAGTATAGAGTTTTTATATTTGCTAAATAGTCTTGACAATGGAATCCAACAAATTCAGAAACACGTGTCGACTTAGTCTAGCAAAAATTACAAACATAAATAAATTTACAACAGAAAAATAATTTTCAAGGAAATAATGACCTCGAGCTAGAAATAATGACCTCGAGCTAGAAAAAACCTACTCAAAATATAATATGAAAAATGTTTCAGAAAAATGTTTCAGAAAAATGTTTCAGAAAAATGTTTCAGAAAAAGAAAAGTTTGAGAATTTTTCTATAGAAAAAATAAAACTTAAAACTTTTTTATAGAAAAAATTACTCAGAATCCAAGAACTTTTCTATATGAAAAATGTCTAACAAGGAAGGTATCTCAACCCTTATGAATTGATTTGCATGAAACTGATGTCTCGGCTTAACGGCCAAATCGGGGATTTACGGGTTCAAAAAATGGCGAAAACCCCTTTTTTTGGACTATTTTAGCCATTTCTTTCTAGGAATCAAGACGATGTTTTAATATGAGAAGAAAAGTTTTTTTTAACGTCAATCCAACGGGGGCACTACCTAGAATTTTCCCAAAGGTCCACATTGTTTCATAAGAGCACAACGAAATTTTTAAACACTGATATGGCCGATAAGCCAAGACACCCCAACCTTAAGTCTCTTTTATATATATTTTTAGTTTCAGGCAAATCGGTTCATAAGGGTTGAGATACTTCCATTTAATATGAAAAATGTCTCAGAATCTGAGACTTTTTCTTTTAAAAAAAATGTGTCAGAATCTAAGACATTTGCTAAAGAAAAAAATGCCTCGGAAGCTGGGAGTTTTTCTTTATGAAAAATTTCTCAGAATCTATTGGAAATATGTCTCAGAATCTGATGCTTTTTCTATAAGAAAAATGTTTTAGGATCTGAGATTTTTTCTATTGAAAAATGTTTCAGAACCTGAGTATATTTCTACTGGAAAAATGTCTTAGAAAATGTTTCAGAATCTTAAACTTTTTCTAACGACAAAAATTATACTTTTTCTTTAGGAATAATGTCTCAGAATCTGCGAAATTGCCTCAAAATATACTTTTTCTTTAGGAAAAATGTCTCAGAATCTAGGAAATCGCTTTTAATAAGCATTAATGTAGAAAGTTTTGCTAATCTCAGATAGATCTCTATTGAAAAGTGTTTTAGAAATAAATAGATCTCTATAGAAATGTGTCTTGGTGTAGTAAGAACGTTTCAAAATCTAAGACTTTTTCTGTAGAAAATGTATCTCAGAATCCGTGTACTTTTCTAAGAAAAAAGTATTTAGATAGTGCAAATTTTTAAGTAGGAAAACAAAAAACTCAGATCCTGAGAAGTTTTCTATGCGAATGATGCCTCAAAATTTGGATTTTTTTTTATACGGCGAATTGTTCTAACTATTAGCTCAGTAAAAATGGCTCAGAATCTTTAAGTTTTTCTATAGGAAGACTGCTAACAGCTTTTCTATGGCAAAATACCTCAGAACCTCTGAATTTTTCTATTGAGAAAACGTCACAGAATTCTTAAATTTTTCTTTAAGCAAATGCCTCAGAAAACTTTCTGAGCTGAAAATTATTTCAGAATCTTTGACTTTTACTATCACAAAAATGCTTTAGGGTCTAAGACTTTTCTATAGTAGATTTTTCTTAAAGAATTTTCTTACACTCAAAAAAAAAAAACTGTAATGTTAGCAAAAAAAGCTTGTAAACCTACAAGAAAATTTGCTGATTTTGAACCCACAATTTTTTTGCTAAAGGTAGCAAAAATGTTTTGCCAATAATTAGTTAACTAAATTTTTTTATTTAACTTAGTTCATACACATCTGAGGACCCCATTGGGTTCAGACCCGATAGGTCCAGACCCCGATGGGCCTAGACCTAGTTGGGTTCCTTGAAAATCGTCATAGTTTTTGATCCAAAATTTGTGTCCATTTCGCTCTACCTTGCTTAGTTTTTGAGATACGTCATTATAGGGGACCACTGGGGTCTTGAGAATTTAAAAACTCGATAACTTCAAAAATATTACTCGGAGAGCTTTTGACTATTTGGCGGTCTTGTTCTACGTGCTGAGAGCTACAAAAATGGTTTTGGACTTTTTGTTGTGTCGGCAATATTTACCTAGATATGAGCATTTTAAAATTTTCGGGAATGGATCCAAAGTTGGGGCCCGTTAGGGTCAACACATGTGAAGAGGGCCGGCGATACTATGGGGAGCTCGAGAACCAAAAATGGCCTCCATTTTGCTCTATCTGGCTTAGTTTCCGAGATAGCGCCATTTTAAGTTTTCTGAAAATAACAAAAAAATTTACCATTTATTTTGCTAATATTAGCAAAAAATCTTGCAAAAGTGTTGTCAACTCAATTTCAAATCTTAGCAAAAGAAATTAGTTCAAAGTTTGTTTAAAATTGCTAATGTGCTAAATGAAGTTTACAAGAATTTTTTGCTAACATGCTAATCTCAACTAAAAATTTGCTAAAAGTTAGCTAACTAGCATTAGCAAAAAAAATTAGTAAATCTACTAACATATTTTTTTGAGTGTAGTAACTACCCGAAATATTGGTTCTAGAAATATTGGTTCTACACGTTCAAGTATACCGATCGACTCAGAATCACTTTTTGAGTCGATTTAGCGATGTACGTCCATCTGTCTGTCCACGTTAACGTTGTGCGCACAATGCAGGTAGTAATTTTTAATCGATTTGTCTGAAATTTGTCTTTAAATTCGGCTCAAATGCATCTAACAACCGTTTTTTAATAGAAATCGGATCAGTTCTTTTTGTAGTCCCTATACGAACCACCCTCCCGATATACACATAAATCGCTCAAAATTCATAAACATGGAAAATGTTTTCCTAAAATTTTGTTTGTAGCTGTTAAGTACACGTTACTTTGGTAACCTAATCAAATCTGGTTGTAATTGGACCATTTCTGAACTTAGTCCATTGAGTTGAGGGTGGGTTGTACAAGCCTAAAAATAAGTAAATTTTTTAGGCAAGTCCATGGCGCTCAGACTTAAAATAGTCCATTGTACCGTTTGTATTTGTTTTTACATTATTTAAAGATCTAACAAAAGATAGATCCAACCGGATCCATGTTTGGACTTGGAAACCATTTTCCGGACAACCGTGGTGTAGGGTAGGCGTTCTTGACCGACTATAATTTTCTTGTTTTATAATTTATTTTAAATTGCAGTAAAGGCAATCTGGTCGGATTTTGCTCATTCAAGAACTTAACCAGCCCATTACCATAAGAATTATTCAAACTTCAGGCTTCTAGCTCCTTTATTTTGGACTCCATTGTGTCCTCAACAGACTGACGGACGGATACACGTGCATCAATAATATATGTTATATCGATATTTCGAATATTCAAAACTCGATATCTGCTATGTTATAACACTGCAGCCAGCAAGTTTTGAATATTCACCCTCGATATACTTTTTATTGTTCTAGACCGATATTTCAATTCGTTACACACGGAATGATAAAATGAACATACCCTCTTACTATATTTGAAGGGTATAAAAACCTACAAATTATAATAAAAGTTTTTACTAATTTTGCTTAGCTTAAAGCTAAAAAAAGTCCCACAACTACAAAGCATAAAAATACGAGCATAATAAACTAACCCAACTATTTATTCATTTCATAACAATTTATATAGTTATTGCATTTGTTTTTATTAATTGTATTTACTAGAATTAAGATAAACAAAAATATATTAATGAACAAACATTTTAAATGTGGCACAAAATTTTTTAAGAGTGACACAAAAAAAATATTGAAAATTTAAAAAAATATATATAAAATGCTTTACAATTTCCGTAGATTTAGCATAATTTTTAAATAATACAAAATTATTAAAACAAAAACCTATTTAATGCATGTTTTTTATTTTTTTAATTAAAAATTGCTTTTGTGTACAAAAATCAGTAAAAATAAAAGTAGTTATTTTAAATGTTATTTTAGATGAAAATGTTTCTTCATATACAAATTAAAATTTATTAAAAAAAATATATATGCTTATTTAATAAATAATTAAAAAAACTAAATATTTTACAAAAATTATAAATATTTACGAGTATTATATTGTAGTTGCTAACATTTTGTTAAATTTATAAAATTTTTATTTACTAGAGTTCTGGTAAAAAGGCGATTCACACGTTGACTATCTAGTATTTCCACAACGAACTATAAAAAATTATTGGAAATTTATAATTTGTATCTAAAATACTGAAAACTAGAAAATATTAGTAGTCAACGTGTGAATCATTAGAGCGGGATTTTTTTGTAGGGCAAAAAAGTTCTTCCGATTTTAAATGTTCGGACATATTCTACCAGCCCTAAAACTTATGTGATTTTTACGAAAAAAAATATATCGTGAACCTATATTCAAAATATGCCAACTCAAATTTGACCGATATGAGTTTCCGATGGCAAATAGCTCCCCTATGCAATACCCATCTGTGATAAAAATTTCAGAACAAAAAAATAATTTGTTGGCGTTTTACATCCATTATTGTTATTCTGCTATCTCAAAGTACGTATTTTTTTGGTGAAAATAAATGCCAACTCCCATTGTAAATTTCCAAAAATTTTTCAAAAAATTTTTTTAAAAAAATTTGACCATATTTCTTATTGCAATTGCCATGCTGAACACGAATCTGGTAAAGATTTTGATATCGAATGGCTAGTTTTCAAGATATTACTATTTTGAAATTATCGGTAAATAGTGTTTGCAAAAAAAAAATTGCTTATATTTATGTAACTTTCAAACTATTTGTCAGATTAAAACATTATGAGTGGGGCAAATTAATTCAATGATGTAAGCTTTCACAATAGCTAGTTTGGAGGGACCCTAATACAATACAGCGTGAGTTACAGAGTCCCAAAGTTGACCACCCTGAGATTAAAAGGCTTTCGGAGCTAGTAACTTTTAAAAATATGCAAAGATTTTTAATTTTTTTTTTAGTTTTTGCAATTATCGTACTAAGGGTAACAAAAACCAAAAAAAAAAAAATTATAAAAATTTTTCCAAAAAAAAATGTTTTTTTATTTTCCGACAAAATGTGCCAACTCTAAAAAAATATTTGTTTTTTGATGTAGTAATAAATGCCATCTCTCAAAAATACGCAAACAAGTGCAAAATATAAAATTTTTGGCATAGGTAAAAATTATTTAGAATATTTAAACCATCTTATGGAAGGTACATTGTTAATTTTTACAATAATTAGCGAAATAACTAGTTTTTTAGCTCTCCTGAACAGTAAGCTTTTTCGAGTTGGCATTTTTTGAATATAGTTCGACGATATATTTATTAATTTTGATGTGCTGAACCCGAATATCAAAAATATTTAAAATCGGTTGAACGGTTTTTGAGATATCGCTATTTTAAATTTGGAAAAAATTGCTTTTTTTCCCTACGTTCAAGAAATTTAAAAAAATCTCAAATTTTCTTTCCCTTGACCCTTTTATTGATATTTTTTTAAAATCGATTGAACGGTTTTCGAGATACCGCTATTTGAAATTTTGCAAAAAATTGTTTTTTTTCCTACGTTCAAGAAATTAAAAAAAAAATCTCAAATATTCTTTCCCTTGACCCTTCCATAGATCTTGATTTTATTTCATTAAAACTTAATTTGAGCCAAATTCGATTATTTTAACCCGCGACGCCCTTTGATCCAAGTTTTGGATTTTTGGAAAATTTTCACCAAAATTTTAAGTTTTTGAAAATAAAAAAATTATCTTGGAATAAATATTTTTATTAATTTAGACATGCTGAATATGACTATCAAAAAAATTCGAGTGGTTTACGAGATATCGCCATTTGACACTTCTCAAAAAATTTCCAAAAATTGCGGGTTTTTCCTACGTTCAAGAATTTTTAAAAAAAAAAAACCTTAAATTTTTTTGCATTGACTTTATCATAGATATTGGAGACAAACTTTCACTTAAACTTAATTTGAGCTAAATTACACCATTTTTACCTATTGCGTCCTTCGATCCAAATTGACAGTTTTTGGTGAAAATGTTCTAAAAAACCAAAACTTTAATCCGAATACTCATTGTAAGAGAAAAATGCTTCATATGACATGGTTTTATAAATACTTTTGTCAGAAAATTTCATTATATTTATGAAACTTTCATAAATATAATGAAGTTTTAATCCTATATAATAATATTTTGTAATAAAGCTTTATAAAAAAAATTATTAAATGTACTTCATAAAATTTCATGATTTCATTAAAAAAATTCATAAACGTGTCATATGATTTTTATAATATGATTAAAAAATTGAAGCAAAACAATTTCAGCTGCCAGATGTCTGGGGGAAAAAGTTTTTTCAGTCCTTCCATAAATATCATAAATTTTATTTCTACAAAAAAATTATTCATTTGCTTATATTAATGAAACATTTCATAAATACTATGGACCTTTTTATTAATATAATAAAACTTGTCATCAAAGTTCATCCAATGTTACTGTTTCATAAATATTATGAAATGTTTCATAAAAACTATGAAGCATAAATTTCATAATATTTATGAAAAGTTTTATAAAATTTTATGAAATGTTATTCATTTCATAAAATTAAATATTTTATAAATATTGACCCTATAAACATTTATGAAACTGTTTCATTGTATTTATGAAACTGTTCACGCAAAAAAAAACTTGTGTCGGAGTGAGCAAAAATCTGGCATAATTTTACCAAAAATATGCTAAAACTACAACCGACGAAGTAGTTTTCGTAATTTAGCCAAAACACTTATGTAAAAAATTTTGAAGAAAATGCTAATGCTATTTAAGCAAAAACTTGGTAAAATATACCAAAAGAAATATGGTGAAATATACCAAAATTATTTGAAAAGCTGACTAAAAATAATGCTAAAAATTACCACATTTATGCTAAAATAAATTTTCAATAAATTTTTGTAAAAATTTGTATATTTGTTGAATTTAAAATTTTCACAGAATAAATCCATATTAATATAATAAATGTTGTGTAGGATTTAATTTACCACCGACCAACTGACCCTTTTTGTACAATTTTCTCGAGTGACTGCTGCCTACGCTTCTTCTTGAAGTAAAGGATCCGCTATAGCTTCACGAATTTATTTAAAAGCATCGTGTAAAAATAGAAAATTATTACAAAACATAAATTTTTAATTTAAAAAATTGGTTAACCCCATTGGTCTCTTGGTAAGGAGGAACACTTACTTTGTCATTCCATTTGTAACTCATCAAAACAGTTATGGACTCCCTTGGCTTTGGGTTTTAATTTTATAACTAAAGGCAGGATTGGTGTCCACGCTCTTTATTGTAGTGAAGGATTCGCCATAGCTTCAAAAATTTATTTAGCAGTACCCTGTAAAAATATAAAATTATTACCAAACACTAATTTTTAACTAAAAATCTATTATTGGTGTCTTCGGAATGCGGGTATACTCACTTTATCATTACATTTGTTATTCATCGAAACATACGTCTGGGACTCCATTGGTCTTTCTTATTGAATGGTGTTTTAAGTGATGAAAGCAAAATTAACTTTAACATTCTTTTATCTTACATTTATCTTTTAGAAAACTAATTATTTATTTTTATTTATGTATTAATTTATTTTTATTTTATATATCAATTTCCTTTTTACGTTTTTATAACACAAAAAATAAACGAACAACGCACGCACACAAAAATACAAAATGAAAATGGCGGTCTGTATTTGTTTTGTTTTTTTGTTGTTTTCTTTCGATAAATTTTTGTGCAGGTGATTTGCGTTATTGAGCAAGCTACTTGGTTATTTTACATAAAAAATGAATTATGTTACTTTAACATCGACAAGCATAATATTAGCAAAAATTTGGTAAAAATTTTTTTTTGGTATGAAAAAAGTTTTACCAAGTAGGATTGCTCAATCTTACACAGATTTTTTTTTTGCGTGTTGCATTGGACGAACTTAAATAAAGACTTTCATAAGAAAGTTTTTCTTTGAGTCAAGGGCGCAATGGGTTTAAATCAGCGGTTACCAACCTTTTTGGCTCGCGTACCCCTAATTTTAAATTTTGTCAGCCGCGTACCACATAACGAGTTTTTTGTTTACGTTAAAAAACTTTTCATATAAATATTAGAGTTAATTTTGAAATTTTTGATCTGCGGGTATTATCATTTTTTTGAAGGATTTAGGGGAGATCAAAACAATGATGGTATTTTTTTGGAAATTTTTTTCGCTCCTTGGGGTGGTTCAATGCATCTGAAAACGCGGATTTTGAGCTGATTTTTCTGCAGAGCAAAAACAGCTAAAAATATTGCAAACCTGATTTCACCAGTCGTTTCTACACCAAAAAATTAAACGGACGTTTTTTGAATTCTTAAAAAAAGTTCCAAAAACACATCACAGAGGGCGGAAACATAAATCTGACATCATAGAAAAGTTTGGGAACCATATTCGAAATCAGCATCGAAATGTTAATCGAAAACAAGTGGTCAGATCTCAAAATATCGCAAAAAAATGCTCTCTAAATTGCAAAAAATACATTTTTTGTGAACTTTGACCTCAACTTTCTTAAAAACCTGACATCATGGAAAACTTTGGAAGCCAGATGCGGAACCAAACTCAAAATAATTCTACAGTAAATGGTTTAGTAAGTGATTTTGTACCAAAATCTACTAATAAGTTACTAATTTTAGTATCTTCAAAGTACTAAAATTGGTAATTTTTACTGGTTTTCAATAATTTTAGTAAAAAATTTAAGTATTGGTTACCAATTTCTGCACTTGGTCCCTTTGGACTAAAATTTAGTTAAATTTTTAGTATTGAAAACCCACGTTTTTTTTGGGTGCAGCATTGAAAGGTTTATCTAAAACGAATGTCCAAATTACTAAAATTTTGCGTACCCCCGCGGACAGTTTCGCGTACCATAGGTTGGTAACCGCTGGTTTAAATGATTGTATTTTGCTCAAATTAATTTGAAATGAAAGTGTTTTTCAAGCTCTAAGTTTTTTTAAGCCCAAGAAAAAAAATGTTTGGATTTTTTTTTATATTTAGAAACAAAATATCTTTTTGAATCAATAAATTTGCCTAAAAATTAATTTTATTTATACAATCAAAGAACTGTAAGACAATTTGTCATAAAAGTTCGTCCAATGAAACTTTTTAATGAAGTTTTCATAAATATTATTAAAACTTTCATAAATATAATGAAATGTTACCTAAATACTATGAATATATATGAAACATTTCATAAATATAATGAAACAGTTTCGTTGGACGAACTTTTATGATGAGTTTCATTATATTATTGAAGCTTTTTCTTTGTGTATATATTGATGAAAATGCATATTGCTGCATATTTTGATTTTAAATGCATATTCGTAATTTATAAAAGCATATTTTTAATTAAATTTGCAAAAAAAAATAAATGAGCCTTTTTAATAAAAAAATATTTAAATTTTTTTTATTATTTTTCATAAGTTCCTCAAATTTTTTTTAAAAAAATATTTAACTTAAGTGTTTGAGTGCTGATTGTTAAATCTGTCAGTTTTTTTCTTTTGGTGAAAACACAATATTTTAGTGTATATATTTTGTGCATATTTTTGATTTTTTAGTGCATATTTTAAGCACACAAATTCGATATTTACTGCATGCAAATCGCAGCCCTTAAAATAAGAACTAATTGATTCACATTTAATGGAAATTTATATAAAAATGTTTTTACTTAGGCACCTTAAATATATATTATTCTCAGTGTATATTTTTTTATTTGAATTTGTTAAATTCTATTACCAACTCCTTCTCTTTTTTTACAGCTGCATGAATAACATCGAATCCACGCCCTAGACGTACAATGTTTTCAAATTTTATACGTTTTTTTAATCTATTTAAAAAGTGTTTTTAAACAGATTTCCAACAAAAATTTGCAAAACTTTTTTGAAATTTTACTAAAAACTTATGTACGTTAAAATGCGTTGGTTTAATGAAAAAAATTAAAAATAAACTTGAATTTAAAACAGAACTGGATTCAAATCGTATCATGGCACTTATTCGTTTTAGATGGGCAGGAATCTCATTCAAACAAAATCATTGTGCCAATTTGTTTTTTGTTTAAGTACGCAAAGAATTTATTTATGAATTTAAAATTATTAATGAATTTACAATTATTTATCAATTTATAAAATTATGAATTTACAATTATTTATGTATTTAAATTATGAATTTACAATTATTTATGAATTTACAACTATTTTTTAAGTTAAATTACACAGTGCAACAAGAAAAATGAGCCTCAATGGCTTCAACGCCATATGAAAGTAGACCATCAAATGGACAAAATTACCAAGGGTTTTGCAAAGTCAGTTCGGATTTCTTTTTTATAGCCCACTGAAGTTTTTATTTTTTTATCAAAGGCGTTTGGAAAACGTCAAAAATACTATAATAAGAACACATCTGACCTTCAAAATATGATTTGATGTCTTCAGTGAAATTTTATGGCGGTTATTTTCTTAGAATATTTTAACCCTCTAACTGCAAATTTAAGGGGTCATTTTAGTCCTTTTTCAAAAACTAAACACAGAAGTCTAATTAAACGTCCATTTAGAGGGTTAAAATGTTCTACAAATATTTTCCTCATAAAATTTCACTAGGGGTCGTCGAATGTTCATAGTTTGTGCGACATGCGCAAAGTGCTTAAAAAGGGTCAAGTATAAATAATCAATGTTTGTTATTTATTTTTACCAAAGCAGTGTTAAAAAATATCGACAAAAAACAGTGCAAATATACTTTTGAGCTAAAAATTATGTTCTGATGTGTTTTATAAAATTTTATGATGATTCTTTTCTTTGACCAAATTAACCCTCTAGCTCCCGTTTTAAGGGGTCATTTTTGTCCTTTTTTAAAAGAAATACAAACAAGTCTATAAAAAAAATTCAGTTAAAGGGTTAAAATGTTTTACAAATATTTTCTGCATCAAATTTTACTAGGGCACGTCTAAGACAGAAAGTTCGTCCAGCATATAGAAAATGCTTAAAAATTTTAAAGTATTCAAATTTTTTTTTTTATATTTTTTTTTGGCCGAAATAAAAAAAAAACAAGTAACAAAGTTAAATTCGACTTTATCGAATGTATTAATACCCTCCACGATGTAAAAAGGTTTATTTGCAAAAAACAAAAAAAAAAAATTAAAAAAAAAAATCCGCGAAAAAAAAATTTTGGTAAAAAAAAAATTCGACGAAAATGTTTTTTTTTTAAATGTTTGGACTTGTTTAAATACCATTCGGTGATCGATTCTGTTCACAGGTGTCAACCAGCCGCCGAATTAAAGCATTTTGTGTTTTTAGGTTATGTTGAATGTACCACAATTTTCGAGGTGTTCTTACATTTTCGTTCATAACTTTTGAACCGCTGAACCTATTTCGTTCAAATGCAATACCAAACTGCTTAGGGCAACAACAAGTAAATACGCTAAATCTTAGTTATATCTGTTTAATACATTGGCCGTGATCACCATTTCCACAGACGGACAGGCAATGTCTCGCTAGAATGTCTTAAAATCGATCACTGATCAATAATTTATATGGGGGTTATCGTGTCAACTGACACAACTTTTGATCCCGATCTACTTTCCTATTGGATAGTAGTGCAGACACAATTTTTCAACGAGATCGGCCAAGGACTCTCTGGGTTAGAGGGATTTTTTTTTTTTGCAAATAAACTTTTTTACATCGTGGAGGGTATTAATACATTCGACAAAGTCGAATTTAACTCGGTTACTTGTTTTTTTTTTATTTCGACCCAAAAAAAAATAAAAAAAAAAAATTTTGAATACTTATATGCTGGACGAACTTTCTGTCTTAGACGTGCCCTAGTAAAATTTGATGCAGAAAATATTTGTAAAACATTTTAACCCTTTAACTAGAGTTTGCAAATAATCGAGATATTTGATAATCGCGATTACGATTAAAAATATTGCCGTTAATCGCGATTATCGATTAATCGAATTTTATAAATAATTTGAGTTGCAGTTGCTTATATAAAAAATTATTTTAAAACTTGCATTTCAGAACGCACGAAAATTAGTACCCAGCAAAAAAAAGGTCGAGATTTTGGTATTCTAGGTATTTTCGATATATCATATCGTATCGAAAGATCACTCTTGCGAAGTTTTTGTTAAAATTTTTTTGTTTAATAACTTATAATATATTTTTTTTTTATAAAATTTCAAACATATTTTCCTTTTTGACATCTTTACCTCTGTTTAAATGATGAATAGTGATTTTTGGAAAAAATGCAAGATTTAATAAACTCTACAAAGAGAGCTTCAGTATCTTTATCTGTGCTACCAAAGAGTGCTCTAAACTGTGACATTGCCCAGAGAAATCATATCTGAATGAAGGTGGTTTGGATGCGTATTTTGACTCATGATTCCTTTCCAAAAGCTGCTTCCAGTTTAGCAAACATTTCTCAAGGGCCTCTTCGTTGGCAAGTTCGTTGGTAGTGGTCATGGCTTGAAACATTTTTCGACAAAATTTTATATCCGAATTTTTTGACCAGATTTGGCTAAAGCCTTTTAAATATATTTTAAAAACCAAATTTATTGGTTACTAAGATCAGAATTTAAGTGTTACTTCAAAATTATATGACTCTTACGAGAAAAAAGGAAAGTAAAATTGGAAACAAGTTAAGTGAATCATAGGCCAACCCAGCAACATGTTCCGTTCCAAATAATCGGTTCCAGAACGCATCATATTATCCTGCAATACATTCTACTAAACATTCCAGAATCAATGATTTTAGTTTGAAATTGTGCCGAAAGCAATTTTAAAGGAAATAGTTTTTTTGAAAAATAATTTTACATAGAAAAATTTGTAGTGATTACCGTAAAATATATTCAAAAGTCTATTGCAATAGGAATCAGTTCCAAAAAAATTTTAAACTGATTTAAAACCGATATAAAAACAGTGCATTTCATAGAAAATGATTAATCGTAATCGCATGATTTTTTTGCCGATTACGATTACGATTAATTGGTGCGATTAATCGCGATTACGATTTTAATCGTTTTGCAAACTCTACCTTTAACTGCATTTTTTTTATAGACTTTTTTTTATTTCTTTTAAAAAAGGACAAAAATGACCCCTTAAAACGGGAGCTAGAGGGTTAATTTGGTCAAAGAAAAGAATCATCATAAAATTTTATAAAACACATCAGAACATCATTTTTAGCTCAAAAGTATATTTGCACTGTTTTTTGTCGATATTTTTTAACACTGCTTTGGTAAAAATAAATAACAAACATTGATTATTTATACTTGACCCTTTTTAAGCACTTTGCGAATGTCGCACAAACTTTGAACATTCGACAACCCCTAGAGAAATTTTATGAGGAAAATATTTGTAGAACATTTTAACCCTCTAAATGGACGTTTTATTAGACTTCTGTGTTTAGTTTTTTAAAAAGGACTAAAATGACCCCTTAAAATGGCAGTTAGAGGGTTAAAATATTCTAAGAAAAGAACCGCCATAAAATTTCACTGAAGACATCAAATCATATTTTGAAGCTCAGATGTGTTCTTATTATATAATTTTTGACGTTTTCCAAACGCCTTTGATAAAAAAATAAAAACTTCAGTGGGCTATAAAAAAGAAATCCGAACTGACTTTGCAAAACCCTTTGGTGATTTTGTCCATTTGATTGTCTACTTTCATATGGCGTTGAAGGCATTGAGGCTCAATGCGATGAACCGAAATTTGTTGCACAGTGTTATTAAAAAAGAGGAGTCTAACTGTAAGAAAAATGTTCAATAAATCAAAACCCCTTTCTATAGCAATGATTTGAAAGTCTAGCTCGATTCATATTGACATAGTACTCTGCAAAGTGGAGTGTTTTTTAAAAAAGAAATGGCATGATAAAGAAAGAAGTGCATAAGAGAAAGTAACAAAACCCACTCTGTAGAGTGGATTACTCTATCATTGTGAATCTAGCCCGATAATCCAAAAATCGAGTCGCTATTATAATTTGTGGTATTTTTTCCTATTTTATTTATTTCGATTATAATTCTAGAAATTTATGTAAAATTTGTATATGTATATTATATTTTTATTAAAATTATTTTTTCACCTAAAATATACAGTGTGTGTCATATAAAAACCAACCATTAACTGGACCAAATTAATAAAATATTTTTTCTATGAGTTGTCGAATTCTTTTTCTATAAAATCGTAAATTTATATACCGAAATAGCGTAATGAAATTTTTATTAAACAAAAACGTAAGATTTTATGACAGGCGATGTATATTTTAGTTTCTTTAGACTTTTATTAAAAAAAAAACTTAGAAAGAGCACAAAAACTTAACGAAATATTAAAACGAATCTATAGATCCGTGTAAAAAAATGGATTAGATTTGTTCTGATCTACTCATATTATATAAATATAAAACCATGTTTGATGAGATCTGTCAGACTTCAAATTATATTTGCAGTTTCGCAACAGCTGAGATCTCAAACAAACATGAGCAGATCAGGCCGAATCTTATCAATTTTTATACGCAGATTATTATGAAATTATTTGGGTATTCAATTAATCGAGGTTTATAAATTCTAAAATTTATAATTTTTCCTATCAACAATTTCTGAGATTTTATTTTTAAAAAAGTTCTTTGGTTTTCTGAATACCCGAAAAAACTACCCAGTGTGCTGCTTCATAAGAGCCCCACCAACCTACATGGGACAAAATAAAACCTAAAAATTTCAGCAATATTCCGAAGAGAATTTCATTATTTCAAAATAATTTTCGCAAGTCTTCTGAATTTTTCTTCCACTTTTTCGGCGATTACTAATTGCAGCTGCTGTAAAAAATTTCAAGAATATTTTGACTAATTTATTTTGTTAGTCATAAAATTCATAAAAATTTTAAAGCATACTGGGGGAAATAACCCATTAAAAACATAAAGTGTCTTCTTCAAATCTCTAAGTATCTATCAACATACTCCAAATATACTTAAAGTGATAAAAATATTAATTTAAACTACTTGTACTTTTTAATTTATTACTAAAACAAATAATAAAAACTAAATATATTTTTTGTTACTATCAAGCACAGAAACTATTAAACAAAAATACAAAATAAAAAAGCGAACAAAAAAAATTTAGCACAAAAAATATTAACGAAACTATATATTTTTGAATTTAAAAGTCGGAAGAAATCGACTTTATCGTTTAAGCACTCATTTATAAAAGGCTCAGCCATTGTTTAAGAATATTTATTTTATTTTAGTCCTAAATGATCATATTTTAATTCTTAATGTTAATATTACGGTCTCTCAAATATGAAAAATAATTGGTAACAATTATGTTATGGCGCCCACTTAAGGGCCATTCAGATGTTAACAGTTTTTGGATAGATTTCACAGAAGAAAAGTAGAAATCATAACATATGTATATGAAAAAAGTAAAATTTGGCCTTGCCTAATATATTAATATTATACCTAATGTAAAATATGCTATTGCAAAAAATCTCTTTGTAAAAGAAAATTGGTAAAAACACTTGGTTAAAAAAATATTGTAAAAGCTAATTTTTGAATCGTAAAAGAAAATATTAGAATCGTTTAGATACTGTCAAGATTTAGAATCGTCTCTTCCTCATTATTCCGTGCTTTCAATTTGCAATTTAAAAGCAGGCCCCAGCTTGGGAGCCATTTGGTAAAAACTAATGTTACGAAAATTCTCTGAGTTTTTATGTTTAAATCAAGAAAATTAACTTGTCAAAAGTGTATTATGAAAATAGTTTGATTGTTTGGTTGCTGTCATGAATTGCCACCTCCTCGTTGCCCGTTTCTAACTTTCCGCTTTACGATTTAAAAGCAAGCCCCGAGTTGGGCGCCATTTTCTTAAAACATTTGCTAGTTATTTTTTTTAATTTCTATCTCCAAAAAATAACTTGTCAAAAGTGTATAAAACTAAAATAGTAAAATTTGTCCTTGCCAAATATATTAAGACTCTTCTCAATTTAGAATATATTATTGGAAAAAAAAAATCTTTGCAAATCAAAACTGGTAAAAACACTTGGTGAAAAAATATTGTAAGAACAAATGTTTGAATCGTAAAAGAAAATATTTGAATCGTTTAGATACTGTCGAGATTTAGAATAAACTCTTCCTCATTGTTCCGTGCATACAATTTGCGATTTTAAAGGAGGCCCCTTCTTGGGCGCCATTTGGTAAAAACTTATGTTAAGAAAATTCTCTGAGTTTTTATGTTTAAATCAACTCTTATTGTATGGGAGCCTACTAAGGGAGTGGAGATAGGGCTGTGGTATGTTTTACAAAAATGTTGAAATGTTGGACCGGTAGAAGCTGATTAAATAAAACAAATTTACAAAAAATAAAAAAAAAATTGTATGGGGACCGCCTTAACAATTAGAGATAGAGGGTAGGTGTGTTCAGAGAAAATGTTTAAAATAAAAAAATATTGCGGGTCATACATTTTGTTGTTCTAAGGGCACTATTAGGGCAGTTAGAGCGGTTGGAGCAAATTTTAAAAAATGTCGTTTTGTGTGGGTGCCCCCTTAGAAATTGGAGATAGGGTATTAGTTTGTTCCAAAGAAATGTTAAGATGTAAAAATTAATGGGGGTCGGTCTTATAAATAACCCCTCTATGACGCACCATTGGAGCAGTAGAAATGATTTTAAGATTGGAAAATTACAATAAAATTTTTTCAAAAAATTTAAAAAAATAGTAATAATCGTTATCCCACAATCCTCCTGGGCAAAAAGTTTGTAGAATCGAGAGAAGTTTTACACAAAAAAATTTCAAAAAATCGAAGAGTACAAACATTTTCAAAAATGATATTTAAATTTTAAAACTTAAAAATCGCATACTAGAGCGCTTTTAAGAATTTTTTGGGATTTTTTTTTTAAAGTACGCAAAAAAACAAAATTTTTGAAAAAAAAAAATTTAAATTTGGACCATTATTGAAGAAGTTATGAGTAAAAGAAGTTTGAGTAAAGGAACAACTACCAATTTTTAAAAATTCGATATCTTTCGAACGGGTCATCAAAAAAATCTGAAATTTTACCACGAAGGAGTTTTCGAAGGGTACTAAAAACTGTAAACAAATTGGGAAAATCTAAAAAAAAAAAATTTAAAGTGTCTGATTTGACATGGAATGTCCCATATATTCATGATCCTCGATCGATTTTAAGACGATCTAGCGATGTCCGTCCGTCCGTCCATCCGTCTGTCTGTTGAAAACACGCTCACTTTTGAAAGACTTTAAGGAGGCTCCTGAAGTTTGGTGTATATTGGGCATTTACTTGGTCAGGTTGGTATTGCAATGCAGCGAAATCGGTTAAGTGGTTCAAAAGTTATGAGCAAAAGACTGAATTTCGGCAAGGGTTATCCGTGAATTTACAAAATAAAAAACACGCTAACTTTCGAAAGGCAATTCTGAAGATGCTGAAGCTTTGCATATAAATTTTTCGTTCCTCTGGCCTAATTCGTGTTGAATTTCAGTCAAATCGGTCTAGTGGTTTAAAAGTTATTAGTAAAACCGTGAATTTCAGATTAGTTTCACCTTAAATTCACGTGTTGAAAACCCGTTAAACATGTTTTAAAAACATTGTTAAGTCACAAAAATATTTTACGTATTTTTGTCACTCAAAAATATTTTTACACTAAAACAAAAAAAAAAAAAAATACACTCGAAAAAAATTTTACACTCAAAAAAATTTTACACTCAAAAAAAAAATTTAGTAAATTTTTATATTTTTTTCAATAATTACAAAAAAAAAAGTTTTTTTACACAAAATAAAATATTTCTAATCAAAAATTATATTTTTTAACGTTAGAAAATTTACTATCACTTAAAAAGGGCATTGTGGAGGGTATTCATAGATTCGTCCAAGTCGAATTTAACTTTTCTACTTGTTTTATAATTTTATATCCCAAAAATAACTTGTCAAAAGTGTATAAAGCCAAAAAAACCAATAGGTTTTGCAATTTTAGAAAATCTAAAAGGCGTTTTTTTGCGAATTTGTCTTTTGAACTTTTTGAAAGTTCAGATGAAAATTCAGATACTTTGATTACAATTATCTTAGAACTGCCTACAAAATGAGTGCTTAAACACCCTACATTCATATATATTTATGTAAATCTACACCAAATTCAACAAATTAATTGTAATACAAAACATATATTTGTAATTTTATTCACCTGCCGTTTTTAATTTCCCCTTTTTTAAGTAGATTTTTAAAAATAAACCTCCAAAACTAAAACAAAAAAATAAAATAGTTACTAATTTTACATATAATATCAATGTGTATTGTATGTAAGTATATTTTTTAATAAATAATAATGTGTGAATATAAACTACAAAAACTATATTTTTTGATTATTACAAATTAATAATATGTAAAACACAAACAAACACACTCAAACGAATTCAATGTAATTGTGTATAATATTAATTAAATAAATGTTTAAAATAAAAATCAAAAACCCCCGATCACAAAATAATAAAAAAAAAAACAGGATAAAAACAAATTAACTATTGTATCTGAATGTACTTTGTATGTAAGTGTATTATATTGATAACATTCGTTATATGTTTACAGCTGATTTACATATGTTAATTTTATGAAAAATGTTTGTTAAAATAAAATAAAAATACAATTGCAAAACAATTTTAGTAAAAATCTTAATACATAAAAAAAAATGGAGTTTTATTTTATACAGGTTAGGGTAGAAGATATAACTTCTGCTTGGTTACTCTTTACCTACATTCAAAATAAAATGTCTGTTCAATCGGTAGAAAGATCTGCTGAGACAGCATTAACTTAAAAACGAAAATAAAAATTGGGTACTTATGGCGAAATTTTTTATTAAAAAAACAAGTAAAAAAGTTAAATTCGGCCTTGCCGAATGTAGTGACACCCTCCACAATTTCTAAAAGATTATTGCAAAAAACTTTATTTAAAAGGAAATTACTTTTGAAAAAAAAAATTTTTTTGAAAAAAAAATTCCGCGAAAAAAAAATTTCGTAAAAAAAATCGTCGATTTTTTTCTTTTTTTTGTCCAAAAATCAGCGTTTGAAAGGCTACGTTAGCTACCCGTTTTTTTGCTTTTGCTTTTCATATCACTTCAAACAATTTCAATATTATAAGTTATAGCTTTTGTTTACTTTTCTTTTTTGTGTTTGCTTAAACTACAACAACATGAAAAAAATAAAAACTCCAAACAGAGCAGTAGCGGAAAACAATTTTTTTTGTTGTAGCCTACAAATATACTACAGTAGTATATTTGTAGGCTACAAATATACTACAGTAGTATATTTGTAGGCTACAGTATTACTACAGTATTACTACAGTAGTATTACTACAGTAGTATTACTACAGTAGTATTACTACAGTATTACTACAGTATCACATTGTAAACAAATGTTGCAATATAAAAACGTGATCATATTAAAAATTTCGTTAAGATGGTGTAAAATGAATACAACATCGAAAAAAGAATAATAATAATTTTTAATAAAATTCTTTTAATTTTGGTCAAAAAAATATAGAAAAATTTGGAATTTTGTCGAATTTTTCGATATTTTCGAATATGTACGCGATTTTAATATTATCGGTCTAGACGCTCAGAAGTTATGAGAAAAACCGTGACATTAACATTGGGTTAGAGATGGGCGCTGGTCACGTGATTTGCGTGATTCACGTGAATCACGCGTGAGTGATTTTCATTTAATTCACGTGATTGTGAGTGAGTGTGAGCTGAAAAAAAATCTGAGTGAGTGAGTGAGTCATATATTTTTTGCGTGAGTTTGCGTGATAAGATTTTTAGATTAGCCCAATTTTTTTATTTTTTGTAAAAAAAATTTTTTGAAGTTTTTTTTTTTTGATAAGAGAATTTTATTGCGTGAGTAGATTTTGCGTGACTCACGCGTGAGCGTGATTGAATCTGGCGTGAGTAAGATTTTTATTACTCACGTGAATAGTGAGTGAGCGTGAATAAAAAAAAATTGCGTGAGTGATTCGATTATTTTTGCGTGAGCTTGAGTGAGTGTGAGTCAAAATACACTCACGCACCCATCTCTACATTGGGTTTTTCGAAAATTCACGTGGTGAAAAATACACAAAACATGGTTTTAATTAGAGATGGGCGCGTGAGTGATTTTTGACTCACACTCACTCACGCCCACGACAGGAATTTTTGAATCACGCACACTCACTCACGAGCAAATTTTTTCTACTCACACTCACAATCACGTGAGTAAATTTAATACAACTCACACTCACTCAAGCTTCACTCACACTCTCGTTGACTCACACTAAGGAATTCTTATTCATACAAAAAAAAAAATTAAAAACTAAAATTTGAAAAATCTTTTAAAATTTTCAACAAAATTTAAAGTTCAGCGTAACTTAAAAAATCGACTCACGCACACTCACGTAAAAATCTTACTCACGCACACTCCACTCACACGCGCGTGAGTAAAATTGAATTTAGTCACACTCAAGCGTGGTCACGCGTGAATCACGTTCTAATCTGCTCATGTGCCCATCTCTACTTTTAATGACAAGGGATCACCACAACAATGTTTGCCAAAGTTTTTTTTTTGAGAAGTTGAATTATAATTTTACATTAAAACAATCCAACCCTATTCTTTATACACATTAAAATAAAACAGTTATGTTAAACAAGATAAGTGTGTGTGTGTGTTATAGTTTTATTAAATTTTTTCTTTGTAGGCTACAAAAACAATATTTGTAGGCTACCAAAAATAATTTGTAGGCTACAGGTAGGCTACCAAAAATAATTTGTAGGCTACATGTAGGCTACACAATTCTAATGTTTTTGTTTTTTTTGCTACTTATTCATTTTTAAAAACAATCGTAAGCTCTCGCTACAAAAACAGAAATGTGCAAGTATTAGTAGCTATAGCAATTGAATGATTTACATATTGTTTGTTTTTAAAACTACACATATCGTCAATTTTGGTTGTTTAAGCTACTTTCTTCGTAGTAATTTAATCGCTGCCAAAAATATGTTCGTACTTGTTTAAATACCACTTAGTGTTCAATTATATTGCCATATGTTAAACAGCAGTCGAATTAAAGCATTTTGTATTTTTAGGTTATGTTGAATGTACTAAAATTTTTGAGGTGTCCTTACATTTTCGTTCATAACTTTTGAACCGCTGAACCGATATCGCTCAAATGCAATACCAAACTTCTCGGGAGAACTTCCAATAAATATGTTACGTTTCAGTTATCTCCGTGTAATATTTTGGCCGTGATCACCATTTCCACAGACAGACAGACGGACACAGCTAGAATGTCTTAGAATCAATCGGGGACTATGAATATATATACTTTATGGGGTCCCAGACCGAAATTTCGATGAGTTACAAACGGAATGACAAACATATGTATATCCTCTATCGCTAGAGTGGAGGGTATAAAAAAAATTTGTACCATAAAACTTTAACGAAAAATAATTTTTGGTTAAATAAAAGTTATGGGGAAATCGGCAGACATAAAATGTTTGTATGTACTTCTTAAATATTATTCTGTAAGAAATTTCAAAAATGTCTGTTTAATCTTTTCTGAAATTTTTTGAGTGTTCTTGTTTTCGTGAAATAATAAAACCCCAAATATTCGCGGTATAATGCAATTATCTGTTAAAATAGACAAGGCGTATGAATAATAAATAATTTTAGAGGACGTTGAGTATACGTACAGCTAATTATACCATCCACCACAGTATGGGGTAGAGATAAGCGCTAGTCACGTGATTGTCGTCAGCCACGTTTATCACGCTTGATCGAGAGTAAAATTTTATTTACTCACGTAAACGTGCACAAGCGTGAAGAAAGACTAAAACTATTGCTGGCCGATGTAAAATGGAGGGAGATTTGTGAATACATAATAGTTTACCTGCCGAATTTCGAAATGATTTCTGTTATAATACGGCTTAAGAGTCATTTGAGCTTCGTCCTTGTGCCAAGAAATTTTCTAAAATAAATAACTTTTACCATTAAAAAATAACGTCACTTTCATTTTTTCCCAAAAAATTCGAAAAAAATAACCTACGAAAACATTAAAAATCAGACCTGTAAATACTTGAAAATTTATTTACTTATTCTATAATTTTCAAATATTTTTTGTATTTGTACTTGAAAATTTCAAATACAAATGTTTTTTTACTTACTTAACATTTTTACAAGTAAGTAAAACAAAATACTTACTTAAAGTTTTCAAGTTCAAATATTTTCAAATAAATGTTGTATTTGAAAAAATGTTTACAAATAAAATATTTGTCAACAATGTTTACAAATAAAATATTTGAGAACATTTTTTCAAATATTTTTTTACTTGTCCACATTTTTCAAATATTTTTATACTTGCCCACATTTTTCAAATATTCGAAATTAGAATAGTTAACGCAAATAAAGCTGTAAGAACCAATTTTTTGAAAACATATTTTTACACAAATGCATATTTGCAATACAGCTTTAAATTGGCCTATTGGAAAGACGCGTTTTTTTGGAAATTCAAATTTTTACATAGAATGCATAAAAGTGGGTAAATTAGCGCTTTTTGGTCACTTTAACCGTTTTTCATAAAACTGTGACTTAATATGGATGTATTTCCATTGGCCGAATAAATGAATAAAATGTAATAAAAATAGTATTTGTGTGATTTATGTAATATTTTTTTTGGTTTTCATCCAAAACCTCAGATTTGTAGAGTGGTGATATTTCTGCTTCTTACTAACTTTTGCTTCGCGACCCCTTTTCAATATTTAAAATTTTTCGCGATCCCCAACATAATTTTCTTATTTGTGTGTAATATATTCCTTTGCCTATCCAGAGCTTTTTGACGTAAAAGATGAATGGCTAAATTCAGATTTTTAACATTCTTGCATTTTTTATATATAAATTCGATGACCCTAATGAGCTTCGCTGAAAATTGCAAAGATAGAGTCCGATGTTAATGTTTTGGACTGTGGACGAAGAACTAATTGTAAGATGAAATATGGACGTGCCGAAATTGCGTTTTTTACAATTTAACTGATTTTGAAGACTTCTAATGACATAGGAAGATTAAAACTGGCACGAGTATAGTTCTGACCATAAAGAAGATCCCACGAACCTAGATTTTTAACATGCGGTGCAAGTATGGAGAAACGAAAAGAAAATAAGCGTGTTATATTTCCTTATTTGTTTTTAAACACTTTTTTCATCTAGATATTTCTAAAGTCCATTGATGAGCTAGAAAGCTGAAAATTGACGTACATGTGTGTGTAAAACACCTGGGCCAGATCCTAACGAATTCAGATATTTTTATATTTTGATAACTTTTGTGGGTCGCGACCTAAAGTTTGAGAACCGTTGTGCTAATAGCAACGTTTTCTCAACAATTAGAAGAAGTGCTCACTTCTTTTTTGATGCCAGCTCTGTTTTGCGTGCTGCAACATTTCATAGTGTTCGCCGCTAAGCGATCCGTATCCTAGGCGATTAAAAATAACATTTTTATTGTGGCAGACGCAGTTAAAATTGAACATGTGCGTAAGTGCTTCTTTTTGTAATAAATTTTGTTTGTTTTATGAAGAAATACAAGTAATGGGATCGTTTAAATAAGAATTCTGCATTTCCAATACGCTTCACGTTATATTATTGGCTTGTGGATTTTCGTTATCAAAAAATTATAATATAAAATTTTCTAACAAAATATTTTTGACAAATAAATTTATTTGAAAAAATGTTGCCAAATATTTTATTTGAGTTCAAATATTTTATTTGTAAACATTTTCTTCAAATATTTTACTTATGATAAGTATTTTACTTATAATAAGTATTTTACTTATAGCAAGTATAAACATATTTGAAATTACTTGTATTTGATTTTTTAAATACAAATATTTTTTTTTACTTACTTAAAAAATGTTAAGTAAGTAAAACAAATATTTTAACTTGAAAACTTCAAGTATAAGTATTTCAATATTTACTTAAAAATACTTAAGTACAACTTTTTTACAGGTTTGTTAAAAATTAATGTTTGTTTTGTTATTTTTACCAACAAGTTACAAAAAAATCTTCGAAAACATTTAAAATTAATGATTTCGAAGGTTATTTTTTACAATTTTTCTATTGAATTATTTTTTAAAAAGTTTTTAATAAAATTTTGGGAAATCGATCCCGCAATCAACTGCATTCTGGCCAGACACTCTATCCATCGTGCTACATACACTTGATACAAACAAGTTTTTATATTTCTATAAATCATTTTTTGAATTTGTTTTTCAGCTAAATCGGCCGAGAGGTTCTGAATTTATGAGCAAAACTGTAAATTTACGATTTTTCGAGAATTCACGAAAAGCATTGCAAAAAAAGTAATATTTTACAATGATTTTTATACCCTCCACTTAGGCTGCATTTTTGACATATCGCTTTAACTTAGTTTAAACGGGAGTTTTATTAAACTTTATTAAATTAAAACCAAGTTTAACCAAGCATTCTGTTTTTCAGTTCAAGTTTAGCAAATGTCGATTAACGCGGTATTGCCATACCAAATATCGCATTTCCAATTAGAATAGTTGTCATCATCGCACATTTTTTCCATTAACATGGCAACACTCACCAGTATATTTGAAAATCAGAGGTGTTTTTTTGACATTTTTGTACCTTAGTTTAACTCTCCATCATTGGTGAGTTAAACTTAAAATAAACCACATCTCAAAAACAGAATTTGTGGTTTTAACTCAGTTTCAACCTAAAACCAATAAATTTTACAACTCAAAAACTCAGCTTTAGTGATGGTGGGTATATATAAGTTTGTCATTTTGTTTGTAACTCATTGAAATATCGGTCTGGGACCTCATTAGGTATATATGGGACATTCCATGTCAAATCGGACACTTTGAATAATTTTTTTTTAATATCCCAATTTGTTTACAGTTTTTAGTACCCTTCGAAAACTCCTTCGTGGTAAATTTTCTGATTTTTTTGATGACCCGTTCAGAAGATATCGAATTTTTAAAAATTGGTAGTTTGTTCCTTTACTGAAACTTCTTTTACACATAACTTGTTCAATAATGGTCCAAATTGGAAACTTTTTTTTTTCAAAATTTTTTTAACTTTTAAAAAAATCCAAAAAAATTCTTAAAAGTGCTCTAGTATGCGATTTTTAAGTTTAAAATTTAACTCTCATTTTTGAAAATGTTTGTACTCTTCGATTTTTTGGAAATTTTTTTGTGTAAAACTTCTATCGATTCTACAAATTTTTTTGCCCAGTAGGATCGTGGGATAACAATTATTACTATTTTTTTAAATTTTTTGAAAAAAAATTATTGTAATTTTTCAATCTTAAAATCATTTGTACTCCTCCAATGGTGCGTCATAGAGGGGTCATTTCCAAGACCGACTCCCATTAATTTTTACGTCTAAACATTTCTTTGCAACAAACTAATACCCTATCTCCAATCTCTAAGGGGGCTCCCACACAAAATGACATTTTTTTTTTAAATTTGCTCCAACCGCTCTAACTGCCCTAATAGTAACCTAGAATTGAACAGATTCCAAATCTGTGATCCAAATTTTTCGAGGACATTTTATTTTCGATTAAGTCAATAGAAAATCCAAGATTCCAATTAAATATCGAAAATAGATCAATAGATTTTCCATTTTTTTAACTTTGCTCCAAGCGCTCTAACTGCCCTAAGAGTGCCATTAGAGCAATCAAATGTACCCACAATATTTTTTTAGTCCAAACATTTTTTTCAAGGTTGGCAATCGAAACGAATAACGGTATCGATATCGGTATTGGTATCGTTTTTTTATTTATTTCGGTATCGGTTACGGTATTTGAGTTGAATCGGTTACGGTATTACCGATACCGAAACGTCAATACCGGTACGTACCGGTATTACCGAGAAAAATGCTAAAAAAATAAAAAACGTATAAAAACTTAAAATAAAATATTTTTTTTTTTTTGCAATTTTATTACTAAAGTCGTATTTACCTATTTATTTTTATCATTTTTGCTAAAATGCCCTCTAAAATGTGAAAAAAAAAATTTAAAAGAGCGTTTTTAGGGGGTCGACGTTGCCGGACCACACCTACAAAATCGGGCGAGCCGAGAAAACTGTAATTTTTTTAAAGTTAAATTCGACTTGCGATAGGTAATTTGCTAACGTGAAAAAATTTACAATTTTGATTAGAAATATTTTATTTTGAGTAAAAAACTTTTTTTTAGTCATTTTTGAAAAAAAATTTAATTTTTTTTTGAGTGTAAAATTTTTTCGAATGTAAGTTTTTTTTTGTTTTAAGCTAAGTAAGTTTTTCACCGGTGAAAAAAAATGTTTCGAAACATCAATTAATTTGTAGCGAAAATTTGACAGTCATATGTTTGGTTATGATTTGCGCATCATCATACATAAAATAACTTTAATTAACATTTTTTTGGTAATTTATGTGATATAAATAATATTTCCAGTCCCAAACATCTATAATTACTTCATTTTATATCTGAATGTTAAATTTCACCGCTTTTTAAATGGTCTGTACAATTTAAAAAAATGTTGCTTATAGTGTTGATGCGTATTGATGCAACATATACCGGGTTATTTTGCCGGTTTTTCACCAGTGAACAGAATACCTCTTCAGCGAAATTTTTACGCTTTTGTAAAGCCAGTGTGAAATTCGTATTTTTTTTATATGGAGTTTGACAGATTTTCACGTGAAAACCGAGCAACTTACCCACCTTTAGTGTAAAAATATTTGTGAGTGACAAAAATACTTGGTAAAATATTTTTCTGACTCTTCAATGTTTTTAAAGCTGGTGAAACCAGCGAAACCAGTGAAACCAATCTGAAATTTACGGTTTTCTTAATAACTTTTGAACCACTGGACCGATTTTGCTATTCAATACCAATCAAGTTTTTTTGTTGGTGTTATTTGAAAAATAGGTCTTCCCTGTCTATACAAGATCACATTCAAAAATATTGCAAAAAAAAATTTTTCGCGAATTATGGTAAGTAATAAAAAATCACCAAATCGTTACTTTATTAGCCATTTCTACTAATTAAGCCACTTCTGAAAATTATACTATGGTGAAAAACCTTCTGCTAGTATTCCAAATACCTCCCCCGAATTCCTATTAATATCAAAAAAATCCTTGGCACCCACATCGCGGATTAAATAAAAATCCCCAAAAAACTATATAACGAAAGGGGTCCAGAAAGTTTCTATTGGGAGTCAAAATGACTCCATAAAAATTTCGTGAAAATCAATAATTTTCTTCTGCTCCCGCATCGCGGTTGAAGTATGTTTTTTTTTGGAAATTTTTACTTAATCTACGATGTGGATGCCCAAAAATTTTGTGATTTTTATAAAACTTCAGGGAGGCATTTGGAGCACGATTTTTCATTTACAAAAACCAAAAAAATTACAAAACTTTCATTAATTTTTTTTTTAAAACCATGGTTTTTAGGAAAAACCGTTTCAATACCGGTACGTACCGGTACCGAAGGAAAAGGTTTTTGGATACCGGTATCCGATACCAAAACTGAGTTTCGGTATTGGTATTGGTACCGGTATTCAATTTTAAGGGTTTTGAAACGGATAACGGTATTGAAAAGGTATCGATTGCCAACATTGATTTTTTTTGAACATGCCTACCCTCTATCTTTAACTATTAAGGCGGTCACCATACAATTTTTTTTTTATTTTTTGTAAATTTGTTTTATTTAATCAGCTTCTAGCGGTCCAATGGTGCGTCCGAAATGGATCATTAGTGAGACCGACCCCCATTTATTTTTACCCTCCAATATTTTTGTAAAAGATACGTACGCCCTATCTCCACTCCCTAACAATAAGTGGGCTTCTATTCAAAATTACATTTGTATAATCACAGATTTGGAATCTGTTCAATTCTAGTTCATACTCATACTGGTACTTGCCCGCCTTTGAGCACCATTTTTTTTTTGTTCATTCAACTAAATCTTTCACCCCTTAATTTTTAATTCTTACGAAAATCCCATGCAAATATTATGTAAAAAAATCTTTGATAACATACAAAATATATTTCATACTCCGTAACTCTCTCTAAGATTATTGTCTAAGCAAAATACAAATAAAAGAGAAGCAGGTGATTTTTCCTAGCATAAAAGTATAAAAGTCTGTTTCATAAAATCGAGTGTGGGAATTTAGGGTGAATACTTTCTCACGATATGCGACAAGTGATTTCCTTTCAAAATGTACAAAATACTGCTGCTGCTGCTAATGTTGTGATGTTGTGATTCTGAGACCCAAAAACCTCTCATTCATTCATGTATTCTTTTCATCATCATTATTATCATCATGGAACGAAAGTACGAACAACATGCGTGTTTCATGTATGAAGAAATACTTACTCATTGTACTCCAATACTCTATATTTGCAATTTAAGAAATATTATATTCTTGTTGTTGCTGTTGCTGTTGCTGGCTGTTTGTCGCTTCTGGGGAGGAAGTAAGACCGTCGGTCTCACACACAATATCCAAGGAGACAGACAGCCATACACACAGACTTACAACTAGCACACGATTTTATGTATGGAAAGATTCATGCGAACAAACAAGAAACACACGCAGACAGACATCCAGCTAAACACGAGACTTTTTTTGAATTCTATAAACTTCTTCTTGAAAGAAATATTGAGCACGAGAATGGATGGCTTCATTCATATGGATTATGGATGATAGAGTATAAGAATAATAATAATTACAGTGAAAGAAATTGAACAGTTTTTGGATTATGAAATCCTCCCTAGATCCCAGTGAAACAAGTCTCTGACCAGAAAGTGCTGGGCGATGGTAGATAAAATGATCGATAGTTTTCAACTCCCCGTCATCCATGCAAATCCGGCAAAAGTCATTTTACGGAACATTTAAATGCTCTGAATTTTTTCCTATGAGACAGTGTCCGTTTTCCTATGATCCATGTGCCCATCTCTGATTAGTCTTCATCGCGGAGCAAAACCGTAAATTTTGCTTGGAAGTTTCAAGCGGCATACCAACACATTCCAATTCTGTTAGAACCTGTAATGCCTCGGTTTCAAGTTTCAAGCGGCATACCAACACATTCCAATTCTGTTAGAACCTGTAATGCCTCTGTGCTCTGGTACCCGTATGAGTCGTTTATCAAACTGCTTGGCCATCTTATTTGAAGACGTGCGGCAGTTAAGGGCAGAACTTATTTTCAGAAACATTGACTCCACGGACTTGACCGCGACTTGACTGTCAGAATAGATGTTTACTGTGGTTGAAGATAAGACATTGCATCTCAACCAGTCAGCCACTTCCTTTATTGCCAGCATCTCTGCCTGGTAATGCAATGATCTGGCCATCTTTGAGCCAGGATTAATCCAAGCTCTTCCGAATAGACTCCAAAGCCCACTTGCTCGTGCAGCCTTGATCCATGTGTGTAAAAATTTATGGTGGCTCCACTATCCGTAATGAACTTCATCCAAGACTTCCTGGATGGTATCATAGTGGTAAAGTGGCGTTCATAGATACCATATTTTGTGGTATTGCTATCTTCTTCAAGATCGTGCTATGGCCACAATCGCTGCACCTCCATTTCGGTGTGCTATTAAGTCGAATTGCCGACGTAGCCGCATACTGCCTACCCAATATGTCCAATGGTATCTGATGAAGATAGATATCTAATCCAGCCGTAGGTTTAGTACGAAGAGCACCAGTGATGCACATCGACGCCATTTTCTGTACCTTAGCGATAAAGACACAGTTCACTTTTGTTTCTAAAGCAGGCCACCAGGCAATGATTCCATACAGCAGAATTGGACGCACCACTGCTGTATAGATCCAATGAACGACTTTAGAGCTAAAACCTCAACGTTTTCCAATGGCCCTTTTGCAGGAATATAAAGCAATCGTTGCTTTTCTCATCCGTTCCTTAATATTACACCTGAATTCAACTTCCTATCTAGAAATACTCCAAGATACTTGGCTCCATCTGAGAAGGTAATTTCAGTGCCGACCAGAGAAATAGGATCAAAATCAGGAATCGTTTTTTTTCCTTGTAAACAAAACAAGCTCTGTTTTACTTGTATTAACTCCTAGACCACAGCCTCTTGCCCATTTAGACAGATCATTCATAGAACCCTGAAGAATGTCCCTCAATGTTGGCAGATGCTTTCTCTTTACCGCTATCGCTACATCGTCAGTATATGCGACAACCCCGTGCTTCTAGAGATAGCAGCATTGAATTCAGTGCCAGGTTCCAAAAAAGCGGCGAAAGATCACCTCCCTGTGGTGTGCCCCTATTGACAAATATATGACAGATGCTCCAAATTCAGATGTTATGCGTCTATTAGCAAGTTGATTTGCCACCATTAAAACGATCTCACGCTTTACTCCCAGACCAGACAACGGGATGACATTATTAAAGGCAACCTCTATATAAAAAAGGTCCATAGTGTATTCCTTTACCGAAAGCGATCTCTCGATGGTACAAAGCTCATGAAGAGCTGTTTCCATTGACCTACCCTTGCTGTATGCATGTTGCCTTGTCGAAAGCAACCTCAGATCAATCACTCTACGCAAATATGATTCTATCATTCGTTCCATTGACTTTAACAAAAAAGAACACAGACTAATTGGTTTGAAATCCTTCGAAGCTGTGTGGGATTTTTTTTCAGCCTTCGTGATAAAGACGACCCTGGTATCCCATGTATCTTGGAGAATTTCTAAATAGGAAGTTGAATTTCATGCGTAATATTGAGGATCGGGTGATAAAAGCAACGATTGCTTTATATTCCTGTAAAAGGGTAATTGAAAAACTATGATCTTTAACCCCTAAAGTCGTTCATTGGATTTTATAGCCGTGGTACGTCCTATTCTGCTATATGGGGTTATGGCCTGCTTTACAGGAAAAAGAGAACACTGTCTTTATCACGAAGGTTCATAGAAAACCATCCATGTGCATCACTGGTGCTCTTCGTACTACACCTACAGCTGCATTAGAAGTACTCCTTCGCCTGATACCATTTTACATATTAGGTAGGCAGTATGCGGCTAGTCGGCAATTCGACTGAATAGCACTGTAATGGAAGAGCAGCGATTGTGGCCATAGCACAATCTTGATGAAGACAAGAATACCACAAAATGTGGACAGTGTTAACACTATGAGCCTTTTTGATCGTCACTTTACCACTATGATACCATCCAGGGAGTCTTGGATGAGGGGCATTTCGGGTAGTGGAGGCACCATAAGTTTTTACACAAATTGATCGAAGCTACACGACCAATTAGGATTTTGAATCTATTCGAAAGAACTAGGGCTGAGCCTGGCTCGAAGATTGGCAGATCATTGCTGTTTACCAGGCAGAGATGCGGGCAAAAAAGGAAGTTGCTGACTGGTTGCGTTGCAATGTCTTGTCGACAACCGCAGTCAATACCTAGTCTGACAGCCAAGCTGCGGTCAAGTCTCTGGAGTCCATGTTTCTGAAAACAAGATCTGCCCTTAACTGCCGCACGTCTTTAAATGAGATTGACATACGACTCATATGGGTTCCAGGGCGCAGACATTCCAGAGAATTGCAAAGCCGATCAGCAAGACTGGGTTCCAACCGAATTGGAATGTATTGGTATGCCTCTAGAGGCATGAAACAACATCTACTGTTCCGCAACGGAGACTAATTAGAGATGGGCATATGAATAAACTACACAATAGATTTGGCCTACTCTTAATCAGAAGAGCACAAGAGAGCTGATATCACGAGGAGAGATTTCGACGGTGGTTGCTGTAATTACCGGATACTGTCTTATAGGAAAGCATGCAGAGCGGTTAAATGTGCCGTCAAAAAACTTTTGCCGGAGTTGCATGGATGAGGAGTAGTTGAAAACTTTCGCCAGATCTGCCATTTCCCGGCACTTTCTGGCAGAGAATTGCTTCACTGGGATCTAGGGAGCTGCACGACCTTTATGATTTGTCGGATGTCATAATTCAATATCTTAGGAGGTTCATAAAGAGCTCAAACTCGTTTAACGGCAGGAACTAGTAGGAGAACCTATTACAGTAACGTGGTATCACAACGGACCTCAGAGTTTATGTGTGCTAACGTAAAACGTCTCTAGCCATTTACAACCTAATCTAAACTTGATAAAACATATGTGAGGGCATAAATTGTCAAACTATGGGACAGAAAGTCAAAAGAGAATTTTGATTAACATGGAGAAAAATATATTTCCTTATAAGTTTCATGTTTTTATTAGACACATCACTAGGATCCATTCGTAAAATTTTCACAGTGTATCCCATCTCATGTTATAATCAAAGTAAATAATGAGCATTGATTACTTCCTTGACTAAAAGAGCACCATACACAAAATTAATACAAATATAGAGAGCGAGAGTTATAAAGACAGGTTATATGTAAAGGTTAAATTTATAAGGGTGGAAAGTACCTGCTGTTGCCTACGTCTTCGGCAACTGAAAGCAGTGCAACATCATCAGCATGAAAAACTAAATTATTTTATGTGTGGTGATTTGCGATCATACAACCAACAACCACTCTACAAAAAGGATCGTTTAGCTTACGGGCAACATCATTTATAAAACAGCTACCGTACAATACACAAGTCAGCAACAGCATTGGCAAGCACTTGCTAAAAGTTTCGTATTTTTCATATTTAAATTCTACAATATTTTTTTATTAATTAAATCTTGTAAAAAAATAAATAAACAACAAAAATTCAAAATATGGCTGTTGATGGTCAAAGATTTATGACAAAAACTCAACATTATCGTAAAGTTACAAAACCACTGCTGGAAAGAAAAAGACGAGCTAGAATGAATCTTTATTTGGAGGAGCTAAAGGAATTAATAGTGGATACCATGGAACAACAGGGTGAACATGTTAATAAATTGGAAAAGGCAGATATTCTTGAAATGACAGTTACTTATTTGAAAACTCAAAAAGAAGGAGAACAAAATTCTTCTGCTGATCCCCATCACAACAAACCGCCTCCTTTAAATGTGGAAAAGTTTCGTGAGGGTTATACCCAGGCTGCTTATGAAGTTTCAAAGGTTTTTTCTACAGTACCAGGAATAGATGTTAATTTTGGTACACGTCTCATGAAACATTTGGGATATCAGTTAAAGGATTTAAAACAACAATTATTTACAAAGAATGAAAACAGCAGTCAACAACCCTTAATTATTAAGAAAGAAAATCAAAATATTAAAAATTTACATTCTAAAGATGAGGACGTTTGGCGCCCTTGGTAGTCATTCTTCCAGTCACTACTCTCTTGCATACAAGATCAGATCAGGAAATCCAAGATACAAATTATTATATCGAGCTTTATTAGTTTTTAGATAAACAATTTAAAAAAAATAATCACTTCCAGTTTCAAATATTGATGTACAACTTTAAATTATTTATATGTATGAGATTTTTGTTTTAAAATATTTTTGTTTGTGATATTTTGTGATAGTTTTAAGTTTATGTTTGTAAGGACCTTAAGGATCTCTTAACAAGAAAGTATTTTTTTTTTTTGTAGTTTAAGTTTTATTAATTTTAAGATTCACGATGATCTTCCAATAATTTTGATTATAATTAATAAAAGTTGCATTTTTAAGAAAAAATAAATATATTAGTTTTGTTTTTTAGATTTAGATGATCTGGGGGCTTATTCTCGGAGTCGGTAGCGATCGAAATTCTACTCGAACGTGTTTATTTTTAAATTTTTCTTAAAGCCTAAAATTATGCTTTCATTAATACAAGCTTTTTTATACCTTGTTCATGTTTTTATTTTTCAGTGTTTTAAAAGAAACATATAAAAAGCATGTATTTATCAAAGCATAATTTTAGGCATACAGAAAAATTTAAAAATTGCACGTTAGAGTAGAATTTCGATTGCTATCAACTCCGGGAATTAGAACCCTAAGTGCTAACTCTCGGAGTCGATAGTGATAGAAATTTTTAATTTTTCTTGACGCCTTAAATTATGCTTTATTAAATTTGTATGCTTCTTTTACAACACTTAAACATAAAAACATGGAAATAAACATAAAAAGCTTGTACTTATCAAATCATAACTATCAGCATACAAAAAAAATTAAAAATTCATTCGGGCAGAATTTCGATCGCTATCGACTCCTAGAATTAGGGGCGTCAGTTTTTCTATCCCATTTTCAGAAGAAATTTTAGAAAGATAAAAATGAAATTTAACCGCTTTAAATTTCCGTTTGCAAATAAAAAAAGTGAAATCTTCATATTTGGTGGGGCAGAATCTTAAAATCAACTGCACTGTATGTCATTAATTGCGTGTATAATTGATCAGTGGTGGATTCTAACCCCCAGTTTCTGTAATACGAACGCCATTCGTCTGCAACGAATTTGCATGTATTTTGTTTTTGTTACAATAACCAAATACACACAAATTCGTCACGAACGAATGGCGTTCGTATTACAGAAACTGGGGTAAGACATTCTAGCGATAAACGTATGTATGTGAAGGACACAATGAAGTCCAATCCAAAAATGCTAACCTGCTGTAGTTTGGTATGAATATCTATGATGACATCAAAATGTCAGTCTCTCTGTATAAAACACGATGCGAATAAAATAGCTAGACTCATAAAGTTTGGCACAAGTATGTCTTATGGTCATTGGCCAGTTAAGTTCGTAAATGGGGAAAATCAGCCCAGGGGAAAAAAGTCCCCTTTAAAGAACTAAACTAAACTCTGAAAAAGTAATTTTTTAACATTTTGTTTTTATATTTTGGTTAAACAAATAAAACAATTTTATGTCAGAAGAAGTTGAAAGTTCTGCGCTTAAATTCAGGGAGATTATAAAACGCCTTTTTATGGTCCGCCCCCTTTTTTATGGGCGTGGATATAAGAAAATAAGTTAAATAATGGCTAAACAGTATTCTTAAAATTTAATGATTGCAGATGTAAACACTAACGGCAAAAAAAAAGGTTTTTAAGCTATGTTTACACCATACTACTGAGTCGTATGATTTTTATGTAAAAGCAATGTTTTTTTATAGCATAATTTTAGGCAAGTAGAAAATATGTGATTGTTATTAAAAAGCGACAACAAACTCTACATTTTGCTAAATTTGTAAACAAATATGACAATTTATTTAATCTTAAGTTTATAAATTTAGCAATATGTAAAGTTTTTTGTCGCTTTTAAATAACAATCCTATATATATTAAATGCCTAAAATTATGCTATAAAAAAATCTTGCTTTTTCATGAAAATCATACGACTCAGTGGTATGGTGTTAACATAGCTTTAGTAACATCCCGGCAGCCCCTCCGATTGATTCTAAGACGTTCTATGAATGCCTGTCCGTGTGTATTTAACACGATTTAGTCAAATATAATTGAGCTAACCTGCTGACGTTCGACACGAGTATGATTAATGGTCCTCGGCCGGTTGAGTTCGTAAATGAGCATAAACGAACCAGGGGGAAACTAAACATACCTCAGAAAAACGTCATATTTTTTGCATGTTATTTTTTGTTAAGTAAATAAAACAATTTTATATCAGAAGAAGTTTAAAGCCCTGCACTTGGATACAGGCCCTGGATTCCGGGGGATAAAATATTTTAAGGCCCGTCCCCTTTTTTTGGCGTGGATATAAAAAAATAATTTAAATAATGGTAAAATATTTTGAGTAAGATTATTCTAGCACAAGGTCATATTTCTTGAGCTAGAATAATCTTACTCAAAATAGAATTTTAATAAATAATTTTTATTCATTTAAAATTAAAACAGAATATAATGATAAAATTGTATTACTTAAGAGCAAAAATAATAATAAAATAAGTTTTTTTTTAAACGCTCATATCAATTTTTTTTAAATTTATTTAAAATTTGGAGGGTTTAACAGATTTGGCGCATCCAAATTTATTACTCCCACTTGGTTTTTTATCAAATTTTATTAAAAAATTATCGCTCAAAAAAATTCGGTCACTAAAGGGTTAAACACTTTTTTTTTGTTGAAGGCGGCTATAAAAAAGTTTTTCCTAATTTCGTTTTTAAGCAAATGGCGCCCAAGCAGGGGCTCGACTCCGCATAGCAAAGCGGAAATACAGAACCACCGCCAACGACAGAGTAATGCCAAATTCAACTTTAGAATACCATTTCAAAACCATCACATTGCAAACTGATGTCTATTCATATTGTTAAAAACCTTCAACTGCAACAAGTGACTTTGAGATTAAAACTCGTAGGGTACCGACTTCACACTCGTGGTAAGTTTTTACTCTTATTATTTACAAGAGGTTCGATCGTGTATACCACTGGTGTCAAAGATGCCAAAAACAAGTTTTAATGTATACAAACGTTAGATTAGGCTGTAAGTGGCTGCTGATGTTTTACGTTAGCATACATAAGCTTTAAGATCCGTTGTGATACCACGGGACGGAAATGGGGTTCCCCTACTAGTCTCTGCCCTTAAACCAATTTGAGCTCCTTATGAAACTTCTTAGATATTGAATTAAGTTCCAGTGAAATAAGTCTATGACCAGAAAGTGCCGGGCAATGGCAGATAAAGTGTTATAGAGTTTCCAACTCCTCCTTGTCCATGCAACTCTGGAAAAAGTCATTTGACGGCACATTTAGCCGCTTAGCGTGCTTTCCTATAAGGCAGTGTCCGGTTATTTCAACAACCACCGTCGAAATCTCTCCTCTTGGAAGCGAAATCAGCTCTCTTCTGGTAAAGAGACGGCAACATCTGCCGTGAATCCTCTCACGTCCATCCATGTGCCCAACTCTGATTAGTCTCCGTCGCGAAACAAGCCGTATATTTTGCTTGCAAGAGGCATACTAACACATTCAAATTCCGTTGGAACCTGTAAGGCAGTTCCAAGTCTTGCAAGCTGATCGGCTTTGCAATAGCTCTGTCCACAAACGTTACTCCCGAACTCCTGCTTCTTGATCAACACAATGCACTGCGTTATGAGATTTTCAATTTTCCAAGTTTGGAAATGTTTTTTAAAATACAGGAAGATCTGAAACGCCGTTTTAAAGGTTGATGTCTAATAGAGGCTCTCTAAAATCAATCCCAAGTCATGCTAAATGCACTTACAGCATTATTACAACAAAATATCTACTCTATCTAGTCAAATGAATTGTGAAAACAACATACAATGACCCACTTTGACGAGTGCCAAAAACGCTTTCACAAATATTATTTTCATCATCAACGCATTGGGAAAATTCCATTTTAAAATGATTTTCCAAATTGCAGGATGATGTGAAAAGGCGACTTAAAGATTGAAATTTTATTGAGCGCTGCAATGTCTTTTAGCAATACCAAGTATGGCCAAACCCACTAAAGTACCAGAACCCAACTTATTGCTCTCTGGTCATACTATTATGAAAACATTAGATTAGGATGATGACGCACTAGGAGAAATGCAAAAACCTCATTGCAATATCCACGAACACTGCTCCCGTAATTCTCCTTGATATTATTTCCTTTCCTGATCCACAAACATAGCTCCCGCATTTCTCCTGCACATATCTTACTTTCCTGATTTATATAATTTTTTGAATTGTGAGACCCTCAGTATACCTTCGTGTAGAATGATTTTTCGAATTGCGGTAAGATGTAATACGATGCATTAAAAATTGGATCTCAAATTTCTACTTCAAGTTGGGCCAGAAGCACTTACAGCGCGAGCACCCATTTCATCTCTTGTAATTACATTTTGAATATACAACGTATAAAATAATGATGATGACCCACTAGGACGAATGAAAAAACGTGTTTCAATCCCTGTTAAAAAAAAATCTCTATCTAGTCAAAACATTATGAAAACAATATACAATGATGATGACCCACTTTGACAAACGCCATAAACTCGTTCACAAATATTATTTTCATCATCAACACATTGTGGAAACTTCAGTTGAAAATGATTTTCCGAATTTCAGGACGATGTGAAATGGTGACTTAAAGATTGAAGATTGACATGTATTTTTATAATCCCAAGTTAGGCCAAATGTACTAAAGCACACGCACCCAACTCATCGCTCTATAGTCTTTTTATTATGAAAATATAAGATATTGATGAAGACCCACTTAGAGAAATGCAAAAACCTCATTGCAATATCTACGAACACAGCTTCCGTAATTTTCCTTGATATATTTTCCATTCCTGATCCACAAACACAGTTTCCGCATTTCTCCTTCATATATTTTACTTTCCTAATTAATATAATTCTCTGAATTTTGAGACTTCCAGTATACCTTTGTATTGAATGATTTTTCGACTTGCGGGAAGATGTGAAATAATGCATTTCAGATAGAATCTCAAACTGCAATCCCAAGTTGGGTCAGACGCACTTAAAGCACGAGCACCCATTTCATCTCTTGTAATTACATTATGAATACAAATTGCGAATAAATTGAGAATAGTTTTTCGAATTGCGGAAGGATATGAAACGATGCATTAAAGATTGAATCTCAAATTGCAATCTCAAGTTAGGCTAAACGCACTTAAAGCACGAGCACCCATTTCATCTCTTGTAATAACATTATAAATACAAACTACATAATGAACGATTTTTTGAATTGCGAATAGTCTTTCAAATTGCGGAAAGATATGAAACGATGCATTAAAGATTGAATCTCAAATTGCAATCCCAAGTTAGGCAAAACACACTTAAAGCACGAACACCCATCTCATCTCTTGTAATTACATTATGAATACAACATATAATAAAATGATGATGACCCATTAGGACGAATGCCAAAAACGCGTTGCAATCCTTATTTAAAAAAAAAAATACAACCCAATCCCAAAGCGTTGGGTAGTCACACTTAAAACACGAGTTAAGGACAAGACTGCGTAAGCTATGCAAACGTAACCCAGAAACAAGTGCAATCCCTTTAACACAGGAATAAATAAGGACTCTTCAGTTTATAATTTGGAAATCTCCTGTAAATGATAATAACCTCTAGTTGTAAATAAATTCCACACACAACCAAAAAAAAAAGAATCCTTGTAATGCTATAAAGCAGGAAACAATTTGATTTCTTGGGAGAAAAGAAAGAGCAAGGAACATTAAGGAACAAAAAAAAAACAACAGCTGTGTCTATTGCCAAGAACCGAGATTGCTAAATTCAAAAATAGTTCCCATGAAAAACAATAGTTAGTTTCTTTACTTATGACAATAAAATACAACAGCCTCGTGGCCAGGTGAGCTGTAAAATACTCAAACACAACTCGCGTGAGAAACTACTAACGAAAGTGTTTCCCACGGTAGAAATACAACGACGTATTGCAGTTCAAAAAGGTCCTTGCATGCCTTAGCATTAATTTCCTTCCTTAAAGGTAAACAAAAAGTCAGTCAGGCGACAAGACAAGCAAACCAACAAAAAAAAAACATAAGGGTGCAATCCAACCAACAGTATAAGAATGTGGACAATAAGAAAGACTGGAGTAAAAACAAAAATAAGGGTTGTTTCACATTGCTATAGTTCAAATGTTTGACTCACGTTCCTTTACTAAAACAAGGAAAGAGCAAGCACTAAGGGAAGAGACTTAAGGAACAAGATCTTGATTAGAGTTAGAGAAACATTCCTCTGCTATAAACTGAGGGTTGCTTAAACTAAACATTTAAGAGAGTGGCTGAAGTATAAAAGGTTGGCAGAGTATTGAGCATACCCACATTACGTCTTACGCCTTTCAAGCGAACACACATTAAATTTCAAACTATTAAATTGTGTTTTAAAAAATAAAAATTTTCAAAAATGTCTCTACAAATCTCTGAAATGTCTAAAACTTATCAATACCGCAAAGTAATGAAACCTATGTTGGAACGCAAACGACGAGCACGCATCAACAAATGTTTAGATGAACTAAAAGATTTAATGGTTGCCACTCTGGAATCAGAAGGAGAACATGTTACCAGATTGGAAAAAGCCGATATATTAGAATTGACAGTTACTCATCTACAAAAAATGAAACAACAACGTAAATCCTCAACAAGAAATGGTGGTTCTACTACTATGAATCAAGCCGAAGGTTTCCGTTCCGGTTATATACATGCTGTTAATGAAGTGTCACGTTCTTTATCTGAGCTACCGGGTGTTAATGTTAATTTGGGTACACAACTGATGACACATTTGGGTCAACGACTCAATCAATTGCAGCCACCTGTAAAACCTTCACTGCCCATACATTCTCCTTTATCAGTACAAATTGGAGCACCTAATTTTAAAGGACAATATTCCGTACCAATTTCACCAGTATCCAGTTATTCTAATAGTCCTAATTCCAGTATAAGCAGTGAAAAGCACTCGACGCACTTGCTAGCCACTTGTCCTACAACACCCATAGAAGTAGATGTTACCAGTATTGATGTAGAAGGTGAAGATGAGGATGAAGAAAATGTATGGAGACCATGGTAAACCTTTAAAAACATCAACCAAAAAAAGCCAGCAGCTTTATGAAACAACGGTGTAAATTTACTTATATTAATGGTGTTAAGTTACCAACTACATTAACAACTGTGTAAAACTACACCATTTTAAGTGTAAAGCTGTTTAAAAGCTATGTAAAAGCTTTTATTATGGTGTAAAGCACCCTTTAGTTCAAAATGTCTTCCAAATGTTATTTTTAAATTCCTTTTCCCCAGGAATTTATATTTAATTTAGTTATAATTATTTAAAAAAAGCTTTAAAGAAAAACAAATTTGAGAATTTCCAACTCAAATCCTAAACCTTAAAATTTTAGGTATTATAATAATATTAAACATTGTGATAGTCTTAATTAACCAATTGTTAAATTATTTATAAGAAAAAAAAAAACCATACACAAATATTACAATAATTTATAAAATTTTTAAATACAAAAAAAAATATTTAAAAACAAAATTACAAAAAAAAAATCGTTTTTAATCCACCAAAAATAGGGACTTCCTGTCTTAAAAAAATAGACCCAAACAAAAATCAAAAAAGAAAAAAAAATATAATTAAAGCAACCTTGAAATTATTTCAAAATCTTTAAAAAAAATTTTTGTAAAGTCATAATGACCTACACACAAAATAGTTTCAAAATTCTCTTTGTTTTCTTTTTTTGAAAGAAACAGCAAAAAAGATAATTTTCATGGTGATTAATAGAAAACTGCCCCTGATTTTCTTTTTATATCAGTCTTTTTTCTCCCAATTTTCTTTTCTTTTTATATTCTTCTTGTGTTCTTTACAACAAAAAAAATATAATGTATTGTTACCCAAAAAAATCCTGTTTGAACACGTGTTCAGACAATAGGATTCTATATTTTTTTTCCAGTGTCATACCATAATTACAGTATATGTTTTTTGAGATGCCCAGGGTCTTCTTACCTAAAAAAAGAAATAAAAAATATAAATAAAATCACCATAAGAATAAGTACACTTAAAGAAAAGTTAAGGAACATCTGATAAAACACTTTCAAAACAACAATTAACAATTTCTAATCAAAGATGTACAATAGTTAAAAAAAATATGCTTGAGATTCCGTAACTCTAATCGAAATTTACATAATATAAATTTAGCAAACCACAATGGAAATTTATAAAATGTCCATAAAAATTGATAAATTTTATATTAAAATTCCGAATGGCTTAATTTGGATTCAAAACAACCCAATTCCAATCACAATTATTGTTCAGAAAAGATCAATCATAATTCAGGAATCTTAATTGATATTCAGAAAGTCCAAGTTCTTAAATTTATGCAAATTTCGAAAATTCCATTTGAAATTTCGGTATGATTTTCTCTCGGTACACATGCAAAACATCGACGATAGTTCGTATAATCATACCGAAAATCCTATGATGTAAACACAGCATAATCAACAAATTCATGAAATTTCGCACTTCTCAATCTTAAATCCATAGAAATTCGAAGTTTCAAAAGCCCCATTTGATATTAGGAAATGGCAAATTTGTAAAATAAAATTTGTAAAATAAAATTTAAAATAAGAACGACGATAGAAATTCAAAAAAACATCTATTGAAATTCGAAAAAGTTGAAATGAAATTTCATAGGTAAGAAAATCAATTCAAATTTATCAGAGATCAATCAATTCATACACTCAAAAAAAAAAAACGGTAAAGTTAACAAATTTTTTTTTGTTAACTCGAGTTTTCTGGCTTTTTAGCAAATTTTTAGTTAAAATCAGCGTTTTAACTACTTTTTTGAGTTAAGTTCAATTTACGGAAATACTAGTTTTGAACAAAATTTGAATTAATTTTTTTTGTTGAATTTTAAACTGAATTTACGAATTTTTACTAATTAATTTGATGATTTCTCGTAACATATTTGTTGAGTGAAAATTTTTTATATATTTCTTGTGTAGCCTCCTACGCAAATCTCATAAGTTCTACTTAAGCTGAACTTAATGTTGTGAAAAAAAAGAAAAAAATAAGTGAAGTGTTAGTGTTGAAAATAGATATTTAACAAACTTACAATTTTTTACAAAAAAGTAACAAAAAGTTTAGCTGAATTCAACTAATTTTTTTTGTTAATATGTACATACAAATGTTACAAAATTTTCAGCTGAATTTTTAGTTAAAGTTACGGCTTTTTTTGCTACATTCATTCTACGAAAAGTTAGCTAAATAGTTTTAGTTAAATTAACTAGAAATTTAGTAGGTTTAAAATCAGGTGCTTTTTTAGTTAAATTTAACTAAATTTTTTGCTAACTTTACAGTTTTTTTTTTTGAGTGTATTTATAAGAGATCAGTTGAAATTCGATAATGATCAAATTAAGTTAATACACTCAAAATACTACATTAGTAGATTTCCTAATTTCTTTTGCTACTGCTAGCAAGCAGAGAAACAAGTCGATTCAAAAAAGTCGGCGGCGGCGGCTAAGCAAAAAATAGTCAGCGGCGGCTCAAAGTCGGCTGAAGCCGATGCATTTCACAATTTTTTTTTTTAATAATTTTATTTGTTTGTAACAAAAATACATATGTAGAAAAAATAAAATAGTTCATATCAAAATTTAAAGTATTCTTAGAGAATATAAACAAGAAAATTAGATATTTTTAATATCTAATTCGGAAATTCTATTTTCTGTTATAAGAAAAACCGATTTGAAAAAGGTGGCTAAGGAGGTCACCTTTTTCAAATCGGTTTTTCTTTTGAAGAGAGCGTCATAATATGATACATCTTTTGTTGTGAATAAATATTGGTTAATATTCGTTGACTCGTCGGATTCTGAATTAGATTCCAAGCTCTCCAAATCTTAAGGTTCCTGCGATTGCTTGGAAAAAACCTTTTTATATTTTTCTGTGTCATTTTTAAACGAAAAAATTTATTCTGATAATAAACCAAACACTCAAAAAAATAAAACTGTAAAGTTAACAAAATTTTTTTTGTTAACTCGAGTTTACTGGCTTTTTAGCAAATTTTTAGTTAAAATCAGCGTTTTAACTACTTTTTCTAGTTAAGTTCAATTTACGAAAATACTAGTTTTGTACAAATTTTGAATTAATTTTTTTTGTTGACTTTAAAACTGAGTTTACGAATTTTTACTAATAAATTTGCTGATTTTTTGTAACATTTTTGTCAAGTGAAAAATTTTAAACATTTCTTGTGTAGCCTCCTATGCAAATCTCATAAGTCCTACTTAAGCTGAACTTAATGCTGTGAAAAAAAAGAAAAAATAAGTGAAGTGTTAGTGTTTAAAACCAATATTTACCAAACTTACAATTTTTTACAAAAAGTTTAACTGAATTCAACTAATAAAAAATGTTACGAAATTTTCAGCTGAATTTTTAGTTAAAATTACGGTTTTTTTTGCTACATTCATTCTACGAAAAGTTAACTAAATATTTTTTGTTAAATTAACTAGAAATTTAGTAGGTTCAAAATCAGGTGTTTTTTTAGTTAAATTTAACTAAATTTTTTGCTAACTTTACAGTTTTATTTTTTTGAGTGAACTCTTAGAAAAAATAACGGAGCTTTTTTCAACACACGCCACAGAGTTGAATATTTTCAGAGTTGACATGATCAAACTTACTCGGTTAAAAAAAGTGATAACATAATATCAATGATGGCGTTCAGAAGAGAAAGCTGCTACTCAACTGCTCCTCAACATTCCGCTGAACGGTTTGATTTTTGACATTTCAGTCAACATGTTGAGTGAGCGCTTCTCATCACTGGTAGCGTAAAGTATTTATGCTACATTTGATCACAAACTGATACATAAACTGTTTTATGGAAAATATTTATTTTTTTGATGTTATTCAAGGAAATTTAAAAAAAAAAAGATAAAAAAGTAGTTTTAACTAAAAAAGTAAATGAAAACCTTAAAAAAAATATTTTTTTTTTCCAATATTTTAAAACATTCATAAAAAATTGCGTTCAGCAGAGTCAACTAATCAAAACATGCTACATCTAAACTGTTGAGTAGCAGGTTTCTCTGCAGAACACGCCCATTGATGCCAATCTTTTATACAAAAAACAGCTAAATCATCACAAAAAAACACGCTATCGCTCAAAAACACGGTAACTTAGATTAACTGAACAAATTTGTATATTTAATTTTAATATTTTTTTTTTCATCACTAAAATGTCGACTTAGCTGGTAAAGTCGGCTAACATTTTAAAGCCGTAACGAGCCGGTTGCTTCGGCTTAATCTTAAAAAAAAAGTCGGCGGCGGCGCTGAGCCGACTCTGCGCTACTCGACTTGGATCTCTGCTAGCAAGCTAACCTTTAGCAAATTTTTAGTAGAGATTAGCATGTTACCAAAAATATCTTGTAAACTTTATTTAGCTCATTAGCGCTAATGAACTATTTTTTTTTGCTAAATTTAAAATTGAGTTGACCAAATTTTTACAAGCTTTTTTGCTAATATTAGCAAAAAAAAATTGTAAATTTTTTTTTCAGAAAACTTAAAATGGCGCTTTCTCGGAAACTAAGCCAGATAGAGCAAAATGGAGGCCATTTTTGGGTTTCGGGCTCACCATAGTATCGCCGGTCCTCTTCACATGTGTGAACCCTAATGGGTCCTAACTTTGGATCCAAAAAAGTTATCATTCCCGAAAATTTTAAAATGCTCATATCTCGGCAAATATTGCTGACACAACAAAAAGTCCAAAAGCATTATTGTAGCTCTCAACCGCAAAAGCTCTCCGATTAATATTGTGGAAGTAATCGAGTTTTTTATTTCTCAAAACCCCAGTGGTCCCCTAAAATTACGTATCTCAAAAACTAAGTAAGGTAGAGCGAAACGGACACAAATTTTGGATCAAAAACTATGAGGATTTTTTAGGAAACCAACTAGGTCTAGGCCCATCGGGGTCTTTTACCCCTTAAATTGGGGGGGAGGGGGATTTCCTCTCGAATATGTGTTCAAAAATTATTTTTTATGTATTTTCCCCTAAAAAAAAAAAAAAGTTTATCATTATTAAAAAAAAAAAATTATTCCACGCCCATAAAAGAGGGGCGGACCGAAAAAAACGACATTTTCTAATTCTCTGGGTCCAAATGCAGGACTTTGAACTTCTTGTAGCATAAAAATGATGCATTTGTTAAACAAAAACACAAAAAATCATGTAAAAATATAGTATTTTTCAGAAGTTGGTTTAGTTCTTCAAGGGGGAACTTTTTCCCCTCTTGTCCGATTTTGCTCATTTACGAACAACTGCCTAGGAACATAAGACATATTCGTGCCAAATGTCGGGAGTCTAGCTCTTTTATTTTGGACTGCATCGTGTTAACTACAGACGGACGGACGAACGGACAGACAGACAGACGGACGGACGGACATCGCTAGAATGTCTTTGAATCGATCACTGATGATAAATATATGGGGCATTCCATTTCAAATCGGACACTTTGAAAAACTTTTTTTTTTAGATTTTCCCAATTTGTTTTCAGTTTTCAGTACCCTTCGTGGTAAATTTTCAGATTTTTTTGATGACCCGTTCAAAAGATATCGAATTTTGAAAAATTGGTAGTTTGTTCCTTTCACACAAAAAATTATTGGCTAAAAATTTTCAATCAAATGTATTGATCAACAATATTAAAATGAGTCAATCAATGTTTTGATTAAAATTTTTTCTATTTTTTGTAACAAATTTTCAACATACCAGATTTTTTTTTTGCTTTAATTTATTTGAATAGATTAATTCAAAAATATACAAAATAATCGGGCTTTACTTTTTTTTATTGTTGGCAACATATTGGAAAGCAAAAAAGATGAATTTTTTGATAATTTTGTCATAAGCTTACAATTGATTTGTTAAATCAATCATTATTTTGATTGACTTTAAAAACAAAATTGATCAAATTTTTGATCAAAGTCCAAAAAATGTTTGATTGAAAAAAATTTCAATCAATCACCTACAATTTGATGATTGGTATAACAATTTTTTTAATTGGAGGAGTTTCAATCAAAAAATTGATTGAATCCGCGTTTTTGTTGATTGAAATTCGTTTCAAATTTTTTCTGTGTTACTCAAACTTCTTTTAATCATAACTTCTTCAATAATGGTCCAAATTTCAAATTGTTTTTTTTCAAAATTTTTGTTTTTTTACGTACTTTTTAAAAAAAAATCCCAAAAAATTTTTAAAAGCGCTCTAGTATGCGATTTTTAAGTTTTAAAATTTAAATCTCATTTTCGAAAATGTTTGTACTCTTCGATTTTTTTGAAATTTTTTTGTGTAAAACTTCTATCAATTCTACAAATTTTTTGCCCAGGAGGATCGTGGGATAACGATTATTACTATTTTTTAAAATTTTTTGAAAAAATTTTATTGTAATTTTGCAATCTTAAAATCATTTCTACTGCTCAAATGGTGCGTCATAGAGGGGTCCTTTATAAGACCGACCCCCATTAATTTTTACGTCTTAACATTTCCTTGGACCAAACTAATACCCAAAGTGGGCTTTGGGGTCTATTCGGAAGAGCTTGGATTGAGCCTGGCTCGTAGATTGCCAGATCATTGCAGTGTCTACCAGGCAGAGATGCTGGCAATAAAGGAAGTGGCTGACTGGTTGAGCTGCAATGTCTTGTCTACAACCGCAGTCAACATCTATAATGACAGTCAAGCCGCGGTCAAGTCCCTGGATTCAATGTTTCTGAAAACAAGATCTGCCCTTAACTGCCGCACGTCTTTAAATGAGATGGCCAAGCAGTTTAACATACGACTCATATGGGTCCCAGGGCACAGAGACATTCCAGGGAATTGCATAGCCGATGAGCTTGCAAGACTAGGAACTACCTTACAGGTTCCAACAGAATTGGAATGTGTTGGTATGCCTCTAGAAACTTGCAAGCAAAACCTACGGCTTTGTTCTGCGACGGAGACTAATCAAAGATGGGCAAATGGATGGACGTGTGAGACAACACGACTGATTTGGCCTTCTCTTAATCAGGGGCGCACAAGTGAGCTGATATCGCTTCCAAGAGGAGAGATTTCAACGGTGGTTTCTATAATTACCGGACACTGTCTTATAGGGAAGCACGCAGAGCGGTTAAATGTGCCGTCGAATGACTTTTGCCGAAGTTGCATGGATGAAGAGGAGTTGGAAACTATCGAACACTTTATTTGCCATTGCCCGGCACTTTCTGGTCAGCGACTTGCTTCACTGGGATCTAGGGAGCTGTACGATCTTTCAGATTTGTCGGATGTCAAAATTCAACATCTAAGGAGTTTCATAAGAAGCTCAAACTGGTTTAACGACAGGGACTAGTAGGGAAACCTATTACGATCCCGTGGTATCACAATGGACCTCAGAGTCTACGTGTGTTGATGTAAAACGTCAGCAGCCACTTACAACCTAACCTAACCTAATACCCTATCTCCAATTTCTAAGGCGGCTCCCACACAAAACGACATTTTTTAAAATTTGTTCCAACCGCTCTAACTGCCCTAATAGTACCCTTAGAGCAACAAAATGTATGACCGACCCACAATATTTTTTTAGTCCAAACATTTTCTTTGAACACACCTACCCTCTATCTTTAACTGTTAAGGCGGTCCCCATACAATTTTTTTTTATTTTTTGTAAATTTGTTTTATGTAATCAGCTTCTACCGGTCCAATGGTGCGTCCGAGAGGGGTCATTAGTGAGACCGACCCCCATTTATTTTTACCCTACAACATTTTTTTAAAACATACCTACGCTCAATCTCCACTCCCTAAGTAGGCTCCCACACAAATAACAGTTGGAGCAAATTTTATAAAAATTTAATTTTGTATGGGAGCCTACTTAGGGAGTTGAGATAGGGCGTAGGTTTATTATCCCACGATCCTCCTGGGTAAACAATTTGTAGAATTGATAGAAGTTTTACACAAAAAATTTCAAAAAAATCGAAGAGTACAAACATTTTCAAAAATGAGATTTAAATTTTGAAACTTAAAAATCGCATACTAGAGCGCTTTTAAGAATTTTTTGGGATTTTTTTATTAAAAGTACGTAAAAAAACAAAAATTTTGAAAAAAAACAATTTGAAATTTGGACCATTATTGAAGAAGTTATGATTAAAAGAAATTTGAGTAAAGGAACAAACTACCAATTATTCAAAATTCGATATCTTTTGAACGGGTCATCAAAAAAATCTGAAAATTTACCACGAAGGAGTTTTCGAAGGGTACTAAAAACTGTTAAAAAATTGGGAAAATCTAAAAAAAAAACAATATATCGAGGGCCTATAGTCAAAACCCTCTATCTTCCATTTTCACGAAAATGACTTTTTGATGGCAAAATATTCAGTAAAACGGCCCTCATCTATGGTGTAAAATTCAGAACAAAAATATTTTTTTTTGCTATTTTATTTGCATTTTTGGTTTTCTCTATCTCTTACACAATTAATTTTTCTGAATGCAAAACCCTCTATCTTTTCAAATAATTAATTTATAAATATTTGTTTTGAATAATTTTATCATGCAGTACATGTTTTCATACTAATTTTTGCATGCTGCACATGAATTTATCAACAAAATTCCAGAACCACGATTTTGGTCCACTGATGCTAATTTTTTCTGAAAATTCTTGTTTGACTTTTTTAAAAAATATGTCTCAAACTTTGGATGTCTTGTGTACATTATGAAACAAAAATTTTTATATTAAAAATCCCGATGCTGATCAGCATCTGAGGACCAAAATCCCGTTTTTATTTTTTTACTATTTCTTACATAACATACTCAACAGTTTGTCAACTTTTGAGACGAACTCGGTAAAAAAAATAATTTTTATTTTAACAATCCACACCTGTGGACCAAAACCGCGATTTCGAAATTATTTATAAGCCGTTATCATTAATAAATTACGTTAAAAATTAACTAATGTCATAAATGAAATCATAATAATTCATTTTTATTAAAATGCAAAACCCTCTATCTGATCATTTTCATTCCTGTACTTAATTTTTTTGAGAAACAAAACCCTCTATCTATCCTCTAAAATCCCCAATAGTGCAAAATTTTAAAAACGAATTATATGTCAGATCCAGTAGTTGATTTAAAAAAAATATTGTAGAATATCGAATTTTAATTACTCTAACAATTCGCGAAATAAACAGTTTTTTGGCTCTCCTGAAAAGTTGTGTTTTTTTAGATAGAGGGTTTTGAATATAGGCCCTCGATATAAACTTTATAGGGCCCTAGACCGATATTTAGATGCGTTACACGCAGAATGACAAAGTGAGTATACCCCATACTGTAGTTGGAGGGTAAAAAAAATTAAGATTCAAAAAGTTCAATTGAAATTAAAAAAATATATAAAGTTGAAATTCGAAAAACGATAATTAAAAATTGGAGTAATTGTTGCAACTCAATTTTCCAATTAAAACTTAAAAAGGTCAATTAAAAATCGCAAAGAAAAATAATTGAAATTCGAAAAAAAATCAATTAAAATTCAAAAAGAATAATCGAAATTCGAAAAAGATCCATATACATTAAAAAATCAATTAAAATTCTTAAAAGGTGCAATAGAAATTCAAAAAAGATAAATTAAAGATCGTTAGAGATCAAATAATTTTTCTGCGTGTAAAATATTTTCAATAATGTATCGAACAATTTAAAAATACGAGCATTATAAAGCAGAAACAAATTATATAAAAGGAGTTGAAAATGAGCAGTAAAATAAACTAAAGATAAGATCAGCGTATCTAATCAGTTTGTGTGGTGTGGTATGTGTCTGTCCATCTATCCATACAAACGTCTGTCTGTCAGTATGACTGTCTTAAAACCCATGATGCATGTTCCTTTAAATATTTAATGCATTTTTTTTTTAAATTTCAAAACACCACCACAGTATTTTTTGGTTTCAGTTTATTTTTGTGTTTATTATTATGCATCGTTAATACTCGTAAAATACTTTGTATCCCTTCGTGACAAAAATATTTGAAATAAATTTGGGATATGGGTGTTTATGTTTTCATTAAAAAAAAGGGATTTTTTTTTTTAATTTTAAATTAATCACAGACGTATCCATCATTCGAGATTGAGAAAAGAGATTAAATTTTAGACTGTCAGCAAAGGAGTTGGGTTGATTTTGTTTTATATTTTATCACGAGCTGGAAAAAACACTGAGATTTAGTTGAGAAATTAAAGGCGTAATGTTTAGAGAAACAAGTCGACTTATATTATGACTGGCGGCGATGGAAATTTGTACACAGAAAGAATTTGAAACGAATTTCAATCAACAAAAACTCGGATTCAATCAATGTTTTGATTGAAATTCCTCCAATTAAAAAAATTGTTATACCAATCATCAAATTGTAGGTGATTGATTAAAAATTTTTTCAATCAAACATTTTTCCGATGTTGATCAAAAATTTGATAAATTTTTTATTTATAGTCAATCAAAATAATGATTGATTTAACAAATGATTTGTAAGCTTATGACAAAACTATCAAAAAATTCATCTGCCTTGCTTTCCAATATGTTGCCAACAATAAAAAAAGTAAAACCCGATTATTTTGAACATTTTTGAATTAATCTATACAAATAAATTAAAGTGAAAAAATCTGGTATGTTGAAAATTTTTAATTCGACAGTTAAAAAAAATAACAAAAATTTTAATATTGATTGACTCATTTAAATTTTCTTGATCAACGGATTTAATTGAAAATTTTTAGCCAATAATTTTTTGTGTGTAGCTTTAATCTCAATTTTTTGAAAACCTGATTTGATGAAATAGTTTTGGAGACCAGATTTGTAATCTCCAGAACAATTCAATTTTAAAGATATCGTCCCATTCACAATTTCGATAGTTACTATCACTCAAAGATGAGAGATTTCTTGTGTCAGATTATTTCGAAGACAATTAAATCATTCGGTCACAGCAACCAAATATTTCGGTTGTAACAAAATAAATTTATTTAAGACAACAGAACTTCTGTCACCTCAAAAATATGTCCGCAATTTCAAACAAATAATGAAGATCGGTCATTTTTCAGATTCCCTGTGTTGTTCAACGCTCGTGACTATCAAAACATATATTGTCACTGCGACGATATAAGTACAAAAATTAAAAAAACAATCTAAACATTTTGTAATTTTATACTTTTCTCTCGCCCTAATGGTGTGGATAATACATTTTAAATATGCTTAAGTTTCTATAACTTAACATCCTTTTAACTACCCTTTCGTAAATCTTAAATTACACTTGTCGCAAAACACTTGTGACAACATATAAAAATACCAGAACCCAGGCACGTACGCAGGAATTTATTTTGGGGGGGGGCCCAACATTTTTTTTTAAATTTCGTTTTTTCACCTCAAAGTTTTTGAGCCTACATTTTTTTACATTTGTAGAAAAAAAAACATTTATTTTAAATTTAAGATAAAAAAGGAATCGATTTTTTTTTAAAGATTTGAAAATGTATGCAACTTTTCTTTAAAAGTTCTCAAATATACCTTACGAGTAAAAACTAAAAACTATGGGATACCTTTAAGAATATATTTTAAGATACACATTATCGTAATAAAATCAAAGATTTTGAGACATTTTTGTAACGAAAGACTCCTTAAATTGCTGGAAATTTTTTAGTTTACAGGTTTTGAACACAAAAAAATATAATTCCAAGACATTTTAACAAAGAAAGATTTTTACTATACTTACGATTTAAAACATTTTTCGTATAGAAAATTTTCAAATTTTTTATACAGAAAAACTCTAAAGCTCTGAAAAATTTTTCGTGTAGAAAAATTCTCAGATTATTAGACATTTTATGCATTGAAAAATTTTCGGATTCTAAGACATTTTTCGTATAGTTAATTTTGATTAATTGGTATAGAAAAATTCTGCGATCCTGAAATATTTTTCCATAGAAGAGTTCTTAGATTCTAACACATTTTTCGTACAGAAAAATTTCTTGCAAGAAAAATATCTCAAATTGGTATAGAAATTTCAGCGCTCTAAAGAGATGTGAATTCAGAGCATCTTAAGAGCGCTTTTTCGGTGTATCCAACTAGCACTCTAAAGTGTGACATCGCCTTAGAGATTCATGCATGAATTCAGCAGGTTTGGATGCGCTCCTTGACTCGTGTTTCGTTTCTAAAAGCTGCTGTCAGTTCAGCAAAATTTCTGCTGGGAAAATTCACAGATTCTGATACATTTTTCGTATAGATTTTTCCGATTCTGAGTCATTTTTCATACAGAAAATTCTTAGATTACAAGACGTTTTTTGTAAAAGCAAGTTCTTTGATTCTAAAATATTTTTCGTATAGAAAAACTCTGAACAAAATTAATCTTAAAAAATCTCTTATCCATTTATTGAATGAGAAAATTTACAGATTCTGAGACATTTTTATTCTTAAATTCACAATATTTTTTGTAGATAAAAATTTCCCAGTTTTATTTAGATATTTAAAAAAAAAAACAACATTTCGATTAATTTTTTGTGAAAAAAAGTTTCAGATTCAGATAAAATTTTTCAATTTAAAAATATTTAAATTTGGTTAAACTTGGAATTACATTAGCTTTAAATTAGTAACGACATAATTTTCAATGCATAACATATGAAACATTATTTTCCAAAAAAAAATTCTCAAACCCTTTGACAAAGCTTTTCCGGAGATCACAAGTCTAGTCAAATGTGGCAGCGTCTTTAAATAAAGTCGGGAGAAAAGCTAATGGAATAATATTCATGATGCATAACTTACTTGGTCAGTCGCAATTATCGTTTAAAGGTGTCATATTCACTACCGAACAAGTTTAAGAATTTAAACCCACACAACATTTTTTCAATAAAAATTTTTTCAATGTTTTGAAATTTTCAGAAAAAAACCTTCGTTATAAATTTATTCGAGATAAAAAGAAAAAAAAAAGTACTGAGCCTTTTTTGTTAACAAACGTATATTTTGTAGTGCAAAGTCTTAAAATTTTTATGTGACCAAATCATTTTGGGGGGGGGCCCGGGCCCCCAGGGCACCCCCCCTGCGTACGTGCCTGCCAGAACCTATTAAAGAGTAGATGGATAAATGTTTTTTCAGTAAACTGATACAAAGTAAACAACAAGTTTTAATACCCTGCACCCTAGACTACTGATGGAGAGTGTATATTAAGGGTGGGATAGTGTTGTGTGAGATTTTAAGCGCTAGAACCGCTCATTTTGTGAGGTTGGTAAAAAAAGTGTATGAGCCAAAAAATGGGGGAAGTCGGATAGGATCTAGGGGTCGCTCATCGGGGTCAAAGTTGGGCGTAGAGGGGAAAAAATCCACAAAAAGCCCCAAAACTCCCCTGGTTTTGCTCCTAGAGGGGTTAAATGTGAGACCGGCCCCCATTATTTTTTCCCCCTGAACACTTTTGCCAAACATACCTAAGCCCTATCTCCAATACCTAAGGGGGGTCCCACAAAAAGGTTCAATTTTTAAAAAATCTTGCTCCTACCGCTCTAGCTGTCCTAGAAGTCACCCTAGAGGAATCAAATGTATGACCGACCCCTAATATTTTTTCAATCCCAACATTTTCTTAGAACATACCTACCCCCTATCTTCAATCCTTAGGGTGGTCCCCATACATTTTTTTTTATTTTTTCTTAAATTGTCATGTTAAATCAGCTCCTACCGGTCCAATGGTGCCTCCTAGAGGGGTCATTATCAAGACCAACCCCCATTAATTTTTAGCCCCCAACACTTCTTCTGAACATACCAATTCCATATCTCCGATTCCTAAGGGGTCTCCCACACAAAACGACATTTTTGTAAATCTTGCTCCCACCGCTCTAACTATCGCAGGGGTGACCCTAGAGAAGTTAAATGTGTGACCGACCCCCAATATTTTTTCAGCCCCAACATTTTCCCCAAACAAACCTACCCTCTATTTTTAAGCCTTAAGGGTGTCCCCACACAATTTTTTTTTTTTAATTTTTTTTTATAAAATTTGCGCCTACCGCTCCCACTGTGCCTTTTAGGGACGGGAAATGCAGACTGACACCCATTAATTTTTGCCCCCTACATTTTTTCTGAACATACCTATGCCGTATTTCCACTTTGTAGGGGTGCTCCCCTGGGGAAAACTAAGTGTTTGAAACCAAATTCGGCAAAACGTCTGGACCAGGAGTGCTAATGTTTGCGCGTTTTAAAGAGCAGTGGGAAAATATAAAAGACAATCCGTACAGTCTTGGTGGAAGGAAGTGGCAGGCAACATACCAGCTCAAGTCCAAACTGACATCAAGTTGTTTTGTTGGGCTCAAATAAAAGAAAAGCAACCCAGAGACGACTACAAGGAGTTTTTTGAAATTGTTTTATTATACCTTGGCGAAAATATTCCTAGTAAGCATTTTAGCCCACCAGGACCCATCAGTCATGCTCGATGGATGGCAGAGGCATATATTGCCTAAAAATGTTTTTGTTCCGAAAATATATCGGTTTAGCCAAAAAAGAATTAAATGCACTTCTTCATGTGACCGTTTTCATCAGGGGCGTATCCAGGATTTTATTTCGGTGGGGGCCCAAAGTTTTTAAAAAAAAATTTTTTTACAAAAAATTTTCATAAAAGCACATGTTTAAGAATTTTTCGCGATCTTTTTCCTGAACTGAATGTAACACAATCAGATTCTTCATTTTTGTGCAAGTTTAAAACTGTTGGGGGAAAAAAAAATTAGCAGTTTTTGAGAGACTTAAAATTTTTGGAGAGATTTAAGCCTTTTTTAAAGTGTGAATTGTATTAGATGACTAGCTGTTTTGCACCCGGCGTTGCCCGGGTTGAAAAAAATATTATATAATGAATGAGTTTTTTATTAGTCAGTTTATCTACTGCTTCATGACTTTTCACTGGTGAATATAAACCTATTCCTGAGGTTTGGTCGATTTTTTTCATCTTCGCTTAGCGTCGGGAACATTGTGCGTACGTGTTCTTCCGACATGGGAACAAACCTGATTGGTTGGGTGGAGTGTGTGATGAGGCCGTTCAAAAAAAGTTATTCGACCATCATAAAAACCTTTTTTAACAAAAAAAAATCAAAAACTTTTTTTTTAACAAAAAAAAATCAAACGTTTTTTTGCACCTTGTTTGGAACTTCCCGATTTCAAATCAAAAAAGGAACCCAAAGACATTGCCCAGCAGGTGCAATACTTTTGTGAGTTAATATTGACCATAAAAGGCAACTGTTACGACCCCGACGCAAAGGAAATAGAAAAAACGAATAATCGCCCCACCCCAAATTTAATGTATTTCTTTAATGGCTTTTAAAAGGAACCTATAGTTCCCTCCTTGGTTAGCACTTTATGTGGTGAAAACTTCAATAAAGACATAACTTTCACAATAGTTCAAGTGGGTGTGGCATTTAACGCATCTAGTTCAATTTTGGTCTCATGTGACCTATAGTTCCCCTATTGGTTAGCACGTAATGAAAATTGCAATTAAATTTGTTCAGCAGGTTTTCCACGTTTGCGAAACTGGCAGACAATATTAACTCACAAAAGTACAAAGGGGCGTGCCATTATATGCCTTTTTTATCAATCGCTGTTTAATATTGCCTATAGCACTATTTGTGTTGAAAATTTCATTGAAATCGGCTTAACTGTTTTCAGGTTCTAATATGGCAGTAGTGTTTAAAGGAATTGGTTAAGCCGTTTTTGCATGATAGCAAATAAGCTAGAAATAACGTTCTGTATATTACAAATTGATGTGGCACTTTACTTTAATTTGTCTCATCGCATTTTATATGGCATATAGTTACGAAACAGAAAAAAATATTTTTTAATTTAATACAAAAGGGTGCGGCATTTTAAGCCCCTTTGCCCGATCGCCGCGGTAAGTACCAACTGTGGTGAAAATTTGCTTAAAATTGGTTTCACCGTTAACGCGTGAGTACGGATCAGGCAAAAATAAATTTTAATGTATTACAAAGGGGCGCGTCAATTCACGCCTTTGTCTGGTGGTGTCTATAGTTTACGCCTCAATAATTACTAACTGTGATGAAAATTATAACAACATCGGGTTCGTAGTTTAAGCGTGATTACGGTATGGCAGAAAAAACTTTCAGTACATTGCAAAAGGCGTGGCAGTTGATACAGACTAAAGTTCTCGCCTCTGTTAGTACTATCTATGGTTTAGTCGTTTAATCGTTATTAAGGAATAGGCAGAAACACTTTCAGTAAAGTATAAAGGCTCGTGTCAATTTACGCCCCCTTTGTCCAAACGCGATCTAATTTAATCTTTAGTTCCCGCCTCGGTAAATACTTACTATCTGTGGTAAAAATTTCATTCTAATCGGTTTAGCAGTTATGCTAGATTACGGAACAGACAGAAATAGCGTTCAATAAAATAAATTTTATTAAAATCAGTATAGTCGTTTAAGCATGATAACGGAACATGCAGAAAAAACTTTCAATATAGTACAAAGGGGCGGAAAATGGCACGCCCCTTTGTACTATACTGAAAGTATAGCACAAAGGGGCGTGCTCTATAATAATCTATAGTTTCCGCCTCGGTTAGTACTAACTTTGGTAAAAATTTCATTAAAATCGGTTCTGCCATTTATGTGTGATTACGGAACAGGAAGAAATAACTTTCAATGTAATAGAAAGGGGCGTGTCATTTTACGTCTCTTTTTCGATCGCCCTCTATTGTGGCTCATAGTTTTCGCTTCGGTTAATACTATCTGTGATGAAAATTTCATTCAAATCTGTTCAGCCGTTTAAGCATAATTGCGGAAAAGGCAGAAATAACTTTCAGTGTAATAAAAAGGGCGTGACATTTTACGCCCCCTTTTTTCGATCGCCCTCTATTATGGCTCATGGTTTCCGCCTCGGTTAGTACTATCTGTGGTAAAAGTTTAAGTGAAATCGGTTAAATCGCTTTTCAGTGATTGCGTGTCATTTTACGCCCATTTTACCGATCGCGGCCTATAGCTCCCGCCTCGGTTAGTAGTATCTATGGTGAAAATTTCATGAAAATCGGTTCAGCCGTTGTTCCGTTATTGCCGGACAGAAAGATATAGCTTTAGCATGGTACAAAGGGGCGTGTCATTTTACGCCCCTTTGTCCGATCGCTTATGGCCTATAGTTCTCGCCTCGGTTAGTACCATCTGCGGTGAAAATTTCATGAAAATCGGTTAAGCAGTTCTTCACTTATTGCGGAACAGACAGACAGAAAGACAGACAGACAGACAAACCAACAATCAGATTTATAATATTAATAGGGATATCACTATTTGTGTTGGAATTTTCATTGAAATCGGCACAACTGTTTTCAGACAGACAGAAAGACAGACAGACAGACAAACCAACAATCAGATTTATAATATTAATAGGGATATCACTATTTGTGTTGGAATTTTCATTGAAATCGGCTCAACTGTTTTCAGGTTCTTATATAGCAAATAGTTCGCGTTCAGTTAGTTCTAACAGTAGTGTTTAAAGGAGTTGGTTAAGCCGTTTTTGCATGATAGCAAATAAGCCAGAAATAGCGTTCTGTATATAGCAAATTGACGTTGCATTTTACTCCCATTTGTCTAATCTTTTTCCGTTATTGCAGGACAGGCAGATATAGCTTTAGCATGGTACAAAGGGGCGTGGCATTTTACGCCCCTTTTTCCGATCGCGGTCGCTTATGGCCTATAGTTCCCGCCTCGGTTAGTACTATCTGTGGTGAAAATTCCATGAAAATCGGTTCAGCCGGTGTTCCGTTATTGCCGGACAGGCAGATATAGCATTAGCATGGTACAAAGGGGCGTGGCATTTTACGCCCCTTTTTCCGATCGCGGTCGCTTATGGCCTATTATTACCGCTTTGGTTAATACTATCTGTGGTGAAAATTTCATGACAATCGGTTCAGCCGTTTTTCCGTTATTGTCTGACAGGCAGATATAGCTTTAGCATGGTTCAAAGGGGCGTGGCATTTTACGCCCCTTTGTCCGATCGCGTTCGCTTATGGCCTATAGCTCCCGCCTCGGTTAGTACTATCTGTGGTGAAAATTTCATGAAAATCGGTTAAGCCGTTGTTCCGTTATTTCCGGACAGGCAGATATAGCTTTAGCATGGTACAAAGGGGCGTGGCATTTTACGCCCCTTTTTCCGATCGCGGTCGCTTATGGCCTATTGTTACCGCTTTGGTTAGTACTATCTGTGGTGAAAATTTCATGAAAATCGGTTCAGCCGTTTTTCCGTTATTGTCTTTAGCATGGTACAAAGGGGCGTGGCATTTTACGCCCCTTTGTCCGATCGCGTTCGCTTATGGCCTATAGTTCCCGCCTCGGTTAGTACTATCTGTGGTGAAAATTTCATGAAAATCGGTTAAACCGTTCTGTACTTATTGCGGAACAGACAGACAGACAGACAGACAGAAAGACAGACAGACAGACAAACCAACAATCAGATTTATAATATTAATAGGGATGATATATTTTTATAAAGAAGATTATCAGAATATGACTTTTTTAAAGAAGAGTCTAAGATTCTATGACAATTTCCAGTTAACACAGTTTCTGTTATTGAAAAAGTCAAAGACTCTAAATCATATTTTCAATGGAAAACGTTTCTCGGGAAAAAGTCACTTTAGAAAATAATTCTATAAACATATTCATAAAATACTTTTCTAAAAGAAAAGACTCCGATTTTAAGACATTTTTCCAGAATCTGAGATTTTCTACACTCAAAAAAAAAAAACCTTGTAAAGTTACCAAAAAATCTCGTGATTTTACGAGGCTATTCTCGTAAAATAGAAGGTAGGTAAAATTCTCGTAAAATTACGAGGATTTCCTCGTAATTTTGAATGCGCTAAAAATTGGTAAAATAACCAATTTTATTGGTAAAAATATTGTTTTAAAAAATTAAAAAATAAATGGTAAACTTACAAGAAAAAATGGTAAATATGTTTAAAAAAATGGTAAATTTACAAACTAAAATGGAAAATTTACAAAAAAAAAAAAATTTTCAAAATGGTAGAATACAATTACGAAAATAAATTTGTAAAATTACCAATAAAACTGTAGTTCTCGTTTGAGCAAAGTACAAGATTTTTTGTTAAAAAACAAGGAAAATTGTTAAATATTGGTAGAACGGGATTACAAGGCATTTTACCAAGCGTTTTACCATTTTTTTTTAGTGTAGTCTGTCACATTTTCTCAGATTCTGAAACATTCTAAACAAAAAGTTTTAGATTCTGAGAAAATCTTCGCTTTTTCTATAAGAAAAATAATTCAGATTCTGAGACCTTTTTAAAAAGAAAACAGTATAAAAAAGTATTAGATTCTAAAACCATTTTCCTAAAGAAAAATTCTCGGATTCTCAGAAAATTTTCCTATACAAAAAGTCTAAAATTCTCACACATTTTTCTACAGAAAATTCTGAGACATTTTTCCTATCGAAAAAGTCTCAGATGCTTAAACACTTTTCCTATAGAAAATGTCTCAAATTCTTAGACATTTTCCCATAGAACAAGTTGCAGATTCTGAGACATTATTATAGAAAAAGATATTTTTACAATAGAAAAAGTCTCAGATTTTAAGCATTTTTCTATACAAAAGTCTCAGCTTGTGTCTCTGAGACATTTTTCCTATACACAAAATCTTAGATTTTGAGATAATTTTCCTTAAGAAAAATTTGCTGATTCTGAGACATTTTTCGTAAAAAAGTATAAGATTCTGAGACATTTTCCTAGATTGTAAGCAAAATTCAGAGAAACTATTCCTATAGAAAGTTTTCAGATTCTAAAACATTTCTTATATAGAAAAGCCTCAGATTCTAAGAATTTTTTTTATAGAAAAACTCTCAGATTTTGAGACATTTTTCAGATTCAGAGACATTATTCTTATAGAAAGTTCTCAGATTCTGAAACATTTTTCATATAGAAAAGCCTCAGATTCTGAGAATTTTTTATAAAAAAAGTCTCAGATTCTGAGACATTTTTCCTATAGAAAAAGTCTTAGATTCTGAGAAAAAGGCCAATATTTTAAGACAATATTCCTACAGAAAAAGTCTTAGATTCCCAGAAATTTTTCTAATAGAAAGTTTTAGATTCTGAGAAATTTTTTTTTAGAAAAGTATAAAATTCTGATTAATTTTTTTTAAGAAATAGTCTCGTTTTAAGCCATTTTTCTGAAAGACAAAGTCGCATTTTAAGATTTGACTACATTTTACTTACAATTAGGTCCATTTTTTGTGTATATAAAACTTCAGGTTATAAGATATTTTTTCATTAGAATCTTAAGTTGAAAAGTTTCAAATTCTAAGAAAAATTTTTCAGATTTTGAGATTTTTTAACAGAAAAATGTTCAGCTTCCAAACATTTTGCTTCAAAAAGTTTTAAATTCTTAATGTTTTTCAATTTTTTTTAAGAAGTTTTTTAATATTGTACTTGTTATTTGCTCTAAATCCTGAAATTTGTGAAATCATTTCGGGGGGGGGCCCGGGCCCCCGGGCCCCCCCCCCTGTATACGCCACTGGTTTTCATCATAACAATTTACGTAAAAGCTTGGTTTAGCGCTACCAAAGCAATAGAAGCTCCAAATAATGATTTGAATTTTTTGAAAGCGATTGCCAATTATGCTTCAATTGATAAGATTCTGTCGCAACGATTGGTCAAGAGATTCTGTAGACATCTCTGGTATCTAAGTGGCGAAGATGTTGCTCTCGCACTATTTGATCCGAATATCTCTTGTGAAATAAAACGAAAAATGTCGAATGCAATTCGTATATTTGAAGAAGAGAAAGAGGAATTGGAGGAAGAGTTATCTGACGATGAGATGGACGAATCGTCTAACGAAGACAGCGAGGAAGAAGAAGACGATGATATCGGGGAAGAAGATGCCTCAGAGGATAGCGGCGACAGTGGCAACAAGGATTGTAATCCTCCAGTACATGTTGTTGGATTCGAAGGTGTGAAAAGAATTAACATGGCATCGAAACAAGTGAATCAAGAACTCATGAAAACTGATTTAAGCCACTACGTCACACCTGAGACTCCAAAATTTTTGGCACGCTTCGGAATAACAACCATTTCATTGCTTCCGATCCAAATACTTGGGAAAATCGTCAGGACTACCAGCGAGCGCTGCAAATATTACGTAAATTACATGTTGTCAACGACGCTGCCGAAAGAGGCGTAAAATTAATAGAAGACTATAACAACGTGTTGTGCCGTAACGAGGAGGAAAAAATAGTTTTGCTTCAGGTCGTGGCCGAAAATCGAAAACAATATCCATCACACGATAAAAATAAATTAATTTGATTTATAGTTATACACTGCGAATCACATCAATAAGGAATCGAGTTTTTCACTTTTTAGTCGAATATATCTTTGTAACGAATAAGCGGAAAAATATAAAAAAATTCACTAATAGAGACCATTATCTAGCTAATAATATCAAATAATAACAATAATCAAAAGACTGAAAGAAGTCCTTTAAAAAAATATTTTTCGGCAACTTGTTAAAAAATTACCAGTTTTTTATGAATCACTTGAATAAGGAATTTTGTAATACAGACCAAGTAGGACCTGAATCCAATTTGTAATGAATAGCAATCACTCAAACAACAAAAACAAAACAGTTTTGTTTTGAATTTCAATAAAAACGGGACTCCCAAAGCTCTAAGCTCTTCCGAAAAGGAAAAAGTACTGACTTTGAAGTTCAAAGTGTTAAAGGTCGTTGAAATCGCGGAAATAAAAGAGAGGAAAAAAAGTGCTGTATGCAATTATCTAAATAACATTCAGAACTATGGAAAAAACATGAATGGGCGAACTCAAATGGCAACAACTGAACGAGATCGACAAAAATTTTAAAAATTCCCCCAAATTCTACGCCGATATCTTTCAAAATTCTCAAATAAAGTGGAGTTAATGCGAGTATTTGTACAGTCCGTCGCGTTTAAAAGTCAAGTGAGTTCATAGCTCGTCAAAAATTATGCAAAAACTAATCGCTGAATGTCAAACGTAGTAAGCAGCGCCTTAATCTCTGCAGGAATACAATGTCACGGTCTGAGAAATTTTTCAAAGTAATTTATTCCGACGAAAAAAAAAATAATACCGTTGCATTGGACGGATACAATGGTTTTCGGTGATTTGAGACAATAAAAACCGTTTTTGCATAGCAGACAGATCATAGAAGGTGTTGTTATAGTATGGGGTGCGCTATTCTACTGTGGCATCATTACTGTTCCTTACGTTACCATCGATGCTTCTTAAGTTTGGAACTAAGGGGTGGCTTTTTTTGCAATATGCAACAGACTATGAACTTATTTAATTTTAAATCGTGATGTACTGTCAAAATACCCATTAAATCACCACTTTCTTTGATAATTTTGCAACCTGTCAACGTGGAATTCGAGGGAATTCTTAAAATTTTTGTGGATTTCGTTCTGTTCTTGCCATTTCAGTTTGCCCATTCGTGTTTTTTCCATAGTTCCTAATGTTATTTAAATAATTGCCTCCAATAGGTTTGCCCCTCTCTATTATTTTTGCGATTTCAACGGCCTTTAACACTTTGGACTTTAAATACAGTACTTTTTTCTTTTCGGAAGATCTAAGAGCTGTTGTCAGTCTCATTTTTATTGAAATTCGAAACAAAACTGTTTTGTTTTTATTGTTTAAGGAATTGCTATCCATAACAAATTGGATTCAGGTCCTACTTGGTCTGTATTAAAAAATTCCTTATTCAAGTGATTCATAAAAAACTAGTAATTTTTTAACAAGTTGCCGAAAAATATTTTTTTGATAGACTTCTTGCAGTCTTTTAATTATTGTTATTATATGACATTATTAGCTAGATAATGGTCTCTATCAGTGCATTTTTTTATATTTTTCCGCTTATTCGTTACAAAGATATATTCGATTAAAAAGTGAAAAACTCGATTCCTTATTGATGTGATTCGCAGTGTATTATTTATAATTTTTTATTATTTTCAAGTTAAAAAAAATATTTTTTTACGCTTAACAAAAGTTACTATTAAATTACAAATTAAAGACCTCGGATTTCTCGATAAAATAAATAAAAAAATTGTGGGGTAACACCTTGAAGATAGAGGGTAGGTATGTTTGAAGAAAATGTTTTGCCTAAAAAAATATATGGGCAGGTCATACATTTGACTTCTCTACATACATTACTAATTTAGTTTTCCCAGGGGAGCACCCCTACAAAGTGGAAATACGGCATAGGTATGTTCAGAAAAAATGTAGGGGGCAAAAATTAATGGGTGTCAGTCTGCATTTCCCGTCCCTAAAAGGCACAGCTCCCACTGTGTAGGCGCAAATTTTATAAAAAAAAATTAAAAAAAAAAAAATTGTGTGGGGACACCCTTAAGGCTTAAAAATAGAGGGTAGGTTTGTTTGGGGAAAATGTTGGGGCTGAAAAAATATTGGGGGTCGGTCACACATTTAACTTCTCTAGGGTCACCCCTGCGATAGTTAGAGCGGTGGGAGCAAGATTTACAAAAATGTCGTTTTGTGTGGGAGACCCCTTAGGAATTGGAGATATGGAATTGGTATGTTCAGAAGAAGTGTTGGGGGCTAAAAATTAATGGGGGTTGGTCTTGATAATGACCCCTCTTGGAGGCACCATTGGACCGGTAGGAGCTGATTTAATACGACAATTTAAGAAAAAATAAAAAAAATGTATGGGGACCACCCTAAGGATTGAAGATAGGGGGTAGGTATGTTCTAAGAAAATGTTTGGGTTGAAAAAATACTGGTGGTCGGTCATACATTTGATTCCCCTAGGGTGACTTCTAGGACAGCTAGAGCGGTAGGAGCAAAATTTTTTTAAAATTGAAACTTTGTATGGGACCCCCCTTAGGGATTGCAGATAGGGCTTAGGTATGTTTGACAAAAGTGTTCAGGGAGAAAAAATAATGGGGGCCGGTCTCACATTTGACCCCTCTAGGAGCAAAACCAGGGGAGTTTTGGGCCTTTTAGTGGATTTTTTCTCCTCTACGCCCAACTTTGACCCCTATGAGCGACCCCTAGATCCTATCCGATCTGCCCCATTTTTTGGCCCATGCATTTTTTTTACGAACCTCACAAAATAAGCGGTTCTAGCGTGTCGAAATCGGAAACTCGTGCACTATCCCACCCCTAGTGTATATAAGTTTGTCATTCCGTTTGCAACTCGTTAAAATAACGGTCTAGGACATCCTCGATTTATGCATAAAATAGCAGGGTGGAAATTTCGATTCAAATGGGTAAAAATTGTACTTTGGTACTTTTCTATATTTCCAGAAATAATGGTGCAAAAAAAAAAGAAGTAGAAAAGTTAAATTCGACTTGGCCGAATCTATGAATACCCTCCACAATGCCCTTTTTAAGTTATAGTAAATTTTCTAACGTGAAAAAAAACATTTTTGATTAGCAATATTTTATTTTGTGTAAAACCCTTTTTTACTAATTTTTGAATAAAAAAAAAATAATTAACTAAAGTTTTTTTTGAGTGTAAAATTTTTTTCGAGTGTAAAATTTTTTTCGAGTGTATTTTTTTTTTTTTTTTTTTTTGTAAAAATATTTTGGGTGACAAAAATGCATCTTTAAATATTTTTGTGACTTACCAATGATTTTAAAACATTTTAAACTGGTTTTCAACACGTGAATTTAAGGTGAAGCGAATCTGAAATTTACGGGTTTCTTAATAACTTTTAAACCACTAGACCGACTTTGCTGAAATTCAATACGAACCACCCTAGGGGAACGACAAATATATATGCCAAGCTTCAGCTGTGAGGCTGCTAAGAAAGGCTGCCTTTAGAAAGTTATCGTGTTTTTAATCACGTAACTTCGCGAAAAACTCTTGCCGAAATTCAGTCTTTTGCTCATAACTTTTGAACCACTGGACCGACTTTGCTGGATTGCAATACCAACCTGACCAGGCAAATGCCCAACATATGTGCCAAACTTCAGGAGCCTCTGCAAAGTCTTTCAAAAGTTAGCGTGTTTTCAACAGACAGACGGACGGACAGATGAACGGACGGACGGACATCGCTAGATAGTCTTAAAATCGACCGAGGATCATGAATACATATACTTTGTGGGGTCCTAGATCAATATTTCGAGGTGTTACAAACGGAATGACGAACTTATATATGGGGCATTCCATGTCAAATCGGACACTTTGAAAAATTTTTTTTTTTATATTTTCCCAATTTGTTTACAGTTTTTAGTAGCCTTCGAAAACTCCTTCGTGGTAAATTTTCAGATTTTTTTGATGACTCGTTCAAAAGATATCGAATTTTTAAAAATTGGTAGTTTGTTCCTTTACTCAAACTTCTTTTACTCATAACTTCTTCAATAATGGTCCAAAGTTCAATTTTTTTTTTTTCAAAATTTTTGTTTTTTTACGTACTTTTTAAAATTTTTATTTTTTGTAAATTTGTTTTACTTAATCAGCTTCTACCGGTCCAATGGTGCGTCCGAGAGGGATCGTTAGTGAGACCGACCCCCATTTATTTTAACCCTACAACATTTTTTTACAACATACCTACGCCCTATCTCAACTCCCAAAGTAGGCTCCCATACAAATAACAGTTGGAGCTAATTTTATAAAAATGTAATTTTGTATGGGAGCCTACTTAGGGAGTGGAGATAGGGCGTAGGTATATTTTAAAAAAATGTTGTAGGGTAAAAATAAATGGGGGTCGGTCGCACTAATGACCGCTCTCGGACGCACCATTGGACCGGTAGAAGCTGATTAAATAAAACAAATTTACAAAAAATAAAAAAAAAATGTATTGGGACCTTAATAATTAGAGATAGAGGGTAGATGTGTTCAGAGAAAATGTTAGGACTAAAAAAATATTGTGGGTCGGTCATACACTTTGTTGCTCTAAGGGCACTATTAGGACAGTAAGAGCGGTTGGATCAAATTATAAAAAAAGTCGTTTTGTGTGGGAGCCCCCTTAAAATTGGAGATAGGGTATTAGTTTTTTCCAAAGAAATGTTAAGACGTAAAAATTAAGAGGGGTCGGTCTTATAAAGGACCCCTCTATGACGCACCATTGGAGCAGTAAAATTGATTTTAAGATTGGAAAATTACAATAAAATTTTTTCAAAAAATTTTAAAAAATAGTAATAATCGTTATCCCACGATCCTCCTGGGCAAAAAATTTGTAGAATCAATAGAAGTTTTACACAAAAATGTTTCAAAAAAATCGAAGTTTACAAACATTTTCAAAAATGAGATTTAAATTTTAAAACTTAAAAATCGCATACTGGAGCACTTTTAATAATTTTTTGGGATTTTTTTTTTAAAAGTAAGTAAAAAAACAAAAATTTTGAAAAAAAATTTGAAATTTGGACTATTATTGAAGAAGTTATGAGGAAAAGAAGTTTGAGTAAAAGAACAAACTACCAATTTTTAAAAATTCGATAACTTTTAAACGGGTCATCAAAAAAATTGTAAAATTTACCACGACGGAGTTTTCGAAGGGTACTAAGAACTGTAAACAAATTGGGAAAATCTAAAAAAAAAAATTCCAAAGTGTCCGATTTAACATGGAATGCCCCGTATACTTTATGGGGTCTTAGACCAATATTTCGAGGTGTTACAAACGGAATGACAAACTTATATATACCCTCTATCACTACAGTGGAGGGTATAAAATTTTTTTTTTTTTAAAAAATTCCGCGAAAAAAAATCCCCATTTTTTGTAGGATGGATTTTTAAATAAGGACATTTTATAAAGTTTATATTCTAAGAGTGCACAAAAGTGCAATTTGAGACATTTTCGATGGTTGGCGAAGTTGGTGGGGGACACCTGTACCGCCGCTATATATATTTACAAATTATTTTTTTATGATATTTAAGCTTAAATAATAATTTTTTATCGTTTTTTTTAATTAATTTCTATAACCACGCCCCCAAAGTGGGGCGGCCTAAAAAAATCAAATTTTCTAACCCCATTGGTCCAAGCGCAGGTCTATGAACATAATATGGCATACAAATGTTACATTTGTTGAGCAAAAATAAAAAAAAAACTCGTAAAAATATCGTATTTTCAGGGGTCGTTTCAGTTCTTCAATGAGGAACTTATTCCCCCTGGTCCGATTTTGCCCATCTTCGAACTTAACCTTACCAGTAACATAAGAGATATTCTTTCCCAATTTCAGAAGTCTTGCTAATTTGGTTTGGACTGCATCGTTATTTCTACTGACGGACGGACATCGCAAGAATATCTTAGATTCTATCATGATCAATATTATATACACTTTGTGGGGTCCGCGACCGATATTTCGATGTGTTACACACGGAACTACAAAGTGAGTATACCCCCATACTGTGGTTAGAGGGTTTAAAAAGTGTACTTTGGTACTTTTTCGATTTCCTGAAATAATGGTCATTAAAACTTTAAATGTGTGATCTTCCAGCCAAAAAATCATTCTGAAAAAACAAATTCCAATTCCAATGAAGTGAAAATTCCTGAAAAATTGGTTGTTAAAACTTGAAATGCGCAATGTAGAATCATACAACGAAAAAACATACTGCTAAAAGTACTTTATAGAAAGCTTTCATTATAAAGGTTAAAAAGTGTACCTTGGTACTTTTTCGATCTCCTGTAGAATCCTCCATCAGAACAAACCATTGTGAAAAAAGACTTTTAGAATTTTCTGATTCTAAGAGGGTAAAAAGGGGGTACTAAGTATCCAGGATCATCCAGCAAAAAAAAAAAAAACATTTTGAAAAAAGTAGTTTTTCCAAATTGCGGTCCTGAGGAAAAACTGAGTTTAAAAAGTGAAAATTGGTACTATTTGCACTATTTGAGAGAACAAAATGGAACTTTTTTGGCACATAAATTCATTTTTACTCAAAATTTGTTTTAGATTGTAAAAGGGATCCCTGAATTCGACCAAGCCGATTTAAAATGTTTTGTTTTATTTAAGTTTCCTTAAACTCCAGTCTACTTAACAAATGTTAAGATCAATCATTATAGATCCCCCTCCAAGAAATAAATCATGTAGAACATAGTGTAACTAGATTTAAAAACATACCGCAATTTTAGAAGGTTCTTCTATTTAAGACTTTAGATCGGTCTCCATATCTACAAGTTAATAACAAGTTCTAAAAAAAAAATCACCTTAAAAACTAAAAATCATAGTTGGTGTTGGTTTGTTACCCCATTATTAAAATTATATTGTATACTTACATACATACCTATAACGTTAATAATATTAAGGGTTACAAAACAAAATACATACAATAAGCATTTATTGTCCATAACAATTGGTGTATGGAACGTTACCTCGATTATACAGCTCGTATTCGAATTCGACAATATCATTGAACTGGCTAAAGTGAAATTCACACACAATCCCCAAATACAATACAAACAAAGGCACTTAATCTTAAGGTATATGAAAGAAAAATCATTAAAAAAATACAATAGGTGTGTTTTTTAGGTATAGTGATTTTTTTTTTAATTTTAACAATTTTAGGGGAGTTTTTAAAAAATAGTTTTTAATTTAAATTAAGCCAAATTAATTCGTAAAAGATCAACTGAAATTCGAAATTAATTAATTTAAAGTCAAAAAAGATAAGAGAAAATTCGTAAAATATCAATTGTAACTCGTAATAGAAAGCCTGGATAAAAGAATCCAGTACTCAGGAGGTAAAATTGGGTAAAAAAAGTGTACTTTAGTAATTTTTGAACATATTTCCAAAAAAATGGTCAATGAATCTTGAAACTTGGAATGTATGATGCTCTAGCGAAAAAAACTTTCTGAAAAAGTACGTTTTTGAAAACTCCGACTCGAAAGAGTAAAAGAGCGTACTTTGGCACTTTTTCTATCTCCTGAAATAATGACCAGGGCTATAAGCTTGAATTGAATGTAAAATAATCTAGCGGGAAAAAACACTCTAAAAAAAGTACTTTTTGTCAGATCTGATTCAGGGGTTAAATGGGGGAAAAAATTATGCTTTCGTATTTTTTTTTTATCTTTTGAGATAATGGACATAAAAACTTGAGTTTGAAATGTAGGATCTTCCAGAAAAAAAAAAAACTCTGAAGAGTTTACCTATTGAAAATTCGGATTTTAATGAGGTAAATAGGTTAAATTAACTTTAAATTACTTTGATACATTGTCTTTTTCTGAAAAAGTTCTTTGAGAAACTTTAAATTTGGAATCCTGTGAAATAAAATACATTACGACAAAAGTACTTTTTATAAAGTTTAGATTATGATAGTTTAACAAATTGTGCTTTTGTACTTTTTCGATTTCCTGAAGTAATGGTCATAAAAATTTGAAATGTAGGATTCTCAATCGAACCAAAACATTGTGAAAAAGTTCTTTTTAGAATTTCTGATTCTAAGTGTATCTTCACAATAGTGCAGCAAGCAGCAGACAGCAAAATTTTTGCATGTATTTTGTTGTTGCTCCAACAAAACCTTTGAACTACAAATAGAATCTTCGAATTCAAACTGATCTATTACGAAATACATCTTGAAATGTTAAAGAAACTAAAGGCTATTTGTTATTTCCTGATGAAAACAAAAAAACACAGCTCTTAACAAATAACAATGTAAACTTAATGTAAAAGAACTTATTATGTATGATCGTAACTACAATCCGTTCGTTTGTATATTCGATTACCTTGAAGTGGTTAAATTGTTAAGTTACTTAACAACAGCAAAGTGTCTCCAATATTTAAAAAAATATGAAATTTATATAAGACCTATATATTTTGGAAAAAAAAGTTTTAACAAAAAAACTCACGTTGGCCCCAGCTTGGGAGCCAAAATGTTCGTTTGAGTTTAATTCATGAACAAATTATAAAAACTCCATGAAGCTTTTTTATTGCAACAGGAAGGTGTCTCCAATATTTAAAACCGCATAAACTTTGGAAAAAAAACGTTTTAACAAAAAAACTAACTTTGGTCCCAGCTTGGGAGCCAAAATGTACATCGAAACTCAATTGATAAACATATTATAAAAACTCAGTGAAACTTTTTTAAATACTTCTCCACTAAAATATCCTTGGAAAAAATAAAAGTTTTTATAGTTTTACATGATTAGAATAAGTGAAATAAGTTCTGTACGTAACCCAGCGGAAAAGGATAGATCAATTAATCTAAAAACCCTTTCCAATGAGATTCTTTGAAAGGACTGCTCACAAAACGCTTGTTGTGTGACATGTTGCCACTAGGTAATTAAACCTATCCTATGATCTAGCCACGTTAAAGTGATAGGTCCCCAAGACTAAGGGCATCTTATACTTGTTGTTTTAAGTTATGGTCATATGCAAGTTAAGTTAGTTAATGGGAAAGTTGGACCAGGAAAAAAATCCTTCGTGATAAATTAAAATAACCTTAAAAAGAATCACATTTTTTATAGATTTTTTTATTTGTAATTTTGCTATACAAATGAAAAATTTTAATGCCGAAAGAATATTATGGGCAAAGGAGACTAGGAAATTTAGTTTGTTGATATTCATCGCAACAAGAAGGTGTCTCTAATATTCAAAACAATATAAAATTTGTATGAGACCGATATATTTTAGGAAAACTAGTTTTAACGAAAAATCTAACATTGGCCCCAGCTTGGGAGCCAAAATGTTGGTTGGAGTTTAATTGGTGAACAAATTATAAAAACTCCATAAAGCTTTTTTATTGCATCATAAGGGTGTCTCCAATATTCAAAACAATATAAAATTTGTATAAGACTTAAATATTTTAGAAAAACAAGTTTAAATAAAAAACTACATTGGCCCCAGCTTGGGAGCCAAAATGTACATTGAAACGGAATTGATAAACATATTATAAAAACTACATGAAACTTTTTTAAATACCTCTCCAAAAAAAAACCTTGGAAAAAATAAAAAAAAAAATTTAGTTTTACAAGATTGGAATTATTTTTAAAAATGCTGTTTCTATAATACCTAACCCAGTGGAAACACATGGTCCAAGAAGACTAGGAAATGCCGTTTGTTAATATTTATCGCAACAAGAAGTTGTCTCCAATATTCAAAACAATATAAAATTTTTATAAGACCGATATATTTAAGAAAAAAAGAGTTTAAACAAAAAACTGACGTTGGCCCCAGCGTGGGAGCCAAAATGTTCGTTGGAGTTTAATTGATGAACAAATTATAAAAACTACATGAAACTTTTTTATTGCAACAGAAAGGTGTCTCCAATATTTAAAACAACATAAGATTTGTATAAGGCTAAATATTTTAGGAAAAAAAAAGTTTTAACAATAAAACTGACGTTGGCCCCAGCTTGGGAGCCAAAATGTTTGCTAAAACTCAATTAAAAACATATTTTAAAAACTCCATGAAGTTTTTTTTAAATACTTCTCCACTAAAATAACCTTGGAAAAAATAAAATTTTGTATGGTTTATATGGCGAAAGAAGATCAAAACCTTGCACGTGGGCCAAGGAGACAAGGAAATGCTGTTTGCTTATATTTATCGCAACGGGGAGGGTTGCCCAATATTTAAAACAATACAAAATTTGTGTAAGACCGATATATTTTAGGAAAAATAGTTTAACAAAAAAACTTTGTAACGTTGGCCCCTGCTTGGGAGCCAACATTTTCATTAGAATTCTTTTAAAAATACTTCTCCTCATCTCGTATAGCCCCTCTCCTTTAGTCCTTGTTTAAGTTACTTAAAAATTAACCCTCTTAATATAAACATACATTTATGAAGAAGTAAAGATACTCAATTCACAAGACAAGTCATTCAGTCAGTCAATAAAACGAGTCGAATACCCTCTACCTACTTACGTATACCAATACACACTCACTTACTTGGTAAGTACGTGTTGTATCCATTCAAACTAACTTACTTTACAATGCATTTAAAAAATCGTATACGAGTTTTCTTGGGTTGGCACAACACAACAACACAGTAAGTATGTAAGTATAACAACTACACCAACAACAACAATAAACACAGATACAACAACAACATAATATGATATCAAAGCGACGATCGTGAGAAAATGGTTTGGAACGTGGTTCTCACACGATCGACACACCTGCCCTTTTTTAATTTTAATTTCAAGATTCAAGACTACTTACGGCAAGATCACGACCGTTGCTGGCTTTGCTTTGCTAGCTAGATGGCTGGCTGGCATGGTTAGTTGTTGTTGCGCTGGTTGGGTTTGCGGCATGAAAGTAAGAAGAATAACAAAAAAACAAAAAAAAAAGACGTGCAGACGCAGGCTAAAACATATTCAAACTCAAACCTACATCTATAATAATAACAATATTGATCAATAGTATGCGACCAAAAGCCAAAACAGGGGACCCCATGGTGTACTGTGTTGTATATTGTAAAGCAGGCACACAAGAGCTTTGGTTACAAATGGTGAGAAGAAGGTATGAACACAAATGATGACGGTGGTGATGTTGATGGTAGCGGTGGTAGAGGAGAAGCAAAGTAGGAGGTAGGGTAGTCGATGGGGTTAATATTACAGTGATTATAGACACACGATCTTGTATTGAGTTAAATTTAAACCTTTAAAGGGAAATGGAAAATTCTTCTTATATATGTTTGGTTTGAAGTGTTTGGACGTAAGTTTCAGTATAAGACGGAAGTCAGAATATAAGACGGTTATTTAAGAAGTCAAAATATATGACTGCAATTTGAGTATAGACTTATAATCTGAGAAGATGCCGGATTGGTGGTATAAGACTTCAGTAGTCTTAGCATGAGACTTGACAGTCTTAGTATCAGACTTGACAGTCTTAGTATCAGACTTTTATTATGCGATTTTAGTTGTTATAGTATAAAACTTAGCAGCCAAAGTATAAGACTTAATAGATCTAAGTATATTAGTATAATACTTTAGATGTCTTAGTATAAGACTTTAGAATTCTTAGTATAAGACCTAAGAAGTCTTATACTAAGACTTTAGAAGTCTTAGTATAAGACTTAAGTAGTCTTAGTATAAGACTTTGGTACTCATATTATAAGATTTGTAGAGTGTCAGTATCAGACCTTGGTAAGTTTAGTATTGTCGTAGTATAAGACTTCAGAAGTCAAAGTATAAGACTTTCAAAGTCAAAGTAGAAGTCTTTATAGATCTTAGTATAGTAGTATTCGTATAAGACTTTAGAATTCTTAGTATAAGACTTTAGTATTCTTAGTAAAAAACTTAAGTAATCATAGTATAATACTTCGGTAGTTTTAGAAAAAGACTTTTTGACTTGTAAGGCATTATTTGTCTTAGTATAAGACTTTAGTAGTAATTGTATAAGACTTTAGTTGTCTTTGTATAAAACTTATGTAGTGTTAGTAAAAACATTAATCTTTGTATCAGACTTACAAGGCAAGTATCTCAACCCTTATGAACCGATTTGCATTAAACTTTAACCTTCAAATTCATAAAAGATACAAGAGGTTTATAAAAGGTTTATAAAGAAAATTTTGTATGGAAATTCGACTAATAAACCTGTTATTAAACGCTTTTGTTTTTTATGAATTTGGACGTAAATATATATAAAAGAGACAATTTTAAGGTTGGGGTATTCGGATTATCGGCCGTGTCCTACGGTGTAAAAGCTCGGCTTTGTTAAACATTTTTTTTCATTAAAACGTGTAAATTTTGGGGGGCATTTATGCACCAAAAAAAAAAACGTGGGTATTCAATACTAAAAATTTAAATAATTTTAGTCCAAAAGGACCTAGTGCAGAAATTGGTAACCAATACTAAAATTTTTAACTAATATTAGTCAAAACCAGTAAAAATTACTAATGTTAGTACTTTGAAGATACTAAAATTAGTAACCAATTAGTAGATTTTGGTACAATATCACTTACTAAACCTTTTACTGTAGAATTATTTTGAGTGTGCGAAGACGTAGACCTACGATATCTATATGAATACGAAATAATCTTTATTAAGTTTAAGTCGACAAGAATTTTTGCTCTACACGATATTCCTGTTAGTTCAGGAGTTATCCATATTTTCTGAGTATAAGAAAACAAGTATTTTTTAGTGTATAAAACTTTTCTGATCTGAGTATAAGACAGAATTTTAAGTATAAGTCTAAAAAGTTCTCATTATAAGACTTTAATATTTCGTGTATAAAACATATTCTGAGTATAAGACAGCAAGTAGTCTGAGAATAAGACTTGAGTTTAAGTTAAGACATCTCCTTCCTGTATAAGACTGACTCTGAGTTAAAATACAGAATTATGTGTATAAGTCGGAAGAATTCACAATATAAAACTTATAAATTTCGTGTATAAAATATTTCCTACGTAAAAAATCCTGTATTTTGAGTATAAGACTGTAGTAGTTTGAGTCAAAAGCGATATTCCAAGTATAAGACTTTACTTATCTAAGTATAAAACTGAATTATAAATAAGTATAAGTATATCAAGTTCCCAGTATAAGACTTTAGTATTCCGTGTATAACACATTTTCTGAGTATTCTACAATAGTAGTCTGAGTATAAGACTTTAATAGTTTAAGTCACAGACAGTTTTAGGTATATCCTTCCGTTATAGGGTTAAATCAAATGGTTTGTATAGATGATGTTCCGCTCTTAAAGCAAGCCATCAACTAACAAACTGTCTGTGTAAACGACCAAACAACAGACCCACAAAATAACCGTCTTTTCCAATAGTGCACTGAAGCTTTAGCTGATTTTGTATTTTTATTAAATCCGGTTTATCTTAAATTAAAGACTTTGTTGTTGCTATTGTTGGTGCTGAAACTCTTGCTGCTGCTGTTGTTGCCATCGATGTTGTTGGTACGTTTGTAAATATGGGATGCTGTTACATGACAATGAATGGCACACGCTCACTATGCCACTGGGATTGTTGGATCATTTTTCTTCTTTAACGTTTATTGTGGTGTTTTGCCTGATGCTGTTGTTGTTGTTGTTTTTTTTTCATATAAGTAATATGAATTTCCATAAAATACATTGTCGGCATATGGGTTGAATGGTTGGTTGGGTTGGTTTGGTTTATTTGGCCGATTGCCTGGCTGGTTGCCTAATTCGTGGCACATATTAATAATTTAAAGCTTTAACACTTAGTTTTTGTAGACTAATTAAGATGATCTATGGATCGGATGTATTGATTGCTAAACATAAAACTGATAATTATAATGTTTGTAGCCGGAATAGAAGATTATTAAGAGTAATTGGTAAAGAAAACAAAGTTAAAGATAATTGTAACGAGAAAACTGAGAACATATTGCCGGTTTCTCAACCCTCAGTTGCTCTCACAAAAACGCAGGCATAAGCAACATTTGCTTTAAAGTTCTTCTATTCTGTGGCACACGCCAAACTTAATTATATTTAAAATAAAGGTGGCGGAGGGGGAAAACATCCAACGTTTCTTCACTCTCTCATTAAACATTAGTCTGAGTATATGAAACTATCAACTATCTGCAGTCTAAGTTTAAGCCAATATATGATATTTCGATTATTTCATAATCAGAAATTCCCAATCTAGAACTTTTCCGGACAACAGTTTTGTCATAGAAGTTTATTGGGGATACCAGTATTAAAAATCCCGGTGCGGCGGTGGTGTTACTGGAAGACGTCTTTTTCTGCAGTCATATTCTTCTCATTGACATGGGTCCGTGGGTGCATGAAGCCGTTAAATTCGTATCTTATAGATTAACAGTACAGTAAATTTTTGAGTTGGTATTCCAACCTTTTGAGAGGGTTAAGTCAGTTGTTAATAAACCAATTCGAGTAAATCGCCTCTTAATGTAAGGCGATAAGTAAGTGATTCGTTTCGTTAAACTTGGCCAGCTTCTACCTCGTTGGTGGGAGGTTTCTGCAATTTTTGAATCGGGCCCCAGCTTGGGCGCCATTTATTTGAAGATTTTATACGTAGATTTTTCTGAGTATTTCTATTGTAAATTTCGTATACACATGTTAGGAGCGTATAAAAACTAAAAACTATTGTTTTTTGTTGAATCTAAGAAATCTGAAGTCCCGTTTTAAAATTGAACGGTTATTGAGAAACTCTACTCGTTACAATAAGTCAGTTTTGCATATATCTGAGTAAATAAGCAATAAGTTAGTATTTCGTTTCGTTAAATTTGGTCAGTTGATACCTCATTGGCGGAGGTTTTCTGCAATTTTTGAATCGGGCCCCAGCTTGGGCGCCATTTGCTCCAAAATTAAGTAAGTAGATTTTTCTGTTGCAAATTTTCTAATTTAAATGTCTGGAACGAAAAAAGTGGTGACAGGACATAATCCCCACGGACATTATCCCCATAACGGAAATGGGGATTATGACCCAATGCATTACGGACATAATCCCCATATTAGTTGTGGGGACTATGACCCTTTCAAAAACGGTCATAATCCCAATGGGGATTATGTCCCTTCCCTCTTGGTATTACGACCGAAAGTTTTTCGGTCATAACCCCCATTCATATTATGGGGACTAAGTCCAAAACAATTTCATCATAATCCCTTTATTTTGCGGAGAGGGTGGGTTTAATGCATGGAGTTTGTAATACCTAAGCCCGGCCGAAGGCCGGCTACGCAGAAAAACTTTTAAGACAAAAAAAAATTTCACATAATTATTGGGATTATGACCTATTAGTATAGTAGACCTATTATTATAGATTAGTATAGTGGACCCATAAAAATGGGAATTATGTCCATTTTTTATTGGGATAACGTCAAAATTTTGTTCGATCAGAGTCCCCACCGTTATAGGGATTATGACCGAATTCTGCAATTTTTGAATCGGGCCCCCACTTGGGAGCCATTTGCTTCAACATTTTGTAAGTATATTTTTCAGATTTTTTCTGTTAAAAATGTTTAATACAATGTCAAGAACGAATAAAAACTGAAAACTATGAGTTTCTCAATTTTGGAAATCTAAAATCCCGTTTTAAATTTAATGGGTTATTGAGAAACTCTATTTGCAAGTGTAGGTCAGGGAATATCCAAGTAAATCGGCGCTTAATGTTAGGCGATATGTGGTTCGTTTTGTTAAACTTGGTCAGCCATTCCTTCGTTGGCGATGGTTTCTGCACTTTTTGAATCAGGCCCCCGCTTCGGCGGGAATAAGAACTGAAAATATCGGTTTTTTTCAATTTTGGAAATTTGAAATCTCTTTTAAAATTAATCCGTTATTGAAAAACTTTACTTCTTCGTATAGGTCAGTTTTGCGAATATGTTGAAAATCCGATTCTGCATCATTTAAAAACTATTAAAGCAAACACATCATAAAAACTGCATTCATTTATTTAATTAAGGTCAACACTTAACAATATCACATTATATTCATTTGTACTCTTTTAATTAATCATTATTAAATGGTCTGTGCTCTATGAAGCTTGTAGAAAAATATTTCCCACCCAAACATTTTTTTTTTTTTTTAATTTTGAAAAGGGAACACTTGTCAGTGAGAGATTATGATTATTAAATTGACTCAGCAAGCTCGTGTGAATACAATACGGGTCATTTGAATAAAGAAATTCATCATATTTTTTTTTTTTTTTGAAAAATCTCTGACACTTCCTGTTAGTGATATAAAAGCCGTGAGTTTAATTAAATAAAAAAAATATTAAATTATAGACTCTGATTTTTCATAAAAGGCAATACAATCTAGATAAAGTTATTAATTAAACATAATTTAATTTACATGGAATTAATACAATTATAACAAAAAGTTCTAGTTAAGAACCATTTGAAAATTTGGAATAGATCTATTAAAATTAAAAAAAAATAATAATAATTGATATTGGAAAAGTCGAAAGATCAGTTGAGCTACGAAAAAGATCAATTAAAGTTTTAAAAATTCTAAAGAAATTCGAATAAAATCAGTTGAAATTTGAAAACAATCAGTGCAAATTCGAAACACTGCAATTAAAATTCGAAGGTCGTAATTCTAATTTGAAATTCATGAAATAGAATCTCGCCAAATATGTTTTGAACTGTTGTTGAGGGTGCTGTGGCTTATTGTTAGTGGTTAGCGCGTTGTACTACTAGCCAGCAAGCCTGGGTTCGATTCTCAGCTCAGGCAGACCAACATTTTTTTCAGATATTTATTAGTTTCTATTTATAACTAATATCTATCGCAGCACCCTCCTTCGTTGATAAATAGCACTAAAAACGTCAACGAAGTAAAATAATAAAATAATGGCTATAAACACAGCTTCAAAAATAATTCGCCAGATCAATAACAGATGGCGATGTAACAACTGTACTCGAAATTATCAACACGCGCAATTACAATGTTGCCATACTGAAGCCCTCCTATCTTTCAAATCTTTCATCCCTCTTCTATCCCCTTTCCGAAAGAAGCATCACGGTTACAGTGGTAATTGATAGGCAGCATTGCCTGAGTGTTGCTTCTTTTTAAAAAAAAAATGGAACAAAGCTGAGTTTGGCTTAAAATCCCAGGAAATAGTGAGTGCTACTTCTTATTGGATTATCGTTTCCGGAAAGCGTTCCCTTGATAGTTTACGTAACATATCACATGGACCAACATGACCTATGAAATACTTGACAACTTTCAAAGAAAAACATATGTCACTTTTTTGAGGAAATGTCTTAAGACTTGAATTATCACTTGGTTTAAGCCAGTCCACTGTGGGCCAGCATCCCTGAATTTTGGCCTTAAATAGACCGCTTAACCTATATGTCAAAAAAGTATTGCTGATCACGATTCTGAAAAAAAAATTTCAAAATTCAAAATGGCGGATCCAAAATGGCGGACATGATTTTTTAATTCTTTGTTTATTGTGTTTATATAATCATTATCGATGTATTTGGGGTCATTAATAACAAATATGAGCTCAGACTTTTAAAATTCAAAATGGCGGATCCAATATGGCGACAAATTTAAATTTAAAATTTTTTATATGTTGTCTCTTTTGTCCAAAAACTTCGATTTTAATGGTTTTTCGGATGTTAAAACTGATTTTGGAATTAAAGATTTGAAATTCAAAATGGCGGATCCAATATGGCGAATATACTTTTGTAATTCTTAGCTAATTGTACTTAAATTAGTAATTTTTGATGTATTTAGGGTCAGTAGTTACGAATATGAGCTCCGATTTTTTAAATTCAAAATGGCGGATCCAATATGGCGTCAAATAAAATATTAAGTTTTTTCTATGTTGTCTGATTTTTATGGTTTTTGGAATGCCAAATCTGATTTAAGAATCAAATATTCAAAATAGCGGATCCAATATGGCGGACAAGATATTCAAATTATTGATTAATGTTTCAAAATATCTCTAGGAAATGATTGCACAACACGAATACGAACACAGATTTTTTGAAATCAAAATGGCGGATTCAAAATTTAGGACATAGCTTTTTATCAGAAGATTTTAATAAAATTTTTCTCTTTTAAATGCGTCAAAAAGTTCATATATTCAGTGGCTCATTTAAGAAAGCACTTTTTTATTTCCAATAAACATTTGCCATCCTAAATGTACAAATAATGCTACAAGCTTACAATTTCGTAAAAAACATTAAAAATGCTATTGCCAAAATATGCCCGTTTAAATGCGTTACCAGCTTTAATGTTTAGCACTAGAGATGGATGCTGGTCACGTAAATTACTCGTGATCGAAAGTGAGCGTGATTAAAATTTTTTGTTCGTGACTGATAAGTGAGTGAGACAATTTTTTGCGTGAGTGATTCGTAGTGAGTGCAATTTTTTTGCGTGAGTCAAAACTATTTAATTGTATTGATTCAGTTTTTACAATTTTTTTCGTGTTTTAAATGTTTAGCGTGAGTTACGAGTGTGCGTGAGTCACACGTAAGTGGTGTTTTATTTACTCACGTAAATAGTGAGTAAGTGTGAGAAAAAAAACGGTTGAGTAAATTTTTTTTTCGTGAGCGTGAGTCAACGTGAGTCAAAATTCACTCACGTGCCCATCAGCAGTTATCACGCCAATGTTGTCAAAGTGAGCCATTTTTTATTAGAAATCAATAGAAACAAAAATACCGAAAAATGTTGAAGTTCCATTTTAGGGCATTTCTAAACGTCATATTTGGGTTTATTGCCTATAGATCAAAAGTTTATGAACGGTCGCACAGGGTCGCAAAAATGTGAATAGAATACATTGTCAGAGACAGATCGTAGTTCGAGGTTTGTCAATACCGTTTGGACTTTTTTGGACTTTGGTGTTGAAAAAAGGCGGATTTCAACAAAAGTATGAATTTCCATAATTTATTTAAAAAAAATATGCTTATAGCTTACTTTTTGGCAGTTTATATCATGTGTTGAACAAACAGGTATGTCTTTAGGAGAACTTCACCGAAAATTTTAAAAAATATTGTGTCGAAGTACAAAAAAAAAATTATTTGTTTCATAAATAAAAAATATTAAAAAAAATCTTAAACATTGACTTTAACCTCATGCAAAAAAAAAAACTTTAAGCTATATTAAAAAGATATTAAAGGTGGACAAAATTCAAGATGTCGACATTCCGAAAAAATATTTTTAAATATGTGTTGCCTTACAGACCTCATTGGCCAAAAAATGGAAATCCTGGCCCACAGTGCAGTCTTCTAGGACCACAATCTGTGCCAGTTCAATAATAACATATCATAGTGCACATCACTGGTTTTTTGGGGACACCGAAGTTTTTTTTTAAATTTGTCACAAAAAAACACAAAAAAGTTGCCAAAAAAAATTTCTGTATAAAAAATTTCGGCTACTGCGTATCTTCTAATTAGAGGGAGGTAAAAGTTATCTTTATACCCAAAGCGGGAAAGATAAACCACAATACCGTAAAGGATGACAGACCTAAAAGTCTGTCCTCGTTTTTATTGAAAATTTTGGAAAGACCACTTACAAGGGAAGTATCTCAACCCTTTTGAACCGATTTGCATAAAACGTGAAATATATATAAAAGAGACAATTCGGGGATTTAGGGGTTCCAAAAATTGGTAAAAAAAAATGGCGAATAAATTTTTTTTTTGATTTTTCAGCCATTTGTTTTGAAGAAACTATAAGTTGTTTACATATAAGAAGATAGGTGTTTTTAATGACTATCCAACGGTGGCATGAACTTGTAAAAGTTCGGCTTTGTTAAATATTTTTTTCATGAAAATGCGTAAATTTTGGGGGGTATTTATGTGATAACATAGACCTAGGATATCCATATGAATACGAATTAATCTTTATAAAATTTAAGTCGACGCGTATATTTGCTCTAGATGATATTCCTGTTAGTTTCGGAGTTATCGAAATTTTCCCGAAAATCCCCATTGTTTCATTAGGGGACGACGAAATTTTTGAACACGAATATGGCCGATAAGCCGAGACACTCCAACCTTAAAATCGTCTCTTTTATATATATTTTAAGTTTCAGGCAAATCGGTTCATAAGGGTTGAGACACTTCCCTTGTTTGTAGATGTTTATGTGAGAAGTACCCTTACGTCAGACAACTTCAGTGAGGTCCAACACGCCTATTTTAAGAGTAGGTCTCTTAATTCTGTGGAATTTTGTAATTATAAGATCCTCGAGTCACTCAACGGAATGGGTATCAAGGTGTTTGCCTACTGTGATGACGTTGTGATCCTAATCAAAGATAAGTTTTTACCAACGATTAGCGAACTCATAAAACCAGCGCTTAAGGTACTCTCGACGTGGGCAAAGAACAATGGTCTGGGAGTCAATCCCGCCAAAAACGGAACTCGTCTTGTTTACAAAAAGGACTAACAAGGGAAGTGTCCCTGGTGTCACCCTCTGATCATTATAAAATTTGGATATGTTTTTCAGAGCGAAAATTAATTCGACACGTATTATTTTAGCAGCACCGATTGTCCTGAAACTTACACATAGGAAAGAGGGGACCAAAATTAAAGTCACCTGTTTTTTTATAGCTGCCCAATCTCACACTTAAAGGGTCAAAGGGGAGGTGGAAACGGGATTTTTTTTTTCGTTTTTTTGAGGAATTTTCCCATTTATTGAAAAAAAAATTATGAACATTTTATACAAGTCGAAAGGTTTTTTGAAGGCCTATTCAATGATGTATAGGTCGTGTCCAAATTCGGCGATGTATATACGTACGACCCCCAAAATCATATATAATTATCTGTATTAAAATTAAGCTGACTCGTATTCTTGTGTTTGGCGAAATTCCTGCTAGTTCGGCTTTTATTCGGATTTTCCCGAGAGCCCATATTTTTTCATAACCCATTTTTAAATTTGAGATTGGACAGCTAAAAAAAAACAGGTAGTTCTTATTTTTCTCCCCTCATTGCAATATTCAAGTTTCAGTACAATCGGTGGGTGCCCTGTAAAAGACCTTCCTGGTAATTCAAAAGCACAGCAGCAAAATCGGCTTTCAGGTTAAGAGAGTCGCAAATGCTTAAGAGTCACTCTTGGAGACACTCGACCATTTTAAGTACGGTGGGCGGAACGGAATTCAAACAGAAAACCGACTATATCTCACCGCAAACGTACTTTTACAGAACCTTCGAAGTCCAAACACCAACTAGGGAAGACTGGGCGGAAAACTGTGTTATAATATAGAATGCGATCTCAATGTTTAAGGACAGATCGAAGATGGAGATTGGTATGAGTTCAGGAGTATACACTGAATGCCTCGAAATCGGGGCCTCATTAAAACTTCCGGACAAGTGTAGAGTTTTCCAGACCGAGGTTACCTCAGTGAGGTACTTGCAATTGATAAAGCCGAGCCGATGATTATGACATTAGCATTTTCGCGGCTAGTCTTGCAGCTCTAAAGGCCATAGCATCAACCACTGTCAAATCGGAAAACGTTAGGAATAGGGTGGAGCAATTTTTTGAACAAAACAAACAGAAACAAAAAAAAAGAAATTTTCTATAGACCAAAAAAAAAATTTTAACCTTAAAACCACTTTTCCAGTAATGTTCCAATATTAACTAATATTTTTAGCTAAAAAAAAAATCAAAAAAAAATGTTGTTTTCACTTTGTTCTGAACTTTCCGATTTTCAAGTCAAAAAAGGAACCCAAAGACATTGCCGTATAATTCCTATATTTTATCCTTATATCGACCCTAACAGGCAACTTTCCGACCCCGACGTTTTTGACATTCGAATGTAATTCTAAATAAATTTTTACAACATTTGCAGAGAATGAAAAGGGCCTAAACTGTATTTTGTGATGCCACTGATATTTCAATAGTCCCACTATTGTACCACATTTCCCAACCGTGTTGGATAGGTCTTCAAAAACCTTTCGATGCTTATATTTATGTTCATATAGTTTCTTTGAAAGAAATATGAAAAAAATACTGTTTCCCCCTCCGATTCCCCGCTTTTAACCAATATAATAGCACATAGCTTCTCACTAACTTTTCCTTCGCGACCCCTTTTCAATATTTCAAATTTCTAGCGACCCCCCACATAAAAAAGCAAGTGAAAAAATTAAAGACGGTCAAGACCAACCATATTATACTCTACACCAGGTTTTCCCGAAAGTGCTTCTCAAGTTCAAACATGGACTCATGGATCCCTAGTTTTTGAGATCTTTAATTAGTGTAGAAAACACACAGAATCGAAAATTGAGGAAAGTAGTATTTTGTACTGCCAATAGACCGATTTTACTGAATATCGAGCGAAATTTTTATATGAGAACTAATTGTAAGTCTTAAAATGTTCCAATTATGATTAGTACCAAAGTACACGTTTAACAAATACGACCAACATTTTTCTCAAATATTTCCTTTTGATGAGTTTTGAGATATTTTTATGAACATCGGTAGGGTGGTTTGTATGGGGGCTACAAGTAGAACTGGTGAGATTTCTTTAAAATTTGGAATGATTCATTGTAAATACTTTTACCTGCTAAATTTCGAAAGCATAATTATTATAATACGGTTTTAAGAGTAGTTTTGTCAAATTTAAAGGGCTATATCTAAACATAAACCGATTTTTTTCAACACAGTTTTTTAACGTTTTAGCTGTTTTCAAAGTCCCCAATTAAGCAAGGATGCTGATAGCATGTAGTCCTAGCGATCATATCCTGAAGTAGTCAAATTTAAAAATTGTGCTTTTTAAACATTTTAGATAATTTTGAAGCCATAACGAGCTATAAATTGGCGTATATCCTAAAGTAGTCGGTTTTAAAATTGTTGGACTTTGAACGGAAAAATAATATGAATTATGGTAAAACTTTGTTTTTTGGCATGCATATAGTACGTAACATAAGACCTATACGGACCTGATTTTTTCGGAGTAAGGGTGGAAAGGCTAAAGGAAAAGGCAGGTAAATTTAATTCTTTCTTTTCCAAAGTTTTTTGAAGCCGACTGAAAAGCTGAAAATCTAAAAAAAACATAAATGAGCAGATCCTAACGTAGCCGTATATTTTTATATTTTGATAACTCGCAATTTCCAAAAAATTATGCTTTACTTTTTTTTAGAACTTTTAATTTTAATAATTTTAGCATGATGTTTACTAAGCTTTTCGCGACCCCCTAGAAATGCTTCCGTGATCCCCTAGGGAGTCCCGACCCACCGTTTGAGAACCATTGTGATAGCACCTATAAAAAAATATATAAATCTTAGATTTGGTCCTCCGGAGTGCCAGCTATGTTATGCTAATGTAAGCTATGGGATACCTTTCCTTGTTAGTGGAGCTTATAAAAATAATGATGATGGGTTCTAGAAACGAGTAACGCAATACCGGCGAACATGCTATAGGTATAAAATAAGAGTTTGGACGTAAAGTTTTGGTCGGTTAATGATCTAAAAATGGTTGGGAAACATTTGTTTTTATTTTCGTCTCTTTTTTTTAAAAAAAAAATTGCCAGAGAACTTATAATTAATGTTTCAGAACGATTGTCTTGTTCGTATTAGAATTCCTAATGCGCTCCAACGTTGATTTGGTTGTTTCTGTTATTCATTGACTTGGTTGGATACTATTTTATTTCCTCTCTCATATAAAACGGAGTATGAGCAAATTACATGTAAAATCGTATATGAAGAAATAAATACATCAAGAGATCCAATTTATCAAAAATGACAGATTTATTTTGGGGTTTTATCTAAAAATCTTCAAAAAATCTGGTCATTTAAATAAAAATCTTTCCAAGTTCCTGAAACCTAAGGAAAAATAGAGAAACTCCTAAAAAAATTAATAAAAAGTCTTAAAAATTTAAATTTTTTATAATTTTTTTTTTTTTCAATATTTTATTTTTTTTCAATATTTTTTTAAAATATTCTTTTTTACAAAAAATGTGGGGGACAAGAAAGTTTCTATCCCCATTACCAAACAAAAAAAAAACCTTTAGCAACTTATCCAGTTGCAAAGCAGCATTATACAGCATTATCCGCTCTTCAAATGACTTAAAATTCGCCAGAATTCTATTAAGCCTTCCAAGTCAGCCAGAAATTACTTTCTTCTCTTCAAAAAAAATTCAAATAATCCACGGTGTTTAGCAATACACCTTTTTTGGGAGTTTCATATTTTAAATTCACCAAGGACGCCACATAGAACCAGATTCACTAGGTGTAGGACTACAGCTGCCACTATCACTGCTGCCACATTCTGAAGGTGGTGGGGTAATAAGCGAAGGTTCTGGAGAGGCACACATGGAAGCGCCAACCAATTGTGTTTGTTGATTAACTAAATTGAAATGTGTATTAGCATGTACTGGTACCGGCGATACACCCAATGGGGTAACAGCAGTGGGTACAATGACTTGAAGATAATTTAAACGATGACCCAAATGAGACATTAGTTGAGTACCCAAATCCACACTAACACCAGGAACAGTAGCCAATGTTTTTGATACCTCGTTAGCGGCATGAATATAACCAGCACGAAAACTTTCAGCTATGGTTAGTTTAGAGTCCGGATTACCATTTAGACGCAGTTGTTTTTGAGCTCGTAACTTTTTCATATGTTCCACCGTTAATTCCAATATATCAGCCTTTTCCAAGCGAGTAATATGTTCGCCTTCTTGTGTCAAACACTCCACCATAATATCCTTTAATTCATCGAGACACTTGTTGATGCGAGCACGTCTTTTACGTTCCAACATAGGTTTCATGACCTTGCGGTATTGATAAGTCTTTGACATTTCCATTTCTAAAACCATTACTTTTCTTTTGCACCAAATAAATCCAAATAATTAAGATTGTTGCTGAAGATAATCCACAATTTTTTTTTGTTGAGTTTAAGATGAGTTGAGTTGGGAGTTTTGAGAATTCTTCTTCTTTTAGAGATTATTATTAGTTTTTTTAGATTTAATATCCGTTATAGTTTTTTAAACACTGACGTTGTGTAGTCAGCTAGAGGTTTAAGTTTAAAATGATTCAACTGTGCTCTGCGCACATGCCTTTTATAAAAATGCCAGTGCCCAGAGTATACGATCATACTCAAATAATGCTCCACCAAGTGCGAGAACGAGTCAGCAACTGCGTATTTTTTTATCCAGTCATACTCGTAGTCTTAACTTGGACTGTGTGAATATTTTTACGTCATCCCCCTTATGCCCGCACGCAGAGAATTTTTTTTTGTTGTTTTCGTTTTTTTTAGTTCAGCACACCACTCCGCATAACAAAGTACACAGCCAACAACAACAACAAATAAAAGAAAATCAACAATAACTGCCTGTACAACAACAACGATGAACGAGTCGACTTAAGTTGTGATTGTTATACCGTGGGAAACTATTCTGTAGTCGATTTCTCACGACTGGCTTGTTGGATGGTTGAATGGTTAGATTGCCGGATTGTTATGTGTGTTTATTTGTATGTACATTCATACTGACTGCTATAATAATATGTAGTTGTTGTTGGCTTTTAGCTGGCTGACTGGCTGTGTGACTGGCTGGCTGCCTAACTGCCGTACTTGATTATATAGAAACAGTTATGGGAATTAGAAGAGCACTTATGATACAAATCGAGTTTAATTGGATTTTTGGCATGCGTCCTCGTTTAGGTTAGATGGGTAGACTTAAAGCAAGCACATTTGGTGGTCAAGTGGTCCATTGTCACGCACTTTACGCGAAGGACCGTATGGCCTGTGATTTTGATTCCCTTAATCATTTTCCTAAACCCTTATACTAAAATATTTTACTTGACAAACCGCCCCGATTCCCATAAATATTCCGCTAGACTAGTTAGAGACCTGATTCAGAGAGTCCAGAACATTAAAAAAACTTCGCTCTAGATGTTAAAGGCACAGCTTCTTTCCGGACGTTCATGTTACAGCACTGACCTTTACACTTCTACAAATCTTCTATTAATAGTTCTAGGTGGATGTTCCTACTGGGTTGTACTAGGGTCACAGTAAATGCCGTTAATTAAGGCTGTCCTCAGATCGGGTGATTTAGTATTTATAATAACTGATTCTCGCTCTTCGTTTGATCATGAATTAGAAGAAGTTCTACGAGAGACCTGATGGCGTATCTTTCGGAACGTTGGAGTCGTTCCTTTCACCAATTTGGTGAAAGCAAGGTGGTTGCTCTGGGCACTTCCAAGGCGTTCGATCGTGTGTTGTACGGTGCCCTCGTTTCGAAGCTTATTGCGCTTGGTGTCGGAAGTGATTTTCTCTGTAATCGACTATACGTGTTGTTATAGATAAGATATCATCGAACGAGTTCCATCTTTCTTCAGAAGTACCGTATGGTTCCGTTCTTTCTCCTTAACTTTTTCTTATTTTTCTTAACGACCTTTTATCCTTTCTTTCGCAGATGACAGCAATACTTGCCATTCATTTTCCTTCAATCGTAGACGAAGCCTTTCCGAGGTTAAAGCTATGAGTCATGAATGACACACTCAATCATAAGCTTTCAACGATCTCCGAGTGGGGTCTTGCGAATAGGATCGATTTTAAAGCTCGTAAGATCAAATGTTGCATGTTAACCCACATAAGGTCTGTGAAATCAACGTCATCTGTATTCATGGGGGTAATGCTATTGAGGAATCAGACACTTTTGATGTACTAGGCATGAAAATTCAATTTGATGTCCGCTGGAACCAGCATGTTTTTCAAGTGTCGGTTTCTTAAAACGGTGCAAGAATTACTTCACTACGTCTGATCTCCTTACTATTCTGACCGAAAATGAAATACAACTCCCATATCTCGGCAGGAGCCTCAAGGTCTATCTTGGAGCTTCTGGACCGGGTGCAAAGGAGTGCGTTGAAGCTCATCAATAACAATAGGGTATCCAGCTCTATTGACTCATTGTAGCATCGTCGGAATGTGGGTTGTGTGTCATTGTTCTATCGATATTACCACGGTAAGTGTTCAGCTGAGATAGGTGGACTCTTCCCTAAGGCGCGGGTGCATGTAGTACTCGTCTATCTAGTAGATCACATCCATTCGTAGTCGACTGTTAGATGTTTCGAACAACGCATTACAGAGAAAATTCGTTTCTCAGTCGAACTAGCCGTATGTGGAATAAACTCCCCACAGTAGTCTTTCCAGTCGGCTACGATTTAAAAAATTCAAATTAAATGTCCACAATCACAACTCCCTCTTTCCTCCTCCTCATGTTGGTTCACAGTAAAAAAAATTGTTGCACGGACCAGGGTCTTTCCATTACCCTAACAAATCTATTATAGTTCCGTTTACAAGGAGAAGAAATCAAAATTTTTGTTTCTGTAGGGAATACTACTATACAAATCTCCAAGGAGATTAAATATCTGGGAGTAATTTTCGATACAAAATTTACTTGGAATTCGCATTTGGATGGCACTATCAGAAAGGATATTGCGGCATTATGGGCAGCAAATAGACTTGTTGGTAGGACCTAAGGATCAAACCCCAAAGTTGTCATATAGATCTACAAGATAATTGTTAAATCATTGCTTACGCTGACATAGTTTGGTTTGCGAAAACTATGCAGAAGGATGCTACGGCAAAACTAGGCAAGGGACAATGTCTGGCTTGTATTCCAAACCTGCCCAACATTCGCCCAAGAATCCAGTTTTAGGTTTTACACAATTCGACATTTTCATCAGAACTACAGCTGCTTGTAGGATAAATATCGATTATTTGGACCCTCGCAAATTGAGCAGTCACTCCAATATCCCTTCTTCAACTGGAATTAAGGAAACCTTCGATTTGCCTTCGAATAGGACAAACTCTCAGCATCGACTTGGACCGACAATTGAGATCGTGATACCGAGTGTATCAAATTAGGATGAAGGTGGACCTTTTGTGGACACCAGAAGCCTAAACTGGCAAACTGACGGGTCAAAATCACACCTGAAGTGGGAACTGGTATTTACGGCTCCGAACACATGGGTAGGTGCATACAGTTTTTCAGGTTAAAATTCAGGCTTTAATAATATGCGCTAAAGTTAATATTGCAAAGGGTATGAAGGGCACTCATATTTTCTCTAAAAGCCAGGCAGCACTTCAAGAGCTGTCTGTTTGGGAATTTAGACTAACGATATCCATGTGAATACGAAATAATCTTTATTAAATTTAAGTCGACACATATATTTGTTCTAGACGATATTCCTGTTAGTTCGGGAGTTATCAAAATTTTGCCGAAGGTTCACATTGTTTCACTAGGGGACAACAAAAATTTTAAACACTGATATGGCCCATGAGCCGTGACAACCCAACCTTAAAATCGTTTTTTTATATATGTTTTAAGTTTCAGGGAAATCGGTTCATAAGGGTTGAGATACTTCCCTTGTTAGACAGGGAACCACTACACTTGTCCGGAAGAGTACTTTCTCGAAACCGTACCTATCTTTATCTTTGATATATCCATAAAAATTTAGATTACATTTTCTGTCATAACAAAGTTTGCTATCCAGTATGTCCTTGAGGGTTATCGCGTCATTCGACTCGAAAGGAAAATGTTTTTTTCCCAAATAATTTTTAAAAACTTAACTTTTAAGTGCGTGAAATGCTTCTCCAAATTGTTATACACAAATATAAAAATAAATAAATAGAAAACGTCGTGTTAGAAGAAGCGGAGTCAAATGCCACCTCACTTACAAGGGAAGTATCTCAACCCTTATGAACCGATTTGCCTGAAACTTAAAATATATATTAAAGAGACGATTTTAAGGTAGAAGTGTCTCGGCATATCGGCCATATCAGTGTTAAAAAATTTCGTTGTCCCCTTTTGAAACCATGTGGACCTTCGGGAAAATTTTGATAACTTCCGAACTAACATGAATATCATCTAGGGTAAAAATACGGGTCGACTTAAATTTAATAAAGATTATTTCTTATCCATATGGATATCGTAGGTCTATGTCTTCACATAAGTACCCCCCAAAATTTACATATTTTCCTGAAAAAAAATATTTAAAGAAGCCGAATTTTTACAAGGTTATGCAACCATTGGATAGGCATTAAAAAAATCTTTCTTCTCATATGAAAACATCATATAGTTTCTTAAAAAGAAATGGCTGAAAAATCAAAAAAACAATTTTTTTGACCCATGTTTTGAACCTCTAAATCCCCGATATGGCCAATAAGCCGAGACACCCCAACCTTAGAAGTGTCTCTTTGATATATATTTTAAGTTTCAGGCAAATCGGTTCATAAGGGTTGAGATACTTCCCTTGTTAGACCGGAAGGTCCACAGCGAAACTAAAATTTCTCTTAGGTAAAGTTGATAGAATACGTAAGTCCTAATCACGATTTATTTTGTTTACTACAGACCGTTTTTCTAAACTCCTTCTTTAATCAATCTGTCAGATCTAAATCAAATTCAGGGCTGATGCTCGTAATAGAAAAATGTCAATGGTGGTGGCAGGAATAACCAGACTCTGCCTTATATGGAACCTTGCTGAATGGCTAAAGGTCCTGTCAAATGACTACTGTCAAAGCTTCTTTGGATGAGAGGGAAGTGGAAACTATTACATAAGGATTTATGCAATTGTTTTATAGCCCTTATTTTTCTGATGTCGGAGTAAACACGTCAGGAGAAGCATAGCCAGCTCACATTGACTTAACGTCAGTATCTTAAGATAACAACATTATCGTCCTGTAGTGCCATAACGGACTTCGTCACTGTAGGCTTACCTAATCTCTGGTATCCGATGCCCATATCAAGACCATATAACCGGCTCTTAAGAGCACAAAAACAATGCCTCAGATTTCTGAGCTGGAAGATGATTTAGCGCGGTACTGTGTACCACACTTACGTTCAAGTCTAGCTCATGCAAGTATTTGCACACCCAACTGACAAATTAATACAATTTTTATCACAACTGCTATATTTTTGAACACATCTGCTGAAAAATAAATTTTGTTTGGTTTTTTTTTATTATGTTGTGTGGCTGAGTGCCTTAATGCCGCCAGCATGACTGTACGATTGGGGTCTTTTAAGTACTCTACAACGGGCAGCAGAGTAGAGCTCAGTAGCTCAACAGAGCTATCGACAGCGCACATGCCTTCCTTCCTTCATATAACAAGATGTTTGTTGTGTTGTGTTGTATTTTTTTTTTGTTTTATTGCTCTGTTTGGGTATGTTGTGGATCTATTAACGTTCGTTGAGTTGAGACTTTGGTGACGTTGGTTGTAGTATTGGAATACTTACTTACTTATGTACGTCGTATAGGCTTATCGCGCTAGTATGGGGCCTTGTTTCTTTATCTCGTCGTCTTGTGTTTGCGAACAATGAACGTGAACCCCTTTTCCTTGTTGTGTCTGTGTTGGTGTGTGTGTGTGTATGAGATTGTGCATGCAGTAGCATGTCTTGTATGTTATACGGCACGATTATAATTGAGGAATCGTCATCGCATTTTTAATGTTTTATGGATCATTGGATCGTGCCTAAATCGACAAATGTTATAACGATCATTTTGGAGTTTAGGCCGGGGATGGCGGCAGAAAAATTTATTTGGATTGGGGATTTCCGAAATTTTAACTATCCTTAATTGGGAATAAATCTTTTTCCTTATTTCTGAATTTAACTTGGAATTTTCGAATTTTAATTGGAATTTCCAAATAGATTCTTCGAGTTAAAAATGGAATCTTCGAATTTCAAGTAGAATCTTCGAATTTCTTTCGATATTTTTTCAATTTTTTTTATGATTTACAAATTAATTGATCTTTTAAGCATTTTAATGTATTATTAACGAATCTTCATTGATCTTTTACGAATTTGAATGGGTGTTTTGATTTTTTTTACAAAATTCTTCTGATTTTTTTTGAAGTCCAAATCACCTTTCGAATTTAAATTGATCTTTCACAAATTTCAATTGATCGCACACAAATTTTAATGAACTTTTTCTAATTTTAATAGATATTTTTAAAATTTAAATTACTGTTATCTTCGAATTTCAATTGTTTCTTCAAATTTCAATTGCTGTCGTCAAATTTTAATGGATTGTTTCGAATTTAAACATTTTCATTTATCAGCTGATTTTTTCTGAATTTCAATTGAAATTTAAAGTAATATTAATTGATATTTTACGAATTTCAAAGAGACCAACTTTTTCGAATTTTAACTTATCTTTTGCAAATTCCCAATGATCCTTTTATACCATCCAACCACAGTATGTGAGTAACCTTTGTCATTCCGTGTGTAACGCATAGAAATATCAGTCGAAATATGATCGATTCTTTCCACCGTCTGCGGAAAGCAGGATGCAGTCCAAACTAAAAGAGAAATCCCCCTGAAGTTTGAAATAAATGTGTCTTATGATCATAAGCTGGATAATTTTATAAATGAGCAAAATTGGACCTGGGGGGAAATACTAAGTTTCCCTTGAAGAACTAAACCAACCTATGAAAAACGCCATTTTATACAGTCAAACTCGGTTATAACGAACTCGGTTATAACGAATTCTCGGTTATAACGAACTAATTCTAAAGTCCCGACGTTTGGGCATTAATTTTCACACAAACTACTTCTTTTATAACGAACTCGGTTATAACGAATCCTCGGTTAAAACGAACTGCTTATTATGGTCCCACGAATACAATTTCATGTGTATTTACCTTTTTATAACGAACTCCCATAAATATTTTGAAATGTGCGGCAATTATGTTTACCAAACTCACAAAAAGTTAGAAACATTTGGGTAATATTATAATTGTTAAAGAATTTATTTATATTTTTAATGTTTTCTTCTCGATAAGTAGTTTATTTATGAAAAAATCATCAAATGAAATGAAGTTGGACCTATTTTTTTTGGAAATAAAACTGGGTTGATATAAAGTAAACCCCGCTTATAGCGAACTTTGCTTATAACGAACTATTCTTACTGGTCCCCCGGAGTTCGTTATAACCGGGTTCGACTGTACCTTTAAACCACTGCACACAGGGCCAGCATGATCCAATTCCGGCCAAAAGTCTTTATCGTTGTTGGATCCGTCTGAAAATGTGCTTCTAGAGGAATTCGTGGTCGCTGATTTTAAAATTTAGCTAAAAACCAAAAAAATCAAAATGGCGGATCCAATATGGCGTACAATTTTTTTTTTAAATTGTTCGATTGATTTCAAAATTTTGTTTTATGCGGGTCTTGGAGTTACCGAATAAGAATTGTTACTCCGAATTTTGAAAAACAAAATGGCGGACTAAATATGCTTCTTAAAGTTTAAAGAATGATCCAACTCCGGCCAAAAGTCTTTATCGTTGTTGGATCCGGCTGAAAATGTGCTTCTAAAGTATTTCGGGGTCGCTGATTTCAAAATTTAACTAAAAACTAAAAAATCAAAATGGCGGAAAATTTTTTTTAATAATTGTCCGATTTAACTCAAATTTTGTTTTAAGGGGGTCTTGTAGTTGGATCATAAAGATAAGTTCAAGAAACCAGCTCTTATAAATGTCCAACAAATTGGTATAGATGGCCGGAAAATCGATCTGGCTGGCCCGGTGTGCACTGAATGGGTTGTCATTCCGGCGACCTCATAATGTATATATGGGGCATTCCATGCCAAATCGGACACTCTGAAAAACATTTTTTTTAGATTTCCTCATTTTTTTTAACAGTTATTAGTACCATTTAAAAAATATTTCGTGGTAAATTTTTAGTTTTTTTGATGCCCCGTTTAAAAGATATCGAATTTTTAAAAGCAGGTAGTTTTTTCATTTACTCGAACGTCATTTACTCATAACTTCTTTTTTAAAATTTGCTCCAACCACTCCAACTGCCCTAAAAATGCCCCTAGAGCAGTTAAATGTATGACCGACCCACAATATATTTTTAATTCAAACATTTTCTCTGAACGTAACTATCCTCTATTTTTAATCCTTAAGGTGGTACTCATGCTATTCTTTTAATTTTTTTATAAATTTGTATTATTTAATCAACTTTTACCGGTCCAAAGGTGCGTCCAAGAGAAATCATTAGTGAGAACGAACTCCATTAATTTTTACCCTGTACCATTTTTTGAAACATACCTACGCCCTATCTCCACTCCCTTTGAATAAGAGCTCATTTAGGGAGTGGAGATAGGGCGTAACTATGTTTTGAAAAAAAGTTATAAGGTAAAAAATGGGGTTCGATCTCACTAATGACCCCTCTAACGTACCATTAGACCGGTAAAAATCAATGATGGGTACCAATACCTTTTCGATACCAATACCCGTTAATACCAATTCAAATTGAAAACCAATACCAATTTAAAACCAATACCTTTATTTGTGCGATACCAATACCGATAAAAAACCAATACCGATTCCCCACTACCAATACCAATTAAAAACCAATACTTTTATTCTTCAAAACCAATACCAATAAAAAACCAATACCAATTCATTTTTTTCTACTTTCGTATCGGTTTTGTTTCGGTTTTTTGTATTCTTATTTTCGTTTGTTTTAATTGTGACGTCAAACATTTTCTTTTCATCACATTATTAGGTTTTACCTGACTAACGAATTGCAAAAGATGTTACATCGATCAGTAATCGTTTGCATGCAATATCACATAACAAAAAGGAGTTAGCTACTTGAATTTTAAAAGCCATAAAAACATAAAAGAAATATTTTTTGTCACGGTTTTTATGACCCCTAATAAAAGTAGATCTTAAAAAATTTAGACCTTTTCTGTGATGAAATTTTTTCTTTTACAAACATTGTTAATATTTGATATATGTACATTGAATGTCACTGCACTCTTCTTTGCGTTGTAAAAAAAATACTAATGTTCTTTTTTGGAAATTCCAAAATTTCAATCAAGCAGACGTTACAAAATTTTATGTCACAACACCAGAATCCAGAAAAAAAAATTTATTGTTTTATTAGAGGCACAGTCATATTATATAAGAATTTAAGAACGCATAATGTGCAGTTCACACTATTTTTGAGAGTTTAAGGGCTACGTGTTTAAAAAATTATTTTTTCTGTATCCATTACGTTTTTATTCTGTTACTGGTGTTTTGTTAAACGACTTGTTTAAGGTCGTAAGTGTGAACCACATATAAGAAAAAAATTGACCCGTGTAATCGCAGTTGGCAAAAGATCTAAAATCGAAAAAGGGGCCCCTGCATGATAACCCATTTCGATCACCTTTTTCAAAAAAATATTTTTGTATGAAAAGGATGAAGTTCAGGTATATTTTGTTATAAATGTTAAGTCTCATCTTTCTGCAATTAAAAAATATCTCCCCTTGACCACCGGAATTTATATGTGCATTAAATGCAATGTGCATCAGCACAGAAATTGTTTCAAGCAAAAACGAAAAATTTGCATAAAATTTTTTATTTATTAATTAATATTAATTTTTTTTAGATTTAATTTATTATCAAATTCCACTAATTGAAACATTTTGAAACTATTTATTTTGAAAATAACGAAATAAATTAATAAAATAGCAAATAAATCCAAATATTAAAATTACATAAAAAGTTGAAATACACGCTTTTCTGGAATAACGGTACATTAATTTTTTTTTACAAGAGTTTTGAGATCAGCCGGTGCTAATTTTACTAAATAGGTACCTTTTTCCAAAAAAAAAATGAATCTTTGTCCAAAATGGGTTAAGCACGTACTATTTAGTTTAAAGTTTGACTTCCCAGCAAAAAACAAGTGAGAGTGTTAAATTCGGCTGTGCCGAATCTTTTATACCCTCCAAAATGTAAAAAAAATATAAAAAAAAAATCCAGGGGCGTCTTTTTTTTTGGGGGGGGGGGGGGGGGGTTGGTGGGAGACGTTAGGGGCACCTCCCCCTTGCGATTTTGAACTTCATCTGAGATAAGAATGTTGCACACACACTTTGTCATTCCGTTTGTAAAACATCGAAATATCGTTGGAGGACCCCCATAAAGAGTATTGTCGCCTAAAATGCAAAACAACGTAGAACTTTTTTTCAAAATCGAGTTATTGATTGATTGTGATGCATTCTATCAAATCTAAACGATCAGTGATCGATTCTGAGAAGTTCTATGAATATCCCTCTGTCTGTATGTAACATATGCAGTCCAAAATAAAAGAGCTATCCACCTGAAGCTTGACATGAATATTTCTTATAGTCCTAGGTACTAGGTTAAAATCGGCCCAGAGTGAAAAAAGTTTCTTCTTAAAGAAGCGAACCAACATCTAAAAAATTAAATTTTTTACCGATTTTGTGTTTTTGTCAGCAAATGATTCAATTTTCTTTCGGATGACGCGTCATGACGTTTAAATATATAAAAATAGTTAAAATAATGATAAAACTGTATTTATTTAGTGCGAAAAGCATAACAAATGTATCGCGAGGGAAAATGTGTCCCCCAAAAACCAATACCGAGTGCTTTCAGTAGATCAAAATGATAACATCGATCTGCGCTAGGTTAAAGCGTTTTAAAAGCAATGTAAAAAAGTGATTTTCAAATATGGACTTCGAACACTTTTTTAACAATCACAAACAGGGTTGCAAAAGTTGGTACAATTGTACCATTTTTGGTACAATTCGAAGCACAAAAGTACAATGGTACACCAATGACTCATTTGGTACAATTTTAAATATTTCTCAGATTAAGTTTTTTTCATGGAATTTAACCAGTTTATAGTTTTGATTGAAATACGGTGTCGACTTAACTTTGCTATCATTTCTTTGTGATTGGATCCATGTTTGGCCAGATCTGAAATTAGTGTAAAAATACGCACAAACCAAATTTGAGAGAAATAGGCTATTGTACCAATAGGCAGATTTAAGTAAATATCGGGAGGACGTTTAAACGACTACTAGAAAACATCGCAATATCGACTCAAAAAGTGATTCTGCGTCGATCGGTATATAAAGATAGCTGCCAGCCCTGTCAATGTGCCTAAAGAGTACTTTTTCAAAAAATATATGGGGGTATTCAGAGACCTACTTGCCAGCCCTGTTACTGATGATAAAAGAGTACTTTTCAATTTTTTTTTTTTTAAATACATGTATTTTTTGAAAAAAAAGTAATATTTTGCTACATTGTCAGGGCTGACAGTAAGATTCTGAAGACCTCTCGTGTATTCTGAAATGTATTTTCAAAAATTCTTCATTTTCCACCAGTACTAGGACTCTGAATACCACCTGATACATTTTTAAAGCATAAATAAAGTACAAATGTTAATTTTATAAAAATTTGTTTTGATTCAATGTTTTTTCGTTCCTTTTTATACCCTCCACTTAGTGATAGACGGTATATATAAGTTGGTCATTCCGTTTGTAACTCATCGAAATATCGGTCAGGGACCCCATAAAGTATATATATTCATGATCCCCGATCGATTTTAAGACATTCTAGCGATGTCTGTCTGTCCGTCTGTCTGTGGAAATGGTAATCACGACCAAAATACTACACGGATATGACTGAAACTTAACACATTTATTGGATTTTCTCCTGAGAAGTTTGGTATTGCATTTGAGCGATATCGGTTCAGCGGTTTAAAAGTTATGAACGAAAATGTAAGGACACCTCAAAAATCGCGGATTTTTTTTTTTTACCAAAAATTTTTTTTTCGCGGAAATTTTTTTTCAATTTTTTTTTTTTAAGTAATTTCTTTAAAAAAAAAAAGTTGTTTGCAATAATCTTTTTGAAATTCGGCAAAGCCGAATTTAACTTTTTTACTTGTTTAAATTAAAACAATACCCAGCTAGCAAGCAGACTCATTTTAGACTCAAAAATGGGCTCCAAAAATGTAACAAGAATTTCAAATTATTGTGTGAAAGTGGTTCATCCAAAAGAGCTCTCTTTTTAGACTCCAAAATGACTCCAAAAAAAGATTCAAAAAGGGGAAATTTTTTCATAATTTGGAGCCTATTCGAAATCAATTTGGAGTCTATTAAAAAAGTGTAGATTTTGGATTTTGTTTGTACCAACATTTTTTTTAGTTATAACTAAAAAAAAAAATTTGGTACAATTTGGGTCGAAAAAGTACAATTTTAAGAGCTCGTTGGTACAATTTTAATGTCCTCATTTTGCAGCCCTGATCACAAACTTTGTTCTTCGAGTAATACACAACGATTTTAAGTGATTTGAAACCATTTGATTTTTCGAACAATCATAAACTTAGATATACAAGTAATTGAAAAAATAAAGTACTCAATACGGTTTTCCAATACGATTGCAAAGCGTACGACCTCTTAATTTATACATAATAGTCCCTATTAAATTAGGCCGACACGCATTTTTTTGACGATATTCCTTCCAGTTCGTGTTTTATCCGAAATTTTTTGAATGCCCATACTTTTTCATAAGGCTTTCTTACCGCCGAGTTATGTTATAGATTTCTATAACATATTTAAATTTCAAAACGATCATACATACCATGGGATAAATATAAATGTTGTCCGATATTCACTTAAATCGTTCTAATGACATGAGTTCTTCTCGCTCCAATTTGGTTTTTGGTATTTTCTGTGATACAGTTACACTACTGAACATTTTAAAAAAGACTTGATGCGACTGGGACACAACCTTACACAGTTAATTGCAATTATTTTAGTGATTACAAATCTGGTCTCCAAACTTTTCCATCACATCAGGTTTTTAATTATTTTTGCTAACTCATATCGGATGAACCCGATGTGATAGCGACTTAAAAATAAGTTGAGGGTATAGCTCAAACATTGCTCTTAAGGATGCTGAACTCATTTGTTTTTTCGCCTTAACCCTTAGGGCACCAATAATCTTGCAATGATGTCTTATTCCCCAGTATCGAAAAAAAGTTTTTTGGGGAAAAGACATAATTTTGAAACAATTGGTACCCTAAAGGTTAATGCGACTGACCAAATGAGTTCTGCATCTTATAATGTAAAGTTCAAGCTTAACCGTCGACTTATTTTTAAATCGCTAGCACATTGGGTTCATCCGATATAAGTTGATTAAAACTGCGATTTTTTGAACCTTAACCTCAATTTTCTCAAAAACCTAATGTGATGGAAAAGTTTGGAGACAGGATTTTTGACCAGCAGAACAGTTGTAATCAAGTGTATAAGGTCGCGTCCCAGTCGCATTTTCCATGTATAGTAGTGTTATTAGAACATTGGCATCGTTAGCACCGCTTGCTAAATCTACTTCCTAATGGGTTCTAAAAAGACACTTTTTAATTAGTGCAAAAATGCTTTTAAATACTGATCTTAAAGATGTAGTTTAACTATACACACAAAATCTTAAACTAAGACAACACTATGAGTACTACTTTATATGTACTTAAAAAATGTTAAAAATACTACATATTTTGCACGACACCGCTATGTTAAATTCACTAGAGTTTCAGCAGAGTTAGAACTACTCCAGCAGCAGTTGAACTACTTTTTATTAACATTTTAGTATGTTCTTTTTTTGCTGGGTTAATTCTGAATGCAAATACTGCTAAAAAATATTTTTTTTTAAAGGGGTTTTTAAAAAAAAAAAAACATCCCATACGCAAAAATTTGACTCACTCTCTAGACCAATGGTTCTCAAACGGTTGGTTGCGAACCCCTAGGGGGCCACGGAAGCATTTCTAGGGGGTCGCGAAAAGTTTAGTAAATATCATGCTAAAATTATTAAAATAAAATATACAAGCAAAGCATATTTTTTTGGAAATTGCTGAGTTATACAAATACAAAAATACATGGCTACGTTAGGATCTGACAATGTATGCATATTTTTAACTTATCAGTGGGCTTCAAAAAAGTCTTAATTTACCCCCTTTTTCCGTTCCTTACACCGAATAATCTATGTCAGTGTGGATCTGATGTTACGTACTACTTATATGTATGCCAAAATCACAATTTTACCATAATTCATATAATTTTTTCGTCCAAAGTTTAAGAATTTTAAATCCGACAACTTTAGAATATGCTCCATCTTCAATACTATTAACTTGGCCATTTTCAGCTTCATAGCTCGTTAGGGCAATGTTTTAAATCTGACTACTTCAGAATATGATTGCCAGGACTACATGCTATCAGCATCCTTGCTCAATTGGGGACTTTTAAAACAGCTAAAATGTGAAAAAACTGTGTTGAAAAAAATCGGTCCATGTTAGGATCTAGCCCCCATACAAACGCCCCTTTAAATTTGCCAAAAACTACTCTTAAAACCGTATTATAATAAGTATGCTTTCGATATTAAGCAGGTAAAAGCGTTTAAAAATAATCATTTGACAGAAAACGGACCAGTTTTTGGGAAAACCAATTTTTGGGAAAACTTGGTGTAGAGCATAATAAGGTCGGTCTTTACCGACTTTAATTTTCTCACTTGTTGGGGGGTCGCGAGATATTTGAAATATTGAAAAGGGGATATTTGAAATATTGAAAAGTTAGTATTGAAAAGTCAGAATTTTTCAACTCACAATCACGTGATTTAAATGAAAATCACTTTTTTGAGTCACGCAATTTACGGGACCAGCGACCATCTCCAATTCAAATGCATAAACAAGAGACAAGTGTCTTTTTATTTGTTTAATCTATAACATCTGTAAATTTTATTTAAAATGAAGTGTCCACCCTTGAAAAAGTTTCCTTGTAGGTCTGAATCCAAAAAGTTTCAAGGCACTTATTCATTACCTTAATATAGTCACTTGACTTAAATGAAAATCACTTACGCTCCCGCGTGAATCACGGGACCAGAGATCATCTCCAATTCAAATACTTAAACAAAAGGCAAGTGTCTCTTCATTTGATTCATCTATAACATCTGTAAATTTTGTTAAAAATGAAGTGTCCACCCTGAAATAGTTTCCTTGTAGGTCCGATTTCAAAAAGTTTCAAGTCACTTATTAATTACCCTAATATAGTTCTTAATTTAAATGAAAATTACTCTATAATCACGTGATTTAAATAAAAATCGCTCACGCCTGAATCACGTGGTTTTTTGAGTCACGCAAATTACGGGACCACAGACCATCTCTAATTCAAATACATAAACAAAAGACAAGTTTCTCTTCATTTGTTTCATCTATAACATCTGTAAATTTTATTAAAAATGAAGTGTGCACCCTGAAATAGTTTCCTTGTAGGTCCGATTTCAAAAACTTTCAAGGCACTTATTTATTACCTTAATATAGGCTTATATTCTGAATTTCAAAAAAAATCGGTTAACATTTACGACCTGTAGAGACTTTTGGCCAATAAACCTACCATCTCGTCCCAGTGTGCACTGTGGGGCGGACAGAAGGACGACTTACGTTAAATTAATTAATATTAACGACAAAACCTTTTGCATACAAATCCCAAAACCGATATAAGATAAATACCAATACTTATTAAAAACCGATACCGATTCGAGGCTAAAACCAATACCAATACCCAATACCTAAATAATTCAAAACCAATACCGAAACCTATACCAATTCAACAAAAAATGAAAACCAATACCTATACCAATACTAATATAATTTTAAAAACCAATACCAATACCAATACTTTTATCGAATTGGTACCCATCCTTGGTAAAAATTGATTAAATGAAACAAATAAAAAAAATTGTATGGGGACCACCTTAAGGGTTGAAGATAGAGGGTAGATGTGTTCAGAGAAAATGTTTGTACTAAAAAAATATTGTGGGTCGGTCATACTCTAAGTCATTGTATGACCTAAGGGCATTGTATTGCTCTAAGGGCACTTTAAGGGCAGTTAGAGCGGTTGGTGCAAATTTTAAAAAAAGGGTTTTTTGTGTGGGAGTCCCCTTAGAAATTGGAGATAGGGTATTAGTTTGTTTCGAAGAAATGTTAAAACGTAAAAATAATTGTGGGTCGGTCTTGGAAATGACCCCTCTATGACGCACGATTGGAGCAGTAGAAATGGTTTTAAGATTGGAAAATTACTATAAAGTTTTTTCAAAAAAATTAAAAAAATAGTAATAATCGTTATCCCAATTATACTGCGCAAAAATTTTTTAGAATCGATAGAAGTTTTACACAAAAAAAATTCAAAAAATCAGAGAGAAAATCAGATTTAAATTTTAAAACTTAAAAATCGCATACTAGAGCACTTTAAGATTTTTTTTTTTAAAGTACGTGAAAAAACAAAAATTAAAAAAAAAAAAAAAAAATTGTAATTTGGACCATTATTGGAGAAGTTATGAGTAAAAGAAGTTTGAGTACCAATTTTTAAAAATTCGATATCTTTTGATTGGGTCATCATAAAAATTTGATAATTTACCACGAAGAAGTTTTCGAAGGGTACTAAAAACTGTCGGATTTGACATGGAATGCCCCATATATATTATTGATCAGTAATAGATTTTAAGACATTCTAGCGATGTCCGTCTGTGGAAATGGTGATCACGGCCAAAGTATTAAACAGATATGACCAAGACTTCGCATATATACATGTTGTTGATCTAAGTTGTTTGGAATTGCATTTGAGCAAAATCGGTTCAGCGCACAGTGACCGAAATGGCCAATCTAGCGGCGCTTAATTCGGAAATGTAAAATAATAAAGACTAATGCTTATTTGCGATTATAAAATTTAAAAAGAATTAATTTTTAAACAATATTTATTTTTTTTTATGTATTTTGGGAAATTTATGTGAATATTGGGAGGGTGGTTTGTATGAGGCCTAGAAATTAAAATGGTCCGATTCCATTAAAATTTAGAGCGATTGTTTATGAATATAAAAAACATTTATTGGTCGAATTTCAAGAGGATATTTTGAATACTATTGTTAGGGGTATTTAAGTAAAACTTGAAGGGTACATTTACATGGGGGCTATGGGTTAACATGGATTGATTTTGTCAAAATTTAATAGGTTTTGTTCTTGCGATAAAAGAAACTTAAATTTCAAATTTCAGCCAAATCGATTGAAAATTGTGGTCTGTATCGCGTTTATACTGTTTATTTGGACAGCAGATGGACCCTAAAAAACCGAGCAACTTGCGCGAACTAGCACGCCATACTGAAACGTCACAACAAAAATAACCCAAAATAATAAACAAAACAGGAATTGGACCGAATACGATCGAATTTCAAAAGTTGCAGTCCATGAAACTATAGTTAATATCACAAATGTAAACTCCTAAAATGAACTAATAATAAACTAGATACACACAGGCCACAAACATTTATTTTTTAGTTAAAACATACCTTTTGCTTTTAATTAAAACTTTTTGGCTCAAACAATTGACTTAAAAGTGTCAAGAAAAACTCACTGAGTAATTAGGCCCCAAATTTCCTTTCAGCTGTGAGATAGTTAAGAGAAAAACAAAAGTGAAAACGTTAATTTTCTCTGTAAAGTATAGGTAATCGATACAGTGCAAAACATTTATCAGTTTTAATTTTTTAATTTTGACTAAAACGCCGCTAGATCAGTGATTTCAGCCACAGTGCAGCCGTTCAAAAGTTATAAAAGAAAATGTAAGGACACCTCGAAAATTTTAGTACATTCAACATAACCTAAAAATGCAAAAAGCTTTAATTCAGCTGCTGGTTGTAATATTTGAACAAAAATCGAAGACGAATTTTTTTGAAAAAAAAAACAATTTCGCAGATTTTTTTTTCACCAATTTTTTTTTTTTGCAGAATTTATTTTTCCAAATAATCTTGTTTACATTGTGGAGGGTAAAGATGGGCGCGTGAGTGGATTTTGACTCACACTCACTCACGCTCACGCAACAAATAATCGAATCACCCACTAATCACTCACGCAATTTTTTTTTTACTCACGCTCACTCACATTCACGTGCGTAATAAAAAACTTACTCACGCTCACGCGTGACTCACGACATTTTCAATCACGCTTACGCGTGAGTCACGCAAAACCTACTCACGCAATAAAATTTTCTTACCAAAAAGAAAAAAAAAAATACAAAAAAAATTTTTTTTACAAAAAATTGGGCAAATCAAATAATCTAATCACGCAAACTCACGCAAAAACATAATGACTCACTCACTAATCACTCATTCAGATTTTTTTCAACTCACACTCACTCACAATCACGTGATTGAAATTAAAATCACTCACACTCTCGCTTGATTCACGCGTGATTCACGCAAATCACGTGACTAGCGCCCATCTCTACTAGTGGAGGGTATCAATACATTCGGAAAAGCCAAATTTAACTTTTTTACTGTAATTGGACCAACGGGATCAGGAAAGTCATTTTTTTCGGCCCGCCCCATTTTAGGGGCGTAAATAAAAATAAATAATAATTTAAATTATTATGTCTTTCAATAAATCCCGCCAACTTACCCCCACCCAAAAAAGAAAAAACGCCCCAAATTAATGTGTTTTTTTTATTTTTTACATGTTGGGTATCAAAGACTCGATACAGTCGATTTAACATTCCCACTTGTTTAAACGATATCTTTTCATCGATCGTTTTCGAATTCAAATTAACTTTTAACGAACTTTAATTGATTTTTTTAATTTTAAAGCTGAATTCACAATGACGGAGTACTCTGTGGCAGAGAGTGGATTTTCCCAGTAAAAACTTGGTAATGGGTACCCCTTCCTGCCTCGCTTACGTGGTAATGGCTTTGAATACTACTAATTTCCATTTGCATTACATTGCGCCAAAAAAGGCAAAATGTGGTTACCTCTAATGACATCACCGTGTTAAAGTAATTAACATTGAAATTGGGAGGTAACTAGTTACTCATATTTTTGCTAACCCCTTAAGTTAATTACTTGGTAAGCGAAGTTTTTGCTGGGTTGTTCCTTTCTCTTTCGCACTTACATATTTTTTGTATGGTGTTTTCTCTAGTTTTAGAGATGGTACTCTGTAGTAAAGAATACTCCGACATTATGTCGAAGCCTTTAAGTTATAATCTTCCATTTTCAAATGGAATCTTCTATTTTAATATCGAATCTTCGAACTTCAAATGGAGTTTTCGAATTTCAAGTATAAACTTTTACAAATATCATTTAAAAGTGGTCATCAATGGGTCAGAAAGGGAAACGTTAAGCTCGACCGGCAAAAACGGACATTTAAAATCACTGTTTCCCAACAATCCAAATTCAATCATCAGATCAGTGTGGAGCTGTGTTATAAATTTTAAGACCCAAGAAATTAAAGTTGCGGATAAAAAAATGTTGCGGTGTCTTCTAAAATCCGATCAAAAAACAGGAATTTTCCATTCACTGTTCCACCTGGTTTTACACCTAGTTTGCCAAGCACTTCAAACATTCTTTAACTTAATAATGTTCTAGCTTTAAAATTCCAAAACCATCCTTAAAAATTCTCAGTTCATACCAATCGTTTTCATTAAACCCATGAACCCCATTTTCTCTAAACTCATCCTATATAATTTTTTTGAATTTCACAATAGTGCATGTCTACACGTTCATTACTTTAAATATTATGAATCATCTTGAGCAAGCAAAGCAGTACACTCTCGCCAGTATATTGCAAATATACTAGTATACTAGTATACCAACAACAACAACGAACAACTTATCATAACTGCCCATCAACGCCACTAGCACGCGCGGATGTCATTTCACTCTTTTCGCACGTTACTAAAACCCAACAACATCAGCAACAATCTAAAAAAATTAAATAAAAAAAAACAACCAAACAACATCCATTTAACGACCAACACAACGGCCAAGTCAAACCATGTTGTTGGATGGATGGCTGGATAGCTTGGATGGCTGGCAAACTGGCTAGCTAGCTGGGTTTACAATGAAGACGACGAACGACAGACGGACGGACGAATCAACAACATTATCTTTTATACATATTTTTATATTCACATTCTGCCAGTTTCTTTCATTCTACTACTACTTCGTCTTCGTCTTTGTCTCTTCTCTCTGTTGTTATAATGATCGCATTATAAATGAAGTAGTTGTTGTCGGTTTAATTCCAAGTACGCGGGACCGAATGCTTTCATCATTCATGCAGCCCATGAAACCGTGGGAAACAAACTCGTGCCAGTCGCCAGTTTATTGCTGTCAAATATTATCTTGATGCCAAACTAAGCAAGCACAAGCAAGCTAAAGCAAACACACACAGTCAAACAAACATATACAAGCAGCAATCCAAACCCAAGCAAGCCATCATAAGCGGTGGGGCTGGCTACATCAGATCCAAACAGCAACAACAACTATAAAAAATAAGTAAAAATTTTATAGTATACCAAGTGGGGGTACGGTAGCCAAAGTCGAATGCGATCGTTGTGTATTTGTGTTGGTTATTGCTGATTGAATGAGTTGCTATCTTAGCAGGCTTTTTCAAACACATACAGTCTTATACATTCTGTATATGAGAACTCATATGGAGTATTCTAAATTCTATACATGTAACTAATTTCAGAGTGGGTAAATCTGTTATTCATTCTTTGGGAAACGGTTTAATTTTAGAACAATTTTATTTTGATTATTTGGCCCTTCTGTGTGTTTAGTTTGCCCCTGGGTGTCTTTTTTTTAACCACATTTATGTATTCCATGAATTGTATTGAACGAAATTAAAAAAAAAAATGCTTGGATATTGAAACAAATCATTACAAACGTCATTTAGGTAAAGTGACGACCAGTCAGACTTTCGAAGAATGAAATCCTTTTCGAATGATATCGAATTTCATTCGATATTTGTGGTCAATGAACTGAATGCATTCGATTGAATGGAAGAAATTCGAATAACATCCGAAAGATAATGCATTCGATTTTTAATAGTCAGGTAATGACTGACAATCGATTATAAAAACCTATGATATGAGAAATTGAAAGCATTCGACATTTTTAAATCAAAGGCTTTCCATATTTTTAAGTTGACATAGACTAAATGCTAATTCCTAGGATTTTCTTAAATGTGATTTTGAAATACGAATAGAAGGTCGAGAAGGGCCTAGATGGACAAAACTGTTCGTTAGGTGTTTTTTGTGGGCATAGGTTAGTAAAGGCAACGGCTAAGTTTAGCAGAATTGGCTCCCAAGTCAGGGCATCACTCTTATAGAGGTGTTTTATAGACGAAGAAGGAATTACGATTTGTGATAATGAAAACGAAGAGAGGATCGGTAAGAGATCGCTTAATGTCAGTGAGGCAAAAGGTAAGTAAAAGTTGCCGTCAACTAAGGGCAACACCGTTGTTGTAGTGTGTAAGGTCGAGTTCGTTCTGTTAGTCTCTGTATTAGTTATAGGGAAAGAATAAATATCGATTTGTGTTAAAGAAAACGACGACAAAACTACTAAGCATCGAAAATGCGACTGGGAAGCAGCCTTGTACACTTGATTACATTTTTTCTCATAGTCAAAAATCCGGTCTGCAAACTTTTCCATTACATCAGGTTTATGAGAAAATTGAGGTCAAAGTTCAAAAATATCGCCGTATAAGATACAGAACTCAATTGGTCAGTCACAACGTTTTTCGAAGATCGCATTAACCCTTAGGGCACCAATTGTCTTTCAATGATGATTTATTCCCCAGCATCAAAAAAACGTTTTTGGGGGAAAAGATTATGAGGTCAAAGACAGTATATGCTCCAATGGTTAAAACGACTAATCAAATAAGTTATATGTATATCTTAGTGAGCATTGTTTCGGCTTTAGCCTTGACTTATTTTTAAGTCGTCCGCACATCGGATTCATTCGCTTTGAGATATCAAATATGTTCAACAACGCAAAATTTTTGGAATTTTAAATTTCTCAAAAACATGATGTAACGGAAAAGCTTGGATACCGGACCAGGAGAATAATTGTAATCATCTGTATTAGTTGGCGTTCCATTTTCATTAAGTGTTTTTATGATTAGTAGCGGAAACATCGTTTTTGGGGAATAAGATTTCCAATGTTCAACCAATTCCCAAGAAAGGCGTGGCAACGAACCCGGATAACTACCGTCCGATTGCTATCTTTTCAACACTCTCCAAAATTATGGAGAGCATGATAAATTTCCATCTGGTGAACTACTTGTCATCTTTTAAATGATCGACAATATGTCTTTCGAAAGAGTCAACGGGAGACCTGATGGCTTTTTTTCCGAAAGATGGAGCCCATCTATACTCCGCCTTGGTGAAAGCAAGGTTATCGCTTTGGACATCTTTAAGGCATTCGATCGAGTGTGGCATTGCGCACTTGTGTCAAAGCTTATCTCCTTTGGCGCAGGAGATAATTTCGCAAAATTTATATCGAGCTTTCTAAGTAAACGTACTATTTGCGTTGTAATAGATGGGTTCTCCTTCAGAGACTATATATTAAATGCAGGGGTACCGCAAGGTTTCGTTCTATCTCCACCTTTATTTTTGATATTTCTGAATGATTTTCTAGGTCTTACCTTTAACCCCATTTACTCTTTCGCGGTTGACATCAATATTTTTCATTCATACTCAAGAATATATGAGAAATATTATGAATGTCACACTTAATCAGGACCTGGTTAAAATTTCTGAGTGGGGTCAGACGAATCGGGTGGACTTTAATGCTCGTAAGACCCAATGTTGTACGCTGACTCACTAACGCCATGAATGTTTATCCCTGCCTTCTTTAAATATTGGAAGTTTATAGTGTTGAAAATACAGTGTGATGTCCGTTGGAATAAACTTGTTTTAGAAGTATCGAAAGAAGCATTCAAGTGTTTAGGCTTCCTAAAACGGTGCAGAAAATACTTCACTCTATCCGATCTTCTTCGAATCTACACGACTTATATACGACCTTAAATGGAATACAATTTCCACGTATGGGCTGGTGCGTCAACATCTTTCCTGGATCTTCTTGATCGAGTTGAGAAAAGAGCAAAAATGCTCATAGGGGACGACAGCGTTTCTACATCCATTGATTCGCTTGAATATCGACGAAAAGTGGGTTGTGTAGTTCTCTTCTACCGATACTTTCATGGGAAATGTTCCGCGGAGATAAGCAACCTTTTTCCGGTAGTACGTATATTCACCCCTAGTACTCGATCATCGAATAGGGCACACCCTTTCGTTATTGACTGGTCAGTAGATCTCACTACACATTACAGAAAAAAATCGTTTTTCGGCCGAAAAATTCGTATGTGGAATAAACTACCACCTGATATTTTCGATATTCATAAATTTAAGACAAACGTGCATAGACAATGCTCTCTCTTTCCTCCCTCCTAACCTCATTTTCGTTCCACCAACACAATGCATTTATAGGAGACTCCCCTGAGTGTTGGTAAAAAAAAAGTCGCATAAAGTTTTTTTAAATGTTCAGTAGTGTAATCGATAAGAGTTTAGATGGAAAAATTACGCGTTGGCTGTTTTTGTAACGTAAGCAGAATTGGCTCCCAAGTGAGGGCCTCTCTGGTATTGTGGTGTTTTCAAGTCATATCAGAAGTAAATTGTATTCAAAATTTTAAATCGAATGTTTCATTATTTTGTAATCGAATGAGACCAACTGAGTATCATTTCAGTTGGATCCATTCACTTAATTTTTTATTCGAAATGCAAAATGGATCTGTGGAATGAATTCTTTCGAAGCTTAATGATCAGTTAATCTTGTAAGAGTTCTATGTTAAATTTGTACTTTACTCTTAATGGTGGGTTGAATTAAAGTTAAGATTGTCAGAATTTTAAAGATATAATAGGGATAGGTGTCCTAAGGTCGTTTTAAAAATTGAAGGTACAAGCTGTGTTATTTTAAGTAGTTGAATTATTAGTAGTTGAGAGATAAGAAATGAATTTCGAATTGTGATAAAGAAAACGAAGAGATAAAACGAGAAGACCTAGGATTGGGGACATAAGTGAGGCACAATAGCCTCGGTTAATGTTAGCAGAAGTGGCTCCCAAGACGGGGCCTCACTACTATTGGGGTTTTATGGTCGAGTTCTTGCTGCTGATGAAAAAAGAACGAAGAGAAGATCGAGAAAAGTCGTGATGAACAAAACTAAACATTTAGTGTTTTCGTGTAGGATCATTGAAAGTAAGTGAGGCACAATATTAACGGATACGGTTAGCAAATGGCTCCCAATTGAGGATTCACTGTTATTATGGTATTTTATGGTTGAGTCCTTTCTGGTGTTATTACAGGAAAAAATTAATAACGAAAAGGAAAAAGGGATCGATTAGAACGAAGAGAAGATCGCTGAAAGTCAGCAAGTGAGAGAAAATAGTCACGGAAAAGGTTAGTAGGAATGGCCCCCAAGTGAGGGCCTTATCGTTATTGTGGTGTTTTGTATTCAAATCCTTTCTGGTGGTAATACCGACTCTATGTATTGCTTGGAAAGAACAAAAAACTATTTGTGAAGAAGGAATTAAGAATTGGTCGTAAAAAAAAGTGAAGAGAAGATCTGTAAGAGGCTAGATGGACAAAACTATATGTTACATGTTTTTGTGGACAAAAGATCGCCGAAAGTTAATGAGGCACAAGAATTACAGTTTAGGTTAGAAGAAGTAGCTCCCAAATAAGGGCTTCATGGTTATTGTGTTGTTTTATGGTTAAATAAGAAATCGAATGTATTCGAAATTTTTAATAAGAATGTTAAATAATCATATTATTTCGATATTGTCAAGTCAAATGTGACCAAATGAGAATTCATTTGATTTGCTTAAAAGAAATTTGACAATTAACCTTCAGAATGCAAAATTGAAGTAAGGAACGAATTCCTATGAAGTTCTGCAATCAGTCAATCTTGTCAGAGTTTTTTTGTTGTTAAATTTGTACACTGTTCTTAACGGTGGGTTTGATTTTAAGTTTAGATTGTTACAAAATTTAAAGATGTAATAGAGATGGGTGTCGTAAGGTCGTTTTATAAATTCAAGATACAAGTTGTGCTATTTTGAGTAGTTGAATGAAACTTGAATAAGTAAGGAGATACGATTTGTGATTATTAAAACGAAGTGAAGATCGAAAGGAGTCTAGATGGGCAAAACTATGATTGGGTATTTTTGTGGATATAGAATCGATTTAAGTCCGAGAAACCCAAGAGAGTACCTTACTGCTATTGTGTTGTTTAATGGTCGCGTTATTCTGGTGGTTATAAAGGATCTATGTATGTATCATAAGTAATAACGTAATTTCCGATAAAGAAAACGAATAGAACATCGAGTAGAAGATGATCAAAATTACTCAGTTTTTGATTAAGAAAACGTAGAGAAGATCTTGAAGAACCTAGAGAAACATAACAAAGGTAAGCAAGAGTGGCTCCCAAGAGAGGGCCTTAATTTTAGTCAATTGAAAATTCGAAAAATTATCAACTAAATTTCTTAGTTCATTCTAGCCCACTGTTTTGCAGTTTAACTTCAATTTGCAGTCAAGTTGTTATATATTACACTGTGCAACAATTTGAAGGTCTTGGTCTGGGGGGTGGACCAAACCAAGACAGAATGAAAGTATTTGGTTAGTATAGTAAAACCTCCATAGGATTTGGCGCTGTGTGGGTACAGTCGATTTTTATGGCCCACTGAAATTTTTATTTTTTTTTCAAAAGGGGGTTAAAAAAGTCGAAAAAAATAATGTTTATGTTAATCTTAGCCTAAAATTGAGCTCAGATGTCTTTAATAGAATTTGATGGGGATTATTTTTCTAGAATATATTAACCCTCTATCTACCCTGTTTTTGGGTCATTTTAGTCCTTTTTTCAAGAAATGACTCAAAAGTCTCATAAGATTTGCGTTTAAAGGGTTAAAATATTCTACAAATATTTTGTTCATCAAATTTCACTTGGGGTCTTCACTGGCGGAAAGTTCGAACGGTCTGCAGAAAATGCCTAAAAATTTAAAATTGTAAAGCCTTATTAATTTTTGATATATGTACATATATTCCGGAAACTGTTTACGATTGTGAGCAACAAATATAGGATATTAGTCTGGGGGGTGGACCCTTCCAGCTGAGGATGATAGTATTTGGTTAGTATAGTAAAACCCCCAAAGGGTTTGGCACTGTGTGGGTACAGTCGATTTTTATGGCCCACTGAAATTTTTATTTTTTTCCCAAAGGTGTTTGAGAAAAGTCGAGAAAAATAAAGTATTTATTAATCTGAGCCTAAAATTGAACTCAGATATCTGCAGTAGAATTTGATGGAGATTATTATTCTAGAATATATAAACCCTCTATCTGCCTTGTTTTTGTGTAATTTTAGTCCTTATTTTAAGGAATGACTTAATAGTCTACTAAGATAGGAGTTTAAAGGGTTAAAATGTTCTAGGATTATTTTTTGCATCAAATTTCACTAGGGGTCTTCACAGGCGGAAAGTTAAACCGGTCTATAGAAAATGCCAAAAAATTTAAAATTGTAAAGTCTAATTAATTGTTGATATACATACATGCCGGAAACTGTTTACGATTGTATGCAACAAATAAAGGACAATGGTTTGGGGGTGGACCCTTCCAGCACAGGATGACAGTATTTGGTTAGTGCAGTAAAATCCCAAAAGGGCTTGGCGCTGGGTGGGTATAGTAGGTTTTTATGGCCCACTGATTTGTTGTTTTATTTGTCCAAAGAGGTTTTAAAAACGAAAAAAATAATATTTATGTTACTCTGAACCTAAAATTTAACTCATATGTCTTCAGTAGAGTTTAATGGGTACAATTTTTCTAAAATTCATTAAACTTCTATCTCCACTTTTTCGGTCATTTTAGTCCTTTTGTTAAAAAATTACAAAAAAGTCTTCTTAGATTTGCTTTAAAAAGGTTTTACGAATGTTTTTTTTTTATCCAATTTCAATATAGATCTTTAACATTTAAATTTGCCAGCTTACCAAAAATACCAAAAAACGGACACTAGTTTTATAAGTTTTTCAAATTTAAGCCAACCAAAGGGCTTGGCGCTGTGTGTTGTAAACCACTTTTAAAGCAAATCTAAGGAGACTTTTTTTGTCATTTCTTAACAAAAGGACTAAAATGACCCAACAAGTGGAGATCGATTGTTAATGTATTGTAGAAAAATTATACCCATTAAATTCTACTGAAGACACCTGAGTTCTATTTTAGGCTCAGAGTAACATAAGCATTAGTTTTTTCGTTTGTATAAACCTCTTTGGACAAATAAAACAAAAAATCAGTGGGCCATAAAAACCTACTGTACCCACCCAGTGCCAAGCCCTTTGGGGATTTTACTGCACTAACCAAATACTGTCATCCTGTGCTGAAAGGGTCCACCCCCCAGACCGTTACCCTATATTTGTTGCATACAATCGTAAACAGTTTCCGGCATATATATCAAAAATTAATAAGACTTTACAATTTTTAATTTTTAGACATTTTCTACAGGCCGGTTTAACTTTTTGCCTGTGATGACCCCTAGTGAAATTTGATGCAAAAAATATTCCTAGAATATTTTAACCCTTTAAACGCATATCTTAGTAGACTTTTAAGTCATTCCTTAAAAAATGGACCTAAATGACCCAAAAAAAAGGCAGATAGAGGGTTAAAATATTCTAGAAAAATAATCCCCATAAAATTCTACTGAAGTTATCTGAGTTTAATTTTAGGCTCAGATTAATATAAACTTCATTTTTATCGAATTTTCTCAAACCCCTTTGAGAAAAAAGTAAAAATTTCAGTGGGCCATAAAAATTGACTGTACCCACACAGCGCCAAAACCTTTGGGGGTTTTACTATACTAACCAAATACTATCATTCTGTCTTGGTTTGGTTCACCCCCCAATTTCACTGTTGCACAGTGTTATTATTAATGTTTCCATTTCATCATTGAATCGTAATGTTAATGTACTCGTACTCATACATATATGATCCAAGCGTTCTTTATGCCGTTTTATGTGTGTGATAGTTTTTTTTATAGACTTTGAGTTTTTTTTTTTTTTTTGTATTCATAACTCTTCTGTCTTCTTTTCCCATAAACATGTAAGTGTACATTATTTATGGTGTAACATTTAATGCGATGACAAATTCTAGAGCATTAATTGTTTATCACTTTATCAGTTTAAGTAGTTTTAACATACATATGACATAAATGTTAATGTTTAACAACATTTAAAAATTCAGTGCTTATCGGTTGAATGCATACACACAATAATGTTTTGATTTTTTTTTAAGGCGGTTGTAAGTGGAAATATGCATGAACTCTTGTTTTGAAAAAGTATGACAATATTCTCTAATATTTAAAGTCCTAATACATAGTTGCAGGATGACCCTTAACACTCACAGGATCTTTCCTTCAGGGGACTAAGGCGAGACTATCTACAATGGCTTTCTCTTCTTTCATCATCAGATGCATATTTAGTGCTCACGGATTAGATTATGGAAAATTATGTTCACAGAAAACGTTGCCTTATTAAAGAGCTTCCTGGAGATGTCATTGCTTATCTATAACTCAATAGTCCAATAAGGTGGCATTCCTTCGGTCTTTGTGAAATGTCAATCAATTCCAAAGATATGTAATTTGATTAACAAGATAAATGAACTGAAAAACGTTTTTAACGTTGTTCCTCTTTAGGAAGACACGATAGTCACCATTATTAGCAAAAGGCCCCCAGCTAAGGGCCTCATTGCTATTGAGGTGTTTTATGGTTGAATCCTTTTAAATGTTATGATCGAAAAAACCGTGATGGATAAAAGTTCACAGCCTGGTGTTTTTGTGAACATAAGATCGCTGACATTAGAGAAGCACAATAACCACTATTAAGATGAGCAGAAGTGGCTCCCAACTGATGGCCACCCCATTAACGTAGTGTTTTATGGTCGAATGCTTTCTGGTTGTATTTTTTTTTTTTGTAATGGTTGGAAAGACATTTGTTACGCTGGGAACAAATTTCAGACAATCTTACAATGGATGTACCCTCTCTCATCAGCGTTGGTTCATGGTCAGATAATACATTTGATGCTGCCGGATTAGATTAATGGATAAGCTTTTCGCAGAAAACTTTACAATATTAAAGGGCTTCGTGGGGCTCTCTTTGTTTTTCTATAACTCGGAATCGAAAAGAACCTTGGTAGACAAAAGTACGCATTGGGTGTTTTTGTGAACATAAGATCGCTGATATTAGAAAAGCACAATAACCACGGTTGAGTTGAGCAGAAATGGCTCCCAAGTGGGGGCCAAAACCTTAACGCAGGGTTTTATGGTCGAATTCTTTCTGGCGGTAATAAAGGCCTTTCACACCCCTCTTCAAGCAAGTTTAAGTTTTGTTAAAATGGTGACAAAATCGGCTTATATCATTTCACTCCTTTTTATTTTGAACTTTCGTTAACACGAAAATCCTAGCTGATCCAGTTATTGCTAAATAATTACATTGTTCGACAACGAAAACTTCCCATTGAAATATCCAACTGATTCTTATAGATTTTGCTCTTCTGAATTCAAATCTGCCATCCAATTTTTTCTATCACGTACCGTTTGTAAGATATTCGCTGTTAAAAATTAAAAAAAAAATAATTTCACACTTTTGGGGGTCCACTGTTATGTTGATTCCAACAAATTGGATTTGATTTCATATAAACTGGAATACTGGCGAATATCTCAAAAATTAAATATGTTAGAAAAATATGGATTGCAGTTTTTGAATCAGAAGGTCCATTCTATATGAAATAAAGTGCTATTTTTTGAAGAATCTGTAACAGTGGACCACCAAAAATGCGAATTTATTGTTTTTTTTTGACTTTTTAACTGCGAAAACAGTACGTGATAGAACAAATTTGATAGCAGATTTAGATTCAAAAGAGCAAAATCTATAAGAATCAGTTGGATTTTTCACACAACCTAAACTTGCTTGAAGAGGGTTGTGCTTTTGTAATCTTAGAAAAGACATTTGTTATGCTACCCTGCAGGAAAAGTCATGGGTCCGTGATAGGTCATATCAAGCGGACCCAAAAAACCTATCACAAAATCGACAGCTTTCATATAAAAATAACTATCTCCTTAGGAAATGGCTCTTTTAAGGCAATGGCTCAGCCCCGTATATATCACTAGTGACATATCACAGCAAATGTCCCTTAGGAACACAACCCGTGCCAGTTCAATAGTGTCATGTCACAGAACACATCACAGCTGTACCCACCATTTTTCTGAAAAAATCGTAAAAGCAAATGTGAGTGGTACTTAGAAAATTTTCGAAACTTAGAAAATTTTTCACAATTTTGTTTTGCTTTAAAATACTTATTATAAAAAAACGAACAAAAATTGTCGAAAAAGTTTGATATCCCGGACTTAAAATTTTTTAGAATATTTTTCGGGACTTGGAAATTTTTCGAAAATTATAAAAACAATGTTTTTTTTTCTAAAATCATTTTTGAAGAAATTTTTTACTACTAAACGCAAGAAATGTGTCTGGGACTGAGAACATTTTTAAATTTTGTTCGGGACTTGGTAAAAATTGGTAAATTTGGTTTTGTCCTATTGTCTCCGGTCACGGGATATACAATTTAGTGATATGTTAAGGAAGTTGGTCCTGTTAAGGAAGGCACTGTAGTCACGGTTACGGTTAAAAAAAGCCCCCAACTGAGGGCCTGACTGTTATTTTGGTGTTTTATGGTTGAATACTCTTTGGTATTAATGTCAGAATTATGTATTACACTGCGGAACACTAAAAAATAAACTAGAGTTACGACCATCATTTCTACATATTTCGGACATGCTGATTCGAATGGCGTACTCCGTTTTTCTATGCATGGTACAGTTTTCTTGCAAAATGTCGTTAAAGATTTGCTGATTTCGAGCCAGTTTTTTAACAAAAAAATTTGCAAAGTTTATTATTTATAAATTTTATGGCATGCAAAACAAAGATATGACTTGTAGCAATATTTTTTATGCCAATTTGGTCTTAAGCCCTTAAATTCGCGAATTTCTTAATTTATTTTTTTTGGAAATTTTTTTGTTAAAAAAGCAGCTGAAAATCAGCCAATCTTTAATGACATTTTGCAAGAAAACTGTACCATACATCGATAAACGGAGTACGCCATTCGATTCAGCATGTCCGAAATATATAGAAATGATGGTCGTACCTCTTGTTTTCTAAAATAGTGGTTAGTTTTGTCACGCAGTGTTATTAGGAAAGAAGGGATATACAGTCAAACTCGGTTATAACGAATTCTCGTTTATAAGGAACTAATTCTGAATTCCCGACGTTTGCCAAAAATTTTCACACAAAATAACTACACTCAAAATAATTCTACAGTAAAAGGTTTAGTAAGTGATATTGTACCAAAATCTACTAATTGGTTACTAATTTTAGTATCTTCAAAGTATTAACATTAGTAATTTCTACTGGTTTTGACTAATATTAGTTAAAAATTTTAGTATTGGTTACCAATTTCTGCACTAGGTCCTTTTGGACTAAAATTAGTTAAATTTTTAGTATTGAATACCCACGTTTTTTTTTGGGTGTATTTTATTTGTATATTAAATGTTTTCTTCCCAAAGAGTAGTTTCTCTATAAAAACAAAATCAAATTAAATTGGAACTTTTTTGGGAAATAAAACTTGGTTGATATTAAATATATCTCGCTTAAAGCGAACTTCACTTGAACTTCGTTTTTAACGAACTATTTTTACTGGTCCCTCGGAGTTTGTTATAACCGGGTTTTACTGTATTAGGAAAAAAGGACCCGATATGTTAAGAAAATCAAAAGAAAATCGAAAAGAACCTTGATGGATAATATTACACGTTGGGTGTTTTTGTGGATCACTCACATTATTAAAGCACAATAATCACGATTTGGGTTACCAGAAGTGGCGCCCAAGTGAGGGCCTCACAATTATTGTGGTGTTTTATGGTTTAATACTTTCTGGCGGGAATACAGGCCTTATGATTTGTTTGATTAACAAGACAAACGAGCTCCAAAAAACTTTTTAGCTAATTCAAATCTGCAAGTACTCCGATATTTCTCGCAGTTATTTCTCTTAAGATTTTAGCGGACAGCCTCAACTCAGTAGTTTTGTTAGTAGATTTTCGAAGTAACTTTCATCTAGCACCCACAAGACAGAAATTTTTTCAAATAGTATAGCTGGCACAATAGTTACTTGAAAAACTTCCCTTCGTACGCAGGTTTCATAATTTCAATAATTTTATTGATCATTGTAACAAATCATTTCTACTCTAATTAACTAAATCAAAATTAGTTATTTTTAAACGTTTAAAAACCGTCATCATCACTTTAAAATTTAATTTAATAGTTCAACATCCAATAAACACACTAAGTCAACTTACACATTCCCATACTATTAACCAAATCAAACAATAAACGTTGATTATTTTTTTACGGTTTTGTAAATTGTTGCTCTATGTGTTTAATGTGCATCAGGTAGGAAAAAGCCAGTACTTTAGTACTATTTTTTTAGTACTTTCTTGCTCTACAAAATACCGAAGTATTTCCACGAGCAATATAGAGCATTTTTATCTGAAATCTTGGTACTTAAGTACTTTTTTTTTGGTACTTTCTTAATTTCCTGAATATCAAAGTACTCCAACGCCCGATTTGGTACTTAATTTTAACAAAACGCTTTAAATTTTATTTCACAAAGTCTTATAGGAATTGGACAAAATTTTCTGATTTTTCATAAGACAAGTTCATTCAAGTTTGAACTTTAGCCAATTTCGCTTTTCCAAGACAGAGTTTTATAAATAAACTGTATCGGAATCTAAAACATCTTAAAATCTAACCAATAAACGCACTCATAAGAGACGAATACAGGATTCGATCCTTAATGAAATTCAATTCGAAAAAATATATTAAATCAATTTAAGAACTATTATAAAGAAAAACTTATTTTAGTACCATCGAGTTCGAAAAACTACTATTTTGATACATTTTTCGAAATTTAGATTTTCCATCCCAAAGTACGTTCATCTTACAATCACGGACTGTTATAATGAATAACATATTTTTCTACCTTCGAGTTCGAAAAAGTACCTTTTTTGGTACTTTTTATGAAATTTAGATTTTTCATCCCCAAAGTACGTTCATCTACAAGAACTTATTTTTACTACCATACAGTTCGAAAAAGTACTTTTTTTGGTACTTCCTTAATATCCCGATTTAGTACTTAATCTTAACCAAACGATTTTAATTTTGTTTCACCAAATCTCAAAAGAATTAGCCAAAAATTTCTGATTTTTCATAAGTTCATTCAAGTTTAAACTTTTGCAAATTTCGCTTTTCCAAGGCAGAGTTTTCTACATAAAATGTATCGGAATCTGAAATATCTTAAAATCTAACAAATAAACGCACTCATAAAAGACGAATACCGGATTCGATTGTTAATGAAATTCAATTTGAAAAAATATATTAAATCAATTTAAGAATTGTTATAATAAATAACTAATTTTAGTACCACCGAGTTCGAAAAATAACTTTTTTGGTACTTTTTTTCGAAATTTCGATTTTTCTTCCCTAAAGTACGTTCATCTTACACTCACGGCCTGTTATAATAAATAACATATTTTACTACCGTCGAGTTCGAAAAAGAACTTTTTTTTAAACTTTTTTATGAAATTTGGATTTCCATCCCTAAAGTACGTTCATTTTACAATCACTTATTTTTACTACCATACAGTTCGAAAAAGTACTTTTTTTGGTACTTTTTTAATCTCCTGGATATCAAAGTACTCTAACGCCTGATTTAGTACTTAATCTTAACCAAACGATTTTAATTTTGTTTCACAGAATCTTAAAAGACTTTCCATTCCCGAAGTACGTTCATCTTACAATCATGGACTGTTATAATGAATAACGCACTTTTAGTACCGTTGAGTTCGAAAAAGTACTTTTTTTTTACTTTTTCAAAATTTGGATATTCTATCCCCAAACTACGTTCATCTTACAATCATGGTTCTTTGTAATCAATAACTTATTTTTTGTACCGTGGTGTCCAAAAAGTACTTTTTTGGTACTTTTTTAGAAATTCGGATTTTCCATCCCAAACTACGTTCATCTTACAATCATGGACTCAATTGTTGTATGAGATTCGTGTTTTTTTTTTTTTATTTTTTTGTATTGTATTGTGTATGCAATGCCCCTGCCTAACTGGGTTGTTGTTTGGTGTTGTTTGGATTGTGTTTGACTCAGTAGTTGGTATGGGTTTTTGGGTATAATTGTACTCGTATGAATAAAAAAACCGGATTTTTTTTTTATATTTTTCAACAACGTCAATGCACAACAATAACAGCAACAGCAAAATATCAGTAAATATATTATTGGCACGTGCTATTCAATAATAACCAAGATTAAAGACTGGAAATTCATATAAACTTTAGCAAAGTAAAACGACAGACAAATAGCAGCAGCCAGCCAGCAAAAAACAACAATAACTTCAGACCGTAAAACATTATTAATGTTTTATTTTGTCATTGAAATTTAGGAGATCAATTAACGAAATAATTTAAAATTTATTGAAAAATGTGTGATATTGTTAATTTAATAATTGTTTTTTTACAGACAGGCTGAGTTATTTTGAAGGACTTGTTTGGAAATTCAAAGAATACAAACTTGTGTTTTCATATACGAAGTATACTCGAAATTTCTATTGTCCTTGTTTCATTGTCTAAACTTTTCATAGTTAAACTTTTGTATTGATATTACGCCATTCAATTAAAAATTTATTCAAATCAAAAAATACTCAAAAACCAACACAAATTAATTCAAGTAATGTTTCAAAACAAACATTTGAATTTGTATCACATTACAAAACAATTTACTTTATTTCCAGAAATAATTCTGAACATGAAAATGTAAAGATTATTTGAAATTTGAAAATTTCGTTTAAAATTCGAAAATTTCTTTAGAAAATTAAAGATTTCGTTTGAAATTTGAAGATTTCATTTAATTTTGAAAATTCGAAATCCAGTATAAAATTCCCAAAAGATCAACTCAATTTCGAAAAAGACCCGAGGAAAATTTTTTATAAATATTTGTATATATTACATTTGATCTGAGATTTGAAAGATCAGTACTGATCCAAAATTTGAAAGATCAGTACTGATCCTTCAAATTTACACTCGGGGATTTAATAATATAGCTCCATTCGTGCAATAAAAATCCCATCTTATTCCTTTGCGTCTGATGACAAATCTGAAATTATTATAAAATTTATCCAAATTATTATAAAATTTATCCAAATAAAATTTATCCAAATTATATAATTTACACCCTCTTAAGCGCGTCAGACAGTAGCAGTTCAATTGCTACACTCATGGAAATATCTTAGTAGAAAAATTAGTAAACCCATTGTAGATCAAGTTTTACAGAATTTAACAAAAATCAATGTTGATATTACAAAATTCAATAGTTGAAAAATACATAGTTGGAAAAAATTGTATAAAATATAAGTACATGAAATGTGCAACACTGTTTTTGCTGATCGCCATTTGTAAATTTTTGTTGTCTTGTACAAAAGGGATGTTTCTAAAGAAAAATATTTTTTATTACAAAATTAAAAGAAAATATTTGGTGAGTAATTAAATATATTTGTTATTTAATTCATTAATAAAGCAATTTATTATTTTTTTTAGCAATTTGTGATTTGGAATCTTTCTAAAAACTCCAGAAGCTAATCACATAAAATGATTGCCGACAGGAAAACAACAGCGAAATACATGACAGTCCAAGGAAACAAAAAAATATCATCTAAAAACAAAATAAGTTTATGTGAAAATAATGAGTTAATGAAAACCACGAAAAAATATTGTGAAAATATTCAATTAAATAAAATAACATTTACAACACAAATAAGAATTTCATTTTAATAATTAAAATTGCATGAATATACAAAACTAAACGAGTATGCTTAACAAAAATACGAATAGAATCAACAAAAATACGAGTTAATCAGCTTTTACAAAAACTGACAACAATTAATGTTGAAATCAACATAAATATTTGTAGGGTCAAAATCAACAATGATTTCTGTTGAATTTACTACGATTTTCTTTGGGAATACAATGATTTTTGGTTGAGTGTACTTGTTTAATTCTGTTTACCCCTGGCTAGACACCCTTACAATGTTTGGATATTCAAAATGTCTAAAGGTTTTAAGCGCTCCTAGTTGTTGAATTTTCAAATAAACATTCATAGATAATGCCTTCATAATCAAATGCTTGGCACTTGTCCTTTTTCGTGTGTGTCCTGAAGGAATAACCTTGAATTTCTTTGTTTATATTAATATTCGACGTGTGCATCCCACCCGCCGATTATGTTAACATGAGGCACAACAAATGGGAAAATATTTTTCTTTTGACTCTCTTGAATGCGCCAGATAGCAAAATGTGAAGGAATTGTGTCATATTGTTGTTAAATTCTTGAAACTATTCTTCGACTCCATTTAATCACATTCAAGTTAGTTAAATTATGAAATCGTATTATTTTTCATTTCCTTATGTAAACACAATCTGCGTGTGAGATGCACACGTCCAATAAATAAATTTAAAGGTTACTCGTCAGGACACACAAGAAAGGGATAAGCAACTAGGCGCTTAAAAGGGTGGAAATAAAATTTTGGAAAATTTTGAATTCGTTTAAATAGACATTGGACGCGTGTTTTTCACTTGCCGCTTATGGTATGTTTAAAAAGAATTATGTATATGGGTTGTTGCAACTATATAAACCATAGTAATGTGAAGGAATTTCCTTTAGACATCTACTACAAAGAACATGAAAATTGTTGACCGTAGATTTATTTACCAAACACTTCATATTTTGTCCACTTTGTCTTTCGTACTTGAAAAATTTCACGAAAAAATTCCTACCAACCTAATAGGTTAGGTAAGGTTGTAAGTGGCTGCTGACGTTTTACGCCAGCACACATAGTCTCTGAGATTCGTTTTAATACCACGGTACTGTAATAAGTTCCCTACTAGTCAACTTAATGCATAAGAAAGTTTTAACAAAGCGTTTGAAATGGCGCCCAGTGTGGGGCTAGTTGCACTAGTAAGTCGCAGTTGCTATCTGTAGTCCATTAAGCACACATCAAGTTGAAAACACCATAATTTTCGTGTGTTCCTAGTAGACCGTAAATTTTTGGAACACTACTAGGAACACACCGTAGGTCTTACAATTAGACCCAATGTCTCTCGGAAACATTATCTCTCGGAAACAGTTAAAAATCCTTAAAGCTTTAGGTACCTTAAACTTAATATATCGACAATAATATACTGGCTAGGATGTCCATAAAAATACTCATTTCAGAAGTTAGGTTAGTTAAGAAGGATGACGCTGGTTGAAACCAACGTCAATAAAGGCCATGGTGTAGCCTATTATGATTCCTTTGAACTTTGATCCTCTCCCTTCTTCATCGTGTAGCCCAAAGAAGTTCAGAAGTTACACTTATTGAAACTGACCTAACGACTTTTTTTAACGTTCATTCCATTAATCATTTAAAAACTTTTCGCCAAAGTATATTTCTTCTCAGATTCGAGAACTTTTACCTCGTAACAGAATGATGGAATATAGCCATCGACCATGCTTAGCAAAAAGATCGAGGGTAAACCTAATGTTGTAACAGATTCAATTAAGAGCTTTCCATCAAGACCCCTAGGAGTTTCTGTGCCGAGGAGTTTCTTTGCTAACAGTTGATGATACCTAAGTCAATCACTTAACAGAAACGGCACCGAATTATTTAAAGGCAGTTAAATTGTTAGGCATGGTTAACGTCTCAACTTTTTGAGATGTTCGTAAGTTCAAATACATTAGCTTTTTCAACCGAATTTTTTAGTTCGTTGCAATTGGTCATTGGGGTTTAGGTTGTAAGTGGCTGATGACGTTGAGGTTCGTTGTGATGTCATTGTGGTTAGTGTCGTATATTAAACTGCAAAGTTACACGATGATTCGGATATTAAACTGCGTGGCGATCGCTTGGACCTAAGAGTCCTTAGGTGTCTGGTATCGAGACTTTAAACCCAAAAACCATCTCAATGAAGAACGTTCGGCAATAAAAAAAAGTTGCCTCCAAGGGCTTTACTATGTTGTGACTGGAAAGAATAGATGCACACTAAGGTCGAAAGCAAGACGTTCCAACTAATTAACTTCCTTTGTTGCTAACAACTCGGCCTCTTAGTTTCGATTGGGAATGCCACCTACTCAAGACTCCTTGGATAGTATAGGAAATAAGCACCGCTCATATATACTGTTAAGATTTGATCCTAGCTCTCGTTAATGTACTTTGAATTTAACATGGTCACTTTGTTTTGATTCGGAATGCTTTTTATTCAATTCTCCCTGGATGGTATAAAAGAAATAAGTGATGCTTACATATGCTTCTATTAGTCTAATAAGCCTCTACTAAGGAACAAAGCAGTAAGTTATTTCCAAGTTTTTCGTGATATACCAATGCATTTCATTGTATTGTTTCGAGCCGTGAGGTCTCCTGTTCAAATCTCCTTTAAATAGACTTCGTGTAGTTTCGATTCAGAAGGTCTCCTATACAAGACTGACTGACTCTTAGAATACGTACAGTTACCATTCCGTAGTATGTGTACCATTTTAAGGATTCTTTTACTCTGGAATAGATCTTCTATCAAGGTTTGATTTAAACTGCCCTTAATAGACTTCGATTCCAACTTGATCGTAGAGTTTCGATTAGGAATATCTCCAGTTCAACACCTTCTGGATGATACGAGAGTGGTAAGCGCTCTCATACCACATTTTGTGGTATGGGATATCTGTTAAGAATCTCGCTATGACCACTGTCCCTACAAAATCGTCGAACGCTGGTGTTATTTGTATTTCACCTTTAAATGCAACCAAGATGTTTTTAAACTTAAATAGTTTTGTATTTGACAACTAGTAGTACTTGGTCGTGCAGTTCTGATCCGGATAGTCTAGTATTCAAGCTCCTACAATGTGCACAATTCACATTCTGTAGTATGGAATTATTTTAAGCATTCCCAATGGTGGGTGGGGTAATCTTCTATCAGAGTTGTTTCGATACGTAAGGTATAATGTGCAATACTTTCTTTATGGTATTTGAGTTGTAAGTGATGCTTAAGAAGGTTCATTCACATTTTGTGGCATGGGAATCCTTTAAAGTATTCTTATTTGCTGCAATGGTCAAGACTTCCTGGATGGATGCACAAAATGGCTCCTAGAATATGCAAAGTTCACATTCTCTAGTATGGGTATCGTTTTAAGAACTCTTACACACTGGAATAGATCTTCTATCAATGTTTAATTCAAACTTCCCTTTATAGACTTTGATGCCAACTTGGTCGTGTAATTTCGATCCGGAAGGTCTCCAGTTCAAGACTTCCTAGATGATATCATCGATGCTCAAGGAAATATGGAATATTCCCAGTTCACATTCTGTGGTATGGAAAATCTGTTAACGATCGCGCTACGACAAATGTTCCTACAAAATGGTGGTGGGATCTTCTTTCAGAATTTGATTTGAAATCCAACTTGGTATTGTTTCAATCTAGAAGGTTTCCTATTGAAAAAAATAGCTCCCAGTAATCTCACAGTTCACATTCTGTGGAATAGATCTTCTTTCAACTTCGATTCCAAGTTGGTCCTGTTATTACGATCCAAAAGGTCTCAAGTTTAAGACATTCTGGATGATATGAACGATGCTCAAGATAATATGGAATATGCTCAGTTCATATTCTTTGATATGGAAATTCTGGATCGCAGTACGACCAATGACCCTACAAAATCGTCGAACGCTAGTGTTATTTGTATTATATCTTTTGTGCGACCAAGTATTGTTTTTGGAAAAGATAATGAGTTTAAATAAATCTTTATACATAGTGTCGGACAGCCAGCCTTCAATGAAAGCTCTTGCAGCTCATGATGTGTCATCCGGACTGGTCATGGACTGTGTTAGATCCATTAACGAATTAGGATGAAATGACAACCGGACCCTTGCGTGGATTCCGGGTCATACGGACAACGAGAATGCCGATTGTTTGGCAAAGTTTATTGCCCGACGACCCTTTATTCGGGGACATGTTAGGGAAAGACTCAAAATATGAAATGAATCTACGTTCAAGGGATACTGGAACTTTTGCGCTGGCAAATGGCAACAAAACTCCTGCCTTGTTTGGACAACAAGAATCTTCGAATCCTAACATCCTACGTTACCAGTTAAGGAGTTGACATTTATCTGTCACTGACACGTGCAGATTCTACGAAGTAAAGAAGGAGATGGCAGAACACATTCTTTGTACTTGCATATGTCTAAATGGTAGAAGTCATCAACATATAGGGGACATTTGATACCTCTAAGTGATGTGTGCAACTCACTACAAAATAGGATTCTCGTCTTTATTAAAAGCCCAAAAAAGGCACCGTCTGGTCGCAGTGCATCGTTTATCTAATCTAATTACTCTTCTGGTACTTGTAATATTTTAAGATGATATTAAATTTCGAATCTCATTCAAATCTTCTGTAAGAAAGAGTTCTCAAGCACAATACAAATGGGATCAATGCACCAATTAAACTTCCCCCACATCGAAATAACATGTCATTCTATCGTCAACCCCCCATAACAGAAATTAAAGTTAATAAAAAAAACTATTATTAAAAATGTATACAAACAAAAATGTGTCAATACTGAGATTAAGTAATAGAAAACATAAGAGAGGTAGGAGGCCAAACTATAGAAGATTAGGTAGGTCTTATGTTTAGTAAACAAACATTCTCTTGATTACCAAAAAAAAAAACTAACAAATAAGGATTCCTATACTAAACATTTCAACAATTGGGACAATAGTTGAAATCCAGCAAACAAGTGTAACCTAAAGGCTATAAAATTTTTCAAACCATGGGAATTTGTTTCCCCTATATGAAATAATAAATTTTTATTGGAATTACTGTTAAAAACAAAACCAAAAACTGAAAGAAGAACAAATAACCCCCCTCAGTTTTAATAATAAAAAGGTATTAATTGGTTGATCTGCTGATGATGATGTTGAGTTAATGTTGTGATCTTCGCTTGCGTATGAAGCGTATGAAATTTAATGATTGTATGTACGACGTAACGTACGTAAAGATGACATAGAATTTCGACTCGTTGCCAACATGTTGCTCATTATTATTTTGTTATTGTTTCTTCCTTTACGGTCAAAAAACCAAAAAAAAAAAAAACTGAATGTGATAAAATTTATTTATTCCCCCATTGATAAATTGTACTAAAATTTTACCCCAGCCAAAACACAACAACAGAAATAATTATATACACACACACAAGTAAGTAGCAGCAACAGGATAACGAGTATCCTGATATGCGTTTTTGTGTTACTTTAGGCGTGGGAATGCTACAAAATTTTTATTAAGTTCCCACGGAAATGTAAGAAAATTTTCAATCCCTTTTTTTTTTTGTTGTATGGTGGAATTGTTGTTTTTATAGTTAATATGAATCCTCTGGAGGGATCTCGAAAAAAATTAATACAATAAAAATTTTCATGTTAACCAAAAAAAAAGATCTTCCGTAAATCCTTAAATACTAAAGAAACAGACCAAGACAACAACAATTTTTATGATAAAAACCCAAAAACAAAAAACACCAGCAAAGAAACAACAAATCCCCTGTTTCAACAAAATCATGAGAAAATTTTGTTACAAACACCTGCCAATTTTTTTTATATGGACTTTTATGAGACTAACTCCCTTGCAGCAAGCAAGACGAGCTCGAGTAAAAGTAAACATTTTAATGTATAGTATTTGGAACACAAAAATACAGACAGACGGATAAACGGTCGGACGGACAGACATAAATAAATGGACGAACTGAGCAGAAACAGACATGCATTTATCAATAATTCTTATTGTATGAATTCAAAACCCAAAAAAAAAAATAAAAAATAAAATTTGAAATAATTTTCCCACACTTTCGTTCTTTCAAGAGGATGAGTTTTAAAACAGGGGTTCGTTCGATCCCTTTTTTTTCTTTATGAGTCTTGTTGAAACACTATACTTAATGATAACACCACTACCATCACCACCATTATTATCAGTCTTTTAACAAAACCTGCTAAACAATAGAAGGAGAGAGAGAGAAAATGAGAATAACTCTCTTTGTATTGCTCTTTAAAAAGTCTTGCATAAACACAACCTAGCAAGCACGTTCTTGTTACCCTTCAGAAGTTATATGTAAGACTGTCATACGATTTGTAACACATCGAAATATCGCTTTTGCACCACAGAAATTAATCGACAATCACAAATTGATTTTTTTAGACAACATTCAGAACAAGCTTCCGAATAATGCAGTGCAATGCATTGATAATTTGGAACATGCATAGGTTATCGTAAGGAGTAAAAAAGGTTATGAGAATTGGTATTAAAAAGGAATTCAAAGCTGGAAATTACAAGTTACCACTTTGTCCATAGTCTGTCATCCTAATACTCACCATACCCCAACCATTTGAGGTACTATTTCTGTCTGGGTAGAAAGGAGTAGGATAGTAGTTCATTTGGGATGCTTCCCCATACGGAAATATCATATTCCTACTAAATTCGATACAAAAGAAAGTATTGTCCATAGACATATCACTCATCCGTCAAATTTTCGAAAGCCTATTGGACAGTTTACCACTTATTCTTTAAATTTCCCTATGCCCATTTTAGTTTTGAGATACATTTTAGTCTTGCGACTGTAGGAGTATCAAGCTGCCCGTTATGGATCTTCTAATTTCCTTGTTGTACCCAGTTGAAGAATTTCTGTAAGTATTCCAGTTCCAATTAAGTTATTTAAAAATTTCCTAACTTTCTTCTGCATATCCTCAAGAGCACCACTCAACCAGGGAACCTTGCGTACCTTTAGTTGGCGTATTGTGCTGCTCTCATAAAACGAGGAGTAAATCACTTGATAAAAATGTCCTGCTGCCACTTCTAGATCCTCTATGGAACCAATATCGGTAATCAGTAGATCAGCTTTAGAAGCGATAGATTCCCTATAAGAAATCCAGTTCGTATTCTTTCTTGATATAAGCTCATGGGTGAGTGACAGATTGTCCGGAATGTCAAATCAAATGTGCTGAAGATCAGACATTGAGATGTAGTCACATATGGTCATCACACATCACACCCATTTATAAACTGAAAGTTGTTTTCATGATAAAAACTTACCAGCCTTGTGACCTCCACAGGAGGTATCGGTCCCTCACTTGCAAAGTATGCTGTAGCACATACCACTTCCCTCGATTTCTTCTCCGTTGGAACCTAAGTAATGGCCGAATACCAAATCCCTCTAGACAAATTCTAGAATAGGGAGAAAATGTATGTGTTTCTCCATTAAGATCGCCGTTCTTGGCAGAACATCTAGACAATCGCTACGATGATAGATCAATTTACCTCATTCATTTTGAAGGCGTAGAAGCTGTTGGTTTTGGATGAGCAGCCCGACTGCTGGAAGGACCCTCGTCCATTGGAGAAACTACTGCTTCACCACCATCTTCTGCATTAGCAACATCTAGTTTTATAACCTTGCCGACTGCTGGTTGTTTCAGTGGTACGGAAGCGCGGTTGGCATCCTTCAACATCAATTTGACTCGACCAAACCGGTATAATATTCTACCATTAAGTTCACGTAGCTTAATCCAAGACCGGTCATCGACCACGAAAAGTAGGTAGAGAAGTTGAACCTCATTAGAAGATGGTGAACCTTCTATTCTTTGGCCATGATGCCGTTTTGAACTGCTATCGTTGCAAGAACTTTCTCATTGGGAAAAATCACGCTGTAAGGAAAGTAGCCTCCAACGTAGTTCACTTTTGATTAAGAGAAAGCCAAATCTTTAGTGAAGTCTAACACGTGCTTTAATATGCCCATCTCTAATTAGTCTCCGCCGCGGAACAATATTTTAAATTTTGTTTGCAAACACACCAACACATTTCAATTCCGTTGGAACCTGTAAGGTTTTCCCAGTCTTGCAACCTCATCGGCTTTGCAACTTTCTGGAATGTCTACATGACCTGGGACCCCTATGAGTCGCATGTCAAACTGCTGGGCCATCTCATTCTAACACTTGAGGCAGTTAAGATCATATATTGTTTTCAAGAACATTGACTCCAGGAACTTGACCGTGGCATGACTGTCAATATAGATGTTAGTTGACTGCGGTTGTAGACAAGACATTGCATCTCAGCCATTTAGCCACTTCCTTTATTGCCAGCATCTCTTCTTGGAAAATACTGCAATGATCTGGCAAAATTCACTTCAGGCTCAACCCAAGCCATTCCAAATAGATTCCGTAGCTCACATGTTCATATAGCATTGATCCATATGTGTATAAATTTATGTTGGAACAAGAGAAAAACATTTAATATACACTCCAGAATGGCGCCCAGGTTGGGGCTCATAGCAATAGTAATTCTCTGCAATTATCTGCATACCATTTTGATTATTTTTAGAATCAATTAAAATTCGTAAAAGGTCAATTAAATTCGTGAAAGATCAATTAGAATTCGTAAGCTTTTACGAATTGGAATTAGAAAACAAGATCTGTTGAAATTTGAAAATTATTTTTTGGAATTCGAATATGTTCAATTTTTATACTAAAAAGAACAGAAATTCAGTTACAAACAAGAGAAAAACATTTAATATACACTTTAAAATGGCGCCCATGTTGGGGCTCATAGCAATAGCAACACTCTGCTATTATCTGCATACCATTTTGATTATTTTGAAATCGATTTTATTCATAAATCAATTAAAATTCGTAAAAGGTCAAGAAAAATTCACGAAAAGTCAATTGGAATTCGTAAAAGATTAATTAGAATAAGAAAAAGATCTGTTGAAATTCGAAAATTATCTATTGGAACTCGAATATATTTAATAGTTATTCGAAAAAGTACAGCTTTTATTCGAAAAAGATCTATTAGAATTTGAACAAGTTCAGTTACAAACAAGAGAAAAACAGTTAATATACACTTATGAATGGCGCCCAGGTTGGGGCTCATAGCATTATTCCAAAAATAACTGGAAAAGATAATTTAAAATTCGAAACAGATCAGTTGTAATTCAGGTAAGAATTATTCAAATTGTTAAAGATCAATTAAAATTTGAAAAACCATCAGTTAAAATTCGCGAAAATCAACTGAATCTTGAAAGTGATCAATTGAAATTCAAAAAAGATCAATTGAGATTCGAAAATGATAAATTGAAATTCGAAAACGAATAAAAAAGATTTATTTAAAGATTCTTTGTAATAAATGAAGGGTATTCATGAATTCGACCATGCCAAGCTGAAATTTGTATACTTGTTTAATTTCTGTTATGATATTTTTTCCTTAACACAATTTAGGGTGAGGCAAGACACACATGTGCGTTGTGTTTAAGGTTGTTTATTTTTGTAAAAATTTTAAAATTCTGGTTCTCTTATTGTTTGTTTCCTCAACTCAACTGAGTTCAAAAAAAAAAAAAATATTCTCCCTTTCCGTAGTAATAAACTCTCTATAAGGAAATGCAATTGTCATGAAGTATAAAAAGGCCACTGCATTTCCATGGTAATATCATTCACTTTACGTGTTTAACACAAGTAACATCTACTTGATCCTCATAAAAAATAAAAAAAAAGAAAATTGAAATTTATTTTTCAAAAAAAAATGTGTCAACAAATTGAACAAGTATCATCATCAGCGAATACCAACACCAACACCAACTCCACCAACAAAATGAAGACATCATATAGTATCAAGAATGTCTTGAAGACACTCTTCAAGAAACATCATCAAAAACAACAGCAGCAACAACAACAAATTGTTATGAAAACGTTTGAAGATTTAGAAAATTTACGTAATTTACAACAAGAACAAGAATTTTTTACTGAAATTGATGAAAATGCTGCCAATGAAAAATTATCATACATGTGCTGTGAAGAAGAACAAATTCAAGAAGAAGAAGATATTTATGTTCCAGTACGTTTTGCACGCACTGAAGCCGGTACTTTCTTTTGGACTACCAATTTGCAACCTGTCACTTGCTCTATTGCTCCTGCTGTTGATGAAGATTTATTGCAACCAGCCTACTGTTATAGCAATAATCAATATCCCTACATGCAATTTCAAGATCGTTGGGCTCAAGCTTAAGTGGGGAATACTCCCTCTACATTAACGATGTTTTTTCATCATCATCATCAACAAAAAAAGCTTTAAAAAACGAAATTTGGTTTTAAAATTGTATGTGATAATTGGCAGTAGCAGCAGCATCAGGCATGCAGCCGCATGGTTCAAATTAGTTTTAATTTTATTATTAACAAAAGTCTTCCTTTAGTTTTAAGTTAAAAAAAAAACAATCATATTAAAAAATCATATTGATTATTATTTAGTAAAAAAGAATATTGTGATAAAAAACATAAATACAGCTTTAAAAAATATTAAAAAATTTTAATTACAAAACAAAAATTTCCAAAATCTTTTATTTATTTACATTTTAAAAATTTTTCAGCAACAGAATGAGAATTGCAAAGAACAAAAAAAAGTTCTTAGTCAAACGGTTACATAAATAGGGACAACAAGAGTGGGAGAGCAAACTAACAAACAAAATACTTTGTAGTCTGTATCAGGGGTGCAAAAGTTGGTACAATTGTACTTTTTTGGTACAATTTGAAGCTCAAAAGTACAATGGCACACCAATGACTTATTAAGTACAATTTAATCTCATTCTCAGGTTATTCCTTTTTCTGGAATCAACTTTTGTATCATTTCTATGTGATCTATGTTTGGCCAGATCTAAAATTGGTTTAGAAATACATACATACCAAATTTGAGTTAAATAGGCATATAAGAATGCCAAAAGGCAGATTTAAGTAAATATCGGGAGGATTTTTGTATGGAGACTAATTACATGAACTGCCAGAGGGAAAGGCAATCATAACAAAATCGACTTAAAAAGTGATTCTGCGTCCATCGGAATACTAAAAGGTGATGTAGGACAAATATTGCGGATAGATGCCAACCCTGGCAATATGGCAAAGCGTACTTTTTTTAAAAAATTATTTGAATTCTGAAATGTATTTTTTAAAATTGAAATTTTTTTTATAAGATTTATGATATTATAACGATAGAATTATACAAAAAAAAAATGCTTCTATCAGCGCTGAGAAGAGGTACATGATTTCACTGAATCAGCAATAGCGCTCTTTAAGTGCTACCAAATAGTGATCTAAACTGTAACATCGCCCACAGGTGGTTTGGATTCGCTCTTTAAGTTTTGATTCCTTTGTAAAAGCTGCTTCCAGTTCAGCACAAATTTCTGTTGGGAATATTTTTTTTACATTTTTTTTAATAAAAAAAAAATTAAATTTTTTTTTTGGTACAATTGGGGTCGAAAAAGTAAAATTTTAGGAGCTCGTTGGTACAATTTTGATGTTCGCACTTTGTAACTCTGGTCTGTATACAATTTTCTACACAGAGAAAAATCCATGCAGCATTTTACGAAATTAAATTTCTTAGAAATTCCTTTACACGAATGTTTCGTTTAATTTTCTAAAAAAAAATTAGCTTACGAAATTCAAAAAAATCATCGTAATTTTAATTTTTTAAAATGTATTTCTTTTTAATTTCTGAATTTTCTAGAATTTTTTTCTAAATTTTTTCTTTGTTTTCTAAACGTTTCAGAAATTTTTCTAAATTCTCATGAATTTTTCTGGTTGCTTCTAATTTTAATATTCCCAGATTTTTTGGAGGTTTTTTAATTTTTTAAAATGTTTCTTTTTCTTTTTAATTTCTGAATTTTCTAGAATTTTTTTCTGTTTTTTTTTTTTTTTTTTTTGTTTTCTAAACGTTTTAGAACTTTTTCTAAATTCTCATGAATTTTTCTGGTTGCTCCTAATTTTAATATTCCCAGATTTTTTTGGGGTTTTTCTAGAATTTTCTTGAGTTTTCTTTAATTGGTTTCTCAACTTTTTATACCCTCCACTTAAAATGAGTGATTGAGGGTATATATAAGTTTGTCATTCCTTTTGTAACTCATCGAAATATCAGTCTGGATCGATTTAAAGACATTCAAGCGATGTCCGTCTGTCTGTCCGTCTGTCTGTCCGTCTGTCAGTCTGTCTGTGGAAATGGTGATCACGGCTAAAATATTAAACGGATATGACTGAAAATTACCATACTTATTGAAAGTTCTCCAGAGCAGTTTGGTATTACATTTGAGCGATATCAGTTCAGTGGTTCAAAAGTTATGAACAAAAATGTTAGGACATTTCGAAAATTTTGGTACATTCAACATAACCTTAAAATACAAAATGCTTTAATTCGGCTGCTGGTTGACATATGTATGTGAACAGAATTGAATACCGAATGGTATTTAAGCAAGAAAAAATCGCGGATTTTTTTTTCGCGGAAATTTTTTTCGAAATTTTTTTTTCTCAAAATTAATTTTGTTTTAAATAAAGTTTTTTGCAATAATTATTTTTGCATTGTGGAGGGTATATATATATATTTGTCAAGGCCGAATTTAACTTTTTTACTTGTTAATAATATTTTTTATTTCTTAGAATTTTTCTGATGGTTTTAGACTTTTCCAAAATTTTAAGGAGGTTTTAAAATTTTTTTATCGAGTTTATCTAAGCTTTTCTGATTTTTATACTCTCCAAAGTAATGATATATGATCGAATCTAAGACATTCGAACGATGTCTGTCCATTTGTCAGCGGAAATCGCGATACAGTCCAAACGAAAATAGCTAGACCGCTTAAACATTGGTGCAAATGCAACCGTTGCTGCTGCCGACCTCCTCCCCAGAAGTTTGGTTTTTTATACCCTACAACAACAGTATGGGGTAGAGATAGGCGCTGGTCACGTAATTTGCGTGATTCACGTGAGCGTGATTGAGTCTGGCGTGATTCACGCAAGAGCGCGAGCAATTTTTTTACTCACGTGAATAAAATTTGCGTGAGCGTGATTGAGTTTAAGTTAAAATCCACTCTCGCTCCCATCTTTGGTATAGGGTATACTCCTTTTGTCATTCTTTGTGTAACGCATCAAATTATCGGTCCATGACCCCATAAGGTATATGCATTTTTGATCAGTGCTTGATTCTTAGACATTCTAGCGATGTTCGTCTGCGGAGGACACAATACAGTCCAAGATAATAGAGCTAGACTGATGAAGCTTGGCACGAATATATCTTATGGCAATAGGCTAGTTAAGTTCGGAGAGGAGCAAAATCGGACCAGAAGGGAAAATTCCTCATCTGAAAAACTAAACCTCTAAACCCATTTTTAACAGTTTTTTTATACTTTTATTACACATTATTATGTGAAAAGCCTCCTTTTGTGGACTTGGATATTTCAAATATATGTAAATATAGATAAAACTGTATTACTTAAGGGCAAGCATGATGCACTTGTAAACATTTACCGTGAGGAAAAATATTGCCCCCAAGGATGAAGCCTATTGCCACAAAAAGTCGGTGCACGTTTAGACTTAGCCCCCTTTACATTTGGCTCAAATGACTCTAGTGGCCGCATCACAATAGGTATCCATTTAAAATGGCAGGTAAACGTATTTTGTGTTCCTAAATCATCATTCCAAATTTTAAAGAAATCGGACCAATTTTTCTTGTGATCCCCATACAAACTTTATCAATAGGGATGTGATTTCCATGCAAATGCATTTTTTTTTCGATAGTCTAAAAAAGATATCGACCAATTATCTTTCCGAATAAAGAAATTTACTTTAAAATGGCACCGATTTGTTTTGCATATTTTGATGAAAATGCATATTTTTGCATATTTTGGTGAAAATGCATATTTTTGCATATTAAGGTTTTAAATGCATATTTTGCACATATTTCCAACTTTAAATTGCATACTTTTTAATATTTTAGCATAAATTAGCAAAAACAGAAACATGAGTTTTTACATTTTATTTTTTAGTCCATATTTTTAGGATTTTTGGTGCATATTTTGAATTTTTTAGCAGACATTTTAAGCGCATATTTTTGATTTTTAAGTGCATGAAAATTTCATCTCTACTTATCCATAACACAGGCTAACAACTTTTTAACTCATAAACCAGAGAATACTTTTCTAAGAGTTTGAGTTTCGCTGAGAAGCTTGAAGTTGAAAATCCCAGTCTGAAAGTAGCAAAAATTACCTTTTAAATGAATGTTTAACCATAGGCCATGTTTCGCCACAGGTTTTGATCCAAAACATTTGCTCATTTTGCTTTACCTTGCTTAGTTTTTAAAAAATTAGGGGCCTGATAGGGTCTTGAGAATCTTGCGGTGTTCTACGAGTCAAAAGCTACAAAAATGCCGTTGTACTTTTTCTCGTTTCGGCAGTATTAACCGAGATATGTGCATACATAAAATCTTGGAAATGCAAAATTTTAGATTCGAAATTAGAGTCATGAGACCCCGACAGATATGTAGAGCTAGGCTATTCGTTTCGCTCTATCTCGCTTAGCTTTCGAGATATCGCTATATCTCCTTAGCAGAAGATTAAAAAATGTATTTTTTTGTCCGCTCTCTTTTGTGGGCGAGAACAAAAAAAAATAATATGCCTAATAAATATTTTTGTATTTTCTACAATTATTAAAGATCTAACCCACTATAGATCCAATTGGCCATGTTTGGACCCGGTACACATATATGAATATAATGTTCTTACTTGTTTTTTTTTTTTGTCGAGTTTTAGATCTCATCTATATTATAAAAATTATCAACAATATGTTGAAATTTTTGACGACAATTGATGACAATACTGTTGATGAAACTGGTTCATCAGGTTGACCTGATGAAAACGTTTCATCAATATGATAGAACATTTTTTCTTTCAGTTTAGAGTTTATCCTAGACTTTCCGCAATCACCATTAGCTTCCTATCCCTGTTTAATTCCTGTCAAAGCAATAACCTCATTTAAGTTTAACATGTGTCATACATGCCTCAGACTTCTTACTCACCCAATATTCCAACGAATAAAAACGAACTCTATGACGCATGAAAGAATGTCATTATTAGCGCTGACAACATTAACGACAAAATAAAAAAAAATATAAGAAAATTATTACCTTGGGTTACAAGGAACTTTACAAACAATCAACAACTCATACATGTTGTTCATAAGTTTTGCATATAAATTGCTGGTGTTGTTTGGGTTTAGACAGCGTCCTCAACGAAGAAAAATTAAAGAAAAACGTTGGCTATAAAATATGATTTAAAAAAAAAAAAAATTCAAAAGTTTTAGAAGAAAAAAACTTATATATACAGGGTGTGACACTGGACTTGCAAAATAAAGCCCTAAAGCTCAAACAACATTGAACAACTAATTCAATCGAGAGAGATTTCTCAAAAACAGATTGAGAAAGTAAAATTTGAATGATAAATTTTTAATCAGAAGACAAAAGTTTATAAAGATCAGCTGTTTTTATGCAGGGAAGATTTCGGTGTTGGATAACGTGCGAGAATCGGATCAAAAGTGTTATAAATTACAAAAAGTTATCGAAAGCTTTGTATGTTTTTTTCTTGTTCGCCTTAAGGCATGCAATGGATTATAAAAAAAAATCACATAAAAACAGAATGATTTATAGAGTTCCAAAACCAACGTTTGTTATAGATTTCATAAATAATTTTTTTTAATTTAATCCATTAAATCCAGTGATTCAAAACAAATCAAGTCTTAATTAAAAATATGTCCTCTTCCAATTTCCTGCATAATTTCTTTGGCCACCCTGTAATTACAGACAAAAAATTTATTCTTTTGATAGTAAGATTTAAAATGCATAATATGCACCAAGTGGCATGACATATTAATATAAAATGCTTTGCAAGAAGAAATTATGAACAACACTTTACGACGATATACTTGTCAACGCAAACAACACAGAAAATACCAAAACAACATTCCAACTCGCACACACTTTACGGACGCATGCGTTCTTATAAGAAAAAAACACTAACGAACCAACGCGAACAACTAAAAGATTTGTTTAAAAAGATAATGACAAATATAAATAAATTTATTTTTTTAATTATTTGTGTTACAAACATCAACAACTTCAACATAAGCCGCTGCGCTGCATTAAGAAACTGACACAAAATTATTAAAACAATTTTTTAATTTGTTTAATATGCATAAAGCGCCACATCTCTCACCCACACTTTGTTGCCGCTGCGGTCGATAGTTTGAAAAAAAAAAAAACTAATAGAATACAACACTGACTAACAAATACCAATTAGAATTGATTAGTTAACCAATAGAGATGGACAAGTGATGGAAAATGTTAGTGAGAGTGAATGAAAGATTTAAAATCGTCTTAAGCTGTCTAAAGAAAAACAAAGTGAGAGTAGGAACAGAACAAGCCCGCCACGGCTTTTTCTATACGAGTTGACAGAAAAAACGCCGGTGTGACGTAAAACTTATTTTTTTAAAAGTGGTGAAACTCTTAAAGTGTTATATTCAGAGCTTCGAAGAATGAAATCCTTTTCGAATGAATTCTCAAAAAAATCCATTCAATTTTCATAGTCAGTGAATGCATTCGATTTCATAAATCAACATTGAATGCAGTCCTTGGAATTCATTCGATTGAATGAACAAAAATGAATGCATTCGATTTCTTGTTCATTCGATTTAGAAAAATCGAATGCATTTTAAAAATGCACATATTAACTGCTATACGACGAAAAAATGTGAAGAGTGATTGCGATACTATGGACAAAAAATTTGCTACGTTTTTCTCTATCTTGGTTAGTTTTTTAAAGTTTTTTATGCAATGAATGAATAAGCCATTCGATTTTTCAAATTGAATGAAAAGAAAATCGATTGCATTCGCAAGTGAATGCATTCGATTTTTAAAAGTCGAATGAAAACTAAATCGAATGAATTCGATATTTATAAATCGAATGAGTCTAAAGTGAATTCATTCAATTCGCTAAAATGTGATTGGGGAATGCAATCACTAAATTTTCATTCAGAATGCCAAATCGAATTAAGGAATGAAATCCTTCGAAGCTCTGCCCTCTTCAAGAAAGTTTAGGTTTTGTAAAAATGGTGACAAAATCGGGTAATGGCATTGCATTTATCTTTATTTAGAAGTTTAAAAATCGTTAACTGATCCTGTTTTCGAGTTATTGCTTAGTAATTTCACTGTTCGACAACAAAAATCTCTCATTAAAATTACCAACTGATTCTTATAGATTTTGTTAATCTGATTCCAAATCTGCCATTCAATTTTTTCTAGCACGTACCGTTTTTGAGATACTATCTGTTAAAAAACAAGTAAACTAACACTAATTTAGCACTTTCGAGGGGTCCACCGTTACCTTGCTTCCAACTTGATTTCATATTAATTGGATCCTCTGATTCCAAAACTGCAATCCAAATTATTCTACCATGTTCCGTTTTCGAGATATTCGCGTTCGATATTTTCGCATGAAAAAATGTTCAAACGCGAATATCTCGAAAACGAAACTTGCTAGAAAAATGTGAACCTTTTTAACAGCGAATGTCTAAAAAACGGTACGTGCTAGAAAAAATTGGATGGCAGATTTGACATCAAGAGAGAAAAATCTTTAAGAATCAGTTGGATATTTTACTGGGAGGTTTTTGTTGTCGAACAGTGTAATAAGTTATCACCCAGCAAAATTTGGCATTACCAGTAATGGGTGTTTTAATCCAAAACAGATGTTAATAACTAGTTACTTATCGAATGAAACACTAATTACACTGTGCTCGAATTTGACACTTTTTTAACAAGCTGGGCACCCTACTGGTAAAGTTAATTTGGTTACGCTGAATTCAATGGTGCTAGCCCTTTTTAAACTTTTGCGATATTTTGCGACAACAAACCATAATACCGTGCATTTTTTTTCGCGAAAAATATATTTTGTTCGCGAAAAATCTTTACTTTCGTGAAAAATTGCTTCTACACAAATATTTTTAGTTTGATTTGAATTTGCGACAGCCATCTGGTAAAGCTAAATCCCATTGTTTTATCAGTTTTTTTCAAAGTTAGCGTATGTATTCGCGATATTCGCTAGTATTTTTTTATTTTTAAGTAAAAAAAAATATTTTTTTCATATTATTTAGATAATGGCTTAATTTTCATCATCTAAAAACTCTATTGAATATACAAAAAAAAAAATTTATTCGCGTAAATTTTTTTTCGCGAAATTTTTTTCCAATTTTTTTTATTATTCCATTAATTTATGAAAATGAGTAGAATACGGTAAATAACAGACACAAGATTTTTGAAAAAAAAAATTTTTCCGCGGAATTTTTTTTTTTTCACTGAAAAAATTTTTTTCGCAATTTTTTTTCGCGGAAAATTTTTTTCGTTCAAAAATTTTTTTCGAAAATGTAATTTTTGTAGTACCAATGCTTTAAAATGTTAAATAGCAAATATTGCGAATACGAGCGCTAACTTCGAAAAACGGCTAGCACCATTGAATTCAGCGTATACGCTGTATACGGGTATACCCGAATTAACTTTACCAGCAGGGTGCCCAGCTTTTTAACTTTTGTGACTAGTACAGTGTTATTTTAACAAAATGTAGGTATGTATGTTAAAAAAAAAATGGAGAGGTTCAAAAACTATTGGGGGTCGGCCATACATTTGACTCCTCTAGGGCACTCTTGGAACAGTTAGAGAGGTAGGAGCAAATTTTATAGAAATGTAATTTTTTATGGGAGCCCTCATAGGGAGTAGAAATAGGGTGTAAGTATGTTAAGAAAAAATGTTGAAGGGTTAAAAATTTAAAAGGTCGGTCTCGTTTTTGACCACTCTAGGAGGCACCATGGACGCGGTATGAGCTGATTTCATAAAATAAATTTATAAAAAAAATAAATTTTATGTGGACTAGGGTTATGACTCATTTTTAACAAAATTTTTACCTATCACCACGTGATAGACAATACAAAATTAATATTAAAAATCGTACTTGCGGGTCATTTTGGCAAAAAAACCTTTCGCACCAAACACAATTTCTAATAAAAAGTCACAGATATTTTTTGGTTTAAGTCCTATTTTTAAAAAATAAGGTAATTTTAACCCTTCCAATGAATGAATTATATAAAAAAAGATCTTGTGAACACTTACAAATAAAAATAAAGCCACCCGGAAAAAAAAGGCGAAAAAGTAAAAATACAATTCTTAATATTTTTTTATTGCCTTTTTGGCTAGGGCAGGTAAATTTTGATATTTGCAAAAAAATTCAAAAAGTCATAACCCTAATGTGGACCCTCTTGAGGGTTAGAAATAGAGCGTGGGTATGTTCTGAAAAGATGATAGGGTGGACAAAATCTTAAGGTTCGATCATACATTTGACTCCTTTAGGGACACTTTTGGGGCAGTTAGAGCTGTAGGCACGGTGCCCTGGAGCGGATTTAAATAAAATTTTGGTGTTACTCCAATTTTTAGACGGATTATGTTTTTAGACTATAAAAGAAGGAAAATGAGCCAAAAAAGAAAAAAAAGTACTAAACGCTTTTTTTGGCGGGCAAAAAAAAGAATTACAAAAAGAGAAAAAAGAATTTATTCTTTCAAATGCATTAACATTTTTTTATACAGATGTAAATTCGTCACATATTCACTTATCAGTGAGATTTAAATGTATATGTGACATATTTTTTCAGATATGAGACTTAAAAGAATAATTTCACTATTTAGTGATACTAAATGAAATTTCTTCTTTAATTTAATGAAAATTTTAACTCTTATTTCACATTTAAGACTGATCCTGTTTCTAGATTTTGAAGGAGGGAAGTTACACCAACAATACAAACACTCACTGATAAGTAACTATGTGATGAATTTACAACTGTATGAATAAATTTTGATGCATTTAAAAGAATAAATTATTTTTTGTTTTTTAGAAATTCCTCTTTTTGCCCTCCAAAAAAAAGCGCCTAGTACTTTTTTTCTTTTTTGGCTCATTTTTTTTCTTTTATCGTCTAAAAACATAATCCACTTAAAAATCGGAGTAACACAAAAACTTTATTTAAATCCTATCCAGGGCACCGTGTAGGAGCAGTTTTATAGAAATGTAATCTTTGTATGGGAGCCCCTTTAAGGAGTGGAGACAGAGCTTAGTAGAGATGGGCACCAATCACGTGATTAACGTTAATCGCGCATGAATCACGTGATTCGTGACTAAATTTTTTCTACTCACGTGCGTGAGTTAAATCCTTGCGTGAATTTTTCGTGATTTTAATTGGTTCCCCAATTTTTTTTTTGTTTGGTTACGTTTTCTTGATTTTTTCATGGTCTTTCAAAAAAGTTAAAAATTAAATAACTTTTTTAAATGTGTCATTGGGGAATTTACACAGTGCTTCCATGAGGTAATGTCTTCAGATTCTGACATATAATAGGTAGTTCTTGAGGACATGTCCTAACATTGTTATCAATGAATGTTTGTTTTAAGAGTGTGAAAAAATCCTCTAAGACATCTATAGGAAATGTCTTCATAATTCCAGTATATCAAACTAAACTTTTACATCTGGTCAGTGCCGTTTCAACCATTAGGGCACACTGGGCACGTGCCTAGGGCGCCTGACCTAAGCGGCACGAAATGCCAATAAATTCGGTTATAAGAAAATTAAGATATTTTTTAAATTTCTTTTAAAAGAAAATTTTCTTACAGAAAATGTCTCAGAATCTAACAAATTTTTAGTATACACTGAGACTTTTTCTATAGGAGAATATAATGTATCAAAAGTCTCAAATCCAGGAAATGTCTCAGATTCTAAACTATAAAAAGGGTCTCATTTTAGTTTTTTTTTTCTTAAAACAGGTAATAACATGAGTTTAATTTGTACAAAAAAAATGTTTTTTTGTCTTGCGACTTTTAACTTTACAGCGGAGCCCCAAATTCTTGTGTGCCCATTCTTGTGTGCCCAGCGCCATACTTTAAGACGGTGTGAATCTGGAAACTTTTAAATTTCTGAGAAAAACATCGGAAACATCTAAAGTCGAAAAGTTATTTCTTAATATGATAAAGATAACACAGCTCAACATGAAAATGCGTATTGGATTCTTGTAAGTGATTTAGGTAGTTTTTGTTGCGCTATGTCTATTACGTCAGGATTTTGAGTTATTCGCGATTAAAGTGCCGAATTAGGCCATTTTGGACCCAATTTGAAAGCTTATAATATAAGATGCTGGCATGCGATTGACTTAGTATCAAGCTCATTCTAAAGTATGCAATTTTCTTTATAAGACAAGATGAAATGTTCTTGAAATTTAATTTTCAAAAATGGCAAAAAAAATCATTAACAAAAAAACCTTCCATTTTTTTAAATATTTAGTTTGTTTACACAGTGTTTTTTAACAATTTTCCACACATAAATTTTAGATTTAAAGCACTTGTGGCTAATGATTTTTTCACCATTTTAATGCTTTTTTTACCATTAAAATTTAATTTTGTCTTAAAGATAAAATTACGCACTTTCGAATGAGCTTGATATCAAGTCACTCGCATGTCAAGATCTTATTTTATATGCGTTAAAAAATGTCCAAAATGGGCCTTTTTTGGCACTTTAACCGCGATTTTCTCAAAATTTTGATGTGATAGAAAAATTTGAGTGACCGTTTTGGAATCGAGAAACCAAAAACCTAAAAACTTTTTTTGGTCTCATTCAAAACGCAGCGACAAACCTCAGATTTGTACGGACTATTAGCCACATTTTTGCAAATATATTTGAGTGATATAGCACCAAAACTGATCAAGCTATTGGACAAAAGCTGATGACACCATATTTTGGAGGTCCCACTGCTTTTCTGAATCTTTGGAGGCACATAAAAAGGAATTGGTCACAAAAGTGGTAATAGAATCAAACCTATGTAGTCAAGTTCTTGTGTTTTTTTTTTCACTGTTGCGGAGTGCTATTCACCACTAACTCGAAAACACAATCAGTTGGGTTAACGATATTTAAAGTTCTAAATAAATGCCATTACCAGATTTTGTCACCATTTTAATAAAAAGTTTTTTTGTTTTAAATGTTCAGAAGTGTTATCGATAAAGCAAAAATTTTTAAATCAACCGCCAATATCGAATTCAGTCATCAATCCACTCACTTACCCATCTCTAGCTAATTAACCACTAAAAAAACCCCAATAAGAATCTCACCAAAAACAATCACCTTAACAATCATTCAACTAAATTAGCAGTATTTGTTTTTTTAATACAACACGTACTAATCGACCAACAGACCAACCAACCATTTCAACTAACTCTAGGCAACTTCAGTAAGAATTTCCAATTTGATCATACAACAACAAATAAGAAAAAGGTAGTGTAGTGTTACGGCCTTCGTTGTTGTGTTAAGCATATCAAATGACCAAAGTTGGTCAATTGGTGTGATTCGTTTGTTTCTGGCTTCACGGACGGACGGACGGACAAACTGTGACTGCCGGCCTGCCGTTGACGGTTTAATGTTTAATGACAATTTAAGATAATTTTCAATCAATTGAAGATTGTATAATTTTTATGGGTTTTCGTTGTTGTTGTTTTTGTACAATTTGTTAACAACAACCAACCAACAAAACACAAAGGAATTTATGGCCTTGCCAATGGAGTTAACTTCTGTATATTCTCAGGTTCTTACTTTCCCACACTTTTTTATTTCTTGAAAGTACCAGTATGACTTTTTGAATAAATGACACACCCAGCCCAAGCCAAAGACAAGCAGGCAGTTAGGCAAGAAGTCAAGCTTTATGTATGTTTATGAGGAATATAATTATACTTGTATACTTGTATATTTGGTTGTACTTAGGCAATTTGTATTCCAAAAGCATTTAGCTCGTTTGGCCACATGTTTATTATTATTTTTTTTAACGGATTTCACTTAGCACCATCGTATAATGGAATATAATAATGTTTGTCCTCTAAACAACCAACCAACGAACCATCCAACCTCATTCAAAAGAAAGAATTTTCAACAGAACATTCAAGTAGTTTCGACAATTTTCGAAATTTGTATATAATATTATCTTTAATATGGGACTCTTTTTTCAAAATGTCCAATTACACTGTGGAACAAATTCAGGTTAGCAAAAAAATTTTTTTTATGTTGAACCAACACTCAGGGGATGCCCTGCAGTGCATTGTGTTGATATCAGGAAAATAGGTTGTGAGGAGGAGGAAAGAGGGAGAAGTGTTGGGAAGACCTCCGCTGGAAGATTATTCCACATACGGCTAGTACGACTGATAAACGAACCTTCTCTGTAATGCCATGTGCGATCAACTGGACAAACGACAACAAATGGATGTGATCTACTAGACAACCGAGTGTTGCGAACAAAAACTCGGGCTCTAGGGATAAGTTCACTTATCTCAGCGGAACACTTTCCATGGTAATATCGATAGAACAGAGTCACACAACCCACATTCCGACGATGCTCCAGTGAGTCAATAGAGTTCGATACCCTATTGTCATTGATAAGCATCAACGCCCTCCTTTGCACACGGTCCAAAAGCTCCAAAATAGACTTCGAAGCCCCTGCCCATATATGGGAGTTGTATTCCATCTTCGGTCGAATGTAGGTGGTATAAATAGTTAGGATTATAATTGTAGGGGCCCCCGTAGGCTAGTTGGTAGCGTGCTAGCCTTTCAACGTGGGGGTTGTGGGTTCAATTCCCACCAGAACCCTTGGTTTTTTCGCTACAACGAGACGACGGTCATTGTTACAAGTTCTCGGTTAGAGTTGTAAATAAATAGAAAAAATAGTTAGGATATCGGATGAGGTGAAGTACTTCTTACACCGGTTTAAAAAACCGAGACACTTGAATGCTTCTTTCGGCACTTGAAAAACGTGTTTATTCCAACGGACATCGCACTGAATTTTCATGCCCAGAACATCAAGAGTGTCCGATTCCTCGATACCTATACCACCCATTTGTACAGATGACGCTGGTGATTCCACATTCCTGTGGGTCAACATACAACATTGGGTCTTGCGTGCATTAAACTTGACCCTATTCGCAAGACCCCACTCAGAGATTGTCGACAGGTCTTGATTAAGTGGGTCATTCATAGTCTGCCTGTTTTCCTCAACCTGAACAAGGCTTGGCCTACGATCGAAGGAAAATGAATGACAAATGTTGCTGTCATCTGCAAAAGAGTTGATAGGATTTGAAGTTTGACTTAGAAGGTCGTTAAGAATAATAAGAAAAAGGGTAGGAGAAAGAACAGAACCTTGCGGTACCCCTGATTGAAGCTGAAACTCATGCGATGAGAAACCATATATAACAACATGTATAGATCGGTTCCTGAGAAAACTAGAAATAAATCGAGAGAAGTCATTACCGACACCAAAGGCATTAAGCTTAGATATGAGTGCACCGTGCCACACACAATCAAATGCCTTGGAAATATCCTGAACAACCACCTTACTCTCAACAAAACGGTGGATTGAACGACTTCAACGTTCCGAAAGGAACGCCATCAGATCCCCAGTAGAACGAGTTCTACGAAAACCATACTGTCGATCGCTTAAAAGTAAGTTAGCCTCAAGATACCTAACAAGATGGCAATTTACCATGCTCTCCATCACCTTCGAGAGCGCTGAGCATATTGCAATTGGGCGGTAGTTATCAGGGTTATTAGCCGCTCCCTTTATAACGATTGGCTGCACATTGGAAACCTTCCAACATGAGGGAAAGACTCCCGCACGGTAAAACGAGATAAAATGGTTGGCCAGTGGACGTGCTAACGTCGTAGAATACAGTTTCAGCACCAGTGCTGGTATACCATGCGGCCCCGGTGATTTATTTACGTTAAGATCCGCAAGAACCCTTTTAACTGCACGTGCTCGGAAAAATATTCTGGGCATAGTATGGGGTACCCTCTCGAGTTCGGGCAGTGGTTGATTGCTTTCCGACAAAAAAGAGTTTCTTGCAACAAGACCAGCCAACAGGTTAGCTTTATCAACCGGTTCAGTGAATACTTGGCCGTCTTTTAAAAGAGTCGGGATAGAAGAACTAGCATTCTCCCAGACTCTTTTAACAAACGACCAAAAGCTCTTACTGCACCGAGGAGCAGCAAGAACTTTAGCACGAAGTCGCTGTTCGTAAAGAAGCTTTTCACGACTAATTGTAAGTACTTTTACACACTCGGATCTCGCCTGTTTGCGTAGCACATCAGTATTGGCGTTTTTATTGTTACGCCAATTTCTGAATGCTTCTTCCCTGGATCTGACTGCATTCCTGCAAGTCTGGTTAAACCAACATTTATCCTTTGGTTTAGCGGAAATGAGCTTCGATGGAATGAATGACTTTATTCCAAGCAATATAACGTTTTCAACCATTTTCGCCGCGGCGTCGACGTTACCATCGAGGAAACAAAGATTTCAATTGAAACGCCGGAAAAAGTCGTTGAGCTCAACCCAACGGGCCTTCTCATATATGAAAACTGAACGCTTCTTAGCTGTTGTTGAAACGTTACGAAGATCGGAGTACAAAAAGGATGGGGAAATGGTGCAATGATCCGAATTACCTAGATCGAGAGTATTTTGGTGTTCATTCCCAACGCCCGTTAAGCGCGTTGGTTCATTCACTAACTGCGACAGGTGGTTATGCGCGGCGAACAACTCAACGTATTCACCAATCGGAGACGAATGGTATGAATGGAGAATCCATGAAGAGTTGTGAACATTGAAATCACCTGCCACTACAATTTCACTGCTCGGTCAACTCTCCAAGATTCTTGATATCGAATTTAAAAGGGCGTCAAAACCATCCAAAGAAGAAACCCTTCCCGCATTGGGACTCCTATACAGGAACCCAAAAATGTAATGAGTGTGCCCTCATTCCGAATTTAACCCATAAAGAATTAAATTCGGGATCATTCGTGCCCAAATGTGGCAGGCACTGGTACACAACATCATTACGTACATATACCGCAAGGCCCCTATGAGAGACAAAAAGGGATAGCAAGTTATATAGAGGCTATATTAGAAGACCCGTGCCGCGGCGTTTGTTTATGTTAGTTCGATTTTTTTTTATCGATTTTCGAACTTTGCAGTCAAATGCTGATTTTCAGCATATTGTTTACATGTTTTTTTGGCTATAACTCGACGACTAATTGATATCTTTGCAATCTGTAAAAGCCAAATTATTTCTAGAGACCTTTCCAACAATTAACATCTTTAAAAAATTGATATAGAAAATTGTTGTGGTGCTTATGAAGCAAAATGTTGAAAAAATTATTTTTTTTCATGCTTTTTGAAAATATTTTGCTTCATAAGCACCACAAAAATTTTCTAAATCCATTTTTTAAAAAATCTTAATGGTTGGACAGGTCTCTAGCAATAATTTGGCTTTTACAGACTGAAAAAATATCAATTACTATATGAATTCAGCTCCTTCCGCTTCCATGGTGCCTCTTAGAGTGGTCAAAAATTATACCGACCCCTTATTATTTTTACCCCTCAAAATTTTGTTTTACCCCTCAAAATTTTGTTCTACCTCTATCTCTACTCTAACTGCCCCAAGAGTGCCCCTAGAGGAGTGAAACGTATGACCGACCCCCAATAGTTTTTGAACCACAAAATTTTTTTAGAACATATCTACCCTCTATATTTAACCGTTAAAGGGGTCCCCCATACCCATTTTTTTGTAATGGATTTCACCATATATATCTCTGTAGCGGGAAAGTTTTGAAATAATTCCTCATATTTCAAAGAGTTCTTTACTATAGTGGTTGATAAAGTAATTAAAGTTAGCACTTGATAACAAATGAATTGTTTTGATTTATTTAGTTTTTTTGGAAAATTTTAAATTATGAGACATGTTTTAAATATTCTTGTAGTACAACTAAACAACTAATTATAAAAATTTATCTTAAAATTTTGTTTTGTTTTTATGGGGAATAACATTATGTTAACAGAATGTCATGCGAAAATAGTTTTAAAGATTCTAAAAAATGTTTTTGTAAACAATTTTTAAAACATTTGTCATCTTAAGTACTTCGGATGAGTCAACCATGATGACGAAATTTTTTAGCGACCAATCTCTTTGAAACACGCAACATTCTTATCCAAAGGCTAAAAGTAAAATATTGATAAGGTCTTATAAAAACATTATAATCACAGCTGCAATTTTTAAAGTACAAATTGGAAATATGCGCATAAAATATGCACTAAAAAATGAATAAAAAAACACTACCAATAGATATCAATTTTAATTTGTGATTCCGTTTGAAACTCATTAGAATATCGGTCTAGTACCTGATTATTGATCAATGATCGATTCTAAGACACTCGTCTGTTGAAATGGTAATCACGGCAAAAGTATTAAACTGATATAACTGAGACTTATCACACCTACTTGTTCTAGTCCCGAAAAGTTAGGTATTGCATTTGAGCGATATCGGTTCAGCGGTTCAAAAGTTATGGAAGAAAATGTAAGGACACCTCGAAAATTTTGGTACATTCCACATAACCTAAAATGCTTTAATTCGGCTTCTGCAAAACTAATACCCTATCTCCAATTTCTAAGGGGGCTCCCACACAAAACGAATTTTTTTTTAAATTTGCTCCAACCGCTCTAGCTGCCCTAATAGTGCCCTTAGAGCAACAAAATGTATGACCGACCCACAATATTATTTTAATCCAAACATTTTCTCCGAACACACCTACCCTCTATCTCTAATTGTTAAGGCGGTCCCCATATATTTTTTTTTATTTTTTGTAAATTTGTTTTATTTAATCAGCTTCTACCGGTCCAATGGTGCTTCTGAGAGGGGTCATTAGTGAGACCGACCCCCATTTATTTTTACCCTAAATTTGTTTAAAATATACCTACGCTCTATCTCCACTCCCTAAGTGGTCTCCCATACAAAATTACATTTTTATAAAATTTGCTCCAACTGTTATTTGTATGGGACCCTACTTAGGGAGTGGAGATAGGGCGTGGGTATGTTTGAAAAAAATGTTGTAGGGTAAAAATCAATGGGGGTCGGTCTCACTAATGACCCCTCTCAGAAGCACCATTGGACCGGTAGAAGCTGATTAAATAAAACAAATTTACAAAAAATTATATGGGGACCGCCTTAACAATTAGAGATTGTTCGGTCTCTCTAATGACCCCTCTCGGACGCACCATTGGAACGGTAGAAGCTGATTAAATAAAACAAATTTACAAAAAATAAAAAAATTGTATGGGGACCGCCTTAACAGTTAAAGATAGAGGGTAGGCGTGTTCAGAGAAAATGTTTGGACTAAAAAAATATTGTGGGTCGGTCATACATTTTGTTGCTCTACGGGCACTATTAGGGCAGTTAGAGCGGTTGGAGCAAATTTTAAAAAATGTCGTTTTGTGTGGCAGCCCCCTTAGAAATTGGAGATAGGGTATTAGTTTGTTCCAAAGAAATGTTAAGACATAAAAATTAATGGGGGTTGGTCTTATGAAGGACCCCTCTATGACGCACCATTGGAGCAGTAGAAATGATTTTAAGATCGGAAAATTACAATAAAATTTTTTCAAAAAATTTTAAAAAATAGTAACAATCGTTATCCCACGATCCTCCTAGGCAAAAAATTTGTGGAATCGATAGAAGTTTTACACAAAAAAAATTCAAAAAAATCGAAGAGTACAAACATTTTCAAAAATGACATTTAAATTTTAAAACTTAAAAATCGCATACTAAGTAGAGCGCTTTTAAGAATTTTTTGCGATTTTTTTTTTAAAGTACGTAAAAAAACAAAAATTTTGAAAAAAAAAAATTTAAATTTGGACCATTATTGAAGAAGTTATGAGTAAAAGAAGTTTGAGTAAAGGAACAAGCTACCAATTTTTAAAAATTCGATACTTTTTGAACGGGTCATCAAAAAAATCTTAAAATTTACCACGAAGGAGTTTTTGAAGGGTACTAAAAACTGTAAACAAATTGAGAAAATCTAAAAAAAAAAATTTTCAAAGTGTCCGATTTGGCATGGAATGCCCCATATATATTCTGATGCTCGATCGATTTTAAGACGATCTAGCAATGTCCGTCTGTCCGTCCGTCCGTCTGTCCGTCCGTCCGTCCGTCTGTCTGTTGAAAACACGCTAACTTTTGAAAGACTTTACGGAGGCTCCTGAAGTTTGCCATATATCTTGGGCATTTACCTGGTCAGGTTGGTATTGCAATTCAGCGAAATCGGTTCAGTGGTTCAAAAGTTATGAGGAAAAGACTGAATTTCGGCAAGGGTTTTTCGTGAATTTACGAGATAAAAAACACGCTAACTTTCGAAAGGCAATTCTGAGGATGCTGAAGTATGGCATATATATTTCGCGTTTTCCAGATCTGGTTTGTATTGAATTTTAGCTTTATCGGTCTTGTGGTTCAAAAGTTATTAGCAAAACCGTGAAAATCAGATTAGTTTTACCTTAAATTCACGTGTGGAAACCCCGTTAAATATGTTTTAAAAACATTGGTAAGTCACAAAAATATTTTAAAACGTATTTTTGTCATTCAAAAATATTTTTACACTAAAAAAAAAAAGTAAACTCAAAAAAAAATTTTCACTAAAAAAATATAATAAATTATTTTTTTTTTTTTCAAAAATTACTTTAAAAAAAAGTTTTTTTACACAAAATAAAATATTTCTAATCAAAAATGTTATTTTTTCACGTTAGAAAATTTACTATCACTTAAAAAGGGCACTGTGGAGGGTATTCATAGATTCGGCCAAGTCGAACTTAACTTTTCTACTTGTTTATACTAAAATACATATTTCATACAAAAATAAATTTCTCATACAAAAATAAATTTTTCATACACAAATATATTTTTCATACAAAAATATATTTTTCATACAAAAATAAATTTTTCATACAAGAATAAATTTTTTTTTTTTACAAAAACTAATTTTTCATTAAAAAAAATAAATTTTTATTCAAAAATACATTATTCATAAAAAATTAAAAAAAAATCATTATATTTCATACAAAAATATATTTCATAAAAAAATATATTTTTCATACAAAAATAAATTTGTAATACAAAAATAAATTCATACAAAAATAAATTTTTCATCTCAAAATAGAAGTTTTTATACAAAAATTGATTTTTTATTAAAAAATAAATTTTTCATACAAAAATATGTACATAATTCATAAAAAAATAATTATGTATATTTCCTTGCTATACGTTTTGTGGTATTGACTAATTTCCATAATTATTTCTTTCTGTGTAATTTTTGTAATAATCAAAAATTATTGTGAGTTATTGATTTGTTACGGAAATTTACACTATTTAAAATATGTACATTGTTTACTTGTTTGCAAAACTACGCAGTTTTTGCCGCACAATTGTCTAAATTGTCTAAATTTTCCAAAACAAATAAATTAATATTAAACATGCGCACCATTTCCAAAAAATTGCGGATTTTTCCTACGTTGAAGAAATATAAAAAAAAAAATCTAAGAATTTCTTTCCCTTGAACCTTTCAAAGAGATTGTGACGAATCCCCCTCGGAAGCAAGTGCCGGATTTCGAACTTTTTTTGACAAAAAAATGGTTCATTTGCTTGACAAAAGTGTAAAAAACCTTTTAAAGAAATGGAGTTATTTATTTGAGGTTGGTTTAGTTCTTCAAGGGGGAATTTTTTTCACCCTGGTCCGATTTTGCCCATCACCGAACTTAACCAGCCTATGACCATAAGACATATTCGTGCTAACTTTCGGGAATCTAGCTCTTTTATTTTGGACTGCATCGTGTCCTCAACAGACGGACGGACATACAGACAGACGGAAATCGATAGAATTTCTTAAAGTGCCCATACACTTGCAGTATGGTTGTACAACTTGCTGGATGGACGTAGCCATTTTGTTTTTGTAATGGTCGTCCAACAAGCCCATACACGATAAAAATCGCATTTTCTTCCAGCAAATGGTACAATATGCAGTATCGTGTATGCCCCCCTTTAGAATCGATCGCTGTTTAATAATATATATACATTATGTGGTCCACGACCGATATTTCGATGCGTTACACACAAAATGACAAAGTTAACAGTTGACCAAAAACTCATTCGAATGAAATGGATTTTAAGCGTCGTTTTATAACTGTTGATGATATAACACTGTTGATAAAACATGGATCTATTACTATACACCAGAGAAAAAAGAACAATCCAAACAATGGACCGAATGTGGTGGAAGTGTACCAAAGAAGGCAAAAACAGTTCAATTCGCTGGTAAGGTTATAGCAACGGTTTTCTGGGATTACAAAGGCATTTTATTGATCGATTATCTTCAAAAAGGTAAAACAATAAATTCGGAATATTATTGTCACCTCTGGATCAACTAAATTTGAAAATTCGAGAAAAACGACGTGGTTTAGAACACAAAAAAGTAATTGTTCATCAACAACGCACCATCCTACAAGAGTGTCTTAACAATAACAAAATTCAACAAATTTAGCTTGAGGTCCCTAGGGACTCATAGCTTGACCATAGTGACATAGTAATCCATCGACCGTTTTATAGATCTGGCATCACCAAAGATAATTGGAAAATTCTGGCAATGCCAAACTAAAGTTCAAACGCAAAGCAAAGAGAGACAAAAAAAAATCTGCATTCTCACTGTAAAACTGGTATCTTTCATCTCGCTCGAATTTCGGTTTGTGATAAAATTTCGTAAACAATACCATATGGTTTTTGTTTACTACTTTTTCTAACGCCATTTGTTGGACTACTCTATGACTCTGGCTCTGACTTCGACCTGTTCCCAAATCTAAAAAAATCCTTGGTGACAAACGTTTTACCACCAATGAAGAATGAAGATGTTAACGATTATTTTCAGGAGCTTCAGGAAATTTTTTTTAATCAAGTAGACATGTGCTCGGATATAATCGTTTCTTCGCTTACACCGAGTCATTCGCTTCAGAGTACACCACTTTTAGAGTACAATATTTGCGAATTAGAATGTTTAGAATGATGAGTAGAAATAGAATTGTAGTGTTGAAAACTGTCAAAATTTATTCTGTAGAAACTATAAATATTCACATATTTGCAAGGTTGGCAATCGATACCCACCCAGAATAACGGTATTTGTCTATTGTACGGCAACCAATAAAGATATGGACATTTTTTAAAGCGAATATTAAAGTCGATGAAATTTCTAGTATTTTTGATGTGTTACTTCGTGTTTGTACCGGTTGCTTTTCGAAATATAGGCCAATACCTTTATAATACCGTTTGAAACGGTATTTTAAAGGTATTGGCCTATATAACGAAAATGAACTGGTACAAACACGAAGTAAAACATCAAAAATACTAGAAATTTAATCAGCTTTCATAATCGCTTTTAAAAATTTCCATATCTTTATTGGTTGCGGTACAACAGCCAAATACCGTTATTCTGGGTGCGTATCGATTGCCAACCTTGCATATTTGTAATTTATTTATTTATTTCATTGGCTGTCCTATGCTACAAGATCAAATCTTATAATTACAGCATAGGATTTTATAAAGCTAAACAGGTTAATTTGTTTATAAGAATTACATATTGAGGGGGTTAGAGCACAGGGGGTTCAAGTGCCTTATATTTGATAATGAGAAAAAAGAGGTTAAAGTTAAATTGCAATAAAAAATGTTAGATGCTATCTATAATATTATTTTTTAGTTAATAGAGATCCTGAGATATATTTTAATCTAACAAGTTAAAAAATACCGTCTTTTACACCCTTTTGCACCCAAAAATTGCATCTGAAGTAAGTAAGTCGCACTTATACCCCTTGTGCTCTAACTTTTTTTTATAAATTTGTAAATTCGTAAAATGAAAACAACATTTTATTAAGAAAATCTGTAATGGTTCTTTGTTTAATTTTTTAGTCGTCATAATCAGATTCCATGACATCATTGGGATCATCTTCATCTTCATTAGGGCATCACGTCAAATGTAAACTTTCGAATTTCGTACGTTTTCGACCAAAATTCATCCTCATCTGGCACACAAATTAGGAATTTTTAGGAAAAATATTTAAAAATTCCAAAATAGCAATTTTGGTCCACAGATGCTGATTTACAATCATACAAAATATGTTTAACCAAATTCCTCTTAAAAGTAGCAAAATGTTGAGTATGTGAAAAATATAAAAATAAAAACACGATTTTGGGCCAAAAATGCTCATAAGCATCTGTGGACCAAAATCTCTGATCAATTTTTGTGGACCAAAATCGTGTTGTTATACTTTTTTTAATATTTTTTAGATAATATGCTTTACATTTTACAACTTTTGGGACAAATTTGGATAAGTAAAAAAATTGTGCAGAAAAATCAGCATCTGTGGACCAATATTATTTTTTTTTAATGTGCTCGATTCGGCCCAGTATGCAAAATGAGTCGATATCGATTCGAAAAAGAGTCGTTTTCTCTAAGAATTTCATCGATATCGAGTTCGATATAATGTCGATATAAAGCGTGTTTTCCTATGTGGCATGCAAGGTGATATAGAATCGTGTTTTGGTACAGGTTTCGATTCGATTTTAAATCGAAAATTTCATGAATTTCGATACATTTGTTTTTTAATAATTTAGTTAATTGTTTTAAAAAACGGAAGGAAATAAAAAAAAAATATTTTATTACTTACTACTACTTACTTACAATTAACTAATTTTTACTAATTTAATTTATTTATTCTTTAAATGTAATTTTTACAAATTACTATTTTTATCTGCCTCACTTGAGATTTGAACCCAGAACTCCCAGTTTACTGGTTGAACGCCTTACTCCTTCAGCCAAAGTTTGATAATAAAAGTAGTTTTTTAAAATTACTTTTACTAAAATTTGAATTTTTTATTATTATTTGAATTGCCCTTAATTTATAATTTGTATTATTATTTGAATTACCCTGTTTTTATATTCATTTTATTTTGTTTTGACATACTTCTCATAATTTGAAAATATTTTTATTTCAAAATATATATTAGTACAAACAAATTTCAAGTTGTGTATGGCCTAGTTGGCTAGCAGGTTCGGCAGCTTATGATTTGGAGATTTTTGGCCTTGGTTCAAACCCCGGTCGCGGATTTTTTTTTAATTTTTTTTTATTGTTTTAGTGTTAGATATTATTTTTTTTAATAATAAAAGTAAAATTTGTGGAATTTTTGTAAAATTTAATAAAACTAAAACTCGATATTATATCGAAAATAAATATTTTTTTCGATGGAGCAACAAATACGAGAATTCCTAAAATGTAGATTGGAAATCATTTCGAAATCGATTTGTTTTTCAAAAAAAATACGAGTTCGAGAAACGTTAAAATATCGACTGTATATAATATCGACATCGAATCATTTTTGCGGAAAAGCTTCGAAAAAACTTCGAAAAAATTGTCGCCTCGAAACTGTGCAGACTGGGGGGAGTACTCTTTCACCATTCACCTACATTTTAAAAATTTGATATCCTTTCGAATTTTAAGATTTTTAAATTTTTCTTGTAATTATTTAAGATATTACTATATTTTAACAAGAAAAAAATGTAAAATCTTGAAATTCAAAAGAATATCAAATTTTTAAAAATTTGGTGAATGGTGAAATAGTACTCCCGAATCGAGCACAATATTTTTCCTACGCATTTAGCAGTTGTACGCAAGAACTCCTAATTTTTGAGCCGGATTTGGTTAAAATATTCGGACATGAATTTTGGTCGAAAAGCGCCATTAAATTGCAATAAAAAATGTTAGATGATATTTAGTATATTATTTTTTAGTTAATAGAGTTCCTGAGATATATTTTTATCTAACAAGTTAAAAAAATACCGTGTTTTACACCCTTTTGCACCCAAAAATTGCATCTGAAGTAAGTAAGTGGCACTTATACCCCTTGTGCTCTTACTTTTTTTTATAAATTTGTAAATACGTAAAAGGAAGACCACATTTTATTAAGAAAATGTGTAATGGTTCTTTGTTTAATTTTTTAGTCGTCATAATCAGATTCCATAACATCATTGGGCTCATCTTCATATTCATCTTCATTAGGGCATCCCGTCAAATCTAATCTTTCGAATTTTGTATCATAATACCTGCCGATTATTTAACCAAATCTGGCTCAAAAATTAGGAATTTTTGAGTACTTTATGGGAAATTTTTTTTAAAAATTCCACTTTTGGTCCACAGATGCTGATTTTCAAACATAAAAATTATTTTTAACCAAATTGGTCTTAAAAGTTAAATTTTAATAATTGCTTGGAGCACAAGGGGTTTAAGTGCCTTAAATTTAATAATAGGAAAAAAGAGGTTATAGTTAAATTACAGTAAAAAATGTTAGATGATATCTAGAATATTATTTTTTAGTTAATAGAGATCCTGAGATATATTTTAATCTAACAAGTTAAAAAAATACCATATTTCACAAATACAAGCACCCAAAAATGGCCTCTGAATTATGTAAGTGGCACTTATACCCCTTGTGCTCTAACTTTTTTTATAAATTTCTAAATTATGAAAAGAATGTTAGTTATTTGTAAAAGGAAACCACATTTTATTACGAAAGTCTTTAACGGTTCTTTGTTTAATTTTTTAGTCGTCATAATCAGATTCCATGACATCATCGGGCTCATCTTCATCTTCATTAGGGCGGCCCTTGAAATCTGAACTTTCGAATTTCGTGCCGTGATACCTGCCGAACGATGGACATGGAGTAGCTAATTGTGGGAAAATTTATGAAAAATTTTTGCAAGGTCATTTTTAGTCTGCAACCAGCGGTCAAAGTTTAAAAAATTACGTTTTTGGACCAAAATTTATATCTGAAATATTTAACCCAATCTGGGTCAAAAATAAGGAACTTTTGCGCGTTTTATGGGAAAAATATTTAAAAAATTTCAAAATTGCGATTTTGGTCCACAGATGCTGATTTATAAACATAAAAAATATTTTTAACCAAATTTGTCTTAAAAGTCGAAAAATGTTGAGTATTTTATGTGAAAAATTTTAAAAATTAACCCACGATTTTGGTCCAAAAAGGCTGATTAGCATCTGGTATCAAAATCTTTGATCAGCATTTTTGAACGAAAATCGTGTTTTTTATATTTTTTTAATATTTTTTAGATAACTTGCTTTACATTTTCCAACTTTTAGGACCAATTTGGATAAAAAAAATAATATTTATGTTAAAAATCAGCATCTGTGGACCAATATTTTTTTTTTGGGATTCTTTTATATTTTTCCTATTATGTACGCAAAAATTCCTAATTTTTGAGCCGAATTTGGTCAAAAAATTCGGACATGAATTTTGGTCGGAAATCGCCATTTTTCACACTTTAACCGCTGGTTACAGACTGAAGATGCTCTTGCAAAATTTGATTACTATTACTACAAGAACTTCTCGGAATTCAACCACTTTGTCCACGTGAAAAACTAAGGGCCTAATTTTGTAAAACGCAACGCGCCTTTTTATCTCGCGTTGGACAATTTTCTATTTTGTAAAACGCGAGCACTAAACAGCTGTTTTTTTCGCGTTGACTTACGTGTTTGTAGAACAAATTGTATGGAAAATGGAATTTTGTAAAACGCAAGAGAGCCCAGCAAAACTTAGATTACCAAATAAGGTATAAAATAAGGTATATGATCTCTTATTTTATACATTGCAGCATTGATGATTTTAACAGGCGATGAGACTCAAAGTAATGCATCCACATTATCACATAGAATACCAGTAAGGTATAAAATAAGTCATAAATTTATAACGAAGAATACCAGTAAGGTGTAAAATATATGATATTTTATAGGTTACGAGTAAGGTATATAATATAGCATACCAGAACGTAATATATAAGGTGTTACGAGTAGTAAAAAAGTAATTTTGTATTAAATTTACTCACGTGATTGTAAGTGAGTGTAAGTAGATATAATATGCTAGTGAGTGTGTGTCGTTAGAAATTTCTTGTCGTGAGCCCATCTCTAGTTTAAACTTATGCATTTTTTTATAAAATAATTATTTTTTATGTTATTGTAATGCATTATGCATTTAATTATAAATAATGCATTATTTAAAACTTTCAAATAATACATAATGTAACCAAATATAAGTCATCCATGATTTAATGTTTAGAAATAATAAATATGAAATACATTTTTCCAATAATCATGCATTACGTAGCAAATTATTAGTAATGCATTATTTTTCACTTTAAAATAATACGTTGTGGAACAAATGTTTGGTAAGACATCCTAAAATAATGCTACAAATAAGGTATATACATTACCTGGTAATGTGTTATATAATCACTACCCATTACCAAAGTTTTGCTGGGAGTGTTTTTTCATCACTTGAAGTGTCAAAATGATCACTTAAAATTTTGGGGCGTTGATGTAACAAATATGCTTTTAAATAGCAAAAAACAAATAAATTATGTTGGAATATGTAAATATACAACAAAAAAGTAATAAATGTGTAAAAAAAACTTCTCCGGCAGAAGAAAAATATCGAAAATAGCAAAGCGTCTCGTTGTGATTTTTATTGCTTTTTTCAACTAATTTATGTTACTTTTTTGTTGTTCTCTTTTTTCTCAAATATTCTCTTTGCAGGTGTTGCCTTATCATATATATGTGTTTCCCCACGAAAATGGGTGTGTATTCCCTACAAAATGGGTGGCCAATTTTTTTAATTTTAGAATGTCTGGCAACACTGATTCAAATATAATTGACATTTCAAGTGATGACGTAAAAATTGAACGCAATAACGTAGTGATTTACAAAATTGCACTTTTTGAGCCTCGCGTTCACGTTAACGTTGGTGATGCGTTCAACGCGAGTGATTTACAAAATTAGGCCCTAAATTTTAATAATTGCTTGGAGCACAAGGGGTTTAAGTGCTCATATACCCCTTGTGCTCCAAGCAAAACAGGTATTTTAGTAACAAGAGCTAAAAATTGTCGCCATATCTCGCTAACGAATAAGAATTTCACATTAATTTCTGGTGCTATGAACTACTGTGAACTTCACCTACTAATTCCATATGTTAACTCAATTTTTTTAAAAAAGTCACTTGAACCCCTTGTGCTCTAACCCCCTCATATGAAATTCAAAATATAAAAAACAGTTTTCATTAACAAGACAAACCGACATTTAAAATCCTACTGATGATAACACTAATTGGGGTGTTTGAAACCGATAGGGAAATACCAGAAATGTCTATAATTTTTAGAAATTTAATTTTTCTTCTGCATTTTTTCAACTTGAACCCTTATAACAAATATAATTAGAGCCCGTGCTCGATCTGTACTTACAGAAAAAATCAAAGAAAATTTTTATTGTTTGAACGTTTAAAATGTTAAAAAACATTCGTTTGACAAATGCAGTAATGATTATAAAATTACATCATGTTGTAAAATATTTTTAATATACACTAAGCACTTAGAATGACCGACCATATAATACCCTACACCAGAGTTTCCCGGAAGATGGGTCTCGGAAAATTGGTCCCATAGACCGACTAGATCTATATTTTGTCTAAGCTTTAATAAGTGTAAAAAACACTCACAAATCAAATTTGAGTGAAATAGACTAATATTTGTTGATAATAAACCGCTTTAACTGAATATTTCACATGGGGCCTAAGTCCAAAACTGGTCCGATGATAATCAGATTTGATAAGGTTATTTACATAAGTACGCGTTTAACATACACAAACAAAATTTTAATTAAATATTTTCTATTTTCATGAAATTTGAGAAATTTATGTGAAAATCGGGAAGGTGGTTTGTATGGGGGCTATAAGAAGAACTGGTCCGATTCATTTAAAATTCGGAATGGTAATTTGTGAAGACAAAACACGTTCACCTTCCAAATTTCAAAAAGTTACCTATTTAAATACGCTTGATAGAGTCATTTGAACCAAAACTAAAGAAGACCTTTGTATGGGGGCTACGTCTATTTATGGACCGATTTTTTCCAATTTCAATAGGCTTCGTCCTTGGGCCAAGAGAGGCTTAAGTCAATTGATTAAAAATTGCGACCTGTATCGTGTTTACACCGTTTACATGGACAGACAGAAGGACAGACGGACGGACATCGCTAAATCGACTCAAAAAGTGATTCTGAGTCGATCGGTATACTTAAAGGTGGGTCTAGTACCAATATTTCGGTTAGTTACAAACATCAGCACAAACTCATTATACCCTATACCACAGTGTGGTGTAGGGTATAAATATATTTAAAAAACCTAAATTTGTTTTAAAAAAAAGTTTACATATCTTGTTTTTTGGAAAATTATTTTTCAAAAAACACCCGAAAGCAGTTCGAGCAAAGAATTTCAAGTTATTTAAGTTTCAAATATATTTAACCTTTTGGGTCCTAAAAATAAAGTTTTAAAACTAAAATTGCCATATCTCGAAAACTAAACAAGATGGCGACCCCTTAAGGAAAGTTGCCCTCCTTACATTTCTGGACCTTTTGGGTCCTAACTTTGAATCAAAAAATTTGAATTCCCGGATATTTTAAAATGTTCATATCTCGGTAACTACCGCCGATACGACAAAAAGTTGTGAAGAAAATTTGTAGCTGTTGGATCGTAGAACAAGACCAAGACCTACAAAATTGCTTCGCAACATTTTGTCGTGTTGCCGGTAGTTACCGAGATATGAGCATTTTAAATTAGTGTTAAGACTTTATTTTTAGGACCCAATAGGTTTAACACATTTTCACACTTAACAGTGAGTGAAAATATGAGACTAAAAAAGTAAAAAAAAAATTCTCAAAAAAAACTTTTTTTCTTGAAAAAATCATTTGATTTATTCGCTTCAGAGTACAGTAGTTTAGAATATTTCTAATTCTTAAATACTGTACTCGTTTTTCGGTTTTTCTTTATATTGCAAGCATAGAATACATTATTCATTCGTTTCGAACTGAAAAAAATAGAATAGTGTCTTTCATTCTAAATTTTTAGAATGTCTCTAAACGACTTTTTAATGCATTCGTGCACTTGTCTGATTAAATCAAGGAATATAATTGTTAGAATAATGTTGGACTAATAAGGGAAGTCTCCCTGGTGTCTCTCTCCGATATTCATGAAATTTTGATATGTTGTTAAGAACGAAAATTAATTCGACACGTATTTTTTTTAGCGGCCCAAACTCATTTTTAGGGGGTCGATTTGTATGGGGGGAAATTGACCTTTTTCAGGTTTTTACAATTTACGCCTATTAAAATAAAATTTATATGGGCATGTGTGGTATCAGATTAAAGGTATTAAAAATACCTATCTCGTGGTGCTAACAACGGGCCGAAGAAGTTAATATTTTTCGACTTATTAACAAAAATGTCCTAAAATTTTAGTATTTTACTCAATATGACGAAAAGTTGTGCATATTTGGACACGTTCTTAGCACACGTAGATAGGTTTTCCAAAGACCTTTCATTTGGTATGTAATATGACTAGGTTTCTTTGCATAATATAAGAGATAAACGAAAAAAAAATGAAAAATTGCCTTGTCTTCCCCCCCCCCCTCCTTTTTACCTCCTAAATATGAATTTGGGCCGCTAAAAAAAAATACGTGTCCCTTTATTTTTTCTGGTCTACAAAATAAAACCAATTCCATAAAGATCCGCGGGTGACTCTATTGAAGTTTCAGGAGATTATATTGAAAAATAAAATAATTTTTAAAATCTAGCTTTTGCTTTTCATTGTCAGGCTAATAGTGCGTTTACAGTGGCCTTCTAAGCTAGCTTAAAGTGGATTGTGGCTACAATCTAGCTTCAATCTATTAGATTGCCCATACAAATTTATTTTTTTAATCTAGTAGTTTAGACTCTAATCGGCAAACGCAAATCGGCAAAGTTTGATACAACTCTGTATTTCTGTAATTTTCATTTTCCAACACTGATAAACACCGACACAAAGCCTGCCATTTTGATGACGCCGTAAAGTATGTTTATGCCGCCTAAATTGTTAATTGTAAACGCCGTCACTGTCCTTGTTAATCATACGGCGACTAATTACCGTTGCTGTCTTTTGACGCAGTCACACACATTTATTACCAACTTGTTATTTTAACTGCCAATCCTAATCTTCTCAAATGTAAAAAATGCCAATGTAAACGGTACAGATTACAAAGTAGATTAAAATCGCACTTAACTAGATTAGAATTCCAATGTAAACGCACTATAAGAGCATCTCGAACAGCACTTGTATCATCAGTTTCAGAAGAGGTTTAGTTTATATTTGATTACAAAATTGTACTGGAAACGTTAGAGAAACCTTAACACTTTTAGTCATAACTTTTTATTCACTTGATCGATTTCACTATTTTTTACATACAAATAACTTGGGTTCATAAGTTTTATTTAGGAATTAAAATCATTTCCCAATACGTCATAGTTTCGCTAAAAAAGTGATTTCAACAGACGGATTGACAACGCGATATTGTCTTAAAAAAGATTTGAAGTATCACTAGTTCACATATTTGATAATACCACAAAATGACGTGTATATAAATTTTAAAAATTTTCATAAACTCTTATAAAAAAAACCTACTGGAAATGGTGTTATTATTTTTTGACAGTTACACAGATTGTTATCTTTAAAATAAAATGTTTGTGGGACATCTCATGGAACAACCTCTTTAATTGTTTGTTCCCCCAGACCATAATCACAACAAATCAATTTTTAGATAACAAGTCCATATTCTTATCACAAAAATATTAAAAAAATAAAACAACAACCCAATTTGATAACAAACCCCATATTTTACTATATAAAGTTATTTTCGAAAATATTTAACAATCATACATTAACTATTGAGACAACAGGTAGCAAAGAAGTTATAAAAAAACAAAAAACAATTCAACAATTAAATTCTATTAAAGAAACTATAAAACCAAAAAGACTTTTTAAAGATCAATAAATCAAAATAAATCAAAAATGTTTGTAAAATCAAGTATTGCTCTTTTATTGGTATGTGCCATATTCGGTATCTGCTCTGCCAATTCCGTTTCCACTGATGAACAAGATTGTCCACAAATCTGTCCAGCTCTCTATTCTCCAGTTTGTGCTTTTAATGGTAAAATCTATAAGGAATTCAGCAATACCTGTGAACTTAAGGCCAGCAATTGCCGTTTGGAACGTTCTGAATTACGAGGTAATTTTTTAAATATACATATTTATAATTTTTCGTTTAAATAACTTATCTTTTTATTCGTATTAACTTATATATTTCTAATCTTTAGGTTACGTGGCTACTGTTATGGACTGGTGCAGAACTGAATTAGTTCCCGTTTTGGACACTTTATTAGAGAAATTGGACAATTTAAGTTTAACCACACCCGAATGCTTGAAACCTTGTGCCATGATTTATAACCCAGTGTGCATGTCTAATGGTGTCTATCGTGCTCAAGTTAGCAATGAATGTATTATGGAAAATTTCAACTGTGCTTTGGCCCACAAAGGTCTTACACTATTCAAATCTTTAAATGCTAGCAGCTGTTAGGATCGATTTATAAAAAAAAACAAAAAAAAAAAAACTCAAATAACAAATAAAAAGGACTGTAATATACACAAAATAATTTAGAGTGTTTTAATTTCATATTCTGACTTGCCGAAGAGTTATGTATATCCTCCAAAAAAAAAAATCAGTAAAACCCAGTTAAAATTTAGAAATCCTAATTAATTTTAAGAAATTAATAAGAAAGTAAGCCCAAATAATTCAATTATTTTTTTATATCCACGCCCACAAAAGGGCGTAAAAGTGCAGGACTTTAAACTTCTTCTGATACAAAAATGTTTTATTTGTTAAACAAAAGTACAAAAACGTCTTAGAAAATATGATCCGGAACCCACAAAAGACAGAGACTCTTCCCACATAAAGTTTCATTGAGTCATTTAAATTGGATCTCCTGATTCCAAAACTGTAATCCAAAATTGTCTACCATGTACCGTTTGCGAGATATTGTCTACCATGTACCGTTTGCGAGATATTCGCGTTCAAGATTTTCGCATGAAAAAATGTTCAAACGCGAATATCTCGAAAACGGAACTTGCTAGAAAAATGTGAACCACCAAAAGTGCGAAATTATTGTTTTTTTTTACTTTTTAACAGCGAATATCTAAAAAACGGACGTGCTAGAAAAAATTGGATGGCAGATTTGGCATCAAGAGAGAAAAATCTTTAAGAATCAGTTGGATATTTTACAGGGCGGTATTTGTTGTCGAACAGTGTAATAAGTTATGACCCAGCAAAATTTGGCATTACCAGTAATGGGTTTTGTAATCCGAAACAGATGTTAATAACTAGTTACTTATCGAATGAAACACTAATTGCGCTGTGCTCGAATTTGACACTTTTTTTTAACAAGCTGGGCACCGTACTGGAAAAGTTAATTTGGGTACGCTGAATTCAATGGTGCTAGCCGTTTTCGTAGTTAGAGCTCGTATTCGCGATATTCGCAATTTTAAAATTTGATGCTAAAGTACAATAAAAACGATATTTTTAAACTTTTGCGATAATTTTTAAATTTAAAAAACATTTACATAAGTCTGTTAAACTAACACATCAAGCCATAATACCGGGAATTTTTTCGCGAACATTTTTTTTTGTTATCGAAAAATCTTTATTTTCGTGATAAAATTGGTTCAATACAAATATTTTTAGTTTTACGACAGCCATCTGGTAAATCTAGTTCGTGTACACTAAATCCCATTGTAATATCAGTTTTTTTTTTCAAAGTTAGCGTATGTATAAGCGATATTCGCGATACATTTTTTTTTTATTTTTAAGTAAAAAAAATATTTTTTATACCCTCCACTTAGTGATAGAGGGTATATATAAGTTTGTCATTCCGTTTGTAACTCATATAAATATCGGTCTAGGACCCCACAAAGTATATTGATCAGTGATCGATTTTAAGACATTCTAGCGATGTCCGTCTGTCCGTCTGTCTGTGAAAATGGTGATCACGACCAAAATATTACACGGAGATGACTAAAACTTAACATATTTATTGGAAGTTCTCCTAAGCAGTTTGGTATTGCATTTGAGCGATATCGGTTTAGCGGTTCAAAAGTAATGATCGAAAATGTAAGGACACCTCAAAAATGTTGGTACATTCAACATAACCTAAAAATACAAAATGCTTTAATTCGGCTGATGGTTGACATATGTGAACATAATTGAACACCGAAAGGAACTTAAACAAGTACGAACACATTTTTTGACAAAAAAAGAAAAAATCGCGGATTTTTTTCCCAAAATTTTTTTTCACAAGTTTTTTGTTAAGTTTTTTGCAATAATCTTTTTGATATTGTGGAGGGTATCAATACATTAGGCACGGCTGAATTTAACTTTTTTACTTGTTTTTATATGATTTAGACCAGAGGTTACCAACCTTTTTGGCTCGCGTACCCCTAATTTTAAATTTTGTCAGCCGCGTACCTCCTAACGAGTTTTTGTTTTCGTTAAAAAAACGTATCATATAAATATTAGAGTTAATTTTAAAATTTTTGATCTGCGGGTATTATAATTTTTTTGAAGGATTTACGGGAGATCAAAACAATGGTGGTATTTTTTTGGAAAAATTTTCGCTCCTTGGGGTGGCTCAATGCATATGAAAACGCGGATTTTGGGCTGATTTTTCTGCAGAGCAAAAACATCTGAAAATATTGCAAATATGATTTCACCAGTCGATTCTACACCAAAAATTTAAACAACGGACGTTTTTTAACTCTTAAAAAAAGTTATAAAAACACATCACAGAGGGCGGAAATATAATTTTTTTAAAATTTTTTTTAAATGTTTTTTTTTTTTTAATACAAGGGCAGATCAACAATTCCATGACTTTTCGAATGAAACACCCTCATATATACAATGAAAGGACATTTTGAGCTTAACAAAATGGTACCAAAATTTCCACTCTATCACAACCCGTTTCAAAAATGCCCAAAAACTCGTTTTTTGAGAACTTTGATATACATTTTTTCAAAAACCTGATATCATAGAAAAATTTGGAAACCATATTCGGAATCAGCATCGAAAAGGTAATTAGACAACAAGTGGTCAGATCTCAAAACATCGCAAAAAATGTTCTCTAAAATGCACAAAAATACGTTTTTTTGTGAACTTTGACCTCATCTTTTTTAAAAACCTGACGTTATGGAAAACTTTGGAAGCCAGATGCGGAACCAGCATTGAAAGGTTAATCTAAAACGAATGTCCAAATTACTAAAATTTTGCGTACCCCCGCGGACAGTTTCGCGTACCAACCTATGGTACGCGTACCATAGGTTGGTAACCGCTGATATAGACAATTGCTGAATTTTTATCATCTAAACTATATTAAATATACAAAAAAAAAAGTATTTGCGGAAATTTTTTTTCCCAAATTTTTTTTTGCGAAATTTTTTTTCCAATTTTTTTTTTTATTTTACTACTAACTTATGAAAATGAGTAGAATACGATACATTACAGACAAAAAAATTTTCGAAAAAAAAAAAATTTTCGCGGATTTTTTTTTTCGCGGAAAAATTTTTTTGCGGATAATTTTTTTTAGCTAAAAAAACAATGCATTGTCTAAATTTATATATAAAACTATCCCAAAAGAATAAAAATTTAATTTGTGTAGTACCTAGGCTTTACAATTTTAAATAGCAAATTTCGCGAATACGAGCGCTAACTTCGAAAAACAGCTAGCACCATTGAATTCAGCGTACCCGAATTAGCAGGGTGCCCAGCTTGTTAATTTTTACGACTAGTACAGTGTAATTTTTAAAATTTTTGGAATTGGAATCTGCGAATAAAAATTGATCTTATGCCATTATTGATATCTTCGAAACTCAATTCATCATTTTTTAATTTAGTTCAATTCCATTTAAACTTCGAATTTCAGTTAACCTTTAACGAATTTAATATCTTACGAACTTTAATTGATTAATATCGAATTTCAATTGTTATTTTTAAAATTTCAAATAGAACTTTCAAATTAAAAGCATCAGAAAATGAGGTAGAAAGCGTTTATCTAAAAATTAAAAACAAATTGTGGAATATGGCAATTTTGGCCCATGATATTGATTCCAAACAATACTGAATTACCCCAATTTTTATATACCCTCCACTCTAGTGACAGAGGGTATATATAAGTTTGTCATTCCGTTTGTAACACATCGAAATATTGGTCTAGGACCCCATAAAGTATATACAGTGGGCGACAATACATTGGAAACTTTTTTATAGTAGATGAAATTTGTTAAAGACAAAGTTAACAATACTAATCGTTATAATTATCAAACAAGTATTATAAAAAAATGTTATGTAGGTAATTTATCAAGCTTTAATTTAAGCTTAATAGCGTCCAGATTGGGAAAATAATGAATGTGTTACGAGGGTCGAAGTGAAAAAGGAAAAAATTTATAGACATTTGTCAGAACATTTTTAAAAAATATTTCCGGGTCGATTTTTTACAAGTTAAGACATTAGAAATTTAAAAAAAGGTCCAATAGTTTTTACTCAGTGATCAAATAATTTTTCCAACAACCCAAACAAACAGTGGAATTTTTTAAGTATAGTAGCAAAAATCCACATTTTTTGACCTCCAATTCTTTTGACCACCAATTTTTTGTAAACAAAGACAAAGGACAATTTTGTTGTTTTTGACGTATTGTGTTTAGAAAAATAATAGGTTATTGCCCCATTTATTAAACGCGAGGCTATAAAGTATCATTTTGCATCATTGGTTTCAAGTTTGCTCCTTGCATATTAATTTCCCTGTATGAAAAGCTAAATCATAAATGAAAAATCGAAAAATGCTGTAAACTCCGTCTCCACATTTACAACAAAACTACTTAGCGTGCATCTGAAATATCGTCATATTTTGACGTATCTAGTTGACATCTAATGATTTTTTTTTCGGAAACCTATTTCCGACAGATAGTTTTCGAAAAAAAGGGCAAAAAGTGATGAAATGTAAACTCCGTCTCTGTAAACTCCGTCAACTTTTTTTTTTTTTTGCAGATTGCATTAAAAAACCTTATGAAGTTGTTAAAACCGACGCAAATATTAACACTAGTCATTCAAAAAAGTAAAAAAACTTATTTTAACAGAAATAATAATAAATTTATTTTACATTTCCTTAGAAAAATCCTATTAAAATAAAAAATAATTGTAAAATCTTTAATAACAAAAACCAGAAAAAAATCCTAATTACAAAAATTGTTAGCAATTATATAAATAAGTGTTTTAAATTACAATAAAATGTTTTCAAAGAAAATTCAAAAAATTTAATGTATTTTTCTACGGTGAATGTAAACTCCGTCACCAAAAAAATCATAAAAATGTCGATAAAATTTGTTTGAAACAGTTTGTAGAAGAGATCTTTTATAGTTATATTAGTAGTGATGTAACATATCGATTTTAATAAAAAAACTTACCAAAAATTAAAATTTTTTGTTTGTACAATTTTGGCTCAAAAACACTGACATTTTTTGATTTCACCCATATTCATGAGCCTCGATCGATTTTAAGTTGATCTAGCGATGTCCGTCCGTCCGTCTGTCTATCCGTCCGTAGAAAACACGCTAACTTTTGAAATACTTTACAGAGGCTACTGAAGTTTGGCATATATGTTTGTCATTTACCTGGTCAGGTTGGTATTGCAATCCAGCCAAATCGGTCCAGTGGTTCAAAAGTAATAAGCAAAAGAGTAAATTTCGGCAAGTGGTTTTCGCAAATTTACGAGATAGAAAACACGATAACTTTTGAAAAACAATAATGAGACTACTAAAACGTGGCATGTATCTTTGCCGTTCCTCAGGTCTGTTTGGTATTGAATTTCAGCTCAAACGGTCTAGTGGTTCAAAAGTTATAAGCAAAACACCGAATTTCAGATTTTGTTCATCTTAAATGCCATGGCATGGTAAACAAGTTTTAAAAGCATTGGTGGTAACTAAGCAATGCTTTTCAAACTTTTTTAGTTTAACAGCAATGCTTTTTAAACTTGTTATACCCTCCACTCTAGTGATAGAGGGTATATATAAGTTTGTCATTCCGTTTGTAACACCTCGAAATATTGGTCTAGGACCCCATAAAGTATATATATTCATGATCCTCGATCGATTTTAAGACGATCTAGCGATGTCCGTCCGTCCGTCCGTCCGTCCGTCTGTCCGTCTGTCTGTCTGTCTGTCTGTTGAAAACACGCTAACTTTTGAAAGACTTTACGGAGGCTCCTGAAAAAAATTTTACACTCAAAAAAAATTTTACACTCAAAAAAAAATTAGTAAACTTTTTTTTTCAAAAATTAATAAAAAAAAAGTTTTTTTACACAAAATAAAATATTTCTAACCAAAAATTTTATTTTTTTCACGTTAGAAAATTTACTATCATTAAAAATGGCATTGTGGAGGGTATTCATAGATTCGGCCAAGTCGAATTTAACTTTTCTACTTGTTTAGTTTTAAAAGCATTGGTAACTTAAAAATCACACTCGAAAAAAATTTTACACTCGAAAACAATTTTACACTCAAAAATAATTTTACACTTAAAAGAAAATTTATTTTGTTTTACAAAAATGTCAATATTTTGTGTACATACGAACGTGCATTCACTCATAAATATTTTTACAGTAAATATACATTACACTCGAAAAAAAGTTTTACACTCAAAAAAAAATTTGTATTTTTTTTTTTAAATGACAAAAAAAGAATTTTTTACTCAAAATATAATATTTCTAACCAAAATTGTTAATTTTTTTCACGTTAAAAATTTACTATCCTTTGTGGAGGGTATTCATTAGGGCGGGTCGATTTTTTTTGTCAAAAATCGTATAGCAAAAACATTATCTACAAGAAATTCTAAGAACATTTCCCAAAGAAACCTTGTTTCTAAAATCAAACCCTATACCGCGCCTAACGGCATGAAGATTTGTCAGTCCGTCCTATTTTTCATAAGCAAAACATAGAACTTGACTCTTTTTTGGTGTTTGTGTTAATTTTTTAGCTTTGGTGTGCTCTGACGTATATAGTAAAATTTCATTGGCAACATTTTTGTAGAACATTTCATCCCCACCCTCCCCCTCTTTCGGGGTGTTTTTAGCGATTTGTAGAATAGAGCCACAAAATACCGTTATGAGAGGGAGTTAGAGGGTTAATATGTTTCACAAAATTATTTGCCATAATATTTTCTACAAACTTGCTGAACATACCCTTCACCTCAGATGTAAAGAAAACATAGTTTTATATACCGATATGCTGCAAAAACATATCCAGGGGGAATGTTTTACTAATTGCCGCTGGAAAAAATTTGAACAATTTTTAGGATTATGACCGGTAAGTATATTAGACATAATCCCTGAAATGGAGAAATAAATAATTAGATTGATTTGTAATGAAAACGTAACAGACGAAAAATTATAATAAGAAATTTTAACAATTAATCGCTGCTGTTATCGTTAATCCATGATAATTTTACTGCATTATTTATTTTATATTGGGCTGCAGTATATTAACATGTAGTGTGATACTCTGAAAGCAAGTGCAGGGGTTGTGGGTTCGATTCCCTCCAAAGCCTTTGTATTCTAATTACAAAGTGAAGCTGGTGCAGCGGATTTTTTTAGTAAATAAAAGTAAGTAATTGGGGATCATAATGATATTTCGTAAAAAAAAAACAAAGATACTTTTTTGGGATGAAATTGGAGAGTTGCATATCGGAGAGGAAAAAAGCTGTGTTCGATAAAAATTTTTGATAACTATTTTTTTTTACATCAGTATTTGATCTCTTTTGAGTAAAAATAATTTTTGTAAAAAAAAATTTTCGAGTGTAATTTTTTTTTAATGTAATTTTTTTTTGAGTGTAATATTTTTTTTAGGTTTTTTGAGTGACAAAAATAGTTTCTAAAATATTTTTTTTGGCTTACCATTCCTTTTCAAAGCGTGTTTAGCGTTTTCTTCAACACGGGAGTCCGGGTTAAAGCCCATCTAAAATTCCCCATTTTGCTAATAACTTATGAACCACTGGACAGATTTCGCTGAAATTTAGTATTAATCTGACCGGAAGTATAACAAATATATACGCCACGCTCCAGCAGCTTGCCGTATATATTTTTCATTCTTCTGCTAACATTTGAAAGTTAGCGTGTTTCACACAGACAGAAAAACAGACGGACGGACGGATTTTCATGTCGTTAAGCGCGGTATAGGGTTTGATTTTAGACCAATGGTTTCTTTGGAAAAGTTTCTTAGAATTTCTTGTAGATTTTGTTTTTGCTATACGATTTTTAAGTTTTTTTCGATCCATACAAATCGACCCGCCCTAGTATTCATAGATTCGGCAAAGTCAAATTTAACTTTTCTACTTGTTTTAATTTCCAAAAAGCCCTCTAATTGAAATTTGTTTGTCTTATAGGCTCGCATAAATACCATAAGCTACAGGAGTGCCTTATGTTATGTTTACACTGCATTTAAAAACACATGATTTCGCAAATCATGTCGTTCTGCTCGTTGTGCTATTACAGTTGAGCAATACTTCTATTACAACATGATTTGCGAAAATTTGTATTTTTGAATGAAAATATAACATAAGTAAGGAAGCCCTGTTTTGACCAGCCTACTTTTTAAAAACAAATAAAAACACAATAAAATTTTCAATTCTCATTAAGTATGTCTTCTTTTATATATTTTCTTTTTTCAATTATGTCTTCTTCCATTTTTGCACTGGTTTAAAAAAGTTTGTATTATACAGTATTCTTTCTTTTTTTACATGATCTAACAAATAATTAAATAACATTATCACAATTAAAATTATTGCAAATAAAAAAAAACAACATTTAAATAAACAAATTACAAATTCTTAAAAAACTAAAATTAGAGAGAGAGTTAGAGAGACTTAAAGCTACAAAGAAATTTTCACTAACGAAATTAACAGTTTACAAAAAAAAATGTGTTGTATTATTTTGAGATCCTTATTGATATTGAAATAAGTTTAACTAACTAACATCAAAAATAGCAACTCTGTGTTTGTTTTTAAAAATAAAACAGAGTTGTGGTAGAGTGTAGATGACAACACACAGGGATGTGTGGTGAAGTGCCAATAACATATGGTTGCATTTGGTGAATTACAATACAGGGTTGTATTTGGTGCAATTAACATATGGTGGCATTTTCAGCAAATTGCCAAGAATTTTGCCATATCCATTCTCGTAAGACATTTTCATCGATATCTTGTGTTGTATCAGACCATACAAAACAACCATCTTCAGCATCAAAATAATTGAAATTTTGTTGTGGATGGTGTAAAGCAGGATGTTGGGAGTGATGATTTGGGTGATGAGGTTGATGTGGGTGATGTGGGTGCTGTTGTTGAAGACTATTTATATCTAAACTTGTATGATGAAATTGTGTATGTTGACAATTACGTCCATATATGCAATTTGAGCAGCTATCCAAGGGAGTCTTGTCTATGCTGGCCTTACTAATGAATTCTAAAGGTTCAGTGGAGGTTTCTGCAGATTCTGAGGTATGTTGTGTTTGCCAAAATTCCGTTACCGGAAGTTTATGTGTTGTTAAGCATTCTTCTGGTGCAGTTATTAAAGTATCCTTGATTGGGTGTTGTGCGGAGGCATTATTTAAATTGACATTATTGGGTATTGATGTTGTGGCGCTACTGTCACGTTTGCCAGTTTTCGTTAAAGCCGATTTTCGAGACATTAACCGTAAGATAGGCTTCCACACTTTCTTCAACTTAAATTTATCTTCCTCATTTTGTGTATTTATTAATTTTACAGCCGCATTTGTATTGTTATTAGATAAATTTGCTAAATTTTTAGTATCCGTATACATTTTGAGAGATGTTTTTTTCTAATATTATTTATGCAGTGATTTGAAATTATTTTGAAAATTCTTTATTTTTAATTTTTTAATGCGCTTAGCTGAATTTTTTTCTCTTTTTGTGTGTTAACGTTGTGAAAGTTTGTTATGAACTGATGCTGATTTTGTGAGCAGCACTTAATTTTATATGAACGTCGTCAGTCGACGTCCAGTGACGATCAAAAATATTAAAGGAGATCGTATGAAGTTACAAAAACTCTCATATACAACACGCACACTCACTCGTGGTGTGTGTACGCTGAAAAGTGGTTGTTTAAAGTGTTGCTGGTGTGTTGGTGTGCAGCACACATTGTGAGAAAAAAACTGCACTTCCCATGCACATTCTAACAGGAATCGTTGGTTCAATTTCTGTGTACATTTCCCATGATTTGCTTTAACCATAGTCAGCCAAGTCATCAGCCAATGCTATGTGGCATGACGATCTTCATCATTATGATCATCATAATGATAATGATGATTATGTTGTGTGTTTGAGGCGACTCAAATAACCTGTAAGGGCAAACTGAGTAAGACGATCAAGCCAGCCAGCAAAGCAAAGCAGAATGAATGCAGGTAGCACACATCGATTTCTTGTCATCGTTCACAAACAGATTAACCAACGGCAACAACAACAACACGACTAAATTTGTGGCAGCTCCGTAAAAAAAACATAAAAAGATCCCATATACAGTTTGTCTGAGCAGAGTCCCAAAAAAAGTGTGGGAAACAGTTTTAATTTTTTCGTAGTTTGTTTCTTTTTTTCCATACTTACCTCTTACCTTCGTTCTGACAATGTTAAAATTATAAGGTTAACAACGGTCAGTTGCGTAGTAGAAGAAGGGAGTGTAGAGGAATTTCATCATATGACTTTAAAACATTTGGGAATGTAGAGGAATTCTATGTTGATAGTTTATGAAACTTATGATTGTAAAAATAGAACGTTGCGAATGGCTCGAAATAACAGTCAGGTTAGAAATGGCTGCCAACGCCATACTCTGAGATCCGTTCTGATATCATGGAACCATTAGGTATATTACTTTCAAGGGAACAACATATTTCTGAAGGACATGTCGCGACATATCCAAATTTAATGAAGATCGCGGGGTGACACTAGGGAGAGTTCCCGGTCAAAGATATAAACCTTGTGGTTTATATCATTGACTAAAAAGCGCCAGACAATCGCAGAGAAGTGATCGATGTCCACCATCTTCTCAAAATCCTGACAGCTCCTTCAGAAGTCATTACCAAGGATTCAGTGCAACTTCTTTTTATGTGCTCTTTACTCAAACCAGTGCGAGTTTGTTAGTTTTCATATAACTTGGGTCGACATTACGAAGAAGCGATCCAATGAATCAATAGAGTTGGAAACCCTAATGTCATTGATAAGCCTCAACTTGTTTAAACATGGCTCAAGAGCTCAATAATTGACTTGGAAGCCCCTGCCTATATTTGGGAGTTTTATTCATTTTCAGACGGATATCGGTGGTATAAATAGTGAGGAGATTAGACGTAATGAAGAAATTTTTGCACGACGCCCGCATGGTATGACGCTCTAAACAGTTGTACCAATTAGAGATGCGCGCGTGACACGAATTTTTCGTGATTCACGTGATTCACGCGTGAATCACGCGTGATCGTGAGTGAAATTTATTTTTACTCACGTGATCGTGAGTGCGCGTGATTATAAAAAATAGTTTCGTGCGTGAGCGTGCGTGAGTAATTTTTGTTTCGTGAGTTTGCGTGATTTGTTTGTACTGTTTGAAACAGAAAACGAGTAAAAAAATCGTCATTATATTGAATTTAGAGAGAAATTAATCAAAAATTGTGATTTTTATTATTGTTTTAAGGAAGTTCAATACTTTTTGTTCGAGAAATCGAAAGAAGTGAAATAAAAATTTGCTAATTTTAATTTCGTGAGTCTTCGTGAGCGTGATTTTTTCGTGAGCGTGAGAAAAATTTTAGTTACTCACGTGAGCGTGCGTGAACGTGATCAGAAAAAAGAATTTCGTGCGTGATCGTGCGTGAGTAATATTTTTATTTCGTGAGCGTGAGCGTGCGTGAGTCAAAATTCACTCACGCGCCCATCTCTAGTACCAATGGTCGCATCGGATAACATTGTTTAAGGAGTCTTGTTTACGTTGAGATTCACAAGAGCTTTTTTTAACGATATCGGAAGAAAATTTTAAGCATAGTATGGGATGTCGTTAGAGGTAGGTATGTTGGTAGTTAGGTAGCTAGGTAGGTTGTAAGTGGCTGCGGACGTTTTACATAAGCACACGTAGACTCTGAGGTCCATTGTGATACCACAGGACTGTAATAGGTTTCCCTACTAGTCCCTGCCATTAAACAAATTTGAGCTTCTTATGAAACTCCTTAGTTATTGAATTTTGACATCCGACAAATCAGAAGGATCGTGCAGCTCCCTAGATCCCAGTGAAGCAAGTCTCTGACCAGAAAGTGCTGGGCAATGGCAGATGAAGTGTTCGATGGTTTCCAACTCCTCTTCATCCGATTGCACTCCTCTTCATTCGACGGCACATTTAATCGCTCTTTGTGCTTCCCTACCAGACAGAGTCCGGTAATTATAGCAACCACCGCCGAAATCTCTACTCTTGGAAGTGATATTAGTTAACTTGGGCACTTCTGATTAAGAAAAGGCCAAATATGTCGTCCACACGTCCATCCATTTTCCCATCTTTGATTAGTCTCCGTTGAGGAATAAAGCCGTAGATTTCGCTTGCAAGTTTCTAGAGGCATACCAACACATTCCAATTCTTTTGGAACCTGTAAGGTAGTTCCCAGCAGCCAATCAAGCCGACCCAAAATTTTCGGCGGCGGCGGCTCGACCAAATTTGCTCGGCGGCGGCTCAGTGTCGGCTGAACTTTTTTGTTCTATTTTTGTTGTAAAATCTGTTTTTTGAACGGCGGCGACGCGAAAAAAGTTAAAAATTGTTCGGCGGCGGCGCGCCGCCGATTTTGAGCCGGTCGGCTTGATTCACTGGTTCCCAGTCTTGCAAGCTCATCGGGACCCTGGGACCCATATGAGTCATATGCCAAACTGCTTGGCCATCTTGACGTGCGGAAGTTAAGGGCAGATCTTGTTGTCAGAAACATTGACTCTAGGGACTTGGCAGCGGCTTGACAGAATATATGTCGACTGCAGTTGCAGACAATATATTGCAGTTTAACCAGTCAGCCACTTCCTTTATTGCCAACATTGCCTGATAAACACTGCAATGATTCGGCACTCTTCGAGGCTCAGTCCAAGCTCCTCCAAATAGACTCCAAAGCCCATTTATGTAGGCTACACTACCCGGAATGCCCCTCATCCAAGACTCCCTGGATGGTATCATAGTGGTAAAGTGGCACTCAAACAGGATCATAGAGGGAGCACAGTCCACATTTTGTGATATTGTTATTTTCTTCAAGATCGCGCTATGGCCACAATCGCTTCTATTCCATTACCGGTTCGGGAGTGTACTCTGCACAGTACAGACTAGTATGCAAACAATGGTGCTAATTGCGTACTTTCCAATATGGTGGTATGTTTTTTTTTTTTTTTTTTTTTTTTTAAAGAATTTTCATTGCTGCCTAGTGTAAGTGTGCCTGTACGTGTGAGCTTTTGTGTATGTATTTTTGTTACACCGTGTGCTGTCACTAATACTTACACACATTAAATGCACCTCGCACAGATCTGTGAACCTACTTCTCATGTACTAGAGTACAACAGTAATGCCTCGAAATAGGGGCCTCATTGAGACTTCCGGATAAGTGTAGTGTTTTTCAGGATGAGATTACCTCAACGAGGTACTTGCAATTGATAAAGCCACGCAGGTGATTATGACATTAACATTTTCGTGGATAGTCTCGCAGCTCTAAAGGCCTTAGAATCAAAAACTGTAAAATCGGGAATCGTTAGGAATTACGATCCCTTCGAATCAGTCAGCACACAGTCAGGCATAGTGGGGTCGCTGGGAACGAATTGGTTGAAGAATGTGCGAGAAAAGGTTCGGAATCGGTGGGGAAACGTGTAGAACTTGACATCTCGGTTTCTATAGTGGAATTGGTGAACAAAATAGATAGGATATCTGAGAATAGAAAGAAGGATAGGTGGAAATCACTGACTACATGCAGGATATCGCGAACCATGTGGCCACTGCCAGATCCTAAGAGTATGAAAAGTCTTCTTACTTTTTGCAAACGGACGGTTAGCCTATTAGTAGGAGTTCTTGCAGGACACTGTATGATTGACAAAATGGCCGTGCGTATGGGAATAGGGACATCTTTGATAGGTACATCTCTAGCAGAATATCTTAGAGAATCGGGGTTTTTAAAAGAAGTGAAAAGTTTTTTTTTTGAGAAATGAATTTTTTTTTTTTTGTATCGGGGAGTAGGGAAATGGTAATTAGGGGAATCACAATGGGCCATATGGCCTCGATGTCGAAATTAAATCGTTGACTACAAGCACTCATATAAGACATTCGATCGATAAAATAGTTTTTCCGGTTTTGCTGTCACTACTCAGAGGGAAGTAGGTAATTTCATATGCTCATGACCAAATAGACCGATTTCATGAACTCATCGTCTTAAAGTACATGATTCTAAAACAGACAAAGAAAGTAAAAAAGATGCTTTAAGCAACAATATCCGCTTTAATATAATCCCCCCTTAAAAATTTCTTTTAACTACCACCATGGTAAATTAAGATTAAATGACGTCACATTAAAAACTACGTTTCAATAACTTGCAGGAAATGTATCGTATCCATCCCATTCCATCCATGCAACATACAACAAAACCTAAAAAAATGTTATAAAATAATACAGGGCCAAAACAAAAGAGAAAATTAATTAAATATTCTTAAAAAATAAATTTCTCACGTTCTTTAACAAACAAATGAAAATTTAGAATAAAATGTAAAACTCACAAATATAAAAATACCAACTAATTTTAATAATTGAGAGAAAAAACAAAAAAAGGATCATATCTCCTTTTAAGTGAAATTTAAATAGAAACTAATCAGGATTATAAAGGAGTTTTAAAAAGTACTTAAAGATTAACCCACCCTGTAATATTCTTAAATATAGATAGAAGTTCATAATAACAGGTGGGTGCACTCAGGCAAAATTCATATCTTTTCAATTCTATCTCCTTTTTTCTCGACTCTTATTCCGCACATTATTGCCAACATCATCATTATCATCTTGAAGCTTCTACGTATTTTACGTAGTTGTTGTTGTTGCTTTTTTGTCGATGTTGTTGTATCTTAAGAAAAATGCCAAAAAGGAAGTCTATAACTGTGGGAACCTTAACTTCAACTTCAAATGACTACATGCAGCAGCACTACTTTGCTTAGTACCTAAAGAATAATCTCAGTTCAGTCTCAGTCATTATAAGTGCCGTTTATCAGCTGCGTATTAGTACAATAACAACCAACAACTACTACTGCTATTTTGTATTAGGGAGGAAAATATAATTTTTTTAGAGGTCGGAAAAGACATTCTAGCGATGTCCGTATATCTGTCTGTTGAAATAAAAATTACGGACCAAATATTACTCAGATGTGACTGAAACTTAACATATTTACTTGTTGTTGCCCCGAGAAGTTTAATATTGCATTTGAGCAATATCGGTTCAGTGGTTCAAAAGTTATGAACGAAAATGTAAGGACACTTCGAAAATTTTGGTACATTCAACATAACCTAAAAATACAAAATTCTTTAATTCGGTTGCTGGTTGACACATGTGAACATAATTGAACACCGAATGTTAAGCAATTACGATACTAATTTTATTTTTTAAGATTAATAAACAAGTAAAAAAGTTAAATTTGACTTGGCCGAATCTATGAATACCCTTCCCAATGCCCTTTATTAAGGATAGTAAATTTTTCAACGTGAAAAAAATTAAAAATTTTGATTTTATTTTTATTAAACACCTTTTTTTGTCATTTTTCTAAAAAAAATTAAAAATTACTAATTTTTTTTTTGAGTGTAAAATTTTTTTTCGAGTGTAATTTTTTTTTTTAGTGTAAAAATATTTCTGAGTGACAAAAAAATAAAATCAATGTTTTAAATGTTTGTTTTTTTAAAGCTCGGGTTTTTCAACACGTGAATTTTTCAACAAGTGAAACAAATCTGAAATTCACGGTTTTGCTTATAACTTTTGAACCACTGGACCGATTCAGCTGAAATTCAATGCAAACCAGACCAGGGGAATGACAAATATATATGCCAAGCTTCAGCACCCTCAGGATTGTCGTTTGAAAGTAAACGTGTTATTTATCTCGTAAAATCGAGAAAACCCCTTGCCGAAATTTAGTCTTTTGCTCCGATTTCGCTGGACTGCAATACCAACCTGACCAGCTAAATGCCCAACACATATGCCGAACTTCAAGAGCCTCCGTAAAGTCTTTCAAAAGTTAGCATGTTTTCAACAGACAGACGGACGGACATCGCTAAATCGTCTTAAAATCGATCGAGGATCATGAATATATATGGGGCATTCCATGTCAAATCGGACACATTGAAAAAAAATTTTTTTTTGATTTTCCCAATTTGTTTACAGTTTTTAGTACCCTTCGAAAACTCCTTCGTGGTAAATTTTCAGATTTTTTTGATGACCCGTTCAAAAGATATCAAATTTTTCAAAATTTGTAGTTTGTTCCTTTACTCAAACTTTTTTACTCATAACCAGTGTTGCCTCCAATGGAATTGGAAATTACACAAAAAATTATCCATAATCTCACAAATTACACAAAATGTTTTATTTTGTCATTTCGTTTGTAACCCATTGTCTAAACCTGATTTTTTGGTGGTAATAAGCAATAACGTATGCAAAATGAACAAAAAACCGCTTTGCGTCCATTTTAATGAATTCTAAACAAAGATGGCGTACGATTTTGATACTTAATTGCAGCAATAGTTGCTAAGAAAAATTGAAAGGCAATTATTGCTATAAAAATTTTGGCGTTATGTCTGTTGTGGACACTAAAATATCAATATATTGGTCAGAGAGCCCTTAAAGTATATTTACATTATTGATCCTTGATCGATTCTAAGACATTCTCTGAATGTTCGTCCGTCCGTCTGTATAAAACATACTGCAGTCCATAATAAAAAAATCTAGACTCCTGAAGATTGGCACGAATTTGTCTCTTGGTCATAGGTAGGCTAAGTTCGTAAATGGGCAAAATCGGTTCAGGTGGACAAATGTTTCCCCTTGAAAAACTAAACCAACCTCTGCAAAACGACATTTTTTAATAATTTTTTTTTTATATTTTTGTTCAACAAATGAAACAATTTTCAGTCCGCCTCCTTTTGTAGGCGTGGATAAAAAAATAATTTTAATAATTGTAATAATTAAATGCAAAAATCATTATAAATAAACTTGCCAATATTTATCGCGTGGGAAAAAAATTTCAGATTTGGGAATAGGGTTCTCCAGAACAATTTTTAATTTAAAAAATTTTAGAGCGTTGTTTTTCGACATCTAAGTCACGAAGAAAATTAAGGGTTTAATGGTCCAAATATGCATGTTCTTCATTAATTACACAGCTCAACATGAAAATGCGTATTGGATTCTGGTAAGTGATTTAGGTAGTGTTTGTTGCGCTGATTCCAAATCTGCGACCCAAATATGTCTAACACGTCTGGATTTTGAGTTGTTCGCGGTTAAAGTGCCGAAAAAGGCCATTTTGGACCCTTTTTGAAAGCTTATAATATGAGATCCTAACATGCGATTGACTTGGTATCAAGCTCATTCGAAACTATGTAATTTTCTCTATAAGACAAGATTAAATGTTCTTGGAATTTAATTTTCTAAAATGGTAAAAAAATCATTAACAAAAAACCTTCCATTTTTTAAATATTTTGTTTATTTACACAGTGTTTTTTAACAAATTTCCATACAAATACCCAGCAAAAAAAGTGCGGAGTACTTCTATTTGGAGTGCTTTAACACTATAACAAATGTAATGAAATACAACAAAAATAACAAAAAACACAAGAAAAAAACACACAAACAGTTTTTTCTACTCCATAAAAAGTTGTTATTCAGCACTTAACTCATTACCTTCCGCGACACTCCCATACAAAAGTAAGTAGATATTCAGTAGATAAGAAGTACTCCGAGCTTTCAAACAACTTCCAACTACTTCCACGGAGTAGTTCTTATCTACTGAATATCTACTTACATTTGTATGGAGGTGTCGCGATAGGTAATGAGTTAAGTGCTGAATATCTATGTATTCTGGAGTAGAAAAAACTGTTTGTGTGTTTTTGTCTTGTGTTTTTTGTTATTTTTGTTGTGTTTCATTACATTTGTTGTAGTTTTAAAGCACTCCACTGAGAAGTGGTAATGACTTTTTTTGCAGGGTACATACGTAAGTATTAGATTTATAGCACTTGTGGCCAACGATTTTTTCACCATTCTAAAAAATTAAATTCTAAGAAAATTTGATTTAGTCTTAAAGAGAAAATTACTCACTTTCGAATGAGCTTGATATCAAGTCATTCGCATGTCAGAATCTTTTTTTATAGGCACTCAAAAATGGCCAAAATGGGCCTTTTTTGACACTTTAACCGCGATTTTCTCAAAATTGTGACGTGATAGAAAAAATTGAGTGACCGTTTTGGAATCAGGAAACCAAAACCTATAAACTTTTTTCGGTTTCATTCAAAACGCAGCGACAAACCTCAGATTTGTAGAGCGGTGTTATCCTGTATTTGGTAATAAAATTTTTTAAAGTCGATGTTGTCAATGATTTTTAAGCCAAAAATGGCGATAAAATCATTGACAACATCGACTTTAAAAAATGTTATTACCAAATACAAGATAATTAATGACGAACATGCATATTTGGACCATTAAACCCTTAATTTTCTTCGTGACTTAGATGTCGAAAAATAACGCTCTAAAATTTTTTAAATTAAAAATTGTTCTGGAGAACCCTATTCCCAAATCTGAAATTTTTTTCACACGCGATAAATATTGGCAAGTTTATTTATAATGATTTTTGCATTTAATTATTACAATTATTAAAATTATTTTTTTATCCACGCCTACAAAAGGAGGCGGACTGAAAATTGTTTCATTTGTTGAACAAAAATATAAAAAAAAAATTATTAAAAAAATGTAGTTTTGCAGAGGTTGGTTTAGTTTTCAAGGGGAAACATTTGTCCACCTGAACCGATTTTGCCCATTTACGAACTTAGCCTACCTATGACCATTACACAAAAATTTACACAAAAATTACACAAAAAATATCATTATCCAAAAATTATCCAAGGATTTTGAAATTGTCACACTTTTGGATAATTATCCAGAAAGTGGCAACACTGCTCATAACTTCTTCAAAAATGATCCAAATTTCAATTTTTTTTTTCAAAATTTTTATTTTTTTTTAGTTTTAAAATTTAAATCTCATTTTTGAAAATGTACTCTTCGATTTTTTTGAATTTTTTTTTGTGTAAAACTTCTATCGATTCTACAAATTGTTTGCCCAGTAGGATCATGGGTTAACGGCTATTACTATTTTTTTAAATTTTTTAAAAAAATTTTATTGTAATTTTCCAATCTTAAAAACATTTCTACTGCTCCAATGGTGCGTCATAGAGCGGTCATTTCCGGGACCGACCCCATTAATTTTTACGTCTTAGCATTTCTTTGGAACAAACTAATACACTATCTCCAATTTCTAAGGGGGCTCCCACACACAACGCCATTTTTTAAAATTTGCTCAAACCGCTCTAACTGCCCTAATAGTGCCCTTAGAGCAACTAAATGTATGGCTGACCCACAGAAGGACATATTTTAAAATTTGCTCCAACCGTTCTAACTGCCCTAATAGTGCCCTTAGAGCAACAAAATGAATGACCGACCCACAATATTTTTTTAGTCCAAACATTTTCTCTCAACACACCTACCCTCTATCTTTAACTGTTAAGGCGGTCCCAATACAATTTTTTTTATTTTTTGTAAATTTGTTTTTTTAATCAGTTTCTACCGGTCCACTGGTGCGTCCTAGAGGAGTCATTAGTGAGACTGACCCCCATTTATTTTTACCCAACAACATTTTTTTAAAATACCTACGCCCTATCTCCACTCCCTAAGTAGGCTCCCATACAAATAACAGTTGGAGCAAATTTTATAAAAATGTAATTTTGAATGGAAGCCTACTTAGGGAGTGGAGATAGGGCGTAGGTATCTTTTAAGAAAATCTTGTAGGGTAAAAATAAAAGGGGGTCGGTCTCACTAATGACCCCTTTCGGAAGCACCATTGGACAGGTAGAAGCTGATTAAATAAAACAAATTTACAAAAAATAAAAAAAATTGTATGGGGACCGCCTTAATAGTTAAAGATAGAGGGTAGGTGTGTTCAGAGAAAATGTTTGGACTAAAAAAATATTGTGGGTCGGACATACATTTTGTTGCTCTAAGGGCACTATTAGGGCAGTTAGAGTGGTTGGAGCAAATATTAAAATATGTCGTTTTGTGTGGGAGCCCCCTTTGAAATTAGAGATAGGGTATTAGTTTGTTCCAAAGAAATGTTTAGACGTAAAAATTAATGGGGGTCGGTCTCGGAAATGACCCCTCGATGACGCACCATTGGAGCAGTAGAAATGATTTTAAGATCTGAAAATTACAATAAATTTTTTTCAAAAAATTTAAAAAAATAGTAATAATCGTTATCCAATGATCCTACTGGGCAAAAAAATTGTAGAATCGATAGAAGTTTTACACAAAAAAATTTCAAAACAAGTAGAAAAGATAAATTCGACTTTGCAGAATCTATGAATACTAGAGTGTCCCTTATTTTGGAAATGTTGGAAATGTTGAGACGGTACCCCCTCATTTTTTTCATTTTGACTAAAAAATAACTCAGGAAAAATTTTACGCCCCTACGACCACGCCTTCCCTACGCGACGGGGCCTTAAAGAACGGGGCCTTAAAGAACGGGGCCTTAAAAATAATTTTTCCATACAAACCAAAAAATTTTTTTTTGATTTTTAATTTTTTTGTTATTAATTATAATATTACTTGGTTAGCTTATTCGCGACAAAAAATTTTATTTTGATGGGATGAGGCTTTTAGTTCTAAAAAATTTTTCGAAAAAAAAAAATTTAAAGCTTTTGGGGTCCTACAGTAAAAATTTTTAAATTTTTTTTTTTTAGTTTTGACAAGCAACCGTTTTAGTTGTAATGTTGCTTTTAATGATATATATTCATAAAAAAATATTATTCATATCTGTGACATCTTGATCGTGTATCGAAAAACATCAAAAATGCATTTTTTTACCTTTTTTAGAGCACGATAAAGATGTCACAGATAGGAATAATATTTTTTTACTGTAGGACCCCAAAAGCTCAAAATTTTTTTTTTCGAAAAATTTTTTAGAACTGAAAGCCTCATCCCACCAAAATCAAATTTTTTGTCGTGAATAAGCTAACCAAATAATATTATAATTAATAACAAAAAAATTTAAAATAAAAAAAAAAACTTTTGCTTTGTATGGAAAAATGATTTTTAAGGCCCCGCTCTTTACGGCCCCGTCGCGTAGGGAAGGCGTGGTCGTAGGGGCGTAAAATTTTTCCTGAGTTATTTTTTAGTCAAAAGGAAAAAAATGAGGGGGTACCGTCTCAACAATTCCAACATTTCCAAAATAAGGGACACTCTAATGAATACCCTCCACAATGCATTTTTTAAAGGATAGTAAACGTGAAAAATTAACAATTTTGATTAGAAATATTTTATTTTGAGTAAAAAACTCTTTTTGTGTCATTTAAAAAAAAAAAAAAATACTATTTTATTTTTGAGTGTAAAATTTTTTTAGAGTGTAATGTTTTTTTACTGTAAATATATTTCTGAGTGAATGCACGTATGTATGTACACAAAATATTGTAATTTTTGTAAAAAAAACTAAATTTTTTTTGAGTGTAAAATTTTTTTGAGTGTAAAATTTTTTTTGAGTGTAAAATTGTTTTCGAGTGTAATTATTAAGTTACCAATGCTTTTAAAACTAAACAAGTTTAAAAAACATTGCTTTAAAACTAAACAAGTTTGAAAAGTATTGTTAAGTTACCACCAATGCTTTTAAAACTTGTTAAACACGTGGTATTTAAGATAAAACTAATCTGAAATTCAGGGTTTTGCTAATAACTTTTGAACCACTGGACTGATTGAGCTGGAATGTAGTACCAAACAGACCTGGGGAACGGCAAAGATGCATGTCAAGCTTCAGTAGTCTTATTATTGTCTTTCGAAAGTTATCGTTTTTTTTTATCTCGTAAATTCACGAAACACTCTTGCCGAAATGTACTCTTTTGCTCATAACTTTTGAACCACTGGACCGATTTGGCTGGATTGCAATACCAACCTGACCAGGTAAATAACCAACATATATGCCAAACTTCAGTAGCCTCTGTAAAGTCTTTCAAAAGTTAGCGTGTTTTCTACGGACAGACAGACAGACGGACGGACGGACGGACATCGCTAGATCGACTTAAAATCGATCGAGGATCATGAATATATATGGGGTCCTAGACCAATATTTCGATGTGTTACAAACGGAATGACAAACTTATATATACCCTCTATCACTAGAGTGGAGGGTATAAAAATAGAAGAGTACAAACATTTTCAATATGAGATTTAAATTTTAAAACTTAAAAATCGCATACTAGAGCGCTTTTAAGAATTTTTTTGGGATTTTTTTTAAAGTACGTAAAAAAATCAAATTTTGAAGAAAAACAAGTAAAAAACTTAAATTCGGCCTTGCCGAATGTAGTGATACCCTCCACAATTTCAAAAAGATTATTGCAAAAAACTTTATTTAAAAGGAAATTACTTTTGAAAAAAAAAAAAAAAATTTTTAAAAAAAAAATTTCCGCGAAAAAAAATTTTGGTAAAAAAAATCCGCGATTTTTTTCTTTTTTTGTCAAAAAATATGTTCGTACTTGTTTAAATACCATTTGGTGTTCATTTATGTTCATATATGCCAACCAGAAGCCGAATTAAAGCATTTTGTATTTTTAGGTTATGTTGAAGGAACTGAAATTTTTGAGGTGTGCTTACATTTTCGTTCATAACTTTTGAACCGCTGAACCGATATCGCTCAAATGCAATACCAAACTTCTCGGGAGTACTTCCAAAAAATATGATAAGTTTCAGTCATCTCTGTGCAATATTTTGTCCGCGACAGCATTTTCCACAGACAGACGGACAGACGGACAGACGGACATCGCTAGAATGTCTTAAAATCGATCGGGCATCATGAATATATATACTTTATGGGGTCCCAGATCGATATTTCGATGAGTTACAAACAGAATGACAAACTTATATACTTATACCCTCTATCACTAAGTGGAGGGTATAAAAATTTGAAATTTGGACCATTATTGAAGAAGTTATAAGTAAAAGAAGTTTAAGTAAAGGAACAAACTACCAATTTTTAAAAATTCTGTATTTTTTGAACGGGTCATCAAAAAAATCTGAAAATTTACCACGAAGGAGTTTTCAAAGGGTACTAAAAACTATAAACAAATTGGGAAAATCTAAAAAAAAAATATTCAAAGTGTCCGATTTGATATGGAATGCCCCATATACTTTATGGGGTCCTAGACCAATATTTCGAGGTGTAACAAACGAAATGACAAACTTATATATACCCTCTATCACAAGAATGGAGGGTATAAAAAATCACGGAGAATTATTACAATAAAAGGGCCCGTTTTAAAATAATTACTGCCCTAATCTTCAATCCACCAATTTTACTTGTTAACCGTGTTTAACTTGTTTTTTCCCCAAAAAATTTAATTTAAAAAAAAAACATTTTTGAAATTATATTTTTGTTTTGATTTTCAATTCGAAAACAAAATACGGCGTTAAATACACGGCAAACAGACAGACGATTGACTACTTACTCACACTCAACAAAATTGAAATTACAATAATAATAATAATGCAACAAGAGGGCTCATAAAACTACAGCAACAACAACAGTAATAAACTACATCTGTATATTTGTTTTTTTGTCGAGTCCAACAAATGAAAGCAGGTTGTATTCAATCCGTGGGAAGAAGGATTTTCGTATAGTTCCCACGCAGCAAGGACTGCATACATACATGTTGAATACAATAAATACAAACAAAAGAAAAATCATTACAATTCAAATCATGTTTTTTTATGGTTTAACACTCTTATCAGCTGTTCCCTTTTTATTACGATTTGAAATTCTTATACACTTACTAGTCTATAGATACCAGCAGACGATAGACATTCGTCTTAAGAACTTGTGAGAGATAAAGTATTAGAAAAACATTTCAATATTTTGACAAAAAATATAGTAAATTATTTATTGTCCTGCTGAGAAAATGGAAAGTAAAGATAACAGTAGTAGCTAAGGACTTGTGGGTTAGTTAAGGACTTTGAGAAAATTAGTACACGTGGTCAATTTTTTGTTAGGAAAAATAGTTTAGATTAAAAAAAAATTTTTTGGTCTGATTTTTGGACTCAGATTTAGTAGATCTTTATCGCACCGTTCGACAGCCAATATTTAACATGAACCGGATGATATACGTCTGAATGTAGATCTCAAATGGAGTAAAATTGCATTTACAGTTTGTCATTCCGTGATCCTGTTTCCTTTTAAAAGGACTTCAAATTTTTGAAGGATGACATTTATCACTATTGATTGCAAATGAAAGTGGAGAAACTTCGCTAATTTTTCCATTTATTTTTATTTTGCCATATCAAGAAAAAGGATGTAAATAATGTATGTACTTTCAAAAATTTATCAAAATATTTTATTAAAAATTTTTAAATGATATTTAAGGACAAAGTTTTGAAAGGACATTACTTACCTCTTTTTTCCTGATATGTCAAAATTATAAAATGGGAAAATTAGCGGAAATCCTTTTCATTAATTTGCCATCAATAGTGGCATCTAGGACAAGTACAAATATTTTTAAAAATATTTTACAAAAATTAATCCTCTGAAACTTTGGAGTCCTTTTGCAAGGAAGCAGGATCACGAAATGAAAAACTGTAAATTCTGTTTTACTACATTTATTCTCCAGTTTAAAACGCATATTATCCAGTTCGTGTTTAACGAAATTTTTGTCGGACGGTGTCATATTTAAATTGATAATTTTCGAATTTAAATTAATTTTTTTCGAATTTGAATTTATTTTATTAGTTGCCTTTGATTTTTTACAAGGGACCCAAAATGTATCAAATTATTTTTTATCTCAACTAAGGGTTAACTACCGTTAGATAACACTTGTCCCATATTTGTTTCCACTGTTGTGATCGGACGTTTTGTAAAAAACTTATTGCCAATCAAAGTGGAAGTTTTAGGAAAATTTCAAAAATTAAATATTGTGCAAAATAATGGCAAAATGTAGCGAAAAATCTATTGAATTTGCATTCATAGCAAAAATACCATGAATATAGCGAAAACTCGGGATTTTTAAGCTTCAGGTTAAGATATCTTAGAGATGGTACAAGATATTGCAAAGGTTAAACATTCATTTTAGAAGTAATTTATAAAATTTTAGGTTTTAATAATAAAGGGGGATTCGCGCAGTTATAACATCTAAAATATGGCGAAAACGGGTTTTTTGTCATCTTCAAGCTAAGATATCTCGAAAACCTCATGTGATTGGCAAATTCTGAGATCAGATTCGAATTCAGCGCAACTGAATCCCTTAAAAAGATATTCTCTGGTCTATGGGTTAAACGTTTGTTGTCCCGTGTTATTTGACTTTTCCACATTTCAATTGATCTATATCGAATTTCAATTGATTTTTAATCGAGATTAAATTGATCTTTTGTGACCTTACGTAGAGTTGACATATTTTAAATAGAATTTTCGAATTTTAATAGTCATTTAAAAAAAAAAAAAAGTAAAAAAGTTAAATTCCGGATCTGTTAATACCCTCCACAATGCCCTTTTTAAGAAAAGTAAATTTTTTAACGTGAAAAAAATTAACAATTTTGATTAGAAACATTTTATTTTGAGTAAAAAAAAGTTTTTTTTGTAATTTTTGTAAAAAAAAAAGAAAATTTGTTAATTTTTTTGAGTGTAATTTTTTTTTAGTGCAAAAATATTTCTAAGCGACAAAAATACTTTGTAAAGTAATTTTGTGGATTACCAATGTTTTTAAAGCTTGTTTTTTTAAAGCTCGGTTTTTTTAATATGATAATGTTTTTAGGCCGGTGTATAATTTTAAAAAAGTTGCAGGACGCCACCTCAGTTTGACTATATAAGCTAACAAATAACGAAAAAGAAAACAAGAATTACTATTTTCATTTTCTTAAAACCAAAAATTTTAATAACTTGGGTTTGTAACTTGGATAATAATTCACCTCGTGGTGAATGAAATACGAACCAACTTCTGCTGTTAGTTTGTCAAGCAGAGCGATAGCCCAGATGGTAGAGTACTTGCTTTGCAAACTGATGGAAAATTTCAAGAACGTGGGTTCTATTCCAATCAGAGTTAAGTCTGTTGATGAAAAAACATATAGAAAAAACAGTCTTACAAAAATCAAACAATTTAAATCTAATGTAATTTTCTCCACTGATAACGTAGAGGTGGCTACAGAAACCATGGTCTGGAATAAATCCACATTAAAAATAATCTTTAGAAATACAATGTTTTCTTCTTCAATCACAAACCCTTAATAACAAAAAGAAATGGCATACGCCGATTAAAAAAACACTAAAAACCCGTTTTTCACCAGCTGGTGAATAAAAAGTAACATAATTATTTTTCAACATAAAAAATATTTTTTTTTATCAAATTTTTTATTTCATCAAATTTTTTTTGTTTCATCAAATTTTTTTTTCATCCATTTTTTCCCCATCAATTTTTTTTTTTCATAAATTTTTTTTTTTTTCATCAAACTTTTTTTTCATAAATTTTTTTTTCACCAATTTTTTTTTCATAAATTTTTTTTTTCATCAAATTTTTTTTTTCATCAAATTTTTTTTTCATAAATTTTTTTTTCCATGTTTTTATTTTTTCATCAAAAAAAATTTTTTTTTCATCAATTTTTTTCATCAAATTTTTTTCCATCAAATTTTTTTTCATCAATTTTTTTTTATCAAACTTTTTTTTCACCAAATTTTTTTTTTAGTAATTGTGTTTATGAATATTTCCATTTAAGGGTTACCCAGCAAAACTTTGGTAATGGGTAGTGATTATATAACACATTACCAGGTAATGTATATACCTTATTTGTAGCATTATTTTAGGATGTCTTACCAAACATTTGTTCCAAAACGTATTATTTTAAAGTGAAAAATAATGCATTACTAATAATTTGCTACGTAATGCATGATTATTGGAAAAATGTATTTCATATTTATTATTTCTAAACATTAAATCATGGATGACTTATATTTGGTTACATTATGTATTATTTGAAAGTTTGAAATAATGCATTATTTATAATTTGATGCATAATGCATTACAATAACATAAAAAATAATTATTTTATAAAAAAATGCATAAGTTTAAACTAGAGATGGGCTCACGACACGAAATTTCTAACGACACACACTCAGAAGCATATTTTATCTACTTACACTCACTTACAATCACGTGAGTAAAATTAATACAAAATTACTTTTTCACTACTCGTAACACCTTATATATTATCTTCTGCTATGCTATATTATTTAATTTCTCGTAACCTATAAAATATCATATATTTTACACCTTACTCGTATTCTTCGTTATAAATGTATGACTTATTTTATACCTTACTGGTATTCTTTGTGATAATGTGGATGCATTACTTTGAGTCTCATCGCCTGTTAAAATCATCAATGCTGCAATGTATAAAATAAGAGATCCTATACCATATTTTATACCTTATTTGGTAATCTAAGTTTTGCTGGGTTTTCAACACATAGAGGAGTAATTCCTATATTAAATTTGTTCAAAAGTTTAATTTAAATGGCTAATTTTAATCTGACACACATTAAGTGTGTGGCAATCGAAGAAGTGCTGATGATGGAAGGGTGGCATCTTCCGAAAGCTGTCGACATCTCCACTTAGCCTGTGTTGTCACTTGATTTTTTTAGATTTTTTCATTGTACAACAATTATTATTTCTCAGAAATAATTAATATGGACTCAAACCGAACTACATAAAACTTCAGTTATTTTTTTTTTTCATAAATTTTTTTTTCATCATTTTTTTTTTTTTCATAAATTTTTTTTTTCATCAAATTTATTTTCATTAAAAAATTTTTTTTTTTCATCAATTTTTTTTTTCATCAATTTTTTTTCATTCATTTTTTTTTTCATCAAAATTTTTTTTTATCATATTATTTTCACCAATTTTTTTCATCAAATTTTTTTATCAAATTTTTCATTATCAATTTTTTTCTCACCAAAATTTTTTTCATATTTTTTCATCATTATTTTTTTTACATCAACAAATTTTTCTTTTCATCAAAAACTTTTTTCATCAATTTTTTTTCATTAAAAATTTTATTTATTTTTTTCATTAATTTTTTTTTCATCAAATTTTTTTTTCATCAAACTTTTTTTTCATCAAATTTTTTTTTTTATCATATTTTTTCATCAATTTTTTTCATCAAATTTTTTTTATCAAATTTTTTATTATCAATTTTTTTCTCACCAAAATTTTATTTTTTTTTTTCATATTTTTTTCATCATTATTTTTTTTACATCAAAAAATTTTTCATTTCATCAAAAAAATTCATCAAAAACTTTTTTCATCAAAATTTTTTTGCAGCAAAAATTTTGGGTTCATTAATTTTTTTTTAGCATAATTTTGTTTTTCGTGAAATTTTTTTTTTTACCGTAACTACTTTTTCACCAAGTCTAAGCTTTTCGCATAAAAATTTTCCATTTGTTTATCAAATGTACATAAAACAAGTGAGAGTGTTATATTCTTTGGTGCCGCATCTTTTATAATCTCCAAATGTTAAAACACTATTTTGCACTTATTTTTGCACTCGCTTACGAAATGTACAGCTCTTTTGGTTTTTTAATGGGGTCCTCGACTGATATTTCAATTCGTTTTGCATGGAATAGCAAAGTTATATAACATTATTTTTTCTAAAAAAACTTCGCTTTGGCAAGTACACCCAAATCTTCCGCAAAACATTATCATGATTTAATGTTTTGGGCAAGAGTACAAAATTCGCAGGCATTTTACTCAGAGTAAGTGAAAGTAATAAAAATTGATATTTTTTAAAAATAAATGAATTTAATATAGTATTTTTGAATTACAAATTGTAATTTACAATCAATATTTATCCCACTTAAAATTATTGTTATATCATTTTTGAATTCAATTGATCCGAGCTTCGAAATTCAATTTATCTTTCACCCATTTTTTATATATTTTTTTTTTTTTCAAATTCTAATTGATCTTTTAAGAATCCATTTTGAGTTTAATTTATCTGAATTTCGAAATTCAATTGATCTTTAATTCATCTGTTTTGAATTTCTATTGGAATCTTCGAATTTCAATTGATCTTACTTAAAGTTTCAATTGCGGTTTTTCGAGTTTCAATTGATTTTAGAAATTTCAATTGATCTTTTTATAGTCTTCACTTAAGACCAATTGTCACAGTCAAACAGTTTTCTATAATTTGTGTAAAAAATGAGTGCATACTTTAGGCTGAAAAAAAAATTATATTAAGTCTGATTTTCGATATTTTCAGAAATGTTTCTAAAAATATTGAAAAACTATATTTTGAGTAGGTTTTTTACAAGCTCGACTAATTAAAACTTCCTTTACTAATTAAAACTATGATATTCTTATAGAATAATTTTCAAGAAAATTATTTTTCTGTTTTAAATTTATTTATGAAATGAAATGACCAATTCTTTGCAAGACTTAATCGACACGTGTTTCGGGATTTGTCAGTTGGTTAGTTGATGATCGTGATCTTACTACGATGGTAAAATTTTCGTCTTCTAATTTCCAATGAGAGTAAAGTCGAATATGTATGTTTATGTATGCTGGGAAGTATTGAGTGTTGGCATATTACGTACAACCAAATTTAAAGTTTTTTGTTCCTACAATCAGTTCAATTGTAAACTCCAACGCTTTTGACATTAAAAAAATGTTTCTTATAATTATGTGCTCATGTGCACTCAATACTTCCCAGCACTGAAACTCGTTAACAATTTTGTTCAAATTCTGATTAATTTTTATTAAAAAAATGCAAATAATTTTACTCGACCTTTTGAAGTTTTATATTTTCAGTAGGTTTAATCTAGCTCGAGGTCATTATTTCCTTAACTAATTAAAACCATGTCTTTTGCTTATAATTTTTTTTACGTTAAAAATTATGTTTTGTGGAAAGGGCGATCACGGTCAAAATATTACACGGAGATTACTGAAACTTAACATATTTGTTGGAAGTTCTTCCGAGCAGTTTGGTATTGCATTTGCGCGTCATTGGTTCAGCGATGTAAAATTTATGAACGAAAATGTAAGGACACCTCAAACATTTTGATACATTCAACACAACCTTAAAATACAAAATGCTTTAATTTGGCTGCTGGTTGACATATGTGAATATAATTGAACACCTAATGGTATTTAAACAAGTACGAACATATTTTGGACGAAAAAATAAAAAAATCGGAAATTTTTACCAAATTTTTTTTTTCGCGGAAATTTTTTTCAAAATTTTTTTTTCCTAAAAAATTATTTTCCTTTTCAATAAAGTTTATTTGCAATAATCTTTTTTAAATTGTGAAGGGTATCAATACATTCGGCAAGGCCAAATTTAACTTTTTTACTTGTTTATTTATGGATTTGGTCAGGTCAAATTTATTTTTTATACCATCCAACCACAGTATGGGGATATATTGAAATTGTCATTCCGTGAGTAACGCATCGATATATCGGTCGAGGACCCCCTCCTCTATGAATGTCCGTCCGCCAGTCTGTATAAGTATAACACAATGCGGTTTAAAATAAAAATGCGGTCTGAGTGAAATTTGGCATGAATATATCTTCTGAATGTTAGCAGGTTAAGTTCGCATTTTTGGAATTTTATTTTTTGATTTTATTTTTTTGTATAAAAAGAGTTTCGTGAGTGTGAGTCAACGTGAGTGTGAGTAAAACTTTCGTGAGTGCACGTGATTTGTATTAAATTTACTCACGTGATTGTAAGTGAATGTGAGTAGCAAAAATATGCTTGTGAGTGTGTGTTTGTGTGAGTCAAAGATCACTCTCGCGCCCATCTCTACTCTCTACTAAAAAAGAAATCATTAAAAGTATGATTAATATTAATTTTTATTTATAATAATTATACGCATTGTTGTGAATTGAATTCAATTTTACAAAAAATATAAAATTTAAGAAAATTGCTATAATTAAGCAATTATTTTCCCAAAAACAAAAAATAAAATTTTTTGGAAAGTTTCAAATATATTTTAAAATTGTCCAAATGAATTTTATAATTTTCCAAATGTATTTTAAATACATTTGAACAATTTTAAAAATATTTGGACATTTTAAAAATACATTTGGAAAAGTTTAAAATACAATTGGATAGTTTTAAAATACATTTGGAAATTTTAAAAATACATTCGGAAAATTTTAAAATACGTTTGAACAATTTTAAAACACATTTGGAAATTTTTAAAATACAATTGAACAATTTTCAAGTACATTTGGAAATTTTTAAAATACATTTGAAAAATTTTAGACTACATTTGAAAAATTTTAAAATACATTTGGACAATTTGTAAATTGCAATTGGATAATTTTTAATGATGTTTGGAAAATTTTAGTTATTTTTGGACAATTTTAAAATTTAGACAAAACTCATTTGGAAAATTTTAAAATATATTTAGGCAATTTTGAAATACATTTGGAAAATTTTAAGATACAATTGGAAATGGTGTAGACGTAATTAATTACTTTGCTTTTTTTAAGTAAAATATTTTTAGGTTTTTTTTTCTTTTGAAATTTAAAAAAAAAAAAAAATATTTTTGTAAATTTAAATAAAAACAACAATACGTATACTTATTGTAAATAATTAATATTAATCATACGTTCATGCGTGAGTGAGATTGTAACTCAATTTTAAAATACATTTAGACATTTACATTTAACATACATTTGGACAATTTTAAAATACATTTGGACAATTTTAAAATTTATTTGGACAATTTTAAAATTCATTTGGACAATTTTAAAATATATTTGAACATTATTTAAATATATTTGGACAATTTTAAAATAGATTTTGACAATTATAAAATTCATTTGAACAATTTTAAAATATATTTCGATAATTTTTAAATACATTTAAGCAGTTTTAAAATACATTTGGAAAATTTTAAAATTTAACTGAAAATGGTGTAGTTTTGAGATTAACAGAAACAATTGCTGTAATATGTCTTTTAGGTGAAAAAAGAATTTCTAAATTCAGAACTAATTGAAAAATGTTTGTAAAAATTGTAAAAAGAAAAATACAAAAATTTCGTAAGTTTTGCAAAAGTCGTCTATTTTTTTTGAAAAAAAACGTATTTTTTCATAAACTTCTTTAAATAATAAAATAAAAATTAAATTCACTCAAAAATCTCAACTCACTCATCACTGCCATATTTAAACACATCAACTTGAAGTAATTTGTTCATGAAAAATTCCAATGACTATAATCATTCTTAACCATCCGTGAGAATCTCTAATTCAAATGAATTTTTAAATGAAATTTTACAAAAAAAAAAATCTAATAAAAAAAAAAACTATAAAAGGCAGTTAAAGGCCAAAACAAGTATTAAACTATACAACTTGTTTCTGAATACAAAAAAAAAAATGAAATGCAAACATACAGAATTTAAAAATAATATAAACCATCCATTACTATTTATTTGCTGGAAAACTTTAATAGACTTGAGACTGCAACACATATTCCATGGTACTTTAAATGACTGGCTGAGAGTAGCTAAAGTTGCTAGCTAGATAGCTAGCTAACTGGCTAAATGGCTGGCTGGCTGACTGGCTCTTTTAGATCTTTGTATGTTGAATATATCTGTATATAAATAGCTCGTGCCAAATATCCGCGTGTGCAAAGTACGTTCATTAGTCCATTTTGTATAAGTTTATATCTACATTATGTTTTTTCATTTTTTTTGTTAGTGTGTATGTTTATGGAAACGAGAGGTACGACGAGTTCCATATAGATACAAGATTTTAAAGCACACAGCTCAGCACAGAGCACAGGCACAATCCAGGCAACAAGCATTCAATTTGTTTATATGATTGTCTTGGCACACAATAACTTCCCAATGTACAAAAAAAAAAAAATATTTAAGGTACAAACAAACGAGAAGACTCTTTTTCTTTTTATAAGGACAATTTGTTACACGTTTGAATATTACACTCAAAATAATAATTCTGTAAAATGACTTTAACTTCACTTTTTCAAATTTTATAAAATCCGGTTGTCAGCTGGCGCACCTCCGGGGGTCCAGCCAGGAGACCCCGTCAAAGTTGTAAAAAGTAAAAAATTTTAAATAAATAATGTAAAAAATATTTCAAAATTAACCGTCAGCTGGCGCACTTCCGGGTGAATAGCCCTCAGCTGCCCCTCCAAAGATGCAAAAAAATTTAAAATTTAAAATCATTTATAGAGCTGAAATTTTTATGGTGTATAATAATGCAAAAATATTCAAAAATCAGCTGGCGCACCTCTAAGGGCATAACCGTCAGCTGCCCCTCCGAAGATAAAAAAAAAATACAAAAAAAGCCCCAAAAGTGCCCCGCAGTCGACCCTAGTGAATTGAAATGTGGGACGACCCCATTAATTTTTTTCCCCGAACATTTTTTCCAAACATAACAAAGCTCTGTCTCCACTCAAGGGTGCTCCCGTGCAAAAATTATGTTTTTATTTAAATTTTCTCCCACCGCTCTACTTTATACCTAGCCTCTATTTCAATTGTTAAGGCGGTCCCCATAAAATTAATTACATTTTTCATAATTTTTATACCCTTCATTCTAGTGATAGAGGGTATATATGGGGCATTCCATATCAAATCGGACACTTTGAAATTTTTTTTTTTAGATTTTCCCAATTTGTTTACAGTTTTTAGTACCCTTCGAAAACTCCTACGTGGTAAATTTTCAGATATTTTTGATGACTTGTTCAAAAGATATCGAGTTTTTAAAAATTGGTAGTTTGTTCCTTTACTCAAACTTCCTTTTTTAGTACCCTTCGAAAACTCCTACGTGGTAAATTTTCAGATTTTTTTGATGACTTGTTCAAAAGATATCGAGTTTTTAAAAATTGGTAGTTTGTTCCTTTACTCAAACTTCCTTTACTCATAACTTCTTCAATAATGGTCCAAATTAAAATTTTTTTTCTCAAAATTTTTGTTTTTTTAAGTTTAAAAATTTAAATCTCATTTTTAAAAATGTTTGTACTCTTCGATTTTTTTGAAATTTTTTTGTGTAAAACTTCTATCGATTCTACAAATTTTTTGGCCAGGAGGATCGTGGGATAACGATTATTACTAGTTTTTAAAATTTTTTTAAAAAAAATTATTGTAATTTTCCAATCTTAAAACCATTTCTACTGCTTCAATGGTGCGTCGTAGAGGGGTCATTTATAAGACCGACCCCCATTAATTTTTACGTCTAAACATTTCTTTAAAACAAACTAATACCCTATCTCCAATTTCTAAGGGGGCTCCCACACAAAACGACATTTTTTAAAATTTGCTTCAACCGCTCTAACTGCCCTAATAGTGCCCTTAGAGCAACAAAATGTATGACCGACCCACAATATTTTTTTAGTCCAAATATTTTTTCTGAACACCCCTTATCTCTATCTTTAACTGTTAAGGCGATCCCCATACAATTTATTTTATTTTTTGTAAATTTGTTTTATTTAATCAGCTTCTACCGATCCAATGGTGCGTCCGAGAGTGGTCATTAGTGAGACCGACCCCCATTTATTTTTACCCTACAACATTTTTTTAAAACATACCTACACCCTATCTCCACTTCCTAAGTAGTTTTTTTATAAATTTCCTTTTTACGTTTTTATAACACAATATTACATTTTTATAAAATTTGCTCCAACTGTTATTTTTATGGGAACCTACTTAGGGAGTGGAGATAGGGCGTAAGCATGTTTTAAAAAAAATGTTGTAGGGTAAAAATAAATGGGGGTTGGTCTCACAAATGACCCCTCTCGGACGCACCATTGGAGGCTGATTAAATAAAACAAATTTACAAAAAATAAAAAAAATTGTATGTGGACCGCCTTAACAGTTAAAGATATAGGGTAAGTGTGTTTAGAGAAAATGTTTGGACTCAAAAAATATTGTGGGTTAGTCTTCCATTTTGTTGCTCTAAGGGCACTATTAGGGCAGTTAGAGTGGTTGGAGCAAATTTTAAAAAATGTCGTTTTGTGTTGGAGCCCCCTTAGAAATTGCGAGATAGGGTATTAGATTGTTCCAAAGAAATGTTAAAACGTAAAAATTAGTGGGGATCGGTCTTATTAATGACCCCTCTGTGACTCACCATTAGAGCAGTAGAAATTATTTTAAGATCGGAAAATTACAATAATTTTTTTTCAAAAAATTTTAAAAAATAGTAATAATCGTTATCCACGATCCTCCTGGGCAAAAAATTTGTAGAATCGATAGAAGTTTTACACAAAATAATTTCAAAAAAATCGAAGAGTACAAACATTTTCAAAAATGAGATTTAAATTTTAAAACTTAGAAATCACATACTAGAGCGCTTTTAAGATTTTTTTTGGATCTTTTTAAAAAGTAAGTAAAAAAATAAAAATTTAAAAAAAAAAATTAAATTTGGTCCATTATTGAAGAAGCTATGAGTAAAAGAAGTTTGAGTAAAGGAACAAACTACCAATTTTTAAAATTCGATATCTTTTGAACGGGTCATCAAAAAAATCTGAAAATTTACCACGAAGGAGTTTTCGAAGGGTACTAAAAACTGTAAAAAAATTGAGAAATTCTAAAAAAAAAAATTTTCAAAGTGTCCGATTTGACATGGAAAGCCCCATATATATATTATTGATCAGTGATCTATTCTAAGACATTCTAGCAATGTCCGTTCGTCCGTCCGTCTATAGTTATAAACAAAATAAAAGAGCTAGACCCCTCAAGTTTGGTACAAATATATCTTATGTTCGTACCAGGGGAAAAAAGTTCCCCCTTGAAAAACCAACCTCTAAGAAAATACACTTTTCTACATGTTTTTTGTATTTTTGTTAAATAAATGAAACATTTGGTATATTTATCGCGATGGGAAGGTGCTCTTAACGTCCCCCACTGACCCCATTAACCCCTACCCCACACTTACTTTGTCACTTTGTATGGAAGCCCCCTTATGTAGTGCAGATAGGTCATCGGTATGTTCGGAAAAAATGTTTGAAGGTAAAAATTAATAGTGATCGGCCTTACTATTGACCCCACTCTAAGGCACCATTGGAGAATAGGAGCAGACTTGAAGATTGGAAAACGGCGAAGATTGGAAAACGGCAAAAACAAATTTAAACTTAAAAAAATCCGCGGAAATGATTTTTTTTTGAAGAAACAAAAAGCAGCGAAAAATAAATTTTGAAGAAACAAAAAATCAGCGCGTTTTTCTTTTTTTTCGAGAAAAACGCATTTGAATATTAAATTTTATAATAATTTTCTATATTTCATGTATTTTCTTGCTCCATCATGGCGTATGAGTTACATATTAATGAATTTCGCAAATATTTGTAACTCATACGCATTGCTGAAACAAGCAAATTACAAAATTATTATGAAATTTAATATTCAAATGCGATTTTCTTGAAAAAAACGAAAAATTCCCGTCTAATTTTTTTTTGTGTGGATAGACAAACATCAAAACATAAAAAAAATAAAAAGTGGCCGGATTTTAAAAAAATTTACTTTTTTGCAAAAAAATATACAAAATTGTAAAAAAATATACAAAATTGTATATCCCAAAAATTGTAATTTTTGGGATTGTGGTGCATTTAGTTTTAATTTGATAAATATTTAATCAAGGCAACTCGACACAAATTTGACATTTTTTTTACAATATTTAGCCACGCCTGCTAAGCCCAGGTTTTGAGAAATTGAAAAACCAAAAATGCTTTTCTTTTTTTGGAATTTTTTGAACTCGAACATTTTATTTTGAGTGTATTTAAAATGAAACCAGTTTTAAAGTTTACTTTAGCTGCTGAAGATGAGAATGATGATGATGAGATGCCTTGGCAAACAACATGATTATTGGTATTCCAAATTGCAAAAAATATATAAAATTTTTAAAAAAGTTTCACATGGAGCTTAAAGTTATAGGAAAAAAATTATACATAAACCTCGTGCCATACTTAAATTTCAAGAGTAAGAAAAAAAAACAGAATGGATGTCTTAACGTCTGAGTGTTTCAACAAAAAATCCTTGTAATCATTAAAAACAGCAGGTTTCAAATTTCAATTTTAATTGAAAATATTAAAAAAGAAACCGAAAATGGCAAAAAAAAAAATAAATCACAGATACTAATATTTTTGATTAAAATAAAAAGGTTTAAATTAAGAAGTGTCTAATTATTTTTTTTTTAATTTTACCTTTGATTTTAAGACAAACAAAAGTCTAATTTTCTCAAATAGAGGAATATTTGTTAGAATCGGTTCAAACCCACATCTAATCGGTTGTAAATGTTGGATGACATCTTTGTTAGTAACAAAATTTTTTAGTAAGAAAATAATTTTTTAAATCCACGTCCACAAAAGGGGCGGGTTAAATAAAAAACATTTTCTTATTCTCTGCGTTCAAGTACAGGACGATATGTCTGTTGAAAACACGATAACTTTTGAAAGACTTTGCGGAGGCTCCTGAAGTTCGGCGTATATGTTGGCCATTTACCTGGTCAGGTTGGTATTGCAATTCAGCGAAATCGGTCCAGTGGTTTAAAAGTTATAAGCAAAAGAGTAAATTAGGCAAGGGGTTTTCGCAATTTTACAAGATAAACAAGTATGAAAGTTATAGTCGGTCAAGACCGACCATATATACCCAATACCAGTGTTTTCCGGAAAATGGGTCTCAAGTCCAAACATGGACCGATTTGATCTATCTTTTGTTAGATCTTAATTTAGTGTAGCAGATCAAATTTTAGTGGAATTGTTTTTTTTTTTTTGACAATAGACCGATTGAACTGAAAATCGGTCAAAATTTTGATATGGGGGACTAAGTCCAAAATGGTCCAATTGTATTCCAATTTGATTTGGTTAATAAAGTACACGTTTAACACCTAAAAATACAATTTTTATAAAATATTTCCATTTTTAGGAATTTTGAGGGAATTATGTGAATATCGGGAGGGTGGTTTGTATGGGGACTACCAGAAGGACTTTTTTCAATTTCAATAGGCTTCGTCCTTAGGCCAAAAGATTCTTAAGTTTCAAATTGCAAGTCAATTGGTTGAAATTTGCTACCTGTATCGTGCTTGAACCGATAGATGGGCAGACGGAAAGTGATTCTGAGTCGATCGGGTTACAAACATCACCACAAACTCTTTATACCCTGTACCACAGAGTGGTGTAGGTATAAAAACACGCTTACTTTCGAAGAACAATTCTAAGGATACTGAAGCATATATATTTTCCGTTCACCTGGTCTGGTTCGTATTGAATTTCAGCAAAATCGGTCCAGAGGTCTAAAAGTTATTAGCAAAACCATGAATTTCTGATTGGTTTCACCAATGGGTTTCACGTGTTGAAAAAGAGTTTGAAAGCATTGGTAAGTAACTAATGCTTTTAAAACTTGTTTAGCAATGATAAGTCAAAAAAATATTTTACAACATCTTTTTGTCACTCAAAAATATTTTTACACTAAAAAAAAGTTACACTCAAAAATTTTACACTCAAAAAAATTTTACACTCAAAAAAAATAGCATTTTTTTTTACAAAAATTACTTAAAAAAGTTTTTTACTCAAAATAAAGTATTTCTAATCAAAATTGTTAATTTTTTTCACTTTAGCAAATTTTTCTATAATTTAAAAGGGGGATTGTGAAGGGTATTCATGGATTCGGCCAAGTGAAATTTTACTTTTCTACACTCAAAAAAAAAAAAAACTTGTAAAACGACAAGAAAAGTTTGTAACTTTGTTTTTGCTACCGCCTATTTGACGAGAATTCCTAGTAATTTTGCAAGATTTTTACCAATAATTTTGTTATTTTACAAGCTATTTACCAATAAAATTGTAAATTTACAATTTTTTTAGGCGATAAAACTTACAAGGAGGTTTCGTGACTTTGCTAGATTTTTTGCTACCTCCTACTTTACGAGAATTCCTAGTAAAAATTACGTGCTTTTTTTTGTAATTTTAGAAGCTTTTTACCAATAAAATTGAAAATTTACAACTTTTTTGACGCAATAAAACTTACAAGGAATTCTCGTGAATTTACTATATTTGGGAATTTGTAAAATTACAAAAAAAAATTTAAATTTCGATCGAAAATTTTTTGTTAAAAAACAAGGAAAAACTGTCAAATTTTGGTAAAATGGGATTACGAGACTTTTTCTTGTAATTTGACAAGGTTTTTTTTGTGTGTATTTGTTACATCTAACATTTTTTTTCGAACAAACCTCGCAACCACAGTATGTGGGTATACTCACTTTGTCATTCCGTGTATAACGCATGGAAATATCGGTCGGGGACCCCATAAAGTATATATGGGGCATTCCATGTCAAGTCGGACACTTTGAATAATTTTTTTTTAGATTTTCCCAATTTTTTAACAGTTTTGAGTACCCTTCGAAAACTCCTTCGTGGTAAATTTTCAGATTTTTTTGATGACCTGTTCAAAAGATATTGAATTTTTAAAAATTGGTAGTTTGTTCGTTTACTCAATACTTCTTTTACTCATAACTTCTTCAAATTGGTCCAAATTGCAATTTTTTTTCTTCAACATTCTTGTTTCTTTTAAAAAAAATCAAAAATAAATCTTAAAAGTGCTCTAGTATGCGATTTTTAAGTTTTAAAATTTAAATCTCATTTTTGAAAATGTATGTACTGATTTTTTTGGAAATTTTTTTGTGTAAAACTTCTATCGATTCCACGATATCTTTAACTATTAAGGCGGTCCCCATAAATTTTTTTATTTTTTGTAAATTTGTTTTATTTAATCAATTTCTGCCGGTCCAATGCTGCGTCCGAGAGTGGTCATTAGGGAGACCGACCCCCATTTATTTTTACGCCCCAACATTTTAGTAAAACATACCTACGCCCTATCTCCAATTTCTAAGTGGGCTTCCATTCAAAATTACATTTTTATAAAATTTGCTCTAACTGTAATTTGTATGGGAGCCTAGTTAGGGAGTGGAGATAGGGCGTAAGTGTGTTTTACAAAAGTGTTGGAGGGTAAAAATAAATGGGGGTCGGTCTCACTAATGACCCATCTCGGAAGCACCATTGGATCGGTAGAAGGTGATTAAATAAAACAAATTTACAAAAAAAAAAAAAAATGTATTGTAGGGGGTAGGTGTGTTCAGAGAAAATGTTTGGACTAAAAAAATATTGTGGGTCGGTCATACATTTTATTGCTCTAAGGGCACTCTTAGGGCAGTTAGAGCGGTTGCAGCAAATTTTATAAAATGTCATTTTGTGTGGGAGCCCCCTTAGAAATTGGAGATAGGGTATTAGTTTGTTCCGATGAAACATTTAGACGTAAAAATTAATGGGGATCGGTCTTGGAAATAACTTCCTATGACACACCATTGAAGCACTAGAAATGATTTTAAGATTGGAAAATTACAATATAATTTTTTGAAAAAATTTTAAAAAATAGTAATAATCGTTATCCCACGATCCTACTGGGCAAAAAATTTGTGGAATCAATAAAAATTTTACACAAAAAAAATTCAAAAAAATCAAAGAGTACATACATTTTCAAAAATGAGATTTAAATTTTAAAACTTAAAAATCGCATACTAGAGCACTTTTATGAATTTTTTAATTTTTTTTTTTAAAGTACGTAAAAACCAAAAATTAAAAAAAAAAATTTGCAATTTGAAGAAGTTATGAGTAATTTATGATTAAAAGAAGTTTGAGTAAAGAAACATACTACCAATTTTTAAAAATTTTTATATCTTTTGACCCCTCGGGACAATTGGACAGTACACTGAAAGAATTATTGTTCATTATATCTATGAACAAATTTCATAAAACCAAATTCATAGAATCTATGAAACAATTCATTGGCTGAATGAATATTCATTAGTATTCTGAAATATTTCATAGAATTTTATTCATAGATTTTATTAAATTCATAGAAAAAATTCATAGAATTAATGAATGTCATTCATAGAAGAAAATGCCATCAACATGCCTTTTATTTTTTTTAATAATTAAAATAATGTTACAATAATTAAAACAGTTGAATAAATTTATTAAAAAAATAAAAAAAACATAAAAAAAAAAATATCATTGCTGCCCCGACCGGGGCTCGAACCCAAGACCTACCGGCTGAAGTGGTAATTGTCGACGCCTTAGCTATCAGCGCCACCAAAGAAGAAAAATCTCGCCAACTAACGCTTGGTTTTATAACATTTAATTTTTGTAAATACACAAAATATTTGTTTTCTACAAACACACACACAGCTGTGAGTGTGTTTGTCACAGAGCAATGTGACAGAGCATAGACACAAACTCAATATATTAATCAAAATTTTTAAGTGTTGTTACTTGTTTATATAATTTAGCTAAGTGGCTAGAGACTAAGCTTCACGAACAAGAGGTTCTATGTTCGAATCTCAGTGGGGATAAGTTAAAAAAAATATAAATTTTTAAAAATAGAAAATTGTAAATAAATAAAATAATAAAAATAAAATATAAAAAAATAAAATTGAAATAATAAAATAGAATTGAATAATATTTTTTTTTCCATGGCCTATGAACTTTTTCATAGGTTTCTGGTTTCTATGAATTTGATTCATAGATTCTATGAATGGCATCATTGGCTCACTTCTAATGATTTTTTTCATAGAATCAATGTACGTTTTCATAGCCGTAATGAACAAAATTCTTTCAGTGTAGACAGGATTTAAAGATTAGAAAACTGTATTAAATTTTTTTCAAAAAATCAAAAAAAAAACTATTTAAAATTTTAAAAAGATCTTTAGAATTTTAAAAAGAAAAACAATTGAATATGAAAAACATCAATTAAAGTTTGAGAGTTTCCAATTTAAGTTTGAAAATGTTTAAAGAATATTGTACTGATATTTTTAAATGGCAGTTGACCGATTGACTAAAAAATCTATTATCTAATGGCATTAAAAAATTTATTATATATTTTTTTTTAATCCTCTTATCTTATTTTACCTAGAACACTTAACATTTTTCAATTAAAACCGAACTACTAAAATATCATCGTTTACAAATTTCAAAATTTTACATCAATTTTTTTCAAAATTTTAAAAACAAAAATCCAAATTCAATATTGCAAAAAAATCTAGACTTCATCAATATCGTTAAATTTTTTTTTTAATTTTTGTCATTTTTATCACTTTAACATTTTGTATTCACAAAATGTTTTTCAGATATTTGCAGATATTTTTTGTCCACATCATAAATAATATTGTAAATTTAGATCTTTTTAAATATGCATAAAAGCATATTTTATGCACGAAAATCATAAAATAAAAAAATATTATTCATTTAGAGTCATTCATACACGGACTGAATGCATGTGTGTCTGTATGTATGGATGGATGTTGGATGGGATACATGGAACATGTGCTCTAGCAAATTTTACACTATCATTATCGTCATAACTAAAGCACAACAACTGAAAATACAACAAAATACCAGCCATTATTACCCAGTAAACAAACAACCCAAACGACTGACAGACCAAGCAACCGACCGACATACATGCATATAAAACGAACGAATGAATACATTCCAATACTGTTACAAGTTAAACAACAATCTTAATAAAGTAGCAGCAGAGACAGAAATTAAAAGGAGTGCATTGAGGGAATTTAAAATTATTTTTATACCCTCCTCTCTGGTGATTGAAAGTATATGTATATAAGTTTGTCATTCCGTATGTAACACATTGATATATTGGTTTAGGACCCAATAAAGTATATATATTCATGATCCTCGATCGATTCTAAGACAATCTAGCGATGTCCGTCTGTCTGTTGAAAACACGCTGAATTTTGAAAGACTTTACGGAGGCTCCTGAAGATTGGCATATATGTTGGGCATTTACCTGGTCAGGTTGGTATTGCAATCCAGCTAAATCGGCCCAGTGGTACTAAATTGTGGCATATATATTTGTCGTTCCTATGTCCCGGTTCTCAGCCAAATCGGTCCAGTGGCTCAAATGTTATAAGCAAAACCCTGAATTTCAGGTTGGTTTCACCTAAAATTCATGTGTTGAAAAACCCGAGTTTTAAAAAAACACGCTATAAAAACAACGAAAAGCCACAAAATTGCTTTACAGAGTGTTTTGTCACTCAAAAATATTTTTACACTAAGAAAAAAAAATTTCACTCGAAAAAAATTTTAGACTAAAAAAAAAATGGTATCCTTGTCGGACCACCGCTACATCGAGTTCGGCCCCACAGCGGCCGAAACCCTCGAAAGGCGGATTGGAAAAGATTTGAGGAACTACTTCATCAAAGATAACGTCCCATCCCAATACCTAGTTGTATAGGGTCGGTTGAAGTGGAGTCTGAGAAATTGGGTAAAACTTTAACTGACTGCTATGAGACTGTTTGTCCGTTAAGGAAAAGCAGACCAGGTAACTCAGTCCCTTGGTGGAACGTGGAACTTGGTAAGCTGAGAAAAAGTTCAAGAAAGCTTCTGAATAGAGCCTTAAAATTTCGAAAGGATGCTGACTGGAACAATTACCACCTCATGCAAAAGGAATATAAGAAAAAAGTGAGGGAAGCCAAACTTGAGTCTTATAGGACTTTCTGTGAGGAGGTAAATGGTACGAGGGATACGCCAAGGCTCTGTAAAATCTTTCAAAAAGATAGTTCAGCGAAGCTTAATTCCCTCAGAAAGCCAGATGGTACCTACACAAACAACCAACAGGAGGTCAAGAATATTCTGTTATCTACTCATTTTCCAGGATGCAAAGTGACAACGATAAATACAGATATTATTGAGAGTCCTGTTGGTAATACTACTTGTAGGAACTGGTATATAGCATCTAGGGTAGTTTCTGAGGAATCGATCAGGTGTGTTTTTTTTTATATTGAGGACGCTTTTGATAATGCTACTTTCGACTCTATGAAAACTTCGGCTGAATTGCATGGCGTGGATCCAGTTCTAGTCAAGTGGATTTATTTTATGCTCTCCCGGAGATTGTTGACGGCTGAAGATGAGTGGGGCACAAAAGTAACGGTTGAGGTTAGTAGAGGTTGCCCCCAAGGGGTGCTCCTTTGCTGGTGTGTTTTGTGGTAAACTCACTCTTGGTTGAAATACAAGCTCTAGGTGTACACATACAGGCATACGCTGTCGATGTGTGCGCATTAGTATCGGAAAGTCACTTAACTTGGTATGCAAGAATATGCAGAACATTATTGACTTGATGGACAACTGGTGCAAAAGATATGGATTGTCTGTCAATCCAAATGAGACAACACTCGTGTTGTTCACGCGAAGAACCAAACATAAGGGTCTTCAGCTTCCTACGTTGAAGGGAATAACTCTTCAACTGTCCACAGAAGTTAAGTATTTAGGGGTTACCCTAGATAGTAAACTAATGTGGACAAAACATGTTGAACAAAAAGTTTCACGGGCACTTCGGATTTTCTGGCAGTGTCGGCGTGCTTTTGGAAAGACATGGGGTCTAAGACCTGCTAATGTACATTGGATGTACATAGCTGTAATTAGACCTATTGTGACGTATGCGGCGGTAGTCTGGTGGCCGAGAACGAAGGTGAAGACTATTCGATCCAAGCTAAACGGACTACAAAGAGTGGCTGCCTTGGGAATTACTGGTGCCATGAACACCACCCCAGGCGCAGCTCTGGACGCTATATTAGATATGCTTCCCTTGGACTTATATATTCAAGGAGAAGCCATGAAATCTTTGTGCAGGCTCCGCAAAAGTGAAACATGGCATGGGGAGTACAATGTGGGACATGGTCGTCTGTTCAATAGGCTATCGGAACTTTGTCGGATGTTTCTATGCCTTTGGACAGTACAACCTCTTGCATCGAGTTTGGTAGGAAGTTTACTGTAATATTTCCGAGTAGGGAAGACTGGGGAAACCCAGCAGACCTACTGGAAAATTACACGGATACTTTCTACACGGATGGATCCAGTACCTTAAATGGCTCTGGGTCTGGCTCGTATTTGGACGATGCGACTAAATGCTATATTGCTATGGGAAAAATGGCTACAGTATTTCAGACTGAAATATTTGCTATTTTGGACGTAGCGACCTGGATAATTAGGAACAGATGGAGTAATAGGAGAATCAGTATTTGCAGTGACAGCCAGGCTGCGCTCATTGCACTTGAATCTCCAGTCACTTCATCCAAAATTGTCCAGGAATGTAGACGCAGACTCCATGAGGTCTCATGTGGGAATAGCGTCAGTCTTCTATGGGTTCCGGGTCATAGGGGAATACGGGGAAATGAGATTGCTGACTCTTTGGCAAATCTTGGCTCTGATACAATTCCTTACAATCCGGAACCTCAAATTGGTATTGGCTTGTCATGGCTGATGCGTTGGATCAACTCTCATATGAAAGCAACTTTCATGGAAAGATGGTCAAATGAGTTGGCATGCAAGAATAGCAAACGTTTTGTGATAAAGCCAGACAAGAAAGTGGCTAACTATCTACTCAGCCTCAGTAGAATAGACTGTCGCAGACTTACTGGCTTAATTACGGGACACAATGCCTGTGCTCGTCACATGACGAGATAAGGTGTCTTATCAGACCCATTATGCGTGGCTTGTCTCGAGGAGGATGACACAACTGAACATAACGTCTGTTGTTGTCCAGCGTTCTCAAGGGCTAGACTGCGGATATTGGGTTCTGATATCCTGTCTATGGACACGGTCCATGCACTTCCTTTGTCTGATTTTCTCAAGTTTGTGAAAGCAACTGAGAAATTCTGAACAAGCACTTTTCTTTCTTTTTCTTCTCAACCTTTTATCACCCTTACTTAATCTTTCTTTTCAGGGTACGGTACAATGGACTATTTTAAGTCTGAGCGCAATGGACTTGCCTAAAAATTTACCTATTTTTAGGCTTGTACAACCCACCCTCAACTCAACTCAAACTTCTTTTTTTACAAAAATGACAAAAAAAGGTTTTTTACTCAAAATAAAATATTTCTATTCGAAATTGTTAACTTTTTTTACATTAAAAAATTTACTATCCTTCAAAAATGGCATTGTGGGGGGTATTCATGGATTCGGCCAAGTCGAATTTAACTTTTATACTTGTTAAATTTTTCGTGATTTTTAAAAAATTAAAATCGCGAATAAAATCGTGTGTTTTTGAAATTTAATTAAACTGTAAATGGAAATGTCTAAATGGAGAATCTGTGTTCATAATATAAAAAAAAATCTGAAGACCCACGTCCAGATTTGTGGTTTTGTATCGTAATTTTGACCGATATACTTAAAATGGTCCTAGACCGATATTTCGATGCGTTGTACACGGAATGACAAAGTGAGTATAACCCCATATTGTGGTTGGAAGAAATAAAAACCTAGGGGGCTATGCATAATTTATATTTGACATAAAAGTCTTAACAAAACATGACATCTTTCATCCGCATTCTAACAATATGTATACACTAAAATCACCTTCTTACTCCAACAGGTTAATGATTTTAAAAAATTACAAAAAAAATTCATGATAATCATGATAATTTGTTAATTACTGTTGTAATGTTAATATCACGCAATCATTACACACATTTTTATATCTGTCCTTCTCTGTTGGTAAACAGTATTTTTTTGAATTTTTTGCTTTTTGAGTAATCCATCGGATCGCATCGCATCACATCGCAATTCATCCATCCGTCTATCGTGTGGGAAACACACGACAAATCTGTTTCCCACGGTCTTGTATATTGCGTACTTAGTTTACAAAGAAATACGAAATGGAATAAAAAAAAAAACACAGAAAAAAAAGAAACTGAACAAAATTACAAAAAAAAACTACACATAAAAAAACACACGACAGCGGCCACAGAGAACTGTCATCATTGACAATAAACAAGACATGCCCAGCTTTGATGAGTATACGGTTTTTGGTGCGATCAATGCCCAACTGTGAGTAAGTATGTAAGTTGTTGGGGAGAGTAAAAAGATGCCAGACTTTTTTTTAAAAGATTGCATAGACCCATAAAAATAATAAGGTTCTGACCCAGAAACCAGATCAACAAATTTTGAAACCCTGACTTCGAATCTTCAAAAAAAAAGGATCTGATCCAGAAATCAGACCAACAAATCCTTAAGTATTTCGATCCCCTGAACTCGAATCTGTCATCCAAAAAAAATCGATCGTTGGGTTTCCTGTAATCTTACTAGAAAAGCCCCCAAAGGGATCATTCTAGGTTACTTTGAAATGTTTACTTTATACACAAGATAGAGAAAAAAAATCTAAATCGAATCTCTATGCATTTTGACCTCCTGAACTCGATTCCGCCATCAGAATTCAATTCTATCGTTGGGTTTTTCTGTAATCTTACAAGAAAAGTTCGAAAAATGAAACACCCTGATTTCATTAATATTCATACACAAGAAAGAGAAAAAAATCTAAGATCGACCTGTCTGAGCGGAATCGAGTTCAGGAAGTCAAAATACATTCGATTTAGATTTTTTGTCTCTTCAAAGAAATTTGGAATGGTCACTTTCGGGACCCTCCTCGTAAGATTACAGGAAAACACAGTTCATGGGAATTAAAATCCTTTTTGATTTGTTGGTCTAGTTTCTGGGTCAGAACCTTTTTTTGTGAAGCTGTGTTGCCTTCTGGTTACTGGAAAGATAAGTTCGTAAAACGAGGAAAAATTCGTATCAAAGTGGAATTTACCCTTTTTACACATTTACAAATGTATATAAATCGAAAAAGATCCATTAAAATTCGAAGATTCTATTTGAAAGTCAAAGATTTCATTTGTTACTCCAAGATTTTATTTGTTACTCCAAGGTTTCATTTGTAACTCGAAGATTCTACTTCTTACACGAATACTGAGTTCGTAATTCGAAGTTTCCTATTGTAATTCGTAAACGATCAATTGTATTTCGAAAAGTGTCAATTGCAGTTCATAAAAGATCAATTGAATGTATTTCAAAAAATATCAATAGCAATTAGTAAGAGATCAATTGTAATTCAAATATTTCAATTGAAATTCGAAAAAGGTCAATTGTAATTCGAAAAAGATCAATAATAGTTCGCAAAATATCAATTGTCGAAAAAGATCAATTGTAATTTTATATTGTTATTCGAAGATTTCAATTGAAATTCGGAAAAAAATCCATTGTTATTCGTAAAAGATCAGTTGTAATTGGAAAATGATCAATTGTTATTCCCAGGTGGATGAATGCCCATTGATAGATCTCCTTTGCTAGTGAATGTTATGAAGAAAATATTAAAGGTTTCAAATCTCAAAGACTTTGTAAATTTCTTATTCATTTTAAGTTATTTCAATTTGTTAACTTCTGGCATCTTTAGCTTATCTACATAGAAACTATACTCTTATTGGCACAAGCGTAGCATTCGACGAAGCCAAAGTGCATACAACGATCAGTAGCAATGGGACTTCAATAAAGTAGTTGATTTGTGTATAAAAGAGAAGAGAGAGATAATGAGCAATATGTAGGGTTGCCATAGACTACATTTTACATTCACCAGAGTTCACACAAAATATATTTGAAAAAAAAAAAAATATGATAAACTTGTTGGGCATGTTTTGGTTAGTTTTATCTGGCTGTCCAGGGCACCACAAATACCTAAGCGTTATGACGACCACCCATATATCAGTATCATATCGACGTGATGGCACTCCGGTCCCCTCACACTTTCTTGGCGAATTCCTGTAGTCTCATTATTCCGAGTCCAAAGGCTTGTTTCAGATCCCGAAGTGTTCGATCCGAACTTAAGGGTCTGTCTGACGGCTAGACTGGCAAATGAATCGAATGTCAAACTGCATGGTCATCTTATTTGTAAAAGATCTAAGGAAGTTAAGGGCATATCTTATTTTCAGGAATCCAGAACCTGCCCTTAGATTGATCTTCAAAACTGTCCGCCAGCATGCGGTTGTGCACAAAACATAACTTACCAACTAGTTCGCTGATTTCTTTAACTTTGCACGAAAAATTAAATTCCAAGATATTTCATAGTCGAGAATTTAATAGCTTTTTCTTTGAAATCCCGATAAGTTTCTCTGCAAATATATTAAATTTAATGAAACCATGTTTCCACTACGATATATTCCAACGTAATTCGAAAGGCAAAACTTAAGGCTGGGATAGCTACCCGTAACTGTCCCCTAACGTAGCGTAGCGATCAAAATCAAATAGAAAATCACGTAGCCGTGTGAAAAGAGGAATAGTTGCTCTCATTTGTTCTCATATAACGAAAACTTCTCTACGCTAGTTTGCGGATACGTGTGCATAACTCAGCCTTTAATCTTTTTCATTCGATATACACTGCAATCGCTAGACCTATTTTACTCAATAATGTTCTTATATGGACAACTGTAGATTTGCGAGCTTAAAAAGACAGTAGAATCTTTGGCTTATTATTATAGTCTGGCATCGGAGGTTACAGCAAAGAAGTCCGAAATTTAGTTTAGAGCGATAGAAGAATTTGAGTACCGGTTGATGGCAATGCAGTTTGACAATCGACTCATATGGGTTCCAGATAACTGCAAAGCCGATAATTGCCAGACCAGAAACCATCGGGTTCTTACGGAATTAAAATGTGTTGGTGTGCCTTGCAAGCAATATCTTTGGCTTTTTCCATGACGTGTGAGACCACATGAAATATTTGACTTTCTCTTGTTGAAATCGCTGAGTACCTAGAGGAGCCGACAAATGACTTTTGACGGTGCTGCATGGATAAAGAGGAGTTGGAAACTATTTAATACTAAACATGCCATTTCTCGAAGCTTTCTGGTTAGAACACTTCACTCGAATCTAGGTATCAAAATTCAACATCTTACGAGTTTCAAAAGAAGCACACATTAGTTTAACGGCAGGGATTTGTAGAGGACCCCATTACCATCCCAAGTCACAGCGGACCTCAGAGTCTATGTGTGCGGACGTTAAGTGTCAGCAGTCATATAAAACCTAATATATGGTCACTTCAGTATTTTTGGAATTTGAAATGTAGATTTAAGTATTGGGGAAGTATCTAAACTTCTTGAAAACTGCAGTATTTTCAGGGAAATCTTTACAGCTAAAATCATTGCGGAACTCAAAATCAAATTGCCATATGATAGATAGAGCAATAATTTTCATGGACAGTCTAGCAGCTCCGAAGGCCTTAGAATCAAACACTGTGAAATCATTACAAACTGTATACAATCCCTTCGTCGAATCAGTCAGAAAACAGTGGAGCTAATCTGGGTCGCTGGACAAAGTGGGGTCGCTGGGTATAAATTGGCACATGAGATCTGTTGAACCTGACATCTCGGTTTCTATAGTAGAATTGATGAACAAAATTGAAAGTATATCAAATGAAGAATAGGTGGATATCACTGTCTTCGTGCAGGGTAATGCGAACCTTGAACCACTGCCAAATCCTAAGAGGACAGAAAGTCTTCTTACTTTTGGTAAACGGACGATTGGCCTATTGATAGGAGTACTGAAGGAAAATTGTGTAATCGGAGATGTGAAGAAGTGGAAGAGGAGGAGTCTGTAAAGCACTTGTTTTGTGAATGTCCGGGTCTGATAAAGCTCCACTGTAAGCACTTCGGGCAAAGATTATTTGATGAACTAGAATGCCTTAATGATGTGTTAATGACTTCTCTAGCAGAATATCTTAGAGAATCAGGGTGGTTTAAGAAGTAGAACTTTGCAAGAGAGAGTAATTAAGAGGTAATTAAGAATATCGCAATCGGCCTTATGGCCTCCAAGTGAATTCTCCAAATAGCGGACACTAATCTGACCTAACCATAGAGTAATTGATGCTCGTGCTCCTATACATAATATAAAAAGAACAAGTGAGAGTGTTAAATTCGGCTGTGCCGAATCTATAATACCCTCCAACAGATAAAGAAAAAAAAAAATTTTTTCAGGGAAGCCTTTTGGGGGGAGGGGGGTGGGTCAGAAGGGGTCATTTGGGGACACATAAACCAATGCGATAAATGTTTAAAAATTGATTAATTATGCTTTTTGAGCTTAAGTAATACAATTTTATCATTATTTAAAAACATTTTTAAAATCCACGCCCACAAAAGGGGGGCGGGCAAAAAAAATAAAATATTTTTCTTATTTCCCAAGTCCAAGTGCAGGACCCTGAACTTTTTCTGGCATCAAATTGTTTCATTTGCTTAACAAAAATACAAAAAAAACTGAGAAAATATGGCGTTTTTTAGAGTTTAGTTAAGTTGTTCAGAGGGGAACTTTTTTCCCCTGGTCCGATTTTGCCCATTTACGAACTTAAACTGCCTAGGACCAAAAGACATATTCGTGCCAAACTTCGGAAGTCTAGCTCTTTTATTTTGGACTCCATCGTGTCTTATACAGACGGACGGACGGACGGACATACGGACATTCTAGAAAAGTCTTAGAATCAATCATAGATCAATAATATATATACTTTATGGGGTCCCCGATCGATATTTCGATGCGTTACAAACGGAATGACAAAGTGAGTATACCCCCAATACTGTGGTTGGAGGGTATAAAAAGCTAAGTCATTAGGGAGACACACTAAAGCTTGCATAAAGTACAAGGTTATGTGAAAATCATACAATCCTTAAACAACCAAACTTTTACTGTCATTTAAGAATTCTGGTGGGACTCCTACTTCGTTCACGAACGAATAAGTTCAGTTGAACTATTCACTTAACTGAGCGGTTTATCCAGTTCGTTCATGGCAGCTCTTTTAGGTCTTTTCGTTCATTCAGCTCAATTGGCCATTACTTCATTTTGATATTTCAGTTCGATCGTTCAATTTTGTTTTGTTAAGTTTAACATGATCAAAATGATTCGTTCACGAACTATTGAATGAAAACATAAATGACCGATTGAACTAGAAGACCGGAGTAGGTATTTTATCTGAAATGAACGAAAATAAGCGCACACTCAATTGAACGATTAAGCACAAGTCTAGGTGGGAGGGAATATAGGTCATTTAAACCTGGAGGTTGAGTTGAGATTGAGTTGTACATGTCTAAATAAAATAAATTTCCATAACCCGGAAAAGGAAATGAGTAAAGTTTTAGAAGAAAACTTTTAAGAAAAACAGAGTGAAAAGTTACTTGTTCAGAGTTTTTCAGTTGCTTTCACAAACTTGAGAAAATCAGACAAGTGGAGTCTATGGACCGAGCCCATTGAAAGAATATCAGAACCCATTATCCGCAGTCTAGCTCTTGAGAACGCTGGACAACAACAGACGTAGTATTCTGCGAAGGGATCGTATACAATTCCTTACGATTCCCGATTTAACAGTGTTTGATTCTAAGGCCTTTAGAGCTGCGAGGCTATCCACGAGAATGTTAGTTGCGCAAGGACGAAGGTCCCTTGTCATAATCATCTGCTCGGCTTTATCAGTTGCAAGTACCTCAGCCTGGAAAACACTACACTTATCCGGAAGTCTCAATGAGGCCCCTATTTCAAGGCATTCAGAGAACACTACCGAACCCGTAACCATCTCCATCTTTGATCCGTCTGTAAAGATTGAGATCGCATTCTCTGTTATAACAGAGTTGTCCGCCCAATCTTCCCTAGTCGGTATTTGGACTTCGAAGGTGTTCTCAAAGTTAGTCTGTGGTGAGATATAGTCGGTTCTCTGTTCCAGTTTCGTTCCGCCACCATACTTAATATGGTCGAGTGTCCCCAAGAGCGTTTCTCAAGCATTTGCGACTCTCTTAACCTGAGAGCCGATTTTTCTGTATCAGAACCATCAGTTGCCAATTAATCGGCAATCTAGTTTCGCTGTATTCCCCTATGAACCGGAACTCACAGAAGACAGACCCTATTCACACATGAGATTTCATTCAGCCTACTTCTATAGTCCTGGACAATGTTAGATGAAGTGACTGGAGAATCTAGTGACCTAAGCGCAACTGGGCTGGAACTGCATGTAGAATTACGGTAAAATACATTATCTGCCACTGTCGTCACGTTTCAAAGCGAAGATAACATGTTTCGAAATCTATTGACTCCGAAAAATGAGTCTTCTGGCATTCGCAAATTAAGCATGGGGAGCCCTGGGGGCATCACATCGAAATTGGGTTGACAAATGGGTTATCATTATAAATTGGTCAAGATAGCCCCGTCATGGGAGCCATTTCGTATGCCAGGTAAACCTAATTTATGTTAAGATAGTTGTTAAGGCTAAATTAAGTTGAATCCGCCATCTTTTCTTCGATTCAGTAAGAACTCAATTTAAAATATCTCCATCTTCATGTTGTTAAAAGCAACAAGCAATTTTTCTGCTTCACTGATTAAAGCATAACAATAATTCCTCAAATCAAAAATCCCATGGCAACCCTAGTGAGATCTTTCCCAATGGGAACAACACATGAATATTTTGTATTTTGTCTGTTACGGTTCGCTTAATACGTTTAAAAACACAACAAAAGGACAGACAAACAGCCACATTCATACGTTCGTTCGGTTGTTCAAATCTATGGGTTCACAAAAACATACCCATACACCAAACAACCAGCCAGCCAACCAACCATCCAAAGCAACAGTGTGAGAAAATAAAAATTAAACACAAATAGGAGAATTTCGAAAAAAAAACAACAAAAATAAAAAGCATAATATAAAAACTAAATACCCAACAAGATTAGGTCTCATTTCAAATTCAAAACTCGAGCTTAAAACAACGTGCAAAACTCTAAACCGGCGACACAATTCAAAAGTGATAAAAGTTATAAAAAAAAATTTACGATAAAAAGTGGTGAAAATTTAGCAATGGTCATGGAAATGTCCAAAACATATCAATACCGCAAGGTTATGAAACCTTTGCTAGAACGTAAACGTCGAGCAAGAATCAACAAGTGTTTGGATGATTTAAAGGATTTAATGGTGGAATGTCTCACACAGGAAGGAGAACATGTAACACGTTTGGAAAAGGCGGATATTTTGGAATTAACTGTAGAACATATGCGTAAATTAAAACAGCGGGGAAATTTGGCCCTTAGAACAACATCATCCTTAAATACTCATGTAGAATCCTTTCGTTCAGGATATGTTCATGCAGCCGATCAAATATCACAGGTTGTATTACAACAATATATCGATGATGAGGTTAAGGGTAAACTAATGAAATTCCTTTCCTCGCGCCTAATGGATATGCAACAAAATTTATTACTACAATCCAGTGCTGCTAGTACACCACCCACACCACCTACTTTACAAAAAACTTTTTTTGATACTCTCGTGACAACTAGATCATCATCAACATCATCTTCATCCCCCTTATTGGATCAACAGTATTTATCATCTAAACATCCTACTTCACACAACATCAACAACAATGTCCTTACAGATGATTTAAAAGAAAATGATATGATTGATATTATTACAGTAGATAATTCCAATTCTATGGATTCAAATTCAGTATTATCAGCCGACTCAAATAATTCCGAATCTGTTTGGCGACCTTGGCAAAAAGAAACTACAGAATCATGTTAATAGTAATTTTAAAAAATCTCATAATATGAAAAAATCTCATAAAGATAAGAAAGTAATTGCTTAATTTAAAAACCCAGTGATCGAGTGTTAAATTGTAATGACAACTTTAGTAACGAAACAACAAAATCTTCAGTCTTCCATCATTCGATTGTTAAGAGACACTTGTCACTTTCCCTGAAGATCAATTATTAGTGTATATAATGTAATAATTAAAGCTGTGATATATATAATTTATTCTTTTTAATGATTTTATTTGGAATATTCTTAAAAAAAGAAATTTTGAAAATGTAAAAAAGTTTTAATAGTCCTTAAAATAGATTTTATTGAAAGTATGGTTATTTTAAGATGAATATTCCTAAATTATTTTAGCTTTATAATTTAATAAAAGTAATTATTTTAAAATATTTCAAATTTAAATGTTATGAATTCGAAAGGAAACAGATTTGCGATGTTTTATCAAGGTCATCTTATAAAAGTTGATTAATGACACAGCCCTACAAAAACAAAAAAAGGTTCTGACCTAGAAACTAGACCTAGTAATCTCTACGGATTTTGACCTCCTGAATTCAGTTCCTCCATCACAATTGAATTCTATCGTTGGGTTTTCTTGTAATCTTACTAGGAAAGTCAGGAAAGTGAACATTTAAAACATTAGAAAATAAAAACTGCATACCATAGTATATGCCTAAAGATTTCCTTTCCACATTACCAAGTTCAGCCCATAAAAGTGGACACAAAAATAAACAAAGGTTCTGACACAGAAACTAGACCTTCTATGGATTTTGACCTCCTGAACTAAATTCCGCCATCAAAATTTAATTCTGTCGTTGGGTTTTCTTGTAATCTTGGCAAAGTGAGCATTTCGAACATTGGAAAATAAAAACTGCATACCATAGTATGTGCCGAAAGATTTTCTTTCGAACGAAACCGAACTGGTATATGAGGCATTCCACACCAAATGTCCCGCTACAGAAAAACATGTGTCCCCTGTATTTCTGAATAGGTTGTATGGAACTGAGAAAATTGCGTTTTTTCAATTTTTCAAAAACTGGGCTTAGGAGGCGTGGTCAAATATTGGAAAAGGGGTCAAATTTGTGTCGAGTTGCCTTGATTAAATATTTATTAAATTAAAATGGAGTACACCACAATCTTAAAAGTTTACATTCTTGAATAGTTTTGTATCGATTAAAATTTTTCGATTAATTTTTTTTTTTTAATTTTCATAACCCTTTCTGAAAATTTCCATTTTCTAAAAAAAGTCAATTTATCAAAAATCCGGCCACTTTTTTTTTAAAAAAAAAGTTAAGATGTTTGTCTATCTACACATCAAACATGTGCTTTCGTTTTTATTCGGGAAAATAGCATTTGAATTTTATATTTCATAGCAATTTTGTAATTTGCTTGTATTTTTTTTGCTTTAACATGACGAATGAGTATTAAATATTTGCATAAATGTTACTCATACGCTATGTTGAAACAAGAAAATACAAACAAATTAGTAAATTGTTATGAAATTCAAAATTCAAATGCGATTTTCTCGAAAAAAAACGAAAAGCACTGAGCCTAAGCTCAGTTTTTGAAAAATTGAAAAACCAAAAACAAAATTTTCTTAGTTACATATAGGGCTATTCATGCAACCTATTCAGAAATTTACGGGACATATGGTTTTTTGTAGCGGGACATTTGGTGTGGAATGGCTCATATGTGGCATTAGAAAATCATTTTTTTGTATGGCAAAAAAATTTTTTCCCGAATTAAAAATTTAAAAAAAACCTTGTCATGCGACCAATCATACTTATTCATTTTGATGAGCACAAATATCAAAAAAATTTTAAAATCGGTCGGACGGTTTTCGAAATATTGTTATTTGAAATTTTGCAAAAAATTACGAATTTTTCCTACGTTCTAGAAATTTTTTAAAAAATCTCAAAATTTCTTACCCTTAACCCTTTTATAGAAGAGCTTGAGTCATGCCCGAATCGTTGAGTCATTGATTTTTTCATAAAAAATGCTCAATGAAATCGATTTCATTAATTCATTATTCCATACAAATTTCTATCATTGCCCAACTATGAGCTTGACACAAACTTTCATTTAAACTTAATTTGAGCCAAATCCAATCATTTTAACCCGTGGTGCTCTTCGCTCAAATTTTTGCATTTTTGGAAAATTTCCACTAAAATTTTGGATTTTTGGAAAAAAGAAATATAAAAATATCTAGCTATACATTATTTTTATTAATGATGGCATGCTTAATACGTATATCCAAAAAAAATATCTTAAATCGTACGAGCGATTTTCGAGTTACTGACATTTAAAATTTGTCAAAAATTTCCAAAAATGGCGGTTTTTTTCTATGTTTTAGACATTTTTTTAAAAAATCTCAAAATTTTGTTTCCGTTGACTATTTTATAGAGGTGGAGATAAACTTTCATTTAAACCCATGGTGCCCTTCGGTGAAAGCTTAGAGTTTTAGGAAAAAATTTTGTAAAATAGCAAATCTTTGATCGAAGGGCGCCAATTTTGGCATTTGGCCCAAATTAGGTTTAAATGAAAGTTTGTCTAAAGCTCTATGAAATGGTGGAGGATAAGAAATTTTAAGATTTTTTCAAAAAATTTCTTGAACTTAGGAAAAACCCACCATTTTTGACAAATTTCAAATAGCGATGTCTTGAAAACCTTTCGGCCGAATTTATTTATTTTTGATAAAAATCCCGACGATAGAATTCAATTCTGAATAGATAGAATTCAATTCGGAATTGAATTCAGGAGGTCAAAATACATAAAGATAAGTGGGTCTTATATCTGGGTCAGAACCATATTTTTGTCGGCTGTGTGTTCTATTAAAAAAAAAAATGACTACAATTTATTAAAAAAAATTGGTTCTACAGATTTTTTAAACTACGAAAAATTATTTTAGTACTGCAAATTTGTATGTTACAGCAAAATCCGCACCGTTACTTCTTTACCGATAATATAAAATTGCAGACAATATAAGGATCAGTATTAGAGTGCCAATTTCTAAAATTCTCCCCTACGGAATCTTTATTTTATTTAATTATCAGTGCTGTATGCTATGATTGAAATAACGAAACAAATAAAATAACAATATTTTTAAAAAATATTCAAATAAGCGATTATTCAAATATTTTGAAAATGAATAATATTTATTTGCTATTATTTAAATAACGAAAAATTTAAATAATTTTTTCTGATTGATTATTCAAACAAAAAAAAATAAATTTTTCTTATTATTCAACAAAAATTTTTGAATAATTTTGGTTATTCACAAAAATATCAAATAAATAACGTATTATTCAAACAAAAAAAATAAATATTCTTGAAAATTTTGTGTTTGAAAAAGAAATGTATTTTATTTATTTTGTCATTTATTATACAGTGAAACATAAAATTATTCATACAAAATAGTTTTGTTTAAAATTAGCTTCTTTTAAAAAGTTTTATTTTTGAATTTTTAGGAGAATTGTTGTATAGAGAATGCTATTAAAACTATAAAAAGCCCAATTGAATTTCAGAAAAGCGAAGTTGTAATTTATAAAAAGTCAATTGAAATACAGAAAAGTTATGTTGTAATTCAGGAAATTCCAATTGAAATCCTTCTTTTCTGTCATCCTTCTCTCCCACTCTATTTTAAGCTTCACTGCTGATATTATTGTAGCTTTAATTTGAGGCCCCAATTCATTATTAATACTCCTTCGCCAAGCCTATGATGGAGCACCTGGGGAGGGAGCCGGGGGACATTGAGGGACACCTTCCCACTCGTGATAAATGTTAGCAAATTCATTTTTTATGATTTTTGCAATAAAGCAAGGATGGATACCAATACCTTTTCAATACCAATACCCTTTAATAACAATTTTAATTGAAAACCAATACCGAAGAAAAACTAATACCTTTATTTGGGCGTGAGTTTGCGTGATTTAATTTTTGATTTTGCTTATTTAATTAGAATTTTTTCATTTCTTGCTAAAAAAAAAATTTTAGCTGTTTTTTTTTTTTTTTTGTAAGAAAATTTGTTTGCGTGAGTGGAGCTTGCATGACTCATGCGTGGGCGTGTTTGAATCTGGCGTGAGTTACGCGTGAGAGTGAGAAATTTTAATTTCAATCACGTGATTGTGAGTGAGTGAAAAAAAATTGCGTTAGTGATTAGTGAGTGATTAGTTTTTTTTTGCATGAGTGAGTGTGAGTCAAAATCCACTCACGCGCCCATCTCTACTGTAAACGATATGTTTTTGTTTTTATCCTTGATCGATTTAAAGACTTCCTAGTGATATCCGCCTGTATCTTCGTCTGTCTGACCCTATTTCTGCAGAAAGTACGAAAGAGAAAATCTAAAGAAAATTAAGAGCTTAAACGTGTAAGCAATAGGTGTTAGGATTCGAAGAAGAAATCAACACTTCATTCCATATTTCAGGTATTAGGATTCTTTGAAGAAATCAACACTTCATTTTCATAAGAAATGCCTAAAAGTATTTAAAATATTCAGCGTACATTTTGACCATTAAGGTTTAGTCAGCCTAAAAACGTAAACTTAACGTTAACTCTATGCAATGTTCATTAAGCAAAATAGTACAGAACATTCTTATTTATGTTTTGTTTTTTTTATACCCTCCACTTAGTGATAGAGGGTATATATAAGTTTGTCATTCCGTTTGTAACTCATCGAAATATCGGTCTGGGACCCCATAAAGTATATATATTCATGATCCCCGATCGATTTTAAGACATTCTAGCGATGTCCGTCTGTCCGTCTATCCGTCTGTCTGTGGAAATGATGATCACGGCCAAGATAATACACGGAGATTACTGAAACTTAACATATTTATTGGAAGTTTTCCTGAGAAGTTTGGTATTGCATTTGAGCGATATCGGTTCAGCGGTTCAAAAGTTATGAACGAAAATGTAAGGACACCTCAAAAATTTTAGTACATTCAACATAACCTAAAAATACAAAATGCTTTAATTCGACTGCTGGTTGACATAATTGAACACCAAATGGTATTTAAACAAGTACGAACATATTTTTGGACAAAAAAAACCGCGGATTTTTTTTTCGCTGAAATTTTTTTTCGCGGAATTTTTTTTTTTTCAAAAATTTTTTTTTTTCAAAAGTAGTTTCCTTTTAAAAAAAGTTTTTTGCAATAATCTTTTTGAAAATGTGGAGGGTATCATTACATTTGGCAAGGCCGAATTTAACTTTTTTACTTGTTTTTTGTTAAGTTAGAGAAATTTTATTCCCAACAAAACTTCTTTACGTTTTTACTTGACATAGAAGTAAGAAAAATAATAAAGACCGAAAAATAAATATGACCCGTTACCGTCACCTAACGTAGCGTAGCGGTCAAAATCATATACAAAATCCCGTAACCTTCTGCAAAGAAGAATAATTGCTCTCACTTGTTCCCATCTAACAAAAACCTCTCTACGCTACGTTAGGGTACGGTTACGGGTGCATTTAAAAATATAATAATACATTCAAAAATATTTTTTTTTTTTCTATAGGAAAAATTTTTAATTGTATACATATGCATTTTTTTTATTTAAATAAATTTTGTGTAGTGGAAAGATTTTAGAGTTAATACTAAAGAATATTTCTTAAAAATGTCACCAAAGCCAAAAACCTTGAAAATCTGAGTAAATATACATCCTCACTTTTTGTTGTATTTGAAAAACATCTGAAAGTATTTTAAAAACTTCAGTATTTTCCATAGGAAAATGTTTTAACAACATTTTAAAATAGTAAAAATCTAAAGATTTCAGTTCGGGAAAATTTACAAAGAATATTCTAATTAATGTTTTAGTAAAAAAACGCTTTGTTAAGAAGTTTACTATTAAACAATATTAGTTTGTAAAAATAATTTTATGTTTCACTGTATAATAAATGACAAAATAAATAAAATAAATTTCTTTTTCAAACACAAAATTTTCAAAAATATTTGTTTTTTTTTGTTTGAATAATACGTTATTTATTCAATTTTTTGTGAATAACCAAAATTATTCAAAAATTTTTGTTAAATAATAAGAAAATTTCTTTTTTTCCTGTTTGAATAATCAATCAGAAAAAATTATTTAAATTTTTTGGAAACAAATATTATTTTATTTGTATGAAATTGAATAAAATAAAATTGTATTTTATTCAAATCAAAATAAATAAAATAACAGATCATTTTATTTTTTGATAACCAACTAAAATATTAAAGTATTTTATTTTTTCCAAAAAATTCAAATAAAAGTATTCAATAATACAGCTTTGTTAATTATGGACGTTTAGGTACACTCTAATCAATTTTCATGTAAATTTACCCTGTTTATAGTAGGTAACTTGTCTCCTACTATAAACCGTGTAAAAATACATGTTGTGTTTAAAGTGATAGACACAAAGTATGTAAACGTACATATTCATGTGTCTACAAAATGTTTCGGAACAAAAATGTTTCAATAAATTTTACGGTGTTTGTGTGTAAACATAAATTTTAATTTAGTAAACTTAAAACAGAAATGCCTGAAATACCACCCTAACTTTTCAAAATTCAAATATTAAAAAACAAGAAATTTATTTTTAAATGATGCTTTATTTATAAAAACAAACTTAAATTTAATAAAAACGCTTAAACTAAATAAAAAAGTTAGATTAAACAAAAAAAAATTAAATTACCAATGTTGGTTAACCTTTTCTATAAAAAAAAATATCTCAGAATCCGAAAATTTTTCTGTAGAAAAATGTTTCATAATTCGAGAATTTTTTATAGCAAAAATGTCTTATAATTGGAACATTTTTTAATATCAAAAATGTCTCAGAATTTGATAATTTTTCTATAGAAAACTTTTTTTAAAATCTGAGAAAAAAATCTTTAAAAAAAAAATGTCTCAGAATCTAAGAATTTTTTTTAGATAAAGTATTTCCGATTCTAATTATTTTTCTATAGAAAAATTATCGTAGAATTTTCTCAGATTCTGAGACATTTTTTCTATAGAAAAATTGACAGATTCTGAGATATTTTTCTATAGAAAAATTCGCAGATTCTGAGACATTTTTTCTATAGAAATGTTCTCAGATTCTGAGACATATTTTATATAAAAATCATTTTTCAGAATATGAGAATTTTTCTAAAGAAATTCTGAGACATTTTTACTATAGAAAAAATATCAGACTCTTGACACATTTTTCCTATAGAAAAAGTCTCAGTTTCTGAGACATTTTCTCTATACACAAAGTCTCAGATTCTGAGACTTCTTTCCTATAGAAAAAGTCTCAGTTTCTGAGACATTTTTTCTATACAAAAAGTCTCAGATTCTGAGACATTTTTTCTATAGAAAAAGTCTCACATTCTGTGACATTTTTCCCATATAAAGTCTATAGCGAAAAATTGTCACAGACTCTGAGAATTTTTCTATAGAAAAAATGTCTTAGAATCTGAGAAGTTTTCTATAGAAAAAATGTCTTAGAATCTGAGAAGTTTTCTATAGAAAAAATGTCTCCGAATCTGAAAATTTTTCTTTAGAAAAAATGTCTCAGAATCTGAGAAAAACTAGAAAAAATGTCTCAGAATCTGAGAAGTTTTCTATAGAAAAAATGTCTTAGAATCTGAGAAGTTTTCTATAGAAAAAATGTCTCCGAATCTGAAAATTTTTCTTTAGAAAAAATGTCTCAGAATCTGAAAATTTTTCTATAGAAAAAATGTCTCAGAATCTGAAAATTTTTCTATAGAAAAAATGTCTCAGAATCTGAAAATTTTTCTATAGAAAAAATGTCTCAGAATCTGAGAATTTGCACTTCTTAATTTTTCACTTACAAGGAAGGTATCCCATAGCTTACACTCTAATTGTCCTGCACTTTTAATATCTTATAAAGGACCAAGACCTAAAGTTTAGCGGTTTTTTTCAGCTATCGTGAGGGTTAAAGGAGGAAAATAGGAGGGCGAAAAAAAGTATTTTTTTCGATTTCCGATTTTCGTATTTCTTCCAAAGAAACTATATAAACATTATATATGGATGGAAAGGTTTTTTAAGGGCCAATGGTGTGTCGGACTTGGCAAAATAATTATTTTTTTAGTTGGTTTTTGTCAAAAATTTGTAAATGTTGAGCTACTTTATATGGAGAAGTATATACGTACGACCTCCAAATTCATTTACAATAATCTCTATTAAATTTAAGTCGACACGTGTTTTTGCTTTTGGTGAAATTCTTGTTGGTATGGCTTTTATTAAGATTTTCTCGAAAGACCATAATTTTTCATATGGTGGCAACCCTTTTTTAAACCACCGGGATAGCCGATAAAAATAGCTGGTTAAAAATTTTTGAATCACGCACGATCACTCACGAACATTTTTTTTTTTTACTCACACTTACTCACAATCACGTAAGTAAATTTAACACAACTCACACTTACGTGCACTCACACAAGCTTCACTCACATTCACGTTGACTCACACTCACGTATCTCTTATTTATACAAAAACAATTTCAAAAACTAAAATTTCAAAAGTTGTACAAATTTTTAAGCTCAGCGATTTTTTTTGCGTTTTTCGGGACCAAATCTTAAGTTAAGCCAAATTTTTAAGTTTTTGTTGCTTTTTGTGGTACGAAAGGAAAAATGAAGAGAAGATAAATCACGCAAACTCACGCAAAAAATTCGACTCACGCACACTCACTCACGTAAAAATCTTACTCAAGCTCACTCACTCACGCAATTTTTTCTTCCCCACTCCCAATCACGTGAGTAAAATTTAATTCAGTCACACTCACGCGTGTGATCTGCTCATGTGCCCATCTCTACTTATTAAAGTTTTCAATTGTTCGCCTTTAACTTTGTTCGAATATGTAATTCAAATAATGGTTTTTGTTCGTTCGATCAAACGATTAAATTTAAAAAATTATTCGATTAATCGATTAGCATAACGAATATAAAAATGGAGTTTAAAAAATGTTTTTTGTAGCAAAAAAATTTTTTTCAATTCCCTTTTGAAATTTCTTCGTTCTCTTTTCCTATTCTACCTCGTTTGTCATCAAACTCGAATGCAATAGCACAGTCTAGGAAACAACTCAAGGCTGGTAACTTCGAACAAGATTTCACCTCAAGTGTGAGATCTAGGGGGTCAAAAATATTCATGATTGATTTCACAAAGAATGGGTACGTTCAGCAGAGAAAGCTGCTACTCAGCTGCTCCTCAACATTCTGCTGAACGGTTTCATTTTTGACATTTCAGTCAACATGTTGAGTGAGCGCTACTCATCACTAGTAGCGTACACAATTTATGCTACATTTGATCACAAACTGATACATAAGCTGTTTTATTGAAATTATTTATTTTTTTTGACGTTATTCAAAGAAATAAACACAACAAATCATAAAAAAGTATTTTTTACAGCAAAAAATAAATGAAAGCGTCAAAAAAAAAAAATATTCCAAAATTTTAAAACATTTACAAAAAAAATGCGTTCAGCAGATTCAACTAATCAAAACATGCTACATCTCAACTGTTGAGTAGCAGGTTTCTCTGCTGAACACGCTCAATGATAATAAATGTTACCCAGCGTGCATATAAAGAAGAGGATGTGATGTATTTTTTTATACCCTCCACTTAGTGATAGAGGGTATATATAAGTTTGTCATTCTGTTTGTAACTCATCGAAATATCGATCTGGGACCCCATAAAGTATATATATTCATGATGCCCGATCGATTTTAAGACATTCTAGCGATGTCCGTCTGTCCGTCTGTCTGTCTGTCTGTCTGTGGAAAATGCTGTCGCGGACAAAATATTGCACGGAGATGACTGAAACTTAACACATTTATTGGAAGTTCTCCCGAGAAGTTTGGTATTGCATTTGAGCGATATCGGTTCAGCGGTTCAAAAGTTATGAACGAAAATGTAAGCACACCTCAAAAATTTCAGTACATTCAACATAACCTAAAAATACAAAATGCTTTAATTCGGCTTCTGGTTGGCATATGTAAACATAATTGAACACCAAATGGTATTTAAAAAAGTACGAACACAAAAAAGGAAAAAATCGCGGATTTTTTTTACCAAAATTTTTTTTCGCTGAATTTTTTTTTTCAAAAAAAAAATTTTTTTTCAAAAGTAATTTCCTTCTAAATAAAGTTTTTTGCAATAATCTTTTTGAAATTGTGGAGGGTATCACTATATTCGGCAGGGCCGAATTTAACTTTTTTACTTGTTTGAATTTGAAAAAACTCAATTCCATTTTTATGATTTTGAGTCGATTGGTATTCTAGGAGTTAACCAAATTTCGGGTGGTTAAAATCATCAGCAGAAACTTTTTATACTCTGTACTACAGAATAGTGTAGAACAGCGGTTACCAACCTATGGTACGCGTACCACTAGGGGGTACGCGAAACTGTCCGCGGGGCTACGCAAAATTTTAGTAATTTGGAAATTTTTTTTAGATTAACCTTTCAATGCTGGTTCCGCATCTGGCTTCCAAAGTTTTCCATAACGTCAGGTTTTTAAGAAAGTTGAGTTCAAAGTTTACAAAAAACGTATTTTTGTGCAATTTAGAGAGAATTTTTTGCGATATTTTGAGATCTGACCGATTCCAAATAGGGTTTCCAAATTTTTCTATGATCTCAGGTTTTTGAGAAAATGTATGTCAAAGTTCTCAAAAAACGTGTATTTGGGCATTTTTGAGACGGTTTCTGATAGAGTGGAAATTTTGGTACCTTTTGTTCAGCTTAAAATGTCATTTCATTGTACATATATACGGGGGTGTTTCATTCGAAAAGTCACGGAATTGCTGATCTGCTCTTGTATTAAAAAAAAAACATAAAAAAAATCCAAAAATCTGTTTTGTGTTTTTGGAACTTTTTTTAAGAGTTCAAAAAACGTCCGTTGTTTTAAATTTTGGTGTAGAATCGGTGAAATCTGATTTGCTATATTTTCAGCTGTTTTTGCTCTGCAGAAAAATCAGCTCAAAATCCGCGTTTTCAGATGCATTGAACAACCCCAAGGAGCGATAATTTTTCCCAAAAAATATCACCATTGTTTTGATCTCCCCTGAAGCCTTCAAAAAAATGATAATACCTGCAGATCAAAAATTTCAAAATTACCTCTAATATTTATATGAGAAGTTTTTTAACGAAAACAAAAAACTCTGTGGGGGGTACGCGGCTGACAAAATTTAAAATTAGTGGTACGCGAGCTAAAAAGGTTGGTAACCGCTGGTGTAGAATATAAAAATGAGGTCTATGGTAAAATTAAACAATATTTAAAAAAAATTCCATAGCCTAACTTTTGTTCCAAAAAAAAAAACGGCTGTAGGCAAAATCGCACAAAGAAAAATGGCCCAAAAAAGAAAACGAAAATTCGCCCAAAAATTTTTCATACAAATTTGGGTCATATTTCATATGAAAAGTAACCCAACATTTTTGGGCAAATTTTCATAGTTTTTGGGCAAAATTTCGAAACTAAAAATTGGGTGATTTTTCATTACGAAAAATTACCCAAAAATTATATATGAAAAATTGGCCAATTTTATTTTGGTTTTATTTTTTGTCAAAATCTTAAAATATCAAAACTGAAATATGTATGTCACAGAAACAGTAAACGCATATCGTGTTTTTTTTTATAAATTATATATTTAACTAACCAAGCTTACAAGCCAATAAGCTGAAGCAAAACCGTTCCGTTGTTGCTAACATGCAAAGGCTCTGGTGGGAATCGAACCCAAAACCCCTGCTTACATGCAGATTACCACGCTATATATTAATCTTTCGCAGCGCAGTAGAAAATCAAAAGTAATGAATTTAAAAACAGCATGCAACTCCGATGAAAGCGCCGCAGGCCAAAAATTTTACCAACAAATTTTTACAAAAAATTGCGCGATTTTTTTGTTAAAATTTGTTGGTAAGCTAATTACATTTTTTTTATTTCGTTAAAATTTAAATTTCACACTTACAACTTTTACATCATTCTCAACGATTTATAAAAATAAATAATAACCATGTTACCTATGGTCTTATCTTAAAAGTTTTTGTCGTTGTCTGAAAGTTCTTCAGCGTAGCCGGCCTTCGGCCGGGCTTAGGAATTACAAACTCCATGCCTTAGACCCACCCTCTCCGCAAAATAAAGCTTTTCTGTGTAGTATGTGTTTTGGAAAAAGTGTGTTTGGGCCATTTTTCATTTCTTTTTTGGGCTTTTTTCGTTAATTTTGGGCGAAGTTTCGTATTTTCCTTTTTGGGTCATTTTTCATATTTTTGGGCGATTTTTCATAAAATTTTTTGGGCGATTTTTCTTTGGGCGATTTTGCCTACAGCCAAAAAAAACATCTAAAAGATATCCCAAAAAAAATTCAATAATTTTTAAACTCTTATGAATTCTCTACCAAAATCTATTCTTAAATCTGGCAGCACTGACTGCTTATTAAACTTATTTGAATATTTATGTTACCGACCTCTAGCGGTCTATGACTGAAATTAAGGAGTTGGAAAATAAACTTATTGGAATTTTAACTATTGAATATTTAAAATCTTATTTGTTTTCTAGTGCTCCAACTGGAAATCAGGTTACAAAGAAAATCAGGTAAATACCAACTGTTGATTAGCTCTTGTAGAGAAAACAACAAGTAAAGTTAAGCGACCCCTGTGAAGGGAAAATAAGAGTAGACCTTTTTTAAAAAGGGAAAACGAACCCTATTAGTGGAAACGATAAGAAGCGACCTTTTTCAAACAGATAAGTCAAAAAAACAACGACCCTTATTAATTTGTTTATAATTACAACTAAACTATGACCTGACAACTAATCAATATTTTAAATATTTATTTAAAATGATTTTCAAAGTGGATAGGAAAATTTTGTAAGATATTAAGGAATTTCCCTAACGAATAAATAAAAAAAATGATAATTTTGTTTTTTTTTTTTGTAATAAATTGTATATTTTTCTTTTTTTTTTGTAATAAATATTTTTTTTTATAACTAATTAAAAAATTTAAAAAATATCACAATTTTTATAAAGCTTTTAAAATTATTTAAATAATAAATTTTTTCTAAATAAAATTTTCATTGTTTAAAAGAAAATTATTAGAAATTATCAAAGATGATGATTAGGATGATCAATGATGATGTAGGAAGACATGATGATTAACAGATTGTTGACTTCTTAATAAAAAGAAGCTGGAACTGCTGATTTTTTTTAAAGCGGGAAGACTTTTGAGTTTCTGGAGTAATGATGATTTAAATTCAAATTAAGCTTGAGCCCAACGATCTTGAATAACAGCAATTTGATTGTAGGTAGAACAATATAAAGGCTCTACTAAATCATTATCAGCCGCAATATCAGAGGTGGCAGTCCAAAAGAAAGTACCATGTTCGGTGCGAACAAAGTGAACAGGAACAGTGGTGGTGATTTCACTAAAATCAAAATCTTCTACTTCACAAGAGTTAGACCTGGCCGATAAACGTTCATTAATATCATTTTCAAAGGATTCTAAAGAATTTGCACATTCTTCTACTTCAATGTTGGCATTATGAGTATTTTCCAATGATTCAAATGACTCCAAAGATTCAGCTTTCTTGGCATTTTCCAAATTTTGTAAATGCATCAGTTTTGAGGATTTATGTTGCGTGAAGAGCTGTTTCAACAGCTTCTTAAGGCTGTATGAAACTTTTTTTGAATTTTTCAATTCCATGTTATTGAATTGTTGTTGAGTTGAGATTTCTACGCACATTTTGAAGAGTTTTTGAAAATTTTTCGTTTTTAAATATTATTTGAAATATAAAATAGTGGTGGTTTAGTTCTTTACTGAACGATTGCTTGTATGAGAATGATGTCTTATCCTGTGTCTCTTGGGCCTTTTATACTTTAGCAGGTCTTTCAAAAAATACCAGCACACAAGTATGAATGTCTGTCCGTTTGTTCAAAGTGTGGGAACGTTAAGGATACGTTTTATGAACAACAACAAAAAATCCATATTAAAAAAATGGCAGGTGTGTTTTTTTAAATTTCTTTAGGTTAAACAGAGAAAGCTAAACATTTAGTATTTCATTTACTCCTTTGGAGGATATTCAAAAAATGCCATAAGGGATTCAAAAACAAATATATATAAATTTTTATCCTTTGTAAGGATCGTGAGAAATGTACATTTCTTCATGTTCCCACACTTTTGATAGAAGGTTGTTTTTATATTCCTTAACACAAAAAAAAAAAGGGACTACTTTTTTGTGTTTTTCCTTTTCAAGTGTATCCTTAAATATACTTTGCTTTTCTTTAATGATCACTTTGGTTTTTAATAAATAATTTTTAAGCAGAGATCTCTTATTACTACTCTGCTTATCAGTTCAATAGAAAATTTACTTTTATTTGAGTTTTTAAAAGAAGTTTGTAAGAAATTTGAAAATTCATTGAACACGTGTTCATTTTAGGATCGTGGGAGAAAAAATTTGAAAATTTGAAAAAATTTTTGAAAAAATTTTCACGCTTCAATCTTAGACAATTAGAGGGTGGATAAATTGTTTAAATTTGTATTGAAATGCCTTTACATTCTAAAACGCACGTGTGTTATTTTTGTTAAGAAATGTTTTATAATTTTAGGACCCTTCTTTTAAAAATTAATATTCTAAAGGCCTTTCTTTTACAAAAGCCTTTTTTACAGAACGTGGGAACAAGAAGTTATAATTTTGTTTTGGGTATCGTCTTTAACAATTTAAAACATGACTAATGTAAAGTAATATAAAATATATAAAAAAAAAATTGTTTAAAATTGTTCAAACAACCATCAAATTATCGTCATGTTATTAAAAAAAAAACCAAACCCAATTTTGAAAAAAATCAAAAAAAAAAAAAAAAAAAGTGAGAGTAGCAACATCGATCGAAATTTTTGAAAAGTGTGTTTAGAATGAGCTAAAAGTTAGTAGCAGAATCAATATTTGTTGTTTGGGTAGAAGAATTTTTTTTTCGATTTTTTTTATTCAATACTAAAAAAAGTGCTAGTAATTGATCTTTTGATTAAAAGGCTGAAAACCAAAATAACACAGTTTGAAAGTATGTCCAACATGCGTCATACACATTCCATTACAAAAACTCATTATTTGTTACTTCAGATCCTTTTTAGATTCTCATTCAAGAATTTTTAGAACCATTAAGGATTTTTAAATCAATTGTCAATTGGAATGAACATTTATTTTTTCATTAGGTCTCTTCAATTTAAAATCACTTGTCATTTCGTATTTGAGTTTACCTTTTCTTAAGATATTTTTAAGATCTATTGGAAAATAATTACACTACTACACATCGAAAATGCGACTGGGACGCAACCTTATACACCTGATTACAATAGTTCTGCTGGTCAAAAATCCAGTTTGCAAAATTTCCTGTCTTATCTGGTTTTTGAGAAAATTGAGGTCAAAGTTCAAAAAAATCACCGGCATTTTTGGAAACTCATAGCGAATGAACCCGATGTGATAAAGACTTCAAAATAAGTTGAAAGAAAAGTTTAAATATTACTCTTTAAGATCAGAACTCATTTAGTCAGTCGCTTTAACCCCTTGACCACCAATTGTCTTTCAAAGATGTCTTATCGAAAAAACATTTTTTTGGGGAAAAGGTTTTATTAAATATACGGTGGCTCGCAGCTTATTTCGTGTAAAAGATATTAGTTCGCAATCCATTCAAGACAAAGTTAATTACCCAGGAAAATTTTTTGGAACAAATTCCTGGTTCAATAGATTCTTGAATATATTCTACGGTAATCAAAACAAAATTTTCTATGTAAAATTATTTTTCAAAAAAACTACTTGCTCTAAAAAACGATTGCTTTTGGGACAATTTCAAACAAAAATCATTCATTCTGGAATTTTAAGTAGAACCGGTTGCGGGGTCGTTTGATGCGTTCTGGAACCGATTATTTGGAACAGAAAATTTTGCTGGGTATTATCAAATAATTATTTTTATAAAAAGTCCTGTGTATATAATTAATCAAGCTTTAATTAAAGCTTAATGGCGTCCAGATTGAGTAAATATTAAACGTGCAACGAGGGTCGAAATGGAAATTGAAATTATTGAAAGACGTTTTTTAGAAAATTTCTTAAAAATATTTCTAGGTCGATTTAATCCAAGATCAAACAAAAAAAAAATTAAAAAATAGTCCAGTAGTTAATATTCATTTATTAAATAATTTTTCCAAATACCCAAACAAAACCCAAATTTTTTAAAACACAGTAGAAGTAATCCGAAATTTTTGACCTCCAATTCTTTTGACCACTAATTTTTGGTAAACAAAGAAAAGATTTAATTGTTTAATATTTTTAGTACACCTAAGTGTGTAGTAATGAGATATAATAATTGAACATTTCCTTTGTTTACAAAAAATTGGTGGTCAAAAAAATTGGAGGTAAAAAAATTCGGATTTCTTCGCCTGAATTTAAAAAATTTTGATTTTTGGGTCATTGGAAAAATTATTTGATAAATGACTATATACTTATTGGACTATTTGTTAAATTTTTAATGTTTGAGCTTGGTAAAACTTGACCCAGAAGTATTTTTAAGAAATTTTCTAAAAAACGTCTTTCAATAATTTTCATTTCCATTTCGACCCTCGTTGCACGTTTAATATTTACTCAATCTGGACGCCATTAAGCTTAAATTAAAGCTCGACAAATTATACTACACAGCACTTTTAACAAAAATACTCTTTTGATTATAATTAGGTGTATTATTGGAAACTTTTTCTAAAATGGATTGCTAACTGATATCTAACACACGAAATAAGCTGCGAGTCACTGTAATTGTTGCTCTAGCGGTTAAAGCGACTGATCAGATGAGTGATACAACTAAAAGAACAATGTTTGAGCTTTACTCTTGACTTATTTTTAAGTCGTCATCACATCGGGTTCATCCGTTATGAGTTGTCAAATATGTCCAAAATCGCGTTTTTTTTTGTATTTCAAATTTCTCAAAAACCTGATCTAATGGAAAAGTTTGATGATCATTTTTGGGACCAGGAGAATAATTGTAATCACATACATAAGGTGGCGTTCTATTAAAAAAATGTCTCAAAATCTGTGACTTTTTCTACAGGAAAAATGTTCAGAGTCTAAGAATTTTTCTACAGGAAAAATGTCTCTGAATCTGAGACTGTTTCTATAGGAAAAATGTCCAGAGTCTAAGACATTTTCTATAGGAATAATGTCGCAGAATCTGAGACTTTTCAACAGAAAAAATATCTCAGGATCTGAGACTTTTTCTAGAGATAAAATATCTCAGATTCTGAGACTTTTTCTATAAGAATAATATCCCCGATCTAAGACTTTTTCAACAGGAAAAATGTCTCAGATTCTAAAACACTTTCAACAGGAAAAATGTCTCAGATTCTGAAACATTTTCTATGGGAAAAATGTCTCAAAATTTGGGCCGCCTACAAAAAAATACGATTCTAAATTGAAACGTGCTTAAATTCTAGCTGCTCCAAAATCGGGCAAGAGCTTTTGGTTATTTGTCGAGAGAAGTAAGAAAAACAATAGTTCGTCCTTCACTGCTCTTAAAATAAATCTCCAGGACCTGATGGTATTCCAACATTTATATTTATATTTATAAAAGTTCTCATCGACGCTAGCTCTTTCTCAGCGAAAACTAGCTAACATCCAGCTGTTCAATAAAAAACGATGACGTCTCGAACCCAGGACTGTGATTATATAAAACGATAGTTAGGTTAGATGGGCGTCCACCAATTTGGCGAATTCACTCGGAGGCCATAATGCCCATTGTGATTCCCTTAATTGTCATTTTCCTACTCCCCTCTGATACAAAAAACCTTTTTATTCTTGAACCACCCCGATTCTCTATGATATTTGGCTAGACATGTCAATGAGACACTGTTTAGGCAATATAGGTCATCGAAAAATCTTTGCCCAAAATGCTTAAGGGGGCTTCTCATCAGACCCGGACATTCACATAACAAGTGCTTCACTGACTCCTCCACTTCCCTGCAACTTCTACAATAGTCCCTATCAGAAATTTCTACACGCACGGCCATTTGGCCAATCATACAGTCCACCCGTTTGCCAAAAGTAAGAAGACTCTTTGTCCTCATTGGATCTGGCAGTGGCCACATCGCACAGTGCCACATTTGGCCAATCTAGCACGACAAAAATCAAAAAAAAAGTTCCCCGATTTTTATGATTTGTTTGTATGTATTATAAAACATTCCTAATAGCACGGAAATACTCATATATGAACGATAGTTCTGTTCGTTATTAAGATGTGGGTGCATAAAGTTGCATCTTGTTAAATCCTGTAACTGGTGTTCATTATTTCGCATTAATTAAGTCGATTTTAAACTGTTGTAACTTTTTAACAAAAAAAGATATTAATACACTCTTTTTTTATAATTTTAAAGTAATTTAAAGGCTTTAAGTCATATCTTTTCTTTTTTTGTTTTAACAATTTTTCTATTTTTTATTAAATGTTTAACATTATAAAAATTTTTGAAAAGAAAATTATATATTTATTTTTTTTGATGGAATAGAACTTTTGTATTTGGTCCTTATTGGTCGCCGGACTTTTTCAGACATATTAACCAATATACATTGTACTTATTTTAACGGCTAACTTTTGCGACCGTCTGCGACGCCGACTACAGTGGGGCGATATGTAAACCTTGTTTTTACATATTTTTTAAACATATTTTTAAAAAGTGGGCGTGGCAGTTGTCTGACCGCCCCCATTTTTTGTGATATTATTTCTACAGTCCTTGAGAGTATATATACCAAGTTTGAGGAAATTACAATCAAAATTAAAAATTTTTTAAAAAGTGGGCGTGGCCGTTAACTGGCCGCCCATATTTTTCATAATGTTGTTTTTGAAGTCAAAACGAACATGTATACCGATTTTCCCGTCAATATAAATAAAATTGGATTTTTGTCGTCCTAGATTGGCCAAATGTGGCACTGTGCATCGTTCGCGATATCCTGCACGTAGTCAGTGATATCTACCTATCCTTCATTCTATTCTCAGATATCCTATCAATTTCGTTCATCAATTCCACTATAGGAACCGAGATGTCAGGTTTTACATGTTCCCCTACCGATTCCAAGCCTTTTCTAGCACATATATCAGCCAATTTGTTTCCAGCGACCCCACTATGTCCAGGGACCCAGATTAACTTAACTGTGTGCTGACTGATTCGACGAAGGGGTCGTATACAATTTCTTACGATTCCCGATTTTACAGTGTTTGATTCTAAGGCCTTTACAGCTGCGAATCTATCCACGAAAATGTTAATGGCGCATGGACGAAGGTATCTTGTCATAACCATCTGCGCAGTGGCGTATACAGAGGGGGGGGGGCCGGGCCCACGGACCCCCCTTTTCTAAATGAAAAATGTCTCCGAATCTGAGACTTGTTCTACAGGAAAAGTGATTAAGCACCTTAGAATTTTTCAATAGGAAAAATGTGTCAGAATCTAAGAAATTTTCTGTAGAAAAAATGTCTGAGAACCTACAGGAAAAATGTCGAATAATCTGAGACTTTTTCTGTAAGAAACATGTCAAAGAATCTGAGACTTTTTCTATAAGAATCTAAGACTTTTTATAGGAAAAATGTCGAATAATCTGAGACTTTTTCTGTAAGAAACATGTCGAAGAATCAAGACTTTTTCTATAAGAATCTGAGACTTTTTCTATAGGAAAAATGTCTAAGAGTCTTAGACCTTTTCTATAGGAAAAATGTTTTAGAATCTAAGACTTTTTATACTGTTTTCTTTTTGAAAAGTTCTCAGAATCTGAATCATTTTATTTATAGAAAAAGCGAAGATTTTCTCAGAATCTAAAATTTTTTGTGTGGAATGTTGTAGAATCTGAGAAAATGTGCTAAACTAGAAATATCTCAGATTATGGAAAAATGTCTTACAATCGGAGTCTTTATTTTTTGGAAAAGTATTTTATGAATATGTTTATAGAATCAATTTCTAAACTGAATTTTTCCGAGAAACGTTTTCCATTGGAAATATGATTTAGAGTCTTTGACTTTTTATATTACAAAAACTGTCTTAACTGCAAATTGTGATAGAATCTTAGACTTTTCTTTGAAAAAATTTCAGATAATCTTCTTTGTAAAAATGTTTCAGCAGCTAATAAAACTCGCACTTTAAAAAAATTCTTAAGTCTCTCAAAAAATTCTAAAATATAAAAAAAATCTTAATTTCCCCCCAAACGGTGGTAAACTTACACAAAAATTAAGAATCTCATTGTGTTACATTCAGTTCAAGGAAAAGATCGGGAAAAATTCTAAAACATGTGCTGTTATGTAAATTTTTTGTAAAAAAAAAAATTTAAAAATAATGTTGGGCCCCCACCGAAATAAAATCCTGGATACGCCCCTGCATCTGCGCGGCTTTATCAATTGCAAGTACTTCATAATGGAGAACAATACACTTATCTGCAGGCCCGGATTACCCTTAAGGCAAAGTAGGAAACTGCCTAGGGGCCCACATCGGATAGGGGCCCACATTCTGATTTTTTTTTGTATACATTTTGATCGAAAATTATTTTTGGATGTTGTATGTTCAATGAATTAAAATTGATGCCAAAATTCAGGAGCCTCCGTAAAGTCTTTCAAAAGTCAGCGTGTTTTCAACAGACAGACAGACGGACATCGCTAGATCGTCTTAGAATCGATCGAGGATCATGAATATATATACTGTATGGGGTCCTAGACCAATTTTTCGAGGTGTTACAAACGGAATGACAAACTTAAATATACCCTCTAACATTAGAGTGGAGGGTATAAAAAAAATATATTTTAGAAAGTTTGAAAAGGCTGAAGGAGCCCCGAGACATGCATTGCCTAGGGGTTCCGACATGGTTAATCCGGCCCTGCTTATCAGGAAGTTTCAATTAGGCCCTTATTTCGGGGCATTCAGAGTACACTGCCGATCCCATCTCCATATTTGAGATCGCATTCTCTGTTAGAAAGAGAGTTTTCCACCCAGTCTTCCCTAGACGTTATTTGGACTTCGAAGGTTTGGCATGGTGAACTTTAATCTTTTCAACTAATTGGAGACCAATGGCCTGCTGAATGACCAACACTATGGTCTCCGCAATGGTCGGTCAACTAGTGACTTGATGGCGTTTCTTTCTGAACGGTGGAGTCAATACATTCTTCGCTTTGGCGAAAGCAATGATATTTCTAAGGCATTCGATCGTGTTTGGCGCCGTACACTCATCTCAAAGATGCAAGCATTTGACGTAGGTAATCTCTGTAATCTGGCTATTCGTGTTGTCGTGTATTGGTTCTACTCTAGGGACTTTTTGCTTAACGCTGGGGTTCCTCAGGGCTCTGTCCTTTCTCCCTTTATTTGTCTTACCGTATTTAAAAACAAGTAAAAAAGTTAAATTCGGCCTTGCCGAATGTAGTGATACCCTCCACAATTTCAAAAAGATTATTGCAAACAACTTTATTTAAAAGGAAATTACTTTTGAAAAAAAAAAAAAATTTAAAAAAAAATTCCGCGAAAAAAAATTTTGGTAAAAAAAAAATCCGCGATTTTTTTTTTTTTTTGTCAAAAAATATGTTCGTACTTGTTTAAATACCATTTGGTGTTCAATTATGTTCACATTTGTCAACCAGAAGCCGAATTAAAGCATTTTGTATTTTTAGGTTATGTTGAATGTACTGAAATTTTTGAGGTGTGCTTACATTTTCGTTCATAACTTTTGAACCGCTGAACCGATATCGCTCAAATGCAATACCAAACTTCTCGGGAGAACTTCCAATATATATGTTAAGTTTCAGTCATCTCTGTGCAATGTTTTGTCCGCGAGAGCATTTTCCACAGACAGACAGACAGACAGACAGACGGACAGACGGACAGACGGACAGACGGACAGACGGACAGACGGACATCGCTAGAATGTCTTAAAATCGATCGGGCATCATGAATATATATACTTTATGGGGTCGCAGACCGATTTTTCGATGAGTTACAAACGGAATGACAAACTTATATATACCCTCTATCACTAAGTGGAGGGTATAAAAATTGAAGTCTCTAATAAACTAACTATTTGTCTTACGTTTATTAATAAGCTACTAGGTCTTACCATGAGCCCTATTTACTCTTTTGCAGACGACCGTAACATATGTCACTTTTATTTCTTTGACCATATCCCAAGACAATCCGTGGTTGTTGTCATGAGAGGACATATGGATAGCACTCTTAGCGTCGACCTATTGAAAATCTGTTCGTGGGGTCTAGAGAATAGAGTAGATTATAATGCACGTAAGATCCAGTCCGCTATTCTAACACACAATCGTCGTCAGAGTTCGGAACCGACTAATTTATCCCTTTATGCACTCAGAAAAAAAAATTAACTAAAAATGGGTAAACTAACTAAATTCAAGGAAAATTGATATTGATTTAGATCCATTGCCATGTTTTCCTTCTTTTAAGTTCTTGTTTTTTCTTAAAAATAAGGGAAGAATTTTTTTTTTAATATTATGCCAATTTGAACTAAAAAATGGGGAAATTAGTTTTCCAATTTAGTTCATATACGTTTGAGAACCCGGCTGGGTGAAGACCCCATTGGGTTCGGACCCGATAGGTTCAGACCCCGATGGGCCCAGACTCATTTGGGTTCCTTAAGAATCCTCATAGATTTTGATCCAAAATTTTTGTCCGTTTCGCTCTACCTTGCTTAGTTTTTGAGATACGTAAATTTAGAGGACCACTGGGGTCTTGAAAATTTTAAAAACTCAATAACTTTAAAACTATTACTAGGACAGCATTTGGGTATTTGGCGGTCTTATTCTATGTATTAAGAGCTACAAAAATTATTTTACACTTTTCGTTGTGTTGGCAATATTTACCGAGATATGAACAAATTTTAAAATTTTCGGGAATGCTAACTTTTTTTAAATCGAAAGTTGGGACCCATTGGGGTCCGGCGATATTATGCAGATTGCAAGAACCAAAAATGGCCCCAATGTTGCTATACCTGGCTTAGTTTTCGAATTATAGCCATTTTAAGTTTTTAAAAAAAATTCCTCGAGTTATAAAAATTTTACAAAAATTGTGGAAAAACTTTCTCAAATCTAAGAAGATGAATTATTTGGGAGAAAATTACGTCCTAAAACTAAAGAAGAATATGTCTCAAAAATAAAGACTTTTTCCATATATTCGGGAAATTTTTTTTTTGGCGGTAAGAACTCTTCCCTGTTTTAGGGAATTCCATTTAAGGAAAATAATGGACTATTTAACAGTACATAAACTAAATTTTTTTTCTAACAGTTAAGAAAATTTCCCATATTTTAGTTAAATTTAACTAAATTGTTGGAAAATTTATAAACTATTTTCAAGAAAATTTTTCCCAGTTTCTGTAATACGAACGCCATTCGTTCGTGACGAATTTGTGTGAATTTTGTTATTGTAACAAAAACAAAATACATGCAAATTCGTCGCAGACGAATGGCGTTCGTATTACAGAAACTGGGAGTAAGTGTTTTTTTTTAGTGTTGTGTAAATATTTAGGAATCTTAGGCCCCTGATGGTCTAGGAACAGTCACATACATATTTGAGATGTCGAAAGGTGTAGAAAAATTTTCACACTATTTGACCTACTAACAGTTTATACCATCCATATTCGGCCTAAAATGGAATATAACTCTCGTGTCTGGGCAGGTGCTTCAATATCATAAATAGAGTTACTGACCGCGTATGCGTTGATGCTAATTGGGGCTGATGACATATCCAATTCTATTAATTCGAATTTTGATCGATCATTTACGAATTTCAAAAGATCTTTAACGAATTTTTATTGATCTTTTTTGAATTCTAATTAATATTTTTCAAATTCCAATTGATATTTTTCAAATTTAAATTAATCTTTTTCAAATTTCATTTGATCTTTTTTGAATCTCAATTGGAATTTTCTTTGAATTACGTCTGAAAATGATGTAGAAACTAACTCGGTCTATTGGAAAAATCTTTTTGATATACATATTTTAATCTACTTGTCAATTTACTAATAACCACCTAGATAATGACATTTTAATGATTATTTGGGTTTCTTTAGCACAGCAATTTATTGATTTCTTATCTATCTGTGGCTTTATGAGACATTGAAATGTCTACAGGTAATTTTTTGGAAAACAAATACATTATGAATCATTGCGTTGCAAAGTCTAGACACGTGTCGTTTAGAGGCATTTGTAAGAACTCAATCTTAATGCAAACAGGAAAAAATTTTTAGGTCATTTAAACTGATTCTATCAGAATGATTGAGCTAAACAATTTTTAATTGCTTCAAAATTATTTCTTAAGAAAATGTTAGTACATTTGTATGTCGTGAGCAAGCTTGGAAGAACGTATGGAGTAATTAAAGTCTGAGAATCAGGTTTTAGAAATTACTTAATTCTTAGGACATTAAACTCGCTGCTTTTTCATTTGTTCAATATTTATTTGATCTAGGCCTACAAGATCTAGGCTGGATCTCTCCTAGATTTCCTCATTTAAAATAAAACAATCAACTTATGGAGTAATTACTCCAACTTATCGAGTAATTAAAGTCTTAGAATCAGGTTTTAGGCAGGGAATCACTAAATTCTGAGGACATTAAACTCGCTGCTTTTTCCTTGGTTCAATATTTATTTTATCTAGGCTCACAAGAACCAAAAGGGCAAAGGGCTAGATATCCCTTAGATTTCATCATTTAAAGTCAAGCAATTAGCGTTTTGGAATTTGGAATTTCAGAGAAATCTCAACATATTTTCAAAACCTCTCTTATCCATGATTAAAAATATTAAAAAAAATATGGTCATTTCAAATAAAATTGGTTACCCTGGTACCGCATGTTTACCAATTCATAAAAAAAAATCACCGACCATACCCAAATAAACCTTAAAATTTCCCATTTAGTCAACATCTTAAAGAATAGAAAATCACAGCTAATTTAAGCATGTCCCTGCTAAATATAGCACATGTTTTACCAAGCCTTGCAAATGCTAAAAACCAGCACAAAGCTAATAACACGTTGATGTTATTTTTCCAAACACCAGCTAAGCTAAACAAAACATCTCACCTTAAAGAATTTCACTTTGAGCACATGTTTTCGCCATTTCCAAAACACTTACCAGACCAGACTAAATAAATTTCAAAATTTCCTACCTCTTTTGACAAACTTAACATATGTGTCCGTTAAATTCAAAGCACTAACCTGGACTAGACTAAACAAAAATTCCTATTTCTTTTAGAAACAGTTTGAATTGTTATGTGAGATGATGTTACAACACGTTCTGGCGTTTACAGCACATGTTTTAAATATTCACCATAACACTGACCAAAACCCACCTAGACGAGACTAAACAAATTTTCAAAAATTTCCGAATTCTTTTGATAAACTAAACATATGTTTCCGTCAAATTTCAAAGCACTAACCTGACTAGACTAAACAAAAATCCGTAATTCTTTCAGAGACAGTTAGAAAAATGAAGATGCTGTTACAACACGTTCTTACATCCGCTTGCCACACATGTTTTCAATTTTCACCATAACACTGACCAAACCCACAACATAAAAATTTCCAAATGTACTACAAAATAAAAGACCACAAACATAGTAAATCAGAAAAAGGACACGTTCTCAAATTTGCCTTTGAAAGTAGAAACATATGAAAAGTTTTAAATTATTAAAACGCACTGACCGAAAATCTAACCAACCTTGGAAATTTTCTAATTGTGGGTGCGTTGGCTGGCAGTGAATCAAGCCGACCGGCTCAAAATCGGCTGCGCGGCGCCGCCGGCCAATTTTTAACCTTTTTTCGCGCCGCCGCCTTTCAAAAAACAGATTTTACAACAAAAATAGAACAAAAAAGTTCAGCCGACACTGAGCCGCCGCTGATTAAAATTGGTCGAGCCGCCGCCGCCGAAAATTTTGGGTCGGCTTGATTGACTGTTGGCTGGCTAGTGTAGTTAGCAAAATGGGAATTACAACAAATAACATCTCATTTACACATCCTGGTTTTTCCTAGTTAAATAGATAATTTATCACGTAAAACACGTGTTTCATTGAAGGAAGATTCTTCATTACTATTTCCATTTCTTTAATTTTCATTCATTAACACATGTGCTACTTAGGAGGAGTTTTAGAAAAATTCCTACTTGTTTTAAAAGGAAATTTTATCCATGACTAAATGTTGAGACATGTAATTGCAATGTCTGGAAACACTTGACTCGGACTGTAATCATAAAATTGAATGAAAAAAATTACATCGACAAGAAAAGTTTACTCCTCCACCACATGATATGTGATACTTTTAAGAGTTAAAGATTGAGGAAATTGATAAATTTTAAAGAAACGAACTCTTAAAAGAAATTTGATAACATTTTCCTATATTACTTAAAACAAATTCTAAATGTATAAGTGTAGGGTATGGTCAGTCCGTAATAGATTTGTTTGAGATTTGTTTGGTCGTGCTCGAAAATAGACCTCACAAAGTAGAAGAAATCGCTAGTCTTTTGGAAAAAAGTTCTGCCACCAAGTGAGTACTACACTTAAAGAAAAAGCTTCATTATATTTATGAAAACTGTCATAAATATAATGAAAATCTTCATTAAAGTTCGTCCAATGTAACAGTTTCATAGATACAATGAAACAGTTTCATAATTGTTCATATATATATATGTCCTTTATTTAATTAAATATAATATAAATACAAATTGTAGCATAAAATACTTAAATAAAATGTTCACTAAGAACATAGGGCGTCAAAATTGTTCATAGGGTCAATATTTATGAAATTTTTCATTATATTAATGAAAGGTTTCATAAATATAATAAATAAAATTTCATCAACTCTTATGAAACTCTTCATAAATATTATGAAATGGTTCATAAATACATTTCATAGATTTAATTTTTTTTCTTAAATATTTGATCATATTAGGAAACTACTTCATAGTATTTATGAACCAATTCATTGGTACTATGAAATAGTTCCACAATTATAATAAAATACTTACAAAAATAATATTATTTTTATGAAATGTTTCATAGTATTTATGAAACATTTTATAATATTTATGAAACGGTTAAATTGGACGAACTTTAATGACAAGTTTCATTATATTTATGAAATAGTATTTATGAAATGTTTCATTAATAGAGCAAATGCATTATTTTTTTTTTAATAAAATAGATGATATTTACATTGGAAAAACTAAAATTAGGAATTAAAATTTTAAAAATCGTCTTCAGGAGCTATAAATGTTTTACCCCAATTTATTATTTATATTATAAAAAATCATATGACACGTTTATGATTTTTTTTATGAAATCATGAAATTTTATGAAGTGCATTTCAAAGACTTTTTCATAAAACTTCCTTATATGTATGAAGGTTTCATAAATATAATGAAATTTTATGACAAAAATATTTATGAAACCATGTTATAAATATTATGAGACATTTTTCTCTGAGTGGTAGCTCGTTTTTGGGCTTTTATCTCTGATCAAATTCAAATACCCGCCAAAAGTGTCGGTCCCCTAAGGGTAACTCACATGCAAAATATCATTTATATCGGAGTTTATCTTCTGTCCCAACTCTGAGCTTCAAAATTAGGCAAAAAAGGACTTTACAAAAAAAAAAAATAATAATAAAAAGTTTTTTTATTAAAATTAAATAAAAAATATTTTTGTATAATATTTGATCGTAAATACTTAAAAATGAAATTTAAAGATTTTACGGTATCAGTAACCCGTTCAAACTTGATACCAAAGGAAATTTAATGATTTTGAAAATAAAATGCATTTTTTTCAAATTTTGAAAATTTTATTAAAAAAAATTTTAAATATATAATTTTTTTGGCTGAATTTATTAAGAACATCTTGGAGAAGATAAACTTGGAATATGGCGGATATCCCTCGGGCTAATTTTTGTGTATCGTGGGGAGAAGTTAACGGATTTCAAGGAAATGTTGGTTTATCAATAATTTGGTTTAATAAAATCTTATAAATTAAATTTTTGGGAAAATGAACCGGTGTTTGGTGTCGTGGCATTCTATTAGATAGCTGTAAGATTTTCATGAAATCTTACCGATCTAGGACGTCTTTAACCCACATTGCCTGAGGGTAAAAAATGACCCCCGCAGAAAATTTTAAGTTTTGGGCTTAAATTTTGTGGTATAAACAAGTATAAAATGGTTTCTGTGTTTTTTACCCCAACTATAATTTCGTAGTGAAAAAAAATCGTTAACCCTTCTTGGTTGGGGGTCAAAATTAACCCATTCAGTAAAAAATATATATTTTGTTGATATCAAAAAATTCAAGCACTATGCCTAAAATTTTTTGACGGGGTCATTTTGTACCCCTGGTCCATATGGTTTAAAGATATCTTTAAAAGGTAAGATAAGTTATCTAATAGATTGCCACAAATTAAGTTTTCGTAAAAATATGTTTATATTACTGAATGGGTCATTTTTGACCCCCTACCAGGAGTTTACGATTTTTTTAAATGTAATATATCACTACGAAATTATAGTTGGGGTAAAACATACAGAAGTCATTTTATACTTGTTTATATCACAAAATTTAAGCTCTAAAGTTTAAAATTTATGCGGGGGTCATTTTTGACCCCCAGGCAATGCGGACTAAAGACATCGTATATCGGTAAGATTTCATGACAGACTTACATTTATCTAATAACGCCACGACACCAAAAAACGGTTAATTTTCCTAAAAATTTAATTTATAAGATTTTATTAAGCCAATTTTTTGATAAAACCAACATTTCCTTGAAATCCGCTAACTTCCCCCTTTGATACACGGATATCCGCCATATTCTACGTCTTTCTTCTTCAAGGTGTTCTTAATGAATTCAGCAAAAAAAAAAAAATATATATTTAAAAAATGTTTTCAATAAAATTTTCAAATTTCGAAAAAAGGCGTTTTGAAAACTCTCCCTCAAAATCATGCCATTTTTTTGGTATCAAGTTTCAACGTACTGTTAATCATACCAGAAAATCTTTAAATTGCACATTTAATCATTTACGATCAATTACACAGGGCAACACTTTTTTCCCCCGGGTTTTGATAGCTTATTTTGGGTAATTGGGGTACGCTGATTTCAAATCTGCCTTCCGTTTCTTTGGGTCAGCTCTAGTTTTTGAGATATAACCTCAGGAAACTTTGAAAATAGGCTATTTTTGGCATATTTGTGTCCATATTTACCAACACTGGTCTTGTATTAAAAAAGCGAATGACGATTTTAGGTATGTTGGATATGCTGATTCCAAAAATGCCCTTCCTTCGTTTTTTTGAGTCATCTTTAGTTTTTGAGATATTGCTAAAAAAAAATTTTAAAATTCTCATTTATGCCAGAATTCGATAAAAAAAAATTTTTGTAGTTTCATGTTATAAGAGAGATGCCACGCCCCTTAGTCAAATCTTGCCTATATTTTCTACAAAGTTAAGGAAACAAAAATTAGCATCCTGTACTCAAATTTGTTGAAATATATTTTTCAGGAGCCAAATAAAAGCAGTTTGTTGTTTTGGGTTACATGGGAGGTGCCACGCCCACGCCACCTACCCACACGTGAATTCCTTAAAACAATTCCCAAAATCAATTAAGCATATGATGTGAATATAAGTTCAATCACTGGAATGATGAAAATAATTTTTCGAAATTTACTTGTGTCATAACTCGAAAACTAAAGCTGTCAGAAAAAAGTTAATACCACTTTTGGAATCCTCGCATCCAATTTAGTTAAGTTCGTGATTAAAACTCAGGCTCTAAAATAAGTGTTGGAAATTATAGCCTTGCAAAGTTGGTAAAAAATGCACCTTTTTGACTCTTTAACAGCGATTTGCTCGCGAACGCGAGCTGATGGAAAAAATCGGATAACTGATTCGGAATCAGCACACTAAACTCCATATAAATCAGTTGTCAAATGTGAGGCAAATTGAAACAAGTAATTTTTTGTGACCCTGTGTTATTATACAACAATAATATTCAATTAATTTTAATAAAAGAAACTTTTAAATATTTTTTCTTTTTAAAAAACGTCCTTTTTTTGCAAAAGTCCCTATTTTGAGGCTCAAAGTGGGGACAGAAGATAACTCCGATCGAAGTGATATTTTGCATGTGGGGACCGACACGTTTGACGGGTATTAGAATTTGATCAGAGAGAAGCGCCAAAAACGAGCCATCCTAGTAAGTACTGTACTGCATCAGAGATTGTATCTTATTCCAATACCTGGTAGCATACACTCAAAAAAAAGAATTAACTTAAACTAACTTAAAATTTTCTTCAAAATAGTTTATAAATTTTCCCACAATTTAGTTAAATTTAACTGAAAGTTGGGAAATTTTCTTAACTGCTGGGAAAAAATTTTAGTTCACGTACTGTTAAATTGGCCATAATTTTCCTTAATAGAATTCTCTAATACATGGAAGAAATTCTTACCGCCAAAGAAATTTTCCCTAAATAATTGAAAAAAATCTTTATTTCTTAAAACAAAATTTAGTTAAAAAAATTCAGTTTTAGGACGTAATTTGCTACCATTATATTTATCTTCGTTAATTTGAGGAAGTTTTTTCCACAAGTTTAGTAAATTTTTACCTCCAACCACAGTATGGTGATTTAAGTATTCACTTTGCCATTCCGTGTGTAACGCATCAAAATATTGGTCTAGGACCCGATAAAGTATATTGTATGTTATTGATAACACCGTCCGACAGCCAATATAAAACATGAACCGGATGATATACGTCTGAAAGTAGAGATCCAATGGAGTAAAACTGCATTTACAGTTTTTCATTTCGTGATCCTGTTTCCTTTTAAACGGACTTCAAAGTTTTAAAGGATCCATTTTGTAAAATGTTTTTGAAACATTTGTACTTGTCCTAGGATGCCACTGGTAATGGCAAATGAAAGGGGAGGATCTCCTCTAATTTTTACATTTTTTTTTTATTTTGCCATATCAGAATAACTTATGGAAACTTAATCAAAATATTTTGTTGAAAATTTTGAAAGGTTGTAACTTACCTCCTTTTTCCTGATATGTAAAAAATTAAATAGGTAAATTAGGGGAGATCCTCCTCTTTCATTTGCTATCACAAATGTCATCCTAGGGCAAGTATAAATATTAAAAAAAAATATTTTATAAAATTTAATCATCTAAAACTTTGAAGTCCTTTTAAAAGGAAACAGGATCACAAAATGAAAAACAGTAAATGCAGTTTTACTACACTTAGGTGGTTATTCATAAAAACTGAAATGTAACTATAGTAGGTTTATTTGACAGATATTGCAGGAATATTTGTCAAATAAACCTACAATAACACTCAGAAAATTTTGTAAGTTACTACATGTTAGTTGTTTGTATATTTTACAGTAGTAAGTTGTTTTTAACTACAAAGTCAGTTATTTTTGTATGAAAAATATCAAACAACTATTTCTGTTAGTTATTTTGAGTCGTTTTTTTGAATAACTAACAAAAAAAGTACTGTAATGTAGTAACAGTTATTTAAAGTAGTTAATTTTATTTTTATATCTCTGAAAAATTTTCAAAGTTTTTTCCAAAAAAAATAAATAAATTTTCGTTTTTTTTTTATTTTTCACAACTTTTTTTTAAAAAAAAAAACTTTGAAAAAATTTGGTCTTCAATTTTTTTTCTGAAAAATTTTTTGAAAAAAAAATATATATTGTTTATTTTATTTTTACTACATATTAGTTGTTTTGACTACAAATGTTAGTAATTTTTACTACATAAGTCAGTTGTTTTTTGTCAGTTAAAATAACTAACATTGTTAGTTGATTTAACTGAAAAAGTAGTTGACCCCAAAACAACTTACAAAGTAGTTATTTTAACTGACATTTTCAGTTGATTTTACTAACATAATTTTTTGAGTGAAGTCTCCTATAAGTATTATGAATAATAGCCTTAGTGTCTAGTTTCAAACGTATATTATCCAGTTCGTGTTTAACGAACTTTTTTCATTTTTGTCGGACGGTGTAATTGTCTGCGTGTGTCTTTGGAAGACACGATATAGTCCAACATAAAAGAGCTAGACTTCTGAAGTTTGGCACAAATATGTCTAATGATCATATGCTGGTTAGGCTTAAAAAAAAATGTTCCCCCTTTTTTTACAAATTTGTAATGCAAGTAAAACATTTTAATGTCGGAAGAAGTTCTAAAGTCCCTATGAAATTTATGTGAACAGTTCAAATATATTACCATAGGAAATCTGAACTAGTGTGAAGAGTAAAAGCATACTAAAAAAACAGTAAACGTCAAATTTTATTTTTGTGTTATCGATTAATTTGGTTATCAAATGACTGAATGTCAAAAAAAAAATTTAAAAAATAAATTTTCCCGGAAATTGTTTTCTTTTTTCGGGATTTATTTTTTACAAAAAAAAAATGCCTTCATTTCCCAGCAAAAAATAAACGAAGTGGTTCAAAAAGAATTAGTGGTTTCACTACATACAACGTAGCGATAGGTGCCGAACTTCATATTCCGTAGAAAGTACTTTTAAAATCACTTCCAAAAATGCTACAAAATAACAATAAAAACATCTTTCACCAGTTCTTTGCTTAATGATTTTGAAGTACCTTTTTTTTATATGTTCACCACACCATATGAACTTATTTTTCAACTGAAACAATTAGAATGAGGGTGATACACGAAGTATACAATTTTTTCTACGTCCATATTTAAATAGATTTAGGTTTTGCAAAAATGGTGACAAAATTTGGTAGTGGCATTTCATTTCTCTTTATTTAGAGCTTGAAAAATCGAAAAGACGAAAATCGATTATTGATAAATTTTTCAAATTTCATTTCTTATACACTGCGAATCACATCAATAAGGAATCGAGTTTTTCACTTTTTAATCGAATATATATTTGTAACGAATAAGCGGAAAAATATAAAAAAATGCACTGATAGAGACCATTATCTATCTAATAATGTCAAATAATAACAATAATCAAAATACTGAAAGAAGTCCTTTAAAAAAATATTTTTCGGCAACTTGTTAAAAAATTACCAGTTTTTTATGAATCACTTGAATAAGGAATTTTGTAATACAGACCAAGTAGGACCTGAATCCAATTTGTAATCAATAGCAATCCCTCAAACAACAAAAACAAAACAGTTTTGTTTTGAATTTCAATAAAAATGGGACTCCCAAAGCTCTTAGCTCTTCCGAAAAGGAAAAAATACTGACTTTGAAGTTCAAAGTGTTAAAGGTCGTTGAAATCGCGGAACTAACAGAGAGGAAAAAAACTGCTGTATGCAATTATCTAAATAACATTCAGAACTATGGAAAAAACATGAATGGGCAAACTCAAATGGCAACAACTGAACGAGATCGACAAAAATTTTAAGAATTTCCCCAAATTCTACGCCGACATCTTTGTATTTGTACAGTCCGTCGCGTTTAAAAGTCAAGTGAGTTCATAGCTCGTCGAAAATTATGCAAAAACTAATCGCTGAATGTCAAACGTAGTAAGCAGCGCCTTAATCTCTGCAGGAATACAATGACACGGTCTGAGAAATTTTTCAAAGTAATTTATTCCGACGAAAAAAAAATAATACCGTTGCATTAGACGGATACAATGGTTTTCGGTGATTTGAGACAATAAAAACCGTTTTTGCATAGCAGACAGATCATAGAAGGTGTTGTTATGGTATGGGGTGCGCTATTCTACTGTGGCATCATTACTGTTCCTTACGTTACCATCGATGCTTCTTAAGTTTGGAACTAAGGGGTGGCTTTTTTTGCAATTTGCAACAGACTATGAACTCATTTAATTTTAAATCGTGATGGACTGTCAAAATACCCATTAAATCACCACTTTCTTTGAGAATTTTGCAACCTGTCAACGAGGAATTCGAGGGAATTCTTAAAATTTTTGTCGATTTCGTTCTGTTGTTGCCATTTTAGTTCGCCCATTCGTGTTTTTTCCATAGTTCTTAATGTTATTTAAATAATTGCCATCAATAGGTTTGCCCCCTCTATTATTTTCGAGATTTCAACGGCCTTTAACACTTTGGACTTTAAATACAGTAATTTTTTCTTTTCGGAAGATCTAAGAGCTGTTGTGAGTCTCATTTTTATTGAAATTCGAAACAAAACTGTTTTGTTTTCATTGTTTAAGGAATTGCTATCCATAACAAATTGGATTCAGGTCCTACTTGGTCTGTATTAAAAAATTCCTTATTCAAGTGATTCATAAAAAACTAGTAATTTTTTAACAAGTTGCCGAAAAATATTTTTTTAAAGGACTTCTTTCAGTCTTGTGATATTGTTATTATTTGACGTTATTAGCTAGATAATGGTCTCTATCAGTGCATTTTTTTATATTTTTGCGCTTATTCGTTACAAAGATATATTCGATTAAAAAGTGAAAAACTCGATTCCTTATTGATGTGATTCGCAGTGTATCAAAAAAAGTTGGTCCTAAATTAAATAAATACATTTACGAACTAAAGCGGATGTTGCTGCATCACATTATTAAAGATTGTTTAAGCTTTTTAGAAAATTGAGGTATAGACTTGTGGTCAAAACAAACTTGTGAATCAATTCGCGTGAATTTTTATAGTTTTGTGATCTCTATAATTACTCCGTTTTTAATTCGAAGTATATATGTACGTTAGATTATCAATGAGATTAAATTTTCCATCACGTAAGGTTTTTAAAATATTCGAGTTTAAATATTGAAATATTTGGGTCTCCTCTGTAACGTATTCTTAAGTTGCTCAAACACAATAGAACTCGATTTAGTAAAAATAAGGCATCTTTATTCCAAATCTGACATCCAAATTTTTCTATCGCGTACTGTTTTTGAAATATTGGCGTTTGAAAAACTCAAACTCTAATGTTACGCACTTATATTCTTTATAAATCACGCTTAAATTTTCAAACGCGAATATCTCAAAAACAGAACATGCTTGAAAATTGTGGATTGCAGTTTTGGAATCAGGAGGTCCATTTTATATGAAATTAAGTCCTATTTCGTGGAAGCAACGTAAGAATACGTAACAGTGGACCCCTAAAAATGCTTTTTTACTTTTTAACAGCGAATATCTCAAAAACGGTACGTGCTAGAAAAATTTGGACGGTAGATTGGGAGCAGGAGACCAAAATCTATAAGGACCAGTTAGAAATTTCACTGGAAGGTTTTTGCTGTCGAACAGTGTTTTTAGTGTAAATATTACAAAAAATACTCTTTTCAATCAATCTTACAAAAATAAGTGAAAAAAGAACTTCTAATTTAGAAGTTCTACATAACCAAATAAAAATTACATAATCACACCCAAAATGCCAAGAAATATGTACTTCTAAAGAAGTGATGAAAAAAGTGCTTCCAAAAGGTCAAGTTATATTAACATCCGGATCACTACTTCAGAAGTTGTGATAAAAACACTAGTGATATATGTTATACCTAAGTGTCAATCTTTCGCCACTGAAAAGTGGCGATAAAAAGAACATACTTTGTGTGTCACGCCCATATTAAATTCATCAATGTTTCAGTTGAAGAAGAAGTACATCTGGTTCATAAGTTGTGGTGAATTTTGTAGTGAATGGTAAGCTCTTTTTTTGCTGGGTTGTGTCTGCAATTCCAGATCATGTTGATAACCCTTGCAAAATAATGTAAGAGACAAAAAAGTTGAAAGAAAGTATGAAGTAAGGTTGAGATTGCTAGAAATAGAATTGTAGTGTTTAAAACTGTCAAAATTTAGTCTAACAATAAGACTATTAAATTCAGAGTACTCGAATTAGCTCTAACAGCAAGGTGCCCAGCTTATTCAAATTTGGCGACTAGCAAAGTGTAAATTATTAATTTGTTAACACTTATCAAGAGAGGGAAGGGAGTCCCAAAACGTCTGCCACCGATCAGTGATCGATTCTAAGCCATTCTAGCTAAGTCCACATGTCTATCCGTCTTTAGGGTGTTAGCCAGTAGGATGCTAGCTTATCAAGCAGGAGGTTCAAGTTTGAAATTTCATATATTATTTGTATTCAAAATGTGTATTAATGGATTCGGCAAGTCGAATTTTACTATTTTTACTTGTTGAATTTTAATTTAACTTCTCCGAATTGCATCTGAAGATGCTTTAGAGAAACACGTCCATCTTTAAAATTTCTCGTTATTGAATTACTTCTATAGTAATTCCTTCACACTCCTCCTTTCGTTAAGTACACAAAATTAATTGTTTTTTACAGATTTTTTAAATGTATTTAGTTGATAAATTTATGTATTTATTTAACAACTACTAAACATCTAGAAAACTATGACATGCACACATAGCCAAACATTTAAATACGTGCCATCAACCAAAAAAAATATTAAAGGGAGATCATGCGTGACATTTGTGGATAATATGATACGATCCCTAAGATAAAAAAATATACATACACTTGTTGTAATATAAACTTCATGTTGGTCTTTTTTTGGTATGTTGGTAAAGAATCTTAGTGGTGGCATTATATTACTAGTTGTCAAACCCCAGAACCATCATTATCAACACCACCATCATCATCAACAACATCGTCACCAAACACCACACGTGATTAATTCAAGGAATTACTTTGAAATAAAAACAACATTGAAAAAAAACCCAAAACAACATTTCAAAAAAATATAAAACAAAAAAAAATTTAAATATTAAACAATAGAGAACCCTTGGTTAACGTATATAAGTTAAAATAAACAATCAATTTAACACTTGTGTGAGGCAGCATTTCTTTGGGATCGTTTTTTTTTTTTTTTGTATTCCTATAGAGGAAAAAATATTGAAAAGATTTCAACCCAAAATCACTTTGCCATTGTTTATTTCATCAATTCTACTTGTTGTCTCATTGGGATTCAAAATCACACGTGCACAATTTGAATGTGTTAAAGAAAACAAAAAAAAGTAACGATCGTCTCCTAAAAACTACCCCCTGGTCAATAATATAAAAAAAAAAGTTCCTTTTTGGATTTTTTTTTTTTCATATATCCCGTTACGTAGGAACACGTGCAAACCACCCTTACTTAGAGGTTCCCTCTATAGTTATTTTCTTTTATTAGATTAAATCAAGGATTTTTATAACGTATTTTTAGGTTAAATAAATGCAACCAACCCCCTGGAGAGTTGATATAGACGATTAGTCCTTTTAATATTATGGGACAATAAAACAAGTGTTTAAAAAATTTTTTTGAAAATATTTTAGGTAGTTTATTCTTTTGTCTTATCATGAGACGAAACCACCCTTAATTAACTAATATTAGCAATACATTACCCAAAATCAATTCAATATTTAGTTTTATAACGTTTTTTTTTTTAATGTGGGTAAATAATTTACCGTAGGGTATATAATTCAAAATATCCCTCAAAATTCTATCATATACGTAATAACAAGTGCATAAGAGGGATATTTTTTTTTTTATTTTCAAGTACAGTCTCTGTTATTTGAAGATCGATCTTGATGCCAATTCAATGATATGATTGTATCGACCGAATTTTACGGTTTTATCAACAGAAATTTAGCCGAGACAACATTACAAAATTTTGTAATCACAACCGACAATTTCGAGTTTTGTTACTGAATAATTAAATTGGCCACAAATTCGATTGTAACAATAAACTTTCAACTATATTCAGTTGTGACTACCAATATTCAATAGCGTGAAACAGTAATAAAAACAAGACCGAACATGTGATATTTTACACCAGTTTTTTTTTCGGAAAATGTCCATACATGTATCGGTTGGATCTATCTTTTCCCCGCAAAAATAAATCAAGATTTTGGCGACACAGCATCTTTTTATAGCATACCGTAGCGCACCCAAAGAGCGCTCTTGAGGCTGCAGTAAAAGTAAGGGGAAAAAATTAAAATTTTTTTGTTAAGATTTTTTTTAATTAAAACTTAGAATATAAAATTATATTTTAATAAAAATTTGACACATGCTTTCCTTTTAAATATATTTAACACTTTTTGAATAAAAAACTATGAGTTTTGGACAAAGACACGTGATTTCACTGCATCATTATTGCGCATTAATCAGCGATGCAAAGAGTGCTTCAATCATAACACCTTTAACACATTTTGAATGAGAAAAAATTGAGTACACCATTTCCACTTTAGTTCAAGAAAATACAAATTATATTACAAAAAATGTCCAATCATATTTTAGACTCTTCAATAATATTTAAAAATGTCCAATTATATTTCAAAAATTTCAAATATAATTGAAAATTTTTTAAATTTAATTTAACATTTTTTGGTTATAAATGGTAATATCTGAAATTTAAAAGGAAGTTTCTGAAATATAATTTGAAATTTTCGAAATATAATTGGAAATTTTTTTAATGAATTTGGATCTCTTAGGCGATATTTTTTTAAGATTTTCAAATTGTATTCAGAAATAGTCAATTGTATTTCAGATTTTGTAATTTGTATTTCAGAAATAGTCAAATGTGCTTTATCTTTATTCTGCTTAAATATCTCTAAAAAGATACATGAATTCACTGCATCTTTATAGCGATTTTTTCATCGCTGTAGAGAGATGTAAATTCAGAGCATCTTAAGAGCGCTTTTTCGGTGTATCCAACTAGCGCTCTAAAGTGTGACATCGCCTTAGGCTGAGTTTTTGACTTATCGCTTTAACTTAGTTTAACCGGTAGTTTTATTAAACTTTATTAAATTAAAACCAAGTTTAACCAAGCATTCTGTTTTTGAGTTCAAGTTTAGCAAATGTCGATTAACGCGGTATTGCCATACCAAATATCGCATTTCCAATTAGAATAGTTGCCATCATCGCACATTTTTTTCAATAAAACACCACAACATGGCAACACTAACCAGTATATTTGAAAATCAGAGGTGTTTTTTGACGCTTTTGTACCGTAGTTTAACTCTCCAACATTGGTGAGTTAAACTTAAAATAAACCACATCTCAAAAACAAAATTTGTAGTTTTAACTCAGTTTAAACCTAAACCAACTAAATTCGACAACTAAAAAACTCAGCCTTAGAGAATCATGCATGAATTCAGCAGGTTTGAATGCGCTCCTTGACTCGAGTTCCTTTTCCAAAAGCTGCTGCCAGTTCAGCAAAATTTCCGCTGGGTTGTTAGATCTTTATTTAGTGTAAAAAACACACACAAATAAAATTTTAGTGGAATTGGTTTATTTTTTTGCCAATAGAGCCTATTGAATAGACCGATTTAACTGAATATCGGTCAAAAATATGGGGGACTAAGTTCAAAAATGGTCCAATTATAATCAGATTTGATAAGGTTACCGAAGTACACGTTTAACACCTACAAATAAATTTTTTATCAAATATTTCCATTTTTATGATTTTTGACGGAATTATGTAAATATCGGGAGGGTGGTTTGTATGGGGACTACAAGAAGGACTGACCCGATTCCTTTGAAATTTGGAATGATTACCTGTTAAATTTCAAAACGATATCTATTCTAATACGGTTATTAGAGTCATTTGAGGCAAATTCAAAGGGGCGTTTATATTTTTTCCAATTTCAATTTTTACCTTGGGCCAGAAATTGCTTCAGTTTCAAATTTCAAGTCAATTGATTGAAAATTGCGACATGTATCGTGCTTAAACCTTTAGATGGACAGAAGGACGGACATTGCTAAATCGACTCAAAAAGTAATTCTGAGTCGGTCGGTATACTTGAAGGTAGGTCTGGGACCAATATTTCGGGTAGTTACAAACATCAGCATAAACTCATTTTGGTATTTAACTTGATCTTAACGAAATTTCATCTTTCAAATAGAGTCTTTAAACTTCAAAAGAAATCTTAGATTAGAATCAGCAAGGAAGTAGAAGAATAGAGTGGAATAAAAACTTTGGCGAATGATAGAATATCATGAGAAACTTTGTAGAGGCACTTATGCCACTATGTGGAAGAATAGGAGTCTCCTAATTTTAGCATTCGCAGGTTAAAATAGCTAATTAGACTTATAAACGATGCAGAAACTGAAAAAACACAAACAACAAATTAAATACACTTGGCTTACGCCGAAAAATATAATAAAATGAATTTATTTAAATTTTTTAGACCAAATATTTTAAATAAAACAAGTGAGAGTGTTAAATTCGTCCGTGCCGAATCTTTTATATCCTCCAACACGTTAAAAAAAACTGGGGCGTCTTTTGTTTTTTGTTGGGGGGGGTTCGGTGGTGGGAGACAACCTTCCTGGATCCAACTACAGGACTTTGAACTCTTCTGACTTAAAAAATGTTTAGTTCTTAAAGGGGGATCTATTTCCTCCATGGTTTGATTTTGGACATCTCCGAACTTAACGAGCCTATGACCATTAGACATATTTGTGCCAAATTTCAGAAGTCTAGCTCTTTTATTTTGGAATGTATCGTGTCCTCCACAAACGGACGGACAGACAGACAGACGGACGGACGGACATCGCTAGAATGTCTTAAAATCGATCACGCATCGACCGATATTTCGATGCGTTACACACGGAATGGCAAAGTGAGTATACCCCCATACTGTGGTTGGAGGGTATAAAAAGTGTTTCCTATGATAACGTTCAAAAAATGACTTAATGTCAACCCGCAGAAGAAATCCTGGAATTTTGAAAGGTCCGAGTGGGAGAAGTTAAAATCCAAATATCACCGCATGCCAAATTTCTTGGAGTGTTCTTGGACAGGAAGCTTTTTTGGAACAAGAACTCATTAAAAGGGCAAACAATGCGTATTATGCTTGTAAGAAAGTGTTCGGTAGTACCTGGGGTCTAGAGCCTAAAGTCAATTACTGGATTTATACTTCAATCGTAAAACCAATCTTACTCTAAGGAGTTTTAGTCTGGTATAAGGCACTCGAAAGGGATGTGATGCTTAAATTGTTCCAGAAGCTTCAATGGTAAATGGGACGGAGTATCACTGGCGCTTTAAGAACAACATCAGCCGACTCTATCGACGATTTATTGCAATTATTACTAATTGATCTCTTTGCCAAAGGCGAGGCTTACAAAGCCTCAGACTCAAAGAGTCAAATTGGTTCAAGTATCGCCACTTTCGACACAGTAACATTGCTTATGTGGACCGTATTGAAGCTGGTTTTCAGGCTGATATAGCTGCTTTCTCAAAACCCGTGGAATATATGGCAAAGGAAAAAGGAGCAACCCTCAATTTTCACGTGGATAGTCAAGCTACTCTAAAGGCACTCTAGAGCTACCAAATTAAATCAAAAACGGTTTTGAAGTGTTACGAGGATTAAAAACAACTGTGGTTAAATAATAAAGTTACCAAGTTATGGTTACCAAGGCACGAAGGACTACAAGAAAACGATAAAGCAGATGAACTCGTGAAACTTGGCATAGGTTTCACCACCACTCTAGCATTACAAAATAAACCGAAATTCCCTCACTTGGGACAAGTCGTATAAGCAGAACTTTATGGCCATGCTATGATTTAGGAAGGACAAAATTTGTACTTTTACTTACGAGAATATAATGTCGTATGTTTACAGGTTTAATAACAGGACACTGTCTTGTCGGAAAACATTCCAAAAATATGATTCTTATAAGGTGCGAGACACCAGGCGTCGAGGAGACCATTGAACACATCCTGTGTTACTGTCCGGCCTTGAGGGTGCTGTGGCTTAGTGGTTAGCGCGTTGGACTACTAGCCAGCAAGCCTGGGTTCGATTCCCGGCTCAGGCAGAACAACATTTTTTTCAGATATTTATTAGTTTCTATTTATAACTAATATCTATCGCAGCACCCTCCTTCGTTGATAAATAGCACTAAAAAAACGTCAACGAAGTAAAATAATAAAATAATAAAAATAACACAGCTTCAAAAATAATTCGCCAGAACAATAACAGATGGCGATGCAACAACTGTACTCAAAATTATCAACACGCGCAATTACAGTGTTGCCATATTGAAGCCCTTCTATCTTTCAAATCTTTCATCTCTCTTCTATCCCCTTTCCGAAAGAAACATCACGGTTACAGTAGTAATTGATAGGCAGCATTGCCTGAGTGTTGTTTCTTTTCAAAAAAAAAAAAAAAAAAATGAAGGTCAAAGTACTAAGTTTACATCGATAAGCGGAACAAATTTTGTGGTATCGCTATGGAACAAATGGTCTATGCGGAGTGCTGATCTAGCACCGCCACTAGACTGCCCAGAAAAAAAGCGAAGTTTTTATTTTCTTGGGGGATACCTGCAAATTTTGTTCCTTTTTGTGCAAAAAAATTTCGTTTTTTTTTTGGGATTTTTAAAATAATATCTAGAGGTCGCGATCTCGCGTTTTATAACGATTTATTTTTTTTGAGTTTTTTATTATTTTAAATTGTTAAATATGATTAATATGATAAAATATTAATAATTTCAGACAAAAAAAAAATTAAATTAAAAATTAAATATCGCTCATTCCATGAGATGTCTCCCAGCATCTAATCAAATGTTCCTTAATTTATTTGAAATTTTGCACACATGAACACTATGAAGCTATTAAAATAAATCAGTTGTTAGTTCCAAGAAAATCCGTGAATTCGCGAATATATTCGCGTTCGCGAATTCGTGGATTTTCGCGAAACTAAAAACGAATTTATTTTAATTGCTCCATAGTGTACCTGTGTGCGAAATTTCAAATAAATTAAAGAACATTTGATTAGATGCTGGGAGACATCTCATGGAATGAGCGATATTTAATTTTTAATTTATTTTTTTTTTTGTCTGAAATTATTAATATTTTATCATATTAATCATATTTAACAATTTAAAATAATAAAAAACTCAAAAAAAATAAATCGTTATAAAACGCGAGATCGCGACCTCTAGATATTATTTAAAAAATCCCAAAAAAAAAACCGAAATTTTTTTGCACAAAAAGGAACAAAATTCGCAGGTATTCCCCAAGAAAATAACAACTTTGTTTTTTTCTGGGCAGTCTAACCGCCACCCTAACCTATCATAACGTATTTACGACTAGGTTAGGTTTCAAGTGGCTGCCAACGTTTTTCGTCAGCTCACATAGACTCTGTGGTTCGTTGTGATTCGACTAAAGATGACTAAGGTTAGGTTGGATGGGCGTTCGCCATTTGGGGAATTCACTCGGAGGCCATAAGGCCCATTGTGATTTCCTTAATTTTACTTCTCTACTCCTCCTCTGATACAAAGATCTACTTCTTAAATCACCCCGATTCCCTAAGGTATTGTGCTAGAGACGTCAACGAGACATTAGACAATCCAGGTCATCGAAAAATTGTTTCCCCAAATGCTTTAGGCGGCTCCTCATTAGACCCGAACATACATATAACAAGTGTTTCACAGACTCCTTTTCCTCCACTTCCCCACAACTTCTACAATAGTTCCTATCAGACATTCCAATCATACAGTATCCTGTAAGTACTCTTACTAATTAGCTAATCGTCCGTTTGCTAAAAATAGGAAGACTTTTTGTCCTCTTGAGATTTGGCAGTGGCCACAGGGCTCTCGATATCCTGCACGTAGTCAGTGACCTATCCTCAGATATCCTATCAATTTCGTTCATCAATTCCACTATAGGAACCGAGATGTCAGGTTCTACACGTTTCCCCACCGATTCCGAGCCATTTCTCGCACATGCAAAGATGACTAAAGTTTTTAAGAAATAATTTCTTTTAACATGTTTAAAATTCACCATCACAGTTACCATGGGATTTAACTGAATACAAAAAAATCTATCTAATTTCCTAAGGCTATGATTAAAAACCTTTAAGATTCCAATAGGAGAAGAATCTAGACACTTTATTTATATATCAAGATGAGGATAAAGCAACGAAGTAAAGAAGATGATTTTTGTTAAACTAACGCAGATAACACCGCTCTACAAATCTGAGGTTTGTCGCTGCGTTTCGAATGCAACCAAAAAAAGTTTATAGGTTTTGTTTTTCCGATTCCAAAACGGTCACTCAAATTTTTTCATCACGTCACAATTTTCAGAAAATCGCGGTTAAAGTGTCAAAAAAGGCCCATTTTGGCCATTTTTGAGCGCCTATAAAATAAGATCCTGACATGCGAATGACTTGATATTAAGCTCATTCGAAAGCGCGTAATTTTCTCTTTAAGACAAAATCAAATTTTCTTAGAATTTAATTTTTTATAATGGTGAAAAAATCATTAGCCACAAGTGCTTTAAATCTTAAATTTACGTATGAATTTGTATGGAAATTTGTTAAAAAACACTGTCCCAATAAACCAAACGATACCGTTATGATATCGAAGCAATATCACCTAGGTGATATTCATTATCATAAGTGATTATCATAAGTAATACGAAAACGATAGTGTTTTCGTTCTAAAGTGTACCTTTCCTTATGATATCGTTTTCCAATGAAAAAGTGATACCGTTTTCGCTATCGGTAGAACGATAGTAGAATCGCCTTAGTCCAGTTTAGTATCGAAAATATATCGTTTTTCCAGGCGATTATGATATCATTCGCGATATTTTTTGCGATATTATTTATGATATTAGCAACTATATTTTCTATATGAAATTATGAAAAACTGAAATTTTAAGAAAATTATAGAAATAAATTAGCTGTTTAAGCTAACAAACAATGTATTTTTATTTTTAATAAAAAATATTGTGATTAATTGTACAAAGATTAATTCAACATAGTTAATATTAATTATTATAACTCATTTAGCTTCATTTCAGGATAAATCTTAGAAACAATTTTTACCATTCCAACAATCATTTTGCTGCTGTATTCATCATGAGGGACCGCTATAATTTAACGACACACTCCTTGTGAGATGCGGCATTAATTCTGCTTAAATTAATTGTCTGAAAAGAAAGATGAATTTAATTTGAGCATGGCCGCAGCATTATATTGAAAAATGTTTTAAAAACACGTACTTACAGTTTTTTCCTTTTGTCCTTTAGTAGTTGGATTGCTAAATTTAATAACCGCACTATTTTTTTAACCAATTTTAATTTTGTTATTATTGCAACAATTTTTTTTTCTATTTTACAATATTTTAAAAACAAAAAATAATTTATTGAAAATTTTTGAAGTTTATTTCAAATTCAAATATTCCAATATTTGTTTGATTTTTTTTCAGGAGTCGCTTAAAGTATCATATAGGTAATAACGTTTACGCTATCATATCGTTCTTGTGTTTATTGGGGTGTAAATAAACTAAATATTGAAAAAATGGAAGGTTTTTTGCTAATGGTTTTTTAACCATTTTAGAAAATTAAATTTTTAGAACATTTTATCTTATCTTTAAGAGAAAATTATAAGCTTTCGAATGGTCTTGATACCAAGTCATTTGCATGTCAGGTTCTTATTTTATAAGCTTTTAAAAAGGGTCAAAAATGCCCTTTTTCGGCACTTTAACCGCGAATTACTCAAAATCCTGACGTGATAGACAAATTTGGGCCCCGGATTTGGAATCAGCGCAACAGACACTATCCAAATCACTAACCAGAATCCAATACGCATTTTCTTGTTGAGCTGTGTAATTAAAATGAAAGAGACACAATATTTTAAATTTTAAATTATTTTTGTTATTATTTTCAAAATTTTCTTAAATTTCTAAATTTCTTAAAACTATTAACAATTTAAAGCTTTTTTGTTTTCTAAAATTCTACACATTTTTTATATAAAAAAAAAATACTTAAATATAAAACTTATAAATATAAAGCTAAAGCTATCACAGTAGAAACTCGTAATTAAAGAGTTGTTAGGAAGACGATTGATTAATCGATTAAAGCTGGAGATTACAGTTATGCCGGATAAATAATGAGAAAATTACCAAGGACGCCACATCGAAGCTGTAGCGGAAGCTGGTGAAGCTTGAGATTGACGATCTGAATCTGAGTCACTGCCATAACCAGAAGATGCGGGACTTAAAGGAGCTTTGCTAGCAGATGATGAAGAAGTTGAAGATGATGATGAGGTATTCAATTGTATTTGTGGTATTTGTTGTTGATGTAATAAACGATTAAATTCTGAACCCAAATGTGTCATAACTGCTTTACCCATATTAACACTCATACCAGGAGTACCAGCCATAACACGTGATACTTCATTAACAGCATTCATATAACCATGACGAAATGAATCCATGGGAGCCACTGACATTTTAACAATTGTTGGTTGTTGAGGTTTTTTGCATTCTTTCTTCATAAATTCCAATGCAGATTCAAGCATTTCAGCTTTATCCATGCGTAAGATGGCATCACTGCCTTGGAATTCAGCAATTAATTCTTTAAGAGTATCTAAGCACTTGTTCATGCGTGCACGACGTTGACGTTCCAACATGGGTTTTTTTACTTTTAAATAATGTTGAGTTTTTGAAATAAATTCTGTTTGAGGAGCCATTGTAAATGATGATGATTGTGCGTTGTTGCTTCGCTTAAGATGTTGTTTCTTAAGAAGTTGAAATGAGAATGATGCTGTACCAAAGAGAGTTTTAGCCTTTTATACTCAAGATTCTGGAGAGTAGAGCAGGTTTTAAGGATAAGATTTTTTTTTTTTTTGTAAAGGAAATTTCAAAGTGTGGGAACGTAATTTTTATTTTTTCGAAAATTTTCTAGTTTGTATAGTGTTTTGTATGAATGCAGGTAGTTTAAAAACAATCTGTGTGTAAAGACTAGAAATTTCTTTTTGTATTATAGTAGTTTTCTTAAAAGAAAATTGAGATCCTTTTATAATAAATTACAATCTATTATTCAATCCTATGGGAAAATTTTTAAAAAATTTTTTTAATTGTAGTCTAGAATCTGTATAAGAAAAGCAGAAAGGTTTTTAAATATGAAAGGCAGAAATTAAGAATTTGTTAAGGTTTATGAAAAATTCATTTCAACAAAAAAAATATCCTTTAAAAAATCCTGTCATAACACAAAACTGCTCTGCAGAGTGTATTGGTATGTTAAAGCCAGCATTATTAAGTATCAGCCTGACGTTTGAGTCTTTTCGTCTTCTCTGCTTCATATTAGTTGTATGTCAGTTTAGATTACCATTAACAGATTGCAGTGGACGACAGACAGACAACAAACGATGGTATCGTATGGTATCAGTGCCTAGTCAACATTGTTGAAATATATGTTGGTTGTTGGCTTTTTCAAAAACGTGAGAACCAATTTTGTCGTGCGTTTCCCACGCGATGAGAACACCTGCCTTTATTTTTTTTCTTACTTACTTACTGGATGGCTGGCTGGCTGCTTGGCTGCTTGGCTGACTTAACAGACTGGCTAGCTCTTATTAGAGCTTCTTATATATTCATGTTATCGTTGCTCATTGATGGTGGTGGTAGTAGTGGTGGTGGTGGTGGTGGTGATGATGGTGGTGGTTGTTAACTTTACTCGATGGTTTTATGTTGTTTCCACAGTGGCAGTAGCAGTGTGGTGTGGTGTAAATGCAAGCACACAAAGACACGAGCTTAACCTAAAGTCTTGTCGTGCTATAAAATGTTGTATGGCATGTGCATTAGGGATATAACCATTAAAAGCTTTTAATAAATATCAAAAGGATATTAGCATAGTGAAAAAGTCTATAAAAAAAATTAAAAAAAAATGTCGAAAAGAGATTAAAAAAAGTCCAAAAATTTTTTTTGGCAAAAAAAAAATTCCGCGAAAAATATTTTGGGGTAAACACATATGTTTGTTCTTCTTTAAAAACACCTTTCGGTGTCCAATTTTGTTTATTTATGTCAACCAGCAGTAAATTGCAGTAAATTCTTTAAAAGCGCAGTAAATTCTTTAAAAGCGAATAAGGCTCCTGGGGTTGACAATATATCGCCCGAATTGCTTAAAGCCGACTCTCAGACCACAGCCAACATATTGCTTCCTCTTATCCAAAACTTCTGGCGCACACATGAACTTGCCTCGAAGCTAAAAGAAGGCCTTATTGTAAACATCCCCAAAAAAGATGATTTGAAAGACTGTAAAAACTGCCGTGGCATTACCGTCCTTATCGCAATAAATAAAGTTATTGCACTAATTATCAACAAAAGAATATCCGACACTGTACTCAAGGACCTTAGACCGGAGCAAGCTGGCTTCCGTCCCCAAAAATCCTGTGTAGACCACATCAATAGTCTACGAATAATTATAGAACAATCTACAGAACTTCGCTCTCCGCTCTATCTGCTATTTATCGACTTTGAGAAAGCCTTCGATGCGCTTAACCAAAACGCAATATGGAGTGCTTTAGCTTGTGAAGGGGTTCCGCCAAAAATCATATGCCTCATTCAAACGCTGTATCGTGATGTTAAATGTCGTGTTGTCCACAATAATGCTCTGAGTATGTACTGTCACCCTTGTTGTTTAACATCGTTTTAGATGTTATAGTCCGTAATGCTACTGAAGCAAATAGAGGTATCAACTGGGGTCTCAACCATCAACTAGAGAGCCTAGAGTATGCAGATGATATCTGTCTCCTTTCGCACAGATATAAAGATATGAAAGCTAAACTTAACTGCATCGAAACCGAAGCTGCAAAGGCTGGCTTAAAAATAAACACAGACAAAAGTAAGGTAATGCGATGTAATACAGCAAACACCAACAAATTTCGTATAGGAAATATTGATCTGGAGGAAGTCACATCATTTTGTTACCTAGGCAGCATCTTAACAAATTCAGGTGGTTCTAGCAATGATGTTACGTACCGAATCTCAAAAGCCAACCAAGCATTTGGTACCCTACGATCAGTATGGAAATCTTCAGCCATATCCAAAAACACGAAGATCCGCATCTTTAATACTTGTGTCAAGTCTGTGCTCCTTTATGCATGTGAAACTTGGAATACAACAGAACACGACATAAACACCTTACAAGTGTTTGTTAATCGATGTCTTCGACGAATTGTCAAGGTTTTCTGGCCGAACACAATATCGAATATTGAACTTTGGAGACAAACGAACCAGCGGCCTATTCACATTGAAATAGGCACTGGATTGGTCATACGCTGCGTAGGCCCCCAGGTGACACAGCCAAAATCGCCATTGTCTGGAACCCACAGGGTAGACCAAGAAGAGTAGGCAGACCATCCCACACCTGGCGTCGACAACTAAACATCGAAGTAAGACGTATCGATCTAAGCTGGGGAGAGATAAAACGAATCGCAACAAACCGGACCGAATGGAATAAATTCGTTGTGGCCCTTTGTTCCGAATAGGAACCACAGGACATAATATATACAGTGACGAGCAAAAGTGTAACAGGGTTCACATTGCTTAGATAATCTGCTCTATATTTTAAACTACACAAGATAAAGTATTGAAGTTTTTTGATAATTTTATTAGTTAATTGATAAAAATTTATAAAAATTATCGAAATATGCTGTAAAATTTTTTATAAAAAAAATATAGTAAAAATTCCATAAAAAGGCAAGTGTTACATTATTGCACTCATGATTTTTCTACATAAATCTTTAGGACAACTTTTATATTTCGCGCATATAGACCCGGATTTTGCAATTTTTTTATAAAACTTAATAAATAACATAAAAATAATTCATTTGTTGAAAAGAAATTTTGGCTAAACATTTTTTTTAACTCAAAAGTCCGTCCTTTTAACAATTTTAGGAGAGCCACACGTATTACTCAAGCTTAGAATATACAGACATTATTTTTTTGGAATGGCGTTTATATCCGGCGATAGTAGAGCCCATTTATAATCAAATTCATAAGTGGTTTGTTTATTTTGCAATTAATACAATTTTTTTAATGGGTACTCAATTTGGGTTTTTGGCGGAATTTCAAATATTTTTGCAGATATTCAACATTTTTCGGATGAATACGAGCCAATTCTGGCCGATGATGTTTTTTCTATATTCGGTCTTAAATATATCGTCAATTAAAATCATCAGTAGATTGACAATATTGTTATAAAGAATGTAGTTATTATTAAATCCCTATTTAAAATTATTGTTTGGGGTACCTAAATTGAATTAGTGAATTTCGTCCAATGATAAGAGCAGCAAAAGACTTTTATTTATTAAACATTATTTATTTTTGTTCTTTCTGAAAAAATTAACTCCAAAGATTGCGTTCTGATTCAATAATTTGACACTATGGCACTACCCCGAGGATAATGTCCAAACCCACGAAATGTGATAGTGGTTTTAAATGGCATAAACCCATTCTTAACAAAATTTATGATCAACTGATGATATAACTTGTTGATTTATTTACGGCTGAATAAAGAAAACACTTCTTGAGGCAAAATTGGCCTTTATTCAGCCGAAAAATGTCGAATTTCGGCAAAAATATTTGAAATTCCTCCAGAAACCCAACCCCAGTACACAATAACTTTTTTTTTACTAATTGCAAAAGAAACAATCCATTTACGAAATTTTTTATAAATGGTCTCTATTATCGCCTGATATAAACACCATTCAAAAAAAATAATTTCTGCAAATTCTTAGCTTGATAAATATGCGTGGTTTCCCAAAAAACGTAAAAAGGACGGACTTTTGAGTTAAAAATAATGTTTACCCAAAATTTCTTTTCAACAAATGAATTATTTTTATGTTATTTATTAAGTTTTATAAAAAATTGCAAAATCCGGGTCTATATGCGCGAAATATAAAAGTTGTCCTAAAGATTTATGTAGAAAAATCATGAGTGCAATAATGTAACACTTGCCTTTTTATGGAATTTTTACTATATTTTTTTTATAAAAAATTTTACAGCATATTTCGATAATATTTATAAATTCTGATCAATTAACTAATAAAATTATCAAAAAACTTTAATACTTTATCTTGTGTAGTTTAAAATATAGAGCAGATTATCTAAGCAATGTGAACCCTGTTACACTTTTGCTCGTCACTGTATATGTCAACCAGCAGCCGAATTAAAGTATTTTGTATTTCTAGGTTATGTGTTTTTTTTTTGCGTTGAACAAACACTCAGGAGATGTCCCTATTAACGCAGTGCATTGTGTTGATTTCAGGAAAATAGGTTAAGAGGAAAGAGGGAGTAGTGTTTGTGGATATTCGACTTGAATTTATCTACATTGAAAGAGACTGGTTAGACCTTTGCGGAAAGATTATTCCACATACGGCTAGTTCGACTGATAAACGAACGTTCTCTGTAATGCGCTGTGCAATCAACTGGACAATCGACAACAAACGGATGTGATCTACTAGATAACCGAATGTTGCGAACAAAAACTCGGGCTCTAGGGATAAGTTCACTTATCTCAGCATAAGACTTTTCATGGTAATATCGATAGCTCAGATTCACACAACCTACATTTCGATGATGTTTCAATGAGTCAATACAGTTAAGCATCAACGCCCTCCTTTGCATACAGTCGAAGAGCTTCAAAATAGACTTTGAAACCCCTTGGAGTTGTATTCCATCTTTGGTCGGATGTAGGTGGTAAAAATAGTGAGGAGATCTGATGAGGTGAAGTACTTCTTACACTGGTTTAAAAAACCGAGACACGTGCTTATTCCAACGGATCACACTGAATTTTCATCCCCAGAACATCAAGAGTATCATATATATCGATAGCTATACCATCCATATGTACAGGTGACGCTGTTGATTCCACATTCCTGTGGGTCAACATACAACATTAAGTCTTGCGTGCAGTAAACATGACCCCACTCAGAGATTGTCAACAGGTCTTGTGTCCTTTATAATCTGCCTTTTGCCCTCAACCTCAACAAGGCTTGGCCTACACACAAAAAATATTTTACCAATAACTTGGGAGGATATGCGTTTTTAAAGTTTTTTACATAAATTATGAAAAATTTTGCAACATTTTACCAAGTTTTTGGATAATTTTGGTTAAGGTTTGTAAAATTACACAAGGTTAAATACTCTTATGAATATTTTCTAAATTTTTATCAGAAACAAGCAAAAACTTGGTAAATTTATGCTATTTTTTGCATAATATATGCAAAAAACTTTAAAAACGCATATCCTCCCAAGTACTTGGTAAAAATTTTTTTGTGTGTACGACTAAATGAAAATGATTAACAAATGTTTCTGTCATCTGCAAAAGAGTAGATAGGATTTGAAGTTTGACTTAGAAGGTCGTTTAGAAAAAGGGTAGGAGAAAGAACAGAAACTTTCGGTACACCTGATTGAAGCTGAAACTCATCTGATGAGAACCCATCTATAACAACACGTATAGAACGATCTCTGAAGAAACTCGAAATAAGTCGAGAGAAGTCAATACCGACACCAAAGGCATTTAGCTTGGATATGAGAGCACAGTGCCACACACAATCGAATGCCTTGGAAATATCCAGGCAACCACCTTCTTTGATCCACCAAAATAGTGCATCGAACGACTCCAACAGATCCCCAGTAGAACGAGTTCTCCAAAAACCATACTGTCGATCATTTAAAAGTAAGTCAGTCTCAAGATACATAAAAAGATGGCAATTTATCGTACCATGCCCGCCATTACTTACGAGAGCGCTGAGCATATTGCGATTGAGCGGTAATTATTAGGGTTACTAGCCGAACCCTTTTTATGGATTGGCAGCACATTGGCAATCTTACAATATGATGGAAAGATTCCCGCACGGAAAGACAAGGTGAAAAGGTCAGCCAGTAGACGTACTTACGTCGAAGCACACTGTTTCAGAACCAGTGCTGGTATACCATCCAGTCCCGTTGACTTATTTACGTTAAGATCCGCAAGAACCCTTTTAACTGCACGAGCTAGGAAACTTACTACTTTTTCTAGTAATTTGACAAGTTTTTTTTGTGTGTAGGGGGTCGATTTGTACGGGGAAGTTGACCCGTTTCAGTTTTTTTACGGTTTAACACTATTAAATAAAAATTAATATACAACGCACAGTAGTTTAAAATCGATTTTTATTTTTTGCAAATAATTCGGCCATCCAGAAAGCACTATTCTGATTGAAGTGAAATTTATAACGTTTAGGGAAAATCTAATGGGGTCGGTCTTACATTTGATCCTTCTAGAAGGCACCATTGGAGTGGTAGAAGCTGATTTAATAAAACAAGTTTATAAAAAATAAAAATTGTATGGGGACCGCTTTAAGGGTTAAAGATAGAGGGTAGATATGTTTTGAAAAATGCATTCCTGGAACATTTATAGCGATGAAAGCTAATTACATAAAAATATAATTTTGTATGGTAGCCCCCTTATGTAATGTAGATAGTAAGTAGGTTTGTTTAGAAAAATGTTGGGGTGTAAAAATAAATGGCGGTCGGCCTTAAGAAGAGATTCCGAGGCAATTGTGGGGCAAATGGTTTCTCAGCGGGGCAAATGTGGTGGTAAAAAACACAAAAAACACTTCCCCTCGGAGTCGTTCAAAAATAGGTGGATTTTGTTTGGTCCGGCCATCTGTTGGAGGGTATTAAAACACTTTAGTCTCGATTCAAACACTCTCTCAGTTTCGATTAAAATTCCCAAGAGGACAGTGCTTGAAGTGCTGCCTGGCTATCAGAGACGATTGAATATGAGTACCCTTCTTACCATATTATCAACCTACCAAGGGTTAGGAGATCCACGTGTTTGGACCGTAAACACCAGCTCCGACTCTTTGATGAGTTACTAACGGAATTTCGAACATACATTATCACACAGTGGAGGGTATTAAAATCAAGTGAGAGTGTGCTAAATCTTGAAAACCTTCCATCATATTTACAAAATAAAAAATTGTCGAGAACACAGTTTGACGTCTGTTGGAATCAGTGGCGGGTACAGCTTTTGGGTTTGGGGGGGGGGAAAATTTTTTTTACTTCGAAAAAAAATCATAAATTCTTCTTTGTTGACGAGCAAAAAAAAGGGATACGTTTTTTCTACAAAAAAAAAGTGATGGGAAAGCTATAAAATCATCAAATTTATCAGTTTTTGCCGAATAAGGTTTGTTTATCATGATCATATTTCGTTTAGAAAAATTTTTTTTAATTTGTTTAAAAAGAAAATTGTATATTTTTCGTAAACATAAAAAGAGAATTTTTTAATAGAAGAAATTCTCCCTACATAGAAAACATCAGATGTTGAGACATTTTTCGTGAAAAAAATATTTTTTATAGGGAAAATGTCTCAGAATATAAGACTAAATGTCTCAGAAACTGAGACTATGTTCGTATAGAAAAATTTTCGGATTTTTAAAAGAAATTTAAAAGAAAATTGTATATTTTTCGTATACATAAGATGAGTCTAAATCTGAGAATTTAATATAAGAAATTCTTCCTACATAGAAAATATCAGATATTGAGACATTTTTCGTGAAAATTTTTTTTTTATAGGGAACATGTCTCAGAATATAAGACTTCTTCTTAACGAAAAATGTCTCAGAATCTGAGACTTTTTTCGTATAGAAAAATTTTTTAGATTCTAAGAATTTTTTTCCACAGAAAAAGTCTCAGATTCTGAGATATTTTACTATAAAAAAAGTCTCATATTTTAAAGCATTACTGAGACATTTTTCCTATAGAGAGGTCTCTGATTATTAAATTAGTTTCGTACTGAAAAAATTTTAGATTCTGAGACCTTTTTTCTATAGAAAAAGTCTTAGATTCTTTGACCTTTTTCCAATAGAAAAAGTCTCTGATTCTAAGACATTTTTCCTTAAGAAAAAGTTTCAAATTCTGAGATCTTATTCCTAAAGAATAAGGCTCAGATTCTCATAAATTTTTCCTAAAGAAAAAGTCTCAGATTCTGACAGCTTTATCTTATACATATAGAAAAAGTTTGAAATTCTGGCACTTTTTCTCTAAAGAAGAAGTGACAGATTCTGAGCCCTTTTTCTGATTCTGAAATCTTTTCTGATTCTAAGACACTTTTCCTATAGAAAAAGTCTTAGGTTCAGAAATGTTTTTCCTATACAAAACGTCTCAGACTTTAAGACCTTTTTCCTATAGAATTCTGGAAAAATAGATTCTGAGACCTGTTTCCTATAGAAAAAGTCTGAGATTCTGAGACATTTTTCTGAGATTCTGAGACCTTGTTCCTATAAAAAAAAACGTCTTAGATTCTAAAACCTTTTTCCCGTTGAAAAAGTCTCAGATTCTGCGACCCTCTACCAATTCAGTTAGTTTCAACTTCTGAGACTATTTTTCAACAATAAAAAGTCTCAGACTTTGAGACCATTTTCTTCTTAAAAAAGACTCTGATTCTGAGACCTTTTTTCTTAAAATAAATCTCAAATTCAAAAATTCTGAGACTTTTTTCCCATAGAAAAATTTGAGACCTTCTTCACATAAAAAAAAGTCTCAGATTCTGAGAATTTTTTCTTTGGAAAAAGTTTATTCTTTAGAAAAAAAAATTTAAAATAGTTTTACAAATGTAAGTTCGACTATCATAATTTTTAAGATTTTAAGATATTTTTTTTATTGCTATGTAGAAGACAAACACTTTTTATATAAACCAAGTTAAGATCCTGTAACATTTTTCTCAACAAAAAAAGCATATTCTAAGTAATTTGTTGCCAAAATTCATAATAAGATTGACAGATATTTTTCACAGAAAATTTTCAGATTGATTCACTTTTTCTTTAAAAAATTTAAAAATTTTCCCTTTTAAAATTTTCAGATTTTTTTTTATATGAAAAATTTTTGGACTTCGAAATTTTTTTAGAAATTTTCCTTCTTTCTTTTTTTCTTCTTTTTCTTTCCTTTCCTTTTCTTTCTTTTTTCTTTTTTTTTTTCATTTTTTTTTCTCCTTTTTTTTTTCTTTTCGAAATTTGGTCTGGGGGGGGGGGGAAATTCCCCTTTTTCCCCCCCCCCCCTTGTACCCGCGCATGGTTGGAATACAATCTCCTTAAGAGAACATCGGCGAATTATGGAAGGTGTTTATTTGAAAAATGTGTATTCTTCAAGCCTGAGCTTTTCTGCGTGTTCTAGCTAATCTTGTTGATCACATTTCTTTTTAATTTCCTCTTCTGTTTCGCATAACGGATTACAAATGTGAATTTATCTCCCTGCAAAAACAGAGAAATAAAGATAAGAGATTGTGAGTGGATCATCTCTCAATTTTTCCTCTTAGTCCGGATGGGATTAAAGGGAAATTTTTCCTTTTTTTGGGGTTTTTTTAAAGTCATGAAATTTGTGCTTTATTTGCAATTTTAGTAATTTTTAAAAAATATATTGAAACACTAACATCTTAAAAGTGCAAAACACATATTTTTTTTTTTTTTGTTTAAAACAATACAAAAGTGTTTATATTATTTTAAATCAAAAATCCCTTTTTTTTCAATTCCTCTTTTAAGCATCATTCTTTTAATCCCATCCTGTTTTCTTCTCTTGAGCGACACAAATACCCCCTGGTAAAAGCACGAAACATTGTTGACCACTTTTGAAAAAATTTAATTTGAAGTTTTTTTTAGTTCTTTTGTTATACCCCTAATGTGCATACGAAACTACTGCATTACGCGCATACAAATTGTTCATGAAATTAACTCTCTTCTCCTTTTCTTAAACAAAAACTCTTAAACTTAAAATTTATTTTAAAACCTTAAACATAATGTCTTGAATATTAATTTCATAAATTTCTTAAATAAAAAGAAGAAGCTTTTGTTGTATAGATATCATGCAAAGGAAATTTAATATCAAGATACAGTCATGTCTTGTATGAAAATCAAATAAGAATCATTCATTCAACTTAAAAACTCTCTAAATGTGTAGCACGCTTGCAGCACACATTTTATTAAGTCTCTCTATCTTACTTAAATCTCTCACTCTTCTTATAAACTTAAACCAGGGGTTGATTTTTGTACAAAAATCCAACCATCAACGATTTTCGGGTATAAAAAGACACTCACCAACTAACCTGCATTCATTCTTACAATTACCGTCAACTTGTAACCACACACACAAATTTTAAAAATACACTCTATAAAAATGGCTCCACAAATGGAATACGTCTCAAAAACTCAACATTATTTGAAAGTTAAGAAACCGATGTTGGAACGTCAACGTCGGGCACGCATGAACAAGTGTTTGGATCAACTTAAAGAATTAGTAGCAGAATTTCAAGGCAGTGATGCCATATTACGCATGGACAAAGCTGAGATGCTAGAATGTGCTTTAACATTTATGAAAAAAGAAGTTAAGAAACCAAAAGCTGCTGTCACAGAAATTCCCATGGATTCATTTCGTCATGGTTATATGAATGCTGTTAATGAAGTATCACGTGTTATGGCTGGTACTCCTGGTATGAATGTTCATCTAGGCAAATCTGTAATGGTGCATTTGGGTTCAGAATACAATCGTTTGTTACAACAACAACCAATTCAGCAACAATATCAACAACAGCAACAACAACATTCACATCAGCAACAACAATCCTGCTCTGCTGCTCCCCTAAGTCCAGCTTCTTCTGGTTATCACAGTGATGAATGCGATGAGGATAGTTCTGCTATGCCATCACCAACTACTCAAGCTCCTGTATGGCGTCCTTGGTAGATTATGAAATTTATCTTGGCATTAAGATTACTTCCCGAGCTTTAAAAAAACATACTCAACTGCGATATTTTCAAACTGTGATAACCAATTTAGATTATAAGAAAAAAAAAACAACTACAAAAAAGCTTTAATAATTTTTAAGAAAAAAAATAAAACAAATTATATTATTTAAAACAAAAAAACATATTTTCTTTTAATTCCAAATTTTTAACTTTTTCAGGATTTTTAACTGATTTAGTACAGGAACGCTAACAGGGATCGATTAAAAGTCGGTACACCCCTCTTCAAGCTAGTTTAGGGTTTGTAAAAAAACCTCCCTGTGAAATATCCAACTTATTCTTATAGATTTTTCTCTCCTGATTTCAAAACTGTCATCCAATTTTTTCTATCACGTACCGTTTTTTGAGATATTCGCTGTTGAAAAGTCAAAAAACTACAATTTAGCACATTTGGGGGTGCACTGCTACCTATTCTTACGTTGCTTCCATATAATAAGGCCTGATTTCATATAAAATCGACCTCCGGATTCCAAAAATGCAATCTAAATTTTTCATGATCTGTTTTTGAGATATTCGTGTCTGAAAATTTTTTCACGAGAATATCTCGAAAACGGTACATGCTAGAACAATTTGGATTGCAGTTTTGGAATCAGGATGTCCATTTTATATGAAATTTATTCATATTTTTTAGAAGAAACGTAAGAATTTGTAACAGTTGACCCCCAAAAGAGTTTTATTTTTGTTTTTTTTTACTTTTTAACAGCGAACGGTACTTTTCAGAAAAACGTGGATGCCAAATTTGGAATCAGGAGTGCAAAATCTAGAAGAATCATTTGGATATTTCACTAGGAAATTTTTGTTGTCGAACAGTATAATCATTCGCTGTTAAGAATATCTCAAAAACGGTATGTGCTAGAAAAATTTGGACGCAGATTTGGAATCAGGAGCGCAAAATCTATTAGAATCAGTTGTATACATCAATGGGATGTTTTATTTCGCTAGGATTTTCTTCTTAACGATCCTCAATGTGGCTTTCGACCTGATACATTTTCTTTCTGAATGTAGTCAGTCTCTTCATCATTTTCGAGAGAGTTAAGTGGCAACTCTCGAAATTACAAGGGAAGTCTCCCTAGTGTCACCCGCGGATCTTTATGGAATTGGTTTTATTTTGTAGATCAGAAAAAATAAAGGGACACGTATTTTTTTTTTAGCGGCCCAAATCCATATTTAGGGGTAAAAAGGAGGAGGGAAGACAAGGCCATTTTTCAGTTTTTTGCGTTTATCTCCTATATTATGCAAAGAAACCTAGTCATGTTACATACCAAATGAAAGGTCTTTGGAAAACCTATCTACGAGTGCTAAGAACGTGTCCAAACATGCACAATTTTTCGTCAATTGAGTAAAATACCAAAATTTTAGGACATTTTTGTTAATAAATCGAAAAATGTTAACTTCTTTGGCCCGTTGTTAGCACCATGTGATAGGTATTTTTAATTCCTTTAATCTGATATTACACATGCCTATACTTATTTTGTTTAAATAGGCGTAAATCGTAAAAAACTGAAAAGATCATGAGTTTGGGCCGCTACAAAAAAATACGTGTCGAATTAATTTTCGTTCTTAACAACATATCCAAATTTCATGAAGATCAAAGGGTGACACCAGGGAGACTTCCCTTGTTAGTCGTATCTTATTCCTCCTTGATCACATGAGAGCCACACTATCCTTGTGTTAGAACACGTGGGTTTACGTTGCCACCTAAGTTCTACTCCGCCGGTTACTCGCATTGAGCATAATGCTAGGCGTATGATCGATTCCATCAGATTGTATATTCGTCCCATGCCTAGCTATTTCATCAACAACATTTTTACCATTTATATCCATATGTCCAGGCACCTAGAAGAGTGCCACATTCGAATAACTCGCCATCTCATTTAGAGACGCCCGACATTCTCAGACAATTAAGTAGTCATACCCGCTAGATATTTAATAGCCGCTTGGTTGTTGGTGAAATCAGAGATATCCCTGAATGATATCCGTTGACACCATATTCAATCCGCAGCCTATGATTTCGGCCTGAAATACGTTACAATGGTCTAGTAGTCGAAAGGAATGTCTGTAATCCAGTTGACTCATAAAATGCCACGCCCGCTCGTCCATCTTTTTTGGAGACATCAGTGAAAACCTCAAATGTCTCTTCAGGTATTTCGAGACCCTTCGTCCAATCGGACCTGTTCGGAATACTGTTTCAAACGGGGGTGTAGGGTTCAATGGTGAAGGGTGGGGGCCTGTATTGGCTGCAGACGTTTTACGTCAGCACATATAGACTCTTAGGTTCGTTGTGATAGGTTTCAATGTTATCAATGGATGTTATAAGTATTAAAGATAATAATGTTCATTTGCAATCTGGTCTCAGGCATTCACAAACAATATTTCGGTGTCTAATAAGATTTTCTTCTTACGCTAGTACCAAAGATTAGAATCTCCGGTAGATTAGAATCTCCGGTAACTAACCGTCTAGATACCCCAGGGAATGGAGTGATAAATCCTTTTGCCTGTCCATGTCCGTAACATACGTTCCAGTGATCGGTGTTCTCAGATTCTTTCTTTGGATCCTCAGTAACCGTCTAGATACCCCAGGGAATGAAGTGATAAATCTGTTTGCCTACCGATGACCAGAATATACTTACAAGTGATCGGCGAACTCAAATTCCCTTCATGACCGTAGTTTTTCCGTCAATTTCATAGAATCTACATATTTCAGTGTTAGATAAGTTATTCTTAAGCTGGTAGTGAAGATTAAAATGTCCCGTGAGTTAACCAGTTACAATCCTTAATGACGAACCAGATACCCCAGGGAATGTAGTGATAAATATTTTTGCCTGCCAACGTCAAGAGCATAGGTTCCAGTGATAGGGGAATTCAAATTTCCTCCACGATTGTTGCTTTTTCCATATATGAACTGAGAAATATGTGTTGTAATAACGGACATTTCGAAAGAAGAATTCACGTGCATCGGTGGTTTTTTTAACTGTGTAAGAACTATTTATCTTTAACCGACCGAAAATAGAATATAAGTCCAATATATGCAGGGAAATCCATCTTAAAGCTTCTGGAAAGTAGGGTATCCTACTTAATTAATTCATTATATCTTCGTCGGAAAGTGGGTTGTGTGACACTGTTCTATCTGTATTACCATGGAAGGTGTTCAGCAGAAGTAAGTGAGCTTATTCTCCAAGATCACATCCCAATTGGAATTGGTTTTTATTTAAACAATCCGTATGTGGAATAAAATCCCCGCGGTGATCTTCCCTCATCATTATCTTTTAGTGTTACATCCAGGGGTGGATAACCTGGTACATATTTTGTTTCTATTCAGATTTACTTTTCGCCGAGTTCTCTTCGCTTATTATGACGATTTTTCTGCAGTCATCTTCAACATCATTATGCCATCTTGATATTGTTTGATCTTGGTGGTCTTTCCTGTTACTGTAAAAATAGACAAGTTTAAATAAAATCTCCACAAACACTACCCCACTTACAATCAAGCTAGGAACATATAGTAGCTGGGAACGAATTGGCTGATGAGGGTGCGAGACATGGCTTTGAATAGGGGGGGGGGGGACGTATAGAACCTGACAACTCGGTTCCTGTATTGAAATTGATGAACGAAATTGATAGGGTTTCTGAGAATAGAAAAAAGGCTAGGTGAATATCACATGTGGTCATTGCCAAATACCAAGAGGACAAAAAGTCTTCTTGCTTTGGCCAAACGGAAGGTTAGCATATTAAGAGGAGTACTTACATCACACTGCATAATTGGCCAGTTGGCCATGCGTATAGGTATTTCTGATAGGGACTATTGTAGAAGTTGTGGGGAAGTGGAGGAGGAGGAGTCGGTCAAGCACTTGTTATATGAATGTGGGGGTCTAATGAGAAGCCGCCTTAAGCATTTGGAGCAAAGATTTTTCGATGACCTGGATTGCCTAAACGGTGTCTCATTGACCTCTCTAGCAGAATACCTTAGAGAATCAGGGTGGTTTAAGAAGTAGAACTTTGTATCAGAGGGAGAGTAGGGAAATAGAATTAACGGAATCACAATGGGACTTATTGCCTCCGAGTTAAAATCCAAATCCTACCTAACCTACATTACAAAAAAAAATTAATTTACCTATTTATCAGACTTTCAATGGAATCTGAAAACGGTGAAGCAGGGACTCAAAATCAGACAAAGTATTAAGAATAAGGGAAGAGGATAAAGCAACGAAGTTGTAGTTTATTCCTTTGAATTATATCTGAAAATAGCTTCCTATTTCGAGAAAAGGCTTTAGTAACAATCAAATGTCGAACTAAATTTTTCTTAATTCCTCAAAAGTCCTGAAATTTTTTGAAAAAATATTGCAAATAAAAAAGAAATTGTTTAAATTGTATAATGAGTTTTATTTGTATCTTAAAAACTAATAAAGCTTTTAAAGTTTTGTATTTTTTAATCTTAAAATCTAAGTTGGTTATCACAGTGTTAAATTAATATCGCAGTTGGGTAAGTTTTAATTAAAGCTTAAGAAAAAAATCTTAATTCCAAAGTGTACGTCATAATCTACCAAGGACGCCATACAGAAGTTTGTACCACTGGTGAATACATAGACAATATATCCTCTTCGCATTCATCACTGTGATAACCCGAAGAAACAGGACTCAAAGGAGCAGTAGATCGGGATAAATGTGATTGTTGTTGTTGATGGTTATAATATTTAGTAGGTTGTTGTTTCAACAAACGATTGTATTCTGAACCCAAATGTACCATTACAGCTTTACCCAGATGAACATTCATACCAGGAGTGCCAGCCATAACACGTGATACTTCATTGACAGCATTCATATAACCATGACGAAATGAATCCATGGGAATTTGTGTGGTGGCAACAGAAACTTTTGGTTTCTTAACTTCTTTCTTTATAAATGTTAAAGCACATTCTAGCATCTCAGCTTTGTCCATGCGTAATATAGCATCACTGCCTTGAAATTCAGCTACCAATTCTTTAAGTTGATCTAAACATTTGTTCATGCGTGCCCGACGTTGACGTTCCAACATGGGTTTTTTAACTTTCAAGTAATGTTGAGTTTTTGAGACGTATTCCATTTGTGGAGCCATTTTTGTATATTTTGTGCGTGGTTGTAATATGTTTACAAGTTGAAGGTAGTTATAAGAATGAATGCAGGTTAGTTGGTGAGTGTCTTTTTATACCCAAAAAAAAATCCTGATAGTTGGAATTTTGTGTACAAAAATTAAACAACCCCTGTGAAGTATTAAATGTTTTTTTTTTATAAAGAGAGTGTGTATGACTTGCTGCTAATTGAAACGAAAAAGTGGAGATTTAAAAACTGATTTGAACATTTGTTTTCTTTAACATTTGTGACAAATCAGTGTGACCGTGGATTAAGTGAATTTTAACTGCCAGTAATATATTCCAAACTCGCCAAGTGTAATTTTTATTTAAACTCAAATAAGAAATCATCGTAAGATGAAAGATCAGTTAAACAATGGAATTTGCAGGAAAGCGAAGGCAGAAAAATCGTAAGGAAAAAAAATTAAAAAGTGAGTTTATTCCAAAAGACCGAGTTTTTGTTTGTAATTCTCGCTTATCTACTAAAACACACCCATTGTAGTTGACGGTCCTGTGTTTCGAACAAAGCATTACAGAGAAATTATTCCATTCGTTCAACCTAAGTTGGAATGAACTACTTGTAGAGTTTATACTATCAATTATAGTCAAATTTGCACCAACAATACTTCATCTTTCCTTCTTCCATTGCATATTTTCCTGACCACCACAATGCTTAACCTTAATATTTGTCATGTTTTTATAAATTTTTATCTTTATCTCATATCAGGTGATTGTTAGGTTAGGTTGGATGAACGTTCGCGAATTCACTCGGAGCCCATAAGGCAAATTGTGATCCCCTTAATTTTTATTTCCATACTCCCCCTCGAATACAAAGTTTTACTTCTTAAACCACTCCGATTCTCTTAGATATTCTGCTAGAGACGTCAATGAGAAACCGTTTAGGCAATGTTGGTCTTTGAGTTTTTTTTGCCCCAAATGCCAAAGACGGCTCCTCATCAGACACGGATATTCACATAACAAGTGCTTCACTTACTCCACTCTTGACTTCTTCAATAGTCCCTATCAGTAATTCCCATAGCACTTCCACTAGTAGGCTTACCGTCCGTTTGCCAAAAGTTATACGACTTTTTGTCCTCTTACGATTTGGCAGTGGCCACCATGTTCACGATATCCTGCGCGTATTCAGTGAAATCTACCTAACCTTCATTCTATTCTCTGATATCCTATCAATTTCGTTGGTCAATTTCACTATAGGAACCATGGTGTCAGGTTTCACCCTTTCTGCCACCGACTCAGAGCCATTTCTCGCACATTCAGCAGCCAATTGGTTCCCAGCGACCGCACTATGTCCATGGACCAAGATTAGATTGACTGTATGCTGACTGATTCGACGAAGGGATTGTATACAATTCCTAATGATTTTCAATTTTACAGTGTTTAATTCTATGGCCTTAACAGCTGCAAAACTATCCACGAAAATGTTTATTACGAAGGACAAAGGCCCTTGTTATAACTATCTGCACGGTTTCATCCATTGCAAGTACGGCAGCCTAGAAAGCACTACACTTGTACTCCCGAACTCGTAGCCATCTCAATCTTCGATCCATTCGTAAAGATTGAGATCTCCATTAGAACAGAGTTTTCCGCCCACTCTTGCCTAGTTGACATTTGGATAATGATTGTTAAGTTTAGCAGATTTCTATTGTTAATCTAAAAATGGAATTTATGTAAAAATCATTTTGGAAACAGATTTGGTTTTGGTGAATAATCATGTTTTCTGGAAGCGAAATAAATTTCTTTGATGAAAGAGATTTCCATGATCCAAAGTGCATTCTTGAGATGAAGATCCATAGCCTGACAGTAAAATAAGTGTACGACTGACAACAGTTTACATTTATTGTGACAGTCAAGTCCCTTTATTTAATGTTTCTAACAACAAGAACCCTCCTTAGCTGCCGCAGGTCTTTGAATAAAACGGTCAAGCAGTTAAGCAGTTTATTTCAAGTAATATAATTTACAGGGCACAAAGCCATTCCGAGGATTTGCAAAGCCAACGATCTTGGAAGACTTAAAACTACTTTACCGGTTTTAATGGAACTGGAATGTTTTGTTAGGAATTTAATAACTTGCAAATGCAAACTGATGCTTTGTTACACTAGATAGACTAAAGACTAATCGGAAATAACCAAATAAATCGACCTGTCCCAGTCGTTGAGATTTCAAAGGTCGTGACAACCAGACAATGTCTATACACGCCAGCAAAATCTACGGCTTTGTTTCGTGACGGAAACTAAACAGAGAGGGGCACATACACGACAGATTTGGAGTTATCAGAAGAGCACAAGTGGGCTGATAGTGCTTCCAAAAGGGAAGATTTGTAAACTATAGAACTCTTTATTTGCCATTGCACGGCATTTTCTGATCAGAGACTTGCTTCACTGCGATATAGGGAGCTGTTCGATCTTTCTGATTTGTCGGATGTCAAAATTCAATCAATCGACGTATCTCAGTCGGTGAGATTTCAAAGGTTGTGACAACCGGACATAGCCATTGCACGGCACTTTCTGATCAGAGACTTGCTTCACTGCTTCAATCTTGCTTCAATCAATCGACCTGTCCTAGTCGGTGAGATTTTAAAGGTTGTGACAACCGGACATGGTCTATACACGCCAGCAAAATCTACGGCTTTGTTCCGTGACGGACACTAAATAGAGACGGCCACATACACGACAGATGTGGATTTATCCTAATCAGATGCACACAAGTGGGCTGATATCGCTTCCAAAAGGGAAGATCTGTAAGCTTTAGAACACTTTATCCGCCATTGCTCGGCTCTTTGTGATCAGAGACTTGGTTCTTTGGAATCTAGGGAGCTGCACGATCTTTCTGATTTGTCGGATGTCAAAATTCAATATCTTAGGAGTTTCATAGAGACACAATTTGGTTTTACGGCGGGGACTAGTAGGGGAAACATTACCTACCCATGGTATTACAACGGACTACAGAGTCTATGTGCTCTGATGTAAAGTGTCAGCAGCTACTCACAACCTTACACAGATTTTTCGAAGCACAATATTTGAGGAGTTTCATATGCTCAAATTTATTTAATGCCTAGGACTAAGTAAACCACTTAATTATCCGGTGGTACCTCAGAGACATTGCATGCAGACGTAAATCACAAGGTATTAAAATATAATAACTTCGTGAAAGTTTCAGGAAACCCAAATTTTTGTCCTTAGAAGTTTTAACAAATTTCCTAAAATGTGGTAATGGCTTGGACACACTCTTCGTAAACCTTCTGACAACATTACAAGAAAAGCGCTTGAAGGCCCTCAAAAATGGGTCGTCCAATCAACACCTTTAGACGTAACACTATGAAGGAAATTCCAGACGCAGAATATTGCTGGAGTAAAATCAAACGAATTACTGAAAACTGAGATGAGGAAAGAATCTTGTTGTGTTCCTATGTTCCTCCTATGAATTTAAAGGATTAAATATAACAAAAACTCAGGGAATGTCCCCCATGAATGAATTCCATTGTGTTGATAATTAGAAAGACAGTTCACTGGGTTATCAACAACAAACTAGACAAACGAGTACTTCGAACAAAAACCCACGCTTGGGGGAAAAGTTCGCTTATCTCAACAAAACACTTCCCGTGGTAATGTCGATAGAACAGTGTTACACAACCCACATTCTAACGATGCTACATAGAGTCAATATATTGGATACCCTACTGTCATTTACTCATTTTGAACACGGTCCAGAAACTTCAGAATACCCTCTAAAGTACCTGCCCATAGTAAAAGTTGAATTTCATCTGGAATAGGTGGTATATAGAATAAGGAGATCTGGCATATCTGTCACTCTTATTTTTTTGACCATAGACCGAGCCAGTCCGAAGTTAGACTTATGAGACAGCATATGGACCTATCAAGAATCTGTTTATGGGGTCTTGAGAATAGTGTCAATTTTAATGCACAGAAGACTTAATGCTGTACTTTAACACACAAGCGTATCCGGAGTGCGAAAAATTCTAATATATCTATTGGTACTACGAATATTGATGAATCGGAAACTCTCAACGTTATGGGCATGAAAATACAGTGTGATGTCCGTTGGAATAAGCACATTTTTGACGTAGCGAAGGATGCATTTAAACGTTTAGAGTTTTTGAAACGTTGTAGAAGATACTTCACACCATCTGATCTCTTGACAGTCTATACCACATATATCCGTCCCAAAAATTGAATATAATTCCCATGTATGGGCAGGTGCTTCAATATCCTTATTGGAGCAACTTGACAGCGTACAGAAAAGGGCAATTATGCTTATAAGGGACGATCGAATATCTAATTCCATCAACTCCTTTGAGCATCGTAGGAGTGTGGGTTGTGTGTCTTTATTCTATCGATACTTCCATCATACAAGGGTTTCTATGATGTCACAAGAATTATTATAGCAAAACCGTATTACTTAATATGCTCAAACCTAGACCGCCATTCTCTTTACCTTTGCAAACACTAATTTTAGACCCTCAAGCTAAAATTATTACTAATCTCTAACAAATCTCTCCTCTATTACAAAATAATTGCTCAAAAAACCGCCAAACACGTGCGCCCCAAATATACATAAAACTTAATTAAATATTGAATATGAACAAATTACAGCGGTGGGTTGCTTAAAGCGTGTGCTGCCTCCTGCTCCTGCCTCACAGCTACATTAGAAAAAGTGTGGCTTACACGTGACTACATTTGAAGTTTCAATTGTTTGGCAAGCTACTACACCTGATACCACAACTTTTAACTCAATTCATTCATACACAACGTAATGGATATTAAAAGACACTGCTGGCTGGATGGCTGGCCAACAACCTTTGCGTTTCCCTCTTTATGCTTTCGTTATACAAATTCTTTCTTAAATTTTTAATTAATTAAACATATATTTGCAACAATATTAAAACTACTTACAACAATATAGTTGAAGATAAAAAAACCCAACAACCACACCACAAAACAGTAAAACGACAGTCGGAGAGACAGACAGACATCCACTCTCTACTTTATACGACAAACAAGAACTGTGAACATCTGTCACCTCCACTTAAAGACCGTGGGATAAAAATATTCTCAAACTCAAAAATTTTTACGTTACGATACGTTGATTATATTAAACCATACAATTCTTTACCATGGGAACTGCAACTGCTCATCATTGAAAAAATATACAAAAAAAAAAAGTTGTGTGTGTACAAAAGACGACAACGATTGTGTTTAAATAGCAGCAGGGTGTAGTAATAGGAGTAAAAATTTAAAGTAAAAACATAATGAAGTAAGTAGACAACAACAACAACAACGACAAAAAAGCAAAATACATTAATGTGTACATCAACAAAAAAACTAAACCTAAGGGCCAAAACAGTAAACAGTTGGTTAACCCTATAGCAACCAAGGTGGACGTAAGGTGTACCATAATGGGTGGTTGCGGGAATTTCCTCACTAGACTTAAATCTCTTTTAAACAAGCTAATTCTTTTAATTTGAAAACAGGAAAAAGTTGATGGATACAAAATCTAAAGAATATAAAGGATGTGGCAACAATTCGCACCTCAAAATATCTACTTCTCTCAAGGAAACAGCAACAATACATAGTTGTTGCTTATTCCTTGAGATGAAGGATGGAGATAAGTATTCCTATTCAAAATTGCTAACACTTGTAATGACAAATTCCGGAATTAGCTTCTCTTATTTTTGGATGATAAAAAATTTTAACACAGTTTGCGGAGATTTTAGAACAGAAAAAAAGTAAAGTAAAGTTGTATAGTTAGGTTAGAAGTCTCTGGGGTTATCTCTCTGCCGTTAAACCAGCGGGAGCTCCTTATTTAACTCCTAAGATATTAAAGCTTCCAAAATCCCAATGAAGTATATCTCTGATCAGTTCTGGGAAATGACAGGCAAAAGTGTTCAATAGTTTTTTACTCCTCCTTATTCATGCAACAGAAACCACTGTCGAAATCTCTTCGCTTGGAAACGATGATAGCTCACTTGTGTTTGGAAGTTTCTAGAGGCATACTATTGCCTTCTAATTCCGTAGGATTCCTAGAATGTCTCTGTGCCTTAGGAACCATATGAGTCGTATGTTAAACTGCGTGGCCATCATATTTAAAGACGTGCATCAGTTAAAGGCAGATCTCGTTTTCAGAAACTTGGCCACTGCTTGAGAGTTAGCATAGAGGTTGACTGCAGTAGCGGTAGCCAGTCAGCAACTTCCTTTGATTATAGCATTTCTTTCTGGTATACGCTGCAATGGTCTAGCAATCCGGTAGAAGTCTTCCGGTAATTACAGAAACCACTGTCGAAACCTCTTCGCTTGGAAACGATGGTAGCTCACTTGTGCTTGAGACATACTATTGCCTTCTAATGCCGTAGGAACCTGTAATATAGTTTCCAGTCTCGAAAGCTCATCGACATTGAAACTATCTAGAATGTCCCAGTGCCTTAGGAACTATATGAGTCGAATGTTAAACTGCGAGGCCACCACGTTTACAAACGTGCGTCAATTAAAGGCAGATCTTGTTTTCAGAACCTTGACCGCTGCTTAAGAGTCTGAATAGAGGCAACTGTGGTAGCAGTATCCAGTCAGCAACTTTCTTTATTTCCAGAATTTTTTTCTGGTCAACGTTGCAATGCTCTGGAAATCTTTAAGCCAGACTCAACCCAAGTTCTCTTAAATAGACTCCAAATAATTTAAGGTAGTCGGCTCCGGAAATTCTGGGAAGAAAAAAGAAAAAATCCGTAAATATCTATACGAACGGTATATAATTTGAGCATTTATGTTGGTTTTGGAGTTTACCCAAAGGAGCTCGAACTTCTTGTGATAAAAAAAAGACAAAACTGTATAAACCATGCAGAGGTGCTGACTGTTTGGATTTTAATGTACTGTCTAGCAGCGTCCAAAACATATTCTTTTACTGAAAGGTTAGGTGTGAGATGGTGGAGTTAAAGACTCCCCACATAGACCGGATGGTCTATAGCGAAACCACAATAATTCCTCAGCGACGCTGATAGAACGCGTTAATTCTCATCGCGAATTGTATTATTTGCCTTAGGTCGACATTCGAAACGTTTCCAAGCTCTCGAAGACATGTCTGCCCATTATGTGCAGGCAAAGCAGGGCAGTGGCAAAGAATATGTTCTACATTTTCCTCAGTTTCTACAGCTGGCATCGGAAATAAGTCCCATTTTGTTTTTCTGATCGCCTATAAGGCAGTGCCCGGTGATCACTCTAGTAAGTGTACGGCAGTTCCATCTGGTAAGTGAGAGTAAATAGTTGGTGCTCTTCAGAATTTAGCATGATCACCATATTCTACTGATCGTACTTGTTGTTAGCTCTCTTTCCTTTCTGTTAGCCATTGCTGTGTTTAGATTATTGCGTAGCAATCTGTAGTGCTACATTGATGGATCGATATGTACAAAAATGCCAATACCATCAGCACCTTGTTTCGCTTCTCGTTAAATGCTTCAATGGTCTGGTAATCTTCGAGCCAGGTTCAACCCAAGCTCTCTTGTATAGACTTAGAAGTCATTAAAAATCTGTACGAATGGATATAAATTGAGCATTTATGTTAGTTTCGACTATAAGGGCCTCGAACTTCTCCTGATCTAAAAAAACGAATCACTAGGCAGAGGTGCTGACGACAATGAAAGTTATGAACTGTTTGGAATTCAATGTGCTATCTAACACCATCCTAAACGTATACTTTGACAGACAAGCATCAGTAAAATCCCTGGATTAAATGTTACTGATAACTCAAACTGCCAATAAATGCTGCGCGAATCTGAAAAATGTTTCTATGCCTCTGGAAACTTGAAATCTCGCAATTACAATTAATACATCTGGTAGGAAAACCCAAATGTAGGTTGTATGCGTTACATTCGTAAATCGTAAAAGTTTGAGAATCGCACGATTCTGAAAGCAACAATTATTTTTTCAGGAAGAGCAGAACAATGGCAGAAAAAGCGATGGATATAAAAAGTTTCGGCAGAAATCGTTTGGTTTGATCTTCAGTAAGTTTGCCCATTAGGTATTGCTCGGTGATCCCAAACACCACCGGCTGAGAAAGTAATTGATTGACTCTACCACCTCGTTATAATCATACATAAGTTTCTAGAAGCATTAAAACACCCTACCAGAGATTGTCCGATATTTTGGCGAGTTCTCTTGGTGGATATAAGTCCCGTTCTGATTCCCATGATTTTTTCGCTATACTAAAAAAATTTACTTCTTAAACCACTCCAATTTCATGAGATATTCCATTAGAGAAGTAAACGAGACGTCATTTAGGCAGTCCAGGTCATTGAAAAATCTTCGTCCGAAATATTTGAGGCTCCATCAGTCCTGGACATTCACATAACAAGTGTTACACTGAATCCTCCTCTGCTCAAGAACTCCTTCAATAATCCCTGTACGCGGTTCCTGTCCGCACGACCATTCGCCCGATTATGCACATCTAGTCAGTTATCCCATGAAAAGGCTAAACGTACGCTTGCTAAATGTAAGAAGAAGAGGAATTGCAATGTGTCTGTGATATCCAACTATCGTTCATCTAATTTCGAGCTGCATCATCAATTATATTCAGTAAAGGAAATTAGGAAATGAGATGAGATGTCAGTTGCTGCTGACTGTCTACGTCAGTACACATAGACTCTGAGGTCCGTTGTGATAACACGGGACGGTAATAGGTTCCCCTACTAGTGCCTACCGTTAAACCAACTCGAGTTCCTTATGAAATTCCTAAGATATCGAATTTTGACATCCGACAAATCAGAAATATCGTGCAGCTCCTTAGATCCCAGTGAAGCAAGTCTCTGACCAGAGAGTGCCGGGCAATGGCAGATAAAGTGTTCGATAGTTTCCAGTTACTCATAATCCATGCAACTCCGGCAAAAGTCATTTGACGGCACATTTAACCGCTCTGCGTGCTTTCCTATAAGATAGTGTCCGGTAATTACAGCAACCACTCTCTCTTCTTGTAAGTGATATCAGCTGACTTGTGCGCATATGATTTAGAGAAGACCAAATCTTTAGTGTAGTCTCACAAGGTCATCTATGTGCCGATCTCTGATAAGTCGCCGTCGCGAAACAAAGCCGTAGATTTTGCTTGCAAGTTTCTAGAGGCATACCAACATATTCCAGTTTTATTAGAACCTGCAAAGTAGTTCCCAGTCTTGAAAGCTCAACGGCTTTTCAATTCCCTGGAATGTTTTTGTGCCCTGGGACCTATATGAGTCGTTTATCTAACTGCTTGGGCATCTCATTTAAAGACGTGCGGCAGTTAAGGATAGATCTTGTTTTTAGAAACATTGACTCCAGGGACTTTACCGCAGCTTGACTGTCAGAATTGATGTTAACTGTGTTTTAAGACAAGACGTTGCAACTCAGCCACTTTCTTTATTGCCAGCATTTCTTCGAGTCTGGCTCAACGCAAGCTTTTCCAAATAGACTACAAAGATCGTGTGTTAATGTAGCTTCGATCCATCTTCGTAAAAAGTTATGGAGGCTCCTCTACCCGAAATGCTTCTTATCAAATACTTCCTGGATGTTAAAGTGGCGCTCAAAAGGGCGCATAGAGGGAGCACAGTCACCATTTTGTGGTGTTCCTATTTTCTTCAAGATTGCGCTATGGCCACAATTACTGCTCTTCCATTGCAGTGTGCTATTCAGTCGAATTGCCGACGTAGCCGAATACTGCCTACCCAATATGTCCAATATTAGCAGGTAAAGGAGAATTTCTAATTCAGCAATAGGTGTAGTACGAAGAGCACTAGTGATGCACATCAACGCCATTCTCTGTACCTTCGTGATAAAGACACAGTTCCCTTTTGTCCCTTAAGCAGGCCACCAGACAATGATTCCACACAGAAGTATTGAAAGCACCACTGCTGTATAAATCCAATAACCGTGGCCCTTTAACAGGAATATAAACAATCGTTGCTTTTCTTACCCGTTCCTCAATATTACGCCTGAAATTTAACTTCCTATCCAGAAACACTCCAAGATACTTGGCTCCATTTGAGAATGCGATTTCGGTGTCGTCCGTTTCCCAATGTTATAATGTAGACACTGCAATTTTCGAGAAGGGCTTAAACAACCCCGCATTGGGTACAGTTTTAATCAACTTTGTTGTACAGTTTTGTTTAGGAATTCGTCAAGTCCAAGACGGTACTAAAATGTTATAGTGATGCTTTATAAGGTTGCTAGAAGGAACAAGGTCTACATTCACCCCTATTAGTACCACATTATGGAAAAACAAGTTTAACACAAAGTCTACGAGAAAAATATATCATCAGAAAATTAAGAGACTGAGTGTTTCTGATTTGTCACTGGATTCCCGATTTATGTTCCCTGCAACACTTACAATTAGGAATAACAGAGGGGGGAATATGCATCCTTGGTGTTCTCCAGTGGAGAATCTCCACTTTGAACTAGAAATGGGACATTTACTTGTGTAGTGTCATAACTCAAAATGTTTGATTTTACAGAAAACCTGTTTAAAGTTTACAATTGAAACTTGGTTTACATTGTAAAAGGCCCGTACATAGAAAATGTTATAATGTCGTGTTCTCTTCTCAAACGGTGAGTTTAAAAGATATTAATACGAATTTTTGACACAATATAAAGCAGAATTTAACAAATAATTCTGTATTGTTTACCCAAAAACGACATATTTTGAGTTATGACACTATACAAGTAAATGAGCGAAACCATCTGATAGCTAACACTTTATCAATAATCAACATTTCAACACACATTTCCAAAAATGTTCTTCTTCATAAAAATATAATCTCCGTATAGGGTTAACAAAACACTTTATTCACATTTGCCATATGAGGGGTGAGGAGTGTGTTAGGCGTTGTGTATGGTCGTGTGTTGGTTGCACAAACGAGCGAACGAACGACCGACCGACGTACATTTGATGATTGTCAATGGGTAATATAAAAACGATGTTCATAACATTGATGAACATTGCAAAAACCCAAAAAAAAAACAAAACAAGTGCATGTTCATTAAAATCAAGCACGTGTAAATGCCGACAAGTGCCACAATAATTGAAATAATTTTTGTCAAAAGGATTTTGAATACGCAGGCGCGTAAAAGCTACACTTGTAACGGGAATCAACGAGCACAACAAGAACCGTTATAAAAGCAGACGAGGAAGACACCATCAATAACAGTCATTCATAAACTTTGCAAGTGAAAGGATTACAAAAAGTATTACAAAATGTTTGCTAATATTACAAAAATGTCTGCAGAAAAGGAAACAAAACAATGTTGTTTAAATAAATTTAAATTTGCATTAAGCAAAATTTTAAAACAATTTCTAACAAAAAGTTATAGACCTGAAAAATCGAAAACATCTTCAAATCAACATGAATTGAAAAATATTGAAAATGAAAACAACTTCTTGGTTTTAAACGAAATAGAACAAAACCAGGCCAATGAACGTATTTTAAAAGATTCTCAACTGCCAACATATGTTATGGCCATTGAGACTACAGTTGGTTGTTTTTACTGGGATTGTAACAAAGTGCAACATGATAGCTTTGCTGATTTTTACTTTAACATACATTGAAGGTATTCGTTCATACTTATTGGAAAAAAAAAACAGAGCAAGAGTTTTCACATGCAACTTAAAAACGAAGAAGGTAAAAAGAAACCAGAATTTACCACAAGGACCCTATTTACGGTGGAACGTAAACTTCACCATCATCATGTAGCTTCTGAATGAATGAATAAATTGTGTGAATGAATCCATTATTACGAGTAAAATACTTATACTTGGTCGTCCATCGTGTAAACAACAACAGGTTTTCTTTTTGTTATGCTTTTGGCAAGCCACCAAAAGAATCCCATTCAGTTGCTCACAGAATGTTTGGTCATTCATAAAATGTAACTACATCATTGAACAAAACGAAGACACTAATCATCAATTGGCATTGGAGAAGGAGATGGAGATGGAGGGCATTAACGAAGCAAACTAAGGATATGGATAGTAAAAGCAACTTTAAAGCTATTATACAAAGTTTTTTAGTATTAAAACTTAAGATTTATGTAAAAAGAAGAAACTATGTAAGTTTACCTAAGTTGATTTTGTAATTTTAAAACTAAAAAATAATTTACACAAAGTGGTTTGGCATTAAAACTTAAGTCTTATGTAAAAAGAGGAAACTATGCAAGTTCACCTAAGTTGACTTACAAAACTTTATTAGTTTACCCAAGTTCAATTCTTCAGGATTGTAAATTATATACAATATCATAAAAGGCAACTAAACAACAAAATTGTAAAAGTTAACTATAAAGGTATTATAGAAAGTTGTTTAAAACTTAATTTTTATGTAAAAAGAGATAACTATTTGAGTTTACCTAAGTTTGATTTTGTAATTTTAAAATGAAAAGCATAACATTTGTTAGAGATTAAAATATTCCAACAAAAGTATTGTAACAAAATTTTGTCAATTTAAATAGTTGTTTATGTAAAATTACAAAACTTTGTTAAACCATGTAACATTATTAAACCTAAAGACAACTTGTGTAAAATCATTTATACAATTATTCTAAATTTTTTAAGGTATATTTTGGTTACATTAATGAAAAAAAAACCTTATACAATTTGTATAATGCAACTTTGTTATTTTACCTAAGTTCATGTTGATTTTGTGCCAAAAGTCAATAAAGACGTTATAATTAAAAAACAAACAAAAAATTCGATAACATTGGAAAACAAGTGTAAAATATACTGATCTATTTACAAAGTTATGAAAAAAACTTAAAAAATTAAATAAATACATATGCAATTTGCTTATTAAAAAATTAAGCTTTTCGTATTTTTTTTTTATTTTTAAACAAGTAAAATAGTTATAGTCGGTCAAGACCGACCATAAAATGCCCTACCTTAGTATGGGTGCCTAGTAAAAACATAGACCAATTTGGAATATATATTTAGTAAGTTCCATATACGAACATTTTTCACCGGGTGTCGAAGATTTTGATTTTCGTCGCTGCTTTAAATTCATTGAATAACAATTTATTAAACAAAGAATATAAAAAATGGAATTGTAAATAATGTTTACAACAAAGAACTTCACTACTTTAGACATTTTTAACATTTTATTTTTCTTCAATAGTTTTTTTGTTAATAAAAACGTAAAGCACAGAAAAAAGTACAAAAAGAAGTACAAAAGCCTAAAAAAAGTACTTTAGCGTACTTACGCGTACTGCTGAAAAAAGTACGTCTGGAAAGCCTACACTAGATGCAGTTTTTTCGGGTTAGGTTAGGTTGTAAGTCGCTGCTGATGTTTAACGTCAGCACACGTAGACTCTGAGGTCCATTGTGATACCACGGAACCGTACTGGTCCCTGCCGTTTAACCAATTTGAGCTTCTTATGAAACTCCTAAGATATTTAATTTTGAAATCTGACAAATCAGAAAGATCGTGCAGCTCCCTAGATCCTAATGAAGCAAGTCACTGACCAGAAAGTGCCGGGCAATGGCAGATGAAGTGTTCGATAGTTTCCGTAGACTCTGGGGTCCATTGTGATACCACGGGACCGTACTAGTTCCTGCCGTTAAAGCAATTTCAGCTTCTTATGAAACTCCTAAGATATTGATCTTAGGATCTTGGGATCCCTAGATCCCAGTGAAGCAAGTCTCTGACCAGAAAGTGCCGGGCAATGACAGATGAAGTGTTCGATAGTTTACAACATCAATGCAACTCCGACAAAAGTCATTTGTTGGCACATTTAACAGCTCTTCTTTAAATGTTTGTTGTACACCTTTTTCTTCTAGTCTAAAGGTACAATTGTGCCGAAAAAAGGAAAAGAAAATTCCAATTGGTTTTCGAGATATTGCCGCGAAATTGCATGTTCTCCGAAAAATTTAGTTTTATCCAAAATAAACGTGAAGCCATATAATCCGAACAGCAACAAAACTAGCAAAACCGAAATGGGGTTTGGTTTGATAAAAAATTCGATAGAAAAGCACCCCGTCAAAATAGGAATTTTTAATAGGTATTTTTCAGGATGTCTCAGGTTCTGACACATTTTTCATTTAGAAACCTAGTCATGTTACATACCAAATGAAAGGTCTTTGGAAAACCTATCTACGTGTGCTAAGAACGTGTCCAAACATGCACAACTTTTCGTCATATTCAGTAAAATACCAAAATTTTATGATATTTTTGTTAATAAGTCGAAAAATATTAACTTCTATGGTCCATTGTCAGCACCACGAGTTAGGTATTTTTAATACCTTTAATCAGATACCACACATGCCTATATTAATTTTGTTTAAATTGGCGTAAATCGTAAAAAACTGAAAAAGGTAAATTTTCCCCCATACAAATCGACCCACCTAAAAATGAGTTTGGGCCAAATTTCATGAAGATCGGAGGGTGACACCAGGGAGACTTCCTTGTCAGAGCCATTCGCCACACATTCATCAAGATTCCCGAGTTCACAGTATTTGTTTCCAAGGCCTTTAGAGCTGCACGACTGTCCACTGTTTATGACGCAAGGACGTGGGTCCCGAATATTAGGTTCATTTAAATCAAATTTGATGGGAACGTTTGTGTGGGGGTAAGGCATTAATATAAATCGAATTTCAATAGACTTTGTCCTTAGGCCAAGAGAATCTAAAGTTTGATTTGCAATTAAATTAAATGATAACAAAGTGACTCAAAAACTTTCCGAATCGGAATGGAATAAAACCAAAAGCAAATGAAAGTTGATATTTTACATAATAAAACCCTTAAGGGGGTTTTTTAGTACAACGCTAGATTATTTTTAACACGCATTCAAAGTTGGTGATTTTAAAGCATTTAAAGCTTTTGTGTACTAAACATGTCCTAGATGAGGGGCCCCTGGTTGTGCTCTTATTGGACATGTGGGGTCCAGCGTCCAAACTTAAGCTCGAAATTACGCAAGCTATAATCGGTATGAATTTCGCTGAAATCGGTCCTGTACCTACTTACTGAATAGCTAAATTATTAAAAATAATCCACTGTTCACCGTTGCGTATGATTGTTATTTAAAGGAAATTACAAAATTAATCATACGCATTATACAGTTTTCAAACAATTATTATAAATATAATAAAAGTTCACCAACTTTAAATGCGTGTAAAAAAAATATAGCGCTGAATTAAAAAAAAAACCTGTAACATGTCAACTTTCATTTGACTGTTGCACTGTGTAATTACAACGACTCCAAAAGTGATTCCGAGCCGACAAATAACTTTTTTGCACAATTTTGTTGCACAGTGTTATTAGAGAGTCTTTGGCTTAGAACCCAAAGTCAATACTCCTTTAGCCCTGGGCTTTTACACAGAAGATGTTGCTCTCGCTGCTGCTTCTCTACATCAAGAGCTTTCTTAAAATCTTCCGAGTAAAGACGAGGATATTCGGTGATATTAAATGGACAGCAGTTTGACTTCCTTTGTAATAAATCGATTAAGAGTCGATAGAAGTGTCTGGGAATCTTAATCGGATGTAAGACTATGGATGAAATTTGAAACGCGAATATCTTGGGAAGGGAACGTGCCTTGGAAAGGGAACGTGCCAAATCAATTGACAAAAGTGAAAAGATCAATTACAGGTAGGTTTTTAGTGTTGGAACTGTGAAGTACCCAAAATTATTAAATTCGGAAATTTTTTTATTTTCAGACGCAAATATCTGGAAAATTTTTAATACCAGATTTGAAACAAGGTCCATTCACTACAAAATCAAGTCTGATTTTGGGACACAAACTTCAGAATATGAAACAGTGGAGTACTTGATTAAATTTTTTCTAAATTTTCGGGGAGTTTTCTTATTTTGTTGTTGAGTGTAATTCGAAGATGATGATTTCAGTGTAATATGATTGTTAAAGAACTCCCTTCTTCCCCCACCCAGCCCTATGTTCACTTAATTTAAATTTAGTTAAACTGTAACAACTAAAAGATTATCACTATAGTCAAACATGATAAATTTTTAAATCTCTTCCCCCCTTGTGTTAGTCGTTGTATCTTATGATTGTGTGTCCCTCTAATCAAGTGTTAAACAATCAACTCTTCGCCCTATTAAATTAACCCAATGTTAATGTTTATGATGTTCTTGCAACACGAGCGAATCACACACTATTTGAATCCAACAAGAAACTAAAAACAACAACAAAAAAACAAAACCAACAACAACATCAGCAGCAGTAAAACAACCTAAAATGACACCAACAGCTGCAACCAACAAAATTTTCTCACACTCTGAGCTCAATGAAGAAAGAAGACGTAGAGTTGTTAATCAAGTCGTCGTTGATTCTGACTGTCATTGCGGCAGTTAAGCTAGTGCAACTGTCAGAAGGACACAAAGTCGGATGAACGTTTAAGGGCAAAGCTTGGTTTGTAATGCTCAACAGAAGCAAAATTTTAACGTTCGTTCAATCGTTCGTCGGACGTACTCACATTTTTTTGTTTAAAGAAAGGGCAGGTGGTAGTTATTATTATTTTTGTTTTTAAAACTAAAACTTTGTTTCAGTTGTGTTTTTAATCTTCTCACTCATTTTTTGACACTGAGTGTGCCACATCAGTAAAGTACAGTGGTTGAGAAGAGAGAAAATATTTATCATAATTTTAAATGAAGAGGTAGTGATTTTGCAATAATTCCTTGAATTGAATGTGTCGAATTGACATCATGTTTCTGTGAAATTTCTGCAGAAGCGACCTTTAGTAAAATTCTTAAGCCAAAATCAGGATTATTTTTGGAACGTAATCGACTGTGACATTCCTGACAGTATTGTTTGATCAGATAAGTGGAAGTCACTTTTAAACAGATTTTATTTGATTTAAAGGTTTTGTAAACCACAAATCAATTAGAGTATCACTGACAAACTTGACTTGAATTCTTCGATGAGACATTTAAACCACGAAAACCAAACGCTATCTCGGGACAATCGGATTTCAAATTCGTCTTACGAGTTTGAAGAGTTTTTTATTGACAAGCACAGCTTTATTAGTTTTTCTGCTAATATCTGGCCAATGTGGGGCATTTGCACAGGACATGTTTAACTTTTTCATCCGTATTCAGATCATCACATCTTCTTCAATTGGAATCAGAGATGAGTCCAATCGTTCTTGCGTGGAAAGCATTTAGTCATTGTCCTATGACCACTCCCGTGAATAAACGACATTCCTCCTTGTTAAGAGAAAGTAGGTACCGAGTTCTCCTGGGGTCGTAACTCGACCCCAATTAAATTTTTATTAATTTCTGTGACTATATGGTGTAAATTTATTTACTTGTCAAACCCGAATTAAAATTGAAACCAAACGGATTTTCAATTTTGTAAAATCAAAACCGCGAATTTGTCGGTTATTGGGAAACTCTAGTCACGTTACACTTAATAGACATATCCAGTGACTTGTTAACATTGGCAAAATTGGCTTGGATATAATATCAATTAACTCAGAAAATTACGTTGGCTTAACCAAACGTGAATGGATCATTGAAATCACAGTACCTTCAGTTGATACTTCCTGCTTATATTAGCCCAGCCAAGTGAATTGGTTCACAACATTCAATAGTTTTGGTTAGAGTTAGCGGTTGTTTGTAAGTTTTTGCTTTGCGATTTAGTCTCTGGCCCCCGGTTGGTCGCCAAAGCATTATTAGTTATTCCATTTTGCTTGTATTAGCCCAGCGAAGTAAATATGTTCTTAATGTTGAATCTTTTTGGTTACTGTCATTATTTTTAGACTTTAGCCCCTGGTTGAGCGCCACTTGCTTAAAAATTTCAATAGCCAATTTTAAGAGAGTAATAGAAATTAAATGGTCGTATCTCTAGGAAACATTCGGTTGGATACAAAATCTATTAACTCTAAATATTGTGTTGGCATAAGTAGAATGTGAATGAAGCTTTAAAATCAATGTATCACTTGTTATTTCTTCCTGATTATAATAGCCTAGCGACGTGAATTGGTTCTCAATGTTGAATCGTTTTGGTTGGTGACTGTAGAGATTTGGATTGAATTTCCTCTTTGGCGGTGGTTTGTGTGTGTATGTGTTTCAATTTAGACTTTGGACCCTGGTTGGACGCAAAAAATTCATTAGTTCCATTATAAATGCCCAGCGAAATAATTTGGTTATCAACGTTGAACCAACTCTTCCTCGTTGGCGATGGTTTGTGTGATTTATGTGCGATTAAGCCTCTGGTCTCTTGTAAGGCGTCATTTTCTAAAACACTTTATTAGCAATTTTTTATAAATTTCTCTGTTTATATGGAGCAATTTTTTTTATTTTAAAACCAAACTAAAACCAAAACCAATTGGTTTAAAGTTTTGGAAAATCGAAAACGCGTTTTTGAAATTTTTCTTTTATTGATAACCTCGAGTCAGGCTGCTCTTAAGAAACAGGAATAGTTAATCATCTATAACTGATGAAGAGCGGAATTAAGGTTAGGTTGTAAGTGACTGCTGACGTTTTCGTGCAGCTTCCTAGATCCCAGTGAAGCAAGTCTCTGACCAGAATGTACCGGGCAATGGCAAATGAAGTGTTCGATAGTTTCCAACTCCTCTTTATCCATGCAACTCCGGCAAAAGTCATTCGACGTCACATTTAATCGCTCTGTGTGCTTCCCTATAAGACAGTGTTTGGTAATTATAGCAACCACCGTCGAAACCTCTCCTCTTGAAAGCGATATCAGATCACTTGTGCGCTTCTGATTAAGAGAAGGCCAAATCTGTCGTGTTGTCTAAGACATCCATCCATTTGCCCATCTTTGATTAGTCTCCGTCGCGTAACAAAGTCGTAGGTTTTGCTTGCAAGCTTCTAGAGGCATACCACCACATTCCAATTCTGCTGGAACCTGTAAGGTAGTTCCCAGTCTTGCAAGCTCATAGGCTTTGCAATTCCCTGGAATTTCTCTGTGCCCTGGGACCCATATGACTCGTATGTCAAACTGCTGGGCCATCTCATTTAAAAACATGTGGCAGTTAAGGGCAGATCTTGTTTTTAGAAACATTGACTCCAGGGACTTGATTGTCAGAATAGATGTTGACCACAGTTGAAGACAATACATTACAGCTCAACCAGTCAAACACTTTATTGCCAGCATCTCTGCCTGGCTCCTCCGAAAAGACCCCAAAGCCCAGCCTCGATCCATCCGTGTAAAAATTTATGGAGGCTCCACTACCCGGAATTCCCCTCATCCAAAACTCCGTGGATGGTATCATAGTAGTAAAGTGGCGCTCAAAACGGATCATAGCGGGAGCACAGTCCACATTTTGTGGTATTGTTATCATCTTCAAGATCGCGCTACGGCCACAATCACTGCTCCTCCATTGCAGTGAGCTATTAAGTTGAATTGTCTACGTAGCCGCATACTGCCTACCCAAAGCGGAATAGAGAAAATTAAATTTTCGAATCCCTGGATAATATTAGCTCGGATACAAAACCTATTAACTAGGAACATTGTGTTGGTATAATCTTGAAATTAATGGATCATTAAAGTCAAGTTATTTCTTCCTGGTTATATAAGCTTAGCGAAGTGAATTGGTTCCAAAGTAGAACATTTTTGGTTACTGTCGTGGTTTTGATTGGACTCTCATAGTTGGGGGAAGTTTGTGGTTTTTCGAGTTGCGATTAAGACTAAAGCCTAGGATTGGGCGCTTAAACTCTACTAGTTATTCCTTCCTGATTATATAAGCTCTGCGAAATTATTTGGTTATCAATGTTGAATCTTTTTGGTGTTTACACGTTGCGATTTAGATTCTGGCTCCTGGTTGAGCGCCACTTGACCGGAGTATTTTGTAGGTTTCCAGTCATAGGGGAATACACAAAATTAAATTCGTATCCTTTTGCGCAGCATGTCTTGAGGATGATAACTCAACGGAACACTTGTTTGTTGAAATCCAGCGTTCTCAGGAGCTATTATATTTCCACGGAAACTCCTCTGCAGAGATAGGTAACTAAATCCCGGAGGTGCGTTTATATTATTGCAACACTCGTCTCTCTAGAAGACTTCACAACACACTGTAGAAAATATTTCTTCTTTAGCAGAAATATACTATACGGATGTAGAACAAAATTCCCGAAGATTCAAATCAAATATCTATTAATACTACTACCTCTTTCCTCCATCCCACACCTATATTTCCTGATCTTAACACAGTGCAATGCATTTATGTAAGGCATCCCAAAATCCAAAACACATCAACCATTCCTCAAATTCTGTAATATGTCAGTAAACTTGCTATGTATTTACCCACTGTACACTTTGTATGATGGTTATACACTATCAGTAACACAAAAAGGATACGACGATCCTAAAAGACACAACCTATACTCAACAAAACAACCCCATATGCACGAGATAAATAAAAATTGGAAATTGTGGGAAACTAACTAGTAAAGTGTTTCCCACGATTTGAAACTTCATAATTTGCTACCTGTCTACCAACAACAACCACCACCACCAACAACAGCACTATCTATCCATACATCCAGTCATCCAGCAAGCACCACTATCGAATCATTAAAATAAGCATGAACTATAACCAACTTGTAACGTACTTTTTCAACCCCTAAAAACAGCAACTAACTACATTAAGGAACTTGGCTTGAGTGTGCGTCAGGGATGGAAAAGTTAGTACTTAAGTACTTTTTTTTAGAACCTTTTCACTCTCTAAGATACCGTAGAACCCTCTCAACTTATTTAGTATCTTTTCCATACCAGTTGTTTTCTAACGTTTGTTCAACCAAATCTAAAAGATTTTCCAAACATCCACCGATTTTCATTGGAAAAATGATTTTTGTCAATCATTAATAGGGTTTTCTCAAAAAAATAAAAAATTGGAAAGGTATATAAATTTAAGTACTTTTATATTGAATTATTTCAAAAACTTTTATACTGAATTAATTATTTTTAGTACCGTAGATTACGAAAAAGTACTTTTTTGGTTGAGCTCCAGTACCATTTTAAAATTCCGATTTTCCATCCCTGGTGTACGACTCTTTAACAAAGTGTGTTCTTTAACTTTACTCTCTTATCGTTTATACTAGTGCTCTGCATGCGTTGAGCACGAGTAGTTTTTGTAATTTTATTGAATCCTGAGACACGTGTGGGTATATAAACGTGGCAAACTCAGTGATGCAACATCATTTACTGTTCTTACCTTAAAGTAGCAACATCAATTTTATAAAACTTTAAATTTTTTTCTAAAGAATTTCAAAATATTAAACTCTTAACAAAAATGGCAACCAAATACGAAATGTCTAAAACTTATCAATACCGTAAAGTAATGAAACCTCTATTGGAACGTAAACGTCGTGCTCGCATCAACAAATGTTTAGATGATCTTAAGGATTTAATGGCTGAGTGTTTCCAAAACAATGCTGATAATAATAACAAATTTGAAAAGGCTGATATTTTAGAAGTTACTGTTCAACATTTACGTAAATTGAAGCAACAAAAACAACAAATATCCCATAATAATGTGGCCGCCCAACAGAGTTTCCGTTCTGGTTATATACAGGCAGCCAATGAAGTATCACGTTGCATGGCTACTTTACCCAAAGTGGATGTACAATTTGGTACTAAACTAATGACTCATTTGGGATTACGTTTAAGTCAATTGGAAGCTCCTCAAGAATTGCCCACAGCTGTTAATACTCCACTTACGGTAACCTGTTCTACACCACAGAGATCATCAACCGCTATGTATAGTCCTGTATCTAGTGGTTATGCCAGTGATAGTGAGTGTTCTCGTTCATCACCAGCTCTTTCACAACAACAACAAGGTCTATTACAAGTCTCTGCTCCGTTATGGCGTCCTTGGTAAAAGGATGAATCATTCATTCATCATCATCATCATTCATTTGAAACAATACACCAGTAGTGCACTTGAGTTCTTCCATATTAATATTTAACGATCTCGTTTAGTTTATAAGATTTATATTGTATTTTTTAATTATTATTTTAATATTTTTTTGTTAAACTATTACTAGAATTTATTGTTTTTGTGTGTAGTAGCTTTATAATTATAAATCCAACTGTGATAGGGTAGCATTCATTTTTCTCAATATAAAAATGATTAATGATATAAAAAAAAAGAATAATTTTAAAATATGAATCAAAAAATATATATCTCATTTTATAAAATCAAAAAATAATTATGATGTTTAATTTATTTCATTTAAACAATATCCTGAGGGTTTCCTTTTTTTCAGATTATTAAAACATTAACTAATTAAAATTAAGTAAGAAGATCTATTTTTAATTGAGCATGACATAAATGTTGCTAACTGCCCTTAAATGGCAATTCAAGAGTTGCCACCTGGGGCAGTTACAAATACTTGAAGTAGAGAATAAAAGAGATACAGCCACAAATTAAACAGACGCGACCGTAGGGTTTTGTAGCAAAAAAACCGGGGAAAACAAAGCAATTTTTGGGAAGAACTAAGAGTTTTTGGATAGTTTAACTTAGCAGGAAAACTTTTGTTGAACACGTTTAGGAATAAGTGAAACAATTGGGTAGGCAGTATGCGGCTACGTTGGCAATTTTACCTAATAGCACAGTGCAATGGAGGGGCAGCGATTGTGGCCATAGCGCGATCTTGAAGAAGACAACAATACCACAAAATGTGGACTGTGCTCCGTCTATGAGCCTTTTTGAGCACCACTTTACCACCATCCACACCCAAAAAACACTTACACTTATTTACCAAATTTTTGGTACAAATTGAACTCACCAAGTGATTTTGCGTAATTTAGCAAACAATTTTAGAACAAAAATTTGGTTAAATTACGCAAAATCACTTGGTGAGTTGAATTTTTACCAAAAATTTTATTAATAAGTGTAAGTGTTTTTTGCGTGCAGGGAGTCTTGGATGAGGGGAATTTCGGGTAGTGAAGTCTCCATAAATTTTTACACGGATGGATCGAGGCTACACGAACTAGTGGGCTTTGGAGTCTATTGAGAGGATCTTGTGTTGAGCCTGGGTCGAAGATTGCCGGGTCATTGCAGTGTTTACCAGGCAGAGATGCTGGCAATTAAGGAAGTGGCTGACTGGTTGAGCTTTAATGTATTGTCTACAACAAATCCGATGATCTTGCAAGACTGGAAACTACCTTACAGGTTCCAACAGAGTTGGAATATGTTGGTATGCCTCTAGATACTTGCCAGCAAAATCTACGGTTTTGTCCCGCAATGGAGACTAATCAAAGATGGTCAAATGGATGGACGTGTGAGACAACACAACAGATTTGGATTTCTCTTAATCAAAAGCGCTCATGTCAGCTAATATCGCTTCCAAGAGGAGATATTTCGACAGTGGTTGCTATAATTACCGGACATTGTCTCAAAGGGAAGCACACAGAGTAGCTAAATGTGCCGTTGAATGACTTTTGCCGGAGTTGCATGGATGAAGAGTTGGAAACTACCGAACACTTCATTTGCCATTGCCCGGTACTTTCTGGTAAGGGATTTGCTTCACTGAGAACTGCACTATATTTCTGATTTGTCGGATGTCAAAATTCCATATCTAAGGAGTTTCATAAGAAGCTCAAATTGGTTTAACGGCAATGACTAGTAGGGAAACCTATTAGTCCCATGGTATCACAAAGGACCACAGAGTATACGTGTGTTGACGTAAAACGTCAGCAGCCACTTACAACCTAACCTTAATCTAACGGAACAATAAAAATAAATCCGGTATGGGACCTAGAGCAGAGAAACTCATGAAGCTGTGGTTTTCGAAATGATAATGCCACGATTCGGCACACAACTTCCAATACTTTGGCAAAAATAATTATTTTTGCAATCAGAATCTGCGATTTTTTTTTATCATTAACGATATAAAATTTGATGATGCACTCGGAGGAAGTCTGGTGGAACGATGGTGAAAACTAATCGAACTAAACGGAAAGTACAACCTTTGGCATCAAGGAAAGTTTAAGGTGATCTTTCCGAGCGGGGAGGACTCTTGGATGGTGTGGAAAACATTTCGGAGCCTGTAAACGTTCAAAGTCTTTTTAGGGTTAGGGTGACGGTGCCATAGACCAATTGGGGCTTAACGATACCACAAAACTTTTTCCGCTCATCGACGTAAACTAAACACATTGACCATCATTGCAAATTATTTTAAAATTTTCAGGAACATTCTCGTAGTTTCCTCCAAAGTCTCGACCTGTGAACTCCCTATTATTCATAGTCGAGTTCATGCCAAAGCCGGGCAGTGACACAGGATGTGTTCAATGGTCTCCTCAGCGCCCGGTGTCTCGCATGCTTTTGGCATTTTTTCCGATAAGACAGTGTCCCGTTATTAAACCTTGCAACATACGACATTCTATTCTCGTGAGTAAAAGTAAGAATTTTTTCCTTCCCAAACCATTGCATGGCCACAAAATTCTGCTTTGACTACTTGTCCCAAGTTCCCTCAATTTTCGATTTGCATTGGCGACAATAAGGGAATATCGTTTTTCCATTCCATCCTACCTTTCGTCACTGTTTCACAAGTTGTTTTTTCCTGATTATAAAAGCCCAGTGAAGTAAATTGATGTTCACAATTCAGACTTTGGTTCTTGGATGGGCGTCACCTGCTCGGAAATTTCAGTAGACCATTTTTTGTTAATTTCTGTGTTTTTATATAGCAAATTACTATACTTGTCAAAACGGAGTTTGTCGTTTATTGAGAAACTCTAGTCAAGCTACCTTTGAGATACATAAATATTTAGTCACTTCATCGATGATTGTTCAAGAGGGGAATAGAGGAATAAAGTAGTCGAATCTCTGGAAAACATTTTAAAAGCAAACAGGATTTTAAAAGGAAACAGGATCAAGAAATGAAAAACTATAATGTTGGCTGTCGAAAGGTGTTGTCGCTCAAACTGGCTAAAGACTCCTTACAGCATAATTGTTCAAACCTTAGCTGTATAGACCCATTGAACATCTCAATGTTTGCTGATCAGTTGTTAAATCGTTTTGGTTGCTGTTGTTAATTTGGCCTTAGTCTTCCTTGTTTTAAGTTATTTTTGCAATCAGGGCCCTGCTCGGGCGCCATTTGTTTGAAAACTCAGTATAGAATAAATAATGATGATTAAATTTTGTTACCGCTACATGCCTCTTAAAAGTAAGTTACCCGAAAAGTAAACTTGCGCAATTTAAAATTAATTTATAAATCATATTTTGAGTAGTTTTATTCTAGCTCGAGGTCATTATTTCCTTTACTAATTAAAACTATGATATTCTCATCAAATAATTTTCAAGAACATTATATTTCGGTTAAAAACTTTTTTATGTTGGTAATTTTTTCCAGACTCAATTGACACGTGTTTAGGAATCGGTCAGATTCCATTGTCAAGATTATTTAGCAAATAAAAAAACCCTATACTACAATTAACAAAGGGATTTTAAATGACAAATCGTTAATGACAAATTTTTTAAATCTTAATTAGAAATCTAAAAAGTCAAAATATTTTAAAAAGTCTTAAAACACCCTAATTGAAAAATTTCCCCTATTGATTGAACAATTAGAAAAGGTCATAGAATCCCTAAAAAGTTAGCAACAAGTTTTCCCTTTAAAATATTTCAGTTGTCTACCTAAAAGTGACCCCAAAATATTGAAGCACCCTTACCATAATAAATTTATAAAATTACTATAATATTAAATAGTCAAATGTACTAGAATTTAAATGAAAATTACTTTAGACACACTTAACACACGAGAATTAATATATACGACAACATAAAACACAACAATTTACAGGCAATAAGAAGCCAAGACAGACAAGCACGACCCATTAAAAACCATCATCAACATTAACAGACACGAACAGACAACAACAACAACAACCAAAAAAGGACACAGAAAAAGGAACAATAATTAAATAATATTTTCTCACGGTTAAGGACAATGAAGCAGAAGAACAACAAAAAAAAAACTATAAACCCAACAATCAATGAATGAATGAAAAATATAAAATCCTTGGCATACAAAAAGAAACCAATTTCTAAAATTCAAAACAATCAAGGTAAAAACACACACACTCATCATCATCATCATCCTTAACAGCAGCAAGCAACAAAGTGGTCAGAATATTCGTCTTTAAACTCTATATTTTCAATCTGATTAACCCAGCAATAATGAAACAACCAAGAAATTTGATAATTCTTAAGCAAAATGATATCATGATCTGCTTTTACTACAACCAATTCAAGCACTGGCAAAAAATAAAATACAAAACTCCGTATAATAAGAACAAGAAAATAGCGACAGCTGCAAAATAATCCTTACAACAACAAAACACAAGGAACGCATGTGTTTGTCGTTTCAAATTGTCGAACAAATGGAAAAAAAACACCGTGTGAGAAACTTAGTTTGAGCAATGTTCCCACGGCCACGAGCCATAAGTTTTTTACTTATACACAATGCTATATATCTTATAATAAAAAAATTTATATAAAACAGCAGCAACAAAAAGTATTAAGGATGATGATTGCAGCTGCAGCTGCCTTTTTCTAGATGACTCAAAAAGGAAATACTCCATACAAACAACAGATGAGGGCATAAGGGACAAAACTACACAAGTTTGTACAGGAATATTAAAATGGGAGAATATAAAAAGAGAAAGAGAGAGAGAAATTATTAAAGAGAGAAGATAAAGGGATGGAAATGTTACTACTTTTAACACAAATACTACTTTTTATGGTACTTTACCAAAATAGTACACATTTTGGTACTTTTTCATTTATAATAGAATAATAATGCTTAAAAGTCAAACACATTATAAGGAATGACTGAGGAATAGTTGATATATTAAGTACTATGAGACATTCGCCATCGAGATAAATGTAATCTTATTTATTTATTATGCTTTTTGCACTTTAGTAATACCATTTTCTCATTATTTTAATGATTTTTTAAATCCACGCCCACAAATGGGGACGGGCAGAAAAAAACTAAATTTTCCAGCCCCCAAGGTTTATGTGCAGGAGTTTAAACTTCTTCTAATACAAAAAGGTTTTATTTGTTTAACAAAAATGGCAAAAAATGATGTAAAAATGGCGTTTGTTAAGAGTTTTTTTTAGCTCGCTAAGGGGGAACTTAACCGGCCTATGAACATTATACATACATATTCTTGCCAATTTTCAAAGGTGTAGCTCTTTTATTTAGGACTGAATCGTTTTATATAGACGGACGGACATTCATAGAAAGACTTAGAATCGATCATAGATCAATAATATATATACTTTATGGGGTCCCCGAACGATATTTTTATGCGTTACAAAAGTAATGACAAAGTGAGTATACCCCCATACTGTGGTTGAAGAGTATAAAAAATTGATTCTTTGGTATGACAACATTCTCTTCTGCTTTCATAAACTCTTCTAGATCTATTAAAAAACTATTTGTAAAGTCTTAAAGTTGTTGCATTCGTATTTTCTCGATCAGGTGTTTTCTAAAATGTTACACAGTTAGTCCCGTAATGTTCCTTTCTAAGTGAATAAACTCATTGAGCGCTAAATATTTCACTGATGAGCTGTGGAGTCGATTTGGTTTCTGACTTTAATTTGGCCCTACTGTTCCTAGTTTGCGATTGTTTTTTGCAATCAGACCCCCGCTTGGGCGCCATTTCATTGAAAAATATTTGTCAGTTTTTATTAATTTCTTTTTTCTTTAATTTCTATTTGGGGGAAAATTTAAAAAAAAAATGTTTAAATGGCGACATCGGCTTTGTTCATTTCTCCTGGGTGTTTGTCTGCGAAACCGAAATCACAGACGGCTTGTGGAATCAGCGTCATCTGTATCCATGGGTGCTCTAGCTATTGAGGAATCAGAAACTCATAATGTTCTAGGCATTAAAATCCAATATGATGTTCGTTGGAACCAACATGCTTTACAAATGTCGAAAGAACTATTCAAGTGTCTTGGTTTTTAAAAGCGGTGCTAGAAGTACTTCACCCCATCCGATCTCCTTACTATTTACATTAATTACATCCGACCCTTATATAGGGATAGGGGCTTCAAAGTCGTTTTTGGAGCTCTGGGACCGTGTGCAAAGAAGGGCGTTGATGATCAATCAATAGGGTATCCATCTCTATTTACTCTGGAACTATCGATATTACCATGAAAAGTGTTCTGCTGAGATTATCTACAGGGCCAGAGTTTTTGTTCGCCGCACTGGGTTTTCTAGTAGATCATATTCGTTTGTTGTCGATTCCCCAGTTGATCGCACATCACATTACAGAGAAGGTTCGTTTATCAGTCGTACTAGCCGTATATGGAATCAACTCCCCGCAGAAGTCTTTCCAGACTCTTTCAATATACACTCAAAAAAGTATGTCGGTAAAATCTACTACAAAAGACAGTTGTTTTGACTACATTTTGTTGTTGAAAAGGCGTCCACTACATATAACGGTAAAAACAACTGAATATGTTGTTGTTTTTAACTATTGATTTTCAACTACAAAATGTAGTAAAAACTACTACAAAACTGTTTAATACAGTTGTTTTTGCTACAATTGCCTGAAATTTTATTTAAAAAATTTCTTAAACGTTTAAATGAATGATACTTATTTATTTAAAAAGCAATACATTTCAGTTGGTTGTATAGAATTTCGACGTGATGACAATTTTTTGGTGTATTTATCTGGAATTATAGAAGAAAAAAATTATATTAATAAAATGTTAAACAAAATAAATTGATTGTATTTACCTTTGTTTTTTTAATAGATTATTTCAAATTTCCACCGCTTCTGATCAAAATTTGTCTGGATTAAAAAAAAAAAACGAAATGCTTTGGCAAAATTGATTTATAAAAAAAAAGAATTAATTTCCAATGTTTCAAAAAAGTATGTACCTGTTCTGTTGTGTATACAAAGAAAAGAAAGATGGCACGCTCATAAGAAACAAGACACTGCATACATTGTATTTTGTTTTTTCCGATTGGTTTTTACACACGCTTATGTGAGCGCTATATTATACACACTTGTTTTCTCTATTTTATACACTTATTTTCTTTCGCTCAAGAATATTTTTCCAAAAACATATTTTTTGTTATAATTAAATTTAATAAATTGTAATTTAATTTATTTAGATATTATTTATTTGGTATAAAAATAATTTCTTCCGCATCCCGCACGACCAACTCGTTCGACACATTCGTTTGCAATAAAAATTTCTAGAAAAAAACGAGTTTTTAGAAAAAAACTAAAAACAACTACATAAATCAACTATTACTACAGTGTAGTATATTTTTTGTATTTATTTTTTGAAACTACTACAAAAAAAAGTTGTTTAATATTTTTACACACAAAAACGACCGAAATTGTAGTTAAAAACAACAGCTACTACTTACTACACAAACAACCATCATGTAGTAACTGCAATAATTTTCTGAGTGTAGATAAATTCAAGCCAAATGTCCATAAACACTACTTCCACTTTCCTCCTCATAACCAATTTTCCAGATATCAATACAATGCACTGCATTAGTAGAGGCATCCCCTGAGTGTTGGCTTAAAGTAAAAAAATAAACGAAAATCAACTCGGGATCAAATCATTGAAAACAATATATCATTTAATTCTACATTAACGATTAAACAATAGAACTTTCTTCTGGGAGTTTTATTAAAAGTACATGTAAGACAACATTCTCTTTTTCTTTCATAAACTCTTTCAGATCTATTCAAAAACGATCCGTATTTCCTCGATGTTCCTTCCTAACAAGGGAAGTATATTTACCCTTATGAACCGATTTGCATTAAATTTAAAAAATATATTAACGATACAATTCTAAGGTTGGTGTGGCTCGGCTTATCTTGCCATATCGGAGATTTAGGGGTTCAAAAAACGGATGAAAAATGGCGAAAAAAATTGTTTTTTGGATTTTTAGACATTTCGTTCTAAGAAACTATGTGATTTTTTCATATGAGAAAAAAGGTTTTTGTCTATCCAACTGTGTAACATTATAAAATTTCGGCTTCGTTAAATATTTTTTCATTAAAATGTGTTAATTTTGGGGGGTATTTATGTGAAGACATATACCTACGATATCCTTATGAATACGAAATAATCTTTATTAAATTTAAGACGACACGTATTTTTGCTCTAGACGATATTCCTATTAGTGAGGGAGTTATAGAAATGAAAGTTCTAAAAGTCCACATCGTTTAATAAGGGCACAATGAAAAATTTAAACACTGTTATGGCCGATAAGCCGAGATATCCCAACCTTAAAATCGTCTCTTTTATATAATTTTCAAGTTTCAGGCAAATTTGTTTATAAGGGTTGAGATACTTTCCTTGTAAGTAAATAAACCCATTGAGTGAATCGGTGCTAAAGTTTTTCGGACAAGTTGTGGAATTGATATGGTTTCTGACGTTAAATTGGGCCTACTGTTCCTCGTTTGCGATTGTTTTTGCAATTATGCCCCAGCTTGGGCGCCATTTTCTTGAAAAATATATGTCAGTGTTTATTAATTTTTATTTTTATCCTGGGAAAATTTACGAATTTTTTGAAATCGCGACATCTGCTTCGTTAATTTTTCCTGTGGGTTTGTTAGTATTGATACCAGTATTGATACTCTTCTGATTTTAAAAACTCCTTGAGATCTGGCAATAATTTCTTTGTAAAAGACTAATGTCCTTCGATACGTATTGCCCTGATTAAGTGTTTTCGAAAACTTTTCACTGTAAATCCTGAAATGTTTCTTTCAGAATAAATAAGCCCACCTTCCTAGAAAGTTGTTAAATCGTTTTTGTTGCTGTTTTTTTAATTGCCACAATAGACCTAAAAGGGTCGCAGTGCCGGCCATCAAGGCTAAATCTCCTCGTTTGCAAATGTTTTTTCAATCAAGACCTAGCTTGAGCGCCATTGGCTTAAAAAATATAAGTCAGTTTGCTTAAATTTCAATGTGTATCTAGGAAAATTTTAATAGTTTGTTAAAATCAATTTTAAAAAAAACATATCGGGGTTGCAATTTTGGAACAACGAAATAGAGACTTCGGATGTAGAGACTCGGTGTAATGGGATCGTTCCAGAAAATATTGAAAATTTTTTTTGCTATTGTTTTATGCTTTTAAAAAGATACATGAGTCTGATTTTTATCCAAAACTTTACAAGGTTTTGTGATCAGATACTTCATATGGAACGGCAAAAAAGTCGTCTCATTCGTTTTGTCTCGATTATGAGTTTTTGAAAATGTTTCAAAGTAACTCCTGCAATGTTTCAGTAAATAAAAAAAATAAACTCAATTTCTGATAAGTTTGCTGAATCGTTTTTGGTTGCTGTCGTTATTTAGGCCCCTGCTTGGGTGCCATTTGCATAAAATAAAGTCAGTAAATATAAGTCAATTTCTATAAATTTGTATGTTTATCTGAAGCAATCATAATGGTTTGTTTTAAAATTGAATAAAAATATTGGCTTTGGAATTTTGAAACAACAAAGCAGGGATTTCGGATATATAGACTCGATGTAATATAATCGATCCAATTTCCGTTATTGCATACTTTCTTTTTCATTAAAATAAAAGTCAGTTTCTATAAATTTTTATGTTTATCTGAAGCAATCACAATAGTTGGTTAAAATTGAATAAAAATATCGGCTTTGGAATTTTGAAACAACAAAACAGGGATTTCGGATATAGAGACTCGATGTAATAGAATAGATCCAGTTTCCGTTATTGTACACTTTCTTTGCTATTGTTCTGCGATTTTGAACGTAGACATGAGTATGATCTTCCTCCGCCACTTTACAGGGTTTAGTGATCAGATACTTTATATGGATCGACTAAAAGTCGTTCTAATCGTATTTCCTCGTTTTTTGTAAATGTTACCTATTAAATCCTGCAATATTTTATTCAGAGTAAATAAACACATCAGTGCTTAATGTAAGCTGATAATCTTTTTATTTGGTTGCTGTCTTAAATCAGGCCCCAGCTTGGGCGCCAATCGTTTAAAAAATCTAAGTAAATTTTACAAATTTCTATGTTGATCTGGGGCAAATTTATTAATTCGTTTAAATTTAATAAAAACGATAACATATCCGGTTTGTAATTTTGGAAAAACAAAGCAGCGGTTTACGAATTTAGTGACTTGCTTTAACGGGATCAGTCCAGTTTCACTACACAACGAAGTGGTTCTTCGCTTTCTAAACAGAGACATGAGTCTGATCTTCATGCGGCACTTTACAGGTTTTTCTGATTATAAAACTCATAATGACAATTCCTCTAGTTGTACAATATCTTAATTGTTTCGGATAACTGAAACTTTAACGATTTTTTTATTCTTGATATATTTCAGACACTAAATTAAACAAGGTATCCTCGGGAACCTTATTTGCTGGAGAGGAGAAACGTGGGGTCTTTTTAGTGATAAAACCCCTTTCAAACTTGTATAAGATTATTCTAGCTCGAGATCATTTAAATTTTTGAAAGACTAAAACGTGACTAAGGAAGAACTTAGACGAAATGAGTCGGGAAGTCCTAGATTGGAGTCCACAAGACAGCAGAAGAAGTCTGTCGAAGACCACTAGAAAAATAATCTTGCTTAAAGATATCGAACACAGCGGAATGATGAAAATCCTGGAGAAACTTTAATCCAAAGGCAGTTAAGCGAAATGAAGAAGAAAACGACACGTGTTTCGATTTGGGTCAAAAAAACTTCATAAAGAACACTTGATTGAAAAAAGTACTAAAATATTTAAAACCCCTTTATGAAAAGGGTACTTTTCTTAAATTATAGTTCAGTGAATAAAAAAGTATGTTTAAAACATTTCATCCCTCTTGGTTTTTATGTTCAAGAGAGTTCAGAGTATAAATAGAATCCTTTTAACAGTAAACAACATCATTCAGTAAACAACTCTACAAGAGTAAACATCTCTGTATAAAAAATATATTTCTTAAAGTTTAACTCAAGGAATTTTTAAATACACACCCATCTCCAAAATGGAATACGCAACAAAAACTGAAATCTATCAAAAAATTAAGAAACCTTTGTTGGAACGTCAGCGCCGTGCACGCATTAACAAATGTTTGGATGGTCTTAAACAATTAATGGTAGAATTAAATGGCAATGATAAAATTTTACGCATGGACAAGGCGGAAATGTTGGAATCTACCATTGTCTTCTTAAGAGAACATGTTAAGAAGCAACAACAACAACCAGCGGCAACAACAACACAAATACCTATGGATTCATTTCGTAATGGTTATATGAATGCAGTTAATGAAGTATCAAGAGTTTTAGCTTCAACAACTGGTATGACTGTTGAAATGGGTAAATCAGTTATGACACATTTGGGTCGTTCTTACAATAGATTACAACAGGAACATGAACAGCAACAGCAGCAGCAACAAAAAACACAGCCACAAATACAACCCTTAACTATTGATTGTCCAATAAGTCCTGCTTCTTCTGGTTATCACAGTGATGGTTATGATTCACCAGCAGCCTCACCATTAGCTCCTGCTTATGTATGGAGACCTTGGTAATTAAAATTGATAAGGATACAGAGCTGCTTTAGAAAATTTTCCCGGCGAAAATCTCTACAATAATGTGATCTAATTCATCAAGAAATACAAAAACAAACTTTATCTGTGATAAACTCAAACTGTGATACAAACAAAAAACCCCTAGAATTAAATAAACAAAAACAAAAATTACATACATAATAATATTTATTAAAAAAACACAAAAGAAATAAAAACCCCCTATACTTAAACATACATAAATATTATTGTTTTTTTTTCTTTTATTAGGATATTTTTAGGTATCCCTACAAAACCCAAAACTATGAGCATGTAGTTTCCATTGCAATTGTAATGTTCATTACTTTAAAATGGCGATGTCATTGGAGGTAACCACCATTTCCAATTGTATCTTAAAAATTTCCAAATGTATTTTAAAATTGTTCAAATGTATTTTAAAATTTTCCAAATGAATTTTCAAAATTGTCCAAATGAATTTTAAAATTGTCCAAATGTATTTTAAAAAAATGTATTATAAAATTGTCCAAATGAATTTTTAAATTGTCCAAATGTATTTTAAAATTGTCCAGATGTATTTTAAAATTGTCCAAATATATTTTAAAATTGTCCAAATTAATTTTAAAATTGTCCAAATGTATTTTAAAATTATTTAAATGTATTTTAAAATTGTCAAAATGTATTTAAAATTCTCCAATTGTATTTACATTTGGAAAATTTTAAAATAGTACATTTGGACAATTTTAAACTACATTTTGGACAATTTTAAAATACATTTGGACAATTTTAAAATACATTTGGTCAATTTTAAAATTAATGTAGACAATTTTAAAATATATTTGGACAATTTTAAAATATGTTTGGAAAATTTTAAAATACAATTATATGCTATTTACATATACCCCGAAATCCACATAAATTTGGATTTCAAATCCAATTAAAATCTATACCGTTTACATATGCATTTTTGACATTTAGCGGGATTTTGTTTGTACTAACTCTGTATTTTCTTTTGATTTGTGTACAGGGTTGTTAGTGGGAAAATTACCCAGTTTTATAAATATTTCTAAAAACAACGATTTTTCTTTGCAGGAGCCAATATTTTCAATCCCACTAGCACAGACTAATACAGACTCGACATAAGTGACAGGTGTCAAAAAAGTTGTTCTGAACCATATGGTTAATATTTTCAAATTATTCTACGAATTAGGTTAGAAAGAGAAAACTGATATAACGCGCCATAAGAAAAATGGATGCCAGATCGGTTTCTGTTGTTTCACTCACTCCTAAGTCGTAGAAAGTGTTGCCATGTTAGCGTAAAACGGACTAAAAACCGCTGTGTTTTCTCCTAAAATCGCTTAGTTTTTCCCCAGTTTTTCCTATGAAACTCTACTGTCGAGTCTGTATTTAGTCTGTGCCACTAGTATATGTTGGGACTACAATATCAAAAAATGTGTTTTTATGTAGAGCTGCTTCTTTAAATGCAAGAAAATTAACATTTTTGCCAAGTTTGGGGCCGCCACCATTGAGTGTTTTTCTTTGTTAGGAAGACCAAATTGGTCAACTAAATTGTGCGTTTACCATTTGCCATGGTAAATTTTAAATGAAACATTGTTAAACATTGTTTTTATTAATCTTTTAATAGTTTTTAAAAAATAAATTTCAATTGTTTTTTTACTTTATAAAAAACAACAACAGCTGATAAAAAATCGTGTGCAGCGTTGTAAAAAAAGCATTAGGGATGATTATTTTGGGAAAACCCATAGTTGTACAATTAAGTAGTAAAAATTTTTTGGGATTTTAAATTGCGATTTTACGATTTTCCCAAAATCCAATTTTTTTTTTGTATGGGATTTGACATTTGAAATCCAAAAAAGTAATTGGATTTACTTGGATTTTCATTAAAATCCCATTTTTTTTGGATTTCGAGGTATATGTAAATGGCATATTAGACAAATTTAAAATACATTTGGAAAATTTTAAAATACAATTGGACAATTTTAAAATACATTTGGAAAATTTTAAACTACATTTTGACAATTTTATAATACATTTGGACAATTTTAAAATGCATTTGGAAATTTTTAAAATACAATTGGAAATGGTGTACACTTGGACAATTTTAAAATACATTTGGGAAATTTAAAAATACATTTGGACAATTTTGAAAATATATTTAGGAAATTTTAAAATACAATTAGATAATTTTAAAATACATTTGGAAAATTTTAAACTACATTTGGACAATTTTGAAATATATATGGAAAATTTTAAACTACATTTGGACAATTTTCAAATATATTTGGAAAATTTTAAACTACATTTGGACAGTTTTAAAATAGTACATTTGGACGATTTTAAAATTAATTTGGACAATTTTAAAATATATTTGGCCAATTTCAAAATATATTTGGACAATTTTAAAATACATCTGGAAAATTTTGAAATATGTACATTTGAAAAATTTTAAACAACATTTGGACAATTTTAAAATACATGTGGACAATTTTAAAACACATTTGGACAACTTTAAAATTAATTTGGACAATTTTAAAATATATTTAGACATTTTTAAAGTACATTTGGACAATTTTAAAATACATTTGGACAATTTTAAAATTCATTTGGACAAATTTAAAATGCATTTGGAAATTTTTAAAATACAATTGGAAATGGTGTACATTTGAACAATTTTAAAATACATTTGGACAATTTTAAAATCCATTTGGAAAATTTTAAACTACATTTGGACAATTTTAAAATACATTTGGACAATTTCAAAATACATTTGGACAATTTTAAAATACATTTGGAAAATTTTAAACTACATTTGGACAATTTTAAAATATATTTGGACAAATTTAAAATACATTTGGACAATTTTAAAATTAATTTGGACAATATTAAAATATAGTTAGACAATTTTAAAGTACATTTGGACAATTTTGAAAATATATTTGGAAAATTTTAAAATACAATTGGATAATTTTAAAATACATTTGGAAAATTTTAAACTACATTTGGACAATTTTAAAATATATTTGGACAATTTTAAAATACATTTAGACAATTTTAAAATTAATTTGGATAATTTTAAAATATATTTGAACAATTTTAAAATACATTTGGACAATTTTGAAATACATTTGGAAAATTTTAAAATACAATTGGAAATGGTGTCCATTTGGAAAATTTTAAAATACATTTGGACAGTGTTAGAATATATTTGGACAATTTTAAAATATATTTGGACAATTTTAAAATACATTTGGACACTTTTAAAATACATTTGAACAATTTTAAAACAGTGATTAAAAAACTGAAATTCATTACACATTTTTAATTTTCACTTCCAGTCAAGTTGTCAATAATTTAAAAAAAATACTGCAACCCACCAGTCCAGTTTACATTTCTAACAAAACAGTCCAGTCACTTTTTTGCTGCTGAACTTTTTTGTGTTGTGCTGATGGTGGTTGATTTAAAAAAAAAACAAATACTGACAAACCAGCAACAGTAAAAAAATTAGGCAGTACACAAACAGCACAAACGTTGTTTTGAGAAATCCACTGCAAGTTACAATTCAAAAAGTGGTGAGCTGCTGACAAGCAAATAAATATAAACGAAAATAAACTCGTACATTGTAACGAGAGAACTTCTTGTATGCATAAGAAGAAAAAAGGTTCAATAAATAAAAAAAAATGCAAGGTTCATTTAAAAAGAAAAAATCTTTTTAATTCAATTAATTTATATCAGTAAAAAATCAATATTTTTTATATTAAATAAATAAATAAATTAATGCGTAGTTGAAAAAATTATAAAAAATAAACTTCAAGTCTAAAATAATAGTACAGTAGGTATTCTAAAGTTCAAATAAAAAAAAAATTTGAAATATTTTTAGAGTTACAGAGATGGAAAGTTTTCATTTTTATGCACCGATCATTTCATTTTTATGCACAGATCATTTGGTTGAATTTTCATTGACACTTTGATGCGATAAAAATTTATTTTAAAAAACGAATTTTAAAGGATTTTTGTCGACCTTTTCAATGGCATTGTTGGTTTTTTAAAAAAATATAAATTTGACCTTAAAATTCAAGGTCAAATTATTAAAAAAATGTATCTTATAAAGCGCCTATTTTGATATTATTTTAACTGAGTTTTTACATTTAAAAATAATTGTTTTGTATAAAATAACACTCAAAAAGTACGAATACCGCGTGTATAAAAACAAATAAAAAAATATTTTCGCAATAAGGAACACTCGATCCATTTTTTAAAAATGTTTTTAAATGAAAAAAACGTCAGGCTTTTTAAAAAAAAATCTCAAAATAGACGCTTATAAGAAAAAATTTTTTTTAATAATTTGACCTTGAAATTTAAGTTAAAATGTTTATTTTTTTAAAAAAACCACCAATGCCAGTGAAAAGGTCGTCAAAAATACTTTAAAATTCGTTTTTTTAAAAAAAATTTTATCGCATCAAAGTGTCAATAAAAATTCAACCAAATATGATCTTTGCAAAAAAATGAAAACTTCCCATCTCTATAACTCTAAAAATATTTCAAGAAAAAAATTTTTATTTGCACTTATTTATTCTAAAATTTTGGCATAATTATATCTAAATCGGTTTTTTGGTGTGACCGTTAACGCGTTTCAGCCCATATTTAACTTTTTGTTTTCATCATATTAGTTTTCGTTAGTTAGTAAAAAACAATTGTGTCTGACACTTATTTTAAAAAATTTTATAAAACTTGGAATTTTGGATCTGTTAATAAAACACTTAACTTCAAACCAAATTTTCAAAAAATTTTCTTAATAAAGTAAAAAAAAAAATTGTGTTTTAAAAAAATTTTCAAATAAAAATTTTGGCACTTAAATTTTTTTTTTATTTGTTTACTTCAAATATTTTCCAAAAAATTTTGGAACCTAAACTTTTTTTTAAGCATTTTTAATGAAACTTTAAACCGTTAAAACTTACTTAGAACTTATAAAATTTTAAAACTTTTTTTTAAATAATTTTTAGTAAAATTTAAAAAATTTTCAAAACATTAGAAAAATTTCTTAACATTTTTGTTAAAGCATTATCTTTACGTTTGAAACATTATTCTTAATTATATAATACAACATGCCATTACTTGTACAAAGAAATATCTACTTATAAGTGCGTTCATTTAATTTTCAGCAGCCAAATAAAAAAAATTTCATGCTGACGAGTCGAGTTCAATTTTTATTTTCCATGCTGCAAGCTCCGTACAACAAACCAGTGTTGCCAGTTTAGGGGTTTTGTCCCCAAATAGGGGATTTTTTTTGGAAATTGGGGATGAAAAATTTGATTTGGGGATCCGGGGATTTCATGGGGATGACACTAATTTTTTCGGGGATTTTTAGGGGATGAAATATTTTAGATAAACAATCATAAAATAATTAATCATAAAATAATGCTAAAATAGGTAAAATTACCTCTACTTTATTTTTGATAAATCGTGGACATTAAAGCATACAAAAAAAAACCTCAAACGTAGGAATAATGTGACATTTATATAGAAAGAACTAACATTTTATATGGTTTCTGTCAAAACCTGGATCGTAGTGGTATCATGTTATCATGCTTTTATTTTTCTTTAAACCAAATTGTAAATTTTTATACATTTTCTATAGTAGGTATATCCTTTAAATCTATTAAAGAAAATTTCCAAAATTCACTAGTTTTTTCTGTAGAAAAAAGTCTAAAAGTACATCAATTGAAAATACTGGTCGTTTTAGATACCTATTCCGGAGTTAGTATTTATAAAAATTTAAGGGGTTTTACGGCAATATGTATATCAAAACTTAAAAGAATTTTCGTTGTTTTTTTTTTTAAAGGATACAAACAATTTCTTAGGGCCGATGACTTACGTTTGCTGAGAAAACTTTTGATTCAAGATATAAAACAAGATTAAATTAAATTTGGACCAATAAAGTACTCTATCGCTGGTGTGTAAATTAAAAATCCGTGAGTTATCCATCCGTGATAAAACATTTCCGTTGCTTTTGAATTTTATCATAATACTTATCGAAAAATTGGCCACTTCAAACGATGTGCTAATCGCTCAACACGCAAAATACACTTACACTTTTTAGCTAAGTTTCTGTGTAAAATACCAGCAAGTGTTTGTACGTAAGTTAACCAAGTTTTTGTTCTAAAAAATTGGCTAAATTACTCAAAAGCACTTAATGGGTTGGAAGTGTTTTTTGCGTTTAGTAAATTTTGAAAAAAAAAATTTTGGGGATTTTTGGGGATGAGAAATTTTAATTTGGGGATGGCATCCAAAAAAAAACTGGCGACCCTGCAACAAACATAACTTGTGCAGCGCAGTAACCAGACAATTCAGTCGTGTGTGCTGTTTTTTGTTTTTTTAAACTGAAGCTGAACCACAGACTAAATACAGACTCGACAGTAGAGTTTTATAAGAAAAAATGGGGAAAAACTAAGCGATTTTAGGAGAAAACACAGCGGTTTTTAGTCCGTTTTACGCTAACATGGCAACACTTTCTACGACTTACACCCAAAAAAATAACTAGTGTTAAACAGTCTAATGTGACTTAGGTAAATTTTTTTTATATTGAGTTCAAGAAATTGCTCAAGTTTTAACTAAATTGTATATGACATTTATTTTGTAAAATAGCATTGTTTACAATATTAAATTTTACATACACAAACTTGAATCTTTTACCTAAGTTTTTTTTATAAATATAAATAAATTTAATTCGATAAAGTCGACATATTAATGCCACATTGTAAACAACACATTGACAACAAATTGTCTTTAATTTTTTATAAAATATATGTATGTATGTATGAGGAACTAATTTATTTAATTAATTAAAAAGGTAAGCAAAAATAATGAGTTTATATATTTGATAAACGTATATTAACCAAAATATTAACTTTCAGTTGCAGGCGGTGGTGGTTTATCCGAACATTTGCGGCATCCGCCACGGAACTTGTAAAAATACATTACTTGGAATCTCCACCCAATGTAGGCTGTTCGCAGTGTTGGTTCAATAGTAGACACAAAAGCAGATCCAGAAAATGACTTGAGGTTTTTGATTGCAGATTCCGGTTAGTGATAATTCAGCATCTACAGAAAAATTTTTTTAGAAAAATAGTCTCACAATATGGTACTTTCTATAGAACAATTGTCTCAGAATATGAAAATTGTTCTAAAGAAAAATTGTCTTAGAATCTATGATTTTTTCTATTGAAAAATTGTATCAGAACCTGAGACTTTTTCTGTAGAAAAATTGTCACAGAATCTAAAATTTGTTCTGTAGAAAAATTGTGTCAGAATCTGAGTTTTTTTTCTATAGGAAAATTGTTTAAGAATTTACGACTTTTTTTATAGAAAAATTGTCTCAAAATGCAAGACTTTTTCTATAGAAAAAATTTCTCAGAAATAGAGAATTTTTCTATAGAAAAAAATTCTAAGAATTACAGAATTTTTTCAATAGTATATTTCTGAAAGACAATTTTTCTTTAGAAAATTTTTTGAAAAACAATTTTTTTATAAAAAATATTTCAAGCAATATTTCCATAGAAAATATCTCTAAAAACAATTTTTGTATAAAAATTTCTCAAGGACAATTTTTCTATAGAAAATTTCTGAAAGACAATTCTTCTATAGAAAATTTCTTAAAGACAAGTTTTCTATAAAAAAATTTTAAAATACAATTTTTTATAAAAAATTTCTCATACAATTTTTCTATAGAAAATATGTATTAAGACAATTTTTCTTTAAAAATTTCTCAAAGTCAATTTTTCCATAAAAAATTTCTTAAAGACAATTTTTCTCTAGAAATGTCTGAAAGACAATTTTTCTACAGAAAATTTCTGAAAGACAATTTTTCTATAGATACTTTCTAAAAAAAAACAAAAAAATATCTAAAGAAAAGTTGTTTTTACGAAATTTTTTACAGAATAATTTTCTATAGAAAAACTGTCTTTTCTATAGAAAAATTATCTTTAAGAAATTTTCTTTACAAAAATTGTCTTTGAAAAAGTTTCTATTAAAAATTGTCTTTCAAAAATTTTCTATAGAAAAAATGCCTTTAAGACATTTTCTATAGAAAAATTGTATTTGAAAAATTTTCTATTTAAAAATGCCTTTAAGATATTTTCTATAGAAAAATTGTATTTGAAAAATTTTCTATTTAAAAATGTCTTTGACAAAGTTTTTATAGAAAAATTGTCTTTAAGAAATTTTCTATAGAAAAATTGTCTTTCAGAAATTTTCTATAGAAAAATTGACTTTCAGAAATGAATTGTCCTTGAGGAATTTTCTATAAGAAATTTTCTATAAACAAATTGTCTTTGAGAAATTTTTTATGAAAATTTTTTAAAAAATTTTCTACAGAAAAATTTCTTTTAGAAATTTTCTCTGAAAACCTGTCTTTCAGAAATTTTCTATAGAAAAATTTTCTTTCAGAAATTTTCTGTAAAAAAATTGTCTCTCAGAAAAATTTTTTTTTTTTAGAAATTTTCTATAGAAAACCTGTCTTTTAGAAATTTTATATAGAAAAATTGTTTTTCAGAAATTTTCTGCAGAAAAATTGTCTCTCAGCAATTTTCTATAAAAAATTGTCTTTGAGAAAGTTTCTATAGAATTTTTTTGTTTTTAAATTTCTATTAAAAAATTATCTTTGAGAAGTTTTCTATATAAAAATTATATTTGGGAAATTTTCTATAGAAAAATTATGTTTAAAAAATTTTCTATTGAAGAATTGTCTTTGAGAAATTTTCTGTAGAAAATTGTCCTTGGGAATTGTCTTTGAGAATTTTTCTATGGAAAATTATTTTTCAAAAATATTCTCTAGAAAAATTTCTCTCAGAAATTTTCTATAGAAATATTGTCTAAGAAATTTTCTATAGAATAATTGTCTTTGAGAATTTTTCTATGAAAATTGCCTTTCAGAAGTATTCTATGGAAAAATTGTGTTTGAGAAAGTTTCCATAGAAAGATTGTCTTTCAGAAATTTTCTACAGAAAACCTGTCTTTCAGAAATTTTATATAGAAAAACTGTCTTTGAAAAAGTTTCTGTAGAAAAATTGTCTTTGAGAAATATTTTATAGAAAAATTGTCTTTGAGAAATATTCTATAGAAAAATTGTCTTTCAGAAACTTTCTATAAAAAATTTTCTATAGAAAAATTGTTGTTCAAAAATTTTCTATAGAAAAATTAACTTTCAAAATTTTTTTTAGAAAAATTGTCTTTCAGAAATTTTCTATAGAAAAATTGTCTTCCAGAAATTTTCTATCGAAAAATTTTCTATAGAAGAATTGTCTTTCAGAAAATTTCTACAGAAAAATTGCCTTTCAGAAATTTTCTATGAAAAATTATCTTTGTGAAATTTTCTATAGAAAAATTATCTTTTTTAGTTGGTTTAAAACCAATTTTCTATAGAAAAATTGGTTTTAAAACATTTTCTATTAAAAAATTGTCTTTGAGGAATTTTCTGTAGAATAATTGTCTTTGGGAAATTTTCTATAGAAAAATTATCTTTAAAATATTTTTTATTAAAGAATTATCTTTGAGAAATTTTTTATAGAAAAATTGTCTTTAAGAAATTTTTTATAGAAATTTTTTTTTAAAATTGGCTTGAAAAAGTTTTCTACAGAAAAATTGTCGTCAAAAACTTTCTATAGAAAAATTATCTTTCAGAAATTTTCTATAGAAAAATTGTCAACCAGAAATTTTCTATCGAAAAATTTTCTTTCAGAAATTTTCTATAGAAAAATTGGCGTTCAGAAAGTTTCTATAGAAAAACTGTCTTTCAGGAATTTGCTATAGAAGAATTGTCTTTGAGAAAATTTCTATAGAAAATTTTACTTTAAGAAATTTTCTATAGGAGTATTTTCTTTCAGAAATTTTCTGTAGAAAAATTATTTCTCAGAAGTTTTTTATAAAAAAATTGTCTTTGGAAATTTTCTATAGAAAAATTGTCTATTAAAAATTTTCTATAGAAGAATTGTCTTTGAGAAATTTTTTAAAAAAATTGTCTGTTAAAAATTTTCTATAGTAAATCTGTCTTTTAGAAATTTTTTATAGAAAAATAGTCTTTCAGAAATTTTCTATAGAAGAATTGTCTTTCAGAAAGTTTCTATAGAAAAATTGTCTGTCAGGAATTTTCTAAAGAAGAATTGTCTTTTTATTTCTATAGAAAAATTGTCTTTGAGAAAGTTTCTATAGAAAAAATTAGTTGTCACTGATCATGCTAAGTATGTATTTTAAGCTTGTTAGTATTTATATTTTATTATAAAATTGTCCTTTATATTAAAAAAAATATTAAAAATAAATGTAATTAAAATTTATAATATTGAGCATTTTGTATGGAAGGGGATATATAAAACTATTAAATCAACCTAAAAAAAATACGTTATTTGACCAATCAAACTGTACCATTTATTTAAATATAGTGGCTAAATAAACAAAATTAAATTTGAAATAATGCTTAAATGCATTTTGTAAGTTTACCTAAGTTGATTCGGGTAATATGCAAAGAAACTTTTCGAGTTGGATTCCTGCGAAAAATCTTAGGTAAATTATACCCTAAAATTAAATAATTTCACAATTGTTTTTTTTTGGGTGTAGGAGTGAGTGAAACATCAAAAACCGATCTGGCATCCATTTTTCTAATGGCGCGTTATATTAGCTTTCTCTTTCTAACCTAATTCGTAGAATAATTTGAAAAAATTAACCATATGGTTAAGAACTACTTTTTTGACACCTGTCACTTATGTCGAGTCTGTATTAGTCTGTGGCTGAACTGTGTGCTGGCAAGTTTGTCAATTTCAAAAAAAAAACTTTTATTGTACTGCTGCTGAAGAAAATTGACAATTTTTAACAGCTCAGTTCTTGACTGCTGTTTTGTTTTGATAATGTTTATGCTGACAAAACAGTACAAATTATGTGTTTTTGCTGAAAATCTAGGCAGTATTTTCAACACTGTTTTAAAATACATTTGGACAATTTTAAAATTAATTTGGACAATTTTAAAATATATTTGGACAATTTTAAAATACATTTGAACATTTTTGAAATACATTTGAACAATTTTAAAATTCATTTGAACAATTTTAAAATATATTTGTACAATTTTAAAATAAATTTGGACAATTTTAAGATTAATTTGGACAATTTTAAAATATATTTGGACAATATTAACATACATTTGGACAATTTTAAAATACATTAGAACAATTTTAAACTCATTTGGACAATTTTAAAATATATTTGGACATTTTTAAAACACATTTGAACAATTTTAAAATGCATTTGAAAATTTTTAAATTACAATTGGAAATGTTGTAGTGGCATCCTAGGACAAGTACAAATGTTAAACAAATATTTTTTAACATTCGTCCGTCTGTCCGTCTGTCTGTTGAAAACACGCTAACTTTTGAAAGACTTTACGGAGGCTACTGTAGTTTGGCACATATATTGGGCATTTACCTGGTCAGGTTGGTATTGCAATCCAGAAAAATCGGTCCAGTGGTTCTAAAGTTATGAGCAAAAGACTGAATTTCGGCAAGGGTTTTTGATGAATTTACGAGCTAAAACACACGGTAACTTTTGAACAACAATTCTGAGAGTGCTGAAGTGTGGCATATATATTTGCCGATCCTCTGTCCCAGTTCGTTTTAAATCTCAGCGAAATCGGTCCAGTGGTTCAAAAGTTAGAAGCAAAACCCTGAATTTCAGATTGGTTTCACCTAAAATTTAGACTTGTGCTTAATCGTTCAATTGAGTGAGCGCTCATTTTCGTTCATTTCAGATAAAAGACCTAGTTCGTTCATCTAGTTCAATCGCTCTTTTGTGGTCTTCGTTCAACAGTTCGTGAACAAATCATTTTGATCATGTCTGTTGGTCGTTCACCTAGTTCAAATCGTTCAGTTTTTGTTTTCGTTCAACAGTTCTTGAACGAATCATTTTGATCATGTCTGTTGTTTTGGCTTTCGTTCAAAAACTACAAAAAAGTTGAATAAAAACATGAATTTAAAAAAGAAACATGCAATTTTTGTAAAAAAAAAAACATAAATGCTGAGAAAGCGTGCCAAAAGAGAAGAGAAAACAAACGCCTAATGACAAAATTCACAAAAAAAAAAAAAAATGAACGACCGAACTGAAAGATCAAAATGAAATAATGACCAATTGAGCTGAATGAACGAAAAGACCTAAAAGAGCGGAAATGCACGAACTAGATAAACCGCTCAGTTAAGTGAATAGTTCAATTGAACTAGTTCGTTCGGGAACGACACAACTCTACTAAAATTCACGTGTTGAAAAACCCGAGTTTAAAAAAAAACAAGCTTTAAAAACAATTATAAGCCACAAAATTACTTTGCATAGTATTTTTGTCACTCAAAAATATTTTTACACAAAAAAAAAAAAATTACACTCGAAAAAAATTTTACACTAAAAAAAATATTAGTAAATTATTTTTTTTTTTTTACAAAAATGACAAAAAAAAGTTTCTTACTCAAAATAAAATATTTCTATTCAAAATTGTTAATTTTTTTCCATTAAAAAATTTAGTATCCTTAAGAAAGGGCATTGTGGAGGGTATTCATAGATTCGGCCAAGTCGAATTTAACTTTTATACTTGTTTAATATATAAAAATTTAATTACTGTAGTTTTTGTTTTAAATTCCTTAATCGGTAACGGTTTTTATAAATGATTGAAATATCGATTAAAAAATAATGCTATCATTTCATCATACATTGTAAAGTAAATAAACAGAAACCCTATAATAGAAAAATACAACTCTGTAAAAAAATGCCACAACATTTCAAATTATTTTACTCCTTCCCTTTTTATTCTGTACAAATCAAATTGTTGTTTTGCTTTCCTGAAAAAATTGTTAAATTCCTTAAAAATATAATTTATAACTAATGAAAATCAATAAAATATGTCGGTTAATATAACAGTTAATGGAAAATTTTCCAAACAAAGGCGTAAACATTTATTTCTGGACGATCCGCAAGTTCTTAAACAAGAAGAACAGGAAAGGAGAAAACAAAGATTGCTTCAGGTATAAGGGAATCTTTACAACAAATTCTAGTGTTTTTAATTATTTCTATTTTCAAAGGTACGTGAACAATCTAAGCAGTTAGCTAAAAAAATTCGAGATGAAGTCAACGAGGAAAAGAAAAGAGAATTACAAAAACTACAAGCTATCAAGGAAAAAGAATTGGAATGTTGGCGCCAACATGCTATGCAACGTAATGTTAAAGATTTCCCATCGGCTATATTTCAAATAGGAACTACTCACAAAGCTAGCCAAACTGCTCCTAAAGCTTCCCAAAAAGACAATCAGCAACAAGCTGAAAAACAAAAATCCCAAGGAACCTATAAAAGTTTTAAAAAACAAATGGCTGCACGTAAGGCTAAACAAGGAAAAGTACAATTCAGTGGAAAAACAATATGTACATGTCAACAAATTAATACTTCTCCCCAAACAAAATTTAAATGTGCTTGCACACAAACAGAGAATTACGACAAATATAATGAGGAGTCACCTAAACGAAAAAGGAATTACAGTTTTTCCTCCAGTGAATCGGAATGTGAAGATGAGGGATATAAAGAACAAACTTTGCCACAATCTTCATTATCTTCTACCACTTCTTCCTGTGATAGCTCTGTATCATTTGCAAATAATAGAGCAACGCAAACATCGATGTTTGTTCCATTGACTACAACAAAGAAAAGTCTACATAAAACTCCAGCAGTTTTTTTAGACGTTGAAGTTGGTACTGATGATTCGATATCAATAACAGCTCCGGTCGAAATAAAAGATAAATATGCAGAAAATAACCGACAATTTAGTAGTATTATAAGAGTTAGTCCCAGTAAGGGAAATAAGAAAAAAGATAAACAGTCATCATCAAGTACTACCACAACAACAATTTCATCTACAACACAATCTTGTGATACAGAAAATGTACAAACGGAAACATCCAATCAAAATTCAATAGAAAATACAGCCCAACTATCAGCAAAAGAGAAACGTTTTACTATAATAGCTGACTTAGTTAAAAAACAACAAGATCTGCCTAAAACCACAGATACTAATGCACTACCAACATCAACTTCAAAATCTATTCCCACAATACCTCCTATATCAAGAGCAACCTCTGAAACGGTTACACCACAATTGTCGCCTAGAAAACAAACATACCCAGTAACAAGCCGACCTTCACTTAATCGACCAATTTCTTTTTCACCACGAAAAGCTAGTGCTTCTTCAAAATCTTCCAAAGCCATAACTGAGAAATCTCAACCCACTTTAATTGCAAATACAAGAGTGCCTAGTGGCAGTAGTAGTTCTGGACGTGTACAATTCTATGATTACCGTAGCAAATTTTCTAAGGAATGTGATCAAATTAAAACTACAGCAAAAGTACAAAGACAACATGATGTCTCAATTCCTACAGCTATGGAACAAGCTGCTTTAGAAAATCAAAGAGAGAGGGAAAGGCAACAGGAGCTACAACAAAAGTGGTAAGATAATAAAAAAAATTGTATTTAACTATCGTATTTAAACATACATTTTTTTTCACTAAAACATTTTATTGCCGAAATTTTTTTTGCTAAAAAAAAATGTTTTGTCCAAACTATTTTCTTTTAAAATAAATAACCTTAAAATACAGAAATTATTTAAATCGACTGTTGGTGGACACATGCCAAAAGTTTTGATACAAAATGTTTTTTTTCTCAATTTTTTTTATACCCTCCACTCTAGTGATAGAGGGTATATATATGTTTGGCATTCCGTTTGTAACTCATCGAAATATCGGTCTGGGACCCCATAAAGTATATATATTCATGATCCCCGATCGATTTTAAGACATTCTAGCGATGTCCGTCTGTGGAAATGGTGATCACGGCCAAAATATTACACGGAGATGACTAAAACTTAACATATTTATTGGAAGTTTTCCCGAGAAGTTTGGTATTGCATTTCAGCGATATCGGTCCAGCGGTTCAAAAGTTTTGAACGAAAATGTAAGGACACCTCACAAATTTTAGTACATTCAACATAACCTAAAAATACATAAATGCTTTAATTTGGCTGCTGGTTGACTTATGTGAACATAATTGAACACCAAATGGTATTTAAACAAGTACAAACATATTTTTTTGTCAAAAAAAAAAAAAAAGCGCGGATTTTTTTTACCAAATTTTTTTTTTCGCGGAAATTTTTTTGCGGATATTTTTTTCAAAAAAATTTTTTTTTTTTTTTTTCAAAAGTAATTTCCTTTTTTTTATAGTTTTTGCAATAATATTTAAGAAATTGTGGAGGGTATCACTACATTCGGCAAGGCCGAATTTAACTTTTTTACTTGTTTTTTTTTTAATTTTTTTTTCACACAAAATTTTTTTAAGAATTTTTTTTTAATTTCTTTTTTGAAATAATTTTTTTATGTGCTTTTCCTGGATGTTAATTCTGCATTTCAAATTGAGATTCTGGGGGTTTAAGTTCACTTGTTCTAAAAAAGGTACCAACTTCGCCTTTTACTCCCTTTCCATCAAAATTCACAAAAAATAAAAAATTTAATTTGCCTGAAAAAGAGCAATTTTTTTCCTTTTACTCCATTTTTGTCCCTCTAGAATCAATATATCCAAAAAAAAAATTTGTTCAGAATAATTTTTAACTAGATTTATAATTTCAAGTTTATAAAAACAAAGCAACAATTTTTTGCTCGATGATCCTGAATTTAAAATTCCCTTTTTAAGGCCATTATTTTACGAAATGGAAAAGTATCAAATTACTAATTTTAACCCCATTTTGATCTCTTAAAGTTGCTGGAGGATTCGAAGAGCGAGATTATGTGATTCCTTTGTTTTCCGTTCAATAGTTTAAAAAAGCATTCATTTCCCCTTTTATTTCCCGTTTGCCCCTCAGAATCGCAATTTCCAAAAAACGACTTTTCAGAATATTTATACCCTACACCACTATGTGGTACAGGGTATAATGAGTTTGTGCTTATGTTTGTAACTACCCGAAATATTGGTCCTAGACCTATACCGATGGACGCAGAATCACTTTTTAAGTCGATTTAGCGATGTCCGTCCGTCTGTCCATCTATCGGTTTAAGCACGATACAGGTCGCAATTTTCAACCAATTGACTTGAAATTTAAGACTTAAGCATCATTTGGCCCAAGGACGAAGCCTATTGAAATTGAAAAAAAAAAAACGGTCCATGTTAAGACCTAGCCCCCATACAAACGCCCCATTTGGATTAGGTTTAAATGACTCTAATAACTGTATTTTAAAAGATATCGCTTTGAACTTTTAAAGGGAATCAAGTTTTGTATGCACAAATCATCATTCCAAATTTCAAAGGAATCGGGTCAGTCCTTCTGGTAGTCCCCATACAAACCACCCTCCCGATATTCACATAATTCCCTCAAAATTCCTAAAAATGTAAATATTTGATAAAAATTTTATTTTTAGGTGTTAAACGTGTACTTTAGAAACAAAATCTAATTGAAATATAATTGGACCATTTTTGGACTTACAAGGGAAGTCTCCCTAGTGTCACCCGCGGATCTTTATGGAATTGGTTTTATTTTGTAGATCAGAAAAAATAAAGGGACACGTATTTTTTTTTAGCGGCCCAAATTCATATTTAGGGTGTAAAAAGGAGGGGGGAAGACAAGGCCATTTTTCAGTATTTTTCGTTTATCTCCTATATTATTCAAAGAAACCTAGTCATGTTACATACCAAATGAAAGTTCTTTGGAAAACCTATCTACGTGTGCTAAGAACGTGTCTAAACATGCACAACTTTTCGTCATATTCTGTAAAATACCAAAATTTTAGGACATTTTTGTTAATAAGTCGAAAAATATTAACTTCTTTGGCCCGTTCTTAGTACCACAAGATAGGTATTTTTAATACCTTTAATCTGATACCACACATGCCTATATTAATTTTGTTTAAATAGGCGTAAATCGTAAAAAACTGAAAAAGGTCAATTTCTCCCCATACAAATCGACCCCCCCTAAAAATGAGTTTGGGCCGCTAAAAAAAAATACGTGTCGAATTAATTTTCGTTCTTAACAACATATCCAAATTTCATGAAGATCGGAGGGTGACACCAGGGAGACTTCCCTTGTTAGTCCCCGATATGAAAATTTCGGCCGATATTCAGTTAAATCGGTCTATTGGCCAAAAAATAAACCAATCCCACTAAAATTTGATCTGTGTGTGTTTTCTACACTAAATAAAGATCTAACAAAAGATAGATCCAATCGGTCCATGTTTGGACTTGGGACCCATTTTCTGGAAAACACTGGTGTAGGGTATCATATGGTCGGTCTTGACCGACTATAAATTTCTTACTCGTTTTTTCTGGATGCTTCTAGATTCAAAATTTTAAGTTTATAAGATCTTTATTTTAAGAAATCGAAAAGTAACATGGTAAGTTTTTTACCACATTTAACCCTCTTAAAATCAGAAAGTTTTTTTTTTTAAGTTTTGTTCTAATTGAGGATCCTACATTTCAAAAATCAAGCTTTTATGACTATTATTTCGGGATATAAAAAAAGTAACTAAGGCCGCCGTTTTAAAAAAAGTAATTCACATAAATAATGTGAAAATGAAAATTTCCGAATTTTTTTGGTGTTCTAGATTTCACATCCGAATTTCTTTTTCGTTTTGTTTCACATAAATAAAATTTGGTGAAAGTAAAACGAACGCACTTTTTTCCTTATAATTTTTTCAATTTTAATTATTCGATTTCAACTTCGAATAAAAACGTGATCAATAAAACACTAAACTTGATTTTTTGTGATTCGGAAATTTTCATGTGAATTGAAAAGTTGTAAAAGACAGAACAGAGGCCTAATTGTATTTTCTTTTAGCATAAACACCTTCTAAAAGGTACAAAAGTACTTTTGCCCATAGAAAATTTTTCACAAGTACTTTTTTCAGAATGTCTTTTTTGCTGAATGATCCTTCATTTCACATTTAAAGTTTCTGCATTTTAAAAATCAAGTTTTTATGGCCATTATTTTAGGAAATCAAAAAAGTACCAAAGTGAAATTTTCTTCCCTCATACCATTAAATATTTCTAAAAACTACCAAAGCACACTTTTTTACATTCTTATTCTTTTAAAACGTACTTTTATCAGAATAACTTTTCACTGGATAATCCTACGTTCTACTTTTCAAGTTCCATTATATCAAGTTATATCTGAATTTCCAAAAGGTACTTTTTCCAAAATTGTTTTTATTTGACCAATTTTTCAGAAGAAAAAAAAAGTACCAAAACTTTTATTCCCCCTTAGAGTCGTTATTTCCAGAAAATACTTCTTTAAGAATGCACTTTTTTTTAAATATTTTCTCCATAAAATTTAAGTTTCTAGGACCATTTTATTCAGAAAATATAAAAAGTACAAGAACACTTTTTTATCTTCTTAGAATCGAAATTTCAAAAAAAAAAATCAGTCTTAGCGGATCTATTTTCTGGTCTCTAGAATAATTGTGAAAAACTTTTTCATTTTCAGCCAAAAAGTAGAAGAACGTGGTCTTAAAGCTCTGGAACGTGAACAAGTTCGTAGAGATTGTAATGAATTGACGGAAAAGCTAGAAGCTTTAACCAGAGAATATCCTCAACAAGCAGCAACCATTGTAAGTTACTTTATTTTTGGGAATTAACAAACAAATTTTAAATTGTGCTAAAATTTTCTTTCAGCAAACTCAACCCCATCTTTTTGCCGATAAACAATTACGCAAAGAAGGTAAAATGAATGCTGTTGTTGAAGAGTTACTAAATAGACCTAATATTATAACATGTTCTGAGTTAAATCAAGACACTAGAAGAGACATTGGTAAGACAAAAACTGTCGAAAATTTACGAACTAAAATCAATGAAATAAATGTGGGTGCTTCAGCAAAAAATATTCTGCCTGCTGATGATGTCTCCAGTGATAGTTGTTGCTCTATATTATTAGGTTATGTAGATGATCAAAGTAGATTAGTAAGACAAGATTTACAACAGTATCCCGATGGAGGGGAATCCAATCAGAAACAAAAGCAAAAACGTCTTCAAAATTTACTTCAACGTTTAGATAAGCTACGCAATTCTTTAATAGAAGAATTAAAAACAGAAAGTTTAAATAAACAAGAATTAGGTGAACAAGTTGGCAAATCTAAAACATCCTCTAATGAGAAAAATCTACGACAAGTTATAGATTCTATAAGTGAATTGCGTAAAGAACGAGAACAAATATTGATTAATGACATAGCAAAAGAATCAAAACCTTTAAGAGCCAGAGAAAAAGAACTTCAGACTAAAGAAGCTATATTAGAGGAGAAAGTTAGAGAATTTTATGAATTACAAAAACAAAAAAATAAAATGGGAAATACCTCGGAGGGAAAGGTTATAAAAAACTATAAGATAGTAACACCCGAATCAAGTGAATCTTCTACAGAAAAAGATGTTAAAAGTTCTAAAGAAACAAAAAATAAAGAAAATATTATTTGTACAACTAAAGAAGATCCTTTAGAAATTATTATTACCGTACGAGGAGAATCTAAAAGTATTAAAATTCCACAAAACTCTAAAAGAAAGCAGTCGCTCAAAAAAAGTCCTAGCAAATTGGCTACTTTAATTAGAAGTCCACAAAGAAAAATATCTGTAAAGAAAAGACAAACACCCAAAAAGAAATTAGTACCTACAAAAACATCGCAAGAGCAAGGAGTTTTAAAACGACAAAATTCCTATGATTCTAATTCTACTTCATATATGAGTTTACCAGCAGAATTGCCCAATAAAATTAATGACCTAGCTCAAAGTTTAGCTAACGATGAAAAACATCATCGCACCCATAAGACAGGAGAATCTGAAAGATATTCTAAAAATCAAACCCAACATCGTCAAATTTCGTCTACTGCTGGTATGCAAGAATCTGAAAGTTCCTTGGAACCATTTGAGGAGACATCCATACCTCCAGCTCGTATAAACCCTTTAATAGCTCAATATGTTCAACGTTTATTGGGTATGTCTCGTAATTCTGTACAAAAACTAGGTGTTAGTTCTTCAGACATCGAAACTCCCGGTTCAACTATCATAAACACTTCTGGCAATGTTAACAACTCTGAGACAATGATTTCCGACGAACGCCTATTAAATATACACAGTTTTGTGGAAGAAAATCGTAGCTTTATTAAAGATCTAGAACAATCTATAAAAACTCAAAATAATGAATCATTAGAGAATAGCTTAAGAATCTTTGATGAAATATGGCGTCAACGATTAAAAACTCAAAAACCAGAAAAATCTAAAACCAAACATAAAACAAACGTTGAAACTAAAAAACTACAAGATAAAGCAACAGCTTGGATAAAAGAAAAACAAATTGACGAAAGAAAAGAACAACAAATTGAATCTTCTAAAAAACAACAATTGCCACAAAAGAAAACTTCTTTAGATCAAGAAAAAGAAGCCCGCACTAAAGAGTTAATGGATATAATATCATCTACTAGTAAAAAGTCTTCCAAGAAAGATAATATGCCACATAAGTCTTTAATAGATAAAGAAAACACAAAAGATAATACTCAAACAAAAAGTAGTAAACCCAACAAAGATTTAGAAAAATCTATCTCCTCTCAATATTCAACAGATAGTAAAGAATCTCTTAAAAATACAAAAACACAAACTAGGCCCAAAACTAAAGTCGATAAAGCCATAGAAACTAGACTCTCCCAGGAATCCAGTAAAATTGAATCAGATACACAAATAGCTCGTTATGCTAAACTCACTGAGAATTGTACACACCGAATAGCCGAACTAACTGAACTTATAACTAGAGTTAGAGAAGAAAAACAAAAACTCTTAGAAGTAACCCTTAGTTCAGTTAGTGACACGGGTAGACAATCTACAGAATATCTTGAATTACCCGATGCCAAATCAAGTACACGCAATGATCAAGAAGATTTAACCAGAATAAGTTCTAGTTCAGAAGAAACAACACAAAATAAACAATCTCAAAGTTCCAATACCCTACATGATATGCCAAAACTATCCACTGCCGATAAAAACAAACAAATCACTGCCAGTCGTGATAGTGGTATAGCTGAATCAAGACCTATAACAGCTCAAGAAAATCGCATAGATCTAGAACCGATATCACAGACATCATCGGAAAATACTTTACAACAACCTTTACGAAAAATGAAACCACCACCAACTATTAAACGTTTCAGTCCTCAATTACCAGATGATGAATTGGTACATGAATTATCTACTATACTCGAGGTAGACACACCAGCAACATCACGTATTAATACGGCTGTGGGTCAATCAACAGATGAACGTATAAATGTAACAGACATACTACCACAACAACCAGTTAGATTTCCAACATTTGAAGAATATGTTCAACAATTGGATTTGGATATAACACTTTTAGATTCAGAACAGAGTATAAAATTGCATCAAGAGTTTTGTAATTATTTGGAGCATTTGCAACAACAAACGCCTACAACAAGTAAGTAAATACACTGCAGGTAAAAGGGAATCGCTAGTTCCAAAATCGTCTATCCCGTGACTGGGGATAGACGATTTCCTAAAAATTTTTTTGTTTTTGGGTTTTTGAATAAAGAATTTCATTTTAAATGATTTAAGAAAAAAAAAATGGAAAACTTCCTGAACAAAATTTAAAAAATATTCTAGTCCCGGACACAAAAAGTACCAAATTCCGTTCTATAAAATCCCAGTCACAATTTTTTGTTTTGCTTTTTTCAGGGTAAGGAATGGCACAGACATGTGCCGCACATCACATTTAGCAATGACACATCTGAAATGTGTAATGTGCCGTAGTATGAGATATGTCTGAAATGTTCCGTGTGCCATAGAAGAGCACATGAAACATGTACCGTGTGCCAGTTATCGGCTCATGGCACATTTCAATTTTTTTTTTAATAATTGTTTAAAGAAATAAAATACTATTTTAAGAAAAAATAGTACTTTTTTAGAGGAAAAAAATACTTTTTAGGAAAAAAGTAATTTTTTAGCAAAAATTACTTTTTTAGCAAAAAGGTACTTTTTTTAGCATAAAAGTACTTTTATAGTAAAAATAGGCCTTTTATTAAAAAAGTATTTTTTAATAGGCCTTTTTCTAAAAAAGTATTTTTTCTATATTTCTTAGGAAAATAGAAAAAATGTACTTTTTAAGAAATCAAGCTCTTTTTAGGTAAAATAGTAGGTACATTTTTAGAAAAGTACTATAGCACCTTTAAGAAAAAACGTACTTTTCAGGAAAAAGGTACTTATGTAGAAAAAATTGTACATTTCTTAAAGGTGCTATTGTACTTTTATAAAAAAGTACTATTTTACCAAAAAAATCTACTTTTTCTAAAAAAGTACTTTTTCTATTTTTCCTACTTTTTAAGAAAAAATAGTACTTTTTTCTAAAAAAAAGTACTATTTTAAAAAAAAAAAAAGTACTATTTTTTCTTAAAAAGTTATTTAATTTCTTAAAACAATTATTGAAAAAAAACATCTGAAATGTGCCATAAGCCCATAATTGGCACACGGCACATGTATCCTTTTATGACACACGGCACATTTCAAATGTGACATGTGTCATACTAGGGCACATTGCACAATTCAGATGTGCCGGTAGCATAGCGCATGACATTTCCGGAATGTGCCGTGTGCCTTACTAGGGCACTAGACACATGCGTTGTATGATATGCTATGGCCCACAAGTGCCCAGGGCCATTCCTTACGATTTTATTGTTTTTTTTTCTTTTTCCATAAAAAATGGTTAACATTTTTATCACTCTTTTAGATCCTCCACAATACACTGAATTTCCCTCTGTAAATGCTTATATTAAAGGCTTAATTGAAGGCGAAGATACAGCTGCAACTTTAGAAGAATCATTAGCTCTATTGCATATAAGAGGCATTAATCCAAATAAATTTCCAGCTGTTAGGGAATATATTAAACGTAATGCTTCCAAATCCTTACCGGATGATCAACAACTTTTAGATACAGAAAGTTTGGAAAATATTACCGAAGAACGAAATAATAAAAATTCTGAAAACGATTCAGATTCCATAGATATTGAAAAAGAATTAAAGGAAAGAAACATAATGAAAAATTCGTTTCGTTATGTTCAAACAAAACAACAGCACATATTTTCATCCACTGCCAAAAGAGATGCAGCATTCTATCAAGAAATGATAGCAACAGAAAGTGGTATTGATAAGTTATCAACTTCAGACAATACAATTGGCATTATGGAAAGTGATTTAAAAAGAATGGTTCAACAATGTGGGGCTAAAAGGAAGCCACAGAAGAAACCTCATATATTAAGCAGTACCACAACCTCAGCAGATACATCGGATTTAGCTAATTCAGCTTTGAAAGTAAGTTTTAATTCCAAATAAGATTAGATTTTTAATTAATTGTGTGTTTTTTTTTTTTTTAATTTTAGGCCATTGCCACTGATGACAGTTCCAAAGAACAGGAGGGTCGTCCTTTAAATTTACGTGATTTCTTAACCCGTGAACTTTTAAAACATGCAAATATTTCTAGCTCTACTACAAATTCTAGCAGTGATGAATCTTTACGTAGTCATTTTTTACATTCCATTATTGGTTCTCTTACTCCTAGAACAACAGGTGCCGCTAGTAAATCTGGTGCTAAAACATCTACACCGGTACCAATGCCATCAACTCAAACGCATTCCACTACCAGTAATTCTTCAAGTAGTCAATTGTTTTCGGGTGAAAGTCGTTTATCATCAGTATATTATAATGATCGTTCTATACGATTTTTTACCAGTGATGCTGCCAATAATGCTGATCAAAGTTCTGAATAACATTTTGCAGCGGTTATTAAAATTTTAATCGATATTTATTTATTAAGAACTTTAAATTTAAGGTAAAGCTGATTTAAATCCCCAACCATTGAAACGGTTGGAGTATACGGCATTTGTTCATCGAGGTGAAAAAAAAACACGTTGCTCAGTTATTGAACATGATGTTCTGTTTTTGACAACAAATTGTTGTGAACTCTGAGCTCGAACACTAGGTTAGAAATAAATTGCATAGATATTGAAATGTTTTTGTTAAAAAAATATTGCCCAATATTATTGCAACAATTTGAAAAAAAAAATGCTCAATTTTGTTGATAAGATTTCTGTAAAAAGAAAGTTGCTCAATATTTTTTACAACATATTAGGTCCTTTCGATTACCTTACTATAATCTACTATTATTTACTTTTTTCACAACAGCTGGAAATTTTCAATACAAAAAGTTAACAAAATGTCTGTTCGTTTACCTTACTGCAATCTACTCAATTTTACTACTTTTACTACAGCTAGAAAATTTTAATACAAAAAGTAAACAAAACTTTCCAGTTGCAGTAAAAATAGTAACGAATTTGTGTAAACAAACAGACCTAAAACTTTCCAGTTGTAATAAAAATAGTTTGAATTTTGGTAACCGAATAGACATATTGCACTGTGCAACAAATTTGGGGTCTTCGGGTGTATCTTGAATGGGACCAAAAAAAATGTGAAAGTATATCAATAGAAGACCAAAACCCCCAAAGGGTTTTGAAACCTTAGCTCGAGTTCTTTTTTTATGGCCCTCTGAAGTTTTTAATGGCCCACTTAAGTTTTTTCGGAATAAGTTCAAAAAAGTATTAAATCTAATTCTGAAGCACATAATGTTCAAAGATGTCTTCAGTGAAATTTGATGGCGGTTCTTTTCTTAGAACTTATTAACCCTCTATCTCCCATTTTTAGCGGTCACTTTGGTCCTTTTTTCAAATATCCTCATAGAACAGCAACAAAACTGCGTTTATAGGATTAAAATGTTCTACAAAATTTTTCTGCATCAAATTTCACTAGGTGTTGTCAAAGATCAAAAATTTGCAAAATGCTTAAAAAAGTAAAATTGTAAATTACACCGTCCGACAAAAATTAAAAAACTTCGTTAAACACGAACTGGAAAATATACGTTTGAAACTAGAGATAGGCGCTGGTCACGTGATTTGCGTGAATCACGTGTGAGTGATTTTCATTTTAATCACGTGATTGTGAGTGAGTGAATCTGAGTGAGTGGTTAGTGAGTGAGTCATTTATTTTTTGCGTGAGTTTGCGTGATTAGATTTTTTGATTTGCCCATTTTTTTTTTTGAGTTTTTTTTGGTAAGAAAATTTTATTGAATCTGGCGTGAGTAAGTTTTTTATTACTCACGTGAATAGTGAGTGAGCGTGAGTAAAAAAAAATGCGTGAGTGATTCGATTATTTTTTGCGTGAGTGAGTCAAAACCCACTCACGCGCCCATCTCTACTAGGGACTAAATGTAGTAAAACTGCATTTAGTTTTTCATTTCGTGATCCTGTTTCCTTTTAAAAGGACTTTAAAGTTTTAGAGGATTAAATTTTATAAAATATTTTTTAATGTTTGTATTTGTCCCAGGATGCCACTAGTGATGCAAATAAAAGAGGAGGATCTCCCCTAATTTTCCTGTTTTATTATTTTTACATATCAGGAAAAAGGAGCTAAGTTACGTCCTTTCAAAACTATATCATTCAATGTCATTCAAACTTTGTAACAAAATATTTTGATTAAGTTTTTAAAGGACGTTATCACATCCTTTTATCCTGATATGGAAAAATGAAAAAAATAGGATAGATTAGAGATGGGCACATGAGCAGATTAGAGCGTGATTCACGCGTGAGTGTGACTGAATTCAATTTATTCACGTGTTTGTGAGTGAGTGGAGAGTGGAGAAAAAAATTGCGTGAGTGAGTGTGCGTGAGTAAGATTTTTGCGTGAGTGAGTGTGCGTGAGTCGATTTTTTTGCGTGATTATTCTCTCTTCATATTTAATTCGTACCAAAAAAAGCATCAAAAAAATTGTAAAATTTGGCTTAACTTGAGATTTCGTTCCGAAAAAAGCAAAGAAAAATGTAAAATTATGCTGAACTTAAAATTTTGCTGAAAACTTTGAAAGATTTTTGAAATTTTAGTTTTTGAAATTTTTTTTTTTTTTGGATTTTAAATTAAATGCCGGCACTCATGAAAAGCACACAAAAAGACAGGGTCTTCTTCCAATAGCTCCATGCACCAAACTCCCATTACCTTTGTAATGGAAGGCATAAAAACTATGTGATTAACGTCCGAGTTTTATTATTGGTGCTCTCCCACCAGTATATCAATCCAATGATGTGATCAAATCCAATTTATTTCATCAAACAACCATTACCTTTGTAATGGAAGGCATGAAAATTATGTGATTAACGTCTGAGTTTTATTATTGGTGCTCTCCCACCAGTATATCCATCCAATGAGGTGATTATCAAATCCAATTTATCTTATCTTCGTCACAACGTGTCCACCATTTACTTATAAAATGGCCGACACCAGCATATAAACGCCAAAACGATAGCACATTGATTTAGTAGAAATACCGCAAAATAACAGCAACAATGCTGTTACTAATCGAAACTCCGCCAAAGCAAGTGCGGGGTGAGATGCAATTAGTACGAGCGTACAACAAACACACACATGTGTCTGTATTTAACCTCTAATTACAGCAACGAATGAATCCTTCTCGAACGCGATCCCAATTACAACTGTGAAATTTTTTTTGTATAAATAAGAGTTTCGTGAGTGTGAGTCAACGTGAGTGTGAATGAAGCTTGCGTGAGTGCACGTGAGTGTGAGTTGCATTAAATTTACAAACGTGATTGTGAGCGACTGTGAGTAGAAAAAATATGCTGGTGAGTGTGCGTGATTCAAAAATTCCTGTCGTGAGCGTGAGTGAGTGTGAGTCAAAAATCACTCACGCGCCCATCTCTAGGATAGATCCTCTTCTTTCATTTGCCATCACCAGTGTGGTCCTAGGATAAGTACATTAATTTAAAAAAAAAAATAATTTAAAATTTTTAAAGCAAAAAAAAAATAAAATTCACTTTTTTAAGCATTTTGCGCTTTATACACGAACTTTTGGCCTTTGACAGCCCTAAGTGAAATTTCACGCAGAAAACATTTTAACCCTTTAAGCGCACGTTTTGGTGGTGTTCTATGAGGATATTTGAAAAAGGTCCAAACTGACAAAAAAATTTGAAACAGAAGGTTAACATATATGTTCTAAGAAAAGAACCGCCATCAAATTTCACCTCGGAATTAAATTAAATATTTTTTTTTTTAACTTATTCAACGCCTTTGAAAAAAATGTGTAAACTTATGTGGGTCATAAAAAAATAACTCGAGATAAGTTTTCAAAACCCTTCGGTAGTTTTGGTATACTATTAAGAGACTTTCATTGTTTTTTTACTCCCATCCAAGATACAAAATCGTGTTGTACAGTGTAATCTTTTTATAAAAAAAAAAATATATAGAATTAGTTGTATAATATGTTAAAAACATTTCGATAGAAAAAAATTTCTCAATGTATTGCCAAATTGTCTATAGAATATTTTGCATATTTAACATATTTTTGTTTTAAATGTATAGTCATTTTTTCAGTATATTGAGCCATTTTTCTATAGAAAAGTTGTCAGTGTATATTGAGCAACTTCGTCAATAAATTGACAATGTCAACAGAAATTTGTAGAAAAATAGAATTTTTTTTTAAACTGCTAAGTAATTTTGACCGTATGAAAGCAATTTACACAATTTTTTAAAAGGGAAGCTTAGAACTCCTATATTTATTAACAGGCTTATTCATGCCAAGAAAAATGATGACTATCATCAAGCTGCTCTCTTGTCCATACAATTTTCACAAAAAGAAAAGCTTGATGCTCGTTGCAAGGCCCTTTATAACAATAAAAAGTGTGCCTTACTTTGACAGCCACACTTTGTCTGATTAAAAATTTGGAATAAAAAGTTAGCAGCTCGATAATAGTCACTCGGCGTTTGGTTATTTTCAAACGTGGACTTGGTTCACTTTTTTTTTATCCTTAGTAAAGTGGAATTTTAAAATTTTGCTATAAAATATATTTTTAAGTTTTAAATATGTATAACAATTAACAAAAGTTTTGATTTTAAAATATTTATTTGTTAATTAGTGTTTCTTTCAGTTTTTAAATGATGAAATTATCTTTTATGATCTTTACATACACTTTATTTTTAACAATAATATTTTTAATATTAAAAAAAAATATAAACGTAAACTCTTACAATTTATACATTCCGTTAACGTTGAACTTAAAATTACTAGAAATTAGTACCAATTGATTACTTTGTAAATTAAAATTAAATTGTTAAAATAATAATAATGATGATGTTTCATGAATTTTATATAAATATTAAATTTTTCTGATATTGTTGCAAAAAATGTTGTTGTGTTTATTTATCTTCTTAAAAAATTAACATACATATAAGTACACTATAATTAAGTATTACTTTGTTTTAAATTCGCAATTGAAGCTCTTTGATTTCTTCTTCTTCTTTAGTATAAATGCTTCTTAAGTATTTTTTAAAAAAGTATATTTTTGTATTAAGTAAAAGTTGTACTTTAAGCACCATGATTATAAGCATTACTGGCCATTTTTTTAAGTGTTTCTGCTTCGGAACCGGTGGCTTCAACCATTTGCCGTAAAGCTGATTGTGGTTGTCTTAATAGTAAATGAGGCACTTCAAATTCTCGAGCACAACCGGCATCCATTACCAGTATACGATCGGAATCCATGACAGTTTGTAAACGGTGGGCTACGGTAAGTACAGTACAGTGTTTAAATTTAACACGTATTGCACGTTGTATAAGGGCATCAGTCCTGAAGAGAGAATAATATTATTTTGTTAGTATACCATGTGTTCAGAAATATACACTGTGTTCAGAATTATACAAGTCTTCAGAAATGCCAATTATTAAAAAAGTTTTTAAAATTCTTCTATCCCTGCAGAAAAGTGACCGGTCTTTGATAGGTAACGTGGCATGTCACACGGACATAAATAACACATAACAACCCGAAAACCTTTCATATAAAAACACCAGTAACTTTTGTGACTTGTGGATTGCTTCGTGACAATTATAACCAAAAATCATCGTTTCTGGAATGCCAAAATTTTTATTTCGGGATTTAGAAAATTTCAGGAACTTAAAATTTGTTTTCCTAAAAGCATTTTGTTGCTTCTCCGACAAAAACATCCATGTGTTTTAATTTTTTTTTATTTTGTCCTTTGGCGGTGCTTTGAAAAATATTTTTTTACAAGATTTTTAATGAAATTCTTTTTTACAAAACTAAAAAAAATGTGTCTGGGACTTAGAAAATTTTAAAATTTTTTATAGACTTAGAAAATTTTGATATGCACTATTGTCTTTGGTCACGGGATAAGCATTTCCCTGCATGGATAACAAGTAGAAAAGTTAAATTCGACTTTGCCGAGTCTATGAATACCCTCCACAATGCATTTTTTTAAAGGGTAGTACATTTTTTAACGTGAAAAAATTAAAAATTTTGATTAGAAATATTTTATTTTGAGTAAAAAACTCTTTTTGTCATTTTTTTTTTTAAATAGAAAAATTACAATTTTTTTTTTTTAGTGTAAAATTTTTTTCGAGTGTAATATTTTTTTTACTGTAAAAATATTTCTGAGTGAATGCACGTACGTATGTACACAAAATATTGTCATTTTTATAAAAAAAAAAACTATATTTTTTTTTGAGTGTAAAATTTTTTTTGAGTGTAAAATTTTTTTCGAGTGTAATTTTTAAGTTACCAATGCTTTTAAAACTAAACAAGTTTGAAAAGCATTGCTTTAAAATTAAACAAGTTTGAAAAGCATTGTTTAGTTACCACCAATGCTTTTAAAACTTGTTAAAACACGTGGCATTTTAGATGAAACTAATCTGAAATTCAGGGTTTTGCTTATAACTTTTGAACCACTGGACCGATTGAGCTGAAATTTAATACCAAGCAGACCCGGGGAACGGCAAATATACATGCCAAGCTTCAGTAGTCTCATTATTGTCTTTCGAAAGTTATCGTGTTTTTTATCACGTAAATTCGCGAAACACCCTTGCCGAAATTTACTCTTTTGCTCATAACTTTTGAACCACTGGACCGATTTGGCTGGATTGCAATACCAACCTGACCAGGTAAATGACAAACATATATGCCAAACTTCAGTAGCCTCTGTAAAGTCTTTCAAAAGTTAGCGTGTTTTCTACGGACGGACGGACAGACAGACAGACAGACAGACAGACAGACAGACAGACAGACAGACAGACAGACAGACAGACAGACAGACAGACAGACAGACAGACAGACAGACAGACAGACAGACAGACAGACAGACAGACAGACAGACAGACAGACAGACAGACAGACAGACAGACAGACAGACAGACAGACAGACAGACAGACAGACAGACAGACAGACAGACAGACAGACAGACAGACAGACAGACAGACGGGCGGACGGACATCGCTAGATCGACTTAAAATCGATCGAGGATCATAAATATATATACTTTATGGGGTCCTAGACCAATATTTCGAGGTGTTACAAACGGAATGACAAACTTATATATACCCTCTATCACTAGAGTGGATCAGGGGGAAAAAGTTTCTCCTTGAAGAACTAAACCAACCTCTAAAAAACTCCATTTTACAAGGTTTTTATACTTTTATTACGCAAATTAAACTTTTTTGTCAAAAAAAGAGCTCAAAATACTTTTCCAATGATTTACATTTTTTTAATGAAAAAACAAAAATATAAAATTTTTTTTAGTTATTTTTGTTAAAAAAATGAAGTAAAATTTTTTTTGAGTGGAAAAATTTTTTAGTTTATTTTCTTAACTTTCTTTCGTGAATTTTAGTTAAAACATTTTACTCCAGAACCGTTTTCGTTGAAACCTGACGAGAAGAATGGCAAAAATATATATGCCAAGATTCAGCAACCAGTTTATAAGTTGAGTTTCGAATTCCTAACTAGGATTAGTTAAAATTCAGACATATGAAAAACAAGTAGCTATTAATAAAACAAACCGATATTTAAAATCCTGCTGATGATAACACTATAACTGGAGTGTTTGAAACCGTTATGGGTATACCAGAAATATCTGTAATTTTTAGAAATATTTTTTTTTCCAAATTTTTTAACTTTAACCTTTACATTGAATAGAATTGGAGCCTGTGCTTGATCTGTACTGACAAAAAACAAACATAATTTTTAATTTTAGTATAAAAAAACACTAAAAATTACTTTTAAATCAAAAAATCAAAAATGGCTAAAAAACTGCTAAAATAATTTCGAAAATGGCTAAAAAAAACGGCTACGAGCTAAATGCAATTTTCTCTGGCAAAACGAATACAAAAATAGCTAAATCTAGCCGGAAAATGGCTAAAATGGCAACACTGACTCCATGGCCCCTTTTTAACAAATTTGTTTTTTCATCAATATTTTTAAAATTGGTTCACATTTCTTTTCACCAACATTTTTTTTAAATAATTTTTTTTTGCAATAATCTTTTTTACATTGTGGAGGGTATCAATATGTTTGGCATGGACGAATGTACCTTTTTATCAACCAACCAGTTTATAAGTTGAGTTTCGAATTCCTAACTAGGATTAGTTAAAATTCAGACATATGAAAAACAAGTAGCTATTAATAAAACAAACCGATATTTAAAATCCTGCTGATGATAACACTATAACTGGAGTGTTTGAAACCGGTATGGGAATACCAGAAATATCTGTAATTTTTAGAAATAATTTTTTTTTCCAAATTTTTTAACTTTAACCTTTACATTGAATAGAATTGGAGCCTCTGCTTGATCTGTACTGACAAAAAACAAACATAATTTTTAATTTTAGTATAAAAAAAACACTAAAAATTACTTTTAAATCAAAAAAATCAAAAATGGCTAAAAAACTGCTAAAATAATTTCGAAAATACCCAGTCAGAAAAATACAATCGCAAAAGCGCTGTGAAAGCGTTGTGGACGGTTCTACAAGCGTTCCATTTACCATCTTCAAAGCGCTTTCAGATGATCCGAATGATAACATCGATCTACGCTAGGTTTAAAGCGTTTTAAAAGCGTTTTAAAAAAGTGCTTTCAGAACGTTTTGTTTAAAGTCATGAAAGCGCTTATAAAGAGCTTAAATACAAAAATTAAAGATATTTTCCAGCGATTGAAATAAGAAAAAACAGTACTTTAAAGGACTTCATATAAAGCAGATATTTTTTTTTTATTCGTTAATTGTAGATATTTTTTTTATAAAAGTATTTTAGAAAATAAAAATTAAATTCAATGTAATAAAAAAAATAAACTTAGTAAAGGTAAATTAGCTACTCTAAAAGCAAATTATGCAAAGGAAATATTAAGAAGATTTGTGGAATGTATGCCACATTTTTATGGTCCTAATTGCCAAACAATGAATATAGTATATATGGGGGCACCTATATCACAGTTCTCTGCTTTTCATTTTGAAAACAGTCTGGGTTACTTAAAATCGATCGTAACTCTCGGAACAATCCAATTGCTGAAATTCAACGAAAATTGCATGTTTTTCATACCGTTAACTCTCCAAATAAAACTCCATTGGTATATCCTCTCTATAAAAACAAAAAGTATTCTCTTGGCAAAGTAATGGAATCCACTGAAACAAAAGTTGTGTTTTCTTTTATTAATATTCATGGTTTGAAAATTACTGCATCCCATCCTGATAACGCAATTCTACTTAGTAATGGAAATATTATGATAGTAAACCAAATTTTTAGTACAAATCGATCTAAAACACATGTGATAATATATATTTAAAAGGCAACATCTTTAATGAAATAAACGATTATTTTGTCTATCCAATTCCATCAAAAGAAATAAGACTTTATAACGTTAAAAATTTACGTGAAGATGTTATTGAAGTCAGTGTGCATATTGTAGAAGTTAAATGCATTATTTGTAAATTTTATAACGAAACTATTGCTATAACTCTTTTGCATAAATGATAATAATAAAACTTAAAATAGATTTACAAATTAACAAATGTTTTATGTTTTCAAAATTTTGCGTTTTCAATGTGGTATAAGTGAAAAATTATTTAATTTGATTTAAAAAAATGTTTTTATAACAATTTGTTTAAAATTGAGTATAATCTAAAAAATACTATACTTTTATGTACTACGAAAAAAATTTAAAAACGTTTGCAAAAACTGCTTTAAAACCATTTAATTTTGAAACGAACATGTATTTTGTTAATAAAGTGCTTTCAAAACGCTTTTCGAAAACGCTCTCAAGGCGTTCGAATAAAGCGTTTTGAGAATGCTTTTTTTTTGTTACAGTGCTTTCAGAACGCTTTTTGAAAACGCTCGCAAAGCGTTCGAAAATAACGTTTTGAGAACGTTCTTTTTTTGTTACAGTGCTTTCCGAACGCTTTTTTTTTATAACCGTCGTCAATTTCTGCTTGGGTAGCTAAAAAAAACGGCTACGAGCTAAATGCAATTTTCTCTTTCTAAACGAGTACAAAAATAGCTAAATCTAGCCGGAAAATGGCTAACATGGCAACACTCACCCCATGGCCCCTTTTTAACAAATTTGTTTTTTTCATCAATATTTTTAAAATTGGTTCTCATTTCTTTTCACCAACATTTTTTTTAAATAATTTTTTTTTTGCAATTATCTTGTATACATTGTGGTGGGTATTAATATGTTTGGCCGAATGTACTTTTTAGCTTTTTTAAATTCTACTTACTGTGGATCAACATTGGCAGTAGCTTCATCTAAAACTAAAATTTTATTATTACGTAAAACAGCCCGAGCTAGACAGATAAGTTGACGCTGGCCCACACTAAAATTGCTGCCACGTTCGGTGACCAAAAAATCTAGACCCGGTATAGCATTCTTAAGCTCAACCTGCAAAAACAAATAAAATTATATTAATATCACTTTAAACCACAATGAAATCAAAAAACTAACATCTTCTAAAGCTTTCCATATATCAGCATCTGAATACTTTTCAAATGGATCCAAATTATAACGTATGGTTGCCGAAAACAATACTGGATCTTGAGGTATAATTGATATTTTTGAACGCAATGACTCTAATGTTATAGAACCAGTATCTATGCCATCTATAATAATACCACCCTCTATATAGGCTAGACGGAATAAAGCACCAATCAATGAAGATTTACCAGCACCAGTACGACCAACAATACCAACTTTCCAAGCGGGTTGTATAACAATATTTAAATCTTTTAACACCGGTTCACCATTGGGAACATAACGGCAATACATATTACGGAATTCAATAAGACCATGAGTAGGCCAGTTGGAAGGCGGAAGCTTAGTTACACTATTTTCTTGCTCAAGATCGGTATATTGTAAAACTCTCTCAACACTGGTCATTTGTTGAAGAGATTCTGCTACTTGGCGGACACCATATTGAACCATGCCTGTAAGTATCATGGCTTGAGATATAGCCAAACCGACATTACCACTATAAGTTTCTGGAAAGATTGAAAAAGAAAAGATAATAAAAAAATTATGAATTTTATACCGCAAATCAAAAAACTTACGTCCACTTAATAATATAAAACTAAATGTTACAGAGGTCAAAAAGCAACAGCTTACACAATCCAACCATAGACCCAAGGCAGTATTTGAGGCCATTGTCAACTGCCACACACCACTGTGAACATCTTGTAAATTATCAAATTCTTTAGCTACTGTATCCTGTAAATTACGGGATCTTATTGTAGCTATACCCGAAAGAGTAGCCGATAAATGAGAAAAAACAGGACTACGACCTAAAAATACTCAAACATTAATACAGGAAATAAAATTGTGGTTCTTTTAAACTTACAAATTCCCTCTAAACGTTTTAAATCCTGTGACGGTCTTAAATACACCTTGAGTATAAAAATATCAGCTATGGTTACCACTAATATAGCCAGCATTAATATCGGATTCACCACACATATCACAATTAGAATACCAAACATAACTAAAGCTATTTGTATAAAATCCATCATTGCTTTGGGTAAAAATTCATCTATAGCACCCATATCTTTGGAAAAACGATTGAGAATACGGCCGGAAGGATTTTGATCAAAGAAACGCATGGTGGCATTAAGAATTGAACAAAACATACGATCATGCAAAACTTTAGAAGCATGCATGCAGACTTTAAAGAACAAAAAACCACGGAATACAGTCATCTAACCGAAAAGAGACAACAAAAAAAAAACAATTTAAAGTAAGTTTTTTTTACTAAGAAATTACACTTACAATAACCACTCCTATTATTAAGGCTCCATAGATATAAAGACACTCATATGTAGTTAAAACAGTAGTTTGATTTGTGGAACGTAAATATTCCTGTTGGGTCCATACGTTAACAAAGTAATCCGAGCCACTGCAGACCACCTGAGACATTAACATAACAAATACCATGAAAAAAAACCCCATCAGAGTACTGCCAGCCCGAAAATATTCCCACCAAACACGACCACTCACACCACCCTCAGCTTGTTCTTCGGCCATTTCTTTTTCATCTGGTCTATCACGTTCTAAACTTTCCTAAAATAAAAAAATAAGTTCTTTTGTAGGAAATGTCTCAAAAAATGAAAATTTTTTGTAAATAGAAAAAATTCTCAGAATCTGAGAATTTTTCTATATAGAAAAAATGTCTCAGAATCTGAGAATTTTTCTATATAGAAAAAATGTCTCGGAATCTGAGAATTTTTCTATATAGAAAAAATGTCTCAGAATCTAGGAATTTTTCTATATAGAAAAAATGTCTCGAATCTAAGAATTTTTCTATATAGAAAAAAAATGTCTCAGAATCTGAGAATTTTTCTATATAGAAAAAATGTCTCAGAATCTGAGAATTTTTCTATATAGAAAAAATGTCTCAGAATCTGAGAATTTTTCTATATAGAAAAAATGTCTCAGAATCTGAGAATTTTTCTATATAGAAAAAATGTCTCAGAATCTGAGAATTTTTCTATATAGAAAAAATGTCTCAGAATCTGAGAATTTTTCTATATAGAAAAAATGTCTCAGAATCTGAGAATTTTTCTATATAGAAAAAATGTCTCAGAATCTGAGAATTTTTCTATATAGAAAAAATGTCTCAGAATCTGAGAATTTTTCTATATAGAAAAAATGTCTCAGAATCTGAGAATTTTTCTATATAGAAAAAATGTCTCAGAATCTGAGAATTTTTCTATATAGAAAAAATGTCTCAGAATCTGAGAATTTTTCTATATAGAAAAAATGTCTCAGAATCTGAGAATTTTTCTATATAGAAAAAATGTCTCAGAATCTGAGAATTTTTCTATATAGAAAAAATGTCTCAGAATCTGAGAATTTTTCTATATAGAAAAAATGTCTCAGAATCTGAGAATTTTTCTATATAGAAAAAATGTCTCAGAATCTGAGAATTTTTCTATATAGAAAAAATGTCTCAGAATCTGAGAATTTTTCTATATAGAAAAAATGTCTCAGAATCTGAGAATTTTTCTATATAGAAAAAATGTCTCAGAATCTGAGAATTTTTCTATATAGAAAAAATGTCTCAGAATCTGAGAATTTTTCTATATAGAAAAAATGTCTCAGAATCTGAGAATTTTTCTATATAGAAAAAATGTCTCAGAATCTGAGAATTTTTCTATATAGAAAAAATGTCTCAGAATCTGAGAATTTTTCTATATAGAAAAAATGTCTCAGAATCTGAGAATTTTTCTATATAGAAAAAATGTCTCAGAATCTGAGAATTTTTCTATATAGAAAAAATGTCTCAGAATCTGAGAATTTTTCTATATAGAAAAAATGTCTCAGAATCTGAGAATTTTTCTATATAGAAAAAATGTCTCAGAATCTGAGAATTTTTCTATATAGAAAAAATGTCTCAGAATCTGAGAATTTTTCTATATAGAAAAAATGTCTCAGAATCTGAAAATTTTTCTATATAGAAAAAATGTCTCAGAATCTGAGAACTTCTCTGTATAGAAAAAATGTCTCGAATCTAAGAATTTTTCTATATAGAAAAAAAAATGTCTCAGAATCTGAGAATTTTTCTATATAGAAAAAATGTCTCAGAATCTGAGAATTTTTCTATATAGAAAAAATGTCTCAGAATCTGAGAATTTTTCTATATAGAAAAAATGTCTCAGAATCTGAGAATTTTTCTATATAGAAAAAATGTCTCAGAATCTGAGAATTTTTCTATATAGAAAAAATGTCTCAGAATCTGAGAATTTTTCTATATAGAAAAAATGTCTCAGAATCTGAGAATTTTTCTATATAGAAAAAATGTCTCAGAATCTGAGAATTTTTCTATATAGAAAAAATGTCTCAGAATCTGAGAATTTTTCTATATAGAAAAAATGTCTCAGAATCTGAGAATTTTTCTATATAGAAAAAATGTCTCAGAATCTGAGTATTTTTCTATATAGAAAAAATGTCTCAGAATCTGAGAATTTTTCTATATAGAAAAAATGTCTCAGAATCTGAGAATTTTTCTATATAGAAAAAATGTCTCAGAATCTGAGAATTTTTCTATATAGAAAAAATGTCTCAGAATCTGAGAATTTTTCTATATAGAAAAAATGTCTCAGAATCTGAGAATTTTTCTATATAGAAAAAATGTCTCAGAATCTGAGAATTTTTCTATATAGAGAAAACGTCTCAGAATCTGAGAATTTTTCTATATAGAAAAAATGTCTCAGAATCTGAGAATTTTTCTATGTCTCAGAATCTGAGAATTTTTCTATGTCTCAGAATCTGAGATTTTTTTTTTTTTATATAGAAAAAATGTCTCGGAATCTAAGAATTTTTCTATATAGAAAAAATGTCCCAAAATCTGAGAATTTTTCTATATAGAAAAAATGTCTCTGAATCTGAGAATTTTTCTATATAGGAAAAATGTCTCAATATCTGAGATGTTGACAGAGATTTGTAATAGATGAATTAAAATTTGTAATAGATCAATCAAAATTTTAAAAAGATTAGGTAAAATTCCAAACAAAATTTTGAAATTCAAAAAAGATTTTTTTTAAAGTTAAATTAATCTTCTTCATTGAAACTTAATTAACCCTTTAAAGGTCTAATAATAATTAGATTAAGAAAGAAATTTCCAACTTACTGATTTTCTTGAAAACGAAACTTCAGCCGTACTCGTTCGTCTTATAGGTTGATAACCTCCATCTCCATGTTGACCATCCATAAATGGTATATCATCATCATTTTCCTCATTTATCGTTTGATCTTCCGAAGGATTACTACTGTTTATACTTTCATCTTTTTTCAATTTGGGACGTTCTAAAAGTTTAGCAAAATCCAATTCACTAGATATTAAATCGTTATAGGTACCCTGACGGGATATACGACCATTTTCAATAATAACTATCCAATCGGCTTCAGTTAGAAAATGTATTTGATGGGTAATCAAAACTCGTGTAGCTTTTTCTTCGGCCAAACGGCCCTTGGGACCTATAACTTGATCAAACAAATGTCGACCAACATGAGCATCGACGGCACTTAAAGGATCATCTAACAAATATATATTAGCTGGTTTATAAATAGCACGGGCTAAACTAATGCGTGCTCTTTGACCACCCGATAGAGAAGCACCTCTTTCTCCTACTATAGTTTTATCACCATTTGGTAATTGTTCAAAGTCGGTAGATAAGGCACAACATTTAGTAACATCACGATAACGTTTACGATCAAATTTTTCACCAAATAGTATATTATTGCGTACAGTACCAGTAAATAGCCAAGGTTCTTGGGCAGCATATGACATATCACCTTGAACCACAACATCACCTTCAGTTATGGGAAGTTCTCCCAAAATGAGTTGGATAATGGAACTCTGCAATGAATAAAAAAGTAAGTTAAATTTAAAAATAAAATATTTAAAATATCCATACCTTTCCTGCTCCCACAGGACCTATTACCGCACATAGTTGTCCCTTGGGTATTACCAAATTAATATTTTGCAAGGTTTTTGTTGGCTTGGAAATATCCCAATTTGCGCCAACCTGTTTAAGTACCACAGCTTGTTTATTACCCTCATTAGTTGCTGTATATGTAACACCGGAAACCTTTTCATCACAACCATCTTGTTGCAAATATGTTTGCACACGCTTTAACGACACCAAAGCCTCGGCACCAAACGACACAGCCAATGGATACCAAATGGCTGCTACTAATTGTAGGATATTGTAATAACCAGCCATGGAAAATACAATATCAGCGGAGATCGTATTTCCCATAAGAACAGCAGCAGCTATTGTAATATACAAAGTGGAACGTTCGGTAAAAACCATGGTACTTAAATAGAAACCACGCAAATAGGAAGCATAACGTATCTGTTTTATTTCTTTTCTACGTGCCTCCTTGACAACATTTTGAAATGGTTTCTCCCAGGCATACATTTTGATAACCTGTATACCTTGAACCAATTCATTCATAATACCAACTCTAGCATCAGTTCTTTCAGCGATCTTCATGCGCAATTTTGAAGCCAATTTACTGAGACCTGTCTGGACGGGTATAGTTTTTAATAGTAAACCGACTACACCTACCACAGCAGCTAAGCCTATTTTAGTCCATATTAAATAACAAATAAGAACGGCCTGCAGAGGCATTATCCAAATCCAATGGACGAAAATAAAACCATAATCTAAACGATTAACATCATTCGATAACAGATTTATAAGATAACCAGCCGGTGTCTGACCAGCAGCTTTCATAGAGAGACTGATTGTCTGGATGAGAGAGAAAAAATATCTTTTCGATTAGTATATAATGCCATTTGTGCCCTTCTTACCTTACGATATATCAATGAACAGCAAGCTATGCGCATGCGTGCACCCATTAATCTTTGTCTTAAATCTACATGATGTATAAGAAAACATCCTATTAAAGTAGATATCACCAATATAGCGCCTAAAGAATTCACATCATTCCATATATATTCTATTCCCTCATGTAAACCTTGAGCCACTGTCTCATTGTTAACATCTTCAAAGGAATTGATGATATTATTTGTAGAGGATTTAGCCTTGTCATCCAAGGTATTGAAATCATCTGGAAAAAAAAAGTTTTATTTAAAAGAAACATCTTTAGATTTGTAATTTGGTATTAGAAAAAGGTAATTTTGAACTTCTACCAGTGTAGGCCCTAAGGAAATTTCAAATTACACATGAACGCACTAAAAATTACACATGTAATTTCTGTGTCAGTCACAAATGCTAAAATCTTATTTCAAATAAATGTGAATTTAATCTTAAACATCAGAAAAAGGATTTTTAGCCAAAAATTAATTTTTTAAACAATTTGAAGCACCAAATTTAGGATAAGTAAAAATTACCAAAATAGAACTTTTTAATAAAAGGTGCCAAAATAGAACATTTTAATAAAAAGTACCAACATGTTTTTTAGCAAACAGAACTATGCCAAAAAAGCATTATTATAAAAAATATCAAAATAGTAGTTTTAAAAAAAGTACCAAAATAGTACTTTTTTTAAACATAGACCGTATTTAGACTGGGCAATTTTAATTGCCGCAATTCTGGTTTTTAGTGTACCGGAAAGAGATGGAAGAGTCTTACCTCTCTTTCTGATACACTAAAAAAACAGAATTGCGGCAATTAAAATTGCCCAGTCTAAATACGGTCATACCAAATAAGTACTTTATCATAAACTGTGCCAAATCAGTACATTTTTATGGAATGTTTCAAATAGTACTTTATTGGTACCTTTAAAAAAGTACTACTTCGGCATTTTTTATAAAAAAGTACTACTTCGGCACTTTTTATAAAAAAGTACTACTTCGGCACTTTTTATAAAAAAGTACTTTTAATAAAAGTGCTTTATGTTGATACTTTTTATAAAAAAGTACTATATTGGTACTTATAATAAAAATACATGAATGTTTGCACCATTTTGTTAAAAATTACTATTTTGAAACTTTTTATTTAAAATCGCTATTTGGTACTTTTTTTATTAAAAAGTACTATTTTGGTTCATTTAATTAAAAAGAACTATTTTGGTGCTTTTTATAACAGTACTATTATTTTGGTTGTTTTTTTTTTAAAGGACTTTTTTAAAAAAGTACTTTTTTTAAAAAGTACCAAAATAATACTATTTTTATAATAAGAATGCAAGAGAATGGATTACTTTTTTTAAAAGATGATACAGATGCCACAGAAAATTACTCATGAAATGGCAACACTGACTTATACCTAAATAATTTTTTTGAGTATATGGGGCATTCCATGTTAAATCGGACACTTTGAAAAAACATTTTTTAGATTTTCCCAATTTGTTAACAGTTTTTAGTACGCCTCGAAAACTCCTTCGTGGTAAATTTTCAGATTTTTTTGATGACCAGTTCAAAAGATATCGAATTTTTAAAAATTGGTAGTTTGATCCTTTACTTAAACTTCCTTTACTCATAACTTCTTCAATAATGGTCCAAATTTCAATTTTTTTTTTTAATTTTTGTTTTTTTACGTACTTTTAAAAAAAAAAATCCCAAAAAATTCTTAAAAGCGCTCTAGTATGCGATTTTTAAGTTTTAAAATTTAAATCTCATTTTTGAAAATGTTTGTTGTAGAGTATTCATTATTAATTTACATATACGTTTCTCTATGTGTAATGGAGTAATGATTATTAAAGTATTCGTTATTAATTTACATATACATTTCTCTATGTGTAATGGAATAATTGAATACCATATACCTTTCCCTTTTCTTCTTAGTATTCATTTAAAACCATTTATATACTTATAACATCTATTAATACATAAGTAGAATTAAACCGTTATAAATAATCTTGTAAGCATAAAAGAATTAAATAAAGACACTTTGGATTTGAAAGTCTTTGACTAAGGTCATCATTTAAAACGTTTAAAACTCTACATTGGCGACGAGGCAAAAGGAAAATAATATAAAAAAAAAAACAGAAACAAAAAAAAAAAATTGTACAGTCAAACACGTGCGTTATTCAAGTTATATTAATTCCTAAATAAGTCCTTCGTTTTAATAATTTTTTTATTGCAAAATGTCTGTAACTGAAGGCAATAAAGGTTTTGTCCAAGTTTCTTCAATAAATATGGAAACTTTTGAACCAAATATAGAACAGTGGCAAACGTATATGGAACGAATGGAACAACTTTTTATTGCCAGCAACGTCACAAGCGAGGACCAAAAACGGTCTTTGTTCATAAGATTCATCGGACCGACTACGTACAGGCTGTTGCGAGACTTGTGTCAGCCGAATCTTCCTAAAAATACGTCGTTCAAAGATTTGGTGAAAAAGCTGGATAATCATTTTACTCCAGCAGTTGTGATTTTTAAGGAAAGAAGAAATTTTTACTCAGCACACAGGGGACAAAGTGAATCAGCCGTAGAGTGGCATGCTAAAATAAGGCGGTTAGCAGTGAATTGTGAATTTGGTGCTGCGCTGGAAGGCAGATTAATTGACAAATTCGTGACGGAGATGGACGGCAAAATTTTCGATCGGCTGTGTGAAGAAGGTACGTCGTTAACTTTGTCTAAAGCTTTGGAAATTGCGCAAAGGTATGAGACACCATCCAAGCCATTACATCTTATTCAGCCCATACAGAAAAAGAAATTCGTTGGTCAACAGAGGGGGAATAATGGTGGTAAGCTGGAAAAAGCGAAGGTTACTGAAGCGAAGGTTACTGAAAAATGTTACCATTGTGGCAAACCTAACCATGATTTCAAGGTATGTAAATTTAAAACGTACACGTGCAACAAATGCGGGAAAAAAGGTCATCTGGCTGCGGTATGTCGAGCAAGTATAAAATCAATTAAAGTATTGGAAGCGGATAAAACAGAAAATTATTCTAATATAGATAAAAATATTCAGTTATATCATATAAGAGCTGGTAGAAGTATTGATAATTATAATGTTTCTGTTAAGGTTAATGATATTTTATTAAATTTTGAGTTAGATTCGGGAGCGGCAGTTTCAGTATTTCCATTGCAAATATTTGAATCAAAGTTCCCTAAAGGAAAAATAGATAAGTGTTTTACTAAGTTATCCGGTTACGGTGGCAACGATTTGCAGGTTAAAGGTTCATTTTGCGCATCGGTAAATTTTAATGGGAAAGTAAAGGATCTCGAATTTTTAGTTGTAGATGCAATGGGTCCCTTAATTTTAGGACGGAATTTTTTTTCACTTTTTAATATTGTGTGGAAGGAAATAAATTCAGTTAGGTCGGAGAATAAGTTACAAGATATTGTAAATAAATATCAAAACGTTTTTGATGGTAGCATTGGGAAGTTTAAATACTTTAAAGTTAAATTGTGTTTAGATGGGAATCCGGTTCCGATTTTCCATAAACCAAGGCCTATCCCTATTTCGTTTACATCTGCAGTAGAGGAGCAGCTACTAAAACTGGAGAAGGAGGGTGTTATTTCTCAAGTGGAGACGTCCGCGTGGGGGACACCTCTGGTACCAGTGCTTAAAGCCAACGGCTCTATTCGCATATGCGCAGATTATAAAGTTACGTTAAATAGATACTTGTGCGATGTAAAATATCCGCTGCCACGTATAGAAGACTTGTTTTCCAAATTACAAAATGGTGAATTATTTACAAAGTTAGATTTGAGTCAGGCGTATAACCAATTTGAATTGGAGGATGAGTCAAAATTGTTGTGTGCTTGGAGCACACACAAAGGTGTATTTATGATGAATCGTATGCCATTTGGTATTAAGCCCGCTTCAGGCATTTTTCAAAGGGAAATAGAAAAGCTTTTGCAGGGTATCCCTAAAGTTGTGAATTTTTTAGATGACATTTTGATCACTGGTTTGGATGAAGAGGAGCACATGAAAAATTTAGGTGAGGTATTAAAAAGATTAGAGGATGCTGGTTTAAAGTTGGAAAAGTCAAAATGTAAATTTTTATTGGAGGAAGTGTCTTATTTGGGTTTCAAAATTAACAAAAATGGTTTGGCCAAAACTACCGAGCGTATAGAGGCGATTGTAAGGGCACCCAGGCCAACGGACATTTCTGAAATAAGATCTTTTATAGGACTCGTGAATTATTATAGTAAATTTATTCAAAATTATACGAATATCATGTTACCCTTTTACGATCTATTGAAAGCTGAAAGAAAGTTTGAGTGGAAGGCTGAATGTGAAAATTCGTTTAATTTATTGAAAATGAAAATTGCACAGGATATCACTCTCTCTCACTTCAATCCTAACATTCCAATAATTTTGACTTGTGATGCTTCACAAAAGGGCGTAGGCGCAATACTCTCCCACCGATTTGAAAATGGTGATGAGAGACCTGTTGCTTTTATATCTCGGGTTTTATCCAAAACCGAACAGAATTACAGTGTAATTCAAAAGGAAGCACTAGCAATTGTTTTTGCATGTGATAAGCTTTACATATATTTAAAAGGTAATAGCTTTACGTTACGAACTGATCATAAACCATTACTTAGTCTTTTTGGGGAAAATAAGGGCATACCTAAAATGGCTGCAAGCCGTTTGCAGAGATGGGCAATATTTTTGTCCTGTTTCAATTACAAGATCGAATATGTTAAGAGCGGCAATAATTCTGCGGATTCTCTTTCGCGGCTTCCTTTAGAGGATATTAATCCGTCAGTTGATAATGAGGCACTATTTTTAAATTTTATAATAAGTCGCAAAAATTTTAAACTCGATTTTAAAACAATTCGATTAGAATCATCTCGTGATTTAGAGATTTCAAAAGTCATAAACTCGATTAACACTGGACTACCCCTAAGTGACAACCTTAAATCATATAATGTAAAATTAAATGAGTTACATGTTGAGGAAGGTATTTTAATGTGGGGCTATAGGGTAGTTATTCCACAGAAACTTCGCGAGAGTATTTTAACTGAACTTCATTCAACGCATTTAGGCATAGTTAAGAGTAAGTCAATGGCAAGGTCCTATTTTTGGTGGCCTAATTTAGATAGAGATTTGGAAAATGTTGTAAAGGGTTGTAAATTTTGCAATATTTTTAAACAAGATCCAAATAGGGATGAGTTGATGACATGGCCGACACCATGCGGAGTTTGGAACAGAGTTCACACGGACTTTTGTGGTCCCATTAATGGATATTACTTTTTAATTTTAATTGATGCTTACGCTAAATGGCCAGAAGTTTTTATTACAAAGTCGATGACTACAGAGTTTACAATTGCCCGATTAAGAGAGACATTTGCCCGTTATGGCCTGCCCACTACATTGGTGAGTGACAACGGTACGCAGTACACAAGCAATGAATTCAGAACATTTTTAGAGAACAATAACATAAAACACAAGCTTACTGCTCCGGGTCATCCATCAACAAATGGTGCTGCGGAAAATTTTGTTCGAACTTTAAAAGCCGCTTTAAAAAATGCCATTTCGGAGGCAAATTCAAACAATTTAAATATTTCCATTGACTGTATACTCTCGAGGTTTCTTTTTGATTACAGAGCTGTACGACACTGCTCAACAAATGAGTCCCCAGCAAAATTGATGCTAGGAAGGGAGGTAAGAAACCGATTCGATTCTCTAAGACCAAAATCGTATGCGGAAAGGGCATTTGAAACTAAAGATAGGCAAATCGCAAAATTTAATGGTGGTAGGAGATTAATATTTACAGTCGGGGAGGTAGTGTGGCTAAAAGATTATACGGTGGTTAACCAACCAAAATGGGTTACTGGTAAAATAATTAAAGTTTTAGGTCCAAGAAATTATATTTGCGAATTGGGAAGTGGTCGTCATATTAAACGTCATTTGGATCAATTAAGAAAATACACTCAAGGTTCGGGAGACTCGGATGAAAATCATGGGGTTGAAGGAACAGAAGATGATATTCCGATTAAACGGAATGTTGTTACAGAAGACGCGTTAGCTTCAGATTTAGAACAAACAACACCGCAGGTTCCCACTCCACATAACGAGCCTCAAGAAAATCAAATTAACGTAAACAATGAGAGTAACACGGCTGCAGAAACTGCCACTCCTGAACTGAGAAGATCAAATAGATCAAGAAAACCTGTTGTTAAACTAAATATTTAAATTTATTTTTATTTTTAAATAAGAATTTTGAATTTTAATCAACATAAAAAGTATTATATTATATATTATTATAAATCTTAAGAAAGGGGCATTGTAGAGTATTCATTATTAATTTACATATACGTTTCTCTATGTGTAATGGAGTAATGATTATTAAAGTATTCGTTATTAATTTACATATACATTTCTCTATGTGTAATGGAATAATTGAATACCATATACCTTTCCCTTTTCTTCTTAGTATTCATTTAAAACCATTTATATACTTATAACATCTATTAATACATAAGTAGAATTAAACCGTTATAAATAATCTTGTAAGCATAAAAGAATTAAATAAAGACACTTTGGATTTGAAAGTCTTTGACTAAGGTCATCATTTAAAACGTTTAAAACTCTACATTTGTACTCTTCGATTTTTTTGTGTAAAACATCTATCGATTCTACAAATTTTTTGCCCAGAAGGATCGTGGGATAACGATTATTACTATTTTTTTAAATTTTTTGAAAAAATTTTATTGTAATTTTCTAATCTTAAAATCATTTCTACTGCTCCAATGATGCGCCATAGAGGGGTCCTTTATGAGACCAACCCCCATTAATTTTTACGTCTTAACATTTCTTTGGAACAAACTAATACCCTATCTCCAATTTCTAAGGGGGCTCCCACACAAAACGACATTTTTTAAAATTTGCTCCAACCGCTCTAACGGTCTCATAAAGGACCCCTCTATGGCGCATCATTGGAGCAGTAGAAATGATTTTAAGATTGAAAAATTACAATCAAATTTTTTCAAAAAATTTTAAAAAATAGTTATTCCACGATCCTCCTTGTCAAAAAATTTTTAGAATCGATAGATGTTTTACACAAAAAAATTTCAAAAAAATCGAAGAGTACAAACATTTTCAAAAATGAGATTTAAATTGTAAAACTTAAAAATCGCATACTAGAGCGCTTTTAAGAATTTTTTGGGATATTTTTTTTAAAGTACGTAAAAAAACAAAAATTTTGAAAAAAAAATTTTAAATTTGGACCATTATTGAAGAAGTTATAAGTAAAAGAAGTTTGAGTAAAGGAACAAACTACCAATTTTTAAAAATTCGATATCTTTTGAACTGGTCATCAAAAAAATCTGAAAATTTACCACGAAGGAGTTTTCGAAGGGTACTAAAAACTGTTAACAAATTGGGAAAATCTAAAAAAAAAAATTCAAAGTGTCCGATTTGGCATGGAATGCCCCATATATACTTACTATTATCGTTGCTATTTGAATTCCCATTAATTGAACGTAAACTGCGATGGGTTAAATTTTCATATAACAACTGTGTATCTAATGAAGTATTAATAATGTTTATAGGATTTTGAAATTGCAGCAATAATTGCGCCAATACAGCGGGTATCAGTGATCTGTAAATAGAGAAGTTGTTTAAATAAACAATTAATTGAGGAATTTTTAAATTGAATTTACAACGCACTTCAATACAATATAAATAAGACAAATTAACCCATCAACAATAGCAGGACGCCAGAATGTCTTAAGAATGGCAATGCGCAATAAGGGTTCACGATTTTTTAAGCGTGCATTTTCCACTTCTTTGTACCAGTGTCTAAGCGGGAGAAAATAATAGAACTTAAGTTACTAAATGACTAGGTAAGGATTTATATAAAAAAAAAATACCTTTCTAATTCATCACCTAATTCCTCAGAATTATCTTCTGGCAAACATTTTGTTAAATCCTCGGTTGTTAAACCCTGTCTTGATCCTTTGTATAACAATGGTATAGACCAACCAAAAAATAATTGTGACAATACATTTGAAAATCTTCGAGGATTTTCTTTTTGTGGTTTTTGCGAACTATCCATGCTGGTATTAACTCTAGAGCTTAAAAGAATAAAGAAATTAGGGTACCTTATATTTACAAGTGTAAATTTTAATAATTTTAATTAGAGATGGGCACATGAGCAGATTAGAGCGTGATTCACGCGTGAATGTGACTGATTTCAATTTTACTCACATGGTTGTGAGTGAGTGTGAGTGGAGAAAAAAATTGCGTGAGTAAGATTTTTGCGTGAGTGTGCGTGAGTCGATTTTTTTGCGTGAGTTTGCGTGATTTATTTTCTCTTCTTATTTCCTTTTGTACCAAAAAAAGCAACAAAAAATTGTTAAATATGTCTTAATTTAATATTTCGTCCCAAAAATATTTCGAGCAAAAAAAAAATGTAAAATTTCGCTGAACTTTAAATTTTGCTGAAAATTTTTAAAGATTTTTGAAATTTTAGTTTTTCAAATTTTTGTTTGTATAAATAAGTGTTTCGTGAGTGTGAGTCAACGTGAGTGTGAGTGAAGCTTGCGTGAGTGCACGTGAGTGTGAGTTGCATTAAATTTACTCACTTGATTGTGAGTAGAAAAAATATGCTCGTGAGTGAGTGTGCGTGATTTAAAAATGTCTGTCGTGAGCGTGAGTGAGTGTGAGTCAAAAATCACTCACGCGCACATCTCTAATTTTAATCATAGACAACACACATCCCTCTTCAAGCAAGTTTAGGTTGTGTTAAAATGGTGACCAAATCGGCTAATGGCATTTCACTCCTTTATTTTGAAAGGTTCGCCAGTTTTTTTTTTGGATGTCATCCCCAACTTAAAATTTCTCATTCCCAAAAAAAATTTCTCAAAATTTACTACACGCAAAAAACACTTGCAACCAGGGATGGAATTGTTGATACAAATGTACTTTTTTTGATACTATTTAATGCTGAAAAATACGTTGATACGCCCGCGACTTATTTGGTACATTTTTAAAATTGAACGAATTTCAATTCATTTTTTTATTGAAATTGTTTTCTTGCATTAAATTTCCACCCATTTTCTACTAATTGAAATATGGTTATTCGTGGAGAAACTCTTTTAAATTTAAAAGAGTTTCATTTATGTTGATATACGGTCTAATGAATATTAGCCGACTTTTACGCCTCGGCCGAACCAATTTTAACCTCAAGCTGCGAACACTGTAAATGTATTTCTTAATTATGAATCTGGGTTGCCTCGCTAATATATTTCAACGAAAATCCAAATTTTCGTTAGAGCCGCTGTCAAACGTCAAAAATAGACATTTTAAGCTTATCTCGAAACGATGAGAGACATGAACAAATTACTTAAGACAAAAACTATTCCTCGGGAAAAATGCAACAAAACTGCAAAATGAAACAAAGCTGCAATTTAAAAAAGAAAAAAATGTGAGTAGTTATTTTATTTAATTTTTTACAAGGAATGATTATGGACATTAGTAATATTTTAATATTTCGCTTCCTTTTCGTGTTATTAACTCACGAATTTGCAGTTAAATTCGTTATTTTTTTTACAGAAAACATGATGTTTTTAGCTCGGAAGTTTTGGCAACAATAACATTGCAATATGTGAATTTACAGTTTTATTGCATTTTTCCTGAGGAATAATTTTTGTCTTAAATAATTTTTTCAAATCTTCGTTTTCGAGACAAGCTTAAAATTTAAATTTTTTGACGTTTGACCGCTGTTTTTTTAAAAACGGCCGTGGCGAAGATTTTGATTTTCGTCGAAATATAGTAGTGGGGCACCCCAGATTCATATTCAGAATGACATTAACAGTGTCGCAACGTTGGTTCGGCTAAGGCGTGTTTAATTAAATTTAATTTTATATTTTTAAATTACATGCGTGAGTTTTTAGTACCTGTTTCGTTTATAATTAATATTTTTTTTGTTTTTTTAATAAAAAAATAAAAAAGTGTACCTTGAGAGTCAAAAAAGTACAATTTAAAATCATTTTTGATACCAAAACGAAATTGCCATATTTCATCCCTGCTTGCAACCCATCAAGTGCTTTTGAGTAATTTAGCTAATTTTTTAGAACAAAAACTTGGTTAATTTACACAGAAAAAAATATGGAGGAAACAAATTTGAGTAATCACTTGTTTAAATTTAAAAACAAAAATTGAGTAATTTTTTAATTGACGCAATTAAAAATTTACTTAAAAATTTTAAAAACAGTTTAAGTAAATAAAACGCTAAGTGCTAGAAAAAATTGGATGGCGGATTTGGATTCAGGAGAGAAACATCTATAAGAATCAGTTGGATATTTCACTGGGAGGTTTTTGTTGTCAAACAGTGTAATTTTTTAGCAATTACTCGAAAACAGGATCAGATAGGATTTTCGTGTTAACGATTTTTAAAGTATCAAATAAAGAGGAGTAAAATGTCATTAGCCGATTTTGTCACCATTTTAACACAACCTAATCATGTTTGAATAGGGGTGTGAACACTCAGTAGTGTTGTTTTTGATTGAACATTTTACAAATCTGTTATATTTGTTGCCAAAATGGAAAGGTTTAATATAATGTCTAAGAAAACTTAAGTAAAATGGATCAAGATATTTCTGACATAAAAAAATGTTTACACTCAAAAAATATTTTTTTACAATAAAAAAAAATTCTTTTGTACAAAAATTGCAAAAAAAGATTACACAAAATAAAAATTTTTTAGTCAGAATATTTTAAATTTTTTTTACGTTAAGTGTGTATAACATCGGGGAAATGTTATTTTTTTAATCCACTGGGTCCAAGAGCAGGACTTTGATTTAAATTGTTTCATTTGTTTATCAATAATACAAAAAAAAAAACAAGTGAGAGTATTCTTACACGTGTTAAATTCTCACTAACTTTTGTTTCGCAAAACCTTTTCAATATTTAAAATTTCGCGGAACCCCCCAACATGAAAAAAAACAAGAAAATTATAGATCGTCAAGCCCTGCCATACAAATTCTTCATCATATTGGGGAAACGGTTTCATCACTTGCTGTTATCAATTTTAATGATAAAGCTTTTCTTTAAAATTATGAAACATGTCATTAAAATTTAAGAAACCAGTGATGACATATTTCATCATGTCATCAATATGCCTTTTAATTTTTTTAGTATTTTGGATAATTTTAAAATTAATTAAAGTTGTTATAACTCGACCTTTCCAATTTAAATAAATAAAAAAATTTCGAGCTCGAGGCCAGTTTTTCTTGTAAATAAATATTCTTTTATTCCATTGAATGGAATATTTATTTACAAGAAAAACTGGCCTCGAGCTCGAAGAATTTTTATTTATTTAAGTTCAAAATAATAAAAAACAGTTGAATAAATAAACAAGTAGAAAATAAAAATTCGAGTTGGCCGAATCCATTAACATCCCCCACAATATCATTTTTAAGAGACAGTAAAAAAAGTTTAACAATTTTGATTAAAAAAATTTTATTTTGAGAATAAAAACTTATTTTAGTCAATTTAAAAAAAAAAAAAACTAAATATAAATTGAAATTTTTTTGAGTGCAAATTTTTTCCTTTAACCCTTTAACGGTCACAGGCAAGTATACTTGCCAAAGCGTTTCAGGTAAAAGATAGTATAAATGTGCTAGAAGATAAATTGTAGAGTAGTGGTAGGGCAACAAAAGCCTAACTTTCAGTAACTCTCTAATTTGATCCACTTACTCATAACAAAGTTATTAATGGCACACTTTATCATATTGATGACACCGCTTCATTGAACGAAAATTGATGCAAAATTTCATCATATTGATGTAGCCTTTCATCAATATGAAGAAGCTTTTTCTTTGTGTGATACCTACACCTGTTTCCAAAAAGTGGGGTTAGGAATTTTGTATATCGGTTTAACTGACCACCGTTGCGAACTTATCGTAAATATTAAATACACAAATAAATGTTACCCCTTTTTGTAAAGATTATCTTCCTTCTTTACAACATAAATAAATACTTAAGTATTTATTTTAGATAAAACAAAAAAATGTAAATTGCAAAAAAACAACAGCAAATATTAAAAGCACTGATAAAAAAAATTGTGAACTACTCTACGTCTACAATCCGCACATTATGTTAGTCAATTCCTAGACATGATGTAAATAAATTTGAGTACTATATTTTAATAAAAAAAATATCTTTACTCAAATGCAAATGCAATCAAAATAAAATTTTTATATTTCTTATCACTAAAATGAGCTTTAACGTAATTAAATATAGATCATCTCTCACATAGCATCATCTCAAAAGTATGTTCCTCCTCGATGGCCTTGTATTTTAACCTAAATCTGTCAGTGAGATTACAACTTGTAAAATTGCAACAAGAATTTCATTCAACTTTTGGTAGAAACAACAGTTATTCGTTGTGTTTTAATTTGTGGTTCAACAAATTTTTATTTAATTTAGATTTTATTCTAAGTAAATATTTGAAATTTGCGTACAATTGACGATTATTGTATGAGTTTCGAGTATTCAGGCCATGACTTCTTTCTGTATTCGACAAACAAAAGTATCAAGTCATTGTACTATGCATTTAACTATAGTACATTGCTCTAAAATTTTTAGATAAGAGAATAAATTTGGACTGCAAAACATAAACATTAATGGAATACCAACATCTTTATCTATTCTAGACTCTGAAATATATTTTATACCCTACACCTAGTTTTAGAGATTTATTTTTATAAGTTTGTCAAGCCGTTTGTAACACCTTGAAATATCGGTCTAGTACAATGGTTCCCAACGGTATCCGCTGTCTCAATTAATTTTTGGAATTAATTGAGTTTCGCTGATTTCAAGGAATTTAAATTTTTAACAATTTTTTTTATATATTTCCCAAAATATACTATACTACTAATATACACTGAAAAAAAAAGACATAACTAAAATTAAGGAAAAAATGTCTTTGAAAATTTATCATGAATTTTCCTAAAATTTAGTTAAATTTAACTTAAATTAACTTAAATTTTAGTTCATTTACTTATAAGTAGTTCATAGTTTTCTTTAAATGGATTTTTTTTAATATTAGGAAAAAAATTCTTACTGCCAAAGAAATTTTCCAAAAATCTAAGAATCGTATCTTAATTTTTAAGACATATTTCTTAAAAAACAATTTAGTTCAAGGTTAGTTAAAATTTACTAAAAAAACATCATCGTATTTCTCTTCTTTGAATTGAGGAAGTGTACTTCTTAGGATTTAGTTAATGACTTCTGAGAATTTAGTAAATAACTTCTTAGAATTTAGTTAAAAATTCAAAATGGAGATATCTCGAAAACTAAGCGAGATAGAGCGAAACAGATGAAATTTTTAAAAGAAAGGCTACAAAGAAAAATATGGAATAGCCTAGCTCTGCATATCTGTCGGGGTCTCAAGACCCTAATTTTAGATCTAAAATTTGAAATTCCCGAGATTTTATATATGCACATATCTCAGAAAATACTGCCAATACCATATCAGGCCCCTTATTACCGTATCTCAAAAACTAAGCAAGTTAGAGCAAAACGGACACAAGTTTTGGTTCAAAATCTATGGGGAAACTTAAAGGACCCAACGGGGTCTCGAGTTAAATGGGGTCCGAACCCATGGGTCCAGGGTCTAGACCCAATCTATTTCTAAAATGTGAAGTATAATTTTTCCCATTTTTTAGTTAAAATTGGCTTAAAATTAAATAATTTTGTTTTCCTTATTTTTGGGAAAATTATAAACTAAAACCAAGAAAAAAAATCTTTGGAGCCAAATCATTCCCTCTTTTTCTCAAAATTGAGTTAATTTTCCCAGATTTTAATTCACTTTTTTTTTGAGTGTACCCGGTAGCGATCTCTAAACCTCAATGAAAAAAATAGCAAAAATAACGTGTTATTTTCTCACAAAAATCCTAATTCCCATAGAGTAAAGATAATAAGTGACATTGGTAGACTCCAAAATCAATCTATTATTTTCGATAAAATGATAGATTCGATGTATTTCTCTTTTAATAATAATACGATTTTACATGTACATACTTTTCTCTTACTCTAAATCCCAGAAGAGAAAATAAAATGGTATCCAACCAAGCAAATACCCACTAATATATCGAGATAGCAGATCAACAGTTTAGGGTTAATAACGGTTTGCCGGTTATCACCACATTTCGCAAACAGTCGGCACGTTTAATCCCCGTATGACCCGGAATTCACACGATTATCAGGTCGTGCACTTAAAAAATTATTGCAGTTACTACATGCTGGTCATTTGTGTAGTAAGTAGTAGTTGTTGTATTCAACTACAACTTCAGTTGTTTTTGGGTAAAAAATTTCAAACAACTGTTTTTTGTAGTCGTTTTAAAAAATAAATACAAAAAATTACTACATTGTAGTAACAGTTGTACTTTGTAGTTGTTTTAGTCTATAAAAAAACTTATAATTTTCTAGAAATTTTTAGAAAAACGGATGTGTTGAATGAGTTGGAAGTGTCCGATGCAGCAGGAATTATTTCCAAATAATTTTAACCGTTTTTTAACTTTAGAAGAAAATTCAGACAATTTAAGTTACAGTAAAAATAACTGTTATTTGAAGTAGTTTTTACCATTTTTTGTTGTTGTTAATTGATAGTTAAAAACAACAACAATTTTTGGTTGATTTTACCGTAAAATGTATTGGACGCCTAAACAACAGCAAATGTACATAGTAGTTTTAACTGTCTTTTGTAGTGGAATCTACCGTCATAATTTTTTGAGTGTGGCCAAATTTTCTACTATTGTATTTGAATTTTCTTTCTACGTGATATTTAAGTTAAGTTTTTTAAGGCCGGATTACTCAATGAAAAGTTAGCTGCTAACTGCCGATTTAACGGAGCCTTATGTCAAAATTTGTATGAAAAAGTTAAATTTAACGGAGAGTTATTTTATAACGGAGCATTGAGTAATCCAGCCTAAATGTTTCTTTTTCCATTGTTATTTGATCGTATTCTAAAAATTTCACATAAAATTTTCATAAAAAAATGAATAATTATGCCCTTTTGTCACAAAACCAAACAATGGACATTTTCATTATTCTCTGTGAAACAAATCACTCTTTGTCAGGAATGAAAAAGTCAGTACTTAAGTTCTTTTTGCAGTACTTTTTCACACTCTAAGATGCCGTAGTAAACCCGAGACAGATTAGTACCTTGTCTATTTAAAACGTTTGTTTCAAAAAATTCAAAATTAGAAAACTTGACAAAAGTCTGTCGTAGTTTCTTCCTGGCCGAATATATTTTTTATCAAAAAAATCTCAGGGTCGTTTTTTTTGAGCGTTATTGAGGTATCCTATAAAATTTTACCAAGGATTATTATGGATTCGGGGAGGTAGTTTAAGTAAAGAACAAAAAGACGGAAATTATAATGTTGTAGTATACCAGTAACTCTCTGTACTAGTAACTCTTCAGATCACATCTACTTGTTCCTGCTGCGACGAACAACCACATTCCGCGATTCCTGGTCGTGCATTGATAATAAAGTTGCATTGTAGCAGCAAGGAAAATGGTGAAAAGAAACAATTACAACGTAAACGCTTTAACGACCAGAGGCAAGAATACTTGCCAAAGCGTTTTTGGCGATTATTTTTGTTCGGGTAGAAGATAGGGTAAATGTGCTAAAAGATGAATTGTTGAGTAGTGTTCGGGAAACAAAAGTCTAGTTTTCAGTCTCTAACTTGATCCACTTACTTATCATAAGCCCTCAAAGTTTATAAAATAATAATCTCTGTTTTAGGCACAAAAGGATCTTTACTTGTCAAGTGAAATCAGGGGGAAGAAGGGGGTTTAGATGTCCAAATTCTTGTAGAGTTACTATTATTTAGTTGCAGATCTTAAAAATTGCAGCGAAAAGTAAATAGCTTTGGCCAGAACTGCGTAAACGTCAAAGGGCAAATTTTTTTGCTAAGAAAAATAAGGGCGAAGGAGAGGGGCAAGGGCTACAATTTTTTATTTCGAAACTATTATTAGGACAAAGATTACGACAATGAACAGAAAATGAAAATCGCTTCGGCAGAAAATGTATGGTCGTCAAAGGGTTAATATTAAACGAGGATTCGTTGCAAAACAGAACATTTTTACTCAACGAAAATTTAAAAATAAATTGGATTGAGAATAGACCTTTGAAAATTTAATTTAAAATTCAATTTTTCATAAACTTAAATTAATTAATGTTTGAATTAATTCTTTGAATTATTTAAAAAAGAATTAATTCATTTTGTCAATAATTAATTTTTAATTCAAAAAATTAATTCTTTATGAATTAGTTCATTTTTAATTAATTCATTTTAATTAATTCATTTTGAATTAATTTATTGTAATTAATTCCATTTTTGAATTATTTTTTTTTTACAAATTTTTGTTTAATTCAGTTTTGAATTAATTTTTTTAAATTTTTTTTATTTCATTTATGCTGCTTGCTCGAACACTTTAATATCATCAAAAATCTCAAACAACTGTTTTTTGTAGTCGTTTTAAAAAATAAATACAAAAAATTACTACATTGTAGTAACAGTTGTTTTATGTAGTTGTTTTTAGTCTATACAAAAACTTATAATTTTCTAGAAATTTTTAGAAAATTGGATGTGTTGAACAAGTTAGATGTAGCAGGAATTATTTCCAAATAATTTTAACCATTTTTATGTTAGAAGAAAATTCAGACAATTTGAGTTACAGAAAAAATAACTGTAATTTGAAGTAGTTTTTACCGTTTTTTGTAGTTGTTAATTGATAGTTAAAAACAACAACAATTTTTGGTTGATTTTACCATAAAATGTAGTGGACGCCTAAACAACAGCAAATGTAGTAGTTTTAACTGTCTTTTGTAGTGGAATCTACCGTCATAATTTTTTGAGTGCGTATTATAATAGATATCCTTTCGAAGTTTTCAGGTAGACATGTATTGTATTCTGAAATCACCATTCTGAATTTTAAAGGAATCCGAGGTCCAGTGGTTCAAAAGTTATTAGCAAAACCGTGCATTTCAGATTGGTTTCACCTTAAATTCACGTGTTGAAAAAACCGAGCATAAAAAAGATTTAAAAATGCAACAAAATTACTTTACAAAGTATTTTTGTCACTCAAAAATATTTTTACACTAAAAAATATGTTACACTCGAAAAAAAATGTTACACTCGAAAAAAAATGTTACTCTCAAAAAAAAATTGTATTTTTTCTTTTTTTACAAAAATGACAAAAAAAGGTTTTTACTCAAAATAAAATATTTCTAATCAAAATTGTTCATTTTTTTCACGTTAGAAAATGTTCTATCCCTTAAAAAGGACATTGTGGAGGGTATTCATAGATTCACCAAGTCGAAGCTTTTCTACTTGTTTATTTATTTAATGTGTTTTTTAACCCTAAAACTTGTGACTTGTTTATCGCAACAACCTCAGTTACAGCAACTGCCAAAAATTTACATTAGTTGCGTTAAGCGAGGTTTAATTAATAATTTTTAGTACCGTCAAGCTAAAAATAAGTACTTTTTTAGTTAAGCTCCAGTACTCTTTTGAAATTTCGATTTTCCATCCCTGCTCTTTGTGCTCTTACTAGGAGAACACGTTGTACACTTACTTGGTTTAGGAGCACAATACAACAACTACTGATGTGTATCGCATATGTGACCGAAATTTTAAGTCATCTGTTCGTTGTTTCTATGAACAACAAATTGTGTAATGCAAATGGAAAAAAATTAACTGATTTTTTTTTCTTCTTTCTTTTTTTAATAATAAATTAATAAAACCAATAAAAAATATTAGTTTGTTATAAAAAAAACATGCGTTTTTTGCAAAAATTTCACATTTAAGTTATTTATGAATGTAAATGAAAAATTTTTTTATTCTGTTTTTACACGAATTATATACATATATTTTTATATTCTTTTTCCACCCAACAGGTTATTTTTGTATTAAACTATGCAAACCGTCTGTGCCAGCCACATTAATTAACTTTAAAACACGCTATTTTTTAGCAGCTGGTATCTACCGAATACGACATTTCTCTTTAAAACACGAAACGCAACTGACAACCAACTGATTTGCAATTTCCAAAGTGTTGTTAATTTTATGAAATTGCACAGAAAAAAATAAAAAAAAGATTTTAGTAAATTTTTAATACTATTTCAATTTTGCACCACTAAACGATTTAATAGTATTTAGTAATTTTTTAATAAAAATTTATTAAATGTTTGAAAAGAAATTTGAGTAAATTTTTAATTGACACAATTAAAAATTTACTCAAAATTTATCTATTTTTTTTTTAAGTTTAAAAAAGTTTTAAATTTTTTTACAAAAAAAAAAACAAAAAACTTGTTTTTTCAAACTTTACCAAATATATTTATGTCTCGAAAACATAGGAAGATTTTATAAAGACGATTACAAACTTTCATATACATACACAAAAAACTAAACTAAACGAGAATTCAAAAAACTATGAGAGTTTAAAAAAAAATTAAAAAAGCTATTAAAATTTTATTAAATTATTTACTTATAAGTAATTTATAAATTGTTTTTAAAATTTTTACTCAATTTTTGTTTTTAAATTTAAAAATATATTTTTTTCTGTGTGTAAACAAAAATTTTGTTGAGTTCGTAATGCATGGGGGTTGGGTTCGATATCAAACCATAGAATTAGTTGTGTTATTGTTTGGCGCGAATGACAAGTTTGCAAATATTGTACCAGATTTTTTTTAATCTGTTTTGCAACATTGGCGTTTTTTGTGTCGTATTTCAGTTTTTTGGCGGGAGAAAAAGATGTACGGCAAAATATTTAACAGATGAATTAAAAAAATATTCTTGGTGCTGAAGATATTCAAATTGATTTTGGTTAATTCGGCCATGAAGATTTAGGACAGTGGTCGATAGAAAGAGAACATATAATTGTATTGTATGTAATAATGTTAATATAGAAACAACGCGATATCAACAAAATTTGTTAAAAGCTAACAGGCTACACCCAAAAAAAAACGTGGGTATTTAATACTAAAAATTTAACTAATTTTAGTCCAAAAGGACCTAGTGCAGAAATTGGTAACCAATACTAAAATTTTTAACTAATATTAGTCAAATCCAGTAAAAATTACTAATGTTAGTACTTTGAAGATACTAAAATTAGTAACGAATTAGTAGATTTTGGTACAATATCACTTACTAAACCTTTTACTGTAGAATTATTTTGAGTGTACCATAGGGGTGAAACGAACAAGTTTCGCGTATGTGTATGTATTAGTGACGGCACGCGCGTGTAACTTTTGACGTTTAATACAAAACGTAAACAAACAATGAAAATACAGATGCAAAAGCTCACACGTACAGGCACACGTATTCTAGGCAGAGAAGTAAATTTAGTAGTATTTTGTATGCGTCCATATTGAAAGTACCAAAATAAGCACTCGTGTTGCATGTCTATATGGTCTGTGCAGGCTACTGAATGAAATAGTAATGGAATTCACGTCAGCAATTTTAGTCTTGCAAAAATGGGAAATGTCAAAATTGCAACTTGCTTGTTATTTTGCAAATTGTAGCAATTATATTACTATTGAAATAAAATGCTAAACTTTATTTGCAACAGCGCATCACGTTAAAGGTAAAAGAAAAGTGAAAAAGTTGATTTAACGATTTTTTAAAAAAAAAGTTGCAATCTTGCACTGTTCTTCTTCTTCTTTCTTAGCAAGACAGTCCTCGGTGGACCAGTGCTTCCTCAACTATAGATTTCCATGTTGACCTCTCTTCTCATTGTTTTTAAATCATCTCTTACTGCATCAAACCATCGTATTCTTGCTATTTCTAGCACCTACAGGTGTTTTTGTGAAGGCTTACTTCGTTGCTCTTTCCTCATTCATCCTTACTATATGTCTAAGCCATCTTATTCTTTGTGCTTTTATATATCGAATTACGTTGCGTTTTTTTTTAATGAGCATATCGAGTTTGTGGTTGTATCGTATTCGGTATGTTCCATCATCTTGTTTTATTGGACCGTTTATTTTTCTGAGCATTTTTCTTTCAATACTCAACAGTTGCTGCATATCAGACAGTTTCATTGTCCATACTTCGCATCCATACGTGAGTATTGGCTTCAGAAGGCTATTGTACATTTTCATTTTCTGATTTTTTGATAGCAATTTCGATTTGAATAATTTTATGTGTGCATAATATGCTCTATTTGTAGCTTGGATTCCATCTTTTATCGCAACAGTTGTATCTTCTCTGTCGCTTAACACTACTCCTAAATACTTAAATTCTTGTACTGCTTCAAATCTTTTACCGACTAGTGTTATTTCACTGGGTTTATGCCCTGAGCGGGTTCTGTACATATACTTTGTTTTATCATAATTTAACATTAAACCAGCATTGTGTGCCCTAAGTTCCAATTTTATAAATTCGTCTTCGAGCGCCTTAATATTTCTAGCAATTAGTAAAATATCATCGGCATACGCACATATTTGTATACTCTGATGAAATATTGATTTTTGTGTATCTGTTTTATGAATAACTGCATCTAAGTAGTACCAAGTTAAACACTAAAGTCGAAAGCGTATCTCCTTGACTCCAGATATTACGTCAAATGAATCGGATAGCTCGTTCTGAATGAGAACCTTGCTAGTTGTGCGTGACAGCGTCATTATTACTAAGGGTGTATTCGATTCTTGTTCTCTTCAAGCTGTCATCTATAAATAGACAATGAAAATTGATATTGTATTAGCGAAATTTTTCAAAAATTTGACAGATTATAAAGCTTTGGTCTGTGATTGACCTTTTCTTCCTAAAGCCACATTAGTAGTCACCTAGTATCGATTCTGCTATATTATTTACCCGTTGGTAAAGAATGTTGGTAAATATTTTATAGCCTACATTTAAAAGTGATATTCCGCAATAGTTTTCGCAGTTCATCTTATCACCCTTTTTATGGATCGGCATAATAATGCTAGATTGCCATTCTTCTGGTAGATTTTCGTAGTAGTAGTAGTTAATTTTATTTTTTTATCTCTGAAAAATTTTCAAAGTTTTTTTCCAAAAACTAAATTTTCGTTTTTTTTATTTTTAACAACTTTTTAAAAAAAAATTTGGTCTTCATTTTTTTTTTAAATTTTTTGAAAAAAAAATTATATATCGTTTGTTTTATTTTTACTACATTTTAGTTGTTTTGACTACAAATGTAAGTAGTTTTTACTATATCAGTCAGTTGTTTTTTGTCAGTTAAAATAACTAACATTGTTAGTTGATTTAACTGAAAAAGTAGTTGACCCCAAAACAACTTACAAAGTAGTTATTTTAACTGACATTTTCAGTTGATTTTACTAACATACTTTTTTGAGTATTCGAAAAGGATCAATTGTAATTGAAAAGTGGGCTATGGCCTGTGGACTAGGAATAAATCCTCGAAAAACAGCAACGGTTCTATTCGCAAGAAGAAGAAAAATAGCTGGATTTAGACTAACGTGCATTGGATGAACATGTTTGACACTGTATAACAGTGCTAAGTTCCTGGGTATATTCTTTGACAGGAAATTAAATTGGCTGGTTTATAATTGGTATGACCCAAAAGACCATCTACTTTGTTTCGAGAAAAACGAAAAAGAAACTTATCAACAACTTTATTAAAAATCTACATGAGAGATTTTTTTACTCTAAGTATCGAGTGCTAAATACATAAAATACTGAGGCAAAGTCTTACGAGTTTTTTTGTTTTGTCCAAGCCTTCTTTCAACCCCAGCTCTGGTTTAATCTTTGGCTCTTAACTTCAATTGTAATTCATTGCCAGACAATTACTCTCATACCAAACACACATGTTCGTTTTGAAAATACACTATGCTAAAAAAGTCTAACATTTTTAAATGAGAAAGCTAAAAATATTTTTTTTTATATCAATTTTTAAACTTTAAATATTTAAAAATGTCTATTTCAACAAAATTTTAGTAAAAAAAATTTTAATAAAAGATTTTAAAAATCACATTCTCAAAACTTTTTTATAGCATAAGTAAATACATAGTTCTACATCAGGTCTTTTGCAGGGTATATTAGAATACACCATACTTTTTAAGCATGGTGTCACTCGTACATACAAATTATAAATTTAAATTGTTGGAGTATTTATTTGTCCATATGAATGTTGGGATTTTTTTTGTTATTTTACTTCTCAGACTGTTTTAAGCAGTTAAAGTATCAAGTACAACTTACAACGCTGTGAAATGATCGTATAAAACTGCGCATCAAAGCCGTTATTATCGTACGAAAGTAAATTGTTTCCTTTCATTTGGAAGTGAATGAAGAAGTAACTGGGCATATCAGTTAATAAAAAATAAAAGTGTCTGTAGTTCATTAGCCCACGATAAAAAATAAAACGCAATCTTTGATATCGTTGTGATCAGAAGCGTTTAATAAAAATAACTTCTTAAGCAATTTGAAATATTTTAAAATAAATTAAAGAAGCAAATAACTAAACAACAACAAACATATCCCTTTATGAATGTTAATGGAAAATATTTGCTGATACAGCAAAAAATAAATTAAAAACTGAGATCAATTTTAAAAACTTGAAGTTATACTACTGAAAGTTAAAATGGCTTCAAAAAACTGTCAAAAGCCGGCGGTAGTATGGATACGAAATATTTTTCAACTTATTTGGATTAAAATTTTACTAATTTTAACATATTTTTTTAAATGTGGACATAAAAGTAACAAAGAATTTCACTATCAATTTGAAAATGTGCAGAATGTTATCCCCGAGGTGAAGGGTTTACCTTTAGTGGGTACATTTTTTGATTTAATAGCAGCGGGAGCAGCACCAAAGTAAGTTTACATTTATATCAAATTAAAAAGTGTTGTCCGTAGATTGTACATCAAATGACAGTTAAAACAACTACATTTTTAATTATAATAACGATGACCCAATAAAAAACAGTTTTGAATGATATTTTGAATTTGTTAATAACTTTGTTGTTTTTGATTGAATCAGGCTAAAATTTTATAAGGACGTTAGGTTAGGTTGTAAGTGGCTGCTGACGTTTTACGTTAACACACGTAGACTCTGAGGTCCGTTGTGATATATAAGGACGTACCTTTTATAAATATGAATCAAAATTAATCCAAAAATATTAAAAAAAAAACTTTTTTTAGTTACCTCCATTTCGCAATTTTTCAAATTACATGTTTTTAAATTTTGACTATAAAATCGCTAATTTTTATTATGCAGCCCTAATTTTAATCCAGAACTGAAAAAAAAACAATAACTGATTCTGAATTTTTTGTTAGTTAGGGCGTTTTGCATACGATATAAAAGGTACCAAAAGTACACCTTTTCACCTCTTTAGAAACAGAATTTCCAAAAACTACTTTTTCCAGAATGTTTTTTTTACAGAAGGATCCTACATTCCAAACTTTCAAGTATCTAAGATCGTTATTTCAGGATATATTAAAAGTACCAAAAGTACACTTTTAAACCCCCCTAGGTTAGGTTAGGTTAGAGGTGGCGGAGTCAAAGACTCCTCACATAGACCGGATGGTCCATAGCGAAACCACAATAATTCCTCAGTGACGCTGATAGAACGCGTTTGTCCTAATCGCGAATTGTACTATTTGCCTTAGGTCGACATTCGAAACCGTTTCCAAGCTCTCGAAGTCATGTCTGCCTAAAATGTGCAGTCGGGTTCTGGCCAAAGCAGGACATTGGCAAAGAATATGTTCGACCGTTTCTTCAGTGTTAGGTTCATCGCACCTTCTACAGCTTGCATCAGAAATAAGTCCCATCTTCTTTCTATGATAACCTATTAGGCAGTGCCCGGTGATCACTCCAGTAAGTACACGACAGTTCCATCTAGTGAGTGAGAGTAAGTATTCAGTTTTTCTTAGATTGTAGCATGCCCACAATCTTCTACTGATCGCACTTGTTGTTAGCTCTCTCCACTTTCTATTAGCCATTGCAGTGTTTTGAATGTCGCGTAGCGATCTGAAGTGCTGGATTGGTGGATCAATATGCACAGAAATACCAATACCATCAGCACCTTGTTTCGCGAGCTCGTCCGCTCTCTCGTTTCCTTGAATAACTATGTGACCTGGTACCCATATTAGTTTCACCTTGTTCATACTCCCTAAACTTTGTAAGTTCTCGAAGCATTCGAAAACTACTTTCGACTTGATGTAAAAGCTTTTAGAGCAGCTTGGCTGTCAACGTAAATGTTAAATTCTCTGTTTGTCTCATCACCGAACTGTAAAGCCGCCCTGCTTATGGCAACTATTTCGGCCTGGAAAATGCTAGAGTCCAATGGAAGGATAAAAGTCTTCTCTAAATCTCGCAAACTCGTTGAAAAACCTGCACCGACTCCCATGGATTGTTTGGAGCCGTCTGTGAATATGTTAATAGCGTTCATTGGGCGGTTTTGCCAGTTTGACCAAAATTCTCGAGTCGGAAATTCTACGTCGTATTTCCGGTCGAAAATAAGTTTGGGCACTCTGTAATCGGTGGCAATATCATTTAAATTGTTGAATTCTCTGAAGTTTTAAGTGCGTCACATTACGCTCCAGTGCGTTATACCAGACCATAACACCATACAGTAAGATTGGTCTTACTACAGAAGTATAAATCCAGTAAGTGATCCTTGGTTCCAGTCCCCAAGTTGCGCCAAACATTTTTTTGCATGCTTAGAAGGCGTTGTATGCCTTCTTGACCTTTCTTCGGTGTTTTGTTTCCATGACAGTTTACTGTCTAAAATGATTCCTAAAAATCTCGCTTGGTTTGATAAAGGAATTCTAACTCCGTTTATCTCGACCTTAAACGTCTCTATTTTGTACCTGTTCGTAAAAAGTACCATTTCCGTTTTTTCCGGGTTAACGTTTAGGCCATTATTATTAGCCCATTTCCACATTTGCCTCAGTGACACTTCCAAAAGTTCCGATACTGTGCCCAAAAACTTTCCACACGACATAATGACAACGTCGTCTGCATAAGCTACCACTGTTGTCCCTTGCGATTTTAACTTCTTTAAAATGGGGTCCACTACTAAAAACCAGAGTAGTGGTGACAAAACACCACCCTGTGGCGTTCCTTTTGACGCGTATCCAGTGTTGCCATATATCAAGATTTATCTTTTTTTGCAAGTTTTTTGAGGTGCTAAAAAGATTTTTTTTCTGAAAAAAAGATTTTTGGAAAGGTAAAAACAAAAATGTATTTTCTAAATAAGCTCAAATTACCTCAGAAATATATTTTTTTCTAAATTAAATATTATTTTTCCATTCTACGCTATACTGTAACTTGTTTTTTATTTTAAAATTGAATTCAAAATACAATTTGTGAGTTTTTTTTACTGATTTTAATACCTTTTTCAAAAAAAAAGTTTTTTTTACAAAAAAAAATGATTTTTTTCAGAAAAAATAAGATTTTTCAAAAAAATATATGGTAACACTGAGCGTATCTTGTAACCTTTGCTGGTCCCCATTCTGCTGTCAACCCCCCTAAGAAAAGGAATTACTTAGAAGTACTTTTTTCTAGAATGTACTAAAAGTACCCCGCTAAAAACGTAATTTCGAAAAAGTACTTTTCCAGAATTTGTTTCATCGAAGGATTCTGCATTTTAAATTTCAAGTTTTCAGAACCTTTATGTTAGGAATAGGGGTGCTCAGCCTAATATTGGTGGTAAAAAGAAAAAGAAACTTAAACCATCAAAGGTCAGGCACAACCAGAGACGGCTTTGTTTGAAAATAATTAACAGACTAAGCCAACTTGATGGAACGAAGCTCTCCGAACGTGAGAGGGCGTCGCTATCATGGGCGAAAGGAGTCATTGATGAACAGGACAAACTTTCGGCAATGCGCGCATCTGACAAACAGAGCGCTGTTTCGGCCTCGTCATCGAAGTCTGGTAAAAGGTTGCGCTCGCCCGACGAGAAACCTTTACCTAAGAGATCTAAGGTGACCGGCAACGTCTGGACTCAGTCTTTTAGTGAAGTGGTTAAAGGTAACTTCGTTAGGGCTGTGATAAACAGGCAAAATGGGGATTGTAGCATTCCAAGGGACAAGTGGAGTTTAGTTGAAACTAAACTAAATGAAATCTACTATAGGCTCCTTGAGAGTATGCCTGATTTTCTCCCTACTACTGTCAACGCAGGTTGGTATCAGGGGCGAGTAAAACTCGTTGCTTTTGGGAACGAAAGATCCGCAGCCGTGTTTAAGGTTGCCATTAGCCAAGTGGGAGAGTTATGGCCTGGAGCTAGACTGGACGTTGTGGAAAAACATGATATCCCCTCGCAACCCAGAGCTCATGCATGGATCCCAATGGCTACAAATGACACTGCGGTGATTCTTAAGATGATAAAAGTCTGCAATCCTGACCTTCCAACTCAGAATTGGCAAATTGCCAGATTGGGTGAGATGGAGGGCGCTCGTCGTCAAGCAGTGGTCTTGGTTAATGAGGAATCGCTTCCGCTTTTAGCCAGGACTGACGGCATTATTAGATTTGGATTTTTTCATATAAGAGTCAATGTCTACAAGGGCGACCAGAAGACTATTTTGGACGCAGACAAGCCAGTGGCAGAGTCGGCTGGGGAGGAGAATCTGGAAAAGATTGATATTCAGCTGGCCGATTCTAGGCTGATGGGAGATGCATCTGGCATTTTTGAAACCGAATCTGGTAACGAATGCGACCTCTGTGATGGCATGGAGGATAAAGCTGATGCCACGATGGGTGACATTCAAGACGAGGCCCATGCAGTGAGGAATTCGGAGAGTTCTGTTGCCTCCGATTCAGAACAGATGGGATATATATCTGGCTTATTCGAAACCGAATCTGGGGACGAATGCGACCTCTTTGATAACACGGAGGATGAAGCCAATAACACGGTGGTGGAAAGGATGGTGGAAATAAAACAAGATGTTGCGGTTCCTACAAATAAACCTCCAGCACTGTAAGGCAGCCTCAGTTGCACTCTTGCTGCGCCTGACGACAGGAGCAGTTGACTTGGTTTTTATCCAAGAGCCCTGGGTGCGGGGTGGCCGGGTTTGCGGATTGAAGACCCCTGGGTTTAAGTTGGTGGTTGCCAAAGGTGAGGGCATCTTGGCAAAAAATGGCTTAAATATATTCTTTTTATCAACTTTTAGTGATATGGATGTTACAGCGGTTAGGGGAAGTAGGGGAAGTACGGACACAAATGATAGAGGCGAATCACTTTTGGAGTTTTTGTTAAGCACTAACCTGTATATTTGTAACAAGGGTGGTGAACCAACTTTCGTTACAAGTACGCGGCAAGAGGTTCTTGACGTAACACTTGTATCAGATACATTGTCTGATAGAATTGATGACTGGAGAGTTTTGGAAGAGCATTCTTTCTCAGATCATCGCTACATTGAGTTTTTACTCAGGGAGCGTGCCCCGGTTGAGACAGTCTCTAGAAATCTGAGGAGAACAAACTGGGTGAAATATAGGGAGACTTTTTCTTTGCTTTTGGATGAAGTACCCTTATCTGAACCACATAGTTTGGCGGAAATTGACCGTCTGGTTGACCATATAACAAATGTTTGTAATATGTGCCTGGATGCGTCTTGCCCTTCTGCAAAGCCTAGAGGGAAAAAAAAGCCACCTTGGTGGTCAAATGAGTTGCAGACGAGCAGAGATCCCTGCAGAAAGCTCTTTAATAAGGCTAAATTTTCAAGAGCGGACGAGGACTGGTCTGCATACAGGCTGCAACTTAAGAGTTATAAAAAGATGATCAGAAATGCAAAATGTGATTCTTGGAAAAACTTCTGTGGAAACATAGAAGACGTTTCTGAGGCATCCAGGCTAAGCAAGGTTCTTGCTTCTTCTCCTTGCACCCTGGGATACCTAAAAGATCCTAATGGGGTGTGGTCTTCCTCCAGTGGAGAGTCGCTGGATCTCCTTTTAAACACGCATTTTCCGGGCAATTCCATGACGCCGTTTCAAGCTTTGGAACGTTCTGACGCCCAAGCATCTGAAATTGCTTCGGAAATAATAAATATGCCAACATTAATCTGGGCGATAAAAAGCTTCAGGCCCTATAAATCCCCGGGACCTGATGGTATAATCCCGGCTGAGTTGCAGCAAGTGTCGGACTATATAGCCCCGTTGCTGTATAATCTATACACTGCATGCATCAACTGGTCGTATATTCCTTTAAAATGGAGGGATACCAGAGTTGTATTTATCCCGAAGTCTGGGAAAAGTTCCCACACAGCTCCGAAGGATTTCAGACCAATTAGTCTGTCTTCTTTTTTGCTAAAGACAATGGAACGAATGATAGACTCATATTTGCGTAGAGTGATTGACCCGAGGTTGCTTTCGACAAAGCAACATGCATACAGCAAGGGACGATCAACGGAAACAGCTCTTCATGAGCTCGTTGGTACCATCGAGAGATCGCTTTCGGTAAAGGAGTACACTATGGTGGCCTTTCTTGATATTGAGGGGGCTTTTAATAATGTCATCCCAGAATCGATAATATTGGCATTGTCTGGTCTGGGAGTAAAGCGTGAAATCGTTTTAATGGTGGAAAGCCTACTTGCCAGTAGACGTATAACGTCTGAATTGGGAGCGTCCGTCATATCTCGATTTGTCAATAGAGGCACACCACAAGGTGTTCTTTCGCCGCTTCTTTGGAACCTGTCACTGAATTCAATGCTACTATCTCTAGAAGCACGTGGTTGTCATGTTGTCGCATATGCTGACGATGTCGCGATAGCGGTAAAGGGGAAGCATCTGCCAACATTGCGGGACATTCTTCAGGGTTCTCTGAAAGATCTGTCTAAATGGGCAAGAGACTGTGGTCTAGGAGTTAATCCTAGTAAAACAGAGCTTGTTTTATTTACAAGGAAAAATAAGATTCCTGCTTTCGATCCTATTTCTCTGGACGGTACTGAAATCACCTTCTCAGATGGAGCCAAGTATCTTGGAGTGTTTCTAGATAGGAAGCTGAATTTCAGGCGTAATATTGAGGAACGGGTGAGAAAAGCAACGATTGCTTTGTATTCCTGTAAAAGGGCCATTGGAAAACGATGGGGTTTTAGCCCTCAAGTCGTTCATTGGATCTATACAGCAGTGGTGCGTCCAATTTTGCTGTATGGAATCATTGTCTGGTGGCCTGCTTTAGAAACAAAGGCGAACTGTGTCTTTATCACAAAGGTACAGAGAATGGCGTCAATGTGCATCACTGGTGCTCTTCGTACTACACCTACTGCTGCATTAGAAATCCTCCTTCACCTGATACCCTTGGACATATTGGGTAGGCAGTATGCAGCTGCGTCGGCAATTCGACTTAATAGCACGCTGCAATGGAGGAGCAGCGATTGTGGCCATAGCGCGATCTTAAAAAAGATAATACCACAAAATGTGGATTGTGCTCCCTCTTTGAGCCTCTTTGAGCGCCACTTTACCACTATGATACCATCCAGGGAGTCTTGGATGGGGGATACTCCGGGAAGTGGAGCTACAATAAATTTTTACACAGATGGATCGAGGCTGCACGAACAAGTGGGCTTTGGGGTCTATTCGGAAGAGCTTGGATTGAGCCTGGCTCGTAGACTGACAGATCATTGCAGTGTTTACCAGGCAGAGATGCTGGCAATAAAGGAAGTGGCTGACTGGTTGAGCTGCAATGTCTTGTCTACAACCGCAGTCAACATCTATACTGACAGTCAAGCCGCGGTCAAGTCCCTGGATTCAATGTTTCTGAAAACAAGATCTGCCCTTAACTGCCGCACGTCTTTAAATGAGATGGCCAAGCAGTTTAACATACGACTCATATGGGTCCCAGGGCACAGAGACATTCCAGGGAATTGCAAAGCCGATGAGCTTGCAAGACTAGGAACTACTTTACAGGTTCCAACAGAATTGGAATGTGTTGGTATGCCTCTAGAAACTTGCAAGCAAAACCTACGGCTTTGTTCTGCGACGGAGACTAATCAAAGATGGGCAAATGGATGGACGTGTGAGACAACACGACTGATTTGGCCTTCTCTTAATCAGGGGCGCACAAGTGAGCTGATATCGCTTCCAAGAGGAGAGATTTCGACGGTGGTTTCTATAATTACCGGACAATGTCTTATAGGGAAGCACGCAGAGCGGTTAAATGTGCCGTCGAATGACTTTTGCCGAAGTTGCATGGATGAAGAGGAGTTGGAAACTATCGAACACTTTATTTGTCATTGCCCGGCACTTTCTGGTCAGCGACTTGCTTCACTGGGATCTAGGGAGCTGTACGATCTTTCTGATTTGTCGGATGTCAAAATTCAACTTCTAAGGAGTTTCATAAGAAGCTCAAACTGGTTTAACGACAGGGACTAGTAGGGAAACCAATTACGATCCCGTGGTATCACAATGGACCTCAGAGTCTACGTGTGTTGACGTAAAACGTCAGCAGCCACTTACAACCTAACCTTATGTTAGGAAATATAAAAGTTACCGAAAGTACACTTTATTATCCCTTTTAAACCCCTTAGAAACGGAATTTCCAAAAAGTATTTGTCGAAAATGTTTTTTTTACCAAAAGATCCTACATTAAAAATTTCAAGTTTCTGGGAAATATAAAACGTACCAGGAAATATAAAAAGTACCAAAAGTAAAATTTTTTACCCGTTAAAACCCGAATTTTCCAAAAGTACCTTTTCCAGAATATTTTATTTTTCATCGAACGATGAAAGAACATTTCAAATTTCAAGTTCATTTGGCCATTATTTCAGGAAATAAAAAAAGTACCAAAAGTACGTTTTTTTACATTCCAAGTTTGAAGTTTAGGACCATTATTTCAGGAAATATAAGAAGTATGAAAAGTACAGTTTTTTTACCATTTTTACTTCTTTAGAAGAAACATTTGCAAAAATCGCAGGGAATCTATTTTCGGAATAAAAAAAAATTGTTTGTCAAGTAAAAAATATCCAATTTTTGGTTATCGAGGATATTTCATTGTTTTTTCTGGCAACGCTGCATGAGGGTAAGAATAAACATTTTTCTCCTGTCCCTTTTTAACGGCGTGGTCATAAAAAGTAATCATAAAAACGTAACAATCTTAAAAAATAAATATGTAACCAGGCTCCACAGTAGGCTAGTTGGTAACGTGCTAGCCTATTAGTCTGAGGGCCGTGGGTTCGATTCCCACCAGAGGCCTTGTTCTGTTTCGCTACAACGAGACGAAGGTCATTGTTACCAGTTCTCGGTTAGGTAAAATTAGTATATAATTTGTAATTATATAAGCACAGCCAAATTCGCCTAAATTAAAGACCAGATTAAGACCACAAAAGTCTTTCGATTTTAATACATACATAAAATTTAAAATATTCTTAAACAAGACCTTCAAATATATTTTTTAACTAAAAAATATACATTAAATCAAAGTAAGGAATGTTAACCTCTATTTAATATTCTTATTTTATTTTCAGTAAAAATGTTTCGAATTATCTTAAAAAATTTATTTCAAGATTTTTTCAAGTTATTTTTATTTCACAAATTTGAATTGTAGATTACATCTTTACATTGATAAACGGCATAAACAATATGGTCATATATTTCGTGAGCGTCTAGGTGGTACACAAGATGCCATATTTGTTTCATCTGCAAATCTAATGCGTTCTGTATTTCAAAATGAGGGATCCTATCCTAAACATCCACTACCTAAAGCATGGATTTTATACAATAAAGAAAATGATTGTCAAAGAGGATTATTCTTTATGTAGGTATTCTCGCTGTATTAGATGGAAACGATAATAAATTAAATATTTTGTTTAATATATGGAATACTAGGGATGGCGAAGAATGGTTTCATAACCGTCGTATATTAAGTCGTATACTACTCAGTGGTAATCTTAATTGGATGGATTGGCATATAAGACAATGTACTAATAAGTTAATAGAAACATGGATAAAGGAACTAACAAGAAATTATGAAAAAACGGGTAACAATGGTTGGCAATTAGAAAATTTAGAAACACATTTGTACAGATGGTCTATAGATGGTAAGTGTGTTCAGATTTTACTTTTAGTTGAATTCAAAATATTATAATTTTTAATTGTAGTCATTATATCGGTTATGTTTGGTGATACCACCGATTTAGAAATCAAACCCATTAAAAAAGCTGTAGATGATTTTTCCAATATTGTCCATAAAATATTTGAAAGTAGTTCGGCTTTAATGAATTTCCCTCCAAAGTTGGCTAAAATGTTTCGTTTAAAAATTTGGTCCGAATTTGAGGGTAGTGTTAAACATGTACTTTCCAAGGGTTATGAAATTGTTGATCTGTTTTTGGAACGTACATCTGCTTATCCCGGCGGCCTATATGAAAAACTTAAAGAAGCTGAAACTCCTTTGGATATGATAAAACGTATTTTTGTGGATTTGGTGATAGCAGCTGGTGATACGGTAGGTATATATTGTAATTCAAAAAACATCAATTGTAGTTCGCAAAAGATCAATTGTAATTTGAAAATGTTCAATCTAAAATTGAAAAAGATCAATACAAAAACTGTTTTTGTTGTTTTTCGCCTTCTACTGATGTTCCATTGACAGATTTTTGGCAGAAGTCTTGCTTAAACCCTTCGTAAAAGTATCCTGAGAATAACAGTTCTGCAAAAATTTTTTTTCTATATCCTTTATAAAAGTTTTAAGACAAAAACCACAAAAAAAATAAATGTTGCTTATCGAGTTTTTACAATAAGCCCTTCAATTGTAATTCGAAAACGATCAATTGTAATTCGAAAAAGATCAATTGTAATTCGAAAAATATCTATTGACGTTTAAAAAAGATCATTTGTAATTCGAAAAAGATCTATTTTCGTTCGAAAAAGATGAGTTGTGATTCGAAACAGGACATTTGTAATTGAAAAAAAAAAACAATTGCAGTTCAAACAAGTAAAAAAGTTAAATTCGGCCTTGCCGAATGTAGTGATACCTTCCACAATTTCAAAAAGATTATTGCAAAAAACTTTATTTAAAAGGAAATTACTTTAAAAAAAAAAAAATTGAAAAAAAAATTTTTGTAAAAAAAAAATCCGCGATTTTTTTTTTCTTTTTTTGTCCAAAAATATGTTCGTTCTTTTTGGAAATTTTTTTCTGACATCTCGCCAATAAAAATTAAACAAATATTTATTCTTACCTTAATATTGTTTGCTTCGAAATTATCTTAAAACTTTCTTAAACTTGAGTTCAATTTGATTTTTTTTTTTACAGACAGCCTTTTCCACCACCTGGGCTTTATATTTATTATCAAAAGATGAGACATTGCAGCAACAAATATATGATGAACATAATCCAAATACTCATGAAACTCCATTAGTACGTGGTCTGGTTAAAGAAACTTTGCGTTTATATCCAGTGGCTCCATTTATTGGTAGATATTTACCTCAGGATAGCATGATTGGTAAATATTACATAAAAAAGAATGTAAGTTTTGTAACAAATTTAAATTTCCTCAAAACAAAGTAGTATTGCTAATTTTTTATTATTTTAGTCTTTGGTTTTGTTATCACTTTTTACGGCGGGTCGTAATCCTGAACATTTTCCAGAACCTTTAAAAGTCATGCCAGAACGTTGGTTGCGCAATACCGAAACAGGAGACTATCAAGCAGTTTATGAACCACATGCTACTTTACCTTTTGCCACAGGCAATAGATCTTGCATAGGACGCAAATTGGCAATAAATCAAATGGAATATATAATAGCAGAGGTACATATTTAAAACTGGCACTCTTTAAAAATACATAATCCATTTATGCTTACTCATTTCCAGATGGCCAAACATTTTCATATGAAATGCACAAATACTACACCAATTGAAAGTATATTAAGATTAGTAACTGTACCAAATCAACCTTTAAATATATTAATAAGCAAACGTTTGGAATAAGTAGTTCCAAACTAAATTATTTTTTAAATAAATACTGGATAGATTTCTTAACAAATTTGATTTTATTGTGTGCCGTTTTTGGGATGCAGATGAGAATGATATAAAACACTATGATATGAGAGCCATGACAAATACATAGATGACAGATATTAAAAATAATACAATTAAACCAAATGTTGACGAACCCCAGCAGAGATAACCAATCAATAAAGCTAAGGCCATAAGGGTTAAACAACGATATGATGCTAAAAATCGAAAACATATACGAGCTGGTACTTGTTGTTCACACAATTCGTTAACACCTGAAACGTCATGAAAAGCTGTGCATTAGTGTAGGCCACATTTGATGGAAAAAATGGGGAGACATTTATGCAATACTAACCTCTGGGTTTGTCAAACCATTGAGCAGTCATGGGAGGAAGAAGAATTTGACGAGATAATTTACCAGCAAAGTCTGGACGATTCCAGAGAGTTTGTATTTGCTCGCCGTACTTAAGTAAGGGAAAAATAAGAATAATGGAAACGTAGATTAAAGAAGAGAAATAGAAACAGTAATTAAAAAGTAATTTAAATTTAACTAAAATAACAATCAAAAATTAAAAGGGTATGTAAACATCGCATGACCGATTAATTAATTTTTCAATATCAAAAATTACTTTAAGTACTTTTTATCAAAAAGTAGGTACTTTTTTAACAACTTTAAAAAAAAATATATCAAAATTGTACTTTTTTATAATAAAAAAATGCTAAAAAAGTACTGTCATCAATTAGTAAAATAGTACTTTTTGATAAAAATTAACAAAAAATATTTAAATAGCATTTTTTGATTAAAAAAAAGTACTAAATGCTTCGTTTTGAAAAAAATTACCAAAGCAGTATTTTTTATAAAAAGTACTAAAATAGTACCTTTTTTTATAAAAATGTACCCTAATTTTTTTTATTAAATAGTATCTTTTAAAAAAAATAGTATTTTTATAATAAATCAGCAGCTTTTTAACAAAAAGAACAAAAATAGAAAAGTAATACTGAAATGATGAGCTATTTAAGTACCTTTTATCGAAAAGTACATTTAATTAAAAAGTACCAATTTTGTGCTTTTAAAAAAATCCCATTTTTTATTATTAAGTAGTACTTTTATCGAAATAACTATTTTAGTACTTTTTATAGAAAATACTATTTTAGTACTTTTTAATAAAAAGTATTATTTAAGTACTGTTGGTTAAAAATTTCGAATTTTTATTTTGAGTAAAAAACTTTGGGATTTGTGATTAATTAATTAATTAAAAAAAAAAACTTACCTTTTCATTAAAACAACAACAGATATAATGTAGTAAACGCACTAAAATTTTTACTTCATATGTTTGAATAGGTAATAAAGCTGGATCTATGGAAGTTTTTAAACTCGCTAAATTATCCATCATTTGTCTGGGAGTAACACGAGATATATCTAGATAATCACTATTGTCATATATAGAGAAATTAAAACTTTGATGAAAACTTTGTCCGGCTTGTAAATCTAATTGTTCCATTGATATATTGGGTAATTCCACCTAAAACAAATAAATGATATATGCATATTTTTTTTAAAAAAAAAAGAAAAATAAATCAGATAAACTTACTTCAAACATTTGACATAATGAACGAACAGCCAAGTCAAGTATATCGGGTATTTTATTAATTTCCTGTAATTTTAACTCTCCAGGAGATATGTCTTCAAATAAACTAGCAAATAATTTCTTAAAAAAACCTAATGATTTACGACGATCCAATTGTTCACGACGTATAGTTTGAATTTCTTGTAACACATACATGCGTGATATATGCACAGTTTTTATAAATTGTTCTAATTCTTGTCGTAGCGATTGACCAAACAGGGGAGTATAAATATCATCGTGATAAAATGAATTGTCAGCCCAATCACATGAACCTGAAGAGGAACTTAAAGCAGAACAGATTTAAAGATTATGATGGAGTATATAAGAGATTAAGGTTAAACACGTCAAATCTACCAAAAAATTTACCTCCCAATTTGATGAAAATCAGAATTGGAGTTAACTTTCATAAAACAGAGATTGCAAAAAAAATTAAGACTTCTGGTTATATTGGAGACATGGGGACATTTGACGTACACATTTTTTTACCTGACAATAAATTGCTATTAATAAACTGTTTTGGTACTTTTTTTTATCAAAAAGTACTTTTTAAAAAAAATAACTATTTTGTTTTTTTTATAAAAAAACTACTAATAAATAGTACCTTTTCATAAAATGTACTACAAAATAACTTTTTTGATAAAAAAAAGTACTTTTTAATAAAAAGTACCCAAATATTGCTTTTTGTCTAAAAAAAAGTACTAAAATAGTACCATTTTAATGAAAAGTTATTAGTACCTTTTATCAAAAAGTACTATATTAGTACTTTTTATCAAAAAGCACTATATTAGTACTTTTTATCAAAAATTATTTTTTATCAAAAAGTACTATTGTAGCAATTTTTATCAAAAAGTACTATTTTAGTACTTATTATCAAAAAATACTTTTTTTAGTATTTATTATCAAAAATTACTATTTTAAAAGGGTACTTTTTTGATAAAAAAATAAAATAGTACTTTTTAAAATAGCGCATTTTGATAAAAAGAAAGTACTATCAAAAAGTATTTTTTTAAAAATTTTTATCAAGAAGTCCTTTTTTATTACTATTATCAAAATTTTTTCTTATCAAACAAAGTGCTTATTTTCAAAAAGTACTATTTTGGTATTTTTTACCAAAATGTACAATTTTGGAACTTTTTATCAAAAAGTACAATTTATAACTTTTTATTAAAGAAGTATTTTTTTTTGAAATTTTTATTGAAAAATTATTTTTTTTAGAACTTTTTATCAACAATAATGTACATTTACGTACTTTTTATTAGTAACATATTAAAAATAGTTCTTTTGGTATAAAAAGTTCGAAAATAGTACTTTTTGATAAAAAGTTCTAAAATAGACCTTTTTATAAAAAGTACTTTTTGATAAAAGTGCTTATATAGTACTTTTTGAAAAATAAATAATAAAATAGTACCTTAATAATAAAAAGTACTAAAATATCAAATTTTTAATCAAAAGTACTTAATAGTAACTTTTAAATAAATATTGCTATTTAAGTACTTTCTATTAAAAAGTACTAAAAAAGTACTTTTTTATCAGAAAGTATTCTTATTATAATTTTAATCTTTGTATTATCAAAAATTACTACATATTTTAAAAATGTACTATTTTAGTATTTAGTATAATATATATTATTATATAGTATTTTTTATCAGTGCTTTAAGTATTTTAATCAGTAGTAGTCAAAGACATATTAAAGAAGACGTACTACGCTGGAAAGTGGATGAACCCTCTGAAAATAAGCTAACACGGTAGAATATTTGCCATCGTTTGCTTTGATAAATTCATTCGCTTTCCAAAATTTCACTAATACACACTCGTATTTCCACCAAAATCACTAATACTTTCACGTTTTTCGTATTTAGAATTGCGTAGAAACAAATATAATTGACAAATGTTCTTGAAAGTTACCTTACTTGTATTTTAGTGAATGGGCAAATTTGAGTCCTGGAACGACTGGACACCCTTTGGTAGTAGTTTAAGTTTTAGCACTTTTTATGAAAATGTATTAATTTGATGCTTTTAAAAAAAGCTTTTTTGTATTTCATTCTAAAAAGTTCTATGTATTTTGGTGCTTTCTACTAAAAACTACTATTTGGTACTTTCTACTAAAAAGTACTATTTTAGTACTTTTTATCAAAAAGTACTATTTTGTTATATTTTTCTAAATAAATTATTATGATGCAATTATTAAAAAGTACTATAGTATAAGAAATATATTTTGGTACTTTTTTAGAAAGTACCATATTGCCTGCCATTTTAAGGGACTATTATGTGGAACCTGAATCAGGTTACCTGATTGAGTGAGATCTGTATCTTAAGAAACTTTTCAGACAAAAAAAATTATTTCGGAACACTTTTTGTCTACTTTAAACATTTTTTTAAAATTTCAAGACCCCATACATCGAATAATAAAATAGCCAGAAGTCTTAAAATTTGGTACAATCTAAAAGTGAAAGTGCAGGAAGTGCAGTTAAAACTAATAATTTTTTTGGGTTGATTTGACATGTTTTATCTCGATTTAAAAATAAACTTTAATTTAAATATACTTACTTCAAATATGTACTTTGTTTTCGAGGTGATTCAAATGGCATTGAATTGCCAGCATATGATTTTTCAGCTTGATATAATTTAAGAGGCAAGGTTGATTGACTAAAAACCTAATTTATTATGTTAGTAAATTTTATATATTTTATTATAGCATAGCTTACCTTAACCAATCTATGTAACATAATAACATTACGAAATGAAGTAAAATCTAGCCTTTCAAAACGCGGTAATATATGAACAAATATTTGTGTATAAATAACCAAATTATCCAAAATAAATGAATCAAATTTAGTATTTATAGGTACTTCGATATGTGAACCACTATAAAAAAATAAACATTTTTTAGCTGCCCACAATTTTTTTGCAATAACTTACCTATTATTTTGCCATTCAAAAGTATAACGCCAGGGTTGTATATAGCTCAACCATAATTCCAAAACTACCGATAAAGAACTATCTAAAGGCCATCTTCCTATGATGCTTTTTATAAAAGGATAAATTCTAGGTTTCATCATGGGCTGGGCAATTTTACGCAAAGACGACATTGCAGTTTGATCTAAAGAAGCAGAATTGGCAAAAGAATGTGTTTGTTTAACCAAAATACGTACTACACGTATAAATTCACTGCTTGGAAGATCCTTTAAAGAAAATAAATTAATAACTCAATAAATATAAATATATGTAAACTTATTCATACCCTTGCCTCATCCACATCATAACGCAACCAGGTGTCTATAAAAAAATGTAATACTGATTCTGTTCTCCAGGCATGAGCCCTAGGTGAAGCATCCGCATTACGTTGATTCATTTGTGACAAATTATTATTACCATATAAACCGCTATTGGACTGTGGAATCTTTAGATATTTTGGTGATTTTTTTGGTTGCAATGGCTGTACTGGCATTGGTTGTGGTGCCTTAACACTTGCACATATATTTGTAGGCATTACCACGGCATCTGGCCGACTCGGTAGAAAAGTACACAAATATTCCGCTGTTAAAAAGAAATACACTGTCTTCATACGTTCATTGTGTACTTGTAAGGCTGCAGGATACATTTTGTGCAATGGATATGTAGCATGTATAACAAAATGTAATATATAATAGTCAAAAGCATTAAGACTCAAGGAAGAGACTTGACGTCTGAAGGGATCAACATTTATTAAGTCAGCATAAAACATATTATATTGGCCAGACTGTAAAAGTTCAACTAATTTGTGCTGGAAATAAAAAGCAATTTAGAAAAATGAAATAAAGACAATACATTTTCGCCTATTGTAATTTAGAAAGTATTAATTGATATTCAGAAAATACAACTAATATACATGGGCACACTAGGGTTCTATAGTCGAAAAGTCGATTAATCGACTTTTTGTTTGAAAAAGTCGAAATCGACTTTTTTGTTCTTAAAAAGTCGAAAAGTCGACTTTTGCTTTCGACTTTTTCGACTATTTTTTTACTTTTTTTGATTTTTTTTTTACTTTTGCCAGATGAAAATAATTTCTTTCTTCTGAAAAAATTTTAAAATGAGAGCCGAGTTTAATAACAACTGAAGACTTGGTATTTGCATGTATTTTGTATGTGAAGCAAAAATGTCAATGCCAAATTCTTGAGTTAGAAAGTGTTAAGTGCAATATTTACCAATATTTTTGATTATTGTAAACACCTCAGTGATAGGGTTCTATAAATCGAAAGTCGACTCTTATGCTTTCGATTTTTTCAACCTTTTCCACATTTTCGATTTCTTCGATTTTTTTTAATAAATAAAATACAACAAAAAAAAACATAGCACCCAAATGCTTACAACAAGTTAAAACTAAACTTTTATTTACAAAAACAATCGACTTTGTTAAAGTTGGAAAAGGTCGAAAAAAGTTAAAAAGTCGAAGAAAGTCGAAAAGTCGAAAAAAGTCGAAAAAAGTCGAAAGGTCGAAAAGTCGACTTTTTAAAATTTGAAAAAAAGTCGAAAAGTCGAAAAATCGACTTTTTAGAAATTGAAAAAAGTCGAAAAGTCGACTTTTTATTGCGACTATATAACCCTAGGGCACACTGAAATCAAAAAAACTAAAAACGAAATCCGCTTTAGAATTAAAAAAGAAAGAAAAAATAGATTAGTGGCGCAAGGAACTTTTTTTTGTCTCACTTAAGTTTTAAAACATGTTTTAAGAAATATATTTATGCTATTACAGTATATTGTCAGATTAAAACAAAAAATGTAGTTAAAACCGTTTTCAGCGGAAAAAAATTGAAACAATGCCAGTAGAATAGAGTAGTGTAAAATCAATTCTTAACATAACAAAAACAAAATCTAACTTTGACCTTTAATATATCGGTTAATTTTAGAGCTACAACGCCAGTGGTTGGCTCAAATTAAAGCTTAATATCTTGGCTACCAATCTGTTTGGTCTAAATTTTTACTTATATACGTGCAGTTTTGAGATATCAACCATTTTTTAAAAAAAGTCATGACAAAAAACTTTTAAAGCGGGTTTTGTCACTTAAGGGGTTAATTAAACTGAGTCACACCTACGACATTATTGAAAGGTATTTGTATAAGCTTTTGAATGCAACTAATCTCGTCCAAATAGGACAAGTAGTTTTTAAGATATTTACAAAAGAGTTTTTAACTTTGAAGCCCCGCCCCTCCGAAAGGGGGCGTGGCTTCTCCTTGAAATTGGTACCACTCGATGTATTTTTGACCCCTCTACCAACCCACAAAATTTTATCAAATTATTATTATTTTTATCAAATATGGCCGTAAGGGCTCGATTATGATGAAATAAAGACTAAATGAAAAAAAAAAATTAGGGTCAAGGCCGCCATCTTAATCGTATTCCAGAATAGAGCACTTTATAAAAAAAACATCCAACTTACCGGTAACTGTTCCAATGATAATTCAAATTTAATTTGATCATTTAACAAACGATAACATAAACGAAACATCGGTCCCATGGGTGCAAAAAAATTGTGTAACATATCAAAACATTGTGGTGAATTTTCTTTGGTGGTGGCCCTAAGACCCCAACCAAGACCACCCGAACCAATGCCAAATACTGATTGTACAATTGTGGGAAATATATCTTGCAGTTCACGTAAATTACATCTATCAAAAAGAATGTTCAATTCTGTACATCTATCCAGAAGTGGAAAACTAAGAAGTTCCAAGATGCGATTCTATAAACACACACAAAAATAAAATGCCGCATTATTTACTTTTCCCAACAGTCTCTCTTCTACCATATACTTACACCAATATTGTCACTGTACAAGGCCATTGTGGATGCAAACTCTTAATTAAATTTATATAAATTAACTATTAAATAAAAACAAAATCATAAAATTTGTATAATTTTTACAATAATTATACTTTTTTTTAATAAATGCACTATTTTTTTTTTTTTTAAAAACTCCACCAATCCAAATAAAAAAGCATTTAATAAATGTGTGAATTAGTGTTGTAAAAGTATTGAGTACTTAAATACCGAGTACTCAATACTGTCTATTTTTCGAGTACTCAATACTCAAAAGTAACTACCACAGTACAGACTAGTATGCAAACAATGGTGCTAATTTCGTACTTTCCAATATGGTGGCGTGGTTATTAGTACAGAATAATCATCGCTGCCTAGTGTATGTGTGCCTGTACGTGTGAGCTTTTGTGTATGTATTTGTGGTGTTTGTTTACGTTTTGTATGAAACGTCAAAAGTTACACCGTGTGCTGTCACTAATACTTACACACATCAAATGCAAACCTGTGAACCTACTACTCATGTACTGTGGTAACTACTCAATACTTTAAGGGTTGTATTTTTCATTTAAATTGCATAGTTTAACTAATAAAATATAACCATGAAATGCAACTCTGTGTGTAAAAAAAAATTAATAAAATTTTTTTTTTTAGAAAAATAATTTTTAAATTGTTTAAAAATAATCAAAATTTAGCGAAAGTCTTGTTATGCAAACACAAAGAGAATTTTGAAGAAAAAATAATTAAATTATAATTTAAATTATAAATGCTCTATTTTTTAATTTCAGAAAAGGTATTGAGTAGTATCGAATACTCAGTTAAAAAAGTATCGAGTAGTATTGAGTAGTCACAAGTAACCACAATTTACAACACTATGTGAATGAGGAAAAAATTAAACAATTGAAACAATATGGAATAGAACATAACGATAATGCTACAGGGTGATATTTAAATATTCAGAGATGGTAAAAATCAATTGGAAAATTTTTCTTATTGTAGAAAAAGAACAAGCCCGGCACGACTTTTTCTATACGATTTGACAGATAAAACCGGTGGCCGGTCTGAAATAAAGCTTGTTTTTTATAAGGTGGCGGCTTAACTGCATTTGACCCGCTGTCTACACCTGGGAGAAATACTGAGATATTTGTATCAAGAAACGTCAAAATCAATCGCAAAGAAATTTCTCTCAGGTGTGGACTAAATATTAGTCTCAGTATTTGATCTCATCAGATAGTTGTTATGACATATCTCATAACAACAATCTGATGAGATTGGATGAGATCAAGTGTCAAATTCACTTATATTTGTATGTTTACAATTGTTTTTTGGAGCAAATGGCGTCGAAAAAAGGAAAAATAAAATAAATCATTAAAAAATAAGTGTATAAACAAATGTATGTGCTTAAATAATAGATTGTACATATATTTATGATGAAAAACATACATAGTTATTCCACGGCTGATTGAAAATTATGAAATTTCATAAGAATAATTGCAGCTCGTTTTCCACACCATTTGATATTGAGATAAATATTGAAATTTCCCAACTGCTTCTCTGCCGACGTTATCTCAGCTTTCATGAAAAAATTCTCCCACGTGTAGATGGTGCGTGAAAGACACCGCTCCGATTTTTATAAAATTTTTGTAGATGATGGCCCTTTTTATACTGATTTTAACAAAAAAAAAAATATCGGGTCGCAGAGACATATTTCGCGAGATATATCGCTTCAAAGTTGAAAGCGAAATTGTCAATATCTCATTCAATACTTATCCAATTAAGTTGATTTTAGTATCGTTAGAAAGGTAATTTAAATACCTTTCAAACAAAAAAAATTGTCAAAATCGGTTAACCCATTGCGAGCCAAATCATTTTTTTGTATTTTTTCAAAAAAAAAAATTTTTGTTTAAATCAATTTTTTTAAAAATATCGCTTGTATAGTGGCAAAGTTTGTTTACATTATATGAAAGCCAAAGATATAACCTTTCATATAAAACCAGTCTCTATATCGTAGCTCTTTAAACAACAAAAATACGAAGGGTCAAAATTAAACCGGAATTTTGGGTTTTTAGTTTAAAGCGAAATTTCCTTGAGAAGAAAAAAAGTCCAAAACAATTTCGGTCATAATCCCTTTATTTTGCGGAGAGGGTGGGTTTAATGCATGGAGTTTGTAATCCCTAAGCCCGGCCGAAGGCCGGCTACGCAGAAAAACTTTTAAGACAAAAAAACCACATAATTATTGGGATTATGACCTATTAGTATAATAGACATAATTCCTGTAATGGGGATTATGCCCACTTTTTACGTGGTCATTGTCCCCAAAAAACTGGGAATTATGTCCATTTTTTATTGGGGTTATGTCCAAATTTTTTTCGGTCAAAGTCCCCACTACCGTTATGGGGATTATGACCGAATTCGTTTTGGTATTTAAAATTACCTTTCTAATGACACCAAAATCAACTTAATCGGATAAGTATTGAAGGAGATATGGACAATTTCGCTTTCAACTTTGAAGCGATATATCTCGCGAAATATGTCTCTGCGACCCGATATTTTTTTTTTGGTAAAATCAGTATAAAAAGGGCTATCATCTAGAAAAATTTTATAAAAATCGGAGCGGTGTCTTTCAAAAGCAGTTGTTCCAAACGTAATTTGGCTCGCAATGGGTTAACCGATTTTGACCAAATGTTTTATTTAAAGGTATTCAAATTACCTTTCCAACGGTACCAAAATCATCTTAATCGGATAAGTATTGACGGAGATATGGCGAATTTCGCATTCACACTAAAACCCAAAATTCCGGTTCAACTTTGATCCTTTATATTTTCGTTGTTAAAAGAGCTACAAGTTTAGGACTGGTCTTAAAAGAAAGGTTGTATCCTTAGCTTTCATAATATGTATACAAATTGTGTCACTATATAAACAATTTTTTAAAATAAAATGATTGAAACAAAATTCGTTTTTTAAAAAAACACAAAAACGTAATTTGGCTTGCAATGGGTTAATCGATTTTGACCAACTTTGTTTTTTTTTTAAGGTATTTAAATTACCTTTCCAACGATACCAAAATTGTCTTAATCGGATAAGTATTGACGGAGATATGGCGAATTTCGCTTTAAACTTTGAAGCGATATATCGCGCGAAATATAGCTGTACGACCCGATTTTTTTTTTTGTTAAAATCTGTATAAAAAGGGCTATCATCAAAAAAAAATATTAAAATCAGAGCGGTGTCTTCCAAATGCAGTAGTTCCAAGGTGGCAACTCATTCTAATTAGAAACCGTTCCCCGTGCCGTGCTTTTTCCAAACGATTTGACAGATAAAACCGGTGGCCGACGCCGGTGTGAAATACAACATGTTCTATTTTTTGAAGGTGGGCTTGTTTTGTTCCTGGCAGGAACTTCCTGCACTTGTTTTTTTTAAAGGTTGTGACATGCATTCTTCTTGGAAACCGTCCTTGCGCCATTCTTGTTCTGTTCATACTCCGAGTCTTTCGATGTCTGTTTTCCGATAAATTTTTTTATGTTATCGCAAAAAAAATAATCGATGAATGAAATCCATCATGTCTATCAAACTGTTATTTTTCAAGTCTGGTTGCCAACGGAAACCAATAAATTAAAAAAAAAATTTCAACAATATATTGATAATTCTATTAAATATAACAAATAGAGTTAAAAAGCACGAAATAAATATTAAATATGGAAGTAGATGGTGATACAGCTACCGTTGGACAATTCCAAACCTTAGTACGTTATAATAATCCTGTGCTAGTTGTAAAACATCCGGAAAAGAGCATACCAACAGATTTGGTAAGGGGAAATGAAATCCTTCTTAAAATTAAATCATTAACACATTTTGCTTAATATTTAGGAATTAAAAAGACCTCAAACAGCGGGAGCTCTATTAGATAGTAAAAAAGAAACTGAGGAAATCTTAAATTCTATACTGCCACCACGTTGTTGGGAAGAAGAAGGTCAACTATGGCAACAAACTGTATCAAGTACACCAGCAACTCGACAAGATGTTATTAATTTACAGGAAATGTTAGATACACGTTTACAACAAACTCAGGCCCGAGAAACTGGTATATGTCCCATACGCCGTGAATTATATTCGCAGTGTTTTGGTAAATTATTATTAAAATGTTTCCCCTTTAAAAGATTTCTGTAAAATATTTTCATATCTTTTAGACGAAATAATACGACAAGTTACAATTAATTGTTCAGAAAGAGGTTTGTTACTCTTACGTATACGTGATGAAATTGCCATGTCTATGGAAGCTTATGAGACTTTGTATTGTAGTTCTGTGGCATTTGGTATGCGTAAAGCTTTGCAGGCCCATGAGGAAAAAGAATTACTTAGAGATCGTGTTAAGTCTTTGGAAACTGATAAAGAAGCTTTGGAAGAAATTATTTCAGATATGAAATTAAAAAACGAACAGGCTGAACGTAGAAATGCTGAATTACGGGCATCAGAAGAAAAGAAGTATCAAGAAGAGATTGCCTTTCTCAAGAAAACTAATACACAACTAAAGGCTCAATTGGAAGGTATAACAGCACCTAAAAAGTAAAAGGGCTGGCAAGAATATCGAAAGCTATTAAAAACCATTTTTTTTATATCTTTGATAAATTTTATATTTAAAATAGAAAATAATTAAAAAACTGATGTAATTTTTTTAACTTTAAAAATCGGGTCGTTTAAAATAAAAATACAAATTATTCAGTTTTTTCTAAACTTTCTTCAATTTCCTCTTCCGGTTTTTCCACTTCCTCTTCTGGTTCATCATCTGCTGCGATTTCATTTACAATAAGCGTGGGTTTAAAAACGTTCGGTTCTGCTTTTTTAGCAGTAATATTTTCTTTTGCGGGTTTCTTAGCAGGAGGATTATCTAATATTTCATATTCTGTTGTTGTGGTTGTTGCTACAGCTGCTTCATCCACTTCCATATTTTCATTTTCTGTGGGCAATTCACTATACATTTCTGTATCAGCTTCGGCGGGTAATTGATCTTTAAGGGTTTCCAGTTTTTTCATATACATTTCATAGACATATTGAGTCATGTGTGTCATATTATTCATTGTCTTCATATTTTCGGGATTATCGTTAGTCATACGCGTTGTGGGATATGTTTCATTTTCCACTAGTTGTAGTTTTTGTGGACGTTTTGTTAACTGGAGAAGGAAAGAAAAATATAATGAAAAATTTGGATTTAATTTGAAAGTACATTGAACATTTTTCGAAACTTTTAAAAATAAGACTCCTAAATAAAAGATCTACGGTTAAAAAGTTTAAAAAAACTTAGAATGTTTTTTGGCTATGCAGATTAAAAAATACACTCCACTCCATTTTTTCAACTTTCCTCAATTTTTTTTATCTTTTTCTAATTTTTTTGAATTTTTGAATTTTTGAAGAAAATTTTTCACTCCTCAAACAATCAGGAAAATTTTGAAAATCTCAGGAAAATTAAAAATCTAAAATTCAGAGAAGTTGAAAGTTAAAAAAAAATTTAAAAAAAAAATCAAGAAATTCTAAAAAATTAGAAAATGATAAAAAAAAAATTTTGGAAAGTTGGCAAAATGGAGTTGAATTTTTTGGAATTTTTCTTGTATACTTTTTTTCAAAATCTTCCTGATTTTTTCTTCAATTTCCCTGAATATTTTATTTTTATTTCATTTTCCTGTGTGTTTCAATTTTTATACCCTCCACTAAGTGATAGAGGGTATATATAAGTTTGTCATTCCGTTTGTAACTCATCAAAATATCGGTCTGGGACCCCATAAAGTATATATATTCATGATCCTCGATCAATTTTAAGACATTCTAGCGATGTCAGTCTGTCCGTCTTCTCCATCTGGCCGTCTGTCTGTGGAAATGGTGATCACGGCCAAAATATTACACGGAGATGACTGAAACTTAACATATTTATTGGAAGTTTTCCCGAGAAGTTTGGTATTGCATTTGAGCGATATCAGTTCAGCGGTTCAAAAGTTATGAACGAAAATGTAAGGACACCTCAAAAATTTTAGTACATTCAACATAACCTAAAAATATAAAATGCTTTAATTCGGCTGCTGATTGACATATGTCAACATAATTGAACACTAAATGGTATTTAAACAAGTACGAACCTATTTTTTGACAAAAAAAGAAAAAAATCGCGGATTTTTTTTTACCACCATTTTTTTTGCGGAAATTTTTTCAAAAATAATTTCCTTTTAAATAAAGTTTTTTGCAATAATCTTTTAGAAATTGTGGAGGGTATCACTACATTCGGCAAGGCCGAATTTTGTTTTTTTAATTTTCCTGAGATTTTTTGAGTTTTTCTAAATTTTTTTTATTTGATCTTAATTTTCCTAAAATCTTTTAAGCATTGTCCAAGTTTTTCTATTTTTTTTTATTTTCCCAAATTTTAGATTTGTTTAACGTTTTTTTGCTAATGTTTCTGATTTTTAGGTTATGGTGAAAAAATATATGTGACTTTCGATTAACTTGACCGATTTCGAAAAAAAAAAACCTCACCTGAAGGGAAATTAGTAAAATTTTAAATCGGTCTAGAGACATTATCTCTAGATCGACTTGAAATCACGAATCTATATACATACTTTATGGGGTCCTAGGAATTTTTTTTCTAGCTTCCCGATGAATTGAGTGGATTTTATAGCCTGAATTTTTATTATTTCAAAAAAAAATTTTTGTTTAAATTTTTTTCAGAGATACGTTCCACATTATTTTTTTAGTTATCCTAAATTTTAAAATCCATTTTGAATTTTTCTGATTTTTTTAAATTTTTTCTAGATTTTAATTGTTTGAATTTTTTAATTTCAATTTTTCGTATTTTTTAAGAGTTTTAGATTTTTTTAAATTTCCTCAGATTTTAAGGATTTTTCAGAACTGTTTTTCGCTTAAACCGATTAGTTAAAAAAAAAAAACATTTCCACAGACAGATGGCATCACCAGGTCAATTTTAAATCACTAAAATCGATCGGTAATCACTAATCTATATTCTTTACGAGGTCCTAAAAAATTATTTCGGTTTAAAAATTCGCAATTCAATGAAAAAGTTTGTGATCATTTATTAACTTTTGTAATTTTTTTCAATTTCTCAACTTACCAATTTAAATGTTTGCTGTAGTTCTAAACAATTTTTAAAAAGTCCTACTCTACCAAAGATATATAAACCCAAACGGGCACGACTCATGGCCACCACCAAACGTCTGACATCTCTAATGTGACCCACAGCTCTAGTGCGAACCAACGAAATGAGAATATAATCATTTTGCTGACCTTGATATTTATCTACGGTAGTGATTTTATGAGGCCAACCAATAAGAGGATTTTTACCACATCGCCCATTAATAACATCCCTAATTAAATGTTTCTGGCCATTGTAAGTAGTTAAAATGGATATTTTTTCAGCGGGATAACCAATAAGACGCATAAACATATAAACAGCTACTACATACTCAGCTTCAGCTAGATTCTGTAATTGAAAATACATTAAAATAAAGATAAGTTCATAAAAAAATTAAGGCTCGCCTAACCTGATAAAAGTAAGGATTTGGTTCCGATTCACCCACTCCATTGAAATCTTCAACATTTATTAATTGATAGTCATGCATAAAACCAGCATTAGCCCTACGATATTCCTGAGCCTCGAGAATATGTGTCAAATCTTCTAGTTTCTTATAACGCCATTTGTATAGGGAACATATTGTAGATCTAGCACGACCTTGGCCATCTAAATCAACTGTTGGTACTCCTAAACGCACAAGTCGGGTAAACAAACTTTGTTCCATGTTTGAATATTTTTGAAAAGCCATATTTTTTATGACCGGTGGCAATTGATGATGATCTCCAATCATAATCCACCGTTTGAGACGATTAAAACCATCCATAGGATTTTGCAAAAGCAAGGGAATAAAAGTTTCGATTTCCAAAATTTGTGCTGATTCTTCCATAAGGATATTATCATAACGAAAACCTAAGTTAACTAATTCTTTACGTTTCAAAGCAGCATGAGTACAAGTCATAGCTATTATTTTAGCCTCTTTTACCAGTAAATACTTTGAACGATCTAAGCCAGTACGTAACAGTTCAAATGCTCGAAATTCTTCCAGTTCCGTAAAAATATGAGATATATAACGATAACATGATTTAGCTATATTCATGTAATCCTCGTAGGTATCACCCTTAAATAATGGTTGTGGTGCATCTTTAAAGAATTTTGTAAAAGGAAAATTTTCCTCAAACATTTTACGCCATATTTCAGGATCTTCACTCTTCTCAACATTATCAGCCAGAGTTTGGAATTTTTCCCATCTAGCCATAACATTATACAGATAGAAATAGCCGGCTGTCTCACAAGTATAAGCATTATCTCCACGTACTCCCAAAGATTCCTGTAGTTTTTGAACTTGCTGCAGCAAATCAAGACGTTTGGCCAAAACATAGTTAACACGTCCATAACGACTGAAATCTTTTTCAGTTTCCAAGGCTTCTTCACCATGACCTAAACGCAATAAATGCCGTTCGTCTATATCCAAAGCCATAATCTTTTCAAAAAGTTGATTAAGAGCCTGATTGGAATGTGTTACAATTAATGTACGTTGACTAGGATGATTGTGATAAATGTTAGAAATGATTTGAACAGCTACATCAGTTTTACCGGTACCAGGGGGACCTACAACCACTGTCAAACCTGGTTGCATACCAGCACGTATCGCTTCAATTTGAGTTGGAGTAAAACGTATCGAGTTTCTTAAATGAAAATTAAAGATAAAAACTCGCATTTAGAAGATAAGTTCGCAAAAGAATATTTGATTTGGAAAGAAATTGATGGAGTTCGAGATTTTGAAAACTTAGGATTAAAATTGATATGGTAAACAATTCTTAAGGGTCGAACCAGAATCAAATTGAAATTTTTACGTCCGTTACGTTCAGGTTTGATATAACTTACTGTTTCGGTTTATTTCCCAAATATGGTCCACGATTTTGAAATCTATAGGGTAGTACGGAAATTGATTTAGAAATCACTTGAGCTGTGTTGTTATCCTCTTCTTCCTCTTCTGATACTTTTTTGTCTGGCACATCATGAAACACCAGACGGTAGGGAGCTATGCGTTGCTCCTCTGGAACTTCACATTCAACTTTATAATCTGGAAAACTTTCCACAATATGTTGATAGGTTAGAAAAGTATCATTGAAATCCAAATTGCGTTCCTTTAAAAAAAATATAAAATAACATAAAATAGTACTTTGATTTTCACATACTTCTTACCTGATTAGACATTTTGGAATAATGAGCTGCACTAGGATCACCATAACCCAATAAAATATCATGTAGCCAGGAAGGTACCACACATTCAGTATTCATTAAATGTCTTATAGTTTCTAAAACAGCCTTGAAATTGTTTTCTTTAGGTTTACGTCTCATTAAAATGTTGAAACTTTCATAAACATCATCTCCTCCCTAATAAAATTAAAAATAATTAGTAAAAATTTCTTAATTAATCTATATATTGACCTACCTCTTGTAAAGAATCCATATCTAAACGATATTGATTACAATCTAACCAAACACGATAGGTTCTTTGTTCTCCATTCAGTTGAGGACGAGGATCTGGACCATCTTCTATAACACGTCCGTTGGCATCTAGCATGCCCTCAACTTCACACCCCCGTACATAAACTAAACCTACTTGAGGTATAAATGGTTCCCTAGGATTATATTTAGTACCTTTAAAAGGTATACAAATAAAAATTACAATTCCTGTTCCAAAATTCGTATGTTTGCAACTTACCATAAGGTTTTGTAGGTTGCACCGTTATAAGAAAGCATACATCATGTTTACGTAAATTTTCCCATTCATCTTTAATTTCCTTACGTACCGATAATGTCACTCCTATATCGGCTCTCACTCTCGAAGGTTTCTTTTCACCTATATGTGGTTTAGCTACCTCCACCACGGCGAATGAGGCTATTGGCAAAGCCATTCTAGCCCAACCGCCAAAAACTACTTCACCTTCTTCCGATTGCCAAGGTAACATACGGCTAACAGCATCCTCGATATCTTGTCTTATTTCATAAGTCGATTCCAAACGGAATAAATTAAAATTTCTTAACAAATAATCATGTAAAGTTAAAAATTGCAAATTTAATTTAGGCAACGCTAAACAACCCTCTCCAGTATAATATTCCGTTGGTACTACATTTTCATCCCATATTATATCCTCAGTAGGATATAGAGGCATTTCATTTAGGGCATCTAACTGGGAGCAACGTTTTTCATGCCTTGTTATTAGTAATTCCTTGAGAAAATCCTCATCTATACGATGCCATTGAAAGGGAGGTTGTAATTCATCTGGTACTAAATTCAAAAATGAGGCTATTTGTTTTAAAGCCTTTTCATCTAGACTACCAAAATGTTTTTCTAGCGAATCTCTTGAATCGACGCTAGCCACATTAGATAGGGCAAATAATTTTAGATCAGGAAATTTGGCAAAAGCGGCTCTTTGTAGTGAAGTGATTTTCTTGTAGTGTATTTGTGTCATATCATGATCGGTTAAAGAGTCACCAGTTACATCGTTAATTTCAAAACGGGAATAAAACTTTAGCATATCTAACAGCTGAAGAGAAAGAGAGAGAAAAAGAAAACGGATGTTTTTAATTTGGATTTTCTCACTAATACAAAAAAGTCCTAAAAACACTCAAGAAAATTGCAAAATTTAACATGATATTAGCGAGTTACAGACCAATAAAAATAGTTCAACACCACAAAAATCGCACTCTCACTAACGAGCATAATTTTCCTAATCACACTCACTCACAATCACGTGAGTAAATTTAATACAACTCAGACTCGCGTGCACTCACGCAAGCTTCACTTACGTTGACTCACACTCACGAAACTTTAATTTATAAAAAAATTCAAAAACTAAAACTTCAAAAATCTTTCAAAATTTTCAGCAAAATTAGTTTAGCGAAATTTTACATTTTGCTTTGCTTTTTTCGGGACGAAATCTTAAGTTAAGCCAAATTTTACAATTTTTTTGTTGATTTTTTGTTATGAAAGGAAATATGAAGAGAAAATAAATCACGCAAACTCACGCAAAAAAATCGACTCACGCACACTCACGCAAATATCTTACTCACGCACACTCACTCACGCAATTTTTTTCTCCACTCACACTCACGTGAGTTAAATTGACGTCAGTCACACTCACGCGTGATCACGCGTTAATCACGTGAATCACGCTCTAATCTGCTCATGTGCCCTCTCTACATGAGATGGGCACATAAAAAAAATTCGGCATAACCAAATACAACACTCTCGTGACCACGACAGTCGAATCTTCGAAAAGCCGAAGCGACTCGGAGAGTCAACTCCGACCAACCCAGCAACCCCAGCTTATGTACACCACTCTCTACATACATAAGCTAGGGTTACAGGGGTGACATTCCTTGGTCGGATATGATGAGTTTTCGAATCGAAGAACAAGAGTGGTACTGTCACAATTAAGATCCAGGTATTGTAGTCGGTTTAGATCTTATTGGTCGAGAACTAACCCGACTATACCCAATACGTGCCCCGCATGTGGACGATCTACACGACGTACCACACCTCATCAACTGCGCGGAAACCTGACTCTTCTGAATCCATCATCTTTATGTACCCAGACTATAAAACCAACAGAACACAGAGAGGAAACTTAACGGAACACCAACATAAAATTGGTATAACTAAAAATGGATGGAAAGATAGGAGAAACAGTATCTGCAGTGATAGCCAAGCTGTGCTTAGGGCACTTGATTCTTCAGTCATTGCATCTAAACTTGTCCAGGAGTGTTGGAGGAGACTCAAGTATGAATAGGTTCTGTCTTCTATAGGTTCCGGGTCATAGAGGAATACGGGAAAACTAAATTGCCGATTCCTTGTCGAATGCTGGCTGCGATACAGCTCCTTATCGGTATAGGCTTGACATGAATGATGCAGTGGATCAACCAAACTTCATGGAAAGATGGTCTAATGAATTAACATGCGCGAATACTAAATACTTTGTGATTAGATCAGACAAGTGGCTAACTATTTACTTAGTCTAAGTAGAAAAGACTGTCGCAGACTTACTGGTCTAATTACAGGACACAATGCCTGTGCTCGTCATATGAGATTGGGTGTCTTATCAGACCCCTTGTGTGCAGCTTGTCTTGAGGATGAGGACACAACAGAACACTACGTCTGTTGTTGTTCAGCGTACTCAAGAGCTAGACTGCGGATAATGCGTTCTGAATTCTGTCAATGGACATGGTCGGGAAATTTGGCAAAAGCGGCTCTTTGTAGTGAAGTGATTTTCTTGTAGTGTATTTGTGTCATATCATGATCGGTTAAAGATTCACCAGTTACATCGTTAATTTCAAAACGGGAATAAAACTTTAGCATATCTAACAGCTGGTGAGAAAGAGAGAGAAAAAGAAAACGGATGTTTTTAATTTGGATTTTCTCACTTATACAAAAAAAAGTCCTGAGAACATTCAAGAAAATTGCACAATTAAACATGATATTAGCGAGTTACAGACCAATAAAAATAGTTCATCACCACAAAAATTAATGCATGATATACACGAATTCTTTTGTACAATGTACAAGTAAATTAGTTATTTCACACAAAAAAAGAAATGCCGTAAAATAAAAGAAATTCGGCATAACCAAATACAACACTCTCTACATACATAAGATGGGGTTACTGGGGTGACATTCCTTGGCCGGATATGATGAGCTTTTGAATCGAAGAACAAGAGTGGTACTGTCACAATTAAGATCCAGGTATTGTAGTCGGCTTAGTTTTTATTGGTCGAGAACTAACCCGACTATACACAATACGTGCCCCGCATGTGGAGGATCTACACGACGTACCACACATCATCAACTGCGCGGAAACCTGACTCTTCTGAATCCATAATCGTTATGTACCCAGACTATAGAGCCAACAGAACACAGAGAGGAAACTTAACGGAACACCAACATAAAATTGTTATAACTGAAAATGGATGGAAAGATGGGGGAATCAGTATCTGCAGTGACAGCCAAGCTGCGCTTAGGCCACTTGATTCTCCAATCATTTCATCTAAAATTGTCCAGGAGTGTAGGAGGAGACTCAATGAAGTCTCATGTATGAATAGGGTCTGTCTTCTATGGGTTCCAGGTCATAGAGGAATACGGGGAAACGAAATTGCCGATTCTTTGTCGAATGCTGGCTGCGATACAACTCCTTATCGGTATAGGCTTGACATGGATGATGCGTTGGATCAATCAAACTTCATGGAAAGATGGTCTAGTTACAGGACACAATGGCTGTGCTCGTCATATGATAAGAGACTGACCCTAAACTCCTATTTGCCGGAAAATGGGTCCAAGTCAAACTTGAACCGATTGGATCTATGCTTATTTGAATCGTAAATTAGAGTATAGAATATTCACAAACATAATTTGAGTGAAATATGCTTATATTTGTGGCCAATAGGGCGAATACATTGAGGAATTTTTTATTTGAGGACTGAGTCTAAAAATAGTTCGATCTGGTCTGAATCGATTTTGATCCACAATATTTGCCATTTATATTCCATGAACAATCGCTTGCTGAATCCGAAAATGAAGTCCAAAAGTACAAATGAAGAGCAGTTTTTAAGATATTGCTAAATTTTCCATTTTATAATAAATCTAAAAATATTTTCTTAAAACCCGTTCTTAGCTGTAAGTGAGAACAGGGCATAAGTCCAAACATGGCTAACCAAAGTACATGTTTTATACCCTGTTCTGACTTACAGCTAAAAACAGGTTTTAAGAAAATAGTTTTAGCAAATTTTTTATACTATTACAGTATATTGACAGATTAAATGAAAAATGTTTCTAAAAACTGTTTTTAGCTCTAAGTGAGAACAGGGTACCTAACACAGAATTTTAAGCAAATTCTTACATTTTAGTGAATATTGAGAATTATATGTAAATATCGGTAGTGTGGTTTTTATGGAACCAGAAGTAGAACTGGTCCGATTTCTTAACATTTGGAATAGTGATTCGTCAATCTGCCGAATTTCGAAAAAAATTTTTTAATGATTGAAAATTGTGACCTCCCAGCCGGAAAAAAAACAATCAGAGCTGACATACTGCTGAACCACCCTTTAGGAAATTGCTGATATCTTCATACAAAATTTGCAAATGTTTCCAACGAAAAGTCAGCAGTTCTCACCATCACACAGTGGTTCCAAGTCCAAATCTAGCTGGACAAAATTATTTTATCACCGTTTTATATGTTTTTGGGGTCGCTGAGTTCAAAAAACATGTTTAAATTTTTCTAAGTCGATTACACTAATCGACAACTTTTTTTTTTTTTTTTTTAATTTCAGTAATTCATTAATGACAAAAATGGTTTATATGCAGAACAGAAATATGAAATGCAGAAACTTATTTTTTGAAAGTTTTGTAATCTCTAAAAAAAAAAAAAAAATTTTGTCGAGAAGTGTAATTGAAAAAAACAAGTGAGAGTGTTAAATTCGGCTATGCCGAATCTTTTATACCCTCCAAAATGTAAAAAAAAATAAAAAACCAGTGAGAGTGTTACATTCGGCTGTGCCAAATCTTTTATACCCTCCAAAATGTAAAAAAAAAAACAATATAAAAAAAAAATCCAGGGGCGTTTTTGTTTTTGGGAGGGAGTTGGTGGGAGACGTTAGGGAGCACCTTTCCCTTGCGATTTCGAACTTCATCTGAGAGAAGAATGTTGCATTTGCTTAGCAAAAGTACAAAAAACCCTGCAAAAAATGCGATTTTTCTTAGGTTGGTTTAGTTCTCCAAGGGAGAACTTTTCTCCCCTTGGTCCGATTTTATCCATTTCCGAACTTATCCTGCCTAGGAATATAAGACATATTCGTGCCAAACGTCGGAAGTCTAGCTCTTTTATTTTGGACTGTATCGTATCCTCTACAGACGGACAGACGGACGGACAGACGGACATTTTTGAATTTAGTCGAAGTGTGTAATTGGCCGTGGTTTAATAGGAAACATCAAATTTAGTGATTTATTTAAGCTTAGCATAATTATAATACTTAAAAGTTATCAAAAACTTACAAAATTCGATACTTTATTTAGAAAAAAAGATTTAGGCGAAAATCTATTTTCATAAAAACTGTGATTAATTTTAAACCTGTAAAAACCTGCAAGAAATGTATGCATGACAACGTTCAGTAATAAATTACCTATAAGTTGTATGTGGTAATTCGACATGATATGCCTGGATTCGGTTTTGGCAAGCTGCGGAAGTTTCATAAGTCCTCAAAAATATTGTTATTATTGACCATACTTCAAAGTACAAAAAATGTAAGAAGAAGATCTATAATAAATTTCTTATTAATGTCCAGAATAAGTATAAATCTGTAGCTTTCTTGTACATAAACCGTTTTGCAACCATTGATGTAACATGGATAATATGATGTTATTAGTTGAATACTTATATATATATAATTTTTTTTTAAATATTGGATACCAAAAATGTTATTTCATTCGCATATTTAACAAAGTTAAAGACCTTGTTCACATATGAACACGATATTTTATAATCTAGTTTTGGATTTTCCACAAAACTGATTAGTATTGTTTAAATAGGATTGTGTTCTTTTTATTATTTACATATAATGACCAAAATTCCCAAATTGTGATATGTTACTTTTTATTATCATGTTTTCAAGGTTAATACTTAAGGATGTAGATAGGAAAAAGATAACATAACACATGTTTATTTAATAAAGATATTGCTGGCACACATGCGCCCGGCAGGTAGGGAATATTCTAGTTCTAGGTTAGATTTAAGATTATTGTAGTTAGCTCTTAAGGTTTTTAATTTTAATAAAATAATCAGTGTCTTACAAACATTCGAGGTACGTGTTTTATTTCTACTTTAAAAGTAATTCCGCGTACATTTGGTCCTTCGAACCGGATCCATTGGAAATACTAGTCCATTAAACGTTCCATCAACAAAACCATTGTGGGTTTTAAGCACAGGTTAAAAGAGACTAACGGTTATTATACCTACATAATGAGTGTAACCAAAGATGCTCCGGAATTGCTTGAAAGAAAAGCAAGTGGTAGTAAACCTGTGAAAGAAGCACAAGGGCTACAGCATAACGAAATTCAACTGGTTAAAAAGGAACTGCAAGAACAAATGCAGCAGATGTCTACTAACTTCGATGCAAAAATGGATCAGTTTTTTAGCAGATTAATGTTGGTAATGAACTCTGGTGGACATAAACAAAATAATGAGGAAACAGTTTCAAATGTGGGGGAACAATTGCCACAGAAACAGGATGAGACTCAACCGGAGCAGCAAAAAGCTGTAAATGAGCAAGCTCAGAAAGAGTTAGAAAAAGCTCAAAACGAGGTATCAGTTTCAAATGTAGGGTATCCATTGCTACAGAAACTTGATGAGACTCAACAAAAGCAGCAAAAGTCTTTAAGTGAGCAAGAAAATGCTCAGAGAAAGTTAGAAATAGCTCAACATGAGGTATCAGTTTCAAATGTAGGGGAACAATTGCTACAGAAACTTGATGAGACTCAACGGATACAGCTAAGGACTGTAATTGAGATAGAAAAAGCTCAAAACGAAGTATCAGATTTAAATGTGGGGGAGCCATTGCCACAGAATCTTGATGTCACTCAATATAAGCAGCAAAAAGCTGTAAGTCAGCCAGCTCAAAGAGAGCAACAAAAGGTTCAATCAGTATTAAAACTGAAGGTTGCGAAAAATATGATCATCATATATCATCAAAAACAAATATTTCATCATGAGCTTACAAAATTTAAAAGGCATGGAATTGTTAACAAAAACAACAAAATCGTTAGTTTTTATCCTTTTACGCACAAATATGGTATGCTTCGTGGTCAATTAAAAAATTCAAATTTACCATTATTAGCATCAAGAAAGATCTTCAAGTTTATTCCTCCGGCAGCCCCTCCTTTTCGAGGGATTTGGGAGGCTGGTGTAAAGTCGGTTAAACATCCTACGCCAATATATGACTGCCCAAAGTATACTTCCTTTTCAAATGTTATTTGCTTCGATAGATGGAAGTTAATCCAGAAATACTTTTGGATCCGATGGAAAGAAAAGTATTTGACTACCCTACAACAACGTCAGAGGCATTCCAAAATCAATTTGAAAGAAGGTACAGTCGTTATTACCGAAGTTCATGATGGCCGAGACGGAAAAGTAAGAGTAGCAACGTTGAAACTTCAGAACAATAGTGTGCTTTAGCGGTCCATTCATAAAGTATGGCCTCTGATAATATTCGAAGAAGAAGAGATAAGGCAACACCAATGAACTCCGACATTTCAACAACAACACAAGATATCGGCACGCATATTTAACTTAATTTATATTTGGTATTTATATTTGTTCTGCATTTATGTTAAAGATAAATATTATTAGTAGTAAAATTAGATTTTAATAATCAATTGTCATTTAGTGCCCGGCAGAATGTTCACATATGAACACGATATTTTATAATCTAGTTTTGGATTTTCCACAAAACTGATTAGTATTGTTTAAATAGGATTGTGTTCTTTTTATTATTTACATATAATGACCAAAATTCCCAAATTGTGATATGTTACTTTTTATTATCATGTTTTCAAGGTTAATACTTAAGGATGTAGATAGGAAAAAGATAACATAACACATGTTTATTTAATAAAGATATTGCTGGCACACATGCGCCCGGCAGGTAGGGAATATTCTAGTTCTAGGTTAGATTTAAGATTATTGTAGTTAGCTCTTAAGGTTTTTAATTTTAATAAAATAATCAGTGTCTTACAAACATTCGAGGTACGTGTTTTATTTCTACTTTAAAAGTAATTCCGCGTACAGACCTAATTCCAAAAAATGGTTATAAGTTTGATCAGAACACACCCTTAGCTTTCCCCTAGCACTATTAATTCCCAATTTTAAGGACACTAATTTTTGGACTTTTGTCCAGCTAGATTTTGATTTGGAACCAATGTGCATCATAGGTGGCCACCATCAATGGTTTTTTTTTACCGACTGGGCCTTTTACATGACAGACGGACTGGCATCGCTAAATCGACTCAAAAGGTGATTCTCGATCGGTATACTTAAAGGTGGGTTTAGGACCGATATTTTGAGTTAAGTAGTGGATACAAAAAATTTTCAAGTGTGGTCAATCTTTCTTTGTCCATCGTTTAATCTAATTTCTCACATTTTCTTCTTGATTACACTGTACTGTATATAAACTTATTTGAAATTTGACATAAAAGGAACATTAAACACGCAAACCTTTTAAAAAAAGGAATCCTGTAAAAATATCTTGTACTTATGTGTAGAAGGCTGGAAACACACACACATAATATTGGAAACTAAACGAACGATACAACTCCATGACAACACAAAGTTATGTAGCAAAATTTTGTAAAAAGTAAAGGTGTAAAATATACATATGGACAAAGGTAAGTATACTTAATTATTAGTGATACACCGGCATTTTAGGGAGAGTGACATACGGCTCGCACAAGTATTTCAATGTTGCGTGCTGTAGGGAAGAAGAGGTTGACATTTTTCTAATGCTCAAATTGTTGTTACTGTTATAGTTTGTTTTTGGTTTATAAATACCGGTCTCTAGGGTCAATGTGTTTTATCAAAACATTAATATACAGATTGTGCTCTATTCAATAAATTAATGTGCAACTCTATTACTATAAATTATTTATTTCCGTACTATTTAATTACGGAATTTTGATACGATGACACACTAGAGTACAACGTATAGCAGTACATAGAATACACGACAAACAACAAAGCCATGCTTAACAACAATTAACTATAGTTTTGAAAATGAGTAAGGAGGAGAAGAAGAAATAAAGAGCTAAAAAAACAAAGTAATGGAGAGAGAGTATCTGAAAAATGTTGAGATAGAGTGGGAATTCACTTTATATAAAAAGATGCAAAACATAGGGTTGGGAAGTAATGTGAACTTTTCAAAAAAGTAAAAAGCGCTAGTAATGCGACATAAATTAGGTCGGCAATCGAAAAATTACAAAGTATATATAATAAAATCTATTACGATGTAATGTCAGCACGTAAAAACTGCTTCCTCTCCCAATGCGTTTAAATGGTTTGCAATTTAATATTGAATTGATTGACAATTAGCAAGATAAGATTGAGCCGTTATTTATTGACTACTTCGTTTTGTTAGGGTTTTCTATGACAGCACTATAGTGCGGTCCAGAGTTATAGAGTAGGATAACAAATGGCGTTTGAAAAAGTAGTAAACAAAAACCATATGGTATTGTTTAGGAAATTTTATCACAAATCGAAATGTGAGCGAGATGTAAGATACCAGTTTTACAGTGAGAATGCATATTGTTTTTTGTCTCTCTTTGCTTTACATTTGAACTTTAGTTTGGCATTGCCAGAATTTTCCAATTATCTTTGGTGATGCCAGATCTACAAAACAGTCGATGTATTACTCTATAACTCTGGTGCGGTCCTTAAGAAATTTGGAATAAATCGATAACCCACACTGTATCAAGAGTGACGTGCCACGATCGAATGCTTGTAAATATATAAAGCCACCATCTCATCACCAAATTGGTGAGACTGCAACGTTCCGATGGCAACGCTTACAGGTATACTGTAGAACGGCTTTAACGAAAACCATACGCAAATGACACTGGCGAACAAAAATGTTGCGTGTGCTTTGTTATTGTAAAAATGATCGTTCGTTTTACAAAAAGTAGCAGTAACCATACTCTCTATCACCTTTAATTGGGAGTATGGTTACGATTGGGCTGCAATTTTTGGGGTTAGCAGGATCCCACTTTTTTTTTAGGATAGGCTGAACATTGGCAACCTTCCAACTTGGGGGAAGCAGCAAGGACCTTAGCACGGAGACTAAGTCTTCGTCTTCTTTTCCGCTGAGCATAGGACCTCTACAAAATTTCACCACTTTCATTCGCAAGTAATTTGATCTCGTTCCAGCTTTTTCCGCTGTGTTCAATATCTTTAAGCAAGCTTATTTTCCAAGTGATCTTTGCCCGACCTTTTCTTCTACCGCCTTGTGGGTTCCAATTTAGATCTTGACGGCTTATTTCGTCGGGACTCTTTCTTAGGGTGTGACCGATCCATTTCAATTTTCTTCTTTTTATAATAAAAGGAATGGTGCCAATGTGGCATATTCTGTACAATTCGTCATTGCTTAACGAAATTAAAAATATTCAGCTTAGTTCTACTCGATATAATCGTTGATTTCCGCAGCTGAAAGAACTCGTTGTTTGCTTTATCAATTATGTGTTCGATGTCTGATTTGGCACTTTCTTCGGATAAAATCATGCTTCCAAGATAGCAGAATTTATCAATAAACTCAACCGATTCGTTGCCGGAGACTAAGTACTTTGGCACATTTGGATCTCGACTGTTTGCGTAGCTGGTCAGTAACAGGTTATCAAGCCAGTTATTGAATGCTTCCTTTCTGGATCTTACTGCATGTCTGATTAAACATAGACTTTTGTCTTGGTTTATCTGAAATTAGCTTCGTGGAAACGAATAATTTCATTCCACGAATTATAAACTTTATTATTTTATTATATAGAAAATAAAATTGACAGTTGATAAGTCGAAAGAACTCGTTGAGCTTAACCCAAGGAGGCTTTCTGAACATGAAAACAGAGCGTTATGTAGTTGTTTGAGAAACATTATGAAGTTTGGAATACGAAAAGAATGCCAGTAGGTGCAACTAGCTCAACTATGTACTAGTAAGGTTGTGAAGTAAGGAATAGTTCAAGGGTTTAGAAAATTTACCTTTAATACACGTTAGTTGATTTACTAATTGCGCAAGGTGAATAACTCAACATTTTATGTTTCTGCGGTAATAAAACAAGCAAGGGATGCTTTCATTTCCCTGACAAATGTGTGGAAATCCAATGTCTATTCAAAACCACCAAACTTCGCATTTTTCGGCTTGCGTAGTATCTGCTTTACTATATGGATGTAAGACGTGGCTTGTAACCGAAACAATTAAGAACAAGCTTCAAGTTTTTATAAAATATACTGACCGAATATCGTATCCAATGTATAACATACAATATAACAAACATGCCAAATATTTATACGGATATATCAATATGAAATATCAAAAACACGGATATACAAAGAATAAAGTTTGGTTGGATTGTTCAATCTCTTAGAAAACCTAATGCTGAAAAATGGGTAAGAGCACTAGTCTACAATTCCCAAGGAAGCAGACATTCTGGTCGTGCTCGAAACACTTGGCGTCGTTCAACATTGGACAAAGTTAACAAACTCCATGAACTCTAACATAAAAAACTAAAAGATTTACAAGAACTTACTCCTGTAGCTGTTACAGGTTTTGGATAGAAAAAAATCTTATAGCCTTTGCCCACAATGAGTCAGCTTGAAGCACATCACCAAGCAAGGTGTTATTATTATTATATAATTAAAATCAAATTTCATAAGGTTACCAAAGTAAGCGTTTACCACATACAAACAAAATTTTATTAAAATACGAGGGTAGTCCCAAAATTAGCCGACTTAACAAGGAAAACACAAAAAAGTTGTCAAAATTTTTATTTATTTTTCAACATAAACTCCTTCTTCTCGATACACATTTTCCAGCGATATGCTATAGCTTCGATACCCAGTTTATAGTAAGAATAGTCTAGCTCCTTAAATAGCCATTAACCACAGACTACCACTTTACTTTTGGCAAATCATTTACCACCGAGCCATTTTTTCAAGTTTGGGAATGGAAAATAGTCCGGGGAAGCTAAATTCGGTGAATAAGGTGCGTGATGAGCAATTCAAACTTTAGTTAATAAATTTTGGTCATCATTCTGGACATCTTCTCGAAGCTATTTTTGCTCTATTGTGAGCAAACGCGGCACCCATCTTGCGCACAGCTTTCTCATATTCAAATCTTCGGTCAATATAAGATGTAAAGCACTTTTAAAATTTCAGCTAGCTCACGCACCTTCAGCCGACGATCATCTAATACCATTTTGTGGATTTTCTTAACCATGTCTGGTGTGGACACTAGGGGTGGGATAGTGCACGAGTTTTCGATTTCGACACGCTAGAACCGCTTACTTTGTGAGGTTCGTAAAAAAAATGCATGGGCCAAAAAATGGGGCAGATCGGATAGGATCTAGGGGTCGCTCATCGGGGTCAAAGTTGGGTGTAGAGGGGAAAAAATCCACATAAAGCCCCAAAACTGCCCTGGTTTTGCTCCTAGAGGGGTCAAATGTGGGACTGGCCCCCATTATTTTTTCCCCCTGAATACTTTTGCCAAACATACCTAAGCCCTAGCTCCAATCCCTAAGGGGGGTCCCATACAAAGGTTAAATTTTTAAAAAATCTTGCTCCTCCCGCTCTAGCTGTCCTAGAAGTCACCTTAGAGGAATCAAATGTATGACCAACCCCCAATATTTTTTCAACCCCAACATTTTCTTAGAACATACCTACCCCTTATCTTCAATCCTTAGGGTGGTCCCCACACATTTTTTTTTATTTTTTCTTAAATTGTCATATTAAATCAGCTCCTACCGGTCCAATGGTGCCTCCTAGAGGGGTCATTATCAAGACCAACCCCCATTAATTTTTAGCCCCCAACACTTCTTCTGAACATACCAATTCCATATCTCCAATTCTTAAGGGGTCTCCCACACAAAATGACATTTTTGTAAAACTTGCTCTCACTGCTCTAACTATCGCAGGGGTGACCCTAGAGAAGTTAAATGTGTGACCGACCCCCAATATTTTTTCAGCCCCAACATTTTCCCCAAACAAACCTACCCTCTATTTTAAAGCCTTAAGGGTGTCCCCACGCATTTTTTTATTTTTTAATTTTTTTTTTTAAATCTGCGCCTACCGCTCCCATTCTGCCTTGTAGGAACGGTAAATGCAGACTGACCCCCATTAATTTTTGCACCCTACATTTTTTCTGAACATACCTACGCTGTATTTCCACTTTGTAGGGGTGCTCCCCTGGGGAAAACTAAATTAGTAATGTATGTAGAGAAGTCAAATGTATGACCTGCCCATTTATTTTTGTAGCCAAAACATTTTCTTCAAACATACCTACCCTCTATCTTCAAGGTGTTACCCCACAATTTTTTTATTTATTTTATCAAGAAATCCGAGGTCTTTAATTTGTAATTTAATAGTAACGTTTGTTAAGCGTAAAAAAATATTTTTTTTAACTTGAAAATAATAAAAAATGATAAATAATATAACTATAAATCAAATTAATTTATTTTTATCGTGTGATGGATATTGTTTCCGATTTTCGGCCACGACCTGAAGCAAAACTATTTTCTCCTCCTCGTTACGGCACAACACGTTGTTATAGTATTCTATTAATTTTACGCCTCTTTCGGCAGCGTCGTTGACAACATGTAATTTACGTAATATTTGCAGCGCTCGCTGGTAGTCCTGACGATTTTCCCAAGTATTTGGATCGGAAGCAATGAAATTTGTTGTTATTCCGAAGCGTGCAAAAAATGTTGGAGTCTCAGGTGTGACGTAGTGGCTTAAATCAGTTTTCATGAGTTCTTGATTCACTTGTTTCGATGCCATGTTAATTCTTTTCACACCTTCGAATCCCACAACATGTACTTGAGGATTACAATCCTTGTTGCCACTGTCGCCGCTATCCTCTGAGGCATCTTCTTCCCCGATATCATTCTTCTTCTTTCTCGCTGTCTTCGTTAGACGATTCGTCCATCTCATCGTCAGATAACTCTTTCTCCAATTCCTCTTTCTCTTCTTCAAATATACGAATTGCATTCGACACTTTTCGTTTTATTTCACAAGAGATATTCGGATCAAATAGTGCGAGCGCAACAGCTTTGCCACTGAGATACCAGAGATGTCCACAGAATCTCTTGACCAATCGTTGCGACAGAATCTTATCAATTGAAGCATAATTGGCAATCGCTTTCAAAAAAATCAAATCATTATTTGGAGCTTCTATTGCTTTGGTAGCGCTAAACCAAGCTTTTACGTAAATTGTTTAATTCTTTTTTGGCCAAACCGATATATTTTCGGAACAAAAACATTTTTAGGCAATATATGCCTTTTGCCATCCATCGAGCATGACTGATGGGTCCTGGTGGGCTAAAATGCTTATTAGGAATATTTTCGCCAAGGTATAATAAAACAATTTCAAGAAACTCCTTGTTGTCGTCTCTGGGTTGCTTTTTTTTTATTTGAGCCCAACAAAACAACTTGATGTCAGTTTGGACTTGAGCTGGTATGTTGCCTGCCACTTCCTCATCTTATATGCCAAGACTATACGGTTTGTCTTTTATATTTTCCCACTGCTCTTTAAAACGCGCAAACATTAGCACTCCTGGTCCAGACGTTTTGCCGAATTTGGTTTCAAACACTTAGTTTTCCCCAGGGGAGCACCCCTACAAAGTGGAAATACGGCGTAGGTATGTTCAGACAAAATGTAGGGGGCAAAAATTAATAGGGGTCAGTCTGCATTTCCCGTCCCTAAAAGGCACAGTGGGAGCGGTAGGCGCAAATTTTAAAAAAAAAATTAAAAAAAAAAAAAATGTGTGGGGACACCCTTAAGGCTTAAAAATAGAGGGTAGGTTTGTTTGGGGAAAATGTTGGGGCTGAAAAAATATTGGGGGTCGGTCACACATTTAACTTCTCTAGGGTCACCCCTGCGATAGTTAGAGCGGTGGGAGCAAGATTTACAAAAATGTCGTTTTGTGTGGGAGACCCCTTAGGAATTGGAGATATGGAATTGGTATGTTCAGAAGAAGTGTTGGGGGCTAAAAATTAATGGGGGTTGGTCATGATAATGACCCCTCTAGGAGGCACCATTGGACCGGTAGGAGCTGATTTAATATGACAATTTAAGAAAAAATAAAAAAAAATGTATGGGGACCACCCTACGGATTGAAGATAGGGGGTAGGTATGTTCTAAGAAAATGTTGGGGTTGAAAAAATATTGGGGGTCGGTCATACATTTGATTCCTCTAGGGTGACTTCTAGGACAGCTAGAGCGGTAGAAGTAAGATTTTTTAAAAATTGAACCTTTGTATGGGACCCCCCTTAGGGATTGGAGATAGGGCTTAGGTATGTTCGGCAAAAGTGTTCAGGGGGAAAAAATAATGGGGGCCGGTCTCACATTTGACCCCTCTAGGAGCAAAACCAGGGGAGTTTTGGGGCTTTTTGTGGATTTTTTCCCCTCTACGCCCAACTTTGACCCCGATGAGCGACCCCTAGATCCTATCCGACCTCCCCCATTTTTTGGCTCATACACTTTTTTTACCAACCTCACAAAATGAGCGGTTCTAGCGCTTCCAAATATTGCTGCTTAAAATCTCACACAACACTATCCCACCCTTAGTGGACACCTCAATTGGTCGACCACTACAGTTCTTGTCTTGGCAGCTCGTACAGCCTCGGTTAAACTCTACTATCCAATATTTTGCAATCGTAACCGAAGGAGCAGACTCCCCCTGTGTATAATCTAGGTTAGGTTAGGTAGGTAGGCAGCCGCCTTTTGGACAGCTCACTTGGGTCCTTCAATAAACGTGAGAGTATAATCTAGCTCGGGTTTAATATTGGTTGGACTGATACCCTTCAAATGAAAATATTGAATTACAAAACGGTGACCAATGTTTTCCATGTTTACAAATTCACTGAGATCGTTTACTTCTGATAGCTCAAATAAAAATACTAATCATCGTAAAGCCTTGAAACTTAAAACATATGTTTTATACGTCAGGTCGGCTAGTTTTGGGACCGCCCTTCATGAAATTTAAGAGATTTATGTAAATATCGGGAGAGTGGTTTGTATTTGGAATGGTGATTTATGCATACAAAATTTTACCTCCAAATTTTGAAACGATATTTATTAAAATACAGTTATTAGAGTAATTCGTGCCAATTTTAAAGGGGACGTTTGTATGGGAGCTAGGTTTAAAAATGGGCCCATGTTTCCCAATTTCAATAGGCTTTGTTCTTGGGCCAAAATAAGTTTGCGACCAGTATCGTGTTTATACCGTTTGCATGGACAGATTTAGCGGATATTGCTCAATCGACTCCAAAAGTTATTCTGACAAGGGAACTATCCCAACCGTAATCCGATTTGCCTGAATCTTAAAATATATGTATACAAAAGAGACGATTTGAAGGTTATTGTGTCGCTGGTTAACGGCAATTTAAGGTTTTAAAAAATGGCGTTGCCAACTTATAAAAAAGTATTGTCCTTCGGCAAAATCTCGATAACTCCCGAACTAACAGGAATATCGTTAAGATCAAAAATAAGTATAGACTTTTATTTAATTAGGATAATTTCGTGTGGAGTTTATAGGTCTATACATCTTCATATAAAATACTCAAAATTTACATTTTTGTGAATAAAAATTTAACGAAACTAAATTTTTGCGAGGTTATGCCACCGTTGGATAGGTATTAAAAAAAAACTTTACAAAACCGTTGCCAACTTATGAAAAAATATGGTCCTTCGGGAAAATTCCGATAACTCCCGAACTAACAGAAATATCGTTAAGATCAAAAATAAGTGTAGACTTATATTTAATAAAGAAAATTTAATGCCAATATGGAGGTTGTAGGTCTATACATCTTCATATAAAACACTCAAAATTTACATTTTTGTGAATAAAAATTGAACGAAACTAAATTTTTACGAGGTTATGCCACCGTTGAATAGGTATTACAAATACCTTTACAAAACCGTTACAAATATTAGCACAAACTCAGCACACCCTATGCATACCACAAAGTGGTGTAGGGTATAAAAATTGTGTATTAAAAAAATCGCCAAAATGTCATTACTATAACTGAGTATTGTGTTAAGAGAACAAGAACGAACAATAAATAATAACATTTTTTTAGTGAAACCTCAAGCAAGAAGTTGAAAATGTTAAAGTCAAAATGACAGTGAATATCTGGCTTTCGTCTGGGACGGGAATAAAATGCAAAAATAGGAGTGTTTACGTGATAAAAAATTAAAAAAAAAAATACAGAAAAAAATTCAATTGAAAATTGAATAAATTGTTTATATACAAAAAGAATGTATTTAAAGGAAATACAAAAATTGTTATTGTTAACTAATTATAAATAAACAAATACACACATTTTAAATGTAAATAAAAACTTAGTAAGAATTTAAATAAGAATTTCAAAACTAAAATCAAAAGTTTTGACTCAAAACTACAAAAACAAAAAGAAAGAAATTACAGATACATTTAACTGCAACGAATATTTAATAATCGGGTTAAATACAACAAAAAAGCTAAGATTTTTTTTTGGATGAATGATTGAGTGCATTTAACAATTGAGTGGAAACTATACAGAGAGTCAGAGAGGAAGAAAGAGTAAAAAAGAGTGATAGTTTCATAAATGAGTAAGTTTTAAACTGATCTTGAGTTTTTAAATATTAATGACGATGACGTATTTAATAGATGTTAAATGTGTGTGGTTTTATTTTACCAAAAACAACTTTACAGATGTTATTAAAGCCAGTTAGTCAATGGATTTCTTAAAATACATCATCATTAGCAGCATGGCCAAAATTTCCAAAAAATTCGTAATATTCATCTTTTGTCTATTACTACATCTCACCCCAATAACAAATGCCAGTTTACAAGGTTTCGAAGATGAGGATGTAGTTTTGGTGAATAAATGTTGTGAAAAATTTGAAATACGTATTGATTCAGTATGCAGCCAGGTGAACGAAAGTGGTAAGTGTTGTAAACACATAAAAGATAAAGCGGTGAAAAAGAGGGAGAGGAAGAAGAAGTGGCAAGCAAACAAAAATAGAAAACAAAAAAAAAAACAAGAAAGCATAAATAAAGCGCCAACTTTTATTAAAAAATGGGGTTTGGGTTACAAAATGTTTTTTTTTTTATAAATTTATATTTTCTTTTAATATTTTGCATTGTTTCTCTTTTGTAGAATATTTTCAACCCATGTTTACAAGTTATAGTGGGGAACATAATATGCCGGTTAAATTTAAATTTGTTATTGGTTTGCCAGCTTGTGGTTCAATGCAAACTTGGCCCATATATCATTATCAAGGGGTAAGTTAATTATTTTGCACACAAAACACAATTCAAAGTTAATTAAAAAATGTTGGGTTAGAGAAATAGACATTTTGAAATTTACAGATTTTTATACCCTCCACTCTAGTGATAGAGGGTATATATAAGTTTGTCATTCCGTTTGTAACACATCGAAATATTGGTCTAGGACCCCATAAAGTATATATATTCATGATCCTTGATCGATTTTAAGTCGATCTAGCGATGTCCGTCCGTCCGTCTGTCTGTCTGTCCGTTGAGAACACGCTAACTTTTGAAAGACTTTACGGAGGCTCCTGAAGTTGGGCATATATGTTGACCATTTACCGGGTCAGGTTGGTATTGCAATCCAGCGAAATCGGTTCAGTGGTTCAAAAGTTATGAGCAAAAGAGTAAATTTCGGCAAGGGTTTTTCGCGAATTTACGAGATAAAAAACACGATAACTTTCGAAAGACAATAATGAGACTGCTGAAACTTGATGTGTATCTTTGCCGTTCTTTAGGCCTGTTTGGTATTGAATTTCAGCTCAATCGGTCTAGTGGTTCAAAAGTTATAAGCAAAACATTGAATTTCAGATTGGTTGCATCTTAAATGCGACGTGTTAAGTTAAACAAGTTTTAAAAGCATTGGTGGAAACTTAACAATGCTTTTCAAACTTGCTTAGTTTTAAAGCTATGCTTTATAAACTTGTTTAGTTTTAAAAGCATTGGTAACTTTAAAATTACACTCGAAAAAAATTTTACACTCAAAAAACAATTTTACACTCAAAAAAAATTTAGTTTTTTTTACAAAAATTACAATATTTTGTGTACATACGTACGTGCATTTACTCAGAAATATTTTAACAGTAAAAAAACATTACACTCGTAAAAAATTTTACACTCAAAAGAAAAAAAAATTTTTTTTTTTTTTATGACAAAAAAAGAGTTTTTTACTCAAAATTAAATATTTAAAATCAAAATTTAATATTTTTTCACTTTAAAAAATGTACTATCCTTTAAAAAAATGCATTGTGGAGGGTATTCATAGATTCGGCAAAGTCGAATTTAACTTGTCTACTTGTTTTTAAATAATTTAAATTGGATTCTTAAGGTACCTACAGACGACGCAATATTATGTACAATATTCAATTATATTGCGTCGTCTGTAGGTACCTTTAGATGTTTAAGAAGTGAAAAGCAAAAATAGAACAATTCTTAAATTCTGCGAAATTTTTTCTATAGAAAATTTTTTAATCTCAGAATCTGAGAATTTTTCTATAGGAAAAATTACTCAGAATTTAAGAATTTTTCTATAGAAAAATGTCTCAGAATTTTTCTATAGAAAAATGTCTCAGAATTTTTCTATTGAAAAATGTCTCAGAATTTTTCTGTAGTAAAATGTCTCAGAATCTTAGAGTTTCCTATAGAAAAATGTCTCAGAATCTGAGTTTTTTTTTATAGGCAAAATGTCTCAGAATCTGAGTTTTTTTATAGGCAAAATGTCTCAGAACTTTTCTGTAGAAAAGATCACACAAAATCTGCAAAATTTTCTATATGAGAAATGTCTCAGAAATTGAGAATTTTTTATAGGAATTTTTTTGACAATTCTTCCTTGGGAAAATGTCTCAAAATCGAATTACATTGTTCGACACAAAAATCCTCCCAGTGAAATATCTAACTGATCCTTATTCCAAATCTAGAAAAATGTCTCAGAATCTGAGTTTTTTTATAGGAAAAATGTCGCAGAATATGAGAGTTTTTTATAGGAAAAATTATTGTGAATCTTAAAATTTTTTAAAGGAAAAATGTTTCAAAATCTTAAAATTTTTTCTTTAGAAAAGGTCACACAAAATCTGAAATTTTGACAATTTTTCCTTGGGAAAAAGTCTCAAAATCGAATTACACTGTTCGACACCAAATTCCTCTTCCTTGGGAAAAAGTCTCAAAATCGAATTACACTGTTCGACACCAAATTCCTCCTAGTGAAATATCTAACTGATCCTTATTCCAAATCTGCCATGCAAATGTTACTTGCACGTTCCGTTTTCGAAATATTCACTGTTAAAAAGTAAAAAAAAAAAAAAATACTATTAAATATCGAAAATACGACTAGAATTATGATTGTTCTTTCTGCTGGTCAAAAATCCGGTCTTCAAAATTTTCCATCATATCAGGTTTTTGAGAAAATTAAGGCCAAATTTCAAAAAAATCAACGTTTTGGTCATTTTTGGCAACTTATTGAACCCGATGTGTTGGCGACTTAAAAATAAGTTGAGAGTAAAGATACAACATAGATACAACATAACTCTTTAAGAAGCAGAACTTATTTGGTCAGTCGCCATAACTCTTAGACCACCAATGGTCTTTCAATGATGCCTTATTCCCCAGTATCGAAAAACTTGTTTTTGGGGGAAAATACATTATTAAAAGGAAATTGGGACTTAAAGAGCAATGTTTAAACTTAACACTTGACTTATTTTTAAGGCGCCAGCACATCGGGTTCATCCGCAATGATGATAATTTAGCGACTTCGCAAAATTTTTTTTTTGGGTAGCAGGATTTACGTGGAAATATATTTTCACATTTTCAACTGATATGGCTATACTTCCACTTTGGTTGCAAAATCAATATAACTTTATTGCTCAATCGTGTTGGTAATAAGGCCATATGGCTTTATTTCCCACTGAATTGAGAAAAAAGGCCATATGGCCTTATTGCCTATGGCTTTATTTCACATCCCCCCCCCCCCCCGTTTTATATTTTCAAATCCGAATATCTAAAAACCGTAAAGTGGTAGACAAATTTGAATGACTGCTTTGGAGTTACGAGGTCCATATTATATATTTGTTTGGGTTTCATTACTTTTTGCTTCGAAAATTTAAAACAGCCATGTAATATGTTTCTACAGAAAATATTTTTTTTCCTTAGAAATGAAATCATTTTATACATTACGAAATTACTTTTTCCTAAAATCAATATTACCTATTTTTTAATTTATTTTCCAGAGTGCGGATAAACTGGTTTTATTAAATGACGGTAAATTGCGACATTATACCAACACCGAAGATGAAGAAGCGGAACAAGCCGAATATGCCGAAGAATTGGCAGAAGAAGCAAAACCTTTCTTTTATGATTATGGTCGAGATCAATATTGTATTGATAGAGTAAGAATTTGTTTAGTTTCAATATAGAATTGAAATACATTTATCATTTTTTCAATTTTTTTAGGCTATTGCAACGAATGGTGATCAACGTCATGTACTGTTTGCCAATATATGTTTGGCTAAAAAAGAAATAAAATGGTCCGACTCAAGTTTTTTAATGCGAAAGATATTAAATCCGATATTTCATGTTATATCGTTAATAATATTGCTGATTATATCAATAGTGTATTTTATATTGCCGACTTTGAGGTGAGTTAAAAAAAAATAACTTTGAAAAAAATTTAAAAAAATGTGTCATATGGGCCATTCCAGAAAATTTAGCTCAAATTTTAGTCAGTTTTGGAAATGGTGTCTCAGATTAATTTGAACCTTGACACATAGATAGCCCTCATAAATATGATATAAGTATGTATCATATATCGTTTTTTTACATTTGGTGTATTTAACGAATTATGGCGGGTCAGAGATTGACTTTTTAAGCAAAAGTAAGAAAAATAAATCACGTTTAAAGAGCTGTAACTTCTTAACCAATGCACTGTGGTTCCAAATCCGAATCTAGGTGGACAAAAGTTTAAAAAGTTTGAACCTCTAAATTAAAAAACGGTAGGTGTTTTAAATAGCTAACAACATGCCTAGACTAGACGCAAAATATTTTGATTAAATAAGGGGTTTAACTTTGTCCCCGCAGCACTAGAACATCAATGTTTGTTCACGAAAATGTTTGTAATTAAAAACTAAGGAAATCAATACAAAACTAAGTAGCTTATACCAAGTCAATTATTTGCAGGTGATTGTCGTGAATTGTTTTTTATATAGCCATGGGTATATACCCAGTCAGAAAAATACAATCGCAAAAGCGCTGTGAAAGCGCTGTGGACGGTTCTACAAGCGTTCCATATACCATCTTCAAAGCGCTTTCAGATGATCCGAATGATAACATCGATCTACGCTAGGTTTAAAGCGTTTTAAAAGCGTTTTAAAAAAGTGCTTTCAGAACGTTTTGTTTAAAGTCATGAAAGCGCTTTAAAAACCAAAAGTAAAGCACTTATAAAGAGCTTAAATACAAAAATTAAAGATATTTTCCAGCGATTGAAATAAGAAAAAACAGTACTTTAAAGGACTTCATATAAAGCTGATATTTTTTTTTATTCGTTAATTGTAGATATATTTTTTATAAAAGTATTTTAGAAAATAAAAATTAAATTCAATGTAATAAAAAAAGTAAACTTAGTAAAGGTAAACTTCATAAAAAAAGTAAACTAATTTATTTATAGGGACTTTCTTCCTCCCATTCTGTCCTTTACTGCAGCCAGCCAGCGGCTAATTTTGTAAAAATGGTTTGTTCTGTTTCGCTTTCAAATTGCAATATTATGGAATATCAAATGGAAATATTATGATAGTAAACCAAATTTTTAGTACAAATCGATCTAAACACACATGTGATAGTATATATTTATAAAAGCCATATTTTATATGAAATAAACGATTATTTTGTCTATCCAATTCCATCAAAAGAAATAGGACTTTATAACGTTAAAAATTTACGTGAAGATGTTATTGAAGTCAGTGTGCATATTGTAGAAGTTAAATGCATTATTTGTAAATTTTATAACGAAACAATTGCTATAACTCTTTTGCATAAATGATAATAATAAAACTTAAAATAGATTTACAAATAAAAAAAATGTTTTGTTTTCAAAATTTTGCGTTTTCAATGTGGTGGTAGGGAAAAATTATTTAATTTGATTTAACAAAATGTTTTTATAACAATTTGTTTAAAATTGAGTATAATCTAAAAAATACTACACTTGTATGTACTACGAAAAAAATTTAAAAACGTTTGCAAAAACTGCTTTAAAACCATTTAATTTCGAAACGAACATGTATTTTGTTAATAAAGTGCTTTCAAAACGCTTTTCGAAAACGCTCTCAAGGCGTTCGAATAAAGCGTTTTGAGAATGCTTTTTTTTTGTTACAGTGCTTTCAGAACGCTTTTCGAAAACGCTCGTAAAGCGTTCGAAAATAACGTTTTGAGAACGTTCTTTTTTTTGTTACAGTGCTTTCAGAACGCTTTTTTTTTATAACCGTCGTCAATTTCTGCTTGGGTACTTATCAAAAAAATTTTCATGGATTCGAAATTTTTTTGCGATTTCTTAATATCGGTTTTTGAAGTTAGGGTCATAAGTAAAAAAAAAAAAAAATTAGATTTTCAATATTTCAAAGCTTTCCAAAAAAAAACCGCTCCAAGTTGCGGGCAAGCCACTTTATACATCTCTTAAAGTAACTATCAGAGAGTATGTTTCATCTTTCATCTCATCCAGCGGCGTCCAGCTGCATTTTTTATAGCGTTTTTAAAAAAAGTCATTATTTCTGCAATATTTATAACTCTCAAGAAAATGCTTATAATATTCAGGATCTTCTGCACATATTTTTGCAACAAATACCTCTACAGTATTTTCTATAATTGTTATATCACATATTTTTCTTTTCCCGCAACTCTAGAAGCACAAAAAGGATTTAATTCGAACATTCTAAAAAAACTACCCATTAAAAGTAATTCGACATAGCTGGGCTTTACTGTAATGCTCAGAAAAGCTTTTTATATCATTTTTAAATACTTCCTTTAAATTTAGTGCCCTAAAGTAGCAAAAAGTAATTAACTTTTTCCAGTTGTAGCGAAAAGTCCAATTAAGTTGAAGCTATTTTAGTGAAACCCACTGTATTTTCAAAAATATTGAAGCTACAATTTTTTAAAGCATTTTTTTGAAATCAGCGACCCCAAAAACATAAAATATCATGGTTAAATACTTTTGTCCACCTAGTTTTGGAATCGGAACCACAGTGCACAGTACAGAAATGATGCAAAAATGCAAAAACATTTTTTCTTTTCGAATATTTAAAAAAACACATCTTCGATTTTTTAAAAAAAAATTCTGGTGAAAAATATCAATGTTTTGTATAACATATTCAAAATTCAGAGTGGGATCTCCATGGGATCAAAAAATATTCTGTTTTAAGTACGAGGTTCTCATATTTTTCCCTTAGAAAATTTAAATTTCTAATGTTTTGAATGTTTTCAAAATTTTAATAGTATAATTTTCTTTGAAAATTTAAATTTTTATATTGAAGAACATAAAATTTTAATTTTCTAAGGTAAAATTTAAGAACTTCGTACTAAAACCAGAATATTTTTTGATCCCATTGGGATCCCACTCTGAATTTTGGATATGTTGTACAAAACAGTATTGTTTATCACCAAACTTTTTTTTAAAAAAATCGAAGATGCGTTTTTTTAAATATTCGCAAAAAAAAATGTTTTTGAATTTTTGCAACACTTCTGAAAAAAATCCGTATGCTTTTGAAAATATTTCCTAAAAGAAGAAGAATTAAGCTTTCATATGAGCCATTACTTGTGATAATCGGATTACTAGTTAAAAAGTTAGAGCACGTTAAACGTCATGTATTTTTCTGACTTTTGCTAAAAAAGTCGAACTTTGACCCGCGATAATTTGAAAACTACAGCAAATTTTGAAAATCCAAAAATGCAACATATCTCATATAAACGTGGATATCTATGAGCCAAATTCTCAGTGGCGTCCAAAGGCATGTTTCCGAACAGTGGGGCGAAAATTTTTGGAATTACCCATATAAGAATGACATTTTTTCGACATTTGATTTAACCCAGTCACAGGAAAATTTTATGGGACACATTCCCCCCTCGCAATAAATGCTAATTTTCTTTTGCTTAAAAAATTTCGCTCGAAAAATGTTGGAGGTAAAAAAATATGTTCGAACTTGTTTGAATACCTTTCGGTGTACATTCACATGTGTCAACCAGCAGCCGAATTAAAGCATTTTGTATTTTTAGGTTATGTGGAATGTACCAAAACTTTCGATTTTCGTTCATAACTTTTGAACCGATATTAAATGCAATAAAAAACTTCTCAAAACAACAACAAGTAAATATGTTAAGTAACAGTCTCATATATGTGTAATATTTCGCTTGAATGTTTTGGAATTGATCACCGATACTTTATGGGGTCTCAGACCGACATATCCATGAGTTACAAATGAAATGACAAATCTATATATACCTTTTACCACTAAATGGAGATAAATAAATAAAGAAAAATAATAAATGGTAAAAAAATTATTGAAAAAAAATTGGTAAAATAAAATTATTGCGAAAAATTTTTTTATTAAAAAAAATTGTCTAAAAAAAGTTTTTTATGTAAAAAACATGTTTGCACCTTTCTGTATCAAATTAAAGCATTTTGTATTTTGAGGTTAAGTATACCAAAACGTTTAAGGTGTCTTTACATTTTCGTTCATATCTTTTGGAACCGCGAAACAACAAGAAAACTATATGTGCTAATGATAAAGGCATCTCTGCGTTAAATGTTTGGGCATGATCGCCATTTCAACAGATAGACTGACATCGGTAGATCGACTTAAAAATTTTAAGTTAAAATCGTATATACTTTATGGAGTTCCAGACATATATTTTGAAAGGACAAACTTATGGAGAGTACAACAATTTAATACAAAGTAGTATTTTTTGGTTCGGAAATTTTCCAAATATCCAAAACTTTGATCCCAGGGCACCACGGGTTTAAAAAATACGATTAAAAAATGTCGCTATGCTATTTTTTTTGGAAATAGTCTTTTGCAAACAAAATTATTATTGTTTGAACAAGTTAATCTTTAATTTTTTGTAATTCAAAACTTTTATATTCTAAAAAAAATATTATTTTTCTTTCCAGAGATCTTGTGGGAAATATTATAACCACAATTGCTGTTTGTTTAATGATTGGTCAGGTGGCTGATCTTGTTCGTATATTTACAGAATTCACTAATCATGTCAGCTTTATAGTAGCCGATATAATATTATACTTTAGCATACTAGCAGCATTTTTCTGGCTCAACAGTTATGGTTATTACATTTGGAAAACATTTCGTTCCCGCAATGTCTTTCTGCGAGTAACAGATGCAAGAAAATATTGTTATTATTCTATATATGCCTGGGGTTCGACAGCTTTTATGGCCGCTATGGCAGTATTTGCTCATTTCTTTTTGGATGCTGAGACCTATAAAAAACAAAATGTGGTAGCGGAACAGGAAACAATGGGTTGGTTGGGTATAGCAATATTTTTTGCCCCCATAGCATGTACAATACTAGTGGATATATTTTTCTATGTAACAACATTAAAACTAATAAATCGGCGTAATGTTTATGGACGTATACAACATAAACTAAAGGCCAAGTAAGTTTAAATACTTTTTAATCCTAAACCAAAATTAATATATGATTAAAAATATTTCTCTTTCTATTTCTAGTTTCATTATGTTTGCCTCTATGTTATTGATTATGTCTATTAGCTGGCTATTTTTATGTTTATCTTGGTTAAAATTCGAAGGTCTATTGTATGCTCAAATAATTGTGAATGCCATACAGTCACCTTTACTATTATACACCTGCGTGCTACGTCAAAAACATGTTACATTTTTATTGAAAAAATCATGTTGTTACAATGAACCTCCCTCTACAAATGATTGGGGTGATGAGATGCATTATATGAATTGCAATGATTATTAATTTTAAGCAAAAAAACAAAAAAATATGGACGAACTGATTTTTTTATTTTTTTTTTTTTAATTGAATTTATATTAAAAATATAATGGCAACTAATCGTTTCTAGGTATTAAGCTAAAAAAGAAGTACAACTCATAATAATTCCAATGCTCGCTGCTCTCTATTTATATATGTTTTTAATAGGTATTTTCTAATAATTTCCATTGAATAATAATATAAATATTTAAATTACTATAAACTCACCTAAAAATTAGGCATTTATGAATCAAATTTATTATAAAATACATTGAATGTATATAAAAAAAACGAATTGAAATAATAATGAAAATAAAATAAAGTGTACTTAATTGGATGTTAAGGTATTTAACATGAAAGGAATAACTTTTTTGTAGTGTATGTAATTCAACTGTGAAAATCTTAAGATTAATTAAGCCTAAAATATGGCTATAATATGCTTTATGCCCAAAAGCCTAAAAGTAGACCGAAAAATACATATTGTCGACTGCACTATTTGCAAATGTTATTCATATAAAATAAATTTGAAATTTGAAGATTTTGATTGAAATTTGAAGATTTTGTCAAAGGGTGTCCAGTCGTTCCAGGACTCAAATTTGCCCATTCACTAAAATACAAGTAAGCTCACTTTCAAGAACATTTGTCAATTATATTTGTTTCTACGCAATTCTAAATACGAAAAACGTGAAAGTATTAGTGATTTTGGTGGAAATACGAGTGTGTATTAGTGAAATTTTGGAAAGCGAATGAATTTATCAAAGCAAACGATGGCAAATGTTCCACCGTGTTAGCTTATTTCCCGAGGGTTCATTTACTTTCCCGTGTGAAACGTCTTCTTTAATAGTCTTTGGATTTTGTTTGAAATTCCTTTTTTTAATTTAAGAACTGAACTGTACTAATTTTAAAATTCCCATTGAAATGCAAAAACTTTTATTTGAAATTCAAAAATTCTATCAAAAAAAGAACAAGCATTTGTCTAAGCGTATTCAAAAAATGCGGTGAATGTGTGGTCTACGGTGAAGCCAAGACCGACCATATAATACCCTACACCAGTGTTTCCCGGAAAATGGGTCTCAAGTCCAAACATTAATCCAATTGGATCTATACCTTGTTAGATCTTAAATTAGTGTTAAAACACGCACAAACGAAATTTAAGTGAAATAGGCTTCTTTTTGGAATATCGATTTATCTGAATATCGGACGAAATTTTTATATGGGGACTGAGTTCAGAAATGGTCCAACTAAAATCAAACCTGATAAGGTTACCAAAGTATGCGTTTAACACCTACAACCAAAATTTACCACATGGGGACTACAAGAAGGGCTGCTCCGATTCTTTTGAAATTTGGAATGATGATTTGTAATTACAAAATACTTTGACATGCTAAAATTCGGAAGTATACATATTATATTACGGATGTAAGGATATTTAAGCCAAATTTAGGAGGGTCGTTTGTATGGGGGCTAGGTCAAAACATGGACCGATTTTTTCCAATTTTAATAGGCTTCGTCCTTGAACCAAAAGAAGCCAAATTTTTAAATTTCAGCCAAGTCAATTGATAATTGCGACCTGTATCGTGTTTACACCGTTTACATGGACAGACTGACAGACGGTATAAAAATTGAATATTCTCCAACCTAGAGATGTGCACATGAGCAGATTAGAGCGTGATTCACGTGATTCACGCGTGAATGTGACTGATTTCAATTTTACTCACGTGATTGTGAGTGAGTGAGAGTGAAGAAAAAAATTGCGTGAGTGAGTGTACGTGAGTAATATTTTTGCGTGAGTGAGTGTGCGTGAGTCGATTTTTTTGCGTGACTTATTTTCTTTTCTTATTTCCATTTGTACCAAAAAAAGCAACAACAAATTGTAAAATATAGCTCAATTTTATATTTCGTCCCGAAAAGTGAACGTGAGCGTGAGTTGTATTAAATTTACTCACGTGATTGTGAGTGAGTGAGTGTGAGTAGAAAAAATATGCTCGTGAGTGAGTGTGCGTGATTCAAAAATTCCTGTCGTGAACGTGAGTGAGTGTGAGTCAAAAATCACTCACGCGCCCATTTCTACTCCAACCACAAAATGGGGGAATATTTCATTTTATCATTCCGTGTGTAACATACGGCCTAGGAGCCCACATATCAATTAGACCCAAAAACCTATCACAAACCTTGAGGGTTCCATTTTTTGGAACTTAGAAATTTTGTAAAAAAAAACCCTAAAAGCATTTTTAATGATTTTTTAGTCAAAAATAATTGCCAAACATTTTAAAAAATTTTTGAAACTTAGAAAATTTTTAAATTTATTTTTTTTTTAAATTTAAAAAATTATATTTTGAGGATGTTTATTCTGGCTCGAGGTCATTATTTTCTTTACTAATTAAAACCATGATATTCTCATAGCATAATTTTCAAGAAAATTATTTTTTGTTTTAAATTTATTTATGTTGGTCATTTTTGCAAGACTTAATCGACACGTGTTTCGGAATTTGTCAAGATTCCATTGTCAAGATTATTTAGCAAAAATAGAAACGATTTACTACAAAGTAGCAAACGAGTCTAATGACAAATCGTTTGGTGCACAAACTAGCAAATTAATACATATTCGCCTCTATTCTCAATGAGAATTAGGAAGACGAAGAAATTGTACCATGCTAATAAGGCAACGATTATCAATAACCAACAAAAATATTTAAAACAATTTTACATACGATAGTCCATTGGACTACAACAATATGTTTTTTGTGTTTTTGTTGTAACAAATACTCCATATTAGGGTTATTCATCACATGGCGTGCCAACCATTATGTTCAAATTCTGATTAATTTTTATTAAAAAATAAAAATTGTTTTATTCGACCTTTAAAATATTATATTTTGAGGATGTTTATTCTGGCTCGAGGTCATTATTTTCTTTACTAATTAAAACCATGATATTCTCATAGCATAATTTTCAAGAAAATTATTTTTTGTTTTAAATTTATTTATGTTGGTCATTTTTGCAAGACTTAATCGACACGTGTTTCGGAATTTGTCAAGATTCCATTGTCAAGATTATTTAGCAAAAATAGAAACGATTTACTACAAAGTAGCAAACGAGTCTAATGACAAATCGTTTGGTGCACAAACTAGCAAATTAATACATATTCGCCTCTATTCTCAATGAGAATTAGGAAGACGAAGAAATTGTACCATGCTAATAAGGCAACGATTATCAATAACCAACAAAAATATTTAAAACAATTTTACATACGATAGTCCATTGGACTACAACAATATGTTTTTTGTGTTTTTGTTGTAACAAATACTCCATATTAGGGTTATTCATCACATGGCGTGCCAACCATTATGTTCAAATTCTGATTAATTTTTATTAAAAAATAAAAATTGTTTTATTCGACCTTTAAAATATTATATTTTGAGGATGTTTATTCTGGCTCGAGGTCATTATTTTCTTTACTAATTAAAACCATGATATTCTCATAGCATAATTTTCAAGAAAATTATTTTTTGTTTTAAATTTATTTATGTTGGTCATTTTTGCAAGACTTAATCGACACGTGTTTCGGAATTTGTCAAGATTCCATTGTCAAGATTATTTAGCAAAAATAGAAACGATTTACTACAAAGTAGCAAACGAGTCTAATGACAAATCGTTTGGTGCACAAACTAGCAAATTAATACATATTCGCCTCTATTCTCAATGAGAATTAGGAAGACGAAGAAATTGTACCATGCTAATAAGGCAACGATTATCAATAACCAACAAAAATATTTAAAACAATTTTACATACGATAGTCCATTGGACTACAACAATATGTTTTTTGTGTTTTTGTTGTAACAAATACTCCATATTAGGGTTATTCATCACATGGCGTGCCAACCATTATGTTCAAATTCTGATTAATTTTTATTAAAAAATAAAAATTGTTTTATTCGACCTTTAAAATATTATATTTTGAGGATGTTTATTCTGGCTCGAGGTCATTATTTTCTTTACTAATTAAAACCATGATATTCTCATAGCATAATTTTCAAGAAAATTATTTTTTGTTTTAAATTTATTTATGTTGATTTGTCATTAGACTCGTTTGCTACTTTGTAGTAAATCGTTTCTATTTTTGCTAAATAATCTTGACAATGGAATCTTGACAAATTCCGAAACACGTGTCGATTAAGTCTTGCAAAAATGACCAACATAAATAAATTTAAAACAAAAAATAATTTTCTTGAAAATTATGCTATGAGAATATCATGGTTTTAATTAGTAAAGAAAATAATGACCTCGAGCCAGAATAAACATCCTCAAAATATAATATTTTAAAGGTCGAATAAAACAATTTTTATTTTTTAATAAAAATTAATCAGAATTTGAACATAATGGTTGGCACGCCATGTGATGAATAACCCTAATATGGAGTATTTGTTACAACAAAAACACAAAAAACATATTGTTGTAGTCCAATGGACTATCGTATGTAAAATTGTTTTAAATATTTTTGTTGGTTATTGATAATCGTTGCCTTATTAGCATGGTACAATTTCTTCGTCTTCCTAATTCTCATTGAGAATAGAGGCGAATATGTATTAATTTGCTAGTTTGTGCACCAAACGATTTGTCATTAGACTCGTTTGCTACTTTGTAGTAAATCGTTTCTATTTTTGCTAAATAATCTTGACAATGGAATCTTGACAAATTCCGAAACACGTGTCGATTAAGTCTTGCAAAAATGACCAACATAAATAAATTTAAAACAAAAAATAATTTTCTTGAAAATTATGCTATGAGAATATCATGGTTTTAATTAGTAAAGAAAATAATGACCTCGAGCCAGAATAAACATCCTCAAAATATAATATTTTAAAGGTCGAATAAAACAATTTTTATTTTTTAATAAAAATTAATCAGAATTTGAACATAATGGTTGGCACGCCATGTGATGAATAACCCTAATATGGAGTATTTGTTACAACAAAAACACAAAAAACATATTGTTGTAGTCCAATGGACTATCGTATGTAAAATTGTTTTAAATATTTTTGTTGGTTATTGATAATCGTTGCCTTATTAGCATGGTACAATTTCTTCGTCTTCCTAATTCTCATTGAGAATAGAGGCGAATATGTATTAATTTGCTAGTTTGTGCACCAAACGATTTGTCATTAGACTCGTTTGCTACTTTGTAGTAAATCGTTTCTATTTTTGCTAAATAATCTTGACAATGGAATCTTGACAAATTCCGAAACACGTGTCGATTAAGTCTTGCAAAAATGACCAACATAAATAAATTTAAAACAAAAAATAATTTTCTTGAAAATTATGCTATGAGAATATCATGGTTTTAATTAGTAAAGAAAATAATGACCTCGAGCCAGAATAAACATCCTCAAAATATAATATTTTAAAGGTCGAATAAAACAATTTTTATTTTTTAATAAAAATTAATCAGAATTTGAACATAATGGTTGGCACGCCATGTGATGAATAACCCTAATATGGAGTATTTGTTACAACAAAAACACAAAAAACATATTGTTGTAGTCCAATGGACTATCGTATGTAAAATTGTTTTAAATATTTTTGTTGGTTATTGATAATCGTTGCCTTATTAGCATGGTACAATTTCTTCGTCTTCCTAATTCTCATTGAGAATAGAGGCGAATATGTATTAATTTGCTAGTTTGTGCACCAAACGATTTGTCATTAGACTCGTTTGCTACTTTGTAGTAAATCGTTTCTATTTTTGCTAAATAATCTTGACAATGGAATCTTGACAAATTCCGAAACACGTGTCGATTAAGTCTTGCAAAAATGACCAACATAAATAAATTTAAAACAAAAAATAATTTTCTTGAAAATTATGCTATGAGAATATCATGGTTTTAATTAGTAAAGAAAATAATGACCTCGAGCCAGAATAAACATCCTCAAAATATAATATTTTAAAGGTCGAATAAAACAATTTTTATTTTTTAATAAAAATTAATCAGAATTTAAAAAATTGTTAAAAAATTTTTATGTGCTGGACTTTTTCAAAAAAAAAATTTGGGACTTTTTAAAATTTATAAAAATTTTTTTCCTAAAATCATTTTTGATGAAATATTTTTCTGCAGGGTTGTTGATCAGTTGTCGAATTAAAGACATTATGTGAAAGATACAATACAGTCCAAAATGAAATATATAATCTAAGGGTATAAGGAAATACAATTTTTTTCGTCCCGCCCCTTTTGGGAGCATGGTTATTGAACATAGTAAAAAATAATGATAAAGCTGTATTATTTAAGCGTAAATACAATAAATTATTTTCTAAAAATTTATGGCGAAGGGAATGTGTATCCTGACATCACCATCAAAATGAAAATACCCCCGAACTATCCAGTCTATTTTTTTTATTATACCCTCCACTCTAGTGATAGAGGGTATATATAGTTTGTCATTCCGTGTGTAACACCTCGAAATATTGGTCTAGGACCCCATTTAGTGTATATATTCATGATCCTCGATCAATTTTAAGAAGATTTAGCGATGTCCGTCCGTCTGTATGTCTGTTGAAAACACGCTAACTTTTGAAAGACTTTAAGGAGGCTTCTGAAGTTTGACATATATGTTGGGCATTTACCTGGTCAGGTTGGTATTGCAATCCAGCGAAATCGGTCTAGTCGTTCAAAAGTTATGAGCAAAAGACTGAATTTCGGCAAGGGTTTTTCGTGAATTTACGAGAAAAAAATACGTTAACTTTCGAAAGGCAATTATGAGGATGCGGATGCTTGTCATATATATTTGACGTTCCCCTAGCCAAGTTCGTATTGAATTTTAGCCAAATCGGTCCAGTGGTTCAAAAGTTATTAGCAAAACCGTGAATTCCAGATTAGTTTAACTTTAAATTCACGTGTTGAAAACCCGTAAAACATGTTTTAAAAACATTGGTAAGTCACAAAAATATTTTACAACGTATTTTTGTCACTAAAAAATATTTTTACACTAAAAAAATACACTTGAAAAAAATTGTACACTCAAAAAAAATTTTACACTCAAACAAAATTTAGTAAATTATTTTTTTCCAAAAATTACTTTAAAAAAAGTGTAAAAATTTTCTAATCAAAAATCACTTAAAAAGGGCATTGTGGAGGGTATTCATAGATTCGGCCAAGTCGAATTTAACTTTTCTACTTGTTTAAAATTTTAAAAAGTTAAATTGAAGTCCAAAAATTAAATGGAATTCGTAAAAGAAACCTCATTTGAGGTTCAAAAAAGATTAACGAAATTTGAAATTTAAAAAAGATAATTATCGTCCACCGAAATTTTAATAGGTTTTGCAATAATTGCAGTTTATAAAAAAAAACTCACCTGTCCAAATAGTTTTCCCTCCGGTCTTTGTACTAAATTAGAAATTTGAGAACGCACCAACAAATGAGAATCATCCAAGACCGTATTGAAAAAACGTCGCGTTGGTAATAAAGCCTCTAAATCGATCATTAATTCTAGGAAACGTTCACAATATTGAACAATACTAGGATTAATACTACCCTCTACAGGTAGATTTTCCAAAACATCCAGAAATTGTATAATTAAATTCTGTAGAAAATGACGTTCCCATTCTATGTCAGGTTTCTTTTCATTCTTTTCCTTTTTTTGTAATTTCCGCCAATACTTTTTCCATTCGGGAATTTCACGTAATTCTTGTTCCAAACGTTCTAAAAGTAGAGAAGATTTATTAGGTTGCTTAGTGACTCATTTTAGAAGACATGAAAGCTTTCTTACTTGGTTGCAAACAAGTCCACATGGACAGAGACACTAAACGTTTTACTTGATTACGACACAATTCAATTTCCATACTATTAAAACAATGATTGAGAAACACCAACAGAGCAGTCTTTTCTCTTATTTGTGTTTTATTGTCTTCATTTAAACACAATTCTAAAACGTGACGAAAAAAAGCTGGAAACTCTTCAGAGCGTTGTTCAAATGTTTTCCAGACCTCGACACGTTCGCGAAATTTTTCATTAACCATAAATACAATGGACATTAAGTGAGCATGTGTTGCCGAGGAACGTTGATAATTTGGCCACAGATACTGTTCCAAATATTGACTGAATTCCAACATTACTATACGCCTGTTGGAGTATTTATGTTCTTGTATTTCACGCAGGTATATATCATCAATTAATTGAGCATCATAGGGCTGATGTGTCTCAGAGTCTGGTGACCAAAATTTTGAGGAAATCTATAGAGGATTAAAACATATTTAGAGATTTTTTTGTAAACGTTTACTAGACAATTTTTTTCCAATCATATTGACTTACCTCCCATATTATATCCGCGTTTAATTGTGACACCGTCATCTGGGATACCTTCTGTGTGGTGGTGTCCATACCTTGTCGGTCATGTTTGTTTCTTGTGGCGTTTTTTAGTTTCATGGTGAAGTTTTAGTTAAATTAATTAAAAAAATACAAAAAAAAATATTTTTTTCACTACACGATTCACAAAAAATGTAAACAGAATAGCGGCATGTCAAAAATAAACAGGGTTGTTAATTTTCTGCACACAGGGTGACACAAATATATTAGAATGTTTGATATAGAAAATAAGCCAGCAAACATTTTGGGAATGCGTACAAAGATTTTATATTTTCGACAAATCGACTGAAAAATATTATTAAATATATTAAATAAGTGAGAGCGCTAAATTCGGTTGTGCCAAATCTTTCATAACCTAAAAATGTTAATATATAAAAAACAAGTAAAAAAGTTAAATTCGGCCTTGCCGAATGTAGTGATACCCTCCACAATTTCAAAAAGGTTATTGCAAAAAACTTAATTTTAAAGGAAATTACTTTTGAACAAAAAAATTTTTTTTAGAAAAAAAAATTTCCGCGAAAAAAAATTTTGGTAAAAAAAATCCGCGATTTTTTTCTTTTTTTGCCAAAAAATATATTCGTACTTGTTTAAGTACCATTTGGTGTTCAATTATGTTCACATATGTCAACCAGAAGCCGAATTAAAACATTTTGTATTTTTAGGTTATGTTGAATGTACTGAAATTTTTGAGGTGTGCTTACATTTTCGTTCATAACTTTTGAACCGCTACACCGATATCGATAAAATGCAATACCAAACTTCTCGAGAGAACTTCCAATAAATATGTTAAGTTTCAAAAATTAGCTTAGCGGCTTCGCTAAATAAAGTTTTTTGTGTATTAAGCCTTTTTCAAGTCATAATTTTCGAATTTCAAGTCGACATAACTCGCGAACCAGATCTCGCCGACAAAAAATCACCCTAATATTTTCGATTTGTAATCAAAAGATCTATCTCTGGTAAAAATTTAATAAGAAAAAGTCTCAGATTCTGAGACATTTTTCTTATAGAAAAAGTCTCAGATTCTGAGACATTTTTCTTATAGAAAAAGTCTCAGATTCTGAGACATTTTTCTTATAGGAAAAGTCTCAGATTCTGAGACATTTTTCTTATAGACATTCTTAAAAAGGATTTTAATTAAGAACTCAAATTTTTATTTTGTAAATTTTTTATTGCATTATTTTTTTCGTTTACATTTTTTTGTTTATTATATGGAAGCTTAATAATTTGTACTTATGCATAAATAATTATTATACTTCTAAATTAATGGACTAATTATATATTATTTTTAATGTTTGTATATAAAATATAAAGTATGAAATTAATTTATAAGCAAGATGGGCTAAAAAAAATACTTAAAACTAAAAAAATTCTAGAAATATAAGCAAAAAGAAAAGAACTTAAATCTAAATTAAAGTATATAAATGGAAGCAAACAATTTAATACTGATTGAGCTTTTGGACTGAAGTGAAAATCAAAGGATCACTAACATTTTTAACTCACTCAGTGTTTTATATTTTTATATTTTGAAAATCATATTTTGTAAAACAATAAATTTACAATATATATAAATCGTTTTACAAAATATGAAAATATTAATTAATAAATGTAATTTGTTTTTATATGGACTTGTATATAATTGGATACAAATATGTGTATATTATTAGTAAATATTTATATAAAAATAGTTTATAATACTCTAGTAACTCTAAGTAAAATTACCAGTTAAAAAAAATGGTTACCAGAATGTTTTTCGATACAAGTTTTTTGTTTTGTTGTTAAAAAAGCTAATAATAATTTTTAATTTTTCCAAAGATTAAGGTGTATTTATATAAATGCTCTAGTATTACAAAAAAATCTAGTTGTAATTCAAAATATTAAAAAAAATATTAATTTTCATTCAAAACGAAAATAAATCATCAATTCACTGTTAGAAATTTAAAAAAAATAAATCTATGAAAAATTTTAAACTTAAGAAATTATTTAATAAATAAAAATTTTAAAAATTATTAAATTCAAAAATTTTAAAAATTATTAAATAAAATACAACAACAAAAATAAATACTTCTATTTACAATTTATTTTGTTTTCGAAAAATGCGTATTCTCGTAGTTCAAAGCGATCAATATTTTACTTGAACGTGCGTTTTTCTTTATGCCTAAAATTATGCTTTGATAAATACCAGCTTTTCAATTTTTTTTTTAGGTTTTTATGTGTCAATGTAGTAAAATATTAAAAGCTTATATTTATTAAAGCATAATTTAAGGCATAAAGAGAAAAATCAAATTTTCCAGAAGAATTTCGGTTGCTATCGACTTTGAGAATTGGCCATGGGTGCAGAACTTGAATTAATATATTTTAAATTTCTCTTACTTTTTCCTGAATTATATTTCGAAATTACGTATTTGTCTAGTCCTTTTGTTTTTTTTTTTTTATTATTGTCGTTATTATAGTTTTGAGTAAAAATACTAGCAAATTATTGATAAAATAAAAATAAATACTTCTTGTTCAAAATAGCTGCTCTTAATGGGGTATGTGGGATCTAATAACTACACATTAAATACAACGTTTGTTCGTTTAAATATTTTGCAGCTCAAATTGTTCTAGATATACCCAGCAAAAAAAGAGCTTACCATTCACTACAAAATTCACCACAACTTATGAACCAGATGTACTTCTTCTTCAACTGAAACATTGATGAATTTAATATGGGCGTGACACACAAAGTATGTTCTTTTTATCGCCACTTTTCAGTGGCGAAAGATTGACACTTAAGTATAACATACATCACTAGTGTTTTTATCACAACTTCTGAAGTAGTGATCCGGATGTTAAAAAAACTTGACCTTTTGGAAGCACTTTTTTCATCACTTCTTTAGAAGTACATATTTCTTGGCATTTTGGGTGTGATTATGTCATTTTTATTTGGTGAATGCCATATAACAGTAGAGTTTGAGTTTTTCAAACGCCAATATTTCAAAAACAGTACGCGATAGAAAAATTTGGATGCCAGATTTGGAATAAAGATGTTTTATTTTTACTAAATCAAGTACTATTGTGTTTGAGCAACTTAAGAATACGTTACAGAGGAGACCCAAATATTTCAATATTAAATCGAGAATATCTTAAAAACCTTACGTGATAGAAAAATTAATTTCATTGATAATCTAACGTATATACTTCGAATTAAAGAAGGAGTAATTATAGAGATCACAAAACTATAAAAATTCACGGCGAATTCATTCACAATTTTGTTTTGACCACAAGCCTATACCTCAATTTTCTAAAAAGCTTAAACAATCTTTAATAATGTGATGCAGCAACATCCGCTTTAGTTCGTAAATGTATTTATTTAATTTAGGACCAACCTTTTTTTTGATATAAGATATGAAATTTGAAAAATTTATTAATAATCGATTTTCGTCTTTTCGATTTTTTAAGCTCTAAATAAAGAGAAATGAAATGGCATTACCAAATTTTGTCACCATTTTTGCAAAACCTAAATCTATTTGAAGCTGGACGTAGAAAAGATTGCATACTTCGTGTATCACCCTCATTCTAATTGTTTCAGTTGAAAAAGAAGTTCATATGTTGTGGTGATTTGATTCGATTCCTAAGAACATATGAAAAAGGTACTTCAAAATCATTAAGCAAAGAACTGGTGAAAGATGTTGTTATTGTTATTTTGTAGCATTTTTGGAAGTGATTTTAAAAGTACTTCCTACGGAATATGAAGTTCGGCACCTATCGCTACTTTGTATGTAGTTAAACCACTAATTCTTTTTGAACCACTTCGTTTATTTTTTGCTGGGTATATATAAAAAAAATATTTCGAGTTCTTACTTATTCGATAGGGCGAAAGTCAATAAAATACTTAAATTAATTCAGTGACAACATCGTCACCATCCCTTATTGGTGCCTGGAAGGTGGAGCCAGTGAATTCAAACATCTGAAAAAAATATTTAATGGAAACAATAATAAATTTAAAAAAGATTTTTTTAAATATTTCAGAATGTAAACTAGTTTCTAAAGAATATCATGAAATGTGAACCGCTTCATATAAAATAACATACAATGTGAACCGGTTCATAAAAATATCAGCAAATATGAACCGGTTCACGTTGATAATCATAAAATGCGAACCGGTTCATAAAAATAGCCGCAAATATGAACCGGTTCGCGTTGATAATCATAAAATGCGAACCGGTTCGTATAAAATATCATGAAATGTATACCGGCTTATATATACCAACATGTCATTTGAACCGGTTCATATATAACAGCATGTTATTTGAACCGGTTCAAAACGAACAGCATGAAATGTAAACTGATTCATATAGAAATTTAAGTTCAGTGAACCGTTTCATACGGTTAAATAAATATAAACATATGACAGCATGAAATGTGAACCGGTCCATGTATACATGGACCGGTTCACATTTCATGCTGTCATATGTTTATATTTATTTAACCGTATGAAACGGTTCACTGAACTTAAATTTCTATATGAATCAGTTTACATTTCATGCTGTTCGTTTTGAACCGGTTCATATATAACAGCATGTTATTTGAACCGGTTCAAAACGAACAGCATGAAATGTAAACTGATTCATATAGAAATTTAAGTTCAGTGAACCGTTTCATACGGTTAAATAAATATAAACATATGACAGCATGAAATGTGAACCGGTCCATGTATACTAGCATGAAACGTGAACCGGTTCGCAAATAATAGCATAAAACGTGAACCGGGTTATATAGAAAATCATGAAATGTTAACCGGCTCATATACAATAGCATGAACCGGTTCATATAGAAAATCAAGAAATGTGTACCGATTTATATAATGTGAGCCGGTTCACGCAAAATATCACAAAATGTGAAACAGCTCATATAGAAAAACATGAATTGTGGACCGGTTCATATAAATTAGCATGAAATATTAACCGGTTTATATAGAATATAATGAAATGTCCACCGGTTAATAAAGAATAGCATGAAATGTCAACCGGTTCATTTTTATTTTTTTTTTTTTTTAAATGTTTATCCGGTTCATATAGAACATCATGAATTGTGAACCGGTTCATAGAGAATATGAAATGTGAACCGGTTACAGAATATCATGAAATTTAAACCGGTTTTAACTTAATCATATAGAAAAACATTTTGTTCGACACTTACCGATGGTACCCGATTATTACGCAGTGTTGCATAATCGGCAAAATCACTTATGTGTTGTGGATGTTCTCCCTGACGACTATGATGCTGATGATGGTGATGATTATTACTTGCATTGTTAGAGCCAACAATAACACCACCACCACCAGTACTTGAGCTGTGATTGGCATGTCTAGGTTGTATGGTGGCATAAGTATTGTCCACAGTTTGATGAACATGTTCAATGGAACCACAATGATCCAAATGACCCTGGAAAAATTAAAAGTGGATTTTAGTAAAATTGTGTTTTAGAAACCAAAAAATTAAATATTAACTTACTTGCACATCTGAGGTTGAGATGTGATCAGGTTCTGAAAATACTTGCATAGTCAGTTCTTGTTCTTCATATAATTTTAATTTCCTGATAAGAATAAAAAAGAAGAAATTAAAACAATTTACAAAAACAATTTTTTTTCTCAAAACTTTTTTTAATCTAATTTTTTTTTTAATTTTGAGTTTAAAATTGAGAAAAATCTGAAAAAAAATTTTAATCGAAAATTTTTTTTTTTTGAAAATTTTTATTTCAATTTGAGCTAAAGCAAATTTGTTTTAAAATTTAGTTCGTTCTTAATGAAGTTTATTATATGTATTAACTTACTGTTCAATCCATAAAGGATTTTCTGTAGTATTTAAATCTTCTATGATTTGTTTTTTAATTAAAGCTTCTTTACGTCTATTTTCGGTAGGCACAGATAGATTCCTATAAAAACAAATAAACAAAATTATATAAAAAAAACCCAAAATATTAATTAAAGTCCAAACAAAAAAACCTACCAATGTTTAAGACAACAACATAGTACTATAAAACTAACTACACCGACAAAAAGAACAATAACTAATGCTACTAGACCAGCTACAGCTAAATCAAATTCTTCTTGAACTATTGTTATATAAGCGGGTACAACATTTTCTATAGCAAAGCCAGCATAATAATCCTAGAAATAACAAGACAATTAACGAAAAGTTATGAAGGAAAAGAAAATACTCCTTACTCTCAAATAATCATAATTAGCATCTATTACTTTAAGAATATCATCGACAGCCGAAATTTGTTGAGTTTGTGGCTCTACTGCATGGAAGAAAAGATCAGACCAATCCATACGTATACGTCCCATTGAATCAACATGAAAACGTATTTCATCAACTATAATACGATGTTGTGTAGCATTGCGTAGTTCAGCTACTATTTCATCTTTTTGTTGTTGTACTTCTTGGGGTGGTCGGGAGAGAATAACACGTACCAGTTGTGTGTAATCAAAGATCCAAACCTGTAATTAAATGGAAATGTGGAAATTATGTTACAATCGGTTTTTTAAAAGGATTACAGTTTATTTAAATTAACTTACAATTACTTTAGCCTTGGCAGAACGTTGTGGTGCTTCAATTTCTTTGGCTACAATTTCTAATTCAAAACGATCTTGAGTATATTCTGCCATATAGGCAACAGTTGAAATAATGCCTTCCGAAGAAATTGCTGAAAGTTATAAAGACAGGAAAAATATCTATAAATATCTAACAATTATCTAATTATTATTACACTGTGCAACAACAAAAATCGGAATGAGACGAAACCAAAAGCAAATGAAAGTTGACATATTCCATAACAAACCTCTTAAGGTTTTTTTTTAGTTCATCGCTAGATTTTTTTACACGAATTTGAAGTTGGTGAACTTTTATTGTAATTATAATAATAATTGCTTGAAAACTGTACAAGGCGTATGATTAATTTTATAATTGCAACGATGCACAGTGAATTATTTTTAATAATTTGGCTATTCAGGGGGGTAATTGTGTATTTCGATCAGGGTTGCCACTTCTTGGATAATTATCCAAAAAATGGATAATTTAAAATTTTTTGGATACTCTTTGAATAATTACATTTTTGGATAATTTATGGATGATTTTATCATTAACAATTTAAAGTTTTACACAGACAAAATATAATTTTTCTTATTTTAATTTGGTGATTTTTTTAGTTACTTCCTTTTTGATATCATTTTTTTTGCTTTTAGTTTTGGCAATACCTTTTGAATTTGGAGCTTTTCAAATTATATGAATTTGTATGCTTTATTGGACCACAAAAATATGGTCTGTTTGATTATTTGGATGTCCAAACTTATTGGGAAAAAGTTTAAAAAATTACAAATTGTGCAGGTGAAAATATTTTTCTAAATTTAGAACTTGTTTTTAAATTTCGTATGATTCTCAAAGAGTATAAAGAAAGAGATGGCAGTGGAGACTTATTCAATTTTTGGAGAAATCTCAAATCTAGGACCAACATTTTTTGTCACAAAATGTTCTAAAATGCGACAGTATTAGTGATTCATATTAGATTTTCTTATTATTCTAATTTAAATATGTGATAGTATTAGTGAAATTTTTGTATACAAATAGAAAATGTTGGTCCAATTTTTGAGCCCACAAAAAAGCCAAGTGAACAACTTTATAACTTTTAGCTGCTGCATACCCTTTGATGATTCTTCCATTTTCTAATTCATCATAAAAAGTTAAAATACAGGCTTTTCTGGTATAACGGAACATTGAATTGTTTTTTTGACAAGATCATTGAAATCAGCGTGTGCTAATAACTCTAAAAAATACCTTTTTCAAAAAAGAAAAATAAGATTGAATCTTGGTCCAAAATGGGTTAAAAAATAATTTCATGTATTCTTTAAATAGAATTTAAATAAACGACTTTTGTTTCGTTTAAAAAAATAGTTTTTGATATTTTTTTTTTGGATAATTTTTGGGATTTTGGATAATTTCGGACAAATTCCTGGATAATTTTTTGGTTTAATGGTGGCAACACTGATTTCGATTCGAAAAGAGAATCTATTCGAACGACATTTTTGGTTCCAATTTAAAGTACCTAAAATAATTTTTATTCGACCGAAAATCTTTTGGCATATTAATGTTTATCCTTTTATTCTAAAAATAAACAAAAAAATATTTTTCTCATAGCGAGTTACATTTTACAAAGGATCAAATTTTCCGAATTCGAACAGTTTCTTTCGAATCGAATTACACAATTACCCCCCTGTAAGCAGGAACGGAATTAATTGCAACAAAATGTATACCGGTTTTAGCTAACGTAATTTCAAACTTAAGTTTGGACACTGGACCCCACATGTCCAATAAAGGCACTACCAGGGGCCCATAAAGTACACAAAAACTTTAAATGCTTTAAAATCGCCAACTTTAAATGCGTGTAAAAAAATCTAGCGCTGAACTAAAACAAACGCCTTGAGGGTTTTGTTATGTAAAATATCAACTTTCATTTGCTTTTGGTTTTGGTTTTGTCTCATTCCGATTCAGAAAGTTCGATTTTGTATCACTGTGTTATGTCTGTTAAATATAATTAGTAATTGAATCCGATCAGAGCTCTAAGTAAATTTACTGACAAGGAAGGGTTTTTATGGGCACTACAGTTGCATTTTTTCTACATAAGATTTTCTTCAGTCTCCGATACGACAAAAAATTCTTGAAGCCTTGATTAAAGGACATGCTCGCCGTATACCCAAAAGTTCTCTTTATTGACTTTTTGCTTGCTACTTCCACATTAGCACAAATGTTATTATATGTGTGTCCACCACTGGACTAGTTAAAGGTTAGAAATGCGCATTTTTTGGCTGCCCATTGAAAGACCTTCCTTTGTAAGTTAAATGATATTAATACTTACCAAATGGACTTGGTACAATTGAACCCGTACTCTTTGTCTTTCCAAGTTTATATAAGTTAGAAGCCACAATCATATACTCAATTTGTGAATTTTTAAAAGCATCTGCATCCGTAGCATTAACACCTATAATTTTCGTACCAATGGCGGATTTTGCATTAACTCCTGCATAATAAACATCTTCTTCAAATACGGGAGCATTATCATTTTCATCTAATACTGTTATAATAACTTTAGCTACCGTATTATCACGATTTAAATTTTTAATAGAAAATGCTGCCCGCTCTTCATCCGATATATGATGATCACGTTTAATGCTGGCCAATATGTAGAGGGTATAGGAATCAGTAGTTTCACGATCTAATGACTTATTAGTGTAAATATCACCGGTAGTTTTATCAACAGCAAAGGCACCATCTTCATTACCCAACAACATATAATAGAAAACATCTTTATTGTGTTTGTTGCGTGCGGTAGCCTGGATTTTACCAATCTTTATATTACGTTCATTATTTTCCATTATAGAGATTTTATAAGGATTACTGGCGTCCGGAAATTCGGGTCTATTTTCATTGGCATCTATAATGCTGACAGTAAGAAAACGTAAAGTTTCAAATGGTTTAGGAGTGCCAGAATCACGGGCAACTAGTATTAAATCATAGCTAAGGGTAAAAAAATAAAATTATTGAAATTTCAATAGTTAAGAGAACATTTTTAGTTTACTTGGCTTTTTCTTTGCGTTGCAGTTCCTTATTCGTTTTTAATTCGCCTGTTTCGGCATCGATTTTAAATTCTTCAGTTTCTTGTAGATTTAGATCATTAACTTGTAAATGATAAAAGATTTTACCATTTTCGTCTGTATCGTTATCGGCTGCCTTAACAGTTAATACTAAATAATCCTTTTGAACAGAATCCTAAAAAAAAGAGAAAAAAAAGTAAATCAGTAAAATGCATAAAAAAAGGTAGAAAGGACACTTCGGGGGTAAGCTATGGGGAGTAATTTATTTATATAAGAGACTGATTACACAGTGCAACAACTAAAATCGGAATGGGATGGAACAAAAGCAAATGAAAGAAGACATATTCCGTAACAAAACTTCTAAGTATTTTTTTTAGCTCAGCGCTAGATTTTTTTTACACGCATAAGAAATTGGGGAAATTTTATTATAATAATGTATAATTGCTTAAAAACTATATAAGTGGCGTATGCTTAATTTTGTAATTGCCTTTAAATAACAATCATACGCAACGTTGCACAGTGGTTTATTTTTAATAATTTGTCTATTCAGTAATTAGGTACTGGACCGATTGCAGCGAAATTCATACGGGTTATAGCTAACGTAATTTCGAGCTTAAGTTTGGACGCTGGATGTTCAATAGGGGCATCACCAGGGGATCATAAAAAATTACATGTTTAGTACACAAAACCTTAAAGGGCTTTTAAATCACCAACTTTTAATGCGATTAAAAAAATCTAGCGCCGAACTAAAAAAACCTTCAGGAATTTGTTATGTAAAATGTTAATTTTCATTTGCTTTTGGTTTCATCCCATTCCGATTCGGAAAGTTCGATTTTGTATCACTGCGTTATCATAAATGGAAAACTATCATAAAAGTTTTCAATTGTAAATAAAGACAATTTAGAATATTAAATTCGGCTGTACCGCATCTTTTATACCCTCCAACATGTTTAATAAAAAAAATACAGCAGCGCTTTTTATTTTGGGGGGGGGGGGGCTTCGGCGGGGGGGTTGTAGGGGACACATCTTCCTCTCAAAAAATGTTTATAATTCATTTATTATGCTTTTTGCACTAAAGTTATACAAATTTATAATAATTTAAACAATTTTTTTTATATCCACGCTAGAGTTTGCAAAACGATTAAAATCGTAATCGTAATCGCGATTAATCGCACCAATTAATCGTAATCGTAATCGGCAAAAAAATGATGCGATTACGATTAATCATTTTCTATCAAATTTATTGTTTTGATAACGAATTTAATACGTAATATGGAAAATTTCCTTCAAAAAAGTTTGAAATTTTGAAAAAAGTTTAAAAATATAAATAATTTGCGATATATTTTATTGATTTTGGTATGCTGAATACGAATATCAAAAATTTTCTAAAATCGATGGCACGGTTTTCGAGATATCGCTATTAAAAACTTGTCAAAAAATATCCAAAAGTGACATTCAAGAAATTTAAATTTTTTTTTTTCATTGATCCTTTTATAAAACTTGAAAAAAAAAACTGTAATTTAAACTTGATTTGAGCCAAGTCAGATCATTTAAAACCGTGCAGCTTTTCGATCGATTTTTTTAATTTTTCGAAAGTTTTCTAAAAATCTAAAGTTTTGATCGGAATGCTCCACAGGTTCAAAAGATCGGATTCGACTTAAATTAAAATGAAAGTTTGTCTCAAGCTTATGTGAAAAAATTTTGAGATTTGAAAAAACAAATTGGACTTTGGAAACCCGAATTTTTTTGCAAATTGCGAATTTTATCTCGAAACCCGCTTGACCAATTTTTATTTTTTTGTATATTGATCCTTTTTCTTATAAGCATAGCAAGTATTTTTTAATTTTCAAAAATTTAAAACTTTGATCGCCGTTACGGGTTTACTCAATTCGATTGACCTCAAATTTGTACCACATACATAAATATATTGTCCTCGATTTGGGAGCACTCTTTCACCATTCACCTAATTTTTAAAAATTTTATATCCTTTCTAATTTTAAGATTTTTAAATTTTTATCGTTTAATTATTGAAAATATTAAAATTCGAAAGAATAAAAAAATTTTAAAAATTAGGTGAATGGTAAAAAATTACTCCCAAATCGAGCACTTTATATGTTAAAAATATTAATTTTTGTATTTTCATATCGTAATCGCGATTATGAGATATCTCGATTATTTGCAAACTCTAATCCACGCCCTAAAAAGGGGGCGGGCAAAAAACAAACAAAATTCTTTAGTCCCCCCGGTCCTAGTGCAGAACTCTGAACTTCTTGCATAAAAATGTTTCATTTGTTAACAAAAATACAAGAAAATATGTAAAAAATTGCGTTTTTCAGAGGTTGGTATAGTTTCTCAAGGGGGAAAATTTTTCCCCCTGGTCCGATTTTGACAATTTACGAACTTAACCTGTAAATCTTTTATTTTGGACTGCATCTTGCCATCTAAAGACAGACGGACGGACAGACGGACATTCATAAAATGTCTTAGAATCGATCATGGAACAATAATATATATACTTTATGGGCTCTCCGACCCATATTTCGATGCCTTACAAACGGAATGACCAAGTGAGTATACTAAAAATTCAAATTTTTTTCACTGATATATGTGAGAACGCGTATAGCTCGGTTAATACTGACGGTACTGCAAAAGTTACATAAGCAATAAGTCGGCCATCATTCAAGGAATAAACGAAAGCTCTCCAAGCTGCAGTTTTAAGTTAAATTAAAAATATCAATTAAAATGCTTAAAATAACACTTGATTAACGTGGAAAACACGTATAGCTTGAAAATACTGGCGATACTACAAAATGTCACAGCAGGCAAAATGTCGGCCTATATGCAAAGAATATGCCCGTTAAATGCCCGAAAGCTCTACAATCTATAGTTTTTGAGTTACTTCAAAAATGGTATTTAAATTCTGAAAATAGAACTTTTGACCTGATAAACGTTGGAAACACGTATAGATCGGTAAATACTGCCGATACGAAAAAGAATCAGTTAAAAAATATGCCGGCCTTGATCCGTTGGACATGCCTGCAGAATGCCCAAAAGCTGTATGAGCTATAGTTTTTAAGTTACATTAAAAATATTACTTTTTGACTTGATTAACGTGGGAAACGCACATAACTTGATAAATATTGCCATTACAACACAAATTCACTAAAACAATGCTGTAATCCTTGATGAGAGGATCATGTCCACGAAATACCCGAAAGCTTTCTGAGCTATAGTTTCTGAGTTACATAAAAAATAGCACATAAAATGCATAAAATAGCGCTTTTTAAGATATGATGATAAGATACTGAATTCAAAACAAAAAAAACTCTTTTTCTCATATATTCTACTTACCCCTGGAATTTCTATAGTAGCATTTGAAGATGTTGGTATTAAAAATACTGGTCGATGTTGATTAACACCCTTAACTGTTACTATAACTTTTGTAGAAGCTTCCATAGTACCAGAACCTTGAGTATCACGAGCTGATATAATTAACTCATATACACCCTTTTGGCCGTTAAGACTACGAGCTGGATACAAAATTCCGGATTGGGAATCCAACTTGAATAATTCTTGTTCATTGCCCGAGGTAATAACATAGCGTACTTCACCAAATATACCTTCATCCAAATCAAAGGCTTTAACTTGCAGCAAAGCGGCCGGAGGATTTAGGGCAGCATTTTCTGCTACCGTAGAAGTATATTCATTTTGAGTGAATTCAGGAGAATTGTCATTAACATCCAAAACATTTAGATAAATCTAAAAACGAAATAATAAAGATTAACATTTTTTCCTTTAAATCTCTAAAACAACTTACCGCTGCCGTGGTAGATTTTTGTACCGTCAAAGGAGCTTTATCTTTCGCTACGGCCGTCAAAGTGATTTGTTTAACTTTTTCGCGATCCAATATTGTAGAATCTGCTACCATTATATTACCCGTATACGAATCAATGGTAAAATATTTATTATTTTCCCCAATTAAAGAATATGTAATTTCACCAAATGCCCCCAAATCCTTATCGAAAGCTTCTACTTTACCAGCTACTGTACCCACTGGAGAATTTTCCGTAATATTAAAATAATACTCGGATTGTGTAAATTGTGGTTCATTATCATTTAGATTTATAACATCAACAATTACATCGGCTGTGGATGTTAATGATGGTACACCTGTATCACTGACAGTGGCTACAAATTTCACCTCTTTTAGTGTTTCATAGTCAAGACGTTTGGTTAATGTTATTACTCCCGATGATTTATTAATATCAAAGTATTCATTTGCTGAGATATCATATTCACCAATTGTTGAATCTTCATCGAAAGCCTGTAGCGTTGTGAGCACTGTACCTATTGGTTGTTCTTCAACCATTTGTAGTTTTATTACAGGATTTTCAATGGTCCAAGGTAAACTGAATTTCTGTAGGAGAAAGGAAAATAACATTTATAACAAAAATTGCATTTAAAAGTGGCACAATTTTGATGTGAAATTGATAGTTTTTATGAGGATTGAATTAAAGTTTATGTTTCAAATAAATCAAGTTTTAAAAGCTTTTTCTAACGCTTTAAAAAGTCGTTCAAAGGTTTTAGGCCAAAATGTTAGTATAAAACCTGAATCAAATTACGTCGCGTAAGGCGTAACGCCCAATAATTTTTCGTTTCTAATATTTAAATGTGAGTTACCTAAATCAAACGGACGTAAAAATTTCAAATTTGATGTGTTTGTTTTTGTTTTTTTTTACGTCTTGCGCTACGCATTTGATTCTGGTTCGACCCTTAGATTGTGTTTTTGTGCACAGGAATTTTGTTAGAAAAATTAAAAACACATAACGTAAAAAAGCTTTAAAAAAACACCAATTTTAAAAAATCTGAACTATAGTTTTTAACTTACATATTTAAAAAGTTTAAAAAAAGCCTTTCCAGCTTAAGCTTGGTGTATTATGAATACCAAGCTTGAAAAAAAAACTTTTAGACAATTTAATGCATAAAAATAAAGCTTTTACAAAAGCTCTAAGTGAACAGAAATTGGTTAAAAAATGTTTTTTAAAAAAGCTTTAATTGAAAAAAAAAAAATATATAAAAGCTCTTTTTAAAAAAAAAATGTTTTTTAAAAAAGCTTTAATTGAAAAAAAAAAAAATATATAAAAGCTCTAACTACAAAAAAAAAACGTTCATAAAAAGCTCTAATAATTCTTTTTTTTTATAAAAGCTCTAAAGACTGAAAGAAGTGCTTTAAAAAAATATTTTTCGGCAACTTGTTAAAAAATTACCAGTTTTTTATGAATCACTTGAATAAGGAATTTCGTAATACACAACAAGTAGGACCTGAATACAATTTGTAATGAATAGCAATCCCTCAAACAACAAAAACAAAACAGTTTTGTTTTGAATTTCAATAAGAATGGGACTCCCAAAGCTCTTAGCTCTTCCGAAAAGGAAAAGGTACTGACTTTGAAGTTCAAAGTGTTAAAGGTCGTTGAAATCACGGAAATAACAGAGAGGAAAAAAACTGCTGTATGCAATTATCTAAATAACATTCAGAACTATGGAAAAAACATGAATGGGCGAACTCAAATGGCAACAACTGAACGAGATCGACAAAAATTTTAAGAATTCCCCCAAATTCTATGCCGACATCTTTCAAAATTTTAAAATAAAGTGGCGTTATTGCGAGTATTTGTACAGTCCGTCGCGTTTAAAAGTCAAGTGAGTTTATAGCTCGTCGAAAATTATGCAAAAACTAATCGCTGAATGTCAAACGTAGTAAGCAGCGCCTTAATCTCTGCAGGAATACAATGACACGGTCTGAGAAATTTTTCAAAGTAATTTATTCCGACAAAAAAAAATAATGCCGTTGCATTAGACGGATACAATGGTTTTCGGTGATTTGAGACAATAAAAACCGTTTTTGCATAGCAGACAGATCATAGAAGGTGTTGTTATGGTATGGGGTGCGCTATTCTACTGTGGCATCATTACTGTTCTTTACGTTACCATCAATGCTTCTTAAGTTTGGAACTAAGGGGTGGCTTTTTGTTTGCAATTTGCAACAGACTATGAACTCATTTAATTTTTAATTGTGATGGACTGCCAATATACCCATTAAATCACCACTTTCTTTGAGAATTTTGCAACCTGTCAACGTGGAATTCGAGGAATTCTTAAAATTTTTGTCGATTTCGTTCTGTTGTTGCCATTTTAGTTCGTCCATTCGTGTTTTTTCCATAGTTCTTAATGTTATTTAAATAATTGCCTTCAATAGGTTTGACACTCTCTATTATTTTCGCGATTTAAGCGGCCTTAAACACTTTGGACTTTAAATACAGTACTTTTTTCTTTTCGTAAGATATAAGAGAGAGTCTCATTTTTAATGTAATACGAAACAAAACTGTTTTGTTTTTATTGTTTAAGGAATTGCTATACATAACAAATTTAATTCAGGTCCTACTTGGTCTGTTAAAAAATTCCTTATTCGGGTCGAACCAGAATCAAATGCGTAGCGCAAGACGAAAAAAAAAAACAAAAACAAACACATCAAATTTGAAATTTTTACGTCCGTTTGATTTAGGTAACTCACATTTAAATATTAGAAACGAAAAACTATTGGGCGTTACGCCTTACGCGACGTAATTTGATTCAGGTTGGACGCTTCAAGTGATTCATAAAAAACTATTAATTTTTTAACAAGCTGCCGAATAATATTTTTTTAAATGACTTCTTTCAGTCTTTTGATTATTGTTATTATTTGACGTTATTAGCTAGATAATGGTCTCTATCAGTGCATTTTTTTTATATTTTTCCGATTATTCGTTACAAAGATATATTCGATTAAAAAGTGAAAAAATCGATTCCTTATTGATGTGATTCGCAGTGTAATAATTTTTTAACAGATTGTTTTGCTTTTCTTGGTATACCTATTGTAGGGTATTTAATTAATTTAAATAAAATTATTCTGTCATTAAATAAATTTCAAAACCCAACTAATCATCACAAACTTTTATAAAAATGAATCTGTCGTTTTCTAAATTCAAAATTTTATGGATCAATATTTTTATAACCCTTCTCAAAGCGGCCACTTTAAATCCATACAAATTACAATCACAGCTAGATGAAGTAGAACATTATTTACACAGTGACTGTGAATTATGTCATCTTGTTTTGCTAGAGATAATATCATTATATCTGCAAATAAAATTTGTCCTTGGTTATCTGACTCTAGCGGGAAATATAATAGCCATGTAAGTAATTTGAAGTACCTAAACTTCTTTTAGTAAATTCAGTTTTCTTTTAAAATAGGTTTCCCATATTGGCTGAACATTTACCACATCTTTTATTACCCGCCATATTTGCACAAACTTTAGATCATATAGCTTTAAATATAGGCGAAATTTTAATTGGATTTGCTACGATTAAGTACAATTCTAAGCAAACGATTAATAATTTTATCTTTGGTATATTTCTAATGAATAAATTTTTTAAAATTATAATGGCTGTAACTGCATTGTAAGTAGATTTTTGTTTATAAACAAAATCTCTCAAGATTTAATTAAAGTCTTTTTTATCTTTTCAGAAACATATATTCAGATTTTTATCAACAATTAAGTTTAAAATCTACAGATCTGATATATCTAGAATCCGATGAATCTAATGAGAATATAATTTTGGAACAATCATTGTTTTAAATTTTTTTTTGAAAGATCAACTTACCGGTGCTATTTCATTAACATCTATAATTTGTATTATCAATAAACCACTTCCTTGTTGCACCGAAGGAGCTGTACTATCGGTAACCAAAACATTTATGCGTATAACCTGTAATGCAGGGAAGTACATATTTATTTATTTAATAAGATAAATAATTTTTCTTAACAAAAAAACTTACCGCAAATAAATTTCTGTTCAATTTTTTGTTAACCACAACTTTGCCGCTACGTGTGATTGTAAAATATTCTCTAAATTGTTCACTATTCTCTACTTCTTTGCCTTCCTTATCAACAGCATTTATACCAACTGCTGCAAATTCCAAAGCATCTCTGGCGGAGACATCAGGATCTATGGCCATTAGAGTATAGAAGACAGTACCAACGGGAGTGTCTTCGCGTACCTAAAAAAGGTTTGAGCATTTGAAATTGTATGAATATTATATATACCAGGAAAAATTTTCAGAACCGATTCTGACAACACTTGTTCTAGAACAGGTTACTCGGTAATCATACACTATTACACTTTAATTATTCAGAACAAGTTAAGTGAAAATTGTTGTGAAACATGTTCTCTGCAATCAAAGTTTCATTACATTTTGGTTCTCAGGAATTGAAAAAAAAAAAAATTATGTGTCAAAAAAATTAAAAAATAAAATCATTTCTTTTTTTGTTAACCATGGAAAAACACGAAATTCTCTTAAAATATCAGGATATAATCGTGAAAATTGTTAATAAAAATATGAGTAAGTTAAATTTTCATTGTATGTGTAGGGTCAAATTCTACTAATATTATGTTTTTTTATTTTAGTTTGCAAAAAATCCATGTTCTGGTTTGTCATTATTGTAAGGCCCAAAATTCAATTTTGGAGGCGATTAAGGATATATGTGTGTTAAGAGCTGTGAATACTTCATGTCAGATATGATTGTATTTATCTTTTTTTAATAAATTTATATTTTTTTAATGCAATTCAAAATATTTCTTTAATTCTCATTTCAGTTCCAAATTTTACTTCTAGAACCGATTCCAAAGAACAAAAATATGTTCTAATTTTGCTTACAAACACCTGTTGCTTTTGGGACAATCCCTATGTAAAAAGAATCGGTGTTGCACAAGAATTAGAACAGGTTCTAGGGAAGTATAAGTTGTTCCACAATCGGTTCTTTGCAACCGAAAATTTTGCTTTTTATACTTACTTCTGCATGTTGTGTGGCTGGTGTAAAGTAAGGATCTTTATCATTACTATTAACAATGCTGACTGTCAGTGTGGCTGTACCCGATAGACTAGGTGTACCCAAATCCATGGCAATCACTTCAATTTGATAGGTATTACGATTGTCATAGTCCAATTTACGTGAAACAAATACTTCACCGGTAGTTTCATCAATGCGAAAATCATCAAAACTTCCTTGTTGTATGCGATATCTAAAACGGTTAGTACAAAATGTTGAGCGATACTCTTATAAAGTGACATTTTCTATGACTTTTATCTAGCTCTACATTAGAGTGTCCCTTATTTTGGAAATGTTGGAAATGTTGAGACGGTACCCGCTCATTTTTTTCCTTTTGACTTAAAAATAACTGAGGAAAAATTTTACGACCCTACGTCCACGCCTTCCCTACGCGACGGGGCCTTAAAGGGCGGGGCCTAAAAAATCATTTTTCAATACAAACCAAAAAAGAATTTTTTTTGATCTTTAATTTTTTGTTATTAATTATTATTTTACTTAGTTAGCTTATTCACGACAAAAAAATTGATTTTGGCGGGATAAGGCTTTCAGCTCTAAAAAATTTTTCGAAAAAAAAATTTTTGAGCCGCAGGGGTCCTACGGTACAACATTTTTAAAAAATATTTTTTTTTAGTTTTGACAAGCAACGATTTTGGTTGCTATGTTGCTGTAAATGATATATATTCATAAAAAAATATTTTTTGTATCTGTGACATCTCTAAAAAAGGGTTAAAAATGCATTGTTGATTTTTTCGATACACGATAAAGATGTCACAGATATGAATAACATTTTTTTTGAATATTTATCATTAAAAACAACATAGCAACTAAAACTGTTGCTTGTCAAAATTAAAAAAAAAAATATTTTTAAAAAATTTTTTAGCGTAGGACCCCTGCGGTTTAAATATTTTTTTTTTCGAAAAAGATAAAGATGTCACAGATATGAAAAATATTTTTTTTTTTGAATATATATCATTAAAAGCAACATAACAACTAAAACCGTTGATTGTCAAAACTTAAAAAAAAATATTTTTAAAAATTTTTTACCGTAGGACCCCAACGGCTGAAAGCCTTATCCCACCAAAATCAAATTTTTTGTCGTGAATAAGCAAACTAATTGTAAGTTATATTATAATTAATAACAAAAAAAAAATGTTTGGTTTATATGAAAAATGATTTTTAAGGCCCCGCTCTTTAAGGCCCGTCGCGTAGGGAAGGCGTGGTCCTAGGGGCGTAAAATTTTTCCTGAGTTATTTTAAAGTCAAATGAAAAATAATTAGCGGGTACCGTCTCAACATTTCCAACATTTCCAAAATAAGGGACACTCTACATCATTTACAGATGTAACTCGTAAAAGATCAATTGTCCGTCTGTAGAGGGCACGATACAAACCAAAATAAAAGAGCTAGACTTCCGAAGTTTGCCACGAATATGCCTTATATTCCTAGGCAGGTTAAGTTCGGAAATGGGCAAAATCGGATCAAGGGGAAAAAAGTTCCCCTTTGGAGAACTAAACCAACCTAAAAAAAAAACGCATTTTTTTAAGGGGTTTTTGTACTTTTGCTGAGCAAATGCGACATTATTATCTCAGAAGAAATTCAAAATCACAAGGGGAAGGTGCCCCCTAACGCCTCCCACCAACACCCCCCAAAAAAAAAAAAAAACAAAAGACGCCCCTGGATTTTTTTATATTGTTTTTTACTTTTTTAAGGGTATAAAAGATTCGGCACAGACGAATGTAACACTCTCACTTGTTCAAATTACAATAGATCTTTTTCGAATTACAAATGATCCTTTTCGAATTACAATTGATCTTCTTTGAATTAAAATTAAATTACAATTGATCTTTATCGAATTACAATTGGAATTTTCGAACTACAACTGGAATTTTCAAACTACAAATGGAATCTTCGAATTGCAAGTAGAATATTTGAATTACAAATAGAATTTTCGAATTACAAATGGAATTTTCGAATTTCAAATGGAATCTTCAAATTACAAGTAGAATTTTTGAATTACAATTGATTAGTGAAGTCAACCTAAAATATTTTACAATTCCTCTTTTAGCTTTACTATTTTCTGCTCTCTTTGTAACTTCTTTATCCAGCCGGAAATCGCCAACGATACAAAAAAAAAATTTTTCCAAAAAGTATTTTTAATGAAATTTTTTACTTTAAATTGCCAAAAGGTTTTTGTTTCCGGGATGTTGCATTAAATTTTACTTCCCCTTTACTTACCTCAATTCAGCATTAATACCAGAATCTAAATCTTCGGCCTCTAGTTTTTCCACACTCCTACCAATTTCCGAATTTTCCTCTACCACAGCCGAATAAGTATCAGCTAAGAAACGGGGCTCATGATTATTAACATCTCTTACGGTAATATTAATATGACAATTTGCGGTAAATAGACCATCATTGGCTTCTACCGAAAAAACTAAATTATCATTTTTCAAATGTGTAACATCCAAAGTAGCATTAGGTCTAATGGTTATCTGACCAGTTTGTTTGTCAATAGCAAAAGTGTCCAGGATTTGTTTATCACCAATGATGCTGAAGGGAAAAAAATGTTGAATATATTTATAAAGAATGGTTTAATAAAGATTTTGAGATTTTTTCAGGTTTATAGCTTACCTGTAGGTTATATCTGATACTGTATCGGCATCTCTAGCCTTAACAATTAAGGGTGCTTCAAATACATGAGAACCCTCATCCACCGAGGCTCTATAATAAGGACTTTCACAAACCGGTGGTGAATCATTAGCATCGGTTACTGAAATCCTTAAAGAAACTACAGAATTTGTGCCTCTGCCTTCATCATCAGTCGCCTTAAAAGAGGATATATGATAATGTTTTTTAAAAAACAAGTAAAAAAAAATTAAATTCGGCCTAGCCGAATATTTTGGGGAAAGTTTTTGTGTAAAAAATGTTTGTTAATAGATACCGAATCTAATTTTGTCTGCAAATTTCCCTCATCAGCAAAATTAAAGCATTTTGTTTTTAAGGTTATGTAGAATAACCAAAATTTTCGAGGTGTCCCTTCATTTTTGTTCATAACAAAGCAAAACTGATTGAAGCACGGACAATTACTTATATTTTATAAACAGTTATCTCTGAACAGGATGATAATCCTCGTCCATAATATTAAGTACATAAAATAAAGGTACAAAAAGGATCTTAGGCCGCTGTTCCAAAAAAAGTAATTCACATAAAAAATGTGAAAATGAAAATTTCCTAATTTTTTTGGTGTTCTAGATTTCACATCCGAAATTTTTTTTCGTTCTGTTTCACAAAAATAAAATTTGGTGAAAGTAAAACGAATGTACTTTTTTCCTTATAATTTTAAAAATTTTAATTATTTGATTTCAACAAGAATGAAAACGTGATCAACAAATCACTAAACTTGATTTTATGTGATTCGGAAATTTTCATGTTAATTGAAAAGTTGTGAAAGAGAGAACAGAGGCCTTAAACAATTTTTTCTATAGAGAAACTTTCAATAGCCATATTCAAAATGAAAAACTTTTAGATTCTGAAAAAACATCTCCAACAGAAAAAATCTCTGAGGTTGTTAGTCATTTTTGTTAAGAAGATCTCTCAGATTCTGAGCCATTTTTATTAAAAAGGTCTGTAAAACATTTTTTTTATAAAGAGTGCTGAGATTTTTAAAGATTTTTCCTATAAAAAATTTTAATTTTGAGGAATTTTTTCACCGAAAAATCCTGGTTGCGGAAGTGTTTCCAGAATTCCTGAAATAATTTTTACCTTATAAGATAAGAAATATGTTGTTTCCATTTCATAATCCAAACAAGTTTTAGCATTTTCTTCCGGCTCTGGCATTAATTCATTATTAACATCTATGGCATCTGGTGTCTTAAGTAATTTATATTCATAATCGGAATCATTATTTTCGTTATCATTTTGTATGCTTGTCAAATAGCTAGTCATATCATCATACTGACGCTTACGTCTTGTATTTAAGGATGGTTTTTCAATTTTACTACAATCGGCCAAAGTAACAACACCAGTTTTTTCATTAACATGAAACAGCTCAGCTCCATTACCCGACAAGGAATACCGTAAACCAGCATCACCAAAATTACCCGAATCCATATCCTTGGCTGTAATGGTAGTAATATATTGGCCCGGTAAGGCAGATTCTGATATTAAGGCGGAATATGATTCTTGTTCAAACATCGGTTTATTATCATTAACATCCAACACTGTTACTGTGATAGTAGCAGTTGACGAAAGCTTAGGATTAGTATCAGTTTCTTCGGCGATAACCAGTACTATAAATTTACGTTGATTTGGATTTTCATAATCCAAACTACCATTGGCTACTCTTATGTGAACTTGTGAGAAGCCTGTAACCAAATGGGGTTCAACTTCAAACACTTCCGAAACATCATCAAGTCTTAGGGAAAATTTTGAATTAATGCCAACATCACGATCGGTAACATTCATATCTAAAGCTAATGGTGTTCCTGTGGCAGTATTTTCTGGCAAAGAAACTTCATATTCTTTGCTATTAAAAGTAGGAGGAGAATCATTGACATCACGTATAGTAATGGTTACAGTAGTAGTACTACTTTCCATAGGATCATTACTAGGTAAGCCATTAACAACTTCACGGGCCTGTAATAAAATTAATCTTAATTTTATTTTTCTTAAATACTGTTCCCAACAACTTACCCGAACGGTTAATTTCATAATACCAGCACCATCTGGCAAGGCTTCACGATCTAAAGGTTTGGCGGTGCGTAATTCTCCTGTATGTTCATCCAATAGAAAATAGTCCATGGGATCTGAATGAAAAAAACAACAATTTTATAAAATTAAAAAAAAAAACAAGTAAAAAAGTTAAATTCGGCCTTGTCAAATGTATTTTTAACCTCCACAATGTAAAAAAGATTATTTAAACCAAAAAAAAAACCGCGAAAAAAATCCGCGGAAGTTTTTTTTTTTGAAAAAAAATTGTTTGTTCTTGTTTTAATACAATTCGGTATCCAATTCTGTTCATATATGTCAATCAGCAGCGGAATTAAAGCATTTTGTATTTTAGGGTTATGGGGAATGTACCAAAATTTTCGAGGTATTCTTACATTTTCGTTCATAACTTTTGAACCGCTGAATCGATTTTGTTAAGTATCAGTCATATCTGTGTAATGGTTTGGCCGTGATCGCCATTTCCACAGACAGACGGACATCACTACATAGAATGTCTTAGAATCGATCACTGATTAATAATGTATATACTTTATGGGGTTCCAGACCGATATTTCGATGAGTTACAAACGGAATGACAAACTTATATATACCCTCTACCACTAAGTGGAGGGTATAAAAAAACATCAATGCTGATTTTTTTTTTAATTAACCTACTTGTCAATAAATCATAAACAATTTTTCTAGGTTCACCCGTATCGCCATCTCTGGCTTGTATCTTTAACACCAACGTATTAATGGGACTATCTTCATCTATGACATTGGATTTATATTCCAAAAATACAGGAGGTTTATCTTGAACATCTTTTACGCGTACTTCAAAATTCGTTTGAGTTCTATGAACACCATCCTAGAAGCAACAAAATATTTAAGGATTAAATAATAATGTTAAAGGCTATGACTTCATTCTTTCTTATAACTTACGGTAGCTTCTATTAGAAAATGATAAATAATGCGTTGGTTGTAATTTAAAGGCAGATTTAAAACCACATTAGCTGTTAGGATGGTGGGCTCACGTTTCAAAATATCTAAACGGAATCTGAAAAGAATATAAAATAAACATTTATGAACAGTTTCTGTATGACGAACGCTATTTATCTGCGACGAATTTGCATGTATTTTAACAAAAACAAAAAACATGCTAATTCGTCGCAGACGAATAACGTTCGTCATAAGGTAACTGTTTTTACAAAATAACAACCAAATAAAGTTACAATTTTCACATTTTGCATTTTCGCAAGACTAAAATTGCTGAAGTAAATTATATTATTGATTTCTACTTACTTATCACAGGCATCTGGTGATTGATCTTGTGGCACACATTTCAAATCTAAACTTTCGCCCACTATATCACGATCCTTCACTAAAATGGAATTGAAAATAACTGTACCAATAGGAGTATCTTCGTTAACGTCAGCTCCATAAGGCGTCTAAAAAACATAAGAAAATCGAAATTATTTAACTTAGCAGTTTTAACCTTAAAAAAATAAAATTTTATTTCATTTACATTTTGAAATTCTGGAGGATTATCATTTTCATCCGACACAATAATCGTTATTGTCTCTTGTACGACATTGTCCAAATCTGATTCTGCATCTTCTGATACTTGATCTCTTATGGTTATTAAAAATTTCAAACTATCACGTTCTTCACGATCCAATGGTTTTATTAACGTGATATTTCCCGATATAGGATCAACATCAAAATGTTCAGAACCTATAGAACCAAAAGTAACATTGCTACCTTCAGGATCGGAACCTTCCAGTTGAAAGACAACTGTGCCTACAGGGGTATTTTCCGGCAAGACAATGTTATTGTTGACCTGACGAAAGATGGGAGGATAATTTGTTTCGCCTAAAAAAATTTTATAAATTAAAATTGGTTAAAAGATTTCTATTAAGAGGTTTGAAATTTTAAAAAGACTTACAAATGATTAAAACACTGTTAGCCAAAAGCAACAGTAAATATATCAAAGTTCTATTTTTTGGCATTTTGTGTAAGTAGTCATCTACAGATTATGGTGGCTGAAATTAAAAAAAAAAGAAAATAAATGGGAAAATAAGGGAAAGTATTCTAATCTGATGTACAAAATAATACCGTATATCTATTTTATTTTAACAATTTTACAGAAAAGAAATTTAAAAAAACTTAATTCATGTCTCATTTACTCTATAACATTTACAGGTGTAATTTGAAAGATTCCACTTGTAATTCAAAGATTCCAATTGTAGTTAAAAGATTTTACTTGTAATTCAAAAATTCCATTTGTAATTCGAAAATTCCCTTTTTAAGTTAAAAAATCTAATTCGAAAAAGATCAATTTTAATTCGAAAATGATCAATTGTAATACGAAAAGGATCAATTGTAATTCGAAATAGGTCAATTGTAATTTGAAGAAGATCAATTACAATTCGAAAAGAATAATTGTAATTTAAACAAGTGAAAGTGTTAAATTCGGCTGTGCCGAATCTTTTATACCCTCCAAAATGTAAAAAAAAAATATAAAAAAAAATCCAGGGGCGTCTTTTTTTTGGGGGGGGGGGGGGGGTTGGTGGGAGACGTTAGGGGGCACCTTCCCCTTGCGATTTTGAACTTCATCTGAGATAAGAATGTTGCATTTGCTTAGCAAAAGTACAAAAAACCCTGCAAAAAATGCGGTTTTTCTTGGGTTGGTTTAGTTCTCCAAGGGGGAACTTTTTTCCCCTTGGTCCGATTTTGCCCATTTCCGAACTTAACCTGCCTAGGAATATAAGACATATTTGTGCCAAACTTCGGAAGTCTAGCTCGTTTATTTTGGACTGTATCGTGTCCTCTACAGACGGACAGACGGACGGACGGACGGACGGACGGACGGACATCGCTAGAATGTCTTAGAATCGATCACTGATCAATAATATATATACTTTATGGGGTCCTAGACCGATATTTCGATGCGTTACACACGGAATGACAAAGTGAGTATACCCCCATACTGTGGTTGGAGGGTATAAAAAGATCAATTGGAATTCGAATAAGATCTAATATAGTTTGAAAAAGATCAAATATAGTTTGAAAAATATCGAATAAGAAAAATTATTATTTGAAAAAGATCAATTGCATTTCGAAAAAGATCAATTGTAATTCAAAAAAGATCAGTTGTATTTCGTAATAGGTCAATTGGAATTTAAAAAAGATCTATTGAAATTCGAATAAGATCAAATATAATTTGAAAAAGATCAAATATAGTTTGAAAAACATCAAATATAGTTGCAAAAAAATCGAATAAGAAAAGTTATTATTTGAAAAAGATCAATTGTACTTCGAAAAAGATCAATTGCAATTCGAAAAAGATCAATTGTTATTCGAAAAAGATTAATTGTTATTAAAAAAAGATCAATTATATTTCGAAATAGATCAATTGTAATTCGAAAAATACCAATTGTAATTCTAAAAAGATCAATCGAAAAAGATCAATAGTAATTAAAAAAAGATCATTTGTAATTCGAAAAAGATCATTTGTAGTTTGAGCAAGTAAAAAATTTCTGTAGGTAATTTATTATGCTTTAATTTAAGCTTAATGGCGTCCAGATCGAGTAAATATTTAATGTGGTACGAGGATCGCAATGGAAAATGAATTTTTATTTTTTTTTTGACTTAACCAACACTCAGGGTATGTCCCCTATAAATGCAGTGCATTGTGTTGATAATTAGGAAAATAGGTTATGTAAGGGAGGATAGAGGGAGTAGTGTTTGTGGATATTTGATTTGAACTTTTCCAAATTGTAGTTGACAGGGAAGACCTCTTCAGGAAGTATATTCCACATACGGATAGTTCGGCTTATAAATGAATTTTCTCTGTAATGCGTTGTGCGGTACACTGGGCAATCGACAACAAATGGATGAGCCCTTCTAGACAAGCGAGTATTCCGAACGGAAACCCGTGCTCGGGGGATAAGTTCGCTTATCTCTGCAGAACACTTACCATGATAATATCGATAGAACAGTGTTACACAATCCACATTCTGACGATGCTCCAAAGAGTCAATAGAGTTGGATATCCTACTGTCATTGATTAGCTTCGACGCCCTCCTTTGAACACGGTCCAGAAGCTTCAGAATAGACTCTAAAGCCCCTGCCCATATATGGGAGTTGTATTCCATCTTCGGCCGGATATAGGTGGTATAAATATTAAGGAGATCAGTAGGAGTGAAGTAGTTCTTGCACCGCTTTAAGAAACCAAGACACTTGAATGCTTCTTTCGACACTTGAAAAACATGTTAATACCAACGGACATCACACTGGATTTTCATGCGCAGAACATCAAGAGAATCTGATTCCCCAATATCGATACCACCCATAGATACAGACGACAATGTTGGTTCCACAATACGTCTATGGGTCAACATACAACATTGGGTCTTGCGTGCATTAAAATCGACCCTATTCGCGAGACCCCATTCAGAGATTGTCAACAGGTCCTGATTGAGAGTGTCATTCATAACCTGCCGCACGCGCCCAACCTCTACAAGGCTTGGCCTATGATTGAAGGGAAATGAATGACAAATGTTGCTGTCGTCTGCAAAAGAGTAGATAGGGTTGAAAGTTTGACTAAGAAGGTCATTAATAAAGATAAGAAAAAAAGGGTAGGAGAAAGAACAGAACCTTGCGGTACTCCAGAGTTAAGTCGAAACCTATTCGATGACACCCCATCAACAACAACACGTATACTTTGGTCCCGGAGAAAACTCAATATAAATCGAGAGAAATCGTTACCGAAACCGAAAGCAATAAGTTTAGATATAAGTGCGTCGTGCCACACACGATCGAAAGCCTTGGAAATATCCAAAGCAACCACCTTACTTTCACCAAATTGGTGGATAGAACGACTCCAACGTTCCGAAAGAAACGCCATCAAGTCTCCCGTAGAGCGACGTTTACGGAAGCCATACTGTCGGTCACTGAAAAGTGAGTTTGACTCTAAATAGTCAACAAGATGGTGATTTACCATGCTCTCCATCACCTTCGAGAGCGTAGAACAAATAGATATCGGGCGATAGTTCTCGGGGTTTGAAGACGCACCTTTCTTAGGGATCGGTTGAACGTTAGCCACTTTCCAGCAGGAGGGGTAGGTACCCTTACGTAACGAAAAGCTAAAAAGGTTTGCCAATGGAGGGGCTAACGCCGATGAGCACTGCTTTAACACCAGTGCTGGTATGCCATCGGGTCCCGGTGACTTATTTACGTTGAGATCCTCAAGAACCCTTTTAACTGCACGAGCTCGGAAAAATATCTTGGACAGTGGTTGATCGTCTTCCGGCAAGAACGAATTTCTTGCAAAATTTGACATTTGTAAACATAGATAAGCATTAATCAATTATTATCTTGTGAATTCAAAACTTAACTTTTGAAATATCGATAGCCTATATTCAAAACCCTCTATATTCCATTTTTACGAAAATTACTTTTTGATGGAAAAATATTCAGTAAAACGGCCCTCATCTATGCACAGAGGGCCAGCATGATCCAATTCCGGCCAAAAGTCTTTATCGTTGTTGTATCCGTCTGAAAATGTGCTTTTATAGGAATTCGAGGTCGCTGATTTCAAAATTTAGCTAAAAACCAAAAAAATCAAAATGGCGGATCCAATATGGCGGACAATTTTTTTTTTAAATTGTCCGATTGAACTCAAATTTTGTTTTATGCGGGTCTTGGAGCTACTGAATAAGAATTGTTACTCCGAATTTTGAAAAACAAAATGGCGGACTAAACTTGCTTCTTAAAGTTAAAAGAATGATCCAACTCCGGCCAAAAGTCTTTATCGTTGTTGGATCCGGCTGAAAATGTGCTTCTAAAGTATTTCGGGATCACTGATCTCAAAATTTAACTAAAAACTAAAAAAATCAAAATGGCGCATCCAATATGGCGGACAAATTTTTTTAATAATTGTCCGATTTAACTCAAATTTTGTTTTGAGGGGATATTGGAATTACTGAATCAGAATTACTGGCGTGAGTTTTGAAAAACAAAATGGCGGACTAAATATGCTTAGTAAAGTTTGTTACAAGTAATTAAAAAACAGTTATATTCCTTTTCTTTGTTGAAGCTAGCTGAAAGTGTGGCTTAGTAAATTTCCGGGTCTGTTATCTTAAAATCGACCTGATAAAATTCAATATGGCGGAAACAATATGGAGACTAGATTTGTTAACTTTGTCTGATATAACTAAAAATTAGTTTTAAGAGTATTAAGAGTGTCTGAAGTTAAATCTACGCACATAATTTTTATATATATTTTTTTTTATTTTTGATATAATATGGAAATGGTGTAAATGACTTATTTAGTCTCAGAAAAGCTTTTGGAAATGGTGACGACAAATTATTCACTTTTTTTCTTTATTTTGGAAATTCAATAAAAAATCTTTGAATTTAATTGGAAATGGTGTAACTGATATTTTCCATAATTCTACAAAAAAACTAGAAATGTAGATTTTTTTTTCATACACTTTAGGCACTCTCTGACGATAAAAAACTATTCAAGCCGTAAAACATTATTTTAGGTTAAATTATTTTTTTAAAAACAAATCTCGGACCAATGCATATATAGCTGTAATTTCGCCATTTATCATTTCGAGCAAGTTTGGGCAACTTTTTTCGAAAGATATGGATCCATTCTATATCAAAAAAAATATAGACCGATTGTATCGAACTGAGGATCGCTGAGGATTTTTTCGGCGCGAGGTAAATATCTAAAAAATTATAACTTTTTTCACAAAAAACGCGAAATGCTGCCAGGCAAATGAGTTATATTTGTCTGTGTTATTTTCGTTACAAAGGCTTATATATAAGGTTGAACCACGCAAACAAAAAGTTAAACATTAGCAATAGAAGTTGGAAAAAAAATTAAAAAAGTATCTCAACTTTTAAAAATTTTTTACTAACTTTTTTAACTTTGAAGACCTGTCAAAGGAAAGGGTGTAATTGGATCATAAAGATAAGTTCAGAAAACCTGCTTCTATATATGCCCAACAAACTGATAAACATTTTTTTGAGAATTTACAAATAAGGACTTTTGGCCGGAAATCGATCTGTCTGGCCCTCTGTGCTATGGTGTAAAATTCAGAATAAAAATATATTTTTTTGCTATTTTATTTGCATTTATGGTTTTCTCTATCTTACACAATTAATTTTTCTGAATGCAAAACCCTCTATCTTTTCAAATAATTAATTTATAAATATTTTTTGGAATAATTTTATCTTGCAATACATGTTTTCATACTAATTTTTGCATTCTGAATTTGTCAACAAAATTCCAGAACCACGATTTTGTTCCACTGATGCTATAGTTTTTGCTGAAAATTCTTGTTATACTTTTTTGAAAAATAAGGCTTAAAATTTGGATGTCTAGTAGAGATGGGCACATGAGCAGATTAGAGCGTGATTCACGCGCAATCACGCGTGAGTGTGACTGATTTCAATTTTACTCACGTGATTGTGAGTGAGTGTGAGTAGAGAAAAAAATTTCGTGAGTGAGTGTGCGTGAGTAAGATTTTTTCGTGAGTGAGTGTGCGTGAGTCGATTTTTTTTGCATGAGTTTGCGTGATTTATTTTCTCTTCATATTTCCTTTTGTACCAAAAAAAGCAACAAAAAATTTTAAAATATGGCTAAATTTCATATTTCGTCCCGAAAAAAGCAAAAAAAAAAAAAAAAATGCAAAATTTCGCTGAACTTTAAATTTTGCTGAAAATTTTTAATGATTTTTAAAATTTAAGTTTTAGAAATTTGTTTTTGTATAAATAAGTGTTTCGTGAGTGCACGTGAGTGTCAGTTGTATTAAATTTACTCACGTGATTGTGAGTAAGTGTGAGTAGAAAAAATATGCTCGTGAGTGAGTGTGTGTGATTCAAAAATTCCTGTCGTGAGAGTGAGTGAGTGTGAGTCAAAAATCACTGAATTGATTATGAAATGAATGATTATGAAAAAAAAAATTAATCTTTGAAATCGCGATGCTAATCAGCATCTGTGGACCAAAATCGAGTTTTTATTTTTTTACTATTTTTTACATAACATACTCAACAGTTTGTCAACTTTTGAGAAAAATTTGGTAAAAAAATAATTTTTGTCTTAAAAATCAGCACCTGTGGACCAAAACCGCGATTTCGGAATTTTTTATAAGCTGTTATCATTAATAAATCAACTTAAAAATTTTCCGATGTCGTAAATGAAATAATAATTATTATTTTTTATTAAAATGCAAAACCCTCTGATCATTTTCATTTATGTACTTAAAATATTTTGGAAAAACAAAATCCTCTATCTATCATAAAATCCCTAATAGTGCAAAATTTTATAAACGAATTATATGTGAGATTCAGTTGTTGATTTAAAAACATATTGTAAAATATCGAATTTTAATTACTCTAACAATACGCAAAATAACCAGTTTTTTGACTCGCCTGAAAAATTGTGTTTTTTTAAGATAGAGGGTTTTGAATATGGGCTCTCGATATGAAATGTTATCTTCAATTTTCAAATTCCGCTTAAAAATTTCCAAATGACATCTGAAAATAATGTAAATGAAAATTGCCTGCATTCAAATTAAAAACTTTCCACAATTTTTATATGATTTTTTGTTAGTTGTTTATTAAAATTAACGATTTCTGAAAAAAATGTTCTTTTGTTAAATATTTTATGCTTAAGCTTTGACCTAAGTTTGCATCAATAAAGTAGAATTACAATCAAATGTTTTTTATTTTTTATTTTCTTTCATATATATGATCATATAGTCACGTACATAATTTGAGGTTTACAAAATTCTTGTAAAAAACACTCGACTTCAATTTCATATTATCGACATAATTATTTAGCTACCAAAACAATCTTCAACCACATATCATTTCCGTGTAAATTGAAATTTGTTCTCAATACTGTAGTCTTACAAATTCTTATTCGAAAATATTTAAACAATTTATTTAAGCAAACTCTAAACTCAAAATAATATATCTGTAAATAAAAACATAAAATGTGATAGACAAAATTGGACCAGAGGAAAAAAAAGATTTCTCTTTAAAAATTTCAGCAACTTCGGAAGGAAATTCGGTTTTGATACCCAATAGGTTGAAAAAAATAAAAAAATTGTGTATAGGAGGTGTTCAGTAGAGCGACAACCAACATATTGTGCTCTTACCAGGCCATCTAAAATTTGACTCCATTACTCAAGTTTTTTTTTTTTTAAGAAGGCCTGAATCAGAAATGAGTTACGAGATTTTAATTCGAACGAGCAATTCTCAACAATGAAGGAAATCGATTCCGTTGGAGTATAACGATATTTGGCAATCAATAAAGATATGAATATATTTAAATGTGATAATGAAAGTCAATAAAATTTTGAAGGGGCTAAATCATAATACTTAAAGTATACCTAAGGTAGGTTCTGAAGCCTTGTTAAAGCACTACCGGCTCCAGAAATGGATAAACCGGTAAGAATACAGGATTTGGAGATATCTGTTAGTTTAGTGACGAGCGCCCTTAGGGAAGCTTATCTTAAATCCTGACCAGAGCGCTTGCCTCCGAAGAAGATCCATCATCCATGGTGGACGCCGGAACTCAAGCTTCTGAAAACAGAAAGTAGGAAACTCTTTAATAAGGCAAAGAAAGATAACACAACGGAAGCTTGGGAGAACTATCGTCTTAGTTTTAATAGTTTCAAAAAGGAAACCCAGAAGGCGGAAAGAGAATCCTGGTCCACTTCCTGTTAAGAATTGTGTACCAGAATTTCTTAATAAGCCAGATGGATCCTTTGCACAAAACAGTCAGGAAACCATTGAACTTCTGATGGATACCCAATTTCAGCGGGGCCAAACACGCCTATCTTAAAGGTAGGTGTTGGCGGGCTGATACTCTTCACAAAAAAGAGTATGTTTTGGCATTATTTTTGGACGTGAAAGGTGCGTTCAACAATGTCAAAATATAATCAATTCTGAAAGCTCTACTGAATACGGGCACGAACACACAGATTACTTTATGGACGGGCAACATGCTAAAAAGCAGGGCAATCAATGATGGTGAAGCGATGAAAGTAGTTACAAGGGGCACTTCACAATTGGAAGTTATCTCTCCTCTTCTATGGAATCTTGTAATAAATAAAATCCTCGAGTCACTCAACGGAATGGGTGTCAAGGTGGTTACCTACGCTGACGACGTTGTGATCCTAACAAAAGGTAAAAGGTAACCATTAGCTAACTCATGGAATCAGCGATTGAGATACTCTCAACGTGGGCAAAGAACAACGGTCTGGGAGTTAATCCCGACAAAACCGAACTCGTCTTGCTCACAAAAAGGAATAAGATGTACAGGTTTGTCCCTCCCAAATTAGATAAATCAACCTGGAACTATCTAATGAGGCGAAATACCTATGTGTAATCCTAGACTCAAAGCTTGCCTGAAAAAGGAATACAGAATGAAAAAGTCGTTATGTGCTTTTCTCACCTGCATAAGAACTTTCGAAAGAACCGTATATTATACACTAATGTTACGACTGGCGTGTGTGGGTATCACTGGTGCTATTAGATCAGCACCCCAGGTCGGCCTGGACGTTATACTAAACATACAGTCCGTGGATATTTACTTGAAGAGCACAGCAGCTAAATCGGCTCTCAAATGCTTAAGCAACGCTCTCGGTACACTCGTCCATTATAAGTACGGTGGGCGGGACGGAACTGGAATAGAGAACCGACTATTTCTCACCACAGACGAACTTTGACAGAACCTTCGAAGTCCAAATACCGACTAGGGAAGACTGGGCGGAAAACTCGGTTATAACAGAGAATGCGATCTCAATTTTTAGGATGGAACAAAGATGGAGATGGGTACGGGTTTGGGTGTTTACTCTGAATGCCTCGAAATCGGGCCATCATTGAGACTTCAGGATAAGTGTAGTGTTTTCCAGGCTGAGGTACTTGCAATTGATAAAAGGGACCTTCGTCCTTGCGTCATTAACCTTTTCGTGGATAGTCTTGAAACTCTAAAAGCCTTAGAATCAAACTCTGTAAAATCGGGAATCGTTAGAAATTGTATACAATCCCTTCGTCGAATTAGTTAGCACACAGTTAAGCTAATCTGGGAAAGAATTGGCCGATGAATGTGCGAGAAATGGCTTGGAATCGGTAGGGGAACGTGTAGAATCTGACATCTCGGTTTATATAGTGGAATTGATGAAAGAAATTGATAGGATATCTGAGAATAGTATGAAGGATAGGTGGATATTACTGACAACGTCTAGGATATCGAGAACCCTGTGGCCACTGCCAAATCCCAAGAGGACAAAAAGTCTACTTACTTTTGGCAAACGGACGGTTATCCTATTAGTAGGAGTACTTACATAACACTTTATAATTGGCCAGATGGCCGCGCGTATGGGATTTTCTGATAGGGACTATTGTAGAAGTTGTGGAGAAGTGAAGAAGGAGTCTGTGAAGAACATGTTATGTGAATGTCCGGGTTAATGAGAAGCCGTCTTAAGTATTTGGGGCAAAGATTTTTAGATGACCTGGCTAAACGGTGTCTCATTGACATCTCTAGCAGAATACCTTAGAAAATCGGGGTGGTTTAAGAAGTAGAACTTTGTATCAGAGGGAGAGTAGGGAAATATAATTAAGGGAATCAAAAGGGGCCCAAGTTCTCAGGGCGACCGCGTAATATATTCTAGCCGCAAAGAAGGTGAACCGCATAACCACGGAGTAGGTATATTTATATGCAGGAGACTGAAAAACTCCCTTATAAGCTAGTCGGCTGTTTCCGAACGCATTATAACGGCTCAGCTCAATAGCAGCGTTGGTAAAATCTCAATAGTTCAATGTTACGCCCCAACCGAGGTGTCTGATCTCCAAACAAAGGAACATTTCTACGAAGAGTTGAACGGTGTCTTAGACAAGATTGACAGAAATGATGTCCTTATACTAATGGGAGACATAAACGCGCGCGTTGGAAACAGCAGTGATGGTTTTAAACACATTATGGGGGAAAACAGCCCCGGAAACAGAAACGAAAATGGCGAACTATTCCTGGAAACATGCGCGGAATACGAACTAGCCATTGGTGGTTCCTATTTCCCTCACAAACTTCACCACAAATTATTAGTCAGATTGACCATATCTGCATAGTGAAAAGATGCTTTAAAATGTTGCAAGATGTCAGAGTTCTCCGTAGTGCAGATATAGCTTCTGACTACTACCTCTTAGTAGCTGAACTAAAACTCACTCTTCGGAAACGCCAACATACGCAGATATCAAACCAACTTAAACGCAGAAATTTCAATACCAACAAACTAAAAGCCGATGAAGTTAATGAAAGATACGTGTCCAGTATTGCTGGTAAATATCAAGTTCTCCTATCAACACCACAACTTAACTTAAACGTAGACGAAGAGTGGAAGAAAATTAAAACAATCCTCGGTGAATCTGCTAACGACACCATCGGATTCTGTCGTAGGAAAAACAAAGAGTGGCTTTCCGTTAAATTTTGGAATGCACTAGAAGAAAGACAAAAAACCAGGCAAATGTTACTATTGGAAAATGTCCCTTCCCGCAAAATAGAGCTTCAAACAAAACTATCTCAAATCGTTAAAACAGTAAAAAGACAAGCCAGAAACGATAAACGTAACTTCTTCAACAATCTCGCCACAGAAGCAGAAACTGCAGCACTCCAAGGAAATATGAAAACTGTTTTTGATGTGACCAGAAAACTCTCCGGCAAGAAGCCCAACACCACCATACCCGTAAAGGATAAGAGCGGAAATATAATCACATCAATAGACGATCAACTAACCTGATGGTAGAGCTACAAAACTATCGATGGTACTATCGATAGTATCGATAGTTTTATTTTAAAAGGACTATCGATAGTTTTTACCCGATAGCGATACTATCGCCGAAAAAATATTAGCTTCAATAAGATTGTCACTTGCTAAAAACTTAATCAAAAAGTGAACCATTTTAAAAATCTTTATATCATTTTGGAATAATTCTACTTTTTGAAGTATTAATGCAATGATAGTAATCTCGTGTTAATGTTATTGCGAAATTTAAGGTCCGAACAGAACAAGCACGGAATGGTGGAAGATCGCCGTAGTGAGTTAAAATAAAAAAACTGTCATTTGTGTGTTCAGAAGTACCAAGTTGTAATGAAGAAAAACGTAATTTTACGCAAAACCTTACAATTCCTTAAAATATCCGATACTATCGATAGTATCGATAGTTTAAAAACAAACTATCGAAAATATCGAATGGGACCGATAGTCGTCCCATTCTCTACCCGATGGAAGAAGCATTTTGAAGAAACGTTAAACCACCCAAGTAATAATCTTAACGAAACACAACATACTGAAATCAGCGGTAGGCCTCTTCTCCCTCCCTCATTACCAATCAGCACAGACCCTTCAACGCTCAACGAAGTATCAACTGCCATAACACAGCTTAAACACGGCAAAGCTCCTGGGATTGATAATATAATTGTTCTTGGGTAAGAACAAAATTGAATGGAGAAAAGGAAGGAAACAATAGCAGGAATCATAATGGGCCAAAATTGGCTGCTATGGATGTCATTCCCAAAACTTTTGTTTTTTGGGATTGGCGTCATCCTCATTAACCTAACCTAACCTATTGGTTGCGGTACAATTGCCAAATACAGCTATTCTAGGACGGTAACAATTTCCGACATTGATTCTCAATATAAACTTTAAAATCTCAATTCCAAATGATCTCATCGTAATTCAAATTGAACATTTTTCAATATATTGAGAAATTTACTTTTGTAATGAAAAATATTTAAATTTTTATTTTGGAAATAGAGTAGACACTCCCTCCTCCTGTCAGCTTTTATCGCACTATTTAAAATAACGATTCTTTAAATGCCTTCAAATCTATTATTTTCAAGTAATACCCAATTCACACCTGAGGTGAAATCTCGTTCGAACGAGATTTCGATCATATGGTTGTGTATAAAATGATACAGACCATATGATAAAAATCTCGTTCGAACGAGATTTCACCTCAGTTGTGAATAGGCCTTAAGCTACATCCCAGAAAGTGATTTTTCAAAAATTTTTTAAATTGTCATATAAGCCTAGCCCTATCCACTTACTCCAAACACAGTAACCACAAAACTTTTTTTTTGAGAATATAAATTTTAAAATCTCAATTCCAAATGATCTCATCTTAATTAAAATTGAACATTTCTCAATATATTGAGAAATTTACTATAGTTAATTTCAAATCTTAAATGTACAATCCTTAATATTAAATAAAAAGTATTTAAGTTTTTATATTGGAAATAGTGTAGACACTCCCTCCTCCTGTCAACAATTATCGCACTATTTAAAATAACGATTCTTTAATTGCCTTCAAATCTATTATTTTCATGTAAACTATATCCCGGAAAGTGATTTTTCAAAAATTTGCTAAATTGACATATAAGCCTAGCTCCATCTACTAACTCCAAACACAGTAACCACAAGACATTTTTTTTTGTTTTAAGAAAAAATCTGGTTACTACCAAGTACTCTTAGACAAAAGCCAAAATACATATGTGTTTTTAAAGTCTGTGTATGGGTAAATAGTGGATAAAAGGTGATGATGATGTTGTACAACTGGTATTGGACTTGTCTTGCATCTTGTTGTGGCTGCTTTTAATTGTCGAATTACTAATAAAAAAAAACTATATGACTCTTAAAGTTATGTAAAATGTAGTATTTAAGTAATTGTTTATTTTGTTAAACTAACCAAATAATTGTTAAAAAATTACAAAACATTAAAAAAATAAATAAAAAATAATTGTTGGTCAAAAAACTCTTTTTTTGGGTCAATATCATCATTAAAAGATTATTTAAAGCAAATTGTATTTGGTAAAATAATTTTTCCATTTCTTTTGACTATTTTTTTGGTTGGTTTTTATTATTTTAACTTTTTAAAATCACTTTAAAGATTCTTATTTTTTATTTTGTGGTATTTTTTTCTTGCTGCTGGTGCTAAAAATATTTCACACACAGATTTTTCAATACTGTTTGGGTACGTTTTTAGATCTTTTTTATTATTATTATTATGAACCACTAGCCAGACAAACTTTTAAAAAGATTCTTTTATATCTTTTTTTTGTCTTTTAGCTTACGGTTTATTTGTATGTGTGTCTGCCGAGTAGTTAAAACCGAATTTAAACCCGTTTCTTTTTTTTTTAATTTCGAACTGTAAGCGCGCGTTGAACAAATTGTACTTGTTGTCGGTTGAGGAGCGTAAAACAAACTAAATTGAGCAACAGACAAACTGGCTCGATGACTGATGGTTGGATTTGTGTTGATGTTATAACTATAACAAGAATAGGGTATTAACCCACAACTGGTGTTTGTTTTCATATTTAAAATTCTTGAACTTTAAAATCAATCTACGTAATTTTATTAATAAATATTAAATTTCAATCGAACATTCTTAAAGAAAACTAGTAAGAAAATTATAGACGGTCAATACCTACCATATGATACCCTACACCAGTGTTTTCCGGAAAATGAGTCCCAAGTCCAAACATGGACCGATTGGCTTTATCTTTTGTTAGATCTTAATTTAGTGTAAAATGTATTTCGATGCGATTAGGTTACCAAAGTACACGTTTAACACCTACAAATAAAATGTTAATCAAATATTTTAATTTTTATGAATTAAGAGCAGGGTTGGCAACCGAAACGAATAACGGTATCGGTAACGGTATTGGTATCACATATTTTTTATATCGGTAACGGTAAAGGTAACGGTATTTTCGATTATTTCGGTAACGGTAAACCGTTACCGAAACATCAATACCGGTACGTACCGGTATTATGAATAAAATGTTAACAAGTCACAATTTGGTTAAAAACACGTAAAAAATAAAAAAGGTATTAAAAAAAATAAAATACAGTTAAATTTAGTACATTTTCAATACATAAAAATATATGTTCTAGTATTAAATACTATGAATTAACTAGAGATGGGCGCGTGAGTGATTTTTGACTCACACTCACTCACGCTCACGACAGGAATTTTTGAATCACGCACACTCACTCACGAGCATATTTTTTCTACTCACATTCACTCACAATCACGTAAGTAAATTTAAAACAACTCACACTCACGTGCACTCACGCAAGCTTCACTCACACTCACGTTGACTCACACTTACGAAACTCTTATTTATACATACAAAAAAAAAAAAAAAATTCAAAAACTAGTTTCAAAAATTTTTCAAAATTTTCAGCAAAATTTACAGTTCAGCGAAATTTTACATATTTTTTTTCGCTTTTTTCGGACCGAAATCTTAAGTTAAGCCAAATTTTAAAATTTTTTTGTTGCTTTTTTGTTACAAAAGAAATATAAAGAGAAAAAAAATCACGCAAACTCATGCAAAAAAAACGACTCCCGCACACTCACTCACGCAAAAATCTTACTCACGCACACTCACTCACTCATTTTACATGAGTAAAATTGAAATCAGTCCCACTCACGCGTGATCACGCATGATTCACGTGAATCACGCTATTATCTGCACATGTGCCCATCTTTAGAATTAACTCAGAATTTAATAAAAAAAATTTACGCAATATTGTAACTCAACAAATACGAATTCATGTTCGTAGAGACACCTTTGTACAATAAGCAAAAAAAATCTGCACTTAGAGCCATATGAGAAATCTGCATTTTGAGCCATTTGAGAAGTCTTCTAATTATAGCTAAAGTGGTTTGCTAAATTTCTGTCTGGATAATCTGCAGAAAAAACCGTCAAGAAAACCGAAAAATCTGCTGATTTCAAATAAACAGCCTGAATCGAAATTGTGTGGTCTGTTGATAAAAAATCGGCAGGGATAAAAAAACTTATCAATGATGTTTCAGGGGATGTTTTGTAAGGGGGAGGGCGGGCGGTGTCGGAGGAACACCTAATCTGCTGATTTTTTTTACATTTGAACAATGTTTAGTTTTAATTGTTTAAATTTAACAAAAATTAACAATTAAAAAAAAAATCAAGCATTCTTAAAAAAAAAATTTGTAAAGTTACACAATAATCTGCTGAAATTTGAACAAAAATAAATAATCATAACAAATTCAGCAAACAGAGTCAGTAAAAATACTGAAAAATTTTATTATTCTCTAAAACTGAGTGACAGAATTTAGGTAAAATATTCATTTAAAAATTTCTAATTCAAACTGAAAGTTATTTCCAGATTTTTCGACAGATTTTTTCTTCGGAGTGTACGAGTAGGGCTCATTATGTATTTAACTTCAAAGAAAAATCTCTCCATGCTTAGCTGCGTGAATGACACCACCAGCAACACTTTAGCGATTTCCCACAATTCAGGTTTGTCTCTTCTTCTATCTTCCCACTGGCGAATGTTTACAATACGAGGCACTCATAAATATTTCTCTTTGAAACTTTTTAAGTGAATTGTGAATGTGATCATTGGTAGGACCGATTTCCACATTTACTTTGCCAAAATTCAGTTTATTGCGAATGTGGTCATTGGTTGAACCGACCTCCTGATTGTCTTTGTCAAAATAACAATACGATATTTTACGTAAATTAAAAATATTTTACAGTTTTTAATCCAAAAAAAAATTAAATAAGTAATTTTAAGCCAACAAAACCTATATAATACCGGTAAATATCCGAATAAAGGTAACGGTTTTTTATCGGTAACGGTATTTAAAATTTTTTATTTCGGTATTGGTAACGGTAACGGTAGTCAATATCAAAGGGTTTTTAATCGGTAACGGTATTGAAAGGGTAACGGTAGCCAACACTGATTAAGAGGAAATTATGTGAATATCGGGAGGGTGTTTTGTATGGGGACTACCAGAAGGACTGACCCAATTCCTTTGATATGATGGTATGATGGTTTGTGCATTAAAAATGTTATTACCTGTTAAATTTAAAACCGATATCTATTATAATACGGTTATTAGAGGCATTTAAGCGAAATTCAAAGGGGGCGTTTGTATGGGGGCTAGGTCTTAACATGGACTGATTTTTTTCAATTTCAATAAGCTTCGTTCTTGGGCCACAAGAAGCTTAAGTTTCAAATTTCAAGTCAATTGAAATCGTTTCAAAAAGTAATTCTGAGTCGATCGGTATACTTAAAGGTGGGTCTAGGACCAATATTTCGGGTAGTTACAAACATCAGCACAAACTCATTATACCCTGTACCACAGAGTGGTGTAGGGTATAAATATCACAACATATAACTTTTTTTTTCGAAGATTCTACTTGTAATTCAAAAACTATGTTTAAATTTTTTAAATTCCATTTAAAATTCACAAATTTTAATTAAAATTCGTATAAGTTCAATTGTAATTGCTAAAAGATCAATTGAAATTCGAAAAATATTTTCGAATTACAGATGTAATTCGAAAATTTTACTTGTAGTTCGAAGATTCCATTTGTTTTTCGATTATTCCATTTACAATTCGTAGATTCTACTTGTAAATCGAAAATTTTATTTGTAATTCGAAAATTATATTTAAAATTCAAAGATTACAATTGTAATTCGAAAAATATCAATTGTTATTCAAAAAAGATCAATTGTAATTCGAAATAGATCAATTGTAATTCGGAAAAGATCAATTGTAATTCAATGATTCCAATTGTTATTCAAAAGAGATCAATTGCAATTTGAAAACGATCAACTGTTATTCGAAAATGATCAATTGTTATTCGAATAAGATCATTTGTAATTTTAAAAAATTCAATTGTAGTTTGAAAAATATCAGCTGGATTTGCATTGATATTTATACCCTACACCACACTGTGGTACAGGGTATAATGAGTTTGTGCTGATTTTTGTAACTACCCGAAATATTGAACCTAGACCAACATTCAAGTATACCGATCGACTCAGAATCACTTTTTGATTTGATTTAGCGATGTCCGTCCGTCTGTCTGTCCTCCGTCTGTCCATTTAAACGGTGTAAACACGATACAGGTCGTAATTTTTAAACAATTGACACCAAGGACGAAGCCTATTGAAATTGGGAAAAATTGGTCCATATTTAGACCTAGCCCCCATATAAAGGTCCTCTTTAGTTTCGGATCAAATAACTTTAATAACCGTACTATAATAGGGTTCCTTTCGAAATTTGACACGTAAACGTGTTTTGTCCTCACAAATCACCATTCCGAATTTTGAAGGAATCGGATCAGTTCTTCTTGTAGCCCCCATACAAACCACCTTCTCGATTTTCCCATAAATCTCTCAAATTAAATGAAAATAGAAAATATTTTATTAAAATTTTGTTTGTGTATGTTAAACGCGTACCTTAACAACCTTATCAAATCTGATTACCAACGAACAATTTTTGGACTTAGGCCCCATGTGAAAATTTCGCCCGATATTCACTTAAAGCTGTTTATTGGCAACAAATTGAAACCTATTTCACTCAAATTTGATTTGTGAGTGTTTTTTACACTTATTAAATATTTGACTAAATATAGAGCTAATCGGCCCATTTTTGAACTTGAGACCCATTTTTCGGGAAACTCTGGTGTAGGGTATTATATGGCGGTCTTGACCGAATATAATTTTCTTATTTGTTTTTTAATTACAATTGGTATTCTTGAATTACAATTGATATTTTTCGAACAACAATTTATCATTTTCAAATTCCAATTGGTCTAGTTCGAATTACAATTGATCTTTTTCGAATTGCAATTGATCTTTTTCGAATTACAAAGTTTATTCTGAATTAAACAAAAAAACTTTTAGCTTCTGAATTAAAATTTTTGCATACTTATTTTTTAACAAAATAAAACATTTTAGGGTTAATGCCAACTGAAAATTACACTGGTAACTTGAAACCAAAAAAGAGTAAAGTTTCTTAAGCAAAGCGGTAAATTTTCTAATCTTTAGAAATTTCTTAAAAAAAAATATGTATTAACATAATTTATGAATCTTATTCAGTGTATAAAATTGCAAATGTTTGTTTAAAACTTAGTTTACTCTTTCTTTTTTTTAATTTCTACGGTTACAGGCTGTATTCATGTATTTTGGATTTAAACACGTCTCGACGTGTTTTAATTCAATGCCATTTTGGACAATAGAAAACAACAACAACAGCTACAATAAAAAATAATTAAACAATAAGCAAAACAAAAAATTATTAAATTAAAAATATACAAACGTCAAGAATTATAAAGTATGAAAATCTCAAAAAAAAAATGTTCTAAATATGAGCATGTATATAAAATAATTCATATATGGGTGCAAGTAGATAGATACTAGATGATGATTTTAAAAAAAGAAACAGTGATTTTGAAAAGAGGTTTAGATAATAACTTTTTTTTTGGAAATAGAACATTTTTAATAGTCCACCGGGTTTGGAATTTAAAAAAACTCATTAAAGTGTTTACACCATTTGCAGATGTAATTCGAAAAAGAACAATTGAAGGGCTTATTGTAAAAACTCGATAAGCAACATTTGATTTTATGGTGGTTTTTGCCTTAAAACTTTTGAAATAATGATAAAAATATATCTTTTGAAGAATTTTTATACTCAAGATACTTGAACGAAGGGCTTAGAAAAACTTGTGCCAAAAATCGGTCAATGGAACATCAGTAGAAGGCTAAAAACACCAAAAATTAAAATGTTGCTTATCAAGTTTTTTCAATAAGCCCTTCAATTGATTTACTTGTAATTCGAATATTCCATTTGAATATTCCAAATTTCAGACATAACTTCAAAAAGAAAATTCAATTTGTATTTTGAAAATTCCATACATATGTAATTCGAATATTGCATTTCGAGGGCCTATATTCAAAACCCTCTATCTTCCATTTTCACGAAAATGACTTTTTGATGGCAAAATATTCAGTAAAACGGCCCTCTTCTATGGTGTAAAATTCAGAACAAAAATATTTTTTTTTTGCTATTTTATTTGCATTTTGGTTTTCTCTATCTCTTACACAATTAATTTTTCTGAATGCAAAACCCTCTATCTTTTCAAATAATTAATTTATAAATATTTTTTTTTAATAATATCATTATGAATTACATGTTTTAATACTAATTTTTGCATGCTGAACATGAATTTGTCAACAAAATTCCCGAATCAAGATTTTGGTCCACTGATGCTTACTTTTTCTTAAAATTCTTGTTTGACTTTTTTAAAAAATATGGCTCAAAATTTTGATGTCTTGTGTACATTATGAAACAAAAATTTTAATCTTAAAAATCGAGATGCTGATCAGCATCTGTGGACCAAAATTGCGTTTTTAATTTTTGACTATTTTTTACATAACATACTCAACAGTTTGTCATCTTTTAAGATGAATTCGGTAAAAAAATATTTTTTGTCTCAAAAATCCGCACCTGTGGACCAAAACCGCGACTTCGGAATTCTTTATAAGCCGTTATCATTAAAAAATAACGTTAAAAATTTACCGATGTCGTAAATGAAATCATAATAATTCATTATTATTAAAATGCAAAACCCTCTATCTGATCATTTTCATTCATATACTTAATATTTTTGAGAAACAAAACCCACTATCTTTCATAATATCCCCAATAGTGCGAAATTTTAAAAACTAATTATATGTGAGATTCAGTAGTTGATTTAAAAAAATATTGTAGAATATCGAATTTTAATTACTCTTACAATACGCGAAATAAACAGTTTTTTGGCTCTCCTGAAAAGTTGTGTTTTTTAAGATAGAGGGTTTTGAATATAGGCCCTCGATTTGTAATTCTAAAATTCCATTTTTAATTTAAAGATTCCAATTGTAGTTCGAAAAATATCAACTGAAATTCATAAAAGATCAATTGAATAGTTCATGCGAATAAGGACGAATAGACCACTTTTTCGCAAACACGTTTTTTTGCATAAATGCATTTTATTAGCAGAGCCCTACAATCCTATGCAGAAATTTTGGGGAAATTTTGACTTTTAAGGCTAAAAAAATTACTTTGAAAGTGCAATAATTCGTATATTTTTATATTTTTGTTTAAATTGGGAGTGAACTAACGCACAATTTTGATTAAATACAACACAAAAACATACAAAAATTTTACTTTCGGTAACAATGTGTTAAAAGAACATTACGAGGAACAAACCACACTTATTATATTGGCAAACAATTTTACCGTTCTTGAGTTATAAGACTTTAAAGTGTGGAAAGCAAAAAGGGCGAATATCCATCCTTAACAAAATATTATATAAAAATTATTTAGCTGCGAGTTTAAAATTGATATTAGCTAAAATTTGAAATTGTACACAAAAAAAACGATCTTAGCACATACAAACTTTTAGTGTTAATACTGCATCCAATGTCAGGAATAAAAAACAACATTTTTTTCATGTCCTTTTATGTTACGTCGTAATATGCAGTCAAGGGTTAATATTATAATTCCTAAAAATGTATTTAGTGTCATAAAGAATTACTACTGCATCAAATGGCAGGAATATTAAAAAAAAATTAACAAAAAAATTTTTTTTTGCATGTCCTGGCAATCCTTAAAAAGTGTATCCTTGAAGTCCTTAAAGTGTTACAAACAAATACCAACCATAGTTCGTCAAGTATTGCAAGTCTCATGAAAATGTAGTCAAAATCTGCTGCAAAATAACACATTTTTATTCAAATTTCAATACATTTTTTGGATATTCGCCCTTTTTCCTTTTAAGCAAAAAATTGAAGTCCAATTTTTGGCAAGTTCTCTTTCGAATACCTTACTAAAATTTTGTATATAGGTAGATGTGACCTAAATCTTTAAGCTAAAACCAAAAAGTTGACAAAAATATTATTTTTTAACCGTTTCCTGCGTTTTTATTGTCCCCTGTAAAATTCTACAAATGGTCTATTCGTCTTTATTCGCATGAACTATTCAATTGTAGTTTAAAAATGATCAATTATAATTCAAAAACAATCAATTGTAATTCAAAGATTCCAACTGTAATATATGTAAAATATACCAATAAATGTAAAATATACCAATAATAAAAATAACTTTGATCCCATGATCAAGAGTTTTTATTTATTTCTTCCATTTATTTACAAATCATTTTTTTAATAATTTCAACCTAACCGAGAACTGGTAACAATGACCGTCGCCTCGTTGTAGCGAAGTCTACCAAGGGTTTTGGTGGAAATCAAACCAACGACCCCCTGTTTCATAGGCTAGCACACTACCAACTAACTTACAATTGTAATTCGAAAGGTTATGATGAATTTCAATTGATCTTTTTCGAATTACAATTGGAATCTTCGAATAACAATTGATCTTTTTATACCCTCCACTCTAGTAATAGAGGACTGTAAAATAATATTTTGGAAATAAAAATAGAGGACATAAAGCAAAAAAAAAAAGTAAGAAAATTACATGAATTCAACATATTTTACAGACAAATTTACATTCACATAAATTTTATAAAAATTTAGGGTTAATTTTTGACAAAAATACCAAGCGATGGTCAACACTAGTGCCCCCCATTTCCCGGTATTCCCGGGATTTGTGAGTGTTTTTTACAGTTAATAAAGACTTGACAAAATATAGTTCCAATCAGTCCATGTTTAAACTTGGACCCATTTTGCAGGAAACTCTGGTGTAGGGTATTATATGGTCGGTCTTGACCGACTATAACTTTCTTACTTGTTCGAAATTTATCTTTTTTAAATAACAATGGATCTTTTTCGAATCACAAACGATCGTTTTCAAATTCCAATGGATCTTTTCGAATTACAATTGATGTTTTATTTCAAAATACAATTGATTTTTTCGAATTGCAATTGATCGTTTTCAAATTGCAATTGATCGTTTTCAAATATCCAATGGATCTTTTTCGAATTACAATTTGTCTTTTTCGAATTACAATTGATGTTTTTCAAAATACAATTGATTTTTTTCGAATTACAATTGATATTTTTCAAATTAAATTTCTAATTGAAATTTTTAAACGGAATTTTCGCATTACAAGTAGAATCTTTGAACTACAAATGGAATCTTTAAATTACAAGTAGAATCTTCGAATAACAATTGATCTATTTGCACAAAAAAAAAAAAAATCCTATGAACGACTTTCATAGTATTTATGAACAAATTCATACAATTTATTAATTTTTTATAAAAAAGTTAATAAATTGTATGAATTTCTTCATAAATACTATGAAAGTCATTCATTGGAATTTTTTTTTTATGTGTAATTATAGCTGTGTAGACATTCTGAAATTTTTTCTAAAAAAATCGGTAAAAGAGAATAATATTGACAAAAACCAATTTTTTTTTGGATGAATTGCAGTTTAAGGGGCACATGGAAATTAAAAAAGAAAAACCGAAATTAATGGTAAGTGGCGCCGGACTCGGGAAGAACCTCTAAGCCCCATAAAGTAGCGAATTTAGCACTTATATCAACCGGGCAAAAAGGCTTTATACCCAAAAAAAAAATATTTAGCAAAGCCGCTAATGGAGTTTGTTAATACTGAGCCCTGCTGAAGGCCGGATACGCAGAAAACAAATTTAAAACAAAAAAATTTTTCTTAAGATTTCCCTGAATGTCCCTATTAAAAAGGATCCCAAAAAAGGGCCCAGCGCCACTTATCAATAAATTTTTTTTTCCCCCTTTTTAATTTTAGAGCGGATGTCATTTTTAGTTTTTTTCAATTTCCGTGTGTCACATAAACTGTAATTTTGCCCAAAAGGACATAAGGTTTTAATATACTCTATGACAACCTATCAAATTATGGAGGAGGCCATAAAAATTCTCCCAAACAAATGACTTTACAAACCACTGTACATCATCAAACTCTCATATGTGATGATTTCACAAAAAAAAACATTTTATTTTTTGCAATTTATAAATTAACTGAAAAGGTAACAGAGGTCAGATGAAACGTAATAGAACCCACCTCCTACACACCACAACCCCATCAAAACAATTGATATTTTCTATACACACAGCCAAAATACTTCCTCGTCTTCTCCACTGTGAAACTTTTCATTAAAGATTCTTCTTATTAACCAGTTTCGTTTTTTTAATAATTTTCCTTTTCGATTTCTCTTATTGTTTATATTAATTATAAAGAAGTTCCCAAATACCACAGCAGCATTAAAAAATCTACATATTTTTTATATATGTTCGTGTGTGTACCCAATATAGTGGGAATTATTTCTATACATCATCTTGTCTGTAGACAGGTTGAGCACAGATGAAAAAATATTTGTTGCATATTTCTCAAGGGTAACGCTTATTATTATTTGTTTTCCAGATTACTTACAAAGTTTGCATAATATTTGTTTTAAATTAAACTATTTCACTTTAATTTACTTAATTTTTTAATGTTTTATTTTATATTTTTGTCACAACACACCCAATAGATTTTTTCCGAAACACTTTTTTGTAATCTTTACAAGTATACAAATACAACAACCAAAATGAAAAAGAACAACAACAACCACACAGAAATTAAAGTAAACAAAGTTGCCATTTTTTGGGGATGCCAGACTATTAAAAGGGGAATGTTGGGCATGGATGAATAAATCAAACATAAAAATTAAAATTCGTTAAAAAAATTGTACAAAAATTCATTGAGAGATCTTATAATATTGAAAAACTATTTAATATTTTTTTTTGATTTATTTCATGCTTAAATTACAATTATTTAATTTACTGGTATACGGGATTAAGCTTTATAATTAGTGGCATCTCTTAAAAAAAACAGATACGGTAACACTTTAACAGCTGATAGAAAAGAGCTGCCAGATACAACAAAAAGTACTTACTTTTTAAACGCTATTTTATAACATGTTCGCATTCATTTAAAGTAGTTTAATTGTTAGTTTTCCCCATACAATTTATTTGTCAAAATTAACTTGACAAAAAAGTAGCCGAAGTAGCCGGCTTATTTTGGCTTTGAAATGTAAGTCGAATTTACCATCAGAGTCATAGAGTAGTCCAACAAATGGCGTTTGAAAAAGTAGTAAACAAAAACCATATGGTATTGTTTACGAAATTTTATCACAAATCGAAATGTGAGCGAGATGGAAGATACCAGTTTTACAGTGAGAATGCAGATTGGTTTTTGTCTCTCTTTGCTTTACGTTTGAAATTTAGTTTGGCATTGTCAGAATTTTCCAATTATCTTTGGTGATGCCAGATCTACAAAACGGTCGATGGATTACTATGTCACTATGTTTACCATCTTAATACTTTGTTCTCACGTACAGCTAAAAAACGTTTTTAGCAACTTTTTCTGTCAATATACTGTAACAAAATAAAAAAAAATGCTAAAAATAAAACACTGCATACCTTTTAATCATTTCTACGGTCAAAAGTAATCAAAATATGGACTGTGATCACGTAAAACGATAGTTAATTATCGTCGATTTTTGGAGCCTTGTTGTTCCTAAACTAAACAAAATGTGTCAATTTTTTTTAATGTTTCTGGGTTAGTTAACACTGTTTAATAATATTATAAAGAGAAACTTTCAAATTTTCCTTCAAAACGATATGTATTTTGATGTCGTTTATGCATCGTCAATCGTTTTCGTTTTACATGATTAGCCCCATGGTTTACCCAAAATTTACACATTTTTTTTTTAAAATACCCACTTTAAACAAACTTCCCTTTTGATCTGGCAGTGCTCTTTAGTTTTTAGAACAGTATTGCCAGGTCCAATTAAATTTTGTATGGCAGTTCCTGTTGTTTAGTACAATTTGTCCGTTACTTTTGAATGTGCACGTTAAAGGTACTTTCGTAAATTGTAATAGAGTTATATTCCTATAAAATTACGATGGAATGAGGTTATGTTGGTTTTAGCTTGCAGTAGTATATGTTCCATCTATAATACATACTTACATAGAAACTATGTATGTAATATATAAAAGAAACATATTTGAGTTGGATGAAAAGTATTTGAGTGCGATGGAATTCCAACATACTTAAATACACAATTTAGCAGGAATTCGATTAATTTACTGCCCCATAAATACACACCCAAACTTACCATACATATTTAGTAATGTATCATAGATTTTGCATATTTGGTCTCGTGTATGTTTTAGTATGTCAATATGTTCTTGTATTCAAATGTCAAACTGAATTTGGCATGACACTGGTAATTATGTCCCGATGGTGTTTACACAGAGGTGTATGCAATAGAGATGGGCCCGTGAGTAAACATACATACTTACGATTTAAGAATATTTTTTTACGATCACGCAGAAAAATTTTATGTCTGCAAGGGTAAGAAATGGCACATGTGCCCAGGGCACATTTGGCACATCTGAAATGTGGCACGTGTGCCATTGCATGGTACACGACACATTTGCCATTTGCCCTAATATGGCACACGGGCCTTTTTTCTAAAAAAAGTACTCTTTATTAAAAAAGTACTCTTTTTTTAAAAAAGTACTCTTTTTTAAAAAAGTTAATTTTTTTAAAAAATGTAGTACAAAAGTACTTTTTTAGAAAGAAGTGCATATTTTTTTTTTTATAAAAAAGTACTTTTTTTTCTAAAAAAGTAGCAAAAAATTTATTTTTTTTAAAAAAGTACTATACATATTTTCTTAAAAAATACTTTTTAAGAAAAAAAGTAAAATTTTTTTATAAATTAGTACTTTTTTCCTAAAAAAGTACGTTTTTTTCTTAAAGGTGCTATAGTACTTTTCTAAAAAAGTACTATTTTACCAAAAAAAACTGCTTCTTTTTATAAAAAAGTATTTTTTTTCTAAAAAAGTACTTATTTTTCTAAAAAAGTATTTTTTCTTTTTTTCCTAAAAAAGTACTATTATTCCAAAAAAGTATTATATTTCTTTACAAAATACTATTTTTTCTAAACAAGAACTATTTTTTAAAAAAGTACTACTTATTTTTTAAAAAAAGTATTATTTTTTTCTAAGAAAGTACTATTTTTTCTTAAAAAGTATTTTATTTCTTAAACAATTATTGAAAAAAAAAAAACATCTGAAATGTGCCATGTGCCCATAACTGGCACACGGCACATGTGCCAAGTGTGAATAGGCCCTTACGTAAATTTTTTTTATTGCGCTTACGGTGAGAAAACTTAAATTTCAATCACAATTTATGTGACTCACTTCAAATTCTTGTCACGGTCCCATCTCTATCAATCATAATCACCAGGGACAGGAACTTCATGCACTATAAAACTAAGCGCTTAAAAAATGCATTAAAAATCTTAAAATATGCACTAAAAATCTTAAATTATGCACTAAAAACTAATATGCACTAAAAATATATAAACTAAAAATTGTGCATTTTTACATTTAAATTTTTTTTTTTTTTTTTTAAATTTTACTTTGTTAACGAAAAAAATCATTACGGTCAGACAAGTATTTGACCTCGAAAAAAGTTGTAAAGCCTGCCCAACAGGCAAATTAATGATGTTTACTAAAAAATTCATTAAAAATGAAAAAAATAAGCAAAACCCAAAATTTTACACAAAATATGACCCAAAAATATAAATTTATAGCAGAATACTAGCAAAATATGCAAAAATATGCATTTTAAGCAAAATACGCAAAAAATATGCACTAACGAATCGATGCCATTTTAAAGCAAATTCTTTGATTTGCAAAATTATTTGGTTTATACTGTTCTAAGACTAGCAGGAAAAAACAATTATTTGCATGAAAGTCCTCTCCCTGATAATCACATACGCACTTACATACATATTTACCAAAATACTCTGCTAAAACTACTACTATTTCATATGAATGCACATAGCAATTTTCTGTGTCAAGCCAATGTTGAAGCATAGTTTTCTCGAAACAATCATCAACAACAAAAAGTTATTAATCAACTATAATGGATTGAATTCCGTTGCAGTTCTAGGTGCATATTTATTAGGGTGGCCCAAAACTAAATCCAGAAAACGTAGATTTTGGGATTTTAAAAAAACATGTGACAAAATATTATACATTGGAGCGATCAGACATGAGCAACATTTTGAAACTAAATTTTACAAAATTTTTTGTGGTTCAGAGTAATTGCTTTTTATACCCTTTATCCACACATTCTGTGTGTAACGCATACAAATATCGTTCTAGGACACGATGTTTTGATCGATACTTACAAGGGAGGTCTTTCAGTGGGCGTTGACTTATTTAAGTTTTGAGCACAAGCTTGAAAAATATCTTGGGCAAAGTAGGTACTCTTTCAAATTCTGGCAGTTGTTGATCGCCTAACACTCTTTACGAATTAACAAAAAGCTCTTACTTCCCCGGGGCGCAAAAAGAACTTTGGCACGGAGGCGCTGTTCGTAGAGAAGCTTCTCGCGTCTTAGTACTTTGGCACAATTGGTACTCACCTGCCTGCGCAGTATATCAGAATTGTCGTTTTTCATCCCCTAAATTTCTGAATGCTCTGGATCTAACTGGATCTAACTGCAGTCTGGATCTAACTGCAGTCCAGCAAGTATGAAAAAAGCAACACTTGTCCTCTGCTTAACCAAAGTTAGCTTTGAAGGAATAAATATCTTCAATGTCAGTGTAATTGAAATTTTCGTTAGGCAAAGTCCCTGATTTTCAAATTACTGTCTTGAGTGTGGATCGAACAAGCAAAATTTGTTTTCTCCCAACATCCTTGTACCACCCTAATGTGTTTATTGCAAGTGTATGTTTGCCTATTGCGTTTCCAATTGGGTGGGAAAAACGATAAAGTGTTAAACATGGAGTGTATGTGTGGAAATACATGAATGATTAAACGTTCAAATGTATGCGGATAGATAAATCGATTTTTGCTGTAACACATATGGCAAAGTTTTGACAAACCCAGTAAGATAAAAATATGCAAATGCAATCCATAAATTAACGTCTTTGTGTATAATTCGGCAATCGATATAAACGAGGGTAGTTGGCAGTATAATACTATTAAACTGTATAAGACATTACTAACGTATAAGGCGGTTGTCTAATTGTAAGTATAAGATGGAAGTCTAAGTATAAGACGATGATCTGAAATGAGTATAAGTTACTGAGAGGTAAGTAAAGTTAATTTTTGAGTATAAGACAAATTTAAAATTAAACACTTGTCTGAGTATAAGTCGGCAGTTGGAGTATAACACACAAAGTCTGAGTATAAAACGGTAGTTTAAAAAAATAATATGATCTTTTGAGTATAAGTAGCACAGACTAGACATAAGCGACAGGTGTCAAAAAAGTACTCCTTAACCATATGGTTAATTTTTATACCATCCACTCTAGTGATAGAGGGTATATATAAGTTTGTCATTCCGTTTGTAACACCTCGAAATATTGGTCTAGGACCCCATAAAGTATATATATTCATGATCCTCGATCGATTTTAAGACGATCTAGCGATGTCCGTCCGTCCGTCTGTCCGTCTGTCTGTCTGTTGAAAACACGCTAACTTTTGAAAGACTTTACGGAGGCTTCTGAAGTTTGGCATATATGTTGGGCATTTACCTGGCCAGGTTGGTATTGCAATCCAGCGAAATCGGTCCAGTGGTTCAAAAGTTATGAGCAAAAGACTGAATTTCGGCAAGGGTTTTTAGTGAATTTATGAGATAAAAAACACTATAACTTTCGAAAGGCGATTCTGAGGATGCTGAAGCTGGGCATTTATATTTGTCGTTCCCCTAACCTGGTTCGAATTGAATTTCAGCCAAATCGGTCCAGTGGTTCAAAAGTTATTAGCAAAACCGTGAATATCAGATTAGCTTCACCTAAAATTCACGTGTTGAAAACCCGTTAAACCTGTTTTAAAAACAGTGGTAAGTGACAAAAATATTTTGCAACGTATTTTTGTCACTCAAAAATATTTTTATACCAAAACAAAAAAAAAGTAAACTCAAAAAAATTTTACACTCAAAAAAAAAAAAAATAGTAAATTATTTTTTTTTTTTCAAAAATTACTTAAAAACAAGTGAGAGTGTTAAATTCGGTTGTGCCGAATCTTTTATACCCTCCAAAATGTAAAAAAAAAAATTAAAACAAAAATTTGTCAGGGGCGTATCTTTTTTTTTTTTTTTGGGGGGGGGGGGTTGATAAGGTCAGTGGGGGACGTTGAGAGCACCTTCCCATCGCGATAAATATACCAAATGTTTCATTTACTTAACAAAAATACAAAAAAACATGTAAAAAAGTGTATTTTTTTAGAGGTTGGTTTAGTTCTTCAAGGGGGAACTTTTTTCCCACTGGTCCGATTTGTCCAATTTCCGAACTTAACCTGCCTAGGAATACAAGACATATTTGTGCCAAACTTGAGGGATCTAGCTCTTTTATTTTGGACTGCATCGTGTTAACTACAGACGGACGGACAGACAGACGGACGGACGGACGGACATCGCTAGAATGTCTTAGAATCGATCACTGATCAATAATATATATACTTTATGGGGCCCCCGACCGATATTTCGATGCGTTACACACGGAATGACAAAGTGAGTATACCACATACTGTAGTTGGAGGGTATAAAAATTCTTTTATGCAAAATAAAATATTTCTAATCAAAAATGTTATTTTTTTCACGTTAGAAAATTTACTATCACTTAAAAAGGGCATTGTGGAGGGTATTCATAGATTCGGCCAAGTCGAATTTAACTTTTCTACTTGTTTTAAATTATTCTACGAATTAGGTTAGAAACAGAAAGCTTACACTGAAAAAAAAGACATAACTAAATTTCAGGAAAAAATGTCTTTGAAAATTTATCATGAATTTTCCTAAAATTTAGTTAAATTTAACTTAAAAATGAGAAATTTTCTTAACTATGAGGAAAAAATTTTAGTTCATTTACTTATAATTAGTTCAAAGTTTTCTTTAAATGGATTTTTTAAATATTAGGAAAAAAATTCTTACTGCCAAAGAAATTTTCCACAATTCTAAGAATCGTATCTTTATTTTTAAGACATATTTCTTAAAAAACAATTTAGTTCAAGTTTAGTTAAAATTTACTAAAAAAAACATCATCGTATTTCTCTTCTTTGAATTGAGGAAATGTACTTCTTAGAATTTAGTTAATGACTTCTGAGAATTTAGTAAATAACTTCTCAGAATATAGTTAAAAATTCAAAATGGCGATATCTCGAAAACTATGCGAGATAGAGCGAAACGGATGAAATTTTCAAAAGAAAGACAACAAAGAAAAATATGGAATAGCCTAGCTCTGCATATCTGTCGGGGTCTCAAGACCCTAATTTTAGATCTAAAATTTGAAATTCCCGAGATTTTATATATACACATATCTCGGTAAATACTGCCAACACGCGAAAACGTCCAACGGCATTTTTGTAGCTCTTGACTCGTAGAACACTTCCGCAAATTACCCGAAAGCCCTCCGATTAATAGTTTTTGAGTTATCCGGTTTTTAAGATTCTCAAGACCCTATCAGGCCCCTTATTACCGTATCTCAAAAACTAAGCAAGTTAGAGCGAAACGGACACAAGTTTTGGCTCAAATTCTATGGGGAACCTTAAAGGACCCAACGGGGTCTTGAGTTAAATGGGGTCCGAACCCATGGGTCCAGGGTCTAGACCCAATCTATTTCTAAAATGTGAAGTATAATTTTTCCCATTTTCTAGTTAAAGTTGGCTTAAAATTAAATAACTTTGTTTTCCTTATTTTTGGGAAAATTATGAACTAAAACCAAGAAAAAAAATCTTTGGAGCCAAATCATTCCCTCTTTTTTTCAAAATTGAGTTAATTTTCCCAGATTTTAGTTCACTTTTTTTTTGAGTGTATATAACGTGTCATAAGAAAAAAAGATGCCAAATCGGTTTTAATTGTTTCACGCACTCCTAAGGGCGAGTTTTTGAGTTGTAAAATTTAATGATTTTAGGTTTAAACTGAGTTAAAACCACAAATTCTGTTTTTGAGATGTTGTTTATTTTAAGTTTAACTCACCAATGTTGGAGAGTTAAACTAAGGTACAAAAACGTCAAACAAACACCTCTGATTTTCAAATATACTGGTTAGTGTTGCCATGTTGTGGTGTTTTATTGGAAAAAATGTGCGCTGATGGCAACTATTCTAATTGGGAATGTGGTATTTGGTATGGAAATACTGCGTTAATCGACATTTGCTAAACTTGAACTGAAAAATAAAATGCTTGGTTAAACTTGGTTTTAATTTAATAAAGTTTAATAAAACTCCCGTTTAAACTAAGTTAAAGCGATATGTCAAAAACGCAGCCTTAGGCTGTCGTAGAAAGTCGTAGAAAGTGTTGCCATGTTAGCTTAAAACTAGCAAAAAACCGCTCTGTTTTCTCATAGCAAAAAACCGTTTTTTTTTCTCCTGAAATCGCTTAGTTTTTCCCCATTTTTTGTTATAAATTTCTACTGTCGAGTCTGTATATAGTCTGTGACGGTAGTCTGAGTATATAACCGTAATATAAGTACAATACTGTATCACAGACTTTATACAGACTCGACAGTAAAGTTTTATAACAAAAAATGGGGACAAACTAAGCGAAAACACAGCGGGTTTTAGCTAGTTTTAAGCTAACATGGCAACACTTTCTACGACATAGGAGTGAGTGAAACAATAAAAAACGATCTGGCATCTATTTTTCTAATGGAGCGGTATATTAGCTTTCTCTTTCTTACCTAATTCGTAGAATAATTTTTAAAAGTTAACCATATGGTTTAAGCACAGACTAATACAGACTCGACAAATATGACAGGTGTCAAAAAAGTATTTTTTAACCATATGGTTATTATTTTTAAATTATTCTACGAATTAGGTTAGAAAGAGACAACTGATACAACGCGCCATAAGAAAAATGGATGTCAGATCGGTTTTTGTTGTTCACTCACTCCTAAGTCGTAGAAAGTGTTGTCATGTTAGCGTAAACGAACTAAAAACCGCTGTGTTTTCTCCTAAAATCGCTTAGTTTTTCCCCATATTTTCTTATAAAACTCTACTGTCGAGTCTCTACATAGGCTGTGGTTTAATACTACTTTTTTGACAGCTGTCACTTATGTCTAGTCTGTATTAGTCTGTGACTGTATTTTGAGTATACGAAAAGTTTTAGTAAAATAATTTATTCTGAGTTTGATTATATTTCCTACTTGGTCGTTTTTTACATTCAAACATTCGTACAATTAGTCATTTATATAACACATTTGGTTGATTCTTTGGTTTTGTTAACATCTGATGATGGTTGATGATGTTCTGAGAAAATTATAAGAGAAAAACAGAAAAAGAGTATGATGTGATGATTCCAAATAAATTTTACTGGACAGGATTAAAAATTATTATCTTTTTTGGTGGCTGACATACATATGAATTCAGTGTATGTTTGAGACAATTACAGGCGCAGACATAACAGAAAATTATAAACGGGCAAAACCGATCATATGAAACCCTACACTAGTGCCACAGACTAATACAGACTTGACAAATATGACAGGTGTCAAAAAAGTATTCCTTAACCATATGGTTAATATTTTCAAATTATTCTACGAATTAGGTTAGAAAGAGAAAACTGATATAACGCGCCATAAAAAAAAATAGATACCAGATCGGTTTTTGTTGTTTCACTCACTCCTAAGTCGTAGAAAGTGTTGCCATGTTAGCGTAAAACGGACTAAAAACCGCTCGGTTTTCTCCTAAAATCGCTTAGTTTTTCCCCATTTTTTCTTATAAAACTCTACTGTCGAGTCTGTATATAGTCTGTGCTAGTGCTTGGTCGGAAAATGGGTTCTTAGTTAAAACATACAGTGGGCGACAAGACATTGGAAACTTTTTTATAGAAGATGCAATTTGCTAAAGACAAAGTTAACATTACTAAATTTTATTATTATCAAACGAGTATTTTTATAAAAAAAATGTAGGTAATTTATCAAGCTTTAATTTAAGCTTAATAGCGTCCAGATTGAGTAAATACTAAATGTGATTCTAGGGTCGATCTGGAAAATAAAATTATTTATAGACATTTTTTAAAAATATTTCCGAAGCGATTTTTTCCATGTTCGAAGATTAAAAATTTAAAAAAAGGTCCAATAGTTTTTATTCAGTGCTCAAATAATTTTTTCAACAACCAAAACAAACAGTGAAATTTTTTAAGTGCAGTAGGAAAAATCCACATTTTTTGACCTCCAATTCTTTTTAACACCAATTTTTTGTAAACAAAGAAAAATTAAAATTATTTTTATGTTTCATTGACTTACACTTAGGTGTACTAAAATTAATAAACAATAGCATCTTTTCTTTGTTTACAAAAAATTGGTGGCCAAAAGAATTGGAGATCAAAAAATGTGGATTTTTTCTACTGTACTTAAAAAATTTCACTGTTTGTTTGGGTTGTTGGAAAAATTATTTGAGTACTGGCTAAGAACTATTGGACCTTTTGTTAAATTTTTAATGTTTGAACTTCGAAAAAATCTGCTCGAAAATATTTTTAAAAAATGTTATAAAAAATGTCTATAAATAATTTCATTTTCCAGATTGTCCCTCGTAGCACATTACTCAATCTGGACGATATCAAGCTTAAATTAAAGATTGATAAATTACCTACATACATTTTTCTATAAAAAGACTCGTTTGATTATTATAACGTTTAGTATTGTTAACTTTGTCTTTAACAAATTGCATCTACTATAAAAAAGTTTCCAATGTATTGTCGCCCACTGTATGTGAACAAAATTGGATACCGAGTGGTATTTAAACGAGTACAAACATATTTTTTAACGAAAAGAAAAATTTTGCCAAATTTCTCTAACTTTTTTCCCGTGGAAATTTGTTTTAATTTTTTTTTTTTGCGAAATATCTTTTTTACATTGTGGAGGGTACTATACCTTAGGTAAGGTTGAATTAAACTTTTCTACTTGTTTAGGTTTGTTTAGCCCATGGTCCGATTTTGCCCATTTCCGGACTTAACCAACACGAATATGACCATACGACATATTCGTGCCAAACTTCAGGAATCTAACTGTTTTAGTTTGTCACGATTATTTGTTTTTGACATCCGTCGCAAGTATCACGTCTGTTAAGTCTGTGACACAGTGTTGTAGGGCAAAGTTATAAAGTAATCCATCGACCGTTTTGTAGATCTGGCATCACCAAAGATAATTGGAAAATTCTGACAATGCCAAACTAAAGTTCAAACGTAAAGCAAAGAGAGACAAAAAACAATCTGCATTCTCACTGTAAAACTGGTATCTTCCAGCTCGCTCACATTTCGATTTGTGATAAAATTTCGTAAACAATACCATATGGTTTTTGTTTACTACTTTTTCAAACGCCATTTGTTGTACTACTCTATGACTCTGGTGTAGGGTATAATTATTAATGGTATATCGTACGTATAAAAAACTTTGCAATACAAATTCTACCACACTTCATCATATTCAATGCCACATGCACACGCTTACTCTGACATACAGAAACACGCAGATCCATTGAATACGTATTGAAAACATAAATGAATATCAATAACATTGGTTACCACTGTAAATAAATGAATGCATTTAAAATTCTTATTATTTATACAGGTTTTACGTACGAAACAGAAACATTCAATGTCCAATACATGTGCACATGAATTTGTTTAAAGATATATCCTTCTCTACATATACTTAAGACATTAAGAAATGGTCAACACATATGCAAAGAAATGGAATTTGAAAGAAACAATTCTTTGACTGTCATTTTCGATTTAATTTTAGATTTGAAAGGGCTTTAGATAAAGGCCAATCGTCACTATACCCTTTTTCGTATTATATTTTAAATTATATATTTGTAAAAAAATAAGTTTTTTTCTTTGAGCCTAAAAGTATGCACTACTTTTTACAATTAACAATTGGAATTTAGTAAAATCTGATTTTGTGATTAATTTCATATTTTTGTTTGTCAGATTTCATGTTCTTTAAATTATTTTAATTTCTTTATCAAACATTTCATTATTTTAAACTCTTGTCAACACATATCCTTGTGTAATCCTTTATAAATTCAGTTTTTTTTTTGCTGGTTTTTAAACATACTTTTCATTAAACAAACATAAAGAAAAATCTTGGAAATTGTAAGTATTGACATTCATGTTCAGTTACAGATTATTACGTAATAACGTATTTTTACATCCTGAAATTAAGTTTTTACGTTAACATAACGTCTTGCATGAAATACAAAAAGATTTCATAATTACTTTTGTATTGGTTTGAAGCACTGAAGGCATATATTAAACCTTAATTTTATAAATTCATATTATAGTGGTACAAAAAAATCTATTCACAAAATTTGATATAAATCGGGGTTTTAAAGAAATCTATGTTATGATATAAATGAAGACATTAAATTTGACACTTACAGTTAGTTTGAGATAAAATTTAATGTTAATAATCCCATTTAATTTTACATTAAACTTCACATAAATCAAAACATTAAATTTTACATTAAAGTGGACATTAAATTTGACATTAAAGCGGACTTTATGTCAAATTTAATGTCTACGTTTAATTGGATATTATTTGGGGTCTGAAAGGAATTTTATAAGAATGTAAAATTTTTATCCTAAAAATCGTATGTCATAATAAATTTGAACGTAAGATTTTATATTAATATAAAAATAAACTAGCCATAAAATTTGTTTGGTCAGACATAAATTTGGACATTAGTTTTTCCATTAATCGTGACTTTAATGAAACTTATGACAAATAATAAATTTAACAATAATACTGGAGTTTTTTTTTGTTATTAAGATATAAATATCTTATGTTAAGACATAACAATCTTATTGTAAGACAAAACTATTTTATGTTAAAACATACTAACATTAAATTTGACATTGAAATATTGAAAAATTAAATTTAAACAGTATTGTAATTCACAAAATTTGTGTGTTTAGACACAAATTTGACATTTTTTGTATGTCCTGATATAAGTTCAAACATTAAATTGGAGAGTAACCATGACTTAAAATCTCATTTGTTTAATGTTTAAGTAAATCTCGAGAAATTCTGAGTCCAGTCTTATGTTAAGACATAACTATCTTATGTAAAGACGTACCTACTTTATGTTAAAACGTAGTAACATTAAATTTTACATTGAAATATTGACAAATTATATTTAAAATTTATTGTAAATCACAAGATTATTGTGTTTAGACATAAATTTGTTATTTATTGTATATCATGACATAAGTTAAAACATTATATTGACAGTAATCATGGCTAAAAATCACATTTGTAAATCTTCTGTATGCATCCGATTCTGTATGCATCCGATTACAAATGAGGGGGTTAGAGCACAAGGGGTTCAAGTGCCTTATATTTGATAATGAGAAAAAAGAGGTTAAAGTTAAATTGCAATAAAAAATGTTAGATGGTATCTATAATATTATTTTTTAGTTAATAGAGATCCTGAGATATATTTTAATCTAACAAGTTAAAAAAATACCGTCTTTTACACCCTTTTGCACCCAAAAATTGCATCTGAAGTAAGTAAGTCGCACTTATACCCCTTGTGCTCTAACTTTTTTTTATAAATTTGTAAATTCGTAAAAGGAAAACCACATTTTATTAAAAAAATCTGTAATGGTTCTTTGTTTAATTTTTTAGTCGTCATAATCAGATTCCATGACATCATTGGGCTCATCTTCATCTTCATTAGGGCATCCCGTCAAATCTAAACTTTCGAATTTCGTATCATAATACCTGCCGAAAATTATTTAACCAAATCTGGCTCAAAAATTAGGAATTTTTGAGTACTTTATGGGAAAATTTTTTTAAAAATTCCACTTTTGGTCCACAGATGCTGATTTTCAAAAATAAAAATTATTTTTAACCAAATTGGTCTTAAAAGTTAAATTTTAATAATTGCTTGGAGCACAAGGGGTTTAAGTGCCTTAAATTTAATAATGGGAAAAAAGAGGTTATAGTTAAATTGCAGTAAAAAATGTTAGATGATATCTAGAATATTATTTTTTAGTTAATAGAGATCCTGAGATATATTTTAATCTAACAAGTTAAAAAAATACCATATTTCACAAATACAAGCACCCAAAAATTGCCTCTGAAGTATGTAAGTGGCACTTATACCCCTTGTGCTCTAACTTTTTTTATAAATTTCTAAATTATGAAAAGAATGTTAGTTATTTGTAAAAGGAAAATCACATTTTATTACAAAAGTCTTTAATGGTTCTTTGTTTAATTTTTTAGTCGTCATAATCAGATTCCATGACATCATCGGGCTCATCTTCATCTTCATTAGGGCGTCCCTTGAAATCTAAACTTTCGAATTTCGTGCCGTGATACCTGCCGAGCGATGGACATGGAGTAGCTAATTGTGGGAAAATTTATGAAAAATTTTTGCAAGGTCATTTTTAGTCTGCAACCAGCGGTCAAAGTTTAAAAAATTACGTTTTTGGACCAAAATTTATATCTGAAATATTTAACCAAATCTGGGTCAAAAATAAGGAACTTTTGCGCGTTTTATGGGAAAAATATTTAAAAAATTTCAAAATTGCGATTTTGGTCCACAGATGCTGATTTATAAACATAAAAATTATTTTTAACCAAATTTGTCTTAAAAGTCGAAAAATGTTGAGTATTTTATGTGAAAAATTTTAAAAATAAACCCACGATTTTGGTCCAAAAAAGCTGATTAGCATCTGTGTATCAAAATCTTTGATCAGCATTTTTGAACGAAAATCGTGTTTTTTATATTTTTTTAATATTTTTTAGATAACTTGCTTTACATTTTCCAACTTTTGGGACCAATTTGGATAAAAAAAATAATATTTATGTTAAAAATCAGCATCTGTGGACCAATATTTTTTTTTTTTGGGATTTTTTTTTATTTTTCCTATTATGTACGCAAAAATTCCTAATTTTTGAGCCCAATTTGGTCAAAAAATTCGGACATGAATTTTTGTCGGAAATCGCCATTTTTTCACACTTTAACCGCTGGTTACAGACTGAAGATGCTCTTGCAAAATTTGATTACTATTACTACAAGAACTTCTCGGAATTCAACCACTTGTCCAAGTGAAAAACTAAATTTTAATAATTGCTTGGAGCACAAGGGGTTTAAGTGCTCATATACCCCTTGTGCTCCAAGCAAAACAGGTATTTTAGTAACAAGAGCTAGAAATGGTCGCCATATCTCGCTAACGGATAAGAATTTCACATTCATCTCTTGTGCTCTGAACTTCTGCGAACTTCACCTACTAATTCCATATGTTAACTCAATTTTTTTAAAAAAGTCACTTGAACCCCTTGTGCTTTGAGCCCCTCAAATATGTTTTTTTACTGATGGGTAATTCCAAAAATGTTCGCCCCACTGTTCGGAAACATGCCTTTGGGCGCCACTGAGAATTTGGCTCATCGATATCCACGTTTATATGAGATATGTTGACTTTTTGGATTTTCAAAATTTGCTGTAGTTTTCAAATTATCGCGGGTCAAAGTTCGACTTTTTTAGCAAAAGTCAGAAAAATACATGACGTTTAACGTGCTCTAACTTTTTAACTAGTAATCCGATTATCACAAGTAATGGCTCATATGAAAGCTTAATTCTTCTTCTTTTCGGAAATATTTTCAAAAGCATACGCTTTTTTTCAGAAGTGTTGCAAAAATTCAAAAACATTTTTTTTTTGCGAATATTTAAAAAAACACATCTTCGATTTTTTTAAAAAAAAGTTTGGTGATAAACAATACTGTTTTGCACAACATATCCAAAATTCAGAGTGGGATCCCAATGGGATCAAAAAATATTCTGGTTTTAGTACGAAGTTCTTAAATTTTACCTTAGAAAATTAAAATTTTATGTTTCTTCAATATAAAAATTTAAATTTTCAAAGAAAATTATGCTATTAAAATTTTGAAAAACATTCAAAACATTAGAAATTTAAATTTTCTAAGGGAAAAATATGAGAACCTCGTACTTAAAACAGAATATTTTTTGATCCCATGGATATCCCACTCTGAATTTTGAATATGTTATACAAAACATTGTTATTTTTCACCAGAATTTTTTTAAAAAAAATCGAAGATGTGTTTTTTTAAATATTCGAAAAGAAAAAATGTTTTTGCATTTTTGCATCATTTCTGTAAAAAAAAACTGTGTTATTTTAAAAATATTTTCTAAAAGAAGAACCCCAGCTTTCACATGAGCCTAAATTTGTGAAAATCGGGTCATTGGTTAAGAAGTTACAGCTCTTTAAACGTGATGTATTTTTCTTACTTTTGCTTAAAAAGTCAATCTTTGACCCGCCATAATTCGTTAAATACACCAAATGTAAAAAAACGATATATGGTACATATATCATATTTATGAGGGCTATCTATGTGTCAAGTCTCAAATTTATCTGAGACACCATTTCCAAAAATGACTAAAATTTGAGCTAAATTTTCTGGAATGGCCCTGATATCTTTTCACCCGATTCTATTTTTTATATTTCACATGTAGTCAGTATAAGTTATTGTGGCTGCTCTTAATGTACAATTATAATAACAAACTCTACATGTTTTCGGTTGAAATTTATGAAAATCTGTTTGTGCATGAACTATATTTAACGTAAGCACATAATCTGGTTTGTTCGTTTGTAATATTTGAAGTCAATACAGGATTATTCCAATTTGATTTGTTATGCATGTAATTTAATATTAATCTAGACAGACATGGTCTTGTTAGTGGTTTTGATTTAAGAAAATTACTAGTAAGACTAAATAGTTTGGAGAGGAGTTGATAAGAATAAGAATATGAAGATATTATTAATATGATATTTAAATTAGGCTGAGTATAAGACATGTGAGTCTTAATATAAGAGTTTTTTTAAAGACAACAATTGAAGTTAAATTTATTGTAGGAATTTATTTTAGACATTACCGCGAGTTGTGTCTGAAATTCTGAAGGGCCTCGTTTGTTGTCAAATTTCATGTTTGACAGTGTTTATTATTAAATTTAATGTCTGACCACGGTTAATGTCATATTTCATGTGTAATGTTATAAATTGAATCTTTATCATAAGTTTCCTAAGAATTACTCCTTAACTACAGGTGATAGAGAAAAAATAACGAAAATTGGTGATCACCGCTAAAAATTTTTAAAAACCCATTGTAATTAAAGTTTTTTTTTTAATTTAAATACTTAAATTGACATTTTCTTCATATCTAAAGAAGCTAAAGTGAATATAACAAAAATGTGTGATCACCTCTATTAAATCCAAAATACTTATTTATTTTGGTATGACATTTTTATAAAAACTAATTAAATGAATTAAATTAAAGTTAAAACAGCGCATTTATGACCTCTTTAATTTTCTCGATAGCTGAAGGTGCTAGAAAAGTGTAATAAATTCTTAAAAATCCCATTACGTATAAAATTTTTCTAAAATCTTCTAAAAAAAAAAAATGTTGAATACCCCTAATAGCTAGTTAGTAAAAACACCATATGTTAAAATCTTTCTAATTCAACCAATCGACCAATAATAAAAACAAATCCTATAACTTAAAATATTCATTCTTTTGCTATACTCATGCAAATCCTTATTCAATATTGTACAAGTATTCCAAAATTTTAGTATGTAAATGTAACATTGGCAAAGAGCCAAAAACATTTAAATCCTTTAATATAACAACTAAACTAAAAATAGACATAATCAGAGACAACCTCTGAACGAAGGCCTATTTAAAAATTACAATAATCTGCAAAAACAAAAAATGTGTCCAAAAAATACTCTTACGCAAAACATAACATTAGATAAAGTTGGTACATATCCACGGGTAAGAGTTTATGTAGTATGCATGAGTTTAGAAGAAAATTTTATTAAAAACATTTTAAATTTTTTTATTAAACTATTGCGGATAAAGTAATGTTAGTGTAATTTTGGATACACTTATTCAATTAGAGAGTTTTTAAAGCCTTGAAAAGTAATTTTAGGCCATTTTCATTACCCCGAAAATTACTTTTAACATTTTTTTAAAACTAGGATCAGAAAATGGATATTTGGTTATTTGTGACGGTGATCACAAATTTTTGTTATTTTCGATGAAGTTAAAAAAATCGTTATTCCCAAATTTTAAGGAACAATATCTTACTAAAACGATTTTTTTGGAAATTAAAAAACGGTGTTAAAAATTGTTTGTTATTTATGCTATATCACCTTTAGTTATGGAAAAAATTTCAATAAATAAATTATAAATCTTAAATATTATTTTCAATAATTTTTTTAGAGGTGATTACCATTTTTTGCTATTTTTGCTTTAGCATCTCAACTTAAGGAGAAAATTGCAATAATAATTTTTAAGAATTTTTTAAAGGTGATTACTAATTTTTTATATTTTTGCTCTAGCATCTCTATTTAAGGAGAAAATTGCAATAATAATTTTTATTTTGTACAAATAACAGATTTTAGGAAATTTAAAGCGTTGGTTACGATTTTTTAGAAATTTGTAGCGGTGATCACAAATTAATGCTTTTTTCATTATCCTTAAGTTAAGGAAAAATTTCAATTAAAGTATTTTTATGAAAAAAAAATCTCTAGCATTGTATTTTATAAAATTAAATTGCCATAATAATTTTTATTTTGTACAAATAACAGATGGTTACGATATTTTAGATATTTGTAGCAGTGATTACAAATTAATGCTATTTTCATTATCCTTAAGTCAAGTTTTTTTATGAAAAAAAATCTCTAGCATCGTAAAATTAAATTTTTGTTGTCATAGCAAATTCAATCAAATATCTTACAACACGATTTTTTTTCGGAAATTTAAAACGGTGTTCACAATTTTTTGTTATTTATGCTATAGCACCTTTAGTTATGGAAAATATTTCAATAAATAAATTATAAATCTTAAATTTTATTATTTTCAAGAATTATTTTAGAGGTGATTACCATTTTTTGCTATTTTTGCTTTAGCATCTCTACTTAAGGAGAAAATTGCAATAATAATTTTTAAGAATTTTTTAAAGGTGATTACTAATTTTTGTTATTTTTGCTCTAGCATCTCTACTTAAGGAGAAAATTGCCATAATAATTTTTATTTTGTACAAATAACAGATTTTTGGAAATTTAAAGCGTTGCAACGCGTTGGTAACGATTTTTTAGAAATTTGTAGCGGTGATCACAAATTAATGATTTTTTTAGTATCCTTAAGTTAAGGAAAAATTTCAATTAAAGTATTTTTCTGAAAAAAAATCTCTAGCATTGTATTTTATAAAATTAAATTGCCATAATAATTTTTATTTTGTACAAATAACAGATGGTTATGATTTTTTAGAAATTTGTAGCGGTGATTACAAATTAATGCTATTTTCATTATCCTTAAGTTAAGTATTTTTTATGAAAAAAATCTCTAACATCGTATATTATAAAATTAAATTTTTGTTGTCATAGCAAATTCAATCAAAATAAATTCTAAGAAATTTATAGAGGTGATCACAAATTCAAGTTATTTTTACTGTAGCACCCTTAGGTAAGAAGAAAATTGCAATAAAGGTATATTTTTTGTGTGAAAAATGTAGAGGTGATTACAAATTGTATTTTTTTTGGTTTGGGGCGACAGTTATTCAGAAATTTTTTAGAAAAATTTCTTACATAAAAACAGATTTTTAAGAATTTATTAAGGTGATCTCAGTTTTATGAGTATTTTCGATGTAGCTCCCTTAGTTAAAAAGGAAATTGCAATAAAAATTTTTGTTTTGGAAATTTATTGAGGAAAGATTTTTTTTTTTTGGAAATTTATTGAGGTTAATGTTAAATTTGCAGTAGCCCCTTTAATAAAAGAGAGAATCTGAAAAAACAAAGGTGATTACAAATTTGTGTTAGCTGTGGTTCTTAAGGTTAAAGAGAAAATTTCAGTAAAAAAATGGACTTTTATAATTTTTTAGCGGTAATTACAGTTTTTTGGAGTTTGCTGCATATTTTGTCAAGAATTTTCTAAAAAAAAGCAATTTTTAAAAATTTGTAGCGGTGATCACAAAATTTTGCTTTAGCAGTTAATACTTTTATTTTTTAAGAACATTTTATACAAAAATGAATTTTTAAAGAGTGGTGATTACCAATTCTTGTTTTTTTCTCTCAAGCACCTTTCATATCAAAATGATTTTTAGAATTTTGAAGCAGAGATCACCAATTTTTGTTATTTAATTTTTATAATATTGTTTTTAAGAGAAGGAAAACTTTTCAGCTAATGTTTTGAAAATGTTTATTGATGATCAACATTTTAAGTTAAGCTACCTTTAGATAATGAAAAAAGTTTAATTAAAGAAATTTTTTGAAAATTTGTGTACCAAAATAATTTATTGTGAATTCATTCATTGAAGAGGTGATATCGAATTTGTGTTATTTTTGCAGTTACACCTTCAATAAAAGAGAAAATTTGTTTTGTAGCGTTTCCTAAAAAAAATACATTCAAAAAGATTTATAAATGCTAAAAGATGTGATTACAAATTTTTATTATATTCGCTGCGGCACTTTAAGTTAAAGAAAAAATTTCAATAAAACTATTAATAGAAAAATTTTATAGCAAAATGGATTTGTGGGAATTTGTTGCGGTGATTGCAATTTTTTTAGTTTGCTCTAGTACCACTAGTTATGAAGAAAATCGCAATTTGTTGTAAAAAAATTTCAAAAATTTTCCAAAAGTCTTTAGTATCGGTGATCATGAATTTTTGTTACATTCGCTTTAGAAGTTATTGTAGTTTACTTTTATTAAAACAATTCATAAAAAAATTATTTTTTAAGAGTGGTGATTACCAATTCTTGGTTTTTTCACTTAAAAACCTTTCACATTGAATAGATTTTTTTGAATATTTTGTTATTTTCACTCTCTTAAACGTTTTTTTAAAATTAGAAAAACTTTTCAGCTGCTGCTTAAAAAATTTTTAATGATGATCTCAATATTTTGTTATTTTCGCTCTGTTATTTATGTTAAGACATCTTTAGTTAAGAGCAAAAATATGATTCAAGAATTTTTTGGAAACATTTTGTGCTTAAATAATTTTTTGTGAATTAAAAGAAATTTTATACAAAAATTTATTTTAAAAGAGTGGTGATTACCAACTTGGGTCAAAAACCTTACATATCAAACTGATTTTTTTTAAATTTGTAGCAGTGATCACCAATTTTGTCTATTTTGCTATTTTTACTCATTTAACAGTTGTTTTTTTAGTAAAGAAAAACTTTTCTGCTGATGTTTTAAACATTTTTATTGGTGATCTCAATATTTCTGCTATTTAAGTTAGGACACCTTTAGTTGAGAACAAAAATATGATTAAAGACTTTTTTTGGAAAAATTTTGTGACAAAACATTTTTTTTTGTGAATTTAGGGAGGAGTTAACAAAGTGAAATTTCTTTCGCTGTATCACTTTTAATTAAGGAAAAAATTTCAGAAAAATTTCCTACATAAAAACTAATTTTTGGCAAATTAATGGAGGTAATCAAAATGTTGTGTTTATTTTCGATGTAGATCCTTAAATTCAGAAGGAAATTGTAATGGAAATATTTCGTTTTTAAGTTAATAGAGGTGATATCAATTTTGTGTTATTTTCATTGCAGCACCTTTAATAAAAGAGAAAATTTGTATTTAAGCATTTTCAGAAAAAATGTATTCAAACAGATTTTTGAAAACAAAAAGAGTTGATCACAATTTTTTATTTATATTCGCAATGGCAAATAGATTTTTGGTAATTTGTAGCTGTGATATCCAATTTTGATATTTTCGGCATTTTCAATCCTTTTTATAAGTTCAGGAAAGCTTTGCAGCTGACGTTTTGAAAATTTTTGTTGGGGATCTCAATTTTTAATTATATTCCCTAGCATTTCCAGTTATGTAGTAAATTGCTAATAATGATTTTTAAACAAAGTTTCATTAAAAGTTATTTTTTTAGAAATATATAGCGGGGATCTCAAATTTAAGGTTTTTTGTTTTAGCACATCTGAATAATCAGTAAATTGTTTTTGATTTTTTATGAAAGATTTTCATTTATTATCGGATTTTGAAGCGGTGATCACCAATTTTCGTTATTTCGCTGTATAATCTTAAGTAAAGACAAAAATTGATTTTGACAAATTAAAATAAAATTAACTTTTGAAAATATAAAGCAGTGCCCACAAATGTTTGTTATTTCCAATATTGCACCACTATTGCAATTAAAGAATTCTTAAAACTATCTAACCAAAAAGAAATTTTTAGAAATTTATAGTGGTGATCTCAAATTTTTGGGATTTGTATAGAAAATATAATAAATTTTTATTCTAGCATTTCAAATTAAGAAGAAAGTTGTAATAATTGTATCGTTAAAAAATTTGTAAAACAAAACAGATATTTGAAATTTTTTAGAGGTGATCACCAGTTTTTGGATTTTTCACAAAAGCACCTTTCATTAAAGAAATAATTTCAATTTAAGTTTTTTTTTATAAAAATTTCATACAATTTGAATTTTTGGAAATTTAAAGAGGTGATTACAAGTTTTAGTTGTTCTTGCTGTAGCACCTTTGGTGATTTGGAATTAAAGAGATTTTTTAGAAAAAAATGTCTAAAACTTAAGTTTTCAAAGTAAAAAACCAAAAAAAAAACAAGCAAAATTAAATATCTTTATTTATATTCTCTTATATACTCCCTTTTAAAAATATTTTTTTAAAGAGCTATTACAAATTTTATGTTTATTGGCATATTGTTTAATTTTATAGAATTCTTTCATATATTTTTTATATTTCTGTCTGTTGGGTATAAACGCAGGCATATATAAAAAAATTAAGTTTTTAGTATGAAAGGGAAGTTCTTGTAATATTTATTTATGAAACGCTCACATATAAGAATGACTAGGTTGTGTATTTTTTTATTTAATGTTTTAAGAATGAGTCCATTTAGATTTTTAAGCATCAATCGGTACTTTCGCTTTTAACAAATTTATGCCACAATTTAAATTTATGGTCGTTTCTTTTTATTTTTAGGGTTTAATGGTGTTATTTTTTGTCTGTGAAAAAATTTAAATATTCTTGTTGTTGTTTGTTGAAGACAATAGACTGTGTGGCGACGATTAAGCAGGGTGGTAGGGATTTTAAAAGGGAATTTAAAAAAACTAAAGAGCAATGATTTTAAACGAAATGGACGCAAATGTTTGTTTGAATTAATTTGAAAAAAGTTAGCACATTGTAGCGGTGATTACAAATTTTAGCTAATTTTGCTTTAGCATTTTATTTGAAAAGAAAATAGTAATTTTTGTATTGTTTTTTAAAAAATAAAAATTTAGCGGTGATTACAAATTTTTGCTATTTATGCCCCAGATCTGTTTTACCAAAAAGTATTTTTGGGTAGTATTTTTTAAGTATTGTTTATACAAATTGCATACCAAAATTGATTTTTAATGTTAAAAGAGGTGATTAAGATCCGATTAAAACAACGAAAATTGGAATGGGATAAAACCAAAAGCAAATCAAAGTTGACATATTCCATAAAAAAATTGAAATATTTTTGAGAAAAGGCGCCCCTGTAAGTTAGTTGGTAACGTACTAGCCTATGATTCTGGGGGTCGTGAGTTCGATTCCCACCAGAGGCCTTGGTCTGTTGTCACCCATCTCGGTTAGGTTAATTTAGTATATGATTTGTAATTAATAATTGTAATTTAATAAATAAATATTTTTGAGAAAAATATTGGACATACATAAAAGATATTTGAGAATTTATAGTGTTGATTACAATTTTTAGCTATTTTCGCTATAGAATTCTTAGTTAAAGAGTAAATGGCATTTAAATTTTAATATTTTTAAAAACTTCCGAGTTACCATCTCAACATAATTTTTAACAAAAACAGACTTTTGTAAACTTAAAGAGGTGTTAACCAATTTTTGTTATTTTCGCTTTAGCTGCTCTAGTTAAAGAGAAAACTGTTATTATAGTATTGTTAGAGAAAATTCATATTTTTGAAAATAAGTAGCTTTAAACAAAAATGCTTATTTTAGCTCCAGCGTTAATATGTTAAGGAGAAACCCGCAATTATTTTTAAAAACTAAAATGGATTTTTGAAATTTATAGAGGTGATCACATTTTTTTCGATGTAGCACTGTTAATAAAAGTACTTTTGTAATACTGTTGTAATAAAAGTACTTTTTGTAGAAAAAGCCACCCTAGTACCATTTTCAATTATTATTAAATATGGGGCCCAACCTGGGGCAACAGTTTGTTTAAAATTGTTTTCTTAATCTAAACAACATTTTATAAATTTTTTTAGCTTTTTCGCATTTTTTACCACCTTAGGATTATAAAAAAATAACTATAATATACTTAAACGGCTCTGCCTTTACTATAAATCCTTACATATTTTTAAAAGTCCTCTGAGAAATCTTTAGCCAATTCAGCAATAAAGTTTCTTTTTTCATAGTAATAAAATCATTTTGTTATCACGCCCCTGTCTATTAAATTTATCCTTTTTTTTTTGCAGGATCTTCTTTACACATTGATTTTTTTTCATTTGTTTTTAGTAGCTTCATACCACAGAAAAACTTATGTACTCCATATGTGTGGTATGTACATTTGTGTTAAGGAGTGAATTTATGTCTTGTGTACGACCAAGCAGCCATCGTGTATTATGCGTTTATGTTTGTGTTAAGGATTTATGTATATTTCATGCTAAGTATTTAAGATCCTAATAGTGGTCAGAATGTAATATTTACAAAATATTTATGTATATGACTACTACATATATCTTCAATATCTTTAAAATCTCTTTTAAATGGATATGAAATATTTCCTAAAACAAGTGTTGTCAATGTGTTTTACGAAAAATATTTTGAGGAAAAAAATTTCAGTTATAAAAAGAAGTTTAAAATTGTGAAAATGTCTCTCCAGATAATGCATCTGGGGTGACCCACAACTATATTTCAACGAGAATCAAAATCTTCGCCAGAGCCGTTTTTATATCAAACGTAAAAAAATTGACATTTTAAGCTTATCTCGAACTATATAAAAAAATTACTAAAGACAAAAATTATTCCTCGGAAAAAATGCAATAAAACTGTGAATTCACATTTTGAAATTTCAATGTTTTTGTTGCCAAAAATTGCACTTTTCAACTTCGAGCTAAAAACGTCAAGTTTTTTGTAAATAAATAACGAAATGTTAATATCGCGATACTTAAACCAGGTTTAAACTGAGTTTAACTAAACTGAGTTTAGCTTAAACTGAGGTTTAAATTAAACTGAGGTTTAAACTAAACTGAGTTTAACTAAACTGAGTTTAACTTAAACTGAGTTTAACTTAAACTGAGCTTAACTTAAACTGAGTTTAACTTAAACTGAGTTTAACTTAAACTGAGTTTAACTTAAACTGAGTTTAACTAAAACTGAGTTTAACTTAAACTGAGTTTAACTTAAACTGAGTTTAACTTAAACTGAGTTTGGCTTTAACTAAGTTTAACTTAAACTGAGTTTAAAATGTCGACATATTTATGTCATAACATATTTATGTTATGACATATTTATGTTACGACATATTTATGTTATGACATATATTTATGTTATGCCATATTTATGTTATAACATTTTTATGTAATAACATATTTATGCCATAACATATTTATATCATAACATATTTATGTCATAACATATTTATGTCATAACATATTTATATCATAACATATTTGATTTTGTACATAAACTAGGTTTAACTTAAAATGAGTTTAACTAAACTGAGTTAAGCTTAAACTGAGGTTTAAATTAAACTGAGTTATATCATAACATATTTATTAGAGTTAATTTTGAAAAATAGATTTTTGGATATCATCACTTTTTAGAAGGTTTTTGTATCAATAAAAATAATGGCGCACTTTTTTTTAAAAAATTCTAACTCCTTCCCGTGCCTATAGGCGACTCAAATCGCGGATTTTGGGTCCCTTTTCACATACAACAAAAACGGCTGAATATATGTCAAATCTGACTTCACTATTCGATTCTACAGGAAAACTTAGGCCCATAAGTTTTTTTTTAGTTTTTAGAATGCACCAGAATGCAGAATTAGAGTGGTCCAAAAAAATAATTTTTTAAAAAAAAAATTAAAATATTTTTTTTGTTAATATACAATGAAAAAATACTTACATCTGAGAAAAATGGTCCAAAGATTTTAATTTTGTAGTTACCCGTTCATAAGTTATTAAAGTTTAAAAATTTAATTTTTTAGTGAATACAAAGTAAGTTATTGGTCTAAGTTTTCCCGTAGAATCGAATACTGATGTCAGATTTGACATACATTTAGCCGTTGAGTCGCCTATAGGCACGGGAAGGAGTTAGAATTTTTTAAAAAAAAGTACGCCATTATTTTTATTGATACAAAAACCTTCTAAAAAGTGATAATATCCAGAAATCAAAATCAAAAAAAAATTTGAAAACGAACTCTAATATTTATATCATAACATATTTATGTCATAACATGCATATTTATATCAAAACATATTTATGTCATAACATATTTATGTTATGACATTTTGTTTATGTCATATTTTTGTTTTTCTCATATTTATGTTATGTCATATTTATGTTATGAATATTTATGTTATGACATATTTATGTTATAGCAAATTTATGTAATAACATAATTAAAACCAAACTGAGTTTAACTTTAACAAGGTTTAAATAAATTGAGTTTAAATTAAACTGAGTTTAACTAAACTGAGTTTAAGTAAACTGAATTTAACTTAAACTGAGTTTAACTAAACTGAAGTTAAAATTAAACTGAGTTTAGCTAAACTGAGTTTAACTTAAACTGAGTTTAGCTTTAACTGAGTTTAACTAAACTAAGTTTAACTTAAACTGAGTTTAAAATGTCATGACATATTTATGTTTTGACATATTTTTATTTTAACATATTTATATTATGACATATAATATTTATGTTATAACATATTTATGTCATAGCATATTTATGTTATAACATATTTATGTTATGAGATATTTGTTTTTGCTTCACTGAGTTAAACTGAGTTAAAGTTTAACTCAGTTTAATCTTAGTTTAAGTTAAACTGTGTTTAAAATGTCATGACATATTTATGTTATAGCATATTTATGTCATAACATATTTATGTCATAACACGTTTATGTTATAACATATCTATGTTATAACACATTTATGTTATAACATATTAATGTTGTGACATATTTATGTTATGACATTTTTATGTTATGACATAAACTGAATTTAACTTAAACTGAATTTAACTTAAACTGAGTTTAACTAAACTGAAGTTAAAATTAAACTGAGTTTAGCTAAACTGAGTTTAACTTAAACTGAGTTTAGCTTTAACTGAGTTTAACTAAACTAAGTTTAACTTAAACTGAGTTTAAAATGTCATGACATATTTATGTTTTGACATATTTTTATTTTAACATATTTATATTATGACATATAATATTTATGTTATAACATATTTATGTCATAGCATATTTATGTTATAACATATTTATGTTATGACATATTTGTTTTTGCTTCACTGAGTTAAACTGAGTTAAAGTTAAACTCAGTTTAATCTTAGTTTAAGTTAAACTGTGTTTAAAATGTCATGACATATTTATGTTATAGCATATTTATGTCATAACATATTTATGTCATAACACGTTTATGTTATAATATATCTATGTTATAACACATTTATGTTATAACATATTAATGTTGTGACATATTTATGTTATGACATTTTTATGTTATGACATATTTGATGTCATAACATAAATATGTTTATGTTGTTACATATTTATGTTGTTACATATTTATGTTATGACATATTTATGTTATGACATATTTATGTTATGACATATTTATGTTATGACATATTTATGTTATGACATATTTATGATATGACATATTTATGATATGACATATTTGTTTTTGTTTTTGTTTTTGTTTTTGTTTTTGTTTTTGTTTTTGTTTTTGTTTTTGTTTTTGTTTTTGTTTTTGTTTTTGTTTTTGTTTTTGTTTTTGTTTTTGTTTTTGTTTTTGTTTTTGTTTTTGTTTTTGTTTTTGTTTTTGTTTTTGTTTTTGTTTTTGTTTTTGTTTTTGTTTTTGTTTTTGTTTTTGTTTTTGTTTTTGTTTTTGTTTTTGTTTTTGTTTTTGTTTTTGTTTTTGTTTTTGTTTTTGTTTTTGTTTTTGTTTTTGTTTTTGTTTTTGTTTTTGTTTTTGTTTTTGTTTTTGTTTTTGTTTTTGTTTTTGTTTTTGTTTTTGTTTTTGTTTTTGTTTTTGTTTTTGTTTTTGTTTTTGTTTTTGTTTTTGTTTTTGTTTTTGTTTTTGTTTTTGTTTTTGTTTTTGTTTTTGTTTTTGTTTTTGTTTTTGTTTTTGTTTTTGTTTTTGTTTTTGTTTTTGTTTTTGTTTTTGTTTTTGTTTTTGTTTTTGTTTTTGTTTTTGTTTTTGTTTTTGTTTTTGTTTTTGTTTTTGTTTTTGTTTTTGTTTTTGTTTTTGTTTTTGTTTTTGTTTTTGTTTTTGTTTTTGTTTTTGTTTTTGTTTTTGTTTTTGTTTTTGTTTTTGTTTTTGTTTTTGTTTTTGTTTTTGTTTTTGTTTTTGTTTTTGTTTTTGTTTTTGTTTTTGTTTTTGTTTTTGTTTTTGTTTTTGTTTTTGTTTTTGTTTTTGTTTTTGTTTTTGTTTTTGTTTTTGTTTTTGTTTTTGTTTTTGTTTTTGTTTTTGTTTTTGTTTTTGTTTTTGTTTTTGTTTTTGTTTTTGTTTTTGTTTTTGTTTTTGTTTTTGTTTTTGTTTTTGTTTTTGTTTTTGTTTTTGTTTTTGTTTTTGTTTTTGTTTTTGTTTTTGTTTTTGTTTTTGTTTTTGTTTTTGTTTTTGTTTTTGTTTTTGTTTTTGTTTTTGTTTTTGTTTTTGTTTTTGTTTTTGTTTTTGTTTTTGTTTTTGTTTTTGTTTTTGTTTTTGTTTTTGTTTTTGTTTTACTAAGTTAAACTGAGTTTAACTTAAACTAGTTTTAACTTAAACTGGGTTTAACTTAAACTAGGTTTAACTGGGTTTTACTAAACTGAGTTCTGAGTTTAACTTAACCTGAGTTATAACATATTTAAAACCAAACTGAGTTTAACTTAAACTTTGTCTACTAAACTGAGTTTAACTGAACTAAGTTTACTAAACTGAGTTTAACTAAACTGAGTTTAACTTAAACTGAGTTTAAATAAACTGAGTTTAACTAAACTGAGTTTAACTTAAACTGACGTTTAAACTGAATTTAACTTAAACTGAGTTTAGCTTTAACTGAGTTTAACTAAACTAAGTTTAACTTAAACTGAGTTTAAAATGTCATTCCATATTTATGTTATGACATATTTATGTTTTAATATATTTATTTAATGACATATCATATTTATGTTATAACATATTTATGTTATAACATATTTATGTTATAACATATTTATGTTATAACATATTTATGTCATAACATATTTATGTCATAACATATTTATGTTATAACATATTTATATTATGACATATTTATGTTATGAATATTTATGTTATAACATAATTATGTTAAACAAATTTATGTTATAACATATTTAAAACCAAACTGAGTTTAACATAAACTTAGTTTACTAAACTGAGTTTAATAACTTAAACTGAGTTTAACTTAATCTGAGATAGTTATGTTATAACATATTTAAAACCAAACTTAAACTTAGTTTACTAGTTAAACTTAAACTGAGTTTAGCTCAAACATATTTAAGTTATGACATATTTGTTTTTGATTTTAAGTTAAACTGAGTTTAACTTAAGCTAGGTTTATTTTAAACTGAGATTAACTAAACTGAGGTTAAGTAATTTGAGTTTAACTAAACTGAGTTCAACTTAAACTGAGTTTAACTTAAGAAAACTGAGTTCAGGTAAGCAGAGTTTAACTTAACCTGAGTTTAACTTAAACTGATTTTAACTTGAACTGTTTTTGTTTTTGTCATATTTATGTTATTACATATTTATGTTGTAACATGTATATGTTATAACATATTTATGTTATAACATATTTACAAAAAATTACAAAAAAGTATGTAAATTTCGATCGAAAATTATTTGTTAAAAAACAAGGAAAACTGTCAAATATTGGTATAATGGGATAACGAGACTTTTTCTAGTAATGTGACAATTTTTTTTTCTTTGTCCAAAAGTTCTTTTCTGTAAAATTTGTAGCCATTTAAAGTCTAAAAATTGAGAAAAAAACGGATTGAAACTAACCAAAGTTTTTTCATTCTTTTTTATTTTTCGGGAATGTTTATTTGCTTTAGATTTCAACCAGCACACGATAAATTCACCATACCTTAGAGATAAATCTCACGTTATTAGACCTGGCATATTATCATTCGATCCAAAAATATATGGGGGTCCAAAATTGAAACCAGATTTGCAAATTTTCTCTTCGTCTTAGCTACATTTATAAAAAAAAATAAATCTAATGGGGGTTTATTTATTTTTTTTTATTTGTTGTTTTCATTACAAAACATTTTTTTTTTAATGTGGAGATTTTATTTGGTTTTTATTTATTGTGAAAATTATAATAAAAATTTAGTTAAAATGGAATGCAAATCTTCTACATATCAATACAATCACATGCTATACCCGTTAAACCAAACTCATACGTACTTGTTAAAATATGTATAAATTTTATTTTATCAGATAAAAACCAAAAAAAAAAACAAATAAATTGAGTTGTAAAATTTGTACAATAAATACTTAAAAATTTATTTAAAATCGATTTGAACGAACCTGAATAAATTCGACATAAACATTTATACATTTTTATTATATTTATACAATAGTTCATTTATTCATTCAGTCATTCATTTCCTCCAACCATATCCACAGACAATTACATAAAAACAATATCAACAACATGTAGTATGTGTATGAAATAAAACAAATATAAAATTGCAGTAAAATTTCCAACCAGTTTACTGGGCACTTGGTAGTTGTATGTGTGTATGTGGTAGTGGTAAATAAATAAACACACATGTACAGACAACAAAATAAATAAAATTTATGAAATATAACTCAACTAATAAATGTATGTTTTTATTTGTTTTGTTCTCTCTACCTCTCTTAAACTAAAATAAAACAAATAAAAATGCTATGGTCAGTCGGCTGTGCCGACTCAAAATATCATCCTGATTTTTTGGAAAAAATTTGCTTAAGTTTTATGAATTTTCCTTAGTTTTTCAATTTCTGAAATTATAAAAAATTTTCTGGTTTTTTCTTAATTTTCTGATGTTTTTTTTTTTTTAATTTTTATCTTTTTTCGAATTTTTCTATACTTTCTTTTCCATAATTTTGAATTTTCCCAAAATTTTGCTGATTTTCTTTCCAGGAAAATTTTTTTGAACTGATTCCTAGTACAATATATTCTTGAATATATTCTGCGGTAATCACAACAAAGTTTTCTGTGTAAAATTATTTTTCATAAAAACTACTTGCTCTTAAAAACGATTGCTTTCGGGACATTTCAAACAAAAATCATTAATTCTGAAATTTAAAGTAGAATCGGTTGAAGGGTGAAATGATGAGTTCTGGAACCAATTCTTTGGAACAGAACATTTTGCTGGGTTTTTCCCATTTTCCAACTTTTTATTGAATTCGATTGAGTGTTTTAAATTTTTTACTCTTTTTTCTAAAAATTTCTAAATTTTAGAACACTTTTCTAAAACTTTTTCAAAAACATATTTTCTAATTTTTCCAAAAGTTTTCTAAATGTTTCCATAATTTTTTCTGACTTTTTTTTATACCTACACTCTAGTGATAGAGGGTATATATAAGTTTGTCGTTCTGTTTGTAACACCTCGAAATAGTGGTCTGGGACCTTATAAAGTATATTTATTCATGATCCTCGATCGATTTTAAGACAATCTAGCGAAGTCCGTCCGTCTGTTCGTCTGTCTGTTGAAAACTCGCTAACTTTTGAAAAACTTTACTGAGGCTGCTCAAGTTTGGCATTTATGTTGGAAATTTACCTGGTCAGCGAAATCGGTCCACTAAAAGGAATTTTGTTTTCAAAATATAATTTTGTTACACTTTTTTAGGTGTTCTTTGTTGGTACTTTTTACTAATAAACACTATCTTCGGACATGTTTCTATTTAAAAGTACTATTTTTTTTTATAAAAAATAGTATATTTTGTATGTAAAAAAATTGTATTTTAGTACTTATTTGATACTTTTAATTAAAGAAAAAAATAAAATTTTGGTACTTTATATTAAAAAGTAATATCTTCGAATTTTTTGTTGTATAATAATATTTTGGTATTTATTATATTTTTATTTGTACCTTTTTTATAAAAAAAGTACTAAAAAGTGCTCTTTTGGTACACTTATTAAAAAAGTAAAAACATTAATTTACTATTTTTGGTGTCGTATGTAAAAAAATTGTATTTGAGTGCTTTTTATAAAAAGTACTAAATTTTTTTAAAAAGGTACTATTTTGGTACTTTTTACTTATTTTAAATCAAGAAGATTTTTGTTCATTTTTTTTTTATAAAAAATAGTTTTCGCATTAGTGTTGGATAAAGAAATTACATGTGTAATTTAAGGTTTCTGTCCTTTTTATAAAAAAGTACTAATTTGATACTTTTAATTAAAAAACACAATGTTGGTACTTTTTATTTCAAAGTAATATCTCTAAATTTTTTATCGCAAAGTTTTAGTTTAGTACTTATTATATTGTTATTTGAAGAAGTTACAGAAAAGTACTTTTATTAAAAAAGTACAAAAAATTCCTTTTTTTTGTATTAGATGTTTTTTTTGGGTATAAAAAATAATAGCAAAATTCTTTTGATTCTGTTTGTTAAAATATATATTAATAGATTTTATCAAAATGTTGGCTCCTTTTATAAAAAATATTGGTCATTTTTTTATTAAAAGGTACAATTTGTTTTACTAATAAATACTATCTTGGGAAATGTTCCTATTTTAAATTATTATTTTAATAATTTTTAGAAAAATATCTATTTTGTACGTTATGTAAAAATTAAAATTTTAGTACTTTTTCTTTAAAACTAATATCTTCAATTCTTTATTGCAAATTCTTATTTTTTTCGAAAAATGTTTTAAAAAGTATTATTTCGTTACTTTTAATAAGACTACTTTTAAAGAAAAGGTACTTTTTTATAAAAATATATTTCTGTTGCACTTTTTAAGTGTTCTTCTTTGGTACTATTTACTAATAAACACTATCTTGGGACATGTTTCTATTTTAAGTACTATTTTTTTTATAAAAATAGTATTTTTGTATGTAAAAAAATTTTGTATTTTAGTACTTTATTTTTAGTACTAATTTGATACTATTTATTAAAAAAAAAAAAAATTTTGGTACTTTTTTATTAAAAAGTAATATCTTTCAATTTTTTATTGCAAAATACTATTTTACTATTTATTATATTTTTATTTGTAACTTGTTTTTTTTTTTAAAGTACAAAAAAGTACTATTTTGGTACATTTACTAAAAAAGTATAAATATTACTTTACTAATTTTGGTGTCGTATGTAAAAAATTGTATTTTAGTACTTTTTATGAAAAGTACTTTTTATGAAAAGTACTCAATTTGGTACTTTTAATTTTTATCTAACTAAAGGTACTATGTATTGGGCACATGAGCAGATTAGAGAGTGATTCAAGTGATTAAGCGTAAGTGTGACTAGCGATTTAAAAGATATAAACAAAGCCCGGATTTTCACGATTGGGGTTTCCTTAAATTCACGTGTTGATAACCCGTTAAACAAGTTTAAAAAGCATTGGTGACTTACAAATCGTCGCTGCGCCTAAAAATGGAGTCATGTGTAGTTTTTTAATTTTTTTTTTATTACATCTTTATGATCCCCTATTGGTCATACGTTTACTCACTACACCGTTTTTTGATATCTTGATTGGTTCAAAAGTTAGTAAAAGTAGCTATGTGTTCGTCATACTAAAAATGGTCTGAAAAGGAGTTATGTGTTAAGCTACACATAACTTTTTTTGATAAAAAAGTAATAGAACGTGACAAAATGGACCACTTTTTTAGTAATATGAGGTTCACACATAGCATCCAAGTATTTTTAATGAATTTGTCAAGATTTTTTGGAAAATATTTGCCAATTTTTATCCTGTTATCTAAATCCTAATTGGCGGGTAATAAAGCCTTGTGAAAGCAATTAAATCATTGACGGCGGAAAATTTTAGTATCTAAAGTACAGCATCTTTCGCAGATGTCAACTTATGTCGAAGCTCTTGAATATTAACAAGAAAAAACAAAAAATCAGCACCAGTTTTGCGAAAAATCTGTTGTTCGCTGTTTAGTGAAGAGCTTTTAAATATCAAAATTTTAAGGACCTTGTCTAACTAATGTCGCTTAAAACCGCCAACAAACTTTATTTAGTCTTTGTCCCTCTCGAAAAGGAACTAACAATAAGAATGGTTTCATAAGCAAAAGGAGTTATGTGTAAAAAAAATTTCCATTTATTTAAATTTTGTTCCAAAAAGTACTTAAAATGGAGTTATGTGTATGTTTTTTAAAAATTTCTGCACCACTGGAAAACCGCTGAATGTTTCATAATTTTTTTGCAGTATGTGGATAGCATATCGGTACAAGAATTTTTTGTAGAACAAACTTTTAAAAAATATCGCGAAGGGACGAAAATAAACAGTTTTTTTGCTCTCCTGAACACTTGCCCCAAAACACATGACTCCTTTTTTAGCCGCAGCGACGAAATGCTTTTTCAAACTTGTTTAGTTCTAAACTAATGCTTTTAAAACTTGTTGAGATTTAAAAGCAGTTACTAAAAAATTGCACTGAAAAAAAATTTAAAACTCAAAAAAAATTTTACACTCGAAAAAAATTTTACATTCAAAAAAAAATTTTACACTCAAAAAAAAAAAAAATTGTATTTTTTTTTACAAAAATTACATTATTTTTTTGTTTTCTTGTGTCTATATTTTTATTCTATAGTTGTTGTTATTTAAATAATAACTAAAAACGCATTGCCATATGTGAGTTTGTTGTTGTTTATATTAGTATGAGTAAAAAATCTGTATTCGTACACGTAGTTGCTTTTATTTGGTTGAGTTTCATAGAGACTTAAAAATTACGCATTAATATACTTTGGCAAAACAATTATTTATATATTTTAAGAATTTTTTCCAACATTTTTAAGAATTTTTTTTTAAACATTTTTAAGAATTTTACTGATATTTTGAATTGAATGTTTCTAATTTTTTTTTAAATTTTTCTTAACTTTATTGAATTTTAATAAATATTTCTTATTTTCATTATGTATCGGATTTTTATACCCTCCAACTACAGTATGGGGGTATACTCACTTTGTCATTCCGCCCCTGACAATTTTTTGTTTTTAATTTTTTTTTACATTTTGGAGGGTATAATAGATTCGGCACAGCCGAATTTAACACTCTCACTTGTTTTACTTTTTTTTACTTAACATAAGCAAAATTTATCAAAATTGAACATTTTTAAATTTGTTTTAGATTTTTTTTAATATTCCAATTTTTTTTTTTCAGAATTTCTGATTTTTGCTGAATTTCAGATATTTTTTTTTGGTTTTTTGTTCTGTTGATTTGTTCTGAATTTTTCTAATGTTTATAAAATTTTTCAAAATTTTTATTGAATTTTTTGAGTTTTTTTTTTATATTTTTCAAATGTACAAACATTTTTCTAATTTTTTTCTAATTTTCAGATTTTTTTAAAAAATTTTATGGTTTTCCCAGTTTTTTTTAACTTTTCAGAATTTTTCCAAGTTGTCTTAAAAGTATTAGATATTTTCTTAACTTTTCTGAAAATTTTTAAAAGTTTTACGAATTTCTCAATTTTTTCTGAATTTTGCTGATTTTATTTTAAATTTTTTTGTTTTGCGTTTTCTAGAGTTTCTAAGTTTTTTTTAGTTTTCTTGAAAAAATATATTACTTAAAAATATTGTCTTATCGGGACACGCTTATGTACAATTTTCAGTTGAATGGATGCAAACAATCAAGTAACTAGGAATGGATGCCAACTCACATCTACCATAAACGTGATACAATTTTTATTATATAATAGAAGTACATAAATATGTTGTTATGTGATTATCAAAAAATCATGTATAGTTTAAACAAAAGATTTGTAAATATATAAAAAAAATTTAAATTTTTTATGTAATTAAAATTAAAACAATTCATATACATAATTTTTCTATAAGAAAAATAAAATTTAATATAATTTCTGTAATTGGAATTTTTCCTCAATGTGCAGTTTCCTTCAACTAAAATGTTGAAATATAAATGATGCAGAACATTTTTCAAAAAAATTCATAAATTTTGGCTAGAAAATTCATCGAGTTCAAGAGAAAAATGTATTTGAAATAGTTTTTAAATATTTACATACAAAAATTATTTTGTGCTCTGGTGCGTATGAGCAATATTCAATATTATATTATTTAACAAGTATACGCATAGTTGCACATAGTAAATACGTTATTCCATCAGTGTTGCCAGAAAATATTTGGGTCTTGTCCCCAATTTGAAAAATGAAATCCCCAAAAATACCCTACAAATTATATAAAATCCCCAAAAAAAAAATAATGAATAATTAAATAAAAACTCTCTTTTAATTAAAAAAATTTTGTTTATTAAACAATATTTTATATTAATTTAAATTTTTATGATATTTAAATATTAAATTTTAAATAAAAAAGTGGTATTAAATCGCCTTCTCGAGATTTGGGAATTTGAATTTTTTGTGAATCAAGCCCCCAAATCCAAGAATTCTGTTAATATTAAAAAAGTGTAAATGTAGTCTTTTTATTCCTCTTCCCTACAAAATTACATAACTTTTGAAAAAAATACGGCCTCGATAAGATCAGGAATACTATCAGAACATTGTAAGGAAGTTAAAAATGTATTTTTTTTGGTTTTATGCTTATAACTAGGGATGAGATTTCCATGCAAATGCATGTTTTTGTCGATAGTCTAAAAACGATATAGACCAATTATCTTTCCGAATCAAGAAATTTGCATTAAAATGGCATCGATTTGTTTTTGCATATTTTTTTATTTTTTTTGGCAATACGAAAAAACATTTTTTTTCTTTAATTTTTTTTTTTATAAATTGTTTTGTAAATGTTACTATGTAAGCCCGGCGTTACTTTTTGCTTTTTAAGAAGTTTTTCCTATGAAAACAAGATTTTTATTGCATGTTTTAAGCGCATATTTTCGATTTTTTAGTGCATGAAAATCTCATCCTTACTTATAACAATTCGAATTTTGAAAAATAAAAAAATACGGTTCAAATCAGATATTTGCTTTTGCAAATATTTCTGAATATACTCAACGAAATTTAGATTTTAACCACGTTCTCTTTATTTGAGTGGTTTGAAATAAAACTTTAACACACACTTTGCCAATCTTAAGAAATTTAATTTTTCTGATGACAGGAATACTTAAGAAAATGTCTTTTAAATTTTTTCTCTCAATATTACCAAAAAAATATTAAAATTGGTAAAAAAAAACGTATCTTTAAAAATATGCATATTTGGTTCATAATTTTGACTCTTTTTTGCAAATATTTTTGGATATAATCAATTTTAAATTTTAACCTCAGAGTGTAAACTTTACATATCTGGTTTGAACAGGAAATTTCTTGCCAAATTTGGATATTTATTGCAAAAAGGACGTTGTCAACTTCCTTGACATTACCTAAAGGTATCCCTGATCGTATCGAGCCCGGATTTTTGGGATACACTCAAAAAAATAAAACTGTAAAGTTAACAAAATTTTTTTTGTTAACTCGAGTTTACTGGCTTTTTAGCAAATTTTTAGTTAAAATCAGCGTTTTAACTACTTTTTTTAGTTAAGTTCAATTTACGAAAATACTAGTTTTGTACAAATTTTGAATTAATTTTTTTTGTTGACTTTGAAACTGAGTTTACGAGTTTTTACTAATTAATTTGCTGATTTTTTGTAACATTTTTGTCAAGTGAAAAATTTTAAACATTTCTTGTGTAGACTACAATGCAAATCTCATAAGTCCTACTTAAGCTGAACTTAATGCTGTTAAAAAAATAAAAAAAAATAAGTGAAGTGTTAGTGTTTAAAACCAATATTTAACAAACGTAAAATTTTTTACAAATAGTTTAGCTGAATTCAACTAATAAAAAATGTTACGAAATTTTCAGCTGAATTTTTAGTTAAAATTACGTTTTTTTTGCTACATTCATTCTACGAAAAGTTAACTAAATATTTTTTGTTTAATTAACTAGAAATTTAGTAGGTTCAAAATCAGGTGTTTTTTTAGTTAAATTTAACTAAATATTTTGCTAACTTTACAGTTTTTTTTTTTGAGTGTATGTTAGGATTTTTTATAAGAAATTTGAATAAAAAAAAAATATATTCCTTTAATTATTCCAATATTAAAAGAATTGTTGGTTTTGAAGGCTTGGTCCACAAAATATTAAAATGCCTATATCTCGGAAAGGCTATTTGATATAACTTTTCTGATGACAGATTCGTGTTAGGAGGTAATACTCCAAAATTTTCTATTCGGTTGTCAAATAATTTTTTAAACGTGCCACAAAAATACTAAAAGTCAGTCAATACAGTTGGAGACACCAGTACCTATTTTTGGCCTCAATACTTTTGACCACCAATTTTTTGTAAACAAAAAAATATTTTTTATTTTGATATCTTTGCACTTAAGATTACTTTGCACTTAAGTAGATGTTCTAAAATAAATAAGCAAAATATATTTGTATTGTTCCCAAATAAATTGGTGGTCAAAAGTATTGGAGGTCAAAAAATAATGGTTTCTTTAGCTGTATTGATTTATATCTTATGTATTGATTGACTTTTAGTATTTTTGTATGTCGTTAGAAATATTATTTGACAACTGAATATAAACTATTCTGAGTTTGAAAACAATTAACTTTGTTCGACCCTCGTAAAATATTTATTATTTACTAAAGTTGCTCCCGACCTAAATTTTTTTTCTTGCCCAATGATGGAAATTTTTACGGGGAAAATAACAAAAAAAACAGTTGTCTACCAGCTTCTAAAGACTGCAATTTTAGTGCATTTAAAAACAATATTTTTGTTTTTCAAAAAACGTCAAAAAATAATTAATGCATTGTTATTCCAATTTTACTACTTTGGCATTAACAAATGAATGCACCCATTCAGAAAAATACAATCGCAAAAGCGTTGTGAAAGCATTGTGAACGGTTGTACGAGCGTTCTGTATACCAACTTCAAAGCGCCTTCAGATGATCCGAATGATAACATCGATCTACGCTAGGTTTAAAGCGTTTTAAAAGCGATGTAAAAAGTGCTTTGAAAACGTTTTTTTTTAAGTCATCAAAGCGCTTTAAAAACACAAAGTAAAGAATTTCTGTTTTAGTTCCGGTATATTAATTTGTTTGATACAAAGTGAAATCCGAAAAAAAAAATTGTACTCCAAAAATTTTTCGAAACTTAGAAAATTAAAAAAAAAAAAAATCTAAAAACATTTTTGATAATTTTGTTTTACTTAAAAAACAAAAAAAAAATTGTTATACAAAAATAGTTTCGAAACTTAGACATTTTTTCTTAAAACGCTTTTCGAATACGCCCGCAAAGCGTTACAAAAAAACGCTTTGAGATTGCTTTTTTTTTTGTTATAGTGCTTTCAGAACACTTTTCAAAAACGCTCGCAAAGCGTTTAAAAATAGCGTTTTGAGAACGCTTTTTTTTTGTTACAGTGCTTTCAGAATGCTTTTTTTTTTTAGAACCGTCGTCAATTTCTGCTTGGGCAGTTGTAATTTTTGACTGCATTCTGTACCAATGTCAATATCATTAATTGGTAATAGTCTTAACAATTTTAAAAATTTTAAAAATTTAATTTTTAACTTTTGAAATAAAAAAATCCCCAAATTTTAGAAAAAATCCCCAAAATTTTACGAAATCCCCAAATCCATCCCCTGGAAATCCTGTCCCCAAATCAAACTCGAAATCCCCATTTTGGGGAGAAATCCCCTTATCTGGCAACACGGTATTCCATGCATATTACTCAATACTTATACGCGTTGGTGTTCCACAGTTTACGTGTGATTTTCGGGTGAATATTTTTAGTTTGAAATTTTTTTGTATGGCAAAAAAAATTTTCTTCCGATGTTCTCCTGCAAGAAAAAAATAGCACTCTAATGTACTATTTTGGTACTTATTAAAAAAAAATTACTAACAAATAAATAATAATAATTTTAAAGTCTAGTAAAATAAAAATTTGACCGGAACTTTGAAAAAATCAAAAAGTTGAAAAAATGCAACTCTAATTTACTATTTAGGTATTAAAAAAATACTAATATAAAAAGAAAAATACTTATGAAAATCGATAAAACTATAACTGAATTTTTATACCCTCCACTCTAGTGATAGAGGGTATATATAAGTTTGTCATTCCGTTTGTAACACCTCGAAATATTGGTCTAGGACCCCATAAAGTATATATATTCATGATCCTCGATCGATTTTAAGATGATCTAGCGATGTCCGTCCGTCCGTCCGTCTGTCCGTCTGTCTGTCTGTCTGTCTGTTGAAAACACGCTAACTTTTGAAAGACTTTACGGAGGCTCCTGAAGTTTGGCATATATGTTGGGCATTTACCTGGTCAGGTTGGTATTGCAATCCAGCGAAATCGGTCCAGTGGTTCAAAAGTTATGAGCAAAAGACTGAATTTCGGCAAGGGTTTTTCGTGAATTTATGAGATAAAAAGCACTATAACTTTCGAAAATCAATTCTGAGGATGCTGAAGCTTGGCATATATATTTTTCGTTCCTCCAGCCTAGTTCGTATTGAATTTCAGCCAAATCGGTCCAGTGGTTCAAAAGTTATTAGCAAAACCGTGAATATCAGAGTAGCTTCACCTTAAATTCTCGTGGTGAAAACCCGTTAAACCTGTTTTAAAACCATTGGTAACCCGGGTGAAAATGACCATGTATGTTCATATATGATGCATATATGGATGTCCATACAAGTGCATATCCGTAATTTGAGGGTACATGTACATTAATGATCATACATTGTCATACATGAATTTGTATGTAATTTTTTTTTTGTAGTTTTTTTCCATAAAACGTCTATATAATAGCTATTAATTGAAACTTTTCAAATATAAATAATTTGTATTAATTTATGACACTAATTTTTTATGAGAATTTATGAGAATTTTAAAAATTGAATGCATTCATTTATTATTCATGAGACTTTTAGAAATCGAATTTAAATAAACTTACGCATTCAATTTCAAAGTCGAATGGAAAAGAAATCGAATGCATTCTATATTTTAAAATTAAATGTAAAATCATTCGATAAATTGTGATTGGGGAACGCAATTATTAAAGTTTAATTCAGAACACCAAATCTAGGTTGTAAGTGGCTGCTGACGTTTTACGTCAACACACGTAGACTCTGAGGTCCATCAAATCTAATTAAGGAATGAAATCCTTCGCAGCTTTGACAGTAATAACGTCAGAGTGTTCGCTTTTTCTTCTAAATTTGGTTACGTTTGTGCTCTGACAGTAATACCGTTAGAGTGTTTGCATTTTCTTCTAAATTTTGTTACGTTAGTGACGTTCATATTCGTCTATAGAATACAAAAATTATAATCAATTTTGATGATGTATGATCAATATTGTCCGACCGAAAGACTTTTTCAGACTGAACCCATACATGAACTTCGTCCACTTTTGCAAAGTTCTGCCGAACCCAACCTTTAAAAAAAAAATGTTTTTAAGACATGTATGTTATGCAGATGCATTGCATATATGAAGGTGTGTGACATGTACCCATCCACACATAGTTGCATACATTTACATATATGGAATATTACATTACTTGTGTATGTTCATATATGCTCCCATATATGACATTTATTTCCATATATTGTTCATATACTATCATACATGTAATCATGTATGAGCATATATCAACATACATGTCCATTTTCACCCGGGAAGTCACAAAAATATTTTAAAACGTATTTTTGTCACTCAAAAATATTTTTATATCAAAACAACAACTCGAAAAAAATTTTACACTCAAAAAAAATTTTACACTCAAAAAAAAAATTAGTAAATTTTTTTTTTATGTAAAATTCGAAAAAATTTTACACTCAAAAAAAAAAATAGTAAATTTTTTTTTGAATGTAAAATTCGAAAAAATTTTACACTCAAAAAAAAAATTTTACACTCAAAAAAAAATTAGTATTTTTTTTTTTCAAAAACTACTAAAAAACAAAAATTTTTACACAAAATAAAATATTTCTAATCATAACTGTTATTTTTTTCACGTTAGAAAATTTACTATCACTTAAAATGGGCATTGTGGAGGGTATTCATAGATTCGGCCAAGTCGAATTTAACTTTTCTACTTGTTATTTAGTTCGGTTTGAGTCACAGGCTAAGTGGAGATGTCGACAGCTTTCGGAAAATGCCACCCTTCCATCATCAGCACTCCTTCGATTGCCACACACTTAATGTGTGTCAGATTAAAATAAGCCATTTAAATGAAACTTTTAAAGAAATTAAGAATTGGAATTACTCCTCTTTGTGTTGAATAACCCGTATTCACCATCAATTCGTGTTGTATTCATTTGGCAGAAACTTAATCCATCTTAAATTTTAACAGAGTTGTATTTTTCCCATATTTAACCCTTAGTAGGACTTTTCAAGTCTTGAAAAATGTTTGATAATTTTTACACAAAAATACGTAAGGTACTTTTTTTTATCAAATTTTTAAAATGTACTATTTTGAAACTATTTATTAATAAGTTATATCTTGGGACGTGTTTGCCTTTTGGTACTTTTTACAAAAAACTACAATTTTTGTAAATTAAGTATGTAAAAAATGGTATACTTTTAATTAATAGGAAAATAAGATGTTAGTACTTTTTATAAAAAAGTAATATCTTTCATTTCTAAATTGTAAAGTCTTATTTTGGTTCTTATGACAGTGTTATATGTACTTTTTTTTTTTAAAAAGTACTAAAAAGTACTATTTTGTTACTTTTTATAAAACTTTTTACACGAAAAAACTAAAGGTAGTTTTTATATTAAATTATAATTTTGTTAATCTTTTTAAAATATACTATTTTGGTACTATTTACTAAAGAACACCATCTTGGGACATCTTTCTATTTAAAAATACTATTATGGTGCTTTAAACAAAAAAAATAATACTTTTTTTATGTAAAAAATAGTATTTTAGTACTTTTTATAAAAAAATGTGAATTTGATACTTTTAATTAAAGAAACAAATTTAATTTGGTACTTTTAATATCTTTGAGTTTTTTATTGTAAAATACTATTTTGGTATTTATTATATTTTTATTTGTAACTTTTTTTAAAAGTACTAAAAAGTACTATTTTGGTACACTTAAGTTTTTAGAAAAATATCTATTTTGTACTTTATGTAAAAATTACAATTTTAGTACTTTTTCTTTAAAGCTAATATCTTTAATTCTTTATCGCAAATTCTTACTTTGTTTTTTCGAAAAAAGTACTATTTCTGTACTACTATTACTATTTGTTACTTTTTAGGTTTCATGTTATTGTTATGAAAAAGTACTAATTTGATAATTTGAATTAAAAAATACAATATTGGTACTTTTATTAATGAATTTTTTATTGCAAATTATTATTTTGGTACTTTTTACATTGTTATTTGTAACTTTTTTTAGAAAGTACCAAAAAGTAATATTTCTTTACTTTGTATTAAAAATCAATTTTTAATACTTTTATTAATAACGTATAATTTTTTTTGATGGATGGATGTATGGACCCAATTTTTTTTAGGTATTAAAATCAATAATAAACATTTTCGGTTATGTTTGCTAAAACATATATTGGTACATTTTTTTCAAATGTCCTATTTTGGCCCCTTTTATACAAAATGTTGGTACTTTTTATCAAAAGGTGCTATTTTAATACTTTTTACTTATTCCAAGATTAATACTACAAAATTGTTAAATGAACCAATTAAACCATGTGCAATTTGAAATTTTTTAAGTAGCAACTCGTGATTCTGCAAATTTCCTATCAGTTCAGTTCTTTATAAATTATTGTATCCACACAGAAAAAAATAAAAAAAAAATTGAGTAAATTTTTAATACTATTGAGTAAAAAATTACTCAATTTTCCACCAGTAAACGATTTAATAGTATTGAGTAAATTTTTAATAAAAAATTATTAAAAGCTTAAAAAAAAATTGAGTAAATTATTAATTCACAAAATTAAAACTTTACTCAAAATTTTTCAATATTTTTAAGTAACTCTTTAATTGTGTCAAGTAAAAATTTACTCAAAATGTATAATTTTTTTTTTTTAGTTTAAAGAGCTTTGATTTTTTTTTTTTAAAAAAAATAGCTTTTTTCAAACTTTACCAAATATACTTATGTCTTCAAGACAAAGGAAAATTTTATAAAGACGATTTCAAACTATCATATACATATACAAAATACTATAAACTAAATGAGAATTCAAAACACCATGAGAATAACAAAAAAAAAAAAAAAATATTAAATTTGTATTAAATTATTTACTCAAATTTTATTTTCAATTTTTGAGTAAATTTTTAATTGTGCTAATTAAAAAATTACTCAAATTTGTTTTAAAAATTTAAACAAGTGATTACTCAAATTGTTTTTCTCAATATTATTTTCTGTGCATACCAAACTGTTAATACCTTAAAAACGTTTTAATATATTTTAACTTCCCCCTTTTTTTCACCGAAAATCGTATTACGTTAGTTAGTGTTATATCCTTTTTTGTTTAAATTATATAAAATCAAAATATATAAAAAAAATTTATGCAAAATATAGATGAAAAAATATTGTTGATTTAATTGATAATTGTTTTTTATGCTCGTATTACTACTATTCAGCTGTATATGTCGATTGCATTAACTACGTATATTGCAAATGAAAAAAAAAAAACAAAATTATTAGGAAAAAAAAGGTAACAATTTATTTTAAAATATACCGTGCGATTGACAATGTGTTGATGGACAACAAATGATTGATTGTTAAACAACTAACAGCCATCAGTGGAAAAACTATAAACAAAAATTAATGTTATTTTCCACTATATATTTGCAATTTAAAAAAAAAGGTTTACGTTATTTAACAACATGAATACATATTTTAACGGAAATCAACAACAAAAAAAAAACTTTTTATAAATGAGTTAAAGGTTAAAAGTAGATATAATCTGATGGAGGTGATGTATTTTTTGTGTGTTTAAACAGAGAATAAAAGATGCGCACTTAGGCTGACCATTCCTACTGATTTAATCAGATTTTTAATAGACAAGAGCTGATGAAAAAAACTACACTCAAAATATTTTGTAGGCAAAACCAAATGAAAAACACACTTAAAACCAGTGAATAAACAATTGAAAACCATCCCAGTAATTATTCATTTGTTTTAACATACATCAACATTTATTTTTTACTGTTGACAAAATTTTCTAAAATAAATAACATTAAACATTAAAAAATTACGTTTTTTTCACTCTTTTTTACCAACGAATAACCTACGAAAACATTAAAAATTAAGGATAGTTCTGTTATTTTTACCAACAAATTTAAAAAAAATAACCTACGAAAACAATAAAAATTAATGATTTCGTAGGTAATTTTTTACATTTTTTTATTGAAATATTTTTTTAAAAATTTTTAATAAAATTTTTGGGGAATCGATCCCGCAATCAACAACATTCTGGCCAGACACTCTACCCATCGTGCCAAAGTCACTTGATACAAACATGTTTTTATATTTCTATAAAAAATTTTTTGATTTTTTTTTTCTACAAAAAAATAACTGACTTGTGTAGGTAAAAACTAATGATATTTCATTAAAAAATACCAACAATTTAAAAAAAATTACTTACACAAATCATTAAAAATCAAAAGAATAATCAGTAGTTTTTACTTACAGAACAAAAATAAATGACTTTAAAAATTAAATGCTAATGAAAGTTTTTACTTTTTAGTGTGTTATTTTTGAAACAAAGGACTGAAGTAGTCATTAATAAAAACTGAACATCAAACAAATGTTTTTTCTTTTAAAAACGACTAAACGGAAAACTTTTTAAATAAACTACAAACAGTTAATGACATAATTTTTTGAGTGTATCTGTTAATTTGTTTTGGTTGTACTAAATTTTAAAGGTCTAAAAACAAACAAAAACTTTGTTTAGAGATTAAAACTTTTTGAGTTATTACACGAAGGAACAAAATTTAAAAAATTTAATGCTTATGGATTGGCATACATAATTTCTAGGAGATTTTCGTATGCTGTTTTCGAATCTGTGCTCCAAATGTCAAAGTTAGCTCTAGTTTTTGAGATATTCGCAAATTTATTATCATGATAAATTCAGACGATTTTTTTTACAAATCGGATTGAAGTTGAAGACTGTTACAATTTTTGTTAGATTTTGTTTTATCTACAGACTATACTCTATCTTTAAGGCTTATTTGCATAATGGTAGGTTCGAGGCTACTCCTTATACATGCACTGGAATGTAAAATTTGACTTTTTTTAAGTGATCGCGAATATTTGCATTTCTAATGAGAGATTGTTTCAACTTTGGACCTGAACCATTAGGTAACATCTTATATTAGTTATTTCAGGGAAAATATTGCTTACTTAATGTTTTTTCTTTTTTTAATGCAAGCGGAATTTGAAAAGTTACATATGTCAAAAATTTTAAATTTTGTGTAGTGCTTTTTACATCAAGAAAAACAAAATGCGTTTGACTCGCGACCCAATAGTTTTTCCAATAGTTTTTGGTACGTAGATTACGAATAAGGACACCGAATTGAAAAATTAGCCTTAGTTTTTGAGACATTTGCAATTTTTTTTTAATTTTTGTTTTTATATCCTGTTATGCACTGTTAATGCTTCTATTAATGGAACTATAGACTTTCAATAACCAAATCTTATGTTTTTCAACAATTTAACACTATCCTTAGAGATGTATTTTTATATTTTGACGTAAAATTCGTAATAATTTTATCTTTTTTTTTATATAAAAAAAGAAAAAAACAATTTTTTTGCCAAAATTACGCAGATCCTACGCCTTTTTACTTATTAAGTCAAAGGACCAAAGTGTTTTCAACAAACGACCGTCAAAATTTCAAAAAATATATATTTTCAAAAAAAATTGTCAATATCTCAAAAACTAAACCTAACTTTAAAATATTCGTAATCTACGTACCAAAAACTATTAGAAGAGTTGGGTCGCAAGTCATAACATTTTTAGTGTTCCTCCGTGTTATTTAACAAAAAAAAAAAAATTTTTTGAGTTAAAAAAATTTTTGTAGTGCAAAATTATTTTTAAAATAATTGCTAAAAAATAGTTTGAGTCTAAATTTCTTTTGAGTGTAAATTTTTTTTTTGGAGTTCGCATTTTTAAAATTTTTAAAAAGTTTGCACTCTTTGATTTTTTTTTTATACCCTCCACTCTAGTGATGTGTTACATTCCATTTGTAACACATCGAAATATTGGTCTAGGACCACATAAAGTATATATATTCATGATCCTCGATCGATTTTATGTCGATCTAGCGATGTCCGTCCGTCTGTCTGTCTGTCCGTAGAAAACACGCTAACTTTTGAAAGCCTTTACAGAGGCTACTGAAGTTTGGCATATATGATGGTCATTTACCTGGTCAGGTTGGTATTGCAATCCAGCCAAATCAGTCTAGTGGTTCAAAAGTTATGAGCAAAAGAGTAAATTTAGGCAAGGGTGTTTCGCGAATTTACGAGATAAAAAACACGATAACTTTCGACAAGTTTTAAAAGCATTGGTGGTAACTTAACAATGCTTTTCAAACTTGTTTAATTTTAAAGCAATGCTTTTTAAACTTGTTTGTTTTAAAAGCATTGGTAACTTAAAAATTACACTAAAAAAAAAAATAGTTTTTTTTTACAAAAATGACAATATTTTGTGTACATACGTACGTGCATTCACCCAAAAATGCTTTTACAGTAAAAAAAACATTACACTCGAAAATGTTTACACTCAAAAAAAAAGTTAGTAATTTTTCTTAATTTTTAAAAATGACAAAAAAAGAGTTTTTTACTCAAAATAAAATATTTCTAATCAAAATTGATAATTTTTTTCATGTTAAAAAATGTAATATCCTTTAAAAAATGCATTGTGGAGAGTATTCATGGATTCGGCAATGTCGAATTTAACTTTTCTACTTGTTTTTGTTAAAAGCTTCTATCGATTTTAAAAACCTTCATTACATAATTTAATTTACTTATAGATAACATTTTTTTGGTGTTTTATTCTTGTTTTAAGAAATGTTTTACAAACTACGCAAAATTTCGAATAAATTGATTGTTTTGACACACACAAAATATTATTAGCTAAAAATTTTCAATTAAATCTCTTGATCAACAAAATTTAAATGAGTCAATCAATGTTTTCATTAAAATTTTTGTTATTTTTTTTCAACATACCAGTTTTTTTTTTCCTCTTTAATTAATTTAAATGATTAATTCAAAAATATACAAAATAATCGGGTTTACTTTTTTTGTTGGTAACATATTGGAAAGCAAAAAAGATGAATTTTTTTGATAATTTTGTCATAAGCTTACAATTCATTTGTTAAATCAATCATTATTTTGATTGACTATAAATTAAAAATTTATCAAATTTTTGCTCAAAATCGAAAAAATGTTTGATTGAAAAAATTTTCAATAAATCACATACAATTTGATGATTGGTATAACAATTTTTTTAATTGGAGGAATTTCGATCAAAAAATTGATTGAATCCGCATTTTTGTTGATTGAAATTCGTTTCAATTTTTTTCTGTGCATAAAAGAGAGCAACGAAAAAAAAATTAACGGTAAATGGGGAATAGCGGAGTTGCTAGATTCGCGCGAAGTCAAAATTGTATATATGCAATGCAATGCAACGAAGGGTTAAGACCAGTAAGATCGTGGAATTACGAAGACGTAGTACAACACTAAAAAAAAATTACGGGGTTCCAACGATTGATTCTGGTAGAAGAGACAAAAAAAAAAAAATATACGTGTGTCAGCGTATATATATAAAAATATACCGATATGCCGCAAGAACAGGCCAAAGCTGGGAAGCTTTGACCGATCAAATTCCAATGTGATCTTTTAAAACGCCGGAAAACGTGTATCTTTTTTTGGTCTCCTCTACCAGAGTCAATCGTCGGAACCCCGTAATTTGTCTTAGTGTTGTATTGTGTTAATAAATTCTGAGATTAATATACTCTATAAAAAATGCCTGCGAATTTTGTACTCTTGCCCAAAACATTAAATCATGATAATGTTTTGCCGAAGATTTGGGTGTACTTGCCAAAGCAAAGTTTTTTTTAGAAAAAATAATGTTATATATCAGTCGAGGACCCCATTAAAAAACCAAAAGAGCTGTACATTTCGTAAGTGAGTGCAAAAATAAGTGCAAAGAAGTACTTTTACATTTTGGAGAGTATAAAGGATTCGGCACCAAAGAATATACCACTCTCACTTGTCTTATGTACATTTGATAAACAAATGGAAAATTTTTATGCGAAAAGCTTAGTTTTGGTAGAAAAAAATAATTTTTTTTCACGAAAAACAAAATTATTATAATGAATCCAAAATTTTTGGTGAAAAAAAAATTTGATGAAAAAAAGTTTTTGATGAATTTTTTTGATAAAAAGAAAAAAAAATTGATGTAAAAAAAATTGATGTAAAAAAAATTTATGAAAAAAAATATAAAAAAAAAATTTTTGTTGACAGAAAAATTGATAATAAAAAATTTGATAAAAAAATTTGATGAAAAAAAATTTATGAAAAAATTTAAGAAAAAAAATTTGATGAAAAAAAAATGTTGATGAAAAAAAAATTTGATGAAAAAAAAATTAATGAAAAAAAAAAATTGATGAAAAAACAAAAAAAAAAAAATGATGAAAAAAAATTTGATGAAAAAAAAAAATTTATGAAAAAAAAAATTTAATGGAAAACAAAAAAAAAATTTGATGAAAAAAAAAAATTGATGAAAATAAAAAAAAAAAATTGATAAAAAAAAAATGATGAAAAAAAAGTTTGATGAAAAAAAAAAATTTTATGAAAAATGAAAAAGAGTTTATTCTGATTCGAGGCCTTTTCATGTTCCCCATTATGAATTAACATAACAAGTACTTATGATAACTCTACTTTCTTTATTAGGATATTCTCCCATTAAATACTCATAGAGTTTCTTGCTTTCAAAAATTTTGGCAATTTTCAGGAATGAATTGACGATCGTTTCGGGGGTGTTCCAATTCCCCCATCATCAGAATTCTTTAGAAAATAAGGTAATACTGTTAGCATGCAAACATCAAATATTCATATTCTAAATAATCTCAACTTAGTGAGAAAGCAAATATGATTTTCGAAGTTCCACCAGCATTACACCAAATATAATTTGAAAGCAAGTTTTTTTGGTTACTGCATATACTACCTTCGGTAGTTGTTAAATACAGTTTTTGTTTTTGCCTTCTGTTATAGAAAACAAATTCTCTCGTATCAAGAGGGTTACCAAGTCCTAATAAAGAAAGTAGAGTTATCATAAGTACTTGTTATGTTAATTCATAATGGGGAACATGAAAAGGCCTCGAATCAGAATAAACTCTTTTTCATTGCACAATTAAAAGGTCGAATAAATAACTAATTTTTATTATTTAATAAAAATTAAAACACACATTTTATGAAAAAAAAAAAAAAAAAAAATTGAAAAAAAAAAAAAAAATTGATGAAAAAAAAAATTTGATGAAAAAAAAATTTTGATGAAAAAAAAAATTTTTTTTGGTGAAAAATAATTATGTTACTTTTTATTCACCAGCTGGTAAAAACGGTTTTATTCACCACGAGGTGAATTATTATCCAAGTTACAAACCCAAGTTATTAAAATTTGTGGTTTTAAGAAAATGAAAATAGTAATTCTTGTTTTCTTTTTCGTTAATTCTTAGCTTATATAGTCAAACTGAGGTGGCGTCCTGCAACTTTTTTAAAATTAGACACCAGCCTAAAAACATTATCATGTTAAAAATTCTCTGATTCTGAAATATTTTTCTAACAGAAATTTCTATTGTTTAATACAAAACTCTTTAATTGTTGTACAAATTAAACATTCTTTCTTTAAACATAATCATGTTCTTAAAATAATGTCTGCATTTGATAAAATTCTTAATGCTTTAATACTTTTTACCATAATACTTATTATAGCGGTATGTGTGTAATTGAACTGTCTTAGGCGGGCAATTATTCTGTCAGTCTACCTGTCATATAAGTTCATTAATTCTTTAACACCAACTCCCTTCTCTAATTACACAAATGTTAAAGAATAGAATTAAGTGTTACACATTCTTACGAAAATAAAACTTGTTTAATAAACTTAAATAAAGAAAACAGTACGCAAAAAAAAAAACTTGTTAAAAAAATGTTTAATTAAAAATTTAGCAAGGTACGTTATCCTGTGTTTGTGTTCCTTTTTTGCATTTAAACAATATTTTTTTTCTTTTGCAGTTCTGCTTTTAATTAACTTTTTTTTACAATAGAATTGTACAAAAATCCTCTTAATTGGTAATACAATACGATACACAAAATTACACAATAAAGTGTATTTTAGTTGAAATAAGGAGTGAGATCATAAAAATGTTAACACACATAAAGTTAAATAAAAAACAGACTACTGAATTTTAAGACTTCAAACCAAATTTTTATTAAATAAAATTTAATACAAAATCATAACAAAAAAACCGCATGGAACTCTAACCACTACGAACAAAGTTATCCACTTTTTCCGGAAACCCTCCCATTAAGGCTTTTATGGTAGTTTCTGTCACCTTTTTAGAGCAGGTGGTCCATCTACGTTTGAAATCTTGCATGTCCTGGGAGACCTTTTTTGTGCCCTTTAATTCTTTTTTAACAAGAGCCCAATATCTCTCCACTGGCCTGAGCTCCGGGCAGTTTGGTGGATTTGCCTCTCTTGGTACAAAAACCACATTATTATCATTATACCACTCCAGCGCTTTCTTGCTGTAGTGACAAGATGCTAAATCGGGCCAAAAGTAAGTGGATACATTGTGCTGACTCAAGAACGGAAGAAGTCTCTTCTGCAAACACTCCTTGATATAAATTTCGCTGTTTATAGAGCCAGATGTCACAAATGACTGGCTTCTTTGGCCGCAGCTACATATGGCTTGCCATACTAGGAATTTTTTGGGGAATTTCGTTTGCTTTTTTGACCGAAATTTTTCCGCAACATTTCCTCGAACATCGGAAACATAAAATTCTTGACCAGGGAGCTGCGCAAAATCAGCCAGGACATAAGTTTCGTCGTCCATTACACAACAGTTGTATTTTTTTATAAAATTTGATTTCAATTTTCTAGCTCTGGTTTTGGCCTCCAAATTTTTAAAAGCGTTTCTATCGGGAACTTTTTGAACTTTGTAGGACTTTAGTCCCGCCTTACGTTTCACTTTACGTACAAAAAAGTCTGAGCATTGGGCTAACCGAGCTGTTTTTCTGCCAGATGTGTTAGGAGCTCTCTTAAGGATGCTTTTAACTTTATATGCCTTACCAATGTTACGATAACCAGTCGTTGTTCCTGTTCCCGGCTTCCTTTCAATTGTTAGGTGTTCCAGATACCTTTTTACCACTTTTGAAACTGTTTGGCGGCATACATTAGTTTCTTTGGCAATTTTTTTGTATGTCCATTAGAGTGTCCCTTATTTTGGAAATGTTGGAAATCTTGAGACGGTACCCGCTCATTTTTTTCCTTTTGACTTAAAAATAACTCAGGAAAAATTTTACGCCCCTAGGACCACGCCTTCCCTACGCGACGGGGCCTTAAAGAGCGGGGCCTAAAAAATCATTTTTCCATACAAACCAAAAAAATTTTTTTTTGATTTTTAATTTTTTTGTTATTAATTATTATATTACTTGGTTTGCTTATTCACGACAAAAAATTTGATTTTGGAGGGATAAGTCTTTCAGCGCTAAAAAATTTTTCGCAAAAAAAAAATTTGGGCGGCCGGGGTCCTACAGTAAAAAATTTTTAAAAAATATTTTTTTTTAGTTTTGACCAGCAACGGTTTTAGCTGCTATGTTGCTTTAAATGATATATATTCCAAAAAAAAAATTATTCATATCTGTGACATCTTTATCTTTTTCGAAAAAAAAAATTTTGAGCCGTAGGAATCCTACGGTAAAAAATTTTTAAAAAATATTTTTTTTTAGTTTTGAAAAGCAATGGTTTTAGTTTTTATGTTGTTTTTAATGATATATATTCCAAAAAAAATATTATTCATATTTGTGACATTTTTATCGTGTATCGAAAAAAATCATCAATGCATTTTTTACCCTTTTTTAGAACACGATTAAGATGTCACAGATACAAAAAATATTTTTTTATGAATATATATCATTTAAAGCAACATAGCAGCTAAAACCGTTGCTGGTCAAAACTAAAAAAAAATATTTTTTAAAAATTTTTTACTGTAGGACCCCGGCGGCTCAAAATTTTTTTTTGCGAAAAATTTTTTAGCGCTGAAAGACTTATCCCACCAAAATCAAATTTTTTGTTGTGAATAAGCAAACCAAGTAATATAATAAATAATAACAAAAAAATTAAAAATCAAAAAAAAAATTTTTTGGTTTGTATGGAAAAATGATTTTTTAGGCCCCGCTCTTTAAGGGCCCGTCGCGTAGGGAAGGCGTGGTCCTAGGGGCGTAAAATTTTTCCTGAGTTATTTTTAAGTCAAAAGGAAAAAAATGAGCGGGTACCGTCTCAAGATTTCCAACATTTCCAAAATAAGGGACACTCTAATGTCCATGTTTGGTTTTGTTGAAAATATTTAATTATTTTTGAACGCACTTTTCTTTCATCGTCCATTGTGTAAAAAATTGCAAATTAAAACTCATGATGTAAATTAATTTATTAACTGACATATTTTTAAAATGTAAACTGCCGAAAAAAAAAAAATTTGGAAGCTTTACACCAAAGTTGTAGGCAAAAATGTGTGTTAACATTTTTATGATCTCACTCCTTAGTTGGTGCCATTGTAGTTAGTGCATTTCCTTTTTTGTTCAATCTTTGTATGCAATTATTATGTCTGTTAATTTAAATATCTTTCATTGATTAATACTAATCATGTGATGAAAAAAAAGTTAAAACTGTGAAAACATGTATTGCATACCAAGCAATTTTTAGATGGAAAATATGTATATGGCGTAAGAGATATCAGCGATATTTTATTTTTGCTGAAATAAATAATTTTTTGTCATTTAGCAAGAAATTAAAGAAATTAAAGAAATTTTACATATCAAATCAATCAGTTTAGATAATATTTTTAGTAGGGTTATTTTAGCTCGAGGTCAGTTTTCTTTACTAATTACAACCATAATATTCTCATAGACATATTTTAAAGAAAATATTTTTTTCCAAAAACCCAACAACAAAAATAAACTAACGTACAAAATTTATTACAATTAAAAAAAAAAAACATTTTAAAATGATAAGAAAAATTTGTATTTTTTTTTTTGCTACCTCCTATTTGACAAAATTCCTTGTAATTTTACAAGCTTATTACCAAAAAATTATAAATTTAAAAATTTTTTTGACGCTATAAAACTTACAAGTAAGTTTTGTACTGGACTTTTTGCTACCTGGTATTTTACGAGAATTTCTAGTAAAAATGTCGTTTTTTTTGTGAATTTACAAGCTTTTTAATAATAAAGTTGTAAATTTACAACTTTTTTTAGCACAATACAACATACACGGATTTCCCGTGAATTTACTAGATTTTTTTTTGTAAAAAAAACCTTGAAAATTTGTAAAATTAAAAAAAAAAAAAATAAATTTCAATCGAAAATGTTTTGTTAAAAAACAAGGAAAACTGTCAAATATTTGTAAAATGGCTTTACGAGACTTTTTCTAGTAATTTGACAAGGTTTTTGTTTGTGTGTAGATTTGTTAGATGTTTGATAATCCTGATCAAACTAAGAATGAAACTCTTCCCATTATCACCCGAGGATTTTTTATGAAACTGATTATTTTGAAGATCATATTGTGGAGGTGGAAATTAGGGTGGAAGAAACAACAATTTTTCAGTTTATTTTGTGTATCTTCTATATTATGCAAAGAAAATGTTGCATACCAAATGAAAGTTATTTGAAAAACCTCTTCAAGTGTCTGAAAAGCGTGTCCAAGCATGCTTAACTTTTCGACATATTGAGTATAATTAGGGTGACCATTTTTTTCTGAGCTCAAATCAGTACGCCCAAGTTTTTATGTTTTAACTTTCTAAATTTTTTTGAAAAAAAAGGGAAACACTGATGTTTTTTCAACACTCAAAAAATTTCGGTTAAACTAACTTGACGGCAAGTATTTTTAGTAAAAAACAACTGTTAAAAAGCAACTGCAAAAAACAGCTGCAAAAAAACAACTGATAAAAACAACTGTTTTCTGCAGAAAATTTAGTTGACTTTAAACGACTTCATTTAAATGTTTTGATTGTTTCACTGCAGAAAATGTAACCAAATTCCACAGGTTTTGAAAATAAGAAAATCCCTCAGATTTTTGAAGACTTTTTTTCGTTAGTTTTGACAACTTTTCCTTTAAGAAAACTTCACAGCTAATAAGCACATGTTTTTTTCAATGCCCCTGATTTTCTGAGTGCTTGTTCGAATAAGCTCTGATGACATTACCTTATTTAAGATCCCAGAATCATTTGGATTCATGCAATTTACATCTTATTTTTAAAAATATAAAAAAATCCATCGGCCAATTGAACTTTTCGTTATAGAAAACCTCAAAGATTCTGTGGGAATTTTATATAAATTTAGGAAGATCAAAATAACCTCATGCTCAGAAACATTTTTGCGTTAAGGAACATCTTGATTCATGAACTCTAATCTCCTTAGAATAAATTCGTTATAAATTATCTCATTGTCAGACTTAAATTATAAAAACAGCTCTGTAGATTGTATTATGGAAATTAAAGTTTTTGTATAGAATTTTTGTCTAAAATTATTTATTTTTGATGTTGAAATGTTCAGAAATCAGTACAATCAGTACATATTTTAAAAAATCAGTACAAATCAGTACAACGTTTTTTGATCAGTACACGTGATCAAAAATCAGTATATGCACTGATCAAATCAGTATGAATGGTCAGCTAAGTCGAAAAATATTGTCTATTTTGGCACGCTGTTAACATCAAGAGATAGGTCTTTCAAATACCTTTAATCTGACACCGAATATGCCTATCTTATTTTTGGTTAAATAGACATAAACCGTAAAAAACTGCAAAACTTACACTAACGATCGTCATTTAAATTCACTATGTTTTTTGTAGTATATTGTTTTTATATTTTGCTGAATAGTCTTGAAAAGATCTTAGCGAGATGGAAACATATGCGGGCTAAGTCGTTTAAAACAAAAAAATATTTTTTGGAAAATTATTCTATTTACGCGAATATAATGGTTGTAATTAAGTAGTTAAGAAACATGCCCAGCAAAACTTAGATTACCAAATAAGGTATAAAATAAGGTATATGATCTCTTATTTTATACATTGCAGCATTGATGATTTTAACAGGCGATGAGACTCAAAGTAATGCATCCACATTATCACATAGAATACCAGTAAGGTATAAAATAAGTCATAAATTTATAACAAAGAATACCAGTAAGGTGTAAAATATATGATATTTTATAGGTTACGAGTAAAGTATATAATATAGCATACCAGAACGTAATATATAAGGTGTTACGAGTAGTGAAAAAGTAATTTTGTATTAAATTTACTCACGTGATTGTAAGTGAGTGTAAGTAGATATAATATGCTAGTGAGTGTGTGTCGTTAGAAATTTCTTGTCGTGAGCCCATCTCTAGTTTAAACTTATGCATTTTTTATAAAATAATTATTTTTTATGTTATTGTAATGCATTATGCATTTAATTATAAATAATGCATAATTTCAAACTTTCAAATAATACATAATGTAACCAAATATAAATCATCCATGATATAATGTTTAGAAATAATAAATATGAAATACATTTTTCCAATAATCATGCATTACGTAGCAAATTATTAGTAATGCATTATTTTTTACTTTAAAATAACACGTTGTGGAACAAATGTTTGGTAAGACATCCTAAAATAATGCTACAAATAAGGTATATACATTACCTGGTAATGTGTTATATAATCACTACCCATTACCAAAGTTTTGCTGGGAACCTTTTTATTGCAGAAGGTGTTCAAAGTCCTGCACTTAGACCTGGGAGGCTACAAAATTCAGTTTTTTTTGGCCCGCCCCCTTTTGTGGGCGTGGATTTAAAAACAACAAGGACATAATTATTATAAGTTTTATGGCGAATTACTTATGTCATAACTATTATAGGTCAATTTTTATTTTATTTCTTATGAATAACTATTAAATAATAATTAATAATTTTTTTATTGTAAAATAATAGTTATGGGCGTAAGTAATTTTTATAAATTAAGCCGCGGTCACTTTAATTTTTGAAAAAGGTAAGATTTTTAACGAATTATTTAGTTTTAGGAAATATCCTTCCAAAAAGGATATCATTTCATTTGAACCTACAAAGGATAAAAAATAACTATTATAAAATAATAGTTATTTAATAGTTATTTTGTTGATAATAATTATTTTCAATTTTTTTAAATAACTATTAAAAGTTGGCAATTTTTTGGAAATCCAAAATGTAGATAATAGTTATTTTGGGTCCTTGAAAAAAAATCATAAAAATTATGAGTAAATGGTATTACTAAAGTTCAAAATGCATAATAAATAAATTAGTAAACATTTATCGCAATGGGAAAGGTATCCCCACCCACCCCCACAGATCCCCACTAAAAAATGCCGAATTTAACACTATCACTTGTTTTTTATATTTTTTTAATATACTATTTATTAAATTTTTTAATAGTTGTAACATTATTTTTATTATTAAAAAAATAAAAGGCTTATTATTGACATTTTTTTCTATGAATAACATTCATTTGTTCTATGATTTTTTTCTATTAATCTAACAAAATCTATGAATAAAATTCTATGAAATATTTCACAATACTAATGAATATTCATTCAGCCAATTGTTTCATAGATTCTATGAATTTGGTTTTATGAAATTTGTTCATAGATATTATGAACAATTATTCTTTCAGTGCAGTGACTCTGACATGTCTCCTCGACGTCAATGAGGATGCCTTGAGGACGTTGCCAACTGGGAGCTTCTTTTACTCACAAGTTCTTCAAAGTGGTCTAAAAAAATTGCAAGAGTGTTTTATAGGGTGGTTCATAAAAACAAAATTTTGATTTTTGTACGGGCCACCCAAAATATAAATATTAGAGTTCGTTTGGTGACTCTATCACTTCATCTGTTTATCGGATATCATCATTTTTTTAAAGGATTTAGGGAAGCTAAAAAGAATGGAAAAATTTTCACTCCTTGGGGTGCACAGAGGTAAAATCCGGCCAAAACTAAAAAATTTTTTTTTTCTTTTTTTTCAAATTGAAGCCAAATGAGAGCTAATACTTCAAAACATGCGACTACAAAGTTTTGCGTCAATCCCTTGAGTAGTTTAGGTTTTATAACGAAGCAAAGTTGAGAATTTGTATTTATTATTTTTTAAATTTAAAAGTTGTGATTTGCAACTTTGAAATCCAAGTAGGCTGTAAACTTAAAAAAAAATGTTTGCCTTGAAATTGATATATTTTGAAAATTTAGCATTATTTTTGCATGTCATATGCATTTCAGCAATTTCGAGTGCGTGGATCAATTTAAACAGTGGTGGTGAAAATAAATCTAAAAAAATAAAAAATTTATAAAAAATACAAACTTTGGAAAGCCCAAAAAAATACTTTTTGCTCAAAATTGCTCTTAAGTCGCTATACCACAAATTAGTATAAGGGTTCCCAAGTAAGTACTAATTAACATCAGTACCAAGTTTAACCAAGTCTTTCAGTTAGAGCCTTTTAAAGTTTGGTCATTTATATCAAATAAAGAGCTTTTTGAGCTGTGGAAAACACATAAAAAGAGAAGATGGATAAAATACTGATGATTAAGAAACAACATCTTAAAACACCTTCAAAAAAATTTTTTTCGCGAACAAAAAAAAAAAATTGGTTTATTGTTGTATTCTTAACCTGCCTACAACATTTTATAAGTTTACATAGAAAATTAAAGAAGTTATAGGGTTTTGGCCGGAATTTACCACTGTGGGGTGGTTCAAAGCATCTGAAAACGCGTATTTTGAGCTGATTTTTCTGCAGAGAAAAAATAATTTTAATTTAAAAAAAAAATCGATTTTTCCGCCCCTGCTGTGGGTTATTGTAACTTTTTTTAAGAGTTCAAAAAACTGCTATTGTTTTAAATTTTGCTGTAGAATCGACTGGTAAAATCAGATTTGCGATATATTCAGCCGTTTTTGTTCTGCAGAAAAATCAGCTCAAAATTCATGTTTTCAGATGCGTTGAACCACCCCAAGGAGCGAATTTTTTTCCAAAAAAATACCGACATTCTTTTTAGTTCCCCTAAATCCTTCAAAAAAATTATGATATCCGCAGATCAAATTTTCAAAATTTACTCTAATAAATATAGTAAGTACCGCGAGAAAATAACACATGATTTTTTTCAGAATTTTTAATTTATGTTTAGGGGTCGCTACTGGGCCCTAAACATTGGTTCTAAAAAAAAAGTTCACACAATGAAAAAGGTTTTTCTGATTTGTATTTTTTTATTTTTATTACAATTTAGCGTGATTAGCTAATTAGTGACAAAAAGTTTCATTTTGGCTGGACAAGTATTTCAGTTCCAAAAGTGACCATGAAATCAAATTTTAGGCTGGCTGGGGTCTAACTCTAAAATTTTTTTAAAATTTTTTAGTTTTGATAAGCTTACATAAAAGGGGTTTAGTTGCTCTTGATAATATATTCTTCTAAAAAATTTTTAGTTTTTCTGAAACAACGTTCACTGGAGGCGAAAACCAAAAAAAAAGATATTTTCAAAAAAAAAAAAAACAATATATCAGTTCCACTGCTCCAATGATGCGTCCTAAAGTGGTCAATACCAAGACCGACCTCATTAATGTTTACCCCTAAGCAAGTTGTTCGAATAAACTAATACTCTATCTCTAATTTCTAAGGGGGATGTCACACAAAATAAAATTTTTCAAAATATGCTCTAACCGCTCCAACTGACAAAAGAGTGCCTCTGGAGGGTCATATGTATGACCGACCCACAGTACTTTTTTAGTCCAAATGTTTTTTCGGAACATACTTAGCCTCAATCTTCATGCCCTAAGACGCCCCCTTACAAATTATTTTTTTTTATTTTTTACAATTTTCTTTTATTTAATCAGCTTTAATCAGAGGTCAACATTGAGACCGACCTCCATTAATTTAAAGCGTCAAACATTTTTTTTTAAAAATATGACTAACCCCTATCACCACTCTCTAAGAGGGGTTCCATACAAACTACAATGGAAGCAAATTTAAAAATATATAATTTTGAGTGTGAACACTTTACTTTTTTTGTGTGTGTTTGTTGCTTTATGTTTACATAATTATTGATGGTGTAGCTGAGGGGTTATATACCTTCCCTGCTATACTATTTATCTTTAAATCGTTATATTTTTCATATCGCCATGCTTGCTGGGTGTTTTTGCTTTAAAAAAAAATATATTTATTTCTATAGTTTTATTTTTATTTTAGTGATAATTGCAACATGTCATGTTCCACAAATGTGTACATAAATACAACACAAAGAGTTAGTTTGTATGAATGGCATTTAGCTATGTACCGACTACGTTTTTTTGTAATACATAAATGGTAATTGTTAAAATAAAAAGTCAAATAGTCAATGATTAATTTAACTGCATGTACATTAGGGCGTCCTGTCAAAGTTAAACTTTCAAATTCGTGTCGGAATACTATGGTCATGGAAAAATTGATTTTGGGAAAATTTTTAAAAAAATTTTGCAAGGTCATTTAGTAGGTAACGAGGGGTCAAAGTTTGAAAATATCAATATTTTTACCAAAATTCATGTCCTCCGATTTTTTTTTGCAAAATTTTCTTAGCAAATGTGGACCAACATTTTTGGTCGCCAGGTGCTGATTTTAAAACATAATTTTTTTTTTTTTTAACAAATTCGTTTTAAAAGTTTTAACATGGTGACTTCGGCAGGAATTCTGAATCGAAGTTTGAAAGTTTATAATTTTCAGGACGCCCTAATACACATGTAGTTTATTTTTATTTTTCTTTTGCTATTGTCGTCAGTACCGGTTTAACCATTAGGGCACACTGGGCACGTGCCCAGGGCCCCCGACCCTACGGGGGCCCCGAAAGGCCAAAAACGGTTGAGAATTTTTCTATGACAGTAGTTCTTAAACTCATTTTCCTGCATAAATGGTCTCAGGTTCTGAGACATTTGTCGTATAGGAAAAGTATCAGGTTCTGAGACATTTGTCGTATAGAAAAAGTCTCATTTCTATAGAAAAAGTCTCAGATTCTAAGACATTTTTCCTTTATAAAAAGTCTCAGATTCAGAGACCATTTATCTATAAATAGAGTCTTTGAGTCTGAGATCTTTTTCCTTAAGAAAAAGTCTCTGAGTTTGAAACCTTTTTACTATAGAAAAAGTCTCAGATTCTGAGACCTTTTTCATATAGAAAGGGTCTTTGATTCTGCTACCTTTTTCCTATAGAAAGAGTCTTAGATTATGAGATCGTTTTCTTATAGAAAAAGTTTCAGAAATCTCAGATTTTTCTTATTAAAAAGTCTCAGATTCTAATACCTTTTTACCCTAGAAAAAGTCTCACATTCTGAGACCTTTGTTTTGGAGAAAAACCTTCAGATTCTGTGACATTTTTCTTATAAAAAAAGGTTTCCTATAGTATCCGATCCTGAGAACTTTTCCCAATAGAAAAGGTCTCAGATTTTGATTCCTTTTTTGATAGAAAAAGTATCTGGTTCTGGGACCTTTTTCTTGTAGAAAAGAAAAAAATACCTCGAGCTAGAATAACTCTACTCACAATATATATATATTTTAATTTTTTGTAGGTCCTAATTCTTAAAACAAAAATAGAACAATCTTTTTTTCTTGTGTTGCAACTTTTAACTTCCCAGGGGGCCCCCAAATTCTTGTGTGCCCAGGGCCCCCGCCATACCTTAAGACGGCCCTGATTGTCGTAATTGTTGTCGTTTACTTGTTTTTTTTTACCCCGTCAATTTACCGCGACAACTACGGCAGCAGCAAAAACAGACGACTACGTTTAGTTGATTTCATGTTAAACAAACATATTGTGATTTGTAACGGAACGATTACAAAAAAAAAAAATAAAACATTCACCTGGGGGTCATGAGTGTATTACTATTCATGTGACATTAGAGTGACATTTTTTGTAAGGTAAAAAAAATTTTCTTTCGATTTTAAACATCCGGAAATTTTTTAATTCTCCCTGGCCTAAAACTATATGAAATAAATTTGAGGCCAATCGGATTCAATTTACCAGTGGCGCCCGGTAATCAAAGTTTTGGATTTTGAGAAACAAAAAATGTGTCTTGCAACACGTCATATTTGTTAATTTGGATGTATAGAACACGAATATAATTTTTTTTTAAAACTGGTGTGATGGTTTTCAAGATATCGCTTTTTCAATTTTTTTTTTTAATTATTTTCCTTGACGTTTTAAGAGAGCTTGTGACAATCTTTAATTTAAACTTAATTTAAGCCAAGTCCCATCATTTTAACCCGTGGCGCCCTTCGATCAAAGTTTTGGAGTTTTGAAAAATTTTCACCAAAATTTTGGATGTTTGAAACACAAAAAAATAAAAAAAATCTTCAGATACATAATTAGTTCTATTAATTTTCGTATGCTAAATACAAATATCAAACAATTTCTAAAATCGGTCAAGAGGTTTTCGAGATATTGGCACATGAAATTTGTCAACAAATTTCCAAAAAATGACGGGTTATTCCTATGTCCAAGGGGGGAAAAAAACAATTCCATAGACTTTTTAAAGAGCTTGAGACAAACTTATTTTTATTGATTTTGGTATGCTGAGTACGAATATCATAAAATTTCTGAAATCGGTAAAGCGATTTTTAAGATATTACCATAAAAAATTTAAAAAAATGTCGGTTTTTCCTCCGTTCAAAAAACAACAAAACTATACCGTTTAAACACATAACACCCCTCGTTCAAAGTTTGCAGTTTTTGGTGAAAATTTTCTAAAAAACCAAAACTTTGATCGAAGGGCCCCACGTGTTAAAACGATCGAATTTTGCTTCGAATAATTTAATTTTAAATAAAAGTTTGTCTCACATTCAAGGAAGACAAATTTTGAGATTTTTATTTCTAAATTTCTAATCCGCCTTTTTTTTTGCAAAATTCAAATACCGATATCTCGAAAACCTTTCCACCAATTTTAAGTTTTTGATATTCGTGTTCAGCGCATAAAAATTAATAGAGATTACACCGCTCAACACTCATTTTCCGGTTTGAATTCTGGTGATCAATTTTAGTAGATTTTGATCTCCTGATTCCAAATCTGTTCTTCAAATTTTTACATCACGTCTAGATTTTTAGTTATTCGCGGTTGAAAATGCGAAAAATGACGATTTTTGCATTATTTGAAAGCCTGCACAGCAGCCATTCAGTAGAATACAAATATGGCAGGCACGTACGCAGGGGGGGGGGCCCTGGGGGCCCGGGCCCCCCCCAAAATGATTTGACAATATAAAAATTTTAAGACTTTGCACTACAAAATATACGTCTAATCTAACGAAGGTTTTTTTCTGAAAATTTCAAAATATTGAAAAAATTTTCATTGAAAAAAATTTTTGTGTAGGTGTAAATTCGTAAATTTGTACGGTACTGAATAAGACACCTTTAAACGGTAATTGCGACTGGCCAAGTAAGTTATGCATCATGAATTTAGTTAAAGCCGCTGCTAATGTACCAAAAGAATACTTCTTTCAAAAAATACATGTATTTTGAAAAGTATTTTTGAAAAGTACTCTTTTGCCACCAGTGCTGAAAAATTTTTTTTGATAAAAAATATTGTGAATTTAAGATATTTTCTTTCCAAAAATGTCTCAAAATCTATTAATTTTCTAATTCAATAAATGGATAAGAGATTTTTTAAGATCATAATAACTGTTTTCAGACTATTTCTGTACGAAAAATATTTTAGAATCAAAGATTTTCTCTATAAAAAAAACGTCTTATAATCTGTGTATTTTCTTTACGAAAAATCATTCAGAATCGGAAAAACCTATACGAAAAATGTATCAGAATCTGAGAATTTTTCTATACCAATTTGAAATATTTTTCTTAAAAGAAATTTTTCTGTACGAAAAATGTGTTAGAATCTGAGAATTCATCTATTCAAAAATGTATCAGGATCTCAGAACTTTTCTATACAAATCTGAGATTTTTCGTATAGAGAAATTCACTATACGAAAAATATCTCAGACTTTAAGAATTTTTCAATACGAAAAATGTTTCAGAATCTGAAATTTTTTTTGAATACAAAAAATGTCTCAGAGTCTTTTTTTTTAACGAAAAGTGTCTCAAAAGCTGAGAACTTTTTCTATACGATAATTGATTAGAATCTGAGATTTTTTCTGTACCAAAAAAGACTCAGTATGTAAGAATTTTGCTTCACGAAAAATGTTTCAGAAATTAAAAACTTTTCTATAAGTAAAATGTCTCAAAATGAAGCAACTTTTACTTAAAACCTGAGATTTTTTCTAAATAAAAAATGTCTTACAATCTAAGAATTTTTCTTTACGAAAAATGTCTTATAATCTAAAAAATTTTCTACACAAAAAATTTCTCAGGGTGTCTCAAATGTCTCAAAATTTTCTATGCGAAAAATATTTTAAATCGTAAGTATAGTAAAAATTTGTCTATGGTTAAAATTTCATGGAATTATAATTTTTTTTGTTTAAAAACTGCAAAACTAAAAATATTTCCTGCAATTTAAGGAGTCTTTCGTTCCAAAAATGTTTCAAAATCTTTGATTTGTATGTATCTTAGAATTGGAGAATTTTGTGTACCAAAAATGCTCTTACACTCAAAAAAATACGTCAGTAAAAAAGTTTGTAAAATGGTTTGTAACCCAACTTTACAGGTTTTTTACTAATTCTTACTAAAAATTATTTTTTAGTAGTTCTTTTTTGTAAACTCGCGTTACAAACTATTGATTTTTTACTGATTTTTTAAAAATTTTTTCAGTTAATTTTTTAAAAATTATCCTACAAAATTTTGATATTTTTTTTTGTAAATTTTACAAAATTAGTTTGTAAATTTCGTATTTTTTTCTAGAAAAAAAGAAATTATAATTAAATATTACAACAAAGGCTTTGGATTTTAATTTTTTTTACACATACATTATGATATGCAAAATTCAAAAGCAAGGCGCCAGCGAGCTGATATTTTTATTAATTTTTACAACCGGGTTTTAAAATTTATTTTACAGAAATTGTACAGAAAAATTTAGTAATTCTAATTTTTTTAGTATTTTAAAGATTACTAATTTTTGAAAACCAAAGTTTGTAATGGTAACTGAAAAAGTTATCGGGCACAAATTGAAAACTTTATTAGTAATGGTAACAGACTTTTTTGTAAGGAATACTAACATATTTTTATGAGTGTAGAAGTTTTCTGCATAAATATGGTTTATAATCAAAAAACTAGGAAAAAATTTATGAACAATTCAAAAAGGTGTCCCATAGTTTTGAGTTTTTACTCGTAAGGTATATTTGAGAATTTTTAAAGAAAAGTTGCATAAATTTTCCAATTCTTTTTTTAAACAAATAATTTAACTCCTTTTTATCTAAAATTTAAAATAAAAGTTTTATTTTATAAAAATGTAAAAAAATGTAGGTGAATAAATATTCAGGCGAAAAAACAAAATTTTGAAAAAAATGTTGGCCCCCCCCCAAAATAAATTCCTGCGTACGTGCCTGAAATATGGTATTATGCGCAAAAGCATAATTTGTCTATGGTCTCCAACATTGAAAACCTTGTTTTTTTAAATTATTGCGTTTGGTTGGGATACACTTGCGTTTTAAAATGATTCTGTTAAAATTACCATTTTTGTAAAAAAGTACCTTAGTTTTTTTTTATATTTTTCAAAGAAAAACAAAAAAAAAATTAATGTTTTATAAATTTAAGTTGTCTGTGTTATTTTTCGTATAAACCGGAAGATATCTTTTATGGGCTTAAAAGTCTATAACTTTTGCCTAAATTTTGAGCTCATCACAGTTAAGATCTGTTAAGATCACATCTGGTTTTTGTTTTAAGCCTTTTAAAAATGGTGCTTTTTCTATTTTTTTTGCACAGTGTTTTTTTAAAATACATGTTTGGCCAATAATAGTGCAACAACTTCATATTTGTTTGATCATATATTTGAGATCATAGTTCAATTCTACTCTAACGCTTTATACCAGATTTTTATTTGAACCAGTGGCTGCTGTGCAGGCTTCCAAAATAGACAAAAATCGCGTTTTTTTTTCGCATTTTCAACCGCGAATAATTAAAATTCTAGACGTGATGGAAAAATTTGGAGCTCAGATTTGGAATCATCGAGTCAAAACCTTTTAAAATTGTATATGAAACTTCAAACCGGAGCCAAAAACCTTCCATTTGTTGAGCGGTGTTATCCTCAATTTTGTACAACATAAGACCAAAGAGAAAAAAAATTTGCCCAGACGTTCGAAATCGGGGAAAAAACTTTGCCATACAAAAAAAAGCCACTCTAATGTGACATACATAAATTACACAGAGTAACACAGAATTTTGTTAATTTTTAAAATGATTTAAAAGATTCTGATATGAGAAACTCAAGTCTAATATCAGATTAAAATGTGAAAAATTTGTATTTTGGAATATTTGTGAACAAGTTATTTCTTTACATTTTATCTGAAGTTAACCTCATAATCAAGAAAAGGACTTTCATGCAAATGCATGTTTTTTCCTAATAGTCTTCAAACAGCACAAACCAAATATCTTTGCAAATCAAAGAATTTTCTTTAAAATGACATCGAATGGTTAGTGAATATTTTTGCATATTTGGCAGATAATGCAAATTTTTGCATATTCTGCTAGTATTTTTCCATGAATGGATATTTTTAGGTTATATTTTGTATTCAATTTTAGTATTTTTTTATCCATATAACATATTCTTTTTTAGCTTTTCACCGGCACCACAAAATGTCTTTTTTTCCTCTGTGTAATTTAATCACCCTAACCCCCAATACGTATTAGCAGTAGACATTTGTAATTGTTGTACTTATGGCACACATACCATAACATGAATTAACAATATATAAACATAACCTAACATATGTTAATCTTTTATTTTTTAATTCTGAATTAATCCCTTGTACAAGATTTTTCTGCTTTTTTAACATCTGGGAAACAGGATATATATAATAATTTCCTGCTGTTGTTTGAGGTTCAAATTAATTTTTGAGTCGAATTAACTAACAAGGAAGGTCTTTTACATGGCACCCACCGATTGTCCTGAAACTTGCATATTGGAAAGAGGGGAGCAAAATAAGAGTTACCTTTTTTTATAGCTGCACAATCTCAAATTTAAAAAACGGTTGTCACCTTATGAAAAAATAAGAGCTTTCTGGATAATCCGTATAAAAGCCGAACTAGCAGGAATTTCACCAAACGAAAAATACGAGTAAGCTTAATTTTGATAGAGATTATTTAAGATGATTTTGGCGGTCGTACGTATATATATCTCCATATAAGCTAGAGATGGGCGCGTGAGTGATTTTTGACTGACACTCACTCACGCTCACGACAGGAATTTTTTAATCACACACACTCACTCACGAGCATATTTTTTCTACTCTCACTCACTCACAATCACGTGAGTAAATTTAAAACAACGCACACTCACGTGCACTCACGCAAGCTTCACTCACACTCACGTTGGCTCACACTCACGAAACTCTTATTTATACAAAAATTTAAAAACTAATTTCAAAAAATTTTCAAAATTTTCAGCAAAAAACAGTTCAGCGAAATTTACAGTTCAGCGAAATTTACAGTTCAGCGAAATTTTACATATTTTTTTAGCTTTTTTCGGGCCGAAATCTTAAGTTAAGCCAAATTTTACAATTTTTTTTGTAGCTTTTTTTGTTACAAAAGGAAATATAAAGAGAAAATAAATCACGCAAACTCACGCAAAAAAATCGACTCACGCACACTCACTCACGCAAAAATCTTACTCACGCACACTCACTCACGCAATTTTTTCGCCACTCACACTCACTCACAATCACGTGAGTAAAATTGAAATCAGTCACACTCACGTGTGATCACGCGTGATTCACGTGAATCACGCTCTAATCTGCTTATGTACCCATCTCTAATATAAACTACCCCAACGATTATACATTTTTTACAATAACGAACTTAACGAAGCCAAATTTGGGAACGACCGATACACCATTGGATAGGCCTTCAAAAAATCTTTCGAGCTGTATAAAATGTTCATATAGTTTCTTTTGAAGAAATGGAAAAAATTCACAAAAAAATTCAGTTTTTCCCCTCTCCTTTGACTCGTTAAATGTGAGATTTGGCTGCTAAAAAAAACAGGTAACTCTTATTTTGATCCCCTCTTTCCAATATGCAAGTTTCAGTGGGTACCCTGTGAAAGACCTTCCTTGTAAGTCGGTACGTCTGACACATCTATTATGCTTAGCCTGTTCGAAAATCCCGCCTTTGGAAATATTATACCGTTATTTGTATTCTCCAGTGTAAGTGGTAGGGGTGTTATATGTTATTAATTGTCTTATTACTATGTATTATTAACACATGTCAATAAAACCTTTTATTTGTTTATACATAATTACTTGTTCATGTTAACGGTTTATTAAAATACAAATAATAATATAATTAACATAGTAATTAGGTCAATAGGAACATGGAAATGTATCAACAAATGTATAAACGACACTAAATTGTTTCAAGAAATTAAAAACACTTACATTGAATGAAGCGCAAATTGCTTGTAATGATTGCTATGGAAAATCCAAAAAAGGGAAAATTAAGGCGGGATTAAACATAACGTTAGTCTTAATGTGAGATATTTTTAATCAGCTTAAAAAAAATAAATGCGCAATATTTTTTGATTCTGTTTTTTTTTATTTGAAAGAATAATTACACCGCTCAACAAATCAAAGGTTTTTGGCTCCGGTTTGAAGTTTCATATAAAATTTTAAAATATTTTGACTCGCTGATTCTAAATCTGTGCTCTAAATTTGTCCATCACGTCTAGAATTTTAATTATTCGCGGTTGAAAATGCGAAAAATCGCGATTTTTGCTTTTTTTGAAGGCCTGCACAGCAGCCACTGGGTGGAATAAAAATCTGGCATAAAACGTTAGAGTAGAATTGAACTATGATCTCAAATATATGATAAAAAAAAATTTGAAGTTGTTGCACTATTATTGGCCAAACATGTATTTAAAAAAAAACACTTTGAAAAAAATTAGAAAAAGCACCATTTTTAAAAAGCTGTAAAACAAAAACCAGATGATCAATCTTTACTGTGATGAGCTCAAAATTTATGCAAAAGTTCATTCTTTCTTATAGACTTTTAAGTCCATTAAAGATATCTTCCGGTGTATACGAAAAATAACACAGAAATCTTAAATTTGTAAAATATTTATTTTTTATACCCTCCACTCTAGTGATAGAGGGTATATATAAGTTTGTCATTCCGTTTGTAACACCTCGAAATATTGGTCTAGGACCCAATAAAGTATATATATTTATGATCCTCGATCGATTTTAAGTCGATCTAGCGATGTCCGTCCGTCCGTCCGTCCGTCCGTCTGTCTGTCTGTCTGTCTGTCTGTCTGTCTGTCTGTCTGTCTGTCTGTCTGTCTGTCTGTCTGTCTGTCTGTCTGTCTGTCTGTCTGTCTGTCTGTCTGTCTGTCTGTCTGTCTGTCTGTCTGTCTGTCTGTCTGTCTGTCTGTCTGTCTGTCTGTCTGTCTGTCTGTCTGTCTGTCTGTCTGTCTGTCTGTCTGTCTGTCTGTCTGTCTGTCTGTCTGTCTGTCTGTCTGTCTGTCTGTCTGTCTGTCTGTCTGTCTGTCTGTCTGTCTGTCTGTCTGTCTGTCTGTCTGTCTGTCTGTCTGTCTGTCTGTCTGTCTGTCTGTCTGTCTGTCTGTCTGTCTGTCTGTCTGTCTGTCTGTCTGTCTGTCTGTCTGTCTGTCTGTCTGTCTGTCTGTCTGTCTGTCTGTCTGTCTGTCTGTCTGTCTGTCTGTCTGTCTGTCTGTCTGTCTGTCTGTCTGTCTGTCTGTCTGTCTGTCTGTCTGTCTGTCTGTCTGTCTGTCTGTCTGTCTGTCTGTCTGTCTGTCTGTCTGTCTGTCTGTCTGTCTGTCTGTCTGTCTGTCTGTCTGTCTGTCTGTCTGTCTGTCTGTCTGTCTGTCTGTCTGTCTGTCTGTCTGTCTGTCTGTCTGTCCGTCCGTAGAAAACACGCTAACTTTTGAAAGACTTTACAGAGGCTACTGAAGTTTCGCATATATGTTTGTCATTTACCTGGTCAGGTTGGTATTGCATTCCAGCCAAATCGGTCCAGTGGTTCAAAAGTTATGAGCAAAAGAGTAAATTTCGGCAAGGATATTTCGCGAATTTACGAGATAAAAAACACGATAACTTTCGAAAGACAATAATAAGACTACTGAAACTTGGCACGTATCTTTGCTCGTATCTTTCCCCGGGTCTATCTGGTTTTAAATTTCAGCTCAATCGGTCCAGTGGTTCAAAAGTTATAAGCAAAACCTTGAATTTCAGATTAGTTTCATCTAAAATGCCACGTGTTTTAACAACACTCAAAAAAATACGTCAGTAAAAAAGTTTGTAAAATGGTTTGTAACCCAACTTTACAGGTTTTTTACTAATTCTTACTAAAAATTATTTTTTAGTAGTTCTTTTTTGTAAACTCGCGTTACAAACTATTGATTTTTTACTGATTTTTTAAAAATTTTTTCAGTTAATTTTTTAAAAATTATCCTACAAAATTTTGATATTTTTTTTGTAAATTTTACAAAATTAGTTTGTAAATTTCGTATTTTTTTCTAGAAAAAAAGAAATTATAATTAAATATTACAACAAAGGCTTTGGATTTTAATTTTTTTTACACATACATTATGATATGCAAAATTCAAAAGCAAGGCGCCAGCGAGCTGGTATTTTTATTAATTTTTACAACCGGGTTTTAAAATTTATTTTACAGAAATTGTACAGAAAAATTTAGTAATACTAATTTTTTTAGTATTTTAAAGATTACTAATTTTTGAAAACCAAAGTTTGTAATGGTAACTGAAAAAGTTATCGGGCACAAATTGAAAACTTTATTAGTAATGGTAACAGACTTTTTTGTAAGGAATACTAACATATTTTTATGAGTGAAGTTTTAAAAGCATTGGTGGTAACTAAACAATGCTTTTCAAACTTGTTTAATTTTAAAGCAATGCTTTTTAAACTTGTTTAGTTTTAAAAGCATTGGTAACTTAAAAATTACACTCGAAAAAAATTTTACACTCAAAAAAAATTTTACACTCAAAAAAATTTTACACTCAAAAAAAAATTTACACAAAAAATTTTTTATTTTTTTTTTACAAAAATGACAATATTTTGTGTAAGAAATATTTTTACAGTAAAAAAAAAATTACACTCGAAAAAAATTTTACACCCAAAAAAAAAAAAATTGTAATTTTTCTTTTTAAAAAAAAAAAAAAATACAAAAAAAGAGTTTTTTACTCAAAATAAAATATTTCTAATCAAAATTGTTAAGTTTTTCACGTTAAAAAATGTACTACCCTTTAAAAAATGCATTGTGGAGGGTATTCATATATTCGGCAAAGTCGAATTTAACTTTTCTACTTGTTTAGTTTTTCTTTGAAAAATATCAAAAAAAACTAAGGTCTACCTTACCTTTTTTTCAAAAATGATAATTTTAACAGTATCATTTTTAAAACGCAAGTGTAGCCCAACCAAACGCAATAATTAGAAAAATATTGTTTTTTCAAAAATGGTAATTTTAACAGTATCATTTTTAAAACGCAAGTGTAGCCCAACCAAACGCAATAATTAGAAAAATATTGTTTTCTATGTTGGAGACCATAGACAAATTATACTTTTGCGCTTTATACCAGATTTGTATTCCACTGAATGGCTGCTGTGCAGGCTTTCAAATAATGCAAAAATTGTCATTTTTCGCATTTTCAACCGTGAATAACTAAAAATCTGGACGTGATGGAAAAATTTGGAGAACAGATTTGGAATCAGGAGATTAAAGTCTACTAAAATTGATCACCAGAATTCCAACCGGAAAATGAGTGTTGAGCGGTGTTATTGTAATATTTTTAAAAATTTTTAACACAAAATTTGGTAAACGAGAATTGCCAGGGTTGCCCCTCTATTGTAGAATGTTTTTTTTAAGGACAACATCGGCTGCAGTTGTACATCAAAAACTACTGAACCAATTTTAAACAGATTTTTTTTTTGATTAGTAGATTATTAAATTCTCTAGTACGTACCGTGACCATTTTTTTTTTTTTTGAAAAATAATGATTTTTGTGTTATGTTATGCTAAGTTATGTAAACTTAAAAAATAGAAAATTTTTCTTTTCTTCTTTTATTAAAAACACAATTAGGTCAACATTTTGTTATATATTTTTCGAACAGTAAAAATCAAATTTTTCAAAAAAAATATTTATGTATGAAAAAGGTGGAATTTCAGGTAAATTTGATTACCAATTTTAAGTCTCATCTTTCTTCAATGAAAAAAAAAATATCCCCCGTGATCACCGAAATTTATATGTACATGACATGCAATATGCATCAGCACAGAAATTGTTTCAAGCTAAAACGAAAACGAAACCCTTGCAAAATAATGTAAGAGACAAAAAAGTTGAAAGAAAGTATGAAGTGAGGTTGAGATTGCTAGAAATAGAATTGTAGTGTTGGAAACTGTCAAAATTTATTCTGTAGAAACTAAAAATATTCACATATATAAAAAACTGTTTTCATTAACAAGACAAGCCGACATTTAAAATCCTACTGATGATGACACTAACTGGGGTGTTTGAAACCGGTATAGGAAATACCAGAAATGTCTATAATTTTTAGAAATTCAATTTTTCTTCTGCATTTTTTCAACTTGAACCCTTATAAGAAAATTTTTGCATTTTGTTATTTTCAGCTATTAATTTTTATACCCTCCACTTACAATTAATGATAGAGGGTATATAAAAGTTTGTCATTCCGTTTGTAACTCATCGACCCCAAAAAATTTGGGACCCCAAAAAATTAAAAATTGTTTGTTAATTATTTAACAGCAAATATATGAAGACACATTTTAGTTAAAAATTAACAAAAATTTGCAAAGATTTCTTAAAATTAATTTTTATTTTTTTATTCAAACTTTACGGTTAATATTTGGATTTTTATTTTCAATCTAAAAATAAAAGTTATTTTTTGATTTGTTTATTTAATCAAGAAATACAGTGCCAGTAAAAAGCATTCGTCGATTTATTTTTTTTTTTTAAATGCTATATTTTTGGCATGAAACCGCAAATTTTTTATTTATTTTTTTTTTAGCATACATAATGGTTATTGCGTCTTCAATACAATTAGCAACAAAAATAACAAAGAATACATAAAATAAAGGCAACAAAATAATTAAATGAAAAAATTACATAAAAAAAAACCAAAAAAGTATTCGTCTGTTTTCAGAAACTCCAATTACCACTCTGCGATTTGGATTTTGAAACGTTTTGTGGACCACTCTTACTCTTTATTACAGGTATCAAACGCCTAGGCATGGAATTGACGTAATTGAACGCTATTTCCAGTGGAATTTTAACACATCTTTCGTTTAATGCATTTCTTAAGATTTGCTTTTAAGACATGTGCTTTTTTCCTATGACCTGGTCGATATCCTCCGGTGTATCCTCGGTTGGCTTAATATCTGGACTTTGGAAAGGGTCTTATTCATTTTGGAACATTCTATAATTATTATAACTCGGTATAAAGAGCCCCATGCTTGGGGTTGTTATCTTAAGTAAATATATAATTGCTTGGTAAGCGCGTTTTTTTCACCACATCTTGGAGGTAAGATTTGAGGATGTAAATGTAGACTTTTTGGTCCATAATACTATCAATAAAACTTTTTTTGCCCCACCCCGTTCCTACTTATACATCCCCTAACCAGTTGGGAACTTCACCATGTTTAACCGAGTATGTTACGGGTTTCTCTTGCGTTTCCGTTTACGATTTTCGCCACACTTTAAGCTTTCCATCCGACTTGAATAGGTTAAATTTACTTTCGTTTGTGAAAATTATTCATTTTTAGTGCTTAGGGTCATGATTAAGTTGTGTTTTATCGGTTTTTAAGCGCTTTGTTGTATTTTTTCTTGATATAAAGGGTTTTTTACGGGAAGTACTTGGCTTTACGCAGTATATTGAGAATGGTTTCAACCGAAACTTGTGTACTATATTCGGAAAATACTTGCGCAGCTACACAGACGCAGTTTTTCTCGGATTCCTTGTGATATTTCGAACAATAGTACTCTTTTCTTGATCAGTCACTAAGTTTGGAGATCAGATTTTTGATTATATACATACCGCCCGGTTCTCGTTTAGCTATAAAAACACGCTGTTTAATTTATTTAATTTCTTTATTTCATCTATCGGGTTAAAAACCCTTACAGATTACATTTAAATACATACACTCAAAAAAATACGTTAGTAGATTTACTAATTTTTTTTTGCTAACGCTAGTTAGCTAACTTTTAGCAAATTTTTAGTTGAGATTAGCATGTTAGCAAAAATTTCTTGTAAACTTCATTTAGCACATTAGCAATTTTAAACAAACTTTGAACTAATTTCTTTTGCTAAATTTGAAATTGAGTTGACTACATTTTTACAAGATTTTTTGCTAATATTAGCAAAATAAATGGTAAATTTTTTTTTATTTTCAGAAAACTTAAAATGGCGCTATCTCGGAAACTAAGCCAGATAGAGCAAAATGGAGGCCATTTTTGGTTCTTAGAATCTCCATAGTATCGTCGGTCCTCTTCACATGTGTGGACCCTAATGGGACCTAACTTTGGATCCAAAAAAGTTAGCATTCCCGAAAATTTTAAAATGCTCATATCTCGGTAAATATTGCCGACACAACAAAAAGTCCGAAAACGTTTTTGTAGCTCTCAACACGTAGAACAAGACCGCAAAATAGTCAAAAGCTCTCCGAGTAATATTTTTGAAGTTATCGAGTTTTTTAATTCTCAAGACCCCAGTGGTCCCCTATAATTACGTATCTTAAAAACTAAGCAAGGTAGAGCGAAACGGACACTAATTTTGGATCAAAAACTATGACGATTTTTAAGGAACCCAACTAGGTCTAGGCCCATCGGGGTCTGGACCTATCGGGTCCGAACCCAATGGGGTCCTCAGGTGTGTATAAACTAAGTTAAAAAAAAAAAATATTTAGTTAACTAATTATTGGCAAAACATTTTTGCTAACTTTAGCAAAAAAATTGTGGGTTCAAAATCAGCAAATTTTCTTGTAGGTTTACAAGCTTTTTTTGCTAACATTACAGTTTTTTTTTTGAGTGTAGTAATATACAAAAACAAAATAACAATAATTTGCTGTTGATAGTGGTAATGAGTCTATTACCGCCTCTGCTATATTTTTGTAAGAATTTTCATTTTTGACTCTATTGATGATGATTTCTCCATCTTCTTTGATACTTTTTTTAGAATTCCGTCCGATCCCACCAATTTGAACGATTTGGATCGGTATTCAGAGACAATTCTTAACTTATCAAAATCCTTAGACGCTGTGAGTTTTCTAAATCAAATCGCTGGTCTACTAGTGGAGAATTGTTCAAAACAGCAAAACGACGAATACTTTTTTGGAAAATATATTTGAGATTTATTTATCTTTCCGTTTTTTAGCAGAGGAGATAAAAATTCTAATCATCAAACACAACCAATTTTTTATATCGAGAGTCAAAGAATATTTGTGGAAAAAAAAATTTGCAGTTTTTGCAAAAGAAATATTAATATATAAAAAAAAAAAATTGAGCGACGAATACTTTTTACTGGCACTGTAACTTTTATTTCAATTTTTATTTTATTCAATCAATTTTGTAGATATATTTTACAAACTAATATGTATGTGCATATGAATTGAAGAGCTGATTATTAAATGTGAGAATTTTATTCAAAACTTTTTATCCTTTTCCATAATCTCTACAAGATCTGCAAAGCCCTATTATATCAAAAGACATTCCGGACGTTGCACAGTGTTGTGTCCTTGGCCATAAATGGTCAAACTAAATGTCTTAAAATTTCAGGTTTTATGAATTTTATTTTAAGAAAACATCCTAAATAAAACAAATCCAAAACAGTTTGTAGATATCTTTAATAGTTTTTAAGTTACGTGTCGCTAAAGTTGAACTTTTTAAAATATATCACATTTTGGTTTTAAAATCTTTGAAATCCACATGTACTTGTAACGGTTAAATAATAATATTGCATTTAAAATTCGACCTTATTGGTAATGAAGTTTTAAGTTCGATATGTTGCTTGTATAATAATGCTGTTTTGGTTGACATAAGTTAATCATATGGCAAGAAACGCTGTTATAAAGTGAGTACCAAAGAAATTACAAATTTATTTTGCAAGTTTCATATTTGATAGTCAGCCACTTTTGTGGCCCTCATTGGCGCGCTTAGTTCTTTGCAGAAAATATTGGTATAAGTATGTAGATTAAAAATAACATGAACCCCGATCGATTTTAAGACATTATAGTGATGTTCGTCTGTCTGTCTGTGGAAATGGTGATCACGGCCGAAATATATAACGGAGATGACTGAAACTTAACATATTTATTGGAAGTTCTCCCGAGAAGTTTGGTATTGCATTTGAGCGATATCGGTTCAGCGGTTCAAAAGTTATGAACGAAAATGTAAGGACACCTCCAAAATTTTAGTACATTCAACATAACCTAAAAATGCAAAATGCTTTAATTCGGCTGCTGGTTAACATACGTGAACATAATTGAACACCAAATGGTATTTTAACAAGTACGAACATATTTTTTGACAAAAAAATCGCGGATTTTTTTTTCGAGGAAATTTTTTTCAAAAATTTTTTTTTTAAAGTAATTCCCTTTTAAATAAAGGTTTTTTTCAATAATCTTTTTGAAATTGTGGAGGGTATCACTACATTCGGCAAGGCCGAATTTAACTTTTTTACTTGTTTAAACTAAAATAAGTTTCCTAATAAAATTTGGGCCCTATATTATAGCGTCATAATTTTTTTTTTTGTATTTAGGGTTCGATTTGGCTCAAAATCACAAAATATATTTATTAAACAAAAATAAGTTCCCGATCAAGTTTGGCCCCTTTAGATTGTGCTGGAGTGAAGTCATTTACAAAATTCTTTATTTATAAGTTTAAGTCGACCCGGGAAACTCCGGGCAATTCAGCTATTTTTTAATAAAAATTAATCCGATTTAGAAAAACTAAAAACATTTTTCTGTGTTTGTTGTTTTGGATAATAAAAAATGTTTAGCGCAAAACTAAAATGTTATGGCCTGGAGCCAGACTGGACGTTGTGGAAAAACATGATATCCCCTCGCAACCCAGAGCTCATGCATGGATCCCAATGGCTACAAGTGACACTGCGGTGATTCTAAAGATGATAAAAGTCTGCAATCCTGACCTTCCAACTCAAAATTGGCAAATTGCCAGATTGGGTGAGATGGAGGGCGCTCGTCGTCAAGCAGTGGTCTTGGTTAATGAGGAATCGCTTCCGCTTTTAGCCAGGACTGATGGCATTATTAGATTTGGCTTTTTTCATATAAGAGTCAATGTCTACAAGGGCGACCAGAAGCCTATTTTGGACGCAGACAAGCCAGTGGCAGAGTCGGCTGGGGAGGAGAATCTGGAAAAGGTTGATATTCAGCTGACCGATTCTAGGCTGATGGGAGATGCATCTGGCATTTTCGAAACCGAATCTGGTAACGAATGCGACCTCTGTGATGGCACGGAGGATAAAGCTGATGCCATGATGGGTGACATTCAGGACGAGGCCCATGCAGTGAGGAATTCGGAGAGTTCTGTTGCCTCCGATTCAGAACAGATGGGACACATATCTGGCTTATTCGAAACCGAATCTGGGGACGAATGCGACCTCTATGATAACACGGAGGATGAAGCCAATAACACGGTGGTGGAAAGGATGGTGGAAAAAAAGCAAGATGTTGCGGTTCCTACAAATAAACCTCCATCACTGTAAGGCAGCCTCAGCTGCACTATTGCTGCGCCTGGCGAAAGGAGCAGTTGACTTGGTTTTTATCCAAGAGCCCTGGGTGCGGGGTGGCAGGGTTTGCGGATTGAAGACCCCAGGATTTAAGTTGATGGTTGCCAAAGGTGAGGGTTCACCAAGAGCCTGCATCTTGGCGAAAAATGGCTTAAATATATTCTTTTTATCAACTTTTAGTGATATGGATGTTACAGCGGCTAGCTTAGAGCTTCATGGGAAATCTATTTGGCTCGCCTCTGCGTATTTTCCTAATCCGGGGCCAATACCCCCGGAGAAGGTTGGCGGTCTGATTCGGGAGTCTGAATCTAGGGGACACCAGTTACTTGTGTGCTGTGATGCTAATGCACATCATTCGATATGGGGAAGTACAGACACAAATGATAGAGGCGAATCACTTTTGGAGTTTTTGTTAAGCACTAACCTGTTTATTTGTAACAAGGGTAGTGAACCAACTTTCGTTACAAGTACGCGGCAAGAGGTTCTTGACGTAACACTTGTATCAGATACATTGTCTGATAGAATTGATGACTGGAGAGTTTTGGAAGAGCATTCTTTCTCAGATCATCGCTACATTGAGTTTTTACTCAGGGAGCGTGCCCCGGTTGAGACAGTCTCTAGAAATCTGAGAAGAACAAACTGGGTGAAATATAGGGAGACTTTTTCTTTGCTTTTGGATGAAGTACCCCTATCTGAACCGCATAGTTTAGCGGAAATTGACTGTCTGGTTGACCATATAACAAATGTTTGTAATAGGTGCCTGGATGCGTCTTGCCCTTCTGCAAAGCCCAGAGGGAAAAAAAAGCCACCTTGGTGGTCAAATGAGTTGCAGACGAGCAGAGATTCCTGCAGAAAGCTCTTTAATAAGGCTAAATTTTCAAGAGCTGACGAGGACTGGTCTGCATACAGGCTGCAACTTAAGAGTTATAAGAAGATGATCAGAAATGCAAAATGTGATTCTTGGAAAAACTTCTGTGGAAACATAGAAGACGTCTCTGAGGCATCCAGGCTGCGCAAGGTTCTGGCTTCTTCTCCTTGCACCCTAGGATACCTGAAAGATCCTAATGGGGTGTGGTCTTCCTCCAGTGGAGAGTCGCTGGATCTCCTTTTAAACATGCATTTTCCGGGCAATTCCATGACGCCGTTTCAAGCTTTGGAACGTTCTGACGCCCAAGCATCTGAAATTGCTTCGGAAATAATAAATATGCCAACATTAATTTGGGCGATAAAAAGCTTCAGGCCCTATAAATCCCCGGGACCTGATGGTATAATCCCGGCTGAGTTGCAGCAAGTGTTGGACTATATAGCCCCGTTGCTGTATAATCTATACACAGCATGCATCAACTGGTCTTATATTCCTTTAAAATGGAGGGATACCAGAGTCGTATTTATCCCGAAGGCTGGGAAAAGTTCCCACACAGCTCCGAAGGATTTCAGACCAATTAGTCTGTCTTCTTTTTTGTTAAAGACAATGGAACGAATGATAGACTCATATTTGCGTAGAGTGATTGACCCGAGGTTGCTTTCGACAAAGCAACATGCATACAGCAAGGGACGATCAACGGAAACAGCTCTTCATGAGCTCGTTGGTACCATCGAGAGATCGCTTTCGGTAAAGGAGTACACTATGGTGGCCTTTCTTGATATTGAGGGGGCTTTTAATAATGTCATCCCAGAATCGATAATATTGGCATTGTCTGGTCTGGGAGTAAAGCGTGAAATCGTTTTAATGGTGGAAAACCTACTTGCCAATAGACGTATAACGTCTGAATTGGGAGCGTCCGTCATATCTCGATTTGTCAATAGGGGCACACCACAAGGAGGTGTTCTTTCGCCGCTTCTTTGGAACCTGGCACTGAATTCAATGCTACTATCTCTAGAAGCACGTGGTTGTCATGTTGTCGCATATGCTGACGATGTCGCGATAGCGGTAAAGGGGAAGCATCTGCCAACATTGCGGGATATTCTTCAGGGTTCTCTGAAAGATCTGTCTAAATGGGCAAGAGACTGTGGTCTAGGAGTTAATCCTAGTAAAACAGAGCTTGTTTTGTTTACAAGGAAAAATAAGATTCCTGCTTTTGATCCTATTTCTCTGGACGGTACTGAAATCACCTTCTCAGATGGAGCCAAGTATCTTGGAGTATTTCTAGATAGGAAGCTGAATTTCAGGCGTAATATTGAGGAACGGGTGAGAAAAGCAACGATTGCTTTGTATTCCTGTAAAAGGGCCATTGGAAAACGATGGGGTTTTAGCCCTCAAGTCGTTCATTGGATCTATACAGCAGTGGTGCGTCCAATTTTGCTGTATGGAATCATTGTCTGGTGGCCTGCTTTAGAAACAAAAGCAAACTTTGTCTTTATCACGAAGGTACAGAGAATGGCGTCAATGTGCATCACTGGTGCTCTTCGTACTACACCTACGGCTGCATTAGAAATCCTCCTTCACCTGATACCCTTGGACATATTGGGTAGGCAGTATGCGGCTGCGTCGGCAATTCGACTTAATAGCACGCTGCAATGGAGGAGCAGTGATTGTGGCCATAGCGCGATCTTGAAAAAGATAACAATACCACAAAATGTGGACTGTGCTCCCTCTTTGAGCCTCTTTGAGCGCCACTTTACCACTATGATACCATCCAGGGAGTCTTGGATGGGGGATACTCCGGGTAGTGGAGCTACCATAAATTTTTACACAGATGGATCGAGGCTGCACGAACAAGTGGGCTTTGGAGTCTATTCGGAAGAGCTTGGGTTGAGCCTGGCTCGTAGATTGCCAGATCATTGCAGTGTTTACCAGGCAGAGATGCTGGCAATAAAAGAAGTGGCTGACTGGTTGAGCTGCAATGCCTTGTCTACAACCGCAGTCAACATCTATACTGACAGTCAAGCCGCGGTCAAGTCCCTGGATTCAATGTTTCTGAAAACAAGATCTGCCCTTAACTGCCGCACGTCTTTAAATGAGATGGCCAAGCAGTTTAACATACGACTCATATGGGTCCCAGGGCACAGAGACATTCCAGGGAATTGCAAAGCCGATGAGCTTGCAAGACTAGGAACTACCTTACAGGTTCCAACAGAATTGGAATGTGTTGGTATGCCTCTAGAAACTTGCAAGCAAAACCTACGGCTTTGTTCTGCGACGGAGACTAATCAAAGATGGGCAAATGGATGGACGTGTGAGACAACACGACTGATTTGGCCTTCTCTTAATCAGGGGCGCACAAGTGAGCTGATATCGCTTCCAAGAGGAGAGATTTCGACGGTGGTTTCTATAATTACCGGACACTGTCTTATAGGGAAGCACGCAGAGCGGTTAAATGTGCCGTCGAATGACTTTTGCCGAAGTTGCATGGATGAAGAGGAGTTGGAAACTATCGAACACTTTATTTGCCATTGCCCGGCACTTTCTGGTCAGAGACTTGCTTCACTGGGATCTAGGGAGCTGTACGATCTTTCTGATTTGTCGGATGTCAAAATTCAACATCTAAGGAGTTTTATAAGAAGCTCAAAATGGTTTAACGACAGGGACTAATAGGGAAACCTATTACGGTCCCGTGGTATCACAATGGACCTCAGAGTCTACGTGTGTTGACGTAAAAACGTCAGCAGCCACTTACAACCTAACCTAACCTAACCTAAAACTAAAATGACACACGTCAATTTAGCTAGTGGTAACAATACTATATAATAGAAGAAAAAATATTTGACAGATTTGGGGTGAGGAAACTAGATTAAACTGCTAAAAGATTTTCTTCTTTAAATTTTTTATAACACCTCTCTATAATTTTTTTTTATTATTTTTTGCTAGTGACAGAACTTAATTGTTTTCCTTCGTTTCGCAACTGTTTGTCGTGTTTCTACTCTTTTATATTTTTTTTAACGGCATTCAATATCCTTTTCATTTTATTTAACATTTGTTTTAAAACGTTGCATTGCATGTAGCAGGATTATACAGTGAAAACGTTTCTATGGAATATACGACCAAGGAACTAAAGAGTTTTTCATTTTGGGTGTCAGTAGTCAGTTGTTATTGTATTTTTATTATGCTCCATAGTATAGAAACAACTGCGAGGTTGTGTTGCATGTCACATATGTATGAATATTGGTATGTAAAAACAAATTTCATATACACACATACAACTGACACAAGAACATGCTACATATTGTTTAATTAACACAGCTTTTTTTTGCCATATTACATACTATATTTTGTATCATGCCTTAAGTATTCTATTTCGCTGTTTTTATTCTAACATATGCACAATTTTTACTTTATTAAATGATGCACTATGGGCCAAGAAATCAAATATAAAACTTAATGCGCTAAGGAAATGCTTAAGATTCTCAGACATTTTTTGAAAAAAAAAAAAAATTTCAGATTCTAAAAATATTTTAATAAAAAATGAGAATTTCTTCAGAAAAAAAAAAATAATCAAATATCGATAACTAGTTTTCTATCGAAGATTTTTTTATCGATGACTCATTTTCTATAGAAAACTTTTCTAAAGGAAATTAGTTATTCGACACTTAATTTTCTATAGAAAATTTTGTTATCGATAACTAATTTAATTACATAGATAAACAATTTTCTAGAGATAATTTTGTTATCGATAACTAATTTTCTATAGAAAGTTTGTAAATGATACATCAATAACTAATTTTATTGATAACAAATATTTCTATTAACTAATAGAAAACTTTGGTATCAATAAATCGATAGCAAAGTTTTCTATAGAAAATTGTTTATGGATATATCAATATTTAATTTTAAAGAGAAAACTTTGTTATCGATGTATCGATATATCGATATTTAATTTTCTGTGGAAAACTTTGTTATCGACACTCCAATAACTAATTTTCTGTAGTTATTATTGTACCGATAACAACCACTTCTATAGAAAAATAGTTATCGGTGTATCGATAACAAAGTTTCCACTGAAAATTAAATAAGTTTTCTAAAAAAAAATAAGTTTTTGATATATCATTAACAAACTATCTATAGAAAATTAGTTATCGATGTATCGATAACAAAGTTTTCTCTAGAAAATAAGTTTTCCATATATCTACAGCAATGTTTTCTGCAGAACGTTAGTTATCGATGCATCAATAATAGAGTTTTTCTTAAAAAAATTAGCTATCGATAACAAATATCCAATGAAAATAAAATATCGATAACAAAGTCTTCTATAGAAAATAAATTATTGGTGAATCGATAACAACGTTTTCTATCGAAAATTAATTATCGATGTATCGATAACAAAGTCTTCTATAGAAAATTAATTGTTAATTAATCGATAACAAAGTTTTCTATAGAAAATTAATTATCGATGTGTTGAAAAAAAATTTTCTATGGAAAATTAATTATCGATGTATTGATAAAATAGTTTTCTGTAGAAAATTGGTTATCGATAGCAAAATTTTCTGTTGAAAATTAGTTATTAATAAAAACAATTTTTATAGAAAATTATTTATCGATGTATCGATGATAAACTTTTTCATTGAAAATAAGTTATCGATAGCAAACTTTTCTGTAGAAAATTAAGTGTCGATGCATCGATAACAATATTTTCTTTATTAAATTGGATGTCAATAAAATATTTTCTATAGCAAACTAGTTATCGATGTACCGATAACAACCTTTTCTATAGAAAATTAGTATAGGTTTCCTCCAAAAATTAAATATCGATACATCGATAAAGAAGTTTTCTGTTGAAAATTAAATATCAATAACTAATTTTTTATAGAAAACTTTGTTATCGATACATCGAAATCAAAGTTTTCTATAGAAAATTTATTATCGATATTTAATTTAGATAGAGAGAGTTTTGTTCTCGATACATCGATAGCTAATTTTCAAGAGAAAACTTGGTTATCGAAATCAAAATTATTATAGTAAATTAGTTATCGATGATCGATAACCAATTTTTCTATAGAAAATTAGTTATTGATGATAGATAACAATTTTTTTTTATAGAAAAATTAATTATCGATCGATCTAATTTTCTATAGAAATATTTGTTATCGGTCATCGGTAACTAATTATCCATAGAAAAAATTGTTATTAATCTAACTAATTTTCTATAATTTTTTTTATCGATCTAACTAATTTTCTATAAAAAAATTTGTTATCGAACTAAATTTTCTATAAAAATTTGGTAATCGATAATACATTTTTTTATAGAAAATTAATAAGATCGATAAAATATAAAATATTTTTTTGTTGAAAATTGGTAAGATAAATACCAAATGCGTCTATAGAAAATAAGTTAGATCAATAACAAATCTTTCTATGTTACAAATTTGTTATCGATGACCGATAATACATTTTTCTATAGAAAATAAGTTAGATGGAGAAAAAATTTTTCTATAAAAAATTAATTATCAATCATCGATAACTAATATTCCATAGAAAACTGTGTTATCGTTCACTAATTTTCTATAGAAAATTTTGTTATCGATACTTCGATAACTAGTTTTCTATAGAAAACTTTTGTTATCGATAACTAATTTTCTGTTAAAAATTTGTTATCGATAACAAAATTTTCCTTACAAAAATTTGTTATCGATAACTAATTTTCTACAAAAAATTTGTTATCGATAACTAATTTTCCATAAAAAAATTTGTTATCGATAACTAATTTTCTATAAATTTTCTATAAATTTGGTTATCGATAACTAATTTCTATAAAAAAATTTTTGTTATCGATAACCAATTTTCTACAGAAAAATTTTTTATCGATAACTAATTTCTATAAAAAATTTTTATCGATAACGAATTTTCTACAGAAAAAAATGTTATCGATAACGTATTTTCTGTAGAAAAATTTGTTATCGATAACTAATTTTTAACTAAAATTTGTTATTGAAAACTATTTTTTTTTTAAAAGAATATTGTTATCGAAACAATGATAGAAAGTTTTCTAAAGAAGTCTTTGTTATCTATACCCCATGGTGTATAATATGTTTGTTTGGGTTAGGGCAATGCAATTCAGCCAAATTGTCAGGTTGTTGTTGTTTGTTTTTGTATGGTTGGCATGTTGAGAAGGTGTGTGTGTTTTTTTAAGAGAGTAGGTAAATATCTGCTATACACTAGCTTTTTCCAATTACGTTTGGAAATTTGTGTGTGTATGAGTTTTATTTTGTACACAAATAATGGGGAATTCACCTATACTCATGTCAGACTAGTCCACACAACCATACACCCGTTTATATTTTCCTGCATACCACCTTTCATTTCAATGAATATGAAATGTACGAAAAAATTTGAAATTTTTTAAATATGAATAATAAAAAAAAAAATTGGTAAAACAAAAAAAAAAAAAAACAAGTATGTGAGTTAGTATGCATCTGTGGCATATAAACATAGTTTGTTAAACTAAAAACTGAAAACACAACAATATTTAAATGGAATTTCGTATTTATGTTAAGGTTACTTTGCTATGTGCTTCTACACCGAAAAAAACCTTGTCAAATTACTAGAAAATGTCTCGTTATCCCATTTTACCAATATTTGACAGTTTTCCTTGTTTTTTAATTAATAAATTTCGATAGAAATTTACATTTTTTTTTGTAATTTTACAGTTTTTCCTGTAATTTTACAAAATTCAATGATTTTTTACAAAAAAAAATTTAGTAAATTTACGAGAATTACTTGTAAGTTTTATTTCGCCAAAAAATTTACAGTTTTATTGGTAAAAATCTTGTAAAATTACAAAAAAGCTCGTAATTTTTATTCGGAATTTTCGTAAAATAGGAGGTAGAAAAAAATTTAGTAAATTCACAAGACTTCCTTGTAAGTTATATCGTGTCAAACAATTTTAACTTTACAATTTTATTGGTAAAAAGATTGTAAAATTACAAAATTATTAGTAAAAAGCTTGTTAAAAAACTAGGAATTCTTGTCAAATAGGAGGTAGCAAAAAAAAGTTACAAACTTTTCTTGTAATTTTACAAAGTTTTTTTTTGAGTGTTTATGAATGGATAGATGAAGTTTTTCGTTTCGTTTGGTTTTCAGTTTAGTTTTGGTATATAAATAGTGCAGAAATGAATGCAGTAATACAATATAGTCATTAAATGAGAAGTTATACATATAAATATTCACTTTTCATAGAATTAAATATTTTAATGTAAATGTTGATTTCTACAGGAAAATTTTTAGATTCTTAGTTATTTTTTCTATAGAAAAATTCTTTGATTCTGAGATATTTTTTATGTAGAAAATTCGTAGATTCTAAGAAAATTTTTCTATAGAAAAATTCTCAGACTCTGAGATATTTTTTCTATAGAAAAATTCTTAGATTCTGAAAAATTTTTTTAATGCAAAAATTCTCAATTCGGAAATATTTTTTCGATAGAAAAATTCTCAGACTCTGAGAAATTTTTTCTTTAGAAAAATTCTCAGATTCCGAGACATTTTTTGAGATTCTGAAATATTTTTTCTATAGAAAAATTCTTAGATTCTGATTCATTTTTTCTATAGGAAAATGCTAAGATTCGGAGACATTTTTTCTATACAAAAATTCTCAGATTCTGAGCAATTTTTCTAAAGAAAAATTTCCAGATGCTCAGTATATGAAATTTTTTTTTTATAAAAAAATTCTCAAATTCTAAGACAGTTTTTCTATGGAAAAATTCTCAGATTCTAGAAATCTTTTCTGTAGAAAAATGCTCAGATTCTAAGACATTTTTTCTGTTCAAAAATTCTCAGATTCTGAGACATTTTTCTATAAAAAATTCTTAGATTCTGAGACAGTTCTTTTTATGGAAAAATTTTTAGATTCTGAAAAAATTTTTCTTTTAAAAAATACTCAGATTCTGAGACATTTTTTCTATATGAAAAATTCTCAGATTCTGAGACAGTTTTTTTACATAAAAATTCACATTTTTTATAGAAAAATTCTCAGATTCGGAGACATTTTTTCTATACAAAAATTCTTAGATTCTGAGAAATTTTTTTAAAAAAAAATTTCCAGATTCTCAGTAAAAATTCTCAGATTCTGAGACATTTTTTCTACAGAAAAATTCTCAGATTCTGAGACATTTTTTCTATAGAAAAATTCTCTGATTCTGAGACATTTTTTAAAAGACAAATTCTTAGATTCCGAGAAATTTTTCTTTAAAAAAATTCTCAGTTTCTGAAACATTTTTTGTGAAAAAAAAATTTTCAGATTCTAAGACATTTTTTCTATTAAAAAAATTCTTAGATTCTGAAACTTTTTTATAAAAAAATTCTTAGATTTTTAGACATCATTTCTATAGAAAAATTCTTGGAATCTGAGAATTTTTTTATAAAAAAATTGTCAAAATCTGAGACATTTTTTCTGAAGAAAAATTTTTCAAATTTTTCCTATTAAAAAATTTTTTTCTAAAGAAAAATTCGTAGATTCTGAGACATTATTTCTATAGAAAAATTCTTGGATTCTGAGACATGTTATCTATAAAAAAGTTCTCAGATTCTTAGACGGAGTAATTTTTTTATAGAAAAATTCTCAGATTCTAAGACATTTTTTCTATAGAAATATTCTCATATTCTGAGACATTTTTTCTATAGAAAAATTCTCAGATTCTGAGACATTTTTTTTTTTGAGAAAAATTCTCAGATTCTGAGAATTTTTCTATTGAATAATATTTCAGAATCTGGAAATTATTCTTTAGAAAAAAATGGCTCGGAATCTGAGAATTTTTCTTTAGAAAAAAATGTCTCAGAATCTGAGAATTTTTCTATAAAAAACAAGTAAGAAAACTATATTCGGATGTGCCGAATCTTTAAATACCCTCCACCAATGTAATGATTTAAAAAACAAAAAAGTTTGTTTTATTTATACCTCAGGAAATAAAAAAGTACCAAAAAGTGTACTTCCGGTACTTTTAATAAAAGGTACTTTTTATAAAAGGTACTTTTAATGAAAGGTACTTTTTATAAAAGGTACTTTTTATAAAGGGTACTTTTTATAAAAGGTACTTTTTATAAAAGGCACTTTTTTATAAAAGGTACTTTTTATAAAAGGTACTTTTTATAAAAGGCACTTTTTATAAAAGGTACTTTTTATAAAAGGTACTTTTTATAAAAGGTACTTTTTATAAAAGGTACTTTTTATAAAAGGTACTTTTTATTAAAGGTACTTTTTATAAAAGGTACTTTTTATAAAAGGTACTGTTTTTAAAAGGTATTTTTTATAAAAGGTACTTTTTATAAAAGGTACTTTTTATAAAAGGTCTTTTTATAAAAGGTACTCTTTATAAAAAGTACTTTTATAAAAGGTACATTTTATAAAAGGTACTTTTTATAAAAGGTACTTTTTATAAAGGTACTTTTTATAAAAGGTACTTTTTATAAAAATTACTTTTTATAAAAGGTACTTTTTATAACAGGTACTTTTTATAAATGGTACTTTTTATAAAAGGTACTTTTTATAAAAGGTGCTTTTTATAAAAGGTACTTTTTATAAAAGGTACTTTTTATAAAAGATTCTTTTTATTAAAGGTACTTTTTATAGAAGGAACTTTTTATACTTTTTGAAAACGGTACAGAATTTTCTGAAAGTACTTGTTCTAGAATGTTTTATTTCACTAAATCCTAAATTCTAAATTTCAAGTTTGAATAACCATTATTTCAGTAAATAAAAAAAAAAGTACCAAAAGCACTTTTTTACCCATTTTTCACCCGTAGAATCAACATTGGCAAAACCGGAGCCTTAGTGAATCTTTTTTCCGGAAGGTGAACCGACATTGCAAAATTCAATTTTCTAGTACCATTATTTAAGGAAATATAAAATGTAACAAAAGTACATATTTTTACCCGGTTTACCCTATTAGAAACATCATTCGCAAAAACCAAGTCTTAGGGGATCTATATTCCGGGAGGTGAACATACAGTCCAAATTTCAAGTCTATGTGACAATTTTTTAAGGAAATATAAAAGGTACCAAAAGTACAGATTTTTTCCCTTTTTACCACCTTGGAATCAACGTTGGCAATAATCCAGCCGTACTGGATCTATATTCCAGGATGTGAACATACTGTCCAAATTTCAAGTTTCTATGACCATTATTTCAGGAGATATAAAAAGCACCAAAAGTAAAGTTTTTTTACCCTTTTGACCCCATAGAATCAACACTGGCAAAAATCCAGCCTTAAGGGATCTATATTCCGGGAGGTGAACATACAGTCCAAATTTCAAGTCTCTATGATCATTATATCAGGAGATTTAAAAAGTACCAAAAGTACAGTTTTTTACCCTTTTTACCCCCTTAGAATCAACATTGGCAAAAATCCAGCCATAGTGGATCTATATTGCGGGAGGTGAACATACAGTCCAAATTTCAAGTCTCTATGACCATTATATCGGGAGATATAAAAAGTACCAAAAGTACAGTTTTTTACCCTTTTTACCCCCTTAGAATCAACATTGGCAAAAATCCAGCCTTAGTGGATCTTTATTCCGGCAGGTCAACCTACAGTCCAAATTTCAAGTCTCTAACTTCAGCGGTATGGGCTGGGCGATGATGAATGAGTATGTCAGTCAGTCACATTACTCTTTTGTATATATAGATTTTCCGGTTTTGGGCAATTTTTGGCATAAAGTTTATTTCTGTCTTTTATTATTTAACAAAATTTATTTTTTTTAAATGAAAATTTTTTTTTTTTAAGAAATCTGAACAAAATTGAATTTTGGCGATATTTTACATCCGATTTGGCGACAAAGCCAAAAAAAAAAAAGTCTGCCAACCCCGTTAATATGACGAAGCAAAAAACGAACACACACACACACATGCTATGTACTATCTATTTTTATCAATTTTTTTATTATTACTTAACGAACTTTTTTTTTATTAAATTTAGATTTTGTTTTACATATTTTAAAGTTTTTTTTGTAAAGATTTTTTTCTTTTTTCTCCGTTTTTTTTTTCATTTCCGTATTCTTTGTTATGTATCTACACAAAATATGAGTAAATTTAGGGTTATGTTGAAAAAAAACTATGATTTTTTTCAGAAATTCACTCATCACTTTAAATCGATCAAGGATCATGAATATATATACTTTATGGGGTCCTAAACCAATATTTCAATGTGATACATACGGAATGACAAACTTATATACCCTCTATCACCAGAGTTGAGGGTATAAAAATTACTCCGAATCTGAGAAGAAAAATTCTCAGATTCTGAGATAATTTTTGTGTAGAAAAATTCTCAGATTCTGATGTAATTTTTCTATAGAAAAATTCTCAGATTCTGAGACAATTTTTCTATAGAAAAATTCTCAGATTCTGAAAAATTTTTTCTGTTGAAAAATTTTCGGATTCTGATAGAAAATTTCTGAGACTTTTTTTTATAGAAAAATTTTTATAAAAGTACTTTTTCCAATTTTATATAAAAAGTACCAAAAAACACACTTTTTTTACCCCCTTACAATCAGAATTTCCAAAAACACAAGCTTATATCACTTATATCTTCAAAAAAAATTCTTTAAATATTAAATTAATCAAACTAATTTACCAACAAAAAAAGCAGCAACAAAAAAAAAAAACCTATTAAATTTAAAATGCTTTTTCGTATTCAAAGAAAATCCTTTTTGATCCTTTCATACATTTAAATCAAAACAACCTGTTTAAAATTTACTTACTCTCATATCTTTGTTTAATTCCATTTAATCCTTTCTGCAAATCGGAATTGAATCATTTTAAATAACACAGAATATTCTTAAATCTCTCGAAATTGTGACTATTGTATACAAATTAAAGAGTTTTTCATTCATGATAATTTAAATTTCATTCATATCTTTCCTTTTAATGCTCTAATACAGCATAATTTGAGCTTTATTTGATTTAGCAAAAAAAAAAATGAAAGCAAATGAATACATAAACAAACTGCAAACTTGTGTACATAAACGTTTGTATGTACAATATTTTTTTGTTTATCTGTGTGTATAGTTTCTAATCTTCTAGTAAATCTCTTAATTTTAAAGTTGAAAAGCTCATGAAAAGCATGTGTGTACATTTTTAAATGAATGTTGTTTGGCAGTGTGTGTGTGTGTGTGTGCATAGGTAAGAGTTAATAATCTGGGATACTCGTACCTAACAAGGCAGATAAGCCACAAACACATATAACAGCTTTTGAAAATTTCAATCAACATGTTTGTGTGAGTATATTTACACAGTCAGACAAACATATACAAACAAACACTTTGTGTATTTACATAAAAGTGTTTAGTAAAATTTTGTTTTCTATAGAACAGTGGATTTAAGAAATTAAAATTTTTTATTTATTTTTTTGTAAAATTTAAACTTAATTTTTAGAAAGTTTTTTTTTTCTCGATTTTTGCTTGAGGCCAATTGTCAAACGGTTTTCGTTGTTTTGTAAAAAAAAAGATTGTAAACTCTTAGGCTCAATGAAAAATTGATATTTTTTACGATTACACCGTCCGACAGCCAATATTAAACATGAACTGGATGATATACATCTGAAAGTAGAGATCAAATGGAGTAAAACTGCATTTACAGTTTTCCATTTCGTAATCCTGTTTCCTTTTAAAAGGACTTCAAAGTTTTAAAGGATACATTTTGTAAAATATTTCTAAAATATCCGACAAAAATGAAAAAAAAATCGTTAAACACGAACTGGATAATATACGTTTGAAACTAGATACTAAATGTAGAAAAACTGCATTTACAGTTTTTAATTTCGTGATCCTGTTTCCCTTTAAAAGGACTAAATTTTATTTTTTTAATATTTGTACTTGTCCTAGAATGCCATTGGTGATGGCAAATGAAAAAGGAGGGCAGCCCCTAATTTTTCAATTTTTTTAATTTGCCATATTAGGATAAAAGGATGTGAATAAAGTCCTTTGAAAACTTAATCAAAATATTTTGTTGAAAATTTTGATTGATATGGAAGGATAAAGTTTTGAAAGGACGTAACTTACCTCCTTTTTCCTGATATGTAAAAATAATGAAATAGCAAAATTAGGGGAGATCCTGTTCTTTTATTTGCCATCACTAGTGGCATCCTAGGACAAATACAAATATTAAAAAAATATTTTATAAAATTTAGTCCTCTAAAACTTTGAAGTCCTTTTTAAAGGAAACAGGATCACAAAAAAAAAACTGTAAATGCTGTTTTTCTAAATTTAGTCTCTAGTTTTCGACATTTTTTTTTATGATTATCGACTTTTCTTAAAAAAAATCGAAAATCATTTGACTCAATGGGAAATGACAAATTCTAATTGGCTGAATCTAAATAAACACCCCCCATAATGGCCTTTTTAAGAGAAACAAATCGTTTTAAAGTTTTCACTTCATTTTTTTAATTCTGAATAAAAAATTGTTTGAGTGTATTTTTTTGAGTGTAAAAATATTTTATTTTTAGTAAATTTTTTTGTATGTTGGTAATTTTTGTAAATTTTGTGAAAAAAAATTTTATTACACTTAAATATTTTTTAAACATAAAATTTTTTGAGTGTATTTAATATTTAAGTAAACATTTGTAAGTACCCATATACTTAGAAAAGAGCAACAATTTTTAATTATATAGGTACATAAATGGAAGCAAAAAATTGTGATCACCCATTTAGAAAAAAGCTAAAGTTTGTTATTACCCATAGAATACAAATAAGAAATTTGTGATCCCCTAAACAGAAAAAAACAAGAATTTGTGACTACCCCTATATGGTATTATATTATTATTATATATAGTAGGACATATAATAAAAATCAAAAATTTGTGATCACTCACATAATAAAAAGTAAAAATTTGTGAGTACCATATAATAAAAACAAAAAAATTGTGATCGCCCATGTAATCAAAACAAAAAATTTGTAAGAAGCAAAAATGTGTGATCACCCATTAAGAAAAAAGCAAGAGTTTCTGATTACCCAATAAAACAAATAAGAAATTTGTGATCCACAAAGCAGAACAAACAAGTATTTGTGATCACTAATGCACTCAAAATAATCACTCTGTTAAATTACAGAAATTACTCTGCTGAGCCAGCAGAAAATACCATAGATTTCCAACCAGCAAGATTTTTTGTTATTTTACGAAGAAAACTCTGTAAAATGATTTCGATAAAAAAAAACTGTAAATTTACAGAATCATCTGTAAAATATTGATAAAAGCGACCAGAATTTTACTATTTTATTTACTATTTGATTTCTGATCAATTTCTCTTTCCTTAATGTGTAAGTAGTGTTGACATTGGAAAATGCCACCGAGTAGATTTGCCCGCTTTAATGCTTTCAAATTGTAAATCTACTTTTTTTTATTTTTGTGAAAATTACGATGTATTTTACGAGTACCTCCAATTTTACCCGACATCCTCGTATAATTTAACAGGTTTTATTGTAATTTAAGACGCGGTTGAAATATTTGGGAGTTTTTTGAAGAGTTTTTATTTAAAAACTGTATTACAGAGCAATAAGTGAAATTACAGTTGAAATTTAGTATTTTGGTTACGAGAAAATGTATAAAATCTGTATTTTACCAAAAAACTCTGTTTATTATCTGTAAAATAGAGATTACAAAGTAAAAAGTAAAATTACAGATAAAATTTTATTTTTCGGGTACAAGAAAATACAAAGTATATTCTTAAAATCTGTATTTCGACAGATAACTTTGTCAAATGTCTGTCGAATTGAGATTACAGTCATTTTACAGAGTTTTTAACAGAGTAATTATTTTGAGTGTGGTATTATATGGTTATTATATACACCAATACCCCGGTTTGCGTCGCTTCGTTTCCGTTTCGAAGTTGCGTCGTTTAAAAATGTCTGTGACTTCGAAGTTGCGTCGTTTTTGTTTCAGTTTGCGTCGCATGGCTTCAAAGTTGCGTCGATTATTTTTCAGTTTGCGTCGCATGGCTTTGTAGTTGCGTTGTCAGTGCTTCGATTTGCGTCTTTAATATTTATTTTTTAACATAAATATAACGGATTTATGTATAAGTGTATTCAAAAAGCTTAAACAGAAAAAGGGAATTTCCCATTTTAGTCTAATACATGTGAAGGTGGTCTCCAGATTGCCAGTTTAAGTTCATTTTAATTGAAAAAAAAAGATTTATTTTATTGAAAATTCACTTTTTTGTTAAAATTATGAATTTTGGAACCAATTAAATGCAAATCAATAGAAACGTATGGGAAATCGTGCTTCGGCTTGCGTCGATTTGGTTTGCGTCGTGTTTCTACGGTCCAAATTAGCGACGCAAACCGGGGTATTGTTGTACATATAATATAAATCAAAAATTTGTGATCACTCACACAATAAAAAGTAAAAATTTGTGAGTACCAATATAATAAAAACCAAACATTTGTGATCACCCAAATAATCAATACAAACAATTTTAATCACCCATATAATAGATAACAAAAAACTCGTCTAGAAAAAAATAAGTGATAACAAAATTTTATTTTTTTTTATATGGGTGATAACAATTTTTTGGTATTTAGTATATGGGTGGTCACAAATTTTTAATTTTTATATGTTGGGTGATCAAAAAATTTTTACTTTTATTATATGGGTGATCAAAAGTTTTTGCTTTTTATTATATGGTGATCGCACTTTTTTGATTTTTATTGCTATTTGTACTAAAACATCAAAAATATGCACTAAAACATGAAATATTTGCAAATAAAATCTTGTTTTTATACGAAATAAAATTTTTAAAAGCTAAAAAATAACACCGTGTTTAAATATTTAGATTTAAAACTTTATAAAAACACTTTAATGCAAGATTTTCTTAAGAAATAAGGAAAATCGATAAATGTGGTTGATCAAACATTTTAGCTATTTATTACATGGGTGACCGCAAACAATTGCTGTTTATTATATGGGCGATCACATATCTTAGCTTTTTTTATATGGGTGATCCCAGTTTTTAGGTTTTCTCCAAATGGATGTTCACAGTATTTATTATATGGGTGATTTCACATTTTTTTTTGTAGATTTCAAATTTTTGGTATTAAAGGATGAATCATAAAATTTGCTGTTCATTATATGGGTGATCACAAATGTTTGTTTTATTCTGTATAGGTCATCTAAAATTTTTGTTTTTTTTCTGTATAGGTGATCCCAAATGTTTGCTTTTTTCTATATTGGAGATCAGAAATTTGTTTTTGTTTTTGATATGGGTGATACCCAATTTTTACTTTCTTCATATGGGTGATCAAAAAATTATTACTTTTTCTAATTTTCGATTTTTATTATATTACATATAGGTAATCACCAAGGAGAGGACTTTCATGCAAATGCATGTTTTTTCCCTTTGGTCATAGAATAGCATAAACAAGATATCTTTGCGAATCAAAGAATTTGCTTTAAAATGGCATCGATTTGTTAGTGCATATTTTTGCATATTTTGCTTAAAATGCATATTTTTGCATATTTTGCTATTTTTTCGCTATAAATGCATATTTTTAGGTCATATTTTGTATAAATTTTAGTTTTTTAGCAACTTTTTAGTATTTTTAGCTATTTTTAAGATTTTTTTTTGATAATTTTTTTTGCATTGAAGCAATTATCAAATTTTTTAGATAATTTTTATTTTTTAAATAACATTTTATACACACTGTATATGTGCTTAAAATGCCAGACTAAATTCAAATTTTATGTTATTTTTTTTTAATAAAAGTAAAAAACAAGTGGATATTTATGATTTTTAGTGCATATTTTAAGATTTTTAGTGCATATTTCAACACTTTTTAGTGCATATTTTAGGCGCCTAAAACATAGTTTTTTAGTGCATGAAGGTCCTGTCCCTGGTAATCACAAATTTTTTGTTTTTTTCTGTATAAGTGATCCCAAATGTTTGCTTTTTCTATATGAGTGATCAGAAATTTTTACTTTTTTTTATATATAAGTAATTACAAGTTTTTGCTTTTTTCTTATGGGTGATCAAAAATTATTTCTTTTTACTATAAGGATAATCACAAATTTTCGATTTTTATTATATTACATATATGTAGGTGATCACAAATTTTTGTTTTTTCTGTATAGGTGATCCCATATGTTTGCGTTTTTCTATATGGGTGATCAAAAATTTTTGTTTTTTTCTATATGGTCGATTACAAATTTTTTACTTTTTCTATATACATATATAGGTGATCACCAGGGAAACCAAAAATATGCAGTATCATGTTTTTTCCTGTACATTTTTCAGAAGTTTTTAAGAAATCTGGCATCGATTTGTTAGAGCATATTTTGGCATATTTTAGCCTTAAGAGCATATTTTACCATAAGAGCATATTTTTAGAGCATATTTTCAATTTTTAGAGCATTTTTCCACTTTTTAGAGAATTTTTTTTAAATTTTTAGAGCATTGTTTTCCAATTTTTTTTATGACAACATTTATTTTTAAATTTTTTGTCCAACAAGGATATTTTTTTCAACAATTACGGAATTGTGACGATTGATTCCCCTTTGGCCTGTTCTTGCTTGATATCAGTATATAAAACTATGTTCTCTTTATATTAAGGCAAATATTTTTGTAGAACATATTTAACCCACTAACTACCGCACATGACGGTATTTGGAGGGTCTATTCTCTAACAAATTGTAAAAATTACAGCAAAAATGGGGACATAATTTTTTTTTAAGAGCATATTTTTATTGTTTTTAGAGCATATTTTCCGTTTTTAAGGGCATTTTTAAAGCGCATAAAACGTGTTTTTAGAGCATATTTTTGGTTTCCCTGGTAATCACAAATCTAATATTTTTACAAGATGTGTTATCACAGGTTTTTGCTATTTATTATATGAATGATTACAAATTTTGGCTTTTTTCTAATGTTAGAACTTCAAAACCGAATCGGTCTTCCATCTTTTATCTCCCATCATGCTACTGTTTGTAGATTTTTTTTTAATGTTTGCATATTTTACAATATATTTTTGTTTTTATTTAATTTTTTAGAAAAATTTTCAAATTGAATAAGTAACAAATGTTGCAAAAATAATATTAACATTAAATATAAGTACAAAGTACTAGTTTTAAACTTTTACTAACTAAATTAAATACTAAAAACACATGTAAATCGTTGCTATGCATTGTATTGGTTTTTTGTATTTGTCGAGGAGTATTCAACAACATCCGGTAATAAAAACTCAAATCTAATTCCAGTTAAACAAAACTAAACAAAGCAATGAAAAGGAAAATTCAAACAAAACAAAAAAAAATAGAAAAAAACAAACTGAACGGAAAAGGTAAAATTGTAGTCTGTTAGCTACATCATACAAAAAAAAAAAAAAATCTGATCCAACAAATTACTGCCTTTGTCTAAAGAGTTTTTATGCTGTAGTACAAAATAGAGTCTAAATACTCCATTGTTATCCTCTCTACCAAAAGCTTTTGTTTCAAATCTATTCAATGTCTTTAACTCCTTAAGAAAAAAAAATGGAAAAATTTTTATTCATGCAAAATGCTGAAAGGTGTCTGTTTTTTGGTATTATACAGAAAATACCACAACACCACAAACAGACAGACTAACAGTTGCATTTACCAGTAGTTTGAAAAATTTAAACTACTCAACTAACACTTTTCAAAATCTTTTACATCCGTTCTCTATATATTGTATACACGCAGAGAAATTAGATAGAATTGTGGGAATTACAAATTTAAGAGCGTTATATTATGATAATTTCATGATTATCATAATTTGTTTGTTGCAACCATAATATTTTTAAAACAACATTTTTATGATCGTAAAAAAATACTATATGATTTCTGCAAATATATTATGGTTGCTACAAACCATATTATGATTGATGCAACCATATTATGATTGAGCCTAACATTTTTTTGAGTGTATTTAATATCTAAACAAGAATTTGTTATTACCCATATACTTAGAAAAGAGAAACAATTTTGATTTATATGGGACATAATAAGAAGGAAAAATTTGTGATCATCCATTAAGGAAAAAGCTAAAGTTTGTAATCACCCATATAATACAAATCAGAAACACAATAATTTGTGAACATCCCAATATGGTATTATATTTTTATTATACACTTATAATAAAAATTTAAAATTTTGTGATCACTCACATAATAAATAGAAAAAATTTGTACGTATCGATTTTATAAAAACCAAACAATTCTTATCACCCATACAATAAAAACCAAAAATTGTTATCACCTACATAATTAATAACAAAGCACTGATATAGAAAAAAGAAGTGATTACTAAATTTTGTTTTTTTTTATATGGGTGATCACAAATTTTTGCTATATGGGTGGTCACAGATTTAAAATTTTTAAAATTATCAAAAATTTTTGACTTTTATGTGGGTGATTACAAATTTTTGCTATTTATTATAGGGTGATCGCAATTTTTTTGATTTTTATTATAGCAAACTTTTGCAATTTTTGATGTGGGTGATCACAATTCTTAATTTTAATTACAGAAAACTTTTTCTATTTATAATGTGGGTGATCAAAAATTTTTGATTATTATATGGTTAATCGCTAATTATTGTTCACACATTTTTGCTATTTATTAAATACCCATAGATCAAAAATATTTGTTATTAATTCTTATTGGATGATCACAAACTTTATTATAAGGGTGATTACAAAAAATTATACACTTAAAAGTTGGAAATATGCAGAAAATATGCATTGAAAACCAATATATGCAAGAACTATGCATTTTGACCAAAATATGCAACATTCGATGCCATTTAAAAACCAATTCCATGATTCATATCAAACTATCGACTAAAAACATGCATTTTGTCTGGAAATCGCAGCCCTATTGATAATAAATATTAAATGTGTTGAAAAATTATTGATTATAATTATATTAGTGATCACAAACTTAAGCTTTAGGTGTGAACAAAAATTTTAGCTTTTTATAATGTGGTTTATCAAAACATTTTAGCTATTTATTAAATGGGTAACCGCAAACTTTTGCTGTTTATTATATGGGTGATCACATATTTTTGCTTTTTTATATGGGTGATCTCAATTTCTCTATGTAGGTGTTTAGTAGTTTCTACTATTTATTATATGGGTGATCACGCATTTTTTTTTTATATTACACTCAAAATAAATTCTCTGTCCAATCAGCAGAAAAATCTGCTGAAAATACACCCATTTTGAGCCATATGAGAAATCTGCTGATATTAGCAGACAAGGTTTGCTAAATATCTGTCATAAGAGGTGAATAAATACAATAAGAAAAAAAAAAAAAACATACGCCGCCAGCCAGCATCGAACTCGCCACCTTCCGATTTGAAAGTACACTTCTTAACCACTACGCTACGGAAGCTTATACTTTTATCTTGCGTTTTAGCTATTAAACATGTGTGTTGTTCGACAGCAGAGAAATCAGATTTTAGCAGAAATATCTGCTGATTTTAGCAGAAAAATCTGCTGATTTTAGCAGAACAATCTGCTGATTTCAGCAGAATAATCTGCTGATTTCAGCAGAACAATCTGCTGATTTCAGCAGAGCAATCTGCTGACAATCTGTTCTGCTTTTTTTTTTATATAAAAAAATTTCTTGAAAAAATAATGAAATTCAGCAAACAAAATCAGTATAAACATAGTAAAATGTCTGTTATTTTCTTAAACTGAATGACAGAGATTTTAGTAAAAATATCCTTCTTAGCAGAACAATCTGCTAAAAGAATGCTAATTCAAATTGAAAGTCGTTTTACAGATTTTTTGACAGAGTTTTTCTTTTGAGTGTACAAATTTTTGGTATTAAAGGATGATCATTAAATTTGATATTCATTATGTGGGTGATCACAAATTTTTGTTGCTTTCTGTATAGGTGATCCCAAATGTTTGAATTTTTCTTTATTAGTGATCAGAAATTTTTGCTCTTTTCTACATGGGTGATCAAAAATTTCAACTTTTTTGTATGGGTGATCAAAAATTATTGGTTTTTACTATATTTATGATTATAATCAAAAAGTTTTTATTTTTTCTTATTATATGACACTCTTAAGTTATGGTTGTCACAATCATGTTATTTTTATGCGCGTAGTACAGTATTACTTAGTGCAACATTGTTGCCATAATTTGATTCCTACAAACATATTATAATTTCTACAAACATATTATGATTGCTACAACAATGATTACTACAAACATATTATGTTTGCTTCAAACATATAATAGCCATTAAAATGTTATGATCAGTCATTTTATGAGACCCTTAAATTATGATTGCCACAATAATTGTTTTTTCTCTGCGTGTAGTACAGTATTACCTAATCCTACCGTTGTTGCTATTTTTTTTTGCTTCATTTTCCATTGATTCGAATACAAAATTTAAAATTTGAATGTGTAAATTTTAGTAGTATGACTATAAATATGCTGTGCACCAGCAATATCCATTTGACTTGCAGATGTTTAGGATTATTGTGTAGTGATGATGATGATGATGACGCCGTTTCATGTTGCATGGTTGCCGGAAATTCCGTTTTGATTACATGCACATAAACACTATCGGAATCTAAAAAAAATATTTACAAAAAAAAGAGAAAAAAATAATATTAGAATTGTATAAAAATGTCATAAATAAAATTTATTAAAAAAAATATATTACACGCAAAATAATATATTTGTGAAATCAGAAGAAAAATGTTTTAAGAGAATTTTAAAGAATTTAAAAATTTAAGAAATTCTAGGGAGGAACGTCTGTCTGTTGAAAAGGCGATCACGGCTAAAATTTTTCACAGATATGATTTTCACTTAATACATTTTCTTGTTGTTGTTTCGGATAGTTTGGTATTGAATTTGAGAGATTTTGGTTTAGCGCTTCAAAAGTAAGTAACGAAAATGTAAAGACACCCCGAAAATTTTGGTACATTCCACATAACAAAAAAAAATCTTTTTCGCGGGTTTTTTTTCAATAACATTTTTGGTGAAAAAAAAAACATTTTGGAAGAAGTACTTTTTGGAAATTCCACTTCTTAGTGGGTAAAAAGGGATAAAAAGCGTACTTTTGGTACTTTTTATATTTCCTGAAATATTGGTTCTCAAAACTTGAAATGTGGAGTGTTGGATTTACTTTTTCTTTTTTAAAACTCCGTTTCTAAGGGCGTAATTTTCTGGAAACCTTGTTTCACTCTTAGAATCAGAAATTCCTAAAATTCTTTTTTCCGAACGTTAAGTTCCGATGGAATATACAACATTTTAAAAATCTAGTTTTTTGAGCATTATTTCAGGAGATCTAAAAAGTACCAAACAAAGTGCACTTTTTTACCCTCTTTAAAAATTAAAAGTTGTTATATTGGTTTTTTGACAACGTTTTTTTGTGTGTATAAAATAAATTTATATTGCTAGAGTATTGTATTATTTACCAAATACAGGATTTAAATATATTATTGGTTTTAAGCTTTTTTTGGTGTATTTTGTATAGAATATTTTAGAGGAAATTTACAAAATGCAATAAATAACAAATTGAATCTTTATTTTGTTAAATCCTTCAATAATTTAGAAAATACACACAAACCAAGTATAAGTAAAAAAGGCTTATATTTTTTGACAAAAGACAGATGTTAGAGAATGTCGGGAAGAATTCTTATATGGGGAACTAACAAACTAAAAAAAAAAATAAAAAAAATTATATGAAAAAAAAAAAAATTGTTAATAAAAAAAAAAATTATGAAACAAAAAAAAATTATGAAAAAATATTTTGATGGAAAAAATAAAAACTGATGAAAAAAAAAATATTACAAAAAATTTTTTTTGATGACTTTCTTTTTTTTTTTGATAATTTTAATAGCTTTTTACCAATAAAATTGTTAATTTATAACTTTTTTGGCGCAATAATACTTACAAGGAATTCTATCGAATTTACTAGATTTTTTTTTGCAAAAAAAAACTTTCAAGTAGTTTGACAAAGTAGACACATGAGCCTAAACAAGTAGAAAAGTTAAATTCGACTTGGCCGAATCTATCAATACCCTCCACAATGCTCTTTTTAAGTGATAGTAAATTTTCTAACGTGAAAAAAATAAATTTTTGATTAGAAATATTTTATTTTGTGTAGAAAACTTTTTTTTTTTAACTAATTTTTGAAAAAAAAAAAATAATTTAGAAAATTTTTTTTGAGTGTAAAATTTTTTTGAGTTTTTTTTTTTTAGTGTAAAAATATTTTTGAGTGACAAAAATTCGTTGTAAAATATTTTTGTGACTTATCAATGTTTTAAAAACATCTTTAACGGGGTTTCAACACGTGAATTTAAGGTGAAACTAATCTGAAATTCACGGTTTTGCTAATAACTTTTGAACCACTGGATATAAGAATAATAAGAACCAGACCAGAGGAACGACAAATATATATGCTAAGCCTCAGCATCATCAGAATTGCCTTTCGAAAGTAAGTGTGTTTTTTATCTCATAAATTCACGAAAAACGTGTGCCGAAATTCAGCCTTTTGCTCATAACTTTTGAACTACTGGACCGATTTCGCTGGATTGCAATACCAACCTGACCAGGTAAGTGGCCAACATATATGCCAAACTTCAGAAGTCTCTGTAAAGTCTTTCAAAAGTTTGCGTGTTTTCTACAGACGGACATCGTTAGATCGATTTAGAATCGATCGAGGATCATGAATATATGGACTTTTGTCATTAACTTTTAACGCTTGTGATATTTTACTAATTTCGCTATAACATTTTTATTTGTAAACTAGGTGGTACCTGTGAATGTAGATATGTTAAGGGAACCATAATGAGTAATTCTGCAAAGGCACAGCGCAAGTAGTCTCATTATCTCATGGTAAGGAACGTGCAAATTTGAAAAATGTAAAAAAATCGCTTGATACTGTCATGAAATTTTTCGTTCAAAGTTCCATATTGTTGGGTGCGTTAAAGCTATTGCTCCAAATTTAATACCATTTAATCAGTAGACTTGGGCAATTATTTGGTGTAGGTTCAGTGGATGTGCCAGCAATAAAAAAAAAGTTACATAGACCTAAATCTTTGATACCAATTTTTTTCAATTTTCAATTTTTCGAGGTTTTTTGATTGTAGCTTTTGGTGCAAACTGTAATTTTAAAATTCAAATACACATGGTAAAAGCCCTTGTAAATATGCACAATCTGAGACTGATTCGAGTGATGTGCTCGCAATGGTTACGAAGCTGCAGCTCTCCAAAGATGGGAAGAAAAAACGTGATTTTTTAAAAAGTCTGTTTTTTGCGAGGCACACTCCCAGTTTTATTCCGAATGGTTTCGAATGCTTTGTGAACTTTACAATTTACCATTTCCCACTTGATTTACAAACGCACCCAAAAAATATTCAATTGCAAAAATTTTATGAACTTTTGAAATTTTTTGCAAAATTTCGATATTTTAGTTTTGCATTATTTGATAGCCAAATGTGCATGGCTGAAAGTTGAACATGTAGAAACAATGGTATGTGCAAATATAATAAATCATGGAAAGCAACATTGATCAAAAGTTAATATTGGCGAATTCCGCGGTGTTTTTCAGTTTTCACTTTTTTGTAAGGCACATCCAGGCCGCTTATAGAAAGTGGTCGGAGAAAAGCGCGTTTGGTAGTCTTTTTAATTCTCTATCTTCAATTAATTCGCACCCGAAAAAATTTAACGTTTAAACGGTTTTTCGGTGGTTTTAAATTTTTGATACCTTTAAATTTAATGGTTATATAAAATCTTACATTACTTAAATAAAGTAGAAATGTATTTTGATAGATTTTGACATGTCTTATTAAAATAATATTTCAAAATTAGTCAATTGATTTTTTCAGTCGCGAAAATCGCGAAAAATCGCTAAAATTTTTTATAACCTTGATAAAATTAGTAATAACGTTAAAATATTTCGTAATAACCTTAATATTAGCATTATTAATCATACTTTGAATAGTTTCAATGTTCAGTGAAGGACAACACTGTAAAATCAGACATTTAATATTAAAAAAAAAAAAAAAAATTAATTCAAAATTATTAAATTTTTTTTTCAAAAATGTTCCCTTTAAACCACTGCTGTTCTTACCTATTAGAGATAGAATGATGGTGTTAACTAAGAATTTGTTGAGATTTTGTTAATGCATTTGGTAATATTTTTCTAAAAAAAATAAAACCGCTGGAAACATTTTTATTTCCAAAATATTGGAAAATGTGCCGAAAAAAAATTGGTTAAATGCAAATATCTTGATATTTAGCAAAGATTTTATGCATGTTTGAATATGTATTTTAGCTCTGGGTAAGCATAATACAAAATGGTACGTTTGGTTAACTTCGGATAAAAAATGTAATTTTGAAAATTTTTTTAAAAATTTTAACTTTAAACCGCCATAGTTTTGGGTGCGATCGCTCAAATTAATGCACGCGGACGGATTTGAATTACTTATTTATAATGTTATTTACCTACAAAGTCTTATCAATGTGCCACGAAAAAAAAAATCGCAATTTTTTTTTTCTTAAATATTAAAAGTTAATGACAATTGCTCATATATACTTTTTGGGGTCCTAGACCAATATTTCAAGGTGTTACACACGGAATGACAAACTTATATATACCCTCTATCACTAGAGTGCAGGGTATAACAAGTAGAAAAATTAAATTCGACTTGGTCTAATCTATGAATACCCTCCACAATGTTATCTGATAGTTATTTTCTAAAAAAAAATGTAAAAAAATGCATTACAAATTTTTTATAATAAATATATTATTTTGAGTAAAACTTTTTTTTAATCAATCAAATTTTTTTGAGTGTAAAATTTTTTTGACTGTTAACATTTTTTTGAGTGTGATATTTCATTAAAAAAAAATTAATGTGTACATTTTTTTTGAGTGTAACATTTTTTTTGAGTGTAAATATTTTTTTAGTGTACAACTTCTTTGAGTAACAAAATTACTTTGTAAAATATTTTTGTTGTTTAATACCTACATATATGTAATACAAAAAAAAAAACTATTTCACAAATTTCCCTCTTTTTATTTTAACTCTTCTTTATTTTAACTCTTCTTTAAAAACCAAAAACAAACTAACATTCAATCATACCCATACTTTATTTTTCCAAAAATACTTACTATACACCGTTACATACAGTTACACTAACAATAACAAAACAATAACAAATATTTAATTGTCTAACAACTAAACTGCACCCCACGGCAGGAAAAGAAACAACAACAAGTTCTAAAAAAACTGGTATTTCACCATGCTTATAAAACTTGTTTAACGAGTTTTCAACAGTTTAAGGTGAAACAAATCCGAAATTCAGGGCCTTGCTTATAACTTTTGAACCACTGAACCGATTTTGCTGAAATTCAAAACCAAACAGACTTGGGGAACGGCAAATATATGCTAAGCTTCAGCACCCTCAGAATTGTCTTTCGAAAGTTAGAGTGGTTTTAATCTCGTAAATTCGCAAAATACCCTTGCCGAAATTTACTCTTTTGCTCATAACTTTTGAACCACTGCACGGTGGTCAATTCCGGCCAAAAATCAATAACTTCTTTATTTCTGCGTGTAAATAGCTTAAAATTAATATTTGATTTAAGAATAATATATCTGATACCTTGCCCAAATGTTGGACCTACAAATACAGTGGTTGGTCAAATAATCATGGACGTCCTAAATGTATCAAACATGTCTGCATATAAACAGCAATAACTTTATATCCGAATTAAAAATAATACATCTGATCTCTTTTCAAACAGTTGGACATACAAATATAGTGGTTGGCCAACTAAGCATGGACGTGTCAAATGTATCGAAATAATTAAGATGGGGGTTGGAACTAAAAAACAGCCTTAGTGTTAGCAATTCTTTAAAAAAATAGATACGCAATACTTTTTAATTCTGTTTTTTTCATTTGAAATATTAACAATTGTAATAATTTTAAGAGTTTAAAAGACAAAGAGCTGCCAGTATTTCCAGTTAATTGTGGGAACTGGGAACAGTCAATCGTGTGAAAAACATCACACGATTGACTGCCAACCTTGAAAATTCTAGTTGACCAAATTTTGTGCTATGAAATTTTTAAAAATACTAAAATTTTCTTTCTTTCAAATGAAAAAACAGAACAAAATAATATTGCGTATTAATTTTTTTATCTGTTTTAAAATTGCTAACATTAAGGCTGTTTTTTAGTTCCAACCCCCCTTAACCCACATATTTTTGTTACTTCGTTTTTTTTTTTAAGTTTTTTTAACGCAAATCTATGGGTTTTAAGTAAAATTGTTAGTATCTCTTCACATTCCCTATTTTGGTGGAGTTTGTAGGTTTAAAAAAGTCCACCATTTGTAAAAAAATGAGTCCACTAAAAATGCTCTGGTTTAAAGAATCGGTAAAAGTAGGGGCTGGAATTTAAAATACTTACTTTTAATAGTTAAAAGTACAAACTCCTTTTTATAGCTAACCTCTAATAGCCTCTAATTGATTTTTATAGTCTTTCAAAATTTATTTTTTTTAGAGTTTTTTTTTTTAATTTTCATCTAATTTTCATACACATCACTTTAAGACAAAAACGCACACAAAATCTGCAAAAACCACATGGAAAGGTTATTTACTATGGGAATTAAAAAATCATGTGCGAACTTACAAAAATAATGTGAAGAAAAATGCATAGCCAACTTTTATTGAAAACTAAAATATACATTAAAAAAAAAGCAAAATTGAGAAGCAAAAAATACTCAACTTTGCACCACTTTGGACAATAATATAGTGTTACAAGGCCCAAAAAAAGATTTAAGTTGTATTTTTTGAAGTATTAGCTATAATATAGCATAAACATTTCATCAAGATTTAAAAAAAAATAAAATGATTTTTGGCCGGAATTGACCACCGTGCACTGGACCGATTTCGCTGGATTGCAATACCAACCTGACCCGGTAAATGGCCAACATATATGTCAAACTTCAGGAGCCTCCGTAAAGTCTTTCAAAAGTTTGCGTGTTTTCTACAGACGGACAGACAGGCAAACAGACGGACAGGCAGACAGACGAACGGACGGACAGACATCGTTAGATCGACTTAGATTTGATCGAGGATCATGAATATATATACTTTTTGGGGATCCTAGACCAATATTTTGAGGTGTTACACACGGAATGACAAACTTATATATATCTCTATCACTAGAGTGCAGGGTATAAAAAAGAATAGAACAAGTTTTTGATGAAAAACTAAATTTTGACGAACAAAAGTATTGATGAAAAAAAATGTTTGATGATAAAAATTGTTGATAAAAAAAAAATTTTTTGATGAAAAAAAGTTTTTAATGAAGAAAAAAAAAATTGATAAAAAAATTTTATGAAAAAAAAAACTTTTGATGAAAAAAAAAAAAATAGTTTGTTGATTTTGTTCGCCATTAGGTCATGAGTTAAAAAATTAATTAAATAAAAAATATAATGGGTGATTCAAGTAGAGATACTTTTTTCAATAGCCTTTTTTTGACAGATAAGGTGTGAGTCGTGTCACGCTGTCATGTTATTTTTGTTTAGTATTGTTTGGCATTTCATAATGGAAAGACTTACGCCTAAACAACGTTTACAAATCGTTCAACTTTATTACGAAAATTCACGTTCTGTGAGGAATGTTCTTCGCTCAACTTATGGTCAACATAATCGGCCTACTGAGCGTACTATTCGCAACACCATCACCCATTTTGAGACCCAGCATTCATTATTGAATAATATTCGAGCGAATAGACCACGTCCAGCACACTGTGAAGAAAATATAGCGGCCGTAGCTGTGAGTGTACACGAAGACAGTGGAGAGTCGATTCGGCGCCGTTCGGCGAATAAATAACCGACTATTTGATGATGATAACCGACTATTTGATGCCTGAAATTGAAGCTCGTGATCTCGGCGACATTTGATTTCAGCAAGACGGCGCTACTTTCCACACATCGCATCAATCAATGGATTTATTGAGAGAAAACTTCGGTGAGAACATAATTTTACGTTTTGGGCCGGTCGATTGGTCACCAAGATCGTGTGATATCAGACCGTTAGACTTTTCCTGTGGGGATATGTAAAGTCTAAAGTTTATGCGGACAAACCCGCTTCGGTTCGGGCCTTGGAGGAAAACATTACTCGTGTCATTCGCCAGTTACCAGTCAAAATGCTCGAACGAGTCATCGAAAATTGGACTCAACGGATGGACCATCTGCGACGTAGCAACGGCCACCATTTGATAGACATAATCATCAAAAAATAAATGCCAAAGAATGTTCTTTGAAATGATAATAAACATTCCCCATTAAATTTGAATTTTCTGTGTTATTTTCTTTAAAAAAGTAGGGAACCTCGAAATGGATCATGCTTTATAAACATATTTTTTATTTTAAATTTTTCTTTTATTGTCCCAATATTTCAGTTAACCTTGCTGACCATCTTCAGGGGGATTTTAAAAAATAAAATAAAAAGCAAATAATTTAATTTAATAACTTGGGGTTGTAACTTGAATAATAATTCACCTCGTGGTGAATAAAACCAGTTGGTGAATAAAAAGTAACATAATTATTTTTCAACAAAATTTTTTTTTTTTTCATCAAATTTTTTTTATTTTTATCAAATTTTTTTTACATCAATTATTTTTCCATCAATTTTTTTTTTCATCAATTTTTTTTTTTTCATCAAATTTTTTTTTTTCATAATTTTTTTTTTTCATCAAACTTTTTGTTTTTTTCATTATTTTTTTTTTATCAATTTTTTTTTTTTCATCAAATTTTTTTTTTTTATTAATTTTTTTTTCACAATTTTTTTTTTTTATCAAAATTTTTTTTTCATAAAATTTTTTTTATCATATTTTTTTTCATAAATTTTTTATTATCAATTTGTTTCTCACCAAAAAAATTTTTTTTCATCAATTTTTTATACCCTCCACTTTAGTGATAGAGGGTATAATAAGTATATATATTCATAAAGTATATATATTCATGATCCTCGATCGATTTTAAGTCGATCTAGCGATGTCCGTCCGTCCGTCTGTCTGTCCGTCCGTAGAAAACACGCTAACTTTTTAAAGACTTCACAGAGGCTACTGAAGTTTGGCATATATGTTGGTCATTTACCTGGTCAGGTTGGTATTGCAATCCAGCTAAATCGGTCCAGTGGTTCAAAAGTTATGAGCAAAAGAGTAAATTTCGGTTTTGGCAAATTTACGAGATAAAAAACACGATAACTTTCGATAAACAACTGACTTCTGAAACGTGGCATGTATCTTTACCGTTCCTCATGTCTGTTTGGTATTAAATTTCAGCTCAATCGGTCAAGTGGTTCAAAAGTTATAAGCAAAACCCCGAATTTCAGATTTTGTTCATCATAAATGCCACGTGGTAAACAAGTTTTAAAAGCATTGGTGGTAACTAAGCAATGCTTTTAAAACTTGTTTAATTTTAAAGCAATGCTTTTTAAACTTGTTTAGTTTAAAAGCATTGGAAACTTAAAAATTACAATCGAAAAGAATTTTACACTCAAAAAAAAATTTTACACTCAAAAAAAATTCTACACTCAAAAAAAATTTTACACAAAAAATAAATTTAGTTTTTTTTTTTTACAAAAATGACAATATTTTGTGTACATACGTACGTGCATTACATTTACAGTAAAAAACATTACACTCGAAAAAAATTTTACACTCAAAAAAAATTTGTATTTTTTTTTTTTTTAAATGACAAAAAAAGAGTTTTTTACTTAAAATAAATTATTTCTAACCAAAATTGTTAATTTTTTCACGTTAAAAAATGTACTATCCTTTAAAAAAATGCATTGTGGAGGGTATTCATAGATTAGGCAAAGTCGAATTTAACGTTTCTACTTGTTTTACATCAAAAAATTTTTCTTTTCATCAAAAAAAAAAAAAACAAAAACTTTTTTCATCAAATTTTTTTTTCACAAAAAATTTTGGGTTTATTAAATTTTTTTTAACATAATTTTGTTTTTCGTGAAAAAAAATCATTTTTTTTTACCAAAACTACTTTTTCACCAAGTCTAAGCTTTTCGCATAAAAATGTTCCATTTGTTTATCAAATGTACATAAAACAAGTGAGAGTGTTATATTCTTTGGTGCAGAATCTTTTATACTCTCCAAAATGTAAAAACACTTTTTTTATACCCTCCAACTACAGTATGGGGGTATACTCACTTTGTCATTCCGTGTGTAACGCATCGAAATATAGGTCGGGGACCCCATAAAGTATATATATTATTGATTAGTGATCGATTCTAAGATATTCTAGCGATGTCCGTCCGTCCGTCCGTCTGTCCGTCCATCTGTAGTTAACACGATGCAGTCCAAAATAAAAGAGCTAGACCCCTCAAGTTTGGCACAAATATGTCTTATGTTCCTAGACAGGTTAAGTTCGGAAACTGGCAAAATCGGACCAGGGGGGAAAAAGTCTAAAAAAATACACATTTTAACATGTTTTTTTGTATTTTTGTTAAATAAATGAAACATTTGGTATGTTTATCGCGATAGGAAGGTGCTCTCAACGTCCCCCACAGACCCCATCAACCCCCCCCAAAAAAAAAAAAAAAAAGAAACGCCCCTGACAAACTTTTGTTTTTAATTTTTTTTACATTTTGGAGGGTATAAAAGATTCGGCACAGCCGAATTTAACACTCTTACTTGTTGAACTTATTTTTGCACTCACTTAGGAAATGTACAGCTCTTTTAGGTTTTTAGTGGGGTACTACCCAGCAAAAAAAAATCGAAGTAGTTCAAAAGGAAGTAGACTTAAACTACATAAAAAGTAGCAATTAGTGAATATTTTTTGTTGCAAAAAAAGTAGTTTAAAATAACATCCAAATATATCAATAAGAAGGAAAATAATATGGATTCCACTACTTTAGAACACTATAGTCGGAATGTTTTTTTTTTAAATATTTTTAAACGTAATGAAAAGAACATATTAATTTAAATTTATTTAATAGAGTTTTAGTCTAAACTATAGTTTTATATTTAATTGAAAGGCAAAAAGTTAATATTTGATAAGTTACAATTCCAGGAATAAAAACATTTTTTTGTTCTTAAATTTGGTGTAAACTGATTTTGTTTTTATACCTTTTAACTACAGTATGGGGGGTACACTCACTTTGTCATTCCCCATAAAGACAATCGTTGCCTAAAATGCAAAACAAAGTGACAACACTTTTTTTTTTAAATCAAGTTATTGACTGTGATGCATTGTCCCCCTATAAAATTATCAAAATGTGATTTGCTAGTTGTGATACAATTCATTAACTGAAACCATTTCCAAAAGTTCAGACCTATCCGATGAAAAATGACGGACTTATGAACAAAATTAAAAAAATGTTTTACAACGTTTTTCGCTGCTACTTTAAAAAAACAAAATGTGTTGGATTTTTGGTGACGATATATTATATTGATCAGTGATCGATTCTGAGAAGTTCTATGAACATCCCTCCGTCTGTCTGTATGTAACACGATGCAATCCAAAATAAAAAGCTATCCACCTGACGTTTGGTACAAATATTTTTTATAGTCCTAGGAAGGTTAAAATCGGACCAGAGGGGAAAAGTTTCACCTTGGAGAAGCGAACCAACCTCTAAACCGCAATTTTTTAGCAATCATTGTTTTTTTGTCAAGCAAATGAAACAATTTTATGTCGGATGAAGTATAAAGTCCTGAACTTGGACCAAATTTTTTGAGGTACGAACACTCTTGTGGGCGTAAATATGTAAATAGGGTTATAACTTTTTTATGTCAAAAAAAAGCTCATCCAACCACGCGATGGGCAATGTTGTACAGATGATAAAAATCTTTTCTTTAGTTCATTTTGATAAAAAAAAGTTCACGCACCAAATGCAATTTCTAAAACTTCCCCAGGAATATTTTTTTTTAACTTTTATATTATACCCTCAAATGATAATTATTTAAAAATACACTACTGAACATTTTGAAAAAATATTGATGCGACTGGGCCGCGACCTTACATAGTTAATTGCAATTTCCATCACATCAAGTTTTTGGGAAAATTGATGTCAAAGTTAAAAAAAAATCGCCGTTTTGTTAATTTTTGCCAAATCATAGCGGATGAACCCGATATGATAGCGACTTAAAAATAAGTCGAGGCTAAAGCTTAAACATTGCTATTAAGGATTCTAAACTCTTTTGGTCAGTCACCTTAGCCCCAAGGGCACCAATTGTCTCTCAATGATGTCTTGTTCCCAAAAAACGATTTTTGCCGCTACAAATCAGATGAAAAAAAACCTTAGGGCTTATGAACATGATTACAATTATTCTCCTGGTCACAAATCCGGTCTCCATACTTTATAAGGGTTAAGCTCAAACATTGCTCTTAAAGACGTATAACTCAATTCATCAGTCGCTTCAACCTTTGGAGCACCAATTGTCTTTTAATAAAGTGTTTTCCCCAAAAAACTTTTTTTGATATGACAGCATTGAAATACAATTGGTGCCCAAAAAGTTAAGGCGATTGACCAAATGAGTTCTGCATCTTAAAGAGGAAAGTTTTAGCTTAACCATCGACTTTGTTTGAAGTCGCCATCACATCGGTTTCATCCGCTATGAGTTTCCAAAAATGACCAAAACGGCAATTTTTTTGAACTTTGACCACAATTTTCTCAAAAACCAGATGTGATGGAAAGTGTGGAGACCGGATTTTTGACCAGCAGAACTAATGTAATCAAGTGTATAAGGTCGTGTCCCAGTCGCATTTTCGATGTTTAGTAATGTTATTAGAACATTGGCATCGTCAGAATCGCTTACTAAATCTACTTTCTAATGAATTCTAAAAATACACTTTTTAAGTAGTGCAAAAATGCTCTTAAATAGTGATCTTAAAGATGTAATTAAACTTTACATACAAAACTTAAACTATGACAACAGTGTGAGTACTACTTTATATGTACTTAAAAAATGTAAAAAAACTACTTATTTTGCGCGACACCACCATGTTAAATTCACTAGAGTTTCAGCAAAGTTAGAACTACTTTAGCAGCAGTTGAACTACTTTTTATTAACATTTTAGTATGTTCTTTTTTTGCTGGGTAATATTTCAATTCGTTTGGCATGGAATAGCAAAGTAATATAACATTGTTTTTTCTAAAAAAAACTTTGCTTTGGCAAGTACACCCAAATCTTCCGCAAAACATTATCATGACTTAATGTTTTGGGCAAGAGTACAAAATTCGCAGGCATTTTTACCAATAAAATTGTAAATTTACAACTATTTTGGCCCAATAAAACATACGAGGAAATCTCGAGAATTTACAGGTTTTTTTTTGTAAAAAAAACTTGTAAATTTGTAAGATTACAAAAAAAAATTGTAAAATTACAAAAAAAAAAAAAATTAAAATTCGATCGAAATTTTTTTTGTTAAAAACCAAGGAAAACTGTCAAATATTGGTAAAATGTGATTACAAGACTTTTCCTAGTAATTTGAAAAAGTTTTTTTGAGTGTAGACACATGAGCCTTAAAAACAATATCATGTTAAAATAAAGCTGTTCAAGCTCGAGGTCAATTTTTAATATATACCCTCTACCACTTATTGTTAGTGGTGGACATACAAAAACCTGAAGCCTTATTAGGAGTTGTGGAGTGGTTTTTTGATTCGGCACCACCGAATATCTTACTTGTTTTTCTTTTTTTTAAATTATCAATTTAACGGTCTTTACAATTTTTAGCTCCACGTTGCGAATTCCACATCTTAAATTCTAAATATTATTTTTAAATATCTTTTGAATAACTACACTGCGGAACACTAAAAAATAAACAAGAGTTACGACCATCATTTCTATATATTTCGGACATGCTTATTCGAATGGCGTACTCCGTTTTTCGATGTATGGTACAGTTTTCTTGCAAAATGTCGTTAAAGATTTGCTGATTTCGAGCAAGTTTTTTAACAAAAAAATTTGCAAAGTTAATGATTTATAAATTTTATGGCATGGAAAACAAATATATAACTAGTAGCAATATTTCTTATGCAAATTTGGTTCAAAGCTTGTTATCTATAATTCGCGAATTTCTTAATTTTTTAGGGTTTTCGCGAAATTAACAGCCAAATTGGTCTTTGATAAAAAACTTGCTTTTAGTGAACCAAAAAGGCATCCCTAACAATACGAATAGTGGACAAAAAACAGCTATGTTATATGGACCATCATGATGAAAATCGCGAAAAACCGTTTTTTTGTATATGCCTGCATCACTTTACGAGATGATTTAAGACTCCATCTTTTAGTACATAATGTGGGATTCTTAAACAATTAACTGACCAAAAATTTGGCCAAAAAAGTTTGCATTTGCAAAAGTTATCTTAACAAAAACTATATTTATTGTAGGGTAAACACTGAAATAATAGTTTTTGTTAAGATAACTTTTGCAAATGAAAACTTTTTTGGCCAAATTTTTGGTCAGTTAATTGTTTAAGAATCCCACATTATATACTAAAAGATGGAGTCTTAAATCATCTCGTAAAGTGATGCTGGCATATACAAAAAAACGGTTTTTCGCTATTTTCATCATGATGGTCCATATAACATAGCTGTTTTTTGTCCACTATTCGTATTGTTAGGGATGCCTTTTTGATTCACTAAAAGCAAGTTTTTAATCAAAGACCAAGTTGGCGGTTAATTTCGCGAAAACCTCAAAAAATTAATAAATTCGCGAATTTAAGGGCTTAAGATTAAAAGCTTTAAACCAAATTGGCATAAGAAATATTACTACAAGTCATATCTTTATTTTTAATGCCATACAATTTAAAAATCATTAACTTTGCAAATTTTTTTGTTGAAAAACTGGCTCGAAATCAGCAAATCTTTAACGACATTTTGCACGAAAACTGTACCATACATCGAAAAACGGAGTACGCCATTCGATTCAGCATGTCCGAAATATATAGAAATGATGGTCGTACCTCTTGTTTTCTAAAATAGTGGTCACTTTTGTCACGCAGTGCTATTAATAAACATAATTATGTCCATAAGTAAAAGTTTGTGCGAAAAAAAACACTTTGCATTTTTCTAAAACATTTTGCTTGTAATTGTTTATTTAGTTTCCAAGGACATTTAAAGTTTCAATTTTATAGTGATTTCATTGTTATTTTATGCAATAAAATAATCACCCTATTTATATTTATAACAAAAAAGAAAAACTTTTAACAAACTGTGATACAGTGGTGGTGGTGACAGGAAGGAGGCGGAAATGTTTTTCAACTTCCCTTAAGGCTTTTTTTTATACTATAGCATATACAATACTCTGGTATACAAATTTGTATATTTTATGTACAATTTCTATTATCTATTGAATTTTATAAATATAATAATGCCTTAAGTCCCCCTGGCAATATGTACCATTGTACATTGTAAATATGAAAGTAACAATATTTTTTTTTGTCATAATTCTATTGTCAATATTTTAATAACCTACAAAATATAAAAAAAATATTTCATTAAATTTAAAATTAAAATGCCATTTAACAAAGAACCCGAGTAAAAAAGTTTATATATAATTATATATAATTTGATAAAATTATATCAAATTATATATCATTATACAAAATTATATAAAAAGGTTAAATTCTTCAAAAAGTTGGATAAAATTATATAAAATTATATAATATTTGATAAGATTATATATAATTATATCCAGGATTTGGTGGATATAATTATATAAAATTATATAAAATTGTATAAAATTATATAAAATTTGATAAAATTTTATAAAATTTGATAAAATTATATAAAATTATATATAATTTGATATAATGTTATATAATTTTATCTGACAAATCAAATTATATATAATTTTATATAATTTTATCCATCTTTTTGAAGAATTTAACCTTTTTATATAATTTTATATAATTTTATCAAATTATATATAATTATATAAAACACTTTTTTACTCGGGAAATTACATTTTTGTTTTGTATTATTTATGTGAATAGCAATAACGAGCAATAGAATGTCCTGCTTTACAAAAACTCAGAAAAAAAAGTATCATCATTGAGTGGCCTAAAGTGGAGGCAATTTCTAATAATTAAATTTAATTATAACAGTAAACCATCAGAAAAGATAAATAACAACGGAAATAATTTGCATGATTTTCAATTAATAAAGTTAATTTAGCTACATGATACAATTTTGTACAATTAAAATAATTTTATTCGTGGAAATATTTCAATATAAAAAAAAAATATAAAAAATAAATCGAAAAGAAAATGTAATTGAGAAGAGAAAAATGATACAGATTATAGTCGTTTGTTAAAAAAAAAACTTTAAAAAAATTTCAATCTACTTTTAATTGAAGTTTTTTTTTGAACAAATTCAATTAAAAAGTGTTTGAGGCCACAACGGCGCAAAAAAAATATAAAACAGAAAAATCGAGACTATCGACAGTTGAAACAAAAAAAAAAAAAATCAACTCAACAACAACATTTGGTTTGACTCATACAGTTACAAAGAAATATAAATATTTGTAGATTTACAATAAGGTGACACTTAGAAAAAAAAAACTTTAAAAAATATAAAATTAATATGCCATGTAACTTAAAATTTAAAAATGCTTTATCTCGACAGTCTATAAAAAATTATAAGAAAAAAAAAATATTTTTATTTTTTTCCAAATAATTGTTTATAATTGTTGATATATGTATGTATAAGTTTGTCATTC